>CM062804.1:973486393-975988954 GCA_031772625.1 Pinus tabuliformis
CCCCCCCCCCCCCCCCCCCCCCCCCCCCCCCCCCCCCCCCCCCCCTCCCCCCCCCCGCTCTCTCTCTCTCTCTCCCCCCCTCTCTCCACATTGTCATTGGAATCTTCAAAGATATCTATATAGAGGTCATGTGGCCTAACCTTTTGCCAGATCTGATGCTTTGTCCTTGTCTTCTTGATGATCTTGTTTGCTTTTGATCTTCTCCCATGGGTTTATGCATGTCTTTGCCTATGCCCTTTTTTTCCATAGAAAACACAACGAAGAATATGATTGTGCTTATCCTCCCTGCCTCTAAAATTATTTCATGTTTTCTCTCACTACCTCCACACTCTCCATAAATGGAAATTTGTCGAAGTCTCAGGCTGCCAAATGATGGAGTTGTTGACTGGTTTCCAAAATCCAAACTCTAACCAAAGGAAGATGCAATGCTTCCCAATGATGTCCTTATCCCAAAGAATTTATCTTCCATTTTGTGCAAACAATGTAAAATTTGTAGACATATTAGAAATGAAAAGATGTTGTATTATAAATGTGTTTTACACTTCTTCTCTAGTGTTTTCTACAAAACTCTCTTACACAATATATATTCTAGATTTTAAACACAATATATGTTCTAGGGTTTAGACACACTATGCTTTACAGCCATAGTAGTGACAACGATACTAGAATATTTCCCATCAAAATATCTTCCCATGGAGTGCGCAAGAATTGACCTAGTAAACCTTTTAGATCCAATGAATAATGACATAAATTTCATTTAACATTTGCATTCTTATTTTCTATTCAACTATAACTCAAAAATACATTGGATTCTGTAAAAGAAAAATCATTGAGATAATGACCCTTTCAGTTCCTTCCTATTTGCAGTGAACGTAGAAATCGTGGAATGTTTTGAGGGCAGTGTGTATGAAATCCATGTCATCTAAATCATTTGGAGACAAAATTGCTAACTTTTTCCTACCCTACAGTTGTTTATATACACACCCAAATTGTTTTGACTTTCCTTCTAAGCGTACAGTACAGTAATAATTAAAATTGAGTTCACAACCTTTTGTTCTCTTAGGGAGCAATTTTGTGTATGGGAGTTGTGAAAATGTAATCATCAAGATCATGGGAAGAAGAAGCAATGCCAGATATTTCTTTCAAAAACTGGAACGAATAGTGGGTAGGAGATGCCTCAGATTTGACATTGAACGAGGGGTGATTTTGCATGCGTAAGAGAATTATCAAGTTAAAATAGTCAGCTCTAATACCACTACTAGCTAGGGTGAATAACTCCATGCTTGAATGAATTTCTTCAACTCATAGCATGCATATATTCAAGTGGAATTGACCTCTGGTTTCATCCTCTAAGAGCTCCAAATGACTCTTCTTATTCATCTATGACCCTTCATATTTCTCTTATATTAATACTTACAAAGTCATTTACAGTGTACCTAAATCCCTAAGGATTAGGTATCTAACATTTTCGCCTTAATTTGAAGGGGTTTTTTGTGAGTCCAAGCATTGTTCTCAACATTTCAAATTTTTCTCTTCCAAGTGCTTTGGTGAAGATGTTTGACATTTTCTCATTTGAGGATCATGTCTCAAACGAATGGTTTTGGCTTCAAAATGATATTGAATCAGATGGTACTTGGTGTTGATGGGCTTTGTTCAATCATGGAATCTAGGATTCTTGGCCAAATTTACTACAAACATATTGTCAACCAAAAGATTATAATGCACCTATTTCTCCTGAAAATTTTAGAGGTATTTTCCTGAGCCACACAATCTTTTTGAAACTTGCACTTCTTGCTTCCGTCCTTGCTCTCAGAAGATTTTTCACTAATTCACTTCTCACTTCCACTTCCCGCTCCGAAAAGCCTTGAACTAGATTCTCTAAGGTATAGGGTTAAAATGCGAGGAAGATCAGGGCAAATAAAACTACCAATGGATGTGGTAATACACTCAAGTAATGGTAAGAATTGCATGGGCGAGCCAGGGAACTCGATGCAAACAAGATAAGAGAGTTGAGAAATTCAACATATTCAGAGACAAAAACGTGTTTCCTTGGGGATCTAGTTGTTATCTCATGTGAAACCTTGAGGATGAACTTATGAGGTGCCTTGAGTTGAACCGTTGTGCTCGTCGCTATTAGATAGAGGAATTTTCGTTTCTAGCTCCTCTAAAAGATGGATTAAAAGGTCTGAAATCAGGCCTAGACTTCATCATTAAGGGCACCTTATGCCTTATGAGAGTGTTGGTAGGTTAGTCAGGTCCAGCTTAGGGAATTGAGTGTCGTGGGACATAAAGGACGAGGGAGATGGCTTGAATAAATGCATTCACTACTAAACTCAACCCAAGTGGAGATCAAATATGCTAGTTGTTAGAAGTATTCATTACCAAGTGTCTTACAAAGAGTTGCAACAAAGAATTAACATCTAAGGTTACATATGGCATGCCGAAAATGGCTTCAACCACAAGGTTGAGCAATCCCAGGTAAACCTTTCAAGAGATTGTGGACGCGAGTCTTGGTGCCATTTTAGCCAAATCATATGCATACAATTGTCTTCTATTCAAAAGTAAATCTTTAGGAAGAAACTCTAGCTTTTAGCTTATATCTGTGTGATGTGGATTCTAATCCACAAATTTCACCCCTAGAAGAACCAGTCCAAGGAATGAAAAAAAACTTTGCAAAAGCTTAAATCAATGTTAGTAGAGAATCTTGTTTCTTCAGTTGATGCTTCTATTTATTTACAAAAAAATCCATGAATGACCTTGTTGAAGCATCCATGCAAAATTCCTGACAATGTCACATACTGCAAGACTTTTTTTACATTAATATTTTTACTTCGAAAGGTTTCAATTAGAAATTAGTTCTAAGATATGATTCAAGGTACATGCAATCTCTTTTCTTCTCACTGTGGTTTTAATTCTGCATAAATATAAATTAGTTCCATTATATGATTCAAGGTACATGCAATCTCTTTGCTTCTCACTGTGGTTTTAATTCTACATAAATATTCCAAGATGTTTTAGTATGGCTAGTCTAAGAATTTGTCTTTGTCTACCAGAAGGAGCTCCTAAAAGCTGACCACTTTTACTATGTACAAAACATGCATTGATATATAGACGATTTCATTGGTTAGAATGAGTGATGAGCGACAGTTTAAATGTAACATGCAATCTCCACCGCATTATTTGAGTACTAGATATTCTTTGGAAAAAATATCGAAGTATTTTCACCTCTAATACATGTGTTGGAGAATTGACATTCAGCCATGGAAACTTCACTTGTAAAATATTTTCATTTTTTCTCTTATATAAGTTATTCATATGATATCAAATTTCAGGATATGTATTGTAAGATACCCAAATTTCCACTTTGCAGATGCCTCATATTTAACACATTCGTTGATTCAACAATTAATTGAGGGTACTAATTTTTTCTCCGACACTTTTGCAAAAGGAACAAGAGTAGCTGTTAGAGAGGAAAAACAAGGTTTCATTTTGGCCAAGATGAATCCCCTACTTGGCTGAATCATAAATGAAAGCTTATGAATCTTGGGGAGACTATTTCTTATTTGGGTAGGTCCTTCAGTAAATAGTTTTTCAGTTGTTGATTATTGGATATGGATAATAGGAAAGTTTTAAAAAAGAAAAATTCAAGGTTGGAGTAATATTGACCTACTGCCTTCCAAGAATATTGCAATTGATTCCAAGAAGATTGCAATTGTTGATAAATTTCTAGCAGTGGGTCACATTGGTTTCTATCTTTTTTTCTTCTCAAGTAGCCTATAAAATGTTGGAACAGGTACTCCAAAAAATTTATTAGGCAAGCAAGGTGGTGTAAAAAAGATTGATACAATGTCTCCGAGTTCTTTTCATTGCACATAACGGAGTGATCAAGGGGGATTGGTCATCCCCAGTGTTAGTAAACACATGATTTCCATTGTCCTTTCGATTTGTGTAACATCTCTACAAAATTTCCATTATTTTGGGATTCTATTAGACGTTGATATACTTTGTGCTTGTAAAGATTTCCAATGTTCTGGGACATTTATGTTAGTGTAACTTTCTTCTTAAACTTAATCTCCTTGCCACATGCTTTAGAAGATATATAGAAGCCCAAATTTCGATTGTATTTCATTTTCCATATTTTTCACTTTCTCATTGGCTTCCACACTTCCACTTCTATCGGCGTTCCCTTGCACCTCTCAATGCAATTGCTAGATTTAAAATCAATGCCTATATATGCAATTTCAAGGACTACCATAACACTCTCATAATTCTTTAAAGGGTGCTAGCTCAATGGAAGATAGTTTGCTTTATAAGCAAGAGGTTGGTGGTTCAATTTCACTATGTCCTAATATGAACTAATCAATGATATTGTAGTTTATTTTTAATTAAATACTTTAATATTGGTTTATTTCAATGGTGAGATATTTTCTAGATTCATTATTTTATTGTCTCTACAGAGACAATAGTTAGCATCAAACATATTGTCTTAAAGACAATATGTCTTTAATTCCAACTATTGTCTCTAGAGAAACAAAAATGAAATTGTCCCTGGAGAGAAAAAAATGCTTGTGTTATATATTATCTTTATAAAGACAATATTTTAAGACAATTTAATTTGACACACCGGCTTAAAGGCAATATTTAAGACAATACACAAGTTTTCTCTTGTCTCAAGTTAAGACAATTTACCCAAAAATTGTCTTAAATATTGACTTAAAACCCCCCCTTGTGTTGTAGTGCTTCACTTGACCCAAAAGGAAAAGTAAAAATTTGTAACTTGAGCATGATCAACTAGATCAGTTGTTGAATTTGTGGAGGGTCTTTTATGAGTGAAAGAGGCTTAAAATGTATATCTATGAGTACTCTAATTTGAGCTAGTTTTAGCTATTGTATGTATTCCATGGGTGATAACCTAATAAATGTCAATATTTTCTTAGTATCCAAAATGGTGATACTATGGGGATGAATTGAAAGTGTTTAAAAGCATTCATAGGAGTTCTTTGAAGAAAAAAATGTCATTTGATAACTTGTTTTTTAAGTAAATGTTCATTACTAATTTGGGTTATATGTTTATGTATTATTAATTTTTTAATTTTCTTTATGTTTTATTTTACTTTTTCCTATTATCAGAATACTTGTTAATTTGCTTTTTATTCTACAACGAAAAATAAAAAACCATAAGAAATATTAATAACGTTTTTAAAAAATAATAATAAATTATCGTAAAAATATTAATAACCCTTTTTCCCAAATAATAGAAATTATTCATACTGATTTGGGTTATAGAAACGGTTTCTATGTTGTTTTTCTTTTTTCTTTTATTTACATTTTGCTTTATTTTTCTTTCCATTTGGTTCGTAGCTATTTTTCTTTCCATTTGGTTCGTAGCTCTAAAGGTTCAATATGACTTGGCCATAAGCTTTATACGTTATTTTTGTTTTTATGCTTTCCTTTTCCTTTTATTATTAGCTCTTGAGATTCAATATATACAGTATTCGGAGACACAAGGCAGAATACTTTATACAAAGAGATTCTGCTGGGGAGAGTACGTTATTCAAAGAGGTTTCTGCTGGGGGGACACGTTGTTCAAAGAGGATATAGAAAAACACGCGGTTATGGAAGCTGGATTCTCACGTTGTGCCAGAATGAAGATCCTCGTTTCTGTTTTAATATTATTGAGCTTTACGGGTGTGTACTTTACATAAATTACTGATTGGGTATGCAGAGATCGCTGGGAGAGAAATTAGTGATAAAAAAACCACGACTTTGTCGGAAAGTGATGGCCCTGCTTTCTTTGTAATATTTCTGTAATCTTTGATATTAATATTTACACAATCTATTATGTAAATGTGTATTGGATTGGATTGAAGATATTGGTGTACAATTAAACGGATGTTACAGGTGATGGGAGAGGTTGGAAAGGAGGATGCATTACGAGGGGTGCATATTGGCTCCGCGCCATCATCATGCGTTGCTAAATGCGAGGGGTGCAACCCTTGTAAGCCTGTGCAGTGCGCCGTCACTCCAAAACTGCAGTGCATTCCAAAACGTGTAGAGGTTTACTATCCCGTGGTGTGGAAATGCGAATGCGGCAACAAAATCTTTAACGCATCATACTACCAATCGCCTCGTATTTGACCGCTCGCAATAGTGAATTTTAGTTTATTCTATTAACGAATGAATGAAGTTTTGCTTAACCGTTTTGCTTACTTTATTTTTATTCATGATCTTCCGCTCTAATGAATTTGATTGTGGCCTTTTACGTAAGTGGTCAATATCTGAAACCATCATATTTTCATGGATGGGTATTTCTATGAACTGTCCGTTGAGTTTAATGCAATTGTTTTATAATTGTTAAATAAGTAATTCATTATTTTATAATTGTTAAATAAGTAATTCATTATTTTAAATGGGTTTTTGGTTCATGATTAAATAAAGGTTTTCATTTAAATATAGTAATTCAAATTTTAGTGTTATTTTAATAGGTTTTGAATTATTGGGCGATGATGAGTAAATGATTTTATTAAAGATAAATATAAGTTTTGATTTAAATATGATAAATTAAATTTTAGTATTATGTCAATGTGTTTTAAATTAGTGTGAAGATAAATTTTAAATATGATTTTAAATTTATAAAATATATTTTGTTTTTTAGCAATAGTTGTTTAAATAAATTATTAAGGTTCTTTTAACCAATGATTATAGGTTATTAAATATAAATTTTAAGTGATTTATTTAAAATAAATTTTGATATAATTTTTCTTCTTATTATAAAATATTATTCACTCTAATATTCGCATAAAGTAATGATTTAATTATAAATGGTCTATTATACTTTGAAGTTTATATTTATATATTGATCTTATAAAATAATTTAATTAAAAAAAACTGTGAGTATTCATATATTCATAGTAGAAGACTATATTGTTGTTAATCTCTTTCCTTTTTTTAAATAGGGTATAATGCATGAAGATTATGTTAATCTCTTTTCTAAATATTGTTCATAATGTATGAAATTTCTTATACTCGAACATCATCAAGAGAGATTAAAAGTTAAAAGAAAAGAAACATTAAGAATGGACAAAATTTGTATTATTAAAAATTAAAATTAGAGAAAAATTGTATTAAAAAATTAAAATTAAAGAATTTGAGAAAATGTGTTTAATATAATATTATTCCTAATTAATAAAATTGTATTAATTGTGCTCTATAAGTTAGTATAAGGGAGATGTTGTAAAAGAAAAGCATAATATTAAAAAATAATAAAGTAATAAATATTTTAACAAATTGAAAAATAGTGATAAAAAAAAGTTAATGCCGATCCTAAATAAAATGCTTCAACTTCTACCTTAATTTTATATCATCTTTATATTGCATGATGTGTAATTCATTCTATGTTTAGTTTGATGTGTGTTGTGTGTGTGAACTATAAATAAAATATTTCAATGTCCATAATAAATAACATAATTTTACACTCATCATCGGCTCATAATTGAGAAAAGGATTATTGGAGGATGGAAAGCTTATTATGTGTGGATTTAGAGTAAAACACAACTCCTCTTTGAGACTCTCTTCACCACTATTATTTTATATGTATGTGAGGTGTTATTGTATATGTATGTGAGGTTTAGGCTTTTAGTATATCGAGATGATTTAAAAGAAATTTAAAATCTACAACCTCAAGATTAAAGGAAATATTCCCTATCCTATCCTCTTGATCGAAGCTAGCTTTTACCCCATTGAAATTGAGAAAATGTGTTTAACTTAATATTATTCCTAGTTAATAAAATTGTATTAAGTGTGCTCTATAATTTAGTATAAGGGAGATGTTGTCACAAAGCATTATATTAAGAAATAATAAAGTAATAAATATATTAACAAATTTAAAATAGTCATCAAAAAAAAGTTAACCTGTATCATAAATAAAATACTTCAATTTCTAACTTAATTTTATATCGTATTTATATCGGATGATCAGGAATTCATTCTATGTTTAGTTTGATATGTGTGTTGTGTGTGTGTGAACTATAAATAAAATGATTCAATGTCCATATGAAATAATGTAATTTTACACTCATCATCAGCTCATAATTGAGAAAAGGATTATTGGAGGATGGAAATATTATTATCTCTAGATTTGGAGTAATAAAAAACCTTCTCTTTGAGATTCTAATCACCATTGTTATTTTATATGTATTTGAGGTGTAGGGTTGCAGTATATCCATAGATTCATGGAGGAATATTGAGATGATTTAAAATAAATTTATAATCTACAACCTCAAGATTAAAAGATAATATTCCTTATCCTATCCTCTTGATCGAAGCTAGCTTTTACCACATTGAAATTGAGAAAATGTGTTTAACATAATATTATTCTGAGTTAATAAAATTGTATTAAGTGTGCTCTATAATTTAGTATAAGGGAGATGTTGTCACAAAACATTATATTAAAAAATAATAAGGTAATAAATATATTAACAAATTGAAAAATAGTAATAAAAAAAGTTAATTCGGATCATAAATAAAATACTTCAATTTCTACCTTAATTTTATATCATCTTTATATTGCATGATGTGTAATTCATTCTATGTTTAGTTTGATATGTGTATTGTGTGTGTGAACTATAAATAAAATATTTCAATGTCGATATTAAATAACATAAGTTTACACTCATCATGAGCTCATAATTGGGAAAAGGATTATTGGAGGATGGAAAACTTATTATCTTTGGATTTGGAGTAAAAAAAACTCCTCTTTGAGACTCTCATCACCATTGTTATTTTATATGTATGTGAGGTGTTGTTGTTTATGTGTGTGAGGTGTAGGGTTGCAGTATATCCATAGATTCATGGAGGAATATCCAGATGATTTAAAATAAATTTATAATTCCCTATCCCATCCTCTTGATCGAAGCTAGCTTTTATCCCATTAAAATTGAGAAAATCTGTTTAACATAATATTATTCCTAGTTAATAAAAATGTATTAAGTGTGCTCTATAATTTATTATAATGGAGATGTTGTCACAAAACATTATATTAAGAAATAATAAAGTAATAAACATATTAAAAATTTGTAAAATAGTAATAAAAAAAGTTAATGCCGATCATAAATATATTAAAAAGTTATTTGCAATTGAAAATAGTAATAAAAAAAAAGTTAATGATGATCATAAATAAAATACTTCAATTTCTACCTTAATTTTATGTCATATTTATATTACATGACGTGTAATTCATTCTATGTTTAGCTTGATATGTGTGTTGTGTGTGTGTGAAATATAAATAAAATATTTCAATGTCCATATTAAATAACATAATTTTACACTTATCATCAACGCATAATTGACAAAAGGATTATTGGAGGATAGAAAGCTTATTATCTCTAGATTTGGAGTAAAAAAAATGTTAGGTCCCTATACTACTAGTGTAACCTGTTATTGTTATTAGTACAACCCCCTTATTATATTTTTGTGCCCATGTAGTCCCCATATTGTTATTATTGTTCCCTTATATTATTATTGTTATGTCAACTCTGATTATATTATGACCTCTTAGACTCCTATATATAGAAAGGAGGTCTTGTCATTTGTATCATCCAAGAATTTTTCATTTGTGTAATGTAAAGGAGGTTTACCCTTCGAAGAGGCTTATTTTGAAGGCGTTGATATCTCATTTCTATCTTTTTGTGAGCTGGTTTCATAACATTTGGTATCAGAGCTTTTGATTCTACGGTTTCGTTGCTCCAAACAGGTCATCATGGTGTTTTCGTTATAACATTTTCACTATGAAGTTTCAGAAGCTAGAAACAAAACCCATTTGAGAAGAAATAGGTTTGAACCTCAAGTCTGAATTTTAGATCTTGTATCGCTATATTTTCGGAGATATAATATGAGGAAGTTATGATTTTTGCAGACTCTTGAATTACATTCTAAACAGGTGACCATGGGAAAATCGTCATAACATTCTCTATGAGCATCAGATTGAAATTTCATAAGAAGTTACAGAAAGAGGACGGAATGTAGTTTTTTGTGTATATTATTCATATCCTAAGGTTGAAATAGTGACACGCGGCACGTCGTACAAGTGCACTCTACAGAACAAGTCTATAATCAAGTCATCCTGGGAGATTTGACATAACTCTTCCTTGCAGAATCCAATCTTGATCATACTTGTGGGATTAGAAAGAGAACACAGAGAGTTACTGCAGGACACAACTTTAGAACTTGGAGATCTGAAATTACAGAGTTACAGTCATTTCAAGATCGAGCTCCTAAAATCAAGAAAAGGTGATATGAGGAAGTTTGATGGTAAGGATTTGGTAAATTGGATACTACAGATGGAGCAATATTTTGATCTACATGAGGTGCAACTGTTACAAAAGGTACATGTTTCATCTTCATATTTGGAACCTGATCAATTTTTATGGTATAAAGGGCTTTGTTCTCGTAAACCACTTGTTACGTGGTCAATTTTCATGGAGGAAATTATAGCACATTATGTGGATACAAAGATCAACACCTTGTTTAGGCAATTAATAAATCTCAAACAAAAGTGTTCAATGGAAGAGAAGCAGAGGATTGATGTCTCCATAGGGACTTTAAAGGATAACATTCAACATGAGGTTCATCTTTGGGAACCTGATTCATTGGAGAAGGCATTTTGGATGGCAAGAAAAGTGGAAAGAAAAATTATGGCAACAAGGAAGTCTACCCCTCACAACTATAAAGATGGAAGTGTTGTTTCTCCACCACAACAATTGGAAGAAAAAAAAGCAAAAGGGCTTTGTTACAATTATGATAACAAATACATTAAAGGTCATAAGTGTGCTAATAAGAATTTATTCTACATAGATTTTGAAGAGGAGTAAGAAAAGGATCAAGAAACATCATAAGAGGAGGATATATAGCATGAACCAATCACAGAGAAGGAATAAATGAATTCATCCATATCTGGTAAAGCATTGGAAAGAATTACCACTCCTCAAACTCTCAAGATAGAAGGAAATATCAAGAAGAAAAAGGCTCAAGAAGTGAAAGATCACATCGAGAAAGAAGAAATGAATTCGACCATATCTTGTAATGCATTGGCAAGAATTCCACTCCTCAAACTATCAAGATAGAAGGACATATAAAAAAAAATGTTCAAGAAGTGAAACATCACATCAAGCATCCAGAAATGAATTCAACCATATCTTGTAATGCATTGGAAGAAATTACCCCTCCTCAAAAACTCAAGATAGAAGGACATATCAAGAAGAAAAAGATTCAAGCGGTTAAAGATTACATCGAGCATCAACAACAAGTTCTCCAACTTTTAAAGGATAACATCACTTTGGTGCAAAATCGAATGAAACAAAAGGTAGATCAACATCATAGTGAAAGAAGTTTTGATGTAGGCGATTGGGTATTTTTACGGCTACATCTCAAGCAAGATATTTATGAGAAGGAAATGTTGGCAATACTACATGCACTTAAATGATTGCAACCTTACCTAATGGGAAGACACTTCAAGGTAAAAATGGATCATAATAGTCTTAAATAATCTTTAGAACAAATATTGTATTTAGAAGAATAGAAAAAATGGGTCACAAATATGTTCAGTTATGGCTTTGAAATCATCTACAAAAAAGGGAAGCAAAATCTTGTTGCAGATGCACTCTCAAGAAAGGATGAGGATGTGGAAGCATTGTTATATGCTATTTTTATTATCCAACCAGATTGGATAAATGAAGCAAGGGATGAATAGAAGAAGGACGAAGAAGTGTGGCCACTCATTCAAAAGTTGCAGAACATTCCAGTTCAAACAATATTGCCAGAACTTGACAAGGAAGGAAAAATCATATTGGAACCTGGAGTAGTCACAGAAGCAAGAACCTGATAGCTATGAAATCGATCAATTTCAGAGTATCTCATCAAGTGCAAGAAATTACCCGCTGAATATTCCACATGGGAGGACAAGAATTTTATACAGAAGCATCAAGAACGACTCAAGTGTTGAGGACAACACTTTTTGAAGGAGAGGGTAATGTTACGTCCCTATACTACTAGTGTAACCCCTTATTGTTATTAATAAAACCCCCTTATTATGTTATTGTGCCCATGTAGTCCCCATATTATTATTATTGTGCCCCATAGAAGCCCACTATTGTTATTATTGTTCCCACACATTATTATTGTTATGTCGTCTCTGATTATATTTTGACCCCTTAGACTCCTACATATAGAAAGGAGGTCTTGTCATTTGTATCATCCAAGAATTGTTCATTTGTGTAATGTAAAAGAATTTTCCCCCTCAAAGAGGCTTATTTTGAAGGTGTTGATCTCTCTTTTCTATCTTTTTGTTAGCTGGTTTTATAACAAAAAAACTCCTCTTTGAGACTCTCGTCTTTTCTATCTTTTTATCAGCTAGTTTCAGAACAAAAAAGCTCCTCTTTGAGACTCTCGTCACCACTGTTATTTTATATGTATGTGAGGTGTTATTGTTTATGTATGTGAGTTGTAGGGTTGCAGTATATCCATAGAGTCATGGAGGAATATCGAGATTATTTAAAAAAAATTATAATCTAAAACCTCAAGATTAAAGGAAATATTCCCTATCCTATGCTCTTGATCGAAGCTACATTTTACCCCATTGAAAAATGTGTTTAACCTAATATTATTCCTACTTAATAAAATTGTATTAAGTGTGCTCTATAATTTAGTATAAGGGAGATGTTGTCACAAAACATTATATTCAGAAATAATAAAGTAATAAATATATTAAAGAATTGAAAAATAGTAATAAAAAAAGTTAATGTTATCATAAATAAAATACCTCAATTTCTACCTTAATTTTATATCATATTTATATTTCATGATGTGTAATTAGTTATGTTTAGTTTGATACGTGTGTTGTGTGTGTGTGAACTATAAATAAAATATTTTAGTATCCATATTAAATAATGTAATTTTACACTCATCATCACCTAATAATTGAGAAAGGATTATTGGAGGATGGAAATCTTATTATCTCTGGATTTGGAGTAAAAAATAGGTCCTCTTTGAGATTCTTGTTAGTACTGTTATTGTATATGTATGTGAGGTGTAGGTTTGCAGTATATCCATAGATTCATGGAGGGATATCGAGATGATTTAAAAGAAATTTATAATCTACAACCTCAAGATTAAAAGGAAATATTCCCTATCCTATTCTCTTGATCGAAACTAGCTTTTACCCCATTGAAATTGAGAAAGTGTGTTTAACGTAATATTATTCCTAGTTAATAAAATTGTATTAAGTGTGCTCTATAGTTTAGTATAAGGGAGGTGTTGTCACAAAACAATATATTCAAAAATAGTAAAGTAATAAATATATTAACAAATTGAAAAATAGTAATTAAAAAAAAAGTTAATGTTGATCATAAATAAAATACTTCAATTTCTACCTTAATTTTGTATCATCTTTATATTGCATGATGTGTAATTCATTCTATGTTTAGTTTGATATGTGTTTTGTGTGTCTGTGAACTATAAATAAAATATTTCAATGTCCATATTAAATAACATAATTTTACACTCATCATCAGCTCATAATTGAGAAAAAGATTATTGGAGGATGGAAAGCTTATTATCTTTGGATTTGGAGTAAACAAAGCTCCTCTTTGAGACTCTTGTCACCACTGTTATTTTATATGTATGTGAGGTGCTGTTGTATATGTATGTGATTTGTAGGGTTGCAATATATCCACAGATTCATGGAGGAATATTAAGATGATTTAAAATAAATTTATAATCTACAACCTCAATATTATAGGAAATATTACCTATCCTATCCTCTTGATCAAAGCTAGCTTTTACCCCATTGAAAACATGGCTATGTTTAAGGTATTTGATGCATAAGAAAACACTTTACAATATGGAAGGGAAGATGCGTCCCAAAATTGATTCCAACTCTAGCCAAAACCCCCACCTTTATTTCAAGTGGGGATGGAATGAGGATGCTTAGTCTAGGCTTGAATACTAGGGGATAAAAGAGGAGATCATCTCGGATAATAAGGATAGTATTAAAAATATTGTTACCTCCAAATTTAAGGATAAATTTTGGAATGATAAGGCGCTAGAGGGGAAAGTAAGCTAAGATATTATAAGGAGAAGATCAATCCAATCAATCCCATCCTTGCTAACCAAAATTATCTCTTTGTCCTTACTAGTACTAAGAAGAAATTGATTTTTGCAAAGATAAAAACTAGTTCTTATGAAATCTTAATAGAGAACATTGGTCTATTTCCAAAACAACCTAGGATGAAATAATTTGTCAACCTTTTTGACTTGTTAAGTCAACAAACTATAGTGATCTTGGAGAACTTATTTCTCTTATTTCTCATCATAGACCTAAAATATTAGAGAGTCATAATTAATCTCTTACCTTCTTAAGGTCCAATAGCCCACATTGGTCTTAGTGGAGGTTAATCATCATCATCATCAAGAAAAATAAAGTAATTTAAATTAAAAAAATTCATATATTTCACTTTGCATTATAATGTAGATGCGTAATTTATTTCATTATTAATATGGAGTTGATATATAACATTTAAGAGAGAGAGAGAAAGAGAGAGCACTCTTGTTCCATTAATAGGTACTTTACAATTCAAGTTATAAGAGATATTTGTAATTCCTTCAATATTTAATATGAAGTTGATATGTGACATTTTTAAAAATATTAATAATAAGAATAATTCAATGTATGCATAGAAAGAGATATGACATGTTAAAAAATATTAATAAAAAGAATAATTATATATAGAGACTTTTAAAGATGTGGTTTTTATATAGTAGAGATGTGACTTTTAAATCATCCAATGAAGTGGTTTGGTTGTATAAAGAGTACATAGATATTCAATTTGAAGCTAGACTCATGCATATTTGATATGCAACTGCTTTGAAAAAGAACTTCAAATTCCAACTCAGACTAGTGGAGTTTTGTGAAGCAATTAGAAGTCAAGTTTAAGGCTTTGGATAACTATGCAAATGTTTTAACTAAAGAAGTAATTCGTACAAATATTTTTACTGTATAGATGAAGTGTGGATTTAATGTTGTTCATAGTCATTTCTCAAGTTATTAAGATATGTATTAATAATGTTAGTTCGATTAACAAGTATTATTTTTTCTACCCAATAACATGACATGACTATTTTTGAAGGAATATTTTATAATAGTAATTTTATACCCTATAAAGAAATTTAATTTATCTTTATGGTAAAAGCTAAAAGATAAGAAAACCTTACAAATATTAATAACCTTTTTATAAAATGATTGTAAATTTTCATTAAGATTTAGGTTATTTGTTTATGTGTTATTTTTCTTATTCTTTTTTCTTTTTTATGTTATTTGTTTTATGTTTTATTTTTCTTTCTATTTGCATAGCTCTTAATTTACCATTATCCTAAAAAGGTAAAGACAAGAAAAACCTAGAAATATTAATAACTTTTTTCCCACATGTTACTAAATTGTCATTATTTTTCACTGAAAAGCATGAAAATTCCGGCAATATTTTGATAAATTCAGGCATGGAATTTATCTAGATTAAAGTTGTTAAACTTCAAAGTTTTGGGTGCCCAATAGATTTTTGACCCTATTGAATCTATTGTAGACTTCAAAAACATAATTTAAACACTGTTTTCTGCAAGATTACTTGAAATTATTTTTGCCCGGTCAAAAATGCAGTTGTCCATCTATTTATATGTTGTTTTTTGGTCATTTCAATTATAATAAATTATCCTAAAAATATTAATAAATTTTTTCCCAAAATAATAAAACTTATACTTAGTAATTTGTGTTATAGGTTTCTATGTAGTTTTTCCATTATCTTTTATTTAATTTTTGCTTATTTTTCTCTCGATTTGGATCGTAGCTCTAAAGGTTCACTATGACTTGCTTATATGCTTTATGCGTTATTTTTGTTTTTATGCTTATTAGCATCGTAGCTCTTCAGATTCTTCAATAGGACTTGCTTGTATGATTTATGCGTAATTTTTGTTTTTATAATTTTCTTTTTCCCTTTTATTATTAGCATCGTAGCTCTTTAGATTCAATATATACAATATTCGGACACACAGAGATTTTGCTGGGAGAATACCTTGTTCAAATAGACTTCTGCATACATTATACAAAGAGATTTTGCTGGGAGAATACCTTGTTCAAATAGACTTCTGCATACATTATACAAAGAGAATTTGCTGGGAGAATACCTTGTTCAAATAGACTTCTGCATACATTATGCAAAGAGAATTTGCTGGGAATACCTTATTGAAATAGATTTCTGCTGAGGGTGTTGAGATACAAATCTCACATTTTGTTAGGTGTCATCGTATTTATTTTTATCGTTTGTAGGTGTCATCTGTTTTGGTGTGTGTTAGGTGTTATAGTGAGTTTAGATTTACTTCAGTTTAGTTGACTTTGACTCCAGTTATTTTCTGTGATGTTTTTTATATAATTTATTTAACTATTTTGAGTATTGATGAGAGCGTCCTGTTTCACGTTATGCCGGGATGAAGATCCTGGTTTCTGTTTTAATATTATTGAGCTTTAGGGGTGCGTACTTTACATAAAATATTCATTGGGTTTTCAATTTATTTTGCACAAAATGTTTGCCTGCAAAAACACCAATATGATACAGTAACCCTTTCGATAATGCAGAGATCGCTGGGAGAGAAATTAGTGATAACAAACCACGTTTTCGTCGGAACGTCGTGGCGTTGCTTTCCCTGTAATCTTTCGTTTCTGAAATCCATGTTTTCTTTGGAATCTTTGATATTAAATACGCAATCTATTATGTAAATGTGTATTGGATTGGATTGAAGATATTGGTGTACAATTGAATGATGAAAACAGAGCTTACAGGTGATAGGAGAGGTTAGAAGCGACTGGTGCATATTGTCTCCGCGCCACCATCATGCGTTGCTAAATGCGAGGGGTGCAACCCTTGTAAGCCTGTGCAGTGCGCCGTCACTCCAAAACTGCAGTGCATTCCAAAACGTGTAGAGCATTACTATCCCGTGTTGCGGAAACAAAATCTTTAACGCATGATACCACCAACCGCCCAGTATTTGAGCGCTCGCAAAGCTGTTCCACTGACGGCCACCTTCTGCAGAAATCAGAGACCATGGAATGTATGTCTTTCTACTTACATAATTTTTTTGTTTGTTTGAAATAACGAATTTTAGAATTATTAATCAATTTTACAGAACTTTGACGATTCATAGGTCCATTAGTTTTGCTTAACTGTTTTGTCAGTTTAATTTGTATTTCTTCATGATCTTCAGCTCTAATGAATTTTATTGTGGCCTTTCAAGTAACTGGTGAATATCTGAAACCATCTTATTTTCATGGATGAACAAAATTTGAATTGGCAGGGTATTTGGATGAACTGTACGCGAGTTTAATGCAATTGTTTTATAATTGGTAAATAAGTGATGCAATATTTAAAATGGGTTTTTGATTCATGATTAAAACATGACAGGGTAATAATATTTTTAGTATTATATCAGTAGGTGTTGAATTATTGGGTAATTATAATATTGAATATGTTTCCAACTTGTAAAGATGTATTTTACCTTTTAGGAATAGTTTGTTTGTAGTAAATGATTTCAATTTATTAAAGATAAATATAAGTTTTGAGTTATTTATGGTAATTTAAATTTTAATATTATTTTAATTGGTTTTGAAATATTAATGGATGATGAATAAAATAATTTTCTGTATTCAAGTTTTTGTGATCCATAATGAATTAAACAAAGTTTTTGGTAGAAATCACATGAGAGAATTTTTTGGTCGACACATTTCGAATCAACAAGTGTGGTTCATCATCATGACCACATGAAGTGTGGTTTATCATGAGGACCACATGAAGAGGAAGACCATGGCTTAAATAGAGAGCAATGTAGAGACATAATTTCAAGTAATGGCTATATTTGAACAATAATGTTTAAATTATAATATTAATTTATTAATATATTAAAAACAAATATTATTAAGTAATGCCTATATTAACGGCTAGTTTTTGAAAAAAATATTTAAATAATGATATTATTTCATTAGTTTATTAAAAATATCAAGTTTTTGAAAAATAATATTTAAATTAATTTATTAAAACCAAATATTACTAGTTATTGAAAAGTAATATTTAAATAATGATATTAGTTTATTAGTTTATTAATTTATTAAAATATTAGTATGTAACCCCTATATTAAACGACTAGTTTTTGAAAATAATATTTAAATTAATTTATTCAAACCAAATATTACTAGTTTTTGAAAAGTAATATTTACATTGTAATAATAGTTTATTAATTTATTAAAAACAAATATTAATAAGTAATCGCTATATTAAACTAAATAAATAAATAATCAAAGTCAAAATTTAAAAGAGGGGAGTAAAACTTTATAAAAATAAGTGAAGACCCTACATTTGATGATCAAAAGTATCTCTCTATTTTAACTAGCTCAAGGAAGAAAATTAATATAGAAAAGATTAGAACGAATTCTCATGAGCTCCATAGTGAAACAGGTCGTTGGGCAATTCCTAAAACGCCATGGACCGAAAGGATCTGCCATATACGTGAGAATAGGAACATCGAGGATGAAAACCACTTCCTCTTAGAGTGCCCGGCATATAACCACATTAGATCTCAGTTTCACAATCTTTGTTACAACACTGACCTTCCTAGCCTTTTACAATGTCAAAATTATAGTGAGCTCGGGAGGCTTCTCTCCAAACTTTTTGAGCATAGGAATAAAATCTTAAATCAAAATAGATAGATAATTTGTTTCTTTAGGTCCGATAGACCATTATTTGGTCTCAGCGGACGTTAACCATCATCATCATCATCAACTAAAAGAAATAAAATAAATTAGATTAAAAATAATTAATGGAAAAATAAATAAAATATCTGAAGAAAAATAATCAATAAATAAAATGGGGTCAACGATAAAATATGGGGCTCAAGCCCATTAAACAAATAACAAAAATACTAAAAGGAGTTAAGAACGAATACATAAAAAACACGAAGGATCAAGAAAATAAACTCTAATGAAGAATAAATCAACATCAAATACTAAAAAAGGATCCCAATACCTACATAGATTAAAAAAAAAAAAAAAAAAAATCAAAGAAAAAAAGCCTAAAAAATTAGAGGGAGAAGACAGGAACCCAACTTCTACTAATATTCCAACCATCATCTTTTAATAAAATGATTTTATTAAAAGCTAAATATATGTTTTTATTTAAATATGATATCTCAAAGTTTATTTAAATTATTTGGAAGATAATTTTTAAATATAATTCCGATTTAAAAAGATGTATTTTACCTTTTAGGAATATCTTTTTTAAAAGATGATTAAAGTGGTTTTTTAACCAACAATAATTACAAGATATTAAATATAAATTTTAACTGATTTGTTTGAAATAAAAATTTAAAATATTTTTTTATATTATCATAAAATATCATTCACTTTAATTATTTGCATAAAATAATGAGTTAATTATAAATGGTCTATTATACTTTGAATTTTATATCTATATTTATCTTATAAAATAATTTAATTAAAAAAAATATCTGTAATCACATATTCATAATAGAAGATTATGTTGTTGTTAATCTTTTTTTAAAATATTAGGTATAATGTGTGAAATTTCCTAGGCTCTGTACATCATCAAGGCAGATTAAAATTTAAAAGAAAAGAAATATTAATAATAGAAGAAATTTGCATTATTAAAAATTAAAATTGAAGAAAATGAGAAGAAGGTGTTTAATGTAATATTATTACTAGCTAATAGAAATGTATTTATTGTGCATTATAATTTAGTATAATGATATTGTCACATAACATTATATTTAAAAATAATACAGTAATAATTACATTAATAATTCGAAAAATAGTAATAACAAAAAAAGTTAATGCCAATCATAAATAAATTACTTTAATTTCAACCTTAATTTTATATCATCTTTATATTGCATGATGTGTAATCCATTCTATGTTTAGTTTGATATGTTTGTGTGTGTGAGCGAGAACTATAAATAAAATGTTTCAGTGCCCATATTAAATAACATAATTTTATACTCATCATCAGCTCGACTCTAATTATAGAATTGAGAAAAGGATTTTTGGAGGATGGAAAGCTTATTATCTCTGGATTTGTAGTAACAAAAGGTTCCTCTTTGAGGCTTTAGTCACCCCCATTATTTTATATGCATGTGAGGTGTAGGGTTGCAGTATATCCATAGAGTCATGGACAAAGATTGAGATGATGCAAAAGTAATTTATAATCTATAACCTGAAGATTAAAAAGAATATTCCCTATCCTATCCTCTTGATCAAAGCTAGCCTTTTCCCCATTGAGAACATGGCTATGTTTAGGTATTTGATGTACAAGAAAAAATTTACAATATGGAAGCGAAGAGGTTTCCCAAGATTGCTTCCAACTCTAGCCACAACCCACACCTTCATCTCAAGCAAATGGCATAAGGATGCCTAGTCTTGGCTCGACTACTATCGGATAAAGGAGGAGATCATCTCGGAGAATAAGGATAGTATTAAAATTACTATTACCTCCAAATTTAAGGATAAATTATGGGATGAGAAGGAGCTAGAGGGGAAAAGGAAGCTAAGTTATTATAAAGAGAAGAACAACCCCACCCTTGCTAACCAGAATTATCTCTTTGTCATGAAGAGTACTAAGAAGAAAATGATCATTGCAAAGATAAGAACTAATTCTCATGAACTTTGAAGTTAAATTGGACGTTGGTTTACTCCCAAAACAACCTAGGATGAAAAGGTTTGTCACATTTGTGGTACTAAGAGGGTTGAAGATGTTTCTTTTTTCTCCTAGAGTGCCTAGATCTTACATCTATTCTCATTTCAAAACATTTGCAACACCTCCAACCTTCTTCACTTGTCATGTCAACAAACTACAATAATCTTGGGTCACTTCTTTTTCTTCTTTTTCATCATAGACATAAGATATTAAGAGTCACAATTAATCACTTACCTTCTTAAGGTCTGATAGCACACATTGGCCTTAGTGGATGTTAATCTTCATCATCATCATGAAGAAAAAATAAAGTAATTCATATATTTCACTTTTCATTATAATGTAGATGTAAAAATTTATTTCATTATTAATATCAAGTTGATATATAACATTTAAGAGAGAGAGAGAGAGAGAGAGAGAGAGAGAGAGAGAGAGCTCGTATTGCATTAATAGGTGCCTTATAATTCAAGCAATATGAGAGATTTGTAATTCCTTCAATATTTAATATGGAGTTGATATGTAATATTTTTAAAACTATTAATAATAAAAATAATTCATTGTATGCATTAATAGGTGCCTTATAATTCAAGCAATATGAGAGATTTGTAATTCCTTCAATATTTAATATGGAGTTGATATGTAATATTTTTAAAACTATTAATAATAAAAATAATTCATTGTATGCATAGACAGAGATATGACATTTTAAAACTATTAGTAACAAAAATAATCATATATATATATGTAGAGAGAGAGGGGGAATGTTTTCTATTTCTAAAAGAGTGCTTGTATTAAAATTTTAATATGGATATTTTGAATCATATATAAAATATTTCAATGTCAACTGTGTACAGATTATATAAAACAAGTGGAAATAAATAAAGAAATTACAGTTAAAACATTTTATTAATGTATTTCCCAAAACCAACATAGATCGATATTAATTATGGACCTAATAAGGGCTAAGAGGAATCGAATATCTTAAGGTGCAAACATTTCCTCAATTTTTAAACTCATAAAGAGGTTTTCATCTTGATAGATTTGATCCCTCCCAATGCATGGTAGATCCATAATTAAATATGGATCTGTGTTGGTGTTAATAATATTATTAATATTAATTATTTTAATGTTAATAATACTATTATTAATATAATAATATTAATAACATTATTAATATTATTAATAATATGTCAATTGGGGTTATCTCGAGTGGTTGGGTGGAATGGTTGTTACCTAGTTTCAAATCTTAGTTAGTGACATGATGAGATAAAATACATTAATCGTCAAGAAATCCAATTGTTGCAGTCTTTAAATAGTTTTTTTTTTATGGTAGAAATATATTTAGAACCATCAAGAACCCCTCGGGCAACCAAAATCCTAAAGCTTGACAGTTGTAACCTAGATTTTCAAAAATTTCTATCATATTTTCTCAAAATCATCTCGAAATTTCTATTATTTTCCAGGTGAAATTGTGCCATGTTTCGACTACACATTGTAATATTGGCTTTGGATTTAAATCTAACCTCAAGGATTATTTTCTCAAATTTTAATTTTTAGTAAAAAATTCCTAATGTTTCTTTTCTTTTAATTTTAATTTTATTAATAATTTGTTTTCCCATTTTTAATCTTTCACTTCTTTTAGTCACTAACATGACATTCTATTCAACTTGGTCTTACACACTTTGTTATCAAAAAATATTTATGTGTCATTGATGATGGGTGGAGCATCTATTAGGATCATAGACACCAAGGGAAGTGGTGGTGTCTAAAGACATTGTTTCTTTATCCCATTAGCCAGTAGGATTAATAATCATGAATTTTTAACCTATAAATAATCTACACCAAACACGAATACCATGTGCAAAACCATGGGTTTCATATACCTAAGCCCAAAAACAACCAGCAACTTGACCGAGTCAAGTTTACCTGATCCACACTAACAATCCCTATCGTAAACTTGACTCTAGAAGATTGACCTAGTCCCATTCATCAACCTTATCATCTAATGTTTCGCATTCCAGCATACCAGTACACCTACCACCCTGATACCTCTCCAAGTGGATCATTCCACAACTTGATGACTCCATGTGCCACTACACTACATGTATTCCTGAACAAGCTCTTAAGGCCTTACAACTATGCATTCTCCCACACTACATATCTTTCTGAACATCAGGTCTTATAACTTCCTAGGGGAATACACCTGCCTATGATAGGATTCCATAACTTCTTGACTTGATCATACAACCACTCTCTTGACTTCTTTACCTACTTGATCCATACTATGAATTTTCCTTTCAACATGACTTACACTAGACTGGTCCACACAAAATCACCTCTTTTTTCTTCTTTTTTAAATAGTCGAATTCATTCACTTTTCCAAAACCACCACGCTGCACATATGCAATATTTTCCTAACAAATTCTCCATGGCCTCTAAAACTTGGCTTTTTATACGCTACAAAATCTACCATCTTCATGATCTCACATGTAATGTAAGAGATATCCTTCTTACCCTATTTCATTTTTTATATCTTGAGTAATCCATACATTGACTTGGCCTTGAACCGTTGTGCTTGTTGCTATTAGATAGAGGAATTTTAGTTTCTAGCTCCTCCAAGAGATGGATTAAAAGGTCTGAAATCAGGGCTAGACTTCATCATTAAGGGCACCTTAGGCCTTATGATAGTGTTGGTAGGTTAGTCAGGTCCAGCTCAGGGAAGTGAGTGTCATGGGACATAAAGGATGAGGGAGATGGCTTGAATAAATGCATTCACTACTAAACTCAACCCAAGTAGAGATCCAATATGCTAGTTGTTAGAAGTATTCATTACCAAGTGTCTTACAAATAGTTGCAACAAAGCATTAACATCTGATGTTGCATATGGCATGCCAAAAATGGCTTCAACCACAAGGTTGAGCAATCCCAGGTAAATCTTTCAAGAGATTGTGGATGCGAGTCTTGGTGCCATTTTAGCCAAATCATATGCATACAATTGTCTTTTATTGAAAAGTACACCTTTGGGAAGAAACTCTAGCTTTTGGCTTATGTCTATGTGATGTGGATTCTAATCCACAAATTTCACCCTAGAAGAACCAATCCAAGGAATGGAAAAAACTTTGCGAAACCTTAAACTGTGAGTAGAGAAGCTTGTTTCTTTAGTTGATGCTTCTATTTATTTACAGAAAAATCCATGAATGACCTTGTTGAAGCATGCATGCAAAATTCCTGACAATGTCACATACTGGAAGACTTTTTTTACATTAATCTTTTTACTTCAAAAGGTTTCAATTAGAAATTAGTTCTAGTATATGATTCAAGGTACATGCAATATCTTTTCTTCTCACTGTGGTTTTAATTCTGCATAAATATAAATTAGTTCCATTATATGATTCAAGGTACATGCAATCTTTTTGCTTCTCAATATGGTTTTAATTCTCCATGAACATTCCAAGATGTTTTAGTATGGCTAGTCTAAGAATTTGTATTTGTCCACCAGAAAGAGCTCCTAAAAGCTGACCACTTTTACTATGTACAAAACATGCATTGATATATAGACCATTTCATTGGTTAGAATGAGTGATGAGTGGCAGTTTAAATGTAACTTGCAATCTCCACCTCATTATTTGAGTACTAGATATTCTTTGGAAAAAAATATAGAAGTACTTTTACCTCTAATACATGTGTTGGAGAATTGACATTTAGCCATGGAAAGTTCACTTGTAAAATATTTTCATTATTTCTCTTATATAATTTATTCATATGATATCAAATTTCAGGATATGTATTGTAATATACTCAAATTTCCACTTTGCAAATGCCTCATATTTAACACAATCGTTGATTCAACAATTTATTGAGGGTACTAATTTCTTCTCCGACACTTTTGCAAAAGGAACAAGAGTAGCTGTTAGAGAGGAAAAATAGGGTTTCATTTTGGCCAAGATGAATCCCCTACTTGGATGAATCATAAATGAAAGCTTATGAATCTTGGGGAGACTATTTCTTATTTGGGTAGGTCCCTCGGTAAATAATTTTTCATTTGTTGATTATTGGAGATGGATAATAGCAAAGTTTTAAAAAAGAAAAATTCACGGTTGGAGTAATATTGACCTATTTCCTTCCAAGAATATTGCAATTGTTGATAAATTTCTAGCAGTGAGTCACATTGGTTTCTGTTTTTTTTCTTCTTCTCAAGTAGCCTATAAAATGTTGGAGTAGGTACTCCAAAAAATTTATTGGGCAAGCAAGGTGGTGTAAAAAAAGATTGATACAATGTCCCTGAGTTATTTTTCATTGCACATTACGATGTGATCAAGGGGGATTGGTCATCCCCAATGTTAGTAAACAAATGATTTCCATTGTCCTTTCGATTTGTGTAACATCTCTACAAAATTTCCATTATTTTGGGATTCTGTCAGACGTTGATATATTTTGTGCTTGTAAATATTTCCAATGTTCTGGGATATTTATGTTAGTGTAACTTTCTTCTTAAATTTAACCTCCTTGCTACATGCTTTAGATGATATATAGAAGCCCAAATTTTGATTGTATTTCATTTTCCATATTTTTCACTTTCTCATTGGCTTCCACACTTCCACTTGTATCGACATTCCGTTGCACCTCTCAGTGCAATTGCTAGATTTAAAATCAATGCCTATATATGCAATTTCAAGGACTACCATAACTCACACATAATTCTTTAAAGGGTGCTAGCTCAATGGAAGATAGCTTGCTTTATAAGCAGGAGGTTGGTGGTTCGATTTCATTGTGTCCTAATATGAGCTAATCAATGATATTGTAGTTTATTTTTTATTAAATACTTTAATATTGGTTTATTTCAAAGGTGAGATATTTTCTAGATTCATTATTTTATTGTCTCTACATAGACAAAAGTGATGTTGTATTATCTTTGAATGTAATTTTTTATTGTTTCTGCAAAAACAATAGTTAGGATCAAAGATATTGTCTCTTTAAAGAAAATATGTCTTTAATCCCAACTATTGTCTCTAGAGAGACAAAAATGAAATTGTCCCTGGAGAGACAAAAATGCTTGTGTTATATATTGTCTTTATAAAGATAATATTTTAAGACAATTTAATTTGAAACACCAATATTTTAAGACAATTTAATTTGACACACCGGCTTAAAGGAAATATTTAAGACAATACACAAGTTTTATTTTGTCTCAAGTTAAGAAAATTTACCCAAAAATTGTCTTAAAACCCCCCCTTGTGTTGTAGTGCTTCACTTGACCAAAAAGGAAAAGTAAAAATTTGTAACTTGAGCATGATCAACTAGATCAGTTGTTGAATTTGGGGAGGGTCTTTTATGAGTGAAAGAGGCTTAAAATGTATATCTATGAGTACTCTAATTTGAGCTAGTTTTAGCTATTGTATGTATTCCATAGGTGATAATCTAATAAATATCAATATTCTCTTAGTATCCAAAATGGGGATACTATGGGAATGAATTGGAAATGTTTAAAAGCATTCATAAGAGTTCTTTGAAGAAAGAAATGTCTTGATGACTTGTTTTTTAGTAAATGATCATTACTAATTTGGGTTACATGTTTATGTATTATTATCTTTTTAATTTGCTTTATGTTTTATTTTATTTTTTCCCTATTGTCAGAATACTCGTTAATTTGCTTTTTATTCTAACGAAAAAAAACCTAAGAAATATTAATAACGTTTTTCAAAATTAATAATAAATTATCGTATAAATATTAATAACCTTTTTTCCCAAAATAATAGAAATTATCCATACTGATTTGCGTTATAGAAACGGTTTCTATGTTGTTTTTCTTTTTTCTTTTATTTACATTTTGCTTTATTTTTCTTTCCATTTGGGTCGTAGCTCTAAAGGTTCAATATGACTTGGCCATAAGCTTTATACGTTATTTTTGTTTTTATGCTTTCCTTTTCCTTTTATTATTAGCATCGTAGCTTTTTTGTTTTTATGCTTTCCTTTTCCTTTTATTATTAACTCTTGAGATTCAATATATACAATATTGGGAGAATACATTATACAAAGAGATTCTGCTGGGGAGAGTACGTTATTCAAAGAGATTTCTGCTGGGGGGCACGTTGTTCAAAGAGGTGTCTGCTGAGATATAGAAAAACACGCGGTTATGGAAGCTGGATTTTCACGTTGTGCCAGAATGAAGATCCTCGTTTCTGTTTTAATATTATTGAGCTTTAGGGGTGCGTACTTTACATAAATTATTGATTGGGTATTCAATTTTTCTTGCACAGAATATTTTCTCACATGCTTGCAAAAACAGTAATATGATACAGTAACCCTTTTGATAATGCAGAGATCGCTGGGAGAGAAATTAATGATAAACAAACCACGTCTTCGTCGGAACGTGGTGGCCCTGCATTCTTTGTAATATTTCGTTTCTGAATCCATGTTTTTCCGTAATCTTTGATATTAATATTTACACAATCTATTATGTAAATGTGTATTGGATTGGATTGAAGATATTGGTGTACAATTAAACGGATGTTACAGGTGATGGGAGAGGTTAGAAGCGAGGTTGCATTGCGAGGGGTGCATATTGGCTCCTGCGTTGCTAAATGCGAGGGGTGCAACCCTTGTAAGCCTGTGCAGTGCGCCGTCACTCCAAAACTGCAGTGCAATCCAAATCTTGGAGACGGTTACTATCCCGTGGTGTGGAAATGCGAATGCGGCAACAAAATCTTTAACCCATCATACTACCAATCGCCTCGTATTTGACCGCTCGCAAAACTGTCAGACTGACCGCTACCTTTTGCAGAAATCAGAGACCATGGAATGCATGTCTCTTTACTTACATAAATTTATATGTTTGAAATAATGAATTTTAGTTTATACTATTAATGAATGAATGAAGTTTTGCTTAACCGTTTTGCTTAATTTATTTTTATTCATGATCTTCCGCTCTAATGAATTTGATTGTGGCCTTTTAAGTAACTGGTCAATATCTGAAACCATCATATTTTCATGGATGGACAAAATTTGAATGCCCAGGGTATTTGTATGAACTGTACGTTGAGTTTAATGCAATTGTTTTATAATTGTTAAATAAGTAATTCAATATTTTAAATGGGTTTTTGGCTCATGATTAAACATCATGACAAGGTAATAATACTTTTTTAAATATGGTAACTCAAATTTTTAGTATTATATTAATAGGGGTTGAATTATTGGGTAATTATAATTTTCAACATGTTTCCAAACTTGTAAAGATATATTTTACAGGAATAATATTTCTTTTGAGTAAATGATTTCAATTTATTAAAGATAAATAAAGGTTTTCATTTAAATATAGTAATTCAAATTTTAGTATTATTTTAATAGGTTTTGAATTATTGGGTGATGACAAGTAAATGATTTTATTAAAGATAACTATAAGTTTTGATTTAAATATGGTAAATTAAATTTTAGTATTATGTCAATGGGTTTTAAATTAGTGTGAACAAAATATATTTTATTTTTTTTAATAGTTTTTTAAACAAATTATTAAGGGTTTTTTAACAAATGATTATAGGTTATTAAATATAAATTTTAAGTGATTTATTTAAAATAAAATTTTGAAATAATTTTTCTTATTATCATAAAATATTATTCACTCTAATATTTGCATAAAGTAATGATTTAATTATAAATTGTCTATTATACTTCGAAGTTTATATTTATATATTCATCTTATAAAATAATTTAATTAAAAAAATGTGAGTATTCAGATATTCACAGTAGAATATTATATTGTTGTTAATCTCTTTTTTTTTTAAATACGGTATAATGTATGAATGAAGATTATGTTAATCTTTTTTTTAAAATATTGTGCATAATGTATGAAATTTCTTACACTCCAGCATCATCAAGAGAGATTAAAAGTTAAAAGGAACGAAACATTAATGGAGAAAATTTGTATTATTAAAAATTAAAATTAGAGAAAAATTGCATTAAAAAATTAAAATTCAAGAATTTGAGAAAATGTGTTTAATGTAATATTATTCCTAATTAATAAAATTGTATTAATTGTGCTCTATAATTTAGTACAAGGGAGATCACTACTACACCAAGGGCACTTTTGAGACATCTTTTTAAGACAAAAGAAATCTTTTGTTTCAAAAACTCATTTTTTATTTTAGTTATTTTACATTAAAAATTAATATCAATTGATTTGTCTTAAATATAAAATTTAAGACAAAAATAGATTGAGACAAAAATATTTTAAGACAAAACTTTATATTTAAGACAAAAATAGTTTAAGACAAAAATATCATAAGACAAAAGGAGTTTGAGACAAAAATATTTTAAGACAAAACTTTATATTTAAGACAAAAATATTTTGAGACAAAACATTATATTTAAGACAAAAGTAGTTTGAGACAAAAATTTGAAGAAAAAACTTTCTATTTAAGGCAAAAATAGTTTAAGACAAAATTATTTTAAGACAAAAACAATTTAGGACGAAATTATTTTAAGACAAAACTTTATATTTCAGACAAAAGCATTTTGAGACAAAAACATTTTAAAACAAAACTTTATATTTAATACAATGACCAATTTAGATCAAACCTATGTTTACTATGATATTTCACTTCGAATGAAAATGGAAAGCAACGCTGAGTTTCAGGGTGATCTGCGCACGCGTTTTGAACCGGAGCTCGTGCGCCCCAGCTTCCTCGGCCCCTGCGGCCCTCTGCAGGCCCCCTGCCTGGCAGCCCCTACTACTGGCTCCCAATCCTTCTCGGCATCCCTGCAATCGGGCTTTGCCTCCCTCCTCCGGCCAGTGCTACTGCTGGCACAGTGTCCGCGTCTGGGTTTTACGATCGAAGAGAAGCGTAGCCGCCGCCATGAGTGCACCTGGGGGTGGGGAGCCTTCTCCCACCCCACCAATCTCTTCAGAATAAGCATTCAGAAGATTGCTCTCACAGAAAGGGAAGAAACGTTTGATTCTAGAAGTCCCGAAATTCATCAAAAAACTGGAGGAAATTCCTGAGATCGCCCTGCCAGAAGACCAACCAATAAAAATTGCCCTAGCCCTGGCTGACAGAGGGTTGGTAGGACAATTTATGGGACGCTAGCCCTCTACAAAAACAACAGATGACTGGATCCAACGCAACTGGAGGCCCCAGCTGGAAAACAATGTGATCTGCTATGTTGTCGGAAGAGGGTATTTCATTTTCCAGTTCACCTCCAAAGAAGATCGAGATTTGGTTTTCAGAAACGGTCCATATTTTATGGGAAATCAGGGTCTGTATCTTAATAAGTGGACCCCGGACTTCAATCCCTCAATCGATACCCCTAAAGAGGTCCCAGTTTGGGTCCGGCTTCCCAATCTTCTGATCCATTGTTGGAGCTATCACACCTTGCAAAAGATTGGAAATGGCCTAGGCCGTTTCATTGACAAAGTAGATAAGAAGGGCCAATATACCTAAGCAAGAATCTGTGTGGAAGTCGATCTGGAAGCTGGACTACCCAAAGTGGTAAAACTTTCAGTCGGAGAATGGCATCACTATCAAAAATTGGATTACGAGCAACTACCTTTCAAATGCAGACCCTGTCACGAACATGGACACTTCCAACGAAATTGCCCAAAAGCTCCAACTGGGGAAAAAGTGGATGAAGAAGGATGGAAAGAAATCAAAAAGGGCAAGACAGTCCCAAAACCAACTGAGAAGAAAAATTCAGGGCCATTGGTGAAGCCCCGGCCTAAACCAAAAGCTAAAGAAGTTCCAAAAGAGGGTTCTTCCTCTGGGGTAAGGACAGATGCCATTGGAACCCAAGAGGAACCAGAAGACCTGTCGATGAAAGTGAAAGAAGCAGAGGCAAAGTCAACTCTTCCTCCATCAGAGGATGAACAAGAGGAAAAAGAATAAAATGAGGAGCGCATCAGTTTAGGCTCCGATTCTGAGGGAGATTCAGAAGATGGAGTCTCAGATTCAAACAGCTCGCAAGTCACTCCTATCAAGTCGACCAGGGGTCGAAATTCCAAGAAGAAACAGAGAGAGGAACAAACTTATCTAGATGTTCTCCAAGGCTCTTAGAAAACTCTCAAAGGAATGATGAATACCAAATCTAGGTGCAAGCATGGTCAGGCTCCAAAAGGAGCCACAACCTTCCAAGCCAGTAAATAATGAAATACGTCTCCTGGAAATGAAGAGGGTTAGGCAGCAGGTTGAAAGAAGAAGCTCTGAAAGACATTGTAAGGATGTACTCGCCTGAAATCCTTCTCATCTAGGAGACAAAACTGGAGGACCTTCTAATCCTCCAAGCAAGCAAAGCATTCTGGCATAAAGGCCAAGGGAGAGCAGTCAGTGCCAGAGGTGCCTCTGGAGGGATTGCCTCCTTTTGGGACAGCTCCAAACATGATCTGATTCATGAAGAATGTTGCCCCCATTGGCTACTCACTAACTTCCTCCATAAAGAATCTGGCCACCAAGTAAGTATGTTCAATCTTTATGCTCCGGTCTTACCATCTGAGAAAAAAATTTGTTAGGACTCGCTCCAGTCCCATATTTTCTTGCACAACCCAAAAAATATTATTATTGCAGGTGATCTGAATATTACGCTAGCCGTAGAAGAGAAAAAGGGGGGCTCGCTGGTTAGGGACCCAGCTAGAGAATGGGTTGAAGACCTCATTTTAGATTGGGAATTGGAGGATATCAAGCCCACATCTGGGAAATTCACTTAGTCAAACAAAAGGATAGGCCCCGACCACATTGCTGCTCGTTTGGATAGATTTCTAGTCCAATCCTCCTTCTTAACTTGTGGTCTAATGGCCACCTCTAAAATTCTGCTGAACTACACCTCTGACCATAAAGCCATTCTGCTTGAGCTCTCCTTAGATGGAGAGCTTGGCCCCATTCCCTTTAGATTCAGTTATCCATGGATTCATCAAGAAAGATTCCAGGAGGTGGTCTCCGAGGCCTAGAACCGGCAAGTTCTAGGATGCCCTTTCTTTGCGTGGGAAGAAAAAATGAGGAGACTTAAAAGGGAGCTCAAGGAGTGGGCTAAAAGGTTGAAAACACCCACCGCCAAAAGAAAGGAGATGCGTGAGAGTTTAGCAGGCCATCAATTAACAATGGAGAATTCCGATGTAACTCAAATCCTTCTTCAAAAAGAAGTAGAGCTGCAAAAGGATCTCCATAGAACAAGTAGGGATGAAGAAGAGTTATGGAGATAGAAGTCTAGAAATATTTGGTTACAGGCCGAAGACAAAAATACAAGCTACTTCCATAAGTAAGTTGAAGCACGCAAGAACTTCAAAACAGCAAATGAAATTCACTATCAAAACACTGTGGTTAAATATTCTGAAGGAATAAAGCGAGCAGCCCACTCCTTCATCAAAGATCTTTAATCTGCCTCAGAAGACCCTCCTATCTATTCTCAAGGTTATCTGATTGATCTTATTCCTCACTGTGTTCAAGATTCTGAAAATATTATGTTGTCTACTCCGATCAGTATGAATGAGATTAAAGAAGCTTTGGATTGCATGGATCCGGATAAAGCCGCGGGCCGTGATGGGTTCACTACAAAAAAGTCCTTCTGATAATGATCCGTAAATCTCAGACTTGTACCAAGATTGGAGGCAGTACCAACTTGGCCTTCCTTGCCTTGATTGCTAAAGACAATGGTGCCACCAATTTCAGTAGATTCAGGCCCATCTCTTTGTGTAATACAAGTTATAAGCTGATTACAAAAATAATAGCCAATCATATTAAGAAAATTATGTCGGTCATCATCACTGAAAACCAAGGAGGATTTATGAAAGGGAGAAAGATTCTTGACAATATTGTGCTGGTGCAAGAAGCAATTGATTCAAGCTGTCATTGAAAAGAGAAAGGCATGGTGATTAAGCTAGATTTGACAAATGCCTTTGACAGGGTGAGACATGATTTCCTATTTTCTGTGATGGAGAAATTTGGCTTCTCAAAAGTTCTCATAACTTGGGTGAAAGCTTGCATTGCCTCCCCTTGGATAGCGCCTCTGGTTAATGGTCATTCAACGAAATTTTTCCAGGCCTCGAGGGGGCTAAGACAAGGTTTCCCTTTGTCCCCGCTTCTTTACACCATTCAAGCTTCGGTGCTCAGCTTCCAGCTAGACTACTGTCAACAGATCCAAACTTTGCCAGGCCTGAGAATGGCTCACAATGTTAAAGACATAAATCATGCCTAGTTTGCTGATGATACATTATTGCTTGGAGGAGCTAGCATAAATTCTGCTAGAACCTTCAAGAAGGAGCTAGACATTTATAGGGAGGTTTCGGGCAGCAAGATTAACTATCTAAAAAGCACGATCTATGGCTGGATTTGCTCGATCAAAGATTTGACAGACATAGCAAGGCTATTAGAAATGGAAATAACCCTGACATCGGAGTCATTTAAGTATCTTAGGATCCCAATCTTAAAATCAAATCCTAAGGTAGCTCACTAGATGCCCCTGCTAGACAAGCTAAAACTCAAAATACAAGCTTGGGGTGCTTCATGGTTGAATAATGCTAGGAAGGTAATCCTTATGAAATCTGTTCTCATAAGTCTCCCAGTTTATCAGAACTCCATTCTACTAGCCCCTAAAACCTTTATTAGTAAAGTGGATGGTCTCCTAAGAATATTTATGTGGGAAGCAGGGAAGAATAATGAAAGAAGGCTCCATTTAGTTAATTGGGACACTATTAAGAAGCCATTCTTGGAAGGAGGTATCCAAATGCGGGATCTAGCAGCCCAAAATCTTGCTCTAGGCTCCAAGCTCCTTTGGAACATTGTTTCTGGGAATCCTAGATGGAGCAAGAGAGTTCTGTGGAAAGAATATTTTCATGGGCAGCGTTTGAGGTGCTTGGACCAGCCTCCTAGAATTTCCAAAGGATCAATATTTTTCAAAATCTGTCTCACAGCTTTGAAACTTTTCAGTCATAAACTTTATTGGATCCTAGGTAATGGGATAAAAATAAAAATTTGGGAAGATTCGATTCTTGGAGATCATCCCTTGAATTAGATGGTAGAACTGGAAAATATCATAGCTTGGCTTCAGGCCAGCAATCTGGAAACCCTTTGGGACATCTCCAATTGGAAAAATGATGCAGAAAGTCTATGGGATGGTTGGAATTTGGGGGAGGTCCCTCATTGGCTGGATGGTGAAGCCAATTTATTGTTGGATTTGCTCCAAGGAAAATCTCCCTTAAAGGCCTCTTCTAAGGACAAAAGAGGGTGGGGTTCTCTTTCAGGCTCTTACTCAGTAGCAGAAGGTTACAAAAGTATGATGGTTGTCCCTAGCGTCCCCCCAGAGCCAACTCAATGGAAATTTATCTGGTCTTTTCCTGCTCTCCCCAAAATTGACTTCTTTTGCTGGACTCTAGTGCATAAAAGTATCCTCGCTAGAGATAACCTGAGGAAGTATGGAATGGAAGGTCCCTCCAGGTACCCTCTTTGTGCATCGGATGAAGAAACAACTAACCACCTGTTCTTATTGTGCCCCTTTGCTCAAGAAGTTTGGAAGGGTGTCCTGATGTTAGGACTTGACAAAATAGAGCTTCCAGGAAGTATTCATGACCTCCTAAGAAACTGGGCCAAGTTATCCCCGTTCTGTCTCTCCAAAAAAGGCCTTCTCAAGACTGGCTAGATGTGGATCCCCAAATTCACATGCTGGAAACTGTGGTTGGAGAGGAACAACATAATATTTAGGGAGGAGAGTTGTAACCCGGTCAGAATTATCACTAAGATCAAAGCTCTGTTGGGGGAGACCTTAGAAACTAAACCCACCATAAGAAATGGCATGATTCTGGACAGTGAGGAAGATCAATGGTTAAAATAACTTGTTCCAAATCATCAAAATAGATCCATTCCTCCTGCTAAAGCCACTTCTCATTGGGAAATTTGTCTAGAAGAATAGGAATTCATCAAACGGAGATCTGCTTTTGATGATCACTGCCTATTCTTTGATGGGGCCTCTAAAGGTAACCGAGGAAAGGCGGGTGGCAGGGGAGTTATCTTAAGCCCAGCTGGCTCAACTGAGCTGCGCTTTGCTTGGGGTCTAGGGCATGAAACAAGCAACAGAGCAGAGGCTTTTTCTCTGTGGCAGGGTCTAAATCTGTCTATCAAGAGGAATATCCTCTCCATCTCAGTCTTTGGAGACTCCAGACTAATTATATAGGCTATGAACTCTCAAAATATCCCTTCTCAAGTGCAGTTAGCCCCCATCCTCAAAAAAATTAGACTACTCTTGCCGAAGTTCCACAAAATCTCCTTCTCTCATGTTCTGAGGAAGTTAAACTCATAGGTGGACTTGGCAGCCAACCTAGGTTCTCTCAGGAGTAAGTGATCTCTGTTAGTAAATGATGTTGAATCGGACTACAACATTCCTTAATTTTGGAGTTGTCTAGGCCTCTGTTCCTTTGAGCATTTCACTGATTCAGATTCTCTAGACTTCGGGACCGAACCATTTTGAGCAGGCTGCTGTTAGGAAACGCAGACTCATCCAGAAGGGAAAATTTAGAACACAACTATGGCATTTTCGATCTTTGTTCGTTGTTGGAACTCACTGCTGTGTCTAGGTAGGTGCTAGGGAGTTCACGAGGGCCTCTTCAAGGCTAATTTACCGCTCTTGGCATTCTTGAACACTATGTAACACTCTGCCAGACATTTCAAAAAGAAAACGTAGTGATTCTTGGGATGATCTGGCACTCCGACACGTTGGATATCCTCTCTACAAGCTAGGAATTAGAGCTACGTCACAGAAAGCAAAAGCAGTGGAATTTCAAGGCACCATTCTGCAGCCAAATCAACTTCTTTTTCAAGCCTCTATCTTCATTCACAGTGTAACTCATTCAGCGGACTATTCAAAAGCAAAATATTCTTTCCCCACCGACTATAACAAGGAAATATAGGGTTTTAGTGTTAAAGTCCTCGGCAGCTGATTTGCTGAATTTTAAATAAAAACTAACCATTTATGTCAAAAAAAAGAAAATGGAGAGCGAAGCGCTTAGGGTTTGACGCTGCTCTGCAACTGGTTTACCTTCACAGACTGTGTCATTCTGCCATTAACCTTCAGCCATAAGGCAGCTACAACACAATAAGGAACAGCTATCGTGGAATGGAATCCCCTCAGGGGGAGGACATGATGCCTCCCCCCGCTGATACGGAAAACGACCTGCGACATACTGAAAATGTCAGGATGGACCATCCAGAAGATACAACAACACAGAATGAAAATACGCCAATGAATAACAACACAAATGAAGAACCACGAGTGATGTCAAACACCTGCAAGCCAGTAGCAGTTGACAGACCCAAAATCGAGCTCTCAAGTCAGCGCATCAACACTCAGATCCAGTTTATGAGTGATCATGCTTTGATAGGAAAGTTCATAGGCCTTTGGCCAACAGAGAAAGCTTTACACGGCTGGATCGTAGCCAAATGGAAGCCAAAAGGGCACATAACACTGCAATTAGGGCCTAAGGGCTTCTTTACTGCCATTTTAATTGTCTGGAGGACCGAAATAGGGTATTGGATGGAGGACCATATTTCCTCAACGTAGCAGGGCTATACCTAAGAGGATGGATCGAGCGCTTTAACCTAGACAAAGAAGATCTAAGTTGGGCCACGGTGTGGTTGCGCCTCTATTCTCTCCCTATGGAGTATTGGGACGAAGACTCTTTGTGAGACATTGGGAATGGTTTAGGCGAATTCATAAAAGTGGCAGAGGAGACAAAGCTGAAGTGATACACCTCCTATGCACGGATCTGTGTATACATGCACCTCAGCAAAGCTCTCCTAGACGTGGTAAGCCTCTACCATGGCGATTATGAATGGTTAAAAACAATAGATTATGAGCATGTACCATTCCACTGTCGAAAATGCCATGCCCTAGGCCATTTATTCCAAGACTGTCCCTCCAATATGAAATCCACGACCACCCCTTCAATGGACAAATCCAACTCGGATGGGTTCACAAAAGTTCCCAATCGCAAAAAGACCCATAAAAAGCCCTCTACCTCAGTAAAAAAACTTTTCATCAGCACCTCCTTGCCTTCAACAAGCAACAGCTTTGAAATCCTGCTCGAGCCAGAGGTTCATATTTTAGATAATCAGAAACAACCTGAAGCCATTCCTAAGAATTCTGCCCATTCTGCTCCATCAAGCTCAAAGAAAGCCCTCACTTCTAAGCAACATGTGGACACCAAAACGCCCTCTCCCAGTAACATGCAGAAAAGGACTGCTCAAGGTATAGAGGTAGATAGCACTCAGATGCAGCTCATGATTGTAGATGATACAGAGGCAGAGCAGGAAACAATACAACACAATGAAGAGGAACTGGAGAGCTTCGACATCAGAGATCTAGATATACTGGGACCTGAACAGGCTTGTACGAAAAAGGAATATGACAAAATTCCTGAGCGACAGCTAGAGAACTTAGAAGTTATTCTCTCAAGAGCACAGAAGCAAAGATCATTAGGCATCCAAACTGGTAATCAGTGGGATGGAAGAAATATCTTCAAAGATAACAAGAAATGAGGATGGAAAACTAATCTTTAGAGAACCATCCACATAGGGGAGATGCTGGTGGAATCTGGAAGATACTCCAAGCTCACCAAATAATATGATCCCCTTCCCAATCGTGAATCATGAAGCTCATCTCATGGAACATCAGAGGGCTCAACAGCCTAGGGAAGGGAGGATTAATAAAGAACAGTCTACAACAGGAAAAGCCTCAAATTCTCTTCTTATAGGAGACCAAGTGTAATTCCACAACGTTGGATTAGATCCTTGCCAAAGCATGGTGAGGAAGCAAAGAAGTGGCAGTGGAAGCCATGGGAGCCTCAGGAGGGCTAGCCATCGTTTGGGATGATAGAGCTATAACACTTACCAACATACATGCCAGTAAGCACTTTATTCAAGCCAAGTTTCATTTAACAGGGACAAATGTTCATGGACACTTAACTAATGTCTACTTCCCCCAGGAGGAAACAAACAAAGTAGACACACTGAACAACCTAACTCAGATCAACTCAGAAATATCCCACCCACTTTCGATCACAGGAGGGGACTTCAACATGATTACAAGATTGGAGGAAAAAAGAGGAGGACGGATCAAGCTGGACTGTGAAAGCACGCACTTCAAAAACTGCATTCATAACAACAGGCTTATAGATATGGAATTCAAAAATGGCGTTTATACTTGGAACAACAAGCATACAGATGCCCACCAAATTTCATCTCGGTTAGACAGATTCCTGATCTCTGATAATGCAATACATCTTGGCGGGGATCTCTTGGCCTCTATATTGCCACTCTCTGGCTCAGACCATTGGCCTATTAGGCTTCACTGGCAAAGACCGGGAGACAATTTTCAAAGGCCCTTTCACTTTGAAGCCTTTTGGCTGAATCACCCCGATTTTCATAATGTGATAACAGAGACATGGAGAAATTTCACACCACAAGAAGGTGAAAAAATGTACAAGCTCCAACAAAAGCTAAAACATATCAAGGAAAAAATAAAATAGTGGAATCGCTTTACCTTCAGCAATATCTTTCAGGCGCAAAACACTCTTGAACAAGAAATGCAAAAATTACAGTAGAGAATCATAGCTAAAGGCAGATCCGAAACCATAGCAGAATAGGAATGTCAACTACAAACGCAGATCTCAGAAAGAGCAAGACAGGTAGAGATTCTTTGGAGACAAAAATCGAGGATATGATGGCATAAATAGGGTGAACGGAATACAAAGTTCTTCCACCATACCACTATCCAACGGAGAATGCACAACAACATTACTCTCCTCCAAAATCGACAAGGGGAACATCTAGAGAAGCATAAAGATATAGAATAGGAACTCCTCGCCCACTTTGAGAGGGTGCATTAGGAAATGGAGACTGATCGACTGCCAGCTATAGAGAAGATCATCAAGATTATTCCTAACATCGTAACTGAGGAACACAATCAAATAATCCGCAAGTCTATTTCTTTACAAGAAGTGGAGACAACTATGCGACAGCTCAAAGTTAGGAAAGCACCCAGACCAGACAGCTTCACTTCAGACTTCTTTCACAACTTCTGGGATCTAATCAAGGAGGAAGTCTGGCAAGTAGTTGAAGAGTCCAGAGTTAACAGATGGATGCTTCCATCTTTGAATGCCTCCTTCATCGCCCTCATCCCTAAGGAGGAGAACAGCTAGACTCCGGACAAATTCCGACCTATTGCACTATGCAATGTATTGTATAAAATTGTCTCCAAAGTGATCGACACATGCCTCAAGCCCCTGCGTCCTCTTCTTATATCACCAGAGCAATCAAGTTACGTGGAAGGAAGGCAGATCATTGATGGCATAATTCTCACTCATGAAATCATTCACTCCCTAAAGCAAACCAAAAAGGCAGGTATGCTCCTAAAAATTGACCTCTCAAAAGCTTTCGATACTTTAAGTTGGAAATATATTCAAAAAATACTGCTAGCCTTTGGCTTTACCCCGCCTTGGGTAAGATGGATTATGAGTCTCATCACTTCTACCTTTTTCTCAATTCTTGTCAACGGGACCCCCTCCACCCCCTTCCACCTGTCCAGAGGTATCCGACAAGGGGACCCTCTCTCACCCTTTCTATTTGTTATTATGGCGGAAGGTCTTGGACGTTACATCAAAGATGCCCTTCAAAACCAGTAATTATGAGGTGATAGTAGAAAAAGGTAAAGGTAATGGATTAGGGGTCTGTTTACTAGCATTCATTGAGTGGTTGGTTTACCATGGTTGTGAAGTAATATTCAACAAAGGAAAAGCATTCTCAAGACACATAGCCACGGGGAAGGTGAAGCAGATTGGGGTTGGTGTGAAGAACTTGTATAAGCTAGATGTGGAAGAATGTGCTACAGTAAGCACTAAGGTGGAGAAATTTAAGGTCGCGAAGTCAATGAACTTTGGCACAAAATAATTGGTCATTTGTATCATGGTACCTCGAATATTATAGAACAAATAACCACTCACCGAGCTTTAAAGGAGCACTTAAGCAATAGTATATATGCAAAGGATGTACATTAAAAAAGTACATAAAATCCACATTTCATGATCAGGACAACAAAGCACATGCAGTCCTAGAAAGGATCCACTATGATGTTTATGGACCTTTCTCGACAACCTACACTGCCAGACACAAATATTTTGTCACTTTTATTGATGACTTCTCACGGAAGTGTTGGATCTTCTTCATGTGGAACAAATATGAGACATTCTCTGAGTTCGTAGAATTCAAGACACTAGTTGAAAACGAAGCTAGCAAGAAGGTGAAGGCTCTGTTGTAGAGGCTGTAACACCCTCTAAAATTTTGTCCTGCACTTAAATTTCAGAGCCTACTATGGATATTGTGATCAATCACTCCTTAGTAACTTATTGGTAAGTTGATGATCTCAAGCTCCCCTTTTCGATCTTAAGAGTTGTTTATGCTTTTATCTTTACATAGAATGTGCCATCTTTGGGCATTGGGGTAATTGCTTGTCATGCAAAGGGAGGTTTTTTTTGCTTCAAGGTGAAATATTTATGATAATGAGACATGTTTAACACTTATTTCACACACTCTTACACAAGTGTCGCCTTTATCCTCCCAAAGTCTATAATCGAAGCCACACTTTCTGTAAGCTGCCACAAAGGTTGTTGCATTAAGTGAAGTATGTGTTATATGTTCTGGATGGTCTATGTTGTATCGATAAGTTTTCAAGTGTGTGATCGTAGTGAAGTTTTATCAGTATTCATATAAGTTCCACTGATCCCACACTTAGCTAAATTTCGGAGTTTCCTTAGCAACCTAGCCTCATCCAACTTTCCTGAACTACACACTTCACATATGTAACCCTCAAGCTTTTTCGTTGCTTGTTCGAACCATGCAATGCACAGAAATCCCAACCTCCCTTACCATTCAAAAATGCGCAGTGGTTTCCTCTAGTTTCCTTCCCTCAGCCGGAACCCACTGTCTCCAAAAACTATGCAGTTTTGTCCCTTGACTACCCAGTTTGCCTTGCAACCTGAAATTGCATAGATGTGTCCTCCCAGGGCCTCATCCCAAGTAGGGCCACGAAGAAAGATGACATGATAGATGACTCTCAAGGAGCTAAGGAGAAAAATAAGCAGACCAAGAAACACAAGGTATGATAGAATATTAGGGCCGCATGAAGACTCCATTTGATGCATAACCCTTTGGAGGCTAGGTATGGAAAAAAAAGCATGTCTTTTGAAATACACCTCTTAATGTAGCTTAAAAGTTTGCTTATCATTGTTGTATAATTCCGTCTTTAATGACATTCATGGTTGCAAGAACTGAAAGTCATTCCATGTGTTTGATCTACGTGTCTTGCTCCCTTTCACTTGTTTATTACATAGCTTAGAAGATGAAGAGTATTACCACTTGTTTATTTAAGCTACTGAGGTTGTGACCAACATGATCTTATGACTAACTAGGCACGATGCAAGGCATCCTAAGTGGGATGAAAGATGTTTGATGATATGTATGTAGTCAATACACTCCTCTACATTACTCCTTTGCATTAATCCTTGCTTTGTATCTTGCATGTACCCTCACCGCTTGTCAGATTTGGCTACCTACTGCCAATAGTCTCTTAGCTCTTTCCTGACAAAGCAGGTGAAGGAATTTCCTTCAACCTGATTTCTTCAAGGCTCTTCATAGAAATTATAGAGCTAAGAGAAGGAGATGTGGAATCTCACTATCAAACTCTTGAAAATACTTTTCATGTTCGAATATATCCAAACAATTAAGCTACCACTCAACAACATTGTCAATCTTGGAAGACTCAAGAAAGATCACATCTCTAGATATTATAAACTTCTTATTCACTTCATCATAGAGATGGTATGCTTTGGAGGTATGAGTACCCAAAGAAGATACATTTGTGACTCCTTGCACTGATTTTTTTTATCTAGTCCTTAGGTATGAAGGCATAATATGAGGAACCAAAATCCCTGAGATGCCTCAGCGAAGGAATGTGGCCATACCACATTTCATAGGGAGTCTTGTTTCTAATAGCAAGAGTTGGACACCTATTATTTATATGCACAACACATAGAACCACATCAACCCAAAACCTTATGAACTTAACATGTGAACTATGCCAAGTTCATAGTGAAAGTAATACATTCCAATGAACTATGTGTTGAAAGATGCAGCAAGAAATTCTCAATTGATTTTTCCTTGATTAAATTGAAAAAATTCAAATTTCCACATCAACAGAAAACTTGGATGATGTTAACTTGTGTGACCTTGCTTGTGTCACCTATTTTACTCAATAAATTCGAGTTGGAGGAGTTAGAGTTCAATTTTGCATATGCGATTGCTAATTTGTGGCAATAAAGGTAAATTATCTCAGGTTGTTGTCAGTTAAACTAGTTCTAACTTTTGGAGGAACTAGTGGAAGGTCATTGAAGCAGTCGGACTTTATTCAAACTCATTGATCATCTAGTTAACTGATCAATCAACCCAAAATAGTTGGGGCATGAAGAGAAGTCAAGTCCCCTAAAATTGGTGGAGATTCGAAGGTAGTTTTAATTTCTTGTAGCTCACACAGTTGCAAGAACTTGCTATAACCATAGTGGAGGAGGTATCTTGATTAGTTGCTTCTTGTGAAATTAGAGAGTGAATGATTGTTGGTAGCATTAATAGCCTACCAGCAATTTTTTTTGCACTGCACTTCAATGTTTTGGGCATGGCTTTTGAGGGTGGATATTTTTTTTTATGCTTTTTGGTCATGCACGTCCTCATTAAGTATCTTGGGAGGTCTATAATAGTTCCTTGCATGCACATCCTCACTAAATATCTTTTGGGATGTTTGTACTAGGTCCTTGTAAATTTCTGTTTGCCAAGGCTTAACTACTTATGATCTTAGGTGCTCTCAAAAATTCAACAGTTTATGGCACTTTCCAAATCACCATTCCTGAAAGGATCCAACAAAAAAACTTCAGAGGAAGATGAGAAGGGAAAAATCTTATTGGAACTAGCCTAGAACTAGTGGAATTGGTTGGTCCCAATGGTTCTAGAGTTGTACTAGTCTAGTTTGGTGGTTCAGATTGGCTAAGGTCAATCTTGTATTGAACTGACCTTAAAACACCAAATTCACTAGTTCTCTAATAAACTGACCAATTTTGAAGAATGTAGTGCAACATAGCTAATGACCACCAAATAATAATTTTTTAATATAAAATACTGAAAAGGAAAAAAAAAAATTATTAACTCAAGGGCCCTACAAAACCTAACCCTAGTAATTAATGGTAATATTTAATTTTTAAAGTTAAAGTAAAAGTTGACATCCTCCTTATCTTTCCTTTTTGAAAAGGAAAGATAAGGATAATGTTAGCATTTACTTAAATTTTTAATATTAACATTAACCGTTTCAAGTTGTTTCAAAGTGGTTCCAACTTCATTCAATTTTAAGAAAGTCAAATTTTAGATCCCATTCAAAACTTAGTGGTTATTGTTTGAACCACTTCTTTATAATGAGTCCTATACTTTGACTTCAAATTCTTCAGGTGCAGTTATTGCATAATCATATTCCTCGTGAGACTTTGCAGCAGAAGTTGATCTTTAATCCATTGCAAGCACTTGACCTAGCATAGGGAACCATCAGCTACCCCTCCCAAGTTGCACCTCAACATTGAAATTTTCTTGTTTAGTAGACATTCATTTTATCCATTAGATCATTTCTTCCATTGTGACAGTCCAACAACACCCCTGCCAACATATGCTTGACAATCCATCTCATCTTTACTGCTACCTTGTAAAAACTCTTAAATATTGTATCTCCAATATAAAAGAGGAAGAACCAGAAAGGGCCTTCTTAGCCCTCTTCACAACCCACAATATGTTTAGCTTCTCTCTTGTGCTTACACTCTAGTCTTTTCGCAACTTCAGAATGGTGAATCTTAAACACAGTCTCATGATGTCCATTTAGGGAAGCGTAATTCACCCTTTGCTTGAATCAAATTACCCCGATAGCATTCCCTTTACCTTTAAATGCAGGCATATATTTTCCTTCTGGATGATTGTTAAGCTTCCCATCTCTATTTCGCCTCCCTCTCCTACCCTCATGAACCTGATAAGCTGAATTTAACCAATCTCAATGTATCTGAGATAAAAAATCCATCCAACTTGGTAGATTGAGTTGAGACCCTTTTAGAAACTAAATCCATCCCTCCACAATGATATATCCCTCCCCAAAAACATCATCATGCTCTGCTTGAGATCTATCATTCCCATGATCACTATAAATTTCTGAGTCCTTCACTTACATATTTGGTAACATCATCATTTAGATCACTTATACTTTGTTGTGTTGTTTCTTGTGTTATGATTTCCTTTAATGGAAATATCTCCCTAGTAGGCATGAGTAACTAAATTCAAGTTCTTATTGAACTCTTGCGTTAACATACTTAATTTTCATTTTGACCTATTCGGTTTCAAATTCTTGTGTGGTTGGTTTACTGGTTGACTATTAACATTCACCAAGTGGTTATAGATGATCATAGTTAGTCTAGAGTGAACGTTGGACTTTGCCTTGAAAACCAAGCCCCAAGAATAAGCACTTATCATGGAACATTTCAAAGCCCATACTAGTGGAAGGTCAATTGTGCAATGGGACTTTAGTCAAACTCAGTGATCATCCAGTTAATTGATCAATCAACCCAAAATATCTAGTGCATGGAGAATTCGAGTTACCCAAATATGGTGGAGATTCCAAGGCAATGTAACATCAATTGTAGAATAGCCTTGAGTGTACAGGTGTTAGATACTTTCCCCCTTTTCTTGCTTATTCATTCATTGCCAAACACTATACCACTAGTTCTAAGAATCTTGTGGATACTATCACCACAATAAATGCATATTTTATTTTATACGAGACAAGAATTGTATATTTACCTTTGCGAAACTCCAAAAATATTTTGATGCACCTTTGTGACCTTTATGACTTTATGACCTTAATTCCCATTCCATGTTCATCCATGTGGACGCACTTTATGATGTTCTATGACAACCTAATGTCCTTGTCAACTTCAACTCATCTTCCTTGTCATGTTTTTAGGACTTGTGTATCCAACAAGAAATTTGTGAGATGAATGCCATCAAGGTAGAAAATCAATGGGGTTTCAAGTCATTTAGTTAGGGTTCCCACTAGCATATTCCCATCATATGATCCACCCAATCCCTAAATTGGGGTCTACTGCTATTTCAATTAATTATTAGATGATCATGGTGGTCCATAATTCCAAGTTAAGTATTATGACTCTTCATATGATATTATTGGAGATATTTGAGGAGACATGTTTTTGGCTAAAGGGTTAAGGGAGGATTTTGACTTCAATATTGACCCATCAACCATATCCTCAACATTTGTCCCATCAACCATATCCTCAACATATCTAACCAAAAATCAAGAAGACAACTGAGGTGAAGCATGGGCATCCTCTCTCGCCCACATTGTTTAGCATATATATCAATCTATGAATGCCTCTACAGTCCACCAACTGTGAATCAATAAAATTTTGGGTTTCCCCACTGTCCTCGAAGATGGATACATGTTGTCCCTGCATTGTGCCTTTGATTGCAGAGTGGCTAATAATCATAGTTTATCGTGGATGATTGTGATCGTATGTAACATCCATGGTCCAATTCATTTGTTTTGTGCCCAATGTTGGTGAATCATTGTATTGCATCATGGTAGCATATATTGCCTTTTTTAAAGCAAAAATATATTGAAAATAAATTAAGTTATGTCTCATGCAAATGTTAAATATTATTGTGTTGTGAGAGCTTTGAATATTATATGTATCATATATCGATAATCACTTATTTCAAGCCTACTTTAAGAAATAAAGGAAGAGGTGCAAGCCCTTGCCATAGGGACTCCCACCAACTCCTCTTCTCGTAGAAAATTTTCAAACGTTAGCCCATAAATCAAACACACGCCCTTGTTTCTCTAGTTTGGAAACCCTTGGATGTTTTTGACAATGAACTCCTCCCAATCACTACTTTAACCATCTATTGAATTCCTTTGATTGGTATGTGTAAATTATTTTGATTGATTCCTAGAGAGGTGTGAAATCTAATTTTGCATGACGTGATACAAACACCAAATTTAACCTTTGGTAGCCAAAATTTTAGCCTTACAACTCTCTCATCCAATATTAGGTACTTCACTAATTATTCAATGGGTAATCTACTTAACAATATATTAAATATTAGAAGCATTCGTATTAATATAAAAAATAAGAATAGTATTTAATATTAAGTTATAATGCAGGTAACTACCAAGTTGACATATTCTCTGCCTTGGAAAGTGAATAGTTAGCTTGACTTAATGTCCGATGTTAGTTTTAAAACAATTAAGATAAAATTGTTTAAGAGAACTCACATAGATCTATAAGTGCTGAGATGATAAATATGAAGCAAAAATTTACTCAAAAGTTCACATTGTAAAAGAGCTTTTCACTTATAGTAATATGACCCCGTTCCTCCCTTGATAGATCCAAGGTTAGTATATTTGTCCCAATCTAATAAATGTGTTTCTCTTTTATATTATTAAATCAGGTTGCTTCAATAATCATGTCCTTATTGTTAAGGGGAGATTGTCTTAAAGTAAGTGTTGTCATAAGTAGTGTGATAGAAGTAACAATGGGAAACTATATCTATATATTTTTTTATACATGTGAAAAAGTAATCCCTAATTTACTTATGTCCATGTTAATGAAAATCTATTTTTTATAGTGGTAGCTCAATTATTTGTCATTTCAATATGAGTAGTGGTACCTTGTGGTCATTGTATTATGTTTAGTAGATATAGTAATAAATGGTGTAATTTAAAAATTTTAATTTAGACTACATTTACATCACAATGTGATACTCTATAATTGTACCATAACTTAGCAGTGAAGACATGACAAGTAACTAGATGTATTCAACAAAATTTTAATGCTTATCATTGTGTCTTTTAATAATATTTATAGTGCTAGCTAAATTGGGTAGTATTGACTTACTTTTACGATTCACATAGATATCATCATAACTTGTTGGTTTTGATACTTGATTATTTGAAAATAAATGCTAGTTAAATTAGGTAGTATTGACTTAGTTTTCCAATGCTAGTTAAATTATTAACTCGGTTAATGCTATCTTAGAGAACATGTGTACACAGCCAAATTGTAGGATTTAAGTGGCTCGCAACGATGGATAAAGTTGTTTGAGTGAAAATGGAAGTTGAAGCATAACATGAGAACTATGTTGCTCTGTGCGAGGCCTTATGCCTTGAACCATCTCTCGACGCGTGGCTTTGAATGCGGAATATCTCTCTACATTTGATTTATGGCTACGACCCATGTCTCTACACATGGCATTCCCTATATCCAGCTACCGTACGTGTGTCTTTTGTTTTTCAGGTAAGATGTCTTCATCATTCATAACATCATTTTGGTCTTAGTCTACCATTAATGTTTCCTGTCTAGATGAGTGGATCTCAGTTTTTATCCTTGTATCTGCGTGTGGCCATATTTAGTATGGCGTATGGCCTTTCCCTTTCTATTTTTCTTGGTGCGTGGTATGATTCTAAATTGGTTAGATCTTTTTTTGCGCCTCGCATACTAGTTATGGCCTGACAATTGCAGGAACATAGAGGGTTTCAAGGAACGGAGAGGGTTTTTGCAAGGAACAGAGGAACGAGGAAGATAGAGGGTTTCAAGGAACAGAGAGATTTTCTGCAAATAGAGGAATGAAAAAGATAGAGGGTTTCAAGGAACAGAGAGGGTTTCTGCAAGGTGTTATCACTGAAAATTCTGTTGCCAAAATTTTTTAGCCTAGCTTAAGGACAAGGTGTTTTCGCAGCGCATGAATCCTTTTTAGCAGTTTCGCAACGCTACCTGTTTAGGTGATTTCGTAGCGTGCTATGAAATTGGGGATTTGTTCGAGTTTTCAGTGGAGACCCAAAATCCTAGCATGCCTATTGAACAGAGTTCTGAAAGAGGGAGTTAGAAACACTGAAAAGGCGCTTGGAAGAAGTGGCGGTGTTTATGTTCCTCCTTTCAAGCTGGCGCAAATGATGAAAGGATTTACAAGATAAAAGCAGCTTGGAATATCAGCGTATGTCTTGGGATGCTCTTTGTAAAAATATCATGGGCTTGTAAAAAGTGAACGCATCAAACATTAAAAGCATTATTTCAACTTAGATGCCTTTCCGCTAGCTGGCAGAAGCATTACAGCACGGTTGTCTGAGTTTGACATTATAGCAAAACAAGTGGAAGTAGGGGAAGGCTGGTTCTCTAAGTTGCATTGTATGTGGCAGAGTTCAAAGGGCTATGGATCTTCTCAAAATGGTATACGCAGCAAGAAACCTGTTAGTATTGAGTTACGGGAGACTGACAAGCTTATCAAGGAGGTGGAAAGGGTTTTTAGAGGTGATCATCTTGATCCTACCAATGTAGAGAAAGCTAAGGCGGCACTAAAATAGCATGAGCAATCTCTTTTTGAGGCAATTGCACGCCTTGGTGATGCATCCGATGAAGAAGATGGTCGGATGCTTCATCCTCATTCTTCCCATATATACATTAGCCAAGAATGCACAGCTGTGATTGTTGGTGGAGGATACTTTGGCCTTGAACTGGCTGCGGTTTTAAACACTAACAAGTATAAGGTTAAATGGTTTACCCTGAGTCGTGGTGCATGCCTCGTCTTTTCACTACTGATATAGCTGCTTTCTATGAGGGCATAAATGTTAGTAGAATTTCCCCTGTAACTTTTGAAAAGAAGGTAGATGGTGTAGGATTGCCTTTGTCGCTTCGAATGTTAAAGCGGAAGCAAAATAAGGAAAGGGGTGTTAGTCCCAAACAAGAAGGGTTCAGAAATAGCTTGGCAGAAGCGGTGGGGCATACTGTATGTAGCTGCTGAAGATGCTGTAGATTTACTGATGGCTGGGTTTGCATTCCGATCTGATCCTACGCACCCTCCGGATCACCGAACGGGGCCACTCATTCTCTGTTCATTCGACGAAGGTCTCTTACTGCTGCAAGAAACTTATCTCCGCCATTTTCAATAATTTGTAAGATGGGCGTGGAAAATTATCATGTTGTAGAGTTAGTTGGTGAAGGTTCTTTTGGAAAGGTGTTCAAAGGCAGGTGCAAGTACACAGGGCAGACAGTTGCTATGAAGTTTATCTTAAAGCATGGAAAGAGTGAAAAAGACATTGACAATCTGAGGCAGGAAATTGAGATATTACGACAGCTGAAGCATGAAAATATCATAGAGATGCTAGATGCATTTGAAAGTCCACAGGAGTTTTGTGTTGTCACAGAATTTGCACAGGGTGAACTATTGGAGATTCTTGAAGATGACAAATAACTTCCTGAAGCACAAGTTCAGGCTATTGCTAAGCAACTGGCGCGGGCACTTCATTATCTCCATTCTCATCGTATTATACATCATGATATGAAGCCTCAAAATATTCTTATTGGTGCTGGAGGTGTTGTCAAGCTTTGCGACTTTGGATTTGCAAGAGCTATGTCTTGCAATACAATGGTGCTTCGTTCAATCAAAGGGACCCCGCTTTTTATGGTGCTTCGAATGACCGAGAGTGGACTGTTGAGCTTGTGGATGAGGCAGCACGTACCCTGAGATACATGAACAAATGCAAGGACAAAGGACGAGACAAAGATAAAAAATATATAAAAAGGGCATCGATTTTGTGTGCTTTAGTTCTCAATAATCATGTTAGGCCTAAGCTTGAGGTGATCATTGATGAGGAAAAGAAGGTAACCCACTCTAGCCTTATGGAGGATACAGAGAATGTGATTCTGAATCCCAGCATAGCAAAGGTGAAACTGAAGAATGGAAACAGCAGCTATTCAATTTTGTGAGGAGTTTAGAGGAAGACTGTGTTTTTTTTAAATCACACAGCAGTTTCGTAGCGCGCTACGAAACTGCTGTAGGTGGTGATTTTAATGCAGAGCAGCTATTTTGATAATATGAACGGGAATTTTGAAAGAGAGACACATGTTCAATCAATGAAGCCTCCAGCACATCTGAAATATGGTGATGCTCATAAATTTTGGGGTATTCAAGATCTGGGAACATGTTGCTTAACTTTCGAAGGATGGTGGGAGACAAGGATCGGAAAAATAGGGGTTTGTTCTTATGATCAATGAACCATCAGCGCATTCAGTATCCAATGCTAACCTTGTTCATTGCATCCACTTCTCAGTTATCTCGGCCAAACTGAAAGGAGACAGGTGTCCAAGAGCAAAGAAGGATCATGATACGAGGAAGATAGAATTAGATATGTAGTTAATTAGCATTCTTTGTAATTACAGTCAGCACTTAATGTATTTAATGAATTAGTTAATTGGAAGATAGGGGTAATTAGTAATAGTCTTCGAGCTCCCCTCATGCTGGAGGAGGAAGCTCTAAGTAGTTAGAAGGATGTGTCTATATATAGCTGAATGATCTATGTAATTGGGGTTGGATGTTTTTGGAGAAGACTGTTTTGGTTTATGTATAGCAGATTTCAGTAATGCAAATGACTGTTGTTTCTTCTCAGGATTCACAATAGATCTTATTGTTCAAATGTATGATGGTTTATTCTCTTTAATGTTCTTTTACAGTTTGGTTAATGCATAATCACTCAGAACTCATGAATCATGCTCTGACTTCCTGTATGCCTAGGAAAACTGTGTTTCATGTAAGTTATGTTTGAACATTAGATGTAAAGTGCCCTGATTTCTATGAAAGGATAGTGTTATTGTTTACTGAGATATTAGTGACTCCATAAGCCCAATGGGAAGCAATTCTGTCCAGCCAGTACATTTTTCATGTGTCTTGTAAGAGTTAGCCATCTTGTTCAATATCAATAACCTATGAGAGAGCCCTCTCAGACTAAGGAGGCTAAGCCTTAGTTAAAAGCCTGGTTTGAAACAGTTACACAGAGTCTTGCTGATTAGCAGCCTTCAGTACCTGATTTTGTGATAACACAAGGAACAGAGGAACGAAAAAGATTGAGAAATCTTTACAGATTCACGAAGATGGTGACAGTGCCACACCAATGTCACTTTGTTTCTGTTGTGCTAAGAGATGGCTAGAGAATCACCTCGATTTGTTCCAGAGGGATTCTCTAGACAGCACGAGAAATTGGGATTTTGGGAGGAATTGATGGAACAAATCTAGCAGTGGGCCTGGCGGAACTACTCCATTCCCTGCCTGATTCCTGCCATGACTTTCCATTACTAATCCACTGGAAAATGGTGCTGCATCTTCATCAACCAAACCTTCCTCCACACTACAATGAACCGACACATTTGCTTCTACAACCAAACCTTCCTCCTCATCATCAACCAAACCTTCCTCCTCGTTTGCCCATTGTAATGGAGGGTTTGTCAAGAAAATGGAGAGACAAACAAACACCAATGTTTGAGAGCCATGAGACTAGGGTTTCTGTGATGGGCATTAAAGGCATGAGGCCCAACGGAAGCAGAGTGCATACTCATTTATTCGTGGGTGGTGGGATATAGATATTAAGACCTTCATTCTTATGAAAAGTGGGAGACATGGGCAGGAAATAGCAGGAAACAGTGGGCTAGGCCATCTTAAAATGGAAACAAGACAGTTAAAACCATCGATACTTTTTTGGTGTAGAGGTCGAAAATCTTTTCGGCGCTAAATTGTTTTAGTTTTTATATGTTGCGGCTTTCACTGTTATTTTGCAAAGGAACTTGAAGCTGAGCTAGAAGTTTCAAGGAAGACAGCAAAGGGTTTATTTTCCACAGGTATTTTCCTTTTAATTTGATGTATTTCCCTTGAAAATATGTTGGCATTGGTATTATTTTCCTTGTGTAGTTGTATTCATTGGTATAGCTGTAGGAATTGGGATTACTTTCATGGTATAGATGTAGGCATTGGGGATTGTTATCAAAAAATTCCTGAGCCATGTCTGGTTTTGTTTCTTTATGATTACATGAACAACTTAATTTCTTCTTTGAAGTATCGCTCTCTATTTGTGTGTAGACATGAATCCAATCAACCTTGTAATGAGATGACTCACCTGTATACTGGGAAACACTAGGCATTGGATCATACATACTAGAGACACTGTCCACTTTTGAACCATACAATTCATCAAGGCCATAAAACTATTTGTCATTGTCTGGACTCTAAATAATGAAATTTGTCTTCATGAACTTCATCCTCAATAGCTGAGTTATGAGGTTGCAGACCAACATCTGAAACTCAAATATTCTCATAATCTTCTTGAGGTTCATCGTATGATGAATGAATCAGTTGATGATCTCCAAATTTCAAAGAAACTACAGTAGACAACATGGGACAACCATCATTTTGGCTACTATTATAATTCTTATGTGAATTTTGTTCTTCATCATCGTGAGTTTCACTTTTGTAAACCTGTTCAATTTGCTCTTCTTTTTCAACTACACGATCTTCATATCTTTCAATTGCATCTGAATTCTTAACCCATACTCGTGAGTTTCATTATTAACAAGTGAGATGGGATTTTCCTGAACAAAAGTAGCTGAAATGTACTATGTGGTGCATTCTTCACCATCTAGAACTTCATTGGATGATGCCTCCTTTCTAAATAACAATTATTTCTTGTCAATGAAAAACTGTCTCCTTTCTAATTAAGACAAGAAAAGGAATTTTCTTTATGTATCCCATGGAGTATAATATTTTATATGCAATTGTGTCTTACAACATGATAGTGTTGCACCCTAACCCAACATACAACATTGTAACAATCCTAGTTCCTTTGGGTGTGTTTTGAGAAATGAGGTCATCGTTTTATGAAAATGCATGCCCCATTGGCTCATTGTTATATATTTCAACTTCTGTGCAATAAATGACCACATTGAGTCACTTGATATCCACCATCCTAGGAGATGCACTGGGATGATCTTTTGCTTGGATATGTGATCATGTGTTTGGCACTAGACTCTAATTCGTTAGCATGAAATAGGTTCTAGAGGGGTGTTATGGAAATATGATTGATTCTCCTCTGAACATCTCAAATCTCCAAAAATTTGCGCATAGGTATAATACCAAGCCATGATATTTGTAGCTCGGGTCTTTGAGAATTATGAGGCTTGAAATTGGCATTATTTGGTTTAATCCCACACCAACATTTACTCATGAATTGATGAAACCAAAGCTCATGGGCATTCACTGCATTTTCATTCATTTCAATTCACTTATTCCATGTGTGGTTAACTATATTGGAGGGTTAAACATAATTTTGAGTTTTTATACCCTCTCTGCGACGAGTGTTCTACATTATTTTATGTCCTTTCATTTCCCAAGCATATTTCGGGGTTCTTTATTGCATATTGGTGCTCTTCTAAGGTAGCACACCATATCGCTTCATCTACCATAATAATTCTTTGGACTCTGATTAGTAGTTTCCATGCATGCTTAATATGCTTCATATGCATTACTTTTCAAATGTTGATTTCACAGTCTAATATGAACTGGTGATAATTTATTTAAATATTTTATATACAAAATGATGCTTATTTTTTAGGAACATTGTTTATTTTTTGAGCACCATATATGGAACCTCATTGGTTTCAATCCATAATTGCAGAGAGTCAACCAACTAGACTTTCATTTAATTTTCTAAAATCTCCCACTTTAATCCAACTTCTGAATGGTGTTATATAAATGATTGAACAGACACTAATTGTGGCAGTAAACTATCTTGAGACATTATCTGGGCAGCGAATCATCCCTGAGACATTATCTGAGGCATTGGCCTATCTCTAAGGAATTATCTATAGCAGCACATTAAATTTGAGGCTTCACTGTGGCAGCAATATGTCTATGAAGTAATTTTGAGATAGAAAGATACCTCTGAGGCACTGTTGATGACAACAAATCATCCCTGAGGTATCAATTGTGGTAGCGAACCACCTATAAGGGATTTTTTGTGGCAACGAATCACCCCTAAGGTTTTTATGTCGCAACAAATCATCTTGAGGTATGGTCTGGGGTTTTGAGGCAAGCAAGGTCTGGTTTGGAGTTGATTGTGGCTGCAATGAGATAGTGAAGTAATGTTTATAGGCAACAAGGAGATATTTTATAGAGATTACTTTGCATTATGCAACAAAAATTTAAGACAGTGCATTACCCTTTGTAATATAATCCAGAGAACTCCTCAATGAAATTAGTCTTACATGCATAGAAGTTTAAACCAACATATTTTAGAATGATTTTATGGTTTTACACGTTGTCATATATTTCAACATTTATTTATGTAATGATCCTAACTAGTGTCCACAAACTTTTCTTCATAGATTTCTATTACATTATTCTATACAAAATGGCAGACCAGGTATTTATGTTGCTTTTGGTATTTGTATTATTTATGTTGTTGATTTAGTTAGAGGTTGGATTTGTTTTTAGAAATAACTTTAAAATGATACTTCAAAAGTTTGTTTGTGACTAGTTAAATACTTGTTGGAACACTCTAATAAGCTTGCCTCAAAGTGTTGGACAGATCTTCAATGCTCACTCAACACATATTTGGTGTTACCGATTCTATTTTCTTATCGGTTTTTTGATCAAGGTTTTCTTATTTTTATGTTATTATGTGTTTTTTTAAGAATGTACCCATGGGTGTTACTGATGCTACTATGGGGGATTCAATGATATTCACTACTTTTACGGAAATGTTAACAAATGCACGAGGGAAAGACGCTGCTATGATGATGCATGAGGTAAGATTGAATATTGTCTTTATATGTTCAATTATCTTATATTCCTTATTATATTATGCTTATTTATGTTTGTGGATTGCAAGCAATCGCTAAAGTCATTCCAACCCCTATAACACCTTATAAAACATCTAAGGTAATGATAGTGGTAAAACTTGATCAATATTTTTGTGCATTTAGTTAACTTATTTCACTATATATATTTATTAATATTTGTGTTTTTACTAAGCGTGCATTTTGTTGGGATGTAGGATTCATTTAGGCCCCTCAATACAACCAATGTTGGCATGCAGGGATCATTAATGCCCCCATATACATCTAATGTTATGCAAGATGTAAGATTCAACCATTTATTTATGTGAGTTTGATTATGTTATTTGTTGAGAAATCTAGGGCATATATTTAATAAAGTTTTTGCACAACGACTCCATGATTTATGAGGTGTTACGAAGAGCTACATCATGCCTTCAAATGGATCACCCCATCCATTTTTTTCTTCTTTTACATACAATACTATTTTAACAAGTAACCCAAGCCATATATGTTGGCATTATGATGCATGTGTTGTACTTGATGGCAACCCTCTCATAGAAGAATATCTCACTTATGTATAACTGGGTGAATCTTCAGAAGAGATATCAGATGTGACTGATGGAGGACAGCTCAAAGGAATCAGATGATGAATCTTCAGACGAGATATCAGATGTAACTGATGATAGCTCAAAGGAATCAGATGATGAATCTTCAGAAGAGATATCAGATGTGACTGATGGAAGAATATCTCACTTATGTATAACTGGATGAATCTTCAGACGAGATATCAGATGTGACTGATGGAGGATAGCTCAAAGGAATCAGATGATGAATATTCAGAAGAGATATCAGATGTGACTAATGGAGGACAGCTCAAAGGAATCAGATGCTAATTCTAAGTGTGACAAGTTAGCTTTGCCATCAAGTCCAAAGGGGGAGATTGTTGGCATTATGAGATAAGTGTTGTCCTTAATGGCAAACCTCACTGATGACAAATCATAGTACAGAAGGTCAGCAACAAGGAATTGATGATCAGACTATAAGAAGAAGAGAAAGCTCATACACGCAGGTTCGTTAAGCCCAAGTCGCGTGTACACGCAGGTTGGCTTAAGCAAAAGCGCGTGTATGGAAAAGTACCTTTGGTCCATGGCGGTTATTCCTTGGAAGTTGTGCCTATGGTTTTGGACCTTGGCATCTCGGCGGACGTGTTGATCCCTAGTTTTGAAGTTGATGGTATTGGATTTCTATGATTTTGGCTCTTGGTATTGAACAAGGCCTAAGGCTATATAAGGAGAAGGAAACCATTAGGCAAGAGTATCTGAAATGTCTTGAATATCTGATGAAGCATTAGATCCAGTATGCAGGGTTATGGGTTGATGATGCATTGCTTGATCTGAGCTAAGGAGAGATCTCATCGGTTGATGGAGAACAAGATCTAAGGAGAGATCGGGATCAAATGGTTTGAAATGCACTATTATGATATGGTTGATTATGCGTATTTCTAGATCTGCATACTGTCACAATATTATGTTCTGGGTCTAACTGATGTCTGGTACAGCTGCAAGTTATGAGAAATTATTTTTAGATCTGTACGCGGGTTGTCTTTGGCAAAAGAGCGTATACACGCGGCTTTGATTCATCGAAGTAGCGTATACATTGTAAAGCTTGATATTTGAAGTTGCAGATGGGTCAGATGGTTATTACAGAGTTCTGTGTCTGCTCTGTGTTCTGGTGACTGTTGTTAACAGGGTTTCAGTGATTCAGAGTTTGATGATTGTTTTGAGCTTCAATGATAGTTATGGGTCCAGTATGAAAATTGGATGACAAGTGGCCTTACAGATTATGTGTTGTGCTTCAGTGTATCCAGTCTGAAAATTGATGAAACGTGGTACCTGGAGGTGAGAAGATTGTAGGCAAGCACCTACGTACTAGTATCTAAGCTAGTACAAAAGCTAAAGGAGATCTTTGGAGCATTGTAGCAGGTAGCAGCCTGCGTACTAGTAAATGGATCGGCTAGTACAAGAGCAAAGGGGGTTGTAGCTCCCGTACTGGTATAAGACTGCACCAGTACAAATATTGTAAAAGGATTTTCTTATTAAGAAGAAGATTGAGATGACTTGCAGCAGGTGGTTTTCACCCACATTGGGTTTCCACCTTATATCTTTGTGTTCATGTGTGTGGCTCTTGTGTGATGTTCTGTTCTGTTATTCTGCACCTGTTTACTGTTAATATGCTTAATAATGATCTGATGCATTTACTGAAGATTAAGCTAACTGAATTATAAGATCTCTGGATATACGCGAGTTTCATTAGATACAGTAGCGTGTACACGCGGGTTCACTTAATTGAAGTAGCGTATATGTTTCTGAGTATGAAATTGAAAAGTTTGATTGATCTGATAATACTGATTCACCCCCCCCTCTCAGTATTATTTCCAACAATTGGTATCAGAGCAGGTCCTTTGGTAGAAGCTTGATCGCTTGAAGGAGATCCGTGGAACAATGGGAAAGAAGCTTAAGAAGAAAGCTCATAAGAAGAAGAAGACATCTCAGAAGATCTATGACAGTGGGAGAGTCGATTGGGGATTAGGTATAAGAAGTTCTTCAGATTCAGAATCAGATTCAGAATTAGATTCAGAATCATTATCAGGTATGAATGTGTTATCCTCTGATGTTCCTGCTATATTTCCTTGTGAAAGTGATGGAAGTGATAGTGAAACTACTGAACATGCTTTTATGGGTGAGCAAGAAAAGTGTCAAATAGAGGCAATGTTTAGAAGGCTTTCAGACAAAGTTAAAGATCAACAAGATCTATTGAACAAAAGGGAATGTGCTTTCAAAGAAGAAGTTACCAAACTAAAGGCCCAACTAGAAGAAGGAAACAAGGTAAGAAAGCTTCTCAAGGACAAGGAAGACCAATGTCAAAAATTGCAGCATGAAGTGACATCATTAAGAAAAGAAGTCAACGAAAGAAGCACAACCATCAAGAAACTCAAAGATAGATCCAGCTACTATGAAAATCTTGAAGCTACAATCCTCTCACTAAAAGGAGATCTTGAAGAATCAAAGAAGCAGAATACAGATCTACTCCAAGCTATTGCAAAACAAGAAAACGAAGCCACTAGCTTAAAATCTCAACTAGAATGTGCCTTCCGAGTTCGTCAAATGCAGCAGGATCTGAATGAAGAACAAGAAAAGGAGATTCTCAGACTAAGGCATCAGTTGGAAGAAGGAAGGAAATATGGAGAAGACATGAAGAAGCAATGTCTAGAAAAGGAGGAACAACTTCAAGTTGAGGTAAATATCTTGAAAGGTAAAATAGAAGAAAAGGATAAGCTTTTACGATTTCAAGATAGTTCTAAAGTCTTGGATGATATTCTTAGTAGTCAAAGGTCTCCTGCTATCAAGACTGGTCTTGGTTTCCATGAATCTGTTGAAGGTGAATCTAGTTCACAAGGTGAGGCAAGGAACTCTAAAGAGAAATCCAAAATGATCAACAAGGAGATGAAAGGTCAATCTCATCATCAACCAAGGAAAGAAAGTCTTCAAAGAAAATCTTTTACTCCTCCTATGAATAATGTTGAATGTTATGTATGTCATAATCTTGGACATGTTGCAGCTAGATGTAGAAGAAGAAGAGTTCAAGACTATTATGCGGACAGGTCATCTCAATCAAGGTACTTTAATGGATATTGCTTTGCTTGCAATATGTATGGTCACAAAGTTGCTGATTGCTACAGGAGGAATATGAAACATGTAAGATGTTATACATGTAACAAGCCTGGACATATAGCAAAGGAATGCAGGAACAAAGGATGGACATCACACCAAAAGGAGAAAACCTCATCACACTTGAAGATATGGAGGAAGAAGGAAGTACAGTCAGCACAATGTACTGAGACACAGCACAACACAGACATATCAGACTCAGGGGGAGCTGAAAGTGTAAAACTTCAGTGTTCTGAATCTCATACGCAAGTTCCTTAAAGGGAAGTTGCGTATATACGCGAGTTAGACACTGCAAAGTCGCGTATATGTCAGTCTGAGGAAAAGCAGTGGGGACAGGATCAGAAAAAGGATATGATATGATTCAGTCTGTTATTTGCTCTATTGGTTACAGTCTGCTGAGGATGTGTGGAAATGTTTTGTTACTTGTATGATGTCTAGAAGTGTTTTGATCCTAACTTGAGGATGATGATGTTTTGATGCTTATGCATGATCAGATCTAACAGATGGCACTGGTTGAAGGGGAGCATATGCCTTTAGTAATTCATTGTTGGCATTATGGTTAATAATCCTTGGTGATGATTCTTATATGGCTAAATGATATATCTTGCTATGATGTGGTTGTGAGTTGTCTATGATAAAATCTCATATGATTCTTGGGGTTACATAGTTGATGTTCAGATCAGATTTATGGATGATTCTTTGATGATGCATATATGGTGCTTACATGGTGATCTTCATAAGGACAAGGAGAAGTACAAAGCTTGAATATACATCTTCCTCACTTGATGATGGGTCACTCATATACTGCTGTTGTCATATGCATAAAAATCATACAGTTATGATGCAGGCACTCTTGTGGATAAGGATTGTTGTTGTTGATGATATCAAGAATTTTTGTCAAATAAGCTTGAGCTCAAGATACATAATGCTGATACATGGATGACTACTCAAAGTTGCTTTATTGGAGACATGGTGATGAGTTCTTATCTATATGATGATAGGTTTATACTTACATATGTTAATTGATGCAGATGTCCCCAAGTAATGATACTTGGATCATGTAGAGCTTGATGAAATGGCTATGGTGGTTTCACACATGATACAATGTGAATGACTCTGAATTTTGTTCAAAGGGATGAATTGATGCAGACATACCTTGTTATAGGTTGATGACCTATTCTCTACAGGACATTTACAGGTTGAAATTTGTGTACGCGTGTTGTTTAAAGGATATCCGCGTGCATACGCTGTTTTACAAGGGGATAGTCGCGTATATGGTGTACGCGTATTGCGTAAGGGATATCTGCGTATATACGCTTGTTTATGTGTATACAGACGCGTATATGGAGATTTGAAGGAAATCAGCAGGGACAGATGTTGGTTGCAGAAAGTCTGATATAGGTCTGACAGAGATCATCTGGCACAGGTTCAGGGGGAGCAGATAATCTTCCAATGATGCATTGTTGGCATTATCTTAGAAGCCTTTGGTTCTAGTTCACAAGTTGTTGTTGATTTCAGGTGAATCAAAGTCAGAGGAAGAACAAAAGGATCTCTTGGTTGCTGATCTGAATGCTGATTGACAAGATGCTGGCGATATCAGTTATTTGTGACTTTCATAAGTCTTGGTCTAGTTATTTCGTCTCTATGTCATATATCTCTTTTGTGGTATCTCTTTCATGGTGTCAAGGTCATGTAACGGCCTATTTTGGTTTCCCCACTATGCCTGGGATGATCGATGCAATGTGATTGGTTGTCATATGTAAAATTTTGATGTATTCCCACTTGGTTGGGTGGATGAGTCAATTTTTGTATATCCTCACTTAGTTGAGAGATGGATGTATGTATGAGTCCTAAGTGATAGGAAGGTCCTTTATGATGTATAGAGTCATGTTCTTCTTGAAGAACATCTTCTGTAGACCTTGCTTACAGTCAGGGAGAGCATGATCAGCACACTTCAGCAAGAACAGAGATTCAGCATGTACTCAGAGGGAGCATGGACAGATTGGTACACCTTGGCATATACAAAGGGGGAGATTATTCAGAGATTTCAGCAGGTACTCAGGGGGAGTATGGACAGTGGAATGATTCAGCAAAGGAAGAGAATATCTTGGTCCACCCTTTGCCCTTGATGTCAAAGGGGGAGAGTGATTTGGTGTTGTTGCCATCAAGTCCAAAGGGGGAGATTGTTGGCATTATGATGCATGTGTTGTACTTGATGGCAACCCTCTCATAGAAGAATATCTCACTTATGTATAACTGGGTGAATCTTCAGAAGAGATATCAGATGTGACTGATGGAGGACAGCTCAAAGGAATCAGATGATGAATCTTCAAACGAGATATCAGATGTAACTGATGATAGCTCAAAGGAATCAGATGATGAATCTTCAGAAGAGATATCAGATGTGACTGATGGAAGAATATCTCACTTATGTATAACTGGATGAATCTTCAGACGAGATATCAGATGTGACTGATGGAGGATAGCTCAAAGGAATCAGATGATGAATCTTCAGAAGAGATATCAGATGTGACTGATGGAGGACAGCTCAAAGGAATCAGATGCTAATTCTAAGTGTGACAAGTTAGCTTTGCCATCAAGTCCAAAGGGGGAGATTGTTGGCATTATGAGATAAGTGTTGTCCTTAATGGCAAACCTCACTGATGACAAATCATAGTACAGAAGGTCAGCAACAAGGAATTGATGATCAGACTATAAGAAGAAGAGAAAGCTCATACACGCAGGTTCGTTAAGCCCAAGTCGCGTGTACACGCAGGTTGGCTTCAGCAAAAGCGCGTGTATGGAAAAGTACCTTTGGTCCATGGCGGTTATTCCTTGGAAGTTTTGCCTATGGTTTTGGACCTTGGCATCTCGGCGGACGTGTTGATCCCTAGTTTTGAAGTTGATGGTATTGGATTTCTATGATTTTGGCTCTTGGTATTGAACAAGGCCTAAGGCTATATAAGGAGAAGGAAACCATTAGGCAAGAGTATCTGAAATGTCTTGAATATCTGATGAAGCATTAGATCCAGTATGCAGGGTTATGGGTTGATGATGCATTGCTTGATCTGAGCTAAGGAGAGATCTCATCGGTTGATGGAGAACAAGATCTAAGGAGAGATCGGGATCAAATGGTTTGAAATGCACTATTATGATATGGTTGATTATGCGTATTTCTAGATCTGCATACTGTCGCAATATTATGTTCTGGGTCTAACTGATGTCTGGTACAGCTGCAAGTTATGAGAAATTATTTTTAGATCTGTACGCGGGTTGTCTTTGGCAAAAGAGTGTATACACGCGGGTTTGATTCATCGAAGTAGCGTATACATTGTAAAGCTTGATATTTGAAGTTGCAGATGGGTCAGATGGTTATTACAGAGTTCTGTGTCTGCTCTGTGTTCTGGTGACTGTTGTTAACAGGGTTTTAGTGATTCAGAGTTTGATGATTGTTTTGAGCTTCAATGATAGTTATGGGTCCAGTATGAAAATTGGATGAAAAGTGGCCTTACAGATTATGTGTTGTGCTTCAGTGTATCCAGTCTGAAAATTGATGAAACGTGGTACCTGGAGGTGAGAATATTGTAGGCAAGCACCTACGTACTAGTATCTAAGCTAGTACAAAAGCTAAAGGAGATCTTTGGAGCATTGTAGCAGGTAGCAGCCTGCGTACTAGTAAATGGATCGGCTAGTACAAGAGCAAAGGGGGTTGTAGCTCCCGTACTGGTATAAGACTGCACCAGTACAAATATTGTAAAAGGATTTTCTTATTAAGAAGAAGATTGAGATGACTTGCAGCAGGTGGTTTTCACCCACATTGGGTTTCCACCTTATATCTTTGTGTTCATGTGTGTGGCTCTTGTGTGATGTTCTGTTCTGTTATTCTGCACCTGTTTACTGTTAATATGCTTAATAATGATCTGATGCATTTACTGAAGATTAAGCTAACTGAATTATAAGATCTCTGGATATACGCGAGTTTCATTAGATACAGTAGCGTGTACACGCGGGTTCACTTAATTGAAGTAGCGTATATGTTTCTGAGTATGAAATTGAAAAGTTTGATTGATCTGATAATACTGATTCACCCCCCCCCCCTCTCAGTATTATTTCCAACAATATATTATTCCAAAACATGATGTCAAGTTACTTTTTTAGGGTTTTTATGTAATCAAGAGGTCTTTTTAGGGTTTCTTAAATTCAAACCTTAGATCATACTATTTTCCCTTTATGTCATTCTAGAGTTTATCCCATGCCCTAGAAATCAAATCATAGGGAACAAATATCTTAATATTAAGGTTTCTAAATACTACAGTATTTCTTAAAATATAAACCCATAAATTCAACCCTACTACATCTTATGATGGACCCTTTAAAATAAAATTATTATACATACCACATGGACACCTATCTGTACTGATTAGTATTTTGGTTGCCATGATTATTTGCAACTTTACTATACATTTCATTGATCATTTGCCCCCTTCATGACCTTCTTTTAATGAGTCTTTTGAGATATTGTCATTCTATAATGGGACTTGCTTCTTCATGTGTTCGTGAAACCCATGGCTCAGTCATAACAAAAATAATCTTTTTTTTCCTTTTTTTACATAAATTACATAGAATTGTGATTAGATATGTCATTATGAAGACCGAACCTAGTTACATATTTCAACATTATTCATCTGTTATTCCATCTTATTATTTATATTTGTGCCTTGCAGGATGTTTCTAGGGTGACTCCAACAAGTATACAATCTGTTGGTATAAAGGGTCATGTTATGCCATCTACACCTAGACCAGAACCCCATAACATGCCCTCTACATCAAATGTGGGTCTAGTCAGCATTCTCCCACCAGGACCAGAACAAGTTTCTTTGAGGAGTCTTATAGACTCACAAACAAGAATGTTAAGGCTCCTACCATATATTCCTACAAATGTTCAAATCAGACAAGAACTAATTGAACAAATTCAGTTATGGGAAATGTCATTGTTGGAGAGTGTAGCTCCTGCAAGAGATCAACAGGTAAAATTATTTTATTTTTTTTATAATTTGAATTGTTATGTCTAGGATCATTATTTTAGAAATGAAAAATAGTTTCATATTTTGGTTGGGTTCTTAACAGTTCCACAATTTCATTATAAATGCAGGAAGTAAGTGACACAATGCCTAATGTATCTATAAGGGAACCTTCCTCAATCCCTAAGACTACAACAATATCATCGGTGACCACAAAAGGAATGCAAGAAGTTACAATCTTGCTCACTTCAGAAGGAAATGCCTTGAAGGATGAAACAGGGCTGAAATTTTATCACTTTATTTTTCGTCGTGCAGAACAATTATTTGGAAATACCATCCAAATGGATTGGAGGAAACAAGCCAATGCTAAAAAAGAGGAACTATTTAAAGATGTAGTAATAGCATTTGGTAATCCTGGATTTGATAAGGAACTTATTTTACAGATTGCAAGTAAATACATGCAATCAAAGAGGTCCAATTTAAGGACAAAGTTGACAAAAAACTTGATGTATCCACATCCAGCTTGGATCACAGACCAAGCGACGTGGGATGAATTTATGAAAGATGCCAAGTTTAATAGGAAAGTCATCAGAAAACCAAACTATGTGCCATCTGCACAAGGAGGAGCTAAGAGACGCCTACGAGATACAAGAAAAGCAACCCAAGCTAGGGTGTCAAAAATTGGATCTCACAAATTAGGCTCTGGTGGATATAATAGTATTCGTGGTGGTATGGTAAGTGATATTTCCATCTATTATATTTTCTATTTTAGGCAAATTAATCATGGTCACGTTGAGTTAATTGTATCTTATTAGTTATTTTACCTTATAGATATGATTATCTTTGTTAATGTAGGTTCACCAGTTTCAAAAGGAAGCTTCAGAGGAAGACCTAAAATATGCTTTATTACATGGTTCCCAAGGTCTTCACCAACACATGATAAATTGAGGGGAAAAATTAATTACTGGTTATGGATCTGAGGTTAGTTGTTTATAATATTATATGAATAATGCAATAAATCAATTGGAGGTTTTAATGTTATTATAACAAGTTAAAGTGTGTTGTGTATAGGAATCAAGTGAAACATTTGGGAGTGAGCATGGGGAGGAAGATACAAGCACATGATGATTTGATTGTTGCACAAAATCATCCAATAGTCATTCCTGAACCTTGGTAGGAAACCATTGTTGAATTTCAGCGAATGGGAGACAGAAATAATGAGGAGGGTGTTTAATGTGATGAGAATTCCACACCCACAATTAATGTAGCACCTCCCAAAAAGAGGACAAAAAGGATTGATATGTGTTAATTTTTAATGACTTGAATGTGCATCGCTCTAGCTTCTAAGGAGAGCAGTAGGTTGTGAGGGTCCAAACATAAACTAATTATGTGCACAACAAAACAAATTTTGAAGATAATTGTTTTTTTGAGGAGTACTTACATATTATGGGCATCACTAAGATTGTTGCAGGTTCTAACTTGTATTATTTGTTCGATTATGATCAATTTGATATGCTTATATTTGTGTTGTATGTAGATGACCTGGTCCTAAAAGTTAGTTAAAAAAACTCTATCCCATGGTGCAAGAAGAAACTGGCAAGTGAAGTTGACATGAAGGACATACACCTCATGTGTTATTTCTTGGTCTTGGAGGTTTGGCTGAGTTGAGGTGAGGTGGTCCTCGAATAGGGGTAAGTAAGCAATTGAGATTCTGAAGAAGTTTCGGATAATGGACAATAAACCATAGGCTACTTTTATGATACATATTTTGAAGTTATCAATAGATTAAGATTCAAATTTGGTTGATTCGTCAGCGTACAAAAAGTATATAGGTTCCCTAACATATCTGGTAGAATTTAGCAGTCAAATTGTTGTGTGCATGAGATCCCTTGTCTCACAAACAAGGGGGGCTCAGACACCAATTTAGTGTCCAGCTTGGCTGCTAATATATGGTTGAGCTGAGGTCTCTACAAATATGCTCCATGGTCTGAGGTATGCAAGGTACTTAAAGGGCACACTAGCACAGTGCTTTGAGCTATTACATGCTTTAGTGGATTTTGACAGGGCCAGAGATGCAGGTGGAAGGAAGAGTGATTCATGGTTTTTTTTCAGCTTGGGTTCAAATATAATATCTTTGTTAGGATGGGATACCCATGTGTGCAAGTTGAAGAAGTCCCTTTCTGGGCTAAAGTAGCCTCCTGTGCTTCGTACTCATGGATTTATGAGTACTTACAGATTATGGGCATCACTAAGACTGTTGAAGGTCCTAAATTTTATTATTTGTTTGATTATGATAAATTTGATATGCTTATATTTGTATTGTATGTAGATTACCTGGTCCTAATAGTTAGTTTTAAAAACTCTATCCCATGGTGCAATAAGAAACTGGCACCTCTGGTTTCATAGAATGAATATTTACATATAAATTTGTTATGGGTCTTCTATGAATGCATGCATTTACATTTGATCAGGTAATGACAGACCCAGATGCTCCTAGTCCAAGCGAACCCAACATGCGGGAATTGGTTCACTGGTATAATAAATTCCTACCCTTCTACTCTCTTCAATTTATACAGACAATACACTAAAAAAACAATACACTACAAAAAATTGAAAGAGAGACACTCTAATGGTAATAATATTTGGTTATTATTACCAGCTCTGATATGCACATCGAGGTTGCAGGGTTGATATCTCCAGTTTTAGTATTCTAATATGCATGCTTGAGCTTCACAACCTCTAAGTTTCTAGTGCATATTAGACTAGATAGGTCTAATTTTATTTGGTAGTGCTCACATTCAATTATAGCTTGATGGTGTCTAAATAATGACATCGGTTTAGATCATGTTGTGCCATTGTCCATATTCAATGAACTCACTACCTTTGTCCATATTCAATGTACTCAGTGCTACCACAAAATGGCACATACATAGAAGCTGAGTCATTCCCATCCTCACATAGAGTTGCCAGCACTTCCTCTTCCTCCTTTTGCATTTGTACTATCACCACTTCATTGCATATTTGCCACACCATACTATTTAGTATTTTTATATGGGCCAATACACTATCCTAGTCATCCCAGCTGTATAATGCATAGTTGTACCATTTTAACACTAACATAGGCACCAGAAGCTATGCTACTAGAAAGGATTAAAAGTAAAGTAGGATGCTAAGACCTTAATGTCTTTGCATGTCAAACACTATGTAATAAATATTTAGGTTTGCACATGGAGTTCATAGGTTCAAGGGTAAAACATTAAGATCTGTGGCTAGCCCTAATAGATTCAACGTTTTTTGCTTCTGGACTGTAACACTGTCTAAGAAACATTTTGTTTGCTCATTGAGTCTATTGATTCAAAGTTAAAATCAATATTATCTAATAAAGAGTTTCTTTTTAGCAAGAGCTAATAGATTCAAGGTTAAAACATTCAAGTCTGCAACTAGAGTTAATAACTTAATAGATCCATCTTCAAGGTTAAGACATCTTTTTTTTTGGCCTGGGAAACACTATCTAATAAATATTCAGTTCGAAATAATAGTCTTTGTACAATCAAGTATTATTTAATAAATATTTTGACTATTTTCAAAAACCTAGCGATCATATATTCACTTTTAAAACATTAAAATAACAGTTTTTGTCTTGTCAAAATACCATATAATTGGTACTAGAGAATAATAGATTCAAATTTTTTAATATGAGGTTTGCACATAGTTATTATTTTATTCTGGTTAACCAAAATAGATCTGGTGAAAATGGATCTATTATTTATGGTAGTTCTTTAAATTTGGTATCTCAGTGAACTTTGCACCCAGCTTAAAAATAGATTGATAAAGATGGATATAATGTTGGTTGGTATTGGTAATGGGAGTTTATTCATAGTTTTTCTTATAATTTGGTATCTCTTTGAGGTTTGCAGCTGGTTGATGGATAGATCATAGTTCAGTTGGATCTACTCTAATTTTCATCTGGCTTTAATACATCATGGATTTTTGTGGACTTTAATGGTTAAGAAAATTCTATCATAGTGTATTAGGTTAAGATGGTTTATTTATTTATTTTCTCCTGTATTTTTCTTAAGTTGATATATTCTTTGAGATTAAGATGCTTTTTTAATAGGTTTGATGAAGATTAATGTATTCTAGTTTACTAGGTTAATATTGTTAAATAGGGAGTCCATACAGGTGAAGATGGTTTTCGATAGAGGAGGAATAACCTGTTGAAGAGTTTTGTGAACCCAACGTTTCGGACTGCCAAGTGAGTCCATCATCAGGGGCGCGACAATAGATAATCTTTAATAGGTTAATATTTTTTGTTTTAGTAATTTTTTTGTTCTCATCATCTTAAAGATAACATGAAGTTAAGATGAATCATTTTAGGTCTAAACTTTTTTGGTTTTAGGTTTAGTTAAGATTAGTCTCTTCTAGCTTGTGAGGTTAATTTGTTTTGTTTTACTTTTTTAATTGTTTTACCTTTTTAGTTGTTTTTACCTAAGCTGATAAACTCTTGAACCGAGATTTTTTGTCATTTTTTTTAAATACTGACTTTTAAGCATTGAGGTGTGATATTTTCGAGGTTTATATAGATTTATACTATCTTTAGGTTAGATTAAATGGAACTAATATTCTTACGGATTAGATAGATTTGTACATTCTTATGTTAGAATAAATGGAACTATGTTGGATTCTACTAGGCTATTTACAGTTGTTTTAAGATAATGGTCAATAAGTTGAATAAATAATAATTTTTGTTTTTGTATTGGTGATCTCATTCAGGATAGTGACTGATATTCCTAGAGCCACAGATGCAGCTCAAGGCCAACTAGCCTTTTCACTTGGTGGATTGTGTGGATTACATAGTACTTAGCCTTCGTTCCTTCTATTTTTAACAATTCAAAATGCTGTTTAATTTCATTATTTTATCTCAGTGGTTGAGTTTACAAGTTTTTGCAGGGCATGAAATAGATATGTTGTGATTTGTGACATGATGCACTTTCTATACCATTAACTATTTTGGTCATCTTTTTTTTGGCATGTTTTGTAATACTAAGTACTTTTCTTGTCTATCAACGGAAATCATGAAGTTCAATGTGTGCAAAGGAGTATGCTTCTGGATACCCTTGCAAAATAATTAGCTCCAGGAATGATCAGATTCAATGCTAAAGTTGTTTCCATTCAACAATCTACAGATTATTCTTTAACTATAGTAAAACTGGGAGATGGAATGCTTATCAAAGCTAAGGTAGCATCTTAAATCCAAACTTTTGACTCCCATTTGAAGTAGTAAAACTTGGGCGTAATTCTGAAAAATTACCTGGTAGTTATGCCACAATAAGCCTTCTAAAGCTGAAGTAGAATAATTACATATGCTTGGAATGTAACAATGTAACAGAGTGCTGAGCCCCTCTAGAGACATCCTTCTATAGACTTTGATTCTCAAATGATATTTGAGGCATCCTTCTTCTGCTATGTCTTTTACCTTTTTTCTATGGAATGGGGATGAGAACAGGAATGCCACAAATATCATTTGATGCATATCCAGTTTTGTGGGAAAGGCTCATTGGATGTCGCTGGGACATCCCCTACATGAAGGGACCATTCTTAGAATATTCCCAACAAGAAAGGAACTAGTCTACCATTCCTGAAATTTGGTTCTATGTTGGAGCCATTGGTGAAATTCATTTTCTTGCAAATTCTTGCTAGAAGATAGAGTCATCAACCTTTGGCCCATTACAATGTCAACCTGCAAAAACAATTAAAGCATTGGATAAAGATGCACCCTTTATACTACAACAAACCTTTCATAGGTTGTTTGAGACAAATAAAATGCAAGCTGATTTGAGTTCACGATTATATATCCATAAATAGAAGTTCCTCCTCAACTGTACATTGTATATATTATAACCACTGACATAATGATGGGATGATCTGGTGAGAAGCCTTCATTAACTGAATTACATTATGTTATATGGAAGTGTCTTGATTTACTATCGAGTACTCACATGTATGTTTAAGGTTAAAAAATTAGTAAACTGCATTCAAATGCATGCTAGTCACATTATTTTATGCTAGAAAATTATACTGCAGATAAGTAGGCATTGTGTTGCTGGACAATTGTTCAACTTATGAATAATTACAGGTAACCAAAAAATTTGGTTTCTTTGGTAGAGGACTATTTAGCAGAAAATGAAAATAGATTGCTAGTCTTTGCTTTCAGCTAGGACTAACATCCTTTGAGTTTTCTTCAATCTTCAAGACAAACTATTTCCATTGTTAAAACTTAAATAGATATAAGGTAGAGGATAGGCAATATTTAGTTGGCCAGAGGCCAAGACTACTTTATGTAACCCAAAGTATAATCGTGAACAACTATAGCTTGTATTGAAACACTTGCATATAGGCAATGAAGCACATAAAGTTACATCGTAAGTTGCACATGTACATAATCAAAATGTTTGCTATTAAATAATTTAATAATCAATACACATTTTAGCCTAGGAGATCATGACCATATACAACGATGAGAATAGAAAAATTATTTCCCAACTTAATATTCAACCTCGGTTTGATTTTCTTGTTTATAATCCAGGGAACCATGGTAAGGCCTGTAGATCCAGAGGAGGAGCTCAGAATGATGGCTCAAGATGTTCGTGGTTATGTGGAAGCTGTTCTGAATAGCCTTGTTGCAAATGTTCCCAAAGTAAGACATCCATGTGGATGAGCACACAATACAACCATACAGAATCTCAGTGTTTATTCAGTCCATGATACTTGAATTGATGATTTGATGATTTGTAGGTTGTGGTGCTTTGTCAAGTTGAGAAAGCCAAGGATGAAATGATAACCCAACTTTATAGCTCAGTCAGGTAAGGTTTAATGACAAAATGTGGTTAACGTACGTCAATAATTAGTTTGATTGTTTTCCCATTTCTGTATTTTTCCAGGCTGATTTTGATTTTCACTTGAAATTAGGTGTATTGGGACTTTATGAAAGTAGTGTTTTTTGTCATCCTCTGTAGGTGTAGTAGACACCTGTTGATTGGAGCACTATACATTTGAGATTTTGGGGTGCCTTTTCAACTTTTTGTTTAAAAAGGTCCTACATGGATTTAAACTTGGATCGATCCCAAGAGAACTTTTGACTTATCAATTCTATTTTCCAATGTTGATATGTATGTAGTGTGGGCTCAGTAGCAACACCTTTTAACCTCAATATCAATGACAATGGAGCAACTATGAGCCCTTTTTTGGTTCCTTTTTATCAGCACTCTGTTTTACTCATTTATGTCTCTTTATTTTGAATTTTAATTTAATTTAATTTTGAATTTATAGACAAACTATGTTATTGGTTGTTTTGATCAATACTAGTTTTCTTTTCCTACTTTTGTTGGCATTTTCCTCGTTGAATTGGTGAGGGTTTAGTATTTTTCCACTTATATTTATTTGAATTTTAATTTAGTTTAATTTTGAATTTATAGACAGACTATGTTATTGGTTTTTTTGATACATACTGGTTTGCTTTTCCTGTTTCTGTTGGCATTTTCCTGATTGAATTGGCGAGGGTTCCATGTTTTTCCACTTCTATTTATTTGTTTCCTTCTTATTTACTAATTGGGATTTTGTTTGTTGTAGTATTCATGGGCAATGTGAAGTTATCATGTTTGATGTTACTGCACAATTGACTTACAAGAATGTCCCAACCTGGTACAGAGATCTTTGCAGGTATCTCTTTTGCAGAGGGGTTGGATCTCTAAGTAGAAATGAGGGTTCCTTAATTGTGTGGTGGCACAACTACCTGAATCGATTAGCTAAATATCTTTGTGAATTTTAGGGTGTGTGAGAAAATTCCTATTGTTCTTTGTGGAAACAAGGTTGATGTGAAGAATAGGCAAGTGAAAGCTAAGCAAGTTACTTCTCATAGAAAGAAGAATCTTCAGTACTATGAGATATATGCAAAAGGTAACTACAACTTTGAGAAGCCATTCCTGTACTTGGCACAGAAGCTCTCAGGGTGAGCCTTTAATCTAGTTTCTAATGCTCCCTAATATGAATGTTATATTAAAAAATTTGCATTGATTCTATAATGGGTTATTTTTATAGGGATCCAAACCATCATTTTGTGGAGTCACCTGCTCTTCCTCCTCCTGAGGTTCAGATAGACCTTGCAACCCAGCAGCAGTAAGTAGAATGATATTTTCTTATTATTTTTTGTTAACTTTTATTGAAATAATTTGTTCCATTTCTAAAAGATTGAAACTTTGGCTTACAATCTTTTATGTTGTCAGGTACGAGGCAAAACTTGTAGCAGCTACGGCCCAACCCCTTCCAGATGACGATGATGATGCTTTTGCATATTTAGGGATTGGTGGATTCAATTAGTTTTGTATCATTAGAGTTTGCTCTTGAGTTCCGACATTTAATTTTGATTTGTATTTGGGGCTTAGAATATCATTATCACATCTCTCTGTATGTGATTTGGGTACTGTGCAGATGTTTTCATCAGTGGAGTTGGCTAAGCTATCTTAGTTCAACTCCATTACAGAGCTATTTTTATATGCTAAGACAATTTTTTCCATTATATACTCTTGCACATTTTGCACAAGAACTTTTTGTACTCTTCAAATATTTCAAAAATGCTCACGTGCCTTTCGTTGTGTACTATTGGGGGAAATGATAGTTTTGATGATTGTTGCTTGTAAGATATTATGGCTTGTTAAAACTTTCTCTGAAAATTCTAGCTATGTCTGAGGATTTATTTTAACTCTGAAATTGGTTTACATAAAGCTTGTACAATGAATAGTTTACCTGCTAGACTATCACAATAAATGATATTATAAAGTAAGCGCTAATACCTTGTATATGGGCCAAAGCCTCCCTTTGCAATATTGTTTTCATCCGGGACACTTTTTGTTGTAACTATCAATGTTTCCGTGGTAAAAACTATTGGTTGACCCTACTTATAGCCTCTATTTCCATTCGGGGCTCTACAGATTGCAATTTCTACAATGCAAACTTGCAATTTCTAACTTCAATTAGAAGTCATGCAACATCCATATGGAAAAAATATTGTATTCGCAATAACATCAAGAGGAAAGAAAGATGCATGTCCTCTAGAATGGATCTTCACACTGAGACCAATGCTAATGGTGTTGAGAAACTACTGTGCAATGGAATAAACAATGTTGAGGTGCAGAACAAATATATTTTGCCTCCCCAGGAGCAACCCAACATGTCTTAGGTATCTTTCTATGAGAGCATTCCAGTGGTGGATCTGAAACACCTGGATGGCCCTAGCAGAACCACTGTCATACAACAAATCCAATGTGCATGTCAGGAGGATGGCTTTTTCCAGGTACAACCTTCAATCTCCAATGTCCCAAGTTATGATTCTTTTTGTGGAAGGGATGGGATTCATGAGGCTTTGAATTTTGAATCTCATGATATTGTGATATAAACTATTTTGAAGATTTGAATTTTGAATCTCATAATATCTCTCAATAAACTTCCAAAATCTCAATTATGAACAATAATTCTTAAAAAAATTATGTTCAAATTCAGTATTAATATGGTTGAAGCTGCATGATATGAACAGATAGTGAACCACGGGGTACCAGAGAGGGTGATGAAAAACATGATGGGAATCGCCAAAGAATTCTTCAAAATGCTAATGGAAGATCATGCATGCCTCTATTCAGAGGATCCAAAGCAACCGGCTCAACTTGCTACAAGCTTCAATATTCACAAAGATGAAGTCCTTAACTAGAGGGACTATCTGAGACACCCTTGTTTCCCATTACATGAAATCATCGAATCTTGGCCTAAAAAACCTACAGCCTATAGGTAGCCATTAAACCTTATGTCAACCATTAAAGTAGAAATCATAACTCGTTTGGCTTAATAAAATATTGAAGCTTTTGTTACGGGGAAATTGCAGGCAAGTACACTGTGGAGGTGAGGGCACTGTATTTAAGGCTGCTGGTTGCAATTTCTTAACCTCTAGGACTCCATTTTGATTACTTGAATAATATTTTTGGGGAACACAAACAACTATTACTTGTAAATTACTATCCACCATGCCCAAACCCAGATGTTACCCTTGCTTTAAGAAGCCATTCAGACGCAGGTGGCATCATTGTTCTAATGCAAGGTGATGTCAGCGGTTTGCAAGTACTTAGAAAAGGAAAGTGGGTTGCTGTAGAACCCATTGCTAATTCCTTTGTTATCAAACATAACAAGCAAGTCTTCCTTCGTCAAAATCGAAATAATTCACAAGCTACATAAGAAACCTCCCAAGCTTTTGATAAGTGATCAGTTAAAGAATATTTGTGATGAGTCTGTTCAGAGTATTAATTTTCAATAATGATCAAAAATATTTTGAAAAAGAAGTTAAAATAACTGGACGGGCATAAAAACATTCCATTACAGACCGTTCAATCGAAAGAATACTCACTCTATAATACTGTGTAATCCAGTTCTAGATATCATACTCACTCTATAATACTGCATAATCCAGTTGAGCGATGAAGCTATATTTTTTATAACATGATTGAAGCATAAAACTAACCCATACCTACCACTAACGAAATTCCTAAAATCTTGTACAGTTGATAACTGTGGCTATCAAGCCTGCCTAGGTATTCTTGTGGGTATGTTGTCTGTCGAACACATAAAGGTATCACCATTTCATTAATTGGGCTCTCGATTGATTTCTGCATAAAGATTCGCATTGTCTAAATCTAAAGTTGTTTCCATTCAACAGTCTACATATTCTTCTTTAATTATAGTAAAACTGGGAGATGGAACGCTTATCAAAGCTAAAGTAGCATCTTAAATCCAAATTTCTGACTCCCATTTGAAGTAGTAAAACTTGGGCATAAATTTAGTAATGAATTGAATCCCCTCTTACTAAACAAAGGTAATATTAATAACCCATATGTGATGGTTCCTATCAGATAGGAATTTCTGTGGTGGTTTCTCTCATACACGAGTACTATTTTTGAACTTTGAATGTGAAACTACTTTGAAAGAACATTCAAAATGATTTTATTTATTTATTTTTAAATATTTTTTTATATTGTCTCTAGAGAGACAAATGAAATTGTCTCCAGACAGACAAATCAAATTGTCTCTTAATAGACAATAATTCTTGTCTTTATAGAGACAATAATAATATGTGTTCTATATTGTCTTTATAGAGACAAATTTTTGAGACACCCGCTTAGAGACAATATTTTTTTTTTTCTCGGTGAAAAAACTAATCTATTAAAATATATACAAAGTTCAGAAATACATCAAGGCAATACCAGTATGAGACAGGCTCTGGGCATTACACCCAAGAGCCGATAATGCATCAGACACCAAAACATACTTTCGCCCTCGCAGGGGCACCCGACTGAGACCGAGACTGAGACTGACTGTCGCTGACCATAGACTTAGGCCCTCGCAGGGGCAACGGACACAAAAAAGGGGTTCCAACCATTACCTCCCACGCAGGGGAGTCTGCTCTTGCCCAAATCACTAACAAAAATTGCATGACATAGATAACAAAACAGAAAACGCCAAAGACTAAAACTGCAATTTGAGCGACCAGGCAAACCTTGAGCGCGGGCGCCATCATTCGTCTGGTTGCTCTTCCACAATTGGGCACCACCCATAGTAGTCCGGCTCAGCGTCAGGTAGAGAGGTCGCTACCTCTTCCCCGATGCCCGCTTTTGGAACACTCTGAGCATGCTTGGAAATTTCCGGGTCGGTGGCTGGAATCTTTGCTTCCCGCTCCACATCCGCTTCAGGAGCCTGCTCTGCTTCCACTGGGTTGACTTGCATCCTTTGCCCCTGAACATTCATGGGGTCGTCATCATCTGGATCATTCTCAATAAACAGAACAGAAACATGCACGCTAATCCTTGGGTTGTTTGTCGAGCTGGTGAAATTGAAGATGGTGGAGCCAAAGGCTGGCAGGGTGGTCGAGCCTGATGCCCCTGCATCCATGAATTGACTAGAATGTAAGGGGGTGGCTCCAGTGGATCTGGCAAGATTGCAGTGGCAACAATGACCAGCACGGTCCCCTTCAGGCCTGCGTGAGCCCCCTCCTCTGGAAGAGCCTCGACGGCTAAGCATACGCTGTCGAGGTCTCACCATTGAGGGATGAGAAATCCTGCAAACCACAAGATGAACCAGGCTTTCTGAAACCAGAGCCGACCGCGTGATGAACCCGTTCACCTGAGAAGGGATCTCAACAGCGATCGAAAGGCCCGCCAACTGCATAATTGCCAACATTCCCTGCTCATTCCCTGTTTTATTCTCAGCTTCCTCACCTACCCTGCTCGGGATCCTATCCACCATCACTGCTGCCTTACGCTGGGTCGAATACGCTCTCCGGGCAATAACTGTTCCAGATATTCACCGTGGGTGCCACGTGATGGCTGAGGGGCGGCATGTGGCCAGCCGCCCACTCCTGTCCCATCTCAAATGTCACCCGCATCCAGGGGAGTTGCATCCTTGTGGACCAGTTGAGAACATTCTTGAGCTTCCACATGCGATAATATGGTATTCAGCTGTCTTGTGATTAGAGAGTGGTTACTCCCCACCCCAACATTGGCCATGAAGTCCACAACCTTGTTGCCCTCCCGCCTTGTGTGTGTGAAGGTGATGGCTCTGTTGCTGCGTAGCTTCTGTTCTATTGCCTCCAGTCGTGCTTCAAGCCTCCAGCTGGTTGCTATTTTTTTAGCCTAAGATCCATTTAGGATTTTTTTGGCCATATTGATGAGGATTTGGGAGTCTCCTTCTACCTCCAGAGGGTGGAGGTTGAGCTCCCCAGCAAGTTGAAGACCCTGCCAAAGCCCTTCCAATTCGGCAGAGTTGTTGGTATCCCATCCAATGTTTCCAAAGTAGAGTATCATGGGAACACCTTCATGATTCCTAACTATTCCACCAAAGCCTGCTAATCCGGGATTCCCTTTTGAGGCACCATCAAAGTTGAGTTTGAATGTGTGCTTTGGCGGTGGCTTCCATGCGACTTGATTTTCAATGCTGGCTGCCGGATGGTTCTGCTGGTGCATGCTTTTAGCGCAGCCGATTTGCCAATTGTCCATAATAGTTTTCTCGTTGGCTAGTGAGGGCCAGTCCTCCTCCTTCCAGGGTCTTAGCATCACATTTTCTTGAATATTTCTGCATAGCATATGCCAAATATTGTCCAGCGAAGAGCATTGATTTTTAAAAATGCGTTTATTTCGCTCCTTCCATATATTCCATAGAATTAGCCCGGGAATCATGCGCCATAGATGATTGAGGATGTTGCTCTTGTACGGGTCCCTTTGCCACTTTCCTATGGAGTTCGTAATTTCATTTTCAAGTCTGCATCTTCTTTGACATCGAAAGCTTGCCTTCTCCCAAAGATGGTTGGCTAGGGGGCATGAATCCAACAGATGTTGGAGCATTTCCTCATGAGCATAGCAGTTGAAACAGATGGAGGGACCATGGAAATTTCTTCTTCGGAGCTTGTCCCAAGTTAGGATTCTCTGATGCCCTACCAGCCAAAGAAAGTGACAGATTTTGGGCCAGGAGCCAGAGTTCCAGATTTGGCCCCAGATTGGATCCTGAGGAGCAGAGTTGTTGCAGAGTATTTTGTATGCTTCAGATGTAGTGAACGCTCCTTTTGGTTTATAAACCCACCTTAGGATATCTTCCCTTTCATCACACCTGATTTTTCTTTTGCTGAGCTCCAGTTCCAATGCTATGGCATCTTCGTAGTTTTCATTTGTGAGGATTTGGTTACCCAGTTTCCAGATTCTGTAGCCTTTCTCCGCATCCTGGGTCCAATAATGCCTTATCTTGACTTGTTGTGTCTCCTCTTCCATGTTGTTTAGAGGCAGGTTCAGAACATTGTTGAGGGTAGGAATTTGATTCCATGCGTCCATCCAGAATCTATCACTATTGCCATTTCTTACCTCCCAGAAGCTATGATGTTGGATCATCTTATAGTGTTCTTTGGCTGCATTCCAGATTAGTGATCCTTTGTCACTGGGCTCCAATCTTATAAGCTCTTCCCAGGGACGCTGATTGGCATACTTTGCTGTCCATAATGTAACCCATGGCTTGCCTGCGTTGGTGAGCCACTGCCACCAGATCTTGGCTCCCATGATGGCATTGTTGTGCTCCGGATCTCTTAGCCCAATTCCTCCATTTTCCTTCGGTTTGCATACTGTGCTCCATTTTACCAGAGCCCATTTGCGATTGGTTGCATTGCCTCCCCAAAGGAAATCTCTCTGAATTTTCCTAAGTCTTTTTAGGACCCATTTTGGCGCTGCCAGGATGGAGAAAAGGTACAGCGGCATTGCTTGAAGAATGGCTTTAATAAGAACCGCCTGGCTGACTAGGTTCAAAGTTCTGTGAGTCCATTGATTGAGACATGATTCAATTTTTTCAATTAAATTGCGCCAAGAGGAATGGTTGATGGCTGAGGCAGTGAGGGGAGCACCAAGATACTTAGAGGGCAGGGTGGCTATGGGGATCCCCAGAATGCGGATTATGGCAGACTTGACAACCGGGGGGGTGTTGAAGAAGAATATCTGCGATTTGGAGCAGTTGATGCTAGTGCCTGAGGCTTCGGAAAAGTCATTTAGCACTGCTTTAAATATGGAAGCTTCTTGAACAGAAGGGTACCCAAATAACATCGTGTCATCAACAAATTGCTGATGGGAAGTTGCTGGCAGGTGGTGTATGGAGATACCCTTAAGCTGGTGCGAGTGGAGGGCATTCTTAATGTGACGTCCCAGGCCCTCAGCCATCAAGACAAAAAGGAAGGGGGAAAGGGGGTTACCTTGCCTGATACCCCGGGAGGGGGAGAAGGGGTGAGAGGGGATCCCATTTACTAGGATGGAGAAGCTGGTGGAGGATATAAGGCTCATGATCCATCTGATCCAGGTGGGGCTGAATCCAAAAGCAGATAACATTTGCTGAATATAATCCCAACTGAGTTTGTCAAAAGCCTTAGAAAGATCAAGTTTAAGAAGCATACCTGCCTGCTTTGAATGCTTGAGAGTGTGGGTGATCTCATGCGTGTGGATGATTCCGTCCAAAATCTGTCTTCCTTCCACATAACCTGACTGTTCCAGAGAGATGAGCATGGGCAGGAGGGGCTTTAACCTATTTGCAATGACTTTAGAGATAACTTTATATATAACATTTCAAAGTGTGATTGGCCGAAATTTGTCCGGTTTGAGCGCGTCCTCCTCTTTAGGAATCAGAGCTATGAAGGTAGTGTTGAGCGAGGGAAGCAGCCAGTGAGAAACCTGCGATTCCTCCACCACCTCCCAAACTTCCAACCTTATTAAATCCCAAAACTTGTGAAAGAAAGTAGTGGTAAATCCATCCGGGCCGGGAGCTTTTCCTTCTTTAAGCTGAGTCATTGCATTGTCGACTTCCTAAATTTGAATTGGGCTAAGGAGGAGTTCATTGTGCTCCGCTGTGATTAATTTTGGTATATTGCGGGTGATTCTTTCAATTGCCAGTTGTCTGTTGATGTCAGGTTCTTGATGGACCTGCTTAAAGTGTTCGAGGAGTACCTTCTCAATGTCCTCATGTTGCTCCACCTTTTCTCCTTCTGAATTTTGTATGTGAGTAATATTGTTGCCCATTCTGTGTTGCACTGTGGTTCTATGGAAGAATTTGGTATTTCTTTCTCCCTCTTTTAGCCATCTGATTCGTGATTTCTATTTCCAGTATATCTCCTCCTGCTTTCTTCTGTCTTCAAGCTGATTATGGATGCACTGCTCCTGTTCGAGGGTTCTCTCTGTGTGGCCGCATGTACTTATTTCTCTTTAGAGATCCTCCAGGGCTTTTTGAAGATCATTTTGCGCCTTGAAGATGTTTCCAAAGGTCTCTCTATTCCATCTCTTGAGGTTAAGCTTTAGATGTTTGAGTTTTTGTTGAAACTGAAACATCTTGGATCCTTCTGGAGGGCTGAAGGATGTCCATGTGGAGTTAACGAAGTCTCTGAGTGAGGGATGAGTGAACCAAAACTCCTCAAAGCGAAAAGGTCTTCGTGTGTTATTGCCTGGACGCTGCCATTGGAGGGCAACCGGCCAATGATCTGAGCCAGAGTGAGGAAGAATGGCCGCCGAGAAATCTCCCCCCAAGTGGACCGAGTTATCTGAGATGAGGAAGCGATCTAGCTTGGAGGCTATCTGATGTGTGCCTGCTCTGCGATTGCTCCACGTAAAAGTGCCATTGCAGAACTGTAAGTCTATCAAGGATGCACTCTGAATAAAGTTTTTGAAGAGGGTGTTTTCCTGTTCAAACTTGTTTCTACCTCCTATCTTCTCCTCTAATTTTGTTATCATGTTGTAATCCCCTCCAGTTATCCACAGTGGGTGCCTTCTATTGGCGTTAAGAACTTCTAGGGTATGGAGGAGAGCAATCTTTTCCCTTGCTTCCTGAGGGAAGTATACATTCGAGAGATTCCCATGAATATTTGTGCCAACTATGTGGAAGGTAGCCTGTATTAAATTGTGTGAAGCATGAAAGTCTGACAGAGTGAGTGCTTGAGAGTTCCATGCAATGGCTAATCCCCCAGAAGCGTCGGATGCATCTACAGCAACTGATTGACATCCTGGCCAGGCTTTAGAGAGGACTCTTTCTAGAGTTGAACTATTACATTTTGTCTCTTGGAAAAAACATATTTGTGGCTTTTCCATTTTTACCATATTTTTAAGCATTCTAAGTTTTCCCGGGCCGTTGAGCCCTCTAAGGTTCCATGAAATGAGCTTCATAAGTCACTATTGGTAGAGGGCTTGTAGTACTTCGTAAGCTTAGCATACCTACCGGAGTCTACCAGAATCTTCCCGACCGCTATTGTTCTTTGGAGGTCGGTTCTTCTTCCCCTTTTTTCAGAGTCTTTTGGGGTTTGGCTTAAATCCCATTGACTTCCTGGCTGGATGCCAAGCTGATTTTGATGATAGGCTCTGGAAATGACCATTTCCAGTTTGTCAAGCTGGAACTCTGGGATGCTTTCATATGCTTTCTTCTTGCATGCTGCTTCTAGTTCGAGTATGTCTAATACGTGTAGATCTATACTTTCCGGTTCTTCCTCCATTTGTTGCACCTGATTATCTCCTTCCGTAGGTATATCTGGACCTTGTAAGGGGCCAGAGGATCCATCAACCTCCATTTCAATGTCTTTGTCCCTCTGCTTCTCTTTGCTCTCTGAGTTGTGGGTTGGGGGAGCTTTTGAGGAGGGGGGTTTGGATGGAGGGGCAGCGGGAGGTGACTGGGAAGCGGATGAGGGGAGGTCAGTGCATGGAGGAGAGGAAGTCATGTGCTCGTCCGTGATATGAGCCAGGATTCCAAAGCTATTCCTGACTGCATGGTCAGGGGCGGAGTTCTGTTTGGGTTTCTTCCCTGATGATGGTTTTTTATGTGCTCGCTTGCGAGTAGGGGCTTTGGTGAAGCCATCAGTGGTCTGAGAATCGGTGGGGGAGGGGATTTTAGCTTGAGCATTCAGGGGGCAGTCTCTAAAGAGATGCCCTATGGCATGGCATTTGCGGCAGTGAAACGGAACATGTTCATAGTCTAAAGGCTGGTTCCATTCATAGTCACGGTGAGAGAGACTTACCGATTCTGGCAGGGCTTTGTCTAGGCGCATGAAGATGCATATGCGGGCGTAAGATGTGTATCTTCGGTGTTTCGTTTCTTCAACAGTTCTTATATATTCCCCCAAACCATTTCCAATGTTTTTCAGGATATCCTCATCCCAGTATTCATCTGGCAGTGAGTATAGTCGTATCCAGACTGGTGCCCATGAGAGATCCTCCTGATCCAGGTTGAATCTGGGCACCCAGTCCCGTAGGTAAAGGCCGGTTGAGTTGTAGAAGTATGGACCCTCAACCAGGATTCTGTATTTGTCTTCCGGACAGAAAAAGATCGCTGTGAAGAATTCTTTTGGGCCTAACTGCAGAGTCATATCTCCCTTAGGTTTCCATTTCGCTGCAATCCAACTATAGAGGGCTTTTTCCGTAGGCCAAAACCCTATGAATTTCCCAATGAGTGCGTGATCCATCATGTATTGTATTCTTGCTTCTATTTTTTCCCCCGGCAGTTCGATTCTAGGTCGATCTGTAGCTATTGGCTTGCAGGTGGTTGAAAAGACCCTTTGGGTACCATCTGTTTGGTTTTGCTTCACCTTTTCTCCATTTACCTTAGCTTCCAGGTTTTCTTTTCCTTTGCGCTCATTCTGGCTCAAGTTCTCTTGATTGATGCCATGCTCATGGATCGTTCCAAACCGTATTGTTCTCTTGTTTTGGTGCTGCCCTTCGTGTGCGATGGGGGAGGTCGCCGAGGCCCCCCCCTGGGGGTCGCCCATGTGCCCTACGCCTTCTTACACCCTGTGTAGTGATGCTTGTACGAGTAGTCAGGTCCTTGGTTGTTGTCTACGCAGAACAGTCTGCGCCATCTGTGCTCAGTGCAGAACCCTAGCTGCGTTCTCCAGAGCTCCCGTTCCCGAACCTTTAAAAACCTAACTCAGAGCATCGCTTAGAGATAATATTTAAGATAATACACAAGTTTCTTTTTGTCTTAAGTTAAGACAATTGACTCAAATATTGTCTTAAAACCCCCCTACATGTAGTAGTGTATGTTGTCAAAAAAACATAATATTAAAAAATAATAAAGTAATAAATATTTTAACAAATTGAAAAATAGTAATAAAAAAAAGTTAATGCCGATCCTAAATAAAATGCTTCAATTTCTACCTTAATTTTATATCATCTTTATATTGTATGATGTGTAATTCATTCTATGTTTAGTTTGATGTGTGTTGTGTGTGTGAACTATAAATAAAATATTTCAATGTCCATAATAAATAACATAATTTTACACTCATCATCTGCTCATAATTGAGAAAAGGATTATTGGAGGATGGAAAGCTTATTATCTATGGATTTAGAGTAAAAAACAACTCCTCTTTGAGACTCTCTTCACCACTGTTATTTTATATGTATGTGAGGTGTTATTGTATATGTATGTGAGGTTTAGGCTTGTAGTATATCGAGATGATTTAAAAGAAATTTAAAATCTACAACCTCAAGATTAAAGGAAATATTCCCTATCCTATCCTCTTGATCGAAGCTAGCTTTTACCCCATTGAAATTGAGAAAATGTGTTTAACTTAATATTATTCCTAGTAAATAAAATTGTATTAAGTGTTTTTTATAATTTAGTATAAGGGAGATGTTGTCACAAAACATTATATTAAAAAATAATAAAGTAATAAATATATTAACAAATTGAAAATAGTCATAAAAAAAAAAGTTAACCCGGATCATAAATAAAATACTTCAATTTCTAACTTAATTTTATATCATCTTTATATCGCATGATGAGGAATTCATTCTATGTTTAGTTTGATATGTATGTTGCGTGCATGTGAACAATAAATAAAATGATTCAATGTCCATATTAAATAACATAATTTTACACTCATCATTAGCTCATAATTGAGAAAAGGATTATTGTACGATGGAAATCTTATTATCTCTAGATTTGGAGTAAAAAAAAAGCTTCTCTTTGAGATTTTTATCACCATTGTTATTTTATATGTATTTGAGGTGTAGGTTTGCAGTATATCCATAGATTCATGGAGGAATATCGATATGATTTAAAAGAAATTTATAATCTACAACCTCAAGATTAAAAGATAATATTCCTTATCCTATCCTCTTGATTGAAGCTAGCTTTTACCCCATTGAAATTGAGAAAATGTGTTTAACCTAATATTATTCCGAGTTAATAAAATTGTATTAAGTGTGCTCTGTAATTATTATAAGGGAGATGCCGTCACAAAACATTATATTCAAAATAATTAGGTAATAAATTCTCTATTATACTTTGAAGTTTATATTTATATATTGATCTTATAAAATAATTTAATTAAAAAAAACTGTGAGTATTCAGATATTCATAGTAGAAGATTATATTGTTGTTAATTTCTTTCCTTTTTCTAAATAGAGTATAATGTATGAAGATTATGTTAATCTCTTTTCTAAATATTGTTCATAATATATGAAATTTCTTATACTCCAGCATCATCAAGAGAGATTAAAAGTTAAAGAAAAGAAACATTAAGAATGGACAAAATTTGTATTATTAAAAATTAAAATTAGAGAAAAATTGTATTAAAAAATTAAAATTAAAGAATTTGAGAAAATGTGTTTAATATAATATTATTCCTAATTAATAAAATTGTATTAATTGTGCTCTATAATTTAGTATAAGGGAGATGTTGTAAAAAAAACATAATATTAAAAAATAATAAAGTAATAAATATTTTAACAAATTGAAAAATAGTGATAAAAAAAAGTTAATGCCGATCCTAAATAAAATGCTTCAATTTCTACCTTAATTTTATATCATCTTTATATTGCATGATGCGTAATTCATTCTATGTTTAGTTTGATGTGTGTTGTGTGTGTGAACTATAAATAAAATATTTCAATGTCCATAATAAATAACATAATTTTACACTCATCATCGGCTCATAATTGAGAAAAGGATTATTGGAGGATGGAAAGCTTATTATGTGTGGATTTAGAGTAAAACACAACTCCTCTTTGAGACTCTCTTCACCACTATTATTTTATATGTATGTGAGGTGTTATTGTATATGTATGTGAGGTTTAGGCTTGTAGTATATCGAGATGATTTAAAAGAAATTTAAAATCTACAAACTCAATATTGAAGGAAATATTCCCTTCCCTATCCTATCCTCTTGATCGAAGCTAGCTTTTACCCCATTGAAATTGAGAAAATGTGCTTAACTTAATATTATTCCTAGTTAATAAAATTGTATTATGTGTGCTCTATAATCTAGTATAAGGGAGATGTTGTCACAAAGCATTATATTAAGAAATAATAAAGTAATAAATATATTAACAAATTTAAAATAGTCATTAAAAAAAATTTAACCCGTATCATAAATAAAATACTTCAATTTCTAACTTAATTTTATATCATCTTTATATCGGATGATGAGGAATTCATTCTATGTTTAGTTTGATATGTGTGTTGTGTGTGTGTGAACTATAAATAAAATGATTCAATGTCCATATTAAATAACATAATTTTACACTCATCATTAGCTCATAATTGAGAAAAGGATTATTGTACGATGGAAATCTTATTATCTCTATATTTGGAGTAAAAGAAAGCTTCTCTTTGAGATTTTGATCACCATTGTTATTTTATGTGTATTTGAGGTGTAGGTTTGCAGTATATCCATAGATTCATGGAGGAATATCGATAAGATTTAAAAGAAATTTATAATCTACAACCTCAAGATTAAAAGATAATATTCCTTATCCTATCCTCTTGATTGAAGCTAGCTTTTACCCCATTGAAATTGAGAAAATGTGTTTAACCTAATATTATTCCGAGTTAATAAAATTGTATTAAGTGTGCTCTGTTCGATCGGCAGTTCGATTCTGGGTCGATTCATGGTGCAGAGAGACCTTTGCGAGATCTTCCTCATCTCCTCGTGGAGGTGAAATCAAGGGGCTATTATCTGGACACTTATTGCCTTTGTTCCTATAAACCTTTCCACTTCGCGTAGCCCCAAACATCAAGGTAACTGCATAACCCACTTTTCTCACAACGGAATTTTAATCCAAGTATTTAAATACTTTACGTACTTACCTCATGGTCCTTTGAGAAAGTGTCGCTCTGCCTCACTGTAGATGATTGAGGTGTCAACCACGAACTCAGTAATGAATCCTCCTATAATATGATCGAGCCAATGATCGATGGCGCATGCAATATTATCCTCTGATGCTTCCAATCTCTGCACTAGCTCTGGGTCCACACAATAGGACCGTCAAGTTTCCACCTTCCTTGTTTATCTGCTAGCTTCGCGATCCACTTGTATAGCTCAGTAGGGAAGGATGTGAAAAATATTTCGTGGGTCTCTGTATACAAGTAGCTGTCTAGCCACACTTCTTTTGATAGTCACAGGTTTTTGTTCTCCTGCGTCACGAACTCGTGAATTCTTCTGTCCAACCAACCTTATTTCTTTCTTAGTTGGATTCCAATGATACAACATCACACATCTCTCATGCAGATTCTGGTCCTGACAACGGAACCATTTTTGGATTATGGGGGCTTGACTCAGGTTTAGAGTTATTTAGCCAAACAAATCCCTACACTACTGGCCCTTTCGACATCAACCCGTAGAGCGTGGACTGAAGTCTCACCCGAAGCAGTGTTGGAGATGTTGGAACCAAGTTTTCGCACCCTTGAGATGGATGTGATGTCGGTTTATTCCAACTAAACCTACCTTCACGTAGGTCACTTCACGCACTGTTTTACCCTTCAGTACCTTCGTGATTTGTTATAATCGACTTTCGCACAGCTCTAACCAGGCGTTGAAGTCCTTTCACACTGCTAAGGCAACGAACTGCAATATCTCCTAAACTACGCCAAATATCTTACTTATCTTATTAATGGGTATTTATTATCTTCGCATAAATAGATATTCTATCTTGCGTTCACTTAGCCAATACAATTATACACATTCACCCATCATATAAGCATTAAAAGTGAAATTAATACCCAATATAATAGATGCATAAAACATGAACTAAAGACGTGGAATTGATAGAAACTTCTCTTTATTAATACTTCCATTGTTTACAAACTCGACTCACTCTGTGCACTTAGCTGCAGTGGTCCGTGCACTCAGCTATGGACTACTAGGCCTCTACACACTCAGCTGTAGAGCCTCTTCCTACACTATGACCCAAAACTAGACTTTTCACTTCAGAACTATCTCGCATACATCATTCTTCCTTAGATATTCTATGATTAGCTTCCATTGATGCCTTAACTACTTAGACCTTCGCTTTATTTATACAATCCCATGGTTCGCAGACATGGGTAGATCTTCTACAGTTGACATTACATTATCAAAATAAGGGCGGACAACCCTATGACTCTTTAACAAACTACACGCTCCACTCCCACAAAAAGCGGAGTCTTTATATTAGAATTACAAAATTGACCAAAATTTGGGCTCTAAGCCCCAAAAATTCCCTTGGGGGGATCCCTCACCCAACACACACACAGATATATATATATATATATATATATATATATATATATATATATATATATAGATATAGATATAGATATAGATATAGATATAGATATATATATATATATAGATATAGATATAGATATAGATATAGATATAGATATATATATATATATATATATATATATATATATATATATATATATATATAGATATAGATATAGATATAGATATAGATATAGATATAGATATAGATATAGATATAGATATATATATATATATATATATATATATATATATATATATATATATATATATATATGTGTGTGTGGGTTTTATTCTGAACAGTAGTGTATAAAAATTGAATTTAACTCGGTATTTAATTTCAGAGGTGTTACTTGTTATTGAGAATAATGTTGGAAGTGGGTCCTGTTTAAAAATATAATGAAAAGTGACCTACAAGTTTTGACGTTTTCAATCAGGTGGATCTAGTAAGAAATATTATGAAAAGTAGTCCACAAAGGGTTTTGATGGTTGGAGCCTTCAGTGAGGGAGTCAGAGCTTCCTTCTAGTGGTAGCTGGTAAATTTGTTCAAGGGCTAGGTGCTCCCTTCTAGTAGGAGTCAATAAATGAGATTAGGGAGTTGTAGCTCCATTCTAGTGGGTGTGGGAGAATGAGTGGAGGTTGTAGCCTCTTATAGGTGGCTTCCTGTGTGCTGGTAAGAGTTTGCACAAGGTACAAAATTGTAAGAAGATTTTATTTATATAATAAGAAAGAAGATAGAGACAGAAACAACGGTGGTTTTCTCCCACATTGGGTTTCCACTTAAAATCCTAGGGTTCGTGTGTATTGATATGATTATTGTGTGTTGATGATCTATCTGCTCTTTACTACTCATGGTTTTTTCTTAATAAATAATATTGAAGTAATGATGCACTAGTTAAGGATGAAAAATTGATGAAATATATGAAAAATTGATTAACTAGATATTTGTTGTTTTCTTTCACTAAAGTTACATACATATGTTGGTTGCATAAATAACAATAGCATACAAAAATCGGAATATTAAATGAAAATTTGAAGTGAATTAAAATATTGATTCACCCCCACCCCCCTTAGTAGTAGTTTTCCCAACAATTGGTATCAGAGAAAGTCACTCCAGTAGAAGCTTAATCACTCAAGACTGGATCAAGGACAATGAGAAAGAAGAAAAAGAAGAAGGAATATCAAAGGAAAAATACAACTCAAGAAAATTGTGGTAGTAAAACTGATATATCAAATGCACTAATAGATGTTAGCAAATATTCAAATTCAAGAGCACCCCGCTTTAAATTGATAAAAAATGAAAAAGACAGTAACAAATAATTATCGTGTACTACTTTTTGTTCTACTTCTGATCTATTTCCTATTCATGTAACTATGATGATAGTGAATCAACTGAAATTTCTCTTATGGGTAAAGAGAAATTCATCATTCTATAGAAAAATTAGATTCGAAACTAATGGCCCTAGAAGCAGGAATATAAACTAGAAGAACTTTTGTTGGGACTTCCAATCACTTAGCCTTACTATCCACAACTTAACCTCAAAGTGTGAATCAGACAAGAAAAGATGAATGTTGGGTTAAGGAAATACATGAAGAACTTTATCACATATAAAAGAATCATACATGGAAATTAGTACCAAGGCCTCATGATAAAAATGTAATTGGGACAAAATGGGTGTTCAAGAACAAAATAAATGAAAATGGAGAAGTAATTTGAAGCATGGCAAGACTTGTATACTCAACAGAAGGGATAGACTTTAAAGAAATATTTGGACCTGTAGCTAGACTTGAAGCCATAAGAATTTTTCTTTCTTTTTCCATCTTTCATAACATTAAAATATATCAAATGGATGTTAAATCTACAATTTTAAATGAGGATCTAGAAGAAGAAGTTTATATTGAACAACCTGAAGGATTCATTCTTGGAAATGATAAAAATATTGTTTGCAAACTTAAGAAGGCATTGTATGGGTTAAAATAAGCTCCTTGTGCATGGTATTATCATCTTGACAGATATCTTCAGCAATAAGGCTTCAAAAAGGGGTCTGCAGATAGAACTTATATATCAAATTTGATAAAGACAAAGTTTTGAGAGTTGTTGTTTATGTAGATGACATCATATTTGGAAGCAATATACAATCTATGAGTCAAGGATTTTCTTTAGTTATGCAGAAAGAATTTGAAATGTCTCTACTTGGTGAACTAACATACTTTCTTGGTCTTCAAGTTCAACAAACTAAAAATGGTATCTTTCTTTCTCAAACCAAGTACCTCAATCAAATTTTAAAGAAATTTGGAATGGAAGACTACAAACATGTATGCAGGCCAATGGTAATAGTGTGAAATATTAGTCAACATGATGATTCTCCTTCATTCAATCAACCATAATACAGATCTATGATTGGAAACTTGCTTTATCTTACATGTATAAGATCAAACATTAAGCATGCAGTTGGAATTGTTGTACTATTTGAAGAAAATCCTACAGAAAGTCATCTCCGAGTATTTAAGAGAATATTCAAGTATCTACAAGGAACTCAATATTTTGGCCTATGGTATCCCAAAGACACAGACTTTGCACTTCATTCTTATACAGATGCATATTGAGTAGGTAATATTGATGATCACAAGTGTACTAGTGGAGGAGTATTTTATTTGGGGCCCCTCCTAGTTTCATGGTTCATAAGGAAACAAAGTTCCATCGCTTTATCTATTGCTAAGGCAGAATATGTTGTTGTTTCATTTTATTGTACTCAACTTCTATGCATGATCCAAACATTGCAAGATATTCAAGTCACTTGTCCTCAACGTGTACCTATTCTCTATGACAGTACTAGTGCCATAAGTATCTCTGAAAATCTTCTCATGCACTCAAAAACAAAGAACATTCCTATTAAATATCATTTTCTAAGAGAGTGGGTTCTTGAAAAAAAGGTAAAATTGGAATATGTTCCTTCAAAGGAACAAGTTACAGATATATTTACAAAGCCATTTCCATGTGCTTCCTGTTATCACTATAAAACTTCCTTAAAAAATTTGGACAACTTACATGGTTTCTCAATTCTTGTATCAGTCATGGTCAAGTCATGGTGAAGTCATTTTTATGTTTTAGAGTCTAGGTCATAGGGTTAGAGTCTCATGTCCATCTTCAAATAAAGTTTGACAGCCTCATTCCATGTCCTAGAAGCCTAACCATGTGTTTAGAAGTCATATCTCACATCATTTTGGAGAAATTTTAAAACTAGCTATGAAATCAGTGTTTTCGTAGCGCGCTACGAAACCCCTGTAGCAGCTTGTTTTAGCAGAAAAACTGTTTTTACTAGTTAACTTCCAAAAGCTTTTCTGAGCAGCCGATAATTTAATTTTGCAAACTGAAAGAGGCTTTTCTTCCTAACATGCTGCACTACAAAAACCTCTTTCCGTTTCTTCAAATACGTTCTGAGGTGGGAGGAATTTATGGTTAAACTTGCGCTACGAAACTGCTGAAAGTCAAGCTTTGTCTACTGGTTTTAGCAGTCTTTTTCAAGATCAGTTTTCGGTTACAGGAAGACGTATTTTGAAATTATGAGGGAGGTTTCTCTTCATAAAATATCCAGCTACAATAACCTATCTCACTTTATTCATAAGTGTTTTCTGTTGGGATATACTAGGCTTTCATTGAGACCCTAATTTCAGAAAACGGATTTTTCCGGTTTGCCACGTGTTTTTCAAGGACAGTTTCTGGGCAGCTGGAGAAATTCTTTCAAAAACCAAGAGAGTTTTTTGTTCTGGACAACATGGGCTACAAAAACCTCCTTCAGTTTCGTAAAATGTGTCATGGATGAAGAGATAAAGGCTCTGTCCCACGTGCCAATTTTCAAGGATCTAAACCTAAAAACAGGGAAACATGTTCCCTAATTTCTAGGGTTTGTCATCAGCAGTTGGGTGACCACGTGGGAGGCTTCATCAAATTCGACTTATTGAGGTTGCAAGTTGTCAAATAATGCTTTAAATGCTTAGATAAGGTTGTTGAATCATGATAAGGAGTTACACTCCTAGTTGTATTAGGTCTCTAGGACTGCTAGTTAGTTGTCATTTGCATTTAATAATTAGTTTTATGTATCAATAGGTGTCATAGTAGGATGAATTCGAATTCCCCTCATGCTGGTGGAGGAATCTAAGTTATGTAAAGAGCTCTATATATAGAAGAAGATCTATTGTACAAAGGGTTGGAAATTTTATGAAAAGCTTGTATTTGGCCTATGTAAAGACTCATTTTCAGTAATACATGCTTGACTTTACTTCTCAGGATTCATGAAGGATTTGTTATGTTCAGAATATGTGATGTTGTCCTTTTCTTAATTCTTACAGTGGTATGGATGTATAATCACTCAGAATTCACTGAATGTGCTCTGACTTCCTGTATACATTTATAAACTGTGTGGTCCCATATGAGTTTATGTTCTGAATGTTTAAATGTTGAATGCCCTGACTTCCATGTAAGGCTGAGTTCATTGTTATATTAAGGTGTTGTTGACTCCATAAGCCCAATGGATGTTTACTGATCATGTTCAACCATTCATATTTTTCACTTGTTTCATAGAGTTAGCCATCTAATCTTTATCAAAAGCATTAACCTTTGAGAGAGCCCTCTCAGGTTGAGGAGGCTAAGCCTCAGCCAAAAGTTGGTTTGAAAGAGTTACTTGAAGTCTTCCTGGTCTGCAGCCTTCCAGGGCCTGATTTTGAGATAACATTTTGGTGCGTCTACCGGGAGCCTGAAGTCTATTCATTCCCGAAATTAAGAGGTTGAACTTCTGAAGGTAGCAGGAGCTCAAACATCTTTTTGAGGCTGCAAAACTACCTTGGCGACTCCACACATCGAATAAGAAATTGGAAGGTGACTCCACTGCTAGAAGATCAGTAGCTTGATGAAGTTTCAAGATGAGTTCCACTGCAAGAATGAATGCCAGGTATGCTCCTATGAATCGGTCTCATATCCCTGGTTTTCCAAATCCTATGCCAAAGGTTGATTGGTTAGAGGATCTTCCGATATTCAATGATGAAAAGAAAGACAATGATGTTGTTCATTTGGTTAGGTTTCATATGCATGTACGCAGTCTTAAGGTTCACTTTCCTGAGGATTGTCTCATGAGGATGTTTATGACCACTTTAGAAGGCAAAGCATGGTCTTTGTATAAAAGTTTGGAAAATGGTTCATTATATTCTCTTGCTGATTTCCATGATGTGTTCTATGACATGTATAAAGAGTGTCATCCCTCCTTATTGCTGGTCAAATATTGTTGTAAACATTCTACGAGTTTTATTCAATATTTGGAGGATTGTTATGATGATGATGAATTTATGGATGAAGAAATTTTAGAGGCTCTTCATAACAATGCATTTCAGCACCAAGAAGAAAGTATAACATCTCATGAAACGCAGCATGAAGATCAGCAGGGGTTTATTTGTGAAAACCATGTTTCATCCTTTGATATGAATGAAAATATGTAGCAGATTTGTCAGTCTTTTGATCATAAAGAATATGAAATTGATTGCAAACACCAAGAAGAAATACTGGAAGAAATTTCTTATAATCCTCAGGCAGAAGAAAAGGTTGTTCATTTTTGTGATTCCTTGCAGCAGCTTACATCAAAGAATGATCACAATAGTGAGGAAAATTACATTGTTTGTGGGCATCATGCAGAAAGGCAGTTGGATAGTACATCAAAGGGGTCTTGTGTGGTTGAAAATCAGTTGTCTGAAGATTTAGAGTGTTATGATGATCATCAAAATAATCATGTCTTCTTTGACCCTATAAGTGAATACATGGCAAAGTTTTGCACACCAGTATTTCATTTTCATTTGCATTATGAAGATCAGGTACATTATAAGTTGATTTGGTCATCTCACTATCATGGTTATTTTGAGGTCGAATGCAGTCAAGAGCCTCCTATATCAGAAAGGACAATTGATTGGCTTTATTGGAAGTTTCATGTTCCTTGAGTTACAAGTGGAGATTGCAGCTGATAGGGTAGGTAGGAATGTGCAAATAAGCTCAGGGTAGGTTGACTGAGCATCTATTTCAGTAGGTACAGTTTGAATTCTTCTTACAAAAAATCATTCAAGGCTTGAGGAGCAAATTGGGCAGAAGTTCAAAGTTTTCTTCTAGAGGATGGATAGCGGCACTGGAGCTACAGGTTCTTAATGTACCACAATGGCACACTATCCCTAGTGTAGCCACTGTTATCACTGTAAAACTTCCTTAAAAAATTTGGACAACTTACATGGTTTCTCAATTCTTGTATCAGTCATGGTCAAGTCATGGTGAAGTCATTTTTATGTTTTAGAGTCTAAGTCATAGGGTTAGAGTCTCATGTCCATCTTCAAATAAAGTTTGACAGCCTCATTCCATGTCCTAGAAGCCTCACCATGTGTTTAGAAGTCATATCTCACATCATTTTGGAGAAATTTTAAAACTAGCTATGAAATCAGTGTTTTCGCAGCGCGCTACGAAACCCCTGTAGCAGCCTGTTTTAGCAGAAAAACTGTTTTTACTAGTTAACTTCCAAAGGCTTTTCTGAGCAGCCGAGAATTTAATTTTGTAAACTGAAAGAGGCTTTTCTTCCTAACATTCTGCACTACAAAAACCTCTTTCAGTTTCTTCAAATTCGTTCTGAGGTGGGAGGAATTTATGGTTAAACTTGCGCTACGAAACTGCTGAAAGTCAAGCTTTGTCTACTGGTTTTAGCAGTCTTTTTCAAGATCAGGTTTTGGTTACAGGAAGACGTATTTTGGAATTCTGAGGGAGGTTTCTCTTCATAAAATGTCCCGCTACAATAACCTATCTCACTTTATTCATAAGTGTTTTCAGTTGGGATATACTAAGCTTTCATTGAGACCCTAATTTCAGAAAACGGATTTTTCCTGTTTGCCACGTGTTTTTCAAGGACAGTTTCTGGACAGCTGGAGAAATTTTTTCAAAAACCAGGAGAGGTTTTTGTTCTGGACAACATGGGCTACAAAAAAATCCTTCAATTTCGTAAAATGTGTCATGGATGAAGAGATAAAGGCTCTTTCCCACGTGCCCATTTTCAAGGATCTAAACCTAAAAACAAGGAAACATGTTCCCTAATTTCTAGGGTTTGTCATCAGCAGTTGGGTGACCACGTGGGAGGCTTCATCAAATTCGACTTCTTGAGGTTGCAAGTTGTCAAATAATGCTTTAAATGCTTAGATAAGGTTGTTGAATCATGATAAGGAGTTACACTCCTAGTTGTATTAGGTCTCTAGGACTGCTAGTTAGGTGTCATTTGCATTTAATAATTAGTTTTATGTATCAATAGGTGTCACAGTAGGATGAATTCGAATTCCCCTCATGCTGGAGGAGGAATCTCAGTTATGTAAAGAGCTCTATATATAGAAGAAGATCTATTGTACAAGGGGTTGGAAATTTTATGAAAAGCTTGTATTTGGCCTATGTAAAGACTCATTTTCAGTAATGCATGCTTGACTTTACTTCTCAGGATTCATGAAGGATTTGTTATGTTCAGAATATGTGATGTTGTCCTTTTCTTAATTCTTACAGTGGTATGGATGTATAATCACTCAGAATTCACTGAATGTGCTCTGACTTCCTGTATACATTTATAAATTGTGTGGTCCCATATGAGTTTATGTTCTGAATGTTTAAATGCTGAATGCCCTGACTTCCATGTAAGGTTGAGTTCATTGTTATATTGAGGTGTTGTTGACTCCATAAGCCCAATGGATGTTTACTGATCATGTTCAACCATTCATATTTTTCACTTGTTTCATAGAGTTAGCCATCTAATCTTTATCAAAATCATTAACCTTTGAGAGAGCCCTCTCAGGTTGAGGAGGCTAAGCCTCAGCCAAAAGTTGGTTTGAAAGAGTTACTTGAAGTCTTCCTGGTCTGCAGCATTCCAGGGCCTGATTTTGAGATAACAGTTCCTATGAATATCTCAGACAGAAATTAGGAATGATTCTTGCGTCATCACTATGATAATTGTTTTAACAGGTATATCATGTTCAGGGGGAGATGTGATTGTAAATTACTATTGTTTAATTTTTGTACACTGATGGTATGAAGAAAATTCATTTATATACATGGTTTTTTATTTAGACAGATGCGTATAAATCTCAGTGATATAAAAGGAGTGGCACAGATTTAGGGGGAGATTCCTATATGCTTTCATCATTTCATTTTTAATATTTTAGTTATGACATCGGTTTGCTACAGTTTTTTGGTTCAATGGGAGCATCTTCTATGCCTTTGATAGTTCATTGTTGGTATTATGGTTTCTTGAGCATGTCTTGTTACATATCCTTATTGATGTATGAATGTTCTTGCTATTATTACTGAAGATACATATGCTACTTCTCTGTCATTAGTTATCAATGATGCATAGATTCCAAATGTTGAAGCTATGGATGATGCCTATATGTTGCTTATATTACCTAATATGCCTATTGAGGAGGATGTGTATGCTATGGTCAGTATTGATGTTGGTTGGATTTACTTGGTGATGCTTGGAAGCATTGCATACTTAGTCACATGTTGATGGTGTTAAAGACATTGCTACTACATTGTCTTATCTTCCATAGCTTCTTTATGATGATGATGTTCATGTTGCTATCATTATGGAATCTATGTTGTTGTTATCAGATGTTTTATGTTACATGTTGTTATATGGTTCACGACGGTTGTTGATGACTATCATGGTCTTGCTACCTCACTATTAAGGTTTCTTGTTTTCGTTATAAATGTTATATATGTCTCTTGATGTAAATGTCATGAAAAAACCTAGTTTGTAAATCATTGTAAAATTAAGTCATGTATGGACTATTTGGATCAAGTCATGTCATCTATGTAATCCCATTATGGTGGGACATTGATGAAATTTTTTGGTCCAATATGTAAACCCCACAAGTTGGGTAATTGATGTAATCATGGGAGCATAGATTTATTGGTCATAGGAAAGTTCATATTTGGTTAAGTCATAAAGTCTTCTCTATTGAATACTCAACATATGCTCAGGGGGAGCATCATCAGTATGCAATCTTCATACTCAACATATCATACCTACAATGATCCTCTCTACAAAGAAGGATCGAACCCTTCATTCAACACTTTTCACCCCTTTTTCCTTGATGTCAAAAGGGGAGAGAAGATTGATGCTTGAAGAAGAATGTTTGGAGAGAAACTGGGTGAAAAGTCTTGGTATTTGCAAGTTTGTTTGCAAGTGATTATAGGTGGTCACCAAACACAAAAGTGGTTTCCATCAAGTCCAAAGGGCGATATTGTTGGAATTATGGCTAATGTGTTATCCTTGATGGAAACCTACTTAATAAATATGATTATGGAACTAATGTGTATCAGTACAGATGACACAGATGATATGGAAAGAGAAATGGTAGCAAAAAAGTATAAGTTTGAGGAAGTATACATTGATCCTATGAACAAGGGTCACGTACATACGTAGGTATTGTGAAGAAAAGTTGCATACATAATCTGCACCATGGTAATCTTGATACCAAGGGTTTTTATCATGGTATTGACCCATAGTAATTGGAGCGAAAATGGTTATTTGATCTCATCAAAGAATACTAATGACATTATGAAGGGATTTTCCTAAGGTATTGACTAAGGATAAATATATATAAGGAGATGGAGAAAAAGGAGTTAAGTGTGCAAGCAATGGGTTATTCATGTGTAATATGATCTGAAACAAGGATGCACTAGAGAGAAAGGAGATGGCTCAGACCTAATAGATCTAAAATTGTGTTGAAGACTAATGACTATACTTGCTTGATCTGTTTATAATTGTAGCTAAAAATGAGAGAATTGTGGTAATAATGATACTCTGATATGAATGTGTGATAGTTAAGTTTGCGTAGTATGTGTTGTACTTGCAGTGAAAAGTAAGTTTAAGTAATTTCATATTTTTACGCTACTTTGATCTTGTGTACTCACATACATACATTTTCTGGTTTCGTATAGTCATGTATAATTTATGCGAATTTATTTTGTAAGTTGATATGTGTACATGGTTGTTATGCATGGTAGTCGCGTACATACATCAATATTCTTCATGGATGTCGCGTATATGTTCTAGGGCTCTCTAGTATGGTTCGATGATGACATTTGATGATTTTTTTTCTGTTTGTTTTTGTTTGTCAATGATTTCTCTATCTTTATGATTTTTTTCTAACATTTTTGATTGGGTTAAATATGAAATGGCATATTAATTGGTAATGATGATACAGTATGGTGATATGTGATTGGTTAAGTAATCTGTGATTGATTTAGTACATGATTAAGTGGTTGGCTCAGTATGACATTGATTCAGTAAGCCTTATGATTCAATGTTCAATAATCTGAGACCTGTATGCAATTGTAATATAGAGGAAGCAAATATATACGTGGGCCTGCTTCAAAGCAGTAGTGTATACACTCTGAAGTATATCTGTATAGGGTTTGCAAGTTCTATTTGATGATGACATTTTATGAGTTTTGTTCTATTTGTTGTTGTCTGTCGATGAAGTCTTGATCATGTTGTCTGCAAATGTTGATTAGGTTGATTAGATTGTGGCTTGTTATATTGATTAGTGATGATGTTGCATTATGATTGGGTTTTCAGTGAGTCAGTATTAATTATCTATTGTGATTCAGTATACAGTGACTTACACAGTGATTCAGTTTGATAGAGATTTCAGAAGCCAGTGATTTGAGATCTATACACAGGTCTTCTATAGAGGAAGCGCATATATACAAAGTTTTATTATGAACAGTAGCATATACAATTTGAAGTTAAATCTAGTCAGGGTTTTTAATGCTACTAGTTGATGACAGTTGATGGATTTTGTGAACTTGTTATGATGACTTAGTTTGGATGGTTTATATCTATTATGGATTGGTTTGATTTGGTTACAATAGCTAGCTAAGATTCAATGATTGTTTTATTGGTTTTATAGTCTTGGTTCAGTGATTGGATGATTTGATTAAGTATTTAGTTTTAGAGTTATTACTTGGTATTGAGCATAATGTTGGAAGTGGGTCTAGTTTGAAAATATGATGAAAAGTGGCATACAGGTTTTGATGTTTTGAGTCAGGTGGATATAATATGAAATATTATGAAACGTGGTCCAAAAAGGGTGTTGAGGGTTGTAGCCTTCAATGAGGAAGTCAAATCTTCCTTCCAGTGGTAGCTGGTAATTTTTCTCAAGAGGTAGGTGCTCCCTTTCAGTAGGATCTAGTAAATGCGATCAGGGGGTTATAGCTCCCTTCTGGTGGGTGTTGGAGAATAATGGAGATTGTAGCCTCCTACAGTTGAGTGCCTACATGCTGGTAAGAGTTTATGCCAATATAAAATTGTAAGAATATTTTATTTATATAATAAGAAATAAGACAGAAACAATGGCAGTGGTGGTTTTCTCCAATATTGGGTTTCCACCTAAAACCCTGGTGTTCATGTGTGTTTATATTTTTCTTTATGTTGATGATATATCTACTCTTTATTGCTCATGGTTTATGCTTAATGAATGAATAATGACATAATGATGCACTATTTCAGGATGAAAAGTTGATGAAATATATGAAAAGTTAATTAACTGATATATGTTTTTTACTTTCACTGAAGTCGTGTACATACACTAGTTGCATGAATGATAGTAGCATATAGAAATAAGAATATGAAATGAAAAATTTAAGGTGAGTTAAAATATTGATTCACCCCCCACAGTAATTTCCCAAAAAACCCTATCATCTTGTGTACCCATCGCTCCATGCATGTCTGAATCACATCACCTAATAAATCACTTGCCCTTTTCCTAGGAGAAATGGAGGTAAAAGCTATTGACAAAGTATTTCCCAAGGATATTGGCTTAACCCATCTAATCGTGGGTTAGCTAAGGGTCAATAATTGTAGAAGGTTCCTAGCTTCTCTTGGCCCTAGGTGTCTAGATAGATCCTGATGGATGTAAGAGAGGTCTATTTAGTGAGGCTTTATCAAAAGTGAGAGGGAGGAATCTATGAGAGATAACCTAGTAATCCTAGTAAAATATCACCAAACATTCTTGTCTTGCATCACAAATGAGCCAATTTTTCTATAAGTCAAGGGAAGAGGAGAATTAATGGATTAGAGGAGAGCATACAATATGATCAGGGGATAATCTCTCTATGTAAAATTATTTTTGTATGAATAGAAAATTGATTGCCTTCTTCATTTCATTCTTGTATATGTGATATTATGGTTTAATTTCTCTGAGAGTTCTTAGCGAAATCTAACTTTCCTTTTATGGAGGCATACCTTGTCTTGTTCATTTATGCATGTGAGCAAGGGTTTGATAGATCGAGGTGTTGGAGTAAGAACTTTCGGTAGGAACAAGGTTTCCAACTTTTATGAGGGGTCTGCAATGTACACCATCCTACAAGGATATTAGGATTTGGCCATTTATTTTCATTCCTTCATTGATAGCATTGCTTGTTATTGCATCGTGACTAGGGAATTAGTTTGTATGTGATCTATGGGAAAATAGTCCCCTTGCTTCTCTGTGAATTCATATCAAACTTTTCTCTAAATTCACACATAATCAAAGGGACTATTTTCCCACATATATTGTTGTTGTCGTTTCTATAACACCCTCCAATATTTTTCTATATTCGAATTTTGGACCCTACTTTTTTTCATGTGAAGTGTTGATTTTGGTCATAAAGTGTCACTTTATGTTTTTACACATGTTTCGGGTATCCATGTTACTTCCTAAGTTTCATCAGGTAATCAAGAACATATATAACACATTTTAGGGTCATAATACATTTTCTAGTCACATAAACGACAATTTTGGGTTGCAACTACACATGCTTGGTTTGTTATACTTGGTGAGTATTTGTGAAATGGTGTTTTGAAGCATATGTCTTAGTCTTAGGTCTTGTTTAATTTATATTGATGAGCTGAGTTATGTCACGTTTGATTTTACCTCTAACTCATTGTATTTCTCAATGTTTCATCCCTCCCAACCTATACAATTTTATGACTTTGAAATCTGATCCAAAATGGATCTAGTATAGACTTTAAGTCTAAAAATATTTCTCACAAGGGAAAATGAAAGACAAATGATGCTCTTGGAAATAGTCTCATTGGATAGATCTCTTCATTCTGAATCTAACGCAATTTGAATGGGAGAAAATAGACTTCAGATGAAGAAGTTATTGTAAAATGAAATTTGCCCATTATCCTTTGAAAAGGAGGCAATTTCTTATAAATGGGACTTAATGGAGAATATGCATTCCTTAATGAAATTTCGCATCGGAAAGGTTCCAAGGGAGGACTTAGACCAAAAGCCTTAAGGACCCCTAATTAGCAATCTCTGATATATCGCATCGAAGGAAGCCCTGCATGCGATATCAGAACCCCAGGCAGAGCCGATTGCAATTATGATTAAAGCAATGAGCTGAGCAGAAATTACGATACGTGACTTGCGATTGCGATGATCGAATCGGCGGATCAGCATCGACGATATATATCAGGTTGGCACAGTCCATTGGAAAGTTGTATAGACCCCCGAGCCATTGTGATTCAGATATGTGATGCGCCGATATCGGCGATCGGCAATCGGGATCGCAACCATATAAAGGGTCATTGACATATGCCTGTTGTGATTGTGATATGCGATCAAGGCACATACCCGATGAGGTTTATGAATGCAATTGCATAAATTTTGAAATCCAGATTTTCGAATTTTTAGTGTATTTCTGTGCATTTGGTGTTTGGCCATAAGCAATGCAATTTACGATGAGCGATGAAGAACACGGACCCAAGAGGGATATAGATGCAATTATATATTATTTGAAGTCTGGATGAACAGCTAATAATGTGTTTTTCATGCGATTCTCTATGTATTGCCATGACATGTTGGAATCTGGGATGATTGCAGGAGGAGGCCAAAAGATTGGGTTTCCTGTACCTGCTAGTGCGTTTCAATGGGAACTTTAATGAATCAATCGGTATTCCATGATTGCAGAGGAAAAACTGATGCACGATAAATACACAGAGAGCAGAATTGACAGAGGGTCACTTGGAGGTCGAGTGAAACCAGAAGCTCGTGAAAGACGAGAAGCCACCAGAAGTTGGGGCGACGGAAAAGGGGTGATTTCCCAGAAAGCTGAGTGCAGCAGAGTTTTAGAGCGCAAAAGGCTAGAGAGCCATAGATTCGCATAGTACCACCAGAGATTGGGAGGACAGGGAAAGAGCTACTAGAGGTTGGAGGCTTGACAAAGAGCTGAGAGCCAGAGCCAAGAGCCAGGAGCCAAGAGGCAGAGCCGAGAGCCAGAACCAAATCCAAAGCCAGAGCCAGAGCCAAGAGCTAGAGCCAGAGCTAGAGTCGAGAGCCAGAGCCAGAGCCAGAGCCAGAGCCAGATCCGAGAGCCAGATCCAGAGCCAGATCCAGAGCTGAGAGCCAGATCCAAGAGCTGAGATCCAGAGATCCAAACGGCTAGGGATAAAAATGGTATTCTAAGCCCAATGGTTCAGTCGTAACCTATTGGAGTTGGGTGCGGAACTTGTAAAAGAATTCAACCATAATCCCAAAGAGTCTAAATAGCTCAAGGAGACGTAGCCCCAGAGGTTTGGGTGAACTCCATATTATATTGTTGTTATATTTGATTGCTTATTGTTGCATTATATTTGTTGTTATATGTTTTATATCAGTTCAAGAAAATAAAATTAAAGCACTTAAAAGTTCAAGTACAAACACAAGAATACACCTATTTCAAGTTATTTATTATGCAAATTATCACTTGTAAGCATAGATCTTGGGAATATATAAGCTTTGGAGTGGGAGAGGTTCTTGTAAGCATGACAAGAAGCCTTTAGTGCCCCATTTCAGATCAAGTGGTATCAGAGCTGGTTATATCAGAGCAAGTTAGACCAGAGTAGGTGGTATCATGAAGCAGGTGGCATCATGATGCTTGATTGATCAAAGCAGGATGCTTGATTAACAGAGCAATCTATTTGCTTGTTTAACTTGAAAGATGTTTAAACATTCAAGGATTGATTGTTTGATTGTTTGTAAACTTACTATTGTTTGAATTTGCAGAGGTGAAGGGAAAGCTATTGATAGCTAAGTCTAGGAGAGGACAAAAAGGAAGAAGGGCTGAAGGCATTCTTCTTATCCCAAAGGACCTCAAGGCAATCCTTGAAGCACAAGAGGCTTGTTGCAAAAGCTTGCTTGAACAAGCTCTTTGTTAATCTTGTTTGAAGTTCTTTTGTTCATTTTGATAATGATTACTTCTACAAGTGAGTCCTCAAATCCTTCCTTCATCACAAGATTCATTGACGAAGACATGAGGCAAGACTTGTTCATCATGATGGATATGGTGAGAGAAATGATTGTTGGACTTCGAGAGTAGTTGAATTCCATGAAGGAAGAGAAGCAATTGCTTTCTAACAAATTGCAGGAAATGGAGAAACAACTTCATATTGCAAATATGAACCTGGAAAGGGTGCATGAGTTGGAGACACAGCTCCTTGTTACCAAAGAAGCCTTAGTCAAGTATTAGCTTGAAGAAGAGGTAAACAATTCCAATTTGTCTTCAAATTCCTCTAATAATATCTATGTTGCTTCTTTTGAAAAACATACCAAAGCCATAGGGTCCACGTTAATGTCCAAAATGGGCTATGAAGGAAAAGGCCTGGGTAAACATGCATAGGGTATTGTTGAGCCAATAATAGTTGAGGAAAGGCCTAAGTATTTGGGTCTTAGCTATGGATAGTCTTATGGAGAAAGTTCCAAAGCTGCCATGAAGACAATTGAAATAGTTCCAAGAAGGAGTTTCATTACAGGTCTTCTACCTCAAGAGTGTAAAGATTGTATTCATGGGGAATGCAGTAGCTTGAAACATCATTTTAAGGAAGAATATGTTCATAAGCATGCACTTGAACTAGAGAGTTGTGGAAACTATGAAACCATTGAAGAGGCTGATGGTGTTCCAAAGGGAGCCACTTCTTCCTTTGATTCACCTCCTCACGAAGGTAATAAAGGTGAAAAAGAAAGGTATAAATCTAGTTATAATCATATTCCTTTTGATTATGTTAAGCATGATAAATTTCCATATAAGCATTGGAAAAGCATTGCATGTTCCTTTTGTGGTTTGGATAATCATGTTTCTAGCTATTGGAAGAGGATGGCCACATGCAGGAAACTTTGGAAGGAAAATAAGCAAGAAGCCAAAGGTCCATTGGACAAGGCAAATCATGCTGTTGAGGAAACGCACATATGTTGCACTTACTACCATAAGCAAGGACATATTACTGAAAAATGTTGGACTCTGAATCCAACAATGCTTCCGTGAAACTTGAAGAAGGTGGAAAGAGAGAATGGTAGGGATGGAAAGGAAGATTCCATAAATGATGTGTTTCAAGATGATTCACATGTTTATGTTGATGTGCAGACAAAGGAAGGACCTTTGAAATGGATTGGTAAGAAATGGTTAGACTTCTTATCCAATTAAGATGGCATGTCTATTGATATAATTCATCTATTTGCATTTCTTTGTTAATGAGATGCAAGTTGCAGGATTTTCCAAGAAGGTGAATGGAAAAGTTGAGTAGGATACTCACTTTATTACTGCAACGTTATCTTCATTTCAGCTTCAAAAGTACAATGTACTTAAGTGAAAGTTGAAGGATGAAATAAATGCATAAGCATGATATGCATGAACACATGGATGTTGATGATTTCCTTGTATTTGAACATGTATGTGTGATTAACTTGAAGGGTTGATTAGTTTGTTTTTAAACATGCATGTAATATTGACTTGGGAAAAGTTGATTTGGTCTCCAAGATGGAGATGATGATGAAGTGTTTCATCTTTGAAAAATTATCCTAAAGTTATTTTCCTACATGCTTGACTTGAAGGGTCAATTGTTTTAAAGGAATGTTCTATTGGCTTGTTATCTAGTCAATCATTTGTATGCAGATGTAAAGACATGGAGGTATTCACAAGATGTGAAATATATTTATTTTGTTGAAGTGGAAGTTTAAGCCATCCAGTTGTTGTCTGTAATTCAACTGTTGTTGACAATATGTCAAACAAATACAAATGTAAAATTTTGTGAAGAAGATGTAACGTCACATTTGTTTGAGCCACCTTGGATCAATGATAGAGGAAGAGAACTTAAAACTACCTTCTGTAACCTTCTCAACAGGAGTTCTACATGAAGTCAAGGAGGAAAACAGTTCTTCCTAGGAGGACAAGCACATCTAGGAAGGAAGTGTTCAAAGGCTTTGGTTCAGAGTCACTATGTAAGGAAAGTGTATGGAGGCTGAAAGAAGAGGGTGGCATACTCTCAGTTACTGTTCATATCATAATATCAACCTTTTGGAGTCCAAAAGCCTTTTAGTGGGAAGGCATGATCCAAAATGGATCTAGTATAGACTCTAAGTCTAAAATATTTCTCACATGGAAAAATTAAAGTCAAAGGATGCTCTTGAAAATAGTCTCATTGCATAGGTCTCTTCATTCTGAATCTAACACAATTTGCATGGGTGAAAACGGACTTTGGATGAAGAAGTTATTGTCAAAAGAAATTTTCCATTGTCCTTTGAAAAGGAGGCAATTTCTTATAAATGGGACTTAACGGAGAATACGTGTTCCTTAAGGAAATGTCGAGTCAGAAAGGTTCCAAGGGAGGACTTAGACCAAAGGCCTTAAGGACGCCCGATTAGCAATCTCCGATAAATCACACTAGAGGAAGGCCTGCATGTGATATCAAAACCCCGAGCAGAGGTGATTCCGATTGTGATTAAAGCAATGAGCTGATCAACGATTGTGATGGGTGACTTGCGAGTGCGATGATCGAATTGGAAGATCAACATCGACGATATATATTGGGTTGGCACAGTTCATTGGAAAGTTGTATAGACCCCCGGGCCGTTCTGATTGCGATATACGATGCGTTGATATCGACAATCGACGATCGGGATCGCAACCATATAAAGGGTCGTTAACATATGCTTGTTGTGATTGCGATATGTGGTTGAAGCATGGATCCGATGAGGTTTATGAATGCGATTGCATAAATTTTGAAATCTGGATTTTCGGATTTTTAGTGTATTTCTGTGTAGTTGGTGTTTTGCCATAGGCAATGCGATTTGCGATGAGCGATGAAGAACATGGACTTGAGAGGGATATAGATGCGACTTTATATTATTTGAAGTCTGACTGAACGACTAATAATTTGTTTTTCTTGCGTTTCTATATGTATTTCCATGATGTGTTGGAATCTAGGATGATTGCAGGAGGAGGCCAAACGACCGGGTTTCCTGTACCCGTCGGTGCATTTCAATGGGAAAATTGATTCTTTAATGAATCGATTGGTCTTCCATGATTGGAGAGGCGAAAACCGATGCATGATAAATACACAGAGAGCACAATTGATAGAGGGTCACTTGGAGGTCGAGTGAAACCAGAAGCTCATGAAAGTCGAGAAGCCACTAGAGGTTGGGGTGATGGAAAAGGGGTGATATCCCACATAGCTGAGCACAGCATAGTTGCAGAGCGTAGAAGGCTAGAGATCCGTAGATTCGCAGAGTGCCACAAGAGGTTGGGAGGACAACAAAAGAGCCACCAGTGGTTGGAGTCTTGACAAAGAGTCAAGATCTAGAGCTAAGAGCTAGGAGATGAGAGCCAGAGCCGAAAGCTAGAGCCAGAGCCAGAGCCAGAGCCAGGAGCCAAAGCCAGATCCGATGCCAATAGATAGAGCTACAGCTAGAGCCAGAGCTGAGAGCTAGAGCCAAAGCGAGAGCTAAGATACAGAGCGAGAGCCAGAGCCAAAGCTAGAGTGAGAACCAAAGCCGAGAGCTAGAGCCAGAGCCAGAACCAGAGCCAAGAGCTGAGAGCCAGAGAGCCAAACGGCCAGGGATAAAAATGGTATTCTAAGCCCAATGGTTCAGTCATAACCTATTGGAGTTGAGTGTGGAACTTGTAAAAGAATTCAGCCGTAATCCCAAAGAGTCTAATCGAGTTGATTAGAACTCAAGGAGACATAGCCCAAGAGGTTTGGGTGAACTCCATATTATATTTATGTTATGTGTGATTGCTTATTGCTGCATTGTATTTGTTGTTATATGTTTTATATCAGTTCAAGCAAATAAACTTAAAGCACTTAATAGTTAAAGTACAAACACAAGCATACACCTATTTCAAGTTATTTATTCCGCAAATTATCACTCATAAGCATAGATCTTGGGAATATATAAGCTTTGGAGTGGGAGTGGTTCTTGTAAGCATGACAAGAAGCCTTTAATGCCCCATTTCAAATCAAGTCCTACCCCCTAGGCCATGAGAAGTGCACAACAAAATCCCAAGGCTTAGTGGAGACCCTCCTTGTTATTTTTTTATGTGACCTAATCCCAGGAAGATTCTCTCTAGTTCACAGCGCACCCCTAGTCATCAAGACCCTCTCCTTATTTCTTTTTGTTATTCCTTGTGCCAATCAAGCCTTCAGTCTCCAATTTGAGCACACTATGCACTCTCAATGGGTAGTGAGGCATCCCTTGTGCCTTGTCTCTACACATTGTGCCCTCCTTATGGCCCTAGATCTACCTTCCTGGTGCATAGTGAATCCTCATTGAACAATCATGTTTATTTTCCCTTTTTGTTGCACCTTGTGCCCTCCACCTAGCCTCCTTCTCCTCCAGTTGAGCACACAATGCCTCATCAATGATCAAGAGACCCTTCTTGTCAATTCTACTCAGAGCTCAAACTAGATTTTCAATGTTGAAAGTTGGGGTATGGATAACTCTTTCACTTTCCATTAGTCAAAGCATTTAGAGAATACATGTCCATAATAGAACCATAACGTGAACCCTATGATGACTAATTTCGTAGGTACCTTCTTAGCAAATGAGGAGTTTGATCATACTAAAGAAGCAAGTGAGCCTACCATGATTGAGGAAAGTTCAATTGTTGGACATGTAGTTAATGCATTTGATGTCATATTTAACATTGACAATAAAAGCATTGATGAACCACCAGGGAGTGAGGCCCCTCCTTCGTAAGAAACTAATCGATATAATTTGAGGAGAAAAGGACCTACTTCTAAGAAAGAGTTTAAGAAGAAATTATTGAGAAGGATCTTACAACCACCTAACCCTGCTCAGAGTATGCAGACTAAGTCTGGAAGTACTCCTCCTTCTAAGAACACTTTCATAAACAAAAAGAATAAGTCCACCATTCCTGTTGCTTCTCACAAAGCTACACCACTTAATACTTCAACACAACTTGTGAAGATTGAAAGTATTGATGACAACATTATTGACGATATGAAGAGAGATCGTGCTAACATTTCAATCTTTGAGCTCACTAAGATAACAAAACAATGTCAATTTTTAATCCAAGCACTTTAATCACAGCCATTGTCAGGTAATGAAGTTTTTTCTTCTCAAGTTGTGTCTGGTAATTCTCTCGGTATTCTTGAATCTTTACTTAATGATATAAATTTAAATACTAACACTCATTTCCCCCCTTATCTGCTAACGTTTGAAATTTTTAATTTTAATGTCCATGATTATCTCATTGAATCTGGTGCATCTGCAAATGTTATTCCATTATCCATTGATAAGAAAATTAACGCTAAATTGGAAAATACCAATGCTCGAATCATACAGCTAGGAATATCATTGGCCCTGGAAATTAGTGAACTTCATAATGTTATTATCCATTTATCATTAGACCATAGAGTTCACTAATGCATTAAAATTGTTATTTTGGACATTTTTGGAGCTTATGGTTTGCTTTTGAATTTATTTTGATCCAATAAGATACAATGGTATTTCTCAACATAATTGACACATTTATGGATTCCTTATAAGGTAAGAAACAATCACATTTGAGTGGAAAGCAAGCCTTATATGAATTATACCATGAAAACACTTGAGGGACATATTGAGCGAGTTGGATTTGCAGACGTCATTTTTGGAAATTGTTTCTTGGAAGTTGATCATGGGTGTTATCAAGTGTAGCCATCACATGTACCATCATATACATAGTTGGATCTCATTCCTCACATTCCAAATATTGCAAATGAACTTTGTAATATAGATGTACATAGTACTAGTATAGGAATAAGCCCAACAACTACTAATATGTGGACCTTATACTTTGATGGTCTAAGACTCAAGATGATTCCAGAGTTGGTTGTATTCTTATTGACCCTCATATTAAAAGGTACATTTTTTCATGTCGCTTGGAGTTCGAGTGCATGAACAACACTATTGAATATGAAGCACTCATTTTTGGGTTAAAGAAAACCATAAACCTTAAGGTATAGGTACTTAAGGTAATTGGTGATTCAGAGATCGTTACTCGTCACGTATGGAATACAATTCACAATGTTTTGCCTACTTTGAAAAACTACCGACAAGAGGTATGTCAACTCATTTCATTTTTCAAAGCATTTGATATTATTTTTTTTCCTAGGATACGCAATGTTGCCACAGATACATTGGACAATGCAACTGCTAAAAGGTCACCATTAAAAGATGTTTTTTCTATTGAAATTATTTATAAGCCATATGTGCCCAACAACGTAACTAATTTTCATGTGTTTAATGATGACCAACAAATACTACACTTTATGGCCAATGCGGATGTGTTAAAATATGTATTTTTTGAAGAAGAAGAGCATGAGAAGGATTTGCAAGAAGCAAGTCAAGCATCCAAAGGGAATCCTATACCCAAGGGTGCCATATCTCTTGAGAAACTTTATGACCTACAAAACTGGTTCAGAGGACTAGTGATTGCTAAAACTTGGAGCTCAACATTATTACATCAACAATTCAATTTGGGAACCAAAGAGGATCTAAAGTATGTAAACCTCGCTACATGTAGTTATCCTCAAGAATGATAGCATTTCATTTGCCTCTTCAAATAGTACCAATATGTATTTGCATGTACATATGATGATTTAAATAAATATGATACACATATCATTCAACATGGAATTCCTATCAAGGAAGGGACAAATCCATTCCAACAGAAATTGAGAAAAGTTCATCCAACGCTTGAGCCCCTCATTCTAAAGGAATTAAGTAAATTGTTGGATTCTTGGATCATTTTTAAATTTAGAAATTTTACATGGGTTTCTAACCTGGTTCTAGTTAGAAAGAAGCCTAATAAGATATGCATGTGTATCAACTTTTGCAACCTCAATCGAGCTTCAGATAAAGACAATTACCTCATGCCATTGATGGAGTAGATAATCCAGATGGTATCTAGGTCATAAATGTTTTCAATACTAGATGGTTTTTCTAGATATAATTAGGTGCTAGTAACAGAACCCAATTGCTTGAAAACCATGTTCAAGACGAAGTGGGGAACTTTTCCATTTAAGTGCATTCCTTTTAGACTTATTAAAGTTGATGCTACTTTTGAACAGGGCATGAACATTGCATTATGTGGATGGATTAGATAAATTGTAGTCATCTACAAGGATTATGTAACAATGTTTTCAAAGAAAACAACATATCATCTTCGTCATTTTAAGAATATTTTCGAGCGATGTTGCAAGTATGGGATTTCGTTGAATCTGAAAAAGAGCATCTTTGGTGCATCAAAAGGTAATTTCTTAGGACACATCATTGATAAGAGTGTAATCAAGCTTGCCTTACAAAGGGAAGCTATTTCACAAATCCCTTTTCCAGTTAACAAGAAGGCAATGCAATCTTTCTTGGGAAAGATCGATTTCCTACACAATTTCATACCTGACTTTGCTCATATTGTTAAGCCATTATAGGAGGTGATAAAAAAGGATGCTACATATAAATGGGATAAAATGGAGAAAGGTGATTTTTCCCAAATCAAGCAAGCCATTGTTGATGATCCAACCTTATATAGTCTTGACTTTGGAAACTAATTCTTGTTATATACTTTCACTTCTGACTCATCTATTGTGCTCATATTAACAAAGAAAGACAATCAAGGAAATAGATGGCCTATATCTTTCATGAGTGTTGGCGTATAGGGATCTGAATTGAATTATCCCACTATTGATAAGAAAGCATATGCAGTTTATAAGAAGGTTAAAAATTTTAGTCCTTACCTCCTAAAAGTTCATATGATTATCTATGTGCCTCATCCACGTGTTAGAACATTGTATGTACAACAAGAAATGGGTGAAAGGAGAGTGAATTGGATGACTTGCTTACAAGAATATGATCTTGATTTAAATCTAATTCATATTGTCAAAGGCCATGGTCTTTGTCGACTAGCAGCTGAAATTAAGGATTCACCAGAAGAAGATATTTCAAGGTGGGAACAAGAAATAGAGATGTGTAATGTTCAACAAGTTCCTCCCATAAGTTCAACCACATATTGTTATTCGGAAATATAGTAGTACCTAGAGAAAAATACCTTGTATTCACATTTATCGAATAAATAAAATAGGGAAATATGTCTCAAAGATTTATCATATTGATTAGTGCATGGTGTGCTTTTCCAAATGCACCATAATGATTTCCTTCTTAGATGCTTAGAGCCATTAGATTCATAAAGGGTGTTAAAAGATATGCACGATGGACCAGCAGATGGATACTTTGTGGGAGATACAAAAACACATAAGGTAATGAGGGTTTTTTATTATTGGCCCACTTTATCCTAGGATGCTCATGCCTATGCCTTATCTGTGTACTAGCCAGTCAGTATGCATCGCACCTTGCCCATTGAGCAGTCTGTATGGTCCAGTTTTTGCCAGTTCTGAGTAGTTTTTCAGGTGGAACTTATGGGAAATGATGTAATCAGTTGACCATGATCCTTTAGGGTGTGAAACAACACTTTTTGGGACTTAAGGAGCCCTTATTTTATTGACATATGAGTTTGGGGTTGCAGTGCCCAAATATGTCTATAATCGCTGCCCCCTAAAGCATGAGGTTGTAAATCTTCTGATGTCGGGTGAAATTCTTTATTCATGAGGATCCAAGGTATTCGAACTAGAAGGTGACCTATATAAGATACAATACAATACATCATCATCATATTACTTTCATGATCTAGCTGAGGTGGGCATTCCCATGCTCAGTTTTATAAATTCATTTTCATGTACATAGGACAGACAATCGTCTGTTGTTGCAGACTTGTGATTCTTCACATGAAGAGTCATCTTCCCTGGCTGGATGACTATCTGTGCATCTTCTGTGTACAATTGATGTCTTTATTTTCCTGAATATATCGCAACCCGGATGGATGAAACTAGATCTGAGGTCTTCAAAACTCATGCAATCTTCGCTCGATGTACAAGTCGATCCATGTGAAAAGTTGTTCTGAAGTAGAACATCGAAATACATCATCTGATTACCAACCAATGATGTAAGTTATTAACAGATGTGAGAGGAATCACCGATAATGATGATGAACCTCAAGGTACTACAGTACAATTCATGTGGTGTGAATATATGAGCTGATGTTGAACACCATGCAAAGTCTTTTGGTCGAAGGTCATTGATGTAAACTTGTCGCCGGAAGTGAGAAGCTTGCCATTGAGGCATGCAAGCTTCAAAGTACTGAAACGGTTGTTTTTAAGTCAACTTCTTGGATAATGATCTGATGTCGACAATAAGTGACCTATCGTAGGAGGGCCTTGATGTATCCCACATCTACAACACAAAACGGAGCAAATGATGTTTGTGGAGGTGAAAACGATTTGATGATATGAGGTTCAGGAATGGCAGTCATGAAAAATGAAGCATGGATGTAATGAAGTGGATGAGGCGTTTGTTGGATGGTGAATTCTCTGAATGACTTCTCTTGAACATATTGGTGACACTGATATGGACTGGAAGCGTTAACCCCATGGATGGCACGGTGGATCAATGGTGACGGTGAACGAAAACCCAACCCAACTCAATCATGGTGATGGAGTGAAAGTGCCATGTTCAAGAGCGACTTGCTACCAATAGAGTTCTTCAAGTTTTCTTCCCATTTTTCCCCAGTCATTGTTGACCAATACCTCTTTATTTTTGAGAAGCTTGAGGAGGATAACTTATGCTTGGTCTATACTTTTCCCTTCGGGCAAACCTGTCGCTTTGTGTTTAGCGAGCCTAGCGTCAGTGAGACTTGTTCTTATCTGGGTGGACAAGTTTGTCGCTATTGTTTTAACGAGTTTAATGACAAAGATAACTCGGTCCTTTTCTTGTTTAGGGAGTCTGAAAACAGATGAAAAAGAGACTCCAATAGTCCTTTTTTGTGGCATAATACATTAAGTCCGAAAAAGTGTAAAATAATACGAAAGGGATGACTTTTTCGATAGTTTTAACGAGCCGACAAAGACAAGCACTCGATGTTTTTGTTTAGTATTCCCTCAAGTCCAAAAATATTAAAATATATGAGAGGGATAGCATTCCACTTACTTTAACGAGCTGGGAAGGCTAATAGCTCGACAATCTTTTTATATTTAATGAGTCTAAAAAGATTTTAAAAGAGGCTCGTTTTTTGAGGAACGAGTGATGTTCCTGGGTAGTAGCTGGTTCCAGGTAATTTTGGAACTTCTCAAAACATGGCAGTGTGAAGAGGGTGGCAATTAGAATCACTCGTCACAAATGTTCCTCAAAAGGGTAAACAATCAAGTGGAAGCATATTGTCGGCCGAATGAAATGGAGGTGATGGAAGGAACAAAACCAAAGTTCAAAAGGGCTGATAACAAATCGATCACAAAAGGTTATTTACCAGAGGCGGGTTTATTTTTTTTTAATGAGCTTGAACCTTGTGCCAATATGTTCTCAGTGCAGGTTGATTTTTTAACGAGCTTGAACCTTGTAGGAACATTGCTCTTACCAGTCTTTTGATAATGTCTCTTGGTAGATTTATCTTTTAATGAGCTTGATCACTACTATAACATATGCTCATGACCTTTTTATGTAAGCTAGAGAAGACCAAGCTACGAGGTTAAAGGGTTAAGAACCTACAAACTAAGAAAATCAAAGGTCACTTTTCACTTGCATGCAAAGGTTTGCATGCCCCTAGGTCTTTCAATAAAAGGAGAGTTTCTAGGTTATCAAATGGAAGTCCTTGAGGTTAGGCAGGATCGTTTCTATTGGGAGACAAAAACTCTTCCTTTGCAATGTCCATCGAAATAGACAAAGGTGATTGCTATGAGCTTCCAATCACATAACGTACAAAGGCAAATGTTGTGAGCTTCCATTCACAATCGTACAAAGGAAATAATCACATCAGACTGATCACATAACCTATACCGGAATGTTATTTGGTCCAAGTATTATGACCTTACAAGAAAATCTCTCTTTTCCTCTGGGTTCGCCTACTGAAGCAGACTAGGGTGCATGCCCCCTAATCTTCATCACACTCCTCGAACTACTCGCAGTAATTAGGTGGATGGGATGAGGATGGAAGAGACATTGTTGATGCGAAGAGGCAATTTAGGGATGATGGTTGATTTATAGATGTGTTTGAACCAGGAAATGAAAGCTGGTCAACAAGCTGTACCAGTCTACCTTCATGTGGAAAACACATCACTCAAAAGAATGTGGAGACAATGGCTTCCATGCTATATATATAATCATGTCCAAGGAGTGGATTGTAATCTAGTGGACCTTGGACTACCATCACGTTTACATAAACGGTTTTCTTTCTCAAAGTTATAGGCAACTTTGGAAGGATCCTTAATGGTTGATTGGTTCCTTTGTTGAAGCCCGTAAAATTTTGTTTTTCAGGCAAAAGCGATGGTGAACCAAGTGCTTTCCAAGCAGTTGAGGAAAGGATACTTAGCGAAGCCCCTTCATCTATGATTGTGCCAGACACGATCATTTTGTAAACTTGTACTATGATTCAAAATGGTACATTAGATGGAAGGCAAGGTTTCGCTAGTTGATTCCAATCAAAGAAAATGACTAGACTGCTTAGAGGAGGTACTTGATAAATGTCTGGATAAGCTTCATGAACTGGGGGGGTCTCTTCCTATTGTGAAGGAATGGGCAGATTGCCCCCAAGTTCATTAGACTCTATATCGACAAAAAGAATTTGAATGGTGTTGTTCTCATCCTCTTTGGAAACTATATCATCTGAAAGTGGATTTTTTGAAGGCAAGACTGGGTCGACTGCCATCTCGCCCAATTGACTTTGATCCGATATGGACTCAGAAGGTTCACTTTCAATGATAGGTGATTCGATCGACAATTGAGTTATGTCAATCGAGTTTTCAACTAGTGAAGGACTTGGCAAGAGTTTCTTGTATCCAGGTGGAAGCTGCTGTGGTGAAGTAGGGTGGTTATCCAAAATGCTTTTGGCTTCATCCAGAAAAGGACAACGGTAAAGAGTATGATCACCCTCACATAACCTACATGGAACTCTAACTTTTCCTTTTTGTCTGTTGACTTCGTTTTCACTAGTTGATGGTGTGCTGTCAACCTGACTGTCAGGGGTTGATGACACTGAATGGTGCAACTGGGGAGACCATTCTCTCAAGATCCATGGGATGCAAGGGAAATCTCAATGGTAATGGTTCTCCTTGCAAATTGCACATGGAGTTTTTGGTTTGGAAACTTTAGTGTGCGGATTTTCGCCAGACGATGCTTTGGTGTTCCCTTATTTAGCCGACTTCTTCTTCTTCTCCTTCCCTTTCTTTTTCTTCTTAGTTACTTGGTTTTTAGTGTCACTAGTTTCACCAAGCGAAGAGGAAGAAGGGGAAGGAGAAACAAACAAAGTAGAAGGTGAAGGGGTAACTTCAGTATCATCTGGTTGCTAATTAGATTGTTGAGGAATTGCAGTGTTTTGAATGACAGAGGTCGAAAGAAGCCATACTGGGAAGCCGATTTTGATTCCTGGAAGGGACAATGTAGCCATATATGGAGAACCAATATCTCCCCAAGAGGAGAAAGGACTAGGATTCCCTCCAAGGGGGATTCCTTGATTGGTAGACTCCATTATCTCAACCTCAGATCAGCGTGGGAAAAAGGATGTTATTCCATTTAAAATAAATTTTAAAGACACTAGGACGCAACTTGCTTTTTCAATTTTTAAGAGTTGAGAAAAAGCCAAAGGTGACTCTAGTCACCTTCGATTTTTAATGAGCCTGAAGTGACAAGTGCTCTGATGGACCTTTTCTTTTAAGGAGTCAAAAAGGAATGAAAGTGACTGCTCTGGAAGTCTATATAGAGGGTTTACCAAATCAATCATAAAACTACAAAATAAACCTTGGTGATGAATGATAGAGAAATTACCGAGGACTTATGTACAACAGTCAATCTTCCTGAATGCTGTGTTTAGTGCATTACGATCGATAGGGCGGCAAACACGGCTTCCTAAAGATAAAGGATAATAGCCTATTGTGGTCTCCCAATATATACACGATGGTACAGGGAGCACAAGTCCGTACTGGCACTTGTCATATCAAAGAGGAGGAATCACCCAACCTTCGATGAAAACGATAGTTTCCAGGTTTTACGATACCGGAATATGTCTCTAGCCTAGACTTCTAGATGTGTTGCGTTAGATTCCAAAGTGTTTTTATGTTCATTGAGGTTTATTTTATGGTTTATCTTGCTTAGAAGTTTGTCTTTCAAGGTTCACCGCATGATTTAGATGTGAAATTCCTAAATATGCAATCTAAAATGATAAACAGTCGTTTATGTTCTTTTAGCAATGAAAATCCTAGCTACAAAGGAAAGAAGATAACGGTTTTTTCTTTCAGCAGAGAGCATAGAGAAAACACTAAATGCACTTTCCTAAATCAAATTTCGCAAGCAGTCAAAATGTAGATGCACATGCATGTATTTGTTTTCCGCTTTCTTAATGTGTGAATGACAAAAAGAAAGCTAAGTACAGATCTGAACTATTTTCTTTCAAAGCGACAGTACTAACAATTTTCTCTTTTCAAAACAAAAGGAAGACTAAGACGACACTTTTCAATTTCGAATTTAAAACTATTTTCGACACTTGAAATACTAATAATTTCAAAATCAAGTACAATGACAAAAGTACAATCAACTATCTAGAAGAGGAAGACTTTACGACACTCTTCTTTTGATTCAGAATGACAATTACGACACTTGCATCAAAAACGACAGTTCGATTAGGCTACTTTCGACAAAGGAGGATTGCAAATGATCAAAAAATACACAAAAACATTTACAATTCCTAACTGATGGAGGCTGAAATAATGTGAAGGAAGATGGTTACAGCAAGAAGGTACTGATCATGAATAGCAAAACTACTGAATAAAGCTGAAAACAAAGAGAAAAAACATTTACAATTCCTAACTGATGGAGGCTGAAATAATGTGAAGGAAGATGGTTACAACAAGAAGGTATTGATCATGAACAGCAAAACTACTGAATAAAGCTGAAAACAAAGAGAAAAAACCAAATTTCAGAGAAGAAAACATAGTTTACTCAATCATCGCACTTTCAACACAGGGAAACAAGGATGCATCTCACTCGCAACACACGGGAGGTGCGATGCATCTAGGTTGCACAGTTACAGACAGTGCGATGGGCCAGGGAGCGAAACTGAACTTGGTTTTTGCTCAAAATTTGCAGCTAAGTTCAGTGATTTAGGCTGAGTAATGATGGACAATAAACAAAAAGCATAAGGGTAGGATCTGATGAGGTTCTGAGCTACCACAAGGGCACTTAGGATTCTTTGTAAGTCAGATGTTCAGTTCATAAACCAACCCAGAGATTGACTGAAGCAACGTTTATCTACTTCACAATTGCATAGCAAAGGCATTTTAAAGGCTTGCTAGCTAACTTCAGGCTCTGTCTGTAGTTTATAAATCAAACAATAAACAAACAAAGCAAACTATTCGTTCCCCAGCGGAGTCGCCATTTTATTTCAAGGAAAACTAGTGTCGATTCGAACTGCTAGTCCCACTAAGACAGGTAGCTATCTTGGAAACAAACAATGAAAGCTTTTCAAGAGTTCCTTTAAGTGTGATAAACCGAAGAGAAGAATAGAGGACCAACCTGGATCTTCCGCTTTGATCCTAGCTTGATCTCTCTTGTCCTTGATAGAATTTTCCACTCCTCTCCTACTTGTCCCGCTTCAAAGAGTACCTGTAGATTCAAAGTAACAGCAAACTATCAAACCATCTCTATCTAAAACATCATAAACAATGTCGAATTAGAAACACATTGACCATACAATTGCATTCATAAACAATAAGATTCATAAATACAAGATCATATGGAGGAAAACTCAAAGAAATTTATTAATAGTAATGTAAGGGATTACAACCCAGCTGTTTGATCCAGCATCATCCTCCCAGTTGTAGAAGCCCTCTTCACCTCATGAACAAGAAAATCACCCAACAATGCAATGTCTCTTCTCAACAAACTAGCAGCACTTCCTTACAAAATACAAAATTCCAGCCTCAAGATCTCTCAGATGAGGGATCCATTTATAGATGTCTTGCAAGGGTGTGAGTTAGCTCTAGGTTTTTTATTAGTTTCATTCCACTGATAGTTCTTGGTTCCACTTGGGATTTCATGATCTCTTACTCATCCTTGGGCGAATTCAAAGAGGCAATGCCACAGGAGAAGTTTCTGGAAGATTCCATGATCATCCACCTTGCAAACTGTCTCTACCATTTGTCTATTCTCGCTCATCGCACCCCACAGAAGGCCATTTGAGTTTGCATCACACCTGACCAGTTAGGCAGTCAGTATGCATCGCACTTTGCCCATGGAGCAATCTGTATGGTCCAGTTTTGGCCAATTCTGAGTAGTTTTTCAGGTGGAACTTCTTGGGAAATGATGTAATCAATTGACCATGATCCTTTAGGGTGTGAAACAACACTTTTAGGGACTTAAGGAGCCCTTAGTTTATGGACATATAAGTTTGGGGTTGTAGTGCCCAAATATGTCTATAACACATGTTACTGCCAAACCCTCTATGAAAACCTCCCCATATTTCCTTATATACGAAAAAGAGGTTATCCTTCCACCAAACATCTATCTTATCACCTTGCAACTTTTGCAAGAATCCCAAGGAAAACTCTGTATCCTTGTTCAAAGTCAAATAGACACTCTTCTTAAGCTCGAGGAAGAAAGGGTGAAAGTGAAACAAAAATTTGATATCCATCATAATTTAATGAAGCATTCATTTGATAAGAAGTCCACAGTGAATAAAAATATCAGTGTGGGTGACTTAGTATTGAAGTGGGATAAATCCCATGAAGAAAAATGGAAGTATGCCAAGTTTCAACCTCTATGGATTGGACCTTATACCATCACTAAAGAACTTAGATAACATTCTTACAAGTTGAAATCTTCAGATGGAAGGATTGAACCTCTTCCTGTCAATGGTTGAGATCTCGAACAATACTTTCAGTAGAAATGTTGGGTTTCATTCTTTCTGTATAATTTTCTTTCCTTGTTTTTTGTTTTTTCATGTCTATTAATTTTTCTTAGGGATATATTGTTTTTTTCTTTGATAATTGCATTTCTTAATTTACACATTAAATTCACCCCATAACATCATAACATTATTAAGATTTACATCATTATTCAGTGACTTATGCAACTATGTGGAAAGAACAATATCATCATCATCAATGCAGCGGAACATAAAGGAACAATAGAAGAAAAGTATTCACACATAGAGACACTAGGATTGGTTAGAGACTAGGGAAAAACCCACTATGGGGAAACCCTTTCAAATTCTTCTTATTATTAGATTGTCATTGATTGATTCAACAAAAGAGAGTACAATGATCCATGTATTCATCCACACAAAAATCAACTAAACAATATCCACGAGATGAAACCAACCATGTTCATACTCAAAAACCCTGATTCAGAAGCTTGTAATGAGTTGTCACTATCTACGATCAACTGTCAAAAACTATGGTCAATGAGAAAAAACTTTAGACAACTGAAAAACCAAACCCTATTTTTTGATCGAATGGAGGACATGGTGTGCATGTGACTGAAAGGCTTTATTCGCATAGATGATAAGGCCAATGAGAGACTGGTATATTTTAGTCACTCCCTTGAGCCTACAAGTCAATGACCGGTCAAATTTTTCCTTTGGTGAGCCTGCAACTTAAAAACAAAACCCTAGGAAAATACATGCGAGATTCAGAGCTTGCAATTTCACCTTTGAGTGAACCTATTTCTCCATGAACCTGCCTCATACTTGTGCGAGCCTAAAGAAAGAAAGAGAATAGAAGAATGATTGATGATGATTTAAAAATGAGGTTGAGGTCACTTGTATTTATATCCTTCCAAGGGTGTCCAATTCAATTTAGGGTTGACTTGATTAAATATGGACATGTGGGCTTCTAATTCAAAAACACACTTTTCCTTGTCCATATTTGATGATATTTGGGTTGATTTTGGTCCTCTCAAAAATAGGAATTCAATGCAATCATCATCTCCATCAAACGAGTTGTCCAAAGTGGAATTGTGCCCTAGTTTCCAATTTTCACATTGTCTTGTCCCTTTTCTGTTGTTTGGTCAGTGTACATAAATAAGATCTTGTGTGAGAATGCATGTATAGTTCAAAGTGACTTCATGGCGAAAGAAACAGGGATTGTGACAACCGCAATGCTTGGCTATCTGTTACTTCTTCTTATTTGTTTGGGATATTCCTTAAGTCAATTAATGTCGATATGGATAATAAAATACACTCAAGAGGAAATGTTTGAGTGGAACCATGAAACTTTCATCTATTTTAGCACTCTTATTCCGCAACTTGGTATTAAAATTACTCTATTCTCTTCATATTAATCCAATCAAGTAGAGAATGGAAAGGGAAAAACTAATGGTGAGAAAACCTATATCATAGGTATATGTACTCTTCTTTGAAGGAACAACCTCTTATGCTCTCAATAATTCGGGATCCCTCTTCCACCCATGAAATAATAAGTTCCTAAACACAAGTACTTAAATAAAATAAATAAAGGGTGATGAAAATAAAGGCTTCCTACGTAGAGAGGTGAATCATGTAACTTCGTCGAGGTACTGAACACAGCTTCTGGAAGTGAAGTGATGCTTGCATTTTTGCAGTGACTCTGTCGGGGTACTAAACATGCTTCTTGGTAGCAGAATAACACCAAAAATGAAAACCGAGACTTTGATTATCTTTAAGTTGCAATTACATATTACCCTTTTGTTGACATTGTAGTGTTGGCATTGATGTAAACAGGGTCATGGTGATACTTGTCATATTCTTATGTTAATATGATGATGAGTTTGATGAGTGTTTGGTTTATTACAGTGTTCAGCTGGTTGGTTTTGTTGGCTGGCATTGATGTCAACTTGGTTGTGGCATGAATTAGTGGAGCAAGTTTGGTCAGGTTCTGAGCTGAGGAAAGTTGAATTTGACCCTTCTCTACCCCAACCGCATGGATATAAGCCTATGCATGTGGTTGAGAGATCCCATCCATTGGTAACACAACTTATCCATGTAGTCGCGGCCTAGATTCATCAATTTTGTGCATGCAGTTGAGAATTTGGCTATATTTTCTCAATATTCCTCATGCACATCGGGTATTTATTTACTTTTCCAGCTTTTCTTATTTGGGACTCATCATGTAAAGTTTGGAAAAAGGTTAATGAGCTTCTAGAATGTGACTAACATTTAAAATATTCCTTATGAAGTGGAGGTAGTGGCTTAATCAATTCAATGAGCTTAATTTGGATCAAATCAAGCGTATGAACATAGTTTTTGGAGCTTAATAGTTCTTGGTAATTATTGAGTTGAGCACCTCATTTAATCCATATTTTGGAGGAAACTCAATGATAGTATGGTTGATTCTCTTGGTATGTTGAGTGAGTGTGAGAGTGGAGAAGAGTGTGCAAGTTGTGAGAGTTGTATGATGCAGAATTTTTGAAGTAGTTTGCAGGTGTTGTAGCAATTAGCTGGAGTATGTTTAAGCCGAAATTTTGTGCAGCAAGAAAGGAGGTGAAATAGAGTTTGTTTGCAGGTGTATTTGGAGAATTTTTTCTCCTAACATTTAATCTTGTTTATTGTTTGACTGCAGCCTTCATTTGTGGGTAGTTTTACTTGTTGCAGAGAGGGTTCTAGCTGATGATTTGGTCATATTATTTTATGCAGTGTTGGTGAGATTGTGTTGCAGTTTGTGGTGTGGATTTGGTTTTTGATTGTGTGCCTTGATGATATGTTGTTGTAGTGCTCATTTTGAGTAGTTCTTAGTTATAGTTTGAAAATGTATGAAATGAGAACCACATAGAGGAGTGAGTTGGAGGACTCCAGTGAATTAAATATAAGTGAGAAGTTTTATCAATCCAATGGTAGTTGGATAGTTCAAAAGAAACTAGGTGAGGCTCATTGGTCATGGTGGCTTCCAGTAGATAGGAGTATTTAGAGTCAACTGATAGTTCAAGAGAAATTGAGTGAGGATCGTTGGTCGTGGTGGGTTCCAGCGAATGGTAGTCTATAGATCTACATCAGAAAGAGATATCCATTTGATAGTAGCAAGTTGTAACTCTATGTAAGGAATTTTCTTAGTATAATGAATATTTGAGCAACACAATAGCAGTGGGTGATTTTTTTCCCTAGAGAGGGTTTTCCACCATAAATATTTGTGTCCTTTGTGTTGAATTCTCTCATGGTTTCATGTTTATGTTTAATGATTTGATCTCTGCCTTTGTGATTCATTTTATGTGCGATTAAAGAATAATAATTTGGAGAAAATTTTATAAGAGCCTTCATTACTGATTCACCCCCCCTTGCCCTCTTAGTAGTGATCTAGTTTCCAACAATTGGTATTAGAGCAGGGAATTTGGTTACATCTTGACCACTTGAGAGTGGATCTAGGAGATTTTGGTAGATTTTTGTAAATTTTTTGAAATGGATCAACAAGGAATTCCAATGTTTCAGAAAGGTAAATTTGCAACATGTAAGGTTGAATTAGAAATGTATTTGATGTCTCTTGATGAAAATATTTTGTTGTTGGTAGAATATGGTGTTAGAAATGAATTTAATATGATAAATATAAAGGGATTATTTTGAATGGGATTTCAAAATATAACATATTTTTTGTGTGACACTATGAGACTACAAAAGAGATGTTGGATAGGTTGCAAATTTTGTATCTTGGAGGAAAATTGAAAATTTCAGAGATGGAGAAAAATGGAAAGGATTCAACACATATTGCAATGGTAAATCAAGTTTCCTCACAAGAATAAGATGGATGTACCAATCATTCAGAATAAGAAGATGAAATCCCTAATGATAGCAATGATAGATCGATAATCAATCTTGAGAGACAACAAAATGAGATTAGCAACAAGGATGAAGAGAAATCAAAGATAATGGCCCTTGAAGCAGATATCAAAAGGCTCATAGCTGAAAATAAAGATCAACAAATGTTGCTTCAAATTTTTGATGAAAAAGAGTGTACCTACAAAGAAGAAATTTCATATTTGAAAACTCAGCTGGAAGAAGGAATGAAAATTGAAATTGGAATGAGGAAGCAATACAACTAGTTGGAGGATGAGTGCCAGAAATTGAAGGCTAAAGCAATTTCTACAAGGCAAGAATTAGAGAGGTTCAGATCTAGTGCTCAAGTATCTACAAGAAAATAAAAAATTGTTGGAGTAGCTACTAGCAGTGAGAAAAATGTAAATCAACAACCATACAAGAAGTAGAAGAATAAGCATAGAAGGACAAAGAATAATATTAGAATTGGAAGATGTTATAATTGTGGAATACGTGGACATATAGCATTAATTTGAAGTAATGGAGAGACCAAACCCTCTCATCAAAAGGAGAAACCAGAGGAGAAGAAATATCAAGCATGCATGCAAAGAAGATATCCATCATTCAGGTATAATAGTCCTTTTTATGGTTATTGTTTCTCATGTAATGATTTTGGCAATAGGGTTATTAACTGCAGGGAACATGCAAGGAATAAAAATCAGATCGATAGAAGATATCAACATATTCCTCAGTTCCTTGGTTACATAAGATTTTTAGTGTGTGACAATATTGGCCATATGGCCAAGGATTTCATGTTCCCCATGTGTTTCAAGAGATCCAATCAAAGGAAGAAGAGCATGCAAGGCCAACTGCACAAGAAAAAGGAGGATCATCAATTGAAAGTTTGGAGGAGAAAATACAAACAAGGAACTCCCATAAAAAACTGATGCACGCATGGTATGAGGGGGAAAATGTGGTTTCATCATGAGTTGTATGTAGATTTTTGGATGTGTAGCCATATCTGAAAGAGTGCATAAAGACAAATTTTCATATAGTTGGAGATGCATGTGTTCAGGGGGAGTTCACGAAGTTTGAAGTGTATTTTTTATTTTTGGTCTATTTATTTCATGTTTGAATATTAGTTGGATAAACCATTTTTGTTGATGATGATTTTGGAGTAGCTACATGTTGAGAATGTTTTTTTAATGTTCTTGGGGGTATGGCAGCCACATGCTTGTCTTATGTGGATGGTCAAGGTGTGATCAAGGATCACCCATTTAGGGGGAGCATTGTTACTTCCTAATAGAGTCGTGGACTATTTGGATTATGCTACCCTTGGAGGAGTTTTATTGTGCTTACTTGACATGAGTGTGTTCCAGGGAAGAAGTTTGTGTTGTTGTTGTCATATAGTTGCAAGATCATATGCTTGCATGACATAATTTGTGTATTTCCTTTGATAGATAAATCTCATGTGTTGTCATGCATGTGTAATTGCCATGGAGATTAGATGATTTTGGATCATCTAGAGTATACACTTTATTGACTACGTTTTTTATTCTAGATGAATCATGCAAGTTGTTGATATGCATGTGGATAGATGAGTTGTGATGTTGTTGCTGCATGGAGAGAGAATATGTTGTTGCCTATGATGTATTAGATGAGGCATGTTGTTGATGAGATATTATGCATTTACATGGTTGAATCATAATGATTTACATTATTTCTCATATATGGAGAAAGTATGTTGTTTCTTATGATGTTTTGATGTTGATGTGATATAATTCATCTATATGGCTAAATCATGAAGTTGATGTGGCATGAAGTTTGTATGTTATTTTCGATATTTTGATGGTTTTATGTTGTTGCTGCTTGGCTTTTTCTCCCATGTGGAGAGAAAGTGAGTTGATGGCTTGAGGAGATGATGAGTTAATGTTGTTGATGCATAGATTCGTTCTTTGATTTCTGTCCTCAAATTCATTGCATATTGGCCATATATTGATGTTGTTAGAGAGATTTCATGTATTGATTCACATGCTGATAATGATGTTATTACTGCCTATTGGTGTGTTGTTCATGATTTGAATTGATGATAAACTATATTTTTGGATGATGACCCTCATGGATATTTTTTTATGATGAGGGATCTTCATTGTTGGGATGGTGATGGCCAAGGTGTTGAGTGGCCATGTACTAGCATATGGTTTGGATATTATTTCTATCATTGTTGCTACATATTGAGAGCTTACGTCATTTCTCATGGAGGCCTTATGTTTTGATACACATAGCATGTACTGCATTCTTATTTTATGTTGTTGAATGGGGCATATATTTGTCTTCATGGAGACCATGAATTTTATGTCATATTATTGTATTGGGAATGCATAGATGAGAGTACACTTATGTGAAAATGTAAAATCCATGTATCTTTATTAATTTATCTTGCTAGAATATTTCTCATGGAGAGACCCATGGTGTCTAGTATGTTTTGTCAAATCATCCATGTATGTGCTAATGGGTGTCATGTCCTATTTTGTATGTCATTGATGTAGCCCTATTGGGTGGATGATGTAATCTTGGCTCATTATATTCATTGGTTGGTGATAGTTTTGTTATAATGGAGTCATATGTTAGTTCTATGTACTTTTCACAGACATCTATTTCTCCATGAAGCATTGTATATGTATTGTGATTCATTGTATATCTTGTCCAAAGCTAGTTGGAGTGATGGTTCATGAGGATAAGTCTCTTGCAAAGAGTCTTATTGCAACAGGAAGATGTGTTGTTGCAATAATAAGGAGTGTATGATTTCAATTTCATTACATGCTTAGGGGGAGCATGCTCATTTTTCAAAGATTACATGGAAATGGCTAGAGACATGTTGGCAGCTGAGCTTCTTGTTTATATGCACAATCTTGGTCTACATTAGTCTTGTATCAACATGGTGTTATGTATGACAGGGGGAGTCTTACTCTCATATGGCACAGTATTGGCATTGTTCCTTCAGTTTGGTATCGTCCTTTTCCATTGATTTTAAAGGGGGATAGAATTTGGAATTATGCACCTTCAAAGTTGGAGAGTGTATGGAGATCAACCTCAGATGTTGGATATCAGATTGAGTTTGACATCAATGTCAAAAGGAGAGCTTGTTGACATTGTAGTGTTGGCATTGATGTCAACATGGTCATGGTGCTAATTTTCATATTCTTATGTCAATCCGATGATGATGTGTGATGAGTGTTTGGTTTGTTTCAATGTTCAGTTGGTTGGTTGTGTTGGTTGGCGTTGATGTCAAATTTGTTGTGGCATGACTCAGTGGAGTAAGTTTGGGTAGTTTTTGAGATGAGGAAAGTTGACTTTGACCATCCTCTACCCAAACCACATTGATCTAATCCCATGCATGCATTTGAGAGGTCCCATCCATTGGAAACAAGGCTTATTTATGTATTTGTAGCCTAGATTCATCAATTTTGTGCATGTGGTTGAGAATTTGGCTGGATTTTCTCCACATTCCTCACAAACATCGAGTGTTTATTTATTTTTTCGACTTGTCTTGTTCAGGAATCATTATTTAAATATTGGAAAAGGGTTAATGAGATTCTATAATGTGATTAACATTGAAAATATTACTTATGAAGTGAAGTTAGTGGCTTGATCAAATCAATGAGCTAAATCCAGATCAAATCAAGCGTATGAACAGAGTTTGTGGAGCTCAGTAGTTATTGGTAGTTATTGAGTTGAGCACCTCATTTCATATATATATTGGAGGAATATCAATGATATTATGGTTGATTCTCTTGTTATGTTGAGTGACTATGGGAGTGGAGAAGAGTGTGCAAGATGTGAGAGTTGTATGATGCAGAATTTCTGAAGCAGTTCGCACGTGTTGTAGCAATTAGTTGAAGTATGTTTCGGCCAACATTTTTTGTAGAAAGAAAGGAGGTGAAATAGATTTTTTTTGCAAGTGTATTTGGAGAATATTTTCTCCTAACATGTTCTATAGTTTAATGTTTGATTGCAGCATTCATTTGTGGGCAGTTTTACTTGTTGTAAAGAGGGTTCTAGCTAATGAGTTGATCATATTATTTTATGAAGTGTTGGTGAGATTTTGTTTCAATTTATGGTGTGGATTTGGCTTTTGATTGTGCACCTTTATGATAAATTTCTATAGTGCTCATGTTCAGCAGTTCTCAATTCCAGTCTAAACATGTATGAAACAATAATCACATAGAGGAGTGGAGTTGGACGACTTCGGTGAATTCAATATAAGTGAGCAGTTTTCTCCATCCAATGGTATTTAGATAGCTCATAAGAAGTTGAGAAAAGCTCATTGGTCATGGAGGCTTAGAGTAGATAGGAGTCTATAGATTTGAATGATAGTTCAGGAGTAATCGGACCAGGATCGTTGGTCGTGGTGGCTTCCAGTGGATGGTAGTTCATAGATCTGCATGAGAAAGAGATCTCCATTTGATAGTAGCGAGTTGTAACTCTATGTAAATAATTTTCTTAGTATAAAGAATATTTAAGCAGTGCAGTAGTAGTGGGTGGTTGTTTTCCCTAGAGATGGTTTTCCACCAAAAATATTTGTTTCATTTGTGTTGAATTCTCTCACGGTTTCATGTTTATGTTTGATGCCATGGTCTTTGCCTTTATGTTTCAGTTTATGCATGATTATAGAATAATAATTTGGAGATGCATTTATAAGTACCATCACTACTTATTCAACCACCCACCCTCTCAATAGTGATGTACTTTCCAACATCTTCACGTGGACTAAAATAGTCGTGAAATAGAAAAATGTGTTGTGTGTTAAACCAAGAAAGAGAACGGTGGGTACTATATCCATAACTAGGTTAAGTGTGAAAGACACGGAAAACTGATTTATGAATAAATACATCCTAAAGGGATAATTATTTACAAAAATTATTCCTAGACAGAGAATCTAAAGTTCATCCATTGTGTCGCCAAGTGTTGTCCCTACTAAAACACCCTCCAAAATCTTTCTATATTCAAATTTTGGAGCCTACTTTCTATCATGTGAAATCTCACTTTTGGTCGTAAAGTGTTGCTTCATGTTTTTAAACATGTTTTTAGTATCTATGTTCCTTCCTAAGTGTCATCAAATCATCAAGAAGATCTATGACACATTTTGGGGTCGTAATACATTTTTAGTCACAAAATGACTCTTTTGGATCGCAATTACACATGCTTGGTCTGTTATACTTGGTGAGTTCTTGTGATTGGTCTTTTGATGCATAAGTTTTAGTCGTGGGTCCTATCTAAGTTATACCAATGAGTTTATTTGTGTCGTGTTTTATTTCATTGTGTTTTTCAAGGTTTCATCCCTCCCTTCCAAGCGCACAAAACATCCTCAGTGAAAAATCATGTTGCTTATCCCTTGTTGTTGCACACTACACCTTCCACTAGGTCTCCTTCTCCTATAGTTGAGTGCACAACACATCATCACTCATCAAGAGGTCCTCCTCGTATCTTGCAAGTGTGCCCTACATCCAAAAAGAGTCTCTTTTTCCCATTGTAACATTGTTGATCCCTAGACAAAAAATTTGCATGAAGAATGATATAATAGGATATGTTTGGGCTAATGTATTCTTTACATGTGTGATTTACATTTTTAGGTGTTCAATGGGGCATAGAAAATATTTTTGAGGAGTTTTGACCAAAAAAAACTCCCAAGGAGGCATCTTAAAGATGAAGGCATCATGTTGTGAAAGGTGAAAGAACAATGGATATCGATGATCAAAGTGGCTCATGGACAATCCAAGATCACTCAAGACCCTTTGGAGGGTAGATGGAAACAACAATGCAAGATATGTTACGATTATTGAAGACATAATGACAATGTCGTCACTAATCAAATAACTTTATGTACAAGTCACCATGAGTCCAAGTTATCAATATTGTTGACTTCTCGTGTTGTTGTCACATGATTATGTGGAAATTATGATGTAATTTTGGAAAATATTGTAAATATAAATATGTGGAAGTCCAAAGGTCACCTTGGAAATGTTATGAAACCAGCTCACAAAAATATAGAAAAGATAGATCAACGCCTTAGAAATAAACCTCTTCAAGGGGGCAACCTCCTTTACATTACACAAATGAACAATTCTTGGATGATACAAATGACAAGACCTCCTTTCTATATATAGGAGTCTAAGGGGTCATAATATAATTAGAGCCGACATAACAATAATAATATAAGGGCACAATAATAACAATATGGGGACTACATGGGTACAAGAATATAATAAGGTGGTTGTACTAATAACAATAAGGGATTAAACTAGTAGTATAGGGGCCTAACATGCCCCTCTCCTTCAAAAAATGTTGTCATCAACGCTTGAGTAGTTCTTGATGCTTCTATATAAAATTCTTGTCCTCCCATGTGGAATCTTCAGCGGGTAAGTTCTTCCACTTGATGAGATACTTTGAAATTGATCAATTCCGTAGCTATCGGGTTCTTGTTTTTATGACTACTCCAGGTTCTAATACGATTTTTCCTTCATATTCAAGTTCTGGAAATATTGTTTGAATAGAGATCTTCTATAAATTTTGAATGAGTGGCCACACTTATTTATCATTCTTCCATTGATCCCTTGCTTCATTTATCCAATCTGTTTGGATAATAGAAATAGCACAAAATAATGCTTCCACATCCTCATCCTTTCTTGAGAGTTCATCTGCAACAAAATTTTGCTTCCCTTTTCTATAGATGATGTCAAAGTCATAACCCAACATATTTGTGACCCATTTTTTTTGTTCTTATAAAGATAATATTTGTTCTAAAAAGTATTTAAGACTATCATGATCCATTTTTACCTTGAAGTGTCTTCCCATTAGCTAAGGTCGCCATTCCTTAAGTGCGTGTAGTATTGCCAACATTTCCTTCTCATAAATAGCTTGCTTGAGATGTAGCCGTAAAAATACCCAATCACCTACATCAAAAGTTTTTTCACTGTGATGTCGATCTACCTTTTGTTTCATTTGATTCTGCACCAAAGTGGCATTATCCTTTAAAAGTTGGAGAACTTGTTGTTGATTCTCAATGTGATCTCTCACTGCTTGAACCTTTTCTTCTTGATATGCCCTTCTATCTTGAGAGTTTTAGGAGTGGTAATTTCTTCCAATGCTTTTCAAGATATGGTCAGATTCATTTCTTGATGCTCGATGTGATCCTTCACTTCTTGAACATTTTTCTTCTTAATATCTCCTTCTATCTTGATAGTTTGAGGAGTGGTAATTCCGGCCAATGCATTACAAGATGTGGTTGTATTCATTTCTTCTTTCTCGATGTGATCTTTCACTTCTTGAACCTTTTTCTTCTTGATATGTCCTTCTATCTTTGAGAGTTTGAGGAATGGTAATTCTTGCCAATGCTTTACAAGATATGGTCAGATTCATTTTTTATTTCTCTGGGGTTAGTTACTGGTGTATATCCTCTTCTTTTGATGTTTATTGATCCTTTTCTTCCTCATCTTCATAATCTATGTAAAATAATTTCTTCTCAACACAGTTATGACCTTTAGTGCATTTTCTATCACAATTGTAACAAAGCCCTTTTTCTCTTTTTTCTTCTAGTTGTTGTGGTGTAAACCTTGTAGGTTTTTGAAGACTAGGAGAAAAAACACTTCCATAATTATAGTCGTGAGTGGTGGGATTCCTTGTTTCCATAATTTCTCTTTTAATTTTTCTTGCCCACTTGAATGCCTTCTCCAATGAATCAAGTTCCCAAAGACGAACCTCATGTTAAATGTTATCCTTTAAAGTACCTATGAAGACATCAATCCTTTGCTTCTCTGGAATATCATTTACCCTTATATTTAATTTTTGAAAGTCCTCAATGTGCTCTGCCATTGAACACTATTTTTTGAGATTTATCAATTGGCTAAAGAAGGTGTTTCTCTTTGTATCCTCATAATGTGCTATCATTTCCTCCATGAACATTGACCATGTAACAAGTGGTTTACGAGAACAAAGCCCTTTATACCATAAAAATTGATCTGGTTCTAAAATTTGAAGATGCAATACACAGCTTTTGTAATGGTTTCACCTCATGTAGATCAAAATATTGCTCCATCTGTAGTATCCAATTTACCAGATCCTTGCCATCAAACTTTCTCATATCGCCTTTTCTTGATTTTATCAGCTCGATCTTGAAACAATTGTAGCTCTGTAATTTCGGATCTTCCAGTTCTAAAATTGCGATCTACATTAGCCCTCTACGTCCTCTTTCCAATTCCACTGGTCTAGTTGAAATTGGATTCTCCAAGAAAGTGTTATGCACAATCTCCCAAGATGACCTGATTATATACCTTTTCAAAAGAGCGAACTTGTATGAAGTGCCACGTGTCACTGTTTTGACCTTCGTATTTGGAAAATATACATAGGAAACTACAGTCCGTCCTCTTTCTGTAACTTCTTATGAAATTTCAATCTGATGCTCAGAGATACAATTATGACTATTTTCCCCAGGTCACCTATTTGGGATGTAATTCGGCAGCCTGCAGAAACCCTACATGTCTTGGATTGTATCTCCTAAAATATAGCGAAGCAAGAGCTGAAATTCGGACCTGAGGTTCAAACAAATTTCTTCTCCAATGGGTTTTGGGTTTTACATTCTGAAACTTTGTAGCGAAAACGTTATAGTGAAAATTCCACGATGACCTATTTTAGATAAAATTCTGGAGCTTGCAAAAACCCTAACTTCCTCAAATCATATATCCTAAAATATGGCGAGACAAGATCTGAAATTCAAACCCAAGGTTCAGAAATATTTTTTCTCAAATGGGTTTTCTTTGTAGCTTCTTAAACATTAGAGAAAAAAGTTATAGCGAAAATTCCACAATGACCTTTTTTGGCGCAGCGATCCTTGTCATTATGGAAAGTTTGGTATTTCCCCTTATCATGTTTGGACTAGACAGAGAATACCCCAATATGCATCCTACCCACAAGTTGGGCTTATTGGGATTGTTCCTCTCCATCTATCCAATGGGTTGAGGTAACTTGAGATTGTTTTGATCCTTTCCTCTCATGGCAAGTGGTATCTCACTCAAGTGATGGGATGTAGGTGTTCTACCACTTGACTCTTGAGGGTCAAGGTGGGAATATCAATAGACGATAGGATGGAAGTGATATTTACCTCTTATGGTAAGTTGTGTCTCACCCATTATCATTGGACGACATGATTTGATCCTTACCCCTCATGGCAAGTAGTATCTTTCATGTTGTCATTAGATAACATGATGGTTATGATCCTTGCTTGGTAAGTTGTATATATCCTATTGTCATTAGATATAGGGTGGTAGTCGGAAGCTCCCCTATAATGATTCTTATTCTTTAGATAAAGAAATGATTTTTCAGCTCATGATCAAAGGAAAGATAAGTTGAGTTGAGTTGTGATGAAATGGATGAATTGTTGATGTAGATGAGATGAGGTCATAGGGCTTGACCTGGAGACTAGTAGGTTTTGGAGGATCAATCTCCCCTATCACTGATTAAGGATTATTCTTCTTCTATGAAATGAGTCCAAATGCAATGATGATGCATTTTCTTGCAATTATTATATTGATACATTTCATCTTAGATGAGACTTAAGATGTGTTAACTTTTCTTAGAGTGACATTTTTATTTACTATGATAGTTGCATTTCACCATTAATACTTTAAGTTCACCCCAGATAATCATTACATTATTCATATCTACACCATTATATATCAGTGTATGAAATTACATAGAAAGAAACAACATCACCATGATCATCAATGCAGTGGAATATAAAATGAATAGTAGAAGAAAGCATGCACACATATAGAGACACCAAGATTGGTCTGAGACCAGGGACAAACCCTCTATGGGGAAAACCCTTGCAAATATTCTTCTTCTTAGATCGTCATCAAATGATGTAGCAAAAGAGAGTACAATGATCCATCACTTTATCTATGTAGAAAAACAAAAATGATATCTATGAAACAGATCTAATCATGCTAGGAATCAAAACACTCATACTGATGGTTGTAATGTGATCACACAAATTGATATCATTTGTTGTATATTTTTTTCACTGTGTTGAACACTGTTGAGTATTGTTGTCACTGTGTCAAATATTATTGTCACTGACAATGATCCCAATACATATGTTTGTAGTAGAAACTAACAAGTCATATCTACAGATCTACAGATATGTGTAACAGTAGAGATAAATTCAAATCTACCTGATCACTGAGGCTAGTTGATGCCAAGATGTTAAAACCCTAGATCTGAACTAGGTTTCCCACATCAACATTGTCTGTGAGTGACTAAAACTTATGGGCCACTCTCATGGATACTGTATGCGAGTGATTGTGACTACAAATTCGCTCCCACGAGGTCTCTATGCATGTGACTCTGGCACTGAACTACAAAGACCCAAAGTTGCTCCTTAGAAAAGCTATGTGAGTGACCGAAAAACCAAAGTTGCACCCTTGTTGAGCTGTGTTGGTGATCGAGATGACAGGATCGCTCCCAAGGCTACCTGGTGCAAGTGGCTGGGGAACCTTCCAATATGCCTCTGAACCCAGAATTTCTCCCATACGCCTCTGTACCAACGTCCAAGGGTCTATAGTCTCTCTCACAGCTTGTATGCCAACAACCAAGGACCAAAATCACCTGTTTTGTGCCAAAAACCGAGATCCAGAATGCCTTGTTTTGTGCCAATAACCGAGATCCAGAATGCCCTGTTTTGTGCCAATAACCGAGATCCAGAAGACCCTAAACCAGAGTGAACCTTTTTCCTATAATTTCAAACCCTTGAGTGAACTTCTTCTATAAAACCTATGCGAAACAAGAAAAAAGAGAAGATAAGATGTGTCCAAATGATATTGAGGTCTCTCTTATTTATAGGATTTCCTTAGGGGTCACTGACCCAAGTAGTTGCTCATGTGGTTAGGGCTAGCCCATTCCATAATACATGTATGGATAAAATAATTCGTAACTCAACTTCCGCTTAACCAAATTGGGTTATCTTTAGGTCGATTTTGGTCCTCTAGAAAAGAGGAATCCAATGCAATCATTATCTCATTCATTTGACTTGTCCAAGGTGTAGTTTTACCGCAGTTGCCAAAATTAACACTCCCTCTCAACCAAGGAGAATTTCACCTACCAATATTTTTCCATCAAATAATATGCCATTCTAGAATCTTCAAGCATCCTCACATATCATTACAGATCATATTTTTCATGTAGTAGTCGTGCCATGTCCATATAAAGTGTCTCATCATCACAAATCATCATTGTACATATCGATCTATCCTTTGCTTATTTATGCTTATCTCTTGATTGTTCCTTCTCATATGTTGAACATTCTCAGATATAGAAGAAGAATAATTTTGATACCGGAGGGGAGATTAAGCTACCAACCTCTATCCACTAGGATGTTATCTAGAATAGTTTTCGGCAGGCTACTATCTGGAATGTTTTCATCAGAGAGCATATCATCAGGGAGAACATCTCAACCTAGAATCACATCGGGGAGAAATAGCCTCCACCCATACCGAGAAATAGGATAACTCGTCACACAGGGGTGTAAACTCTCGACCCTATATCACATAGGGGAGTACACACTCGACCCTAGAATTTCAATGGGGATCTTTGCCCTCAACCCAGAGTCATACTGAGTAATCTCAAACCATCCTATTTCCTACTGATTTTCCCATCGATGACCCAGAATAGTCATGTGGTAGAACACCTGCATCATAATCGCCTTGCATCATTGGGGGAATTTTGAGGTCTAAAATGGGCCTCGTAAGAAAAATGTACAACCAAAATAAACTTTATAACAACCAATAGGATTCAAGATGATGATGTCAACCATGAGGGATGATTCAACCTTTTTGGAGTAAAAAAGTAAAAAGATTAAAAAATAATAAAATAATAAAACTACTTTTTCAATTCATATTTTCAACTTATCTCCCTAAGGTTTTACTCAAATTTCGAGCAAGGGTACTCATTTGATGTTAAATTTAATTCGTCTTCCAAGAAGTACCCATGTTACATACTTTCAATGGACCCTACTACACGATAAATCATAAATACATGAAAAAATGTGAATGGAATCACGTATTTCATGTATTTCTCATTTTTTGTGTAGTGCGGTCCTATGGAAGTATGCAACATTTATACTCCTTGGATGAGGAATCAATTTTTTTGCATCCAACGAGTGTTTCCGCTTGAAATTTTAGTAAACCAATAGGGAGATAAGTTGAAAATGCGAGTTGAAAAAATAGTTTTTTCTTTTTTCCCTCTAAATTTGATGATGCAATCTAACCTTATTTTATTATTTCCACTATTATTTTATAATTTCCTTAAGAGGCCCATTTTATACCTCAAAATTCCCCTATTATGTACACCCCCAAGCACACCCTCAAATCGTTGGAAACATGAGGAGTGATATTCCCAACAAGCCTTGCTTGTGGGTATGATGCCAACTAGGGTATATTCTCCAAAGACTAAGATAGGGTGAGCTACAACTCCAACCCTATGGATAATAGATAGGAATAACTCCATATATAGACAGGGTAATGCCCTATTGTATAGAGTTCCCTCAACCCCACTAGCCCTCCATCTTGATTCCTCGCCCTGGGAGCTCAAACATGGTAGGAAGAGTTGGATTAGTGTCCTCAGTCAACGCATCCCCTCATTCAGAGGGGATGCTCTCTGAAAACCAAGATGCCTTAGAGAGAATATTTGAAATTTGCTTGTTTCAATAGAAGTTGTTTCTTGTTCATACAAAACATCAAATAAAATATCATGTCAGATCATATATAATCATATGAATCGCAAATGGATACCATAATCATCCTCCCTCTCAAGGAGGTGCCAACCACAAGCCTAATTTTGTTTCAAACAGTTGCACTGTCTCAATATATGAGAGAATCTTAGTCCCAACTATAAATATGGGACTTACTACCAATTAGATCATCATAATTTATCCATGGCTTATCTAGATCATGCTTAGATAGCTCTCTAGGGAGCTTCTTCATCATGCTTCATGGCTAGCCATGCTAGCAACATCATGATCAAATTTTGTCATGCTATGGACTTATCATCCAAGATATCATGGCAGATATTATACTAAATCAGCATCCAAATGAGTTTATCAACAACAATCTCAAATATACAACACTCAATGTTGTACCATCAACAACAAAGTTAACTCATCAGAGTTTATAAACCAAATCACTCCCATTATCAAAGTCAACATTATCATAGTATTAATACTTTCAACCAAGGAATGAGTAGAGATCATATCAAATCATTACTTCATCATGCCAACAAGTTGTAATCAGTTATGCAATATCAATTCAAACTTTATTAGGTCATAATCATAACATAAGTCATTCATGTCACTAGATGCAAATGCATACACCAAGGATGAGTCATGTCCATGGTGAATCATAGCTATCAATACTTAAACCATTTTTCTAGGAACAAGGAGGATAATACAAAATCATTTTTCCAAATACTCACATAAGTCATTATGCCCACATAGCATAGACATTAGGTTAATTCAACAATCGTCAAATTAGATCAGTTTAAGTCTAAATTTTCTTATGTAGAGAGATCTATAGTCAAAGCATTTCTCAATCATCAATTCACAGTTATTGTCAAGCATCATGCTATCCTCATGTAGCATAAACATAGTGACATATCTATATGTATGTCCCAGCCACCCACAAATACAAGTTCAATCTGCATGTTCATGTTATGGAAAAAGTTCCTGCTATTAGATCTTGTTTTTATCTGCAATACATCTGTTGTATTGATATCTTCTAGGTGACCATCTGATTTCATACAAAATACTTCATTTTATGATCAACAATTTAACCCAACAACTTCATAAGTTAGTTAATAATGACATACTATGTCAGGGACATCATGATTCTGAGTTCAGATAGCTTCAGATGATGATAAAAAATAGTCAAACCTCTAGTCCCTCTCTTCAAGCCAGTATGGGAGTGACTTTAGCTGCCTGGACAATATTGAAGCGTTAGCATGCAAGTAACCAGGGATGAAATATCCTATATTTTTTTACTGCGACCAGAGAAAAAACCCTAATTTCTGAATGGGCTTTAGATCTAAGACTCTACTGCAACTCAATACTATCAGATGCACATAAATCATCCTATAGAATAAAAATAGTAATAATAGTAAGAATATTGAGAAGTGATTCTCCCTCTGAATGGGGATCTGCATCATTCACCTTAATTCATGTACGCAACCTGTCTCTACTAGATTCATGCAGCATTAGATCTGTTAGATCATAAACATATGGCTATCAGCATCATGACATCAATAAAGTCTTAGACTCAAAGTAGCAGATAGATCTCAAATATTATGAACACAATAGCACTTTCTATCTAGTCACTCCATCAAGTTAGGACACTCAGTTTAATCATATGTCTTCAATACAAGACCAGGGTATAAGAGATTTGTAATATCAATCTTACACTTATACATATCACATCAAAGTTACCATGATCTTCATGACCAATGAAATCAAATTAGGTCATTCAATAAATCTTTATCAAAACAATAGGAGTGTCAATCACTCTTTGCATATGCTTATCACAATAATTACCAATAGACTCATGTATAGGAGTCAATGAACTATCATTCTATATGAAATCCATCATGACAAGTATCAAGAGTATCATTTTCTAGAGCCAAGGTGCTAGCTTTATTTATAGGATCAAGATATCCAACAAATAGATCATAGATGTTAGTCTATCATCAAGTGTATCAATGTATCAATAACCTCATATAATTCAATAAGATAAAAAATGTTCAACACCAAGTGCATATTTTCATCATAGGAAACATAGATCCAAGTCACTTTCATATGCATCTATGAGCTATTAAAGAAAGAGGCATTCTTGTCATACCTTAAGGTTTATCAAGCCAATAGATGAAACACAACATACCATTCATACCTTGTGGTATTCTAACACCTGAGCACCTACTCCTTAGACATAGGTCACTTGAAGCACTTTGTCACATTTTCATCATGTAGCTCTTTATCTCTTTCCAGATCTGCGTCTCAAAATGATCCTCAAGAAGGATCTACTCATCACTTCTCATCAAGCAGGTTAGAAACATCCATATACTCAAATACATATGCAGGAATTACAAACAATAAACATAATCATTAGATCCATAAATCTAACAAGTAAGAAGCATCATAAGTAAATAAATACTTATCTTCAATGAGAGGTGATCCTCTCCTTATTGAACCAATCTTCAAGAGCCATCAATGTCCATGGTTCATATACCAATGTTGTCTTCAAGTGTCCAATGAGATCTGATAGGGATTATCCCATCTAGGACTTCATCGAATCTTCGTCAAGTATTTCACATAGACCATGCTATCAAATCTCAAGTCTTTACCATAAAACATGCTATCAAATCTAAAATATTTACCATAAACCATGGTTTTCTCTCCAACCTTAAACTCATAGAATCCATCAAACCCTAATCATCAATATGCCTAGGGTTTTCTTCAAAACCCTAGAATTCTTTTAGGTCTCTGCCATCCTCTTCATGCTTCCATAAAAGGTATCATCATCAAGGTGATCTCCATGGCTTTTCTTCAACCCAACTTTGATACCATGTTAAATCTTCTTAGATTGACATTGTTCTTTACTATGATAGTTGCATTTCACAATTAATACTTTAAGTTCACCCCATATCATCATTACATTATTCAGATCTACACCATTATATATCAGCATATGCAATTACATATAAAGAACCAACATCACCATCATCACCAATGCAGCATAATATCAAAGGAACAGTAGAAGAAAGCATGCACACATATAAAGACACTAGGATTGGTCTAAGACTAGGGAAAAACCCACTATGGGGAAAACCCTTGCAAATATTCTTCTTCTTATATCGTAGTCAAATGATCCAGCAAAAGAGAGTACAATGGTCCATCACTTTATCTATATAGCAAAAAAAAATGATATCTATCAAATAGATCTAATCATGTTAGGAATCAGAACCCACATATTGATGGTTGTAATGTGTTATCACAAACATATGTCAATTGTTGCATACTACTGTCACTATCTCAAACATTGTTGAGTATTATTGTCAATGTGTCAAAAATTATTGAGCATTGTTGTCACTGACAATGTGCCCAATCCATATGTTTGCAAAGGAAGCTAACAAGTTAGGTCTACAGATCTACATATCTATTAAAAAATAGAGAGAAATCCAAATCTACTTGATCACTGAAGCTAGTTGATTCCAAGATTTCAAAATCCTAGATCTAAACTGTGTCTCCCTCATCAACATTGTCTATGAGTGACTGAAACTTTTGGGTCACTCTCATGGATATTGTATGCGAGTGACTGTGACTATAAAGTCGCTCCCAGGAGGTATCTATGCATGTGACTCTGGCACTGAACTAAAAAGACACAAATTTTCTCCAACAAACCAAATTCACACCCTTGTTGAGTTGTCTGAGTGACCAATATGACAGGGTCACTCTGAGGGCTACCTGGTGCAAGTGACCGGGGATTGGAACCTTCCAATCTACCTTTGAACCTAGAGTCACTCCCATAAGCCTTTGTGCCAATGTCCAAGGGTCTATAGTCTCTCTCATAGGCTTGTGTGCTAATGACAGGGGACCAGAATGCCCTGTTATATGTCAGTGACCGAGATCTAGAAGGACCTAACTGAGCGAACCTTTTTCCTGTAATTTTGAACCCTTGAGTGAACTTATTTCGTTGAACCTGTGTGAACCAAGATAAAAGAGAAGAGAAGATGTGTCTAAATGATCTTGAGGTATCTTCTATTTATAGGATTTCCTAAGGGGTCACTTGGGGTTAAGACTGACCCAAGCAGTTACTCATGTGGTTAGGGTTGACCCTGTTAGTGCCTAGATTTACCTTAGGCTAAGGAAGGTAGGATCTAGGGCCAACATCAAACCATGCTCAGCCTAGTAGCTAGCCCTACCAGGTCAGGAGAGGGCTCTCTCCGAGTCAATCTCTGCAAATTATGGTCAATGAGGGCTTGATATGACTGAAATATCTTCTGATCTTAGGCTAGGTATGAGTGCTACAGAGTTTGATTGAATAAAAAGATGATTTTGGGTGCGGGGATTGAGGATCAGTCCTGCGGAGATCTCAATGGGGCAAGGTAGGCAATCATTTTGGCAATTAAATTTGAATCAGATGGGAGGAATAGATAGGTGAGGTGTTGAAGAGGGCAAGAAAAATCATGGATCCTCCTTAAATAGCTGAAAACATCAAATAACTAAAGCAAACTTCAAGTAGAGCACTGCACGTTCAATGGATTCTACTTACACTCTTGTTTGTTTAGTTCAGAGGAAATAAGATAGATAATGGCATACAATCACATAAACAAATTCACAATTAGAAAGAGAAGCACTGTACCAAGACAAATTTCCACATGAATCCCAAAGAGTGCTGCAAATCCTGGTCTCAATTCCTTAGCAAAAATGAAAATTTGAGTGTACAATGAAGTTCCTTTCTTTCTCAAGAGTCCAACCATGCTAATGACTGAAAAAACATAAGATATAGGCAAAAAACAACTCATCCTAGCCTCTAGGGGTCAAGCTCATGATTTTAGGAGATGTTCCAACTAATTCTAAACTGAGAAATACAAATTAGGTAGTGTAACAACTTGCCTCTATAAACTAGGGAACTTATTCATTCAGTTGCATACTACCTTTTCATGGATGAATCTACCTCCATAAGTGAAAATTTGACATATTTACATCATGATCCATTAATGTACATTAAATTACATCACAAAATTGGCATTAAGAAGGTGAAAAATTCAAACTGGCAAAAGCTGGGTGAAAAACAGAGCAATACTTGGTCAAACAGGCAATTTTTCCTCTATGCATCGTGCCTGATTCTCTATGTGTCACGCCTATTTGGACCCACTTTTGGAGGCCTTCCCCGTGCCTAAATTTGCTCCAGGTGTGCTTGTTGGAAAGGTATACCTGTCTACTTTCCAACCCAAGTACAATTTTCCAATTTGGCCTCCATTTGACCCTCCAAAAGTCTATTCTCCCAACATTTCTTCCTGTGTGTCAAAATAGGGGTAGTGAGGCCATTTTTAGGGTGTTTTTGACCTTTTTGGGGGCTCAAAACCTATCAAAATTTCTTGGCCATTTGTGATCATGCATATTTTTTCATGAAAAATCCAAATATTTTGAGTTTTTGTCAAAATTATGCCTCCATCAAAAGCGAGCATCGGGTGGCGCAGCGCATAGAGCAGAAATTTCTGTGTTTTAGCCCAAAAATTTCAAAAATGCAAAAAGTTTCCCAAATTTTTTGAAATTTGGGCTGAGTCTTCTCCATCAAGCATTGTGTTAGGCCAAGGAAGCCTTAGCCAATATTTGAATTCCTTCATGCTCCTTTCGCCTCCTCGATGCCCTTTTCAACTTTGCTTTCAAGCTCTTGATTCTTGCCTTGCAAGTTTTGTTTTTCGCCAAGTAATGGTAGGCCATGTGCCTCAACAATGTCTTCTCTTTGTTGGAATTCTCTATCATCCTTTCCCAACTGCAAGTTTTTCCTCTCAAGCCAAGATTCACACTTAGCTTGAATTTCCCTTTCAAGTGTTGTCGACTTGGTTTTCCTTCTCTTAGCAACTTGCTGGTTGCTTGCATGTTTTTGAGCTCCATGGATGAGAGGGACCGATGAGGGGAGGATTTGAGGCTAGCTGTAGGGTTTTGGGGAATGAAAGGGTTTAGGGAATAGTATTTAGGCTTTGTGATAGCAATTAAGGTTGGGGATTTGTAGTTAGGATTTGGGAAAATGGGAATTGGGGATATGGATGACTGAATATGGGAGTTAGGGAATGGGTGGATAAGCTGAGAAAATGAATGGAGTGAAAAAATGAGGGAGTGGCAGAACAAACTTGGCAGCAAAATGACGAGTACAAACTCTAGGCAATGGCTTTTGAGAAATTACAAGGTATTAGGGTTTTAATTTTCTTTTACACAACCACCATGAACTTTAAGAAAAACTCCTTCACTTGCAAGGGAAAGAGCTTGAATTACTTGCACATTTGAAGATTTGAGCAATTTTGCCAACTTGAGAGAGTTTGGGATAAAATTGGGCTTGGTAGCTCTACGCGCCGCGCCTCAAACCCAATGCACCACACCTCAAACCCAATGTGCTACACCTTCTCTATGTGCCGTGCCAGTGTAAATTTGCACTAGAAATTGCATCCCAATGCGCTGTGCCAATTATGTGCGCCGTGCCAGTTGCCCAATGCGCTACGCCACCACCCAGTGCATAGCGCTTTTTGTAGGAGACCTTTGGAGGCCTTCCCTGTGTCCAAATTGGGCGCAGGATAGCTAGTTGGAAATATATTTGAGTCTAATTTCCAACCCAGCTATAATTTTTCAATTTGGTGTTCATTTTCCCTGTCAAAAATCAAATCTCCCAAGACTGATCAAAATGTGCCAAATGAGGCTGCCTAAAGGGAGAGTGTTGTTGCAGTAAACTTGTGAAGGTGTTCCACAACTCCAAATTGAGCTCATGATATCTCATTGGAAATATATTTGTGTTTATTTATCATTTGACTCATCAACAAAGTCATTTTGCCAACCAAGCTAGGAGAAAATGTGATTTTCCCAAGGTCACTACAGAGGTGCATCAATTCTCCCGAGGAAACTATATTTTTGACATTTCTCTAAAACCACAACACCTGTGTAAAAAGTGAAGGAGGTTTTTCTTCCTTGGTCCATTTTAGACAAAAACGTCTCTAATTGTTCCCAAATTCATCTTTTATTTCTCAAAAACATCATTGAAGTAAAACCTATCTTAATGTGTGGAACAGGGGATTTGTTGAAATGAAGCGAAATGAAGGGGATAAGGGGCTTCTAAATTCTTGAGAAAATTTTGGAAGTAGGGAGGGATGTTAGGAAGTAGAGGAAAGTGGAATTTCACAGATTGAGTGAGGGGAAGGCGTCCAAAAGGGCTAAACATAGGCCCAACCTAGAAAATTGTCAAGTTGTAGCAAGAAACTAGGGTTTGTGCGAAAATGAGGAATTTGTGGGATCTCAGTGATGGGAAGTGTTTAATAAGGTACATTAAGGATAGGGGAAGGTGTATGAACATCAGGATACAAGTTTTGTTGATGATTTCACCCTCCAAGAGAAATTACCCTCAGAACCCTAGGAGAGGGAAATGAACCTTACCTAGGCACAACTGAAGCAAGAACAATGTGTAAAATGACCCAGTGGAACTTGACATGATGATGAAAACTCTCTGAATGATGGTACACTCATCTAAATGGTGACATGGACCGACATTTGGACAACTTTGAAAGGAGTAAAAGCAAACCCTAGACCTAATACCTAGTGACCAAATTTTGCTTGAAGACTCACTGAAATGACAAAATTTGACCTCGACACCTTAAAATCACTTTGTAAGAGCATGTTTGATCACTGGAGGAAGGCTGCAAAGACTGACACTAACATTGGCTCCAATGGGGATGGTAGCTCCTTGGAGGTGCCAAGAACTACAGATCTTTGGAAAGCAGACAGTGCCTTCATCCATTAGGCAATGGAGTCAAAAACTCAAGTTGAAATGCATGACTGAAAAATGATGAATCGATGACACAAACTGACTCTCACTCAACTAAAAACTAACTCAACACTTAAAAACAATGGACAATCTGGAAATGATGCTCAATATGAAGCTTATTCAATACAACCTACTCTAGTTGTTCCATTCACCACCTGATCAAGTGAAATGAAACAACCAATGCAACCAAGTAAGCATTCCGGCTGCTATTTGAATTCTCTGCAAGTGCTTTCTTATTAACAACAAGAGAGAACTATTGAAAGGCAACCCCCATGAAAACTTGGAAACAGATCCGTTGAATCCTATGGATTCTCTATCCACCTCCAAAAACACTGCATAAGGATCTCGAAGTTCATGCACACTGGGACTTAGCTCATCCAATGGATTACTTCTCTTCTCTTCATACCATGAATGCAAACTTTGATCTGAGCTTTGTGACGAGACTCCTACTAAAAATGACAAAGAGACCGGCTGCCGGATCAAGTTTGTATTAATACTTTTGTCAAGCTGACAGATAGGAGAAGGACTTTGACTATGGACATTATCCAACACATCAGCTATTGGATCATGAAAAACTTGAAAAGACTATTGCAACCCATTTTCTATTGGTTCCGATGAGATTGCATTACTTTCTACAGGCTGCTCATTTGAAGATATACTATGTAGTTTTCCCTTCAAAAACTGAAATGATTCAAAACAAAATGGTACAGAATCATCTTGTATCATTTGATCATATGGTTCAGCTTCCAAATCTTCATCTGCAACCTGACATTCAATGGCAGTCGAGGGCTGCAAATGTGGACAAGAGAAGTCTTGAACAAGGTTTTCATTGCCCTCAAAAAGTTTCAGATCAAGACTTGTCAACAGTTGATTTCTGAGCACATGAATGTTGTCTCTAATGAACTGAAATGAAGCAAAAAAAAAAAGGCAAAGATCATTCAATTACTTCAAAATTTGTTGCACTTTCCTTGTCACTGTCATAGCTGATATGCATTGGTTGATTACTATACTCGAGCTGCTGAAAATGAACTTCTTCCTCCCACAAACTAGCTGCTGATTTGTTTGCAAGATTAGCTTCTGTTTGGAGAACATAATCATTATCATACTGATCAAACTGAGGCAAATCATCAATATAAAACACATCATCAAGCATACATGTCATATCAATAGATCTCTCTTCTCCAAGATGATCTACAAAACAATCATTATCAGATCTATGACAACTAGGATAAAAAAGAAGATGTTTTGGATCATCAACTTGTTCTTCTTCAATCAGTGAGCCATGGGATTGAACAATATACTCATTCCTTGTGGTGATCCTTTGCATCAACTCTTCCACTGCACTTGCCAAAATGTCAAGCTTTACCTCTAGAGATGTTGATTCCTCCGGATCTATGTTTTTCATCTCTTCTTCCTTCAACTTTTCCCTTCAAATCAGAAAATGAGCCTCTACATCTACTGCATTGTTCTGCATCTCTTCAAGTGTTGCAAGATTCCTTTCTCTCAACTGGAACTCCATTTCCAGATCAAAGGCACCCGGATAGTGCAAGAGAGCAGATCCAAGAGGAGGTCTTATATTAACCGGCATCGAAAAATAAACTTGGTTAAATCTGGCAGAAAACTATTGTACTCTCTCCCCTGACAATCTTTTCAGCTAGTTATATTCTTCTATAATCAAGAAAGGGTTCTGTCTGACCACCCACCTGTCGAGGAAAACTTTGACGAACTGCTGGAAATCTGAGATGCTTGCATCAGGCAGGGTTTTGAACCAACTCTTGACTTTGCCTTGCAAAGAAAGAGCAAAAAGCCTAATACTAACATCTTCTTCATCAACTTCAAAAAGGTCAACGAAATACTCAAGATTCAATACATGTCTCTCAGCAGTGATATTTTTGCGTTCACCATCAAATCTTGGTAGATATAGATCATGATTTTTAGGGAAAGCGTGGGATATAGGAGGTAAAATCAAAGGCTTGTATCGATCTGGAATTTTACAAGGTATAGGGGTATGTACAGAAGGTATAGAATTAGTCTTGGTCTCTTGAGGTTCATCAATTTGAAGACGGTCATCACAAGATTCAGAAAAAGGGTCTTGATCAAGCTCAAAGGCATGCAAATCTTTGGTATTCACAAACTTCAAAGGGAAGGAATCAAATGCAGGTCGAGGATCTCTTCTCAAATACAATATACTTTGCAAAGCCTTCTTGACATTCTCGGGAAAAGAGAAGAAATAATTTAGAACAAAGAACAAAATGTCTTGGATGAAATTCCAACTTGAATACCTGATCTGTCCATATTGTCCTTTCATGTTTTTGCTGGTCAGGATCATCCTCTAGTGGAGTCTTTGGATCTGATCTCAAAACTGATTTGGAATCACCAGGTGAATGATTTCAGCCTTGCTGTGTCTGATCATTGTTCACCATCAATAATCAAATCTGAACTTGATACATGTACTGGGGCAATTTGCAAGTCAGATGTTCAGCTTATAAGACTAGACTGGAGATTTACTGAAGCAGCTTTTATCTACTTTCGCTAATGCAAAGAAAGAGCATTTCGAAGGCTACCTAGCTAACTTCAGGCTCCGTCTGTAGTTTATAAAGCAAAAACACTAACAAACAAATAAACTTTTCTTCCCTAGTATGGTCGCCACTATGTTAGTGCCTAGATTTACCTTAGGCTGAGGAAGGTAGGATCTAGGGCCAACATCAAACCATGCTCAGCCTGGTAGCTAGCCCTACCAGGTCAGGAGAGGGCTCTCTCCGAGTCAATCTCAGTAAATTATGGTCAATGAGGGCTTGAGATGACTGAAATATCTTCTAATATTAGGCCAGCTATGAGTGCTAGAGAGTTTGATTGAATAAAAAAATGATTATGTTGGCTCAGATGGAAAGATAGATTTTGGGTGCGGGGATTGAGGATCAGTCCTGCACAGATCTCAATGGGGCAAGGTAGGCAATCATTTTGGCACTTAAATTTGAATGATATGGAAGGAATAAATAGGTGAGGTGTTGAAGAGGGAAATAACAATCATGGATCCTCCTAAAATAGCTGAAAACATCAAATAACTAAAGCAAACTTCAAGTAGAGCACTGCACTTTCAATGGATTCTACTTACACTCTTGTTTGTTTAGTTCAGAAGAAACAACATAGATAATGGCATACAATCACATAAAAAAATTCACAATTACAAAGAGAAGCACTGTACTAAGACAAATTGCCACATGAATCCCAAAGAGTGTTGCAAATCCTGGCCTCAATTCCTTAGCCAAAATGAAAATTTGAGTGTACAATGAAGTTCATTTCTTTCTCAAGAGTCCAACCATGCTAATCACTGAAAAAACATAAGATATAGGCAAACAAAAACTCATCCTAGCCTCTAGGGGTTAAGCTCATGAGTTTAGGAGATGTTCCAACTAATTCTAAACTAAGAACTACAAATTATGCAGTGTAACAACTTGCCTCTATAAACTAGGGAACTGATTCATTTAGTTGCAAACTACCTTTTCATGGATGAATCTACCTCCATAAGTGAAAATTTGACATATTTACATCATGATCCATCAATGTACATTAACTTACATCACAAAATTGACATTAAGAAGGTGAAAAAGTCAAACTAGCAAAAGCTGGGCGAAAAACGGAGCAATACTTGGTCAAACAGGCAATTTTTTCTCTATGTGCCACGCCTGATTCTCTATGCATCACACCTGTTTGGACCCATTTTTGGAGGCCTTCCTGGTGTCCAAATTTGCTCTAGGTGTGCTTGTTGGAAAGGTATACCTATCTACTTTCCAACCCAAGTATAATTTTATACTTTGGCCTCCATTTTCCCCTCCAAAAGTCCATTCTCCCAAAACTGCTTCCTGTGTGTCAAAATAGGGGCAGTGAGGCCATTTTTAGGGTGTTTTTGACCTTTTCGAGGGCTCAAAACCTGTCAAAATTTCTTGGCCATTTGTGAGTATGCATGTTTTTTCATTAAAAATCCAAATATGTTGAGTTTTTTTCAAAATGATGCCTCCATCAAAAGCGAGCACCAGATGGCGTGGCACATAGAGTAGAAATTTCTGTGTTTTAGCCCAAAATTTTCAAAAATGCAAAAAGTGTCCCAATTTTTTTGAAATTTGGGCTGAGTCTTCTCCATCAAGCATTGTGTTAGGTCAAGGAAGCCTCAGCTAATATCTGAAGTCCTTCATGCTCCTTTCGCCTCCTTGATGCCCTTTTCAACTTTGCTTTCAAGCTCCTGATTCTTGCCTTGCAACTTTTGTTTTTCGCCAAGTAATGGTAGGCCTTGTGCCTCAACAATGTCTTCTCTTTGTTGGCATTCTCTAGCATCCTTTTCCAACTGCAAGTTTGTCCTCTCAAGCCAAGATTAACGCTCAGCTTGAATTTCCCTTTCAATTATTGTCAACTTGGTTTTCCTTCTCTTAGCAACTTGCTAGTTGCTTGCATGTTTTTGAGCTCCATGGATGAGTGGGACCGATGAGGGGAGGATTTGAGGCTAGCTGTAGGGTTTTTGGGGAATGAAAGGGTTTAGGGAATAGTATTTAGGCTTTGGGATAGCAATTAGGGTTTGGGATTTGTAGTTAGGATTTGGGAAAATGGGAATTGGATATAGGGATGACTGAATATGGGAGTTAGGGAATGGGTGGATAAGCTGAGAAAATGAATGGAGGAGTGAAAAAATGAGGGAGTGGTAGAACAAACTTGGCAGCAAAATGACGAGTACAAACCCTAGGAAATGGCTTTTGAGAATTCACAAGGTATTAGGGTTTGAATTTTCTTTTACAAAACCACCATAAAATTTAAGAAAAACTCCTTCACTTGCAAGGGAAAGAGCTTGAATTACTTGCACATTTGAAGATTTGAGCAATTTTGGCAACTTGAGAGAGTTTGGGATAAAATTAGGCTTGGCAGCTCTACGCGTCGCGCCTCATAACCAATGTGCCGCGCCTCAAACCCAACGCACCATGCCTCAAACCCAACGCACTTTGCCTTCTCTATGTGCTATTCCAGCGTAAATTTTCACTGGAAATCGCAGCCCAATGCACCGCGCCAGTTGCCCAATGCGCCGCGCCACCACCCAGTGCATAGTGATTTTTGTAGGAGACTTTTGGAGGCCTTCATGGTGTCAAAATTGGACGCAGGATAGCTCATTGGAAAGCTATTTGAGTCTTCTTTCCAACCCAACTATAATTTTTTAATTTTGAGTTCATTTTCCCTATCAAAAGTCAAATCTCCCAAGACTGGTCAAAATGTTCCAAATGAGGCTGCCTAAAGGCAGAGTGCTGTTGCAGTAAACTTTTGAAGGTCTTCCGCAACTCCAAATTGAGCTCATGATAGCTCATTTGAAACATATTGTGTCTAGTTATGATTTGACTCATCAAGAAAGTCATTTGGCCAATAAAGATAGGAGAAAATTTGATTTTCCCAAGGTCACTACAAAGGTGCATCAATTCTCCCGAGGCAATTGTATTTTTGACATTTCTCTAAAACCATGACACCTGTCTAAAAATTGAAGGAAAATTTTCTTTCATGGACTATTTTGGACAAAAACCTCTCTCAGTTTTCCCAAATTCATCTTTTATTTCTCAGAAACATCATTGGAGTAAAACCTATCCTGATGTGTGGAACAGGGGATTTGTTGAAATGAAGCGAAATGAAGGGGATAAGGGGCTTCTAAATTCTTGAGAAAATTTTTGGAAGTAGGGAGGGATGTTAGGAAGTAGAGGAAAGTGGAATTTCAAATATTGAGTGAGGGGAAGGGGTCCAAAAGGGCTAAACACAGGCCCAACCTAGAAAATTGTCAAGTTGTAGCAAGAAACTAGGGTTTGTGCGAAAATGAGGAATTTGGGGGATCTTAGTGATGGGAAGTGTTTAATAAGGTACATTAAGGATAGGGGAAGCTGTATGAACATGAGGATACAAGTTTTGTTTATGATTTGACCATCCAAGAGAAATTACCCTCAGAACCCTAGGAGAGGGAAATGAACCTTACCTAGGCATAACTGAAGCATGAACAATGTGTAAAATGACCCAGTGGAACTTGACATGATGATGAAAACCCTCTGAATGGTGGTACACTCATCTGAATGGTGACATGGACCGACATTTGGACAACTTTGAAAGGAGTAAAAGCAAACCCTAGACCTAATACCTAGTGACCAAATTTTGCTTGAAGACTCACGGAAATGACAAAATTTGACCTCGACACCTTAAAATCACTTTGTAAGAGCATGTTTGATCACTGGAGGAATGCTACAAAGACTGACACTAACAGACCCATTCCATAATGCGTGTATGAATAAAATAATTCATAACTCAACTTCCTCTTAACCAAATTGGGTGATCGTTAGGTCGATTTTGGTCCTCTCAAAAAGATGAACCCAATGCAATCACTATCTCAATCATTTGACCTATGAAAGGTGTAATTTTCCCGCAATTTCAAAAATTAACAAGATGCAAATAGAAATTCACCCCTAGTTGAGAAGGTGTGTTGAAAATTGGGAAGCTTCGGGATGAATTTCCCCAAATGGAAACCCTCTTCCCCCAAAGGAAATCCCATCACACCCCAATGATGAATTTGAATTAGATAAAATAAATCATTATTTAATATAGCTCAAATCCACTTGGTCAAGACATCATCAAAGCAACTTGGTAAATGAATTATTAATAATATATTATGGGATACATAATGAAAAAGGTGAAGTCGACTTGTTTGTATAATTCCCTAGAAATGGAAAATTGTTACATGTCAACATTATATAAATAAGAGTCTCATCACTAAATAAAAGCATAACATATCACGCTCATCTTGATTTGGATCTACTCGGTGAAGAAAAAGTCTCACATGTTCCTGTGGCACATAATCTTCAATTCAATCTATCATTATATGGAAATATTATTTTGTGATAGGATGAACTTATAGGGAACCATATCTCTCTATTGACTCGAATTGTTTTCTATGGTCCATTCTATGACATGAATGTATTTCGAATGGTTTTCTTGTCTAAATTCTAATGTAACTCACATAAAAATTACAATGGCATGTTTGGTTCAGGGTCTCTCCCCTTTATGGATCATATCTATATTACAATATCACAAATTTGTATGGCATTCTCCGTGAGAGTTTCAAAAGGAAATTTCTATGGAAGTTTCGTATGAAGTGGCTAGCACATATTTTCTCTATGGATTGATGCTCGCACTTTCTGTGGCTCTTTTTATTGGTTACAAATTCTCGATCTTTGTTCTCGTGTTTAGATCTACGCTCCATTACATTCCCTCTAGATTGATATTTTATTAGTAGAATAATACAATGGAATCATAATTCTTATTGAAACGATCTTATGTTACTGTGACTCACATCCTTAACTTTATACACAATGACTTTTTATTTTAATTGTTAGGAAAAATACTGAGAGGGGGGGTTGAATCAGTATTTTTAATTCACTTTAACTTTCAATTTCACATTCAGAATTTTGTATGTTATTTCTCTTGATGTAACCCACGTGTGTATGCAGCGCTAGTGAATGCAAACAATGTATATCCAGTTTACTTAATTTTTCATATCTTTCATAAGTGCGTTAACTTAATCATTGCATTAGTAACTCATTCTTCATCCATAATGCAGTAAATAACAAATAACACACATCACATAAGAAACACACATAAAACACTAGGATTTTAGGTGGAAACCCAATGTGGGAGAAAATAACTTTTATCGGCGTCTTTGTATGATTTATTATTATATAAAGAAAATATTCATTACATCATGTACCGGTGTAGACTCTTACTAGCATGCAGGAACCCACCTATAGGAGGCTACAACCTCCACTTGTTCTCCAACACCCACTGAAAGGGAGCTACAAAGCCTTGATCTCGTTTACCAGCTCCTACCGAAAGGTAGATCCTACCCACTCAATGAAAGTTGCAACCCTTAGCACCCAGTGGACCATGTTTCAAAAATTTTCACACTGGATCCACCTGTCAAATAATCATCAAACAAACTGTAGGCCACCTTTCATCAAATTTTCACACTAGACCCACATCAACAATAATCCCAAACTAATATATCAATTTGAATGTTGAATCATAGAATCATCGCTGAATACCAATTGAAACATTGAATATTGAATCATCATAACTAGATCATCTCAATTCACAATGAACCATAGTCAAGCCATAAATCAATCCATAGAATAATCAGTCAAAAATCAAGATCATAGCCACACTATCATCAACACAGAAGTAATTTTCAATCATTACAAACCCTGATCAACTTTATTTCATAAATTATACATGATTGTTATGAATCATAAGCACGTATGTACATGTTTCCTCTGAACACGACCTGCGTACAAATATCAAATCACTGAATGCTAAAACTGAATCATTGCATCATTCACTGAGTTACTGATATACTGAGTCATAGTAGAAACTTAATCATAGATTAACATCATGTAGCATCATCACTAACCAACATTCCAATCCACAATCAAATCAACCCAGTCAACACTGCCAAATACAGACCATGCTTATCAAGACATCATTGACAGACAACAGCAAATAGAACAAACATCATCAATTGTCATCATCAAGCAACAATTCAAACCCTAGTACATATATGTAACCTCCATAAAGCAGATTTGTGTGTGTACGCAATTACTATATATAACACTTTCATAGATATACCAACATACTAAATAAAATATCACAGAATTTATACGCGACTGTGTTGAACTAGATCCATGTATGTACATGGGTTTACTTAAGAAAACCAATGTACATATCTTAAACTATTGAATCAAATATTCACTGCAAATCACAACATACTTTCCGTAAATATTACTATCAGATCACAGATCGCTTAAATCACATTCAAATATATATTGCATCATTAGATATTAAAAGATAATAAAATTAGTCAAATCTAACCATTAGTACTCAATGCACTTTCAGATATTCGATATCTGAGTCATCTCCTTGCTCCTTAGTGCACACCTAACACCTTGATCTCCATCTCCTTATAAAGTTTTTTGTTAGCCAATACCTTAGGTAAATCCCCTGGTAGCATTGTTAGTATTTGTTCACGGGGTCAAATAAACATTTCCGTTTAAATTACTATGGGAAAATACCATGGAAATGACCCCTGGTATCCATATTTCCATGGTCCATATTATGTACGTGACTTCTACTCACAAGACCTACATATGTATGTGAACCTTCTTCACAAGAACAACATATTCTTTTCAAACTTTACATTTTTTATCCATCTATAGTTGAACTACCATTTCTCTGTCCATATCCTCTATACCAATAATCCTAATATCTGCATTAGTTCCACAATCATCATATTATCAATATGTTGACATCAAGGACATATTTTTCAAGAAGATTTCCATAAAGGACAACACATTTTCCATAATTCCAACAATCTCCCACTTTATACATGATAGCAACCACTTTGGTGTTTGGACAACACTTGAAAACACACCAACAAATGCCAAGTCTTCTCTCCCCTTTTGACGTCAAGGGAAAAGGGTTGAACCAGGTTGAATGAATTACTTACTGTGTATCCTGACCTGATGAATATGAATCATGAAATCTTCATACTGGCTGTTATCACTAAAAAATTCTCAAAACATCATTCTGGCAACTCTACTTTTGGTCATGATTTCAAGGAGGTCTAAAAGTCATTTTAGTCTTGATAAAAGGGTAGGTGATAGGTTAAGAGACTCAAAAGTCTCATTTTCATATCCAAATAAAGTTTAACAACCTTATTCCATGTCTTAGAAGTCTCACATTCTATTTGGAACTCATATCTTAAACCATTTTGAATTTTTTTTTGAATTAGCCCCGAAACTACAATTTCATAGTGCAGACAGTGTAAAAGGTCTATTTTGAGCTACGAAAACACTTCTCTCTTTGTAGCACTTTTTCGTGAAAATACACTAAGTGCAAATTTGTAGCCAGTCTTGTCAAAACAACAATTCGTTCAAATTCCATTAATTTTTCATTATTAAGTGTTAGCTAGGAGTCAGTTCTTAAGCATGCAACCATCTAAATCCATCATTTCAAATGTAGGGGTCATCATGATAGGTAATTTCAAATTTGAAAGGGTTGGCTGGTTTCTTATTGCAGTTTGCATGCAAACACTCAAACAGACCGTTTTCAAATGATAAGCTTATGGTAATCTCTTACCAAAGCTTCTCTCATCTATAAGCAAGTGAGGTTGATAAACAGAAATTCAAGCGAGGCTCATTTGTTACAGGAATTCAGAGGCAAAGATGACAGAAGAAATGAAAAACCACAGGTCTGGTCATTGTTTAAGAATAGAGCCTAAAAGCACCAAGGTCTTAGCCAGAGATAAATCAGTGATGGAAGCCTTCAATAAAACAAAATGTTGGAAATTTTGTGAAAAATTGCAGGGAGGACACACTCAAGTGACAAAGGAGTTTGCCCTACATTTCGCTAGCTCAAACACAAAAATATGAATCCTAAACTTGCCAATTACTCCTGAGATCATAGCTTTGGTGACAGAGATTCCTAGCGGACAAGATAGATGGTTCAAAAACTTTAGATCTGACATGGAACCATGTAAAGTGTTTCTGAAGCCAGAGTTTGCAGAAATAGACTTAACCAAGGCAATTCCAAGGAACTACATCAAAGACATCTATGCCAACTTGCTCTTCAACATCCAAAGGTATTTTACCTGTGAGGGAAGATATCAGTATATTCATATCATTTTAAACTCCTGTTGCATTTTACTGGTATGATTTCTTTAGATTTTCCTTTCTCCCTGTATCGAAGTATAGCTAATATGGCAGATAAAGTTCAAATGAAATCTCAAGGATATGAAACCTCCCTTTTTCATCGTGGTCTAAATAAATTGATGGTTTTACATGAACTCAAAGGGATCAATAGAGAATGGTCTTCATTTTTGTTTTTATGTGGTTATGGAATGGAAAATCAAGATACAGGCATTAACCCTAAGGCTAAAGAAACTCCACCAGTAGATCAATAAGCCTGTAATGACCAGGTCAAAAAGATTTGTTAAGCTAAAACCTAGAAAGAAAGTGAAAGAGCAAGTGAGTAAAGCATCAATAGTTATTCTTGAGACTCCTCAATCTAGAAGGGAAAATATAGCTGAAGTTAAAGAAATGACATAAGATCAGTCAGCTGTCATCTTTGAAAAGTTAACTTTGTGACAAACAGCTTGCTGTGCAAATAGTTCTTTACAGCTGTCATATTTTTAAGAGGGCAGTTTGGGTTATAAAGGGAAATTGCCATGAAGATGAAAGCATAAAAATAAATCCATGTGTTTGGATAGGAGCCTATAGAGCTTTAACTGATCATGGATGACCTCAGCTTCACACAAGCTTTCATCCAAATAGGTTACATGTATTTCTACCAGGAGATGCAAGGGGATTTGTGTGTGTCTTGGACTGTTTTGAGCTGTTGGTTTCAAAAGGAATTCCAAGCAAATGAAGATGAGTTTCAAAAATATGAAGGATCTTTTTTCTAAGAACATAAAAAGGAACAAAAACCTCTTTCAAATTTCTCCCAGGTGCTACCAATTTGGAGATTCGAAGTTTCCTTTGAGACCTATTTTCAGAATTCTGAATTTTTCCTGTTTTATACATGACTTTATAATGCATATTATGGACAACTGAAGTCGGTTTTCAACAACCTAAGAGAGGTTTTTCTTATAAACATTATTATCTACAAAAAATTCTTGTATTTTTGTAACAGATGTCAGGGATCAAAAGATATAAGCTCTGCCTCAACACCTATTTTTCAGATAAAAACAGTGCAGAAAATGATAAATTTATGGGTCAATCTTTCATTAAGGTGAAGACCAAGTTTTGAGGAAAAACACTTTTAAAGGTCAAGTTGTTATGATTTTTGATGTTGACACCAATCCTTGAAGAATTTTAATATCTTCAAATTTTAAATTTCTGAAAACTATGATTAAAGGAGCATACACAGCAATTTCGTAGCGCACTATGAAGCTGCTGAAGGTGAATTTTGGGCATTTTATGCATGTATTTGGGAGGTAAAGGCTGTTGGTTTTCAAATTTTGGTGTTGCTAATGGAAAGATTAGGATCACAGATGAAGACTCAGATTGAAAAGTAGAAGAAAGAATGGTCAAAGAAGTGTTTTACAGTGGTATAAAAGCTGCGCGGCGAGAACATGCTATTTTCGTAGCTCAAAATAGAGTTTTGACAACAAGGTTAGATTTCATCATTAATGTTGGGTAGAGGTAGAAAGGTAAAACATACTTAAAGTAGTTCCACATCAGTAGAAAAAGAGCATCAGAGCATGAAAAAGAGTATTAGATCAGTCATTTGACAAGTAGAGATATTCAGTTAAAGGAAGAGTTTGAAGACACTAGTCTACATGTGCCAGGTCATCAAACTGATATCTCCTTAATGATAGGAAAAGTAACTTCACGAAGGCAGTCAGAATATTAATGTTTGGTTGATGGCCAGCATGGTTAAAATATAGGATTCCTTTCGAGGAATATTTGGATCAGTTTGGTTTAAATGTAATAATTAGGTGTTTGAGTCATAGTAGGACTCTAACTCTTAATTCGAATAGGTGCCAGTCCTAGTTTTATGAATCTAGTTAGTAGTTAGATTTGGTGTCAGTTGTAAAGTCTAATGGTCTAGCCACTTGGCAGACTTGTTGTAAAGGCTAGATGCCTATAATTAATGTAAACTTCGATGTACACAGGGTTGGAAAATGTTATAGAAAAGGACTACTTTTGTAAATGTTGTGGAGGGACTGATATATACAGAAGCAGTTTAACTTTTCTGAATCTGAGATTCTTAGTGTACTTTAGTGAGCTTTATCTTTTATCTTTGATATCTTTTACTTCCATAGTCTTAACCCTTATTACTCAAAATTCATGGAGGAACATGCTCTGACTTCCTTTAAGTGTTAAAGTATGGTGAATTGAGTTCTTGGTTCCTATCTTTGGATGTTTTTATTTAATGTTTTAATACTTATTACTCAGAATTCATGGTTATTCATGCTCTGACTTCCTTTAAGTATTAAACTTTGATGAATCACTTTTAATACTTTCCTTTCGAATACCTTGATGTATCATTACTCAAAATTAATGCCCACATGCTCTGACTTCTATGAACTTCAAGTTATTGAGACTTTCTTGAATGTGTTACTCTTTCATTGAAGTATATACAAGCCTCAATTTTATAAGAAGAGCTATTTGTTATCTTTATCTCTATCACTGAATCCATAGCCCAATGGTAGCAAGTCTCCATCTTTCAACCTATAAACATATGAACTCAAAAACCATAGATTTAGCCATCTATCTATATCTTTAATCAATATCATTAACCCTTGAGAGAGCCCTCTAAGGCTAAGAAGGCTAAACCTTAGCCAAAATATTGGTTTTAAATAGTTACACTATGATTGACTTGATGAGCAGCCTATCAGGGTCTTATTTTGGTGCTAACATTTTGGTACATCTACCTGGAGCCTGAAGATTACTCATTCCCGAAATCAAGAAACTGAACTTCTTAAGGTAGTAGGAGCTCAAGAAGCTATTCGAGGCTGCATCTACCTTGGCAACTCCACACATCAAATAACAAATTGGAAGGTGACTCCACTGCTACAAGATCGGTAGCGTGATGAAGTTTCAAGATGAGTTCCATTGAAATAATGAATGCCACGTATGCCCCTATGAATCAATCTCATATCCCTAGTTTTCCAAATCATATGCCAAAGGTTGAATGGTTAGATAATCTTCCAATATTCAAAGATGAAAAGAAAGACAATGCTACTCTTCATTTGGTTAGGTTCCATATGCATTTACACAGTCTTAAGCTTCAGTTCCCTGAAGATTGTCTCATGAAGATGTTTATGACCACTTTAGAAGGAAAAGCATGGTCTTGGTATAAAGGCTTGGAAAATGGTTCATTATATTCACTTTCTAATTTCCATGATGTATTCCATGAGATTTATAAAGAGTGTCATCCCTCATTGTTGGTCAAAGATAGCTGTAAACATTTTGTGATTTTTATTCAACATTTGGGGGATTGTTATGATGATGATGAATTCATGGATGAAGAAATTTTAGAGGCTCTTCATAACAATACATTTCAACACCAAGAAGAAAGGATAACATACCATAAAATGCAACATGAAAATCAGCAGAGGTTTACTTATGAAAACCATGTTACATCCTCTGAGATTAATGTAAAGAGGCAGCAAACTTGCCAGTCTTTTGATAATAAAGAGGATGAAAATCATTGCAAACACCAAGAAGAAATACTGGAAGATAGCTTTTATAACCTTCAAGCAGAGGAAAAGGTTGATTTTTTATGTCATACTTTGTAGCAACTTACATCAAAGAATGATCATAATAATGAGGAAAATTACATTGTTTGTGGGAATCATTCAGAAAAGCAGTTGGATAGCATATCAAAGGAATCTTGTGTGGCTAAGAATCAATTGTCTGAAGATATAGAATGTTATGATGATCATCAAACTAACCATGTCCTCTTTGACCCTATAACTGAATACATGGCAAAGCTTTGCACACCAGTATTTCATTTTCATTTGCATTATGAAGATCAGATACATTATAAGTTGATTTGGTCATCTCACTATCATGATTATTTTGAGGTTGAATGCAGTCAAGAGCCTCAAATATCAGAAAATAAAATTAATTGGCTTTATTAGAAATATCATGTTGCCTAACTTAAAGTTGAGATTGCAGCTGTTAGGGTAGGTAGGAATGTGCAAATAAGCTCAGGGTAGGTTCATTGAGCATTTTTTAGTAGGTGCAGTTTGAGTCCCTCTTGCAGAAATCATTAAAGCTTGGGGAGCAGATTGGGTAGAATTTCAGAGTTTTATTCTAAAGGATGCATAGCAGCACTGGATCTATCGGTTTATAGTGTACCACTGGGCACACTATCCCTAGTGGAGCCACTATGATCACTCCAAAATTCTCAAAACATCATTGTGTCAACTCTGCTTTTGGTCAAAAGTCTTATTTTCATATCCAAATAAAGCTTAACAAACTTATTTCATGTCTAAGAAGTCTCACAGTCTGTTTAGAACTTATATCTTAAACCATTTTGAAAAATAAAATTGAATTAGCCCCCGAAAGCATAGTTTCGTAGCACAGACAGTGTAAAAGGTTTGTTTTGCGCTACGAAAACATTGCTCTTTTCGTAGCACTTTTCCCCGATAATACACTAGTGTGGATTCGTAGGCATTCTTTTCAAAACAACAATTCATTCAAATTCCGTTAATTTTTCATTATTAGGTTTCAGCTAGGAGTCAGTTCTTAAGCATGCAAACATTCAAATCCATCATTTCAAATGTAGGGGTCATCATGATAGGTAATTTCAAATTCGAAAGGGCTAGCTAGTTTCTTATTGCAATTTGCATGCAAACACTCAAACAGACCGTTTTCAAATGATAAGCTTATGGTAATCTCTTACCAAAGCTTCTCTCATCTATAAGCAAGTGAGGTTGATAAACAGAAATTCAAGCGAGGCTGATTTGTTACAGGAATTCAGAGGCAAAGATGATAAAAGAAAGGAAAAACCACAGGTCTAGTCATTGTTTAAGAACAGAGCCTGAAAGCACCGAGGTCTTAGCCAGAGATAAATCAGTAATGGAAGCCTTCAAGAAAACAGGATGTTGGAAATTTTGTGAAAAATTGCAGGGAGGACACACTCAGGTGACAAAGGAGTTTTCCCTACATTTCACTGGCTCAAACACAAAAATTGGAATCCTAAACTTGCCAATTACTCCTGAGATCATAGCTTTGGTGACAGAGATTCCTAGGGGGCAAGATAGATGGTTCAAAAACTTCAGATTTGACATGGAACCATGTAAACTGTTCCTGAAGCCAGAGTTTGCAAAAACAGACTTAACTAAGGCAATTCCAAGGAACTACATCGAAGACATCTACGCCAACTTGTTCTTCAACATTCAAAGGTATTTTACCTGTAAGGAAAGATATCATAAAGTATATTCATATCATTTTAAACTCTTGTTGCATTTTACTGGTATGATTTCTTTAGATTTTCCTTTCTTCCTGTATCAAAGTGTAGCTAAGATGGCAGGTAAAGTGAAAATGAAATCTCAAGGATATGAAATCTCCCTTTTTCATCATGGTCTAATTAAACTGATAGTTTTACATGAACTCAAAAGGATCAACAGAGAATGGTCTTCATTTTTGCTTTTATGTGGTTTTGGAATGGAAAATCAAGATACAGGCTTTAACCCTAAGGCTAAAGAAACTCCACTAGTAGAAATCAGGAAGCCTGTAATGACCAGGTCAAAAGGAGTTCTTAAGTTGAAACCCAGAAAGTAGGTGAAAGAGCAAGTGAGTAAAGCATCAGTGGTTATTCTTGAGACTCCTCAATCTACAAAGGAAAAGATAGCTGAAGTTAAATAAATGACACAAGATCAGTCAGCTGTCACCTTTGAAAAGTTAACTTTGTGACAAACAACTTGTTGTCCAAATAGTTCTTTACAGCTGTCATATTTTTAAGAGGGCAGTTTGGTTTATAAAGGGAAATTGCCATGAAGATGAAAGCATAAAAAGAATGCTATGTGTTTGGATAGGAGCCTATAGAGCTTTAACTGATCATGGATGACCTTAGCTTCACACAAGCTTGCATCCTGACAGGTTATATGTATTTCTACCAGGGGTTGCAAGGGGATTTGTGTGTGTCTTAGACTATTTTGAGCTATTGGTTTCAAAAGGAATTTTCAGGCAAACGAAGATGAGTTTCAAAAATCTGAAGGAGGTTTTTTCTAAGAACATAACAAGGAACAAAAACCTCTTTCAAATTTCTCACAGGTGCTACCAATTTTAGGATTCAAACTTTCCTTTGAGACCTATTTTCAGAATTCTGAATTTTTCCTATTTTATACATGATTTTATAATGTAGATTAAGGACAACTGAAGCTGGTTTTCAAACAATTGAGAGAGGTTTTTCTTATAAACATTCTTATCTACAAAATCATCCTCCATTTTTGTAACAACGATTAGGGATAAAAAGCTATAAGCTTTGTCTCAACACCTATTTTTAAGATAAAAAAAGTGCAGGAAATGATAAATTTATAGGTTAGTCTTTCATTAAGGTGAAGACCAAGTTTTGAGGAAAAACACTTTTAAAGGTCAATTTGTTATGCTTTTTTATTTTGACACCAATCCTTGAAGAATGTTAAATATCTTCAAACTGTAAATTTCTGAAAACTATGTCAAAAGGAGCATACACAGCAGTTTCATAGTGCGCTACAAAACTGTTGAAGGTGAATTTTGGGCATTTTATGCATGTATTGGGAGGTAAAGACTACTGGTTTTCAAATTTTGGTGTTGTTGATGGAAATATTAAGATCACAGATGAAGACTCAGATTGAAAAGTAGAAGAAATAATGGTCAAAGAAGTGTTTTACAGTGGTATAAAAGCTGCACTATGAGAACAGGCTATTTTCGTAGCTCAAAACAGAGTTTTGACAACAATGTTATATTTCATCATTAATGTTGGGTGGAGGGAGAAAGGTAAAACATACTTACAGTGGTTCAAATTAGCAGACAAAGAGTATCAGAGCATGACAAAGAGTATCAAATCAGTCATTTGACAAGTGGATATATTCAGTTAAAGGAAGAGTTTGAAGACACTAGTCTACATGTGCCAGGTCATCAAACTGATATCTCCTTAATGATAGGCAGAGTAACTTCACGAAGGCAGTCAGAGTATTAATGTTTGTTTGATGGCCAGCATGGTTGAAAGATAGGATTCTTTTCGAGGAAGATTTGGATCAGTTTGGTTTAAATGTAATAATTAGGTTTTTGAGTCATAGTAGGACTCTAACTCTTAATTCGAATAGGTGTCAGTCCTAGTTTTATGAATCTAGTTAGTAGTTAGATTTGGTGTCAGTTGTAAATTCTAATGGTCTAGCCACTTGGCAGACTTGTTGTAAAGGCTAGATGCCTATAAGTAATGTAAACTTCGATGTACATAAGGTTGGAAAATGTTATAGAAAAGGACTACTTTTGTAAATGTTGTGAAGGGACTGATATATACAGAAGCAGTTTAACTTTTCTGAATTTGAGATTCTTAGTGTACTTCAGTGAGCTTTATCTTTTATCTTTGATATGTTTTACTTCCATAGTCTTAACGCTTATTACTCAGAATTCATGGAGGAACATGCTCTGACTTCCTTTAAGTGTTAAACTATGGTGAATTGAGTTCTTGGGTCCTATCTTTGGATGTTTTTCTTCAATGTTTTAATACCTATTACTCAAAATTCATGGTTATTCATGCTCTGACTTCCTTTAAGTATTAAAATTTGATGAATCACTTTTAATACTTTCCTTTTGAATACCTTGATGTATCATTACTCAGAATTCATGCCCACATGCTCTGACTTCTATGAACTTCAAGTTATTGAGACTTTCCTAAATGTGTTACTCTTTCATTGAAGTATATACAAGCCTCAGTTTTATAAGAAGAGCTATTTGTTATCTTTATCTCTGTCACTGACTCCGTAGCCCAATGGTAGAAAGTATCCATCTTGTAATCTATAAACATATACAATCACAAACCATAGAGTTAGCCATCTATCTATTTCTTTAATCAATATCATTAACCCTTGAGAGAGACCTCTTAGGCTAAGGAGGCTAAGCCTCAGCCAAAATATTGGTTTGAAATAGTTACACTGAGATTGACTTAATGAGCAGCCTATCAGGGTCTTATTTTGGTGATAGCATTTTGGTGCATCTGCTGAGAGCCTGAAGATTACTCATTCCCGAAATCAAGAAGCTGAACTTCTGAAGGTAGCAGGAGCTCAGGAAGCTGTTCAATGCTACATCTACCTTGGCGACTCCACACTTCAAATAACAAATTGGAAGGTGACTCCACTGCTACAAGATCAGTAGCATGATGAAGTTTTAAGATGAGTGTCATTGCAAGAATGAATGCTAGGTATGCCCCTATGAATCAATCTCATATCCATGGTTTCCAAATCCTATGCCAAAGCTTGAATGATTAGATGATCTTCTAATATTCAAAGATGAAAAGAAAGATAATGTTGCTCTTCATTTGGTTAGGTTCCATATGCATTTACACAGTTTAAGGTTCAGTTCCCTGAAGATTGTCTCATGAAGATGTTTATGACCACTTTAGAAGGAAAAGCATGGTCTTGGTATAAATCCTTGGAAAATGGTTCATTATATTCACTTGCTAATTTCCATGATGTATTCTATGAGATGTATAAAGAGTTTCATCCCTCCTTATTGTTGGTCAAAGATTGATGTAAACATTTTGTGATTTTTATTCAATATTTGGAGGATTGTTATGATGATGATGAATTCATGGATGAAGAAATTTTAGAGGCTCTTCATAACAATACATTTCAACACCAAGAAGAAAGGATAACATCCCATAAAATGCAACATGAAAATCAACAGGGGTTTACTTATGAAAACCATGTTACATCCTCTAAGATTAATGTAAAGATGCAGCAAACTTGCCAGTCTTTTGATCATAAAGAGTATGAAAATCATTGCAAACACCAAGAACAAATATTGGAAGATAGCTTTTATAACCTTCGGGCATAGGAAAAGGTTTATTTTTTTATGTCATACTTTGTAGTAGCTTACATCAAAGAATGATCATAATAATGAGGAAAATTACATTGTTTGTGGGAATCATTCAGAAAAGCAGTTGGATAACATATCAAAGGAATCTTCTGTTGCTGAGAACCACTTGTCTGAAGATATAGAATGTTATGATGATCATCAAACTAACCATGTCCTCTTTGACCCTATAACTGAATACATGGCAAAGCTTTGCACACCAGTATTTCATTTTCATTTGCATTATGAAGATCAGATACATTATAAGTTGATTTGGTCATCTCACTATCATGGTTATTTTGAGGTCGAATGCAGTCAAGAGCCTCAAATATCAGAAAAGACAATTGATTGGATTTATTGGAAATATCATGTTGCCTGACCTAAAGTGGAAATTGTAGCTGATAGGGTAGGTAGGAATGTGCAAATAAGCTCAGGGTAGGTTGATTGAGCATTTTTTAGTAGGTGCAGTTTGAGTCCCTCTTGCAGAAATCATTAAAGCTTGGGGAGCATATTGGGTAGAATTTCAGAGTTTTATTCTAAAGGATGGATAGCAGCACTGGAGCTACCAGTTCTTAGTGTACCACTAGGGCACACTATCCCTAGTGGAGCCATTGTTATCACTCAAAAATTCTCAAAACATCATTGTGTCAACTCTGCTTTTGGTCATGATTTCAAGGAGGTCTAAAAGTCATTTTAGTCTTGATAAAAGGGTAGGTGATAGGTTAAGAGTCTCAAAAGTCTCATTTTCATATCCAAATAAAGTTTAACAACCTTATTCCATGTCTTAGAAGTCTCACATTCTATTTAGAACTCATATCTTAAACCATTTTGAAAAAAAAATTGTATTAGCCCTGAAAGCATAGTTTCATAGCACAGACAGTGTAAAAGGTCTGTTTTGCGCTACGAAAATGCTGCTCTTTTCATAGCACTTTTCCCCAAAAATACACTAAGCACATATTCATAGGAAGTCTTGTCAACACATCAATTCCTTCAAATTTCGTTAATTTTTCATTATTAGGTGTCATCTGGGAGTCAGTTCTTAAGCATGCAACCATCCAAATCCATCATTTCAAATGTAGGGGTCATCATGATAGGTACTTTCAAATTTGAAAGGGTTGGCTAGTCTCTTATTGCAGTTTGCATGCAAACACTCAAACAGACTGTTTTCAAATGATAAGCTTATGGTAATCTCTTACCAAAGATTCTCTCATCTGTAAGCAAGTGAGGTTGATAAATAGAAATTCAAGCGAGGCTGATTTGTTACAAGAGTTCATAGGGAAATATGACAGAAGAAAGGAAAAACCACAAGTCTGGTTATTGTTTAAGAATAGAGCTTGAAAGCACCGAGGTATTAGCTAGAGATAAATCAGTAATGGAAGCCTTCAAGAAAACAGGATGTTGGAAATTTTGTGAAAAATTGCAGGGAGGACACACTCAGGTGACAAAGGAGTTTTCCCTACATTTCATAGGCTCAAACACAAAAATTGGAATCCTAAACTTGCCAATTACTCCTGAGATCATAGCTTTGGTGACGAAGATTCCTAGGGGGCAAGATAGATGGTTCAAAAAATTCAGACTTGACATGGAGCCATGTAAAGGGTTTTCTGAAGCCAGAGTTTGCAGAAACAGACTTAACTAAGGCAATTCCAATGAACTACATCAAAGACATCTATGCCAACTTTCTCTTCAACATTCAAATGTATTTTACCTATGAGGGAAGATATCATAAAGTATATTCATATCATTTTAAACTCCTGTTGCATTTTACTGGTATGATTTCTTTAGATTTTCCTTTCTTCCTGTATCAAATTATAGCTAAGATGGTAGATAAAGTGAAAATGAAATCTCAATGATATAAAACCTCCCTTTTTCATCATGATCTAATTAAATTGATAGTTTTACATGAACTCAAAAGGATCAACAGAGAATGGTCTTCATTTTTGTTTTTATGTGTTTTTGAATGGAAAATCAAGATTCCTGCATTAACCCTAAGGCTAAAGAAACTCCACTAGCAGAAATCAGTAAGCCTGTAATGACCAGGTCAAAAAGATTTGTTAAGTTGAAACCTAGAAAGTAGGTGAAAGAGCACGTGAGTAAAGCATCAGTGGTTATTCTTGAGAGTCCTCAATCTACAAAGGAAAATATGGCTGAAGTTAAATAAATGACACAAGATCAGTCATCTGTCACCTTTGAAAAGTTAAATTTGTGACAAACAACTTGTTGTCTAAATAGTTCTTTACAGCTGTCATATTTTTAACAGGGCAGTTTGGGTTATAAAGGGAAATTGCCATGAATATGAAAGCATAAAAAGAAGGCTATATTTTTGGATAGGAGCCTATATAGCTTTAAATGATCATGGACAACCTCAGCTTCACACAAGCTTTCATGCAGACAGGTTACATGAATTTCTACCTGGAGCTGCACGGGATTTCTGTGTGTCTTGGACTGTTTTGAGCTATTGGTTTCAAAAGGAATTTTCAGACAAATGAAGATTAGTTTCAAAAACATGAAGGATTTTTTTCTAAGAACATAACAAGGAACAAAAACCTCTTTCAAATTTCTCCCAGGTGCTACCAATTTGTAGATTCAAAGTTTCCTTTAAGACCTATTTTCAGAATTCAGAATGTTTCCTGTTTTATACATGATTTTATGATGCCAATTACAGACAATTGAAGATGGGTTTCAAACAAATGAGGGAGGTTTTTCTTAAAAACATTCTTATATACAACAACCTCCTCCATTTTTTTAAAATCTATCAGGGATCAAAAGATATAAGCTTTGTATCAACACCTATTTTTAAGATAAAATCAGTGCAAAAAATGATAATCTTATAGGTCATCCTTTCATTAAGGTGAAGACCAAATTTTGAGGAAAAATGCTTTTAAAGGTCAAGTTGTTATTCTTTTTGATGTTCACACCAATCCTTGAAGTATGTTAAATATCTTCAAACTGTAAATTTCTGAAAACTATGTTAAAAGGAGCATACACATCAGTTTCGTAGCACACTACGAAACCGCTGAAGGTGAATTTTTGGCATTTTATGCATGTAATTGGGAGGTAAATAGTATTGGTTTTCAAATTTTGTTTTTGCTGATGGAAATATTAAGATAATAGATGAAGACCCAGATTGAAAAGAAGAAGAAAGAATGGTCAAAGAAGTGTTTTACAGTGGTATAAAAGTTGCGCAACGAGAACAAGCTATTTTCGTAGCTCAAAACAGAGTTTTGACAACAAGGTTAGATTTAATCATTAATGTTGGGTAGAGGGAGAAAGGAAAAACATACTTAAATTAGTTCCACATCAGCAGACAAAGAGTATAAGAGCATGACAAAGAGTATCAGATCAGTTATTTGACAAGTGGAGATATTCAATTAAAGGAAGAGTTTGAAGACACTAGTCTACATGTGCTAGGTCATCAAACTGATGTCTCCTTAATGATAGACAGAGTAACTTCATGAAGGCAGTCAGAATATTAATGTTTGGTTGATGGCTAGCATGGTTAAAAGATAGGATTCCTTTCGAGGAAGATTTTGACCAGTTTGGTTTAAATGTAATAATTAGGTGTTTGAGTCATAGTAGGACTCTAACTCTTAATTCGAATAGGCATCAGTCTTAGTTTTATGAATCTAGTTAGTATTCAGATTTGGTGTCAGTTTTAAAGTCTAATGATCTAGCCACTTGGCAGACTTGTTGTAAAATCTAGATGCCTATAAGTAATGTAAACTTTGATGTACACAGGGTTGGAAAATATTATAGCAAAGGACTACTTTTGTAAATTTTGTGGAGGGACTGATATATACAAAAGTAGTTTAACTTTTTTGAATCTGATATTCTTAGTGTACTTCAATGAGCTTTGTCTTTTATCTTTGATATGTTTTACTTCCATAGTATTAACACTTATTACTCAAAATTCATGGAGGAACATGCTCTGAATTCCTTTAAGTGTTAAACTATGGTGAATTGAGTTCTTGGGTCATATCTTTAGATGTTTTTCTTCAATGTTTTAGTACTTATTACATAGAATTCATGGTTTTTCATGCTCTGACTTCCTTTAAGTATTAAACTTTGATGAATCACTTTTAATACTTTCCTTTTGAATACCTTGATGTATCGCTACTCAGAGTTCATTCCAACATGCTCTGACTTCTATGAACTTCAAGTTATTGAGACTTTCCTAAATGTGTTACTCTTTCATTTAAGTATATACAAGCCTCAATTTTATAAGCAGAGCTATTTGTTATCTTTATCTCTGTCACTGACTCCATAGCCCAATGGTAGCAAGTCTCCATCTTTCAACCTATAAGCATATAAAATCACAAAACATAGAGTTAGCCATCTATCTATATCTTTAATCAATATCATTCACCCTTGAGAGAGCCCTCTCAGGCTGAGGAGGCTAAACCTCAGCCAAATGATTGGTTTGAAATAGTTACACTGAGATTGACTTGATGAGCAGCCTATCAGGGTCTTATTTTGCTGATAACACTGGCCATGATCACCCTAACCATATGTTGGACCTTTTAAATATATACAATAAAATTTATTACTCAACCAAATATGACCTTTCCTATCACCATGATTACATCGGTTACCCAACATATTGGGTTTACAAATTTTACATCAATGTCCCAAAATAATGGGTTTACATACATAGCATGACGTGATCCCAATAGCCCATACATGACTAAATTTTACAATGATTTACAACATGGGATTTTCATGACATTTACATAGAGACATACTTATAACCAAAAACAGGAACGTCAACAATGAGGTAGCAAGATCATGAGAATCATTAGTGGCCACCATGCACCATATAAGAATCTCCAACATAATCATCTGGTCGCAACAACATAGATTCCATAATGACAACAACATGAAAATCGTCATCATAAATATGTAAGATAAGATGTTGTAGCATCAATCTCTCCAATAGCATCTATATGTGACCAAATATGAAATGCTTCCAAGCACCACCAATCATTGAGTATGATAGAACTGATCAACAACAACATCAAACAACACCATTATAGAATATATGTTTTCCTTATCAATGAAATATGAACTCATCATAAGCACCATCATTCAACAAGCAGTGCTCAACAAACCATAATGCCACCAATGAGTTATTAGAAGTATAGCAAATTCTCCCCCTAAACTTGTCTCAATTATTCATCATCAAATCTTAACCAGCATAAGGGCATCACCAATAGACTACAGCAAACCAATGTTAGAACCCAAAATCCAATAATGAGCTAATGGAATCATATGAGAAGCCCCCCCTGAATTTGTGCTACTTCTTTTCATTACTAAGGAGCATACACGACTGACTAAATCAAATACCGCGTATATATGTGACTATCTTTCATAAGATCCGTGTACAAAAAATAAATGTTTATGTTTACAATGATAGCTCCCCTTGAACATGACATGCCTGTTAGAACAATTAGTAGGGTGAAGAGACATAAATCATTCCTAGTTTATGTCTGACATATTCAAAGGCATCATGTGGAAGAGGGTTGGTGAATAAATCTGCAACTTGTTCGTTTGAAGGAACATATTCCAACGTGACTTTTTTCTTAAGAACTTTCTCTCTAAGAAAATTGTATTTGATTGGCATGTGCTTAGTTTTTTAGTGCATGACAAGATTTTTAGAGATACTAATGGAACTAGTGTTGTCAATGTTTAATAAAGTGTAACTAGGTTTGGTCTTCATAATGACATGATCTTTGTATTTGATGTAATAAAAAGGAAATAAATTATTTTTGTAATCTTGCTACATGGGTTTCATGAGCAAGAAGTGCCACGCAGTGAAAGACTTCTTCTTGATTCGCAAATGCGATATAAAGAATTCGCATATACCTCTGAGATTTTCATATAAGGGAGACACAGTCAAGGGTAATGAAGTCACAATCAGGGTAATGGAGCCACATTCAAGGGAATGAAGCCATAGTCAAGGTAATGGAGTCGCAGTCAAGGTTGCTAGAGCCATAATAGAGGCATGGAGCCATAGTCATAAAGAAAAGGAAGCCACATTTTTCTGTGGGAAATATCTGGGGTTCACTTGCCTCCTCGAATGGGTATAAGGAGTAGCAGAACCTATATCAACGTCCTCTCGACATACCTGTGATAAAGATGATGCCCACGGATGGATAGAGTAGATAAGCCAGCGTGTGATCTACTATTGTCTTCACTATGATATACCTATAGCAGCCTCAACATCATGTATCGCAATGGTTAGGGTTGTATGAAGAAGATCTATATTATCTCGACAGAACCATGGAAGGAGTTTCCATAATAACAAAGATCATCTGCATACAATAGCTCTTGAATTTATTATAATGAAAACATGACGTGCTACAAGGAGAAGTGACAAGGATCACAGTCTTGATCCTGATATAACCATAATCACAGTATTTGTAGAGCATGTTTTTGTATATCAGTGATCTCATTGTCTCAATGATCCCAGTGCAGCAAGAGATGCATTAGAAATTGATCTCATTAATATTGTTGTGAAGACCTCCATGTTGAAGCAATGGTAATTCAATGAAGACACAACAACTATAGTCCTGGTGAAGAAAGCAACAAAGATGATCTCAGTTAAAAGTGCAATAGTAGTGCAACTATGATGACATCAGTGTAAGTAGCACTAATGATGATAATCTCAACAATGGCTAGAAAGAGGATTAATGTCTTGGTTTTATAGAGGCAGATTATGTCAAGGGTCTTGGTCTTGGTATTCACCAATGCAATCTCTATAAGAAGAATTTACGCATGGGTTTTCCTCTCCAAGAATAAGAGGTTTTGGCCTTGGCAGAAATCCAATCACTTGTGTTCTTATCTATTTTTTGTTTTCATAACAGTTTGATGAAGCTAACTCACATATGTTAATAATGAACTAACATCAATCTAAGATAAAAATGCATGAACACTTCACAATTTTTTATCATGTATAAGAAGAATCAACCTAACTATGCTTGCCCTAGATTCTTCAACATGGTATCAAAGGGAGAGGTTCAACAATAAAAAAAGGGGGCAGAGAAGAGACATTCAGAAGTCAAGTTTTCTACAAGGCCTCAAATTAGTTGAAGGGACCAGGATCTACAAGGGCTATATCTAAGAGGCAGCCTCCAACCACTGTCTACAACAGCAAGGGTTCTAAAGGATGACAATCAAATATGAAGCAGTCAGATCTTAAGATTCATGGCAACCTATTTGATGTCTCCCATAATTTTGATCTAGGTCATGCCACAGTGAGTTCAATCATTTCACAAAGGAACAAAATTAGATCAACGAAAACATGATTTGGATAGAAAATACTAAATGAAGAATGAAGGTGTTTTTTGATAACACTATTTGATGGGTCTCTATATCACGGAAAGAAATCACAGGACAATACTGCATAGATTCCTTATGTATCCCAAATACATAATCAAGATAGCTCGAAGACAAAGGAGGCAATTTTCATGTCTACTCCAACTTCTACCAACTTGATCAAGGTGAAGATTTCATCTTCACAATCAAGTAAGTACCTTTATTTATTTTATAATAAAATTTGGTTTTATGACTTCTTGATTGCAAAAAGACCTATATATTGATGGGTCATCAAGGGTCTTGCATGGAATAAGAAGGATTGTCATCCTCCTTAGAGAAGTCAGTACATTAAGGTCTCCTTTGAAGTCATGAGAACCCTTAAGGTTCTATCAAGTAAGAAAGGAGACATAAGAAGGATACCTGAAATGCTAAGAGCACATACTCTTTGAAATGCAGTGCGGAAGGTTCCAAAGAATGAATAAATATCTTCATGGGATCTCAATTAGAGATCTGGGAAAATGATGAATAGATAATCATCATTGATAAGCAAGGTGACAATTTTCCATGTACAACAAGGTCACCTCAATCAATATTTTGTGATCTCTATGCCAGATAGAGAAAGGTAAGTTGAAAGGACTCAACTATGTGCAAACGAAAGGCTAAAAAAATAGAACAAAACTATGAAAAGATTATGAAAAAGGGTTCATATCATCTAAAGGATAGAGGAAGCTATATGAAAGAGGGAATAATATATCCCCAGTATAAATAAAATGGAATCCCTCTCAAATGGGTCCTATCAAAAGCCCTTGCAGATATGACCATGGCAAGAAGACGCATCGTGGCGTTATGGAATAAAGAGCTCGTATAGGAAGAACATAGCTCTTGGTAATCTATTTGGACATTAAAGGAAAAGCAGAAGTAATCCAGGTCAAAGGGGACATTTTCCAGATGGGGATATACTATATCCTAAAGAATACCTGACAGAAACCTCAGCGGAGAATCCCCTAGTCTGGGAAGGCAGCAAGTACTTCATCGGGAATTTCAACTTATGGAAATCATCAGATGAATAAATCATGACATGATGAAGCAGATCAATGGATTCAAGATCCATTCAATAAAGAAAGGTGTTGAAAGTAACCTGAAGGGATAATGAGGTATGTATGCTTGTATTTGTATTTCTATTTGATATCGTAATGTCATGATACATGGTTGCAGGTAAAATGGATCAAGCATGATCAACAGGGAAAGGATCTCCTCCTATGAAAGGATACAAAAAGACATAAGTCAAACTATATGAAATCAACATAATATGTCCTCATACGAAGTATGAGGTAGTTGAATACAATTGAAGAACTCTGAGAGCTCCTTGGAATGAAATACATGAGGATGAAAGAGATCGTGAAGCATGCAACTATGATAAAGGCAATCAACATCCAGAGGATCAGGAAGACTTGACCAAGAAATCTCCCAGAGTGATGTGAAGACTCTGATGGAAGTCTGAAAAGATGAGGACCATTGACAACAGATATCATCGGGAGATATGTCAACATGAATGCAAGATGATTGATGCCTACAAGAAGATGTCACTGGAGGAAGGCCATCACCAAAAGGTAATATGTGATTTGTTTCTGGTATCTGACCTCTTGAAAAAATCTGGGTATGTGTGTAAGTTCAAGGAAAGGAGAGTTGTGAAGCATGGCACAACTATGTACCTTGTGATCTAGAGAAATCACTGTTGAAGAAATTAAAGACAGCTGAGCTTATGAAGGAAGTCCCAGATGTAAATCCAAGGAGGATATTTTCCTAGAACAAAGGAATGACATGACAAAGGAAAGTGATGGATGGTTGAACCCTACATGTGAAGATATTGATAAGAGCGAAGCCTTGGATCGTTAGTCAACTAGAAGACCCTATAAAGCACTGATGATAGAGTCCCTGGGCAAGAGGGAGCTTTGGGAAGTTCCTATGAACAAAGGAACTCGAGCAAGTTTCTAAGAAAAGAGAAACTTAGAACTCATCCATGGTTAAGAAGGAGAGTTAGACATGACATTTTTCTCTTCATCGTGGAAGAAATAATGGAGGATTGTGTAATCATCTAGCATTTGAAACTCTTTGAGGATGTGGTAGGGCATCCAAGACAAGAGTGGGCAAGAGGACCAATGTTCTTAAGGGTTGGGAATCCAAGATTAGAATAGTCCTAGTAGGGCATACTCGAAGAACAGCTGGGTGGGTATGACCCTAAGAGAGACAATGATGATGCTTGTCTATCAGTCATTAGCCTTGCCAACATTGTGTGCTCTGATATTAGTGAGAGATAGAGCTATTAGTCAAGGCCTTGCTAAATGGAAACAATGTTGGTCGAAATGATGCTATAATAGATGGATTGTAAATCTAATTCTTCTTATGAGAAATTCTTCAAATTGAGAATGACCAAGTACCATTATGAATACCTCCCTAGTTAATAGGGAGTGTTGAAGAAAGTGTAACTAGGTCCGATCTTCATAATGATATGATCTTTGTATTTGATGTAATAAAAAGGAAATAAATTATTCTTGTAATCTTGCTACATGGGTTTCATGAGAAAGAAGTGTCACTAGGTGAAAGACTTCTCCTTGATGTCTTTAGGATTTATTTATAAATCAAACAATCATGTCATTTGAGTTTATGTAAATATGTACAAGTCTTCATTTTGTCAAAGCAGCTCTCCAAGACCAAGATCAATGCCTCAAAACAAGCCTATCAAAGTCTACAAGAAAAAAGATAAGGAGATGTTCATTTCGACACCAAATAAATAAATTAAATGTATTAATATATTCCATGTCGGCTTGAAGCATATACACGTCGGTTCATAAGGTAATATTGGCTCAATTATATGTACAAAACCAATATAAATACCCTGTTGGGGTATCCTTAAATGGGAAAGAAATAATTCACATATACCTTTGAGATCTTCGTATAATGAAGCCACAGTTAAGGGAACCGTAGTCAAGGGAAATGAAGCCGCAATCAGGGTAATGGAGCCGCACTCAATGGAATGAAGCCAAAGTCAAGGTAATGGAGCCGTAGTCAAGGTTGTTGGAGGTACAATCATAATGAAGAGGAAGTTGCATTTTTCTATAAGATAGATATAGGGTTCAATTGCCTCCTTAGATGGGTATAAGGAGCAGCAGAACCTAGATCAGCCTCCTCCTAGCATACCTGTGATAAGGATGATGCCCTTGAATCGATAGAGAAGATAAGTCAATGTGTGATATAATATTTTCTTCACTGTGATATACTTGTAGCAGCCTCAACGTGATGTATTGCAATGGTTATGGTTTTATGAAGATGATCTATATTATCTCAGCATAACCATGGAATAACATAGATACTTGGCATACAGTAGCTCTCGGATTTATTATGATGTAAACTTGACGTGCTACAAGGAGCAGTGACAAGGATCATAGTCTTGATCTTGATATAAACATAATCACAATAGATGTAGATCATGATTTTGTATATATAAGTGATCTCATTGTCTCAATGATCCCAGTGAAACAAGAGATGCCTTAGCAATTTATCTCAGTAATATTGTTGTGAAGGCCTCCATGTTGCAGCAATGGTGATTCAATGAAGACACAGAAATTATGGTCCTGGTGAAGAAAGAAACAAAGATGATCTTAGTTAAAAGTGCAGCAGTAGTGCAACTATGATGACATCAGTGTAACTAGCATTGATGATGATGATCTCAGCAATGGCTAAGAAAAGGATTTATGTCTTGGTCTTGGAGAGGCATATTGTGTCAAGGGTCCTGTTCTTGGTATTCGTTAATGGAATTTCTATCAAACGAATTTACGCATGGGTTTTCCTCTCCAAGAAGGAGAGGTTTTGGCCCTGGAATAAAGCCAATCACTTGTGTTCTTGTCTCTTTTCTATTTTGATAGCAATTTGATGAAGCTAAGGCACATATGTTAATAATGAAGTAACATCAAGCTAAGATAAAAATGCATCAACACTTCACAAATTGTTATCATGTATAAGAAGAATCAACCTAACTGTGTTTACCCTAGATTCTTCAACATGGTATCAGAGGGAAAGGTTCAACAGTAAAAAAAAGAGGCAGAGAAGAGACATTCAGAAGTCATGTCTTCTACAAGGCCTCAAATTAGTTGAATGGACTAGGATCTACAAGGCCTAGATCTAAGAGGCATCCTCCAACCACAATCTACAACAACAAGGGTTTTGAAGGATGACAGTCAAAGATGAATCAGTTAGATCTTTAGACTCATGGAAACCTCTTTGATGTCTTCCACAATTTTGATCTAGGTCATTCCACAACGAGTTCAATCATTTCATAAAGTAATAGAAAGAGATAAGCTACAACATGATTTGGATAGGCAGTACTCGATGAAGAATGAAGGTGTTTTTTTATAACACTATTTGATTGGTCTCTATATCATGGCAAGAAATCACAAGACAATGTTGCATAGATTCCTTATGTAGCCCAAATACATAATCAAGATAGCTCGAAGGCAAAGGAGGAAATTTTCATGTCTACTCCAACTTATGCCAACTTGATCAAGGTGAAGATTTCATCTTCACAATCAAGTAAGTACCTTTTTTTATTTTATAATTAAATTTGGTTTTATCACTTCATGATTGCAATAAGACCTATATATTGATGGGTCATCAAAGGTCTTTCATGGAATAAGAAGGATTTTCATTATCCTTAGAGAAGTCAATACATGAAAGTCTCCTTTGAAGTCATGAGAACTCTTAAGGTTCTATCAAGTAAGAAAGGAGACATAAGAAGGATTCCTGAAATGCTAAGAGGACATACTCTTTGAAATGTAGTGCAGAAGGTGCCAAAGAATGAAGAAATATCTTCATGAGATCTCAATTGAGAGATCTGGGAAAATGATGAATATAAAATCATCATTGATAAGCAAGGTGACAATTTTCCATGTACAAGAAGGTCACCTCAATCAACAGTTTTTGACCTATATGCCAGATAGAGAAAGGTAAGTTGAAAGGATTCAACTATGTGCAAACGAAAGGTTAAAAAAATAGAACAGCACTATGAAAATATCATCAAAAGAGTCCCTAGGTAAGAGGGAGCTTTGGGAAGTTCCTATGAGCAAAGGAACTCGAGCAAGTTTCTGAGAAAAGAGAAACTTGGAACTTGCCCTTGTTTAAGAGGGAGATTTAGACATGACATTTTTGTCTTCAGTGTGGAAGAAATAATGGAGGATTATGTAATCATCTAGCATCTGACACTCTTTGATGATGTGCTAGGGCATCCAAGACAAGAGTGGGCAAGAGGACCAATATTCTTGAGGGATGGGAACCCAAGATGAGAATAGTCCTAGTAGGGCATACTCAGAGAACACGCGGGTGGGTATTACCCTAAGAGAGAAAATGATGATGCGTGTCTATCAGTCATAGGTCTCGCCAACATTGTATGATCTAATCTAGGTGAGAGATAGAGTTGTTAGTGAAGGCCTTTCTAAATGGAAACAATGTTGGTTGAAATGATGCTATAAAATATGGATTGCATAACTGATTCTTCTTATGAGAAATTCTTCAAATTTAGAATGATCAAGTACCATTATGAATACCTCTCTAGTTAAGAGGGAGTGTTGAAGAAAGTGTAACTAGGTTTGGTCTTCATAATGATATGATCTTTGTATTTGATGTAATAAAAAAGAAATAAATTAGTTTCCTAATCTTGCTACATGGGTTTCATGAGCAAGAAGTGTCACTAGGTGAAAGAATTCTTCTTGATGTCTTTATGATTTATTTATAAATAAATAAATCATGTCATTTGAGTTTATGTAAATATGTACAAGTCTTCATGTTGTCAAAACATCCCTCCAAGACCAAGATCAATGCCTCAAAACAATCCTATCAAAGTCTACAAGCAAAACAACAATGAGATGTTCACGTCGGCTCCAAATAAATAAATTAAATATATTAATATATGTCATGTCGGCTTGAAGCATAGACATGTCGGTTCATAAGGTAATTTCAGCTCAATTATATGTACACAACCATTACAAATACTTTGTTGAGGTATCCGCAAATGGGAAAGAAGGAATTTTCATATACCTCAGATATATTCGTATAAGGGAGCCATAGTTAAGGGAGCCACAGTCAAGGGTAATGAAGCCATAGCAAGGGTAATGGAACTGCAATCAAGGGAATGAAGCCGCAGTCAAGGTAATGGAGCCACAGTCAAGGTTTTTAGAGCTGCAATCTAGGCATTGAGCCGAAGTCATAAAGAAAAGGAAGCCACATTTTTCTGTGGGATAGATCTAGGGTTCAAGTACCTCCTGGGATGGGTATACGGAGCAGCAGAACCTAGATCAACCTCCTCTTGGAATACATGTGATAAATATGATGCCCTCAGATGGATAGAGTAGATAAGTCAGTGTGTGATCTACTACTGTCTTCACTATGATATACCTGTAGCAGCCTTAATGTGATGTATTGCAATGGTTAGTGTTGTATGAATAATATCTATATTATCTTGATAAAAAAATGGAAATATTTTCCATAATAACATAGATGCTCGGCATACAGTAGCTCTCAGATTTATTATGATGCAAACTTGACGTGCTACAAAGAGCAATGACAAGGATCACAGTTTTTATCCTGATATAATGATAATCACAATAGTTGTAGATCATGATTTTATATGCTAGTGATCTCATTGTATTAATGATCCCAGTGCAACGAGATATGCATTAGCAATTGATATCAATAATACTATTGTGAAGGCCTCCATGTTGCAGCAATGGTGATTCAATGAAGACATGACAATTATGGTCCTGGTGAAGAAAGCAACAAAGATAATCTCAGTTAAAAGTGCAGCAGTAGTTCAACTATGATGACATTAGTGTAAGAAACAAAGAGGATTGATGTCTTGTTCTTGGAGAGGCATATTCTGTCAAGGGTCCTGGTTTTGGTATTCATCAATGGAATCTCTATAAGAAGAACTTACTCATGGGTTTTCCTTTGCAAGAAGGAGAGGTTTTGGCCTTGGCAGAAAGCCAATCACTTGTGTTCTTGTCTCTTTTTTGTTGTGATAGCAATTTGATGAAGCTAACTCACATATGTTAATAATGAAGTAACAACAAGCTAAGATAAAAATGCATCATCACTTCAAAGATTGTTCTCATGTATGAGAAGAATCAACCTAACTATGTTTACCCTAGATTCTTCAACATCGTATCAGAGGGAGAGGTTCAGCAGTAAATAAGGGGTAGAGAAGAGACATTCAGAAGTCAAGTTTTCTACAAGGCCTCAAATTAGTTGAAGGGACTAGGATCTACAAGGGCTAGATCTAAGAGGTAGCCTCCAACCATAGTCTACAACAACAAGGCTTCTGAAGGATGGCACCCAAAGACAAAACAGTCAGATCTTAAGATTCATGGAAACCTCTTTGATGTCTCCCACAGTTTTGATCTACGTCATGCCACAGTGAGTTCAATCATTTCACAAAGGAATAGAATCATATCAGCTACAACATTCTTAGGAAAGACAATACTCGACAAAGAATGAAGGTTTTTTTTGATAACACTATTTAATGGGTCTCTATATCATGGCAAGCAATCAAAAGACAATGCTGCATAGAGTCCTTATGTAGCCCAAATACATAATCAAAATAGCTCGAAGACAAAGGAGGCAATTTTCATGTCTACTCCAACTTCTGCCAACTTGATCAAGGTGAAGATTTCATCTTCACAATCAAGTAAGTACATTTTTTTTTTTTTATAATTAGATTTGGTTTTATGACTTCATGATTGCAAGAAGACCTATATATTGATGGGTCATCAAGGGTCTTGAATGGAATAAGAAGGATTGTCATTATCCTTAGAGAAGTCAGTACGTAAAGGTCTCCTTTGAAGTCATGAGAACCCTTAAGGTTCTATCAAGTAGGAAAGGACACATAAGAAGGATACCTGAAATGCTAACAGGACATACTCTTTGAAATGCAGTGTAGAAGGTGCCAAAGAATGAATAAATCTCTTCATGAGATCTCAATTAAGATATATGGTAAAATGATGAATAGATAATCATCATTGATAAGTAAGGTGACAATTTTCCATGTACAAAAAGGTCACCTCAATCAACATTTTGTGATCTCTATGCCAGATAGAGAAAGGTAAGTTGAAAGGACTCAACAATGTGTAAAGGAAAGGTTAAAAAAACATAACAAGACTATCAAAAGATTATGAAAAAGGGTTCATATCATCTTAAGGATAGAGGAAGCTATAGGAAAGAGGGAGTAATAGATCCCCAGTATAAATGAAATGGAATCCCTCTCAGATGGGTCCTATCAGAAGTCCTTGCAGATATGACCATGGCAAGAAGATGCATTGTGGCAACATGTAATCAAGAGCTCATCTAGGAAGAACATAGCTCTTGGGAATCTCCTTGGACATTAAAAGAAAAGAAGAATTCATCCAAGTCAAAGTGAACATTTTCTAGATGGGGATATACTAGATCCTGAAGAATCTTTGATGGAAACCTCAGTGGAGAATCCCCTATTCTAGGAAGGAAAAAAGTACTTCATCAGGAATTCCAACCTATGGAAATCATGAGATGAAGAACTCATGACATGATGAAGCAGATCAAGGGATTGAAGATCCATTCAATCAAGAAAGCTGCTGAACGTAACCTGAAGGGAAAATGAGGTATGTATGCTTGTATTTTTATTTTTATTTGATATCGTAATTTCATGATACATGGTTGTAGGTAAAATGGATCAAGAATGATCAATAGGGAAAGGATATCCTCCTCTAAAAGGATGAAAAAAGACATAAGTCAAACTAGATGAAATCAACATAATATGTCCTCATATGAAGAATGAGGTAGTTGACTACAATTGAAAAAATCTAAGAGCTCCTGGGAATAAAAGACAGGAAGATGAAAGAGATCGTGAAGCATGCAAATATGATGAAGGAAATCAACATCCAAAGGATCAGGAAGACTTGACCAGGAAATCTCCCGGAATGATGTGAAGACTCTGATGGAAGTCTGAAAAAATGAGTGCCCTTGACAAAAGATATCATTGGGAGATGTGTCAACATGAATGCGAGATGATTGATGCCTACAAGAAGATGTCACTAGAGGAATTCCATCACCAAAAGGCAATATGTGATACATTTTTGGTGTCTGACCTCTTGGAAAGATTTGGGTATGTGTGTAGGATCAAGGAAAGGAGAGTTGTGAAGGATGTCACAACTATGTACCTTGTGATCTAGAGCAATCACTGTTGAAGAAAGTAAAGACAAATGAGCTTATGAAGGAAGCCGCAGATGTAAAGCCAAGGAGGATACTTTACTGGAACAAAGGAATGACATGACAAAGGAAAGTGATGGATGGCTGAACAATATATGTGAAGAAATTGATAACATCGAAGTCTTGGATCGTCATTCAACTAGAAGACCCTATAAAGCACTTACAATAGAGTCCCTGGGTAAGAGGGAGCTCTGGGAAGTTCCTATGAGCAAAGGAACTCGAGAAAGTTTCTAAGAAAAGAGAAATTTGGAACTTGTCCATGGTTAAGAGCGAGAGTTAGACATGACATTCTTGTCTTCAATGTGGAAGAAAGAATGGAGGATTGTGTAATCATCTAGAATCTCACACTCTTTGAGGATGTCGTAGGGAATCCAAGACAAGAGTGGGCAAGAGGATTGATATTCTTGAGGGTTGGGAACCAAAGATGATAATAGCCCTAGTAGGGCATACTCGGAGAACACCAGGGTGGGTATGACCCTAAGAGAGACAATGATGATGTGTGTCTATCAGTCATTGGTCTCGCCAACATTTTATGCTCTCATCTAAGTGATAGATAGAGTTGTTAGTCAATGCCTTGCTAGATGGAAACAATGTTGGTTGAAATGATGCTATAATAGTTGGATTGCAAATCTGATTCTTCTTATGAGAAATTCTTCAGATTGAGAATGACCAAGTACCATTATGAATACCTTCCTATTTAAGAGGGAGTGTTGAAGAAAGTGTAACTAGGTTTGGTCTTCATAATGGCATGATCTTTGTATTTGATGTAATAAAAAGGAAATAAATTATTTTTGTAATCTTGCTACATGGATTTCATGAGAAAGAAGTCTAACTACGTGAAAGACTTATTCTTGATGTCTTTAGGATTTATTTATAAATCAAACAATCATGTCATGTGAGTTTATGTAAATATGTACAAGTCTTCATGTTGTCAAACAACCCTCCAAGACCAAGATCAATGCCTCAAAACAAGCCTATCAAAGTCTGCAAGAAAAATGATAAGGAGATGTTCACGTCGGCTCCAAATAAATAAATTAAATATATTAATATATGTCATGTCAGCTTGAAGCATAGACATGTCGGTTCATAAGGTAATGTCAGCTCAATTATATGTACACAACCATTAAAAATACCTTGTTGAGGTATCCACAAATGGGAAAGAAACAATTTGCATATACCTCGGATATATTCGTATAAGGGAGCCGTAGTTAAGGGAGCCACAGTCAAGGGTAATGAAGCCGCAGTTAGGGTAATGGAGCCGCATTCAAGGGAATGAAGCCACAGTTAGGGTAATGGAGTCAAAATCGAGGGAATGAAGTTGTAGTCAAGGTAATGGAGCCACAGTTAAGGTTGTTGTAGCTACAATCTGAGCATGGAGCCGAAGTCATAAAGAAAAGGAAGCTTCATTTTTCTATGGGATAGATCATGGGTTTAGCCACCTCCTCAGATGGGTATTAGGAGCAGCAGAACCAAGATCAGCCTCCTCTCAGCATACCTATGATAAATATTATTCCCTCATATGGATAAAGGAGATAAGTCAGCATGTGATATACTACTGTCTTCACTATGATATACCTATAGCAACCTTAACATGATGTATTGCAATGGTTAGGGTTGTATGAATAAGATCTATATTATCTCAGCAGAACCATGGAAGGATTTTCCATAATAACAAATATCCTTGACATACAGTATCTCTCATATTTATTATGATGCAAACTTGACATGCTCCAAGCAGAAGTGATAAGGATCACAGTCTTGATCCTGATATAAAGATAATAACAATAGTTGTAGATCATGATTTTGTAGATCAGTGATCTCATTGTCTTAATAATCATAGTGTAGCAAGAGATGCATTAGCAATTGATCTCAATAATACTGTTGTGAAGGCCTCCATGTTGCAGCAATGGTGATTTAATGAAGACATGACAACTATGGTCCTGGTGAAGAAAGAAACAAAGATGATCTCAATTAAAAGTGCAATAGTAGTGCAACTATGATCACATCAATGTAAGAAGTAGTGATGATGATGATCTCAGCAATGGCTATAAAGAGGATTGATGTCTTGGTCTTGGAGAGGCAGATTGCTTCAAGGGTCCTGGTCTTGGTATTTGTCAATGGAACCTCTATAAGCAGAATTTACACATGGGTTTTCCTCTCCAAGAAGGAGAGGTTTTAGCCTTGGAAGTAATCCAATCACTTGTGTTCTGGTCTCTTTTTTATTTTGATAGTAGTTTTATGAAGCCAACTCACAAATGCTAATAATGAAGTAACACCAAGCTAAGACAAAAATGCGTCAACGCTTCACAAATTGTTATCATGTATGAGAAGAATCAACCTAACTATGTTTGCCCTAGATTCTTCAACATGGTATCAAAGGGAGAGGTTCAGCAGTCAAAAAAAGGGGCAGAGAAGAGACATTCAGAAGTCAAGTTTTCTACAAGGCCTCAAATTAGTTGAAGGGACCAGGATCTACAACAGCTAGATCTAAGAGGCAGCCTCCAACCACAATCTACAACAGCAAGGGTTCTGAAGGATGACAGTCAAATATGAAGCAGTCAAATCGAAATATTCATGGAAACCTCTTTGATGTCTCCCATAGGCTTGATCTAGGTCATGCCACAGTGAGTTCAATCGTTTCAAAAAGAAATAGAATCAGATAAGCTACAACATGATTTGGATAGACAGTACTCGATGAAGAATGAAGGTGTTTTTGATAACACTATTTTACGGGACTCTATATCATGGCAAGCAGTCACAAGACAATGTTGCATAGATTCCTTATGTGACCCAAATATATAATCAAGATAGCTTAAAGGCAAAGGAGGCAATTTGCATCAGTACTCCAACTTCTGCCAACTTGATCAAGTTGAAGATTTCATCTTCACAATCAAGTACATTTTCTTATTTTATAATCAAATTTGGTTTTATCACCTCATGATTGCAAGAAGGCCTATATATTGATGGGTCATCAAGGGTATTGCATGGAATAAGAAGGATTTGTCATTATCCTTAGAGAAGTCAGTACATCAAGGTCTCCTTTGAAGTCATGAGAACCCTTAAGGTTCTATAAAGTAAGAAAGGTGACATAAGAAGGATACCTAAAATGCTAAGAGGACATAATATATAAAATGCAGTGTAGAAGGTGCCAAAGAATGAATGAATATCTTCATGAGATCTCAATTGAGAGGTCTTGGAAAATGATGAATAGATAATCATCATTGATAAGAAAGGTAAAAATTTTCCATATACAAGAAGGTCACCTCAATCAACATCTTGTGAGATCTATGCTAGATAGAGAAAAGTAACTTGAAAGGACTCAACTATGTGCAAAGGAAAGGTTAACAAAATAGAGCAACACTACGAAAAAAATTATGAAAAAGTGTTCATATCATCTGAAGGATAGATGAAGCTATAGGAAATAGGGAGTAATGGATCCCTAGTATAAATGAAATGGCATCCGTCTCAAATGGGTCCTATCAGAAGTCCTTCTAGATATGACCATGGCAACAATATATATCATGGAATCATGGAATCAAGAGATCATATATGAAGAACATAGCTCTTGGTAATCTCTTTCAACATTAAAGGAAAAAAAGAAGTCATCCAGGTCAAAGGGAACATTTTCTAGATGGGGATATACTAGATCCTGAAGAATATCTGATGGAAACCTCAACAGAGAGTCCCCTAGTCTAGGAGGGTAGCAAGTACTTCATCAGGAATTCCAACTTATGGAAATCATGAGATGAATAACTCATGACATGATGAAGGAGATCAAGGGATTGAAGATCTGTTCAATCAAGAAATTTGTTGAAAGTAACCTGAAGGGAAAATGAGGTATGTATGCTTGTATTTGTATTTGTATTTGATATCGTAATGTCATGATACATGGTTGCAGGTAAAATGGATCTAGCATGATCAATAGGGAAAGGATATTCTCCTCTAAAAGGATGCAGAAATACATAAGTCAAACTAGATGAAATCAACATAATATGTTCTCATATGAAGTATGAGGTAGTTGCCTATAATTGAAGAACTATGAGAGCTCCTAGGAATGAAAGACATTAGGATGAAAGAGATCGTGAAGCATGCAACTATGATGAAGGCAATCAACATATAGAGGATTAGGAAGACTTGACTAGGAAATCTCCCGGAATGATGTGAAGACTTTGATGGAAGTTTGAAAATATGAGGACCCCTGACAACAGATATCATCAGGAGATGTGTCAACATGAATGGAGGATGATTGATTCCTACAAGAAGATGTCACTAGAGGAAGGCCATCACCAAAAGGTAATATGTGATTTGTTTTTGGTGTTTGACCTCTTTGAAAAATTTGGGTATGTGTGCAAGATCAAGGAAAGGAGAGTTGTGAAGAATGTCACAACTATGTACCTTATGATCTAGAGTAATCACTGTTGAAGAAAGTAAGGAAAAACGAGCTTATGAAGGAAGCTCCAGATGTAAATCCAAGGAGGATACTTTCCTCAAACAAAGGAATGACATGACGAAGGAAAGTGATGGATGGATGAACCCTACATGTGAAGAAATTGATAACATCGAAGTCTTGGATCGTCAGTCAACTAGAAGACCCTATAAAGAAATGATGATAGAGTCCCTAGGTAAGAGGGAGCTCTAGGAAGTTCCTATGAGCAAAGGAACTCGAGCAAGTTTCTAAGAAAAGAGAAACTTGGAACATGTCCATGGTTAAGAGAGAGAGTTAGACATGACATTCTTATCTTTAGTGTGGAAGAAAGAATGGAGGATTGTGTAATAATCTAGCATCTAACACTCTTTGAGGATGTGGTAGGGAATCCAAGAGAAGAGTGGGAAATAGGTTCGATATTCTTGAGGGTTGGGAACCTAAGCTGATAATAGTCCTAGTAGGGCATACTCAAAGAACACCCAAATGGGTATGACCCTAAGAGAGACAATGATTATGCATGTCTATTAGTCATTGGTCTTGCCAACATTGTATGCTCTTATCTAAGTGAGAGATAGAGTTGTTAGTCAAGGCCTTGCTAAATGGAAACAATGTTGGTTGAAATGATGCTATAACAGATGGATTGCAAATATAATTCTTCTTAGGAGAAATGCTTCAGATTGAGAATGACCAAGTACCATTATGAATACCTCCCTAGTTGAGAGGGAATATTAAAGAAAGTGTAACTAGTTTCGGTCTTCATAATGATATGATCTTTGTATTTGATGTAATAAAAAGGAAATAAATTGTTTTTGTAATCTTGCTACATGGGCTTCATGAGAAACAAGTGTCACTAGGTGAAAGTATTCTTCTTTGTGTCTTTAGGATTTATTTATATATCAAATAATCATGTCATGTTAGTTTACGTAAATATGTACAAGTCTTCATGTTGTCAAAGCAGCCCGCTAAGACCAAGATCAATGCCTCAAAACAAGCCTATCAAAGTCTACAAGCAAAACGATAAGGAGATGTTCACATCGGCACCAAATAAATAAATTAAATGCATTGATATATGTCATGTCGGCTTGAAGCATAGACACGTTAGTTCATAAGCTAATGTCGGCTCAATTATATGTACACAACCAATATAAATACCCTATTGGGGTATACGCAAATGGGAAAGAAAGAATTCTCATATACCTATGAGATCTTTGTATAATGACGCCGCAGTTAAGGGAGCCATAGTAAAGGGTAATGAAGCCGCAGATAAGGGAGCCATAGTAAAGGGTAATGAAGCCGCAGTCAGGGTAATGGAGCCACAGTCAAGGGAATGAAGCTGCAGCCAATGTAATGGAGCCACAGTCAAGTTTGTATGAGTCACAATCCAGGCATGGAGCCACGATCATAAAGAAAAGGAAGTTGCATTTTTGTGTGAGATAGATCTAGGGTTCAGTTGCCTCTTCAGATGGGTATAAGGGGTAACAAAACCTAGATCAGGCTCCTCTCGGCATACCTGTGATAAAGATGATGCCCTCAGATGGATAGAGTAGATACGTCAGCATGTGATATACTATTTTCTTCACTATTATATACATGTAGCAGCCTGAACATGATATATTTCAATGGTTAGGGTTGTATGAAGAAGATATATATTATCTCGGGACATCCATGGAAGGATTTTCCATAATAACATAGATCCTCGGCATATAATATCTCTCGGATTTATTATGATGCAAACTTGACGTGCAACAAGGAGCAGTAACAAGGATCATAGTCTTGATCCTGATATAACCATAATAACAGTAGCTGTAGATCATGATTTTGTATATCTATGATCTCATTGTCTCAATGATCCCAGTGCAGCAAGAGATGCATTAGCAATTGATCTCAGTAATACTGTTGTGAAGACATCCATGTTGCAACAATGGTGATTCAATGAAGACACAACAATTATGGTCCTGGTGAAGAAAGCAACAAAGATGATCTCAGTTAAAAGTGCAGCAGTAGTGCAACTATGATGACATCAGTGTAAGCAGCAGTGATGATGATGATCTCAGCAATGCCTAGAAAGAGGATTGATGTCTTGGTCTGGAGAGGCAAATTGTGTCAAGGGTCCTGCTCTTGGTATTTGTCAATGGAATCTCCTATAAGAAGAATTTATGCATGGGTTTTCCTCTCCAAGAAGGAGAGGTTTTTGCCCTCACAGAACTCCCATCACTTTTGTTCTTGTATCTTTTTTGTTTTGATAGCAGTTTCATGAAGCTAACTCACATATTTTAATAATGAAGTAACATCAGGCTAAGATAAAAATACATCAACGCTTCACAAATTGTCATCACGTATAAGAAGAATCAACCTAACTATGTTTTCCCTACATTCTTCAACATGGTATCAGATGGAGAGGTTCAGTAGTCAAAAATAGAGGCAGAGAAGAGACATTCAGAAGTCAAGTTTTCTACAAGGCCTCAAATTAGTTTAAGGGACTAGGATCTACAAGGCCTAGATCTAAGGGGCAACCTCCAACCACAATATACAATAGCAAGGCTTCTGAAGGATGACAGTCAAAGATGAAGCAGTCAGATCTTAAGATTCATGGAAACCTATTTGATGTCTCCCACAGTTTTAATCTAGGTCATGCCACAGTGAGTTCAATCATTTCACAAAGGAATAGAATCAGATCAACTACAACATGATTTGGATAGACAGTACTCGATGAAGAAAGAAGGTGTTTGTTGATAATACTATTTGATGGGTCTCTATATCATGGCAAGAAATCACAAGACAATGTTGCATAGATCCCTTATGTAGCTTAAATACATAATCAAGATAGCTCGAAGGCAAAGGAGGAAATTTGCATGTCTACTCCAACTTCTACCAACTTGATCAAGGTGAAGATTTCATCTTCACAATCAAGTAAGTACCTTTTTTTATTTTATAATCAAATTTGGTTTTATGAATTCATGATTGCAAGAAGACCTATATATTGATGGGTCATCAAGGGTCTTGTATGGAATAAGAAGGATTGTCGTTATCCAAATAGAAGTCAGTACATCAAGGTCTCCTTTGAAGTCATGAGAACCCTTAAGGTTCCATCAAGTAAGAAAGGAGACACAAGAAGGATACCTGAAATGATAAGAGGACATACTCTCTAAAATTAGTGTAGAAGGTGCCAAAGAATGAAGAAATATCTTCATGAGATCTTAATTTGGAGATTTGGGAAAATTATGAATAGATAATCATCATTGATAAGCAAGGTGACAATTTTCCTTGTACAAGAAGGTCACCTCAATCAACAGTTTGTCATCTCTATGCCAGATAGAGAAAGGTAAGTTGAAAGGACTCAACTATGTGCAAAGCAAAGGTTAAAAAAACATAATAGCACTATGAAAAGATTATAAAAAGGGTTCATATCATCTGAAGGATAGAGGAAGATATAGGAAACATGCAGTAATAGATCCTTAATATAAATGAAATGGTATCCCTCTCAAATGAGTCCTATCAGAATTCCTTTCAGATATGACCATGGAAAGAAGATGCATCATGGAATCATGGAATCAAGAGTTCATATAGAAAGAACATATCTCTTGGGAATCTCTTTTAACATTAAAGGAAAAGAAGAAGTCATCCAGGTCAAAGGGAACATTTTTCAGATGGGGATATACTAGATCCTTATGAATATCTGATGGAAACCTCAGTGGAGAATCCCCTAGTCTAGGAAGGCATCAAGAACTTAATCAGGAATTCCAACTTATGGAAATCATGAGATGGAGAACTCATGACATGATGAAGCAGATAAAGGGATTGAAGATCTGTTCAATCAAGAAAGTTGTTTAAAGTAACCTGAAGGGAAAATGAGGTATGTATGTTTCTATTTGTATTTGTATTTGATATCGTAATGTCATGATACATGGTTGCAGGTAAAATGGATCTAGCATGATCAATAGGGAAAGGATAGTCTCCTCTGAAAGCATGTAGAAAGACATAAGTCAAACTAGTTTAAATCAACATAATATGTCCTCATATGAAGTATGAGGTAATTGACTACAATTGAAGAACTCTGAGAGCTCCTGGGAATGAAAGACATGAGGATTAAAGAGATCGTGAAGCATGAAACTATGATGAAGGCAATGAACATACAAAGGATCAGGAAGACTTGACCAGCCAATCTCCCTAAATGATGTGAAGACTCTGATGGAAGTCTGAAAATATGAGGTCCCTGACAACAGATATCATCGGGAGATGTGTCAACATGAATGTAGGATGATTGATGCCTAGAAGAAGATGTCATTGGAGGAAGGCCATCACCAAAAGGTAATATGTGATTTTTTTTTGGAGTCTGACCTCTTGGAAATATTTGGGTATGTGTGCAGGATCAAGGAAAGGAGAGTTTTGAAGGATGTCACAACTATGTAACATGTGAACTAGAGAATTCACTATTGAAGAAAGTAAAGACAAATGAGCATATGAAGGAAGCCCCAGATGTAAATCCAAGGAGGATACTTTCCTAGAACAAAGGAATAACATGAATACTGCGGGTGAGAACACCCTAGGGTCTTGGGTTGAGAACCCCAACAGAGCGGAGGGAAAACCACAACAAGAAATGCTCAGGAAATCAACCTAAATGCTTATTCTACTAAACTATGTAAGAGTGTCCTTACCCGGAAGTACTACGTTTGAGTAGATCCTATAGGGTGCAAACACTCAACTTCTCTTGATGTCTTTGAAACCTAAAAATTATTCGAATGAAACATATACAACCGTAGAAACATAAAGCATGTTCGTGATATTAACTTTAAATCATATAAATGAATGAACAATTACACATCAATGTAAGATTCATAAATGAATTACAATATAAATAGATGCATAAACACATTTAATATCTGAAATAGAAGAGCATTCCTTTATTCAAGTTAGCTACAAGTAAAGTGGAGAAATATGACATGAGTCGTTCTTCGGCTTCATGCAGAACCATCCTCTAAATTTTTCCTTTCCTGGCCTCAACAATCTTCCTCCATCACCAATACAAGGATGTCTTAAGAAAGATGAAGGATATCTCCAACAAGGAAACAATGGTTTCCTGAAGCTTTGAGAAGTGCATGAGGCACGGGGATTTCATGAGACTCGATCAAGGATAATCTCACTATAGTATCAATATCTCATCTCTTCTCCCCTAAGGAATTTCCATGGAGGTGTATTTATACTTATCGAAATTAGTTTTTCAGTTGGGAAATAGTTGGGCCATGGGAAATAGGAGGTGAGTAATAGGTAAAACCCATGAACTCCACTCGAAAGTAAGCAAAATTAAATTTTTAAAGTGTTTTAACATATGTATGCAGGTTGGGTATATTTTGACCCGTGTGTACACGCTTTTATCACAGGGAAAAGTAGCGTATAGGGAATAAAACACTTTCTTTTCTAATTTTGGACCAAGTCTAGAAGGAAGGGTTTCCCTGGGCCATAATCAGAGCATCATATCTACCAAGGATGGTAAATGGTGCTATAACATATGCCCCCTAATATATGAGGTCAGAAGGGGTACATGATGGCCGAAAAGTATCAAGTGTATAGAAGGAATTATGTCGAGACCAAGGAGGAGTTCACCAGAATTCAGCCTGCCAAGCCAGCAAAAGAGGTTAGAAAGAAATTGTTACCTAAGGTAGGCATACCCATGCTCAGAAATAGTAAAGCATGTCTGCATGTCAAGTACAAAAGCAGATCGAATATGCATACAAGTATAAAGGAACTGGAAATACATAATGGATCATCTAATCATAATCAAGAAAGTACATTTCTGAATATGACATATAAAGAGCTGATCAATGATGTTGAAGTATGAAGCTGATCACTGAATTTAAGAAACTGATCCAAATAGTACCAAGTGAACATGATGGAATAAATGGTACTACACTGCAACTCGGGTGCCAACATATAAGATATCGTTGTAATGAACTGCAATATATAAGGTGGATGGTATCAACTAGCAGAAACATGAGCAACTGACAAGTGAACCAAGACATGCTGATGCAAACCTGAGGTCTTCATCAACTGTCATGGTACATGTCTACACAATGGAAATAAATGATTTGAAGTCAACCATGTGAGAAATCGTCTTATTACCGGTCATTGATGTATACCATTAACAAATGCGAGGCTACTCACCAATAATGATGATGAGAGTCAAGGTACCCAGTAAAATCTAACAAGTGCGAATAAATGAGTTGTAGTCAAACACTTGGAAGAATCTATCAATCAAGAGACAATGATATTTTCCACTATCGATAGTGAAGGAATCTAGCACTAATGACTGCAAACCCTAAGGTACTACTAAATGTACTCTAGATCTCGTTTCCAGAGAAATGAGTTGAAGTCGACGAGAAAAGATCTGCTAGAAGGAAGGCATTATGGCATCCTTCATCAATCTAGCACGAGTATAACCAATAGGCCAATAACTATCAAGGAATCAAACAAACTAAGATGTAGTAACCAAACCGAAGCATGTTTCCAATGTACACAAGATGTGGCTAGTGCACGATAGAAACCCTCTGAACCAACCAATAATGAAAGTTGACACAGAGGTGAGGAATCCACCAATAGGGTCAAATGGAAACCAATGCACTGCATGAATCCCAATGTGTGATAATGAAAGTTGATGTCGATCACAAGGGAAACCACTCAGTCAAAGACCCATGATACTGATCGATGCTGAGCACAAGGTGACCTATCAATAATGAAAATAGGGTTAGGGTGCAGCTCTAGATCTGCCCTCAGAGCAATTTTTCGTAGTCGATAAGAGCAAGATCTACCATCAAGAAGTCAATGGGGACCTTCTGAAACGAGCATGAACAAAGGACCAATATAGCTATTGTGATAATGAACATAACGCTAACAACTGGCAAAGGTTGACTGAAAAATAGGTCAAGAGACACTGCAGAGAGGCCAACTTAGGTTTACTTCCCTTAAACAAAAGCACGACTCAATTTTGACTACATGGCAGCATATGATAGCTTTGTATAAGTTTGTCATGCAAGAGGCATAAGAAACTCTCCATATGATTGGAAGAGCTAACCAGTCAGAGGAGTACTGACTTAATAACAAGGTTAAGGCTCTCCTAAGTCAAACTAAAGCCCATCCTGATGGAGGAAAAGACTTACTTTTCAGTGCTTTGTTCAAGGGCGACACAACTGACTCTAGCTGCCATCAAATATGGAAATAATATCCCGTTCCCGCTCTTTTTGGAATATATAATTTTTTTGTCTTTTTCTTTTATATGAAGCTTGAAAAATAATAAAAGAATGCTATAGTACAGTGGAAAGAACGAATGTCAAAAAAATAGATGCTCTAGTTCCTGGGAGGGGAACTTTCCTATGCTCAATGAAAGGTGGCAAAACTGGTCAAGGACACTCAAAGGAATGTTATTTCCATGGGTAAAAGGGTGCATCAAGTCGCAGAGGCTAAGTGATTGCAAGGTTGATTTTGCAGAAGAAATGGTCGAAAAGTGGCTTAAACACGAGTCCAAGTGAAGCTGGGTCAAGGCCAAAAGCTGAAAATAGTCAATATGCAATGCAGAAATACAACTCAACACAAAGGAGCCTCTAGGGTATAAAGCTAGCAAATAGTGAAGAAGAAAGAGAATGAGGCTTCATCGCAAAAGTCATGGCGGGACTAAATAGGACTCCCGAGCCTAAGAAGAAAATTTCATCATGAGTGTCAAATGACAATAAGGTACTATCTAGGGAACTCATGATAAGGTAGGCTCTACCACACAAGTCATGACACTTCTAAGCAATGAGAAGGTTCTAAGTCATAACTTGGGGGGGTCGATCCTAAGGCCAAAATGGGAAAGGAAACTGATAAATTCACAATCGAGGTGAAAAACCTAACCTGGATACCAGTTTTGAGAACCAATACCTATCATAATGGATCAACCATAAAAATGTCCAAAGGTGGAATCTTTCAAGTTTTGTAGACATAAATAGGAACACTAGACAAGAAGTTAATTTATCCCACATATAAACTTCAAATAAAATCTTGTGTTATAGAATACAAAACTTGAAAATGTGTACCTTATATGTACAATATGGTACAAGGAACCACGCAACTGTATGACTTATGCATAATAATTCTTTAGGACAAGCCCCTTGTGAGGCTCGGGCCAAGGACTCCTTTGGTAGTTAAAACTCATGTCTTCAAAAAGCTCCTCCTATGAAGTCAAACTCAAATTCCAAGAAATCATGAGAACTACAAGGATCAAAAGAGGGAATCAAGGGGTCCCATGTCTCCATAGGAGGAATCACTCAGTCAACTGCCGGGAGCAAGTCCCAAGAAGGAAAATAGAAAGAATCCTTCTCAAAATCAATTGAACATTGGGGATTCAATGCCACATAATTCACCTATGGCGGGGTAGAGTCTACTTGAACACTTGGAACAAACCAAGGGTTATTCTATAGTAAATTCGAATTAGGGTGGTGATTATCAGATGCAAGCTAATCAATAGTGACAATATTCCTGTTATGAGGAAAACACATCAATCGAAAGAGTGAAGCCACCACAACATTCATAGCATAGACATAATCACGCCCAAGTAGCATATTAAATTCTAAAGGGTGATCAACCACCATCATATCGATAAAAAAAGTCTTCCCACCTGAAGTGACAGGAAATTGAGGAAGAACACCCATATATTCACCAGGTCTTTTATCATAGGATAACAACTGACTATTAGCTAACAACAACTTTGGAGAACCTAAAGATTTCCAAGTTAAGGAGGATATAATACTTGTAGATGATCCTTCATCCACCATACATCGATAAATGTTTGTGGAATTAACTCTAAACTTTATTTGGAAAGGTGCAGCGGAAGGAAGACGAGGCTCGACAAGGCTATCCCAATCAAAGGAGACACTCCTATAAATTGGAGGTGGAACATTCAAAGAAACCAGAATGCCCCCTATACCAGAAGACTCTGCACTAGAAATAAAATCGACTCTATTGTTAGGCATTTCACCCCCCAAAAGAGGAGTGTAATCAGCTAGATATTGCACTGGCACAACCACGTTATCAACCAATGTTTGATGAGACTGTTGAGAAACCATATCAGATTCGGGAGTAGAATAACTTTTAGACTTGAACCATATCCTTTGTACCTCTGGAATACCAGGGCACAAATGAGTAAGATGTTCTCCCTTGCATATCTTACAAGGTAAATTAGGTTTAAAACTTCCAAGCTTAGGTTTCTGATCAACATCCATTCTACCAACATGACTAGCAGTGGTTGGTGGAAAGTCCCTAACATGACTCGCAGAGGTTAGTGACTCTTTGCTAGTATGACTTGCAGTGACTAGATATATGCCCCTAGCATGACTTGTAGTGGATAAAAGCTCATCTCCAACATGATTAGCAAAGGTTAATGATGATTCATTACTAGTATGACTCACAATGACTAGAGTTATGCCACCAGCATGACTTGCAGCAGCTGAAAGCTCATCTCCAACATGACTAGCAGAGGTTGGTGATGCATTGCTAGTATGACTTGCAGTGACTAGACTTGTGCCCCCAGCATTAATTGCAGTGGCTGAAGGCTCATGTTCAACCCGACTATTAGAGGTTGATGATGAATGGATAGAACTATTCTTCTTCTTCATCTTCCTCTTTCTCCTCTTTTTAGATCTCTTATTGCAAGAGGGAGGAGGAAGAGGAATCCCAGATTTCTCTTTGAAAGAAGATGAGCAATTAACACCAATTTGATGCCCTTGAAATAAAGAGTTGATCTAAGAAGCTTCAAGAACATTAGGAATATTCGGAGTGGACCACAGCCAAACTGGTAGCCCAACATTTAATCCAGGAATATTCAAAGTGGCCATCAAGGGGGTACCAACATTTCCAAAGAAAGGAAAAGCACAAGGGTCCCATTTTGGAAGGGTACCTTGGTTGGTCTCCACAGGAATATTGGCCATATCTAACTTATTGGCAGATATTTCCCTCGCAGGAATGTACAAATGACTTTCCAAGAAAGAGAGATGCACAATCAAAACCTTTGCCCTTAAGGAGGCAACTCCACAAATTTCAAAAGAAATATCAAAAGCCTTTCAAGATCAGCGAAGTGGTAGGTCAATCACTCAAAGTCTAAAGTCCAAAAGTGACAAGACAAGTCCAACTAAAGCCAACTAAATACAAAGAAAAAATAGCACTCAACTATAAAGTCCCTAAAACTGAAACCAATCAAGCAACTTTCAAGTATTTCCACTCCGGGTGATGAGGACAAGACACCAAAATACCAGAAAGCAAAAATCAAGGGCCTTCCAAAAGTAGTATCAGGTAATTATGCCCTCGGCCTACTAGCAAAGGTATCAAAAGCAGTTATATTGAGCTCCAGAAAACATCCTTTTCTAGTGCAAGCACCCAAGCTTCGTAAGGGTTCCCTGCAGAAGTATTGTTGAATGTGATGCAACGTCAGCCTCAGGTGCCATGGGATTCCCCTCCACAACCACTTATGAGATCCCTAGGAAAGGCAAATATGGGCACCAAATTGTATCAAAAGCTAGGCAGAACAGTCGTGAGGCAGGATCCAACAAGTAGGAGAGGGGGTATCTCTCTTCCTTGTCTTCACTCTCCCTCGTGCTTAACTCCCAGTCACAGAGCTTTCCTGATCTTTCTAACGATATTGGATTTTGCTCGTTATTCAACTTCTATGTTTGATAATTTGAGCAGCCTTGGAGAGTTAACTCTCCACTCACCTATTCCAAGGCCCTAATGAACCTAAACTTGTTGGTGTTTGTTAATGAGAAAAATAAAATTTCTAGTTCATTTTATTAAAGCACTTGATTTTATAGGGTTATTATTTAAGTCATGGGTAAAAATGAGAGTGAAACTAATGATGTTTTGACGCAACAGAAACCAATAGAAACTTAGCTACATGCAAATGCAGTTATTTTCTTCAATGAAAAGGGATTTCTATAGAGTTCTACGAATAAACTTGTACAAGCAAATTTTCTTTTTCTAGAAAACACACTCCACACATACAAAAGCTAACAAAAAGACTAAAATGTCTGCAATGCAAATTATAATGATAGTGCATGGATGATTATACAAGAAGCAATTGTGTTGCCTCAGAAGATCAACAAGCCAACTTGAAAGTAAAGAGGGAAAAATTCAATAACAAATGTCCCTCAAAACCAAGAAAAACAAATTGAAAAATATCACAATTCGCTTCTCAACAAAAAAACAAAAGAAACTATAAACCCAAAGCTTGGAAAAATAAAAACAAAAGAGATGTTTCTGTGTTTTTTCTTTTAAGGAAACAAAAGCAACTTTTTGAGGTCACAAAATTACTACTAAAATTTGAAAGATCAAGAAATAAGCACAAGGAGTCTTTAAATTTCACAAGTTATAAAACTCATGAGTAAATGAAACTTGAAATAAGAAAGACTACACACTTGCACAAACTGATCCGAACAGCAGCAAAAGATTTTGGCAAACTGACAAAATGTCAAGAAAGAAATACTTTCAAACTTTCCAAAAAGACTCTCAAGAAGGCACGAAAAGCAACAAGGCCATAAAACAAGGAAAAGAAAAGAAAGGGAACTTGAAATCTGGGCTAAAAATGAAATCAAAATCAATTTCTTGTTCTGGAAAACCAAATCAGCCAAGAACTTCAAAACAAAGCCTTGAAACCAAGACACAAACTACAAACTTGCTTAAGAAGCAATCCTAGGCCAATCAAGACTTTTCAATGAGAATGAGATTTTGAAAAAGAAAGCTTGCAAGAAAATTGAGTTCTCCAAATAGTAGATGACCATACAACAACATAAATCACCAAGCAATAACCCTAACTAGGAAAAAATATTTGAGAAAACAATTCAAAAAATTGCATATGCGACTGTGTAAAGACAGAAGCTTGCACACACGTTTCCAATACAAGAAACTCGTGTATATGCGAGACTTCTTGAAGAAACCTACATGTATACATGACTGTAACCCAAGAAAATAGCATATACAAAGGTCAATTAGGAAAAAACAAAAATATAAGTATGATCAAGAAGATCAGACTTGATGCCTACGACACTAATGGATCAAACAACACTGTAAAAGCAAGAAATCAACAAACTGAACCCGAATTGAGAACAAACAACCCAAACTAGGAATAACAAGAATGTTATCCCTAGTGGAGTCGCCAATTATGTTGCAGGTGAGAACACCCTAGGGCCTTGGGTTGAGAACCCCAATAGAGCGGAGGGAAAACCACAACAAAAAATGCTCAGGAAATCAACCTAAATGCTTATTCTACTAAACTGTGTAAGAGTTTCCTTACCCGGAAATCCTATGTTTGAGTAGATCCCATAGCGTGCAAACCCTCATCTTCTCTCGATGTCTTCGAAACTTGAAAATTATTTGAATGAAATATATACAGTCGAAGAAACATAAAGCATTTTCATGATATTAACTTTAAATCATATAAATTAATGAAAAATTACACATCAATGTAAAATGCTTAAACACATTTAATATCGGAAACAGAACATCATTCCTTTATTGAAGTTAGCTATAAGTAAAGTGGAGAAATACAACCTGAGTCTTTCTCTAGCACCAAGCAGAACTGTCCTCCGGATCCATCCTTTCCTGGCCTTAGCAATCTTCCTCCATCACCAATACAAGGATATCTCAAGAAAGATGAAGGATATCTCCAACAAGGAAACAAGGGTTTCCTGAAGCTTTGGGTAGTGGAGGAAGCACAGGGATTTTCTCAAACTCAATCAGGGATAATCTCACCATAGTGTTAATATCTCATCTCTTCTCCCCTAAGCCCTTCCCATGGAGGTTTATTTATACTTCTCAAAATTAGTTTATTCAGTTGGGAAATAGTTGGGCCACGGGAAATAGGAGGCGAGTAATAGGTAAAACCCATGAACTCTACCCAAAATTAAGGAAATTTAATTTTTTTAAGTGTTTCAACATATGTACGCGGGTTGGGTATATTCTGACCCATGTATACATGCTTTTATCACAGGGAAAAGCAGCGTATAAGGAATAAAACATTGTTTTTTTAATTTTGGACCAAGTCTGGAAGGAAGGGTTGCCATAGGCCATAATCAAAGCATCATATCTACCAAGATTGGTAAAGAATATTTGTGAAGGATGTCACAACTATGTACCTTGTGATCCAGAGCAATCACTGTTGAAGAAAGTAAATACATATGAGCTTATGAAGGAAACCCCACATGTAAATCCAAGGAGGATACTTTCCTCAAACAAAGGAATGACATGACGAACGAAAGTGATGGATGGTTGAACCCTACATGTGAAGAAATTGATGGCATCGAAGTCTTGGATCATAATTCAAATAGAAGACCATATAAAGCACTAATGATAGAGTCCCTAGGTAAAAGGGAGCTTTGGTAAGTTCCTATGAGCAAAGGAACTCGAGCAAGCTTTTGAGAAAAGAGAAACTTAGAACTCATCCCTGGTTAAGAGGGAGAGTTAGAAACAACATTCTTGTCTTCAGTGCAGAAGAAATAATGGAGGATTGTGTAATCATCTGGCATCCGACACTCTTTGAGGATGTTGTGGGGCATCCAAGACAAGAGTGGGCAAGAGGACTGATATTGTTGGGAGTTGGGACCCAAGATAAGAATAGTCCTAGAAGGCCATACTCAGAGAACACCCGAGTGGGTATGACCCTAAGAGAGACAATGATGATGCGTGTCTATCATTCATTGGTCTCACCAACATTGTATGCTCTGATCTAAGTGAGAGATAGAGTTGTTATTCAAAGCCTTGCTAAATGGAAACATTGTTGGTTGAAATGATGCTATAAAACATGGATTGCAAATCCAATTCTTCTTATGAGAAATTATTCAAATTGAGAATGATCAAGTACCATTATGAATACCTCCCTAGTTAAGAGGGAGTGTTGAAGAAAGTGTAACTAGGTTCAGTCTTCATAATGATATTATCTTTGTATTTGATGTAATAAAAAGGAAATAAATTATTTTTGTAATCTTTCTACATGGGTTTCATGAGCAAGAAGTGTCACTAGGTGAAAGACTTCTTCTTGATGTCTTTATGATTTATTTATAAATCAAAGAATCATGTCATATGAGTTTATGTAAATATGTACAAGTCTTCATGTTGTCAAAACATCCCCCCAAGACCAAGATCAATGCCTCAAAACAAGCCTATCAAAGTATGCAAGAAAAACGATAAGGAGATGTTCACATCAGCTCCAAATAAATAAATTAAATGTATTAATATATGTCATGTCGGCTTGAAGCATAGACACGTCAGTTCATAAGGTAATGTCAGCTCAATTTTATGTACACAACCACTAAAAATACCTTGTTGATGTATCCGCAAATGGGAAAGAAGCAATTTACATATACCTCTTAGATCTTCATATAAGGGAGCCGCAGTTAAGGGTAATGAAGCTGCAGTCAGGGTAATGGGGCTGCATTCAAGGCAATGAAGCTGCAATCAAAGTAATGGAGCCGCAGTCAAGGTTGTTGGAGCTGCAGTCAAGGCATGGAGTCGAAGTCATAAAGAAAAGGAAGCCACATTTTTCTGCGGGATAGATCTAGGGTTCAGCTACCTCCTCGGATGGGTATAAGGAGCGGTAGAACCTTGATCAGGCTCCTGTCGATATACATGTGATAAAGATGATTCCCTCGGATGGCTAGAGCAGATAAGTCAACGTTTGATCTACTATTGTCTTCACTATGATATACCTATAGCAGCCTCAACGTGATGTATTGCAATGGTTAGGGTTGTATAAAGAAGATGTATATTATCTCAGTAGAACCATGGAAGGATTTTCCATAATAACAGAGATCCTCGACATACAGTAGCTCTTAGATTTATTATGATGCAAACTTGACGTGCTACAAGGAGTAGTGACAAGGATCACGGTCGTGATCTTGATATAATAATAATCACAATAGTTGTAGATCATGATTTTGTATATCAGTGATCTCATTGTCTCAATGATCCCAGTGCGGCAAGAGATGCATTAGCAATTGATCTTAGTAATACTGTTGTGAAGGCCTCCATGTTGCAAGAATGGTGATTCAATGAAGACATGACAACTATGGTCCTAGTGAAGAAAGCAACAAATATGATCTCAGTTTAAAGTGCAGCAATAATGCAACTATGATGACATCAATGTAAGTAGCAATGATGATGATGATCTCGGCAATGGATAGAAAGAGGATTGATGTCTTGGTCTTGGAGAGGCAGATTGTGTCAAGGGTCTTGGTCTTGGTATTCGTCAATGGAATCTCTATAAGAAGAATTTACGCATGGGTCTTCCTCTCCAATAAGGAGAGGTTTTGGCCTTGGAAAAAAGCCAATCTCTTGTGTTCTTGTGTCTTTTTTGTTTTGATAGCAATTTTATGAAGCTAACTCACATATGTTAATACTAAATTAACATCAAGCTAAGATAAAAATGCATCAACACTTCACAAATTGTTATCATGTATAAGAAGAATTAACCTAACTGTGTTTTCCCTAGATTCTTCAACAATCAGAGAGAATAGGTACAAGTTGAGAACCACTGAATTGAATGTGCTGTGACGTTTGGATCATCCATAGAAGTTTAGTACAAAAAGAGGCAGCACCAACATATTCTGTTTTAGCAGTTGATAAATCAATATAACTATATTTCTTAATAAACCAAGAAACTAAGTGAGGTCCCAAATAGAATTCTCCTCCACTAGTACTTTTGTGGTCATGAACAATACCTGTCCATTATTGTTACAGATTTATTTGGGCACATCAACCCCAACTTAAATGTCAATTTTATTAGGGTTCATCAAACCCTAATATAGCTGTTTCATGCCCTAAAGAACTTATTCATATGAATGCCTCACTCTCAAAGAAGTTCCATCACGAAATTCATCCAAAAAGTGCCTTTAAAGAGATCATTATAGGAAGCCCTTCATTAGGCTGCAATGCATTGCAGGTGCCACACTGACTAAGTGCAATGCATCACACTTAGGCCCTCTTTAGGGTGCGATGAGCGAGCTTGGGCAAAGTTTCGAGAGAGTTTGAAGAATCAGTTATTCATGGAAACCTCTAGAAGCTTCTCCAGTGCCACCTACCCCTCTGAGTTCACCCAAGGATGACAAAAGGAATTAGGAAACATCAACCTCCTATATCCCTCTTTCATGGAACCAATTCCTAAAAATAGAAAGGAATTCATCATCATCATTGATGACCCAACCTCCTTCACTCATCTATAAATGGATCACTCATCCAAGGGATCTGGGGGCTGAATTATTCTGAGTTGTAAGTAGGTGCTGATGGTTTTAGTATTGAGGCTAAGTATTGTGGTAATGTTGAAATTTCTTGTTGTTCATGAGGTGAAGAAGGTTTGAAGCTGGAAGGATGGCATTGGATCGAACTCATGGGTTGTAATCCTTCTTTCTATTAATAAAGCTTTTCAAGATTTCTCCCCTATGTTTGTGTAATCTATCAATGCATTCATATGTTTACCATACTTTCGATTCTATTTTATTTATGAATTATGGATAATTATGCTTTAATGGGTCTTTGTTTCTATAATTGCACATGTACTCTCCAAGCGTGTTAAGTATGGGGAGAAGCAACGAGATCAGTTAAAGGAGAGAGGGATCAAGCAAGGAATCAAGTGGAAGTCGCAGGTTGGCTCCTTATAATATTTCTCTTATCTGTCATTCATAGGAAAAATAGTGAATTGTTTTAACTGTTGTTTCTAGGTTAGCTACCAAAACCTAGAGGGTTAGAATTTCTTAGAAATACTAATTTTCTCAAAAACAAATTGGCGACTCTGCTGGGGAACCATTTTCACTTTTTGGTAGTTTAGTAGCCTCTTAGAACATTCCACTACACTTTACCTGCTGTTGTTCATTGAAGTCAAGCTTAATCCATTGAAAATTGAATTGAATTTGAGCCAAAAACATCTTCAAAATCGCTCACTGTGATCCTTAACTGAGACCTGCTATGAATTTTAGTTCTTGCATGGAAAAAGTGCTATGCATCACAATGTCTATCACCACAGCCTATGATGATTGATTGAAGATCGGTTTTCCCATCTAGGAACTGAGGTTTTTGACCAGTTTTCATCTTTTTTAGTTGCTTGTTGAACATGAATGATGTCTCATCACTGAAACCAACTTTCATCTCTTTAATTCGGCCCTGTTTAGACTAGGATTGGTGAATGTTTTTTATGTATTTGTTTTTTCATTTACAATCCATTGTCAAAAGTAGTGTTGATCGATTGTCATTTTGATAGAAAAGTGTCGTAAAGTCTTCAATTTCTTCGAAAAAGTGAAGTGTCGTAAAAATCCTTCTTCATAGGTGATTGATTAATCTCTTTTGTGCATTTGATTTGACTTCATTCAAAGTGTCTAAAAGTTTCATTTCTTCAAATTTGAAAGTGTTGTTCAATCTTCCTTTCTCTCTTAGAATAAAATTGTCGTAAATCTCCATTTTGTGTGAAACATTCTAAATCATTTGTGCATTTAGTTTTTCTTATTGTATCATCCACATTAAGAGGAACTGAAAACGAATACATGCATTTGCATTTTAGAGCTTTATTTTGTGTGCTAAAAGGAATGGTTTAGGGAATTACATTAGTTTGTGCTCTTTGTTGTATGCTCAAAAATACTTCTATGATCTATCCCTTGTAGTTAGGATTTTCATTATTGAAAATAAACGAAAAGAATGCTTATCATTCTTGATGCATTTTTAGGAATTTCAAAGCACATTTCGTGGTGAACCCTCAAAGAAAATCTTTAAGCAAGATCAACTTAAAATGAACCTCATCTAATCTAACAACGCTTTGGAACTTAACACAACACATCTAGAGGTCTAGGCTAGAGACGTGTTCCAGCGTCTTTAAACCTAGTGGCTATCATTTTCACTTAAGGTTGGGTGACTCCTCCTCTTTGATCTGATAAGTGCTAGTACGGACTTGTGCTCCCTGTACTGTCGCATATATATTGAGACACCCCAATAGGTTCAAAATCTTTATCCCTAGGAAGTCGAGTCAGCCACCTTACCGATCGCAATGCACTAAACACAACATTCGAGAAGATTGACTTCCATATGTAAAGTCCTTAGTAATTTCTCTTTCATTTATCACCAAGGTGTATATTGCAGTTTTGCGATTTGTCTGGTAAACCCTCTTGTTTAGAGTCTCCAGAGTAGTCACTTTCGTTCTTTTTTTACTCTTTAAAATTAAAAGGATCATCTGAGAACTTGTCCTTTCAGGCTCATTAAAAATCGAAGGTGACTAGAGTCATCTTTTGCTTTTTCTCGACTCTTTAAAACTGAAAAAGCAAAGTTGTTTCCAAGTGTCATTAAAATTAATTGACCACGAAAAACATCCTTTTTCCTTAGTTGAGTTTTAAGCCGATTAAGTAATCCGCAATCATGGAAGAAATTCAATCCAAACCCCATCGTTCACGGATAATAGCGAGTCAACCGTCTTTGCCTCCCGAAGTGACCCCAATTCAGACAAAATGGTCTCGTTTAACTAAATCGGGCACATCATCTAGATTGTTTGAGACACTTGTTTCAACAGCTTCAAAGACTCCAGTTACTCCAATTATTTTTGGTACATCCATTTTTAAAGAGGAAGTTTCACAATTACCTGAGGACATTAGTACTGATCCTAGTGTAACAGTAACCGGGGTTGTCCAACAACAAATTGATCCTCAATTTGAAATTGTTCAACCAGGAAGAGCTTCTGAACCTAAAAATGCTCCATTAGGATTTGGTCTAGAATCTATCCCAGTTCAAACTGAAGTTACATCTGAACCAGAATTTGTTCAGAAACCTCCATTTGAAACTATTGTTCAATTACCTAAACATCTGGACTTCAAATTTCAACATTCAGAAGTTGTTACCCCTCCGACATCAGTCACTGTAGAAACTACACCTTCTTCAACACCAGAAATCTTTTATGGACCTAACGCTCAACCTCTTCCACCTGATTTGATTGCCATAGAAGAGATAGTAGAGGATTCCACACCAGGCACCCCATTTCATTTTGGAACTAGGATTAATCTTTATCCTACTACTCCTGATTACTTTGCTTCATCTGCCCCTACTTCTTTTCAAGTTCCCATCGAATCTTTAGGATAGCTTGTGGGCTAGTTAACTATGGCTGAACAACCGTCAACATCCAATACTGTATCATTTGATGTAGTTGCAGCAGAATCTTCTGTTGACACTCCTTCGATGTTTTCTACCACACCTAAGTTTCACCTATACGGTGAATCATCCATTCCGGTTGGTTACCAATCATTGTCTAGAACCCACTCAGGGGTTTCTTCTGCACCATGGTCAACACCCATTGACTCGTCTGGAATTCTACCTGGTTTTTCTCACATGGGAACTCAACAATTTGATCCTGCACATCAATATCAATTTGGGCAATCCAGTCATCAAAGACCAGTGTATCCATTAAACACTAGATTGCCACCATATGGAGAGCAATATGCTTACTAACTGTTTCCTCCCTTTTCCGGGGGACAACCATATGGTCATTTCCCATAGTATTTAGGTCAAACTGGAGTTAGAGTTTGTCAATGGAAACCAATATTGCAAAATCAACCAAGGCTTGTGTATCCAACACAACCAATGCAAATTGTGTCCAATATTCCTACTACACATGTTGTTACTACTATGTTGCAGTCACAAGCTCAATCTATTGTATCTCAATCTGTACAAACTAATCCTTCTTCCTTGCAACCTCAAGTTTCAAGGAAAGAGGCTCAAGTTTCTCAAGTTGTTATACAACAGCCACTTGTTTCTGGAACTAAACAACAATCTCAGGTTAGTGTACCTTTATCCGGAATGACCCAGGCATACACTAGTATAGTTGATCCACAGCTTAGTCAATATTTCATTACTGGGTAGCAACAGTTATTTCAATTTATCCAGAATGACCCAGGCATACACAGGTGTAGTTGATCCATAGCTTGGTCAATCTTTCATTACTGGGTAGCAATAGTTAGTTCAACAACCGTGGCTATCGCAATTTCAACAACCTCAATTCCAGCAGTCCCAACCCCAGTATGGACTTGGTTCACAATCTCAAACTGGTTTTGGTCAATATCAAGCTTACCAAAGGCCTAGGAAACAAGGCTTTGCAGGTTATGGACAACCACAATTTCAAACTAGTTATCAACAACCACCTTATACTAGTTTTGTCTAACAACTTACAAAGGTTACCAAATGCAGATGCCCTATGCTGGTCTGCAAAGACCTATTGCACAGGCGATTCCATCCTATCCTGGGTATGCTCCACCTGACTTGAATCTACAGTTGCCATTCGTAGCAACTTTAGAACTACTAGATTTAAACTGACTCACTAATGATCCAATTGCATATGCACCTTAGTGGCTAGTGATTCCACATTAACTGCCATCTGATATTCTGAAGTTTAATGGAAATCCAGGAGAAGACCCATCGAATCATGTTATGACTTTGCATTTATGATGTTCATCTAATACCTTGAATGATGATTCGATCAGACTTCGTCTTTTCCAAAGAACGGTTACTAGTCCAGCTGCTAAATGGTATACTAAATTACCTAGAGCTTCTTTCGATAACTTCACCATTCTAGCCACTACTTTTTTGACCCACTTCCAGTTACCTATCAGGTACGAGACTGGAATAGAACTCTTGACCAACTTTAAATAGACAACCTCCACTCATATATCAGATCATATTCATGAGTGGTGGTGTCGTCATCGAATGGTTAAGACGTATGTTCCTGATCAAATTTTAGCTGAGTGGTTCATAAATTCCTTACTGCCATCAATCACTGAGGATGTAGCAAATGGAGGATTTGTCACAGAAGAGCAAGTTGTTGCTCGTGCCCAATATTTGGATTTTATTTACACACAATCAGGCATGCTCTATGATAAAATTCCTAATTCACTTAGACCAACCTTCACTGTTCCACCACCTCCAAAATCGAGTAGGGACTCTCATGCCGGCGACGGCGTGATCAGTTCCTCAAGCACACAGATGACAAGAGGACCATCTAGTCAAACTCTTGCTAATTCCAATCAAAATGCAAATCAATCAAAAAACACACTTACCTCAGAGATTAATGTTGTGTCATCTAACAAAGGCAAAAATCCAAAGCAGCCAAGAGGTAAGAAAAAGGGAAAGAATGACAAGAAGAAACATGAGAATTCCCCTCCTAAAAAATCATCTGAATCCCCTACTGCGGCTAGGAAACCTCGTTATCCATGTATGATATGTAATGACAAGCATTTTACAAGAGATTGTCCACATCGATCTAAGGTCTCTAAAATTATAAAAGTTTTGAATACCTCAATAGTGTTGACCGATCCATTTCCAAACCTAGAAACACATTTGGTTGCCACTAATAATGCTTCCACATCCCAAGTACTCATGTTGTCTATTGCAAATACACAAAATAATATTTTGGTGTCAACAAGGAATAAAGATTATGGAAATCCGTCGTCATCAAATAACCAGGCTACTGATAAACCTAGTACTTCGACCTGGACTTCACCGGAAGTTGTTCCACCAATTATACCTGAATTAACAATAAATACACCAAAGGGAGTTGTACACAAATCGACATTCAATCCTCATGCTCTAGCAACTCAAAACTATAATATAGTGGAAGATCTGGCTCAATCACCTTCTACTATGTCGACACTTGAGGTGTTGCAAAATTGTCCCTCCCAGAAACAAGTTTTATTGTTAGCAATAGGTGGATTCGATCCTACAAATTCTAATCTTATGGTTTTTAACCATATGGGATACACACCATAGTTACCAGCGCAATTAGCATTCCTAATACAAGTAAAAGCTCTCAATAAAAATGTTCACTAAACTATTATTGATGAGGGGGCATTTACTTGCATTATGTCTATGAGCTGCTGGAAAACTCTTGGTTCACCACCATTGTCACAATCACCAACTACATTAAAATATTTCGATGGACAAACATACACTCCGTATGGGATTTTGAGTAACCTGCAAGTTGAACGAGGGGGAAAAAAGTAAATGTTGAGGTTGAGGTCATTGACGGACTCTTTGATTACAACATTTTACTAGGAAGGCCTTGGGTATATGCTATGGTTGCTTTTGTTTCCACATACTTTCGAACAATTGCATTTCCCTTCAAGGGTGGAATCACAGTCATTGATCAGCTAACCTTCTTTGCCAATAGTTCATAGGCCACGGGAAGCATTCCACTGATACATGGAAACTCACAATCGCTTCAAAATGTTGGAGTAGGTCTCCTAAAAGATCCTTCCTTGATGGGTACTTTTACCCTCCCGTCACCATCTGGTTTTGCAGAAGTGGCAAGAGTGGAGACCTGCAACATGATTTCTTCTACATCATCTGAGTTTAAGAAGAATTCCAACTATTTTGAAAGTGATGATTATGGTGAGGAAATGCCACCAAGCCCCATAGAATCGTTATAGCAATCAATCCATTGGGCTTGTGCGGAAAACCATAATCCGCACTCAACAATTTCATGGGTAGATAGGTCTTTAGAATATGGCACCTCTTCAAATCCTTTTTCACGTATACATTCTACGGATGAAGGAATCATCCAATCACTGATGATAGGAGAGACGTCATGGGAAGATTATCATCATCATTCCCACCTTCGAGATGACAATGAATATTATTCAAATGAACTCAATCACCCGTCAATAATTGATTTCTTATCAAATTCTATAAATACTGTAGATTCTAAGTGTAATCTTTCTAACATAGAAGAAACAATTTCTATAAACATTTCGACCAAGCCTAACATTGTACAAAATATTCATGTTGGCAAATATTGTTCTCCATTGGAACTAGATAACTATTGTGCTCTTTTCTGCGAATTTCGAGATGTCTTTGCATGGTCTTATGAGGAGATGCTAGGCATTGACTCAAGCATTGTTGAACATGAAATTAAAATGTACCCTGATGTCAAACCAGTACGACAACGGCTTCGACCCGTTCATCCTAAGAAAGTTGCTACCATTAAAGCAGAGGTTGAAAAACTTTTGCGTGCTGGCTTCATTTTCCCTGTACCTCTCAATGATTGTGTATCTAATCTTGTTCCAGTGATGAAAAAACAAGGGACAATTTGAGTGTGCATTATAGGGATGTAAACCAACCATGTCCAAAGGACAACTATCCTACGCCTTTTATCGACTAGATTATTGATGAATGTGCCGGATGCGAAATATTTTCATTCATGGATGGATTTTTTGGTTACAATCAAATCAATATCCACCCACAGGACCAATCAAAAACTGCCTTTATATGTTTGTGGGACACATTTGCATATCGAAAGCTACCTTTTGGTTTGAAGAATGTGGGGGTCACATTTCAGAGGGCAACGAATTATGCCTTCCATGACATCAAACACATTGTTCATCCCTATTTTGATGATCTACCTATTCATTCCCGAAAACAGACTGATCACCCACAACATTTGAGAGCAATATTTTTACACTGTCAACACTACAAAATTCGACTCAATCCACACAAGTGTGTGTTTTGTGTTGGCTCTAGTCAATTGCTCGGATACATAGTTTCGGAAGACGGAATTAGACTCAATCCCATAAAGGTTCAGGCAATTCTTGACATGCCTCCACCTTCAAATTTGTTACAGAAACAGAGGCTTCAAGGGAAGGCAAACTTTTGGAGGAGGTTCATTCCAAGTTATGCTGAATTAGCTAAAGGTTATACACGTCTATTGAAGAAAGGGGTACCCTTCCATTGGCATCAAGTTGTGCAAGCTTCTTTTGATGCTCTCAAAGATTCCCTGATAAAGCATCATTAATGTATGCCCCAAACTATCAAGACTTTTACCTGTATCTCACCGCTACAAATACAGCCATTGGTATGGTTTTAGTGCAAGAGGAAAGTGGAATCGAACATCCTATATATTATTTGAGCTGCAATCTTAATGATACAAAAATTAAATATTCATATGTTGAAAAGTTAGCTTTGGCAGCTATTCAATCTGTACAAAGATTTTGTCATTACATCCTCCTTCACAAAACTACCATTATATCAGATTGCAACCCTATGACATACATCTTGTCACGTCAATTGCTAGAGGGAAAATATTCTAAATGTATAGTTATCTTGAAGGAATTTGATTTGGAGTTCATTAAATCCAAGTCAAAGAAATCTCTCGTCTTTGTCGAGCTACTTTGTGACCTTCCCTTGTCCTCCAATGATTTAACATCAGAAGCATCAATCTCGGATGAGTCTCTATTTATAATTTCGTCAAGTGATCCATGGTATGGAGATATACTGGTCTATCTCTAGACCCAAGCTTTTAGGGTTAATACCTCTCACTCTGAACAGTGATGTACTCGATACCAAACTAAAGATTATCTGATCATTGGTGATACACTTTATCGTCATGGTGTCGATACGATCTTATGTAGGTGCCTTACTCATGAGGAGGTCAAAAAAGCTTTGAGTGAATGCCATTCAGGTGCCTGTGGGGGGCATTTATTTGGTTGCAACTGCACAAAAAATCCTACGAGCTGGTTACTTCTGGCCATCTATATTTAAAGATTGCATACTTGTTGTCAAAATGTGCCATGCTTGTCAGATTTTGATCGTAAAACCAGATTACCACCCGCACCACTGCATCCAGTCGTTGCTATTGGCCCATTCGCAAAATGGGGCATTGATTTTATGACATGTAACCCCACCTCGGTCGGGGGGAATGGGTATATTATAGTCGTTGTTGACTATTTTACCAAATGGTTTGAGGCGATGCCTACATAGAACAATAGTGGCGAAACGGCTGCTCTCTTTTTTTTAACCATGTGGTTTCCAGGTTTGGTGTGCCACAAGCTATAGTTACTAATCATGGGTCACATTTTCGCAATCACATGATGATAGAGTTAACTACCAAATTAGGACTATCTCATGATAGTTCTACTCCATATTATCTACAAGCTAACAAACAAGTTGAGGCAATCAACAAAGTCCTTAAGCGCATGTTGAAAAGAATGATTGGAGTCAATAAACAGAATTAGCATTTAATCCTGTACTCAGCTCTGTGGGCATATCACACCTCAGTGAGAAATGCAATTGGATTTACGCCTTTTCAGTTGGTGTATGGTTTGGAAGCAATCTTAACGATCCAATGTGAAATCTCATCCCTCAATCTCGCAATTGACCTGCTACCCGATACTTCAGAAAAAGAATCATGTTTCTTGGAATTAATCCATCTGGATGAAACCTGTCGTGATGCCACATTGGCTAACAAAGCACATAAGAAACACATCAAGGCATAATATGACAAGAATGTTAAGCCTTGTGTCTTCTCAGAAGGTGACTTGGTCTTGCTTTACGATCAGGATTCTGACAAATTAGGAGCAGGGAAGTTTGAACCATTATGGATGGGCCCTTATATTGTTAAACGTGTGTTGACAAAAGAAGCCTATGAGTTAGTCGATTATGATGGGATTCCATTGTCATAGCCCCGAAACGAGTTGTATCATAAATGTTACTATGCTTAATTAAGTGTAGTAAAACTCACTGTACATATGCTTTGATTGCATTTTTGTGTGTTAGTTTTCTTTTAGAGTTTTGATTTGGTTAGGTAATCCACTTTACATTTGTTGCTAATGTCGAACTTTTCGGAACCATTTGTTGGGTATGCTGACAGAGCTAGACGTAGTACGCAGAACTTGTCTTCTACAGCATGGGCCATCTTCAATCCAAGCGGCAAGTTAGTGAGTTTTAGGGGGATATGTATAGTTTAATCGACAAAAAATATCACTGAGTATAGCACGTTGATTGAACTCCTCTCTGATGCCATTTCACATGGCATATGACGAATCATTGTTAGGCTAGATTCAAAACTTGTCATTCTACAGCTTAATAGCATCTATTCCATCTGCAACCCAGCTATTCATCGCATCTCCCTTAGAGTTCGAATTTTGAAAAGACATTTTGAATTTATACAATATCAACATATTTCCAGAAATTTAAACACATTAACTAACTCCCTAGCAAACTAAGTGTTAAATAGACATTTGCAACATATGTGAAGAAGGCATTTTTTCAAATCACATCATCATTTGAACTGGATTTCATCACTTAACCACAATAAAACTCTGAAATTCAAATAGATAGTTGTATATAAGTTTTTAAAAATAGCTTTTGTCGAAGACAAAATTGGTCATCTGACCGAAAAACTCAAAAATGAATGCAAAAAATATCCTAGACTAGTGTTGTTGATGATAACAGGTCACAGCATGTGCTATCATACGCAGGAGTCTCGTCCAACAACTCAACACGCCAGTGGTATGGTGCTACAATATCATGGGTAACTCATCAATCCAGACATCTAGAATACCAAGGTTTAAACCCTTTATGTGATCCTGCAGCTGAGCCAAGGTCTCTGCTATATCCAGATCTCTAAGAACTTCCCTCCCAACAGCTCTCTCCATTAGCGCACCTACTTCCCGTGGGCGCACCACAGGTCGAATGGGTCCAATATCTGCATACATATACGAGTTTATTTAGTCTTGGTAACAATAAAAAAAACACACAAAAAAGTGAAAACTTAAAAAGAAAAGTGTGGTCGAATCAATTTACCAATAGCGCTCCACTGCGCCCCAACTGGCAATACCAGATCTGGATCACCACGGAAGTCCATCCCAACATATGGATATTCCACGAAGGCCATCTCCTGATGGTCGAACCACTCGAAGAAAGTGGAGGAAAATGAGATCAGTGACTGGCCAGCATGCCTAGCCATAAGATCTACCCACCGCTGCATCCATGGGTCTCTAGGTCCAAGTACTCCCAGAGAAATGTGTTGTGGCTGCATAAGTGGGATTCTCTCCAAGGCGAAGGAAATCAAGATAGACCCATAACCAAATTTTTTTGTCTTTCCAGCCTTCACCTTGGTTAGTTGTTCTCTCATAGATGGAAGAATTTCCTCACACCAGTTGAATACCTTTGGTTCCAGGCATTCCAAGGCACACTGCATATAAGATCTATTTGCTAAATGTAAAGCCGCACTGCCAGCCAATCTAGCGAGGGTGAATAGGATAGTTCTCAAAGGTTGATCACTAACATCTCAGATATGAATATTTCCATCTTTGCTAGGTTGAGATCCTTCCTGACAGAACTGACAAATATAATCTCTCATTTATTCACCTCCTCCGGTGAATCCTGATAGTGAAATGAGGTCACCCCACCTCGATAAACCCATCAGAAAGTAAACATCCTCGATGGTAAATGGGATCGCTTTACCCCTAAATACTGTAGAAGTTCCTTTTGTGTCCGCATGGTGGATAAGTGAAAGAACTTCAGCAACCCTCAGTTCTTTAAGGCATCAACTATGCCCTGGTCATTTAAAGCAATCATTTTTTTTCCTCGTGTTCTCGTTCTCGCCATGTAACGACCATTTTGATCCAATGAATATCTTAAACACAAACATTAGATAAATTAGGATTCGACTTGGGAAAAAATCGGTTAAAAATTTTGGGAAAAACAACTGTTTAAATTTAGTTTTTTGTGCCCATCGCACTTGTCCTTTAGAGACAATGCTATGCATTGCAGGCTTCCTGTTAGGAGGCTGAAATGCATCGCACTTTTCAACAGGGATAGAATGCAATGATCTAGAAAGCACAAGATGAAATCCTAGAGGCATGAAAAACTAAAAAAAAATTCTCAAAACTGAGAAAGAATGGAATAGAATGAAAGTACACTTGGATAGCTCCTACCTAGTCCTGACGGCATGAGAAATGATCCACAGAATCCTTCGCAATTAGCTGGTGAAGTTTGGGGTAAAAAACTACTGCAGAGCTCCAAATCCAATGGTAGAAATGAAATGGTTAAAATGAATTACCAAAACTTGTTTTTTATATTTACTTTTACATGTAAATCAAGTAGATGTTGGTTTTTATTCATTTTTTATCCATGAACATGTATTTTTGATCATCTTTGGTGGATTTTTGAGCAGGATGAACGACTGAAAATAGAATCCAATGTGCTAAATGGTGAATTGAGCATCTTTGACCAAAAAGCATACTTTTTATTTTCTTTTCGAGCTTTGATATAAAATGAAAAGAAACCATAGAGTCCTCTTTAAACTCTTTTCAGACTCTCTAAATAAGAAAAGATGGTTGATCGCTTGTCTTTTCCAACTCGTTAAAGTATTGGAAACAGCATCTCTCTTGTATTATTTTGTCCTTTTTCGGACCTGAGGGATTATTTTACGAAAAATAACTTATAGAGTTTTCTTTCCGTCCCTTTTGAAACTCTCTAAACATGAAAAGTACTAGGTTATGTTTGTCATTAAACTCGTTAAAATGTTATAATAGCAACAAACTTGTCCATCTAGACAAGACCGAGTTTCACCGACGCTAGACTTGTTAAAACATCAAATAGCGATGGGTTTGCCCGCAGGGTGAATTATAGAACAAGCATATGTTATACTCCTCAAGCTTGATAAAAATAAAGAGGTACTAGTCAGCAATGACTGGGGAAAATGGGAAAAGTCTTGAAAACTTATGGTAGCGAGTCACTCTTGAACATGACACTTTCACTTCATCTCCGTGACTAAGTTGGGTTGGGTCATTCCATTTGATGGTTATCATACCGTTGGTCTATCATACCATCCATCATTTTTGTTTTGGGTCAACGCTACCAATTCATCTTAGTGTCGTTGATATGTTCAAGAGAAGTCATCCAGTTAAAACTTCATCCGTTGCAATACTATAAACATTCATTTTCATGAACGCCATTCTTGAACCTTATGTCGTCAGTCGATTTTCATCTCCAAAAATCATTTACTTCATTTCGTGTTGTAGATGCGGGATACATCAAGGCCCTCCTACGATGTGTCACTTCTTATCAACATCATCTCATCATCCAAGAAGTTGACTTAGAAACACCCTCTCAGTGCTTTGAAGCTTGCATACGTCAATGGCAATTTTCTCTCTTCCAGCGACAGGTTGACATCAATGGCCTTCAACTGGAAGATTTTGCATGGTGTTCGACATCAAATCATTTATTCACACCACATGAAATGTACTGTAGTACCTTGAGGATCATCATTATTATTGGTGATCCCTCTCGTATTTGTTAATAGCCTACATCATTGGTTGGTAATCAGACAATGTCTCTCCATGTTCGACCTCAAAACATCTATTCACATGGTTAGACTTGTACATTCAGTGAAGATTGAACAAGATTGAAGACCATGGATCTAGTTTCATCTATCTAGGCTACAATATATTAAGGAGTACCAAATCAAATGTACAAAGGCTTTACACAGATGGTCATCCTAATCACGGATCACAAATATATATCTGTAGAATCACAAGTCTATATCTGTAGATGACTATCTGATCTATGTACATGTAATGAAATTCTATAAGTTGAGCATGGGAATGCCTCCCTCAGCTAGTTCATGAGGAAAATCAGATTATCATGGTGTATTGTATTGTAATTGATGCAGGTCACCTTCTGTTTCGAAGCTTCCGATCCTTATGATAAAGCATTTCACCTGACATAGATACTTACGACCTCATGCTTTAGGGGGCAGTTGTTACAGATTTATTTGGGCACATCAAGCCCAACTTAAATGTCAATGTTATTAGGGTTCATCAACCCCTAATATAGTTGTTTCATGCCCCAAATAACTTAGTCATATGAATGCCTCACTCTCAAAGAAGTTCCATCACAAAATTCATCCAAAAAGTGCCTCTAAAGAGATCATTGCAGGAAGCCCTTCATTAGGCTGCAATGCATTACAGGTGCCACACTGACTAAGTGTTATGCATCGCACTTAGGCCATATTTAGGGTGCGAGGAGTGAGCTTTGAAAAAGTTTTGGGAGAGTTTGAAGAATCAGTTATTCATGGAAACCTCTAAAAGCTTCTCCAGTGCCACCTACCCCTCTGAGTTCACCCAAGGATGACAAAAGGAATTAGGAAACATCGACCTCCTATCTCCCTCTTTCATGGAACCAATTCCTAAATATAGAAAGGCATTCATCATCATCATTGATGACCCAACCTCCTTCACTCATCTATAAATGGATCACTCATCCAAGGGATCTGGGGGCTGAATTATCTAAGTTGTAAGTAGGTGCTGGTGGTTTTAGTATTGAGGCTAAGTATTGTGGTAATGTTGGAATTTCTTGTTGTTCATGAGGTGAAGAAGGTTTGAAGCTGGAAGGATGGTGCTGGATCAAACTCATGGGTTGTAATCCTTATTTCTATTAATAAAGCTTTTCAATATTTTTCCCCTATGTTTGTGTAATCTGTCAATGCATTCATATTTTTACCATACTTTCGATTCTATGTTATTTATGAATTATGGATCATTATGCTTTGACGGGTCTTTGTTTCTATAATTGCATAGGTACTCTCCAAGCATGTTAAGTACAGGGAGGAGCAACGAGATCAGTCAAAGGAGAGAGGGATCAAGCAAGGAATCAAGCAGAAGTTACAGGTTGGCTCCTTATAATATTTCTCTTATCTGTCATTCATAGGAAAAATAGTGAATTGTTTTAACTGTTGTTTCTAGGTTAGCTACCAAACCTAGAGGGTTAGCATTTCTTAGAAATACTAATTTTCCCAAAAACAATTATGCATTTGTGTAAGGATGAAGTGAAAAATATATGTTTCTGGGATACCATAGGCTAAAATATTGAGTTTCTTGTAGATACTTGAATATCATCCTAACTGCTTTGAGGTAAATTTCCTTTGGATTTTCTTGGAATCATCCAACCATGCCAATTGGATGCATAATGTTTGGTCTTGTTCTAGTAAGACAAATCAAGTTGCCAACCATAGATCTATATTCAGGTTGATGTTAGGTCCCTATAATACTAGTGTATTCCCTCATTGTTATTAGTGTAGCCAACTTCTTGTTGTTTTTGTGCCGATTTAGTCCCCCCATTGTTATTGTTGTGCCTCCTAGAATCCCACTATTGTTATTGTTGTGCGCTTACATTATTATTGTTATGTCGACTCTGATTATATTGACTCCTTAGAGTCCTATATATAGAAAGGAGTTTTTGTCATTTGTATCATCTAAGAATTGTTTATGTAATATAAAGGATTTTCCCCCCTCAAAAAGGCTATTTTTGAAGTCGTTGATCTATCTCCTATTCTTTTTTGTGCACTGGTTGCATAACATTTGGTATCAGAGCTTTGGATTCTTGGGTTTCGCTACTTCAAACAGGTCATCGTGGAATTTTCACTATACCTTTTTCTATATGAAGCTTCAGAAGCTGAAATTAAAACCCATTTGACCCAAAATATTTATGAACCTTGTGTCTGAATTTCAGATCTTGTATCGCTATATTTGTGGATATATGAACTGCGGAATTTAGGTTTTTTTCAAGCTCCTGAACTCTATCTCAAATAGGTGACCTTTAAAAACTCGTCAAAAGGTTCTCTCTGAGCATTTGATTCCAATTTCATAATATTTGACAGAAAGAGGACCCGAACTGTAGTTTTTTGGGTATTTTTGTCATGGCCTAAGATCGAAACAGTGACACATGGCACTTCGTACATGTTCGCTCCACTTCACTAGTCTATAAACAGGCCTTCGCGGGATATTGGGCATAACTCTTTCTTGAAGAATCTAATCATGATAAGACTTGTGGGGTTAGAAAGAGGACTCATAAGGCTACCACAGGACATTATTTCAAAAGTTGGGGATTTGAAATTACTGAGACACAACAAATTCAATATTGAGCGCCTACAAAGAAGCAAAAAAGGTGTGTATTTTTTAAATAATTTACATAAGGTTTGTTTGAAAAATTAGTTTGAAGTGATTCAAAGGGAATAGTGAAGCATAAATATGATTAATTGATGACCTGAAGAAATAAAATGTGAACACCTATTAAGCAACCCGAAATTTCTACTATGATGCATGAAGAAGAAGAGGAAATGCAACGTGATATATCAAAATTACAAGACCAAGTGTAACAAATTTTTCTCTTGCAAAGAGTAACCGAAAATGAAATGGAAGCTAAGATGGATGGTTTTAAGAATGGTTTAAAAGTATACATGGAAGGTTTTAAATATTGCATCAATGTTTTAGAAGCAAAACTAAAATTTAACATTAAATATTTGAAGAAAGACATGGAAGGTTTCAAGGAAGGTTTGGGAAAGTTGTTACAAGAAATTCTTCCTAATCAAGAAAAGGTAGTAGAGGAAACACATGATGAGAACAAAATAAATGTTAACCATGATTTCATAGACTCTAACATTGGATTGAAGACCCACCATATTCCAGAGATCAACATGAGGAAGTTTGGCAAGAATCTCATAACATGGATACTACAAATGGAGCAATATTTTGATCTCCATAATGTGAAAAACACACAAAAGGTACGCATTGCAACTTTATATTTAGAAACCAATCAATTTTTATGGTATCGGTGGATTTTCTCTTGCAAACAAATTGTCACGTGGTCAATTTTTATATAGGAAATGATAGCACATTATGAGGATACAAAGAGCAACACCTTCTTTAGCCAATTGATAAATCTCAAACAAAAGGGTTCAATAGTGGAGCACATTGAGGACTTCGAAAAATTGAATATAAGGGTAAATGATATTCTAGAGGAGCATAATATTGATGTCTTCATAGGTACTATAAAGGATAACATCCAACATGAGGTTCGCCTTTGGGAACCTGATTCATTGGAGAAGGCATTCAAGTTGGCAAGAAAAATTGAAAGAAAAACTATGGAAACAAGGAAGCCTACCTCTCACAACTATAAATATGGAAGTGTGGTTTCTCCTAGCCTTCCACAACCTACAAGGTTGACACCACAATAATTGGAAGAAAAAATAGCAAAAGGGCTTTGTTATAGTTGTGATAGAAAATACACTAAAGGTAATAAGTTTGCTGAGAAGAAATTATTTTACATCGATTGTGAAGAGGAGGAAGAAAAGGAACAAGAAACATCAAAATAAGAGGATATACACCAGGAACCAACCCCAGAGAAAGAAAAATTGAATCCGACCATATCTTGTAATGCATTTGCAGGAATTACCACTCCTCAAATGCTCAATATAGAAGGACATTTCAAGAAGAAAAAGGCAATAGTGTTGATTAATTCGGGTAGTACCCATAATTTTATTCATTGTAAGATAGCCAAGGAATTAAATTGCTTCCTATATTCAGCACCAGACTGTCAAGTGATGGTTTCAAAAGGAGGAACCATAAATTTCTCTAAAAAGTGCCATAATATCAAGCTATCCATGGGAGAATATGTGTTAAATACTCCAATGCTTTCCATTCCAATGGGTGGTGCTGATGTTGTGCTATGATTCCAATGGCTACAATCTTTGGGTATGATAGCTTTTAATTTTCAAGAACTTTTCTTGAAATTTTTTTGGGAAGGAAAGGATGTTGAATTGAGGGGTATCGCAAGATAACCAGGAAAGCTAATCAGCTCTAATGGCATCAAAAATATTCTAAAGAAAGAACAACGAGGCGTAATTTCACAAGAGATTCAAACATCAAAATCATTTATTTCTCCAAACCTCCAAAAAGTCTTTGACAATCATTCCAAGGTATTTGAGACTCCCAAAGGCCTCTCACCTATTCATGATCGTGATCATGCTATTCATTTGATTCCAGGAAGTATTCCTCCAAACATCATGCCTTACAGATATCCCTATGCCCAAAAGAGTAAAATTGAATGTATGGTTGCAGATATTCTAAAGGCTGGTGTAATTCAACCTAGTCAAAGTTCTTTCTATGTGCTAGTAGTAATGGTACACAAAAAGGACAGATCATGGTACATGTGTCCGTATTGTAGGGAGCTCAACAAGCTCACTACTAAAGATAAATTTCCCATTCCTATCATTGATCACTTATTGGATGAATTACATGCAGTAATTTACTTCATCAAGTTGGATATTCATTCAGGATATCATCAAATAAGAATGAAGTTTAAAGACGTTCCGAAAACAACATTTAGAACTCATGACGGTCATTATGAATTTTTGGTCATGCCCTTTGGCCTTACCAATGCACCTTCTACATTCAAAGGTTTGATGAATTCCATTTTCAAACCCTTCCTTAGAAAAAATTTGTTAGTATCTTTTGATGATATACTAATCTACAACAAGTCCAGGAAGGATCGTGTTCAACAATTTGACAAGGTGCTCAAGCTATTAGAGGAGAAACAATTATATGCAAAAATCTCCAAATGTTTCTTTGGAGTATAGGAGGTGGAATATCTAGGTCATAACATATCTCATGAGGGTGTTAAGATAGACCCTTACAATATTAAAGCCATTAAGGAATGGAAAATCCAAATATCCATAAAGCATTTGCAAGGATTTCTCAGGTTCACAGGGTATTATCGCAAGTTTCTTAAGAATTATGGGAGAATAGCAACACCTCTAACAACATTACTGAAGAAAGATGCATTTTCTTGGACTCCAGAAGCAACTAAAGCCTTTGAGCATATTAAAGAGGAAATGTGCCAAGCATCGGTCTTAGCTACGCCAAACTTCACAAAAACCTTTATTGTGGAATGTGATGCCTCAGGAGATGGAATTAGTGATGTTTTAATGCAAGAAGGAAGACCCATTGCTTTTGAAATTTGTTCAATCAAAGGAAATTATTTACACAAAGCTATTTATGAGAAGGAACTTTTGGTAATACTACATGCACTTAAGAAATGGCGACCTTACCTAAAGGGAAGGCAATTCAAGGTAAAAACATATCATGTTAGTCTTAAATACTTTTTAGAACAAAGATTATCTTCAGAAGAATAGAAAAAATGGGTCACAAAGATGTTGGGTTATGACTTTGAAATCATCTACAAAAAAGGGAAGAAAAATGTTGTTGCAGATGCACTCCCAAGAAAGGATGAAGATGTGAAAGCATTGCTTTGTGCCATTTCTATTATCCAACCAGAATGGATAACCAAACCAAGGGATGAATGGAGGAACTTACCCACAAAAGGTTCCAAATGAGAGGATGAGAATTTGATACAGAAGCATCCATAACTACTCAAGCATTGAGGACAACACTTTTTTGAAGGGGAGGGGCATGTTAGGTCCCTATAATACTAGTGTATTCCCTCATTGCTATTAGTGTAGCCCCCTCATTGTTATTGTTGTGCCCATGTAGTCCACATATTGTTACTTTTGTGCTCCATAGAAGCCCACTATTATTATTGTTGTTCCCTTACAATATTATTTTTATGTTGACTTTGATTATATTATCATCCCTAAGACTCCTATATATAGAAATGATGTTTTGTTATTTGTATCATCTAAGGATTGTTCATTTATGTAATGTAAAGGAGGTTCCCCCCTCGAAGAGGCTATTTTTGAAGTCGTTGATATATCTCCTCTTCTATTTTGTGAGTTGGCTGCATAATAGTTTATTAATTATAGGAGACTCATCATTTTGGCTGAGATTGCATCTTATTACCATTAGTGTGAACACAGGTTTACAGTTTTCCATTCCATATTTCTTCATAATTTGCTTGAGATAATTATTTTGAGAAAGAAATACATCGTATTTAGTCTGATGAACTTGAAGACTAGAAAAGTATATTAGATCACCAAGTAAAGACATTTCAAATTCCTACTGCATAGCTAAAGAAAATCCTTGATTCATAGATTCAAAATTGCTTCCAAATATGATGTCATCAACATAAACCACTTCTACCAAAACCTTTGTTTTTTCATTAGGGGAATTTTGAGGTCTAAAATTCCCCTAATTTATATTTGATATATAAATTGTTAAATGTAAATCCTTTCTTGAATCCTTGTTGAAGATATCTATCAAGACGATAATATTATACACAAGGAACCTGGTTTAACCCATATAATTCTTTCTTAAGTTTGCAAACAATATTTTTATCATTTCCAACTATGACTCATTCAAGTTGTTCAATATAAACTTCTTGTTTGAGGTCCCCATTTAAAAATGCATATTTAACATCCATTTGATATACCTTAAAGTTACGAAAGCTAGAAAATGCAAGAAACATTCTTATGGCTTCAGTTCTAGCTACAAGTGAAAATGTTTCTTCAAAGTATATCCCTTCTTGTTGGGCATAACCCTTTCATAAAAGTCTTGTTTGTCTTGAATTACTTCTCCATTTTCATTCATTTTGTTCTTAAACACCCACTTTGTCCCAATTACATTCTTATTATGAGGCCTTGGTACAAGTTCCCATGTATGGTTCTTTTTGTTGACACCTAATCCTTGTGATTGGGTGAATTTATGTAAATAAATAAATTAGAAATATGAACAATCATTGGGAGATGAACTGAACAGTCTCTCCCTCATGTATATAATAAAGACCTACCTGATGGAATAATACAGTTGAATCATTTTTGCCTTATGGAGTTACTGCTTGGCCTGACATGGTATCAGAGCCAGCTCCCAAAATAGTTGTAACTCCCACTGTCCAGTGCTCTCTGTCCACTGCCAACTGCTCTCTATCCCCTCACAGTTCTTTGTTGTACATTGTACGCTGCTGCCAAAATTCTTTTGAACCATATGCTGCCTATTTATAAATGTTGGTAGTATGCGCCTGACATTCACCTAAACGATGCATGATGAATTGTTGCTCCACATATTCTATGCTGAAACATTCCTTTGCCATATTCTCTGCTGAAACGTTCCCAGTCATATCCTCTGTAGTGTCTGGTGCAGCATTTGGACAGACCCTGTATTGAATGCATTGTTACGCAGCTCTCTGGTGTCAAAGCGCTGCATATTGCGATGCTCCTCCATAACTCTTGTGAAAATCTACAATTGAACATTGTGATAACCTATACCGTAGAAATCTCAGCAAATCCCTTTTATAGCCTCGCCTTCCCTCTTTTCTGAACCATGGTTTCATTCGTTCTGCAAACTAGGTATCAAAGCTTCAAACTCACATGGTTTAATTTTGCTATGCGCTTCTCTATTTTAGAGGGATTTTCATCCCATTCCTCTTTTCAATCGTACAAAAAAAAAAAAACCGATTGATTGAGGTCGCGAGGATGAAGCATCTGTAATTCGCCTTTGTGGAATGCTTTGGAACAAGTTTTTGTCTGAGAAATTTGACCAGAAATCGACGACGCAGGTAACTTGTTTAAATATTTGTGGCGCAGAATCGACTCAGAAGCATGGAGGGCGCTGTTGGACCTTACAATTGCCGCATGTTCTTTGGTAATTTCTTGGCAGACATTCGATTTTCAAGGTAGAATCTGCAAGTGTAGCGAACTCGAGGAAGTCGTTAAATAATGTTTTTAAATTGTAATCCCTTTTATGAAGACCGAATGGCATTTTTAAATGGTGAAAAGATTACATATACAAAGGGAAGAGATTTCAAATCTTTTGAGAATGCCTTTTTGAGTACAATTTTATTGTATATTGGCAGAAGTATTTTTCTATCAGCAGAAGTAATTTTTTTTACAGAATGCATTCAATCATATCCATGGTGCGAATAGTTCTCACTGTCAAGGAGAACTATCCTAAATGGTCCCGGATGATAAAACACACCCTCATTTTCAATGATTTGTGGAAAGGAGTGTATGTCAGAGATGGAGAAAATGAACCAGTACAGCCTACCTCAAACAAAGAATTTTTCAATTGGGAAAACAAGAATAGCAAAGCTTATGCATTAATGGCAGCATCTATAAATGAAGAGGTGAGTTGCCATATTTCATCATATTCAACTGCCTTTGAAGATTTACAAAAGCTAAAAGAACTCTATGACTCACATTCTGCACTTGAAATTATTCAACTCATGATTAAACTCTTCACTCTTTAATTGCAAAATAATGGTCCTCTTGCTCTTGCATCTGAAGTAAAGTCTATAATGCATGATATCAAATCCACTAAGGTTGAATTGGATATTCCTCTTATTACTTTTCTCAAGGCACTTTATCCTACTTAATCCAATTATCTTGAGTCATTGCAAGAAAATGTAAATCTCAAAGATATAACCTTTGACTCTCTTGTGAAAAAGTTTGTTGAAAGAGAGAAAGCTTTTGGAAAGAAGACAGCCCCTAAATCTTCTGAAGAGGCCGTGTGCCTTGCTCATAAAGAAAAGCATCCTGCTCAAGATTCTACAAGAGGAAGAGGTGGTCGAAGAGGAAGAGGAAGATATTTCAGAGGTAGGGGGGGAAGACATTCTCAAGGAGAAAAGGTAGATTTTCACTGCATACACTGCAAAAGAAATGGATCACATGATGCCTCTACATGCAAGCTACCATGGGACAAAATTGAGCAAAAAATAAACCAACAGAAAGGTAAAGCTGATGATACAGACAAAGGTAAAGCACCTGAGTCCACTCACTATGTTGTGGAACAATGTAACATTGGAGTAAATGAAGATTTATTTAATGCTTCACTTGCTTCTTGGAAAAATGATTGGTTGCTTGATTCAGGAGCAACTTGCCACATGACTCATAGAAAAATTTTTTTTGAAGATTTCACTGACAATGTTGATGGAGTAGTATACTTTGCAGATCAATCAAAAATCAAGCCATCAGGGCTTGGCACAATCAGGCTTAAACTGCCTGGTCTTCCAGACTTTCTTCTGCATCATGTTCTATATCTCCCACAGCACAAGAGAAACTTTTTGTCCTTGGTCCACATCCGCCAGCAAGGTCACTCCATTCATATGTTTGATGGCAAGCTTGAGGTAAGAAAAGAATCTAATCACTCACTTGTCATGATGGGAATAGAAGAAGAAAGGATTCTCATGCTGCAATGAACCTCTGCTCATGCACAACATTTCTCATACAATTCTCATCATGAAGAAGGTACACTTCCATCAAGTTTATTATGGCATGCTAGATTTGGACATTTGAACTATGACAGTCTCCGCTTGTTGAAGAAAAATGGTGTTGTTGGTTTGCCTACAATTCGTAGAAAACTTAAGCAATGTGATGCTTGCATTCTAGGAAAGCATAGCAAACGGTCTTTTCATGATTCACATTTAAGAGCACATAGAAAACTTGAACTCATTCATTCAGATTTATGTGGTCCAATGCCTATTCCTTCTGCAAATGGAAATAAATATTTCATGACATTTATTGATGACTACACCAGAATGTGTTGGGTTTATTTATTGAAGAACAAATCTGATGTTTTTCAAACGTTCAATAATTTTCATAAATGGATTGAAAATGATGCACAATATCATATTGGGTCCATTCGCACTGATAATGGAAAAGAATACACATCAAATGAATTTGAAAATTATCTTCGCCAACATGGGATCAAACATCAAACAATTGTACCTTATAATCCCCAACAGAATGGTGTGGCTGAAAGAATGAATAGGACAATCTTAAATATGGTACGATCCATGCTCTTCTTCAAAAATGTAAAGATAATGTTTTGGGCTGACGCTGTTCTATGTGCTGCATATATAAAGAATAGATGCCCATCTAATGCTATTAGAAACAAAACTCCTTATCAAATGTGGTATGGACATGTTCCTTCAGTAAAGCATCTCAGGGTCTTTGGTTCCACCTGTTATGCCTTGATACTAAAGGTACATAGAAACAAACTTGGTGCTAGAAGTCGCAAGTGTATCTTCCTGGGGTACTCAAACAACTCCAAAGCATATCGTCTCTATGATGAAGTAAATAAAAAGTTTGTTGTATCTAGAGATGTAATTTTTCTTGAATCATCCAAAACTGACAATGTTGTTGAGCAGCAACTTCATCGCCTGGATAGATTCGCAAAAGCAAAATCATTTCAATAATTTGATAATCAAATTCCACATCTTGAAGGCGGGATTCCTATACTAGATCAACATGTGGAATCTTCTTCTGAAGAACACTCTCCCCCGCATGAAACTCCAACAATGGATGATGCTTTAAGTGATGTGATTGATAGAATTGGGAGACTCAATCTTGATTTAGTTCCAACTCAATCGACGGAGCAGCCTGGACCACCAAAAAAAGGTCCCCCAAAGTGGGTGACAAAGACACTTGAAAGTGTTCATCCTGATGAAGTTGGAAAGACAGGAACCAGAAATTCAAACTGGCAAAATAGAGGTGATGTAGATGACTCTAATTCACCTGTTGATACGGATGTTTCTTATGATTGTGAATTGAACTTGTCTACAGATTTTGAACCAACTTCCTTCAAAGAATCTGCTTCTCATGATGAATGGAAAGAAGCGATGCAAAAGGAGTATGATGCCCTCATAAAGAACGACACTTGGAAGCTGGTTGATCCTCCATTAGGAATCAAACCAATTGGCTACAAGTGGGTCTACAAGAACAAGTATAAAGCTGATGGCTCACTTGACAAGCACAAAGCTAGGCTTGTGGAAAAAGGTTTTGCACAAAAGGAAGGGGTCGATTATGAGGAGACTTTTTCCCCACAGCAAAATGGGCTACCATCCAGACACTCTTTGCACTAGCAGCTCAGAACAGTTGGAAAGTCCATCAAATGGATGTAAAAACTGCTTTCTTGAATGGAGATCTAAAAGAGAATGTTTTTATGTCCTAGCCTGAAGGATTTGCTGTGAAAGGAAAAGAACATAAAGTATGCAAACTTGTGAAGTCCTTGTATGGCCTCAAACAAGCACCGCGAGCCTGGTATGAAAAACTAATTGAGCATCTTCTGAAACTCAATTTCAAACATTTTGATCTTGATGATGCAACTTTATTTATCAAGAAAGTTGGAAAAACAGTTGTATATATTGTGGTATATGTATATGATCTTTTGATGACAAGGAACAATGAAAGCTACATTTCATCCATAAAGAAGGAATTGGGGAAAAGTTTTGAAATGACTGATTTGGGCTATGTTCATTACTATCTTGGCATTGAAGTAACCCAACATCCAAAGTCCATATTTCTTTCTCAAAAGAAATACATTGGAGATCTGTTGAACAGGTTTGGCATGAGAGAGTGCAATCCTCTTACTACTCCAATGGAACAAAACTTAAAGCTCACATCTATTGAAGGAAAAGAATTTGAGGATGCAACAAAGTATAGACAGCTTTTAGGAAGTCTCAACTACCTAACTACTACCAGACCAGACATCTCATTTGCTGTTGGAATCCTCTCCAGGTTTATGAAAAAGCCTTGTGAGGGACATTGGTCTGCTACAAAAAGAGTTCTAAGGTACTTGAAGGGAACTCAAGACTTTGGAATCAAGTATACATAGGTGGATGACTTCAGTTTGATTGGATACTCTAATTCAGACTTCGATGGAGACAAAGAAACTAGGGTATCAACTTCAAGGTATGCTATGAGTCTTGGATCAGGAGTTGTCTCCTGGAGATTAAGCAAATAATCAGTTCCAGTAGATTCCACAACAGAAGTAGAATACGTGGCAGCAACTGAAGCAACAAAAGAAATTGTGTGGCTCAGGAAAATTCTTGAAGATTTGCAGGTAAAACAAGTACAATCAACTCCACTCATGATTGACAATAGCTCTGCAAAAAAGTTGGCCAAGAACCCAAAATTCCATGATCGAATGAAGCACATCAATACTAAATATCATCTGATTCAACATCATGTTGAGGCCAAAACAATCCATCTCCGTCATTGTTCCACAAATGAGCAAATTGCAAACATCTTCACCAAAGCACTTGGAAGAGAAAAGCTTGAACGATTCAGAATGATGCTTGGACTCACCAACATCCCTTCAGATTAAGGGGGGGAATGTTGACACCTAATCCTTTTGATTGGGTGAATTTATGTAAATAAATAAATTAGAAATATGAACAGTCATCAGGATATGAACTGAACATTCTCTCCCTCATGTATACAATAAAGACCTACCTGATGGAATAATACAGTCGAATCATTTTTGCCTTATGGAGTTACTTCCTGGTCTGACACTTTTCTATTTGATCAAGTTATTCATTCATTTCCTTAACCCAACATTCATCTTTGCTTGCTTGATTCAAATTTTGAGGCCCAATTATGGATAGTAAGGCTAAGTGACTAGATGATCCAACAAATGTTCTTCTAGTTTGTATTCCTACTTCCTTATCACCAAGAATTTGAGATTCTAGATGATTTTTCTGAACATGCCTTAATGAGTTTTTTTTTCTGACATACTTGTATTTTTATTTCCTTCTTTTGATGCTTCTCTTTCTTCTTCTCCTACAACTTCTTGGATTTTAGTAGGAATAGGTTCATCATCTAATTGTGCTTCCTTTTTGGTACCTGTGGATGCTTCATCAATCACAACATCTATACTTTCAACAATATTTTGGAGCATTTTATTATAGCGTTTATATCCTTTTCTTTTGGAATAGTATCCAAAAAGGATTCCTTCGTCAGCTCTAGATTCAAACTTTCCAAGAATATCATCATTTTTCTTAATGAAACATGCGCTTCCAATTATTTTAAAGTGTTTGACAGTTGCAACCTTACCATACTAGAATTCTTTTGGAGTTTTATCATCGTTTACTCAAACATGGGCTTTCTTAAGTATATCCATGGTTGTATGTATTTCTTCTCCCAATAAAGTGTGAGGTGTTCCTGACTCATCAAGCATGGCACACACCATTTGTTGAATTCTTTTGTTCATTCTTTCTACCACTTCATTTTTTTGAGGAGTTTTAGCTACGAAAATTGTCTTTGATGCCATGTTGCTCACAAAAATTCAAAAATTCATCTAATATAAACTCTCCTCCTCTATCAAATCTAAGATATTTTATTTTTAATTCCAATTTGTTTTCAATCGTAGCTTTAAAAATTTTAAACTTTTCAAATGCCTCATATTTATACTTTAGTAATCCAACCCAACACATTCTTGTAAATTCATCAATCAATAGCATGAAATATTGTTCACCATGAGGAGAATTCTTTCTCATAGGTCCACATAAATCAATGTTAACAAGTTCAAGGGGTTTATCTAATGTGCATTATTTAGATTTAAATTGAACTCTAGATTGCTTACCAAATTGATAGGATTAGCAAATACTATTTTCAGGTGGAGAAATGTTTGGCAAGTCACAAACTTCTCCAAACTTTATTGATTTGTATAGTTGAGAAAAAATGAGGTGTCCCAATCTTTTGTGCCAAAACCGTCTTTCTTCAAATTTTCTCAAAAAACAGTGCTCTTTGCCACCTTCTAGGATATAGAAATTGTCTAGAGTTCTAGTTCCCTTGATTATGGTCTTACCTGTATCCAAATATCTTACCACACAATTATTTGATCTAAAAATAACTTCATGCCACTTATCACACATTGACTAACACTTAAAAAGTTATGTCTTATCCCATCAACAAATAATACATTCTCAGCCTTAACCTTTTCTTTTAATACCACAAATCCTTTTCCTTTAATAGTGGTTGGTGAGTTATTACCAAAAGTCACATTATTTTTTTTTTTTATTTCATTAAAAGAAAAAAACTTATCTTTGTCACTTGTAATATGCTTTGAACAATCACTTTCAATGTACCATAGATTCTCTTGATCTCCTACATACAATGCTAAACCACAATTTTCAGAGGAAGAAATTTCCTTTTTCTATACCTTGGGAGGTGTTATCATCTACTCATGTTGATAAGATGAATTCATCTTGATTCTGCATTCAGTTTCTTCATGACCAAATTTATTGAAAATAGAACATTCAAATTCATTTTGAAGAGGGGAGAAAGCATTAAAAACAAGTTTTCTTTGTCTTGTTTCCATTATGTTGTTTTCTTGCTTCTCTAGTTATAATTGTTTTATAAGCAACGAAATGAATTTCTTTGTGACCAAAGTTATGACAAGTGAGGAATTTCCATTGAATTAAAAGTAATTGGGAGTATAATACATTTTTCAGTAGCTTACCCTTTGTTCATGGAAAGGTTGTTTTGTCTGAGAATAGTTTTACCCTTCATTCTTTTGTTGAGTCATATAATTGTGATGATTGATTCCTTTTACCACATTGACGTAGCTTTTTGTACCTGTTTTAAAATCTTTCATAGATTCTGATGTTTCACCATTTTGATTTGGTTTGTATCCAAGACATGTCTTGATTAGTGGAGAACACTGAACTTCAATGATTTCTTCTAAAGTTTTAGATCCCTTAGCAAATCCAAGATTTAGATTTTGTTTTCTCAAGTTCCTTTCATCGGCCCACAATTTCAAGTTCTGAGTTTTCATAATACTTTTCCCTTTCTTGGACTAGTTTCTTCGAATCTTATTATGGTAATTTTTCTTCTTCTAAATAGATCTTTAGCTTAGTTATTTCTTCAATAAGGGTGTTTTATTTATAGATTATTTCCATTTCTTGATTCTTGTTTATGACCCTGATTCTATAAATTTCTTCTAGAGCATCCATAAATACATCATCAAACTCATCTACACATTGTTCTTTGAATGCCATAAGTAATTGAAAATATTGATCTGATTCATCATCCTCATTATTGGAAGAATATTCACTATCTTCATGAGTATAAAAACTTTTCTTGCTAGTAAAACCTCTTTTAACATTCTTCTTTGAAACATTCTTTCCTTTTTCATGATTTTATTTATAAGGAAACTTAGCAGCATAGTGACCTACTCTTCCATAAGAAAAACATTTAAAAGGAAGCTTACTTTTGAACCTACTTGTTCCTATTAGGAGCTTCTTCGCAAAATTTGGTTCTTCTTCATTTGAAATGTAACTTGTTTCCTTAGGCTCTTCTTTTTCTTTCCCTTTGTTTGTGGCTTTGAATGTTGCTTCTCTAATACCTGATGTATCCCCTTTTCTCATCTCATAAGCTGTCAAGATCCCATGGAGTTGTTCAATAGTGATATTCTTCAAATCGTGCATTTCTTCAATGGTGGAGATTTTGGAATCAAACTTTGGGGTTACTGATCTCAAAATATTTTCAACAATAGTAATATCCTTAACTTCATCAACAATATTTTTCATTGAGTTAACAATCTTGTCTACTCTAAGGAAAAACCTTGCAATTCTTTCATCATCATTCATTCTAAGAGTCTCATACTTAATTCTATATGTTTGAAGTTTAGCAATTTTTACCTTAGTGTCACCTTCATAGATTTGGACAAACTTATCACATATTTCCTTTACGGTGTTCAATTGCATGACTTTCACAAATTCAAATTCATCCAAACTTCCCAAGATAGAATTTATAACCTTTGCATTGATCTCATATTGTTTCTTCCGTACGTCATCTATGGGAATGGAGGTTGGGTATGAATATCCACCTTCAACAATTTCCCATACATCAACGCCGAGTGCCTACAAATATTCTGTCATTCTAATTTTCCAAAATATAAAGTTAGTTCCATTAAAAAAATGTGGCTTGATAGAAGATAGTCCCTTTTGACTATGTATATTGATAGATATCCCTTTAACCAATCAAGCTTCTTTTGAGGGACCTACTCTGAAACCAATCATTAGGAAAAATACAAAGATGGGGGATGAATCAATATTTTTAGTTCACCTTAACTTTCAATTTCACATTAAGAATTTTGTATGCTATTTTTCTTCATGCAACCTGTTATCACCTAGATTTACCTTAGGCTGAAGGGAGGAAACTTCCAGGGTAACCACAAACCAAGCTTAGCCTTGTAGCTAGCCCTACAAGGCCGGGAGAGGGCTCTCTCCTTTAGAATCCCAGTTGAGATGACTAGATCAGGTAAGGATTTAGGCTAGGTATAGTAGCTCAAAAGGTTTTGATTGAATTTGTTGGTGTTTTATTGGATAAGATGGAACTGGGCAGTTTAGGTCTCAGGAATTAGGTCAGAAATGAAGGGTGTTCTATGGGGCAAGGTAGGCATAGGCTTTAGAAATTTAGGCTTAATGGTGTGAGGTGTTTAAGACTGATGAGCAGCTAAGGAGGGCATGTGACAATCATAGATACTTCTCAAGTAGTATAAAACATAAAATATTGAATGATTTCCCAAGGTAGAGCACTGCAACAATGGATTCTACCTATCTAACTTGATAACATTCAATAAGAAGCAATGAAATGGATGATGGAATACATAAAACTATTGGAAATAATACTAAGAGGGGGGGTGAATCAATATTATCAAGTCACTTATTTTCTTTTTAAAACCCAAATCATATACGCTACTTCAGTGAGATAAAACCCGCGTATACAATGCAGACTTATAATTTAATTTATCTTATAGATGTTGATCATTAATCTGTGTATCAAAATCAAATAAATAGTAACCAGAAATAGAGAAGGAAACCCGCGTATACAATGCAGACTTATAATTTAATTTATCTTATAGATGTTGATCATTAATCTGTGTATCAAAATCAAATAAATAGTAACCAGAAACAGTAAAACAGAGCTGAAGACAATCACACACAAGAACACAAGATATAAGGTGGAAACCCAATGTGGGTGAAAACCACCTGCTGCAATTCGTCTCTATCTTCTTTTAATTAGAAACTTCTTTTTACAATGTACTGGTGCAGTCCTTTACCAGTATGCAGGCTGTAACCTGCAGAGAGCTACAATCGTCTCTCGTTCTCCAGCTTCTCCTGGAAGGGACCTACAACCCCCTTAGCTCTTGCACTAGCCAAGATACTAGTATGTAGGTGCTGGCCTACAGAAGGCTACAACCTTCTCTTTCTTCCAGGGACCACGTTTCATAAATTTTCAGACTGGATCCATGAACATCAATCAATCATCAAAAATTTCTACATCAAACAATCTCCTTTTCACCAATTAGAACTGAATCAAGTAGATACTTCTCTGACAGTTGTACCTAAAACACAGTCACACACCAAATTCTGAACCTAGAACACTGCAGCAATAAACAGAAGCAGCTACATCACAACTCAAAAGATATACGCTACTTCAATAACCAGAAACTTGCATGCATACGCCTCTGTGTTTGGACCAACCCGCGTATATGTTGTTTTTACTCACAGAACCAGCGTGTATACACACCTTCTCTTCACTGAACCAGTGTATAGATCTATAAAGGATAATTCAAAAATATTCAGACCTTAATTAACCCAGATTACCAGATTTATAGATCAAGCATGCGCCAAATATAATGGATCAAAATCATACAAAGATATTATTATTCAAGCCTTAAGATTATGACCCATCAATAGAACTTATCCTTCTCTTTGTGCTCAGGTTCCTCCTTCATTCAGATTTAGATCTACACCATAACATAATCACCAATATTCCAGATCTAGCCCTTCTATTAGATATTCAATAATTCAGATGATTCTTTTCCAAATGATCTCCTTCCCCTTTTATAGTCTTAGGCCTTTCACAATACCACGGTCCAAAACCATAACAAAACAATACCATGGACCCAATACTTGGGATCAACACTTCTGATGAGATACCATGGTCCAAAGCCATAGGTTCAAATACCAAGGACTAAATACCACGGACCAAAAGTAAGTTCTCCAACATATGCGCGCTTTTCCTTGCATAAAAGTGCATGTATACGCATGTGCGCCTTTGTAACACCTAACCCAAGTGTATACGCGCCTTCGTCTAGGTGAACCTGCGTATATAACTTTTTCTTTCATTCTGAGATCTGTCACCAAAGTGAGTTGCCATCAAGGACAACACCTGTGCCATAACTCTAAATCAATGCCACAATGCCAAAAAAAACATGTAAAAAAATGATTACAAAAGAAGAAACTGTGCTAAAGCTCTGTTAGTGCCTAGATTTACCTTAGGCTGAAGAAGGTAGGATCTAGGGCCAACATCAAACCACGCTCAGCCTGGTAGCTAGCCCTACCAGGTCAGGAGAGGGCTCTCTCCCAGTCAATCTCAGCAAATGATGATCTATAAGGCTTGAGATTACTGAAATATCTTCTGATTTTAGGCTAGGTATATGTGCAAGAGAGTTTGATTTGAATAAAATAGTGTTTTGTTGGCTCAAATGGAAAGGCACATTTTGGGGTGTGGGGATTGAGGCTCAATTCTACAGAGATCTCAATGGGGCAAGGTAGGCAATCGTCTTGGCACTTAAATTTTAATGAGATGGAGGGAAAAGACAGGCGAGGTGTTGAAGAGGGCAAGATCAATCATGAATCCTCCCCAAAAAGCTGAATACATCAAACAACTAAAGCAAACTTCAAGTAGAGCATTGCACTTTCAATGAATTCTACTTACACTCTAGTTTGTTTAGTTCAGAAGAAATAAGATAGATAATGCAATCACATAAAAAAATTCACATCCACAAGGAGAAACACTGTACCAACACAAATTTCCACATGAATCCCAAAGAGTGCTGCAAATGCTGGTCTCAAATCCTTAGCCAAAATACTGAAAATGAATTTACAATGAAGCTCAAGGTTTTCTCAAGAGTTCAACCATGCTAATGACTGAAAAATAACATAATATAGAAAAACATAGCTCATCCTTGCCTCTAGGGGTCGAGCTCACAAGTTTAGGAGCTGATCCAACTGATTCTAAACTGAGAACTAGAACCTAGGCAACATAACAGCATGCCTCTAGAAACAAGGGAACTGATTCATTCAGTTTCAAACAACCTTTAAACTGATGAATCTACCTCTACAAGTGAAAATCCAACATAATTACATCATAATCCATCAATTTTCATCAAATTACATCATAAATTTTCCATTAGGAAAGTGAAAAATTCAAACTAGGTGAAGCTGGGCGAAAAACAGAGCAAAACTTGGTCAAACTGGCAATTTTTCCTCTATGCGCCGCCCCTGATTCTCTATGCATAGTGCCTGTTTGGACCCACTTTTGGAGGCCTTACCGATGTCCAAATGAGCTACAGGTGTGCTTTCTAGAAATTTCTACCTGTCTACTTTCCAACCCAAGTGGAATTTTTCAATTTTGCCTCCATTTGCCCCCCCAAAAGTCCATTCTCCCAACACTGCTTCCTGTGTGTCAAAATAGGGGCAGTGAGGTCATTTTTTGAGTGTTTTTTGACCTTTTGAGGGCTCAAAACCTACCCAAATTTCTTGGTCATTGATAGAAAAGTGTAATTTTGCATGAAAAATCCAAAAGTGCTGAGTTTTTGAGATTTGGAGGCCTCTATCAAAAGCGAGCGCCACATGGCGTGGCGCATAGGGCAGAAAAACCTGTTTTTTGTGCCAAAAATTTGCAAAAATGAAAAAATTGCTCCAAATTTCTTGAAATTTGGGCTAAGTCTTCTCTATCAAGTGTTGTGATGGGCCAAGGAAGCCTCAGCAAAGATGTGAATTCCTTCATCCTCTTTTTTCCTCCTTGATGCTCTCTTCAACTTTGCTTTCAAATTCCTAATTCTTGCTTGGCACACCAAGTTCCGGGACAAGTAATGATATGAAAAATTTCTAAGCATATTCTTCTCATTTATTGCCTTCTCCAGCTTCCTCTCCAAGTGGATATTGACTCTTTCGAGCCATGACTCCCTATCGGCATTGATCTCTTGCTCCAAGGAAGTGAACTCCACCCTCCTCCTTCTGGTAGATGGCAGTTTTGCCGAATGTTTTGTAACTCCATGACCACCTGCTGATCCTCAAGTTGCTTGTTCCTCTACTCCAAATACTGCATAGTCCATTGGGCTCTATCCAGGTTGGTAGACAAGGCATCAATGTCCGCCTACTACTCCTTAATGATCTCTCTAAGATTTGCACTTTGCGAACCCATATCAATATCATCACCCTCAATGAGGATGAAATCAGTCTCCTGCTCACCTGATGGTCCTTCCTCCTGTAGAGGCCTCTTGCCTCGGTCCTGAACCTGTTGTGCTGATGATGGAAGCAAGGCCCCTTCCACCCCGAGTGGAGATAACACTCACTTTGCTACTGCAAACAACCGTCTAGTACCCCTCTAATAGGAGATGAACACCGACACACTAGCAGTCTCATGGCCCTCATGCTGATAAGAAGGGCCACCTGTCTCATGCCCAGCCTCTGATGGTCCCTGTGAAGCTCTAAAAAACTCATGATAGATGAAGTCATCCCAAGTGGTTCCCTGTAAACCAAGTTGATGAACTACCACAATTTTGATGAGAGCAACATGATAAATACTATTGAACTGCTGCTGAGGGGTCTTGTGCTACACAAGAGTGGTCATCTTCTCTATATTTCGGCATATGAAATAAGGAATGTTCATCATGCGTACCCGAGTAAAATGCATCAACAACCTGATGTGATAAGCATACAAGCGGGAGAACCAGCCCTCACAGGTGAAATACTTCATAATGATTTTCATTAAAGGAGCATATTCATCCTTAAGGAACCGAAAAGGAAACACTCTCTTGATCTATCTCAAAAAACTGGGTTTGATGTATGGTTCATAGTGCTGCCGGTCAATTTTATGCCTCTTGTTCCATGGTTCTCCAATGTTTGGTATGCCAGCTGCCAATGAAATGGCTTTCGGTGTTAATGTGAAAGTGAAACTAGCAAGAGTGGCTTGATCACCATGTAAATGCAACACAAATAAGCGGGCCAACTCATGATGAAACTGAAAATTAGCAACATTCTCGCAAAATTCATAACATGACTAATGATGGAAACAAAAAATGGCAAGAGGGCAGGCCTGCAACTCGGAAAGAGTGGTTGGTTCTTCTCTGATATGTATGCCACCTCTATTAGGCCTCCTGGGTGCATGTCCCTCCATGGGTGAATCACTTTGGGTCTCCTCTTCATAATCATATGAAGGATCAGATGTCATAGCTGCTGGTAGACAAATTTCCTTGGAAAAATAGGTGCTGATGTATCAAACTATGTTGGACTGCTTTTTGATGATTGTTTGACCTCTGCCACCAAGGGAAAACAGTGAAATGAGGGAGTGTAAGGGGAGGGAAAAATAATGGGAATTTAGGGACTGTTGGGATAGATTTAGTTAGGGAAATATGGGATGTTATGGGAGTTTTGTATAGGGTTAGGGTTTGGGGTTTTACATTAGGAAATTTGGGAAAGGGAATTTGGGATAGGGGATTAGTGAATTTAGGGGGTAGGGGAACTTAGGGAACAATGAAATCAAGGGATAGATGGGATAAGGGAGTGATGGAGGAATGATAGATTTGGTAGCAAAATGGTTTTTCAAACCCTAAGCAGCAAGTTTCTTAGAATTTCAAATGGTAGGGTTTGATTTTGTGTTTAAAACAATTACCATGCTTCAACCACCATGATATAAGCACAAACTTGGATAAAAACCAATGATGGAGGCTCTACCTGGCAAATCCGTGCATTTTTGGGCGATTGGAGGTCGTTCTGGAAATTTTCGAGCTCTTTGGCTGTGTGCGCCGCGCATCCAGCCCAATGCGCCATGCCCTCCGTATGCGTCGCGCCCGTGTTATTTTACATTGGATCCTGAGGCCCAATGCACCGTGCCTGTTGAGTGTGCTGCGCCTTCTGCCCAGTGCGCCACACTGGCAACTTACAGTAGTTCTTTACCCAAACTTCACACTCACTCACCCAAACCATCTTGCTTTGGTTCTCTTTGCTCTTGGAATAGAAATGAACTTCAAACACTTGGAGAAATGATTTATGCATGAGCTTTTCAAATTTAATTTTTCCAAAACCCACTTTCATAATGTTTTGCAAATGACTTTATTTCAAACTCTGTTTTTGGACTTTTTTCACCTTTTTGGCTTTGTGATGAACTAAATGACCCGAGCTTTGCTTTTTTTTGCAGGTGCTGGAGCTTTTGGGCTAAGGAAAGAAACCAAGGTGCAGATGAAGAAATTTACAATGCGAGAAACAAAATTTTCATGATTTTTTTACAATAAAAGCTAAATACTCTGTTTTTTCCTCAAAACAGAGTTTTGAGGAAAAACACATTTTCGAACACTTGGTGATGAAATTTATTGATGTTGCAACCTCCTCATGGCCTACTGGTAATTATTGGACACTTTAACACATTTTTTGATGAAACCCTAATGAAACCCCAGACGTAATTGACCATGAAACCCTAAAGACAACCTTTGCAATTTTCGAGATAAAAGGGAGACTGTATATGTTTTTAAATGAACAAACATGAGCCAGCAGGTAGATAACATGAGGGAAACTATAGGAATGCCACTACCGTCAGATGATCTATGCGCCTAATGGAATGCAAATGACTGGGCAGGACACCTAATATGAAATGCAACAAGAGGATTTGATCTCTGATGGAGGGATGGAAATACCGACTCTAACATTGGCTCCAATGGGGATGGTAGCTCCATGGAGGTGCCAAGAACTACAGATCTCTGAGAAAGCAGGTAGTGCCTTCGTCCATTGGGCTATGGAGTCAATAACTTCAACAAAACAAAATTGAACTCTTGACTTAAAAACTCAATTTTAGGACTGAACATGACTCAAATTGATTCATTTTCAAGACTGAAATTGACCGAAAGACTTGACTCTAACAAACCAAGCCAAAACTGAAATCAAACTTTAGCTTTATAGCCTTCACCTCGGGCCCCAAGCTGAAGAATGAAAACAGCACACTCTTGCAATGGAATTTAAACAAACCGGTATATACAGTGATGAATAGGACAACAGAAAACGGTTCATACAATATACTATTTGAGGAGCCGACCATTGACTGGCCCACCAGGATATTCTTCGCCATTTAGCTCTTGCAAAAGGAAAGCATTCTGGCCCCGATGTGCAACTATCTTGTACAGTCCTTTCCAAATATTTTCAAATTTGCCGTGCTTGCCCTTCTCTTCATTCCTTGCATCCCATTTCAACACGATGTCTCCGATTTCAAACTTGACCGCCTTTGCTTGCCGGTCATATATCCTCTTAATTCTTTCTTGCAGCTTGGAAGTATGTTGAAATACTTCCTCTCTAGTTTGCTGCAAATGTATCATTTGGTTGATCCTCCGCTGCAAACCATCATCCTCGCTGCCAGCTTCTTGCAACAATTTCACCACCGGGACAACCAAAGAGGTCGGGAAGATTGTGTCCACACCGTACACAAGCTCAAAAGGAGACATGCCGATAGATTTCTTTTGACTTACCCTATCTGCCCAAAGTGCATTGACCAACTTTTTGTGCCAACTCTTCTTGTTAGTTTCCAGTAGCTTTTTGATGATGTTGACAAGAGATTTGTTCGAGGATTCCGCCAAACCATTGCCTTGTGGGTAATAGGCAGTCGAATGCCCCAAAGTAATTTGATACTTATGACAAAAGTCAATCATTCTTTTTTATTTAAAGGTTGCTGCATTGTCAGTGATCAACTTATTTGGACATCCAAAACGAGACAAAATGTTGTTTTCAAGAAATGAGATAATTACCGAATCAGTGGCTTGCCTTGTTGGAATTGCCTCTATCCATTTGCTGAAATAATCTGTCGCTGTGAGGATCCATTTATGTTGTGCTGAAGAAGAAGGATGAATCTCACCAATAAAATCCAAGCCCTGCGGCTGAAATAGAGTGCTTACTTCAATGGGCTTGAGTGGTAAAGGCTGCAACTTCCGCTTACCTTGGAAAATTTGACATTCGTGACAGCTGGCCACTGATTTGTACACATCAGCAAATAGACTTGGCGAATAATAAACCACTCTCAAGATTTTATTGGCTGTTGTTTTCCAAAAAAGATGGCCTCCACAATCTCCCTTGTGAAAATCTTCCATCACTTGTTTCGCCTCTTCTTCTACTAAACAATTTAGTAGAACACCACCGGGATCTTTCCAATAAAGTGCACCATTCATGATACAAAATCTTGCAGCTTTCAATTTTAGTGTTCTACTTTTGTTCTTGGCCATTCCGGGAGGTGAAGACATATTTTGGAGTACATAAACAATGTCTGAATACCAAGGAGAAAGGAGGAAGATTTCAGATACCTGAGTGGGCAGATTTTCTTCGTCTTCCTCAGACATAGCAGCAATTAGATTAATGTCCAAGGCATGCAGATTTGACTCAGCCATGAGTTTTTCCAGCCCCTGTCCTTTAATAAGCTTTGTCGGCTTGATTTCCACATCATATTCCAGCAAGGCAACGATCCATTTGCCTCTCCTTCCCTTCGGATCTGTTTGCACCAAGACATCTTTGACAGTGGCATTAGGAACATAAGCAAGGATGTGAGAATGAAAAATATAAACCCGAAAATATTTTAATGCTTTAACCAATGCAAGGGCCTATTTTTCAATAATATAATACTTCAATGCCACATCCCTTATGGTTCTGCGGAAGAATGCAATTGGCTTCTCGAGCTGGTCTCTTTTCTGCATCAAGACCGTTGCCATAGTATGATCCGAGGCAAAGGAAAGCCAAAATAAAATCCTGAGTATAGTCCGGGCTGATCAAAACCGGAGCTGAAGAAAGAGCTAATTTCACCAAATTAAAAGAATTAACTTCTTCCTCAGTCCACCTTACTGCACTATCCTTTTTCAGCATGTTTGTGATCTCTCTTAAGTGTTCCGCAAGATTGGGAACAAAATGACGTAAGAAATTGATCTTACCATTGAAGGATTGGATTTCTTTCTTACTTCGTGGGAAATCTATCTTTTTAATGGCCTCCACCCGAGCTGGATCGATGCGGATACCCTCCTTTGAGATAATATTCCCGAGAAGCTTGCCTTCATCCATGGCAAACAAGCTTTTCTTTGGATTGAGCGAGATGCCATACTTCCTACACCGCTGAAAAACAGTCTTCAAATGATAGAGGTGCTCTTCGTCTGTATTAGAGAAAATTGTGAAGTCATCAAGATAAACAACTAAAAAAACATCTTTTTCATTGGAAAACTCTATATCCATCGCCCATTGAAAGGTTTCACCAACATTTTTCAATCCAAATGGCATCTTTGCATAATGAAAAGTTCCCCACGGAGTGGTGAACACTGTCTTGTCACGATCATCGTCATGGACCAAAATTTGGTTATAACCCGAATAACCATCGAGTAGTGACATCCGTGATGCTCCAACTACTCGCTAAAGTATGTGATCCATCTTGGAAATGGATAATTGTCTTTCAAGGAAACTTTGTTCAGATTTCTAAAATCAATGCATAACCGGATCTCACCTGTCTTCTTACGGACATGAACCAAGTTTGAAATCCAATCTGAAAATCTGATAGGTACTATGATACCAGCTTTATACAACCTATTCACCTCCTTTTCGATTGAGGGCAGCAGCTTTGGATTTATTCTTCTTAGCGTTTGACGAAAAGGCTTTTGATTTGGCTTGATCGGGATCACATGCTAAATTATGCTTGTGTCATAAGCGAATACATCAATAAAAGAGGATAACAAACTGATATATTTTGCCTTTACCTGTGGGGGCAGCGCCTTCGATAATTTCACGATCTTGGGATTTTCAGTTGATCCAATGTTCACGTCTTCAACTCCTTTTTCTGTTGGCAGCAAGGTCAGTTTTTTAGCCACATCATCCTCATCGAAGAGCTCCTCTAAAGGTATAAGACCTTTAGGAATGATGTTGTCTTTGAGCTACAAAACTTCCATTTGATTGACTTCCATATTCTCATCACCCTCATCATACTCCATATCTATAGAAATGTCCTTGAATTTACCTTTATTTTGCAGAAATTCATTGATCTCATCATCATCTTGGAACACTTGCCAATACCTTTGATTGTCGGGCACAGCCAGGCGATGCTTCACATGAATATCAAACTTATTGTTTGTGTTCATAGGAATATTCAAATTGCTTACTGCTGTTGCAAGTGAATCTGCAATGAAATTCTAAGCATGGGGCACACAAGTTATAGTGTAATCAGAAAATACCTTCAAGATATCCAACACCGCATTGCAGTAGGCCCGAATTCGAGGATGCTTAGCTTGGTACTCACCTTTCACCTACTTGATAACTAACTCAGAGTCGCCATACAATGAAATCCTCTTAGCATTTAATTTTCTAAGAACTTTCAAACCAGCAATCAAAGCTTCATATTCAACCTCATTGTTTGAACAGTCAAAAGCTAATTTATAAGAGCATACCCTTACATTACTTGGCACTTTGTTTGGGGTGAAAACCAGGCTGCGTATCCAAATACCAATTCCAGCACCTTCCCTTCCTATAGCGCCATCAAAGTCCATACTCCATAGGCCTGTTTCATCCTCTTCCAAATGCTGAAACTCTTTTTCTTTACCTTGCTGTCCATCAATATGTTGCTGCTGTCGGACTGCTGATTTTTCAGCGGTGCCATCAAGTCTTTGCCGCTCTTGTCTCAAGACTTCTCTAAAATTTTCAGTAATCTCGGGAATGTCTTCTACTTCCACTAGTTGGCTATTTACATCATTAAAACTATCTGAATACAAAAAAAATGACTCTAGATCAGTATGTACATAGTTGATCGGATGATTTACCAGTTTCTCCTTGCTAGTGATCATGTACTTCATCTTCTGCTCCCGGTATAGTTTCCTCATCTGACTGAACACGGGAATCGTAGCATAGGAGAAATCAAGTTGCATTGTGCCTTTAATCTTTGCTCCCCAAGATCTGGAAAGAAGCATGCCAAATCTAGGAGGTATATCCGCCACCACCACATCCATCAAAACATTTTTAGCCGGAATCTGATCCAAACTGACCACCAAATCTTTGATCAGCCCAATGCACCGTACTCTACCGGAATCGAAAGAGTAAAGGTCATGGTATTTCCTAGTGATGTCCAATCCCAATTTCTCCATGATGGCTTTCGGCATAAGATTCTGAGAAGCTTCGGAATCAAAAATAGCATTATGTAAAATAAAGTCATGCACCCTGAGACTGATATAGAAAGGAGCAACATCACTATCTTGGAACTGACCTTCCAACGCTAGCCCAAAGGTCAACTTGGGACTATCATCCTCCACATATACCATGTCTAATGATGGATCTAAGCTCAAAATTTTAGACACCTGACTTTTATAATTGCTATTCTTCATCAGCTTGGTCAAAGGAATAACACATATTTCATTAAATTTGGAAGTAAATAGTGGATCTAGAATTTCAAAATAACCAAAAATCTCAATTCTATTGATGTCCTTGTAATAAAATATTTCCAATTTTAATGAAATATGTGTTGAATGGATATTTTTAACTTAGCAATTTCAATTTCTAAGTTAAAAATTGAAACTTTTTCTACCTCTTTCGCTGGAACATCCTTCTTTTCCATTTTCTCCTTTGACACATTTGGTTGATTTGGTCTTTCACTCGCTGATGTCATTTTTCTACTGCTAGGATCAGTTGTCTCTTTTCCCTTTTTCTGCACATTGGGAGGATCATTCTTTGACACTGCTGCCTCCTTCCTTTTCTGAATTGGATTTACAGGCACATCTCTATTTCAAAGTGAATATTGTCGTTGATGAGCTGATAAAGCATTCATGTATCCTCTTTGGTAGTCATCGGACTCTTCCTCAAGAGCTATCTCATTTTCCAAAATAAAATTTTCATCCCCTCATTCAGCTGGATTCTCAGAGTACTCCTCATCTTCAGTGATGTAAATTGGCATGTCATCGGGCGTAAAGAAATGATTTTCTTCTCCAATCACATTCTCCTCCTCTTCTGATTCTAGACCAAGTACAACATTCTGTTGTAGAGGTGTCTGCACTTGCTACTGCGCTGCTTGATCTTGGGCTCGTTGCTCTCTTTGTTTAATCCTGTATTGGGGCTGCTGCTGGCCACAGAAGTTAGGATTTCTGATCTGAGGTTCAGAATTGTTGAGCTTCAGTCTATCAAGCATTTGTTCCACCTTTCGAAGCACTTGATCTGATGAGGAAGACTCTTCTTTAATTGTGACTTTCTTTTCAGCTCTTGCCCTAGCTCGCTTGGCCAGCAGATTTGCTTCAACACTGACCGCAATATTTTGCATGTCTTCCAAAGTAGCCGGATCTCTTTCTCTTAATTGGTAAGCCATGTCAGTTTCAAAACCATCTGGAAACTTAATCAAGGCTAGCCCCATGGATGGCTTTATATGATCAGGGATAGCATTATAAACTGAATTGAATCTAATACAGTAATATTGAACAGACTCACCAGCATTCCACTTGATGTGCTCATATTCAGAAAGGATCTGAAGCGGATTTTTCTTCACTTCCCAGCGGTCTAAAAATTGTCTCTGTAGATTGGCTAATGTAGTGATGCTTGCAGCCAGGAAGGCCCTGAACCATTTCCTTACTTCACCACCAAATGTTTGTAAAAAAAGTCTCATGGTTACATTTTCTGCATCAATCTAATGAAGATCAAAGGAATCCGTCATTCTATCCACATGTTGCTGAGTTGTGACACCATGAGGAGTGCCATCAAACAAAGGAATTTTGCTTTGATAATCGGCGGGCATATCATCCAAATTTTGAGGCAGTACAAGAGGTGCAAAACGAGCAGCCATTGCTCTTGGTGGATTTACAATCAGTCTTGGGGATGTTGGGGGAGTAGGTGGAGCTGATGTATGGGGGGTATGAGGAGGTGTATGTGGAGGTGAAGCAATCTTGGCTATTTTAGGAGTAGAAGGAGTAGATGGAGGTGATACTACTGTAGATTTTTTATCAAAAACAGTAGGCTGCACAGGAATAGTAGGAATGAAAGGAGGTTCGGTGGGAATTCTTGAACTAGATGCAATTGCAGATGACCCAAGGGTTACAGAAGCAGTCTCTAAGAAATCAGCAATATTAGAAGCCACAATTGTAGTCTGGAGCTGGTTCAAAATATAATCATCAATAGATTTATTTTCCCTTTTAGTTTCAAGATTTCTAACAAACTCAGGATTTAAGGCAGTTGAAGCAACGACACTTTCAGATTTGGTTTCGAACAAAGACAATTCAAACTCCTCATCAAATTCAAGATCCTCAAGATACTCAAAACCAATAGGACATGATTGAGCTTTGAACATGGGAATGATAGAACTTCCTTGGCAAATGATTCTTGGAATAAGATTGGGATTTTCGTAGACAGGAGGAGGATCAAGATCTAGATTTGCTCTGGTATGTCTTCTGGAAGCCAGTGTGTTATTATTTTCAAGAGATAAAATGGACATTAACAACTTGTTCAGCCTATAAAATCCTAAACTTATCATCCAAAAGCTTAGAATCCTCAGATGTACTGGGGTGATCTGCAACTTGGATGCTCTGTTTATAATACTAGACCGGAGATTGACTGAAGTAGCATTTATCTACTTGCACTAATGCAAAGCAAAAGCATTTCGAAGGCTACTTGGCTAATCTTCAGGCTCCGTTTGTAGTTTATAAAATTAAAAACAATAACAAACAAACAATTTCATCCCCAGTATGGTCACCACTATGTTAGTGCCTAGATTTAACTTGGGCTAAAGAAGGTAGGATCCAGGGCCAACATCAAACCATGCTTAGCCTGGTAGCTAGCCCTACCAGGTCAGGAGAGGGCTCTCTCCCAGTCAATCTCAGCAAATGATGATCTATAAGGCTTGAGATGACTGAAATATCTTCTGATTTTAGGCTAGGTATATGTGCAAGAGAGTTTGATTTGAATAAAATAATGTTTTGTTGGCTCAGAGGGAAAGACACATTTTGGGGTGCGGGCATTGAGGCTCAGTTCTGTAGAGATCTCAATGGGGCAAGGTAGGCAATCGTTTTGGCACTTAAATTTTAGTGAGATGGAGGGAAAAGATAGGTGAGGTATTGAAGAGGGCAAGATCAATCATGAATCCTCCCCAAATAGCTGAAAATGTCAAACAACTAAAGCAAAATTCAAGTAGAGCATTGCACTTTCAATGAATTCTACTTACACTCTGGTTTGTTTAGTTCAGAAGAAATAAGATAGATAATGCAATCACATAAAAAAATTCACATTCACAAGGAGAAACACTGTACCAACACAGATTGCCACATGAATCCCAAAGAGTGCTGCAAATCCTGGTCTTAATTCCTTAGCCAAAATACTGAAAATGAATGTACAATGAAGCTCAAGGCTTTCTCAAGAGTCCAACCATGCTAATGACTGAAAAATAACATAATATAGAAAAACATAGCTCATCCTTGCCTCTAGGGGTCGAGCTCACAAGTTTAGGAGCTGATCCAACTGATTCTAAACTAAGAACTAGAACCTAGGCAACATAACAGCATGCCTCTAGAAACAAGGGAACTGATTCATTCAGTTTCAAACAACCTTTAAACTGATGAATCTACCTCTACAAGTGAAAATCCAACATATTTACATCATAATCCATCAATTTTCATCAAATTACATCATAAATTTTCCATTAGGAAAGTGAAAAAGTCAAACTCGGTGAAGCTGGGTGAAAAATAGAGCAAAACTTGGTCAAACTGGCAATTTTTCCTCTATGTGCCACGCCTGGTTCTCTATGCGTAGCGCCTGTTTGGACCCACTTTTGGAGGCCTTCATAATGTCCAAATGAGCTATAGGTGTGCTTGCTGGAACAGTCTGCCTGTCTACTTTCCAACCCAAGTGTAATTTTTCAATTTGGCATCCATTTGCCCCCCAAAAGTCCATTCTCCCAACATTGCTTCCTGTGTGTCAAAATAGGGGCAGTGAGGTCATTTTTTAAGTGTTTTTTGACCTTTTGAGGGCTCAAAACCTACCCAAATTTCTTGGCCATAGATAGACAAGTGTAATTTTGCATAAAAAATCCAAAAATGATGAGTTTTTGAGATTTGGAGGCCTCTAGCAAAAGCGAGTGCCACGTGGCACGGCGCATAGGGCAGAAAAACCTGTATTTTGTGCCAAAAATTTGCAAAAATGAAACAATTGCTCCAAAGTTCTTGAAATTTTGGCTGAGTCTTCTCTATCAAGTGCTATGATGGGCCAAGGAAGCCTCAACCAAGATCTAAATTCCTTCATCCTCTTTCTTCCTCCTTGATGCTCTCTTCAACTTTGTTTTCAAATTCTTGATTCTTGCTTGGCACACCAAGTTCCGGGACAAGTAAAGATATGAAAAATTTCTAAGCATATTCTTCTCATTTATTGCCTTCTCTAGCTTCCTCTCCAAGTGGATATTGACTCTTTCGAGCCATGACTCCCTATCGGAAATGATCTCTTGCTCCAAGGAAGTGAACTCCACTGTCCTCCTTCTGGCAGCTTGGCAGTTTTGTCGAATGTTTTGTAACTCCATAATCACCTGCTGATCCTAAAGCTACTTGTTCCTCTACTCCAAATACTGTATAGTCCATTGGGCTCTATCCAAGTTGGTAGACAAGGCATCAATGTCTGCTTGCTGCTCCTTAATGATCTCTCTAATATTTTCACTTTGCGAGCCCATATCAGTATCATCACCCTCAATGAGGATGAAATCAGTCTCCTGCTCACCTGATGGTCCTTCCTCTTGTAGAGGCCTCTTGCCTCGGTCTTGAAACTGTTGTGCTCATGATGGAAGCGAGGCCCCTTCCACCCCGAGTGGAGATAACACTAGCTTTGCTGCTGCAAACAACCGTCTAGTACCCCTCTGATATGAGATGAACACCAACACACTAGTGGTCTCATGGCCCTCATGCTGATAAGAAGGTCCACTTGTCTCATGCCCAACCTCTGATGGTCCCTGTGAAGCTCTGAAAAACTCACGAGAGATGAATTCATCCCGAGTGATGCCCTATAAACCAAGCTGATGAACTACCACAATTTTGATGAGAGAAAAATGATAAATATTGTTGAACTACTGTTGAGGGGTCTTGTGCTGCACAAGAGTGGTCATCTTCTCTATGTTTCGGCATATGAAATAAGGAATTTTCATCATCTGTACCTGAGTAAAATGCATCAGCAACCTGATGTGATAAGCATACAAGCGGGAGAACCAGCCCTCACAGGTGAAATACTTCATGATGAGTTTCATTAAAGGAGCATACTCATCCTTGAGAAACCGAAAAGGAAACACTCTCTTGAGCTGTCTCAAAAAACTGGGTTTGATGTATGGTTCATAGTGCTGCCGGTCAATTTTCTGCCTCTTGTTCCATGGTTCTCCAATGTTTGGTATGCCGGTTGCCAATGAAATGGTTTCTGGTGTTAATGTGAAAGTGACACCAGCAAGAGTGGCTTGATCACCATGTAAATGCAACACAAATAAGCAGGCCAACTCATGATGAAACTGAAAATTAGCAACCTTCTCGCAAAATTCATAACATGACTGATGCTGGAAACAAAATATGGCAAGAGGGCAGGCCTGTAACTCGGCAAGAGTGGTTGGTTCTTCTCTGATATGTCTACCACCTCTATGAGGCCTCCTGGGTGCATGTCCCTCCGTGGGTGAGTCACTTTGGGTCTCCTCTTCATAATCATATGAAGGATCAAATGTCATAGCTACTGGTAGATAAATTGCCTTGGAAAAATAGGTGTTGATGTATCAAACTGTGTTGGACTGCTTTTTGGTGATTGTTTAACCTCTACCACCAAGGGAAAATAGTGAAATGAGGGAGTGTAAGGGGAGGGAAAAATAATGGGAATTTAGGGACTATTGGGATAGATTTAGTTAGGGAAATATGGGATGTTATGGGAGTTTTTGTATAAGGTTAGGGTTTGGGGTTTTACATTAGGAAATGTGGGAAAGGGAATTTGGGATAGAGGATTAGTGAATTTAGGGGGTAGGTGAACTTAGGGAACAATGAAATCAAGGGATAGATGGGATAAAGGAGTGATGGAGGAATGATAGATTTGGTAGCAAAATGGTTTTTCAAACCCTAGGCAACAAATTTCTTAGAATGTCAAATGGTAGGGTTTGATTTTGTGTTTAAAACAATTACCATGCTTCAACCACCATGATATAAGCACAAACTTGGATAAAAACCACTGATGGAAGCTCTACCTGGCAAATACGTGCGTTTTTGGGCGATTGGAGGTCGTTCTGAAAATTTTCGGGCTCTTTGGCTATGTACGCCACGCATCTAGCCCAATGTGCCACGCCCTTTATATACGACACACCTTTGTTATTTTACACTCGATCCTGAGGCCCAATGCGCCGCGCTTGGTGAGTGCGTCGCGCCTTCTGCCCAGTGCGCCGCGCCAACAACTTACAATAGTTCTTTACCCAAACTTCACACTCACTCACCCAAACCATCTTGCTTTGGTTTTCTTTGCTCTTGGAATAGAAATGAACTTCAAACACTTGGAGAAATGATTTATGCATGAGCTTTTCAAATTTAATTTTTCCAAAACCCACTTACATAATGTTTTGCAAATGACTTTATTTCAAACTCTGTTTTTTGGACTTTTTTCACCCTTTTGGCTTTGTGATGAACTAAATGACTTGAGCTTTGCTTGTTTTTGCAGGTGTTGGAGCTTTTGGGCTAAGGAAAGAAACCAGGGTGCAGATGAAGAAATTTATAATGCGGGAAACAAAATTTTCATGATTTTTTTACAATAAAAGCCAAATACTCTGTTTTTTCCTCAAAACAGTGTTTTGAGGAAAAACAAATTTTTGAACGCTTGGTGATGAAATTTATTGATGTTGCAACCTCCTCATGGCCTGCTGGTAATTATTGGACACTTTAACACATTTTTTGACGAAACCCTAATGAAACCCTAGACCTAATTGACCATGAAACCCTAAAGACAACCTTTGCAATTTTCGAGATAAAAGGGAGACTGTATATGTTTTTAAATGAACAAACATGAGCCAGCAGGTAGATAACATGAGGGAAACTATAGGAATGCCACTAGCGTTAGATGATCTATGCACCTAATGGAATGCAAATGACTGGGCGGGAAACCTAATATGAAATGCAACAAGAGGATTTAATCTCTGACGGAGGGATGAAAATACCGACTCTAACAAACTCCATACCACAGGGATCCCATAAAAATAGCTAAAAATCCTATTAATCTCCTTGCCAAATTGCTTACAATGATGTACAATCAAGCTCTCAGCATCCAAGTGCGTCCAACCCCTAAAAATGACTAAGAAAACACATGATATAGGCATCAAAACAGCTCACCCTAGCTTCAGGGGTCGAATCCATGAGAGGAGGAGCTGATCTTACTGATACTAAATAAGGAACAGGAATATAGGCATTATCAACAACTTGCCTCCAAAAGTGAAAAACTGATTCATTTGACTTCAAACTACTCCTAAAGCAATGAATCTACCCTCTACAACTTTTTAACCATCACATTTACAAGCCATGACATCATTTACAATATTAAATCATTCACCATGAGAGAGAATCCATTATCATAGTAAAAAACTGGAAAAATAGACATCCTGAGCAAAATTTGCTCTATGCGCAGTGCCACTGGCTCAACATGTATCACCATTTTCAGGTCCCTTTTTAAGGCGTTCCTAGTATCCAAATTGAGATCATGATAGCTCATTGGAAATTTATTCAAGTCTACATTCTATAACACCTGGAATTTCTGAATTTGGAGCTCATTTGACCCCACAAAACTTGATTCTCCCAAGACTGCTTCTGTGTGTCCAAAAAGTGGCAGAAAGGTCATTTTTAGGATGTTTTTGGACCTTTTGGTGGACCATTTCTGCTCCAAAACTTTTGAAACTTGCTAGGGTGCATGTCCTCACTACCCTGAATCCAAAAATTTAATCCATTCCTCCATTGAGTGCCCCTATGAAAAGCGCAGCGCCAGTGGCGCTGTGCTTCTGGGCAGTTTTCATGTATATTAAAATTCAAAATTTGCAAATGACAAAATTTGCCCAAAACTTGCCCAAAATTTGTGTGAAGCACCACCATCATGTGCTTTGATGAGCCAAGGAAGCCTCAGCCAACATTCTAATTCTATCCTCCTCTTTCTTGCCCTTCAAGGCCCGCCTTAACCTAGCTTTCAGCTTCTTGATTCTTATGTTGCAAATCTTATTGCGGGTCATGTAGTGATATGCCATGTGTCTAAGCATCTTGTTGTCCTTGTTCGACTTCTTTAACAACTCTTCAAGGTGTATATTTACTTTTTCAATCTGGCTCTTCTCTTGTGATATTGCCTCCCTTATGTGGTTTTCTATGTTGTCTGGTTCTCTCTGCTGAACTATCACTAGTTGTATTTTCCTCATCATATTCATAATATCCTCTATCCATGTTTACAAGCTCCTTAATTTCACACTTTTAGACAAAGATGATGGGAATGAATGGTATGCTTTAAGGTTTGTAGGGATGAGTTTTGAGTGGATTTAGATACTTATGGGTAATCATGAATCATGACAGTGAGGGAGAGGGTTTTGCGAATGAGGGATATATGAGGGAATATAGATGAGGAGAGAGGGAGTGATGTGTAAAGGGTTTTATTTTCTAGTGCTAGGCAATAGGAAAATAAGCTATTTAGGTTTCGTAGTGTAAATTAGGGTTTGATATTAAGTGTGAACATTCAATATGCAAACTAAACTTTAAGTGGAGTAGGGCAACTTACTTGTAGAAGAGGAACTTGTAAAAAAATTGGTGAAATTTTGGAGTATGAAGTGATTTGGTAGCTCACTACCCTACGCGCAGTGCCTTCACCTAGAAGCACAGTGCCTGCTCTTACACGTAGTGCTTTTGTATTTCTAAACTGGAGAATATTTCCCTACATGCAGCGCATTGCTCTACATGCAACGCTTCCTTCCCTACGCGCAACGCTTTTTACAAGCCACTTTTGGAGGCCTTCCTGGTGTCCAAATTGGGCATGGAATAGCTTGTTGGAAATCTTGTCAAGTATAATTTCCAAATTGTCTTGAATGTTTCAATTTGGAGCTCATATTCCCTATCAAAAGCTCAATCTCCCAATACTGGTCAAAATGTGCAGATTGAGGCTGCCAAAATGCATAGTGATGTTGCAGTCAACTTTTGAAGGTCTTCCTCAACTCCAAATTGAGCTCAAGATGGCTCATTGGAAATATCTTTGTTTCTAGTTATCATTTGACTGATCAAGTAAGTCATTTGGTCAATCCAGAAGTGCATCAACTCTCCTGAGGCAACTGTATTTTTGACATTTCTCTAAAACCATGACACCTGTGTAAAAAGTGAAGGTGGTTTTTCTTCCTTGGCCTATTGTGGACAAAAACATCTTTCATGTTTTCCAAATTCTTCCTTGTTTGGTCTAAAACATAGTTTGAATAAAAACCAGCCCTATGTGTGGCAAATGATTTGTCCCTTGGAATGACTTATTGAAAAATGATGGAGACATGTTGTGTATGAGTTGGAATGGCCTCATACTCACTAAAATGAACTTCCTTATGCCTCATATACTCAGATGTCTCTGATTTCATATCCAACCCTAACTCAATGGGTGAGGAAATTAGGGTTTAGTGCTTGTGGAAAATGATGATTTGGACACAAACAACTCCCTTTGGCATGCACTTAACCCTTTGAAACTTTACCCTTTCACTTGACTATTTCCTTTGAAAATTTGATCTTTTGATGGTCTGGCATCTTTGGAACACTGAGTTAATAGCTTGGGATGGTGAAATTATTACATTTGAAAGACATAAAATTACATAATGAAATAAGAATTTCTCTTTACAAATCATCTTCACATGGTGAAGGGATGTTATTTGATCACCCTTTACTTGTTGGTCTTATGCAATGGAATGGAACCTTGGCAACCCTAATGACCTAATGAAACCTTGAAAAACCCTAAAGACCTAATGAGACCTTGAAGGACTGAATTTCAAGATGACATAATGACCTCATGACTGATACAAATGGCATGATAAAAATAACTTTATGGATGATGTACAGTCAACAAGATATGAAACTATGCCAGCAAGTAATCACATTTAGGGAAGAGTGGTGTTTTTGGACTAGGACGACCATCAGTGACTAATTTTTTGCATGACCTAGTGGAATGATAAAAAAAATTGCTGAATTGGATCCCTAAAATTATATGAAAAGAGGATTTTTTATCATTGATGGCAAGATGCAAATACTGACACTAATGCAACCCATGTGTGTACGTTACTCTAGTGAATTCAAACAATGTATATCCATTTTACTTAATATTTCATATCTTTCATCAGTGAGCTAACTTAACCATTGCATTATTAATTAATTCACCATCCAGAATGTAGTAAAGAATAAATAAATCACAGCACATACACAACACAAATAGAACATTAGGATTATAGGTGTAAATCCAATGTGGGAGAAAAGCACCGTTGTCAATGTTTCTGTCTTCTTTCTTATTATATAAATGCAATATTCATTACATCATGTACTATTGCAGACTCTTACCAACACATAGGCACCATCCTATAGGAGGCTACAACCTCCACTTGTTCTCCAACACCCACTAGAAGGGAGCGACAACTCCCTAATCTCGTTTACAGGCTCCTACCATAATGGAGCTCCTACCCCCTCACTAAAGGTTGCAACCCTTGGAAGCTTGTGGACCAAGTTTTAGAATCTTTCACACTAGATCCACCTGTCAAATAACATGTATGCCACCATTCCTAAAATTTCAACACTAGACCAACATAAACAATAAGCCCAAACAAATATACCAATTTGAATGTTGAATCACAGAATTTGAATTCAATAATTGAATTACCATTGAATACCAACTGAATCACTCAAGAAACTAAAACATTGAATATTGAATCATCATAGCTAGATCATACCAATGCACAATGAGCCATCATTAATCCATAAATAAAACCACAAAATAATCAGTCATAAATCAAGATCATAGCCATAATGTCATCAACACAGAAGTAATTTGCAGTCATTACAAACCCTGATCAACTTTACTTCATAAATTATACGCGAATGTTCTAAAGCATAATTGCATGTGTAGGTGTTTCCTTTGAATACAACATGTGTACAAATATCAAATAATTAGATGCTAAAACTAATTCATTGCATCATTCACTGAGTTATTGACATACTGCATCAGTGTAGCAACTTAATCACAGATTAACATCTTGTAGCATCATCACTAACAAACATTCCAATCCACAATCAAATCAACCTAGTAAGCACTCCTAGATACATACTATGCTTGTCAAGACATCATTGACAGAAAAAACCAAATAGAAAAAAAACATCAACTGTCATCATCAAGAAGAAATTCAAAACCTAGTACATATACATGACCTCCATAAAACAAATCAGTGTGTGTACGTGATTATTATGCATAACACTCTAATATATATACCAACATACTGAATAAAATATCACAGAATGTATGTTCGACTATGTTGAACTAGATTCACGTATGTACACAAGTTTATTGAAGAAAACCAACGTACAGATATTAAACTACTGAATCAAATCTTCACTACAAATCACAACATACTTTCTACAAATATTATTGTTAAATCACATATTGCTTCAAACACATTCAAATAGATCTTGCATCATTAGATATTCAAAGATAAACAAATCAATCAAGTATAACCATTAGTACTCAATGCACTTTCAAATATTCCATATCTGAGTCATCTCCTTGCTCCTTGGTGCACACCTGTTTCAGATCAGATCACACATGAATGACTATTCACTTGCACTCCTAACACCTTGATCTCCATCTCCTTATATAGTTTTTTCCTTAGCCAATACCTTAGGTAAATCCCTTGGTAATGTTGTTAAGGTTTGTTGAAGGGATCAAATAAGCATTACCACCCAAATTACTATGGGAAAATATCATGGAAATGACCCCTGGTATCCAGATTTCCATGGTTCAGGTCATGTACGTGACTTTTCCTCATAGTAATTGCATATGTACGCGACCCTTCTTCACCGGAATCGCGTATGATTTTCAAACTTCACATTTTTTATCCATCTGTAGTTGAACTACCATTTCTTTGTCCATATCCTTTGTACCAATATTCTTGATATCTGCATTATTTCCACAATCATCATATTATCAATATGTTGACATCAAGGACATATTTTTCAAGCAGATTGTCATCAAGGAAAACACATTAGCCATAATGCTAACATTAGTGATAGTGCATCAATGGCTATGCAAATTATAGTGGCTTGTTATTTTGATGATTTGTCACAACACTAAATTCATAGGCTCATTATATTAGTGACATCGCATCAATATATAGTTCGCATTTCCAATTGCAGTGGATTCCAATGTCTAATTTCAATGGCTTACTCAAATGTTTTAACATCTTGCTACAATTTTGTATGCCATTGCTACTATTCTATTTGGCTCATAGAAATATTTCGGGCATCACTTTTGGATTTTTTTTCTCATTTTGGTGGATATCACTATGTATAATATATACATGTTAGTTCTTAGTATGTTTTTAGAGGTATTAATTGCAAACATGATCTTCGTGACACTAAGGGTGTACAATCTATATCTTGTATGACCTCATGTAGTGGAAGAATCAACCCTAGTAGAACTAACCAATGGCATCTAAACACGCATTATGGTGTGTAGTGACTCAAATAGTATACTATTATGATAACAATTACTTCACCTTATGATGACTGTGATCACACTCTTATGATATAGTGATCCAACCCTTATGATAGCACTAATGATATATGATGATAGCAGTGATGAAACTTGATGATGACTTTTCCCTTGTGACATATCATAGCAGTAACAATGATGTGTGAATTGATGGTTGGCATAACAATAAAATTGAATCTCAATAGTGATGATGATACTTGATAACAAATACTCCTAATGATAATGCTAGTGACATGGATGATGTTTCCTGTAATAGTGATATGACAACAACTTCGATATGTTCAGTTCACAATCAAAGTTTTGAACTGAATTGTGTGATTGATATATTTCATTATGGATGTAATTTGTATCTTATCTGAAAAATTGATGAAAATCTAATAGAAGAAGAATTTGGATGGGTTTTACCCCTTGTAAGGTTTTCACCTGGTCTCCGACCTAAATCATGGTTTCTCTATTATGCATGTTTTTCCTCTTATATTCCTTTATTATTTCATGACATTTTTTTATGTTTATTGTTCACTCTACATAACTACCAATGATGATATTATATGGGGTTAATGTTATATGATAAATGTAATGTGAAATTAATGAAAGGTTCATAGATGAAATTATCCTCAACATAGAACAATCTAGCCCTAAAAATTAACAACTAGGAACCCCAACTCGTAGGTACTTTACATAGCAAAAATTTAACAACAATGAAACAACAAAGTACACATATTTAAATGGCCCAAATATTAACCTTTATTAGGCCATTAATAAAGAATGATTAGGACTATTGTACCAGGGATCATGGCCCTTCATAAAACCCTGATACAACTAATATACATAATATACATAAACTTATGGCTTTAGATCTGATCTTACAAATCTTCAATATTCCCATCACAATAATGAAAAAACACTCGACCTACTTGTTGTAGTGGTCCTTCACTTCTAGCACTTTCTATCCTCTTTTTCACTTGTTACCTAGTTGTCCTTTTCCTCTATAATTCACATAGTGATCAAATACTTTGGTCATTGTCATCTTGTTTCCCACCTGGAAAAATCTTCTAACAACTCCTTAAGATTGGTTTGATCCTTCATCCCATATACTATTAGTTGTGACTTCAACCAATATTTCTATTCCTTGGGATGCTCCCTTTAGCCCCTAATCCATAGTTGGTTAACCCTATTTAGCCTATCATCCATTATTGTAGGCCTCAACATACCAAAACCTGACCTCTTAGGTTGCTAGAACATCCCTAACAACTCTTCTCTTAAACTTAGATTGCTACAGCAACCTCTCAAACAACTCAACCAACCTTTACTTAGCCTCAAATATACTTGACCCTCCTCTACTTACCTTGTTTTCCCTTATGGACCGTAACCTAAGCCCTTGACCTACTTTCTTATCAAAGACCAGCACCTTAGCCTATAGTCCTAGGCTTTGTTCATTCCTTTACTATCTCTTTAGCATTATGGTTTCTTAACAAAATAAAAAACAAACCCTTAATCCACTACCTCCCTTTCCAACTGATCTTGGCCCCTTCCTTTGACTGATCCTTTGCCATATTTAACCTGGAAAGTGCCTCTAATAGGACTAGGAATCTTGCCACTCTTAAATCACATAGAGTAGACCACATACCTATGATCCATGTGGCCTAAAATCTTAAACAAGCTCAGATCAACTTCTCCTTTAGCAACAAATTCCTCGACCTTCTCTAACAAAAATATTCCTTAGCTATAGTTCTCCTTGAACTATGGTTGTCCACTTGATATCTACATCCTCCTTGGACAGAACTAGGCCTTCTCTATGAAGATATGTGGCACTTCTCTTGTGCTACATCTTCCTCAAGAAGGATATTCATATCCTCAACCTCCCTATTGAGGAAACAAACAGATTAGACCTCCTCCTTGACCTCCTAGCTTGGTTGCGACTAGGTATCCTTAACCCCATTCCTCCACATATGCATTAAAGTAAATTTTGGCCTAAAAGTGGCTTCCTAAGGAAAAATAATAAAATAATAGTTAAAATAATAAAATAAGAGTTATGAATTTTGGAGGGAAAAGAATAAAACTACTTTTTTTAATTGTATTTTTGGTTTATCTCCTTAAAGGTTTACTCAAATTTCAAGCATAGACACTCGTTGGATACATAATTAAATTCCACATCCAAAAAGTACCCATTATGCATACTTTTGAGAAAACCCACATTGATAAAAATTGATGATATATTAAAAAACTGTTTTCAAAATTATGTATCTTCAATTTTTATCTATGTGGGACTTCTCAAAAGTATGCATAATGGGTACTCATTGGATGTGGAATTTAATTCCTTATCCAACAAGTGTCTACACTTGAAATTCAAGTAAACTATAAGGATATAAAGCAAAAATACAGTTAAAAAAAGGTAGGTTTCTTCTCTTCCCTCTGAAATATTTGCATGTACCTCTTTTTAAATTTAAAGGATTTTGATTGGTTTACATATTATGACATGGAAATTACATGAAATTTTCATGGGAACTTTTAGGCTAAAATTTCCTCTAATGAATATCCTTCTTCACTTGTAATATGAGCCTCTCCTTTGGCTCTTTACTTATAGTTTTATCTTTGGGTTTCTTAGGAAATTCTATATCTTTAGGTTTTACACCCTCTTAACCACTTAGAAAAAAAATAAATTTATTAAGTCCCAAACCCAATGCTTTGGGTCCAAAACCCAAAATCTGGGTAAACTTCCCAACCAACTAGCTTTTGGTGGGTTTCCTTGTCTAAAAAATACCTTACGAGATACCCAGATTCCAACATATTTGGAACACAACACACAGGCACATACATTGGCCTTAGTGAAACAATACACAAGCACATACACAAGACTCAAAACAAAAACATGCATGCACAACACATTCCTCAAAATGATATTATGAAAGCACAACACATGCCTCTATAAACTCAAGGATTTTGTCTCTTAAGCACAGAAAATAGGTTTTCAGGGAGTCATAGTCTTCATGATGGTCACACCAGCCACTAAGCTCACTCTGTGTTCTCCCTTTTGTTCTTAGGAACCCCTCTCAAGACATGAGCATTCGTCCCATAATTCACCCATCATCGAATGCTTGAATCCTCCATTGTTAAACTTTTGATGGTGATGATCAACAACTTATGATGTTCAACAACTAATCCCCATCTTGTCTCCCCGCCGGGATTTTCTTCCCCAACTTTATCTTGCATGTTGACCCTATCTACATAATCTATGAGGGAAACTCCAGCAAATTATCCTCTACTCAGGAGGCCCATATCCTCCATTCAATGACTACACGATAGTGTCATTAAACCAATAGTTATTTAGGTGATGCAATAAATTCAAGTCTTGGGTTTATAATTAATCTCATCCTCCTTAATGCTTTGAATCTGTGTCCACTTCTCATCCAACCAATGTGTTACAATTCCACATAATTTACATGAATTACAATTCATAATGATATTTACAAGAGGGTTAGCTACAAGGGTTTTCACAAATGTGAATTTCATATTATTTGGCCACCATATCCACAAGTTCTCACTTCCTTCCTATTTATAGGGATAAAACTTGTCCTCTTACCCCTTTATCCTAGGAAACCTTATCGTTTGACTTCTAGTCCTATTCTTGGAATTTTTCCTTATGTCTAGATTCTAGAGTTAGTGGTTGCGTGTGTGAATTATTTCTTCAATTCTCACTTATTTATGCTATTATCATATCCTTATCCAACTCTATTATTGACTATAACTCTATTTTAGACCCTACAACTCCATTTTTGGCCTAGTTAACTAGAACTAAGGGAGAGGTGCTTCTCTATTAGTTGTGCATGCTCAAGGAACGGTGCTTCTCTATTAGTTGTGCATGCTCAAGGAACCATTATTAGTGCACATTGATCCTCTCTAGGAAAATGTGATTTATTTTTACTCAATTCAAGTGATTTAATACAAATGAATTCAAATTGGTCCTCCAATTACTTAGTCTCTTTGATTGTTATTTCGTTCTCTCTTCTTTATTTTTGTATTGCAATTATTAGTGTAGTTTTTTTTATCACAACTAGATCTTGTGCTTATGCTTAAAATCCAACATTCTTAAACTTGATATTGAGGGATTTGTTGTAGGTAAAGCATGTTCTATTTGGTTGAATTTCATTTTGTTTTATGGTGTTGTGCTAAAATTCCTTCACAAATTTAAGTGGGCATATGTGTCATAATATGTTTAATTAAGCTAGGGATGTTTTTACAATTTGAATCATACCAATCATTTGAAGGGAAATTACCATTTCTAGTAAGGAAAAGTGAAGATAGAATGGGGGAAAGTGTTATGTGTGGAATACCAAATGGCTTAGGTGAAGTAGAGGGAACACATGGTTGGACCATGAGTACCATAAATTGAGAGGAGCCTCGTTTTAAGGAATTTTATGTATTATTCGTCAAGCTAGTGTTTGAAATGGATGATGACATATTCACAAGGTTGATTGATAATTAGATTCAGGGGGGGTAGCCATGTGGGACATGGAAATACAACACAACATGGTCAATGAGGGCAATGGATGTTTAAGATACTTGAAGATATTATATTTTGAATAGTAAGGCCCTATTAACAAGAATATATTCAACAAAAGAAGTGCTAGAAACAAAAGGAAAGCATGTGGAGTCCCAAGAATATGGAAAGGATATATTTCTATTGAAGGTGACAAAATCATGAGAGTTTTGTAAGCTAAATAGGTTGTTACCATAAGTTGTCGCTACTTTATCAACTAAAGTCCAACATAAAGCATCCTTCCAAAAAGGGGGTTTCTTTTTCAATGAAAATCATAAGAACTTGTGTGAACATCTGAGCCTTTAATTCAGATAAAGGGATATAGATAATATTTGTGAAGACATGTTGTTGGATTTTGGGTTTGGATGACCTAGGTTCGATCTTTTAGTGCACGCCAACAAAACCCTAAATCACTGGCCCTTTCGGCAACGACCTACAAGTAGATCGCAATCTCACCAGAAGTGACTATGGGAGGATGAAGAACCAAGTTTTTGCAGCCTTGATGGATGATGCGATGTGGTACTTTTATGTTTTCTAATACTTAACATGCATAGATTACTCTGCATTACTTTGCCATATTACATTCATCACATACAACATATCATATAAACCCTTAATCATTATTGCGCTGTAATAAAATTCAACTATAAAACCTACTATGCTACAACAGATAATAAGAAAATATACACATGAAGACACAAATTTTACCGTGTTTCATCCCAATGTGGGACTACACCCATAAGAACTATTACTTATAATAGAGAATTTTTACAAAAAACAGTTCTTGGCCTGCACACTTAGCTACAGGCAGTTTGTTCACTCAGTTATGGGCTTATGCCTTTGCGCACTCAGCTGCAAAGCCTCATCTTCCTTCCAAAGTATAGATCAACAAGATACACCCATAACACAGATCTGGATCATAAGATGATGATTCTTCTCTTTATTATTTGACCCTATTATATACTATTACATCGAGGGTCCATCATTACAATACCATAGTCCATATACTATGGACTCCCCTAATACAAGCTAATATGTTCTGAAAACCATTCATCATATACAAAATATTATACTTTTACAAAAAGGGAGGGGATTCGACCCACTCCGAAACCCATATACCGCATAGTATATCTATTGTGCAGTCCACTTTAGTGCTCTACTACACGGTCCATGTTGCACTCCACTACATCCCTTTGTTTCGCACTTCACTCCCCAAAATGCCGATTTTTCATCAAAATCTAGGCCACGTTAGGCTACACCCAATAGGCCCCCAACACTCACATGTGACTTGTCCCTAGTCACTCAGCTTCTTTGCCTCTGATTTTTGTTGCGATGTTGTTGTAGGTTTAATTGAACTGTTGCATAGCTTCTATCACCTGCTTGTCCTCCTTGTGTGCTTCCTCGAACAGTGTATCTATTACATTTGTTACAGCCTTCTGCACCAACATTGTTTCCCTTTGTCGAAGGTCCTGAATCTTCTCATCCACTGCCTGTGATAACTGGAGGGCCTCATCCTACAAAGGCTAAGTCCTTTCTTTCAAAATCTGCTCCTCCTTCTTCAATTCCTCAATGTTCTTCTAGAGGGCCTTACTCTCATTAATCTTCACTAGCCTCTGCAATATTGGTAAGGTCTTCGTAGATGCCCGAATCTCTTCTAACTGCTGCTACTTCTGTTGCATTTCTTCCTTTAGTTTCTATATATTTGGATCGTCCTGCAGAAGCATCCAAATTTGAAAACTTTCATATAACAACTTCCCATAATCTGCCAACGTTGCGGAGATGCTGGCCATTATAGCCTTTAGGTCAGTCTCTCTTTGATCCCTTACCTCTTGTGGCATAGTTGGATGTAGCTTCATTTGCAGCTCACTAATCTGCATTTCATACTTAAATTACACTGCAACAATTTTGTCCTTATAACCCTTCACTACAAGGTCGAGCTTCACGACCTTGGCTTCTACTAGCTCTTCTTCTCGAACTTCAAGGTATGGGATTTCTTTGCACGTTTCCTCCACTGTCTCCTTGAGCCTCTGGTGTTGTTGTACTGTTTCATCCCTTTCTTGCATCGCCTATTCAAGCTTCTTCCATAGTGCAACTCACTCTGTTCCCACCTATATATTTAGCTAGGATGTATGTTGTTCCCGTAGCTGCATTTCTTCAATTATCTCCATGTGCTAATTGTGTAGCCTTGGCAATGGCAGTGTTGCGATGTTCATGTCGACGTGCTTCCATTCTTCAGCCTGTTGTTGTAGTTCTGCGGAGTCAAATTGTAGGGCCCCTACAAGTATCTATGCTAGCCTCACAACAAGCATAGGCTCTATCTGCCTTTTTGCTCCAACCTTTTCCTCTATCTACACGAGTTGTTTGACCATCTGCGTCAATATCTTTATTTCTGCAATCTTCTCTGCAATGTTGGTCAAAAGTGCATCTTATTGATGTTCAACTCTATTCTAGGATTCTGTTGTCGCTTCCTATATCCTGCCCCCGATTTGATCTAATTCCTCTTTAGTAAGTACCATTAGATCCTTCATCTTATCGACCTTCTACTTCTTGTTTTTCTTTGAGTCAGCTCCACCCTCTACCTTCCTTTTCTTGGTGGCAGTTTTTTCTGTTTTTTCCTTTTCTGTCTCCTTGGTCTGCTCATCTCCCTCAAGACAAACCTGCTGACCCTCATCATGTAGCTCTTCCTCCTCTAATTCATGTTCACCCTGTTCCTTATCTTTTCCACTGGATTTTCCATGTTGCTAATTGTCCACCTCTTCTACTTCTATTTCACTATCTCCTGTTACCTCCAATTGGATTATCCATTCTTCTTGCATCCCTCCACACCTATATGTATACCTTGTGAAAATCTACTTTGAACTTTGATATAGAGCTATACTACTCGTATAAGCTCAGTGAAAGTGAGGGGTTTTAATTTACTAGCATACATAAATCCACGTGGTACATTACGAAAAAGATTTTGTTCTCTTGTGCACGTGATGCATTAGTGGTAAACCATAGTGAACCATACCTCTTAGCTTCACAGGTATTTGTAGGCACCTGAGGAAACTGCGACTCCTCTAGTTCCCTCCGCACCAACATAGCAATAATCAAAATCAACCAAGCATAGTGGAAATTTGTACCTTTTTCTTGGACTTCACAACAGTTTTCTAGGAACTCCTTGCATAGGTATCATGCCTAGTTATATTGAACCCTTTTGGAACACTACGCGGATAATCACACCACCAACAAAGGAACTTCATTTGCATGACATTTCTTCATAATCTTCCCATCCAATATGTGTGCCGCGAAGCGAACTTCTTGGTCACTGGTCGAATTTATGTCGTAGCCTCTCTTTCGTTTGACCAACCCAAACTTTTTCTTCATATTTTTATGTTATAGTGTGGTCCTAATATTTTCCAAAAAAATCTTACACGAGGTTTCTTCCTTGGTATGGCAATCTTGTGATCCTCCAAATAAACATAGGGTCTAGGGGGATCTTATTCCCTAACCATAACTTTCCATTGTGCACCAGCACAGGCAATTCCCTCACACACACTGTGCTCACCGTACTTCTGTTGAAGTACGGAACATTCAACATATTTAGCAGTCCTGATTGTGCCAACCCATTTGCCCATTCTTGTAGCTCTAACCTCATTAGTTTGTTATTCAGGTAGTGCACCTGTTTCAAATATCGATCTAGTGCAAACTAAGGGTATTTTTTCATGTCGATAAAATCATAGTACACGTACTTGAGATGTGGAATTTTTCCTAAAAATTCGCCTTTAAAGTGTATTGCCTCCTGAAAAAAAGGGTGTAAATGTGCCATACTTCGCATATTTTGATTCCTTTATAGGTTTTTCATTTGGTTTCCTCGGAGGGATTTATTGTTGTAGGGGTAATAAAAATACTATGTTTCCTTCCTCCACTTGTATTTCCTCCACTTCTTCATCATCGTCTTTGACTGGATCGGGCTTTTACTGCGGTTTGGCAGGTTTCTTATCTTGTTTCTTCTTGCTTCTCACTTCCTTAGTCAGATTCTTCCTCAGTGATCTCCTCTGTTTCTATGGTGATGGTGATGATACTTTGGGTGTTGCTACTACGGGAATATGAGTTGATGTTGCGAATGTATCATCAATTGCTATGACGGTTGCTCCCATGAATCCTCCTATGCCTATTTCATCGAATACATGCACAAATTCTTAAATTGAAAGAATGTTCATGTGGAAATTCTCTTCAATTTCTTCACACTATGAACACTCAAGCTCTCAATTCAGCAAAATTCTTAATTTGGGTAGGAGGTGGCTTATTTATAACAATTCTGGAGTTCGAACCCCATCATTAGATTTTATTTTGTCCATATTGCGCTCATATTTTCTCATTAACTACATATATATCCTTAGATCTTGCCAATATGTCCTCATAAATGTGATTTTCCACATATTTTTCCCTTTTAACAGTCATATTTCTATTTTCTAGTGAACTTCGATGCATTCCACACTTTAGCAAACATCCCATCTTCTGTCACAGTTTCTACCAACTTCGACATACTCGAGACTATAGCGAAGTAACTTCCTATACCAAAGCTCTTTACAACATCGTTTATAGTCTAGTGCCCACTTTCAACTGCAGATAGCACTAAGGCTTTTCTCCTTTCTTCCTTAGAATGAAGTTGTAGGGGCAGGGTTATCCCTGTACAACTTCAACCTACTTCCATTTACTTTTCCCTTAATCATTTCTCCATTTAACTTCGCTAACTAAATTGTGCCTCCATCATTAATATACTTAATAACATATGGGCCTAACCAATGCATTTTGAATTTTCTTGGGAACTTCACAAACTTATTATCATAGAGGAGAACAAGATCTCCTACCTAGAACTTTTTCTTTTTAATATGCCTATCATGTCAGGCCTTTTCCCTTGCTTTTTATACTCGCTGATGGAATCCTACTATAAATTTGTCTTCTTCCAAAGAAATCAATCATGACATTCTTTTCTCCATTATGTCAAGGTCTGCCATATTTGTAAAGGCTGCAATCCTTAAGTTAGAGACAATGTATTCCATGGGCATCACAACTTCTTACCCATAAACTAATTTGATGGGTGTATGACCTGTCAACTTCTTGCATGTAGTTCTATATGCCCATAATATTGTTGGAATCCTAAGGTCCTGTTGAAGCCTCAAAAATTGTTGCAATAACATAAGGGAAAACCACCCGATCGGGGACTTGAATACCATCCCTTATCCATTTGGAATAGTGGCTTTGACTGGATATAATGGGACCAGTTTCCCAATAAAATTGTAATAGGATGGATAGAGTGCTTATGACCAAAAACTAAGTGATAGATGGGGTGGTTTAAAAACTAGAATGCATGTATATTAATCTATATATTACCCGAGGTTTACTTATGTTTATATGATATAGACTAATTGTCCTTAGTGTATGATAATAAATATTGATCAAACACTTACATAAATGAAAATATTTTAAGATAATTATATTGATTAAATATAATTAATGAAAATAATTGATGAAACACATATCGCATCGGTTGAGAAATTCTTGGACATCCTTAGTACTAGTCTCCGCCTGATATTGGATCTTGAATTGATCAAAGCTCTGTTGTAGTTGAGACATTTGTGTCTTCATTTGATGGTCAATACTTTGTCTTTCTTATGCCAACTGTTGCTCTAACTGCTGAATTATTTTTTATTTCTCTTTGACCAGTTGTTGAACCTCTGTTACTTTGTCAATTGTAGCAAATGCATAAGCACCTGCAAATTGTGACAACGTTGTCAAATTTTCTAAAGCATAAACCAGAGTATCCTTACATACTATATCCATAGGTACATCACCAAGAATGATTGTTGATGAGGGCTCTGTTCTTCTCCATTTCCTTTGTCTTTTCACTGCATCCCAATGTTTGGGACTATAAAAGACGTCAATAGGAGGGATTTTTCCACTTAAAGGACTATTTCAGATGAAAGGAATGTCAGGATTATCTCAACTTCTTCTGTAGTGACATCTTTATCAGTAGCCCTATCAGTAAACGAGTTTTGTCCAGTGTTTTGGGGTGTGCAGAATGTTTTCTCCGTTTCAATGTTTTATTCCCCTTGTTGTCCTCTAAGCTATTTATCAAATTGTTTCCATGCTTTATCCAGCTGATTCTTGAAGTGAGTTTCATCAGTTTGTACTTCTGTGGATTTATCTTCCACTTCAATATCCTTGGAAAGTTGTTCTGGTTCCTATTCAAAATTATTTTCTGAACTCTTCTCTGAATTTAGTTACGAGTTTGTTAGGCCCCTATACTACTAGTGTAACCCCTTATTGTTATTAGTACAACCCACTTATTATATTAATGTACCCATGTAGTGCCCATATTGTTACTATTGTGCCCCATAGAAACCCACTATTGTTATTATTGTGCCCTTACATTATTATTGTTATGTCGGCTCTGATTATGTTATGACCCCTTAGACTCCTATATATAGAAAGGAGGTCTTTTCATTTGTATCATCCAAGAATTGTTCATTTATGTAATGTAAAGGAGGTTTCCCACTTGAAGAGGCTGAATTCTAAGGCATTGATCTATCTTTTCTATCCTTTTCTTGAGCTAGTTTCATAACATTTGGTATCAAAGCTTTGGATTCTAGGGTTTCGCTGCTCCAAATAGGTCATCGTGGCATTTTCGCTATAAATTTTTTTATGCGATGTTTCAGAAGTTGCAAAAAAACCCCATTTGAGAAGAAATCACGCTGAACCTCGGGTCCGAATTTCAGAGCTTTTCACGCAATATTTGCGGAGATATGATCTGAGGAAGTTGGTCTTTTTGCAGACTCCTAAATTACATTCCAAACAGGTGACCTGGGGAAAATCGTCATAACTTTTTCTCTGAGCATCAGATTGAAATTTCATAAGAAGGTACAGAAAGAGGATGAACTGTAGTTTCTTGTATATATTTTTCAGTCCCAAAGGTTGAAACAGTGACACCTAGGACTTCATACAAGTTCGCTCTTCTAGAAAGGTCTATAATCAGGTCATCTTGGGAGATTGCGCATAACTCTTTCTTGGAGAATCAAATTTGGATCACACTGGTGGCATTGGAAAGAGGACACATAGGGCTACTACAGGTCACAATTTCAGAACTTAAAGATCCAAAAGTACAGAGTTACAGTCATTTCAAGATCGAGCTCCTAAAATCAAGAAAAATCAAGATGAGGAAGTTTGATGGCAAGGATCCGTAAATTGGACACTTCAGATGGAGCAATATTTTGATCTACATGGTGTACCACTGTTAAAAAAGGTAAGTATTGCATCTTCATATTTAGAACCAGATCAATTTTTATGGTATGAAGGGCTTTGTTCTCGTAAAAAGCTTGTTACGTGGTCAATTTTCACAGAGGAAATGATAGCACATTATGAGGATACAAAGAGCAACACCTTCTTTAGTGCAACACCACAACAATTGGAAAGAGTAAAAGGGCTTTATGACATAGTGGAAAGCAAAATTATGGAAACCAGGAAGCATACCCATCACAACTATAAAGATGGAACTGTTGTTTCTCCTAGCCTTCCACAACCTACAAGGGTTACACCACAACAATTGGCGGAAAAAAGAGAAAAAGGGCTTTGTTACTATTGTGATAGCAAATGCACTAAAGGTCATAAGTGTGCTGAGAAGAAATTATTTTACATAGAATATGAAGAGAAAGAAGAAAAGGATCAAGAAACATCAAAAGAAGAAGATATACGCCAGGACCCCACCCGAAAGAAAGAAGAAATGAATCGGACCATATCTTGTAAAGAATTGACAAGAATTACCACTCCTCAAACTCTCAAGATAGAAGGACATATCAAGAAGAAAAAGGTGCAAGAAGTGAAAGATCACATCGAGCAAGAAGAAATGAATCCAACCATATCTTGTAATTCATTGGTCGAAATTACCACTCCTCAAACTATCAAGATAGAAGGACATATATAGAACAAAAATGTTCAAGAAGTGGAAGATCACATCAAGCATCAAGAAATGAATCCGACCATATCTTGTAAAGGATTAGAAGAAATTACCACTCCTAAAACTCTAGAGATAGAAGGACATATCAAGAAGAAAAAGGTTCAAGCAGTGAAAGATCACATCGAGCATCAACAACAAGTTCTCCAACTTTTAAAGGATAATGCCACTTCAGTGCAAAATCAAACGAAACAATAGGTAGATCAACATCGCAGTGAAAAATGTTTGATGTAGGTGATTGGGTATTTCTACTGCTACATCTCAAGCAAGCTATTTATGAGAAGGAAATGTTGGCAATACTACATGCACTTAAAAAATGGCGACCTTACCGAATGGGAAGACTCTTCAAGGATGAGGATGTGGAAGCATTGTTTTGTGCTATTTCTATTATCCAACCAGATTGGATAAACGAAGCAAGGGATGAATGGAAGAAAGAAGAAGAAGTATGGCCACTTATTCAAAAGTTGCAAAAGATCCCAATTCAAACAATATTGCCAGAAATTGAAGAGGAAGGAAAAATCATATTGAAACCTAGAGCAGTCACAGAAACAAGAACCCGACAGCTATGAAATCAATCAATTTCAGAGTATATCATCAAGTGGAAGAACTTACCCGCTGAAGATTCCACATGGGAGGACAAAAATTTTATACAGAAGCATCAAGAACTACTCAAGCGTTGAGGACAATGATTTTTGAAGGAGAGGGGCATGTTAGGCCCGTATACTACTAGTGTAACCCCTTATTGTTATTAGTACAACCCACTCATTATATTGATGTACCCATGTAGTGCCCATATTGTTACTATTGTGCCCCATAGAAGCCCACTATTGTTATTATTGTGCCCTTACATTATTATTGTTATGTTGGCTCTGATTATGTTATGACCCCTTAGACTCCTATATATAGAAAGGAGGTCTTTTCATTTGTATCATCCAAGAATTGTTCATTTATGTAATGTAAAGGAGGTTGCCCCCTCAAAGAGGCTGAATTCTAAGGCGTTGATCTATCTTTTCTATCTTTTTCTTGAGCCAGTTTCATAACAGAGTTTAGCTCTGATCCCTGTTCTGACTTCTGGTATGATTTTTTCTCTGAACCTTGTTCTGAGCCTTTTTCTGAGTCTTTCTCCTCTTGGATAATCAGTTGAGGGATCCTCAATAGATCCAAAGGGACATTTTGCAGTATTCTTTCTCTGCATTGTTGGAATTGGGCTACCTTTTTTGGATTTAGCTTTAAAGTGGCTAAATGTTGCACTTGCAAAAATAGTTCAACAGATTCAAATAAGTCATCATATTCATCATCTTCATGACCGAATTTTCTAATTTTCACTTAGGCAGTGCAATTCTGTGCAACTTTGTTAGAGTCAAATTGTCTGCCAAGAATGGTGCAAAGATTCAAACATGTAATATTATCGATTTCAAGTGAAAAATGCTTGAAATCATGTAAAGCATAAACACTGCATAGTATGGGGAATGAAGGCCAAAGAGATTTCTTGGCTTCCTTTAGCGTCTTTGTCAATCCATCCCCTGCAGTTTGATAGGAAATCTCCCAAGCCAGTAATTTGTCAAGGACATACAATGGGAGGACATGAGGAGGTGCTAGACTCCAATAGACTCTAACATAGGTAAAAATATCTTCTCCAGACCATCTACCTATTGGTATGAAATCAATTTTAGCCTCATTGGACAATCTTGGGGCTATTTTGTCAAAAACAACTTGGTGAATGGGTATCATAACTCCTTGGAAAATTTTATAGAAATCGGTGTGGAAATTAGTTTTCCACAAGCCTTTATGATATATATGGATGGGAGTGGGATCTTTAATGGTCCATTTCCATCCCATGGTTGGGAAAAGGGTAGTGAAACATACCGCATCAATGATATATGAACTCATAAAAAATGGTGGAACTACTCTGGTAGTAACGTACCAGTGTTGCCTAAACTCTCAGATTTGGAAGGAAATGTTATTTGAAAGGATAGTACCCCAATCCATTATAAAATAATTGAATGGTGCCTATATAATAGGAACCCATTCAACTAAGAACTTAGTTGTATTAGGGTGCCCAAACAGTCTACACATCATAATTGCGACATATGAGTAAGGAGCTGCGAGAGAATATATAGAGTACATACCTGATTTCTCATGCTTATGTTTGTTCAGGTAGGATATCCATTGTTTAATTAGATTTGATGCTAACTCATTCTCCCTTGCAAATTTCTCCAGGAATGATTGTCATACACCTTCTGTTGGTCAGGTATAGGTACATTTTCTTCAAGTCTTCAGTTGTAAAGGACCCGATGACTGTTCTTCTTGAAGTCAAGAATGTCCTATCAGAAATGTTAATATTCTCAATTATTCATTTATCGTATCAGTATAAGCAAGGAACTTGGGTCGAGTAGTGATCCTATGGAGAAAAGAGCTGGTGGCTTCATAGTTGTAGGATTCAGAAAATGAAGTAGCGTATGTTGTTGCTACTCTTTGAATTACCTTAGGCCCTTCACTTTCGATCAATTGGTACATGGATTCCCACAAAGGTGTTCCATTATCTATTATGCATGTAGTGTCTAAGAAAAGCGGGGCATCTCTGTTACATCGAAAGAGGAAGGTGCAAGTTGTGAAGTCTCCATCACTTTCTTTCCTATCTTTGCCTTGGTCATCTTGTTACACAACTTTTTCTTGGGTTAAACCTGCAAATTGGAAACATAGAGGAATGAAGAGAAATAGGTCTGAAATGCAAAAGCGTTTAAACATACAAGGCTTGAAATGACGAGAATCATAGTTTAAATAAGAACAAATCTATATACAGACCATCAAATCACCTTGGGGCTTTAAATGATAAATACCGTTAGAAATATTTAATAACTAAAATCATGGCCTCGCGTGGTAATTTATTATCTCATTAATAGATCATATTGCAAAAACCTTTCAAATAGTATCTAGAACCTGTTTCCATGTGTTTCGCCGATATGCGATAGTGATATCATTATATTAGTTCTTTGGGTAAGGAAGTGTGCAATGCGATGATCGCAATATCGCAATTGGAGGTTTTAGAGTGGAGGGGAATGGATATATCCAAAGGATTTTTTGCGACTATGAAATCATGAGGAATGACGTGGCATTAGAGTGAGCCCAACTGATGATTAACAAGAGTAGATTTTCCTTTAAGTTATTCATTGTTATGATTTTATTGAAGTCGTGCTTTTTAGCAAGTAGCTTTATCGCAATCGAAGGATCGGAGATGAAAGGAGTAGCCGGCCTTTTTCTAATTTGTGATCCATCCAGATGAGACATGTTTATAGATTGCATTAATTATTTTATTAGGTCCGGATGGTTTATCACAAATTGCAATTGGAATGGTCCTCGGCTTTTTCATATATCGTGTTCGTTATAAAATTGCAATGCGGGCAAGTTATGACATGAAGTAGTTTCTTAACGATACCTAAGCCTTTAAGTTTTAAGGATGTTTGGTTCTTGGGGGTTATTCTTTAACGCATCACAAGTTTCGATAGGATAAAACGGGAAATTGTTCATTGAGACTTGTGAAACGCGATATGTTGGGAATTTTTTTATGGCAGGCTCATTCGAGTTGTTCGGGCCTAATGAATTTGGATTTGTTTATTCAAAAAATAAAATTTATCTTTTTAAAAACCTAAACTATTTTATTTTCCTATGTTTTGTTTTTAATTTAAAGGGTCCCCATTTATTTATATAATAATTTCCTAAGAGATACGTTCAGAAATAAATGGGGGGGTTGTTTCACAACACAACAGGCTCAATCATCTCGGTTTATATTGCATACCTTAGTCAGTGCATTATCCAAAATCTTGTTAAATGCTTCCACAATTCCATTGGCATAAGGGTGATAAGGAGTACTCTTTTGGTGATAAACTTGGAATTCCTCAGTGAATGCTTCAATAGTCTTGTTCAGGAAATATGAACCTTGGTCACTCATCAAGATCTTTGGACACCCAAATCTAGATAGTATGTATTCAAAAATAAAATTCACAACAATCTCTACGCTACAATCCATTATTGGTTGTGCTTTGACCCATCTTGTCAAATAATCAGTTGTAGTAATTATTTAACTCGCATCAGTCCTCTTTCCAAGTGGATTGATAGGTCCAACAAAATCAATAGCCCATTTATCAAAAGCATGTAAAGTAACTTGTGGTACCATTGGCATCTCATCTCTTCTTGAAGATTTTCCTATTTTTTGGCACACATCACAAGATCTGCAATACTCCTTTGCATCTCTATGTAGTGTAGGCCACCACAATCTTGCTCTCAAAATCTTTTGTGCAATAGATTTTCCTGCATAATGTCCACCAGTTGTGCCCTCATGAGCCTCTGTTAGAATTATTTTCCTTTCATGTTCAGGAACATATCTGCGTAGTATCTCATCTAGTCCCATCTTATATAAGTGTCCTACTATCAATGAAAAATCAGTTTCCTTCACCACTAATTCCTTCTTCTACTTCATAGTATATTATGAAGGAGCCATTCCTGTGTTCAAAAACTGAATAATGTCTGCAAAATGATCATCTACAATTTTGATTGCAAATAGCTATGCATCAGGGAGATTATCTTTTATACTGGTTGGTTCTTCACTTGTTTCCAATCTTGACAAATGATCAAGTCATGCATTCAGTCTTCCTGGCTTAACAACAATTTCAAAGTCATATTCTTGGAACAACAATAACCATCTGCAAATCTTCCCTCCTAAAACAGGCTTATTAACCAAATACTTTAATGTAGAATGATCTATAAACATATTGAAATCTGATCCCAACAAATAATGTATAAATTTATCCAAGGCATATACCATTTCCAATCCTTCCCTTTCTGTAGTTGTATAATTATTCTCAGCTTTAAATAGTTTCCTACTTGCAAAAATTATAGGATGGGAAATTCCTCCTGTACCAGGTTGTGCTATTACCGCTCCCAAAGCTATATAGGAAACATCCACATGTACATGAAATTCCTTATTCCAATCAGGGAATACTAGTATAGGAGCAGCTACCATCCTCTCCTTCAATATGTCAAGGCTCTTTTGACATTCTTCATCCCATTGAAAAGTGACATCTTTCTTCAACAATTTTTCCATAGGTGTAGTAATTTGAGCATATCCTTTGATAAACTTTTTGTAATATCATGTATGTCCCAATGTAGTGTGAAGCTATCTTCCTACCTTTGGTGGAGGTAATTTCACAGTGATATCAATTTTTGCAGGGTACACCATCAGTCCTTGCTTGCAAACAATATGTCCCGACAATACACCAAAAGGTATACAAAATATGCACTTCTTTAAGTTTAGGGAGATCTGATATTGTTTACATGTATCAAGCATAATTCTTAAACTTCCAGCATGTTTGCACAGCAACCCAGATATTTTCCATTCATCAAAGTATAATTCTAAAAATTTGTGAATATATTCTTTGAAAGTTGCGACCACCACTCTTGAAAATATAGAAATGGCATTCTTCAATCCAAAAGGCATCATTGTGTATTGGTATGAACCCCATTTTATAGAAAAGGTGGTCTTATGTCGATCTTCAAGTGTAATTCTGATCTGATGATATCCTGAAAATTCATTTGTAAATGAATAAACTTCCTGCACTCCTATATTTCCTAACACTTCATCAGTGAAAGGGGTAGGGAAAGGATCATGTAAGCATGCATCATTCAACTTCCTCAAATCAACACAGATCCCAATTTCTCCTTGAGTTTTATTTTCATGTACCACCATAGGACTTACCCATTAGGTTCAATAACTCACGTTGCTCTCATCTTATCCAACTCAAATTTTACTTTCTACTTATACTTTGGATTCAATATGTAAGGTCTCTACTTGACTGGCTTCACACCAGGCTTAAGTGGGATCTTCATAACTCCTAAATATCTTACTATACCTTCCATTTCTGAAAACTTAGTGGGAAACAACTCCTAATATTCATGAAGCAAATATGTCACTTTGCTGACTATTTCTTCATCCCAAAAATCCTACACTTGCAAACTTTGGTTCCTTTTTTGATCCTATATTTACCTTCTTTGTCTTTATTGGCTTTGTTATATCTGGTATCTCTAGCTCAAGTCCATTTACTTCGTGGTGTCCTTTTGATTCTATTATGTCGATGTTTTGAATATCTTCTTCTTCTTCTGCAATAAGGTTGTATCATTCTAGTGTGTTCTATCTACGCAACCCATTCAGGTTGTTGCCAAGTCCTTGGAATTTTATTTTCAAAAATCTCCCTCTTAACTATCTGAAGGGTTAAATCTATATATGGGCAATCATCTTCAAAGCTAAATTTCAATATAAACCCATCAACCATATCTTCCCAGCTCACAGTACCATGTTGAACCTATATTTCCAATTACCAATTCTCAAGAAAAAATTCCAGTGTATGAATGAACCCATGTACCCATTCTTGTTGTGGAATTTCCTTCCATGTTGTAGTACATAAATGGATATTCTCTCTAGGACTGGTTTCACCATCATATTTCAACTCTATCTCTATGTTTATCTTACCAAATCTTATCCACATCAACCTTCGGTGTTCATGCCAACCTCCTATATTCTTTTTATGTGTACCCCACCATCTAGCCAGAGTAGTTTTTAGGGCTATATCCAAAGCTAACAATATTTGACTTTCTGGAACCTATTCCTCATAATCATCAAGAAAAACATTCACATCACCTAAGCCATCATAAGAAGGCAGGCTACATACCTCAGATGTCATGCAACAAACTGATTTAGAAATTCTTGCACAGTGCCTTGTACTTCATGTAACATGTTCTGCCAATTTTCCAATTCTTCTTCTAAGTCTGATGCACAAGAACTATCATGCTCCCAAGTTAACTTTCCCTCTACAGTAGGGCTAACAAAATTCTATCCCTTTTTTTTCAATTGATAGATATTATCTATATTGGTTGCACAATACTCTTCTCTAACTAACTTTGTATACCTTGCTCCTTTTGATGGATCCAAGGGAAAAATTACCCTCTTATTATTCCCTTTGAATATCATTTGTCTCTTCTTTAGATTAATTATAGACATGTTATCAAATTCCCAATCAAGTCCAAGCAATGCAGGATAGGGGTTACTGTCATCCACAATTTCTATTACTTCCAAGTCAGTCGTAGTGTGAACTCCTTCAATGTCCACTGTCAGACCTGATAGTCTTCCTAAGGGGAAGGCCTTCTATTGATTTTCCATCCTCAGCTAAATAGGTGACCACTATAACTTTCGATTAACCATTAACTCCCATGTCTGCTTCATCACAACATTAGCCTTAGATCCCGAATCTAAAATAATGTGATCCATCTCATAGTCTCTTATCTGCGCACTAAGCCTCATTTCTCTTTTGTTGATGCAGATTGTTAACTAGGCGCAACTCACTTTGCAATATTTCTCTAGATGCACATGAATATATCAATTCCTAAAGTCCTTCTACATCATTTTTATCTCTTAATTACTTCATACAAGTTTGCATAAAATACTTTAAAATACCTTCTTGGCTCGTTGACTCGTGATTTTGTGTCAAAGCTTGTTCCTTTGTCAATGCTGATGTTATGTCACAGTTACTTTTATGTTCCAGTTGTGCACTAGATGTCGAAGCTCCAACATCCATAAAGCTTCGCTTGGCTCCCATAAATATTTATTTTTCCTTCTAAATATCAAAGGCAAGCTATTTTCCAGTAGTCTTTCTAACACATGCAGTCTCAGATTCCTTTTTTTCATTTACTTTGTCATCGTCGGTCGCAACTCCACTTCTAGTAACAATATTGAATTGAGGATCATCGGTTCTCTTTTCAGAAATCATCATCTAGATTTTCTGTGTTAGCTGCTAGTTTCACTTTTCTTACATTTTTTCCATAAGTACCTGACACTCTTCAATTACATGATCAAAAGTTTTACAATACTTACATGTCTTATTGGCATTCTAACAGTCTCTCACAAAGTGTCCTGGCTGGCCGTAATTATAGAAAATAATCTATCCACGTCCTCGACCTCTTTCGTGATAGCCACTTCGATCACCGCATTGTCCATTTTTCTCATGTCCATGTTCTTCCGCTTGCATTCTACAAGTGTCAACACCGTGCTCCATCATTAATTCATAAGCTCAACAATGGTTCTCATCATACCCTATTGATTTATAGAACTTGCAATATAAGTTCTTCGGAGTCTGCACATATTTTTGCAATAGATAACAATTAAATTATCTATGTTCACCTCTAGTTTTGAATATATCGCACCATAGGCTAGATCCAGTATTCAAAGGATTCAGTGCTCCACTAGCCATGTAGTTTCTGAAGAGAGGGCATTGTTCTTTAGAGTGGCCTTCTGATTTCCACTTCATACACCACACTTCTTCTCTAAATTGTTTATTTTTATTCATATCTCATAACTCCAAAGTCAAATTTTCTAGTTGACTCTGAATCTGTTGTATTCTTGCATTGGTATCTCCTATATGTGAAGCTTCTAATTTCATCATTAGTTCTAGAGCTTCGGCTTGAGTTTCTATTTTTTGTTGCGTCAAAGGCAATCTGATATGTGGTAGCAGCGTAACTATGAACCATTCCTTATGTTGTTGTGGAGTTATGTCGAAGCTCACCTGATCCAATAATACCTTGAATCTTTGGTAAAATTCCCAAACAAACTTAGTAGGCCTTTGTTTGATCTCCTTTAACTCTGTGATGCATTGTGATTCAAACTTCAACTTCTTAAATTATTTTACCAACGTTGTTTTAATATATGTGAATGATCTAATATGATTTCTCGAATACTTCATGTACCATGTCAATGCTCGATGTCGGAACGTCATGACAAGTTGTGCCTTCTTTATATTTTCATTATGGACCTACTTCGTTGTCCATACTACTTCACATAAAAACCAAAATTGTTTTGGACCTTCCAATCCAGTTCCTTTAAAAATAGGTAGCTTAATATCATCAACCATATTTATTCTCGAATGGGGGTGGGGGGAGGGCGAGGGGGATTTGTAAGGGGAGGGGATAGGGGGTAGGGGATGGGGAAAACCAAAAGCACGCTGATTATTACTCGATCCTTGCTTCGGTAAACTTTCAGTATGGAAGGGTGAATACTGTGGGGTTACTTTGCGGTTTTCAAGAAGGCTTTCTTCACTTTCAGATTCACTCAAAAGAGGGTTATATTAAGTTTCTATGAAAATATTCAGATCTTAGCCATGAGATCTCTTTCTAGTGTCTATGCTATATATTTTTCCACTTCGCGTTGTTCCGATCTCTTCTTTGGATCTTCTCCCAAACATAAGTAAGCTAATAGTCTGAGTAAATTCGTAAGACTCCCTTTTCACACAAAAGCATCTTAATCTAGAGTTTCAAAGATCTCAAGTACTTACCTCACAGTCCTTTAAAAAAGTGTCATTTTGCATCCCTATAGGACATAGTCGAGTCTACCGCGAACTCAATAATGAATCCTCCCAAGATGTTATCAATCAAGAAATCAGTAGCTCTTGAAATTCTATTGTCAGTGTTATTGAATCAATATATTACTTCATGAGTCTACTCCTTAGGTTCGTCTCCTTTAAAATAATATTTTATTTCAGTCAACTTTGATATCCACTCATACAGCTCCACATAAAACGTGTTGAAGAAAATTTTGTATTGATCTTCGAAAATATACTTCTCTAAGCACCTCCAAATGATAGATGAGGGCTTCTATTCTCTTGCTCTTCAAATTATGATTCCTTCTATTATACCCAATCTTGAATTTCCTTCCTTGATGAATGACACAAAAATATATCCCTCAAACATATCTTGGTCCCAGCAATGGAATCATTTGTTGGCTTTTAGGTTGGGCTGATCGAGGTTCGATCTTTTACTATGCACCAACAAAACCCTAAATCATTAGCCCTTTCGGCAATGACTTGCAAGCAGATTGTAGTCTCACCCAAAGTGACTATGGGAGGGTGCCCAACGAGAGTTTTTCAGCCTTGAGGGATGATGCGATGTGGTATTTTTATGTTTTTTGATACTTAACATGCATAGATTACTTCTCATTACTTCACCACATTACATTCATCACTTAAAACATATCATATAAACCCTTAATCATTACTGTGTTGTAATGAAATGAAACTGTAAAAACTACTATGCTACAATAGATAATAAGCAAACATACACATGAAGACACAAATTTTATCGTGGTTCATCCCAATGTGGGACTGTAACCACAAGAATTGTTGCTTATAATAGAGAATTTGTACAACAAATAGTTCTTGGCCTCTGTACTCAACTGCAGGCAGTCAACGCACTTAATTGTGAGCTTAGGCCTCTACGCACTCAACTGCAGAGCCTTGCCTTCCTTTTAAAGTACAGATCAACAAGATACACCCATAACACAGATGATGATCATAAGATGATGATTCTTCTCTTTATTATTTGACCCTATTATATACTATTAAATCGAGGGTCTATAATTACAATACCATATTCCATATACTATGGACTCCCCTAATACAAGCTACTATGGTCTAAAAACCATTCATCATATACAAAATAGTATTCTTTTACAAAAATGGAAGGGCTTCGACCCACTCTGAAGCCCATATACCGCGCGGTATATCTATTGCACGGTCCACTTTGGCACTCTGCTGCTCTACTGTGCGGTCCATGTTGCACTTCACTACATCCTTTTCTTTACACTCCACTCCCAAAAATGCAGAGTTCTCATCAAAACCTAGGCCATGTTGGGTTGCGCCCAACACGTGCAATTCCACCTGTTGACAGTGATGGATCCCGCCAACATACAAGGTGTATTCTCAATATGAAGTCCCAATTATACCTCACACTATTTGGTATAGGAGCCCCATCCAGAAATGTGGTTTGGCTACCATGTACTTAAATATTTTCCTTGGATATAGTTGTTAGCATGAGAGAGCAACACACGTCTTCATGAGTATAGAAACTCTTATTGCTAGTAAAACCTCTTTTGACATTCTTCTTTGAAACATTCTTTCATATTTCATGATTTCATTTATAAGGACACTTAACATCATAGTGACCTACTCTTCCATGGGAAAAACATTTCAAAGGAAACTTACCTTTGAACCTATCAATTCCTACTTGGAGCTTCTTCACAAAATATACTTCTTCTTCATCTGAAATGTAACTTGTATATTTAGGCTCTTATTTTTCTTTTCCTTTGTTTGTGGCTTCAAATGTTTCTTCTATAACACCTGATGTATCCTATTTTATGTTATTTTTGTAGCACAATGATAAATTCCAACCAAGGGATGTGATTCCACTTTTCAAGAGGACCAATTTGACTAATGAAGTGCTCAATTTGGGCAAGGGAAAGTGTATTTTTGAATTAAATCCCACATATGAATATTTGATCAGGTCGGCCCTAAAGAAAATTGGACACTCTTTGTTGTCTATAAAATACAAGTGACCTCAACCTCATTTGGACATGATCATGAAGCATTCTTCTATTCTCTTATTTGGTTTTGTCTTGCATAGCTTTGAGGAAGTTCACGGAAATTGGCTTGCATGGGTCCAAAATGGCAGGGTTAGAAGCTCACACATGTGTCTAGGGTTTTGGGTCACAACCACAGGCTTGTCACAGGAAAATTTCAGCTATAAACATAGGCATGCAAGCCTATGTGTGCAGTTGAAGGGTTTCAACTACACACACGACACTCTCTCCATGTAGTTGAGACCTAGGGTTTGAATTTTTTAGTCGACCGAAGATTTCATCAGTTGACTGTAGAGTTTAGTAGTTGACCGTAGAGATTAACAGTTGATCGCAGGCTTCTGAATTAGGGTTTTGTAGTATTAGTATTGTTGGGTTCATCTCATGGACATTGTTTAGTTGATTTTTCTAGATAGGTTTATGGTTGAAGATATGGATCATTGCACTCTCTCATGTTGAATCATTCAATGACAATCTAATAATAAAAATAATTTGAAAGGGTTTTCCCCATAGTGGGTTTTTCCCTGGTCTCCGACCAATCCTAGTGTCTCTATGTGTGAAGTTTTTCTTCTATTGTTCCTTTATGTTCCGCTGCAATGATGATGATGTTGTTATTTATATATATTTTTATATGTTGTTGAATAATGTTGTAAACCTTAATAATGATATGATTTTGTGGGGTGAATTTAATATGTAATTGAAGAAATTCAATTATCTCAGGGAAATAATAATATATCCCTTAGAAAAATTAACATGGTACTGGAGTTGGGCTAAATAAATTCATTGAATATCACCATTATGAGGACACCATTAATGGAAGCAAGAGAGGATGGAGCAGACCTAAAAGAATATTTGGTTTTGAAGGAAGCCCCGGTCAATATGGTTATTAGGGTTTGGTGTATATTATGAGGTTAGTGTTTGGAACAAACCCTAGATTATAAAGAATATTTGATATATGCAATCTAGAAACCCTATAATTATTAGTTTAAAGGTGTTCTAACACTTGTGACATGTTTGATATAGCCCTGGATGGGATAGTCTCAATTAGGCCTGGTTACTAATGAAGTTGGTTGAAATATATTGAAGGAAATAATGTTATATGGACAATAGATAACCATGACTCTTAAAGGTTGGTTCAAGAGGGAGATGATCACCTCCCATTGAAGATAAGTACTTTTTCGATTTATGTTAATTATTTATGTCTTTACTTTTGTTTTAGATTTATTGATTTGATCCTTCATTATACTTCCTGCATGTATCTTTGAGTATTTGGATACTTCTAACCTCCTGATGAGATGTAATAAGTGGAACCTTATTGAGGATCATTTGAGGTGTAGGAAAAGATGGCTAGTGCAAGAAGAGAAGAGCTACAGTTGTCCATGACAAGTAAGTGATACAAAGTGCAAAGGTATATGAATGTTACAAGGTATGTATAGTATAGTGTTTTAGCTGCAATATTGGATGGAAAGATAATCCCTAAGATATGATGAGAATTTCTCTTTCATAAATAACTCATATATACATATGAAAGCAAATTTGATTCATGATACATATGATGAGTTGGTGCACTTGGTATTGAACAAATGTCTTACATTCTATTAAGTCATAGCAAGGCTTCCTAGAATCATTGAGTTTTGATTATTGGTATGCTTGATATATGGCAAAGAATCTCACATCTTAGACATGATGGATTTCATAAGAAGGAAAACTCACTATTTTTTATATATGGTAGCTTGATTTGATTGTTAATGCTTTTGATAAGCATGATAACCATGATGATAGAAGTGTAACAATAAGATTGATATTCAGATTGACCTTGGTTAGATTAGTAATTATTTTATATGGTGAAATTGGATTCCCATTCTTGATGGTTGGATAATATAATAAAGAAGTGATGTAGTGATTATGATTCTTGAAGTATGATGATACACCTATCAGCTTCCTTGATCATATGACTCTAACACTTAATGAAATTTTGATGTCATGTTCATATGTGATGATGAAGTAGCTAATGATAATACTGCTATGATGTATATATGTCAAAGAATCTGATATAGCTTGATGATCTAAAAGTTTTGTCGATGCATGATAGCATTATAATAAACAAGTTGATGACTTGACTAAAGTGGCTTCTCATTAAGAGGGCAAACTCTCCATAAGAAACCTACACCTATTATTATTTGTTGAAGTAAGATTTTTGGACATGAATAGACTAATATATGATGTTTTTAGTATGTAGCAAGTTAGGGTCTGAAAAGAGAGGTTTTCTCTTATTCTAATCTCAAACTACATAGAAGAAGGATTAACAACGTGGTTGTAGCATCCCAACCGCATGGAAAAGGGCCTATGGGTTTGGTTGTTCCTGTAGCTCACAAAATCTAAAGCCTCATGCATGAAATCAGAAGTGCACCTGGAGTATGATAGTCCTACAGCCATGAATTAGACAACAAAAATTTCTATGAGTAGGGAAGTTTGAATTTTTGACTTACTATAGAGAATGTGAATGTGTTGACTAAACTTGTGTTTGCAGGGGACTGTAATGTGCATATCAGTATGTTATTTTGCTTCAATCATTGAAGCTAGTATATGACAGTATTTGATAACAATTGCAAGGGTTTGAAAAGATTTGGCATATTGGCTTGAAATTGATGATGCTTTATAACTTTGACGTGATGCTTGATAGTTCTTAGATATGTTTTGGCTTATGGATTGTTTGAATTCATAGTGATAAAAAATTAGGGTTTCTTTTTTAATAACTGATGATTTGCCTTTATGACAATGCTATGTGGGCATAGTGACTTTTAGAGACTAATATTTCTATTCAATAATGATTTTGTATTGGATTCATTGGATTTGGAACATTGGTTGAAATATAAACAGTTGTGATTTAGTATGTAGTAATATCACAATGAATGGATGAAACATATATGACTTATTCTTGGTATATGCATGAAACTTATATGACTTGTCCCTGATGTATGTATTCATATTTAACGGCAGAAATGATTCATTCTATGATCATAAGGATGGCTTGATAAAGTTTGATTGGATAGTGCTTGCTAAATAAAATGTTGTTGTGTAACTTGGTATTTGGATGAGACATCCACATAACACCTGGTCCAAAGAGTTTGTTACAATGTTATTGGCAGAAATTTTTATGACTTTGATATTAGCTTTGATTTGGCATCTAAGGTTTGACAAGCTCACTTGGTTAATTTGATTGCACAACATTGATTTGTGTGAGGCTGAGCATATTGATCTGGTCAAGTGTTGTTTTCTCAGAAAGCATTATATGAAGCAAGCTTCCCAAGCTTGGTATGTCTGCATTGATAGTTACTTGGTGAAGCTAGGAAGATCTGCCGATCCAAACCACTACTTCAAAGTGATCCAAGGCATGACTTTGATTTTGGTTTTATATACTGATGGTCTATTCTTCATAGGTAATGAGCCTATGATGATCAAATTAAGTGGGAGTTGGCCCTTATTTTTGTAAAGTAAAGTCAGCTGTAAAAGATCTACCCATGGTCCACAGACCATGTGATTGTATAAAAAGAGCTAAGCTCTAAGTAGTTGAAGAGGAGCCATGAGTCAAATAGTGATAGCTCTGAAGTAAGAAGTCTAAGTTTTGGGTCGTAGCGTAGGTAGAGGCTTTGCAGTTGAGTGCACAAAGGCCTAGAATAGAAGTCCATAGCTGAGTGCGCGGACCCCTACAGCTATGTGTGCAGGGCGGATAGAGTCTGTAATTACTTGAAGATATCAATAAAGAGAAGCATTCTGCAAATTCTGTGTCTTTGTTCCGGTTAATGCATCTTATTGTATTGTGTATGAATTTTATTTATAATGCTTATATGATGTGAAAATGTATGTACTTACGTTGGTTAAGTAAATGCAAGTAAGAGCATTTGTTTATGCGGTGCTAACTATACTTGTTTAATAAGATAAGTAAGACACTTAGATTAGTTTGGGAATTTACACAGTACACTACCATAGCAGTGCAAAAGTACCTGAGCCACAGGTTAGGAATGCACAAAGGTCAATCGTACCTTTTCACGAAGGTACTGAAGGGCGGAATAGAGGGCTAGTCTGGCAAGCCCTAGAGCTAAGTAACTTGCGCGAAAGTAGGAATAGAAGGAATAAACCAACATCACGACCATGTCAGGGTGTGGAAACTTGGTTCCAGCATCCCCCCATACTTCTTTGGGCAAGACTTCAGTATGTGCTCCACAAGCTGATGCCGAAAGGGCTAGTAGCATAGGGATTTCTTTGGCTAACTAACGTTAAACCTGGGTCAAGACCCCACAAGCCAACAAATGGTTTTGTTGCCAAGACCAGAATCTGCATAAGAGATGTGTGATGTCATATGAATGGAATCCAACAAAGAAAGAGATCGAAGACTGGTTGGATAGGAAGATCCATGAATTCATGGTGCAGGAGAATAGAAACCCGCGACTGACAAAGGAACAGTAGCTAGACAGGTACCTGTATATAGAGATCCGTGACATATTTTTCTGTTCCTTTTCGGTTGAGCTATACAAGTGGATCGTGAATCTAGCAGATATCCAAGGAAGGTGGAAACTTGATGGTCTTATTGTTTGGACCCTAGAGCTAGTATAGAAATTGGAAGCATCTGAGGAAAAGATCATCTACGCTGTTAATCATTGGCTCAATTGCGTCATAGGAGGATTTGTGACTGAGTTCGCAGTTGATACCTCAATCAGCTACAGCGAGGTGGAGAGGTGCTTTTTCAAAGGACCATGAGATAACTACATGAAATATGTGAATACCTGGATTAAAATGTTATTGTGCGAAAAGCGGGTTATGTAGCTACCTTGATGTTTCGAGCTACGTGAAGAGGAAAAACTTATAGGAACAAAGGGAGAAAGGGTCCTAAATATATTCCATTGATTTCGCCTCCACGAGGTGATGAAGAGGAAGTAGTGCAGGCTTCTCCATGAAGTGTTATTTAGTTAATAAGAAAAGGATTCCCACGACTTCCACCTCCACCCACACCACCTCCAACTTCACCACCATCGCTTGCAACTTCACTCATACCACCTCCGCCTCCACCGTAGTTCAGTATGGAAAATTCAATCAAGCTTCCTTTGTTCAAAGGCGTGGGAAATGAGAACTCGGACTAGTTTTGGTTCATTTTGAAAGCTGTATGGGAAGCTCAGGGCATTACAGATGATCACATGAATAAGGTGACATTGGTTAGTTCTCTACAGGATCGCACGCTAACCTGGTATATCAAGTACTCTAATGATAACCCGAATTATGGAGTAGTAGACATCCAGATAGCATTGAATAGAGAATTCAGTAGGCCTAAATCTGAAGCACAATCAATTGTGGGGTTCAAAGAGATCGTGATGCAACCATGCGAGACACCTTGGGAATTAGATCAGAGACTAAAGTGCAAAATCCTTATGAACTTAACAGACGGACAACATCACGAATGGTTTGTGGCTTCGCTCCTGCCACACTTAAGGATTGCACTGCCTTAACAGAGGATAACGACTCAGGCTGAGGCCTTGGAGATTACAATGAGATTGCATGAAACACTGATGCAAGATCAAAATTTGGCGGTTCAACAAATCCATGCGCAGTTGAAAAATCTTTGTCTGGATATGCAAAGTTTGAAGCATGACAAAACGGTTCGACCAAAGGCACACGAAGAGGTCTGGTGCCTGAAATGCAAGGGTTAGGGGCATGACAAAGACCATTTCCTGGTCTTTGCTAACTACATTGTAGGAGGGGACCGATGCCTTTGAGGCCAGAAGTTCAAGAAGGACCAAGCATGGGGCCTGCATTATGGTGTGCTATATGTCAGGTAGCAGGAAAACATACCACGGATAACTATCGTTTGTTGCAGAATTTTGTACAGACACCGCAACAACTGTTTTGCAACTTTTGTAGGATGGTAGGGCATGATGAGCGTAATTTGCAGAAGCTATGAATTGATTATGGATAGAACTATCATCTATATTGTTCAGGCAGGAATGCAACCCCCTAACCAAAGTGCGGGGATGGCACTGACAGGATTTCAAGGGTGTGGATGAGGCCAAGACAGAGGAGGACCTGGTAGAGGTCAGGGGCAGCTGATATGCTACAATTGAGGAGGACCAGAACACTATGCCTGTGACTGCACTAACCCAACACATCCATCGTGCAAGTATTGCACTCTGTTTGATCATGAAATTGAAGACTTTCCTACATTGATAGAAAGGATATGTGACAAAGGAGTTCTACCACCTTAGATGACTCAGAACCTGCAGATGATGAGGTCTAAGCCATGTGAAGAGGATATGAGTGTGAATATAGTGCTCCGAAATGGAATCACAACAGGAGATGACAAGGGGAAACAACCCAAAGATAGTGCATGGGTTCACAAAGCTCCGGAGAAAGAGGTTGAATTCGATTTGGAGTGTGCACATGAAACATTCATAGAAGCAAAGAAGAGCTTCGTTGGGGCCTCCACCTTAGGGAGAAAGGATAAGCCCGATTAGGAGATGGACCCTTCTATGCTTACAACTTTCCTGGAGACCTGTGTGAAGTTACTGTGTGATAGAAAGGTTGTGGAGAGGTTACAGGAGCTTATAAACAGATGCGATGGAAACCCTCCGGGTGAGCCGCGCGTAGTATGAAATATTGGTAAGTATAAGACAAGGACGGGACGGGAGATGAGACTGATTGCATAGATAGGAGAGTATGAAATGGATTAGGTTATTTTGGACCTGGGGTTAGATGCAAATGTCCTACCGAAGCAGACTTGGGAACGAATGGGGAGAATCATGTTGTAGTAGTCTCTGATTCAACTAAGGATGGAGAGCCAGCAGAAGATCATCCTCATGGGGCGGTTGCAAGGGGTGACTGTAGATATTGAAGGCACAAGCATGCTGGATGAATTTGAGGTAATAGAAATTGTGGATGATAGCAACCCATATCCTGCACTCCTTGGAATTGATTGGGCTACTGATATGAATGGGCTAATCAAGCTAAAGAAGTGAAAGATGATATTTGAGAAGAAATTGCTCCACATAATAGTACCCCTAGATCCAGCTGAGGGATCAAGCTATACTGAACCAGTCTGTGATTATGAGAGCGATGACGATCTAGACTGTATCTATAAGATAATAGCATGAGACCAAGATTGGGTGAATCCAACAGCGGATGGACGAATTACATGGGATCATGAGAGTTCCTGCACCTCGGACTTTGATGAAGAATTAGAGCACTGGAAGAATAAGTTACATGAGGTAACTACATTGAGTTGTAACATGATGACCGAGTCACTGCACTGTGTGTCATCAGAGGAAAGAAATCTACCCACTTATGATGGCCTGAATGATGTAGATATATTTTTGGATGCATTTGAGAGGGAGGTACCAAAAAAGCAGCACTTCTAGGTGTTGGACTGGGCACTACACGCTACACCCACAAGATGGTGGGGTACGCACAAAGGAAACTTTGATGATTGGCGCGAATGTAGGAAGATGACGAGAACATGATTTGGGAATCCAAAGGTGCGAATAACGGACAAATATGATGGGCAGGATGATCTGCGAGTGCACTTGGCCAAATGGGCTCAGGCTTATGGAGAGAAGCGCCAACCTGAATGGGTGCACTTGTTTAGTCATACCCTAGATGTCATCCCGATGAATTGGTATGTAGAAACAGAGCTGCGCCATGGTACAGGTGAATGGGATATTCTACACGAAGGATTCATAATGACATTTAGTATTGAAGACGGGTTTGACTGTATTAATGAGGCATTACAAGAAGTGAAAGCAACAATCTTTAGGATATCGCAAGATCCTTTGGACCTGGTTCAACCTGAGTGGTCTACTCAGTTGAGTCACGCCCTAGAATTCTATAACGTGACCACTGAAGAAGAAGATGAGGATCCGTGAAATATTAACATCCCTAAAATAGAATGCTACTGCAAGGTTGAAGGACCGCAGATTGACAATCCTGATATAACTGCGCTATTGAAAACAAAACAAGTAAACATTGGTACAGATGCAGGGCCCAAATTTGCAAAGATTGGAGACTACTGGGACGACGTGACGATGGATAAGGTCATTGAATTGCTCCACAAATACCAGGATTTATTCCCTACCAAGTTTACGGATCTAAAAGGGATAATCGGAGACCTAGGTGTTATGAAGATCACATTGAAACCCAACACAAAGCCAGTTAAGCAAAGACCTTACCGTCTCAATATGACCTTCGCAACTGAGTGGGGGTGTTTTTAGTACACTGTAATGCCATTTGGATTGAATAATGTGCCTTGATGACTGGACTGTGTTTGGGCTAGTGAAATGCCATGTCACCAGTTTATGCCTGATGCTAGACACTTGTCAAAGATATGGATCACGCTCAATCTAAAGAAGTTCATGTTTTTTGTTCCTTTTGGGACCCTACTGGGTCATGTGCCAAGGAGTTTGAAACAGGTGCGCGCTACCTCAGGACATACAGGATGTTACACAAAGTTTATCAAAGGCTATGCCCAGATCACTGCACCTATGGAAAATTTGTTGAAAACGGATGTCACATTTTATTGGAACGAGGACTATAGGAAGAGCTTGGATGTATTCAAAGAAAATATGGTCAACACACCGATACTAGTCTTCTCAGATTGGAAGAAGGAGTTTCATATATAGCGTTGGGAGTAGTACTGACGCAGGCTAGTGGAGGAGACTTGGACCATCCTATCGCGTTCACAAGCAGAAGGTTATCCAAGGTGGATAAGAACTATTCCACCACCGAGCATGAAGGGTTAGCCATGGTGTAGGTGCTCCAGAAGTTTAGACACTACTTGCTGGGAGGCCATTTTAAGATGTATACAAATCACTCCATGCTAAAATACTTGGTTAATAAGCCTGTGTTGGGGGGCAGAATCTGCATGTTAGGTCCCTATACTACTAGTGTAACCCCTTATTGTTATTAGTACAACCCCCTTATTATATTGTTGTTCCCGTGTAGTCCCTATATTGTTATTATTGTGCCCCATACAAGCCCACTATTGTTATTATTGTGCCCTTACATTATTATTGTTATGTTGGCTTTGATTATATTATGACCCTTTAGACTCCTATATATAGAAAGGAGGTCTTTTCATTTGTATCATGCAAGAATTGTTCATTTGTGTAATGTAAAGGAGGTTTCCCCATCGAAGAGGCTGAATTGTAAGGCATTTATCTTTCTTTTCTATCTTTTTGTAAGATGGTTTCATAACATTTGGTATCAGAGCTTTGGATTCTAGGGTTTCGCTACTCCAAACAGGTCATCGTGGCCTTTTCACTATAAAGTTTTTTCTGTGACATTTCAGAAGATAAAAAAAAACCCATTAAGACAAAATTGTGCTGAACCTCGATTCCGAATTTTAGATCTTGTATCGCTATAGTTTAGGACATATTGTCTAAGGAAGTTAGGGTTTTTGCAAGCTCCAGAATTTCATCTAAAACAGGTCATCGTGCAATTTTCGTTATAACATTTTCATTACGAAGTTTGAGAACGTCAAACCAAAACCCATTTAAAAAGAAATCCGTCTAAACCTCAGGTCTGAATTTCAGATCTTGTCTCACTTTATTTTTGGATATATGATCTGAGGAATTTAGAGTTTTTGTAGACTCCCGAACTACATCCTAAACAGGTGACCTTGGGAAAATTATCACAACATTCTCTCTGAGCATTAGATTGAAATTTCGTAAGATGTTACAGAAAGAGGACCGAATGTATTTTGTTTGGGTATAATTTTCATAACCAAAGTTATAAATAGTGGCATGTGGCGCCTCGTACAAGTTCACTCTACTGAACAAGTATATAATTAGGTCATCGCGGGAGATTAGGCATAGATATTTCTTCGGGAATCCAATTTTGATCAGACTTGTGGAGTTAGAAAGAGGACTCAGAGGGACATTATAGACCAAAATTTTAGAACTTAAAGATCTGAAAGAATAGAGTTATAGTCATTTCAAGATCGAGCTCATAAAATCAAGAAAAAGTGAGATGAGGAAGTTTGATGGTAGGGATCCGGTAAATTGGATACTACAGATAGAGAAATATTTTGATCTACATGGTGTACCATTGTTACAAAAGGTACGTAATTCATCTAATTATTTAGAACCAAATCATTTTTTATGGTCTAAAGAGCTTTGTTCTCATAAACCACTTGTCACGTGGTCAATTTTCATGAAGGAAATGATAGCACATTATGAGGATACAAAGAGAAACACCTTCTTTAGCCAATTGATAAATCTCAAACAAAAGGGTTCAATGGCAGAGCACATTGAGGACTTCCAAAAATTGAATATAAGGGTAAATGATATTCTAGAGAAGAAAATGGTTGATGTCTTCATAGGGACTTTAAAGGATAACATTCAACACAAGGTTCGTCTTTGGGAACCTAATTCATTGGAGAAGGCATTCACATTGGCAAGAAAAATTGAAAGCGAAATTATGGAAACAAGGAATCCCACTACTCACGACTATAATTATGGAAGTGTTTTTTCTCCTATCCTTCCACAACCTACAAGGTTTAAACCACAACAATTGGAAGAAAAAAGAGAAAAAGGGCTTTGTTACAATTGTGATAGCAAATACACTAAAGGTCATAAGTGTGCTGAGAAGAAATTATTTTACATAGATTATGAAGAGGAGGAAGAAAAGGATCAAGAAACATCAAAAGAAGAGGATATACACCAGGAACCCACCCCAAAGAAAGAAGAAATGAATCCGACCATATCTTGTAAAGCATTGGAAAGAATTACCACTCCTAAAACTCTCAAGATAGAAGGACATATCAAGAAGAAAAAGGTTCAAGAAGTGAAAGATCACATCGAGAAAGAAGAAATGAATCTGACCATATCTTGTAATGCATTGGCCAGAATTACCACTTCTCAAACTATCAATATAGAAGGACATATCAAGAAGAAAAATGTTCAAGAAGTGAATGATCACATTTAGCATCAAGAAATGAATCCAACCATATCTTGTAATGCATTGGAAGAAATTACCACTCCTCAAACTCACAAGATAGAAGGACATATAAAGAAAAAAAAGATTCAAGCAGTGAAAGATCACATTGAGCATCAACAACAAGTTCTCCAACTTTTAAAGGATAATGCCACTTTGGTGCAGAATCAAATGAAACAATAGGAAGATCAACATCGCAGTGAAATAAGTCTTGATATAGGTGATTAGGCATTTTTACGGCTACATCTCAAGCAAGCTATTTATGAGAAGGAAATGTTGGCAATACTACATGCACTTAATAAATGGCGTGCTTACCTTATGGGAATACATTTCAAGGTAAAAATGGATCATGATAGTCTTAAATACTTTTTAGAATAAAGATTATCTTTAGAAGAACAGAAAAAATGGGTCACAAATATGTTGGGTTATGACTTTGGAATCATCTACAAAAAAGGGAAGCAAAATGTTGTTGCAGATGTACTCTCAAGAAAGGATGAGGATGTGGAAGCATTGTTTTGTGTTATTTCTATTATCCAACCATATTGGATAAATGAAGCAAGGGATGAATGGAAGAAGGATGAAGAAGTTTGGCCACTCATTCAAAAGTTGCAGAAGATCCCACTTCAAACTATATTTACAGAACTTGACGAGGAAGGAAAAATCATATTGGAACCTAGAGCAGTCACAAAAACAAGAACCCGACAGCTACGAAATTGATCAATTCCAAAGTATCTCATCAAGTGGAAGAACTTACCCACTGAAGATTCCACATGGGAGGACAATAATTTTATACAAAAGCATCAACTCCTCAAGCATTGAGGACAACACTCTTTGAAGGAGAGGGGCATGTTAGGTCCCTATACTACTAGTGTAACCCCTTATTGTTATTAGTACAACCCCCTTATTATATTTTTGTTCACATGTAGTGCCCACATTGTTATTATTGCACCCCATAGAAGCCCACTATTGTTATTATTGTGCCCTTACATTATTATTGTTATGTCGACTTTAATTATATTATGACCCCTTAGACTCCTATATATAGAAAGGAGGTTTTGTCATTTGTATCATCCACAAATTTTTCATTTGTGTAATGTAAAGGAGGTTGCCCCTCGAAGAGGCTAAATTATAAGGCATTTATCTTTTTTTTCTATCTTTTTGTGAGCTGGTTTCATAACACTACAAGTGGCTGTTATTGTTCCAAGATTATGATTTTGATGTTATTGTGACGCCTGGATGATTGAACGCGAGACCAGACCATCTGTTGCGCATTGAAAAAGGGGAAGATCCCACTAATTTGGAGGAGGTATTGCCTGACGCGGAGCTATTTGCAGTGTGCATCGCGGATGGTCATTTTGAGGATATCATACACTTCCTAATGACAGGGACAACCCTGGAAGGATACACAATCCAACAGAAGAAGGAATTAGTGGTGCGCACAGCAGATTTTTCTATCATTGTTGGGCATCTGTACAAAATGGAATTTGATGAGATATTGCAATGATATGTACCAAATTTTGAAAGGAGTATCATCCTCGTAGGCGCTCATGGCGGCGCCGCAAGAGGACATTATGTAGGGAGAGTAACCACGTAGAAGATTCTACGTGTAGGGTTGTGGTGGCGAATCCTCCATCAGGATTCAAAAACTTACTGCAAAGCATATGATGTGTGTCAAAGGACTGGCAGGCCATCGTGGAGGGATGAGATGCCTCTGAATCCATAGATGATGTTACAACCCTTTGAGAAATGGGCGACAGATTTTGTGGGACCTATTCAGCCCCAAGGAAAGACGGGAGCGAGGTACATTATCACCACAATGGAGTATTTGACTCGTTGGGCAGAGGCACAGCCTATTAAGGATTACATAGGCACGAATACTGCGAAGTTCCTCTTTGAGAATGTATTGATGTGATTTGGTTGTCCAAATGTTTCGATGAGTGATGGCGGTACACACTTTCTGAATGAGACGATTAGCACGCTGATGGAAGAATTTCAGGTATATCACCAGAAGAGCATGTCTTATCACCCGAAGGCTAATGGGACGGTGGAAGCATTCAATAAATTGCCAGAGAACGCGTTGACCAAGGTGCACAATGCTCAGCGAAGTGATTGGCACCTACGCATACCTGTAGCACTATGGGCTTATCGAACGACATGCAAGAAGTTTACTGGACAAACTCCCTTTAGGCTTGTCTATGGTGTTGAAGTGGTAATGCCTATGGAATATATTGTACCTAGTCTGCACATAGTGGCACTCACGGGTATGATGGATCGCAGAGCCCTGGAGGAGAGGCTCGCGCAGCTGGCTGAGCTTGAGGAAGAGAGATTTCTGGCTAGATTTCACCAATAGGTCCAAAAGAAGCATGAAAAGGCATGGCATGATCGACACATTAAGTTGTGCCCCTTTAAGGTAAATGAATTGGTGTTTTTATATGACACCAAGTTTGATAAATTTCCAGGGAAGTTCAAGATGCACTGGTTAGGGCCCTATGTCATTAAGGAGATTACCGATAGAGGAGCGGTACAGCTGGTCAAATTGAATGGAAAACCCTTCCCAGAAAAGGTGAATGGCAGTCGATTGAAGCCATACACCAGCAGTCTAGCCATGTGACTCTATGAAGGTAGCATAGTCTTAATGCTCCAGGTAGTTGAAAGGAGGTGCAGGACTATCAACTACATTGCCCGGCTTGGGGAGCTGCGCAATTTGAGGAATATATGAAGCAAGGAAGTGTCACAGGGTTCACGGTAGCATGAAGGGAGTTGCGCTACCCAGGGAGAAATTGCACAGGTCAGCCAAAAAGTGATCGTTAAAGTCATTGTTCGTGATTTGATGGTAGAAATGCAGCCAAATGGAGTGGGCAGCGAGAATTTAAGACGAAATTTATGGCTCAGATCCTTGTTAATCTGTCACCAATCCAGTATTAATGAACCGAATTTTGGGGGAACAGTCATATTTGAATTCAAAATGCCCTATAAATTACATGTGGTTGTCCAACGAAAAACACTTTCCATTTTGAGAATTGAGTTGTTGAGCTCTAAGGCACACATGATCTAATAATTCTTTGAGGCTTTGAAAGAGACTCCAGCATTTGCAAACTTACCAGAGACGTTGCAAGCACTATTGGAAAACGTTATTTCAGCATCCACAGAAGCTATAGATACTAAAGCAGAGGAGTCGATGCCAGAAATGGATATGGAGGTAGAAGTAGTTACTCCAAAGGTCTTCGAAGTACTAGCTGAAGTCCCCAAATCACGGAGGACGCCGCGACCAAAGCTAACCCCAACCAAGGAGACCGCAAAGGATAAAAAGGGCAAGCAGCATGCTATACCAGTGTGTGCATCGCTAAGAAGAAACCCACCAAATCCCACCACACAGGAGAAGGGAAAAACCATAAATTTAGAGCCGGAGGAGGAAGAAATTGAACACATCCCAATGGATGAGGACGATGTGGGAGTTGAAGTGGAGGAGGTTGAAGCCTAGGATGCTGACCCTATTACTCAGTTACCTAAGTATGTCCCTCCATGCAAGGGAAAAACCAAGGTGTCGAAAGACATCGATGAGAGCAAGACCCCCTTACAAACTCCTTTGCTACCAAATGAGATTGTTTTTGAAGGACCGCATTTGGCATGGGTGTCGATGCTAAAACTTGAGAACTGAGACTTGGATGATCATGAGAAGTACCCACACCTGGCGATCGAGTAGCTGATGTGTCACATCATTAATACCAACACCGGAATGACCGCATTGGAGCTGCGAAGGTGGATAAGAGGAGTAGACAAGGCAGGGTTGCTCAACCTACTTTGGGTACCACACTACAACGACACCACGGTGTTAGTATTGGTCATCAAGCAGCTGCTGTGCTTGGTGCATGATGGGTGTATGTGGCTATAGGAGCCAATACCCATCACGGATAGATTGATTCATAGGATAACACGATTTCCTTACAAAGAAGAGAATCTGACCATGATATTTGGCGGAAAAGGTGGTGAGTAGGTCCTCGCAGAAACCATAAAAGAAAAGTTTAAGTTGGTGAAGAAGCCACACGAATATGCTATATCCAGCATCTGTGACCCTACTATAAAGTTAGCTATGCAGATTCTAGCAGGGAAAGTGATGAGGAAGTGTCACGCCGATGAGGTGTCAGTGTCTGTCGTCGCGCTAGTAGCCCAGTGTGTCGAAGGATTCCAGTTCAACTAATCGGACTACCTTTGCATAGAGTTCCTAACAAACTACCATGAAGCATAGGAGCTCAGCAAGGCATTCCACTACGTGTGGCTCTTGCTTTCAATTGTGCTGGTAGCATGGGAGCTGCTAGAGGACAGCCAATTCCCTTTGATCGTGCCAGACCTCCTAGAAGCAACGAAGTACACTTCGATGTGGGCGACCAAGGATGCGCAATGAGTCAACGACAATAAGATATTCTGGATGCTGATGGAGATGAACATCCGCATGGCCATCAATCACAAACCGTGATTGTCGCCTACAGTGTACGCCAATCTGCAGGGCTATGCAGAGTTTAAAGAAGACTTCCACCATGTGTCCATTAGGGCACGGAAGGACTATGTGCAGAAATGGTATGACTTGCCTTACCTGGCAACGGATGACGCCATTGATGCAGTGCTTGATCAATGCCTGATAGAGTTGCGCGCCACAACAGACTTGCCAGTGGGAGGAAGAAAGTCCATTGTGCAGAGGAAGAAGGAGGAGGACAAGCTAAAGATGACTGAGCTGGCTGAACAAAGAAAAAAGGAGGCCACTGACAAGGCCCAAGCGGAGCACAAGGCCATGCAGCAGACATCGAAGCAGATAGGTGGGACAGAGCGAGGCTCTAACAAAGGCGCAAGGTCACCTTCACCTAAGACAAAGGAGGAGACGGATGAGCAAATGGAATAGCATAGTGCGGACCCACAGAAGATGTATGACCACATCAAGCACCTAAGGGAGCATGAGAAAGGAGGGTCTAGGAATAAATCAAAGGCTACGAAGACATCACTGGACGCAATCACCCTCACAGAGAGCGATTTGCATGATATCAGTGACACAGTGAGGGATGTCACTGCAGAGGCCCTGCAAGAGTTTGAGCAACAGTAGCAGATAATCTTGGGGGTTATCCAGACAATTTTACAGAAGCTGCAGACTTGCGCGTCTTAAACTGGCATGGTGTCCACCAGCCTTGCTATCAGCACTTCAAAGGTTGCCAAGATACTGCGCGCGAAGGCCTCCAATGCGATATCAGGCAGCACTAACCACAGAGAATGAGGCTGACAGGCCCACTGTCAGCGCCCTGAAGGGAGTAGGGTTGAATCTGGTAGTGCTCCCTAGTGAAGCGCTCCACTTGTTGCAGGATGGAGTGATTGCAGAGTTGAGGGCCCGTGAGCACCATGCCCTCTAGGTGATCAGTGAACAGCAGATCAATAATGAGCAGATGGCACTACAGCGAGACTCTGCCATCGCCGTTGTGACTGAGGTGACCAATCAGAACAAGCACATTATGCAGGTCGTCGAGGAGGCATGCCGAATGGTCCCAAAGTTGGCCATTCCTGAGGAGGAGCCAGTCGAGGTGCACATCTGCAAGCTGGCCATAGGGGTACGTGACACTCGTACTGAGATGGTGAGGGTTTAGTTGGAGTTGAACCTGCAAATCACAGAGTTACAGTTGAAGGCCCAGCCTTCAACTTCGCCAGAAGTGAAGGAGTAGCGGGCGACCGCTGTCACAGAAGTAGTAGCGGTGGTGGATAGTGCAGTAGTAGACTGCACGAAACCTTTTGAGCAGTCGTTTGAGGTCTTGACAAGATTGCAGGAGGATACCAATGTACAACAACTAGAGAAGGAAGCACATGAGCTACAACAGTGCTATGATGAGGTTAAGGGCACAGCGTGAACCATCGCACTGACACAAAGACTAGAAAAGCTACAGGAGGCCAAGCAGCTGAAGGAATAGGTGGATGCAATGCTGCACAAGGAAGCAATTTTGAAGGCAAGAGTGAAGCCCTGACTGGATGAGGCTTACACAGTGACAGGTTCTATTGAAGGAAATCTTGTGACTCTACAAGCCACTCAACAAAAGCTTCAAGCTGATAGTTCAGGAGCAGTGACCGAGCAGATGGTCGAAGATGTGAAGTAGGTGGCAGCTTAGTGCATTGCCGATGTTGCGGTCATATGGGTCAAGCTCGAAGGTCTTCGCACCAAGATCTTTGCACCTGCCGAGTGACTCGAGGGCGAGTCACGATGTTTGTGTTGGGGGCCTGTTCGGAACAGGATCCCCCAAGGACAGTTTTGGGGCTAAAAGCCCATGTTTTGGGTCAAATTTTGTAATAAAATAGTAAGGTCTCCACATTTTGTGGTCGTGGAGCACAAAGGTGTCATGAGTCATAAAGGGTTGTCCACCCTTATTTTTGTAAAGTAAAGTCAGCTGTAAATGATCTACCCATGTTCCGCAGACCATGGGATTGTATAAAAAGAGCTAAGCTCTAAGTAGTTGAAGAGGAGTCATGAATCAGATAGTGATAGCTCTGAAGTAAGAATTCTAAGTTTCAGGTCGTAGCATAGGTAGAGGCTCTGCAGCTGAGTCCGCAGAGGCCTAGAATAGAAGTCCGCAACTATGTGCGTGGACCCCTACAACTGTGTGTGCAAGGTGGATAGATTCTGTAAATGCTTGAAGATATCAATAAAGAGAAGCATTCTGCAAATTTTGTGTCTTTATTTCGGTTAATGCATCTTGCTTTATTGTGTGTGAATTTGATTTATAATGCTTATATGATGCACGAATGTATGTAATTACGTTGGTTAAGTAAACACAAGAACGTCTATTTACGCGGTGCTAACTATACTTGTTTAATAATATAAGTAAGACACTTAGATTAGTTTGGGAATTTGCATGGTACGCTGCCATAGCAGCACAAAAGTACCTGAGCCACAAGTTAGGGCTATGCGAAGGTCAATCATACCTTTTCATGGAGGTACTAAAGGGCGGAATAGAGGGCTAGTCTGGCAAGCCCTAGAGCTAAGTAACTTGCATGAAAGTAGAAATAGAAGGAATAAACCAACATCACAACCATCTCAGGGTGTGGAAACTTAGTTCCAGCATCCCCCCATACTGCTTCGGGTGAGACTTTGATCCGTGCTCCACGAGCTGATGCCAAAAGGGCAAGTATTGTGGGGATTTGTTTGGCTAAATAATGTTGAACCTGGGTCAGACCCCCACAAGCCAACATGCAGCAAATTAGAACATCAAACCATGAGAAGAAAAGTGACGCAAGAGATGGATAACGGATTTTGGCTATCTCAAATCCTACATCTCCGGGCCCAGTCTTCAATGGGGAGGCCTTTATATTACAAATTAAAATCCCAAAAAAATGAATCAAAGTTACATCAACAAGATCCCTAGCTAGTCTAGTTGTGTTCTTCTCAACCTCAGAAATCCGATGCAACTGATGGCGCTGAAAAAGACCCCCTACAACTCCCGAAATAAACCTACAAAGTTATGCCTCCAAATCTCCAAAGCTACACAAAAATTCTTCTCTGTTGTACAAAATGTCACAACTCTCATCTCTTTTTTTTTACATGGCATTACATTACCAGTATATGTAGTATATGAATAACCCACATATAACAATGTATTAAAAATCTCGTATTGTTATAACCATATAACAATATGGTTCTATTGTTACATTCGATGCAATGGGATTTATACACATACAACCATATAATATGTTTTAACTCCAGCGTGATAACCTATTGACCTGTGGCACAAAATGTTACCAAACAAACCGCATATAACATAGCCCTGTGGCTTGTCAATTTACAACTCAAGCAGTTTTGGTGAATGTTATCATTAACCATAACTCTTTGTGGCAACAGACCTCAACCCGTGTAACCGTTGCATGCTAATTCTGGTAGTGGTTTCGTTGGCAACTTGGAGCATTAACTCCGACGGTTCCCGTGGAAATACTCCACCGCATACCAAATTGTTATACCATAAACTCCGCTATATCCTAAACTCCGCACCTGCTGCGTTAATATATGCAAATTATATGGTTCTTCAACCATATGTAACTTGTGTTTCACCATATGCATTCACCCATAGTTTTAACACTTTAATCCACCATTTAATATATATATATATATATATATATATACACTTGCCATATGTAAAATTTAATAACGTTTAACCACCATATAAGCGTTATGAAACTTTATGGTTTGTAATATATGTCGTTTAATCACCATGTAACATATGGAATATTTCGTTGCCATGGTTTTTTAACTTAGGTTTATAATTTATATATAATGCACCATTTTTTTAATATATGGTTTATATATATAGTTTTAGTTTTTACATAATGCATTTAAATATAGATTTTAATGCACCATAATATACCCAAATCTCACTATGCAACTAAATTGAAGACATTACCACTGTAGCGAAGATGGAGATCTGCCACTAAGCTAAACCTGTACTTTTGCAATGTGTCGAGCAGTAAAAAATTGTTTCGTCACAAACTTCCACAAGCAGTGTCTTATTCATCTGGAGTTCAAATGAACCTGTTCAAGTTGTGTTGGAGTCGTTTCTGTGAGCTCTACGAAATGACGCTGTTTCCACTTGAATATAGTAACTTTGAATTTTAGGCTTTTTCTAGATCCTTGATCAATTTTGGATCATTTCCTCCCCGCTTATACCTTTTAGACCACCAAAAGGCTTAAGTTCCATAAAACAAATGTGGGTTCCATTTTCCCACTTGGCCGGTATCTATCCACTCTGTTCTGAACCTGTACACTTTACTCATCCATGCAATTGTTAGAAAAACACACAAACTGTAGAATATATCAAGTCCTTTTTCACCCACATCTACATTCATATTTTCTGTTAATATCCAGGAACCACTAAACAGTAATAAACCCATTAACAACATTGAAAGTATTGACATAGCTGAAACGATACCCTGCTTTCCTTTCATAGCTGAAACAAAACTCAACTTATCATGTTACAACTCTTGTTGATGTACAATTTTGGATTCCTTAAGTAGAGCTATATGTTTGTAATTAACTTTAATGATCTCTTGCTTAGGTTCTTTAGATTGTACAACAACATCTTTATTAGCATAAGCTACTTGTTTTAACTGTTCAACTATAAAAAGAGATTTATCTGCTTTTGTGTGATGATAATGTACAATATATTCAATTCCTTTTTTAAACAAGTGATATTGATTTTGTTCTCTATAAAATATTGCTTTTCTATCATATAAATATGAGCTACCCAAGACCATCCCACATGTATCTAGTTTTACCACATCACACATCACCTTATCCTTAAATTGAGAAGTTATTGCAAATGGTAACATGCATTGCTCAGTTACTCATAATTTATGATTTCTTCTCATCCAAATTAAAGTATACAGTTTATGATGCTTTATGATTTTCAATCCCAATTTCTTAACCACTTTTTCTGAAATTAGATTAACTTGAGATCCACTATCTAATAATGTGTTGATATTTGTATGTTTCATAACAACCCTTATATGAAATAACTTGCCTCTGGAATTGTTAGAATCATTACCTTCATCGGATTTACCAGTCATAATCAATGATGCAATCTATGTCTCATCGCCTAAAACTAACCCTATGTACAACAGTTTCGTTGTTGCTGCAACTCTTTGCTTCCCTTTTTTGATCCACTTTGGTTTCATTTCGGGATGCAATTTCCAATCTTGATCCTCGTCATGGCCCTCTTTCTTACAATGCTTACAAGAGAGATTTTCAACCTCCTTCTTGCTGAAGTTTACTTTCTTCACTTTCCCTTTTCCCTTGCTCTCCATTCTGGTTTTCGATTTTGATGATACCCCAACTCCCAACTTACCTGCTTCAATGTAGGTCGGTTGTATTGGCACTTCATCCAAATTAGTAGGACTAAACATAAATACAGTATGGTGAACATACTCAGGTAATCTTCCTATGTATTTCATTAGAGTTTCTTGAGTATACAAAAGAATATCTAAAATCAATGCCTTCTTACGAAACCCGTTTGTATATTCCTGCACTGATTGACCTTTCCTAACTTTCAGTCTTTGCCATTCTATTAAATATTTTTCCTTATATCCCAATGGATAAAATTGCTTTCTAAGTGCAGTAATAAAATCAAACCATGATGGAAAAATCTTACCGATATGCTCAGTACCTTTCTGTAACTTACTCTACCACCAGATCAATGTTGTGCCCGTTAAACGAAGCGATGCTAGTTTGATTTTGACTTCATCTTCAGTGATCTGTTGCATGCTACAATATACCTCCATTTTCCTGACCTAGTTTTCAAGCTTCTTGGCATCAACTTCTCCATTGTACATGGGTAACTCGAACTTAACATCGAGCTTCAACAATGGTTTCGAAGTTTTAGATGGATTCAAGAGAGAAGTGATAGGGTATTTTTTATCACTTTCATCTTATTTTCCAGATTGTGATGGTTTTCCTTCTTTGTCTTTAGACTTTGTTGTCTTAAACTCTCGATACATTTCTTCAACCATGGCTCGCAAGGTCATGAAAGCATCTACGAAGCCTACATCAGATCCAAATGGATGATCACCGCTTCCTTCTTCAGCCAATTCATCTCCTCGAGTTATCCTTCTTCTCGAGCCAACTTCTGTATCTCCTGTGACAAGTTCTCCTTCACCAAGCTTATATTTTCTCCCGGTGATCATGCACACTCCAAAACATGATTAACAAAAACCTACTCCGATACCAAATGATCCCCAAAAAGATCTTTAATTGAAATTGTGATTTATTCATTGTTAGAAAGTGTTAATGCATGATTTAAAAACACCATTAAATACATAAGCATGGAGAATTGAATAATAATATTGTAGAAAATTAGAACAGAAAACCATGAGAAGAAAAGTGACGCAAGAGATTGATAATGGAGTTCAGCTATCTCAAAGCCTACATCTCTGAGCCCAGTCTTCAACGAGGAGGCCTTTATATTAGAAATTCAAAGCCCAAAAAAATAAATCAAAGTTACATCAACAAGATCCCTGGCTGGTCCAATTGTGTTCTATTCGACCTCAGAAATATGACACAACTAACAGCTTTGAAAAAGACCCCTTACAACTCCCAAAATAAACCTACAAAGTTATGCTTCCAAATCTCCAAAACTACACAAAAATTCTTCTCTGTTGTACAAAATGTCACAACTCTCATCTCTTTTTTTTTACATGGAATTACATTACCAGTATATGTAGTATATGAATAACCCACATATAACAATGTATTAAAAAATCTCGTATTGTTATAACCATATAACAATATGGTTCTATTGTTACATTCGGTGCAATGGGATTTATACACATACAACCATATAATATGTTTTAACTCCAGCGTGATAACCTATTGACCTGTGACACAAAATGTTACCAATCAAACATAGCCCCGTGGCTGGTCGGTTTACAACTCCGATGGTTTTGGTGAATGTTATCGTTAACCATAACTCTTTATAGCAACAGACCTCAACCTATGTAACTGTTGCATGCTAATTCTAGCGGTGGTTTCGTTGGCAGCTTAGAGCATTAACTTTGACGGTTCCCATGGAAATACTCCACCGCATACCAAATTGTTATACCATAAACTCCACTATATCCTAAACTCCGCACCTGCTACGTTAAGATATGCAGATTATATGGTTCTTACACCATATGTAACTTAACTTGCGTTTCACCATATGCGTTCACCCATAGTTTTAACACTTTAATCCACCATTTAATATATATATACACTTGCCATATGTAAACTTTAATAATGTTTAACCACCATATATGCATTATGAAACTTTATGGTTTGTAATATATGTCGTTTAATCACCATGTAACATATGGAATATTTCATTGCCATGGTTTTTAACTTAGGTTTATAATTTATATATAATGCACCATTTTTTTAATATATGGTTTATATATATAGTTTTAGTTTTTACATAATGCATTTAAATATAGATTTTAATGCACCATAATATACCCAAATCTTGCCATGCAACCAAATTGAAGACATTGCCACTGTAGCGAAGCTAGAGATCTGCCACTGAGCTGAACCTGTACTTCTACCATGTGTCGAGCAGTAAAACATTGTTTCGTCACAAACTTCCACAAGCAGTTTCTTATTCATCCGGAGTCCAAATGCACACATTCAAGTTGTGTAGGAGTCATTTCTGTGAGCTATACGCAATGACGATGCTTCCACCTGAATCCAGTAACTTTGAATTTTAGGTTTTTTATAGATCCTTGATCAATTTTGGATCAACTTGCCTTGGAAACCAATAGTTGATTGAAGCATTGATTTTTTGTGTGAACACCTGTCCATATATATATGTTTTGCATAAAACAACCTGATTTTATTCATGATTGAGCCGCTTCATACGCATTTAGTTTTCGTCGAGCATCATTCGAGATATTTTCATGGGGTGATCAATTTTTGTCTAAAATATTATTCCTATGATATATGACTACATGGATGTACTGGTTTTGGGATCGTTATTGATGAGATAAGCACATTTGGGTGTTGCCTTAGCATGAAATTTTCCATGAGAGTTTTGGATGACAAGTCTGTAGCTTTAAGCATGGCCAAGGTTGAGTACAATGTTGCTGCCATGGCTAGCTGTGGGGCAGGTTGAAGAAGCTATTTGGAGATCCATTTGAATATATTTTGGAAATGACATGGATACATTGCGATAATAATGAAAGGTATTTGATTCACAGAGAATCTCGTAATCGAGATATTTTCATTGAGACAGTGTTGTTATATGAGACAATATTAGGCTTGTGGTTGTTTCCTCTGTGATAGGGAGGATGAATAAGGTATCCTTTTGTGACATGTATTTATTCTAACATAAATTTGATTTGATGTCCTGCATGAACAAGAAGATAGAGGACTACTTCTATTGAGACATTATGATTGAACTCTTTAGTGAGTTGTTTATGATGATACCATACATGAGAACAATGATATGTTTCTGATCTATAGAGAGTAGGAACGATCGAGGACATTAAGCCAACTCTTCCTCCCTATCTAAGCTCACAAGGTGAGGAATTGAGATGGAGGGTTCTTGGGGTTGAGGGATCTATGGACAATAGGGTCATAGATGTTGCTCCCCTATATGAAATTCATAGGATCGAAGATGTTAGCTCCCCTTTCTTGGTCTATGCATAATGATACCCTAGTTGGCATCATACCCACAAGTTGGGCTTGTTGGGAATATCACTCTCCATTTGGCCAGCAAGTTGAGAGAGCGCTTGGAAGTGTAATTCCCAAGTTGATTATGATGTAGGTGTTCTACCACATGATTCTTGAGGGTCATTGTTGGGAATATCAATGATGGGTTGAGATGTGATCCTCTATGCAATTACTCTTATTTCTCAACATAGGGTGGAAAATGTTTGCTCCCCTATGAGATGACTTGGGGTGAGAGTGTCCAATAGGACCTTTCCCATAGTCATAGACATGAGGTGGGAGTGTCTTGTAGGACCTTCCTCATTTTCATTTCAAGTTGAGACTGAGCTCCTTGATGTGGTTTCAAGTTTAGATGTTCCCCTCATGTTAATCTCTCTTATGCTTCCTAGCTAGTAGCATTGGGCTCCCTGCAAACAGTGATTCTAGGTGGTAGTAGTGGCTCCTTGATGGATAGAGGGTGATAGCTTAGGCTCCACTATGATATCAAATTATTACTCTTATATACTTGATAATGTTCAGCATATGAGAAGATACAACCAAGAGATAAACAGAGATGAACCGAGATGAACAATGAAATTTTTTTATGACGAGATACTTGAGCTTAGATATGATTTCATGACATGATACTTGTGATGATTACATGATGCAAATTGGAATATCTCCCTATCTTAGAGGGCGTGTTAATTTTACAAATCAGTGTAAATTTCTAATCATGGGACAAGATTCCTCCTTTCGAGAGGACCAATTTTGACTATTGAAGCACTCAATTTGGACAAGGGAAAGAGTATTTTTGAATTAAATCCCACATGTGCATATTTGATTAGATCGGCCCTAAAGAAAATTAGACCCTCTTGGAAGTTTATAAATGCAATTAACCTCAACCTCATTTGGACATGATCATGAAGAATTCTTCTATTCTCTTCTTTATTTATGGATCACACATGTCTAAGGCAGTTCATGGAGATTGGCTCACACAGGTCCAAAGTTGCAAAGTTCAAAGCTCATACATGTGTCTTAGGTTTTGGCTCAAAATCATAGGCTTGTCACAGGAATATTTTGGCTATAACCACAAGAATTCAAGCCTATGTGTGTGGTTGAAAGGTTTCAGCCACATGCACGACACTCTCTCTATGCAGTTGAGACCTAGAGTTTCAATTTTTAGTTGATCAAATATTTTTCCAGTTGACCATAGAGTTCTATAGTATACCGCAAACAGTGACTGTTGATCATAGGCTTTTTAATTGGAGTTTTGGATTACTATCATTGTTGGGTTCATCTCATGGATATTGTTTAGTTGGTTTTGTTGGATAGGTTTATGGTTGAAGATATGGATCATTTTACTCTATGTTTTTGAATCATTCAATTACTATTGGTTTAGGGGGGTCTTGACCCAGGTTCGAAGTTAGTTGTGCCGATCAACAAAACACTATGTTGTTGTCCCTATCGGCAATAGCCTGTGTAGCGCAGGTTGCAATCTCGCCCAAAGTAGTATTGGTGGATGCAAGAGCCAAGTTTCTACATCTAAAGACTAGCGTGATGTCTTTCAGCGCCTTAGATCTGCTTCTGCACAGATCAATAGACTTCTAGGGCTCTTTACTGTAACTAAGTTAAATTTTCCTCCAGACCTTCTCGAAGGTCTATGATCAGTCCTTGCGGACCTTAAACAGTCAATTTACCTACTTTTGCGCATCAACAAGTAACCATAGATCGAAGTTCGCGTAGATCTACTTAATTCGTCAGAAAACATAAGAGAAATAGCTTCTAACTTCACAAAAGTGGATAACCATTCATTTCATATATTATTAAGACAGATTTAGTGAATTTGTGTAGTATTCATTCAATATTTCATAAAACATATCATTAATCGACAACATGTAACATAAACAGATTCAATGGAAATACTCAGTAATTCTTCAAAAAGTTTTCTTTATTGATCTTCAATTCACCAATTACAGACTCTTATACCCTGCGCACACAGTTGCAAGGGTCCATGCACACAGTTGCAAGGGTCCACGCACTCATCTGCAGACTCTACCTAGGCCTCCTATGCACTCAGCTACAGGAGCCTTCCCTTCTTCACCTAAGCATAGGAATCAGAGCCTTCCTACCTAAACACTTCCCCAAACACCCGAAAACTCTTCAATCTACCCAATTCTCTATCAAAAGTTATCTCTAAGACTCGCTATTACTCAACTATTTATGTCTTTTCTTTATTTTCATGCTCCGCATCCACATATCATGGAGACTTTACATTCCATTTATAAAATTGGGTTAAATTAACCCCAAAACTACCCCTAGGGACTCTATCCCAATAGGACCCCAACAGAAAGATCGTGACTCACCCTCGAGTCACTCAGCTGGCATCGTGATCTTGCCATGAAGATATCCCAGCTCAACCTACATTACTGCAACTTCTACAACACTCTCCATCGCTACCTGTTGTACTTCTTTGACCAATTTTTCAATTGTTGGCCCTTCTACTATGACGCGCATGGTCCGCTGCATCTACTGCAAGGCTTTGAGCTTCTCCTAGAGTGACAAAGTAAGTTGACATGCTTCCTCTAAACACGACTGCAATTTGGCCTTTAGCAAGGTCTCCTTCCTCTACAACTCCTCCACCTGTGTAAGCAGCTGCTTGCCCTCCTTTAGCTTGGTGAGGTGTTGCACTGGTGACAAAGTGCGTGCAGTCACTCGAACCTCATCATATTGTCACTGTGTTTCTCAAACATCATGTTTAGTTTTTGCAGGGTTGGGTCCTCTTGCAAATTTGTCCATAACTCCATCGCTACATCAAACATCAAAGAGCAATCATTAACTGCAGTGTCCAGCGTAATCATGCCCTTCTTTTTTTTTGCTTCGCGCTGCTCCTGGACCTTTAGCAGATTTATCGGCTGTAACTTTAACTGTAGCTCTGCTATTTGCATCCAAAAATCGAAATTCACCCTACCAACTTCCTCCTTTGAAGCATGTACTGCAGTAGCCAATTTACTCTCTTTGGCTGAGGCCTCTACATTCTCTTGTATATTCAACTCAGGCACTGACTTGCAGGCCTACTCAATCATCGATACCAAGTTCTAGCATTGTGTCTATAACTCCTCTGTTTCCTTCAACGCTTGAGTTTTTTCTACAAAAAGTTGCTCATTGTTAACTTTAAACTTAATGACGATGGTGAGTGCACATTGTTATCTGATCTTCAAATCATCTGAGACCCCCTGATGCAGCGCATGAAGGGTCTAGAGTGGCAGTGCAGCAAGGTTCAGTCCCATATCCTTCACTATGTTGATCACAATGTGATCTTCGTCTGATTCAATGCGGACTGACCCCTCTGGCAGAGAAATGACTCTGAGATCCAAAGTCTATTCAGTCTTTGTTACTGCCACTTCCCTGCACTGTCAGGCTCACTTGCACTCTGCTCACCTATTCGACACCCACCTGAAGCTTGCGCTGATCCTTTTGCACACTCCCCAACATTTGCATGTATTGCTGCTCAAATTATTGCAACACCTTCGTGGTGGTGTCCCATATCTTGTCCGCGATCTCATCGAGATCATCTTCTATCAGTACCATGCGATCAACATGTGTCTACTTATCAGACTTATTCTTCTTGTGTTGTCCACCCATATGTTCCTTCCCATGCCTCTTCAGTATGAAAGGAGTTCTTTGCTCCTCACCACCACCTCCTCCCTGCTCTTACCATTTTTGCTTGTCAGTGTGGTACAAAGTAGACTTCCCACTCTCCTCTACATCCTGTCATTATTTCTCTGCCTTCCCTTTGGCAGCACGCTCTTTCTCCATACATCACTTCTCTGCAATTCCCTTAGCAGCCTCCTTATTCTTTTGTTCAATCAAGGTACGCACATCTTGTTGGTTGGTTTCCTTCCACTTCTGCACAGCAAAGCTCTCTATGCCTTTGTTGGTTCCCACATCCAGTGTTATAGGTTCATGCCACTCTAGTGGTTAATACCTAACAACTTCCTACACATTCATCTCGGTCACTAAATAAGGCAATAGATGTCAAGTTCCCTCTAGGTCCTTCCGTGCGTGGATTGATACGTTGTGAAAGTTAGCCTTGAACTCCGAGTAGGTTGTCAACTATTCAAACAAGGTTGGGGACAACCTTGGCCTCTAGTTAACCACAATCCGAAGGTACATCGCCATCAGGACCCAAAAAATATTATTTCCTTTGATTTATGCCGCATCCTTTGTAGACCAAAGCAATACGAACCTCACTGCCTTGCGAAAATCTTCCTTGCATGGAGCAAATTGGCTATCCTCTGGAAACCTCCACACAAGTAGTACGATAGATAATAAAAGCCAAGCATAATGAAATGGCTTGCTTTCATCTTGGGATTCTTGGCAATTCATGAGGAACTCCTGGAAGATATACTTGGACCAATTATACTACATGCCCTTCGCACACTGTGCATCAAGTGACACTACCGGAGTCGGAACTTCGTTTGTGCAACACTTCCTCGTGATCTTTCCTGCAAGGATCTGGGTATTGAACTGGATTGCCTGGTCTTGAATTGACGGGTTTTAGTATCTACGTGATTTTTTCACAAGACCATATTCTTTCTTCATCTTATCAGCTAGTAACTTTTCCCTAGTTTTCCCTGCGAATTCCTTGGCAGGATCCGCTCCTTTGTGAGGCAACTTTTTTATCATGTGGATCAACATGTCGACTATTAGAATAGGATGCCCAAGCCACAGAATCCCATCATGCATAAGCACGAGGAGCTGGTGCACACAGACCATATTGATAGGTGAGCAATGATAGTGTGGCACTAAAATTAAGTTCAACAGCCCCGACTGCTCAACATCGCAAACCCACTTCATGGGTTCTAATTGTGTAACCCCTGTCTTATCATAATATCTCTTCATCATGTACTTATGGGTTGCCAAGTGTGGAAATTTTTCATGGTCCGCAAGGTCCTAGCCCTCCATTTTCAATACCGGGATGCGTGCAAGCCTAGGTCCTTCAAATGTGACCTGCTCAGGCAGCAGGGGAGTGGATACCCCAAATTTTCTAGAATCGGGATCTTGGGTCACTTTTTTTTTTCCCTTTCACGGAGGGATGTACTCAGGAAGCCTAGAGATAGGCTCGATTCCCTCAGCATCGACTTCTTCAATACATTGGTACTCCTCTTCTTCTAAATTCGACACTTTTTTTTCTTACTTGTCCTTTTTCTCCTTCAATGGTGCCTCTGGATTCTTCTTTGGTGACATACGCACCAGCACCAGCTTCTTCATTTTTTCTTTCATGGCTAAGTTCTTTACTTTTATGGTTGGTTGCTTCTCTATTGTGAAAGTTTGTTTCAGCCTAGGCAACCTTAGCGTCGTGGGCACAATGGGCGTAGCTTCCATACTGGTCAATTCGAGGCCTAGTGCATCAGACACAACTGCTTCAAAATTGATGGCTTCACTGGGGTTGGAAGCAATCATCTTCTCAATGAATCGCTCTTGGGATGCTATAGAATAGTTTGCAAATGAGGGGCACATCACAAATTCTTCCCATAGCACATGATTCATATGCTTCAGACAGGAAAATTCACTAGCAACTCTCAGAATGCAAAGTGTTCTCGTTGGACCATAACTCATAATTTATAAGGGGATTTGAATTCAAATCTGATCATTGCCCCCAAATTCTGATAATAAATGTTGCTTTGGTGCCATATCTTCAAATATTTTCACCGTAAATAGCACCTACCCACTCCCCTTAACTATCGTTTGGAAATCAAATCATGAATAGTAACCTCAACGGTTACCTTTGGACCCACCTGCATGGTGCCATCCTCCACAGCGCATCTCATGCAGCATAGTTTCACCTATCACACTCCTATCATCTAATGCACAACCTCCAAATTAAGCTTTTCTCCTAGTCGGGCAGCATAGTTTATAGTCTCGCAATCCCTTGCAACTGCCAAGATTACTGAGACTGTCCTGCTGCCATATACTCATCATGCAGGGGTAGGATACCTTGTATATAGCTTCAACCTACTTTCGTTTACTTTTCAAGGGAAATCTTCCCCATTCATCTTTGTGAGTTGAACTGCACTATCATCCATAATCTCCTTGATAACATATGGCCCCAAGCAATGCATTTCAAAATTTCCTAAAAACTTCGTGAACTTGATATCATATAACAACACCAAATCATTTACCTTGAATGTGCACAGCTTAATGTGCCTATCATGCCATGTTTTTTCTCTTTCCTTTTTCAATTGCTGGTGAAATCCTACTAGGAAATGGTCATCCTCTAACTCCATGATCTGCGCAAGCCGTTCCTCCAAAGACTCATGATCTACCATCTCAGTCAAGGTTTCAATTCTTAGGCTGGGCACAATGTACTCCATCGGCACAACTGCTTAAATCCCATAGACCAACCTGAATGGCGTTTGTCCTACCAATTTCTTGCAAGTCGTCCTATAGGCCCATAACATAGCAAGTACGTGCATGTCCCAGTCATTCCTCTATGTGTTGTATACCTTTGTCACCGCATGCTCCAAGATCTTATTAAAAGCTTCCACTGTTCCATTCGTCTGTGGGCGATAGGGCATGCTCTTCTGATGATATACCTGAAACTCTTCCAACATCACACTGATCGTTTCATTCAAAAAATGTGTACCCCTATCACTCATCAAAAATTTTGGGCATCAAATGGTTTCTCATGTGATTTTCGCCGAAAAATCTATCATTAACATCCAAACCTTGTTAAGACATACACAAAAATAAACTTCACAGTCATTGCAACGGTGCAATCCCTTACTGGTTGCATTTCTATCCATCTGGTTAAGTATTTTGTGGAAGTAATAATGTATTGTGTGCCCATCTTCTTTCTTGGTGGTTATATCGACCCTATAAAGTCAATGGCCCATTTCTCAAATACTTACAGCAAGACTTATGGATTTAAGGGTAGTTCATCCCTTCGCGAAGGTTACCCCATCCTTTGGAAAGCATTGCATGCCTTACAATTTTCCTTAGAATCTTTGTGTAACATCACCCACCATAACCCAATGCTCAAAATCTTTTCAATGGTCGCTTTCCCTGCATAGTGACCCCTTGCCACTCCTCCATGAGCTTCAACTAGGATACTTGCACGCTCAAAATCCAGAACATACATTTGCAATAGCTCATCTGTCCCCATATTATATAAATGATCCACAATTACAGAAAAATCTGTTGTGTGTATTTCTATCTTCTTTTTTTGAGTGGAATATCCTTCTGGAACAGTTCCCGTCGTCAAAAACTAAATAATGTCAGCAAAATGAGCATCCGTGACATGCATCGCAAAGAGTTGTGCATCTGGTAGTCCTTCCTCCAAGCTAATGGGTTCTTCGCCTGTTTCGATCCTTGATAGATGATCTAGACACACATTCAACCTTATAGGCTTCACAATCACCTCGAAGTCATATTCCTGGAATAAGAGCAACCATCGGCAAATCTTCCCCCCCAACACAGGCTTTTTGACCAGGTACTTTAGCTGATCTGTGTACATCTTAAAGTGTCCGCCTAACAAATAATGCCTGAATTTTTGTAGTGCGTAGACCATCGCCAGCCCTTTGCGCTCTGTAGTGGAGTAATTTTGCTCTGCTTTGGATAAATTTATACTTGCAAAAGTTATAAAGTGATTAATCTCACCCTCTCTTGCTTGTGTTAAAACTTCTCCTAGCATAATGCAGCAGGCATCAACATGCACATGAAACTTCTTTTTCTAGTCGGGAAACACCAAAATAGGTGTTGTCACCATCTTCTTCTTCAAGACATCCAAGTTGCGTTGACAGTCTTCATCCCAGCAAAACATCACATCCTTTTTTAACAATTTCTCCATCGGTGCATTATCTGAAAATGGGGCACTTAGGCTTCTTAACTAACTTACAAGAACCTCTCCCACTTCCAAGGCTTTAAATTTTCCCAAGTCTGATTGATTAACCAATGCGAAATTAAATATGTGCTTGAACATAAGGTGTATGCTGGTATTTGTTTTAGATTGACTATATGCTTTAAAAGTTGTTATTTGTGCTGATATATAAATGTGCTTGAACTGATATACAAATACATATAACAGTAAATAATGCAGTAGTAAAAACGACACATAAGACAACAATTTAATTAGGAGTTCACCCACAACTCTTGGGCTACGTCTCTGTGAGCTCTAGTCAACTCAACTAGGCTCTCTAGGATTACGGTATAAGTCCTTTTTACAAGCTCTTGGCTCAACTCCTACTGTTTTACATAGAAATAGTGGGTTCAGACACCATGTCATTCCCTGGCTCTTGAAGCTCTGGCTCTTGGTTCTGACTCTTGGCTCTAGCTCTTGGCTCTTGGTTCTGGCTCTTGGCTCTGACTCTGGCTCTTCAGCTCTGGCTCTTGGCTCTAGCTCTTCAGCTCTGGCTTCTTTGGCCCTCTATCAGTTTACAGCTCTCTTGGCTTTTCACTTGACTTCCAAGTGACTCCCTTGGCTATTCTTTTTCCTTCTATGCTACCTCTTTCTTCTCTTTTTCACCTTAGCTTCCTGCTTTGGCTTTGCTTTCAGCAACAACCTTCAGCAGCCCCTGTCTCTGTCATTTTGTGGCTTTTTAAGCCAAATCAGCGATGTTGGTTCATTTTCCCTCTCAGGCTCTCTAGCTTCCTGTTTTGGTCCGCTCAAATCCCCTCTCTGAGCTTTAAATAATCACTTCTAACACCTTTAGGGGAGGTGGCCACCTATTCTACAAACAAGTGCATCGGTGCTTGAAATCCCCTAGAAATAGTCGTTCTATGTTTACATAGAGAAACGTTGTAAAACACCGAAAAAATCACCAAATCTCTGTTTATCAGACTTCAAAAGTCCTTAATTCCACTTTATAGCACTATCGGGTCCGCCTAAAATCGCTTATCGCAAGTCGCAATGCCCATTCCATGGCTTCCCTTTGTATTTAGACAATAAATTAAAAACATTGAAAATATCGCAAAAATGGATTTATGTGGACTTGAAATAATATACATTTGCATTTAGGAACCCCTTCGGGTCTGGATTCATCCCATCAGCACATTCCTTCACTTTTCGTTTATTAAACGAAATATGCAAAAATACATATAAAATGCCTTTGGACAGATTTCAAAATTTATGGCATATCGTATATAACTCTATCGGGTCCAACTATCGCATCGCATATATATATATATATATATATATATATAGGGGGAGAGAGAGAGAGAGAGAGAGAGAGAGAGAGAGAGAGAGAGAGATAGATGTATATATATATATATATATATATATATGGTGCTCCTCGGTGTAGCTCCGATGCGATATTGCGACGAGACTTGTCGCAATCGCATCTTGCATAAGCCCCAGGTCGTTTGGTAAGTGCTCCGCTATAATCACCAATTGCGATATCGCGATCACAATAATCATATAACATGTTCCGGTATCCTCCACCTACCACTGCCGATTGTGATTTTCTAATCGGATCTGGATCGTTGATCAACCAGATCCGGCGGTTCCTGTTCATTGTTGGTTTAAGCCCCCGATAGGCCTATTTTTGGTCATTTCTTTGTGTTTTTGCCTTCCAATAGTGTAATCCGATATTTCCAAAACTTCTCCTTTTGCGATGGTTTTGATCTTTTAGGAGATTTTGAAGACTTAGAGGCCTTTTAGGACCCATTTTTAGGGGATGGGCTGGTCTTCTTGGGAAGCATTGTCTTCTTTCTTGCCTTCATGCAGAACTTCTGCTGAAATGGTCATAGAAGGTAGTTTGAACTCTTCTTTGCCTTGATCATTGATCCAAGGTGGCTCAAAAAAATGTGAAGTACATCTGCTCCACAACTTTCATTTGTACATGTTTGAAACGCTGTCAACAACAAGTGTTGACAACAATAGATACACATACAACAATTGGATGGCCTAAACTCCTACTTCAACAAAAGAAACATATTTTCACGTCTTGCGAACACCTGCATGTCTTATATCTGCACACAAATGATGGACTAGATAAGAAGCCCACAAACATGCCTTTAACCAAATGACCCTTCAAGTCAAGCATGTAGAAAAAGACCATTAGGACTCTTTTTTAAAAGTTGAAACACTTCATCATCATCTCCATTTGGAGACCAAGTTAACTTCTCCCAAGTCAACATGGCATCATATGCATGTCAAAGCAATCAACCCTGCAAGTTAATTACACATACATGTTCAAAAAAAAGGAAATCATCAACATCCTTGTGTTCATGCATCTCCTGCTCATGCATGCATTTCGTACTTCAACTTTCACTTAAGCACACTGTACTTTTGAAGCTAAATTGAAATATAATGTAGATGCATCAACAGACATGCAATATTAATCAGATGAGAACTCTACTCGTTTCTTACCAATCCCTTTGAAAGGTACTACCTTTGTCTGCACATCGGCATCATCATGTGAATCATCCTAAGACACATCATTCATGAATCTTCCTTTCCATTTCTGCCATCTTCTCTTTCCACTTTCTTCAGCTTTTGTGGAAGCATTGCTGGATTCATAGTCCAACATTTTGCAGCAAGATGTCCTTGATTATGGCAGTAAGTGCAATGCATGTGCACCCTATTGACAGCATGATTTGCCTTGTCCAAGGGACCTTTGGCTTCTTGCTTCTTTTCCTTCTTTTGCTTCCTGTATGTGGCCATTCTCTTCCAACATCTAGAAACATGATGGTTATCCAAACCACGAAAGGAACATGCAATTCTTTTCCCATGCTTATGTGGAAAATTATCATGCCTTGCAAAATCAAAAGGAAGATGATTAGAACTAGATTTATACCTTTCTCTTTCACCTTTATTGCCTTCATGAGGAGGTGAAACAAATGAATAAGTGGCTCCCTTTGGAACTCCATCAATCTGTTCAAGGCTATTAGAGTTTCCACAACTCTCTGGTCCAAGTGTGTGCTTCTGAACACCTGCATCCTGCAAATGATGTTTCAAACCATTACATTCCTCCTTAATACAATCTTCACACTCTTGAAGACTTGCAATGCAACTCTTTCTTGGCGCTATTTTAATGGTCTTCATGGCAGCTTTGGAACTTTATCCATAAGCTTGTCCATATCCAAGACCCAAATACTTAGGCCTTTCCTCAACCATTATTGGTTCAACAATACCTTGTGCATGCTTTCCCAAGCCCTTTCCTTCATAGCCCATCTTGGACATTAGCCTAGAACCTATGCCTCTCGTATGTTTTTCAAAAGAACCAATATAAGCATCCTTAGAGGAATTTGAAGACAAAATGGAATGGTTTACCTATTCTTCAAGTTGATACTTGACTAAGGCTTCTTGGGCAACAAAGAGTTGTGTCTCCAACTCATGCATCCTTTTCAAGTTCATATTTGCAATATGAAGTTGCCTCTCCATTTCCTGCAATTTGTCAGAAAGCAACTGCGTCTCTTCCTCCACGGAATTCAACTGCTCTCTAAGTATGTTTCTCTTACTTCCATCCCCATACATTTTTCTCACCATATCCATCATGGTGGACAATTCTTGCTTCATGTCTTCATCAAAGAATCTTGTGAAGAACGTAGAAATTGAGGACCTACTTGTAGAAGTTGTCATTATACCAATGAACAAAAGAACTTCAAACAAGATTAATAAATGGATTTATTAAGAAACCTTTTGCAACAAACCTCCTATGCTTCAAGGATTGCCTTGAGGTCCTTTGGGATAGAAGAATTTCTTCAGCCCTTCTTCCTATTTGTCCTTCCTGGACTGAGCTATCAGTAGCTTTCCCTTTACCTCTGCAAACTCAGAAAATATTCAGTCTGCAAAACGAGCATACAATCAACCTCTGACTATTTAAACACCTTTCAGACAAGTATTCTTTTCTTTGTCAATCAAGCATTCTCATATAACCTTCTTAAATTTGTGGTTAACCAAGCTTAAGCTCGGATACCACCTTATCTGAAAATGGGGCACTTGGGCTTCTTATCTAACTTACAAGAACCTCTCCCACTTCCAAAGCTTTAAATTTTCCCAAGTCTTATTTATTAACCAATGCGGAATTAAATATGTGCTTGAACATAAGGTGTATGCTAGTATTTGTTTTAGACTGATTATATGCTTTAAAATATATTATTTGTGTTGATATATAAATGTGCTTGAACTGATATACAAATACATATAACAGTAAATAATGCAGTAGTAAAAACGACATATAAGACAACAATTTAATTAGGAGTTCACCCACAACTCTTGGGCTACGTCTATATGAGCTCTAGTCAACTCAACTAGGCTCTCTGGGATTATGGTATAAGTCCTTTTTACAAGATCTTGGCTCAACTCCTACTGTTTTACACAGAAACAGTGGGTTTAGAAACCATGTCATTTCCTGGCTCTTGAAGCTCTAGCTCTTGGTTCAGGCTCTTTGCTCTTGCTCTTGGCTCTTGGTTCTGGCTCTTGGCTCTGATTCTTGCTTTTCGGCTCTAGCTCTTGGCTCTGGATCTTCGGCTCTGGCTTCTTTGGCACTTTATCAGTTTGCAGCTCTCTTGGCTTTTCATTTGACTTCCAAGTGACTCCCTTGTTTGTTCTTTTTCCTTCTGCGCTACCTCTTTCTGCTCTTTTTCTCCTTAGCTTCCTGCTTTGACTTTGCTTTCAGAAACAACCCCCAACAACCTTCAGCAGCCCCTATCTCTGTCATTTTGTGGCTTTTTAAGCCAAATCAGTGATGTTGGTTCATTTTCCCTCTCAGGCTCTCTGGCTTCTTGTTTTGGTCTGCTCAAATCCCCTCTTTGAGCTTTAAATAATCACTGCTAACGCCTTTAGGGGAGGTGGCCACCTGTTCTACAACAAAAGAGTGCATCGGAGCTTGAAATCCCCTAGAAATAGTCATTACCTGTTTACACAGAGAAATGTTGTAAAACATGGGGAAAATCACCAAATCTCTGTTTATCGAACTTCAAAAGTCCTTAGTTCCGCTTTATAACACTATCGGGTCCGCCTGAAATCACTATCGCAAGTCGCAATGCCCATTCCGTGGCTTCCCTTTGTATTTAGAAAATACGTTAAAAACATTGAAAATATCACAAAAATGGTTTTATGCAGACTTGAAATAATATACATGTGCATTTAGTAACCCCTTCAGGTCCTGATTCATCGCATCGAATATATATATATATATATATATATATATATGGCCGCTCCTCGGTGTAGCTCTGATGCGATATTGCGATGCGACTTGTCGCAATCGCATCTCGCATAAGCCCCGGGCCGTTTGGTAAGTGCTCTGCTGTAATCATTGATTGTGATATCGTGATCACAATAATCATATAACATGTTCCAATATCCTTCGCCTGCCACTGCCGATTGCAATTTTCCGATCGAATCTCGACTGTTGATCAGCCAGATCTGATGGCTCCAGTTCATTGTTGGTTTAAGCCCCCGATAGGCCTGGTTTTGGTCGTTTCTTTGTGTTTTCTCCTTCCGATAGTGTAATCCGATATTTCCAAAACCTCTCCTTTTGCGATGGTTTTGATGTTTTAGGAGATTTTGAAGACATATAGGGCTTTAGGACCCCTTTTTAGGGGATTTTGCCTCTTTTTCCTTTGGAAAAAGGGCAGCTTCATTTTGTGATAACTTCCGCATCCTAAGTGAGTTTTTTCCCATTCAAGTTGCAGTAGATTCAGAATGAGATAATCTCTACAATGGGGCTAGTTCCAGGAACTTCCTTGGAATTTCATTTTCCTCAATGAGGAACACTTAAACTAAGGAGTCTATCCAAAATCCATTTTGGATCAGCGCAGTTATCTGGGAATATGCCTTAATAAACTTCTTGTAGTACCCAGTGTGTCCCAACGTCACACACAGTTGTTTCAATTTCCTAGGGGGTTCCAAATTTACACTGATGGCGATCTTCACAAGGTCCACCATCAGCCCTTTCTTACAGACAACGTGGCTGAGAAAAATCCCGAAAGGCACATAGAATATACACTTTTTCAAGTTCAGTGCGATCTAAAATATTCGACATGTGTCCAACATAAGGCGTAGACTTACTACATGGCATTTTACCAAGTCAAAAATAGTCCAGTCATCGAAGTATACTTCCAAAAACTTATGAATGAATTCTTTGAACGCTGCTATGACTACGTGAGAAAGTATTGCAGGTGTGTTTTTTAATCCAAAAGGAATAATATTGTACTGAAAACAACCCCACTCCGTCGCGAAGGTTGTTTTTCTTCGGTCCTACGGCATGATCTTTATTTGATCATAACTTGAAAATCCATTAGTGAATTAATATGCTTCCTGGTCGCCAACGTTCTATAATACTTCGTCAATAAACGTTTTTGGAAATTGGTCATGCACATAGGCATCGTTTAGTTTCCGCAGATCTACGCATATGCGGATTTCTCCGTTCTATTTATTTTCTTGGACTACCATCAGGCTCACCCAATCAGATTCCTCAATAGGTTCTATAATGCTAGCATCCAGCAATTTATCCAGCTCTTGGTGAACCTTCTCCTTATACTTAGGATTAAGGCGATAATTCCTCTGCTTGATAGGCTTCGCTTTCGGCTTCAATGTGATCCTCATAACGCCCAAATCACCAAGTATTCCCTTTAAATCTGAAAACTTCGTTGGGAAGAGATCCTGGTATTCTTTAAGTAATTCAACAACTTTGTCTACCGTAGTGTCGTCCCAATAGTCTCCAATCTTCGCGAACTTTGGTTATTCTTCACTGCCAATTTTTATTTGTCTTGTTTTCAAAGGTGTGGAGATGTCGAGGTTCTCTACTTGTGGTCCTTCTACTTCGCAATGCCCTTCTGTCTATGGAATATTTATATTCATCGAGTCTTCATCCTCCTCTTCAGCGGTCACATTATAGCATTCCAATGCGTGGTGCAGTTAGGTGCTCCAATCCGGTTGGGTCCAATCCATAGGTTCTTTCAGTGTCCTGAAGACAACCGCTTTAATTTCTTGAAGCACTTCATCGATTCTTGAAAACCAATCTTCGAAGCTGAAAGCCAATAAGAAACCTTCCTTCAATACGTCCCATTCCGTAGTGCCATTGCGGAGCCCTGTTTCGAGATACCAGTTCATGGGGATTGTATCCAGGGTATGACAAAATATATGTACCCATTTTGGTTGTGGTTCCATCCCCCACACCTTAGTCCACTTCACCAGGTGATCACATGGATCATCCTTCACACTATACTTCTCAGTCATTCTGGTATTAGTATGCCCAAAGCATAACTTCATCATTCTCCTGTAATCTCGCCATCCAGCAAAACTATCCTTATGCGTACCCCACCATCATGCGGGCGTAGCATGCAATGCCAACTCCAATGCTTGAAAATGGTGGTCTTCAGGGACTTCACGCTCAAATTCATCTAAAAACATATCTACGTCAGTCAAACCATCATAATAAGGTAGCTTTCTTACCTCTAACGAAACACAGCGCAGTGACTTCGTCATCATATTGCATCACAATGTAGACACTTCATGTAAGAGGTTTTTCCAATGCTCTAATTCCTCATTTGAGTCAAAAGTGCAGGAACTCTCTCGATCCCGTGTGATCCGTCCATCCGTCATTGGATTGATCCAATCCTGACCTTGCACTTTTATCTTGTATATTTGATCTAGCTCATCGTCACTTTCTACATAATCATAGACTGGTTCGGTATAGCACGCCCATTCCACAGGATCTAGTGGCACTATAACCCTTAGTGACTTCCTTTCAAATGAAATTCTCCTTTTCTTCAAATTAATGGCCCCATTCATATCAATAGCCCAATCGATTCCTAGGAGCATGGGGTAGGGATTACTTTCATCGACAATTTCTATAAATTCGAAGTCCGCTAATGCACTCGCACCTTCAATATCTACCATCACACCATTCATCCCATTGGGATGATTTTCTATTGATTTTCCATTCTGAGCTAAATCGGAGACCACTGCAGCGCAAGTATCCCCATCCTTTCCCATGTCTGTTTTGGCATAACATTCAAATTGGACCCTAGATCCAAAATTACCTAGTCCATTTCATAATCACCTATCTACGTTGTTAGCCACACTCGCGTCCTGTTTGTGCCTTATGCTTACCAATATTTCTAACCGTGTGCTTCTCCGTAGGAGTCTTTTCGTTTTTGGCACACCTATCTATTAAGTCTTGCAGTCCTTCCATAGCCTTTCTATCACACAGTAACTTCATGCAGGTCTCCAAAAAATTAGTGAGTACAGAAGGATCAACCTCTCTTATCGCACTCATCTCTGGTGTCTTGTCCTGGCTTCCTGAGGTGGAGGCCTCAATGAAGCTCTTCTTTGCTTCCATGAATGTTTCCTTAGCACAATTAAGGTCAAGGGCAGCTTCTTTCTCAGGAGCTTTGTGAACCCATTCGTCTTCTTCAGGATGCTTACCTTTATTTGTGCCACTCAACATACCACTTCTTAGTACAATATTAATTCTTTGATCCTCCTCACAAGGTTCATCCTTCATCATTTGTAAATTATGCGTAGGTTGTTGAGGCTGTGTTTTCTTCTCTTTCATTTTAGCTATTAGCACCAGACATTCTTCTATAGCATGGACGAATTGTCTATAGTATTGACATGAAGGGTGTGTAGGATTCGGGAAATCTCATGCAAAGTGCCCTGGTTGTCCACAGTTGTAGCAGATAATCTGACCACGACCTCTACCAAGTCCTCCTCCTCCTCCTCCTCCTCCTTAGCCTTGAAAACACCTGCGCGCTCCTCCTACGCCTTGACCTACAGGCCAAGTTTCTTCTTGGATATGGTAAGTAGGGGTTCTTTCCATCATCAGCTCATAACTTTGACAATGGCACTCATCATGGCCCACAGATTTACAGAAATTGCAAAACAGTTGTTGGGGTGTATGAATAAACTTTTGAAGTAAGTGGCGGTTATCTGTCGCATGTTTCCCATTGACTTGAAAAATGGTGCACCATAGCACAACTCCAGTGCTTGGCTCGGTCAGGGCTTCTGTCATCAAGACTGTAAGATAATTCGTCTATACTTGACAATGATCTTTATTGTGCCCATGGCCCTTGCACTTCAAGCATAAAACCTCTATGCGTACTTCTCGCTTAGTCTCCCTTTATTTCTTCAGATTCTGTAATTCTAGGTGTAGGCTCGCTAACTGTGAGTGAATCTGTTGTACACCTAGGTTTATATCTTGAATAGGTGATGTGTGCAGGCTCATCGCCATCTCCAAGGCTTCTGCTTGCATTTCTATCTTCTATTGTGATAGAGGAATTCTTAAATGCGGCAAACAAAATGTGATAAACCAGTCGTGATCTTGGGTATCTGAGATTTGCATGTTATCTTGTCAGATCTTGCACTTCAACCTCTGAGAAAATTCCCAAGGTGTCTCATCGACTCTCATTAGGATCTCCTTAAATTCAATTACCAATTGTGCCTTAGATTCAGGCTTGCTAAATTCTTTGTTCAAATCTATTTGAGTCTCTGCTAATGATGCCTTAGGATTATCAGCGCAATACTTAATGTACTATGTTAGCATGTGATCCTGCAAGGTGATAAACAATTACACCTTCTTTATAGTATCATTGGTGATTTTTTTTGTTGTCCATACAGCATTCGCAAAAAACCAGAATTGCTCTCGATCTTCACTTCCTGTTCCCTTGAAGCTCAGCATCTTCATTGCATTTGTCGTGATGAATGGTGGAGGTGGAGGCGGAGGTGTAGGTGAAGGTGTATGCAGTGGAGGTGGAGGTGGAGGTGTAGAGGATGGATGAGATATCCTCAGAATACCCTGAGTTATTAATTGAACAGTGCTTCGTGGTGTATTTAGCACCGCCCCTTCGTCATCGCTTGAAGGAGGTTCAATTAATGGACTATACTTTGGACCTGATCCATTACTTCTAAAGAGTCTACCACTTCGCATAGCTCCAAACATTAAGGTAATGGATTTACCCTCTTTTCACATAATATCATTTTAATCCACATATTCAATGACCTTAAGTACTTACCTAATGGTCCCTTAAAGAATCTTCGCTCAGCTTTGCTATAGCTAACTGAGGTATCGATGAAAAATTCAGTAACAAATCCTCCCAAAACTCAATCAAGCCAATGATCTATAGCCCATGCGATCTTGTTTTCAGATGCCTCTAGTCGTCGCAATAATTTTGGAGTCCACACTATAGGACTATCGAGCTTCCACCTCCCTTGACCATCTGCTAGTTTAGCTAGCCACTCATATAATTCAATTTGGAAAGTGAAAAAGAAGATTTTGTGTACCTATGTATACAGATATTTGTTCAACCAATCCTCCTTCGATAGGCATGAATTCTTGTTTTCTTGAGCCGCAAACTAGTGAATATTTCGAACTAACCACTTTTCAATCTCTTTCTTAGTCAAATTCCAGTGATGCGACATCACACATCTCTTTAAGCAAATCCCCATCCTAGCAACAGAAACATTTTTTGGCTTAGGGGGGTCCTGACCTAGGCTCAGAGTTAGTTCCACCAACCAATAAAACCCTACATTGTTGGCCCTTTTCACAACAACCTACATAACACAGGTTGCAGTCTCACCCAAAGCAGTATTGGGGGATGCAAGAACCAAGTTTTTGCATCCAAAGACTAGTGTGATGTCTTTTAGCACCTTAGATCTTCTTCCACATAAATTGATAGACTTCTAGGGCTCTTTACTATAACTAAGATAAATCTTCCTCCAGACCTTCGCAAAGGTCTATGATCAGTCCTTATGGACCTTAAACAGTCGATTTACCTACTTTCACGCATCAACAAGAAACCCTAGATTGAAGTTCACGTAGATCTACTTAATTCATCAAAAAACATAAGAGAAATAGCTTCTAACTGCACGGAAGTGGATAACCATTCATTTCATATATTATTAAGATATATTTAGTGAACGCGCGTAGTATTCATTCAATATTTTATAAAACATATCATTAATCGACAACATGTAACATAAACAGATTCAATAGAAATACTCAGTAATTCTTCAAAAAGTTGTATTTATTGATCTTCAATTCACTGACTACAGAATCTTCTACCCTGCGCACACAGCTATAGGGGTCCTTGCACTCAGTTGTGGACTCTACCCAGGCCTCCTATGCACACAATTGTAGGAGCCTTGTCTTCTTCACCTAAGCCTAGGAAGTAGAGCCTTCCTATCTTGACAATTCCACAAACACCCAAAAACTATTCAATGTACCCAATTCTCTATCAAAAGTTATCTCTAAGACTCATTATGAGTCAACTATTTATAAATTTTCTTTATATAATACCATGGTTCGCGGACCATGGGAGTATCTCATAACTGATCAAAAACAAGGGCTGAAACCCTTTTCACTCTTATATATCTGCACGCTTTACATCCACATATCACGGAGAATTTACATTATTTTTGCAAAACTTTTACAAAATTTGGTTAAATTAACCCCAAAACTACCCCTAGGGACCCTATCCCAACAATGAAAATCTAATAAGAAGAAGAATTTTAAAGGGTTTTACTCGTAATATATTTTTCCGAGGTCTCAAACCAATCCTGGTGTCTCTATGTGTGAATGATTTCTTCTATTGTTCCTTTATGTTCCACTACAATGATGATGATGTTTTTCTTTCTATATAATTTCATATGTTGTTGAATAATGTTGTAAACCTCAATAATGATATGATGTTGTGGGGTGAATTTAATATGTAATTGAAGCAATGAAATTATCTAAGGAAAAGAACAATATAGCCCTATGAAAAAATAACGTTTTCTCATCTCATAAGCTGTCAAGATCCCATGGAGTTTTTCAAAGGTGAGATTCTTCAAATCCTACATTTCTTCAATGGAAGAGACTTTGGAATTGAACTTTAGGGTTAGTTATCTTAAAATATTTTCTACAACAGCAGTATCCTTTACTTCATCACTAAGACCATTGATTGTGTTAACAATCCCACATACTCTAAGGAAAAATCTTACAATGCTTTCATCATTATGCATTCTAAGAGATTCATACTAAATTATATATGTTTGAAGTTTAGCACTTTTTACCTTAGAGCCACCTTCATAGCTTTGAAAAATCTTATCCCATATTTCCTTTATGGTGCTTAACTGCATAACTTTCACAAACTCAAATTCAGCTAAACCTCCCAAGATGGAATTTACAACCTTTGGATTGTTCTCATATTGTTTCTTTCCTATATCATATATGGGAATGGAGACCGATTATTGAAATCCACCTTCAACAATTACCCATACATCAACTCCTAGTTCTTGCAAGTATGATCTCATTCTAATTTTTGAAAACGTAAAGTTAATATCACTAAGAAAAGGTGGCTTATTTGAAGATACTCCCTCTTGACTGCTCATTTTGATAATTCTCCCTTTAAGCGATCAAGCTTCTTCTAAGGGATCTTCTCTAATTCCAATTGTTAGGAAAATTTCTGAGAGGAGGGTTGAATCAGTATCTTTAATTCACTTAAACTTTCAATTTCACATTCAGAATTATCACTTGTTATTTATCTAACCTGCATGTGTACGCGACTCTATTGAATGTAACCTGTGTATATCCAGATAACTAATTTTTCGTATGTTCCATCAGATGTTTATCTTTAACCAATGCATCATTATTTCATTATCCATTTATTAAGCAATAACCATGAGCAGTAAAGAGCATATAATTTTAATCAACGCACAAGAAACATATCAACACATACAGACACTGGGATTTTAGGTGGAAACCTAATGTGGGAGAAAACCATTTATGTTGTCATCTTTATCTTCTTATTTTATTATAAAGAAAATATCCATTACATTTTGTAGTAGCATAGACTCTTACTAGCACATAGGCACTCACCTGCAAGAGGATACAACCTTTTATCATTATCCAACACCCAGTGGAAGGGAGCTACAACCCCCTAATCTCGTTTATCGACTACTACAAGAAGGGAGGTCCTACCCCCTCACTAAAGGTTACAACCCTCGGCACCTTTTGGAAGACGTTTCATAATATTTCAAATTGGATCTTCCTATCAATCAATCATCAAAACATGCAGGCCACCTTTCATCAGATTTTCACACTGGACCCACACCAACAATAAGCCCAAACCAATATACCAAAAGTGAAATATTGAATCTCAAAATCTGAATCACTGAAGCACTATAAACCAACTGCACTAAAACTTCAAGCCACTGAATACTGAAGGTAACCAATCACATAATTGAATCTCAACCAATACAATCAAACAAATCAATGCAATACCAAATAATGCTATCACACGTCAACCATTCAACCATTCTCTGATTAATCACACTATTAGATACTAGATAGTCATCACAAAAACAATGTGCAATCACTACAAACCCTAATCAATATTACTTTTAGAATATATACGTGAATTTTCTGAAGGATAGCCACATATATACGTTCTTACTATGTATAACACTTGCGTACATATCTCAATTCACTGAATGTTGAAACCGAATCAATGCATCATCCACTGAGTTACTAACACACTAACTCATAGTAACAACTTAATCACAAATCAACACCCTGTAGCATCATCACTAACCAATATTCTAATCCACAATCAACTCAATCCAATCAACACTGCCAGACACATATCATCATGATAAACACATCATTGACAGACAGTAGCAAATAGAACAAACATCATCAATTGTCATCATCAAGCAACAAATCAAACCCTATTACATATATGCAAAAACAATAAAACAAATATGTTTATGTACTCGATTACCATGCATAACATCCACGTATATTTCAACATATTGAATAAATTATCACATAATTTATACGCAACAATAATAAACCAAATTTGTGTATGTAAGAGATCTTGTTGAAGAAAACTTACATACAAATATTAAATTACTGAGACCAACCTTTGCTGCAAACATAACATAATTTCTACATAATTTATTGTCAAATCACAGATCACTTAAAAATCATTCAAACATATCTTGCATCATTAGATACTCAAATATAAACAAGTCAGTCAAATATAACCATTAGTACTCAATGCACTTTCAGACCTCTCACATATGAGCCTTCTCCTTGCTCCCTGTTGCACACCTGTTTCAGATCAGATCACACATAAATAACTCATTACATTTCACACTTAACTCCTTGATCTCCATCTCCTTATATAGTTTTTTCCTTTGCCAATACCATAGGAAAATCCCTTCATAATGTTATTAGTATTTGTTGACGAGATGAAATAGACAGTGCTGACACAATGCCATGGAAAATTACCATGGTAATGGCCCTTGGTATCCAATTTTCCATGGTTCGAATTATGTATGTGACTTTTTTTCATAGTACCTATGTATGTACACGACTCTTCTCCACAGGGGTCGCATATACTTTTCAAACTTCACATTTTTCATGTAACTAAACTGTCATTTCTCTTTCATATCCTCTAAAATATTTGTACCATCAAACATGCCATCTGCAATAGTTCTACAATCATCATATTATAACCAATTTGTCATCAAGGACACCAATTTTTAATCAAGGACATATTTATCAAGCAGGTTTCCATCAAGGACAACACATTAACCATAATGTCAACAACATGTGCTTTTGAATGAGCAAGTATGCCTTGTGAAATGTTCAATTTTAATATGTATCCATGTTCTTTCACTGAAAGGAAAGGTAAAGTGGGCCTTTAGAATAAAAGTATTAGTACTATTCCAATAAATATGCACAAACATACATATGAAAGAATTGTTCGCTATCTAGCGAAATACTACACATGGATATAATGATCATTTAAACAATTACAACATACATTCAACAAGATGAGCACCAAATCCAATCAAATAGTTCAATTTCTTTAGTACATATGAAAAAAACACATGCTAAAAACATATAAAGAATAGTCTTATTGCATTCACAATATATGCATGAAAGTGTGTTGGCTCAACGAGCTTCAAATATTAAGAAAAATTGCCAAGATACAATGATACTGTGATACATGACTAGCTCCAATAGTGGAGAATTAAGCCAATAATTTCTATCCAAAAGAAAAATATTCCTCTCTAATGCCTAGGTGGAGAAGCCAAGGTGAAAATTCATTTGCTTGAGTAATGAGGCTTCTTTTATAACAAGAGGAATGGCCCTTGATATTCCTCATGACTCTTGGACTACCCTCATGAACCTTCCACTTCTAATGTGACCTTCTAACTTCCATGAGATTTTTGGACTTTTCCTAATGACTCATTAGAGGAATTTTGAGGTCTAAAATGGGACTCCTAATGAAATTATCAAATAATAGTGGAAATAATAAAATAATATTACATTACATCATCAAATTTTAGAGGGGAAAAATAAAAAACTACTTTTTCAACTTATCTCCTTATGGATTTACTCAAATTTTGAGCAGGAACACTCATTGGATGTAGAATTTCATTCCTCATAAAAGGAGTACTCATGTTGCATACTATTGATGGACCCTGCTACATGAAAAAATGAGAAATACATGAAAAATGTGTTTGAAATCAATTTTTTTCATATATTTCTCATTTTGCATGTAGCGGGGTCCATCGAAAGTATGCAGCATGGGTAATCTTTGGATGAGGAATTAAATTTTTCATCCAACGAGAACTCCCACTTGAAATTTGAGTAAAAAAATTAGGGAGATAAGTTGAAAAAATAGTTTTATTATTTTATTATTTTTTAATCTTTTTACTTTTTTACTCCAAAAATGGTGAATAATCGACCATGGTTAACATCATCATCTTGAATCCTATTGATTCTTATAAAGTTTATTTTGGTTCTATATTTTTCTTTGGAGGCCCATTTTATACCTCAAGATTCCTCTAATGTATATGACTCTTGGACTTCCACATATTTACCTTTACAATATTTCCCAAAATTACATCATCATGTGACAACAACATGACAAGTCATAAAAATTGATGACATGGACTCATATTGACTTGTAACGTGGAGTTCTCTGGTAAGTGATGACACTGCCACTGTATCTTCAATATTTTTAATAGATCTTTGCAATTTTGTTTTCTTTTACCGTCCCAAGGGTCTTGAGAAATCACGGAGTCTTCACGAGTCACTTTGATCATCTGAATCCATCTTCCATTCAACTATCGCAACAAGGTTCCTTTGTGCCTTTTATCTTCAAGATGTGTAGCCTTTCTTGACAAATATCCCCACAGATATTTTCCATGCTTTATTGAACACCTGCAAGTATATATCACTCATGGAAAGAAAACATTAGCTCAAAAATCTTTTATTTTATCATGCTTCATGCAAATTTTCTAATTGTGGCTCAATAGTGTGCAAAGGAGAGAGGGAGAGGCCTTCTGGGTGGAGATATCACTTGCAGGAGACAGAGTAGGGCTTCGTTGCTAACTGTGATTGTGCCATGCAAAACTCTGGAGGAGGGGGAGACAAGGTGGGTGCAAGTCGCAGTTGCAAGGGGTAAGGGAGCATGACTATCCACTAAAAGTGTGCCCTGCACTAGGGAGGGACACGAGGAGGGAACATTTCGCAATAATAAGGCACAAGGGGAGGCATCACTACCCATTGGAAGTGTGCAATGTGCAACATTGGGAGACATGGGCTTGACTGGCACGATGAGGAAGGACAAATAGCAAGGAGGAGAGTATGCTGACCAGAATTGTGCAATGCATAGGAGGGACAGAGAGAGGACTTAGGGTGGCATAAGTCACAATTTTAGCTGACAAGGAGGGTCTCCACTAGGCCTTATAAGTGTGAAGTGCATTCTTCCTAGCCTAGAGGGAAAACTTGCAAAGTTAGAAAAATTACTAAGTATAGAAGGGTGAAACATGTAAAATCACACTAAGTTAGGGGTATAATCAGGCATAACACATATCAAATCAACAATAAAACTTAGATAGGACCCAAGAATGAGAAATATACACCAAAACCGCATTTCACAAACAATCTTCAAGTATAACAAATAAAGTATATGCATTTGCAACACATACGTGTCATTTTGTGACTAATTAGTGCATTATGACTCGAAAGCGCATTATTGCTTCCCTTAGTGATCTAACAACACTTAGGAAGGAACATGAAAATTTGAATATGTGTGAGAACATGAAATGACACTTGAAAACCAAAAGTGACACTTCGTATAATGTCTGAAATTGATAGGCTCATTTTGAGGATTTCTCCTTTTCTTTCTCTACTCTGTCAGATCAACACATGAACCCACCACTGTGTAGAATTCCAAATCAAAATGAGGATTCATGGGTTTGGGCATCATAGGTCCACTAAGAGTTATCCATTTTGTATGGCTTGTGTTTTCCATCTAGACATCACTTGACCAAATACTTAGACCCAAAAAAAGAAGGAGACTTAACAAATAGTCAAGCATTGTAGTTGCCACAATCCCTATTTGTTTTGCCACATAATCTTTTCAGGCCATACATACACTCTCACACAAGATCTTATTTGAGTACATTATCCAAAAAAATTGGAAAACAAGAAAGACATGAAACGACATAATAGCGCAAACAATTGGAGACACGAAAATAAAATTCTACAAAGGTAAGAACATAGCCCAGGGATGTTACTAGAAATAGTGTTTAATATCTCGGCCATTGACAAGAAAAGGTTCAGTCCTCCCATCTAAATATTTCAATATATAAGAATTGTGGCCAATCTTCTCAATTATGGTATAAGGTCCAATCCACAGAGATTGAAACTTGGTGTGCTTGCCTTTCTCTTCATGGACTTTGTCCCACTTCAGTACTAAGTCACCTACGCCAAAAATTTTGTTCCTTGATGATTTCTTATCAAACCAACAGTTGATTCAGTTTTGGTGGATAGCAAAACTTTATTTTTCTTTGAGTGTTCTTCCTCAAGCTTAAGAAGGGTATCTATCCAACTCTAAACAAGGAGACGTGGTTTGCCTTGAGATTATTGAGAAAGTTATAAGGTGGTGAGGTACATGTTTGGTGAAAGGATTGCTTCTTTTCCGTATACAAGGAAGTAGGGATAGGTCTTCAGAGAGGGTTTGGGAGTGACACGGTAAGCCCATAATTTATTCACCAAAGAATTATGTCAGTTATTTTGTTCAAAGAAGATGGTTTTCTTGATAATACGGATCAGATTTTTGTTTGTGGACTCATCCAAACCCTTCCCTATGGGTAGTAGTTTGATGCATGCTTTAAAACAATACCATTTTCTAATGCAAACTCATAAATATTTAACAAGGAAAAATAAGTTGCATTACCAAAGACAAGAGATGTAGGACTGTTGAACATGGTTATGATGGTTTGTTTAAGAAATTGGATGACTTCCTGATCGTTAATTTGTCTTAGCGGAACTCCTTTCACCCACTGAGATAAATAATCAATTACTGTTAGAATATATCGATGTTTTTTTGACGAATGAGGAAAAAAAATTTGATGACATCTAATCCCCTTTGTTGGAATGGTTCTTCCACTGTTATTGGTAGCAATGGGGCAGTTGACCTCTAATCACGACCAACACACCTTTGACACATTGGACACTTTTAGGCATAGGCATGAGCATCCTTAAATAATGTGGGCCAATAATAATTGCCCTCATTACCTTATGAGCAGTAGTATCACCCACGAAGTGTCCACTTGCTGTTCCATCATGAATATCTCTTAACACCCATTCTTAATTTGGAGGCTCTAAGAATTTAAGCAGGACACCATTGTCGTGCAACTTTCGAAAAAGAACACCATGCACAAGTTGGTAATATAATGCTTTAAGACGTATCACCCTCTTATGTTTAGTTGATATATGTGAAGGAAAGGTGTCATGCTATAAGTATTGTCATATATCTGAATACGAAGACGTAGTTGTACTTGTGGGAGGAACTTGCTCAATATTATACATCTTTATTTCCTGTTCCCACCCAGAAGCAGGAAAAATTTTAAAAACCCCCTAAATTTATATGTATAAAAAATGGGTGAATCCCCATGATACACAGGAAAAATGGAAAGCGATTTTATCAATAATATAATATGTATATATAATTTTTTTTGGCGAATCTCTCAACAGGTTATATTATTTTGTAAAATCATGGTGAATCTCATTGAATTATAAAATCTTGTAAGATCTTCCCAAATCTTTCACTGAATAATAAAACATTGTGAAGTCCTGGCGAATTTTTTGTTAAAGTATGAAACCATATATGATAATAGGAAAACATATTCATTAAACTAAAATATACTAACTTAGATGTTTGGAAAAAAGAAACATAATTTTCTCTTCCAATAAACAAAGTTGCAAGCTTCAGTGGGCGTGTTTGTCAATGTTCTTACTGTACACTCTTGCATATCCCTCTATTAGTTTTGATAATATTCCACCACAAAGTTCTTGTATGTGTTGATCTTGACCACCACTTCTATCAAGGTAGGAGATATTAATCTTTTCTCTACCACTTCTCTCAAGCTATGAGAGATTAATGTTTGCACAAATCATGGCATAAAAACACCTATTGAGTTTAAATATTTTGTTTACTAACAAGACGTAGAGACTTTCTATTGCTAAGAACTTTAGATCACAAATTCACTTAATTTTTTTAATCCAAAAATTCTGGAAGCCTTATTTGAAAATAGAGATGCCAACCAAGATATTCAATGAATATGAAAATATTAAACATTTAAACATCATTTATAATTATAATTTAAAGATATATTTAAAGTTAGGGATGCTTCCAATAATCGTGACAATTTGATGAGCAATGAACATAGTTGTACAGGAATCGCTCCTCTTTTTGGTAAGTTGGGAACATGAAGGAAGCATCCCTTTGTTTGGAACTTTTTAGGGAATTTGGGAACTTTGTGAGTTGCATTGTTAAAGAATACTTGAAAATAAATTTATGGTATAAATAATTTTAAATTAAAATTGTATTTTGGATATTAATAAGTATTAATTTTCAATACTATTAAATTAAAATGTAACTATTTTAATTATTATAAAACTTAATTTATTACAAATTATTTATTATATTTTAAAATATTATTATAAAACAAAATTAAGTTATATACAAATATTATTTAAAAATGATTTAAATAAAAAATATTCATGATATTCATTTTTTAGTTCTAGATATGAATAAGTTTTAATGATATAGATACGTTTTAATGCATGTATGTTTACTTTTATCTAAGTTAATTTTTATTATATTTTCATATTCAAAAAGTAATCTTATTTAGCTTATGCAACTCTTTTCTAATCAAAACAAAATAATGATTCAAAGATTCAAATTTATTAAAATATTTAAATTTTATACATAAAATTTTTAAAATATATATAATCACAAATTTCTAGTTTATATATTTAATAAAGATTAATATATTATAATACAAATAATATGTAGAATGCTAATATGAAATATAGCTGAATAACATTTAAAATATATTATTATCTTTGTTTATTGTAATCTAAAATAATTTGTTATATTTTTAATATTTAATATAATACATTTATTATTTTATTTTTATTTGTATATTATGTACAAATACTATGTAGCAATTCCAATATGAAGTATAGCAAATAAAATTTAAAATGCATTATTATCTTTGTCCATGGTAATTTAAAATATTTTTTTAATTTTTTAAATATTTAATATCATTCATATATATATATATATATATATATATATATATATATATATATAGATATATATATATGATTTTGATTAAAATTTTATATTTAACATATATTTGCAGTATTTAGAAAATGTTACCAAAGTGCTAATATTGTTGTCCTTGTTATTCAAAAGGACTAATATTGTTGCTTTTTGGATTCAGATCAATATGAAGTTGTTTTTTTGGGAAATCATGCGAAAAACTTTTTGATAGGGCCATGACCATTGTAGTGGCATTTTTTTAAATGAGCAATTTATTGTATTATAACATGTTTTGTACTATGTTTTTATTAAAATGGAAATTTCAACTTGAATTTAAGTTTATTGAAACAACTCAATTGAATTCTCTATTTATAAAAATATATTACATACATATTTGTATACTTAATTTTATAGTATTTTTATTTATAGATTTTGGAGTAAGATTTAAAATTGTTTTTAGTTGGTTAAGAATTTGTTTTCTTTATATATATAGTTAGTCATTTTTTTCTTGAATGATGATGATAAATCAACTCACATTCACGCATAAGAGTTAGTGATCATTGTCCTCAAAGGTGGTTCACAACTAATTTATTATAAGTTTTTCCACCTTAAAAAAGTAATTTTCTGCATACAAAAAATTACTAAAGAAAACACATATCTATGACTGCCAAGTTTTTCTAATTCTCTCTAAGCCTCCAATGATGCCAAGGGTCTTTAGTGCATAAAAGCCCAATACTCATCAGTTCGGTAACAAGCCTTGCTTTTATTGGTAGTTCATTTGTGTCATCACTGGGTTTTCTCAATAGACTATTGTAAACAACTTCCATTTTATTTGGAAAATTAATGGTTATCCATTTTGGAAGATTCAATCCCCCCACAAATATGCGTTGGTTGGTTTCTTCTTTGTTAAAATATCCAAAAATACTATTCCATAACTATATACATCTCTTTTTGATGAAACGCTTTCACCCAATCCATATTGGACAAAATTATTCAAACCATTTTAACAAAAAGAAAATCAAATAAGAAATCTATAAATGTGACAAAAAGTAAGACATGAATGTGTATAACTAGCCAAAAAGTCATACCTGGGGAAATACAACCAATGGATCCTTTAAGTGTATGTGAAAAAGTCATTGAATCTATAGCATTTGCAAAAATTATTCTTACAATACCAAAGTTTGCTATATAACCTATCATGTCATCTCCTAAAATCACATTACTTGGTTTTAAATCACAATGTACCACTTGCACAAAACATTGGTGGTGCAGATATGCCAAACCTTGAGCTATGTCTATGGTGATGTGTAGTCTTTGATTGAAGCTCAATTGACATACATCTTCACCAGGGTATAACCACTTTTCTAATCTGCCATTTTGCAAATATGGAAATACTAAAGCTTTGATATCAAGGTTTGAACAACAGGTAATGATTCTGATCAAATTCTGGTGTCTAACTTTTCCCAACTCATTACATTCACTGATATAACTTCAGTGAGCCTCTTCATTTTGAAAATTGAGGACCTTGATTGCAACCAACATGTCATTGATCAAGACTCCTTTATAAACTAATTTGAAACTACCAACTCCTAACAAGTTCGCACCACTAAGTCGGTTAATTGCAGAAATAAGTTCTTCCTGTGAAATTCTTGGAGGGCCTGAATTCCAAGGAATAGCTTTTGTAATCTCGAGGAAAGCTCTCCCCGAACCTATCCCTTGCCATGTTGCCAAATTAAGAATCCAATGAATAAAATTCATATTACAACAACACAAATGCCAAAAGGAATCATTACCATTTTCACAAGCCAATGATTATTGTGAATATTGGAAATAGGTGATGGACATGGTGGCAACTGTACCCATTGTCTACTCAGACCGAGATATCCCATGAATGCTCTGCTCTTATGTCTTTGGAAAATCCCGCCTTTGGGAACTTCCCCCATCAACTTATTGAAAGAGAAGTTCATATGGTGATGCATTTTAAGGTTTTCTAGGGACATTGGTATTGTGCCTGATAAATTGTTGCCAGAGAAATCCAAGTCCTCCTAAAATCCCATTTTCCCAAGTGAATCAGGAATTGGGACATCAAATGAGTTCAACGACAGATTGAGATATTGTACTTTTGTGCAGCTTTCAAGTTGGCTTGGAATAGAACCCGTTAATTGATTGAAAGCAACATTTATTTGCTGAACCATGGTCATTTTTCTAATTTCCAAAGGCAGGGGACCTTCTAATAAATTGTTGGACAAGTTGAAGAAGAATTGCAAATTTGGAAGACCTGCAACTATTCGTGGTATATTTCCATGGAACCTATTGTGAGCCAGGTCCAACACCTCCAATCTCAGGCAATCTCCTATGTTGGGGGATATGTTTCCGGATAATTTGTTTTGATCAAGGTAGAGGTCTCTCAGTTGTTTCAATTGACCCAAAGAGTGAAAAAAAATTCCATAGAACTTGTTTTGGCTCAGAGATAAGGGTCCTAATGTTTGTACCCTTCCAATTTCCGTTGGGATATTTCCTTGTAACTTGTTTTTGTCCAGATACAATCTTTTCAACTTTTGAAGTCTGCCAAGTGTTGAAGGAATGGATCCATTGATATTCCACTCTAAATTAAGGTATGTCAGATTAACCAGTTTTCCAATCTCTGGTGGTATTTTTCCACCTATTTCATTGTGGCTCAAATTGAACACAAACAGTGGGGAAAATTGTTCAATGGGAAAAGGTAGGGTGTTAGTAAGATGATTTTCACCTAAGTGTATTTGTTCAAGGAAGGAGCAATTATTTAGAAAAGTAAGAATAGGTAATGTTGTGTTGATACCACTTACGAGTTGATTTCCTCCTAAAAAGATGCATTCCAATCTGAATAGTTGACCCAACTGCACAGGAATTTCTAGGATGCACATAAAAGATTGGGGCTCAAGTATATGCAAGCCTGTAGCTTGTTACATTGGGGATTTTTGAGAGCTAATTGTTGATTGCGGTTGGAAAAATACCAGCAATCTCATTCTTTCCTATGTGCTAGAGGGTAGCAACATGGTAAAAAAATGAAGAAAAATATCCTTGAGCCATACCATGAATATGGTCTATAATCAATAATGTGTTTAAACTTTAGTATTCAGTAGTCAATGCATGGCAAGAAAACCATATGCACATAATCTGACATTAAATTTTAATATTGCCAATCACTCTATAGAATACACCTTATGGATAGCATTGGTGGCCAAATAGAGACATTCCAACAATTGTTTGCCTTTGTGTCAGTTTACAGAAATAAAAAAATTGGTACAGTTGGATACAAAAAATAACTTACAACTACTTATAAAATAGTCAGATATTTGTCCATCCAACTAAGGTTTAGTGGCAAGTCCAATTGCTTGTTGTGAAGATAACTCAAGTTCAAATCTCGACAGGTGGGATCTAATAAAATTTGCATCTGAGACTGGTGAAAGTGCCAGCAACCTTGACAACAAATGGATGGAGAGAAAAATTAACCAGTCCCCACTATAAGCCCAAACTTTCCATTTAAAAAAGAACAATTCAGTTAAAAACTCAATTATTGCAATCATTGGATTGGAAATTGTGGAGAACAAGAACAAAAAAAAAACATAACTTTATAATGAGAATATGATTTAAAAGGGGGATGACTTTCAAGTGAAGTCTTTTCCATACCATTCATTTTTTCTTTACAAATTACATAGCTTCTTCAACATGAGAAAGCCTGGGAATAACATATATTTCTACATCTGCACATCCGCTGTAAACTAATCCAAGTTGAAGCCTCTAGATTTCCAAAGCATTCGTTGTATCTAAAATTTTGGAGCGTATTTGAAATCTACTAACTACACCAAATGGCCACCCAGAATTACACTTGGCTGCTATGTTACTCCCAATGTCTCCAAACTTTTTTGTCGTAACCAAAAAAAGGACCAAAAAAGTAGAACTAATACATAAACTGGTAATTATTTGATTTCCACCCAATTTTTAGTCAAGGAACGAAAGGTCCACAGGATATCATCTGGAATTTGTATCTTCTAAAATCAAATATTGGACTGCTCACAATCAAAGTTGGGCTTCTCTGTAGGAAATCAATACTAACAAAATGAAATTGGTTATTGAAATAATATATCGCAGTTCCTACTGTGAACACTGAAACAAGAAGCCTCAGAGATAGTGAGACAGTTAGTAGATGCTTGTTTCTCCATGTTGCATGTTTCCGGTTGGGCTCATTTCATCCTTTACTTTGTGTTTTTAGTTCAATGATGTGCTTCATAACAATTTGTCCAATAGGAAAATTGTAATTCAAAGTAATTTGCATCAACATATTGTTTAACCCTCCATCTCAAAACACTTTAGTAACTACTAATTGCAATGACCCTTTTTCAACCAAAGCATCTCAAAGCATGTCTGCATGAAAGAATAATTTGCACTAACATATTATTGAGCCTTCCATCTAGAAACACCTTACTCTAGCAGCTACTAATTGCAACTACCATTTGTCAACCAAAGCATGTCTTCATGCTTCTTGTTGTGGAAACTGTTATTTTTATTGTCCATTAAGAGGGAATCACCAATAATCCCCACATGAGCATACCCCATCTTTGAAATGATGGAAATGATTCGCATACCTCACAATAGTTTCTCGATTAGAAATCTTGGCTATAAGCTTTGTTGCATTGTGGTGGTCATCACACACATGAAGGTTTCTTGTGATCCTTATAAGGGTTTCGGGGCTTGTGTGGATAAGGCCAAAATCAATGGCCAACTTCTCGTTATGACAGTAAAGCATGTTCTCTTTGACCTATTCTTCAACGTCATGCAACACAAAATTTGTGTTAGGAACATACCTTGCTTCTTTCATCTTCCCAGACAAGGTCTCCAGCAATGCATAAATTTGATCAAACTCAGGGTGTGATCTGTCTCCTACAAGAAATTTATTGATCTGCCTATTTACATCAATCAAGTTGCATCCTGGTGACTTTTTCAGTCTTCTATTTTTCATCATTATTCTCACCTTTGTTACACATCCCACATGCCAGCTGTAGCATATATGTTTGAGAGCAAAACATAGTACCCACTGTTTTCTAGCTTTAAATTAAAAAGCTTCCCAGCCACCTTTTCTGCGAGCTCTATGTTGCCATGAATTCTACATGCACCAAGCAAGGCTCCCCAGACATCAGCATCGGGTTCTAGTGATCCAGGTGGATATTGTGGCCACCTGCCATGTCCACTTGGACCCCCGCCATTGTTCCTTTTAGCTTTTCAGTTTCCTTAATTGTAGCACAATTTACTATTTTTAGCAGTTTTTTAGGTCCTAAACTTCCAGAGCCGTTTTGAGGCCCTAAACGACGTTTTTTGGGAAAACTAGGAGCAATGATATCGAATGGTTGGTTATGCCTTTCGGATTGATGAATGATCTTGCAACCTTCATGAGGCTAATGGATGACATCTTGCGGCCATTCACCAACTCATTTGTAGTGGTATACTTGGATGACATCCTGATCTTCAGCAAGAGTTTGGAAGAGCACCTCCACCACATCTGACATGTTCTCCAAACACTACAACAACACAATTTATGTGCCAATTTGGAGAAATGCACTTTTGGCATGACCCAGGTTCAGTATCTGGGATACATTATTGATGAAAAAGGGGTGCATGTGGATCCAACCAAGATCCAAGTCATTCGAGATTGGCCATCTCCAACCACTCTGACAGAGCTCCGCAACTTTCTAGGTCTTGCCAACTTCTACAGCAGGTTCGTGTTGGGATTTTCTCATATCACTTGGCCCTTGAGTCAAGTCGCCAAGGGAGGAGTGAAAGAAAAATTATTTTGGTCTGAATCTCAACAGATGGCATTCACAGAGTTGAAAGATCGCCTTTGCACAGCACCAATGCTCGGATTACCAGACTTAAAACAACCATTTGAGGTCGAGACAGATGCCTCTGACTATGCTATTGGGGTAGTCCTTACTCAACACAGGCATCCAGTGGCATATCATAATGAGACACTTTCAGACATAGTCCGAAATTATCACACTTATGACAAAGAGATGTATTCCATTGTGCAGGCTTGCCGACAATGGAAGCATTACATTTTGGGGAAGGAAACGGTCATCCACACAGACCACCGACCCCTGCAGTTCAGACAAGCCCAAGGGAAATTGTAGAATGATCGCCATCAGAAGTGGTCCACATACCTGCAACAGTTCCATTTGATATCAAGTACAAGAAGGGCAGCACTAATAATGTTGCAAATTGCCTCAGTCGACCACCAATAATGGCTTAACCACCACGCTCAACTCTTGTGGGCATGAGACTTCTGATTGGCCACTTCTCTACAAAAGTGACCTAGAATTCGGCCACACATACCAGACACTCTTGGAGGGTCAACATGTTCCAGATTTTCACCTCCAGGATGCCTTGTTATGCCACCTGGGTCACATTTATGTTCCTTCAAGCGAGCGTGCCAAGATGATTTGGGAAGCACACTACAGTCGGGCTGCTGGGCATTTCGAGGTTGAGAAAATGGTGGCAGTACTGTAGAAGTATTTCTATTGGCTGAATCTTCGACAGGATGTTGGGAAGTACATTAGATCATGCACTGCCTATGTCATTGCCAAACCGACCATCAAGAAGCAAGGCCTCTATACCCCGCTACCTACCCCTAGTCGACCTTGGGAATCCATCTCCATGGATTACATGTCAGGCCTTCCTTCCACTAAGCATGGAAATGACTGTGCTTTTGTGGTCGTCAACAAGTTCTCGAAGATGGCCATTATGGCAGCCTGCAAGAAGAATATCACAGTAGAAGCCACTACTAAACTCTTCTTTGAACGAGTGTGGGTACACTTTGGGATCCCACAATCTATCATCTTAGATCAGGACAGCAGGTTCCTCAGTACATTTTACTCCAGTCTTTGGTCGATGCTGGACACCAAACTCACTAAGTCCGCAGCCTTCCATCCTCAAACTGATGGTCAGACAAAGGTTTTCAATAGGATGATCGTACACATTCTACGCATGTACAACTCAAATCATCCACGCACATGGGACGAGAGCCTCCCCTATGTTTAGCACAGCTACAATCAGGCTCTTCACAACTTGACTGGCCACAACTCTTTTTAGGTGGGCTTGGGATTCCAGCCACTATGTCCCATTGATGTGGCCATGCCATTTGCAGCTACTCACACAGATTCAGCTCATGTCCAGTCTGAAATAGATAAGGCAACCAACTTCATTGAGCACATCCAACATATTTTCCAGCAGGTCCATCACATTCTGTAGAAATCAAATGCCAAGTACAAGCAGCGACATGATCAAAATCAGGTGCCGCATAAGTTTTAGGTGGGCGACAAAGTCTGGTTGCATTTGCAAAAGGAATGCCTTACCGGAGCCTATCAGAAACTCAAACCACTCCGATATGGTCCTTACACCATTACCAACGCTGGAGGACATAATGCATTTGAGCTCAGCATTCCCCCATTCCTTGGCCTGCACCTAGTGTTTAATGTGGACCGCCTTCGGCAATACTTTCCACCATTACTAGAGACATCCGACATTGTAGAACAGCTCACACCCACAGAGTTAAATCCAGATTGCATGGAACAAGATGCAATTGATCGAATCATGGACACATAGATCAAGAACACTCACCAACAAAATATCCAACAGTATCGAGTTGTCAAAGAAAACCAACTCCTTCACCAGGGAAAGTTGCTCACCAGGGACCAAGTTTAGCAAAAGTTTCCTCATCTCATGGAGGAACTCAATGCAATGGGGACCATTACTTCCTAAGGGGGGAGGAATGATCTAGGTGGATATTGGTGGCCACCTACCAAGTCCACTTGGACCCCCACCATTGTTCCTTTCAGCTTTTCAGTTTCCTTAATTGTAGCATAGTTTACTATTTTTAGCAGTTTTTCGGGTCTTGAACTTCCAGAGCCGTTTTGAGGCCCTAAATGACGTTTTTTGGGAAAACTGGGAGCAACATGGGTGCATGGACTAATGTTTCTCTTCCCAAAGTTGTAATTCTCAGATAGATCTTTCTAATGAGATATTGTGCGTGTCAAACGGAGATCATACGCCAAAGTTACGACCCCGGGAAGTTGATGTACCAATTTACCCAAACGGGTCCCACAGTTTGGCGTTTCATCTTCTAGGGTTAGGTTTTTGGATGTTTAGGGTTTTCCATTGTTTCTAAACAATAAATAGGCCTTCGAGCCTCATTGTAACAGAGTTCAGAGGCATGTAGTGGCCACATCTCTTCTCAGAGATAAGTTACCATCGCCCTAGCTGGTTTATTTCCATTGTTGTTTGTAAACATATTTCAATATTTTACATTAATGAAATGAAGTATTATTTCCACTGCATCTTTGTGTTTATGGTTATCTCTGTAATTTGTAGCGTTCCTATTTAAATCTAGATCATCTAGTGGCATCTCATTTATTAGGTTTTGAGCCTCATCAATAAGCCCAGCACGGCCAATAAGATAACCATGCAGGCATAGTGTTTGACCCTGGGTCTGATGTGATAATCTTGACTCATGCGATCAAAATACTGCCATCCTTCATCTACAAGCCCGACATGGCTACATGCTGACAAAATTGAAAAACAATGTGATATGATCAGGCTTCATGTCTACCTGTTGCATTCTGTAGAAGAGTTTGAGAGGATCCTCACCATAACCATGCATTGCATACCCTCCAATTATTTCATTCCATGAGATCACATCTCTTTCAAACATTTCATCAAACAATTTGTTGGCATATCCTATACTCCCGCATTTCGTGTACATAGTTATAAGGGCATTCACCACCAAAATCTCCTCATCAAGTCCATTTTTGAGTACAAAATCATGAATGGTATTTCCCTGTAGTAAAGATACGAGATGAGCACATGCCTGGAGAACACTGGCAATGGCAACAAAATCATATTTCACCCCTACCTCCAGCATTTGCTGGAAAACTTCCAAAGCCTCAAAGCCATGCCCATTTTGGGCATATCCTACAACTATCGTACTCCATGTGATGACATTAGGCTTTACATTTGTTAGTTTCATTTCATAAAACAGATTCAAAGCCTCATCACAACGTTCATTCTAGACATAACTGACAATCATGGCATTCCATGAAACTACATCTCTCTAGGACATGCCATCAAAAACATTGCACGCATCATTTATGCTCCCGCATTTGGCATACATAGCTATTAGAGAATTCCCCACTAAAAGGTTATGTGAAAATTTAGCTCTTCTTATGTAATCATGAACTCCCTTACCCTGTTGCAAATCCACTAGGCTCACGCACATAGGGAGAATACTAACAATTGTAACCACATCTAGTTTCATGCTTTCCATTTCCATTAGTTGAAACAATATCAAGGCATTATCCCTCTCCCCATTCTGCGCATAACCACCAATAATTGCATTCCATGAGATGACATATATCTGAGGCATTTTTTCAAACACTTGATGTGCATACTCCACACTTCCGCATTTGGCATACATCATCACAAGGGCATTACCCACAAACATATCAGATTCTAACCCGCACCAAATTACGCAGTGATGTATCTCTTTAACTTGCCATAAAGCAGAAGATCCTAGGCTTGCACATGCCTTGAGAGCACAAGGAAATGTATACCCATCAGGTTGCAATCCATGTCTCAGCATCTCATAATAAAGCCCAAGGGCTTCTTCCCAAAATCCATTGTTGGCATACCCTCTAGTCATTGAATTCCATAATAGTACATTTCGTTTAGAAATTTTTCCAAACAGTTTTCGTGCATCCATTATACTTTCACATGCACTATACATATTCACAAGTTTGGATCTCAAATATAAACTTTGTTGTAACCCATATAACAAAATGTGATTCTGAACTAACCTGCCATCTTCCAATAGATCAACATATATGTTAAATTCAATTGCTATCTATTCTGCCTTGTCACATGCAAAATGTCAAATGCCCCCTCCATCTTACCATCTTTACAAAGTACAACAACTTTAGAGTTCATGAATGGAGGACTCCCGCAACCTTCTGGTTCATATTTTAGTGGTTTTGAATTGGGTTTTGTAGATTCAAGCTCGCAATTTTTTCTCTTTCACCATGTGGTTGTTCATTGGTACTCATCCTTCCGTTTCATTACCATTGCATATACTCAATCCCATAAAATATCTTTCTATTCTACTATCCATATATCCCAAAATGATCTATCGACTTCAATGAGATCTGATACCCAAAATCCTAGGGTATCCTGAATAGGGTATTGTGCTTATTTGAATTAAAATTAATTCCTGAATAGTGTATTGTGCTTCTGTGGATAAAATTAATTCCTGCAGGTGAGGCCCTCTTCATTTCCCATTAAACGCAGATTTTGTAGAGCACCACAACTGGAGAACAAGTCATACGATGACCAATCTCGAAAAAAATCAATGCATAAAACAAAGTCTCTGAAGCAATATGAGCACAACTTCTAAAACTGACACCCGACATAGGGAGAAAAACAACGAATATGCCAAAACTGCAACTGTAACAGATGGATGATCTCGTCCTTCTGAAACCACCTCCAGGAAAAATTTGTTCATTGGTCATCAAGACACTTGTTTATTTGCAGGAAGCTCAACAATGAGGAGGATTGTATATGAAAATTTATATAGGCTAGTCAAATTGAAAACCCTAAAACACAGGGTGATTTCAACCCTAGCCTCGATTTCTAAGAATGGTAGAGGGCGAAAGGGCCCCTAACTGGTTCCATTCATGCAAATCGAGGGGATCCCCTAAGCCGGATCTCCATATTAATTAAAACTCTTGTTGCCTTTCCAGACTAGGGGATCCTCCACTGTGGTTTCTATCAAATACTCTTCAACATCTAGAATGTCCCTATCTATCAAATGTTCCCTTCGACTTGGATGACTTCTTCCTTTCCTTTGATATTCAACGAGATTCCCAAGAGCTATGTTCTCCATTATTCATACGAGCTCTTGTTTCCATGATGCCATGATGCATCTTCTTACCATGATCATATCTGCAAGGACTTCTAATAGGATCCTTTTGAGAGGGACACCATCTCATTCATAATGGAGATCTATTACTCCCTTTTCCCTGATCCTTTCTTCAGCTTCCTTCACCCTTCTGGCGATATAGTATTGTTCTGTCTTGTCAACCTTCCCTTTCCTTTTTGCACATATTTGAGTCCTTTCAACTTGTCTTTCTCTATCTGGCATAGAGACCTCAAATTGTTGCACAAGGAAATTTCCATATCCCGAGGACACCTGACATCTTGCTTATTAAGAACGTAGATGATTATTTTCATATCATCTTTCTTAGATCTCCCAAATGAGATCTCATGAAGATATTTCTTCTTTACTGCATGTCAGAGATTGCCTTTCCTAATTTTTATATATCTCTTATCTGTCTCCTTTCTTGCTACATAGAGATGAGAGGACTTTTAAGAGTTCCTTCTCATGAGTTTAAAGGAGACTTGTTCACTAACTTCCCTTCTCTATAAGGATTTTGTCAATCCCTTTTATTCCATGCAAGATAACCTATCTATCCTATAGATCTTCTTGCATTCATGAAGTCATTTCAAAGAAAAAAGGATTACAAATATTCAACTCGCATTTTATTTAAGTGACACAAAACTCACATTCTGTGTCATTCAAATGTATACAAATCTTCAACTGAACCTAACAGCCCTCCAAGACTAAGAAAAATCCTCCAAATGCAAGAACACCGAAGTCTGCAAGCAGAATAATGAAGATATTCATGTCGGCTCGAAAATGAATTAAATTAAATAAATGGAAGTAATGTTGGCTCAATAAAATAGTCACGACGGTTCATGAGTTTATTTTCTTTCATATATATAAATACCCATCTAGGGTCAGCGAAAATGCATGAAGAAAAATTCTCGCATGCCTCTGAAATTTCACATATAGGAGCAAATCCACAGTAGGGTTTGACTACACCTCATTTGGGTTTTAGGTGCAGTCATGATCTCAGGTATATGGAGCAGGAAGGAGGAATCTCGGACAAGTATACAGCTACAGGTGAGGACAGGATCTTGAAATATCTCCGAGACCCTTTGCATGACTATAAGGTGCAGTTATCATATCACTGTAATCTCAGATGGGACATGTTAAAACTGGCAACTAGGGCCAAACTCCATGTGGGTCATCATATGTATGGTGGCTGATATTTTTCTTGGATTGTTCTCGTCAAGAGGTGTAGGATTTATCTAACGATCATCCAATTCCGACATGTATTCATGGAGATATGAATTTATTTATATTTCTTGACAATTTGTCAAGGTTGGCCAACAAGTAAAGTTGTGTTGCACACCCCCAACTAAACCCCAACATGGCATATAAATAGAAGAGACCTTGAGGGATTACTTCACTCATCTCATCCTCACATCTCTTCTCCTTGTCTTTTGGGTATACAAAGGAAAGAGGATGCATCTCTCATGTGAGAAAGAGGACGCAGTTAGGGAAGAAAGGACGCTGGAAGGTACAACAATCTTGTTTGGGGTGATTTAGGCCTGCGTTGACTAGCGTATTGCCTCCATTGACTACGGCTTTGTGTAGGCAACCTCTCCTAGGCTAGGGCTTGCCTACGTTGACTTATTGGAGAGCTGATTTGGGACAGTGGTGACTGGTTAGGGCTGGTTGTAGTATGTTGTAGCATTGATTGCTGTTTTGACCATATTACGTTGACTGTTTTGGGCTGCTTTCACTATTGTTGGATACCAAGTTCTCCTAGGTTGTCTTGGACACATTTGGAAGCTGATTGATCACCCTTTCTATTATTGTTAAAGGGTTTCATTACTACTATTGTAAAGCACAGATTGGTGATATTGTACTATCTCTCTCTCTCTGCTAAATTATTGAAGAATATATAAGAATTGATCAAAGGGTTTCCCCGAATTGGGGTTTGTCCCTGGCTAGTGCCACATCTTATGTCTCTTGTCTTGGCTTGTCTTTTCTTGTTTTCATTTATGTTCTATCAAGTTTTACTTTCATGTTAATGTGATTGCTATACTGGAAATTGACATTGGGCTAATAAGAAGAATTGAAGTAAACTGCTCTTAAGCATAGAACATACCATAATTTAACATGGTATCAGAGCTGAGATAAAAGCAAAGCCCAATAAAGAGCAAGAGAAATCACCAAAGACAGTGGAAAAATTCAAAAGGCTTCATGGGTTCCTCATCGTACTTCCCCGCCGAAGACAAGCTCCATGAGAAGTCTGACTATCATGGATGGAAGATGTCTTTTGATCTGACATTGGAAGAGCATGAAGTGTTGGACTATGTGAGAGGTAGAATTATGGAGTCTTCATCAAATGCACTAGCTGCTACAAGGAACAAGTACACTAAGGGTGAAGTCAAAGCGAAGAAGATCATCTAGGACTCTATTGAGAGTATCTGTTGGCCTACATTTCCAAGTTGAACACCTCCAATGAGATCTGTGATAGACTGGTAAGCTTGTTTAAAGTTAGTGATGCAAATCAAGTTTTGTTCCTCAAAAATAAGCTGAAGGATATTAAGAAGGGCAAGGATGATGATATTCAATCCTACTGGTTAAGGATCACTGAGATCAAGAATGATCTCCTATCGATTGGAGAGGTCATTGCTGATAGGGAACTAACTATCACTACTCTTGGAGGGCTCCCATTCAAATGGTATGTATTTAGAACCACTCTTATCAACAACAATCGAGTTTTAGGATTTGAGGAATCGATGGCAAGATGCATTCAAGAAGAGACAAGGATGGTGGAGCAAGAAATTCCTTCAAGCAAAGGCAACCCCACTGCTTTCTCCTCTCAAGCCAAAAGGAGAAATAATTCTAGGTCTAAAGGTCACTTCAAAGGAAAGACTGAATCAAAGGGTGGAAGGAAGGGAAGATGCTTTGCTTGCAATAAATTTGGCCACTATGTGAGGGAGTGTCCAAATAGGAAGGACACATCTCATGACGATGATCAAAATCACTCCCGGGGCAACTCCAACCAAAATCAAAGGAATGGCAGGTTCAATGGCAAAGGAAAGAGAAATGCAGGAAATCAACGAAGTGGTCAACCCTCCAAGAAAGAAATAAACTCCAAGTATGAATCAAATGTTGTTAACAATAAGCAAGATGAATATTATCTAATATCGGCCCTCTCCACTACCTCTCCTCCAAACTCGTCGGGAAATTGGCTTATTGATAGTGGTGCCTCAAGGCACTTCACTGGTTACAAGGAATCTCTCTCTAATCTATTAGAGACAAACTTGGAGATTATTCTTGGAGACAATTCCACCTATCCCATAAAGGGTGTAGGGAATGTTACTCTTCAATTAAATCATGGTAACACAATTCATTTACAAGAAGTCTTATATGTACCTAATCTCAATAAGCACTTGGTGTCCATTTCAGCAATGGAAGACAAAGCCTACAAGGTGGCCTTCATCGATGGCAAGGTATATGTGTGGAAAAAGAAATTTAAAGATGCTTTCACTCTTGGGTTTCAAGTTGACTCTTTATATCAAGTTAGAGGAAGTCCGTTGGGATTCATGTCTTGTGACACAACTCTACAGTCTGAACTATGGCACCAGAGGTCCCACCTTCATTATAAGGCTCTACCCAATGTGAGACAGATGGTGACACGGATGCCCGAGTTTAAAGTAGAGCAAGAAGGTGTATGTCCGGGATGTGTGAAAGGAAAGCTCAAAAGGGAACCATTCGCCTCTAGCCATAGAAAGACCTCTGACATTTTGCAGTTGGTTCACTCCAACATATCTGGTGTTATCACTTAAGAATTCTAGTTCCAAAATTTCTCGCATTACTTTGATGGTAAAGTTCGGTGCTATTCTAAGTTTGATTTTTGTTTTCCTTAGAGTCCGAGTCTTAGGAGTCTTGAGTCAACTATGCATTCTCATTCATCACCGGTCTCATAGCCATGTGTCAGTTTTGTTCAAAAGTTACTATGTGCCACAAAGCCCTTTAGGTGATTTCGTAGCACATGTAATCATTTTGAAGTGTTTTCGCAGCGCATAAATCATTTTAGCAGTTTCGCAGCGCAACATGTCTTAGGTGATTTCGTAGCGCATAATTCAAAATTTACACTGATTGCGCTACGCAATTGGAGATTCGTGCAATCTGCAGCGAATCTTTCCTAACTGTCAAATTTTTCAAGTTCAGTTATGGTTGCATCATTCACTGTCAGCTTATACACTCCACATATCATGTCCAACCGCTTATCTCCAACATTACAGCCACTAGGTACATCGGTACACACGGATTGCAAGTTCCAAGAGAGGCCAGGTATTCATAGTCTTAATGATGATTATATTTGTTGCATGAGGAACAAGACTACAAGTTTTCAATTTGAATCCATATTTATCAAGTGAGGCAGCCATTCAAGCGAGGCAGAAATTGAGGTTTAAGCAGCGCTAGCATTTCAAACCTCCATTACACTGAACCTTCATGGAGGGATCTGTTACACAAAAATTTCGTCACCATGATTATTTGCAGTCAGTATGGGTCTATCATCACCTCTACTGTCCTCCTAAGCAAGTCTCAGACCTTAGCTCTTCAAGTCAAGCTTTGGAAATGAGAGAAAGACATTAAAAATCAATGTAACTCTGGTTCCGTACTTTCTCTCACTGTCAGTTGCGGTCCTGCACCTTCTGTGTACAAAAATTGCGGACCTGCCCACTTTGTCCCTAACGGTGTAGGTGTGGACCCCTGTGAAAGTCAAAAGGCGCACGTTTTATCTTAAAAAACTCACTTTGGGTTAATTCTAGAGGTTTCTAGAAGGAATTTTGACGTGGATTGTTCTCTTTGAGGTGGTTCATGCATCCCAAAAAAGAAGGAGCTAATCCCTTGATGAGAGGATCTACCCCTTTGAAGGAGGGCTTTATCCCTTTGAAGGAGGACCTAATAACCTCCCTCCATTGCACTATAAATACAGGCATTGGGCTGGTTGCTGGAGAGGTTAGAAGCTGAACATTTTTGAGGGTAAATGCTGGTGAAATCAAGACTTCCTAGTTGAGCTTAAGAGGAGAGATCACATACCTTTTTGGCTTCATTGGGGAGTGAGTGAAACTTGTCAAAGTAGAGGAGACTTCTTGCTGGACCCTGGGAGGAGCTTGTACAACGTCAAGGCACAGGTTGTAAAGTTCTTCTTCTTTTGAATTAATACAATCAAACTCATTTTTCTCAACAAGTATCTCATGTTATTTGTTTCATGGACTCCTTAACTTTCATGTTAAATATGCTTTATGCAATTGGCTTTTCAGGTGCTATTTAATTTGTTTGCCTTGTTTGTGTTTGTAGATTCGCAACAAAGGAGCTCATTTGGATCGAAGGAGCGAGGGCATCCACAAGCTTGCGTTGGACCTAAGGTAGGCCCTAAAAACACTTGTTTGCCATTGTTTATTAAAGCATATTTAGAAAAAGATAGTGTGTGGTTGGTTTGCTTGTTATTAGGTCTTCTTTAGATTCTAGGAAGGTCTATCTTGTCCACAAGATCGACTTATTCCGTGTGACAAAATGGCGACCATACTGGGGACTTGATTGTTTTCCTTGTTTTTACTTTGACCTGAGAAACTGTGTTTTTGTTTCTGTTTTTGGCTTGTTGTGTGTAAAATTGGGTAGATTTTGTAGATCCAGGGTTATTTTTTGTTTTTCATAGCTTTGGGAGAGGACCACACCCTATCCGTTTGACACAGTGCGTACCTACCCGCAGCTTGGCTTTTAGCACAGAGCGGGACCGCACCTATGTCAACTGTGGGCCTACGGGCCCTGTCAACATTTTGAAAAACCTAAGATTTCCTTTGTTAGTCAGCTTAGTTTTTGTTTAGAAATTGTTATCCACTATCCAGTCCTGCATATAACTTGTCAAAGGCTTTCCTTAGGTTGATTTCGTTAGTGTTAGGGTTTTAGGTGAAATTCCTAGGAGTTTTGCTTGTTGGGCTTGTTTTTCATTTTGGTTGTGTAGTGGCTCTGAGCTTAGAAGCTGTAGGGACTTCAGATCACCTTAGTGTCTACCAGTCTTCTTAAGAGTCTGACAATTTATGAAATCTCCCCTTGTTGAGGAATCCGCTTTGAGTTTTCTCTTTACAAAACTTCAAAAAGCTTGTGTTTGAAAGTTTGGATTTTCATTTTCAAAAAGAAAACAAAATTGGTTGTTCTTGAATAATTTGTGATTCTGCATAAATTAGTCCTTAGCTTATATCTAGCTAAGTAAAACATACTTAAAAAGACTTTTAGTAGGCTTTGACTTCAAATAGGTTTTTATAATTTATAGATCTCAAAGTTAATCATTTTCATAGTTTTGAGTGTTTTATTAAAACATATAAAAATCTCTTTTTGAAAAAGATTGTTTTGTAGTGATTGAGTGCTTTGAAACGAAAAAGGGAAATTTTTGTGAAATAACTAGTTGTCTCGTTTTGAGTGCATTGGAAAAGGACAAAAACTCTTCTTTTAATTTGTTTAATTGAGAAAGATTTGTGTTTACAAAGTATTTGCATTCTCAAACTCTTTCTTAGTTAGAAGTTCATTGAAGAGAAAAAGATTGTTTAGATCATCTTAGGTGCATTTTTAGTGATTTTGAGTCAAGTCTTCATACCACGAGTTTCATCTCCGCACCTTTTGACTTAAACAAAAACCAATAAAAATTAACGCTTAAAGTAAAATTCACCTAGTAACTTTTTATTTCTAGGGCTCTAATACACCAACTTAGCGTAGGCTAGTGTCTTAGAGTAGGAGAGTAATTAACTCTCCAAGACAGTAAAAACAAACAAGTAGCTGTATCTTGTGGTAGGGAAGAAATCCAATTGTTGCATTTATGCTCTGGGAAAGCTCCTCTTAAAGGAGAAGCACGAGATCGTGTCCGAACCAGTGTGGGAATCAATCCTTTCTCATTGGGAACGACGCCAGATATTCACGTATTAAAAACGGTAAACCTCGGATTAACCATTGTCGAGGAGCCTGGGGTCACTTGTTGGTAAACCTTGGATTATGTCAAGGAGCCTTCAAGGGGATTGAGCTTGCTACTCTGCCCTTGCGTGCGTATCGGATCGTAGACTGTTCCCCCAGGTATATTTGTTTCAGTTGGTAACCATAGTGGCCATATTCTTTAGGACTCTTCCTGAGGTGACAGTGGTGGGAAGATCCCATTGTACCTGGAGCAGACGTCGGCTAGACTCACTTGGATTTTCTGGGAGGTTCTCTTCACTCGAGACGGTTAAGTGGAGGAACTTGTGCTAGTCTATTCATTAAGTAGGTTGCTGGGGTAACTGTTCCAACTGCCATTTCTGTATTGAACTCTGCGACGTTGGATTTCATCACCAACTAGTGTTTTCAGTACGGAAAGTTATTGTTTGTGTGTGTTTGATCTCCTAGATTCTTTAGGCGTGTGATTAAAATTTGTTTGGTTCTTTAGAGACTTTAGGTGCTTTTCATTGAGATTTTACTTTGTTTGCGTGTGAAGTAGTTAAAAGTTTTTAACTGTGGCTGAATTACCAAGGCAGTCCCGTAGACTTCGGGGCCAGTCTCCTGAGTTTATAAACGTGGCTGAGTTACTGAGGAAGTCTCATAGACTTCGGGGCCAACCTCCTGAGGAAGTACCGAGCCAGCTTGAAGGCTTAAAAGTCCTCGTAACTCCTAGAGACAGTAGAGTTGGGTCACCTGAGGAAGGAGAATCTTCTTTGATAATACATCCTGATTTTCAACCGTTAGTAGCAGATTATAATCCACAGTTAGTGTTTGTTTCCGAAATTGTTGGTAGCTTTTCATATACTAGTGATATAGGTGAGGAACCTAAAATATCCAAGCCTGAAAGTGAGTTTGCTGCTACTCCGACATCGGGGTTTGTTTCTCCAACTTCTAGTGGTCCTGGTTCACCTAGGGTAGAAAGAGTAATCACCCAAGATCTTCCTTCTGGACTTATTGCTATTGAAGAACTTGCTCCGGAAGAAGAAGTAGGCATCCCTATCCCTGAAAATCAACCTGTTATTGAACTAAGGGAGCGTGAATCAATTTTTTACAGTCCACCTAGTAGCAGTTCTTGGTATCTTTCTTTGACTAATTTCTTAGAAAAATCAGGGCTAAGTTTTTCACCACCTCGCGCTCCTTATCACCCAACACCTAGAGGTTTTTATACTCCCGTAAATATGTCAGGACAGTCATCCATGTTTACTCAATCGCCTGAATCTTTTTTGTACGGCAGTCCTTCTATTCCCTCCGAGTATCAGTCACTTTCTGGTATTTTTTCGGGAGCATCTCCTCAACCCATTGAGCAAGGGTTATTAACTGGAAGCAATGGTACTAAGCCGTTGAGCGTAGAAGACATTCTTATGATGTCAGGTTCTATTCCCAATCCTCAACCTCAAGGTGGTCAGTTATCGCCTAGGGGTCAGCCTCAATTAACGCCTGGGGGGCAACCTCAAGGTACACAATTTGTATCTGGGGGGCAACCTCAAGGACAGTACATACCTACGGGACAGTACATTCCTCAAGGTCAACCCCAGACTCAATATATACCCCAAGGTCAACTCCAGTATAAATTTATACCTCAAGGTCAACCCCAGTATCAGTACGTGCCTCAAGGGTATCAACCCCAAGGTCAGTACTCGAACTAAGGTTTCCAACCTGTTACACTAAAATTTGTCACCATGACTATTTGCAGTTAGTACGGCTCCATCAACTGTCATACTATCCTCCTTGGCAAGCCTCATACCTCTGCTCTCCATGTCAAACTCCAAGAAAGAGAGAAAGTCATTAAAAATCTATATATCTTTGGGTACGCAGTTTCTCTTAGCCTTACCTGCGTGTACACACTCCAAGTTCACAATACCTGCGTACTTGTACGCTCTGTATGTAAAGCAATGGGTGCGTACTCCTGTAAAGGTCAAAAGGCGCAAGTTTCACTCCAAAAAGTTACTTGTGGTCATTTCTAGAGCCTTCTAGAAGCTTGTTTGACGTGTATGAAGTGCCTCGAGATGGTTCATGTATCCCTACCAAAGAGGAACTTATCCCATCAAGAGGGGAGCTATCCCATCCAAAGAGGGGCTTATCCCATTGATGGTGGACCTGAATAACTTCTTCTAGAGCACTATAAATACAGGCATTGGGCCAAAGGGAGGGAGGTTGAAAGCTGAACATTCCTAAGGGTAGATGCTGCTGGAATTAGGACTCCCTTGTAAAGCTTGAGAGGAGAGATTCCCATCCTTTCCTAGCCTTATTTGAGAGTGGGTGAGCTGATCAAAGTAAAGGAAAACTCTTGCTGGACCCTAGGAGGGACTTGCACAACACCAGGGCTCAGGTTGTAATGGTTCCTTTTGTTACCTTTTAATGCAAATGAACTTATTTTTCTCAACAGATTGTTATTCATGGTTTGTTTCATATACTCCTTGGTCTGTATGATGGATATGTATTGTTTCATGAGTTTATCAGGTGCTATTTAATCTTTTGGCTTGTTAGTTAATGCAGGTTTCGAAGAGAAGGAGGAGCTCATCCGGATCGGCGAGGCTCGACTACTACAAAGCGTTGGACTAAAGGTATGTTAAAGATCCCCTGATTACTTGTATTTGCAATGCATGTTTAGAGAAAGGTAGCTTTATTTGTCTTGTTTGTCACTAGAAAGCTTTTGCTTCTAGGGAGGTCGGTTGTGTTCGCACTAACGACTCTTTCCGCATGACAAAATGGCAACTCCACTGGGGAATCCATTGATGTGAATGTTTTTTCCTTTGTATGAACTTTTGATCTGAGAAAAGTTATTTGTTTTCTGGTTTTTGGCTGTCTGACTATGTGTTTGGGTGGGCTAGCTTAGGGTTAAATTAGATTTTAGTTTTTCTTTGTTTTGCTAGAAGTACGCAGCCTCTGAGTGGAGCACAGTGCGTACGTGTACGCACGGTCGCTTTGTGCACAGAGCGTACCTGCACCTGTGCAAACAGGTCACCTGCGTACCCCTGTCAAAACTAAGAAAATTTCATTTTCCTTCTTTTTTGCCTTTTAAATTTTGTTTTTGATTTGTTTTTCTGCCCAGATCCACTAGTTTTCTGCCATAAATCTTCACCTAAGCTTGTTTCGTCAGTGTCGAGGGTTTTAGTGAAATTCATAGGGATTTTGCCTTAGGGTTTGATTTTTAACTGGTCCTGTAGTGACTTTGGCGTTAGAGGTTGTCAAACTTTGGATCTCCTTGGTTTTGTTCAATCCTCTTAGGAGTCGGGCCTGTTATAGAATTCACCCTTGTGAGAGACCTACCTTTGTGTCTTCTCTTTGCGAATCTCGAAAAGTTTGTTGGTTGAACTTTGAATTTTATTCTTGAGAAAAGAACAAAAAGATTTCGATTTTTGTTTTTGACTAGTTTTTGGTTCTGCATTAACTAGTCCTTAGTTACATTTTGACTGAGTAAAACATCCAGGAATCATCTTTAGTAAGCTTTTGACTCGTTAGATTTACTTTTAGGTGCTTTTCTCTTAGATTTGATTTTGAGTGGAATTGAGTTGATTTGATTGCCATAGCTTTTTTAACTTTGATTTTTGTTAAAGTAAGTTTTACATGCTTTATTAATTAGGAAAAAATACAAAAATATCTTTTGAAGGAAAGTTTGCTTTGGTAGCATTTGTGTCTTTGAAAGAAAAAGTAATTTTCATGAAGTGAATAGTGGTCATGTGTCGTATGTTTTGAAAAGATAAAGAGTTTGTTTCTTTGTTTTTCATTGCCAAGAAAGTTGTCTTTATTTCGAATTTGCATTCTCCAACTCTCTTAGCTAGGGAATTCATTGAAAAGGAAAAATTAGTGTAAATCATCCTAAGTGCATATTTTTAGTGGAGTTCGGTCGAGTCTACACACCATCAGTTTCATCTCCACTACCTTTTGTCTTAAAGAAAAACCATAAAATTAACGCTTAAAGTAAAATCAACTTAGTAACTTTTATTTACTAGGGCTCTGAAACACCAATATAGATCAGGCTAGTGTCTTGGAATAGGAGAGTAATTAACTCTCCAAGACAGCAAAACCAAACAAGTAGCTCATCTTGTGGTAGGATAAATCCAATTGTTTCATTTGTACTCTGGGAAAGCTCCTCTTAAAGGAGAAGCATGAGCTCGTGTCTGAACCAGTGAGGGGATCAATCCTCCCTCGTTGGGAACGACGCCAGACACGCACATATTACAAACGGTAAACCTCGGATTAACCATTGTCGAGGAGCCAGGGGTCACTTGTCGGTAAACCTTGGATTATTGTCAAGGAGCCGGCAAAGGGATTGAGCTTGATACTCTGCCCTTGCGTGCTGTCGGAGTGTAGACTGTTCCCCCAGGTGCATTTGTTGTTGTTGGTAACCTTAGTGACCATTATCTTTAGGATTATACCGAGGTGATGGTGGAGGGAAGATCCCACTGTACCTGGAGCAGACGTCGGCTAGACTCACTTGGATTTTCCGGGGGTTCACTTCACTCGAGACGGTTAAAGTGGAGGAACTTGTGCCGGTCTATTCATTAAGCAGGTTGCTGGGGTAACTGTTCCGCCCACCACTTCTGTACTGAATTCAACGATGTTGGGTTTCATCTCCAACTAGTGTTTTCGGTCCGGAAGGCTACTGTTTGTGCATGGTTTGACGCCCTAGATTCTTTAGGCGTGTGATTCAAATTTGTTTGGTTCTTTAGAGACTTTAGGTGGTTTGCTTTGAGATTTTACTTTGTTTGCGTGTGCAGTAGTTAAAAGTTTTTAACTGTGGCTGAATTACCGAGACAGTCCCGTAGACTTCGGGGCAAGTCTCCTGAGATTGTTACCGTGGCCGATTCGTTGAGGAAGTCCCGTAGATTGCGGGGCGAACCTCCTGAATAGGTCCCGAGTCATTACGAAGGTTTAAAGGTCCTTGTAACTCCTAGTGGCAGTAAAGTAGGTTCACCTGAAGAAGGAGAATCGTCGTTGGTAGTCCATCCAGATTACCAAGGTCTAGAAACAGGTTATAATCCCGAAGCTGTTGCAGTTTCCGAGCTTGCTGGTAGTTTTTCATCTACTAGTGATATAGGCGAAGAACCTGAAGTATATGAACCTGTTACTCCAACTTCTAGTGCACCTGATTCACCTAGGGTAGAAAGAGTCATCACCGAAAACCTTCCTGCTGGTTTGATAGCTATTGAAGAACTTGCTCCAGAGGAAGAATTAGGCGTATCTATCCTTGAATATCAACCTACTATTGATCTAAGGGAGCGTGAATCTATCTTTTACAGTCCTCCTAGAAGTACTACTTGGTACCTTTCGTTAACCAATTATTTAGACAACTCAGGGATAAGTTTTTCTCCGCCTCAAACTCCTTTTCCACCTGGAGGTATTTATACCCCTGTAAATATGTCTGGTCAGTCGTCCGTGTTCACTCAATCTCCTGAATCTTTCTTGTACGGCGGTCCTTCTGTTCCCTCCGGGTATCAGTCACTTTCTGGTACTTTTGCGGGAGCATCTCCTCAACCCATTGAACATGGGTTATTCGCTGGAAACAATGGTAATAAACCGTTGGGTGTAGGGGACATTTACATGATGTCAGGTTTAGTTCCCGGTTCTCAACCTCAAGGTGGCCAATTACCGCCTGGGGGGCAGCCTCAATTAACGCCTGGGGGGCAACCTCAAGGTACACAAATTGCGTCTGGGGGGCAATCTCAAGGACAGTATGTACCCATAGTACAATACATTCCTCAAGGTCAACCCCAGCCTCAATATGTACCCCAGGGTCAACCTCAGTATCAATATTTACCTCAAGGGTATCAACCTCAAGGTCAAGGTCAACCCCAGTATCAGTATTTACCTCAAGGTTACCAACCTCAAGGTCAATACTTGAGTCAAGGTTATCAACCACCTCAAGGTCAATCATATGTTCAAGGTACGGGAACTGTACCTTTCAGTTATCAATCCTATTCTCAATCCCGTTATGGATCTCAATATCCTCAACCTGTCATGGGTCAATACCCCAGAATGAACATAGTGTGGGATCCATCGCAAGTTCAACAGGTATTGCAACCAAGTATACAGTTGTCATCTCAAGCTGGACAACCTTTAGTTGCTGGTCCATCTCAGCAACCAGTCCAGTCTAATGTTCAAACTTCTGTAACTTCGGTAGTTACTCAGCCACCAATTCCACCTAGTACTCCATCTCAAACGGCTGCTGCAACTACCGCAACATCTGCTCCTTCCACCACACTTGCTTCTGGAGTATCGACAGCTCCGGTTTCTACTGTCTCTGCAACTACTCCTCAGACATCTGTACCCTTGTCTGGATCTACGATTCAATCTATGGTTCAGATGCCTGTAGGACAACCTGGTTTAAGTACGGTTGTCACTAGTCAACCACAATTCACTTATCAACCGTACCAGGGACAGTACCAATACGGGCCTGCTGTCCAACAGCCGGTTTACCAGTATCAACCGTATCCTGGGTACACTTATCAACAACCTCAACAACCCCAATACGGTCCGGTTAATCCTGGTTTTCCAGGAGGATATAATATCCCGAATGCGATTCCTATTCCAAGTTATCCTGGATATCCTCCTCCTGGGACAAGTCTTGTGACCCAGAGTTTTAGGGATCCTAATCGGCAATTACCGTTTATCGCAACTTTGGATTTACCAGACTTGTCGCGCCTAACAAACGATCCAATACAATATCTTCCGTTCTGGCCGCCAATGCCAAATAAGTTGCCCAGTGATATACCCAAGTTCGAAGGTAAGTCTGGAGAGGATCCGTCCAATCATGTGATGACTTACCATCTCTGGTGTGCTTCAAATTCCATCTCGGATGATTCGATCCGCTTAAGTCTTTTCCAGCGTATGCTCATTGGTCTCGCGGCCAAGTGGTACATTGAGTTACCATGGGCCTCTTTTTACAATTTTAGTCAGTTAGCTACCTCGTTCCTAACTCATTTTCAGTTGCCGGTCAGATATGATAATGGCACGGAGCTACTAACTTCACTAAAACAGTCGATGTCCACTTATATTTCCGATCATATACATGAATGGAGACGTCGACGGCGATTAGTGAAAGTTTTTATTCCGGACCAAATCTTAGCTGAATGGTTTGTTAAATCATTATTACCGAAGATTACTAAAGATGTAGCTAAGGCCGGAGTAGTTACTAAAGAGCAAGTAATTGCTCAAGCGCAGTACCTTGACTTAGTTTACACTCAGTCAGGTACGTTACATGAAAAGATCCCAGATCTTCCAAAGTCAAATCAAATCGTTGCTGCTCCTTCGAGATCTCATGCTGCTGATGGCATGATCTGTTCGGTCAATACTAAAAGCAAGAAGAAATCTTCAAAGAATTCTTCGCCCATTATAACCTTACCAGATTCCCCGACAGGAGAGTCTTCTCCTGAAATTTCCGCCGATATTCATGTTGTAGAATCATCTACGGCTAAATCAAAAAACGGTGGGAAAAATAAGGGTAAGAAGAAGGGTAAAGCAGACAAGACTCCAAAGGAGAAAACCGAAAAGTCGGAATCCAATGACAAAAAGCGCAAACCTCGATATCCTTGTCTTATTTGTGAAGAGGATCATTTTACAAGAGATTGCCCCCATCGGGCCGAGGTTGTGAAAATTGTCAAAGGTTCCTCAACTCCTGCTGTTTTGAAAGATCCATTTCCAAAGCAGGAGAGTAAGATGATAGGCTCTTCCTCGAGTGCCACTGAAGAACCCATATTGATGATGTCTCATGTAAGGATTGCGACTCGATCTCACGATTACGGTAGTAAAAGTCCTGTTGATGGATCGAAAGAAGCAGAATCTTCTCATGCAAATCCATCAACCTCAGCTCCTGGTTCCAATCCACTACAAATCGAGAAACCTAACCCTGACTTAGTAATAAAACCGCCCGCCAAGGGTGTACTTCGAAGGTCTGCTTTCAATCCACATGTGAGAGCAGCTCAGAGTTACAACATTGTTGAGGATTTAGTTGTTTCACCCTCAGCAATGTCGGCTTTAGAAGTGCTGCAATCATGCCCAGCACAGCGAAAATTACTTTTGTCGGCTATAGGAGCTGTTGATGTTCAGGACTCGAACCTGATAATCTTTGATCTAGAAAATAGTACATCGCGTCTCCCTCATCAGATGGCTTTCCAGATTCCAGTGATAGTCAAAAATAGGCCTATTCATCGGACTGTAATTGATGAGGGAGCTTCCACGTGTATTATGTCGATTCAGTGTTGGAGATCGCTTGGTTCTCCTTCGCTGAACCAATCCCCGACAATTCTTAAGGCCTTTGATGGCCGTGGGTTCCATCCGTTTGGCATTTTACAGGATTTGCCTATAGGGGTTGAAGGAAAAACCGTTAGTCTAGATGTGGAGGCGGTTGGTGCCCCTCTAGACTACAACCTTCTTTTGGGTCGAAGTTGGTCTTACGCTATGACAACGGTCGTTTCATCGGTCTTCAGAGTCATAAAGTTTCCACATAATGGCAAGATCGTGACAATAGACCAGCTGGCTTATTTTTCATCCGACCCAGCCTCTTCAGAGAGTATCCAGCATGTCGGTAAAACGACTATCCCTTATAAGGATGTTGGCGTAGGATTAGTTAAAGATTCTGGTTTACTGGGAACTTTTCCTTTTCCTCCGATCAACGCAGACCCTTCATTCGCATCCATTCATATGATTACTTCAAACACTATTATTTACGATGATCCTTGGATTGTCCCATCTGAATCTGAGATAGACTCATTCGGTGATGCAATGCCTTTGAGTCCATATGAAATTGCTTATGAGGTCGTGCAGTCTTTTTCCGACCCAAGTTCAACCCAAATCGACCAAATGAATGTGGTCCGTGAGAAATCCCTTTTCGCATCAACCTCGGAGTTAATAACGTTTCCCGAAGTTGTTTCATCTAATGAACAACTTTGTGAAATCCTGTGCGTAGACGATTTACCATGGGAAGATCTCCATCATAGATCTTCGTTTTTACCTGAGGATGATCGTTTTGAAAACAGTTTCTCATCAATCTTTACAGCTGAATATGTCAAAGACGCTCAGAGTCCAATGAAACATCCTGATTCAGAGCTGAATTTGGGAAACGTTTCTCGCACTATTCCCATTGACGATTCAGTGAAGCCTGGAATTGTTGAACACATTCATATAGGTGCCTCGTGTTCAGATGACGAAATTCAAACATACAAGGCCCTATTTCAGGAATTCCGCGACGTGTTTGCCTGGTCCTATGAGGAAATTCCAGGAATTGATCCCTCCATTGTTGTTCATGAGATCAAGACTTACCCGGACGCTAAACCCGTTCGGCAACGTCTGCGTCAGAACCACCCTCGGAAAGCGGTTGCAATTAAAGCAGAAGTTGAGAAGCTGTTGAAAGCAAGTTTCATTTATCCGATCCCGTTAACGGATTGGGTATCGAATATTGTTTCGGTTAATAAAAAGCAGGGAACAATAAGAATATGTATCGACTATAGGGATATCAATCGTGCTTGTCCCAAGGACAACTATCCAATGCCCTATATCGATCAAATAATTGATGATTGTGCCAACAGTGAAATATTTTCCTTTATGGACGGTTTTTTCGGTTACAACCAAATCAATATTCTACCTGCCGATCAACCAAAAACGGCTTTCATTTGTCCATGGGGGACATTTGCTTATTGCAAATTAACTTTTGGGCTTAAGAATGCCGGAGCCACTTTCCAAAGGGCGATGTCTTATGCATTTCATGACATCAAGCACATTGTGCAACCATATCTCGATGATTTGCCCGCTCATTCCTTACGTCGAGCTGATCACCTTGTCCATTTACGAGCAATTTTTATGAGGTGTAGGCATTATCGTATACGGTTGAACCCACACAAATGTGTCTTCTACATCGAAGTGGGACGATTGCTGGGATTTGTAGTTTCAAAAGCCGGCATTCGCGTCAATCCATCGAAGGTCGAATCTATCATCAAATTGCCTCCTCCTTCGAGTTTGCGCCAACTCCAAAGTTTGCAAGGGAAAGCAAACTTTTTACGCCGATTCATTCCTAACTACGCCGAGATTACCAAGGGTTTTACCCGGTTGTTGAAACAAAATGCTCAATTCTCTTGGGATGAGATAGCTCAGAAATATTTTGATACGCTAAAGCACGCGTTGACCCATGCACCGTTGCTACATCCTCCCAACTACAACCAGGATTACTTTTTGTACCTTGCCGCCGCTCATTCCACCATTGGAATGGTCTTAGTACAGGAAGATGAATTCGAAATGGAACATGTGATATATTATCTTAGTAGGACGTTAAATCCCACTAAGCTAAAATATTCGCATGTGGAGAAATTGGCCCTGGCAGCTGTTCAAGTTGTCCAGCGTTTTCGTCATTACATTCTTCTCCGTAAAACTACAGTCATTTCGGATTGCAACCCTATGATCTATATTTTGACTAAACAATTGCTAGGGGGCAAGTACTCTAAATGGATTGTTATCTTGCAAGAGTTTGACTTGGAGTTTGAAAAATCTAAGTCTAAGAAATCTTTAGTTTTTGCGGAATTGATGTGTGACTTCCCGCGTGCTGACACGGAAACTGTGGTAGAGGAACCCATTGCGGACGAATCTCTATTTCTCATCAGCACTTTAGATCCGTGGTATGGAGATATAATTGTCTATCTCCAAACCCAATCCTTTCGGCCCGAAGCTTCAAAGTCGAAACGCCGAAAAATTCGATTCCAGTCCCAACAGTACAAAATTATTGGAGATACTCTTTATCGTCGTGGGGCAGATTTGGTTTTTCGTCGTTGCTTAACTCATGAAGAGGCAGAAAGGGTTATGAATGACTGTCATTCTGGAGCGTGTGGCGGTCATATGTCTGGGTATGCCACAGCTCAGAAGGTGTTGCGTGCTGGCTACTTCTAGCCGTCCATGTTTAAAGATTGTATCATTGCGGTCCGAAAATGCCACAACTGTCAAGTGTTTGATCGCAAGATGCGCGCACCACCTGCTCCTCTCCACCCTATAATTGCCGTTGGTCCTTTTGCTAAATGGGGTATCGACTTTATTACATGTAACCCTCACTCGGCCGGGGGCATGCGTATATCATCCTTGCGGTTGATTATTTTACTAAGTGGGCCGAGGCGATGCCTACATTCGAGGCTGACGGCAAGACAGCTGCGATTTTCGTATTCAATCATATTATTGCTAGGTTTGGTGTCCCACACGCGATAATCACTGACCATGGGCACCATTTTCGAAACATTATGATGACAGAACTTACAAGCCAGCTTGGTTTGCGTCATGATAGTTCTACTCCTTATTATCCCCAAGCAAACAGTTTGGTTGAGTCCATCAACAAATTTCTAGTTATCATGATCCGATGAATCATTGGTATTCATTGGTCGAATTGGCACAACATGTTATTTTTAGCGCTTTGGGCGTACCGAACCTCAGTGAAAACATCAACAGGGTTCACTCCTTTCCAACTAGTTTATGGTTTGGAAGCAGTGTTGCCCATTGAATGCGAAATCCCATCACTTCAAATGGCTGTCGAATTTCTTCCAGCTACTTCTGAAGAGGAGAAGCATCTATTATACTTAGCTAAATTAGATGAGACTCGACGTGACGCTGGATTGGAAATCGAGACTCACGCAAAAAGGATGAAAGCTCAGTATGATCGCAACGTGACCCCTCGTAATTTTTCGGAAGGAGACCTAGTGCTATTATATGATCAAGCTAACGATAAACTAGGTGCTGGCAAATTCGTTCCTATGTGGCATGGGCCCTACATTGTCAAGCGAAAGCTAGCAAAAGGGGCCTATGAGCTGGTAGATTTTGATGGGGACTCTTTGGGTAAGCCCAGAAATGGACTTTACCTAAAGAGGTATTATGCTTAAATGATGGGTATGGAGACTTAGTTAGGTTAGTTTTTTTCTTTCTAGCTGGTGTGTTTGTTAGTATAGACAGTGTGCTTAGCTTAGAGAGTGTGTTTTTCGTCGTTATTCTGGCTTATCTTGGTTTTACTCTTGATATTACAGATGTCGACGCCTCTCCAAACGTACATTGGCTTTGCTGATGGTGCTTGTCGTAGTACACGGAATATCTCTTCCGCAGCTTGGGTTATCTATTCGGCCTCTGACGAGTTAGTTTCTATGCATGGGGTGAGCCTCGGTCAAACAACAAACAACATTGCAGAATACAGTGCAGTGATTGAGTTATTATCTGAATCTATTTCGTTTGGGATTCAGAGTTTGATAGTGAGGTTAGATTCTGAACTCGTTGTATTACAGCTTAATAGAGTATATGCCATTAGAAATCCAGTGTTATTAAGGTTATTTTTGAGAGTGCGCCTCTTGGAACGTGAATTTGATTACATTGAATATCAGCATATTCCAAGGTCATTAAATACATTAGCAGGTGCAATTGCTTCTCGAATGTTAGACAGACATTTGCGGTAATCATAAATGTAAATTTAAAAACATTTCATCATACATGTTTAACAAGATAAGCCGGTAATAATGATATATATATAGATAGGAGTGTGTCAAAAATATACATCGTCTTCGATCATAGGTTGAAAAACACCTTATGACCGGCAAAAATGATAAGTACAAAAAACCAAAAATGTCACATGTGTCTACAAAAAGTGACTAGCCAATCACTGGTGGTGCTCTCTATACGAGACCACTGCCCGCGCTACCCTACGCAGGAACCTCCTGAAAGGTCCTGGGACTGCGACCACATAGCGCTGAAGTCGGATAGGAATATCGTCTATAGTCGTCTCAGGTATGTCCACCGTGAGACGCTCTAGGTCCTGTTCCAGCTCGGCTAAGGTCTCTGCGGCCGCATATTGTGGGGCCAGTGCTGGTGGAACTGGTACTCTTCTCTCGAATGGCCGGAGATTGGCCGGACGCTGTGGACCTACATCTGCATTTTGAAATTTGTCACTGTCAGTTTTGAGACGATATAAAAACAAACAAAAAAGTAAATAGTTTAAAAAACTTGTGAAAAATGAAGTAACCTCTATCGTCCCATTGTTCTCCCTGTGGAAGAACCATGTCCGGATCACCGCGAAAATCTACTTCGGCATAAGGAAAGTCCTGAATCGCAAAGACCTGGTCCTCCAACCAGTGAAAGTAACCCGCAGGAAATCGAACAACTCCCGCTCCCTCATCAGGATGCCGGGCCATCACCGCAACCCATCGCATCAACTTTGGCTCCCGAGGAGGCCCAGCTGGAACAGTGAGATGCTGTGGGATCAGCATCAGAACCCTCTCTAGGGCAAAGCTCACAACTAGAGGCCCATACCCAAAGGTCTTTAATTGTTCGTTCTTTGCCCTAGTCAGTTGGCCCTTCATATTGGCCAACACAGCGTCACACCAATTGAAAATGGTGCCTCAGTAGCAATCTATCGCCATCCGCATTTGGAACCCAGTGGCAATGTGCAAGGCGGCTGTGCCGCAGAGTCTGGTAACTGTAAAGGCAATTACCATAAGTTTAGGTAGGGATATGTATTTGATTTCTATCCCTTTCTCCTGGTTCTGATTGTTGCACCACTCTAGCTGGAGGCTAGCAAGGGATTGGCCACCCGGCCTAGTCCCGGACAGAGTCAGTTGCTCGCCCCTATTAGGCAAACCAGTGAGAAAATATATGTCAGAGGGCTCTATCTCGAGCTAGTGCCCTCCGATGTAGAAGCATTGATCCTGGACATTCCACCTTTCAACCAGCCATTCTAAGAATCGCACCTGGGCCCTCATGCCAGGTATGGCCCAGTATTTGTAGAGACCGCATGCCTTCAAAGCATCAATGGAGGATTGATGATCTATTGCGGCCAAATCGACATCTTCGTGTTCTCTTTCGCACCAATCAAGCATGGTGGGCAATCTACACACCAGAAAACATTCATTAGAATTCATTAAATCAAAATTTGATGGTTTGATTTTGAGTTTTAGGGTTTTGAAATTGCTTTGCACGGAGTACGCACCCCGCGTTCAGAAACAGAGCGTATGGACGTAGCTGTTCTGAAGGTAGGCTGCGTACTCCGGCCATTTTCCCATTAACGAAAATGTCGGGGTATGCAGGTTGCCCGTTGGGCACCTGCGTACCCCGAAAGGCGGATCCTAAAACCCCAAAGCCCTCAAAAAATCAAACTAAGGCTTAAAATGAAATTCTAAACGGATGAAAACAAAGAGGAGGATGTTGTGAAATACCTGAAAGAGACGGCACTCGATTCCGACGGTCGGATTCTCCGCAAAGTCCACGGGAAGTTTCTTGCCAAAAGCCCTTTTCTCTCCCTCAACAGTAAAATGGTAAAAATGACATGGTAAAAGATCTTTTTATAGGTTTTTTGGATAAATGAATGCTAAATTTGTTTATTTTTCACCATGGAAGGATATTTCTCAATGCATTTTTGCTTATCTTAAACAGGTATGAGTAATGTGTCGTTTTTGTGCAGGACAATAGGACTTTCAAGGAAAATTATCATTTTTCACGAACCAAAATGTCAGAGTCATCTTTTAAGCCCTTTTCTAACTCCTAAAACATGAAAAGATCGCCGATCGTTTCTTTTACACTCGTTAAAATGGAATTAAAAGACGGTCCCTTTATAGCTCCTTTCTGACCGTAAAAAACAGGAAAAGATTGTCGGGTTTTTGTCGTTTCAAACTCGATATGGAAATAAAACGACGTGTCCTTGATCGCTTTTTAGTTTTCAAGTCAGAGGCACTAATCATGAAAGTACTCCTTGGTCGCAAGACTAAGTGGTTCTCTCAAGTATTATTTTATACTTTTTCGGGCTTGGGAGACACAACTTTACGAAAAAGTTCAACCTGGAGTCTTCTTTAGTTTTTTCAGACTCTCTAAAAATGAAAAACGCTGAGTTTCTCCTATACTGGACTCGTTAAAATTTCACAGTAAAGGACCTCTTCGATTACAAACAGGAACGGACCACTCCTTCTTAGGGTTCGAATCAAAACTAAGTTGGACTCATCCGAAGGATGAGCTTATAATCAAGCATATGTTATCCTCCTCAAGCTTGTAAAAAATAAAGAGGTACTTGCCAGAAATGGTGGGGGAAAAGAGAGAAAAATGAGCCCATTTGTTATCCTTTGTCTCAGAAGAATCCTTATTACCACTCTTGAACATGACACTTTTCATTCACCTGGGCTGGGAAATCCTTTGCCTCACAGTTGATCAAGCCACATTGAAAGTCTTTAGCCGGGTATTAACTTTGGGTCAAATGTCACCAAGCCATCTATCGTGTCGTTATGTGTTCAAGAGGTCTCTGTAATAAACATTCATCTGCAAAATACCCGTCATCCATCTTGACCATCCCTGAGTCAGTCCTTACAGTTACATTTCTTCAACTTGATCTATGATTTCGTGTTGTGGGCTTGCCTGCAACGGGTCGCTTTCTATCGACATCAGCACATTATCTAGAAAGATGACCTAGGAATCGTCAGTACCTTGAAGTCTGCATGCATCAATGGCAGGTTTCTCACCTTTGACGACAGTTTACATCATTGACTTTCGATCGAAGGATTCCGTGAAATGTTCGACATCAACTCATTCATTCACATCTCATGGATTGTACTGGGTACTTTGAGAACCATTGACATCACTGGTGGTCTCTGTTACACAGTAATTTGTCACCATCCCTATTACTCCTCTTGTCGTACCTTGGGGGACTCATCCCGGGAGTTATAAGAAGTGACAAAGTCTAAAAACACTTGCATTATGTTCCCCTGAGTATGTAATTCATGTTCCCTGAAGACACCTCCTACAGATTATCCCTAAAAAGTGCTCTTTTTCCATTGGCGCAAGTCCACAGTATCTTACCCGCGCCAATCATGGAGATCCTCAAAAGAGGGCGCGACCATTGGCGCTCTGTCTTAGAGCAACAGTCGCGCCAACCAAGTTTGGTCATGCTTTTTGCCTTAACGCACGTCCGACTGTTGTTTCCTTCATTACATGGAGCTTTTTGAGGATAAAAAATCAGTCTTATGTCGAGCTCTATCCTATCTCCATCTTTAATGGCTTTTGGGGATAATGTTAATCCACAATAGGTGTCCCGGTTCATCGTATCCTCCTCCCTTCTTCATCTATATAAGCTTGTCCTTATGCATTGGACAAGCTAGTGATAGTCATTAGTCATGGAGTGCTAGATGTTGAGTTCTTGAGTTCTTGGAGGAATGCTAGTGAATGCTAGAGAGGTTATGCTGCCGGAGAGGAGATGCATTGCAAGACACATATAGTTACTCGCCCAGCCAGGAGAGGTTCAACGTCAGAACCATGGTTGTAACTTTTCCTGTTTATTATTAATTAATGAGCGACTGCTATTATAGTTCCAATCTCATTGTCTATTATGGTGATGTGTTGATTTATTTCCTTTCTGACTGAAATATAGTTGTGCCTTGGTAGATGTTATGTTGGTATCTGTCTCTTCCTTTGCATGCGCAGGTGTTCGTTTATGATCTGCTGGAGCGAGGGAGCGGGAATATCAACTCTGCTTCAATCATAGCATTGGACTCCAGGTTGGTCTTCTTAATTCACCTTTGATGCATAACTAGGAACTTGCGTAGCAGCGTGGTTTGATTGTGGCTAGTTCTATTTTAGGCTAGTGGGATCGCCTCTGTCCGCAGAGGGGATTTACCTGACCAACAATTTGGCGACTCCGCTGGGGACAAGCTATTTGGAATTTGTCTTGCATGTTAATTTTCTTCTGCTTGCTTGAGTGAATGAGCTTCCTGAGTCAGTTTTGAGTTTATTCTTTACTGTTTGACCCATTTGAGCACTGTCAACCCGACCTGAGGTCGTATCATTTATTTTTCTAGCCGGCAAGCTTAATTGGCGCGGTTATTACTCTGACAGTCGCGCCAGTTGGCGCATGTTGCTCAAAGGCAACTCACGCCAATCCTGTGGTAGCGCAAGTTGTAGGCTGACAGTCGCGCCAGCCCTGTAAATTTTGCCTGTGTGTGGGTGGAAAGCTCTTTCAGTCTCTTTTTATATCTCTTACAGCCTCTGGAAGTGTGTTGAACCTCTGCTTGACTGGTCTTAGCCTTTATCCTTCAGCTGTTTGCTTATTTCTATTGATTTTCGTCTCAGCCCTAGGATATCTAGTGACTTTGCATGTCTAGCCTTCTGTGGGAAGTTTTGATCTCTTGATTATCCAGTCAACTTGTTGGTTGTTTTCTGCACCTATCCAGTGATTTGTTAAAGCTTGATCTTCTATACTCTGAGTAATTCACTTCTAACCTCTTTGGATTTCACTTGACTTCATTCAAACTTAGATTACATGGTTCAGTGAAAGTCTTTGTGTTTTTCCTTGCTTGCATAGTTCATTTTTGTGTTTCAGAATTGGTTCTATTTCATTGAGTGAACTTGGATTGTGCATATCTCTTAAGATTTGTTTAAATGCATCATGCCATCTTAAAGGAAAGAAAAACAAAAAAATATTTTGCATCATATTAGTTAGCATTTATTGTTATTTGTTGCTATTAAAAAGAAAAAGAAAAATTTCATTTCTTGTTATTAGCTGCATTAGGATCTTTGTTGTTTGTTGAGTGATCACTTCGTTTGTGTAAAGATCTCAACCCTCCTGTAGATAGAATTCATCGAATCAAATGATATAATTTTGGCATATAGTTTGCATTTAAGAAGTTTTTGAGATATCACATACGGTAGGACCAAAAAACTGAAACATAATCGAAGATAAACTTTAAAATAAACTCAATGAACATAACAACGCATTGGAACATAACGCAAATACTCTAGAGGTCTAGGTTAGAGACGTGTTCCGGCGTCTTTAAACCTGGTAGTTTATCGTCGAGTGGTTGGGTGATTCCTCCACGGTGAAACGATAGGTGCCAATACGGACTGTGCTCCCACGTACCGTCGTGTATATATTGGGAGACCCCTATAGGAATAAAGCCTTTATCCATAGGAAGCCGTGTCAGCCACCCTACGATTCGCGATGCAGTGAACACAGCATTCACGAAGATCGACCACCCGTACCCTAAAAAGTATTATGTGGTTTTGCGAAAAGTTTGGCACACCCTCTACCTAGAATTCCAGAGCAGTCACTTTTGATCCTTTTCGGACTCCTTAAACGAAAAGGTGCCTGTGAGCGTCTTGTCACTTCATGCTCATTAAATATTCGAAGGAGACTAGAGTCATCTTTTATCCTTTTCTCGACTCTTAAAAAATGAAAAGGTTAAGTTCAGTGTCTTAAAATTTATTGGCCACGATAACATCTACCCAATTAGATTTTGTTTGCGTTAGCTTGAGTAGGATTATTTCTCGTTCAATGGCAGCCTTCCCGGCGCCCACCGGCCAAGGTGTTCCTCCTTATGGGAACCCTCGTCCATTTCCTTCTGTTGGAAATGTCGGTGTTCAGTATATCGCAACATTGTCTTTGCCTGGGTTGACCATTGGTTTACCCGTATGGTTGTTTTCAAACTCGATGGTCTCAAGTGTGATGACTCCTGTTCCGCCACCACCTCCTCCACCCGAACAACACCATGTTGATTCTAAGGTGGACCCCTTCCCTTCTTCGCCCATTGTTGCGTCCTCATCTTCTACTTCGCCTGGTGAAACCGTGGATTTCAGTAACCAGGTGGCTAAGAAAAAGAAGAAGAAGACCAAAAAGAAGAAGTCTCCTAAGGGAAAGGTCGCATCTACCACGAAAATATCTGAAGTGGAACCACCTTCTGCTCCTCCGCGGAAGGCTAAGTCTCCTTGTCGATTATGCAAGGAGGACCACTTTCTTTCTGATTGTCCTGGTATTCCCAGGATCCTAGATATATGGTCCCATGACCCGACTCACTCCTTGTCGTCGCCAATCGACGATACCTTGTCAGTTGGTAAGAGAAAAGGGAAGGTTCGTTTCCCTTGTCGACTTTGTGAAGGTAATCATCTCCTTCGCCTTTTTCCACTTATGGATGAAGCCTCCCATCTTTTGGCAAGTCTGTCAGCTCCCTTACCCAAACTACCCGCTGGATATCAGTGTCTTTTTGCAACTGCAGATCATCTCTCCACTAACCAAGTGATCAAGCATGATTCCTCTTTGGTCCAGCCTTTTCTTCCTGAACCTAGCTGTGCTCCGCCTGTTCCAGACCAGTCCCTGGTCCAAACGAGTGTTGATTTACATTCATCATGTACGCACCACTCTATCATCAAAGATGAACCACCTGAGTCAAAACCAAATGAAAGTCCACAGTTCCAGATTACAGTTGACCCGGTCTTTCAAAAGGTCCAGCTTACAAGTGACCCGGTTTTGCCTACAGAAGTTCCATCCTTAGATGATCTTACACCTGAATCCAAACCAGACAAAAGTCAAAAGGTCCAGCTTACAAGTGACCTGGTTTTGCCTTCAGAAGTTCCAGCCTTAGACAATCTTACATCTGAATCCAAACCAGACAAAGGTCAAAAGGTCCAGCTTACAAGTGACCCGGTTTTGCCTTCAGAAGTTACCTCCTCAGATGATGTTATCACTGCAAAGAATGAAAATCCCACCGTCCAAATTCTATTCATCAACATAGACTCTAACGATCAAGTGAGCATCCCTCTCATTCCTTCGCACCAGGAAGAAAGTCCATCAGAATCATATCTGGTTGTCTATCCAGTCCCACCTCCAAGCAACCTAGTTGTTTCCTTCAATTGGGATCAACTAGTCAATCCTCGGTTACCAGCCTCCATACCATTTCGAATTATAGTCCAAGTCTACCGCATGGTTATGGCCGGTACAATTATTGATGAGGGATCTCCTGTGAGTATCCTTTCTTCAACAGCTTGGGAAGCACTTGGTTCCCCACTGCTTCTGCCTGAGATGAGAAACCTTACAGGTTTCCATCGAGAAACCACTCGACATTTAGGAATTCTTCCCAATGTACCTATCACGTTAGAAGGGAAGACTATTCAAATGGGTGTCATGGTAGTCCAAGGTCCGTTAGATTACAATTTACTCCTTGGACGAGACTATATTTATCGCATACGTGCTATTGTGTCCTCACTCTTCAGAGTGATGTGTTTTCCGCATGAAGGAAGGACGATCAAAGTCGTAGACCAACTTTCATTCCCCGGTTCACACTTCACATATAGTCATCTACCATTCCTAAATGGTCTTATTTCCACAGGAAATGCCCCAGCATCCACTCCGTCATTCTGATGATGGTAGCTGGCCCGAGGGGGCATGCATCCTCCTTCAAAATCGAGTCTTTCCAAGTAAACCTTCATTCCATCCACTCCGTGAATTCCATGAAGCTTGGGGGGCATGTACCTCGATTTTTATGATCATGCTGGGGGCATGCAACAAAAAAAATTTTAACAAGCAAAGTTCTCCATGGTTCAAGCTTGTGTAAAAATGAACCCATTTACATCCCGTGATTGCCTTTTATCCGCTAAATTCTGCTAGATGAGCCTTGGTTGTTTCATTCCATCGCCACCATCTTTTTGGCCGATCATATGCTTTCACTTGGTTGTTTCTCCTTTCCTGAGGAACCGCAGAGATGAGTGGTTTTATTAGCCAGCCTCTTAACCTTTACATGTTTCGAGCAAGTTCCACCATTACCGGAACCAGTTGCTATCCTTTATACCACTCGTTCCTTCAGGACGAGTCGCCTTTACGCTCTTTTCTGACTCGTAAAATATGAAAAGATTGCCGAGTATTTTTCCTTTTTGACTCGTTAAAGAAAATAAAAATGGAGGTCCGCTTTCAGCTCTTTTCTGACCATTTAAAGAGAAAAAGATTGCCGAGTCGCTCCTCTTGACTCGTTAAATGTTAATAAGGGGCGGTCGTTTTAAGTTCTTTTTGACGACCGTTAAAACATAAAAAGATTACCGGGTTTTTGTCGTTTCAAACTCGTTAATGGTTACGAAACGACATGGTTTTGACTGCTTTTTTACTTTTTCAGGTCGAAATCACTAATTATGAAAAGTACTCCTCGATCGTAATGATCGGGCGGTTCTTTCCGGTATTATTTTATACTTTTTCGGGCCCGAGAGACACAACTTTATGAAAAAGGACATCCCTGGAGTTTCCTTTTCTGCTGCCTTTTCAAACTTTCTAAACATGAAAAGACGCCGAGTTCTTCCTTTGTCAGACTCGTTAAAACTTAATGACATCGGATTTTGTCACAACACAAGCATATGCTATCCCCATCAATCTTGTTAAAAATAACTGGGGTACTCGCCAGAAATGGCGGGGGGAAAAGAAAATTTTTGAACCATAATTATTACCGTGACAGCAGTATGTCGCTCTTGAACATGGCACTTTTTTGCTTTCATGTCCGGGGTGGGGATATGTCATCTCATATCTTTCACTTGCTTCCATGGACTTGGGTACCTTATTTGACCTCTCATCCACTCATTGCCTCGTCATCATGACCTTTGATACATTGATGTCAAATACTGCCAATTCCGTTAATGTGTCGCCAATATGTTCAAGAGAAGTTGACCTCTGCAAAGAAACAACCTCCCTCTGATAGTTCGCACAATCTTGATTCACAACATTATCTCTCTGTCTCGTATCGATGATGTGGGAAACATTATGGCCCACCTTCGATCAAGGTCACTTCCTGTCGACTTCGACTCATTATCCAGGAAGTTGATCTAGAGACTCCTTTCCGGTGCCTTGGAGCCTGCATGCCTCAATGGCCGGTTCTTCGTGTTCGACGTGAGGTTTTCATCACTGGCCTCCGATCGAATGATTCTACAGGTGTTCGACTTCAGATCATTGATTCACACGCCGTAGATTGTACCTATAGTACCTTGAGGGCCATTGTCATTATTGGTGGTACCTCTCGCGTCTGTTAACAGTTTCCACTATTGACTTGTAATCAGACGATGTTCATGCATGTTCGACTTCAGCTCATATATTCACATGTTTGAACTTGTACTCTTGTTCGGGTCGAGATGGAGCACAAGACCCTGGATTGTGTCTGTTGTAATCCAGGAGTGATTCTTGATACTTGACTCATTCACTGGATGGCTGCGACCATGCCTGAGTCAATTCATTGATCCTAACCAGATGGCTGTGTCCATACTATGGATCTAGATTATTTATGTACTCTCTTATGGATGGCTGCGACCATACCACGTACATCATTTAATTGAACTTTCAGTCATGTCTCTTAATACAGATCCTCGGCGGCAGTAACTACATGTGTTCTTATGTGTTCTTGTGTGTTCTTGTAAAGCATTTCACCCCTCTCCACCTCTCGGACTTCATGCTTTAGGGGGCATCTGTTACACAGTAATTTGTCACCATCCCTATTACTCCTCTTATCGTACCTTGGGGGACTCATCCCGGGAGTTATAAGAAGTGACAAAGTCTAAAAACACTTGCATTATGTTCCCCTGAGTATGTAATTCATGTTCCCTGAAGACACCTCCTACAAATTATCCCTAAAAAGTGCTCTTTTTCCATTGGCGCAAGTCCACAGTATCTTACCCGCGCCAATCATGGAGATCCTCGAAAGAGGGCACGACCATTGGCGCTCTGTCTTAGAGCAACAGTCACGCCAACCAAGTTTGGTCATGCTTTTTGCCTTAACGCACGCCCGACTGTTGTTTCCTTCATTACATGGAGCTTTTTGAGGATAAAAAATCAGTCTTATGTCGAGCTCTATCCTATCTCCATCTTTAATGGCTTTTGGGGATAATGTTAATCCACAATAGGTGTCCCGGTTCATCGTATCCTCCTCCCTTCTTCATCTATATAAGCTTGTCCTTATGCATTGGACAAGCTAGTGATAGTCATTAGTCATGGAGTGCTAGATGTTGAGTTCTTGAGTTCTTGGAGGAATGCTAGTGAATGCTAGAGAGGTTATGCTGCCGGAGAGGAGATGCATTGCAAGACACATATAGTTACTCGCCCAGCCAGGAGAGGTTCAACGTCAGAACCATGGTTGTAACTTTTCCTGTTTATTATTAATTAATGAGCGACTGCTATTATAGTTCCAATCTCATTATCTATTATGGTGATGTGTTGATTTATTTCCTTTCTAACTGAAATATAGTTGTGCCTTGGTAGATGTTATGTTGGTATCTGTCTCTTCCTTTGCATGCGCAGGTGTTTGTTTATGATCTGCTGGAGCGAGGGAGCGGGAATATCAACTCTGCTTCAATCATAGCGTTGGACTCCAGGTTGGTCTTCTTAATTCACCTTTGATGCATAACTAGGAACTTGCGTAGCAGCGTGGTTTGATTGTGGCTAGTTCTGTTTTAGGCTAGTGGGATCGCCTCTGTCCGCAGAGGGGATTTACCTGACCAACAGTCTCTCTCACACTTGTTAACAATTTACATCATTGACTGGTAATCAAGTGGTTTCTACCATGTTCGACATCAACTCATTTATTCACATGGATAGAATCGTACCTGTTCGGGAAGTAGAAATGAAGACCCTGGATCTAGTTTCCACCATCCAGACTGCGAGGAGTTTTGTATTCATTATACAGTAGACTAATCATAAACAGATGGCTGCGTCCATACTGTGTCTACAAAAGTCTATGATTATGATGTACTGCAAAATCATTCCTGTATCAGAGCAGTAGATAGTCAATTAGTTAAAGTTTTCAATCTGAGTATGGGAATGCCTACCTCAGCGATGATATGATCATATATATGTATTTTGTGTTGAATACTTGCAGGTTCCGACTGGGCTCTCCACAAGATAATCCTTGAAATGATAAAGTACTTCACCCTTCCTAGATAAAATGAAACCCTTATCTACTACAGGCTTCGCACTTTAGGGGGCAATCTGTTACACTAAAATTTGTCACCATGACTATTTGTAGTTAGTATGGCTCCATCAACTGTCATACTATCCTCCTTGGCAAGCCTCATACCTCTGCTCTCCATGTCAAACTCCAAGAAAGAGAGAAAGTCATTAAAAATCTATATATCTCTGGGTACGCAGTTTCTCTTAGCCTTACCTGCGTGTACGCACTTTAAGTTCACAATACCTGCGTACTTGTACGCTCTGTATGTAAAGCAATGGGTGCGTACTCCTGTAAAGGTCAAAAGGTGCAAGTTTCACTCCAAAAAGTTACTTGTGGTCATTTATAGAGCCTTCTAGAAGCTTGTTTGACGTGTATGAAGCGCCTCCAGATGGTTCATGTATCCCTACCAAAGAGGAACTTATCCCATCAAGAGGGGAGCTATCCCATCCAAAGAGGGGCTTATCCCATTGATGGTGGACCTGAATAACTTCTTCTAGAGCACTATAAATACAGGCATTGGGCCAAAGGGAGGGAGGTTGAAAGCTGAACATTCCTAAGGGTAGATGCTGCTGGAATTAGGACTCCCTTGTAAAGCTTGAGAGGAGAGATTCCCATCCTTTCCTAGCCTTATTTGAGAGTGGGTGAGCTGATCAAAGTAAAGGAAAACTCTTGCTAGACCCTAGGAGGGACTTGCACAACACCAAGGCTCAGGTTGTAATGGTTCCTTTTGTTACCTTTTAATGCAAATGAACTTATTTTTCTCAACAGATTGTTATTCATGGTTTGTTTCATATACTCCTTGGTCTGTATGATGGATATGTATTGTTTTATGAATTTATCAGGTGCTGTTTAATCTTTTGGCTTGTTAGTGAATGCAGGTTTCGAAGAGAAGGAGGAGCTCATCCGGATCGGCAAGGCTGGACTACTACAAAGCGTTGGACTAAAGGTATGTTAAAGATCCCCTAATTACTTGTATTTGCAATGCATGTTTAGAGAAAGGTAGCTTTATTTGTCTTGTTTGTCACTAGAAAGCTTTTGCTTCTAGGGATGTCGGTTGTGTCCGCACTAACGACTCTTTCCGCATGACACAACCACCCTCCGGTCAAACGTATGTTCAAGGAACAAGAAATGTACCTTTCAATTATCAATCCTACCCTCAACCCGGTTATGGTCCTCAATATTCTCAACCTGTTATGGGTCAGTACCCCGGAATGAATATAGTGTGGGATCCATCACAAACTCAATAGGTGTTGCAGCCAAGTGTACAGTTGTCATCTCAAACTCGACAACCCTTAGTTTCTGGTACACCCCAGCAACAAGTCCAGTCTAACATTCAAACTTCTATACCTTCGGTAGTTTCTCAGCCTGGGCCTAGTACACCTCGTACTCCGCCTCAAACGATTGCTACAACTGCCGCAACATCCGTTCAATCTACCCCACCTACCTCTGGAGTATCGAGAGCTCCGGTTTCTACTGTTCCTGTATCTACTCCTCAGACATCTTTACCACCGTCTAGATCTACGATTCAAACTTCAATTCAGATGCATGTAGGACAACCTAGTTTAAGTACGGTTGTCACAAGTCAACCACAATTCACTTATCAACCGTACCAGGGACAGTACCGATTTGGTCCTGCTATGCAGCAGCCAGTCTATCAGTATCAACCGTACCCTGGGTACACTTATCAACAACCTCAACAACCCTAGTACGGTCCGGTTAATCCTGGTTTTCCGGGAGGATACAATATCCCAAACGCAATTCTTATTCCTAGTTATCGTGGATATCCTCCTCTTGGGGCTGGTCTCATGACCCAGAGTTTTAGGGATCCTAATCGTCAGTTACCGTTTATCGCAACTTTGGACTTGCCTGACTTGTCGCGCCTAACGAACGATCCCATTAATTATCTTTCGTTTTGGCCGCCAATGCCGAATAAGTTGCCCAGTGACATTCCCAAGTTCGAAGGTAAATCAGGAGAGGACCCGTCGAATCATGTGATGACTTACCACCTTTGGTGTGCGTCTAACTCCATTACAGATGATTCAATCCGTCTTAGACTTTTCCAGCGCACTCTAATTGGTCTCGCGGCCAAGTGGTACATTGAGTTACCGCGAGGCACTTTTTATAATTTTATTCAGTTAGCTACCTCGTTTTTAACTCATTTTCAGTTGCCAGTCCCATATGACAATGGCACGGAATTGTTAACTTCGCTTAAACAATCAACATCCACTTACATTTCCGATCATATTCATGAGTGGAGACGTCGACGGCGTTTAGTGAAGGTATTTATTCCGAATCAGATCTTGGCCGAGTAGTTTGTAAAATCTTTGTTGCCAAAGATCACTGAAGATGTTGCTAAAGCCGGAGTTGTTACTGAGGAGCAAGTGATTGCTCAAGCACAGTACCTTGACTTAGTCTATACTCAGTCAAGTACGTTACACGAGAAAATCCCTGATCTTCCCAAGCAAAATCAAATCGTTGCAGCTCCTTCGGGATCTCATGCCGACGATGGTATGATTGGCACGGTTAACACTAAAAGTAAGAAGAAATATTCCAAGAATTCTTCTCCCATCATAACCTTTCCTGATTCCCCGACAGGAGATTCTTCTGCAGAAATTTTTGCCGATATTCACATTGTAGAGTAATCTACAGCCAAATCAAAATCCGGTGGGAAGAAGAAAGGAAAGAAGAAGAATAAAACGGAAAAAAGTTCAAAGGAGAAACCTGAAAAGGCGGAATCCAATGATGAAAAGTGCAAACCTCGTTATCCTTGTCTCATTTGTGACGATGAGGTGGCAAAGGTGGCAAAGGTTGTCAAGGGTTCCCAAACTCCTGCTGTTTTGAAGGATCCTTTTCCAGCTCAAGGCAGTAAGATGATAGGTTCATCCTCGAATGCCAATGAAGAACCCATACTGATGATGTCCCATGTTAGGATTGCGACTCAATCACAAGATTATGGTAGTAAAAGTCCTGTTGATGGTAAAGAAGCAGAATCTTCTCATTCTAATCCATCAACCTCAGCTCCCGGTTCCGATCCACTACATATCGAGAAACCTAATCCAGACTTGGTAATCAAACCGCCCGCCAAGGGTATACTTCAAAAGTCAGCTTTCAATCCACATGCGAGAGCCGCTCAGAATTATAACATTGTTGAGGGTTTAGCTGTTTCACCCTTAGCAATGTCGGCTTTGGAAGTGCTCCAATCATGTCCAGCACAACGTAAATTACTTTTGTCGGCTATAGGAGTTGTTGATGTTCAAGACTCGAACCTAATGATTTTCGATCTAGAAAATAGTACACCGCGTTTGCCTCATCAAATGGCTTTCCAGATACCAGTGATAGTCAAAAACATGCATATTCATCGGACTGTAATTGATTAGGGAGCCTCAACGTGTATTATGTCGATACAGTGTTGGAGATTGCTTTGTTCTCCTTCGCTAAATCAATCCCTGACGATTCTAAAGGCCTTTGATGGCCGTGGGTTTCATCCTTTTGGCATTCTACAGGATTTACCTATAGGGGTTGAAGGAAAAACCGTTAGTCTAGATGTGGAGGTTGTTGATGCCCCTCTAGATTACAACCTTCTCTTGGGTCGAAGTTGGTCTTACGCTATGACAGCGGTCGTTTCATCGGTCTTTCAAGTAATAAAGTTTCCACATAATGGAAAGATCGTAACAATAGACCAGTTGGCTTACTTTTCATCTGACCCAGCCTCTTCTGAGAGTATTCAACATGTCGGTAAAATGACTATCCCATATAAGGATGTTGGAGTAGGACTAGTTAAAGATGTCGGTTTACTGGGAACTTTTCCTTTTCCTCCGATCAACGCATCGTCTTCATTTTCAACCATTCATATGATTACATCAGACACCATTTTTTATGATGATCCTTGGATCGTTCCTTCTGAATCTGAGATAGACTCATTTGGTAATGCCATGCCTTTGAGTCCATATGAAATTGCCTATGAAGCCGTGCAATCGTTTGCCAACCCATGTTCAACCGAAAATGACTTAATGAATGTGGTCCATGAGGAATCACTTTTCACATCAACCTCGGATTTAACCACGTTTTCTGAACTTGTTCACTCTGATGAGCAAATTCGTGAAATCCTATGTGTAGATGATTTACCATGGGAAGATCTCCATCACAGATCTTCATTTTTACCAGAGGATGATCATTTTGAAAATGATTTCTCATCAATTTTTACAACAGAATATGTCAAGGAACCTCATAATCCAATGAAACATCCCGATTCAGAGTTAAATTTGGGAAACATCTCTCGAACTATTCCTATTGACATTTCGGTTACGCCCAGAATTTTTGAGAACATTCATATAGGTGCCTCGTGTACAGATGACGAAATTCAATTATATAAGGCCCTATTTCAAGAATTCCGTGACGTGTTTGTCTGGTCCTATAAGGAAATGCCAGGAATTGATCCCGTAATTGTTGTTCATGAGATTAAGACTTACCCGGATGCTAAACCTCTCCGGCAACGTTTGCGTCAGATTCACCCACGAAAAGTTGCTGCAATTAAAGCAGAAGTTGAGAAACTATTGAAAGCAGGTTTCATTTATCTGATCCTGCTAACGGATTGGGTATCGAATATTGTTTCGGTTAACAAAAAACAGGGAACAATAAGAATATGCATCGACTATAGGGACATTAATCGAGCTTGTCCAAAGGACAATTACCAACTCCCTATATATATCAAATTATTGATGATTGTGCCGGCAGTGAAATATTCTCCTTTATGGACGGTTTTTCCGGATACAATCAAATCAAAATTCTACCTGTCGATCAACCAAAAACGTCTTTCATTTGTCCATGGGAGACATTTGCTTATTTCAAGTTACCTTTTGGGCTTAATAATTCCGGAGCAACTTTTCAAAGGGCGACGTCTTATGCGTTTCATGACATCAAGCACATTGTGCAACCCTATCTCGATGACTTGCCTACTCATTCATTACATCGAGTTGATCACCTCGTCCATTTACGAGCAATCTTTATGAGGTGTAGGTATTATCGTATTCGGTTGAACCCACACAAATGTGTCTTCTGTATAGAAACGGGTCAATTTCTGGGGTTTGTAGTTTCTAAAGCTAGCATTCGCGTTGATCCCTCGAAGGTCGAAGCTATCATCAAATTGCCTCCCCTTTCGAGTCTTCTCCAACTCCAAAGTTTGCAAGGGAAAGCAAACTTTTTACGACAATTCATTCCTAACTACGCCGAGGTTACAAAGGGTTTTACCCAGTTGTTGAAGCAAAATACTCCATTCTATTGGGATGAGATAGCTCAGAAATATTTTGATGCAATCAAACACGCGTTGACCCATGCACCATTGTTGCATCCTCCCAACTACAACCAGGATTACTTCTTGTATCTCGCCGCCTCTCATTCCACCATTGGAATGGTCTTAGTTTAGGAAGATGAATTTGGAACTGAACATGTGATATTACCTTAGTCTAACTTTAAATCCAACTGAGCTGAAATACTCACATGTGGAGAAATTGGCATTGGCAGCTGTTCAAGCTGTCCAACGTTTTCGTCACTACATTTTACTACGTAAAACTACAGTAATTTCGGATTGCAACTCTATGATCTACATTTTGACCAAGAAATTGCTAGGGGGCAAGTACTCTAAATGGATTGTTATCCTGCAGGAGTTCAACTTGGAATTTGAGAAATCTAAGCCTAAGAAATCTTTAGTTTTTGCGGAGTTAATGTGTGACTTCCTGCGTGCTGACACGGAAACTTTGGCAGAGGAGCCCATTGCGGACGAATCCTTGTTTCTAATCAGCACTTTAGATCCGTGGTATGGGAATATCATTGTTTATCTCCAGACCCAATCCTTTCGGCCAGAAATTTCAAGGTCAGAACGTCGAAAAATTTGATTCCAGTCCCAACAATTCAGGATTATTGGAGATACTCTTTATCACTGTGGGGCGGACTCTGTTTTTCGACGTTGCTTAACTCACGAGGAAGCTGAAATGATTCTAAATGACTGTCACTCTGGAGCGTGTGGCGGTCATATGTCTGGGTTTGCCATAGCCCAAAATATATTGCACGCTGGCTACTTTTGGCCGTCTTTATTTAAAGATTGTATTACGGCGGTCCGAAAATGTCACAACTGCCAAATTTTTTATCGAAAGATGTGCGCTCCACCTGCTCCTCTCCACCCTATAATTTCCATTGGTCCTTTTGCCAAATAAGGTATCGATTTATTACATGTAACCCTCACTCGGCCGGGGGGCATGCGTATATCATCCTTGCGGTAGATTATTTTACTAAGTGGGCCGAGGCGATGCCTACATTTGAGGCAGGTGGCAAGACAGCTGCAATTTACGTGTTCAATCATATAATTGCTAGGTTTGGTGTCCCGAAAACAATAATCACTAATCATGGGCGCCATTTTCGAAACGTTATGATGACCGAACTTACAGGCCAGCTTGGTTTACGTCACGACAGTTCAACCCCTTATTATACACAAGCGAATGGTCTGGTTGAATCCATCAACAAAGTTTTAGTTATCACGATCCGACGAATCATTGGGATTCATCGGTCGAATTGGCACAACATGCTATTTTCAGCGCTTTGGGCGTACCGAACTTTAGTAAAAACATCAACAGCGTTCACTCCTTTCCAACTAGTCTATGGTTTGGAAGCTGTGTTACCCATTGAATACGAAATCCCGTCACTGCAAATGGCCATCGAGTTACTTCCAGCCACTTCTGAAGAGGAAAATCGTTTGTTATACTTGGCTCAATTAGATTAGAATCGACGTGATGCTACATTGGCGATCGAGACTCACGCAAAATGCATGAAAGCTCAGTATGATCGAAATGTGACCCCTCGAAATTTTTCGGAAGGAGATCTAGTCTTAGTTTACGATCAAGCTAATGATAAATTAGGCGCTGGAAAATTCATTCCTATGTGGCATGGTCCCTATGTTGTCAAGCGAAAGCTAGCCAAATGGGCCTATGAATTGGTAGACTTTGACGGGGACTCTTTGGGTAAACCCAGAAATGGTCTTTACTTGAAGAGGTATTATGCTTAAAGGATGGGTATGGAGATTTTTAGTTAGGATAGTTTTTCTTTCTAGCTGGTGTGTTTTAGTTTAAACAGTGTGCTTAGCTTAGAGAGTGTTGTTTTTTTGTCATTATCCCTGCTTATCTTGGTTTTACTCTTGATATTGCAGATGTCGATGCCTCTCCAAACATACATTGGTTTCGGTGATGGTGCTTGTCGTAATACACGGAACATCTCTTCCGCAGCTTGGGTTATCTATTCGCCCTCTGACGAGTTAGTATCTATGCATGGGGTAAGCCTCGGTCAAACAACGAACAACATTGCCGAGTATAGTGCAGTGATTGAGTTATTATCTGAATCTATTTCATTTGGGATTCGGAGTTTGATAGTGAGGTTAGATTCTGAACTCGTTGTATTACAGCTTAATGGAGTGTATGCCATTAGAAATCCAGTGTTATTAAGATTATTTTTGAGAGTGCGTCTCTTGGAACGTGAATTTGATTATATTGAATATCAGCATATTCCAAGATCTTTAAATACATTAGCAGATGCAATTGCTTCTCGAATGTTAAATAGACATTTGCAATAATTATACATGTAAATTTAAAACCATTCCATAACATGATTTACAAGATAAGCCAGTAATAGTGATATATATATATATAGGAGTGTGTCAAAAAATACATCGTCCTCGATCATAGGTTGAAAAACACCTTATGATCGGCAAAAATGATAAGTACAAAAAACAAAATGTCGCATGTGCCCACAATAGGCGATCATCCTATCACTGGTGGTGATCTCTATAAGAAACCACTGCACGGGCCACCTTGCAAAGGAACCTCCTAAAAGGTCCCGGGACCCCAATCACATAGCGCTGAAGTCGACGAGGAATGTCATCTATAGTGGTCTCCGGAATATCTCCTGTCAAGCGCTCGAGATGACCCTCCAACTCGGCCAAAACCTCTGCTGATTTGTCCTATGGGGCTAGCGCGGGTGCAACTGGTTACTTCCTCTTGTAAGGCCGAAGAGCAGCTAGTCCCTGTGGACCCACATCTGCATTTGAAATTTTTTACTATCAGTTTTAAGATAATGGAAAAATAACAAAAATAAAATAAAATAGAAAAAATGTTGAAAAGGATTTAACCTGACTCATCCGACTGCTCTCCTGGTGGAAGAACCATGTCTGGGTCACCACGAAAATCTATCCCAGCGTAAGGGAAGTCCTGAATAGAAAAGACTTGGTTTTCCAGCCTGTCAGGCGGAAAGAGTCGATAGTGCGGACACAACCAACCTCCCTAGGAGCCTAAGACTCTCTAGTGACAAACAAGACAAACAAGAGCAATCCTTCTCTAAACATGCATTTACTATATAAGAAATCAAGTGTTTAGATCCTACCTGTAATCCAACGCTGTTGTAGCAGTCCAGCCTCGCTGATCCGGATGAGCTCCTCCTTCACTTTGAAACCTGCATCCACTAACAATCAAACGATTAAATAGCACTTGATAATCTCATAGAATAAAACATATTTAACACATAGACCAAGGAGTACATGAAACAACTCATAAATAACAAGTTATTGAGAAGAATGGACTCATTTGCATTAATAGGAAACAAAAGGAACAATTACAACCTGAACCTTGGTGTTGTGCAAGTCCCTCCCAGGGTCCATCAAGAGTTCTCCTTTACTTTGACAAAGCTCACCCACTTCCAAATAGAACAAGCAAAGATGGCAATCTCTCCTCACAAGCTTCTAAATGGGAGTCCTAATTCCAGCAGCATCTACCCTTAGAAATGTTTAGCTTCCAACCTCTCCTCCTTCTAGCCCAATGCCTGTATTTATAGTGCTCTAGAGGAAGTTATTCAGGTCCACCATCAATGGGATAATCCCCTCTTTGGATGGGATAGCTCCCTTATTGATGGGATAAGTTCCTCTTTGGTAGGGGTACATGAACCATCTGGAGGCGCTCAATACACGTCGAACAACCTTCTAGAATGCTCTAGAAATGACCACAAGTAACTTTTTAAAGATGAAACTTGCGCATTTTGACCTTTACAGGGGGACGCACCTGCCCCTTTACATACAGAGCGTACAAGTACGTGGCTTTTGTGAACATTGGGTGCGTACCCACAGGTAAGGTTGAGAGAACCTGCGTACCCAGAGATAAATACATTTATAAAGACTTTCTCTCTTTTTGGAGTTTGACATGGAGAGCAGAGGCATAAGACTTGCCTAAGAGGATAGCATGACTGTTGATAGAGCCATACTAACTGTAAATAGCCATGGTGACATTTTTTAGTGTAACAGATTGCCCCCTAAAGTGCGAAGCCTATAATAGATTAGGGTTTATATTATCTAGGAAGGGTGAAGCGCTTTATCATTTCAAGGATTATCTCGTGGAGAGCCTGGTCAGAACCTGCAATTTTCAACACAAAATACATGTATAAGATTATATCATCACTGAGGTAGGCATTCCCATACTCAGATCAAAACTTTAACTAACAGACTAACTACTCTGATACAGGAATGATCTTGCAGTACATCATAATCATAGACTTTTGTAGACACAGTATGGGCGCAGCCATCTGTTTATGATTAGTCTACTTAGATAATGAATACAAAACTCCTCGCAGCCTGGATGGTGGAAACTAGATCCAGGGTCTTCATTTCTGCTTCCCGAATTGGTACGATTCTAGCCATGCGATTAAATGAGTTGATGTCGAACATGGTAGAAACCACTTGATTACCAGTCGATGATGTAAACTGTTAACAAGTGTGAGAGAGACCACCAGTAATGTCAATGGTTCTCAAAGTACCCAGTACAATCCATGAGATGTGAATGAATGAGTTGATGTCGAACATTTCACGGAATCCTTCGATCGAAAGTCAATGATGTAAACTGACGTCAAAGGCGAGAAACCTGCCATTGATGCATGCAGACTTCAAGGTACTGACGATTTCTAAGTCATCTCTCTAGATAATGTGCTGATGTCGATAGAAAGCGACCCGTTGCAGGCAAGCCCACAACACGAAATCATTTGTTCAAGTTGAAGAAATGTTGCTGTAAGGACTGACTCAGGGATGGTCAAATGGATGACAAGTATTTTGCAGATGAAAGTTTTGTTTGCAGACCTCTTGAACACATAACGACACAACAGATGGCTTGGTGATAAACGACTCAAAGTTAATTCCCGGAACCCAGCTGAAGACTTTCAATGTGGTTTGATCAACTGTGAGGTAAAGGATTTCCCAACCCAGGTGAATGAAAAGTGTCGTGTCCAAGAGTGGTAATAAAGTTTCTTCTGAGACAAAAGATAACAAATAGGCTCATTCTTCTCTCTTTTCCCCCACCATTTCTGGCAAGTACCTCTTTATTTTTAACAAGCTTGAGGAGGATAACATATGCTTGATTATAAGCTCATCCTTCGGATGAGTCCAACCTAGTTTTGATTCGAACCCTAGGAAGGAGTGGTTCGTTCCTGTTTGTAATTGAACAGGTCCTTTACTGTGAAATTTTTAACGAGCCCAGTATAGGAGAAACTCGGCGTTTTTCAATTTTAGAGAGTCTGAAAAACTTAAGAAGACTCCAAGTTGAACTTTTTCGTAGATTTGTGTCCCTCAAGCCCGAAAAAGTATAAAATAATACCTGGGGGAACCGCTTGATCTTGCGACCAAGGAGTACTTTCATGATTAGTGTCTCTGACCTGAAAAGTAAAAAGCGATCAAGGACACGTCGTTTTATTTCCGTATCGAGTTTGAAACGACAAAAACCCGGCAATCTTTTCCTGATTTTACGGTCAGAAAAGAGCTATAAGGGGACCGTCTTTTAATTCTGTTTTAACGAGTGTAAAAGAAACGCTCGGCAATCTTTTCATATTTTAGGAGTCAGAAAAGGGCTTAAAAGATGACTCTGATATTTTGGTTCGTGAAAAATGACAATTTTCCCTCTAAATCCCTTTGTCCTGCACAAAAATGACACATTACTCATACCTGTTTAAGATAGGCAAAAATACATTGAAAAGTATCCTTCCATGGTGAAAAATAAACAAACCTAGCATTCATTCATCCAAAAAACCTATAAAAAGACTTTTTACCATGTCATTTTTACCATTTTACTGTTGAGGTTGAGAAAAGGGCTTTTGGCAAGAAACTTCCCGTGGTCATTGCGGAGAATCCGACCGTCAGAATCGAACGCCGTCTCTTCCAGGTATTTCACAACATCCTCCTCTTCAATTTCATCCGATTAAAATTTTGTTTTAGGTTTTAGTTTTGGTTTTTGGGGGGTTTTAGGTTTTTAAAAAACCGCTCTGCGGGGTACGCAGGTGCCCTAAGGGTGACCTGCGTCCCCCGACCTTTTCCTACACAGGAAAAAGGTCGGGGTACGCAGCCCACCTTCAGGCCAGCTGCGTACCGGCGCTCTGTGTCCTAAACGCGGGGTGCGTCCCCCATGAAGGGCGGAATTTGAAACCCCAAACCCCAAAAATAACCATTTAAATTTTCCCAAATTAATTCTAATCTTTTTTTCTTGGTGTGTAGGGCACTCACCATGTTGGATTGGAGAGAAAGAGAGCACGAGGACGTTGATTTAGCCGCAATTGGTCACCAACCTTCCATTGATGCCCTAAAAGCATGCGGACTATATAAATACTGGGCCATACCTGGCATGAGGGCTCAGGTGAGATTCTTGGAGTGGCTGGTTGAGAGATGGAACATTCATGAGCAATGCTTTTACATCGGAGGGCACCAGCTCGAGATAGAGCCCTCTGACATATACTTTCTCACTGGCTTGCCAAATAGGGGCGAGCAACTCAATCTAGCCGGGACTAGGCCGGGTGGCCAATCCCTTGCTAGTCTCCGGGCAGATTGGTGCATACCCAATCAGAACCATGCGAAAGGCATAGAAATCAAATACATCTCTCGGCGTGAACTCATGGTTATAGCTTTCACGGTTACCAGAATTTGCGGTGCAGCCGCTTTACATATTGCCACCGGGTCCCAAATGCGGATGGCGATTGACTGTTTTCGAGGCACCATCTTCCACTGGTGCGATGCTGTGTCGGCCAACATGAAGGGCCAACTGACTAGGGCAAAGAACGGACAACTGAAGACCTTTGGATATGGGCCTCTAGTTGTGAGCTTTGCCTTAGAGAGAGTTCCGATGCTGATCCCTCAGCATCTCACTGTTGATATCTTGGGTCCTCGGGAGCCAAAGCTGATACGATGGGTTACGGTGATGGCCCGGCATCCTGACGAGGGCGCGGCAGTTGTTCGATTCCCTGCTGGTTATTTTCACTGGTTAGAGGACCAGGTCTTTGCGATCCAGGACTTTCCGTATGCCGGAGTAGATTTTCGAGGTGATCCGGACATGGTTCTTCCACAGGGAGAACAATGGGACGACAGAGGTACTTCATTTTCCACGAGTTTTTAAATTATGTATTTTTTTTTGTTTTTTATATCGCCTCAAAACTGACAGCACAAATTTTCAAAATGCAGATGTAGGTCCACGGCGTCCAGCCAACCTCCGGGCTTTTGAGAGGAGAGTACCAGCTGTACCAGCACCACCCCCACAGGATGCGGCTGCAGAGACCTTAGCCGAGCTGGAACAGGATCTAGAGCGTCTGACGGCGGATATACCAGAGACCGCCATAGATGACATTCCCATTCGACTTCAGCGCTATGTGGTCGCAGTCCCAGGACCTTTTAGGAGGTTCTTTTGTAGGGTAGCGCGGGCAGTGGTCTCGTATAGAGAGCACCACCAGTGATTGGCTAGTCACTTTTGTAGACACATATGACATTTTTGGTTTTTTGTACTTATCATTTTTGCCGATCATAAGGTGTTTTTCAACCTATGATCGAAGACGATGTATATTTTTTGACACACTCCTATCTATATATATATCATCATTACCGGCTCATTTTGTTTAACATATGTGATGAAATGTTTTTTAAATTTACTTGCATGATTATCGTAAATGTCTGTCCAACATTCGAGAAGCAATTGCATCTGCTAATGTATTTAAAGACCTTGGAATATGCTGATATTCAATGTAATCAAATTCACGTTCCAAGAGACGCACTCTCAAAAACAACCTTAATAACACAGGATTTCTAATGGCATATACTCTATTAAGCTGTAATACAACAAGTTCAGAATCTAACCTCACTATCAAACGTCGAATTCCAAATGAAATAGATTCAGATAATAATTCAACCACTGCACTGTATTCTGCAATGTTGTTCGTCGTTTGACCGAGGCTTACCCCATGCATAGAAACTAACTCGTCAGAGGGCGAATAGATAACCCAAGCTGCGGAAGAGATATTCCGTGTACTACGACAAGCACCATCAACAAATCCAATGTATGTTTGGAGAGGCGTCGACATCTGCAATATCAAGAGTAAAACCAAGATAAGCCAGAATAACGACGAAAAACACACTCTCTAAGCTAAGCACACTAACTAAACTAACAAACATACTAGCTAGAAAGAAAACCTAACCTAACTAAAAATTCTCCATACCCACCATTTAAGCATAATACCTCTTTAGGTAAAGTCCATTTCTGGGTTTACCCAAAGAGTCCCCATCAAAATCTACCAGCTCATAGGCCCCTTTTGCTAGCTTTCGCTTTACAATGTAGGGTCCATGCCACATAGGAACGAATTTTCCAGCACCTAGCTTATCGTTAGCTTGATCATATAATAGCACTAGGTCTCCCTTCGAAAAACTTCGAGGGGTCACATTTCTATCATACTGAGCTTTCATTCGCTTTGCGTGAGTCTCGATTGCCAATGCAGCGTCACGTCGAGTCTCATCTAATTGAGCTAAGTATAATAAACGTTTCTCCTCTTCGGAAGTAGCTGGGAGTAATTCGACAGCCATTTGAAGTGATGGGATTTCGCATTCAATGGGTAACACAGCTTCCAAGCCATAAACTAGCTGGAAAGGAGTGAACCCTGTTGAAGTTTTCACTGAGGTTCGGTATGCCCATAGCGCTGAAAATAACATGTTGTGCCAATTCGACCGATGAATACCAATGGTTCGTCGGATCATGATAACCAGAACTTTGTTGATAGACTCAACCAAACCGTTGGCTTGCGGATAATAAGGAGTAGAGCTATCGTGGCGCAAACCAAGCTGGCTTGTAAGCTCAGTCATCATGATGTTTCGAAAATGGCTCCCATGGTCAGTGATGATTGCTTGTGGGACACCAAACCTAGTTATAATATGATTGAATACGAAAACTGCAGTTGTTTTGCTGCTTGCGTCGAATGTAGCATCGCCTCGGCCCATTTAGTAAAATAATCAACCGCGAGGATGATATACGCATGCCCCCCGGCCGAGTGAGGGTTACAAGTAATAAAATCGATACCCCATTTGGCGAATGGACCAACGACAATTATAGGGTGGAGGGGAGCAGGTGGTGCGCGCATCTTGCGATCAAACACTTGACAGTTGTGGCACTTTCGGACCGCAATGATACAATCTTTAAACATGGACGGCCAGAAATAGCCAGCGCGCAACACCTTCTGAGCTGTGGCATACCCAGACATATGACCGCCACATGCTCCAGAGTGACAATCATTCAAAACCCTCTCAGCCTCTTCGTGAGTTAAGCAACGTCGAAAAACTAAGTCTGCCCCCCAGCGATAAAGTGTATCTCCAATAATCTTGTATTGCTGGGATTGAAACCGAATTTTTCGACGTTCCGACTTTGAAGCTTCAGGCCGAAAGGTTTGGGTTTGGAGATAGATGATTATATCCCCATACCACGGATCTAAAGTACTGATAAGAAACAAAGATTCGTCCGCAATGGACTCCTCTGCCACAGTTTTTGTGTCAGCATGCGGGAAATCACACATCAATTCCGCAAAAACTAAGGATTTCTTAGACTTGGACTTCTCAAACTCCAAGTCGAACTCTTGCAGGATAACGATCCATTTAGAGTACTTGCCCCCTAGCAGTTGTTTTGTCAAAATATAAATCATAGGGTTGCAATCCGAAATAACTGTAGTTTTACGGAGAAGAATGTAGTGACGAAAACGCTGGACAGCTTGAACGGCTGCCAGGGCCAATTTCTCCACATGCGAATATTTTAGCTCAGTGGGGTTTAATGTCCTACTAAGATAATATATCACATGTTCCGCTCCGAATTCATCTTCTTGAACTAACACCATTCCAATGGTGGAATGCGAAGCTGCGAGGTATAAGAAGTAGTCCTGGTTGTAGTTGGGAGGATGCAACAACGGTGCATGGGTCAACGCGTGTTTAAGTGCATCAAAAGATTGTTGGGCAATCTCATCCCAAAAGAATTGAGCGTTCTGTTTCAACAACCGTGTAAAACCTTTAGTGACCTCGGCGTAGTTTGGAATGAATCGGCGTAAAAAGTTCGCTTTCCCTTGCAAACTTTGGAGTTGGCGCAAACTCGAAGGAGGAGGCAATTTGATGATAGCTTCGACCTTCGAGGGATCGACGCGAATGCCGGCTTTTGAAACAACAAATCCCAGCAATCGACCCGTCTCTATACAGAATACACACTTGTGGGGATTCAACCGAATTCGATAATGCCTACACCTCATAAAGATTGCTCGTAAGTGGACAAGGTGATCAGCTCGATGTAAAGAATGAGCAGGCAAATCATCGAGGTACGGTTGCACAATGTGCTTGATGTCATGAAATGCGTAAGACATCGCCCGTTGAAAAGTGGCCCCGGCATTCTTAAGTCCAAAAGGTAATTTGCAATAAGCAAATGTCCCCCATGGACAAATGAATGTCGTTTTTGGTTGGTCGGCAGGTAGAATATTGATTTGATTATAGCCCGAAAAACCATCCATGAAGGAAAACATTTCACTTCCGGCACAATCATCAATAATTTGATCGATATAAGGCGTAGGATAGTTGTCTTTTGGACAAGCTCGATTTATATCCCTATAGTCGATACAGATTCTTATTGTTCCTTGTTTCTTGTTGACCGGAACAATATTCGATACCCAATCCGTTAACGGGATTGGATAAATGAAACCTGCTTTCAACAGCTTTTCGACTTCTGCTTTAATTGCAGCCGCTTTCTGAGGGTGAATCTGACGCAACCGTTGCCGGACGGGTTTAGCATCCGGGTAGGTCTTTATTTCATGAACAACAATGGCAGGATCGATTCCCGGCATTTCCTCGTAAGACCAGGCAAACACATCGCGGAATTCTTGGAATAGGGCCTTGTAAGTTTGGATTTCATCTTCTGTACATGAGGCACCTATATGAATGTTTTCCTCAATTCCGGGCTTCACTGAAATATCAATGGGAATAGTGCGAGAAATATTCCCTAAATTCAACTCTGAATCAGAATGTTTCGTTGGATTCTGAGCGTCTTTGACATATTCAGCGGTAAAGATAGATGAAAAATCATTTTCAAAAGCATCATCCTTAGGTAAAAACGAAGATCTGTGATGGAGATCTTCCCATGGTAGATCGTCTACACTTAGGATTTCGCGAAGTTGCTCGTCAGATGACACGACTTCGGGAAACGCTATCCGTTCTAAGGTTGATGTGAAAAGTGATTCTTCACTGACCACATTCATTTGGTCGATTTCGGTTGAACGCGAGTCGGTAAAAGACATGACGGCTTCATAAGCAATTTCATATGGACTCAAAGGCATAGCATCACCGAATGAGTCTATCTCAGATTCAGATGGGACAATCCAAGGATCATCATAAATAATGTTTTCTGATGTAATCATATGAATTGATGCAAATGAAGGGTCTGCGTTGATTGGAGGGAAAGGAAAAGTTCCCAGTAAACCGGAATCTTTAACTAAACCTACGCCAACGTCCCTATAAGGGATTGTCGTCTTACCGACATGCTGGATACTCTCTGAAGAGGCTGGGTCGGATGAAAAGTATGTCAGCTGATCAATGGTCACGATCTTACCGTTATGTGGAAACTTTATTACTCTGAAGACCGATGAAACGACTGCTGTCATAGCATATGACCAACTTCGACCCAAAAGAAGGTTGTAGTCTAGAGGGGCATCAACCACCTCCACATCCAGACTAACGGTTTTACCTTCTACCCCTATAGGCAATTCCTGTAGAATACCAAACGGACGGAACCCACGGCCATCAAAGGCCTTAAGGATGGTCGGGGATTGGTTCAACGAAGGAGAACCAAGCGATCTCCAACATTGAATCGACATAATACACGTAGAAGCTCCCTCATCAATCACAGTCCGATGAATAGGCCTGTTTTTGACTATCACTGGAATTTGGAAAGCCATTTGATGGGGTAGACGCGGTTCGGGTCCTGAACATCAACAGCTCCGATAGCCGACAAAAGTAATTTTCGTTGTGCTGGGCATAATTGCAGCACTTCTAAAGCCGACATTGCTGAGGGTGAAACAGCTAAGTCCTCAACAATGTTGTAATTCTGGGCTGCTCTCGCATGTGGATTGAAAGCAGACCTTCGAAGTACACCCTTGGCGGGCGGTTTGATTACTAAGTCTGGGTTAGGTTTTTCGATCTGTAGTGGATCGGAACCAGGAGCTGAGGTTGATGGATTAGAATGAGAAGATTCTGCTTCTTTACCATCAACAGGATTCTTACTACCATAATCTTGCGATCGAGTCGCAATCCTCACATGAGACATCATCAAAATGGGTTCTTCACTGGCAGTCGAGGAAGAACCTATCATCTTATTCTCCTGCTCTGGAAATGGACTTTTTAACACAGCAGGAGTGGGAGAACCTTTGACTATTTTCACAACCTCGGCCCGATGAGGGCAATCTCTTGTAAAATGATCCTCTTCACAAATAAGACAAGGATATCGAGGTTTGCGCTTTTCGTCATTGGTTTCCGACTTTTCCGTTTTCTCCTTCGGAGCCTTGTCTGCTTTAGCCTTCTTCTTTCCTTTCTTCTTTCCACCATTTTTTGATTTGGCCGTAGATGACTCTACAGCGTGAATATCGGCGGAAAGTTCAGGAGAAGACTCTCCTGTCGGGGAATCAGGCAAAGTGATTATAGGAGTAGTTGAAGCCTTGGAAGATTTCTTCTTGCTCTTTGTATTCACGATACCAATCATACCATCAGCGGCATGAGATCCCGAAGGAGCAGCAGCGATTTGATTCGATTTTGGAAGATCTGGAATCTTCTCGTGTAACGTACCCGACTGAGTATAAACTAAGTCAAGGTATTGTGCCTGAGCAATGACTTGCTCCTCAGTAACTACTTCGGCCTTAGCTACATCTTCAGTAATCTTCGGTAATAATGATTTAACAAACCATTCAGCTAAGATTTGGTCCGGGATAAAAACTTTCACTAACCTTCTTCGACGTCTCCACTCATGAATGTGATCAGAAATATACGTGGACGTTGATTGTTTTAGTGAAGTTAATAACTCCGTGCCGTTATCGTATCTGACCGGCAACTGAAAGTGAGTTAAGAACGAGGTAGCTAACTGGCTGAAATTGTAAAAAGAGGCCCGTGGTAACTCAATGTACCACTTGGCCGCGAGACCAATGAGTGTACGCTGGAAAAGACGTAAGCGGATCGAATCATCCGAGATAGAATTTGAAGCACACCAGAGGTGGTAAGTCATCACATGATTGGACGGATCCTCTCCAGACTTACCTTCGAACTTGGGTATATCACTGGGCAACTTATTTGGCATTGGCGGCCAGAACGGAAGATATTGAATTGGATCATTCGTTAGGCGCGTCAAGTCTGGTAAATCCAAAGTTGCGATAAACGGTAACTGCCGGTTAGGATCTCTAAAACTCTGGGTCACAAGACCAGTCCCAGGAGGAGGATATCCAGGATAACTAGGAACAGGAGTCGCATTAGGGATATTATATCCTCCTGGAAAACCAGGATTAACCGGACCGTACTGGGGTTGTTGAGGTTGTTGATAAGTGTACCCAGGATACGGTTGATACTGGTAAACCGGCTGTTGGACAGCTTGCCCATGTTGGTACTGTCCCTGGTACGGTTGTTGAACAAATTGAGGTTGAGTAGTGACAACCGTACTTATACCAGGCTGACCTCTAGGCATCTGGACCGTGGTTTGAATCGTAGATCCAGACAACGGTAAAGATGTCTGAGGAGTGGTTACAGAGACAGTAGAAACTAGAGCTGTCGATACTCCAGAAGTAAGTGTGGCAGATGTAGCGGTAGTTGCAGCAGCCGTTTGAGATGGAGTACTAGGTGCAATTGGCGGCTGAGTAACTACCGAAGTTACAGAAGTTTGAACATTTGACTGGACAGGTTGCGGTTGCTGGGGTGGACCAGAAACTACGGGTTGTCCAGCTTGAGGTACCAACTGTAAACTTGGCTGCAACACCTGTTGACCCTGTGATGGATCCCACACTATCATTCCGGGGTATTGACCCGTAACAGGTTGAGGATACTGAGATCCATAACCGGATTGAGGATAGGATTGATAATTGAAAGGTGCAGTTCCCATACCTTGAACATATGACTGACCTTGAGGTGGTTGATAACCTTGACTCGAGTATTGACCTTGAGGTTGATAACCTTGAGGTAAATATGGATACTGGGGTTGACCTTGACCTTGAGGTTGATACCCTTGAGGTTGATACCCTTGGGGTTGATACCCTTGAGGTAAATATTGATACTGAGGTTGATCCTGGGGTACATATTGAGGCTAGGTTGACCTTGAGGCTTGTATTGCACCATAGGTACATACGTACCTTGAGGTTGCCCCTCAGACACGATTTGTGTACCTTGAGGTTGCCCCCCAGGCGTTAACTGAGGCTGCCCCCCAGGCGGTAATTGGCCACCTTGAGGTTGGGAAACGGGAACTGAACCTGACATCATGTAAATGTCTCCTACACCCAATGGTATATTACCATTGTTTCCAGCTAATAACCCATGATCAACGGGTTGAGGAGATGCCCCCGCAAAGGTACCAGAAAGTGATTGATACCCGGTGGGAACAGAAGGACCGCCGTGTAAGAAAGATTCAGGAGTTTGAGTAAACACGGACGACTGACCAGACATATTTACAGGAGTATAAATACCTCCAGGTGGAAAGGAGTACGAGGTGTAGAAAAACCTACCCCTGAGTTGTCTAAATAATTGGTTAACGAAAGGTACCAAGTAGTACTTCTAGGAGGACTGTAAAAGATAGATTCACGCTCCCTGAGCTCAATAGTAAGTTGATCTTCAAGGTTAGAGACGCCTATTTCTTCCTCTGGAGCAAGTTCTTCAATAGCAATCAAACCAGTAGGAAGATTTTCGGTGATAACTCGTTCTACTCTTGGTGAATCTGGAACACTAGAAGTCGGAGTAACAGGTTCAGATATTTCAGGTTCTTCGCCTGTATCACTAGCAGACGAAAAACTACCAACAAGCTCAGAAACTGTAACAGCTTCGGGATTATAACCTGTCTCTAGACCTTGGTAATCTGAATGGACTACCAAGGAAGATTCTCCTTCTTCAGGTGAACCTACTCTACTGCCACTAGGAGGAGTTACAAGGACCTTTAAACCTTCTAGATTACTGGGGTCGTCTCGAGGAGGTTCACCCCGAAGTCTACGGGATCTCCTCAACAATTCGGCCACAAAAACAACTTCAGGAGACTGGCCTCGAAGTCTACGGGACTGTCTCGGTAATTCCGCCACAGCTAAAAACTTTTAACTACTACACACGAAAACAAAGTAAAATCTCAAATCAAACCACCTAAAGTCTCTAAAGAACCAAACAAATTTGAATCACACGCCTAAAGAATCTAGGGCGTCAAACCAAGCACAAACAGTAGCCTTCCAGACCGAAAACGCTAGTTGGAGATGAAACCCAACATCGCCGGATTCAGTACAGAAGTGGCGGGTGGAACAGTTACCCTGGCAACCTGCTTAATGAATAGACCGGCACAAGTTCCTCCACTTTAACCGTCTCGAGTGAAGTGAACCCCCCAGAAAATCCAAGTGAGTCTAGCCGACGTCTGCTCCAGGTACAGTGGGATCTTCCCTCCACCGTCACCTCGGTAGAATCCTAAAGATAATGGTCACTAAGGTTACCAACCGCAACAAATGCACCTGGGGGAACAGTCTACACTCCGACAGCACGCAAGGGCAGAGTATCAAGCTCAATCCCCTTGTCGGTTCCTTGACAATAATCCAAGGTTTACCGACAAGTGACCCATGGCTCCTCGACAATGGTTAATCTGAGGTTTACCGTTTGTAATACGTGCGTGTCTGGCGTCGTTCCCAACGAGGGAGGATTGATCCCTCACTGGTTCGGACACGAGCTCGTGCTTCTCCTTTAAGAGGAGCTTTCCCAGAGTACAAATGAGACAATTGGATTTATTCTATCACAAGATAAGCTACTTGTTTGGTTTTGTTGTCTTGGAGAGTTAATTACTCTCCTACTCCAAGACACTAGCCTGATCTAAATTGGTGTTTCAGAGCCCTAGTAAATAAAAGTTACTACGTTGATTTTACTTTAAGCGTTAATTTTATGGTTTTTCTTAAAGACAAAAGGTAGCGGAAGTGAAACCAATGGTGTGTAGACTCGACTCAAACCACTACAAAGATGCACCTAAGATGATTTACGCTACTTTTCTCTTTCAATGAAATCCCTAACTAAGAGAGTTGAGAAATGCAAATTTTATAGAAAACAACTTTCTTAGTAAAGACAATCAAAGAAACAATTCTCTTTATCTTTCCAAGCATACAAACATGACCACTCCTTACGTGCACGAAAAACTCTTTTTCTTTCAAAACTCTTCAAAGCTACTTGAAACAAAACTTTTCAAAGGAGATGTTTTTGTATTTTCTCTTATTTAATAAAGCATATAAATCTATTTTAACGAAAATCAATCTCAAAAGTTATAAAATCTATGAAAACTTGACTCACAAGCAAATCAAAAAGAAATTTACTCTAAGAAAACCTAACGAGGCAAAAGCCTACAAGGATGATTCTAGGTTGTTTTACTTGACCACAATCAAGTCAAGGACCAGCTAATGCAGAATCAAAAGACCAGTCAAAACAAAACTCAAATCTTTTTGTTCTTTTTGTAAAATGGAATTCAATACTTAATCAACAAGTACTTCGAAATTTGCCAAAGAGACCACTCAAAGGTAAGTTGCTCTCACAGGTAGACTTTATGACAGGTCTAACTTCTAAGAATGCTGACAAAACCAGAGAGATCTAAGGCTTGACAACTTCTACCGCCAAAGTCACTACAAGACCTACTCAAAAATCAAACCCTAGGGCTTAAACTTCTATGAAATCCACTAAAACACTCAATGCTATCGAAACAAGTTCAGGTGAAGATCTTTGACAAGAGACTAATGGATCTGGGCAGTAAAAACTAAGAAAAAGCAAAATCTAAGAGAAAAAATGCAAAAAATGGAATTTTCTTAAATTTTAGCAAGGGACGCAGGCAACCCGTTAAGACAGGTGCGGGCCCGCTCTGTGCACACAGCGACAGTGCGTACAAGTACGCACTGTGCAATACTCAGAGGGTGCGTCCTACTGGAAAATTCAAGAAAAACTAAATCTAATTTAATCCTAAGCTAATCCACCCAAATACAAGGTCACAGAGCCAAAAACCAGAAAATAAATGACTTTTCTCAGATCAAAGTTGCATACAAAGGAAAAGACTTTCACATCAATGGAGTCCCCAGTGGAGTCGCCATTTTGTCAGGCGGAAAGAGTCGATAGTGCGGACACAACCAACCTCCCTAGGAGCCTAAGACTCTCTAGTGACAAACAAGACAAACAAGAGCAATCCTTCTCTAAACATGCATTTACTATATAAGAAATCAAGTGTTTAGATCCTACCTGTAATCCAACGTTATTGTAGCAGTCCAGCCTCACTGATCCGGATGAGCTCCTCCTTCACTTTGAAACCTGCATCCACTAACAATCAAACGATTAAATAGCACTTGATAATCTCATAGAATAAAACATATTTAACACATAGACCAAGGAGTACATGAAACAACTCATAAATAACAAGTTATTGAGAAGAATGGACTCATTTGCATTAATAGGAAACAAAAGGAACAATTACAACCTGAGCCTTGGTGTTGTGCAAGTCCCTCCCAGGGTCCATCAAGAGTTCTCCTTTACTTTGACAAAGCTCACCCACTTCCAAATAGAACAAGCAAAGATGGCAATCTCTCCTCACAAGCTTCTAAATGGGAGTCCTAATTCCAGCAGCATCTACCCTTAGAAATGTTTAGCTTCCAACCTCTCCTCCTTCTGGCCCAATGTCTGTATTTATAGTGCTCTAAAGGAAGTTATTCAGGTCCACCATCAATGGGATAATCCCCTCTTTGGATGGGATAGCTCCCTTATTGATGGGATAAGTTCCTCTTTGGTAGGGGTACATGAACCATCTGGAGGTGCTCAATACACGTCGAACAACCTTCTAGAATGCTCTAGAAATGACCACAATTAACTTTTTAAAGATGAAACTTGTGCATTTTGACCTTTACAGGGGGACGCACCTGCCCCTTTACATACAGAGCGTACAAGTACGCGGCTTTTGTGAACATTGGGTGCGTACCCGCAGGTAAGGTTGAGAGAACTTGCGTACCCAGAGATAAATACATTTATAAAGACTTTCTCTCTTTTTGGAGTTTGACATGGAGAGCAGAGGCATAAGACTTGCCTAAGAGGATAGCATGACTGTTGATAGAGCCATACTAACTGTAAATAGCCATGGTGACATTTTTTAGTGTAACACAGCCATTGGAAATACTCAGGTTTGAATCGAGCAACCTCTGTCCTCTCGTCCGGGTGACGGGCCATAACTGCGACCCATCGCATTAGTTTGGGCTCTCGAGGAAGCCCAGCTCCCGCAGTAAGATGCTGCGGGATCAGCATAGGAACCCTCTCCAGGCCAAAACTCATGACCAAAGCCCCATAACCAAAGGTCTTTAGTCGTCCATTCTTGGCCCTGGTCAGTTGGCCTTTCACATTGGCCAACACAGCATCGCACTAGTTGAATATGGTGCCTCGGAAGCAATCAACTGCCATACACATCTGGGATCCGGTGGCAATATGTAATGCGGCAGCTCTGTAAATTCTGGTGACAGTGAACACAATCACCATGAGCTCATGATGGGATATGGTCTTTATGTCTATCCCTTTGTCTCTAGCCTGGCTGTTGCAGTACTCTAGCTGGAGGCTATCGACAGACTAGCCACCTGCCCTAGCCCCAAACAGAGTCAAGTCTTCGCCTCTCTTAGGCAAACCAGTCAAGAAATATATGTCCTCCAGCTCGATTTCAAGCTTGTGGCTTCCAATGAAGAAGCACTGGTCCTGTACGTTCCATCTGTCAACCATCCACTGTAAGAAATCCACCTGAGCCCTCATGCCAGGAATGGCCCAGAATTTGTACAAGCCACACACCCGCAAAGCATCAAGTGAAGGCTGATGATTCCATGCGGCAGCATCCATGTCCTCATGTTGTCGTTCACGCCAATTTAGCATGATGTACTCTCTGCATCAAGTATAAGGATAAATTAAATTGCTAGAAATTGTTTTTTTGGTCCATTTTTGAGAATTTTTGGGTTAAAAACCCTTGCGATGGGGACTGCACCCTCTGGGTTACACACAGTGCGTGGGACCGCACTTTGTCTACATGGAAGGTGCGGACCTCAAGCTTTTTCCCAATGGAGAAAAAGTCGGGGTCCGCAAGCCAGCAGTGGTAAACCTGCGGGCCCCCGTGCGTGGGTTTTATGCCTAAAAACCCTCCCAAAAATGAAATAAATGACTAAAACAAAAAATGAAATGGTTAAAAATGAAGAGTGGGATGATGTGGATTACCTGGAGAAGACGACGTTCGATTCCGATGGTTGGATTTTCCGCAATCTTCACGGGAAGTTTTCTGAGCAAAAGCACTATTTTCTCACCCAAACTCAAACGGTAAAAATGAATTGACAAAGGCCCTTTTTATAAGTTTTTTGAGTAAATAAATTGCAAATTTGTTTATGTTTCACTTTGAAAAGGTATTTTTGCAACATTTTTATCCATTTCAAACAGGTATGAGTAATGTTTGTGTTTTTGTGCAGAATAAAGGATTACTCAAGCGAAATCTATCATTTTCGATGAAAAACATTTAGAGTCATCTTTAAGCTCTTTTCTGACTCCTGAAACATGAAAAGATTTCCGTGTGTTTCTTTTAAACTAGTTAAAACGGAATTAAAAGATGGTCCACTTACAGCTCTTTTCCGACCGTAAAAACATGAAAAGGTTGTCGGATTTTTGTCGTTTCAAATTCGATATTGGTTATAAAACGACGTGTCATTGATCGCTTTTTTGCTTTTTCGGGTCAAGGGCACTAATGACGAAAAGTACTCCTTGGTCGTAAAAGATCAAGCGGTTCTCTCAAGTATTATTTTATACTTTTTCGGGCTTGGGAGACACAAATTTACGAAAAAAGGTCAACCTTGGAGTCTTCTTAAGTTTTTTCAGAATCTCTAAAATTGAAAAACGTCGAGTTTCTCCTATACTAGACTCATTAAAATTTCACAGTAAAGGACCTGCTCAATTACAAACAGGAACGAACCACTCCTTCTTAGGGTTCGAATTTAAACTAAGTTGGACTCATCCGAAGGATGAGCTTATAATCAAGCAAATGTTATCCTCCTCAAGCTTGTCAAAAATAAAGAGGTACTTGCCAGAAATGGTGGGGGAAAAGAGAGAAAAATGAGTCTGTTTGTCATACTTTGTAACCACTCTTGAACACGACACTTTTATTCACCTGGGTTGGGAAATCCTTTGCCTAACAGTTGATCAAACCACATTGAAAGTCTTCGGTCGATTTGTGGGTATTAACTTTGGGTCAATTGTCACCAAACCATCTGTCATGTCGTTATGTGTTCAATAGGTCACTGCCAATAAGCCATTCATCTGCAAAATATCTGTCATCCATCTTGACCATCCCTGAGTCAGTCCTTGCAACTAAATTTCTTCAACTTGATCTATGATTTCGTGTTGTGGGCTTGCCTACGATGGATCGCTTTCTATCGACATCAACTCATTATCTAGAAAGATGATCTAGAAATCGTCAGTACCTTGAGATCTGCATGCCTCAATGGCAGGTTTCTCGCCTTTGACGACAGTTTGCATCATTGACTTTCGATCAAAGGATTCCGTGACATGTTCGACATCAACACAGTTATTTGCATCTCATGGATTGTACTGGGTACTTTGAGAGCCATTGACATCATTGGTGGTTTCTCTCACACTTGTTAACAATTTACATCATTGACTGGTAATCAAGTGGTTTCTACCATGTTCGACATCAACACATTCATTCACATGGATAGAATCGTACTGTTTCGGGAAGTAGAAATGAAGGCCTAGATCTAGTTTCCACAATCCAGGCTGCAAGGAATTTTGTATTCATTATATAATGGACAATTCATAAACAGATGGCTGCGTCCATACTGTGTCCACCTGAGTCTATACTTGTGATGTTTTACAAGATCATTCCTATATCAGAGCAGTAGTTAGTTTTTCTAGCCAGTTTTGATCTGAGTACGGGAATGTCTACCTCAGCGATGATATGATCTCATATATATATCTTGCATTGAATGTTTTTATAGGTTCCAACCGGGCTCTCCACAAGATGATCCTCGAAATGATAAAGTACTTCACTATTCCTAAATGATAAATGAAATCCTCATCTACTACAGACTTCGCACTTTAGGGGGCAATCTGTTACACAAAAGTTCATCACCATGATTATTTGCAGTCAGTATGGGTCTATCATCACTTGTACTGTCCTCCTAAGCAAGTCTCAGACCTCAGCTCTTCATGTCAAGCTTTGGAAATGAGAGAAATACATTAAAAATCAATGTAACTCTAGTTTCGCACTTTCTCTCACTGTCACCTGCGGTACCACACCTTCTGTGTACAAAAACTATGGACCTGCCCGCTCTGTCCCTAACGGTGTAGGTGTGGACCCCTTTGAAAGTCAAAAGGGGCAAGTTTTATCTTAAAAAACTCACTTTGGGTTAATTCTAGAGGTTTCTAGAAGGAATTTTGACGTGGATTGTTCACTCTGAGGTGGTTCATGCATCCCAAAAAAGAAGGAGCTAATCCCTTGATGAGAGGAGCTATCCCTTTGAAGGAGGGCTTTATCCCTTTGAAGGAGGACCTAGTAACCTCCCTCCATTGCACTATAAATACAGGCATTGGGCTGGTTGCTAGAGAGGTTAGAAGCTGAACATTTTTTAGGGTAAATGCTGGTGAAATCAAGACTTCCTAGTTGAGATTAAGAGGAGAGATCACATACCTTTTTGGCTTCATTGGAGAGTGAGTGAAAGTTGTCAAAGTAGAGGAGACTTCTTGCTGGACCCTGGCAGGAGCTTGTACAGCATCAAGGCACAGGTTGTAAAGTTCTTCTTCTTTTGAATTAATACAATCAAACTCATTTTTCTCAACAAGTATCTCATGTTATTTGTTTCATGGACTCCTTGACTTTCATGTTAAATATGTTTTATGCAATTGGCTTTTCAGGTTCTATTTAATTTGTTTGCCTTGTTTGTGTTTGCAGATTCGTGACAAAGGAGCTCATTCAGATCGAAGGAGCGAGGGCATCCACAAGCTTGCATTGGACCTAAGGTAGGCCCTAAAAACACTTGTTTGCCATTGTTTATTAAAGCATATTTAGAGAAAGATAGTGTCTGGTTGGTTTGCTTGTCATTAGGTCTTCTTTAGATTCTAGGAAGGTCTATCTTGTCCGCAAGATCGACTTATTCCGTGTGACAGGATCAGCAGAAATAAAAAACCACAAATCAGACAGGTGCTTAAGAAATGAACCTAAAGGTGTAGAAATTATCTTGAAACACAAAGAAGTTGAGCATGCATTCAAGCAGGTTGGATGTTGGAATTTTTGTGAGAAACTACTGGGAGGTTATGCACAAACCACTAAGGAATTTGCTTTGAATTTCACAGGGCTGAATTCAAAGGTTGGGATGCTCGAATTGCAAGTTTCACCAGAGGTAATATCCATAGTTACTGAGATTCCAAGGGGACAAGAAAATTGGTTTAAGAATTTCAAATTTGATATGACTCCCTGCAAGGAGTTTCTGAAGCCAGAATACATTGACTCAAATTTAAACAAGTCTGTGCCTAGAAATTATGTCAAAGACTCATATGCCAATCTGCTTACCTGTGAAGGAAGATATAATAAGGTGTATTCATACCATTTCAAGCTTCTGCTACATTTTACAGGAAATATATCCATTGATTTACCTTTTTACTTATTTTGTAGCTTAAGAAAAATATGTGATAAGGTGCAGCTAAGAAAAGAAGCCTGTGAGACTTCATCGTTTCACCACGGTCTAATTAAGTTGATTGTTCTGCATGAACTCCAGAAAGTAGGTAGGGACTAACCCACATTCATATTCATGTCTGGTTTCAAAAAAGAGACCGGTCTCAGTCCTCAAGCTGCAAAAGATTTTCCAACAACAACTGGCCATCAGGCAGAAACAAGATCCAGGAGGTTTTCAAAGTTGAAGGCTAGGAAACAAGTAAGAGAATTCACCAAGCCACTGACTATCCAGGATACACCCCAGTAATCCCTTAAAGAGAAATCTCAGGTCAAAGAAGTTGCACATGAATCAAGCACAGGTGAAGGAGTTCAAAGAAGAAGGACTAGGAGCCAGGTAGCTAAAGAAAAAGGCAAATCAAGGATTATTGAAGAAAGCCATGTTTCAAAGGGAGACTTAAATGACTTATTGCAAGCCATCGACATTGAAGAATCTCCACTAGTTCAAGTAGATTGGATAGAGTCAGGAAAAGACAAGGCTAAGAGAGTCAAAGCCTCGAAAAAACTCAAGTTTGATGATCAGGTTGATCAATTTGTCTTTAAGCCCATGAGACCCATAACGAGGAAGTTTAAACAAATACAGGAGGTACTACCAAGAGCATATGAAACAAGGGAGGTGACACAGCCACATGAAAGAAAGGATAAAGGCAAAGTAGTTACCATTCAAGAAGAAGGTAGTGTGGAAGAATTGAAAAGGAGATTGGAATTGGCCAACTTTGAAATTGCTAGACTGAAGAAAGCTGCGAGGAAATTTGCAGTTAAGGAGGCTTATTTTAACCAAATGCAAGCTCGGTGGGAGGACCAAACATTTCAAATACCCGAGGTGGTTGATTTTAATGTTCAATTCCGTAGCTGGACTATTCCTGCAATAAAGGAAGCTCAATTTATCAGAAAGGTCAATGCAAACCTCAGATCTGGGATCAAAGTCATGAAGAAACAAATCGAAGACTTAAAGATACAGTTAAGCCAACAGAAAGAATTTCCTTAAGGCAGTCACCCATCAAGTAAGGTTTTGTTTCAGATTTTGATGGTCTTCCTTGTTATAATCCTACTTGAAGAATCATACCTTTCCATTCAGTTTTGAAAAGCTTTGGAACAATTGAAAAGGATGTTTAAATATCAAGAGGCTTAAAATAGCAAAATTTTGGTTGAAACTGTGTTTTTTGGAATAACACAGCAGTTTCATAGTGCGCTATGAAACCACTGAAGATGATGACTAACGCACAGCAGTTTCGTAGCGCACTACGAAACTGCTGAAGCTGCACAATCTAATCTCAGTCAACTGATTTTGAAATACAAGTGGAAATTTTTTGAAAAGGGAATATCTTCAAGGGATCATCTAAAGGTATCAACTTTCAACAAGGTCAAGACAGGTGGAGGAAACATGTATTCGAATCCAACTCTAAACTTTTTGTCATAAAGTGATCACATTTACTACAGTCCAAGATATGTCAAACCACTTGGAGGAGCTTTTTCCATCACACATGAAAGAGGTTGACAGCACATCAAGGATGTGGCATTCTGATATATTTTGGATAATCAAAGATGAAAGCCATGGTTCATTAGATTCAAAAAATTTTGAGGAAAACCAAAGGCCGATAAACAGGGGTAGTTTCCTATGTTTTAGGGGCAATGGAGAAGATGTGACATTAAGGACCATTATGGAGCTTTGAACTTCCACCACAGCGAAACTAAAAAACACCACTTGTCAAAGAACGAGAATGATTGTAATTAAGGCTATTGTTATCATAATATGGAGTTAGACTCCTATTTGATTTAGATCTCTAGAAAGTCTAGTAGCAGTTTGTTACATTTAATAGGCAGTTAAGATTTGAATAGGTGTCATTAGAAGTAGATTTCGAATTCCCCTCATGCTTGAGGAGGAATCTCAGTTAGGTAGAAGAGCTCTATATATAGGAGAAAGAGCAATGTAAAGAGGGTTGGAAATTTATAAGTAAAAGCTCTGATATTTGGCTTATGTAAAGACTCTGTTTTTTTTGGTAATACAGTACTGGCTTATGCTTCTCAAGAATCATAAAGAGTTCAATGTATGAGTTTCTTTGTTGTCTTTTCATGTTATCTACAGTGTTATGAGTATTTGATTACTTAGAAATCACTTACAGTGTTCTAATTTCCTTCATATACTCGTAAACTGCCTTCTATGTGTCTGGTATGCTCCACATATGTTGAAATCTGAATGCCTTGACTTCATGCAAAGCCAAACCTACTGTTAATATTGAATCATATATGACTCCATAAGCCCAATGGATACTTGCTAGTGTCGTGGCGGAAAAAGTCGTTTGTGCGGACACAACTGACCTCCCTAGGAGTCTAAACTCTCTAGCGACAAACAAGACAAAATGGAGTGATCTTTCTCTAAATATACCTTTTAAAACATGAAAACTACAAGTGTTTAGGCTTACCTTATTCCAAAACGCGGTTGTTGTAGTCCGTCCTTGCCGATCCGGATGAGCTCCTCCTTCAAGTCAATTCCTGCAACCACAAACAATCAAACAATTACCAAGCACTTGCATTTCATATAATAAAACATATATTCAACATGCAGACCAAGGAACACATGAAATAACTCATTAACACAAGCTATTGAGAAAAATAAACCAGTTTGTATTAATAACGAAACAAAGAAACTCTTACAACCTGGCCTTGGTGTTGTGCAAGTTCCTCCCAGGGTCCATCAAGGGTTTTCCTCTACTTTGACAAAGCTCACCCACTTCCAAGTAGAATCAAGCAAAGACAATCTCTCCTCACAAGGTTCTAAATGGGAGTCCTAATTCCTGCAGCATTTACCCAAAGAAAATGTATAGCTCCAACCTCTCCTCCCTCTGGCTCAATGTCTTTATTTATAGTGCTGTAAAGAGGTTATTCAGGTCCACCATCAATGGGATAATCCCCCTCTTTGGGTGGGATAGCTCCCTTATTGATGGGATAAGTTCCCCCTTAATAGAGATACATGAACCAACTGGAGGTGCATCCAATTCATCAAACCGACCTCTAGAAAGTTCTAGAAGTAACCACAAGTAACTTTTTTAAGATGAAACTCGCGCATTTTGCCTTTTACAGAAGGACGCACATGTCCCTTAACATACAGAGCGTCCAAGGACGCACCTTTTGTGAACATGGTCAGCGTCCCCGCAGGTAAGGCTAGAGAGAACCTGCGACCCCAGAGATAAACATATTTTTGACAAGACTTTCTCTCTTCTTTGAGTTTGAGATGGATAGCAGAGGCATAAGACTTGCCTAAGAGGGTAGCATGACTGTTGATTTGAGCCATACTAACTGTAAGTGGTCATGGTGACATTTTTTAGTGTAACAGATTGCCCCCTAAAGTGCGAAGCCTGGAATAGATTTAGGGTTTTGTAATTCTAGGAAGGGTGAAGCGCTTTATCATTTCAAGGATTGTCTTGTGGATGGCCTGGTTGGAACCTGCAATTTTCAACACAAAATACATGTATAAGATTATATCATCACTGAGGTAGGCATTCCCATACTCAGATTCAAAACTTTAACTAATGGACTAACTATTCTGATACAGGAATGATCTTGCAGTACATCATTTTTATAGACTTTTGTAGACACAGTATGGACGCAGCCATCTGTTTATGATTAGTCTACATAGATAATGAATACAAAACTCCTCGCAGCCTGGATGGTAGAAACTAGATCCAGGGTCTTCACTTCTACTTCCCGAATTGGTACGATTCTAGCCATGTGATTTAAATGATTCGATGTCGAACATGTTAGAAACCACTTGATTACCAGTCGATGATGCAAACTGTTAACAAGCGTGAGAGAAACCACCAGTAATGTCAATGGTTCTCAAAGTACCAAGCACAACCCGTGAAATGTGAATAGATGTTTTGATGTCGAACACTTCACGGAATCCTTTGATCGAAAGTCAATGATGTAAACTGACGTCAAAGGCGAGAAACCTGCCATTGATGCATGCAGACTTCAAGGTGCTGTCGATTCCTAAGTCATCTTTCTAGATAATGTGTCGATGTCGATAGAAAGCGACCCGTTGCAGGCAAGCCCGCAACACGAAATCATTGTTCAAGTTGAAGAAATGTTGCTGTAAGGACTGACTCAGGGATGGTCAAATGGATGACAAGTATTTTGCAGATGAAAGTTTTTGCTTGCAGACCTCTTGAACACATAACGACACGACAGATGGCTTGGTGACGAATAACTCAAAGTTAATCCCCGGAACCCGGTTAAAGACTTTCAAAGTGGTTTGGTCAACTGTGAGGTAAAAGATTTCCCAACCCAGGTGAATGAAAAAGTGTCATGTTCAAGAGTGGTAATAAAGTTTCTTTTGAGACAAAAGGTAACAAACAGGTTCATTCTTCTCTCTTTTCCCCCACCATTTCTGGCAAGTACCTCTTTATTTTTAACAAGCTTGAGGAGGATAACATATGCTTGATTATAAGCTCATCCTTCGGACGAGTCCAACCTAGTTTAAATTCGAACCCTAGGAAGGAGTGGTTCGTTCCTGTTTGTAATTGAACAGGTCCTTTACTGTAAAAGTTTAACGAGCCCAGTATAGGAGAAACTCGGCGTTTTTCATTTTTAGAGAGTCTGAAAAAACAAAAGGAGACTCCACGTTGAACTTTTTCGTATATTTGTGTCCCTCAAGCCCGAAAAAGTATAAAATAATACCTGGGGGAACCGCTTGATCTTGCGACCAAGGAGTACTTTCATAATAGTGTCGTTGACCTGAAAAGTAAAAAGCAATCAAGGACACGTCGTTTTATTTCCTTATCGAGTTTGAAACGACAAAAACCCGGCAATCTTTTCCTGATTTTGCGGTCAGAAAAGAGCTATAAGGGGACCGTCTTTTAGTTCCGTTTTAACGAGTGTAAAAGAAATGCTCGGCAATCTTTTCATGTTTTAAGAGTCAAAAAAGGGCTTAAAAGATGACTCTAAGGTTTCACTTTTTCGTAAGTTTTAACGAGTTCGAAAAAATGATAAAAATGTACTCATGGGGCCGACTTTCAATTTAATTTACGAGCAGGAAAAGACGGAAAGAACTCGGCATTTTCATTTGTTTTACGAGAATGAAAGATAGCAAAATAATCTCGGGATTTTCATGAGTTTAACGAGTCTTGAAAATAACTGAAATTGACTCGAGATAGGTTTCATTTTTACAAAAGCTTGAAACAGATAAAAACTATGCTTCAAATTAGTTTCATTTTTACACAAGCTTGAAACAGAGATAAAACTGTGCTTGATGCCCCCTAAGCATAACTGTTAGAGCGCATGCCCCCCAGCTTCATTTCATTCAACTAAGGTGGATGAAATGAAGGTTCAAGAACGAGATCATTTGAAGGACTTGACCTAAAACTGTAAGAAAATTATGCAAAAAACTGAAATAACTAACCTAAATACTTAACATTTACGAGATCTAGTCAATCTCTCGACTCAAGTAGAGGAGGATTTGTTTCATTTTTTAACGAGCTTGACACAGGAAAAGAACTATGCTCGGATTCAGTTTCATGTTTATGCAAGCTTGAAACGAAAAACTATGCTTGTTATAAGTTCACATGCCCCCAGCATAATGATGCAAATCAAGGTACATGCCCCCCAAGCTTCATTGCATTCAATGAGGTGGATGGAATGAAGCTTTACTTTCAAGATCTTGGAAAGACTCGTGGGAGTTGTTTCATTTTTTAATGAGCTTGACACAAGACAAGGAACTATGCTCATGACTACTCTCTACAATCTACCTACTTAACCTACCCTTGTTTCATTTTTTAACGAGCTTGACACAAGACAAGGAACTATGCTCAAAAAGTTCGCATGCCCCCAGCATAATGATGCAAAGCGAGGTACATGCCCCCCAGGCTTCATTGCATTCAACCGGCTGGATGAAATGAAGGTTTACTTTCAATATTTAACTTGAAAAGGGAGTTGTTTCATTTTTATGGAGGTTGACACAAGAAAAGAACTATCCTCATACCTGATTCATTTTTTAACGAGGTCGACTCAGTAACAGGAACTATCCTCAAACCTGATTCATTTTTTAACGAGGTCGACTCAGTAACAGGAACTATCCTCAAACCTGATTCATTACAGTCTACCTACATAACCTAAAATCTACCTGATTCATTTTTTAATGAGGTTGACTCAGTAAAAGAACTATCCTCATTACAGCCTATTTCATTTTTTAACGAGGTTGATACAGGGAAAAACTATCCTCGTACCATCCAGTTTCATTTTTTAACGAGGTTGAGAGAGGAACAAACTATCCTCGTTCTCCTTGTTTCATTTTTTAACGAGGTTGATACAAGAAAAAACTATCCTCGCACACACTGATTCATTTGTTAACGAGGTTGACACAGTAAAAGGAACTTTCCTCACACTCACTGATTCATTTTTTAACGAGGTTGACACAGGACAAGGAACTATCCTCGAACTAACTGATTCATTTTTTAACGAGGTTGACACAGTAAAAGGAACTTTCCTCGGACTAACGGATTCATTTTTTAACGAGGTTGACACAGTAAAAGGAACTTTCCTCGGACACACTGATTCATTTTTTAACGAGGTCGACACAGTAAAAGGAACTTTCCTCGGACTAACTGATTCATTTTTTAACGAGGTTGACACAGTAAAAGGAACTTTCCTCATGACAGCCTGTTTCATTTTTTAACGAGGTTGATACAAGAAAAAACTATCCTCGTAACTCCTTGTTTCATTTTTTAATGAGCTTGACACAAGACAAGGAACTATGCTCATACTAGCCTATTTCATTTTTTAACGAGGTTGATATAGGAAAAAACTATCCTCGTACTCACTGATTCATTTTTTAACGAGGTCGACACAGTAAAAGGAACTTTCCTCGTCCTCACTGATTCATTTTTTAACGAGGTTGACACAGTAAAAGGAACTTTCCTCGGACCATCCAATTTTATTTTTTAACGAGGTTGAAAAAGGAACAAACTATCCTCGTTCTCCTTGTTTCATTTTTTAACGAGGTTGATACAAGAAAAAACTATCCTCGCACACACTGATTCATTTTTTAACGAGGTTGACACAGTAAAAGGAACTTTCCTCACACTCACTGATTCATTTTTTAACGAGGTTGACACAGTAAAAGGAACTATCCTCACTACCGCCTATTTCATTTTTTAACGAGGTTGATACAGGAAAAAACTATCCTCGTAACATTGATCATGGCTTCCAACTGGAAGAAAGACATGTCAATGGACACACCTTGATCATGGCTTCCAAGAGGTCTTCATCAGAAGGAAGAATATTTCTCTGGAAGGAACACATGTCAAGGGACTCAAAAGGGATAAGAACATCGTGTTCAAGTAATCCCATAGAGTTTTCCATGTCAATTACCGGATCTAAATCAACAGTGAGAGGCTCACTTACATCGGTAACTGAAAACATGGGACCAGTTGCCACATAATTAACCCGTGGCAAGGTAGATACCACTTTAGAATCAGGAACATTTAGGAGTGTCATATTATTGGTAGTTGAAACAAGACTAGGGAACGAAAGCTGGTCCACAGTCACAATACTGCCATTGTGAGGGAAAGACATCACGCGAAAGAGTGTCGATACGACAGCTTTCATTGCATAAACATAGTCTCGCCCAAGGAGTAAATTGAAATCCAAGGGACCTCGAACTACCATAAGATCAATACAGACAGTTTTACCTTCCAAGGTAATAGAAAACTTAGGAAGGATCCCTAAAGGTTCACTAATGGTTCTGTTAAAAGCTTTTAGATTCTGCGTAATAGGCGCAAGCTGAGGGGAACCCAAAGCTTTCCAAACAGTTGAGGATAAAATACTAACAGAAGCACCTTCATCTACCTGAGTACGATGTATGTCCCTACCACCGGCCTTGACAATGATTTGGAAAGGGATGGAGGAAGGAAGACGAGGTTCTGTCAGTCTATTCCAATCAAAGGAAAAGACCTCAGTGCTTGGAGGGGGTTCTGTAGAAACAGGTGAAATGCCCCCCGGCATAGAAGAATATGATGTAACAAGAAGAACATCAGTGGTATGAAATCTACTCTCGAAAGGGAGAGTGTGATCGACCGAATGTGAAATTGAATCGACCACTTGATCAACTAATGGATCATCAACCTGAGTGACATGAGTTTCACTCTCCAATGGAAGAGTGTGATCGACTGTACTTGAATTTAGATCAATCACTCCGTCAGTTGACGGTAGGTTGGGAGAAAGTTTACGGTAACCAGTTGGAAATTCTTGCTGTGGAACAGTAAGGTTTTCCAACAATGTTGAGGCTTCATCCATGTGAGGGCAAACATGAGTTTGATGACTCCCTTTGCATAACTTACAAGGAAACCTAACTTTACCCTTTTTCCCAGGAACCTGACTATCACTGGTTGATGGATCAACGGAAAGTTGATGAGATTTTTCTGACCAGACTTCCAAGACCTTTGGAATACCAGGACAATTGACAAGGAAGTGGTCACCCTTACAAAGCCTGCAAGGGTATTTGGGTTTACGATGCATGTCGGAATTTTCCTCAACACAACTAACACTTACAGCCATGGTTGGTTGGTTGACTTCTTTCTTATCTTGCTTCTTCTTCTTCTTTTTCTTCTTCCCTTTCTTCTTCTTCTTAGCCTCCTGGTTACTAGCATCAAGGCTTTTACCAGGCGAAGAGGAAGAAATGGAGGAAGAAAAATTAGGCGAAGAAGGTAAAGGGTCAACAGAAGGTTGGTGATGTTGAGATGGTGAACTCTGTTGAGGTGAAGCATCCGGTTGAGATGGAACAATTGGAGTATTTTGGGCCAACGAAGTTGAAAATAACCATATCGGTAAACCTATTGTAAATCCAGGTAATGACAAAGTAGCCATGTAAGGAGGACCAACATTTCCAAAGTAAGGAAAAGTACTAGGATTCTCATTAGGAGGGGTTCCTAGGTTGATAAATTCCGGAACATTTGCCATTATATTCAACTTCAGTGAATTTTATTAACAATTTATATCTAAAATTAACAATTCACAATTCACACCTAACAACTAAAATTCACAATTCACACCTATAGTCTCTAAAAGTAAAAACAAACAAATTAACACGCGCTATCAAATCTAGGAGTCAAACCACACACAAACAGTAAGCTCTCCGGACCGAAAACACTAGTTGGTGATGAAGCCCAACCTCGCAGAATTCAGTACAGAAATGGTGGGTGGAACAGTTACCCCGGCAACCTGCTTAATGAATAGACTGGCACAAGTTCCTCCACTTTAACCGTCTCGAAGTGAAGTGAACCCCCCGGAAAATCCAAGTGAGTATAACCGACGTCTGCTCCAGGTACAGTGGGACCTTCCCTCCACCGTCACCTCGGTAGAACCCTAAAGATTATGGTCACTAAGGTTACCAACAACCACAAGTACACCTGGGGGAACAGTCTAAACTCCGACAGCACGCAAGGGCAGAGTAGCAAGCTCAATCCCCTTACCGGCTCCTTGACAACAATCCAAGGTTTACCGATAAGTGACCCCTGGCTCCTCGACAATGGTTAATCCGAGGTTTACCGTTTGTAATACGTACTGTCTGGCGTCGTTCCCAACGAGGGGGGAATGATCCCCTCACTGGTTCGGACACGAGCTCGTGCTTCTCCTTTAAGAGGAGCTTTCCCAGAGTGCAATTGAAACAATTGGATTTATTCTACTCAAGATAAACTATCTGTTTGGTTTTGTAGTCTTGGAGAGTTAAGTACTCACCTACTCCAAGACACTAGCCTAAGCTATGTTGGTGTTTCAGAGCCCTAGAAATGTAAAAATTTCTAGATGAATTTTAATTAAGCGCTGTGTTATTAAGGCTGTTATTACTCAAATGGGTAAATGGAGATGAAACCAATGGTGTTATGACCCGACTCAACTGAATGCAATCGAATATGATAATGTAATCTTTTCAATTCGATGAATCCTAACTAAAGTAAGGAGAGAGTTTCCATTCACTTCCAACAATGCAAAAAATTGATCACTAAGAGAAAATTTAACAAATTCTCTAATGCACTAATTTCATCAAGAAAAACTAATGCAAATCAATTCCAAACCAATTTTTTTATTTTTATTTTTGTGTAAATTCAAATCAAAGAAAGCTGATCTAAATCTACGATTGATTTTTCAGAATGTAAACTATGCAATGGTAATCTAAGCACAATTCACTTGAAAAGTATGCAAATGTAATCTATGCACATTTTTCATTCATATTCTGAAAGTGAGAATTCTAATTATGCAAATGTGATGTATGCAAGAGAATCCTCAAACACAAGATGATTCTAATGTAATCTAAGAACCAATCAAGTGCAAGTCGAGAAAATTGGGCGAGAGTTCCAAAGATCAAAAAATAAAAACACTCAAAGGCGATTAACACTCATACACAATTTAGCAAAAACAAAAGCAAAAAGATGCAAAATTGTGAAAAGACTGAGAGAAACCTCCAAGTAATGACCAAAGGAAATCAAATTAAGAATTTCTCAAAAAAGAGACTCAAAACACCCAATTGATGAAAGCTAAAAGCAGGAATGCTAATGAAACAAGTTCAGGTGAAAATTTTTGACAGGGTACTAAAGGATCTGGGCAGAAAACACTAAGAAAAACCAAAATCTAAAAGCAATTAAAGCAAAAATGGATTTTTCCTAAATTTTTACAGGAAGACGCAGGAAACCCGTTAGAACAGGCGCGGGCCCGCTCTGTGCAAACGGCAACAGCGCGTCCAAAGACGCACTGTGCAGTACTCAGAGGGTGCGTCCTTCTGGAAAAGTTAAGAAAAACCAAATCTAACTAAATCTAAAGCTAAGCCACCCAAATACTAATTCTCACAGTCAAAAACCAGAAAATAAAAATGATTTTCTCAGAGCAAAGTTTACACAAAGGAAAAGACTTTCACATTAATGGATTCCCCAGCGGAGTCGCCAATTTGTCGTGGCGGAAAAAGTCGTTTGTGCGGACACAACTGACCTCCCTAGGAGTCTAAACTCTCTAGCGACAAACAAGACAAAATGGAGTGATCTTTCTCTAAATATACCTTTTAAAACATGAAAACTACAAGTGTTTAGGCTTACCTTATTCCAAAACGCGGTTGTTGTAGTCCGTCCTTGCCGATCCGGATGAGCTCCTCCTTCAAGTCAATTCCTGCAACCACAAACAATCAAACAATTACCAAGCACTTGCATTTCATATAATAAAACATATATTCAACATGCAGACCAAGGAACACATGAAATAACTCATTAACACAAGCTATTGAGAAAAATAAACCAGTTTGTATTAATAACGAAACAAAGAAACTCTTACAACCTGGCCTTGGTGTTGTGCAAGTTCCTCCCAGGGTCCATCAAGGGTTTTCCTCTACTTTGACAAAGCTCACCCACTTCCAAGTAGAATCAAGCAAAGACAATCTCTCCTCACAAGGTTCTAAATGGGAGTCCTAATTCCTGCAGCATTTACCCAAAGAAAATGTATAGCTCCAACCTCTCCTCCCTCTGGCTCAATGTCTTTATTTATAGTGCTGTAAAGAGGTTATTCAGGTCCACCATCAATGGGATAATCCCCCTCTTTGGGTGGGATAGCTCCCTTATTGATGGGATAAGTTCCCCCTTAATAGAGATACATGAACCAACTGGAGGCGCATCCAATTCATCAAACCGACCTCTAGAAAGTTCTAGAAGTAACCACAAGTAACTTTTTTAAGATGAAACTCGCGCATTTTTCCTTTTACAGAAGGACGCACCTGTCCCTTAACATACAGAGCGTCCAAGGACGCACCTTTTGTGAACATGGTCAGCGTCCCCGCAGGTAAGGCTAGAGAGAACCTGCGACCCCAGAGATAAACATATTTTTGACAAGACTTTCTCTCTTCTTTGAGTTTGAGATGGATAGCAGAGGCATAAGACTTGCCTAAGAGGGTAGCATGACTGTTGATTTGAGCCATACTAACTGTAAGTGGTCATGGTGACATTTTTTAGTGTAACAGCTAGTTGTGTTTCCACCATTTTCATTTTTATTTGTTTCACAAGAGTTAGTCATCTTGATCATAATCACAAACCTTTAATCCTTTGAGAGAGCCCTCTCAGGCTAAGGAGGCTAAGCCTTAGCTAAAAGATTGGTTTGAAACAGTTACTTGAAGTCTTCCGGGTCTGCAGCCTTCCAGGGCCTGATTTTGAGATAACATCTAGTATGATGCTTGTGAACTCTTTTGGAGGATATCTATATTTTCTCACTTTTACAGATGATTATTCTCGCAATACTTGGATATACTTCTTGAAAAACAAGGGTGAAGTGTTCTCCCAGTTCCGTCACTTCGAAGCCTTGATCAAGAATCAAACCGAGAAGAGGATCAAGATCTTAAGGACTGATAATGGGACCGAGTATGAATCCAATGAGTTTCATGACTTTTACAAAGAAGCTAGCATTAAGAGGGAGACCACAACACCATACACTCCTGAATAGAATGGTGTGGCAGAAAGGAAGAATTGTACGATTATGGAATTTGTTCGTTCCATGCTCCATGATCAAAGGCTTCCAAAGTTTCTATGGGCCGAAGCTGCAAATACCGTCGTATATGTTCAAAACTGATGCCATCATCAAGCATTGGATTCCAAGACCCCCGAAGAGATGTTCACTAGTAAGAAAATTGATGTCTCTCACTTTAGAATTTTTGGAAGTCTCGTATATTTTCATGTGCCGAAAGAGAAAAGAAGCAAATTGGGTGCATCCAGAAAGAAGGGAATCTTCGTGGGCTATAGCAAAAATTCTAAGGGCTATAGAATCTATGTGGCTGGTCAAAGGGAAGTCGAGATAAGTCATGATGTCACCTTTGATGAAGATATGGCTCTTAGCAAGGTTGAAAATATTCCTATTCTAAGGAAAGATAAAGAAGCTGACACCAGGAAGCCGGATAAGAAGGAAGATGAGACGATGCCTGATGTGGAAGAACCTATGGATCCTATTGATCCCCCTTTGCAAGAGCCTTCCTCTTCTAGGAAGAGGCCCTCATGGCTTAGGGGGACACTTGATGATGCCGAAGGACATATTGCACCTAGAGGGACTTTCCGTGAAAGTAAGAAGCCAACCAAGTATCAAGGATACTTGACCATTATGAGCACCATCATTCAAAATGAACCTTCATCGTTCGAATAAATCGTGAAGCATCAAGTATGTAAGGATGCTATGAATGAGGAATACGAGTCCATCATGAAGAATGATGTCTGGGATGTGGTCCCCAGACCGTAGGACAAAACGGTTGTCACCTCGAAATGGCTTTACAAAATCAAGCATGGAGATGATGGGAGTGCTAAAAAGTACAAGGATCTATTTGTTGCTTGAGGCTTCTCTCAAAAGGAAGGTGTAGATTATGATTAGATATTTGCACGTATTTCCCGATCACCACCATCTGCTCGATCATAGCCCTTGTCACTTTGCAAGGACGAAACCTACATCAGATGGATGTCAAGACCACGTTCTTGCATGGTTTGATTAAAGAGGAAGTCTATGTGGAGCAACTCGAGGGATTTGAGATTCATAATTGGGAATCTCATGTATGCAGGTTGAAGAAATTCCTCTATGGGCTGAAGCAAGCACCCCGAGCTTGGTATGAGAGGATTGATAGCTACTTGATGAATATGGGATTCACTAGGAGTGAAACCAATCCAAACCCTTAATTTAAGGTTGAAGATGATAAGCCTCTCATACTGGTTTTGTATGTTGACGACCTCTTTCTGACAGGTGTAGACCCTCTCATTCATAAATGTAAGAGGGAGTTGGATTTCGAATTTGAGATGAAGGACCTAGGACTAATGTAATATTTCCTAGGGCTGGAAGTCTGGAAAAAGCTAAGAGAGATTTTCCTATCTCAAGGAAAATATGTGGTGAATATTTTGGAGAGATTATGTATGGTGGACTGCAAGCCCATGACTTCCTCGATGGAGCTTAACTTCAAGAAGTTATGTGGTAGAGCTGTCGGACCTGCTTTGGGAAATGCTTCTGAGTTTCGTCAACTCATAGGATCATTGATGTTCTTAGTGAACTCCTATCCAAATATATGTTTTGCAGTTAACACGTTGAGCCAATATACGGTTGAGCCTCATCACTCACATTGGATTGGTGCCAAGAATCTTTTGAGATATCTTCAGGGAACAATCACTCATGGGTTGATATATACTGCCAAAGATGTGAGGCTACATGGATATTCCAATGTTGATTGAGCAGGCAGTGTGGTGGACTGAAAGAGCACTTTCGGATGTTGTTTCTCTTTGGGTTCTTCCTCGATATCCTAGATGAGCAAGAAGCAAAAGTTTGTGGCTTTGAGCACCGTTGAGGCAAAGTACATTGCTGCAAGTATGGCCTCCTTTGAGGTTGTCTGGTTGAGGAATCTCTTCAGTGAGTTATTTGGACATAAATTGGATACTACTGTGATCCTCTGCGACAACCAGAGTGGGATTCATTTGTCCGTGAATGTCGTATTTCATGATCGCTCCAAGCACATCGATATCAGGTACCACTTTATCTAGGATATGGTACAATGAGGAGAAATAATTCTCCATCATCTTGGGACTAATGAGCAGGTCGCTGACATTCTGACGAAGCCCCTGGGAAAGGTCAAATTCTTGACTCTTCGAGAACGACTAGGATTTGTGGAGAGACCCACATTGAGCTCTGGGAGCTCCGAGGGGCTTGGGGTACTTCTTGGAGCAACGAGCAACCATAGGGTGATTGAACCTCCCTTAGTGGTGCGCTATGTACATGGTGAATGATTCAGCCTTCCCTTGTGATACCTGTGGCAACATGCAGGCAAGATGAGTGGTTCATCCTTCTCCTATCGAGACATCCTACCCATGTAGTTTGGGACTCATGGGAAGCACCTCTCATATGGCTAATGAGTAGGCAAATGAGGATAGGGACCATAGTAGCACTGATGGATGCATCGTGTATCTACCATACTCCCTATGCTAGGATGACATTGATCTAGGATCAATGTGAACTGACATTGGGTAAATAAGAGTGATATAACTCACTCTCTTTTGGAACTGACTTCGGGTCAGTAAGAGTGGTATGACACACTCTCTTCATTGGGACTAAATTCAGGTTAGTAAGAGTTCTATTAAACACTCTCTTTTATCTGGGACTGACTTCGGGTTAGTAGAGGATGGTATGATACATTCTCGATCATTTCTTCTTCTTCATAGTTCAGCAGAGTAGAGCTGAGCAGAGCCGAGCCGAGCAGTGTAGAGCAGTGCATTTGATGGCAAAGATAGTATCGACAGTCAGATGGATTAGTAGATAGAGTTCTCCCTAGTTGAGAGGGAGTGTTAAAATTGGCAACTAGGGCAAAAATCCATGTGGTTTATCTTATTTATGGAAGCTGATACTTTTTTTGGATTCCTCTCGTCAAGAGGTGTAGGATTGATCTAACGATCATCCGATTCCAACATGTATTCATGGAGATATGAAATTATTTGTATTTCTTGACAATTTGTCAAGGTCGGCCAGCAAGTAAAGTTGTGTTGCACACCCCCAACTAAACCCCAATGTGGCATATAAATAGAAGAGACCTTGAGGCATTAGTCCACGCATCTCATCCTCACATCTCTTCTCCTTGTCTCTTGGGTATACAAAGGAAAGAGGACGCAACTCTCACGTGGGAAAGAGGATGCAGCTAGGGCATCATTGTGAGAGGATGTAGTTAGTGCAGAAAGGACACAAGAAGGTACAACAATCTTGTTTGGGATGATTTAGGCCTGCATTGACCAGCGTATTTCCTCCATTGACTGCGGCTTTGTCTGGGAAGCCTCTCCTAGGCTAGGGAAAACCTGTGTTGACTTGTTGGAGAGCTGATTTGGGACAGCGTTGACTGGTTAGGGTTGGCTACAGTATGTTGTAGCATTAACTGTTGTTTTGACCATATTACATTGACTGTTTTGGGTTGCTTTCACTGTTGTTGGAGACCGAGTTCTCCTAGGTTGTCTTGGACACATTTGGGAGTTGATTGATCACCCTTGCTATTGTTTTTCAAGGGTTTCATTATTGTTGTTGTAAATCATAGATTTTTGATATTGTACTATCTCTCTCTCTCTCTATTGAATTATTGAAGAATATAGAAGAATTGATCAAAGGGTTTCCCCGAATTGGCATTTGTCCCTGGCTAGCGCCACATCTTGTGTCTCTTGTCTTGGCTTGTCTTTTGTTGTTTTCATTTATGTTCTATCAGCATTTTACTTTCATGTTAATGTGATTGCTATACTGGAAATTGACATTGGGCTAATAAGAAGAATTGAAGTAAACTGCTCTTAAGCATAGAACATACCATAATTTAACAGGACAACAATGACTTCAGGTGACACAGTAAGTTGTGATAGTGACTGTAAATCCCTCACATATATCCTTGTAGTTTTTATCTAGGCATATATATATGTGTATCTCGGTGATCTCACACTATTACAGTGTCGGCATAATAAGGAGGAACAGTAATTGTTACACAATAATTTGTCATTGCCTTCATCCCAGTCTTCCTACTGTGTCATGTGTCCAAGTCATGCATGCTCATGTTAGACAAATGCTCTCTGATATTGCCAAATGACCCACATTTCCAAAGGTTTCTGCATCATCACGTCTGTTTTCCAAATAAACACGCTGATGGGTGCTCCAAAATAGTCCATAAGCGTTGCCATCATGGAAGTACACGTGATTCCCGTGATGGTCGAATTTCATGTGCCAGCACAACTGTCGTTTGTAGTTTCCCGCGATGACATGACTAGCTACGTTATTCAATAGTGATGTCAGCATGGTAGACTAGTTATGTGCCCGCGATGATCCAGATTGGGCGAATTTGTTCCAACATTCGGCCTTCCAGATGACTCCAGACCTAGTTATTGGCCTTGTTTATGTTGCCCTCCTTTCTCTGGCATGGTTGTTCCGTCATTTGTGCTACCTTCCTTGGAGATAAGCTCATCCTCCCACCTTTCATGGAGACTCCTTCTCCTATTTAAACTCTCACCATTGCTATGTGCTGCTAGTTTGGAATTCTTAGTCTTTGGAGTGTTGCTGTTAGTACTTGTGAGCTTGTTAGATAGCTGGTGTGAGTGTGACAAGTGTGGGATTGTTTGAGAGCTTGAGGAAGGTTGTGAAGTGCCTTTGATCTTGTGGAGAATTTGTGAGTGAGAGAGACTTGTGTATTGGGAGATCCACTTTCAAGAGTGAATGCTTGAGGAACATGCTGGTTGGATCCCTTTGAGAAGGTTTGTGACGTCAAGACCTGGGTTGTAAGCTTACTCTTTTTCATAATTAATGCAATTAATGATGTTTTTCCTATGTCTTGTATGTAATATACTAGATAGCTCATGACTTCTTGACTTTATGAGTAAATAGATCATTTGTTGTATCCGGTTACGTGCTTTGTTGTATTTCCTTTTCTTTGTTTTAGGTTGATTACTCATTGAGAGAAGGAAGTGGAAGTTGGAGCAGCGCAACGGAACTCCATCGACCACCAGTTGAGGTAGGCCTCCAACTTGAACTATTTCAGGAAAATTGTTGTTGATTTGTCCTTGTTTGTGACTAGACCCACTCTAGGGCTAGAGGGGTTGCCTCTGTCCGCAGAGGGAACACTTTCCTGCATCACAAATTGGCGACTCCGCTGGGGAGTTTTGGCCTTTGTTCTTTTCTTGCTTACTCTTGTCTTGATTTGTGTTTTGATCTCCTTTGAAGTTTTTGGGATTAGTTATCAGTCTTTTGAGTTTCTTGGTTAGTTATGGGAAATACCTCTATTTGATTGAAGGGTTGATTGGTTTTGGTTCGGGAGTTTTTGTTCATTTGTCATTGTTTTTTGCATCATCGCGGAAAAAAGCCTAACAGTCACGATGTCATCGCCCTTTGTAACTTTTTACCCGCGATGATCTTGGGTTTCTAGCTTAATTCCCGCGATGACTCTTGAAATCGCATCATCGCGGAAAATAGGTGTTTTTCCGCGATCATCTCGGGTTGTCTGTGTAAAATTTGCGATGACATCTCAGGTTGTCTGTGTAAAATTTGCGATCATCTCGGGTTGTCAGTGTACAACTTGCGATGATTCCTGAAAAGTTGTTTTTATAACTTTACCTCCTGAATTCATCAATCTTGCTTATCCCCTGTTGTTTCTTGTCTCTCATTAGCTTGTTTTAAATGCTTTTGGTTAGGGTACTGTCTCTTTGATTTAATTCGAGTGAGTCTTGTGTTTTTTAGACCATGTGACCTAGCCCTTTAGAAGTTTCATCGAGAAACCGTTTTCTTGGGTTACTTGTCTATTCAAGGTTCATCCACAACCATCTTATTGATTTGCTTGAGGCTTTTTCACTGCTTGTTTTCTTGCTGGTTGATTTTTAGTGTTGATTATTGAACCAATTTTTTATGTTGATTCGGTTTCTTCACTACCAAGCATAGATCACAATTGTTTGGATCGATCAGTTCACACTTGCTTGTTTGTCTCTTTGAATTCACAAAAAGAAAAAAAAAAATTAAAAGTTTGCATTCATTTAGCATACGAAAGTGAAAGTACATTTGCATTACGAATTTTCATGTTTGAGAAATTGGAAAGCAAATTTTAAATATTTCATTAGTAGTATCAATGCATCGTGAGATTAATGTATTGATGCATTGTGTTTCTTAGTGTTTGCATTCGCTTGTCTTGGTTTGGGAAAGAACTCTCTACCTTTCAGTAAGTAGGTGTTCATCGAAAAAAAAGAATATTTTGTTCATTCTAACTGCATCGTAGGATTTGTTATATACATACAATAAGGCCTTAAAACTGAAACATAATTCAAGATCAACTCTAAAATGAACAGAATAAATCTAATAACGCATTGGAACATAACGCACACATTTAGAGGTCTAGGCTAGAGACGTGCTCCGGCGTCATTAAACCTAGTCACTTTTGTTTTAACTCAAGGTTGGGTGATTCCTCCTTCTGTGACTCAATAGTGATCTAGTACGGATTTGTGCTCCCACGTACCTACGAGTATATGGGGAGACCCCACTAGGTTATCATCCTTTATCCATAGGAAGATGTGTCTGCTGCCTTACAAGCTGTAACGCACCGAACACAGCATTCGGGAAGATTGACTGTCGTACGGAAAGTCCTTGGTTTTCACATGACTGCCAAGGTGTATATGCAGTTTTACGGATTTGTTTGGTAAACCTTTTGCCTAGTTCTCCAGAGTAGTCACTTTCGTTCCTTTTCGGACTCCCTAAAAGAAAAGGCCCATCTGAGCACTTGTCACTTCATGCTCATTAAATATTCGAAGGCAACTAGAGTCATATTTTTTCCTTTTCTCGACTCTTTAAAGATGAAAAGGTCAAGTTTTGTTCCTGTGTCTTAAAATTTATTCGGCCATGATTCACATTTGCCCAGTTAGATCTTGTTTGTGTTAGCTTGAGTAGGGTTCTTTCTCGTTCTCGATGGCAACATTCCCCGAGTCTACCGGCCAAGGTTTTCCCTCAGATGGAAATCCTGGTCCATTTCCTTCTTTTGGAAATGTCGGTGCTCCGTATATGGCAACATTGTCATTGCCTGGGATAACCATCGGTTTGCCCGTATGGTTGTTTTCAACCTCGGTGGTCCCGAGTGCTATGAATCCTATTCCACCGTCTCCTTCGTCTGAACCAAGACATGTTGAATCCAAGGTTGAGCCTACGCCTTCTTCCCCTGTTTCCTCCTCCTCCTCTCCTCCTTCGCCTGGTGAAAGTTTCACATTAAGTAACCAGGAGCCTAAGAAGAAGAAGAAGAAGACGAAGAAGAAGAAGAAGTCCAATAAATCCAAGGCCACCTATGTAGTTACCGCTCCGAGTCCATCCCAGGTCAAACCACCTTTTGCTACTCCGCGGAAGGTTAAGTTTCCTTGTAGGTTATGCAAGGGTGACCATCTTCTTCGTGATTGTCCTGGCATTCCAAGGATCCTAGAAGTATGGTCTCACGATCCGGTTCGTCCCTCATCATCCTCTGAATCTCAAGGCGATGCTATCCTAGCAACTAGAAACAGTAAGAAGGAAGGGAAGATTCGATTCCCCTGTAGACTGTGTGAAGGCATCCACCCCCTTCACCTTTGTCCGCTCATGGATAAAGCTTCCGTCGTTTTGGAAAGTCTTACACCTTCTTCACCCCAAATTTCCATTGGTTATCAACGGCTCTCTTCAGACCCTCCCTCCATTGATAAAGAGAATGACTTAGATTCTTCTCTTGTTCGTCCTCCTCCTTCCAAGCCTGGCTGCGCTAAGCCTACTCCAGACCAACCATTGGTCGGAGAGAGTGTCAACTCGGGTCCACCACTTGTTGATCACTCTGTTTCGGAAGAGCGTCGTGCTCATGTTCTTCTCATCTCATCAGATTCTCTAGCGTCTAAAAATGACTCTCCTATTCCAGCTAATCCCGAGAGTCCTTTTTCGGTTCCTGGGGGGCAGGGGGGCAATCATACGATTCCCCCACCAAGTAGTTTGGCCCATACTTTTAATTCGAGTCACTTGACTACTTTCCGCCTTCCATCCTATGTCCCTTTCGAGATTACAGTATATGCCTACGATAAGGCAGTACCTGGCACTGTCTTGGATGAGGGTGCGTCTGTCAGCCTTATGCCTTCCACTACTTGGCAAGCTTTGGGTTCCCCACAGCTTGTGTCAGTTACACATAATTTATTGGCATTCAACGGAGAACCCTGTCAACCTGTCGGGATCCTCCCAAAGTTGCCTATTACTTTGGGGGGAAAAATCGTCTATATCAACGTCATGGTTGTCCAAGGTGCGAATTTCAGTCTTCTCCTTGGCCGTGACTATATTTATGCCATGGGGTCCCTCGTTTCTTCCCTTTTCCGCATGGTTTGTTTTCCACACGAAGGAAGAATGGTGACTATAGATCAGTTATCATTCTTTAGTCCCCCGGTGCCTCCTGCGCAGCTATCATCCCCTCTCGGTTCTTGCTCTCAAGCAGTACCTTCTTTGCCACAGGTCAATTATGTGGCTACCTGTTCCATCTCCGCCTCTGCTGATGACCATGCAGCTGGTCTAGTACAAGATGTACTGGGGGCATTGGAACCTGATCTGTCATTGGTGCATCCTAACCTGGGTTCCTCCCAGAGTGCGTTTCTTCCATCCCGTGAAGGCCTCTTGGGAGCCACATTCTTGGATGGCCCATGAATAGGGTTACGAGCATAGTTCCTGATCTTGTGTCAAGCTCGTTAACAAATGAAACAAGGGTTACAAGCATAGTTCCTGATCTTGTGTCAAGCTCGTTAACAAATGAAACAAGTGTTCCGAGGATAGTTTTGATCTTGTGTCAACCTCGTTAAAAAATGAAACAAGGTGTCACGAGGATTGTTTGTTCCTGTCTCAACCTCGTTAAAAAATGAAACCGGGTGTCACGAGCATAGTTCCTTGTCTTGTGTCAAGCTCGTTAAGAAATGAAACAACGGTTATGAGGATAGTTCTTTCACTATGTCAACCTCATTAAAAAATGAAACAACTCCCTTTCCAAATCGAGTCTTTGATTAAGATCTCGTAAAATCCAAAGTTGAGTCTTTCCAAGATCTCGATAGTGAACCTTCATTCCATCCACCTCATTGAATGCAATGAAGCTTGGGGGGTTTGTACCTCGATTTGCGTCATTATGCTAGGGGAATGCGAACTTATAACAAGCATAGTTTTTCATTTCAAGCTTGTGTAAACATGAAACCGAATCCAAGCAGAGTTCTCCATGGTTCAAGCTTGCGAAAAAATGAACCCATAGCCGATTTACACCTCGTGATTGCCGTTTTTATCTACTAATTTCTGCTAGATGAGCCTTGGTTGTTTCATTCCATCACCACCATCTCTTTGGCCGGTCGTATGCTTTCACTTGATTGTTTATCCTTTCCTAAGGAACTGCAGCGATGAGTGGTTTTATTAGCTAGCCTCTTGACCATTACATGTTTTGAGCAGTTCCACCATTGCCGGAACCAATTGCTACCCTTTATACCACTCGTTCCTCTAGGACGAGTCACCTTTAAGCCCTTTTCTGACTCGTAAAATATGAAAAGATTGCCGAGTATTTTTCCCTTTTTGACTCGTTAAAGACAATAAAAATGGAGGTCTACTTTTAGCTCTTTTCCGACTTGGAAAATGAAAATATGGCCGAGTTTTCCTCTCGACTCGCTAAAAGAAACGAGAGGCGGTGGCCTTTAAGCTCTTTTTTCGACCGTTTAAACACAAAAAGATCGTCGGGCTTTGTCGTTTCAGGCTCATTATTAGTTGCGAAACGACATGCTTCTAACCGCTTTTTTACTTTTTCAGGTCGAAGTTACTACTTATGAAAAGTACTCCTCGATTGTAGTGGTCGAGCGGTTCTTTCGAGTATTGTTTTATACTTTTTTGAGCTCGAGAGACACAACTCTACGAAAAAGGACCCCCTGGAGTTTTCTTTTCCGTGTCTTTTTCAAAATATCTAAACATGAAAAAGACTCCGAGTTTTCCCTATGTTGGACTCGTTAAACCCTGACGACATTGGACTCCTCACCATGATGAGATTCGAGCTTCTCCTTCCTAGGGCTCGTTAAAATATTACTAGGTTGGACTCAACAACAATTTTATCATTGATTGTCTATGGCAGCTAGTCACTCTTGAACATCGACACTTCTACTTCTTGTCGGGTCAGGACATCCATACATCGTCATTTGGCCTTCCGCGGGTTCGAGTTATCATTCTAGATTCATTCCATTCGATTCATGCCGTCTCCTTCGAGCCTCTGATCCATTGATGCCTGAATGCTGCCACACCCCCCTCCGGAGTCGTGTCACCGACATGTTCAAGAGTATAATCCTTCTGCAGTTTACACCCTTGTTTTTTCCTCTGAATACTCTGTTTCTCCATCTGCCTCTTGTTCCTTATCTCGTGTCATTGATGGGGGAAACATTATGGCCCTCCTGCGACAGGTCGTCTCCTGTCGACATCAACTCATTATCCAGGAGATTGATCTAGAGATCCCCTTTGGTACCTTAGAGCTTGCATGCCTCAATGGCAAGTTCTTCGCACCTGACGGTCGACTTTCATCATTGGTCGTCGATTGGGTGATTCCACGAGTGTTCGACTTCAACTCCTTTTTCACACTTCGTGGATTGTGCTGGACAGTACCTTGAGATCCATTGGCATTATTGGTGGTTTCTCTCGCGCTTGTTAATGGTTTTAATCATTGACCGGTAATCAAACAATTTTCTATCACGCTCGACCTCAGCAGATCTATTCGCATGTTGGAATTTGTACTATGATCGGATGGGTTCAAGACCCCGAACTCAGATTACACATGCTTGGGCTGCGTGGATTGGTTTATGATTACATGATCCATTGATGGATGGCTGCGCCCATACCTGAGTCTTCATGGATGGCTGCGACCATACCTTTATCATCATCATGGTCTCAATTTATGGATGGCTGCATCCATACCATAGACCTATTTCGTATGTCTTTTGGATGGCTGCGCCTATGCCTAGACTATATGTAATTCATTATCAGAGATATTAGTTGTACTTGCGTGCAGGTTCTTTCGGATGGTGTTCCAGTTCAGTCAGTTCATAAAGAATTTCACCCCTCCCTCTCTCTCGAGCTTCATACTTTAGGGGGTGTTAGCCTCCTGCTGCAGCAGGTATTCATTTTTCATGATTAACATTTTCACATGCCAAATATGTCATATTTTGCAAGCTACAGTGTTCCATATTTTCACAAGAGCCATGAAGTGTGCTGGTCCAAATGCCACTGCTGTATTCCATTTTTTATAAGCTTTTCAGTTAAGGGAAGGCCAAACAGCTTAATCTTGGTCTCCCTAAGTTTCAATTTCCTGTTTTATAAAATAGAGAATGTATCTGTCCAAACGGTTTAATCTTGGCAGATTTGTAGATAGGTAGAAAATCAAAGGGACCCAACTGTTTAATCTGGGCCCTGGTAGAAATAAGTGTAGATCTAGATAGGAGGAATTCAAAAGAAAATTCTAAATCTGGGTCTGCAAGTCTAAGTGCACCCAAAGAAAAAGAAAAAAAATGTGTTAGGTGAGTAGGCTGGGTAGGTAGCTGTGGTTGCAAAATGATGATTGAGAATCAATTTTGTGTTTCGAAGTGCTTTTATCTTTACAGATCACAGTGCAGGTAGTTTTCATTCAAGAGAGCTCAAAGCTGGACATAACTAACTTTCCCCTTCTTCTAATTCCCCAAGTCCCTTACTAACTTCCCAAAGAGGTCAAGATTTGCTTGATTCCTCTTAGATTCATCATCATCCATATCAGTTGCCTTGGTGAAGATCTGCTTCACTCAAGGATCTCAGCTCTTTACAAGTTCTTTTCCCTAGAATTAGCCTAAGGCCCCTGACCTTGGCGCCTGCTTATCACCTTCATATTAACTACTAACAGTATTATATAACTCCCTATCAGTTTTCCCCTTTCCCCTATTAAAACTTTGTATATAAAAATCCCCTACATAAATATCCCCCCCTGGCAATGTAGCCATATTTTTGTAAGTCCAGGAAAAAACGGTCCATCCGAGGCTGTTTTTAGCCTATCCGAGTCATCACAGGGGTTAGATGACACCTGGTCATGCTAACAGCCTCTTCCCTAGCCCTAAAAACCCTCAAAACCCCACGCATTTTTAACCCCATAACCCCCATTCCCTAAGTCTAAAACCCCGCCGCGCGCATATTAACTTCAGAATATTCCTTGAATATTCCCCGCCCTAACTTCCCGCCGCTTCACATTCGCCGCCAGCCGTCCGATCGTCCTGCGCCCAGATCGACGGTTGGCGGGCCGTCCCATCTCCAAAGCGCCCGAGCTTTAGCGTCCGGGAGATGGGCGGTATTACCGCCGTACCTCCCGCCACGCGTCAAGCGCTGGGCAGTGGCGGAGCCCCCTCTGACAAAACCGCTCCCCCCCCAAAGGTGGTGCGCCACAAAACCACTTACCGCCTCCTACCCGGTGACGTCGCCGCTTACGTCACCCCCCTGCACAGTCACCCCCTACGTCACCCCCCCTCTGCCCAGTCACATGTCGAGTCATCTGCCTGCGTGGCCCCTTGCCACGTGTCATGCCACGTCACCGTTCGTACATGATGACGTCATGCTGACGTCATCCTGCCACGTCATCATGCTGACGTCACCCGCCATACAACGTCAAGTCATGCTAACATCATCAACACTTTTCTGGCGCGAAGGGCAAAAAATCGTACTTCAGGGCCCCAGAATCAGATTCTGAGGCAGTTTTTGATGAGCGATTTGCGCCAAATCGCTCATCGCTAGATTTTTTGGGCCTGAATGGGGAATCTTCAGGGAATATTTTTTTTTCTGCGGCCCCCAGCAAGCCCGAAAGGCACCGAATGAGTCGTTTTTCTTTGCGAGGCACTCAGGAAGGAGCAGAAAATAGTTTTGAAGGAAACAGAGGCTGAACAGCGGCCATTAAATGATGATTTGACCCACAGCACATCAGAACAACATCAATTGATTGCCAAATAGTATCAGAGGAAGAAGGTGAGCCAAAGAGTATCAGCCGAAGATTTTTTTGGGGGCTCAAAGCACCTGAACATTGATAAGCCCCCTAAAAAGTCAAATCAAGAGGAGTAAGCACATCCTAGCTCTCAAATCACAGTCAAAGCATTCAATGCCGCCAAACAGCAAGGGTGCAAAGACCAATGCACAGCTATGACATATGAACAGCACAGAGCCACCAGGACAGACAGTAACTCATTTTGATACAGCTGCCCCCAGCATATCCCAAAGATATTCTATAGCATTTATTTCTGGATAAGATTAGGTTAAAAGTAATCAGTTTTCTACCAGACCTGTTAGGTTGGCTGTAATAGATAATTTTGGATAAATCTTCCCTATATATACCACCCTCTATATTGTTAAAGGGTCAGTTGGTTGATAGTCTTCAGTAGAGACTCGCACTGTATACCTGATATATTTTCTGTAATCAAAGACTACCGAAAGGCTTGGAGGAAAGACTGTCTACTCTGTGTCTAATGGTTCTGAAGAAGTGAATTTGGAATTCTTGTGCTGCAACATGACTCAATAAGTTTTCCTACCTCTGTTTTTCCATTTGATACACCGTCTAAAATAGTAGAAAGAAAGAATAGTCTAGAATTGGTTTAACTGCCCTCTATGCTCATTTTTTGCTATTTCTTTATGTTTTCATCTGGGTTAGAAATGAATATGAATTCCCTATGGCTCATGTTTCGCCCTAATCCATTCATCTTTGACAGTTGTCTAGGAATTCTTAATTGCTCCTAGACAGAGCTCATTCACCTTCCCCCTTTTAAGCCGAGTGAGAGATTCTTTGTTGCCTCTCATTCCTTATCCCTCATTCCATCCTTTTAAGCTTTAAGTGTTGTTTCATGAGCAGCTACCTTGCTCCTTATTGCTCTTGTGACCAAGAAAGCACACCAGCAGTCCCACTCCTTGACTCCACGCCCAATGGTTTGAAACTTACCAGACTATGTTTTGCCTCTTTACTTGAGACATCTTCCTTCCCACCAAAAACAAAACAAAAATGCTATGAACTCAAGACCTAGCCTAAAATCCTTTCCAAACAAAGCTAAACCTAAAAGAGATAGCCCTCTCTGATTGCAAGTTGGCTAGAACTTGCAGTCCAAAGTTGGTCTGTGGTTACCTCGGCCGTATCCTTTTCCAGAGCTTAAGGACAACCTGAGTGATAACATAATGGCGACTCCACTGGGGAAACTTCCTCAAATAGTTTCACAAAGAAGGTAAGAAAGCTCCACTGAGAGAACCAGACCTTCAGAACTACTTTTTTCAAGACTAGTTCTGATCTTTGATGGTGAACAGAGATCAGACACCCAAAGTTAATATATTCACCTTGCGACTCCACATCATCCTCATAATAAAGACTCCACTGGAGAAATGAACCCAAAAGAAATTTATGAGCAGATCAGGCTTTTGACCAGGATTATTATCCAAGAGTTCATGTTCTTTCTCCTCCATGAAATCTTACTATACATATTGTTTGAACTTCACTTTTATGTTTTTCCCGTAGAAAATGTTGAGAAAAGCCCTCCTTGCACTCCCGAACAACATCCTTTAAATGCTGCTAATGCTCACCTTATAGTCAAGGAGGATACTACTGTCAAAGCAAATCATCCTATCCCTGTTCATATCGAACCCAGTCATTTAGTCCCTGTACACAATCACGCACCTCGTAAGGTTCCTGACAGATATAAGCCACTCATTCTGCCTCCCGTGCTTAATCCTTTGCCCAAAATCATCCCATGCATCTCCCAAGATTTGATAGAGAGAATGGGGTTACTGCCCAAAAGCATATTCAGACTTTTGAAGATTATTTGAACATTTTTGAAGTGGAGGATGAGGATGTTAGTGTTAGGCTGTTTTCCCTTTCTTTGCAAAGTGAAGTTAGGACTTGGTTTAAAGCATTGCCTGAGGCAAGCATCTCAAATCTCCAACAGTTATTCAAACTTTTCCTGGATAGATGGATAATCAAAGTAAATTTCCTCGTGCTCATAGAAGAATACAATCAGTTAAAAAGAATTCCAAATGAATCTGTTCAGCAATTTTCTGACCGATTCAATCAAGTTTATCATTCTATACCATTGAATATAAGACCTCCCCCTGATTTGGCCCTATTACATTATCCAGCAGCATTTGATCCAGAAATGGAATTTCATCTGAGAGAAAGTAGCCCCTCTACTATGCAACAGATGCAGAACATGGCAGTAGATGTAGAGGCTAATCTGAAAGTTAGGGAGGAGAAGTTGAAAGCAGAAAAGAGGATGAACTTGACATCTTTTTAGAGAAAGCAGAGGAATTGAAGCACATGTGCACAATGGAAGTTGAATGTTTAGAGTGCTAGAACAGATCTGTTTTGCAAAAGGAAGGTAATGATATTCATAAACAAACCAGCTACAAAACAGATGACATATTCATACCGCCATACATGATGGAGCAGTCTCCTGATATAATGTATGAATATAATAGCTTCTCTTCTTTCAACTGTTTGCCCAAATATGATCAGTATGATGATGACTGTGAGCCTAACGACCAAATCAGTCTTGCAGAAGAGTTACATCTTATTTTTGCAGAGAGCATAGTTCAGGATCAGCTGCCTGAAAACAATGATCAGCATGCCCATCTCAGCTATGAAGAAAAGGAAGAAAATGCAGAATGTGTTGATTTCAGTGAAGGAGCTTTACCATTTTGTTTCAAGTCTTTTCAGTTTATTAGGGAAAAATATCATGCCGTTAATAATCAAGTGTCACCATGTTCTGTTACTGATCAGCTAGAGGAAAGTCCAGGCCCTGCTCCTAAAGCATTAACACTAGATTTGCAGCCCCAAAGTGCCAGTGAATGTCAGATTGAGGAAGACTCAGAAGCGGCAGCATGTGACCAAAAAATTCAATTGGATTCCCTGCCTGTTGATTTTCAGCCATCTCGGATATTTGAAGAAGAAAAAGAACAGTCAGCACAAATCTGTCAAGTGCCATCTGAGCCAGCTTTCAAAGAATCACAGGTACTATCCCATGTTTTGCAGAATTCATCTGATGGCAAGCTGTGTGATGAGGTAAATCACTGCTCTTCTCTGCTAGCAGGCTGTGAAGCACAGTATCAAGTGGTTGATGATCCCCCAATTCTAAAGCATGATAGCTATCCCAAACTTTTGCACAGTTCTTTAGTTCAGTCCAGCAATAATGTATATATGCTACAGGACCCTTTTGTACAGTTTCTTATTTCAGCAAAGAAGGTCAGCAGTTACCTGATCTTCTCAAAAATTAACAAAGCCAAATCAGATTGCAAGATCTCCATTTCAGGTAACAGCAAGTACAAGCAGCAGAGGCCATTCATGTTTGTAATGCTTAAATGGATACATTGGCTGTTTCATTTTACTTAACGGCAAAGTAAGTGCTGGTTAGGGTAGGTAGGTAGGATTAACAAGGCAGCCGGCCAAGCAAAAATTTTGCAGAATACAGCAGCAACTGAATACAAGTCGGTCTGACCTGCTGTTCTTGGCTTTTCACAAGGAAAAGCCATCCCCAAGTGGAGCCACTGTTAGCCTCCTGCTGCAGCAGGTATTCATTTTTCATGATTAACATTTTCACATGCCAAATATGTCATACTTTGCAAGCTACAGTGTTCCATATTTCCACAAGAGCCATGAAGTGTGCTGGTCCAAATGCCACTGCAGTATTCCATTTTTGATAAGCTTTTCAGTTAAGGGAAGGCCAAACAGCTTAATCTTGGTCTCCCTAAGTTTCAATTTCCTATTTTAGAAAATAGAGAATGTATCTGTCCAAACAGTTTAATCTTGGCAGATTTGTAGATAGGTAGAAAATCAAAGGGGCCCAATTGCTTAATTTGGGCCCTGGCAGAAATAAGTGTAGATCTAGATAGGAGGAATTCAAAAGAAAATTGTAAATCTGGGTCTGCAAGTCTAAGTACACCCAAAGAAAAAGAAAAAAAATGTGTTAGGTGAGTAGGCTGGGTAGGTAGCTGTGGTTGCAAAATGATGATTGAGAATCAATTTTGTGTTTCGAAGTGCTTTTATCTTTACAGATCACAGTGCAGGCAGTTTTCATTCAAGAGAGCTCAAAGCTAGACATAACTAACTTTCCCCTTCTTCTAATTCCCCAAGTCCCTTACTAACTTCCCAAAGACGTCAAGATCTTCTTGATTCCTCTTAGATTCATCATCATCCATATCAGTTGCCTTGGTGAAGATCTGCTTCACTCAAGGATCTCAGCTCTTTACAAGTTCTTTTCCCTAGAATTAGCCTAAGGCCCCTGACCTTGGCGCCTGCTTATCACCTTCATATTAACTACTAACAGTATTATATAACTCCCTATCAGTTTTCCCCTTTCCCCTATTAAAACTTTGTATATAAAAATCCCCTACATAAATATCCCCCCTGGCAATGTAGCCATATTTTTGTAAGTCCGGGAAAAAACGGTCCATCCGGGGCTATTTTTAGCCTATCCGTGTCATCACAGGGGTTAGATGACACCTAGTCATGCTAACAGCCTCTTCCCTAGCCCTAAAAACCCCGCGCATTTTTAACCCCAAAACCCCCATTCCCTAAGTCTAAAACCCCGCTGCGCGCATATTAACTTTGGAATATTCCTTGAATATTCCCCGCCCTAACTTCCTACTGCTTCACATTCGCCGCCAGCCGTCTGATCGTCCTGCGCCCAGATCGACGGTTGGCGGGCCGTCCCATCTCCAAAGCGCCCGAGCTTTAGTGTCCGGGAGATGGGCGGTATTACCGTCGTACCTCCCACCACGCGTCAAGCGCTGGGCAGTGGCGGAGCCCCCTCTGAAAAATCACTCCCCCCCCCAAAGGTGGTGCGCCACAAAACCACTTACCGCCTCCTACCTGGTGACGTCGCCGCTTACGTCACCCCCGTGCACAGTCACCCCCTACGTCACCGCCCCTCTGCCCAGTCACATGTCGAGTCATCTGCCTGCGTGGCCCCTTGCCACGTGTCATGCCACATCACCTTCTGTACATGATGACATCATCCTGCCACATCATCATGCTGATGTCACCCGTCGTACAACGTCACGTCATGCTGACATCATCAGCACTTTTGTGGCGCGAAGGGCAAAAAATCGTACTTCGGGGCCCCGGAATCAGATTCTGAGGCAGTTTTTGATGAGCGATTTGTGCCAAATCGCTCATCGCTAGATTTTTTGGGCCTGTGGTGAATCTTTAGGGAATTTTTTTTTCTGCGGCCCCCAGCAAGCCTGAAAGGCGCCGAATGAGCCGTTTTTCTTTGCGAGGCACTCAGGAAGGAGCAGAAAACAGTTTTGAAGGAAAGAGAGGCTGAACAGTGGCCATTAAATGATGATTTAACCCACAGCACATCAGAACAGCATCAATTGATTGCCAAAGAGTATCAGAGGAAGAAGGTGAGCCAAAGAGTATTAGCCGAAGATTTTTTTGGAGGCTCGAAGCACCTGAACATTGATGAGCCCCCTAGAAAGTCAAATCAAGATGAGTAAGCACATTCTAGCTCTCAAATCACAGTCAAAGCATTCAATGCCGCCAAACAGCAAGGGTGCAAAGACCAATGCACAGTTATGACATATGAACAGCACAGAGCCACCAGGATAGACAGTAACTCATTTTGATACAGCTGCCCCTGGCATAGCCCAAAGATATTTTCTAGCATTTATTTCTGGATAAGATTAGGTTAAAAGTAATCAGTTTTCTGTTAGGCCTGTTATGTCGGCTGTAATAGATAATTTTGGATAAATCTTCCCTATATATACCACCCTCTATATTGTTAAAGGGTCGGTTGGTTGATAGTCTTCAGTAGAGACTCGCACTGTATACCTGATATATTTTCTGTAATCAAAGACTGCTGAAAGGCTTGGAGGAAAGACTGTCTGCTCTGTGTCTAATGGTTCTGAAGAAGTGAATTTGGAATTCTTGTGCTGCAACATGACTCAATAAGTTTTCCTACCTCTGTTTTTCCATTTGATACACCGTCTAAAATAGTAGAAAGAAAGAATAGTCTAGAATTGGTTTAACTGCCCTCTATGCTCATTTTCTGCTATTTTTTTATGTTTTCATCTGGGTTAGAAATGAATATGAATTCCCTATGGCTCATGTTTCCCCCTAATCCATTCATCTTTGACAGTTGTCTAGGAATTCTTAATTGCTCCTAGACAGAGCTCATTCACCTTCCCCATTTTAAGCTGAGTGAGAGATTCTTTGTTGCCTCTCATTCCTTATCCCTCATTCCATCCTTTTAAGCTTTAAGTTTTGTTTCATGAGAAGCTACCTTGCTCCTTATTTCTCTTGTGACCAAGAAAACGCACCAGCAGTCCCACTCCTTGACTCCACGCCCAATGGTTTGAAACTTACCAGACTATGTTTTGCCTCTTTACTTGAGACATCTTCCTTCCCACCAAAAACAAAACAAAACCCCTCTGAACTCAAGACCTATTCTAAAATCCTTTCCAAACAAAGCTAAACCTAAAAGAGAGAGCCCTCTTTGATTGCAGGTTGGCTAGAACCTGCAGTCCAAAGTTGGTCTGTGGTTACCTCGGCCGTATCCTTTTCCGGAGCTTAAGGACAACCTGAGTGATAACAGGGGGCATCTGTTACACAGTAATTTGTCACTTCCTTCATCCCAGTCTTCCTACTGTGTCATGTCAAAGTCATACATGCTCATGTTAGACAAATTATCTCTGATATTTCCAAATGACCCACTTTTCCAAAGGTTTCTGCATCATCGCATCTGTTTTCCAAATAAACACGCTGATGGGTGCTCTAAAACAGTCCATAAGCGCTGCCATCACGGAAGTACATGTGATTCCTGCGATGGTCGAATTTCATGTGCCAGCGCAACTCTCGCTTTTAGTTTCCCGCGAAGACATGACTAGCTGCGTTATTCAATAGTGATGTTAGCACGGCAGACCAGTTATGTTCCCACGATGATCTAGATTGGGCGAATTTGTTCCAACAGTCCGCCTTCCAGATGACTCCAGACCTAGTTGTTGGCCTTGTTTATGTCGCCCTCCTTTCTCTGGCATGGTTGTTCCGTCATTTGTGCTACCTTCCTTGGAGATAAGCTCATCCTCCTACCTTTCATGGAGATTCCTTCTCCTATTTAAACTCTCACCATTGCTATGTGCTGCTAGTTTGGAATTCTTAGTCTTTGGAGTGTTGTTGTTAGTACTTGTGAGCTTGTTAGATAGCTGGTGTGAGTGTGACAAGTGTGGGATTGTTTGAGAGCTTGAGGAAGGTTGTGAAGTGCCTTTGATCTTGTGGAGAACTTATGAGTGAGAGAGACTTGTGTATTGGGAGATCCACTTTCAAGAGTGAATGCTTGAGGAACATGCTGGTTGGATCCCTCTGAGAAGGCTTGGGACGTCAAGACCTGGGTTGTAAGCTTACTCTTTTTCATAATTAATGCAATCAATGATGTTTTCCTATGTCTTGTATGTAATATACTAGATAGCTCATGACTTCTTGACTTTATGAGTAAATAGATCGTTTGTTGTATCCGATTACGTGCTTTGTTGTATTTCCTTTGCTTTGTTTCATGTTGATTACTCATTGAGAGAAGGAAGTGGAAGCTGGAGCAGCGCAACAGAACTCCATCGACCACCGGTTGAGGTAGTCCTCCAACTTGAACTATTTAAGGAAAATTGTTGTTGATTTGTCATTGTTTGTGACTAGACCCACTCTAGGGCTAGAGGGGTTGCCTCTGTCCGCAGAGGGAACACTTTCCTGCATTACAGTAATCATTACAGTCTCGGCATAATTTGGAGCAGCAGTAATCATTACAGTCTCGGCTAAAATGGAAAGTAATATCTCAGTGTAGGAAAGAAAGTAATCACAATTTCGGTAAACCTAATTCATGGTAGTCAATGCATATATGTGATGGAAAGAATCTTGGAACCCTTACTGTCTTCATATAGCTTCAGTCTCACTGTCTCGGCTTAAGAAGCATCACATTGATCCTATCGTTGTCCTCACTGCCTTGGAACTTTTATCATAAACTACATTCTCTGCTGCTCACAATTAGCATGATGATGTTTCGAGCTAAGGTACAATGATGATCCAAATATGGTGTAGCAGAAATGAATCCCTCGGTGCATTGATCAAGGATGAAAATCAAGGTCACGATTATGATCTCAATGAAAAAGTCAAGATCACCTGTGTGGCAATCTCAAGAGACAATCATGGCACAACAATGATGTCAACAGTAATGAAGATCTCAGTGAGGCAGAGGTGCAGCAAGGATGATGATCCCAACAGTGATGAAGAAGAGGATCGGTGTCCTGGTCTTGGAGAGGCAGATTGTGTCAAGGGTCATGGTTTTGGTATTCATCAATGGAATCTCTATATGAAGAATTTTGCATGGGTTTTCCTCTCCAAGAGAGAGAGGCTTTGGCCCTAGAAAAAAGCCAAATATTTTTGTTCTTGTCTCTTTTGTTTTTGGTAGCAGTTTGATGAAGTAAACACACACACTAATAATGGATGGAACATTAAGTTAAGATAAATTGTATAAATGCTTCACAAATTTTTATCATAGTTAAGAAGGATCACCTTATCATGTTTGCCCTAGATTCTTCAACATGGTATCAACTTCATTCATAGAGAATATGATCTTCTAAACTGATAATTACTTTCCAATGATTTCTTTAACCAAGTTCACTTATGTCACATATATCATTAAGTAATTATACATAGAAAATCTCAACAGTAATGCAATAATGATATTAGGATCAAAAAGAGACAACCAAGCACAAATGAGACACAATTCTATACTGTGAAAACTCAAACTCGAGAAAAAGCCAGCAATCTTTTCTTGGGACAAATTGTTCAATTCAGCAAAACTACAATCTGATTTTCCAGTCAAATTGACTACAGAATCCACACAGGCAAAGTTTGGCCTTACTGCTACTACCAAGAATTTCGGTCAACCTGAGTCAACAAGGCCGAAACTCGGCCTACTGCAGCTACCCATAAACTCAGTCAATTATCCAGGAAACTTGGTCAACTGCCCCGACAGAGCTCAATCAACTGCTTTAGAAATTCGGGCAAACAGTGCCTCAAATTTTTTTGTCAAAGAGTGGTCAACACTAGTCAAACTTTTGTCTTCTTCTCTATCTCCTTCACACGTGTGAACTAAAAAAAATGAGTTTTGTGTGATTTGAATTGATGCCAAAAAAAAATGGAGGCCAAGTTTGTATTTATAGTGGTCATGAGGTGCCCAACGGGCACATCTCCTTGTGCTGGACCGAATTTAAACTTTTTGGAGGCAAATTTGAATTAAATTTCTTCTTCTTAATTTTTCTTCTAGGGTCACGGCTTGAGTAGCTGGGAATATTGACCGCAGCTACCCAAAAAAATCAAAATAGGTGATAATAGAATCTGGGAGAAAAGGCATAAAAAAATCAACATAGGCTATAATAGAATCTGGGAGAAAAGGCATAAAAAAGAGAGAGATGAGAGAGTGTGGGTCCATTGCATGTAAGTTAAGACTGACTAACTAAAAGAGAGGAAGGTGCAAACAAAACAGTGGGAAGATCATATATGTAGCCCCGTTAAGCCAAATAAGAGATTGTGTGAGAAGCTAATATCCAAGGCCACCAATTCAAGAATGTTATGGTTGTGTGGGAGGTCATGCAATCACCAAAAATTCAAAACCCTAAGAGCAATTATTACAAGCATTGGTTTGCAGATTAATAACATGCTAGAGTTTTATTCCTGTGAGGGTTTCTCTAGCTTAAAAAAATTCTATGCATTGTGCAATGTTGTAAGTGTTGTTGCACATTTATCTATCCAGCTTTGCTTGGGTTGCATAGAACAGAGAGATCCATATAAGAATGCATGCATGGATATTTTCTTCCCATAGTAGTTCAATGAAATTGGTAGTGAGATACATTCTGACTCATCCATTGGAATACAAATCATAAATTCATCCTTTGGTGAACATAGTTAACCTTAATAAAAGCACAATTTGATGTTAATATAGTCGTTTGGGCCAACACGAGAATTAAATATTGGCAGGGTTAAACTCATTGTTAGTTTGATACAGTACCTGTTTATGAAAATAAATCCATTTAAATGAATTCATTGAGACTTTAGAAAATTTAATGTTGGAAAACTAAGCTCCGCAAGCGCAAAGTTTAAGAGTTCAACTCAAACTTGGAAAAAACTTTGTCACAAAATAATTAAAAATGATGTCATATCCTTCAAGTTTTGGCATCTATTTTATACCCTAACAATTTTTTCCATCCACTCATGAGTTGCACTCATTAGGGAGAAAATAACCCATGAGTACTCATAAAAGCAACTCACTTTTAGCAAGTTTGACTCATGGACAGAGAGTCAGACTCAGGACAGAGTTAATTTGACTTGATAGCAAGCCCAAGTATGGTTTGGATTGGGAGTAGACTCAGTGATTTTTTTCACCTATTAAGAAAATACGAAAAAGAACTTTTTATGTCAATATAAGAAGTAATCTCAAAATTATATACAATTGTTCACCAACTGTGCATGAGTGTGTATCAAAAGTTAAGGCTTATATTTCATATACAAATTGACTAAACATGTCAAACAAAATAACTTCAAGAAGTATGAACATAAAATAGCCCCTAGATGGGAAGAGTACATTACCCTTTTCTATTAGCCTTCACACATTTGACTGTGCAGGCATTGGTTGCAAATTCACTTGACACTTTTAACATTTCCAGCTAGGTTTCTTCACTTCCATTTCACTACATTTTGATAGTTTTTTCCAACATTTCACTGCAGTTGAACCTTCAACTTTTGGCCAAATACCATGTGCTCTTTGCACATAGTAGAGCAAGTGAAAATACATGCATGGTATGAACACATGTGTGTACATGCATCTATCAGAGTGTGTGTGAGAGAGAGAGATCCAGAAAACAAATCAGGCAAGACAGGAGTTAAAGTATTACTAAACAAATTTCACAATCAATAGAGGTACAATAATCAGGATATGAGAATATAAACAAATTTGTTACATGCCTGGGTGTCTAGAAATGTGCAAGCTGTTAGGATATTCCGACACATAGGAAATAGTTAAGTTCAACTTGGTCTAGTATAGAGTTAGGTATAGAGTTAGGTAAAGTGTGTTTCTTTACCGTTGTACATTTTGTAACTTACAATCCGACGGTCACGATATGTAGTGATCCGACGGTTCACTCTCTCCTCGGTATTACCGACACTTGATCCGTGGCTTGACACCCGATTGGTCCATGAGTTCTATTTAAAGCGCATGGAGGGTCATTGTTCGGGTAATCCGTGCATGAGAGAAGCTTATGTAAATTTTCATTCTTTGGTTAATAAATTGCCTGTAGTAGCCACGTTGGCACAGGTCGTGGACTGTTTCCCTCTTTGAGGGTTTTAACCACGTCAAAAATACTGGTGTATTGATCTGTGATCTGGTTGTGAGCGGTGTCCTTTTGGTGTTCTTTCTGAGGAACTTACCCTGTAAATTCCTACATGGTATCAAAGCTATTTGAGGGCCACGTCCGTTGGTGATCCAAATCTGAAGCCGATAGAACTGCATGCGGCTGTCGTTTCCTAGATCTGTTGTTTCTGACTGCTTTCGGGCCGAGAGGACTACTCTGTTACGTTCGGAGCATCTGTTCCAGTGAGGAACCCGTTTCGTTTCACGCGAAAAGGTTTCCGGTAGCCCTAGCTGCGTCATTTTTCAGATCGGGAGGTATACAGTGTTTTTGCAGTTTACTGTTATTTTCTCTCTGCTTATTTCGGTTTCGGTTTATTTAGCCCTTTTTTTTTTTTTTAACCGGATCTATACCTTTCATTTCTGCGTATGCTCTTTGCCCTGCGACTCTGTGCGATCTGGGCAAATCAGAAACAGAAAGGAAGGTTTTTTCTCATGCGTATGCTCTTTTCCCTGCACCTTAGTGTGATCTCGGAAAATCAGAAACATTGAGAAAAATATTTAGTTTTTCGGCTAAAGCTAACCTTGAGCTGCAAGGTTCATTTTTTTAAAATATCTAGTTTTTTGGCTAAAGCTAACTTCGAGCCGCAAGGTTCGTTTTTCTTTGCATATTCATGTTGGGTTTTATGTTTTGTGTTTTGTAGGGAAAAAGAGCTTTCTCAAGGCAAGCACGCAAACCAAGGCCCCCCCCCTCTCTCTCTCTCTCTCTCTCTCTCTCTCTCTCAAATTTTTTGTATAGATCAATTGGTTCAAAGCTATTTTAAGAGAGTATAGGTCTTGGGTTCAAGTCTCCATTTTTTGGGGGCGGATTTTTTCATTCCCGCACATTCGCGCACTTTGCCGGCAACTTCAACAATTTTTTTTCAAAAAGCCATAACTTCTTCATCCGGAAGCCTTTTTCAGAGCCGTTTTTTTTAAAACAGCCTAATTTTTCGAGATCTATCCATTGGAACACTTACTTTCAGCATCTTCAGCTTCAATTTTTTTTAAAAAATGGAAAGTCCATGCCAAGTCATTCTTGACAGCACTAACTACTTCCAATGGATAGCCTACATGGAAGATTTACTTAGAAGTAAAGGTCTCTACAGAATAGCCACAGACCAAGAGAAAAAACCAAAAGATGAAGACAAGGCTGCAAAATGGGAAAATAGACAAGATCAAGCACGTGGTTTGATAGGGATGTCTATTTCTCCTGATCTTAGATTCCATATTGCAGAACTTGAGACTCCTCATGAAGCATTAGAAAAAATCGCTAAAGTTTTTGGGATTAAAAATGAAATTAGAGCCCATCAACTTGAAAATGAGTTGCTTACTTTGGATCCTAATAATTTTTCTTGCATTGAAGATTTCTTGTCCAAATTCAAGACCCTTAGATATCTCTTGGAAGGTGTTAAGGTTAAGAAAGAAGATGGTAACCTTATTTATTCCATCCTTACTAAGTTGGGACCAGCCTACTCTGTATTTGTTTCCACTTTCCATTCTACAAGGGAAGCTTTCATTTGTCAAGGAAAAGACTACAAGGCCCCTTCCTTTGACTCCTTTTGTGATTCCTTAATAAGAGAACAAGAAAAACTCTTACACCTTGGTCTTCTTAATCTTGGAAACTCTTCCAAGAAAGCGTTAGCCGCCCAGCAGCAACCAAATTCAAAGAATCCTAAGAAGTCGTATCCTAAAAAGAATGGTCCTAAACCAAACAAGGGTCCTAAGCAAACTCAGCCTCAAAATGAAAGATCATTTCAGCAAAATGATAAGACCAATAAAAACAAATGGAAGAAGAATGATAGACATTGTAACTTTTGTAATCGAGATGGCCACTTAGAATCTAAATGCTTTAAGAAGATGGAAGCCTTGGAAGCCGCAATGAAGAAACATAACATCCATGTGGAGCATACTTCAACTTCAACTTCCGGAATGGCACTTTCTGCATGTTGTTGTCAATCATCTCAGTCTGGTTATGCATCAAATGTATCTTCTTCTTCTCCTTCTCATGAGTGGCTCATTGATTCTAGAGCCTCTTATCACATGGCCAAAAACCAAGCCATGTTTTCTTCTTTAAATGACTGTAACACCAAAAATATATATGTTGGTGATGATAGATCTCTTAATGTTGTAGGGACTGGAACTGTTCATCTAGACAATGGTCAGTTTAATGATGTATTATGTGTTCCAACCTTATCCTGCAACCTTCTATCTGTATATCAGATAACTCATTCAGGTGAAGGTAAAATTGTTGAATTTTCACCTCATGATGTTGTAATCAAGGATCTAAGAGATCCTAAACACATTCTAGCTACTGGTATTGCTAATGATTCCACAAGGTTGTATAAGTTTCACAACTTTGGGTCATCAAATCTTCCCTCAATATTTGTTGCTCATAATGATGAAGTGAGCAAACTTTGGCATGAGCGATTTGGTCACTTAAACTATCACTCCCTTCAGCATCTATGTAAAGAAAATATGGTGACAGGTCTTCCTATGGTATCTTGCAGAGATGGTGTTTGTTCCGGATGTGTACTCGGAAAACATCATCGGGACAGTTTTGACAAACGTGCCTCTTGGCACGCCTCAGCCCCTTTACAGCTTGTGCACAGTGATTTATGTGGTCCACTTCCTGTTGCTTCATTCTCTAGCTGCAAGTATTTCTTAACTTTCATTGATGATTTCTCCAGACGCACTTGGGTATACTTCTTAAAACTCAAGAGCGAAGTATTTAACACATTTTTGGCCTTCAAAGCCTTTGTTGAAAAACAATCTGGACATCAAATTATTAAGCTAAGAATTGATAATGGTGGAGAATATGTTAAAAACACATTCATCAACTTTTGCACCGAAAATGGAATTCAAATGCAACATATTGTTCCATACACTCCACAACAAAATGGTGTAGCTGAAAGGAAAAATCGCACCTTAAAGGAAATGGCTAATTGTATGCTGCAATCTAAAGGACTCAGTCTTAGTTTTTGGGCCGAAGCAATTAATTGTGAAAATTATATAATCAATCGCACTCCTACTAAGGTTCTACAGAATATCACTCCAGAAGAAGCTTGGAGTTCCATTAAACCAGATGTAAGTCACTTTCGTGTTTTTGGAAGTGAAGCATGGGCCCATATTCCAGATGAAAAGCATAAAGCTTTAGAACCTAAGAGTGAGAAATGTACTTTTGTTGGATATTCTGAAGATGTAAAAGGTTATAGACTTATTCCATTTAAGTCCAAAAATGTTATCATTAGAAGAGATGTAAAATTTGATGAAAATAAATCGGCCTGCGAGCCTAGTTCGGCGGATGTGCCACCTCTTCCTATCTCTTCTACTTTTGAAAACATTTCTTCTTCAGATGATGAAAGTGAGGATGATAATCCTCCCCCACCTTCTCAGGATCCTCAACTTCCAAGATGGGTCCGTGCTACTCGGGATGCAGCAGGTGATCTTGCCGGTGATCCTACAGATCAGCGACGTACACGTTCTCAGTTTGAAAGAGCCTCTTCTTTACTGGCTCAAGCTCCAGTCAATCATGATCCTGACACTTTTGCAAAAGCTTCAGGCCATCCACATTGGGAAGCAGCTATGAATGAAGAATATCATTCACTGTTGACAAATGATACATGGGATCTTGTTCCTCTACCAAAGGGACGCAAACTTGTTAGATGTAAATGGGTTTACAGAACCAAGTATGGACCAGATGGGAAAGTTGATAAACATAAAGCTCGTCTTGTTGCTAAGGGTTTTTCACAGGTTGAAGGCATTGACAACACTGAAACCTTCTCCCCTGTCACCAAAATGAACTCTATCCGCCTTGTTCTTTCCCTTGTTGCCTCTTTAAAATGGGAAGTCCATCAGATGGATGTTAAATCTGCCTTCTTGCATGGGGACTTGCATGAAGAAATCTATATGGAACAACCCATTGGCTTCATCCAAACAGACTCCAGCCTTGTATGTTGACTTAAGAAATCTCTCTATGGTCTCAAGCAAGCTCCTCGGGCTTGGTATGCCAAAATGGATAGCTTTCTTTTAGAATCTGGCTTTTCTCGGTGTTATTCTGACAATACTGTCTACACCAAGAAAGTGGGAAACTCTCTTATCATCCTTGTTTTTTATGTTGGTGATCTTATTCTTACTGGTAGTGATCCCAACCTTATCAACCATGTGAAGTCCAGCCTTAAAAAGAAATTTGAAATGACAGACTTATGACACTTACACTATTTTCTCGGTCTTCAAGTCTTGCAATCCAAGGAGGGTATTTCCCTTTCCCAGTCCAAGTATGCTTGTGATATTCTTCGTCATTTTCACATGGAAGACTGTAAGCCAGCCCCTTCTCCCTTTCAGTCTGGAGTCAAACTTTCAGTCTCTTGTACTTCTCCTGAAGTTGATGCTACCTTATACCGTCAACTTGTAGGAAAACTCTTGTATTTAACCCATACTCGTCCTGATCTTTCCTTTGTTGTTGGCCTTGTTGCTCGTTTTATGCAAAACCCCCGTGAAAGTCATTGGAAAGCAGCCAAAAGAATACTTCGTTATGTTCGAGGTACAATACAGTTTGGGATTCATTACAGTGCCAAAGCAGCTCCTCTATTAGTTGGTTTCACTGATTCTGATTGGGCTGGTGACCCTGATGATTGGAAGTCTACTGCCGGTTATGTCTTCACTCTTGGTTCAGGACCTATTACATGGGCTTGCAAGAAACAGGCTGCCATTTCTCTTTCGTCAGCAGAAGCAGAGTATCGTGGTGCCGTGGAAGCTAGTAAGGAAGCCTTATGGCTTCGTCAGATCCTATCAGAGTTTGGCTTTGAGCAGCAGCATCCAACCACACTTTGGTGTGATAATCAAAGTGCCATTCAGCTATGCAAAGATCCAGTCCAGCATCAGCGCAGTAAACACATTGAACTACACATGCACTTCATCAGAAAGCTCATTCATGACCATGTTCTTGAAGTGAAATATTGTTCAACAGATGATCAGGTTGCAGACATCTTCACAAAGGCTCTCACAGAGGCGAAGTTCACTAAACTTCGATATATGCTTGGAGTTCAGGAAGTTGTCACTAAGGGGGGATAGGCTCTAGTGCCTCCTTCCTTCTCCTGTTTGTGTCATATTTGTAAAACCTTCAATCCTATCCCAAGTTGTTCTTAAGGGGGGATGTTAGGATATTCCGACACATAGGAAATAGTTAAGTTCAGCTTGGTCTAGTATAGAGTTAGGTATAGAGTTAGGTAAAGTGTGTTTCTTTACCGTTGTACATTTTGTAACTTACAATCCGACGGTCACGATATGTAGTGATCCGACGGTTCACTCTCTCCTCGGTATTACCAACACTTGATCCGTGGCTTGACACCCGATTGGTCCATGAGTTCTATTTAAAGCGCATGGAGGGTCATTGTTGGGGTAATCCGTGCATGAGAGAAGCTTATGTAAATTTTCATTATTTGATTAATAAATTGCCTGTAGTAGCCACGTTGGTGCAGGCCGTGGACTGTTTCCCTCTTTGAGGGTTTTAACCACGTCAAAAATACTGGTGTATTGATCTGTGATCTGGTTGTGACGGTGTCCTTTTGGTGTTCTTTCTGAGGAACTTACCCTGTAAATTCCTACACAAGCTTCCTCCAAAGAAACCTACAGTGCCCTAAATTCAAAGGGAAAATCATTTGCAGATGAACCACTGTAAAGATCAACATCACTAATTGATTTTTATTGGCTAGACTGTGTGCTGCCAGACATGGCATCATCCCTCAGTTGTTGTCTACTTGACACTAGTGGAAATCTTGAGCTTCCTTGTTCTCTATAATGCCACATATTGTTAACCATGTCATTTCTAACATTCAGATGCCTCTGTAGTTCTGCCACATACTGTAGAACATAGCTATCCAATGAATTCAACAGCAGTACTTCATCAGCCGTGATTATACACCTTATCTGATCTAGATTCACAACAATTGCTCTCTCTCGTCCTAGAATAGTGGAAGGATATACAAATAATGGATCCAAAATATGGAGATCCCTAGCCAGCAAGTCACAACGCTTCATTATTGTTAATTTATTTACCTCCAAAACTTGAGGACTCCCATTTTTATCTATTCTTATCCATGACCGAATCCCCTTCCCTCTCTTTTTAACTCCCAAAAGGTCTTGTCCTTGAAACAAAGGCTTGCCAGGCATGGCTAATAAACAAGGAGATTCACGAGCCACAGAAACAGAAGGCGGAGGAGGAAGCAGGGGCTCTTTCAAATCTTCCATATAATACTGCTTTTCAGGTTCTGAGAATTTTTTTCACAGGATCAAAGTCTCCAAACCTGTGTCTACAGTTATTGATAAGTGATGTGTGCCTCTGAACAATATATTTTTTGTTAGAAAATTATATATTACAGAGAAATGGAACACATAGAATATTGCATAAATATAAACACAAAAAATGCATAAAACAAGAGAGACACAGATATACGTGGTTCACCCAGTTTGGGCTACGTCCACCCCAAATATCCAATCCTTCCTTTCTATTATCCAGCAAAATGAAGAGACACAACCTATAGCAGATCCGGTGTAATATCCTCTATTTTCTCTCACAGTCTCACCTCTATGTTTCTCGCTCGGAGAATACACATCTATTACATAGCCTCAATACAATGCCCTCATAAAAAGAGAGGGGTTGCCTTCGAGGTAAAAAAAACCATAAACTAAACATAAGTTCTACCGTCATAACATCCGCCTAATGAACGGCCTAGATTGACTAGAAATTACTATACTTTTACAAGGCAATTTTACATCTGTTTTTAGCTTCGGGGGCGTTTCCCCCAAAATCCCTGCCGAGGGACCGGTGGCCCCCGGACCCCCCAGCCAGGGGGGATCAGTCCCCCCCGCACCCACACCCCCCCCGCATGGACGGGTGTACAAACTTCCTGGGGTATACATCTGGCTGAAACAAAGACCTCTAAATAATCATGCTCCATACCCAACATTTGCTTCTGAGGTTTTATATTTATTTTGAAAGAAACGCTTCACAAGCCCCAATACCAAAAGCATCTAAAGATCATTGCCTTACATTGCTATAGGTTAATCTTGCACTGAGTGCTTCCATGAAGGGGATCTTCAATCCAGAACATCACTCAAGCCCTGAGAACTAACCAAACAATTCATTCAACCCTTTTGACGAATAAAACGAAGGATTTTCCACAAAAAATTAACACAGTAAAGGGCTCAGAAATACCTTTCCAGTAGTAACCACCTACACAGTAAAGGGCTCAGAAATACCTTACCAGTAGTAACCACCTTGCCTCGAACAAGAACACTCTAGACAAAGGACACACCCTCATTGTAGACTTCACACACCCGCACTGTATAATTTACACACGCACAACTTACACTCCCGCAGCTCAACAATGGAGGTTGTCTAATTGATACAGGAAAATCATCGAATTCAACCCTACCCTCGGTTTCTTGGAATGGTAGAGGTTTATATAGAAGTTGTAGAGAGTAGACAATATTGCGACATCTCAATCCCACAGAAAATCTCATATGTTACAAGACCTTCCCCCATTGTGGAGGTATCCCCTCTCCTCTCTTATGCTTTCTCTACCTTGTTGAGTCCCAATATCTCCCAATGTGTCTGACTTGCCCACATCGACATCTATTTCATCTTTCTTGGCTCCTCTCACGTCGACTGCAAGCACATATTATAACCCATAATCTGAAATGGCAAGTGCTAACCGCTAACCCAATCTCTTGTCTACCATTGAAACCAAATATGACTTGCAAACCAAGAAATTGAGGCCATTACAAGTAGATCCAACCTCCAAACTAGAAATCAGGCGATTGCAATCAAATCCAATTTCGAAATGAGGCGAATAGGTTTTCTGGATTGTTTATCCGCCTTTTTAAGGGCAAAATTATTAATTTTTTAAATAAATTTTGGGCTAATTATCGAAAATGCGTGTAATATAAAAAATTCACCCTTCCAAACTATCAAACCCCTTAAATTTCGCCTTTGGGCTAAGATTCTCCCCTAAAATTTTCTATGCCCAAAAGGACCTTCCTTTGGTGAATCCATTGCTTTGGCTACAAGCCGGTGGAGACCATGGCCTTTAACAGTATGAACAGGCTTGAATTCAATATCATATTCTTGTAAGCATGGCATCTAGTTCGTCCTCCTTTCACCTAGCTCTTGTTGTACAAAGGATGTTCTAACTGTTGGATGAGGCACACAGATAATCGTGTGAAATTTTAGGAGGTAATGCCTAAAGTATTTAACCACCTTGTACACTACATATGCTTTCTTATCAATGGTGAGATAATTCATTTCTGATCCCCGTAATCTAGCACTATTGAAAGATATCAGTCGCTTGTTTCCTAGATTGTCTTTCTATGTCAAAATGGTCACAATAGATGTGTCAGAAGAGAAAGTATATAATAGGAAATAGTTTCCAAAATATGGATGATATAATGATGGAGCATCAGTTATGGCTTTCTTGATCCAAGAAAAATAATCTTTCTCCTTCTTATCCCATTTTTATGTAGCATCTTTCCTTATCATCTCTTGTAAGTTTGACAAGTTGTGCGTAGTCATATTTCATTGCTTTCTTGTTCACGCGAAAATGGATTTGAGCAATAGTTTGAACCCTTTATGTATCGACCTTGATTCCACTCTTTACAATGATATTTCCTAAGAGATTATCTTGGGACACACCAAAGGTGATCTTTTTCATATTCAAATAAATTCCATACTTGTGACATTACTCGAAAATCTACTTTAGATGATGAGTATGATCAATCTCTTCTTACAAAACATTGTTACATCTTCTAAATAGAAAAATGCACTTTGTCCAATCAATCCACAGAATGAGATGTCCACGGCCCATTGAAATATAGTGCCAAAGCTGATTGTAGGTTTTAACCCCGTACAGAAATTACCTACATACGAATTCTAAAACATAGAAAATAAACAATGCGAGAGCATAACACATAAAACACATATACATAGATATTTTCCCCTAGATCCCAAAATCGGGACCACCAGCTTGATTTTTCATTATTTTCCTTTCAATGTTACAATACATATTTATACATGTCGAAGCATCCAATACCATGGACCGAAAACCATCGCGTCCAAAACCATGGACCAAAAACCAAAGGTAGGTCCACCCATCCTAATATAGAGTCCAAAAAAAAAAAATCCCGAGGCGCTGCCCCGGACCCCGTAGAGGGGGGCTACCTCCCAACCTCAAACCCCCCCCATTGCACAATCAGCGCAACGAAGGGGGGGCTCCGCCCCCCCTCTAACCCCCTGGTTAACTACGTAGGTTAGTCGTGGAAGAATATAACACAACCCAAAATTCTCCCACTTGTTGTTTTCTTTCCATAGGGGGCCAAAAGAGAGCTTAGTCATTTTTCTAGCCCTGAAATGTCCATTGTTTCTCTACACCAGGAGAACTTCTTAGAGCTCACATATTTTTTCAATGCATCTGCAGTATTCTTCAAAGTGTCCACCTTTACCAGCAACACCTTTTTGTCTTCTATCATATCTCTTTTAATTTCCATGCCCAAAATATAGTTTGCAGCACCAAGATCTTTCATGTTGAATTTGGAGGACAATTGGGTCTTCAAATCCTGGATAATTTCTTTATCATTTCCAACCAGCAACATATCATCCACATACAAGACCAGATAAATAACATGGTCACCAATTAATTTAAAATACACACAGTGATCTGTTTTTCTTCTGGTGAAGCCAAGTCCCTGTATAAATGTCTCAAATTTTTTATACCACATCCCTGGAGATTGTTTTAACCCATACAGAAACTTCTTTAACTTGCATACCAGTTCTTTCTTACCCTTCACCACAAATCCTTCAGGTTGCTTCATGTATATCTCCTCTTCCAGATCCTCGTGAAGAAATGTTATCTTCACATCCATCTGTTCTACCTCAAAATCAAAAGCAACAGTGATCCAAATTGGATCCATAGAAGACTGTCAAAGAACCATGACTGAATCAAGTCAAACAAATCTCTAAAGAGATCCAAAATAGCGATCAAAAACACCCTGAACCAGTGGCAATGGCAACTGACATGGAACGACGAGGACCTCAGTCAAAGCGCGTTGATCGAGGCCCATGGAGACCGCGCGGGAGGCCAAAGTAGCCCCTGGGAGCCCCAGAATGGGAAAATGAAGAGGTTTTAGCATTATCACGCATCGCTGGGTGAACAGGGCCAAAATGGGAAAGCCCGAGCACTCGGTCGCGTGGGGGAATCGGAGGACCGCGGGCAGAAAAGGGAAAAGGCACTAATCGTACATGGCGAGACCCACGCTCTAGAAACCGGTGGTTTTGATCGGGGTGCCCTTGAACGGTAAGAGGTTTTGGACAGGAGCGGAGCGATTCCATACATTGATCGACGCGTGGTAGGCGGAGGTGAGAGAAAACCGTCGTTGATCACGCGCTATCGATCGAGAAAGTCAACCGCACAGAACGTGCATATGGCGTCAGATCTGGAGGGCTTAGATCGGATGGCTGAGGTTGCACCCAACAGAAAGAAGTGGAATCGACAGGGAATTAAGACGTGTTTGAAGGGATTTGGAATCTGTTTAATTGCCACAGTGGAGGAAGAACGCATCCACGACGTAACTGAAGAAACGAACCAACGAAACATTGTTGGCGCCATTTAGAGGGGGACAAGTGGCCACTCCCTGAGCGTTCATGATGACATTGAACATAGGGAACTCCAAGCACAGCTGCAGAAGGTGAATCGGCATAGGCGGAAGAGGAACCGAATAGGCATAGGGATCGAATGGCTAAAGCCATGAACATAGATAGTCGAATTAGTTGAAGTCAGAGTTAGAGTTGAGTAGAGTCCAAGCGACCAAGAGAGACAGTGAACAGTGAACCCGGCGAGGAGGACTAAACACAGAGAATAGTAAAGCTAAGCAGAAGAGACAGAGGGCCGAGCTGACCAGAGGTAGCATCGAGCACCAGAGAGCTTGATGATTCAAGCCTTCCTATGGAGGAATATGTCCGGACAGAGCATTGCATTTGGCTCTTTCCACTATAGACCAAAAGGTCACAGAGCTGGTAGGAAGAAGAAGAGTCTGTGTACTCCAAGTGGCTTGGGGAATCCAAGAACCACCCTGCCAAGCTAAATTTGATTCAAGAGAACTCATATTGAGTCCCTGTATTGTATTTTCTCTGCTTGAAGACACAATAAAATAAGGCCACCAAGGAGAGCTGGACTGGAGATGTAGCCTTGGAGAATAGGGTGAATTCCTTATTAAAATTCTTTGTGTCTTTGTGTTTGCTTACTGTATTTCTCTGTTGCCTTTCCATCTTATTGTCTATGTATTAGCAATCTGATCAATCCGTTGCTTCAATAACACAGAACACACACTAGCACATGAGTCTGTAATACCTTAGTTTAATAAATCTTTAACTAATGTCATTCATAGGGTGAATATCAAATCAAGTGGTATCAAAGCTTTAGGCTGTAAGGTTAGACAAGCTTGTGTTGGTATAGCTGTGAATGCTCACAAGATCAAAGCTCAAATTAGGAGAAGGATAGTTGGTGGAAACTAATCCTGAAATTGGGAGAGTGTATTCTCGAAAGACAATGTTAGAAGAAGGTTCTATGGGGCCAGACCCTCAATTCATAGAGAGTTTCCTAGCTATAAATTCTATGGTCGAAGAAATGTACAGAGACTTTAGAAAGCAAAAGGTGGAAGATGCATCAGGCTCTAAGCAAGAGAAAGAAGAAGATGAGTCTCACTTGCATGACAACTCCAAAGGAAAGGGGAAAGAGGAAAACTTTCTCACACCTCCTAATAGCCCTGTGCATATTAAGAAAGCATCTTTAATTAAGTTAGATGTTAAATTTGATTTTCCTATATATGATGGAGAGATAAATGCTGAAAAATTGGACAATTGGATTAGACAAATTGATGTGTATTGCAGGGTACAGAACATGAACTCAGACAAGAGTAAGATTTAGCTGGCAAGCCTATGCCTAGGAGGCACTGCCTTGGTTTGGTGGGAAGGTAGAACCCAACCTGACATGAAAAGACATGGTAATACCATATCTGTCTGAAGTGACTTTGTTTTTGCAATCAAAAAACAGTTCCATCCATTGGCCTACATGCAACAAGCCATGATGAGCTGGCAAACTCTTCGGCAGCTGAAAGGGAAAAGTGTGCAAGGGTACACTCAAGAGTTCAAAAAGAGAGCATTGATATTGGGTATCTCATTAGACTCACCAGAGACTCTTTTGAAGTACATTGGTGGTCTACACAGCTACATGAGGCATACCATCCTCATGTTTAATCCCACTAGTATAGATAAGGTATCTGTACAAGCTACTCATCTAAAAGCTAGAGGAAAGAATGGAAATCTTGGGGGACCATCCCAACCCACTGTAAGCAAGAGTAAGGAGAAAAGAAAACAAAAATGGAAGGCAAGGAAGGCTAACACTGCACAGAAAGCCAAATATTCATGCACTCACTGTAAAAAGGAGGGGCATGATGATGAGCAATTTTGGATTCTGCATCCAGAGCTGAGACCTAAGAAGTCCGAGGGCAAGAAGAAGAAGACAGTTGCAACTATTCAGAAAGATTTGGGGTCAGACTCGGGAGATGAAACAACTATAGCAACCACATGTATAAAAGGTAAGAATTCTGAAGCATCTACTTGTAATTCTGCTCAATCTGTTATTGATGAAGAAAATGAGAGAAAAAGACATGAGCTTTTCCATATTCGAGTTATTTCCAAAAACCAAAAGATTGATACTTTGTTTGATAGTGGCCCACAAGTAAATTTGATTTCTGAAGCAATTGTAAAGAAATTGGGATTAGCAACTACACCTCACAAGAAACCATACCCATTAGGATGGTTCAATGATAAAGCACAACTACAAGTGACTAGACAGTGAAAACTCAATTTTTCTTTTGGGTCAGCATTTGTAGATGAGGTTGAGTTAGACATAATTCCTTTGGATATATGTGGAATTGTTTTAGGAAGTCCTTACTTGTATGATAGAAAGGCTATTTTCTATAGAGCTAAGAACAAGTATCTACTGGTTAAAGAGGGAATCAAATACTTTGTAAGAGCCCATAAGCTCAAGAATAATTATACTCTCATAAACTCAGGACAGATGAAAATAATGATTAATTCATGCAAACAATTCTTACTAACGGTTGTAAAGGAAAAGAAGTCTGATAAAACCAATGTATTTGAGGGTTGTAATGCTAAACAACAAGCTGATATAGAAAAGGTTGTTTCAGAGTATGATGTCTTGTTTCAAGAACCTAAAGGTCTGCCACCCAAAAAGGGAGTAGTACATGATATTATTTTGCAGCAAGATGTTCCACTGCCTAACATTGGGATGTACAGGTTGTCTACTTTAGAGAATGTTGAAATCAAGAAGCAGGTGCAAGAGTTGCTTGAGAAGGGCTTCATCGGGCCTAGCACATCACCACATGGGTCACCAATCGTTTTGGTGAGAAAGAAAGATGGCTCTTGGAGAATGTGCATAGATTACCGAGCACTGAATAAGATAACAATCAAGAATCGTTATCCCCTTCCTCGCATAGATGATCTTTTAGATCAATTGAAGGAAGCTGTTTATTTCACCAAGCTAGATTTTCACAGTGGATACCATCAGGTCAGAGTTGCAGAGCAAGATGCATGGAAAACTGCTTTCAAAACAAAGCAGGGATTGTATGAATGGCTAGTTATGCCTTTTGGCTTAACTAATGCTCCTGCTACTTTCATGAGATTAATGAATGATGTACTCAGACCTTTTCTTGATGATTTTGTTATTGTGTATCCGGATGACATTCTGATTTGTATTAAAACGTGGGAAGAACATTTAAAGCATGTTAAGCAGACATTGGATGTTTTGAAAAGAGAAAAACGTTATGTTAAACTCTTAAAATGTGAATTTGGCAAAACATCTCTTAACTACTTGGGTCATATAGTAGGGGGAGGTGAATTGAAAATAAATCCCTCTAAAGTGGCAGTCATTTTGAACTGGCCTAAACCCAGGTCTACTACAGAAGTGAGAAGCTTCCTAGGAGCAGCACAATATTGGAGGAAGTTCATTTCTAACTTCTCCTCGATTGCAGCGCCCTTACATGCTTTAACAGGATTGAATAAGGTGTTTCAGTGGGGAGGCAAACATCAGAAAGCCTTCGACACCTTGAAAGAGAAAATTAGTACAACACCTGTACTAGCACTATCAGATTTACAAAGACCATTTGAGATCCAAACTGATGCCAGTGACTATTCCATGGGAGCAGTGTTGACACAGCACGGTAAACCCATATGTTATCATTCTGAGACTTTTAATCCTATAGTAGTTAACTATCCTACATATGATAAAGAATTGTATGCATTAGTTCAGAGTGTGAAAAAGTGGAAACATTACTAATGGGAAAAGACTCCGTAATACATACTGATCATTAGCCACTTCAATATCTACACTCCCAAACTAAGTTGCAGCAATCAAGACATTATAGATGGATGGTTTTTCTACAACAGTTTCACTTAGTCATTAGATATAAAAAGGGCATACATAACAAGGTTGCAGATATGTTATCTAGAACCATTATAAATTCATCTACCATACTTAAGCATAATTCAGCGCTACATGAAAGCTACATTGAACAATATGCTCAAGATATGGATTTTAAAGATGTATATGTGACTTTGAGTCAAGGCAAAAGAGTGGAAGAATTGGACTATCATGTAAAGGACTGACTCTTATATCATTGTGGGAAGCTCTGCATTTCACAAACTGAAAGAGTAAAGATGATTAAGGAAGCACACACTTCTCTAATATCAGCCACTTTGGGGTAAGTAAAACATTTGCACAGCCGCAAAGATTCTACTATTGGCCGAAAATGAATGACACAGTTTCTAGATATGTAAGAGGGTGTACCATGTGTGCTAAAAGCAAGCCCAACAATAGAAAACTAGGCTTGTACACTCCATTTTTAGTTCCTTCTCACCCTTGGGAAAGTGTTTCCATGGATTTTGTTGGAGGACTGCCTAAATCTAGGAAAGGTCATGATTATCTATATGTTGTTGTGGATAGGTTCAGAAAAAATGTGTATTTTGATACCTTGTAGTAAACAGATCACAACTAAACAGACTGCAAAATTGTTCTTTGAACATGTATGGGTTCATTTTGGATTACCCACTTCCATTATATCTAATCAAGACACCCGATTTGTGGGGAATTTTTGGTCTAGTCTGTGGGAACTGATGGACACCAAACTGAAGAAAAGCACAACTTTTCATCCACAAACAGATGGCCAAACAGAGGTAGTAAACAGGACCGTGATCCAGTAACTGAGGGGATATTGCAGTAAACATCCTAAACTTTGGGATGAACACTTGTGTTATGTGCAGCATGCTTACAACAAAGCCAAGCACTCTTCTACACAGAGATCTCCTTTTGAGACCTGTTTTGGTTTCACACCAAGGTCTTCTTTGGATTTTATCTTTGGTAAAGATACCATGGTTGATGGAAACAATGATGTGGACAACGAAACTAGGTTCATTGAATAGATCCAAGAGATCCACCAGGCAGTACAGGAACAGCTAGAAAAGAGCCAGGCCAAGTACAAGGCTAGGCATGATAAGCATCGGATGGAGCATAGTTTTCAAGTTGGAGACCAAGTCTGGTTGTATATCAGCAAGGACAGGGTGCAAGGTGAAGGTAAAAAGCTAAAGCCTATCAGGTATGGACCTTTTAGGATACTTGAGAAGATTGGTGAAAATGATTTTCGCCTTGATTTACCAGCTTACATGCACATCTACTCAGTCGTAAATGTCGATTGCTTGAGATTGTTTGAACCTTCAATGATTGAGGACCCTGAAGAGCAAAGTCAATTACCTTCTATTGATGACCTACTACCTGAATACCTCAATGAGTTGCAGGAAGACACCGTGTTGAACAGGAAGGTGAGGACGACGCACAGGAGAGACATTGAGTACCTCAGAATTGGGCTCAAAGGTTCAAAGCCGAGCAGCACAATGTGGATTGAGATTGGAAAAGTGAAGAAATAGTATCCTCACTTAGTCGATGCTTAAAAAACTAAATTTTGGTGGTCCAAAAGCTTTTTCAGTGGGAAGGTCGTGATCCGAATTGGATCCATAGAAGTCTTTCAAAGAACCATGACCGAATTAGGTCGAGCAAATCTCTAAAGATATCCAAAACAATGATAAAAAACACCTTGAACCAGTGGCAATGGCAACCGACATGGAACGACAAGGACCTTGGTCAAAGCGTGCTGACCGAGGCCCATGGAGACTGCGTGGGAGGCCAAAGTAGCCCCTGGGAGCCCTGGAATGGGAAAAGGAAGAGGTTTTTGATGCGCGATTACTGGGCGAACAGGGCCAAAATGGGAAAGCCCGAGCACTCAGTCGCATGGGGGAACCGGGGGACCGTGGGCGGAAAAGGGAAAAAGCACTAATCGTACATGGCGGGACCCGCACTTTGGAAACCAGCAGTTTTGATCAGGGTTCCCTTGAATGGTAAGAGGTTTTGGACAGGAGCGGAGTGATTCCATACATTGATCAACGCATGGCAGGCGGAGGTGAGAGAAAACCGTCATTGATCACACCCTATCAGTCGAGCAAGTCAATCGTGCGAAACGTGCATATGGAATCAGATCTGGAGGGCTCAGATCGGATGGTTGAGATTGCACCCGACGGAAAGAAGCGGAATCGACAGGGAATTAAGCTACGTTTGAAGGGATTTGGAATCTGTTTCACTACCATGATGGAGGAAGAACGCATCCACTACGTAACTGAAGAAATGAACCAACGAAGCATTGCTTGCACCATTTAGAGGAGGACAAGTGGCCACTCCCTGAGCATTCATGATGACGCCGAACACAGGGAACTCCAAGCATAGTTGTAGAAGGTGAATCAACACAGGAAAAAGAGGAACCGAACAGGCAGAGGGATCGAATGGCTAAAGCCATGAACAGAGACAGTCGAATCAATTGAAGTCAGAGTTAGATTTAAGTAGAGTCCAAGCGACCAAGAGAGACAGTGAACAGTGAACCCGGAGAGGAGGATTGAACATAGAGAATAGTAAAGCTAAGCAGAAGAGACAGAAGACCAAGCTGACCAGAGGTAGCATCGAGCACCAGAGAGCTTGAAGATTCAAGCCTTCCCATGGAGGAATCTGTCCAGACAGAGCATTGCATTTGGCTCTTTCCACTGTAGACCAAAAGGTCACAGAGCTGGTAGGAAGAAGAAGAGTCTGTGTACTCCAAGTGGCTTGGGGAATCCAAGAACCACCCTGCCAAGCTAAATCTGCTTCAGGAGAACTCATATTGAGTCCCTATATTGTATTTTCTCTACTTGAAGACACAATAAAACAAGGCCACCACTGAGAGCTAGACCGGAGATGTAACCCTGCAGAATAGGGTGAACTCCTTATTAAAATTGTTTGTGTCTTTGTGTTTTCTTACTGTATTTCTCTGATATCTTTCCATCTTATTGTCTGTGTATTGGCAATATGATCGATGTGTTGCTTCAATAACACAGAACACACACCAACACATGAGTCTCTAATACCCTGTAATACCTTAGTTCAATAAATCTTTAACTGATGTCATTCATAGGGTGAATATCAGATCAAACAGCAATAGATAAAAGTAATCTAATAGAAGTTACCTTGGCAACAGGAGAAAAAATATCACCAAAATCAATTCCCAACACTTGGGAATAACCTTTTGCTACCAACCAAGCTTTGTATTTCTCCACCTTTCCTTCTGAATTTGTCTTCTTCTTGAACACCCATTTGTTGCCAATGGGTTTCCTTCCAGTCTACAACTCCACCAGATCTCAAGCTTCATTTTTGTGCAAAGATGCCATTTCATCAACCATGGCCTCTTTCCATAGTTTTCCATCCTCTAAATCTACTGCTTCCTTCACAGTTCTGGGATCATCATCAGTAATAGATAAATCAAAATTTGAACATAAAGTAGATGGACTATACCTTTCTAGCTGCCTTCTTTCTCGAACTGATCTTCTTACACCCGGAGTTTGTGGCTCTTCATCTTCTGATTCCTCCTCTGCTATAGAGTCTAATTCTTCCTCCTTTAGCTCAAACTCTATCTTCTCAGGTTCCTTTGGTTGGAATTCATGTTTAATAACATCTTTCACCTCTCTGAACACCACATCTCGGCTGTACACAACCTTCTTTGTTGCTGGGTTCCAAAGCTTATAACCCTTTAAACCATCCTTATACCCAATAAAGATGCACTTTTCAGATTTACTATCCAACTTGGTTCGTTTATCCTTTGGAACATGTACATATGCATCACATCCAAATACCCTCAGATGTGAAAGAGAGGGTTTCTTACCAGCCCATACCTCTTGTGGAGTCTTATCCTCCAACGCTGATGAAGGTGATCTATTGACCAGGTAACATGCTGTCTCCACCGCCCCTGCCCAAAATTTCTGTCCTAACCTGGCACCAATGAGCATACTTCTTGCCCTTTCCATCAACATCTTGTTCATTCTTTCTACAACTCCATTTTTCTAAGGTGTATATGGAGTAGTCTTATGCCGTGTTATACCACACTTCTTACAGAATTATTCAAATTCCTTACTGCAAAACTCTCCATCGTTATCTATCCTCAGCACCTTTATCTTCTTCTCTGTCTGGTTTTCCACCAGAGCCTTAAATTCTTTAAACCTGTCAAAGACTTCAGATTTCTTCTTAAGGAAATATATCCATGTATTCATTGAGAAGTCATCTATAAATGATACATAGTACACAGACTTACCTAGTGATGGAACCTTCACAGGTCCAAACACATCACTGTGCACAAGCTCTAAAATATGTTTCACCATCTTACCACCTGTTGTGACCACCAACAACCCCCCTCCTCATTTAGTATTAGCAATAACGCTAAAGAAGTGGGGACCCTTAGTAATAAAAAATCCAAAAAGATTTTATAAAAAAAATTTGTATTATACTCCTCAAAGATACATCACACAGAGAAGAGTCAAGCATTCCTTTATGAGCACATTAAAACAAATGTGAAGAAGCGGCGCGAAATTCATCACATCACATACATTGAGAAGCGCCCATAAATGACTAATCTCAAGAAAATCTCCGATGGCCGATATGTGATATCGCATATCGCGACGTCGCATAAGCAGCACACGAATAACTTGACAAATTGCAGCGATCTGCGATCTGCGATGCCGCGATACTGCGATAACTGCGATCTGCGATCAATGCGATCTGCGATCAATGCGATTTGCGATCTGTGAGTCGCAGAAATCACCCATCGCAAATTTCCTCGGCTCAGCACCCAAGAAAAGTTGTCCCTAAACTAAAAATTGAGCGCACGGCTTAAAGAAAGTTAAGGAATGTACGCCAAGGTATTCATGAAGGACAGTTTTGTGTTTTTCAAAGAGTCAGTTCACTGTGGGTGTCATGATGTTACACATTCGTAGAACTTGAAACTTTCATGTCAAAATTTATTATCATTACTTTTTCCTTTACGTGAACTGCAGGAAACATAAAAGGAAAAAGGGGAAAGTGCCAATGCTCGGAGAACAGAGAAGAGATGTTCTCATACACGGGTGCCGCATACAACGGAAACGCAGATTTTAGAGTGTTACTAAATAGATGCTGATATCAATAGGCGATTTGACATTCAAGGTCAAAGAATTCACAAAAGCAGCATGTTTGCAAAATTCTGAAGCTCATGTCCGGTAAAGGAAAAAGCGCTAAAGGCAGAAAACGCACCAGAAAGGCCCGGATCAAAGAATGGAGGCAGTTTTTGATGCGCGATTAGTGCCTAGCGCTAATCGCGCATCGCTAAGAAAATTGTTCAGAAAGCAAAACCCCTAACTTGCTTAGTCATCCACGAGTCCGGAAGCCTAAATAGCAAAAGCAGAGGCAGCTAAGAGGAATCTGGGCTGTTACCAAGCATACACGCAGTAAATTCGCTCAACCAGAAGATAATTCTCAAAAATATCTTCCAGTTTACTAAACAGAGGTGCCAGCGCTTGTCATTTCTATTTTCATAGCTCAAACAAAAGCAGAAGACGACCAGCCGACTCTTCCCAGGCAAATGTTGCATACTCACAACACTAAGGAGCAAATGTAGAAATAGTTAGAAATTAGATTCAATTTTTAGAAATAAGTTTACTTAGATAAAGGGCGGTCATTTTGAACCGTATCCGAAATTTATGTAATTAAGTTGTTTAGTTAGCAGTATTTAAACCCTTCTCATGCATTTGGAGAAGGGTCCGGAAATTTGTCAAAAACTTGTCCTCAGAACATGCACTTCTGCACCCTCAGAGGAGGTTTTGATGAATGAATGGATCAAGGTTTATTAATTTTTGCATTTGATGTCTGCTACTGATGTTGCACTTCTGTACTCTTAGTAGATATCAAAACAAGGAGAGATAAATCATTATTACTTGAAGCTTATGAGTAGGACCAGTCATAAATGGTAATTTTATCTCTTGGCCATTTCTGCTTATATTCTTGAAGTGATATACAGTTTTTAGTTGTTTATATGTTATTGCATGAATGTACGAGTTACCATTTGGCACTTTTGTACGGTGGAGTCATTTATTTATGTTTGATATATGAATAACTTATTATGCAATATGTTGTTCACAACTGTTTTGCCTAACTTTTTATGCAAAGTGGTTCATCTTAATTGATTTCCATTCTTATGATAGCTGAATGATCTTTATTACCAGTTATTGTTTGAAATCTCTTTAGATCGCATAATAGAAGAAATACACCCCAGGTTAGCATAGATTAGATGTGTTGTTTTCATTAGATTACAATAGCATAGAATTAGATTAAAGTAGCTTAGATCAGAACTCTTAGATCAGCATAATCCAACTCTGCACACACACACCCTTAGATTGGGAAACTGGTCCCATTATCCCCAGTCGGACCTGCTATACCAAACGGATAAGGAGTTGCCAACCAAGGTCCGGACCGGGTGGGTATCCCCCTTGTTGTCGACCCGATTTTCAGGGCCTTCAACATATTTGGCGCTAGAAGGAGGGCCCGAACTATGAATGGCACTTCAATCAAAATATAAATACCATTCTGAGAGTAAATTGCCCTTATCATCTCCCCCGACTTCTCTAGTATATTTAAATCCAGAATCAGAAGTTGCTCGAGTATCAATCACTGCTGCACACCTTGATATTTCAGACCAATTTACCATTAAACCTCCCGAAGTCGAATCTCTGATTCACAAACTTCGGGGATTTTCCGTTTCTCCTCAGAGGTCTGATAAATCTCAAAGCAGTGTGACTTCGTAGTACAATCCTGCTCATCCCCTAACGAGATTGAAAAGTGAAAAATTTGGCATCCAGCCGACTGAGTTCCCTCTTCCCACCAAGAAAAGAGCGAGGAAATCACCACAAGAGTCTGGCAGTGAGACTCTTTCGTCTACATCACCCATTTCAACTACCTCACTGCAAAGTCAACCACCCACACCTCCATTCCAAACCATCATTCATCCATCTACCACAATCCCTCTTCAATCATCCACGATCATAATATCCTCATCTTCCCAACCGCAGAGATCATCTCCTGCGCTTTTCTCTACTAGCAGCTCAACGATGGCCCAATCTCCATGGAACAACCCTGGGGCAGTCTTGATGCCTGCACCCTTGAGCCCAATACCGGCCCATCCTGAGAAATGGTTGTTGGAATTATGGTTAAAGTGTTGTCCTCGATGGCAACTTATACAAGTGATAGATCCCAGTACAACAGGTCAGTAGCAGAGATTGATGATCAGCTCTCAAATATTGAAGAAAATAAGGGGTACGCAAGTACACCGTACAAAAGGTGCGGACACGCAGGCATGTCTTAAATAAAGTGCGTACATACACGGAGGTATCCCGTGTAAAAGGTGTGGACCCTAGTTCACGCACTTTCATGCAGTGAAAAAGTATTCTTACGTGGAAATCCAATGGTGGACCATAGTATTTAGCCCGACGTATTTGATCCTATGGTTTGGTCAGTGGTATTGTTTTATATTATTATTATTATTATTATTATTGAGCCCCATGTTTTTGGGCCCCTTGTATTGGCTATCTATGGTATTGATCCATGATTTTAGGAAGCGCTTGCCTATATAAAGCAAAGGAGATCATTTGGCTAGACATTTGTGAAAGTAGAAGATCTTAAGAGAAGCTAGATCTGAAATTCTTGTAATCGGTTTGAGAGAGAGAGTTGAATCAATATCAAGGAGAAACATGAGAATTACAAGTCGGATCTACTAATGGGTTGATATCTCCTCGGCGCATGTTCAGATCTGTAGATCTGACAGTCTGGGTTATTCTTGAAGTCTTGAAATTATCTATACCCGCAGGAACGCAAGTACAGTGAAGGAAAAGTGCGTTGGTACGCAGGCCCAGAAGCGCTGCAGGTGCACAGGTACGCAGGTCCAGAATTGCATAAGGTGTGGAGGGGCGCAGGCATCCCATTAGACACAGAGCAGAGGTGCACAGGAAGTCCGTGAGACACAGTGCGTGGGTGCGCAGGAAAGTAGTTGGAAACAGTGCGGATGTACGCAGGTGTTCTATGGGTGAAGCTGCGGACTTTTCATGAAATCTATCTTAGCTGCCCCTGTTTATTATTGTTGTGTTCTGGGTTTTGAAGTGATGTCTGGTATTATGTTCTGATAACAGCAGTGATTGATTGAATGATTATGATTAGCTTCAGTATTGATAGATGAATGGATCAGGTTCATAATGACTTATCCTTATATGATCTGGTGGACTAGATCTGGTTGATAACTCTCATTGTATATGTATTGATCTGGTGATTGGGTGATTCAGAAGGTTGTTTGATTATGAGCTTCAATGTTGTTTTTGGTTCCAGTATGAAAATTGGATGAAATGTGGCCTTTCAGATTATGTGTTGATCTTCAGTATATCTAGTCTGAAAATTGATGAAACGTGGTACCTGGAGGAGAGAAGATTGTAGGCCAGCACCTACGTACTAGTATCTAAGCTAGTACAAGAGCTAAAGGAAATCTTTGGAGCATTGTAGCAGGTAGCAGCCTGCGTACTAGTAAATGGATCGGCTAGTACAAGAGCAAAGGGGGTTGTAGCTCCCGTATTGGTATAAGATTGCACCAGTACAAAATATTGTAAAAGGATTTTCTTATTAAGAAGAAGATTGAGATGACTTGCAGCAAGTGGTTTTCTCCTGCATTGGGTTTCCACCTTATATCATGGTGTTCATGTGTGTGCCTTATGTGTGATGATCTACACTATGTTACTGCATTTGTTAACTGATAATATGGTTGATAATGTTCTAATGCACTCATTGAAGATCAATTAACTTAATCATAAGAAATTGTGGAAGTATAATATATGGATCAGAGTTTGGAAATGAAAATGTTTTATTGACTTGATAATACTGATTCATCCCCCCCCCCTCTCAGTATTATTTCCAACAATTGGTATCGGAGCGGGTCCTTTGGTAGAAGCTTGATCGCTTGAAGGAGATCCGTGGAACAATGGGAAAGAAGCTTAAGAAGAAAGAACCTAAGAAAAAGAAGTCATCTCAGAAGAACTATGACAGTGGGAGAATCGATTAGGGATTAGGTATAAGAAGCTCTTCAGATTCAGATTCAGAATCATTATCAGGTATGAATATATTATCCTCTGATGTTCCAGCTATCTTTCCTTTTGTAAGAGATGAAAGTGATAGCGAAACTACTGAATTTGCTCTTATGGGTGAACAAGAAAGATATCAAATAGAGGCAGAATTTAAAAGGCTGACAGACAAAATTAGAGATCAACAAGATCTATTGAACAAAAGGGAATGTGACTTCAAGGAAGAAGCTACCAAACTAAAGGCCCAACTAGAAGAAGGAAACAAGGTAAGAAAACTACTCAAGGACAAGGAAGACCAATGTCAAAAATTGCAGCATGAAGTGACATCATTAAGAAAATAAGTCAACGAAAGAAGCACAACCATCAAGAAACTCAAAGATAGATCCAGCTACTATGAAAATCTTGAAGCTACAATCCTCTCACTAAAAGGAGATCTTGAAGAATCAAAGAAGCAGAATGAAGATCTACATCAAGCAATTGAAAAACAAGACAACGAAGTCATCAGCTTAAAATCTCAGTTGGAATGTGCCTTCCGAGTTCGTCAATTGCAGCAGGATCTGAATGAAGAACAAGAAAAGGAGATTCTCAAACTAAGGGAACAAATGGAAGAAGGAAGGAAAGCTGAAGAAGATTTGAAAAAGCAATCTCTTGAAAAGGAAGAACAGCTTTAGGTTGAGGTAAATATCTTGAAAAGTAAATTAGAAGAAAAGGATAAGCTTTTACGATTTCAAGATAGTTCTAAAGTCTTGGATGATATTCTTAGTAGTCAAAGGTCTCCTGCTATAAAGATTGGTCTTGGTTTCCATGAATCTGTTGAAGGTGAATCTAGCTAACAAGGTGAGGTAAGGAACTCTAAAGAGAAATCTAAAGTGATCAACGAAGAAATGAAAGATCAATCTCATCATCAACCAAGGAAAGAGATTTCTCAAAGAAAATCCTTTACTCCTCCTATGAATAATGTTGAATGTTATGTATGTCATAATCTTGTACATGTTGCAGCTAAATGTAGAAGAAGAAGGGTTCAAGACCATTATGCAGAAAGATCATCTCATTCAAGGTACTTTAATGGATATTTCTTTGCTTGCAATATGTATGGTCATAAAGCTGCTGACTGTTACAGGAGGAATATGAAACATGTAAGATGTTATGCATGTAACAAGCTTGGACATATAACTAAGGAATGCAGGAACAAAGTATGGGCACCATATCAAAAGGAGAAAATGTCATCATCACGCTTGAAGATATGGAGGAAAAAGGAAGTACAATCAGAAAAAGGCGGCACAGCACAACGTACAAACATACCAGAATCAGAGGGAGCTGAAAGTACAAAACTTCAGTGTCCTGAATCTCATATGCAAACTCCATAAAGGAAAGTCGCGTATATACGCGAGTTGGATACTGCACAATCGCGTATATGATTGTTGGAAGTGAATCTATGAAGTATGATCTCTCGAGCACAAGATCAGATCTGGGCATCTGACTATCTGTGGTACACTGGTGGACTGCCAATTTGGCCCTAATCAGAGGTTCGTAGGTAATTAATTGTGCAAGTGCGGGGGTACGCACAGCAGAGGAAGGCGCAGTCCGTAGGTACGCACAGCAAAAGAAGGCGCAATGCGTGGGTACGCAGCACGATAGAAGGTTCAGGTGCGGAGGCAGAGTAAAGATACGCGGCACAACAGAAGCCGCAGGTGCGGAGCTACAGTAGAGGTACGCGGCGCGATAGAAGCCGCAGGTGCGGAGCTACAGTATATCTATGTGGTGCTACAGAAGGTGCAGGTGTGTAGATACGCAGTGCAGCAGAAGGCTCTCTGCGGTTATACGCAGGGGAGCAAAAGGCGAAGTGCGGAGCCACGCAGGCCATATAATGAGAAACTGCGGATCTATCTTAAGGAATTTATTGACTGACTTTTCTTGTTGATAAGATCTGACAGATGGCACCAGTTTAGGGGGGGCATATTTTTTTTAATGCATTGTTGGCATTATGGTTAATAATCCTTGGTGATGAAGATTATATGGCTAAATGATATATCTTGCTATGATGTGGTTATGAGTTGTCCATCTCATATGATTCTTGGATTTACATAGTTGATTTTCAGATCAGATTTATGGTTGATTCTCTGATGCTACATATTTGGTGCTTAGATGGTGATCTTCATAAGGATAAGAAGAATTATGATGCAAGATTCGTATTGTTCTTGGCACATATAAGGATTGTTAGCTGGATACATGGGTGACTATTCAAAGTCGCATTGTTGGAGACGTGATGATGATGAGCTCTTACCTATATGATGATAGGTTGTCTCGTACACATGTGGATTGGTGCATATACTCCCAATTGATGATACTTCGTTCATGCAGATCTAGATGGCTATGGTGTTTCTCACATATGTTAGAATGAGAATGATTTTGTTATAAAGGATGAGTTGATGCGGACATACCTTGGTGATTCTTGCACTAATACAAGTTGTTGGTGACAAATGCTATGGAGCAGATCATTTAATGTTGTTGCTGATGTTTATCATGATGTTTATCATGTATATCATTCGATGTAAAAGTCATATCAAGTCTCATGATATAATAGTGTATCTATTGTAGTCATTTGATGAGATCTCTTCAGGTCATGTAACGGCCTATGTTGGTTTCCCCACTATGCCTGGGATGAATGATGTTATTCTTTTATGTTATCATATGTAAACTTTTGGTATATCACCATTGTGATGGGAGATGGATGTATGTATTGAGTCTTTTGGTGATAGGAAGGTCATTTATGATATATAGAGTCATGTTCTTCTTGTAGAACATCTTTTTTTGCAAACCTTACTTACAGTCAGGGGGAGCTTGAGCATGAACAACATTATATAGCAGAGCAGAAAGAGCATTATCAGATTGGCGCACCATGGCATATACAAAGGGGGAGCTCATTCAGAGACTTCAGCAGATCTGGTTTATAGTCAAGGGGAGCATGTTCTTAGGGGGAGCAAAACCCTTTGCCCTTGATGTCAAAGGGGGAGAGTGATTTGGTGTTGTTGCCATCAAGTCCAAAGGGGGAGATTGTTGGCATTATGATGCATGTGTTGTACTTGATGGCAACCCTCTCATAGAAGATCATCTCACTTTTATACATTCAGATGAATCCACAGAAGAGATACCAGATATGACAGAATACATGGATGTCGGACAGCTCAAAGGGATCAGATGACAGTTCACAAGTAAGCTTTGCCATCAAGTCCAAAGGGGGAGATTGTTGGCATTATGGTTAAAGTGTTGTCCTTGATGGCAACTTATACAAGTGATAGATCCCAGTACAACAGGTCAGTAGCAGAGATTGATGATCAGCTCCCAAATATTGAAGAAAATAAGGGGTACGCAGGTACACTGTACAAAAGGTGCGGACACGCAGGCATGTCTTAGATAAAGTGCATACATACACGCAAGTATCCTGTGTAAAAGGTGCGGACCCTAGTTCACGCACTTTCATGCAGTGAAAAAATATTCTTACATGGGAATCCAATGGTGCACCATAGTATTTAGGCCGACGTATTTGATCCTATGGTTTGGTGAGTGGTATTGTTTTATATTATTATTATTGAGCCCCATGTTTTCGGGCCCCTTGTATTGGCTATCTATGGTATTGATCCATGATTTTAGGAAGCGCTTGCCTATATAAATCAAAGGAGATCATTTGGATAGACACTTGTGAAAGTAGAAGATCTTAAGAGAAGCTAGATCTGAAATTCTTGTAATCGGTTTGAGAGAGAGAGTTGAATCAATATCAAGGAGAAACATGAGAATTACAAGTCGGATCTACTAATGGGTTGATATCTCCTCGGCGCATGTTCAGGTCTGTAGATCTGACAGTCTGGGTTATTCTTGAAGTCTTGAAAATATCTATACCCGCAGGAACGCAAGTACAGTGAAGTAAAAGTGCATTGGTACGCAGGCCCAGAAGTGCTGCAAGTGCGCAGGTATGCAGGTTTAGAATTGCATAAGGTGCGGAGGGGCGCAGGCATCCCATTGGACACAGAGCGGAGGTGTGCAGGAAGTCCGTGAGACACAGTGCGTGGGTGCACAGGAAAGCAGTTGGAAACAGTGCGGATGTACGCAGGTGTTCTATGGGTGAAGCTGCGGACTTTTCATGAAATCTATTTTAGCTGCCCCTGTTTATTATTATTGTGTTCTGGGTTTTGAAGTGATGTCTGGTATTATGTTATGATAACAGCAGTGATTGATTGAATGATTATGATTAACTTCAGTATTGATAGATGAATGGATCAGGTTCATAATGACTTATCCTTATATGATCTGGTGGGCTAGATCTGGTTGATAACTCTCATTGTATATGTATTGATCTGGTGATTGGGTGATTCAGAAGGTTGTTTGATTATGAGATTCAATGTTGTTGTTGGGTCCAGTATGAAAATTGGATGAAATGTGGCCTTTCAGATTATGTGTTGTGCTTCAGTATATCCAATCTGAAAATTGATGAAACGTGGTACCTGGAGGAGAGAAGATTGTAGGCCAGCACCTACGTACTAGTATCTAAGCTAGTACAAGAGCTAAACGAAATCTTTGGAGCATTGTAGCAGGTAGCAGCCTACGTACTAGTAAATGGATCGGCTAGTACAAGAGCAAAGGGGGTTGTAGCTCCCGTACTGGTATAAGACTGCACCAGTACAAAATATTGTAAAAGGATTTTCTTATTAAGAAGAAGATTGAGATGACTTGCAGCAGGTGGTTTTCTCCCGCATTGGGTTTCCACCTTATATCATGGTGTTCATGTGTGTGCCTTATGTGTGATGATCTACTCTATGTTACTACATCTGTTAACTGATAATATGGTTGATAATGTTCTAATGCACTCATTGAAGATCAATTAACTTAATCATAAGAAATTGTGGAAGTAGAATATACGGATCAGAGTTTGGAAATGAAAAAGTTTTATTGACTTGATAATACTGATTCACCCCCCCCTCTCAGTATTATTTCCAACAATGGCTGCCTAAATTCAATCCAGAAGCAGGCATGCTAGCAGAAGAACACATAAACAATTTCATGCTTTCTACCAATCTCAACGGAGTTACTAATGAAGATGTTGTTGTTCGGCTTATCCCCTACACACTGCAAGGAACAGCCGGGTCATGGTTTTTTTCATTACCTTCCGGGTCTATCACAAGTTGGGATATCTTCCACAATCAATTCCTTATCAAGTTTGGTGATGACAGATCAATAGCAACATTAATCAATGACCTATCCAATCTCAAGGCCCAAGCTAAAGAACCTATCAAAGATTTCGATTTACGGTTCAATAAAATTCTCAACAAAATTCCTACTGCTTCCCAACCTAGCGAAGAAGTACGATGTGAATGGTATATTACTGCTTTACCATAAAACATAGAAATCTTCATGGATAGAGAAAATAAAACAACTTTAGTTGAAAACATGACAGAGGCGATAGCTGTAGAGAAACGCGTAATAGCCCTGGAAAAGAGATCCGCGATAGAGGAACGAAAGTCTAAAAAAATCACCTTCAAGGAAGACCCCAAGAAGAAACAAACAAAAGACCCTTTCAATTTGGAAGGATTGCAGAAAGTATTAAAGACCATGTCTAATGAGATGATTGACATAAAAAAACAAGTAGCAGAAACTTCTTTTAAAAAGCCCTACAGAACTTTTAAAAGAGGTCCTTCAATGGATGCAAAACCACCCAATGCCATCTCCAATGCTGAAACTGAGGAAGAGGAAGAAGAAGAAAGTGCCACTGAAGGGAAAACTGATGACGAAGAAGTTGTGGAATTACAAGGAATGTGGGATTTCATCCTCCCACAAGAAGAGGATCAAGAAATATTTCCGGTTAGCACACGAAGCAAAAATCAGCTTGATCCTCCCCAAACTACCCCTAAGCAGAAGGGCGCAAGCCCTACAACAAAAGATAAAGTCGCAACAAAGAAAGCAACAACTAAAGCGACTCAGTCTAGCCCAGTCCAAGCAAATCAAGAAAAAACAGCAACTCCATCAAAAACACTGATAGTGTCGGATGAAATGGAGTACAATATTGTTGATGACATGAAAAAGACTAGGGCTAATATTACCCTTTATGAATTGAGCAAATTGAAGCATCAACAGAAGATAATGATGAAAGAATTACATGATGTGCCTATTGTACCTTTGCCTGCCGCTGTAGTCTCCCAAGCTTCCCATAACATGGGAAGACCTCCAACTAACGTGATCAATAAGATTGATCCAAATGATATCACCTTAATTGGAGGAAGATCAAGATCTCACACTCCCCCGTTTCTTCTCACTTACGAGATTTTCAACAAAAATGTGCACAATTGTTTGGTAGATTCCGGTGCTTCTTCGAATATTTTACCCATATCAATATGTGCTAAGCTAAATGTTCAACCACAAAAATCCGCAGTGCATATAGTTCAGCTTGATCAATCTCAAGTCGAAGTGATTGGTGAAATTAATCAAGTAACCATAAGATTGTCATCTAACCCGAAGGTATGTCAGGTTATTGACATTCTAGTGGCCGATATCCCAGAATTCTATGGATTAATTCTTAGCAGGGATTGGTCCGAGAAACTCCATGGATACTTTGCAACCGACTGGTCGCACATGTGGTTACCCTATAACGGTAAACCGAATCAGATAAAGGTTGAACAAGAATTACACCAGAAGTACATAGTAACGGAATTAGAGGGAGAAAATGAAGCAGTATCATATAACAGCAGTATCATAGGCAATTACTCGGTAGATTCTTTTCTCGGTAATTTCAATGCTCACCCATCACCTTACTTAGAAAATTCAGTTTTGTCCCAAGTCGAAAATTTTTCCCAAACTGATAGTTCGAGGTGTGTTAATTTTGTAGATAAACCTGTAAATACATCTTTGTTTTGGAAATTATATTTCGATGGCTCTAAATCTAGCGAAGGAGCAGGAGCAGGATGCATTCTGATTAGTCCAGAAGGAAACAAGACCATGCTTACATGCAGACTCGAATTCAATTGCACAAACAACACAGCAGAATATGAGGCCTTGGTGCAAGGCCTATACAAAGCAATCGGGTTAAACGTCAAGTATCTTCAGGTCTTTGGAGACTCTGAGATTATCGTCAAACAGGTACGTAACACTATACATTGCCTATCAGGTCATTTAAAACACTATCAATCTTTAGTACAAGATCTAACTGAGCATTTCATAGCATTTAATATCTCTTCAATCCCGAGACTCCAAAACGCGAGTGCAGACCTTTTGGCTAACGTAGCCTCTAGGCTTATTCCCTCCGAAGATTTTAGTCCAGATAGATTCTTAATAGAATTAATCTTTAGACCATCCATCCCTGACAACATTACAAATTGGAGAGTATTCAATGATGATCCTAATATTGTAAATTTCCTCACTTCTGAAGGATCCTACTCCAATTAGATAATTGACGAAGACCATCACAATCGACAAACACAACATAATAGCACTGATAATGCTATACCTAAATCGGTGGTTAAGTTAGAAGACTTATACGATTTGAATAATCGGTTTAAAAGATCTACCAATTCAAATCTCTACAGTTCGACTCTGAACTACGAATTAGTAAACCTAGGAACCGATGATAAACCACAAAACATTAATCTAGGCATAGGCCTAGCCCATGAAGAAAAACTAGCGTATATTCGTCTTTTGAGACAATATAAAAATGTTTTTGCCTGGAATTACGAAAGCTGAAGACATACGACACTTCTATCATTCAACACACTATTCTTATGATTGACAACGAAAAACCTGTCCAACAAAAACTGAGAAAGATCCACCCCAATTTAGAAAATCAGATAAAGACTGAGCTAAATAAGTTATTAAAATCCAGAATAATTTTCCCCGTCAGACATTCCAAATGGGTCTCCAATATGGTACCCATTAGAAAGAAAAACGGAGATATTAGAATCTGTATCGATTTTCGGAATCTTAACAAAGCCTGTCAAAAAGACAATTTTCCTCTTCCACCTATCGAACAGATATTACAGGCAGTAGCAGGCTCAGAACTAATGTCTTTCTTGGACGGATTTTCAGGATATAATCAAGTGCTGGTGCATCCCAATGATCAGTTGAAAACCACATTTAGAACTAAATGGGGCACATACGCATATCGGAAGATGCCATTTGGTTTGATTAATGCCGGTGCTACATTTCAAAGAGCCATGGACATCGCATTTAAGGGTTTAGTCAACAAATCTGTAGTGATTTATTTGGATGATATAACAGTGTATTCCAAGAAGCGAAGCGACCATCTCAGAGATTTAAAGCAAATTTTTCAACGATGTTTAAGGTATGGGATTTCACTTAACCCAAAGAAATCTTTTTTTGCATGAAGTGAAGGAAAACTTCTAGGATTCATAGTGTCAAAGTCTGATATTCACATTGATCATAACAGAATCAAAGAAATCTCAGAAATATCCCTGCCTCATAATAAAAAATCCATGCAATCTTTCCTTGGTCAAATCACTTTTGTAAAGAGATTTGTACCAGATTTTTCACGAATTGTGTCTCCTTTGCAAACCATGATTAAAAAGAATTCAACTTTCAAATGGGGTCAAGATGAACATGAAGCATTCAACCTGATCAAACAAGCTATTATTAATGCTCCATCTTTAGCAACCCCGAATTTTTCAGAATCTTTTGTTTTATACACATTTTCCTCAGAAAAATCATATGTTGCGATTCTAACCCAAGCGAATCAAGAAAAAACAGAAGCTCCAATTGCGTTTTTTAGCTCGAATCTACAAGGTGCTGAACTCAATTATTCAGACGTAGAGAAACAGGCCTATGCTGTTTTCAAAGCGGTTAAATATTTCAGACCTTTCTTACTCAAAAACCATATTAAGATCATAGTACCGTTTCCAGCGGTAAGAAATCTTCTAGTACAGAAAGATATGGGCGAGAAAAGAGCGAATTGGATCACTGCTTTACAGGAATATGATCTTGAGATCAAACGAACAAACATTGTAAGAGGTCAAGGCTTCTGCAAGATGTTGGCTGGAGCATCACAAATCCCCGAAATGTCATCCGAAGAGGTACAAATGTATGAGGTAAGCCTGAACGATGCAGAATCATTGTATGCTGATATCATTTATTATCTTAAGAATGGGTATGCTCCATAACACTTGGATCACACCAAGAAAAGAGCTCTGAGATTGAAAGTTAAACAATATCAGCTAATAAATGATATTCTCTTTAGAAAGAATTATGATTCTGTTCTTCTTAGATGTCTTGAAAAAACTGAAGCCGAAAAAGTTTTGCAGGAACTCCACGATGGACCAGCAGGTGGACACTACGCTGGAGATGCTACTGCACATAAAATTTTACGTGCAGGATATTGCTGGCCTACGTTGTTCAAAGATTCACACCGTTACATGAGGAAATGTCAAGTCTGCCAAACTACTGCTGGAAAACAAAAGAAGCCGTCCCTGCCACTACAACCGGTAAACATCGAGCAACCATTCAGCCAGTGGGGCTTGGACATAATAGGTGAGATCGTTCCTCACTCTTCTAAGCAGCATAGATACATCCTCATGGCAACAGATTATTTTACTAAATGGGTAGAGGCAGTTCCCCTCAAGACAGCTAATTCTGAAAATATTATCGAATTCATAGATCAATTTATAATCACTAGGTTTGGATTGCCAACGGCTTTAATATTTGATAATGCATCATAATTTTCTGGAAATGCAATGACTGAGTTCGCACTTAAAAGGGGATTCAAACTAAAATATTCGGCCAATTACTATCTGCAAGGTAATGGGTTAGCTGAGTCAACAAATAAAAACCTAATCAGGATTATTAAAAGAACAGTTGACCAGAACCAAAAGAATTGGCATAAAACTTTGATAAACGCTTTATGGGCAGATAGAATAACAAAAAAAGCTTCGATCGGAACTTCCCCCTTTAATTTAGTTTATGGGAAAGAAGTGGTTCTTCCAACTCACTTAGTCATTCCCTATTTGTCTTTAATACAGTACATTGATGAAGTACCTACTTCCTCCATACAACTAAGACAAATGGAAATAATCAAATTAGAATAACAGCGAGAACAAGCTAAAAAAACCCATGCTCATCATCAAGCGCTAATAAAATCTTCTTTTGATTCAAACAAAATGACCAGAAAAAAAATTTCAGATGGGAGATTTAGTTTTAAAATGGGATAAAGCTCATGAAGAAAAGGGCAAACATACAAAATTTCAAAAGATGTGGCTTGGTCCTTTTCATATTGTTGAAGTCATAGGTCCATCAACGTTTGTCTTACAGGATCTAGCAGGTAGAAGGGATTCTTTGCCTGTGAATGGTCAAATCCTTAAAATATATTTTCCATAGAAGATTATTCTTCTATTTTGTAGAATAGTTTCGTTTTTCTTTTTCTTTCTTTCATAATAAAACCGGTTGTTAATGGTTACTATTAGTATTCGTGAAAAAGGCACCAATTCTCTTTCAGATTTTGAGCTTTTTGCTTGTATAAACAGAAGATTTTTGAAAATCTGATCTTCATTATTGATAGACAAAGTTAAAAAACTTTAGCCTAGATATGATATTAGTTTCAACTTCAAAAAATTTGATGAAAGCAACCTTTAGCGAAGGAATTGTTTTATATCAGCACAATGAAAGGTATCAATAACAAAATAAAGATTCTCTGTAAAACTGCTATTTGCAAACTCTATTGTTGTCGTCCAGAGCTTTCTTAAGGAAAACAATGATATCCTCCCTGTTAAAGAAAATCGCAGCATTCAGAGGGACAATCCAAGAAACACTATATCTCAAAGAATAAGAGGTCTCATCACGAGCCGGCTTATCATGATCACAGATATTATAACTTTGCTGACTTTGCCAAACACTGTCCATCAAAACAGGGCAATGACTCAAGATTATTGAAATCAAAAGAAAAGGGGTCTCATCACGAGCCAGCTTGTTCAACAAAAGTGTAAATCAAGTGAATGATTGTGTCATAATTTGGCTACCAAACCAAGACATTGTTCTTTAAGAATAAAAAAGGAAAAAGTGTCAAAATGGATTTTTCTTTGAGAGTTGTAGATAACCTTAAACCGGATAAAGGATTATTGCTGGGTAACAGGTAACCCTGTCGAGGCTATGGACGCCTGCTGGCAGCAGAGGCTCTACCTACAGCAAACGAGCATATTTTAAGGCTAGCACACAGAGAAAACTTTATTTTTTTCTTTACATGACCAAGTAATGGCTGATGTAGATACAAGGACAAGATTGAGGAAGCAAACAATTAGAAAAGAAATAAGTTGCAACAAAATATCATTGATAGAATAAGGCATAATGTACTCTGTCTGTCCATAACAAAGTTTAGATTTATGAAATTTTTTCTGTTTTGGAAGTTTAAAGAATTCAATAGAAAAGCAGAGATAACTGGTTCTTCCAAGTGAATCGCCATTGTTGTGACCACCAACAACCCCCCTCCTCCTTTAGTATTAGCAATAACGCTAAAGAAGTGGGGACCCTTAGTAATAAAAAATCCAAAAAGATTTTATAAAAAAATTTTGTATTATACTCCTCAAAGATACATCGCACAGAGAAGAGTCAAGCATTCCTTTATGAGCACATTAAAACAAATGCGAAGAAGCGGCGCGAAATTCATCACATCGCATACATTGAGAAGCGCCCATAAATGACTAATCTCAAGAAAATCTCCGATGGCCGATATGCGATATCGCATATCGCGACGTCGCATAAGCAGCACACGAATAACTTGACAAATTGCAGCGATCTGCGATCTGCGATGCCGCGATACTGCGATAACTGCGATCTGCAATCTGCGATGCCGCGATACTGCGATAACTGCGATCTGCGATCAATGCGATCTCCGATCAATGCGATCTGCGATCAATGCGATTTGCGATCTGCGATCTGCGAGTCGCAGAAATCACCCATCGCAAATTTCCTCGGCTCAGCACCCAAGAAAAGTTGTCCCTAAACCAAAAATTGAGTGCACGGCTTAAAGAAAATTAATGAATGTACGCCAAGGTATTCATGAAGGACAGTTTTGTGTTTTTCAAAGAGTCAGTTCACTGTGGGTGTCATGATGTTACACATTCGTAGAACTTGAAGCTTTCATGTCAAAATTTATTATCATTACTTTTTCCTTTGCGTGAACTGCAGGAAAGATCTAAGGAAAAAGGGGAAGTGCCAATGCTCGGAGAATAGAGAAGAGATGCTCTCATACACGGATGCCGCATACAACAGAAACGCAGATTTCAGAGTGTTACTGAACAGATGCTGATATCAATAGGTGATTCGACATTCAAGGTCAAAGAATTCACAAAAGCAGCATGTTTGCAAAATTCTGAAGCTCATGTCCGGTAAAGGAAAAACCACTAAAGGCGGAAAACGCACCAGAAAGGCCCGGATCAAAGTGTTATCACTAGGAACTATAGTTCATGTATATAAGAGTGTCCATAAGTTTTTATAAAGTATTGAGGTCTTGTAAATAGGTTTGTTAGTTGATGTCAATTTCAAATTTGAAATTCAAGAGTTGTGGATGAGAATTCGTGTAAAGGCAAGGTTATTAGTCCCTCTCCATCATTGTTAGTTATGTCATGTCATGTCATTGGTACTTTGCGCAGTTTCGCAGCGCGGGTATGATGTCTTTGGTACTTGCGCAGTTTCGCAGCGCGGGTGTGATTGGTCAGTTTTGCTGCGAAATAATGTTTGCGTGTTTTCGTAGCGCCCCGTTTGTCAGCGATTTCGTAGCGCATTCCCTTAAATTTGAACTGCCCGCGCTACGAAATCGGGGTTTCAGGCTTTTTTTTGCAGCATTGTTCCCTGAATGTCTAATCCGAGAAGTAGTGAGTCACGAATCCGGTCATGATTGTCTTTTCATACCATTTCTTTGTCATGATGAGCCATTACTTTGCCATAAGGTCCGATATCATATAGTTATGTGTCAGTTTAGAGGATGTTATAAGAGCTGGTCATTCCATAATGAGTTCTTCATATCATATGAATGTTTTTGCTCTATGAAAAGCCTGAGCTTTGTTTTAAACGAACTACTGCAAGCGAGCCTGCTCTCTACAGCTAAAGATTGTCTTCGTGCTGCAAACCACCGTCATTCCCTTGTGTAAAATTACTCAAAGAAGCATGGAAAGAAGGGAACATCGTTCGGGTAAATGTGTGAGAACAGAGCCGGAGGGGTTAGATGTAACCCTCAGGGATGAGGAGGTAGCAAAGGCGTTTAGAAGTGCTGGTTGCTGGCAATTTTGTGAAAAATTAAAGGGTGGACATGCAGAAGTGACCAAGGCATTTGCATTGAACTTCACTGGACTGAATTCGAAGGTGGCCATGTTGGAGTTTCCGGTGTCCCCTGAAGTCATTTCTTCTGTCACAGAAATCCCGAGGGGTGGCCAAGAGTGGTTCAAGAATTTCAAGTTTGACATGGGTCCGTGCAAGGAGTTCTTGAAGGCACCATATGTAGACGAAGATCTTACTAAAGCTGTCCCAAGGAGCTATCTAAAGGAGAATTATGCTATGCTATTGACATGTATCCAGAAGTACCTGACATGTGAGGGTCGGTACAACAAAGTCTACTCATACCATTTTAAGCTGCTGCTACACTTCACTGGTAAGAGCTCAATAGACATACCTTTTTACTTATTCAGAAGTATTAGCAAGATGTGTGATAAGATTCAGTTAAAGAAGGAAGCTTATGAAACATCTCTTTTTCATCATGGTCTGGTTAAATTACTGGTGTTGGATAGCCTACATAAAATTGGTAAAGACTGGGATTCATTTGTGTTCATGGCCGGTTTCCCAAGTAAAATGGGCCTAACTCCATTACCTGTAAGAGAAAGAGAAGAAAAGAGTGAGGAAACTACTTTGGCTGAGATTAGGAAAGAAATAACAGATCATAAGAAGCCCAAAGCTAAAACAAAGAAATCAGAGAGGTCTGTAACAGTCAAAGAAACACCTGAAGCATCAATGAAGAAAACTCCTAAGCCAGCAGTTAAAGAAACACCTCAGTCATCAAAACAGAAGACTCACAAAAGAAAAGATGAAACTAAATCCAGTGAAGTTGAAAGGGTTTCAAGGGTGAGAACTAGAGGCCAGCTAAGCAAAGAAAAAGGAAAGTCAGCCCCTGTAGAAGAAAGTCCTATTTCAAAGGGTAGTTTAAATGACTTACTTGAAGCCATTGAATTAGAGCAAGATCATCCAATCCAAATTGAACCACTTGAACTTGAGCAAGATCAATTGGTATCACCAATGCATATTGATCTAACACAATCCTCACCTGAAAGTTCTAAGAAGTCAAAGGCTTCTAAAATATTAAAGTTTGAAGAACCAAGTGAAGAGTATGCCTTTAAACCACGCAGACCAATGACTAGAAGGCAAATGAAAGAAGTGGAAAAAGCTCAGAAAGAGAAAGCACCTTCAGAGATGCCTAGGACAGAGGCACTTGAAGTCTTCTCTGAAATAGTTCAAGCAGCTAAAAACAAGAACAAGGATAATAAGGTTGTTATCAGTCAAAGTGGAAATGTGATTGCCATTAAGAAACAAGCTGAAGCAAGTAAGGAAATACCTCAGGTTCAAAATGTTTTTAAAGAAAAGGCAGTAAGATATACAAGCTATAAGAAAGTTGTAATGAAAGGTAAGACAAGTTTGATCAGTCAAGCTAGCTCAGTATCTGATGCCTATGTATGGACAGTGCCAGCTCTGAAGCAGGCGAAAACTATGAAACAAATGAATGCAGGTCTAAGAGCAGAGAACAAGAAGTTGAAGGAAGAAGTCATCAGCCTGAAAGAGAAGCTAGACAAACTAGCTAAATGATTCAAGAAGGGATGTGTTTTCCAAATTTTGATATATTTTGGCCATCGTCTTTTTAAAAAAGCTTTTTGAGACTTTTTGATGTCTTTACACCTGTATAGAATGACTGAAGAAATCACAGACTTGAGTTATTGTTGCTTTAAGGTTCATGTATTTAATTTTGATGACCTACAGCAGTTTCGTAGCGCGCTACGAAACTGCTGTAGATGACTGGTTATGTTGAAAACTTGAGTTTGAATGCTGAGGTCAGCAAATATTTAAAGAGATGACTTAATGCCAGCATGGAGGTTATAGAAGGTCAGTCAGATATTTAAAAAAGGTTGCCAGGTGTAAATATTCGAAGAAAAGGTGAAGTTTTGTTTCTTATTGAAAGTTTCACTTTATGTCCGAGTTTTTAGGGTTGTGATAGAGCTGCTGAGATGTTAAGTGATACACTTGTCTAGTTATGGGGTGGCCAGATCATGAGTTTTCTTCAGTCACACGGGACTATCCAAGGATTAAATGGCTTGAAACTGGATCATTAATACATGTACACCGATGGGAGGCAGCAACCGAGAATATAGGCTTCATTTTCTTATTGGTTGATGAATCATCTATGCATCAGGTATCTGGAGCTGTTCATACATTGAATCTGCTTTCAGTTTGGGTTTGGTTATTATTGTAATGCTACAGGTGGCAAGCTCTGAGAACGCAGCAAAGTATACGAGGGGAAATACTTAAAGTGCCAATGTGACAGAGTCCTCTGTTTTCGTAGCACCATATCTCTTGTAATCAATTAGTTTGTTTATGATATAGTTAAGGTCATTAATGTCAAAATTCCGAGCTCCCTTCATGCTTGTTGAGGAGTCTCGTGCAGTAGTGTTTTGATTGGCTATATATAGGAATAACTTTTATGTAAAAAAGGTTGGATACTTTATAAAAAAACAGTGTTGTTCTGGGCCATTGTAAGACCTTTTTGACAGTAATAGTAAAACAGAGTTATTCTCTTCTCAAGATTCTCGAAGGATTGTCATGTTCAAATGTAGTAATGGTGTTTTATACTTTATGTTATTTTATAGTCTTGTTGTATGCAATCACTCAGAATTCATAATTATATGCTCTGACTTCCTGTGTATTCAGCAAGCTATGTTTTGGTGGAGTATGTTTGACATGTAATGCTAAGAGCCTTGATTTCCATGAGATCACTGTGTTTTCCTTGTTTACTTAATATTATAGACTCCATAGCCCAATGAGAGCCAGTTTGATGTGTTTCCAACCATTTATGCTTTCATAAGTGAATAAAGAGTTAGCCATCTAGTGTTTGAAGGATTTTATCAAGAGTTGTGAGAGAGCCCTCTCTGATTAGGAAGGCTAATTCCTAATCTAAAGTATGGTCTGAAACAGTTACATGAAACTTGGCTTGGTTGCAGCCCCTAGTACTGGTTTTGTGATAACACAAAGAACGGAGGCAGTTTTTGATGCGCGATAAGCGCCTAGCGCTAATCGCGCATCACTAAGAAAATTGTTCAGAAAGCAAAACCCCTAACTTGCTTAGTCATCCACGAGTCCGGAAGCCTAAATAGCAAAAGCAAAGGCAGCTAAGAGGAATCTGGGCTATTACCAAGCATACCAGCAGCAAATTCGCTCAACCAAAAGATAATTCTCAAAAATATCTTCCAGTTTACTGAACAGAGGTGCCAGCACTTGTCATTTCTATTTTTGTAGCTCAAACAAAAGCAGAAGACGACTAGCTGACTCTTCCCAGGCAAATGTTGCATACTCACAGCACTAAGGAGCAAATGCAGAAATAGTTAGAAATTAGATTCAATTTTTAGAAATAAGTTTACTTAGATAAAGGGCAGTCATTTTGAACCGTATCCGAAATTTATGTAATTAAGTTGTTTAGTTAGCAATATTTAAACCCTTCTCATGCATTTGGAGAAGGGTCCGGAAATTTGTCAAAAACTTGTCCTCATAACATGCACTTCTGCACCCTCAGAGGAGGTTTTGATGAATGAATGGATCAAGGTTTATTAATTTTTGCATTTGATGTCTGCTACTGATGTTGCACTTCTGTACTCTTAGTAGATATCATAACAAGGAGAGATAAATCATTATTACTTGAAGCTTATGAGTAGGACCAGTCATAAATGGTACTTTTATCTCTTGGCCATTTCTGCTTATATTCTTGAAGTGATATACAATTTTTAGTTGTTTATATGTTATTGCATGAATGTGCGAGTTACCATTTGGCACTTTTGTACGGTGGAGTCATTTATTTACGTTTGATATATGAATAACTTATTATGCGATATGCTGTTCACAATTGTTTTGCCTAACTTTTTATGCAAAGTGGTTCATCTTAATTGATTTCCATTCTTATGATAGCTGAATTATCTTTATTACCAGTTATTGTTTGAAATCTCTTTAGATCGCATAATAGAAGAAATACACCCCGGGTTAGCATAGATTAGATGTGTTGTTTTCATTAGATTACAATAGCATAGAATTAGATTAAAGTAGCTTAGATCAGAACTCTTAGATCAGCATAATCCAACTCTGCACACACACACCCTTAGATTGGGAAACTGATCCCATTATCCCCAGCCGGACCCGCTATACCAAACGGATAAGGAGCTGCCAACCAAGGTCCGGATCGGGTGAGTATCCCCCTTGTTGTCGACCCGATTTTCGGGGCCTTCAACACCACCAGAGGGGAAACTCACCTGATTCTGCTTCCCATATACACAATTTTCATATAAATCAAACTCCAGATAGCTATTACTCATACCTTCTACCATACCTTTACCATGAAGTGTTTGAAGTCCCTTCTCTCCAATATGTCCAAGCCTTTGATGCCACAGCATGGTCTTCTCTCAAGAGACCACTAGATTTTCTGCTCCACTTTCAAGAACCACAGAAATATTGCACCCATCAACAACAGTGCTACCTTCCATCTTGTACAAAGTTCCTGTCTGAACTCCCCACATCAATACCAGTGCTTCTTGAACCATCTTTCAAGTATCCTTCTCAAACGTTGTTTTTACACCTGCATCATCCAACTTGCATACAGAAATTATATTTCAGGCTAATGCAGGAATATGTAGAACACCCGGAAGTGTTCTAACCCTTCCACCTTGCAATTTCAACTTTATTTTTCCACGACCAATGATTCTAGCCTTCCTATCATCCCCTAAGAAGACATCACCACCATCATATTTATCATACTCGCAGAACCACTCTCTATGGGGAGTGAAGCGAAAGGATGCACCTGAGTCAATCAACCATGCCTCATGATCTACATGTGTACTTGAAGAAGCCAAGTACACATCCCCACCTTCATCTGAGGTGGTTTTCACCTCTGTAGAAGAAGCATCATCAGATCCCTTTCCTTTGTTAGGAGCTTTAGATTTACAGTCCCTTTTGTAGTGCCCTTCTTTTCCACATTTCCAGCACACCACCTTTACAAGTTTTCCTGGGGATTAAGATTCTATATTTAGATCTCCCACTCGATGACTTATTTTTGTTTCTGTTTTGGGACCGTCCTCGTATAGAAAAGGCATCACCATTCTAGATCTCCATATTTTTCCGTCTCATCTCCTCCGTCAGCAAGGATGAGACTATTTCATCAAACTGCAAGGCAGTTGCATTGCTACCTATTGCAATAACCAGACTATCCCACGAATCTGGTAGAGAACACAAAAAATTGATGCACTTATCTTCATCTGAAATTTTAGTATCAATAGATAATAATTGACTTACCATAGTATTAAATGTGTTTGGATGCTCTGTCATCGAGTCTCCATATTTCATCCTCAGGTTATACAGCTTTTTTCGTAGGAATAGTTTATTCACCAGAGACCTAGATTGGTACAAAGTCCTTAACTTTTCCCACAAAGCCTTCGTTGTAGCTTCCCCTGATACATTCAACAATATTGAATCTGAGACACACAATCGTATTGTGCTCTTTGCCTTCTGATCTAACTTCTTCCATTCTTCATCAAACACTCTCGTTGGTTTAGTACCTGGATCTACCATGATCCACTTATATTTATCCACCAACAAATCCTCCATCTTCAGTTTCCATAACTCAAAACTCTGACCATTAAATTTATCAATCTCTATATTTCCACTACTCGCCATCTACTTTCACCACCAGAATCGATCCTGCAAATCTCCCACTGAACAGGGTCTACCACAGGCCCGAGCGAAACTTCTCAATAACAAAGGCATCCCCTTGAAGCCAAAACAGCTCTGATACCAAATGTAGGTTTTAACCCCGTACAGAAATTACCTGCATATGAATTCTAAAACACAGAAAATAAACAATGTGAGAGCATAACACATAAAACACATATACACAGATATTTTCCCCTGGATCCCAAAACTAGGACTACCAGCTTGATTTTTCATTATTTTCCTTTCAATGTTACAATACATATTTATACATGCTGAACCATCCAATACCATGGACTGAAAACCATCGCGTCAAAAACCATGGACTGAAAACCATAGTTAGGTCCACCCAACCTAATATAGGGTCCAAAAAAAAAAATTCCCAGGGCACTGCCCCAGACCCCGTAGAGGGGGGCTACCCACCCCCCTCAAACCCCCCTATGACCACCCTGTTGTGCAATAGACGCAATGAAGGGGGGGCTCCGCCCCCCCTCTAACCCCCTGGTTAACTACGTAGCTTAGTTGTGGAAAGAATATAACACAACCCAACATTGATAAGTTTGAATGGCATATGCTTGAAAGAAAAAGTTCCCCATTTTATCCTGAAAGTGGTCTTTAATCTATTTGGTTCTGCTACTAACACCTAATTATAACTGGAGAATCCATATAGTAGCGAGAACATCTCTAACCCAGATATTTTCTGAGTATCTGCTCCATCGATGGCACGAGGTAATTGTTTTTGTCTAAAGCCTAGTTAAGGTTGTGAAAGTCAACACATAGGCGTATCTCATCGAGCTTTTTTCTAACAGGAACTAGGTTGGAAACCCATGTAGAATATCAAACTTTAAAAATAATATGAGCATCTAGCAACTTCCTTATTTCCTTTTGAATCAATGGTTCAATCATCGGATGAACTCTCCTAAAGTTTTGTCAAAACAATTTCACCCCTTCTTTGATAGGAATTCCATGTTGGATGATATGTGTATCATATGTCTTCAAATCATCATATGTCTATGAAAATACATCTTGATATTGTTTGAAAAGGTGAATAAAAACCCTTTTTTCATGAGGAGAAAAAAATGTACCGAGGTTCACATATTTTGGATCATCTTTGTTCCCCAGATTGACTTGTTCATGTGATAACGTTGAGCTCTGATTGTTTGTGTTCACTAGTCCTCTAAAATGGTTTTTCAAGTCATATAATTTCTCAAGAGACACCACACCTTTCGACATTGGATTCCCTTTAGATACTTGAGTTGCTTCCTACAAATCTCGTGCTCATCTTCTTCAATGTTCATATCTTTGAACACATCCACATCGGGCATGAAATGCAATATCTACTAGTCATCATTAAATATGTGAAATTTAGTTACATTATCGAGCACAGATGGATTATAAATAATTTCAATAAAAAAACCATCAATTAATGGCGACATTCCTAAGTAGCTGCATTGGATAATGTATCTGCGACAAAATCACGAACTTTAGTAACATAACTAACATTAAATGCTTTATAAAATGAAATAAGTTGACATACCTCTTGTTGGTAGTTTTTCAAGTTAGGTGAAATACAATGAATGGTATTATGTACCTAATGGGTAACAATATCTAAATCACCAACTACCTTAAGTGCTTCCGCCTTGAGTTCTATGGTCTTATTTAACCCAAAAACAACTACTTCATATTCAACAATGTTATTTATGCAATCGAACTCCAAGCAACATGAAAAAACATACCTTTTATTTTGAGAGTCAATAATAATACAACCAGCTATGGCCCTGTCCTGAGTCTTAGAACCATAAAAGTATAAGGTCTAAATATTAGTATTTTTTGAGTTATTTCCTACACTAATAGTGTGTACATCTATATTACAAGTTTTTGCACAAGTTGGACTGCAAGGAAGGAGATCCAACTGTGTATCTAATGGTACAGGCGAAGGTTGCACTTGATAACACTCGTGATCATCTTCTAGAAAACAATTTCCAAATATGATATCTACAAAGTTGACTCACTCATTATGCCCCTCAAGTGTTGTCCCAATGTATTTCATGTAAGGTTGTAACACCCTCCTCCCACACTTAGTCAATCTTATCGGTCCATCAAGGAAAATATGTAATGGAGCATTACTATGATATGGCTCAACCTCCTAGGTATAGTTAAGGAAATGGAATTGATGTACCCAAACCAAATTGACCTTCCTCGAGAGCTACAAGACCCCCAGGAGTTATTCAGCCACTCCAAGTGGCTAACCCCTGAGTTAACTTTCTTTTTCACTGACCTAAGCTCTCAGTCACTTCCATGACAAGGAAAACCACCAACTATAAGTCTTTAGTCACTCTCCTAAGTATGCTTCCCAATGGCTGTAGACTAATTGACTCAATTCTATGCCAACGAACCCGAGATCTGAACCACCTTTTTAGGCCTAGGACCCAACCATCTCCCCATAACTCAATGAAAACTCTCATAAATGATAAATAACATAGAGACAAAGCCTTTAATTCAAAACTTAATCAAGGACTTAACTTGACCCATCCTAACCATGACAAACATTTCTTCAAACACATCATGAACATGTAATCTACATGTCATAATTACATATATGAACATATGGATCTCATACTTATCTGGGAATCATCAAGAAGGTATAATGCCCTCTCATAATAGTTGCATTAACATCTATTAGTTCATACATTCATTAACCATTCCTTAATCAATCAAAAAAAATTAAGAGCCATAACCATTATACATCTCATAACCAGCATATAACCAGTAAATGAACAACATAGACATCATTATATACTAGTCATCAAAGCCACATGATAACAAATACAATTACTCATGAAATACAAGAGGAAATAACTCTTATTAACATATGAAAAATCCAACCAAGTCAGAGACTTCAATGCACCACCTGACCATAGATTGGGTTGAACCAAATCTCTCTTTTAGTTAATCACCCCCATGCCATATTCCAAGCATGAACGTGGGATTTCATGGAATAAACTAATCAAAATGAAACCAGTCCTTTCATAGGCCAAACCACCTCAACCCTCAACCAATGATTCCACCTCACGGTTGGACATCACTAACATCATAGTTCGGTCTCTACCCAAGCAAGAAGGTATAATGCCCTCTCATAATAGTTGCATTAACATCTATTAGTTCATACATTCATTAACCATTCCTTAATCAATCAAAAAAAATTAAGAGCCATAATCATTATACATCTCATAACCAGCATATAACCAGTAAATGAACAACATAGACATCATTATATACTAGTCATCAAAGCCACATGATAGCAAATACAATTACTCATGAAATACAAGAGTAAATAACTCTTATTAACATATGAAAAATCCAACCAAGTCAGAGACTTCAACACACCACCTGACCATAGATTGGGTTGAACCAAATCTCTCTTTTAGTTAATCACCCCCACGCAATATTCCAAGCATGAACGTGGGATTTCATGGAATAAACTAATCAAAATGAAACCAGTCCTTTCATAGGCCAAACCACCTCAACCCTCAACCAATGATTCCACCTCACGGTTGGACATCACTAACATCATAGTTCGGTCTCTACCCAAGTTGCCCAGGGCTCTAGATGTTTGTTCCAACCTGAATCCAGGAGTAGTAACTCAACCCACAACTACCATAGGGCTCTAGAGAATTTTTCAACCAAGGCTCTAGGACTAGTATCTCAACACACCAAGGGCTCAAAATCGTTTTTCCAACCAAGGATTCCAATACTAGTAACTCAACCCAAGTTGTTCTAGGGCTTCTAGGGCGTTTGTCCAACCAAGGCTCCAGGAACTAATAACTCAACCCACAACCATAAGGAACATGAGCACCAATCAGAAAACAAATGGGAAAACCCATAACACCATGGTTATCCAGGAAATGGCAAGGCTATGCAAAATCATTGTCAATCCAGGCAATCCTCCATGCCAATGACAAATCATAACCAAATAACCATATGCATACACCATGCATGCCAAAACTAGCAAGTAAACCAAACATGAAACTCAGTACCTGCAGAGAAATCTATTTGTAGTCTTTTAACCCACTATCCCCTTATGCTTTCCTTCTTTCCTTTGTCTTCTTTCTCCAAATCCAATGCACTCCAAAAATGCCCCAATATTTCTCTAAGTGTGCAAGGGTGTGTGTGTGTGTGTGTGTGTGTGTGAGAGAGAGAGAGAGAGAGAATAAAAGAGATATCCAAGCTAAAACTGACAGAAGTTTGTGAATTGATCCTTAGAAGCCTTTTTATCATTGAGGTCTCTATTTTCTTCATTTTCCTCCATTTTTCCTTTGATTTTACTCACATGCAATTATGTGACCTTTCACCTTCCTTTTCTCCTATTTTCCATGATTTTCATAAATAAAATGTTAATTAATGCCTATTTTCCTTTTCCATTCCCTTTGTCAACTTCCATAGCAATTAATTAATCACAAGTGATCCCCATCACTATGTTTTTACCCAACATTCAGCTTGGAATACGTGTCCCACGACCTTCGTCTTATTTTGTCTTTATTAACTTTATTACATGGATTTTTAACCAAGGATGTTATAGAACCCTCCCCCATGGGGGAACACCATCCTCTATGTTCAATGAAACCTATAAATCATCAAACACATGCTTCCTATGGATATTTATAACATAGATTGATACAACATTTAAATCATATCCATCTGCTAAACATAACCAACATATCATGAACACCATACTGCTTATTGGAAGTTTATAGCATAAATCGATGTCGTATTTACATACATATGCATATGTAGACATAACCAGGCATGACACCAAAACATATACCAAAAAAAATTCAGTCAACCAATGAGCAGAGAAGGATACATAGCCCGCATCTAATCAGCCATCTCCCGTGTTGCCTCTTCGGGCCCAAAGTGCTTTCACTGCTCCTTAACTTGCTTGATTTCTCGATTCCGAAGCATGAGCATATTTCGTTGCAAAATGCACTAAGGTTCTAGTTGGAATTATCCTTCTGGCTCCACCTGCAATACAGACCAATCAATAACATGATCAACATCTTTCACATATCATTTAAGAAATGACACATGGAAATGATCATGGAATTTCACTATCATAGGCAATGCAAGTCTACCAACTACTGGTCTAATCCTCTAAAGAATCTTGGAAGATCCACAATATCGAGGTTCCAACTTAACACATGATTTAATCCTCAAGGAGCTCTTCTTGGTCTTGACGCACAAATACACATGTTCCCAATCTAAAATTCTTTAAAAACGTTGTGTTGACCTGCATAACTCTTCTATCTATCCTGTTCTACCTTTAAAATCTTCTTGATCACCTGCATTTCTTGTTCCATCTCTGCCAACATGTCTGGTCCTATCAATATCATGTTCACTAGATCGCTCCAACTGATAGGAGTATTACAACTCCACCCATAAAGTGCCTCAAATGAACTTATATTCAAAGATTCTTGATACTCATTGTTATATGTAAACTCCACCGGTGGAAAATATTCTTTCCACTTTCGCAGCTGATGCATGACATACATTCTCAACATGTCCTCGAAAATCTTGTTGACCCTCTATGTATGTCCATCTTTCTACGGATGATAGGTTGTACTAAAAGCCAACTCTATACCCAAACCTGCAAATAACTCTTTCCAAAACCTATAAGTGAACTTGACATCCCTGTTTGACACAATTTTCTTTGGAACACCATGCAACCTCACTATATCTTTGAAGAAGACCTATGCTACCTCACTAGTTGAATTCATAGACTTTACTCGAATGAAGTGCGCTACCTTTTTCAACTTTTCAACCACAAGCATAATAGAATCATGTTGTCTTTTTGTCCTCAATAAAACTATAATAAAGTTCATGGAAATGACCTCCCATTTCCACTCTGGAATCAAAATTAGCTATAGTAATCCACCTAGATGCTTACACTCTTCTTTTACCTATTGACAATCCAAGCATCTAGCCACAAACTTTATCAATTCTTTCTTCAAATTCATCCAGTAGTAGAAATTCTTCACAATTATCAATGTCTTTTGATATCCCGGGTGACCTAAGTATTGTTTAACATGAAATTCCCCCAAGATGAGCTTCTTGAGCTCACTATTGTCTGGCACATATATCTTGTCCCTAAATCTAACCAAACCATCTATTATGAGATGATAGTCCACATCATGTTCACATGCACCCTACTTCTGCAACTTGTGCTTAAGTTGCTGGTACCTATCATCATATTGTCTTGCCTATAAGATCTAATCCTGTAAATTTGTCCCATATTAACTCATAGATGCTATGTGATTTACTATACTCTTTTGCTAAGACCATCTGCAACCTTGTTCTCTTTACCCTTGATGTACCTGATCTCGAAGTCAAACTCATTAACCATAGCCAACCATCTAGCTTGACTGACATTCAAATTCAGCTGATCAAATAAGTATCTCAATCTACACTGATCACTCATCAAGATGAACCATTTGCCAAGAAGGTAATGCCTCCACATCTTCAATGCATGGGCGATCACTGCTAACTCAAGATCATGTGTCACATAGTTATGCTCATGCTCATTATGTTTCCTTGACTCATAGCATACTACCTATCCTTCCTGCATCATAACCCCGCCAAGTCCTCTCTTGAAAGCATCTGTGCACACCACAAACTCGTTATTCGCATATGCAGTCTTTAGAATTGAAGAATTTGTAAGAAACTACTTCAACTGCCCAAAACTTGCTACACATTCCTCTATCCATTCAAATTTATTTCCCTTTCTTTGTAATGATGTAACAGGATGGGTAATTTGTGAGAATTTCTTGATGAACATCCTATAATAACCTACTAACCCCATGAATCATCTAACCTCATCTACATTTCTAGGAGCTATCCATTCCATGATAGCTCTTATATTTTTTGGATCCACTGTTATGATTTCCTTGGAGACAACATGTCCCAAATAATGTACCTATGTCTAAAAGAAACTACATTTACTAAGCTTGGCATACAATTGATGCTCTCTTAGCAGTTTTAACACTACTGCTAAGTGTTTGGCATGATCTTCCTCATTCTTAGAATATATCAATATATCATCAATTAATATAATAACAAACTTTTCCAGATAAGGATGCAACACATTATTCATAAAGCACATAAAATTAGTTGGAGCATTAGTTAAACCAAAGGGAACTACAACAAACTAATAATGCCCATACCTGGTCTGGAGAGCAATTAATAGATTTCATCTTCTTTAATGTGTACTTGATGACAACCTGATCTCAAATCAATCTTTTAGAACGTTGTTTCTCCCTTCAATTGGTCAAACAAGTCATGAATTCTCAGCAATAGATACATGTTCTTAATTGTCATCTTGTTCAACTACCTAAAATCAATGCATAAATTGAGAGTACCATCATTCTTCCTCACAAAAATACTAGTGCACCCCAAGGCCACACACTTGGCCTAATGTATCCTTTTTCAAGAATTTCCTTCAACTATAGCTTTAGTTCCACCAATTCCAAAGTGCTCATCATGTACGGTGCCTTCGATGTTGGTGATGCTCCTCGCATCAACTCAATAGAAAAGTCCACTCCCTTGTGAAGTGGTAAATCTAAGATCTTTGTTGGGAATACATCCTGAAACTTCTACAAAACTAGGTACCTGTTCAAGACCTCAGCATCCTCAACATCCTTACCTTTATTGTTGGAAATATGCACTGCAAATAATACACATTGTGCTTTGTCTACATAGTTGTAACCATTCAAACCAATGTTGTCTTTTTCTTACCTGTTGTAGTGAAAACACAACACCTCCATTTTATTCTATCATAATAGACATGGTGACCCTTTTTGCATTACATGTAGGCTTTAAGTCTGATTTCATCATTTCAATTCTAATTTTATTTTCATTTACACTTGTTTTATATTTATAATTTAGCATTATTTTTACTACTTAGACTTTTAAGATAAATATTCATTTTTCTAAAGTTAATAAACTTGTAATTATTCTTTTGTTTTAATTAGATTGATTAATAATAAATAACCCCTGAGACCAAGCTCATGTTACAACATATGGCAATAGTGGAATTTATGCTATCAAAGTTGAAAATCTTTATAATCGAAGGTTGTTGAATATGAAGTGAAAACATATGTAAATAACACAAAATACATATAATAAAACAATATCAGAGAAACACCAATATCAAAGTTTTGCAGAATGTGTAACTACTTAAAAGTTGTGATATCTTAAAACTGTCGATCTCTGAACTCTGATATCATATTTCCCTGATCTCTGATTTCCACTCCCTTTGATCATTTATATCCCTAAAGGCCTTCGATCTTCGATATGCGATAATCCAATGTGCCTTCGACCTCCAACTTCTGATAAACATTCACCTCCGATCTCCGATCTCCGACATACTATTCCTTCCAATAAGTGGACCCAATATGTGTATTAACATTGGTGTAATCAGAATATCGCATCTACTCCATATCGGAGCTACACAATATCGCCAATCTTTTGTGTTGTCTCATTTTAGAAACTGCAATGATCTTTTCTCTGATACCACTAGTTTTTTGCCACTTGTCACTTTCATATGGGGTTATTGTTATAATAATTGAAAAGCTTATTTTCAATCGTTTCGTGGGAAGTTTGTTGTGTTAAGTTTTTTATTTTGTTTTTGGCTAAGTTTAATAATATAACTAATAAGATCTATTTGACTGAAACAGGGATGACCCTAGGGTCGATAAGGAGGAAGTACCAACTCGATCGGGATTTCCAAACACTCTCTGCCATGTGAGATGAAGGAGTTCTATACTGGGAAGATTGTTGTAACAGAGACTAAAAAAGGGCCAACACTGTGAGCAGCAAATCAATCCTTCGACTAAATAAAAATACTTTGTTGCAACGTTTTCCCAAATTTGGCATGTTTTCAACTAAATAAAAAAACACCCAAATTCATTAATTTTCATTTCTCGTTTTTTGAGAAACCAAAGGGATTTGTTAACTTTGTAACTTTATATAAATACATGTCTCTTCAATGACATAGGGGAAGTCGCGATCACACCCAAGGGATTCTCTGTAATAATTCAATTTGTGTTTTCGTAGTATTGTAAAGAGCGGAGAGTTTTATTGTAGAGATTTTAGATAAGTTATGGCTTTGTTATAAAGGGACTTTGCACTATTTCAAGCACTCTCATTAAGAGTCAGAGCTACTCTCGGAACTGCGGTAATAACATTTTGACATGGTTTTAAATAAGTTTTGTTCTTGTGAACTATTACTGGAACTCAGGATTATCGTTTTATTGTTAAAGTTTCATTATTGGTTCTAATATTTATTCTAAACAGTATTATGTTTCTTTGATATTATACACTATTGTTATGTCATTGACATTTTGTTTTTGAAACTTTGTTAAAGCTATCTTTGTAGGGTAGAATGAGATCAGAATCAATCTTAATTCATTGAAGTATTCCTATGGTGACTAATAACTATTTATTATTCATTTGCAAACTTATTTTGCTTTCACTTGTATTAATTAATGTGAACTTCTTCCTTTAATTAATACAAAGTCATATGATGAGTTATATCAGTTCTTCCCCTGTTTTAATTAGCTTGATCTCGGATTGGGAAAGGGTTGTCCCATTACAATTCAAGATAGGTTTTTCTATTTTAGATTAGTTTTGCATTTAGTTTAACTTTACATTTATAGAAGTCCTCTTCTTAAAGAGGAAATGCATTAGAAGTGGTTTGACTGAACCCAAAATCAGCTTAAGAGATTATTTTCTTGCCAAGTTAGCAGCAAGAGAGTCATCTTGATTGCTCTTTCTTTGTTGATGAGAGAATAGAGAAATTATAAGCCCATAGAGATATATAAAAAGGGTAACTGGGCCCAATAGAACTAGTTGGAACTACCATTCAACGGATATAGATCGAAGTTACAGATCTTGACCGGGTTGTCTCCCCTAATGTTGATGATGAACATTTTTGTCGATCAACATTTTTTGCACTAGAAGGAGGACCTGAAGACTTGTTGCCTTTTGGAGTTTTTGTATTTTAAATTTTTATTTTAATCACAATGGCTCTTGTGAAACTTCCAATTTGGAGTTGTATATTTAGACGTGCATCTACCAATCCTCCACCAGAAATAGTAAGACACTTGTCAAAGGTAAAGTTTAATGGTAAGAGGAATGCTTCTGCATTTGATCATGCCTTGCAATTTATTCAAAAAATTTCAAATTCTACTTATCATGATATTGATGAAGGTATTCTATGCAGGATTTTTACTCTTACATTCTTAGGAAAAGCCAAAATTTGGTGTCAATCTCTTCTAGTTGCCTCTATTCACAGTTGGGATCAATTATCACAATATTCCTTTATCAATTTGACGGATATGATTATGAACAGGTATGTGATGAATTTGAAGATATACGAAGGTTTGAAACTGAATCTCTCTTAGATTTTACTATCTGATTTCAATTAATTTGCTTGAGATTCAAAGTTGAAGATAAACCTTCAGGAAATGAATTGATAGATTAGTTTGAATATATGTGTTTTCTTCCTCCCATTTCAAATCCATACGAAACAATTGCAAGTTTTGATGACTCTCCCACTTCTAGTAATATTATCAAAAATTACGATATAGAGGTGTAAATTAATCATGATGAAGTGGCATTAGTTATTTATAAGAAATTCCTAAATTTAGTACACACCTCTTAAAATATTGATGATAATCATGTTGATGAACCATTATCTTTTTTTCTAAATAAGATTAATCTATTAACAAAGGGAGTAGAATTACATCGTGACCGTAGTCAAAACCACTGCCCTGGTGAAAGGCAGAATTGTCAAGATAAACATATATGGAGACTGCCCAATGATAGGGAAATCAGTCTTGAACAGATTACCAAAACCCACGCAGGGGAGCAAATTATGATCTTCTTGATGTTGCAGAGTTTACAGAGTTCCAAAAATAAACAAAAATTCAACATAGCAGTTTGAACATAAACTTGCCCAATTGTATGGGCCGCAAGGCAAGATAACAAGACAACAGTGAGCAAACTAATCATCTGGAGGCTCTTCAACTATACGGCACCAACCTGTTGCAAGCAGATCCCTGGCAAGAGCAGCTTCGGATTCGGAAGGACCAGGATCAACCGGCGCCATCTCAACATCATGAGCGCTGCGAGCTTGAGCATCCGGAGCCTGCATAGACGCGCTGCCAATCCCCATCTGGAGGTTCGAAGTCTGAGCATTGTCAGAGCCGAGGCCCGCCAGATGAGAGCTTGGCTCCCCCAACTGGGCTTCCTCATGGAAGACCACCGTAATGTGAGCGGTTATCCTTGGGCGGTTCAGAGAACAGTTGAAGGAGAAAAGCACGGAGCCAGTCGTGGGAGAAGGCATGGTGGCAGGAGGACGGGGAGCAGGGGAGCCCAAACAGTGGCTGGAATCATGAAAATGCCCTCTCCCACTGCAGGTGCGAGGGTAGTGGCTGGCAAAGAAATCGCTGGAGAGGGAGGGCGAATCGGAAGATGGGTTGGAAGGCGCGTGCAGAGGACGGCCCCTGGTGCTACCCCTGTAGCACCGCATTCTATGGCGCAGACGAGGCATAGGGGAGACAACAGCAGCGAGAGCAAAGCGAGGCCGAGCAGCAACGATGACAGGGCCAGAGCAATTCAGACATAAGCCAAAACAAAGGCCAGAGGCCCGAGTGAAATGCCAGAGGTTCAACAGAGGCGGCTCCGCTAAAAGACCAGAGCGAAGCTCCAAATTAGCCTCCCCATTCAAGCAACGAGAGGCAGCAGGGATGACGGAGCCAACACCATACAGACAGAATCCAGAACTGAGGCCAGAGGCCAGATAGAAATGCGAGTGGTTCGACGGAAGCGGCTCCACAGATAGCCCATGGCCTAGCTTCAATTTATCTTCCCCTTTCACGCATTGAGAAGCACCTACCATTACTGTTGCATTGAAGAGAGCTGAATTCTGAAGCATGCTAGAGCATGCGGAGGCATGAACCAGAGCAGAGGATAGGATATGAGATCCAGAACCACTTAATACAATGCCATTGAACCTTTCGCTTCTTAAATGTAGAGATCTGTCAATCAGAAGCCAATTATCCACCATGTCTTGGGTAGGCAGGTGTCACCCCACCCCTGTCCAGTCATATTTAACGCCCGTCTATACACCCGCATCCAGGAGAGATGCATCCCTTTGGACCATTATTATGCACTCCTGATTTTGATCATGATTCTGAATTATGTCTAGAGCTCCAGTGAGAAGAGTGTGCCCACTTTCCACCCCCAAATTGGCAAGTAGATCAGCGACCTTGTTTCCTTCCCGTTTAACGTGATTGAATATGATGGCACGATTGGTGTGAAGCGATTGTTCTATTGCATCCAATCTGGCTTCGAGTCTCCAACTGTTGGCAATTTTATGCGCATGTGCCCCATTAAGGAGTTGATTGGCCAGGTTGATGAGGATTAGGGAGTCACCTTCGATCTCCAGAGGTTGGAAGCCATGACACTGGGAAAGGAGTAATCCTTGCTAGAGACCCTCCAGTTCAGCTGAGTTGTTCGTGTCCCAACCAATGTTTCCAAAGTAAATTAGGAGAGGCGAACCCTCATGATCTCTAAATATGCCGCCAAATCCTTCCTTGCCGAGATTTCCCTTTGAAGCTCCATCAAAGTTGAGTTTGAAAGTATGCTTTGGAGGGGGGGTCCATAAGTGCTTTCTAATGTTGTTTCCTTCTGAAGTTCTGTGATTGTGAGTACCTTGTGGGAGTTGTATGTTCCAATTTTCCCATATGGCTTTCTCATTTGCAAGAGTGGGAAAATCTTCTGAATGCCAAGTTTGAAGCGCCAAGGTATCTTTAAGATTGAGACAAAAGTTGCCCCAAATGATTTCTAAAAGAGTGCTTTGATCTTTGAATATGCGCTTGTTTCTTTCTTTCCATATTGTCCAGAGGAGAAGGTCGGGAATCATTCTCCATAATTGGTTGAGTAGTTCGCTTTTATATGGGTTCTGGTGCCAATGGCGAATGGAGTTGATTATATCTTCGGACACTCTGCATCTTTTTTGACAACGGAAGCTAGCCTTCTCCCACAGTTGGTTGGAAAGAGTGCAAGAGTCCAAGAGGTGTTGGAGAGTTTCCTCCTGAGAATTACAATTGGGACATATGGAGCACCCATGAAAGTTTCTTTTCCTAAGATTGTCCCAAGTGAGGATTTTTCGGTGCCCAATAGGCCAGAGGAATAAGGAGACTTTGGGCCAAGTACCCGATGACCAGATTCTGCCCCAGATAGGATCGAGGGGCATTGGATCATTGCATATAATTTTATAAGCCTATTTGGTGGTGAAGGAATCTTTTGGGGTATATCCCCATCTTAAAATATCCCTGCCTTCGGATGATCTAATGTGTCGATTCTGGAGCTCACTCTCCATGACCTCCTTAGTTTGGTTATCTGCATGCCTGATCAGCCTGTTGATTTGCTTCCATTGTTTGTACCCCTGTTCTGTCTCTGGAATCCATTGTTGCTGGATGGATTCCTTTTGTTGCTCCTCCCATTCTTGGCAAGGAGGCGGTCTATAGATGCCGTTGAGCTTTGGTAGTTGGTGCCAGGCATCCGTCCAGAACTGAGCATTGCTACCGTTCCTTATTTCCCAAAAGTTGTGTTGTTGGATCAGCAAGAAGTGTTGTCTAGCATAGTTCCATATTAGTGATCCCCTTTCAGTTGGAGTGAATCTAATTAGCTCCTCCATTGGTCTGTGATTGGCATATTTGGCTATCCAGATGGCTGCCCATGGCTTATTGGGAGCAGAGAGCCATTGCCACCATATTTTTGCACCCATGATTACATTGCTGTGATGAGGATCTCACAGACCTATACCCCCTTTTTCTTTGGGCTTGCATGCTATCATCCATTTTGCCAAAGCCCATTTGCGATTTGTGCCAGTTGCACCCCAAAGAAAATTGCGCTGTAGAGCTTTTATTTTTTTAAGGACCCATTTAGGCGCTGCCAAGATTGAGAAAAGGTAGAGAGGCATTGCTTGTAGCACAGCTTTGATTAGCACTAATTTGCTAGCTATGTTCAGAGTTCTATGAGTCCATAAAGTGAGACGAGATTCAAGTTTCTCAAGGAGCATACGCCAAGAGGCGTGCTTGATGGCAGAGTCTATTAAGGGAGCTCCAAGGTATTTGGAAGGTAAGGAGGCTATGGAGAAGCCCAGAATGTGGGCAATAGCATGTTGAGTAACAGGGGGGTGTGAAAAAAGAAGATCTGCGATTTAGCCATGTTTATGCTCATCCCTGAAGCATCAGAGAAATCATTCAAAAGGGATTTAAAAAGGGAGGCTTCCTGAACAGAAGGGTGCCCAAACAACATGTTGTCATCAACGAACTGTTGATGAGTGATGGCTGGAGAATTGTGTATGGATAGACCTTTGAGTTGCTGGGAGAGGAGGGCATGTTTGATATGGCGACCCAGACCTTCCACCATTAGAACAAGGAATGGAGAAAGTGGATCTCCTTGTCTGATACCTCTAGAGGGGCTAAAAGGTCGAGAGGGTATGCCATTTATGAGGATAGAGAAAAATGTTGTGGAAATTAAACTCAGAATCCATTGAACCCACATTGGGGAGAAACCAAAGGCTGTTAACATTTTTTGAATATAGGTCCAACTTAACTTATCAAAAGCTTTAGAGAGGTCAATCTTGAGAATCATACCTACCATTTTGGAGTGCTTGAGGGAGTGTATGATTTCATGAGTGAGGATAATGTCGTCCAATATTTGTCTTCCTTCTACGTATCCAGATTGTTCAGGCGATATGAGCAAGGGCAAAAGCGGCTTCAACCTGTTAGCAATGACTTTGGATATCACCTTGTAAATAACATTGCATAGTGTGATTGGATGGAATTTGTCCGGAGTACTGGTATTCTCTTCTTTTGGGATGAGGGTGATGAAAGTCGAGTTCAGATAGGGTAGAAGCCAATGAAGAGTGCGTGATTCCTCCACCACTAGCCACACCTCATATTTGATAAGATCCCAGAAAGAGTGGAAGAAGGTAGTAGTGAAGCCATCCGGACCAGGAGCTTTGCCCTCCTTGAGCTGGTTCATAGCCAAATCCACCTCCTGAGGCATTACTGGTCGAAGAAGAATTTGGTTGTGTTCTTCTGTGATAATTTTCGACACATTTTGAGTGATCTTTTCTATAGCAGGCCGTCTATCAATTTGGGGTTCTTGATGGACCTCCTGGAAGTGATTGATAAACTCTTGTTTGATCTCTACATTGATTTCCACTCTTTCCCCTCCTTGCTTTTGTATGAAAGAGATGGTGTTAAGCATTCTTCTCTGTATTGTAGTTTTGTGGAAGAATTTGGTGTTCCTTTATCCTTCTTTCAGCCATCTAATTCTAGATTTTTGCTTCCAGAGAATTTCTTCCTGCTTTCTTCTCTCCTCCAATTGATTGTGAATGTGCTTTTCTTGTTCCAATGTCCCTTCCTTGTAGCCCTCTGTGATTATCTATTGCTGGATTTCTCTCATTTCTTTGTTTAGATCTTGTTGTGCCTAGAAGATGTTGCCAAAAGTCTCTTGATTCCAGCGCTTGATTTGGGATTTCCGGAATTTGAGATTCTATTGAAACTGATACATTTTTGATCCCTCTGGTGAAGGGAAGTTGGTCCAAGTGGATCTGATGAGGTCGTTGAAGGCAGGGTGGGTGAGCCAAAAAGCTTCGAAGCGGAAAGGATGCCTAGTAGAGTTGCCTGGTCTTTGCCATTGGAGAGAGATAGGCCAATGATCTGAGCCTGAAAATGGAAGAATTGATGCCGAGATTTCACCTCCAAGATGCACTACATTATCTGAGATGAGGAATCTGTCTAGTTTGGAAGCAATTTGTTGCCGCCCAACCCTGCGATTGCTCCAAGTGTGCATTCCATTGCAGAATTGCAGATCAATTATCATATTGTTTTGGATAAAATCTTAAAAGTGGCCATTTTCCTGTTCCAGCTTCGCTCGCCCTCCCTGCTTTTCCTCCAGCTTGGTGATCATGTTGAAGTCTCCTCCAATGATCCAAAGAGGATGGATTCTATTGAAGTTGAGCACTTCTATTGTGTCTAGAAGAGCAATTTTGTTGCCTGCTTCCTGTGGGAAGTAGACATTGGTGAGATGGCCATGAATGTTGGTGCCAATTATATGAAAAGTAGCCTGTATAATGTGATGGGAGGCATGAAAGTCTAAGAGCATTATAGCTTGCATGTTCCAGGCAATTGCCAGTCCCCCGGAGGCACCCGAAGCATCCACTGCAACCGAGTGACAACCTGGCCATTCTCTAGAGAGGATGTTTCCAAGTGTGTTACTATTACATTTCATTTCCTGCATAAAGAAGATCTGGGGCTGCTCCTGCTTTATCATGTTTTTTATCATTCTGAGTTTCCCGGGGCTGTTGAGCCCTCTTAGATTCCATGAAGTGAGTTTCATGATTCACTATTAGTGGTGGGCTTGTAGTACTTTGTCAACTTAGCGTATCTGCCTGAGTCTACCAGGATTTTCCCTATTGTAATAGTTCTTTTAAGATATGTCTTTCTTCCACATTTTTTGGAGTCTTTGGGAAAGAAGCTACCATCCCATTGAATGCCGGGTTGTATGCCCAGTTGTTGTTGCTGGTAAGCCCTGGAGATGATGACTTCCAGGGTATTGAGCTGATGCTCTTGAATCTTGTCATAGTCTTTCCTTCTGCATGCTTGTTCAAGCTCGAAAATGTCAAGTCCTCCCAAATCAATGCTTTCTGGTTCTTCTTCCATATGTTGCGTCTGACTGCTTTCTATTGAGGTGATTGCTAAGTGCAAGGTCTGGCTGGGGATACCGTCAACATCCATTCCATTAGGTTTCCAATCAGGGTCCTTTCGAGTCGCCTCAGGAATCCCAATGTTGTCACTCAGGGGCAAGGGAGTGGGAGAAGAGCCAGACAAGGGGGGGGAGAGGTCGTGATGATCAGCGGTGGGATTGGAAAAATGTTCTGAGGTGGGTCTTCTAAAGTTTTAGCAAGAACCTCAAAGCTATTGCTTGTGGAGGGAATGGAGGCAGCGTCCTGCAAGGGATTTTTCCCGGAGGAAGGTTTTTTATGAGATATTTTTTTATTTGTGACCTTGGTAAAGCCATCATGGGCCGACTTGTCTGAGGGGTCAGAGGTTTGGGGTTTAGCATTTAGAGGGAAGTCCCGAAAAAGATGCCCATGGGCATGACACTTACGACAGCGAAAGGGTACATGTTCAAAATCTAAGGGTTGGATCCATTCAAAGTCATCATGGTAGAGACTTACTGAGTCCAGAAGGGCTTTGTCTAGGTGCATGAAGACACAAATACGGGCATAGGAGGTGTATCTGCGCAGCTTCGTTTCTTCAGCAATTTTTATAAACTCCCCCAGCCCCTTGCCAATGTCTCTCAGCGATTCTTCATCCCAGTATTCCAACGGGAGCGAGTACATCCGGATCCAAACTGGTGCCCAGCTGAAATCCTCCTTGTCAGGGTTAAATCTCTCTACCCATTCCCTTAAATACAGACCGGCGGAGTTGAAGAAGTAGGGACCTTCATCCATAACCCTATTCCGGTCTTCGATGCAAATGAAAATCATAGTGAAAAACCCTTTTGGTCCTAGCTGCAGGGTGACATGTCCCTTGGGTTTCCATTTGGAAAAGATCCATCCTTGAAAAGCTTTTTCAGTCGGCCAATATCCAATAAATTTTCCAATGAGCACATGGTCCCTCATGTACTAGATTTGACCATTGATTCTATGGCTGGGAAGTTCTATCCTGGGTCATTCAACTGCTATGGGTTTGCATGTTATTGATGTAACCTTGGGCGTTTCTTGTTGCCCAATCTCTCCTTCTTGTACTTCACTGTGCCTGTCTGACTGATCAGTGGGAGCGTTTGTCGTATCTTGCATTGGGGAATCTCTTGTATCCGTGTTTACTTGTTCTGGACCAGAAGGCTTTGTCGGTTTCTTCGCTTGATTATCTCTCTCGACTGAGGGGGAAGGCTTTGAAGCCCCCCCCTGAGGGTCAGCCATTGCAGTGCGGTCTATGCCAGCAAGCTACTGTCGCGAGGAGGAAGGCAGACGGAAAATAGAGGCAAGGAGGGTTCAGACTGTGTCATTGCAAGGGCGAACAAAAAACCCTAGATTGCAGAGCGCACTCAATCCATCATCCAGTGTACAACTCGTCCTAATTTGTGTTGATGAACCATTATCACAAAGCTTGCAAGAATTTGATAAAAAAAAATACAAGAAGAAACCAGTAACAAACTTTAAGAACCATCTACCACAAAATCTGAAAATCACCATGAATTAAATTCAGAAAATCAGAGTATAAATCAGCAAGTACAAGAAGAAATTGAAATTCTCAATAATATGCAACCTAATAGATTTGAGGCTTCTGTCGTCTGCATTTTGTGTGGTGATGTCTTCCGGAGTCATCGCATTCATGATTTTATGTATCAACGTTTCAAACCAACCTCTATGGTTCATCATCAGGATTAGATATGTGAAAAAGTCAAAGATCCATGGGTAATAAATAGAGGATAGGGTAAGGATAGTAATGTAAGGAGCCGGCAAGTTTGATAATGCTATGATCAGATTTAGTTTAATTAATTAATTCTAGTATTAAGTTTTTATTATTAAATTTTTAATTTTTATATTTATTTTTATTAAAAAAAATATTTTTATCAATGATTATTAGCTTATTTAATAGTTGTATGCTTAGTTTTGATTGAAAGATTGATATTAATTGCTATGATATAATATTAGTAATGGTTGTGCACTAACTAAATATTTATTGTATTTAATTAGTTTTTGTTGACAATAAGATTATTAATACTTAATTAGCTTGTAATGATACTAATGTTCTAAATGTTGCAAGATTTTTATTAAGGCATGTTATTTAATAATGAAACTAATTTGGTATTATTTATATTACTAATGGAATATTAATTATATTTTTCTCAAACTTTGATTTAATGATTTAAATTTTTAATAAAAATAAATATAAAAATTAAAAATTTAATAATAATTGAATTAATTAATTAAACTAAATCTGATTCATAACATTATCAAACATATCAGCTCCTTACATTACCATCCCTACTCTATCCTCTATTTATCGCCCATGAATCTCTGATTTTTTCACATATATAATCCTGATGATGAACCACAGAGGTTGATTCAAAACATCAATACATAAAATCATGAATGCAATGACTCCGGAAGACATCACCACACAATATGCAACATGTTGTACAAATTTTTGAATTTGATTATGTTGATCAAATACAAAATTCAAGGCAACCAGAGAACATTCTTCAAGAAAGCACAATTAGCCAAGTAAATGATCTCGAATCTGAAATTTTCAATGAAGAAAATGAACAAGAATTCCCAAATAGAGATATTCTTGTCTTCATTGCTTCTTATTCTCATTTTCACCTTTATCCTGATATTTTTTCTATTAGAAATCTATCCCCTCTTTGCTTTAATGTTATTACATAATACAGGGAGGCTGATGTATATGAATTTCCAAATAGTTTTTATCAAAATAGAGAATCATTCATTGATCATTCTTTTGGCATTAATGAACATGTACTTCATATTCCTTCTTGTTTTGATACATCAAATGAGATTGAAAGGAATTCTAGAGAATGTTGTGAAGTCATTTATGATAATTACTCTAACATTGAGGATGTTTATTTGTATTCTTCTCAAGTGAATCCTCGTGATCAAATTCAAATCACATGTGAAAATGAAGAACACTCTAGCTCAGAAAGTTTTCCAACTAGTTCTCATTTTCAAACAATTAATCATACTCATGATTTCAACATTCAAGAACCCATTCCAATCTATGATTTTTATGATGATCAAATTCTTAATTCTATTCATAGTCCTGGCCCTCTCTCTAAATCGCAAGTTGGTATTAGCAATCATTCTAATTCCATTATTTTGGTCAATCCTTGTGAAGAGTAAATTACTTCAATTTAATCTCGGTTGTGTTGCAACATTTGTTGTAAAAATGATGTAAATTATGATTTGATTTTATTTTTCTTCCTTCACTTATTTTGTTTGATTTCAGATTTATTTTCTTTTTTCATTTTTCATTTTTTTATATCTTATGTTGGCATATTGAGCAGTTCAGTATTGAACACTCAATTGATGCATTGCCTGAATGGGAAGATGGTGTTTCAAATCACAATCATGAACATCAAGAGCTATTACTTTTCCAATTCCAATTGATGCCCATTTCTTATCACTTGTTACTTTCCTCTCCAAAGCAGTGCCAACAAGATAGTGTATATTTATATTATGACCAACTATCTAATTCTATTAATGATCTTTCGTTGAATCTATCAGATTTCCATCCATATTTCATTGACACTTTTGAGATACATTTGGATTTTTTTCCCTCACAAAAGATTATTAATAATTTAACATATGTACATAAGACTGATAAAGTTTTGCAGACCATTGTATCTAAAGATCCATTTCCACAATCTGGCATGTTATCTTCTCCTTTAAATAGCTTCCAATCATTAATGGAAATCCATCCAAATTTCTATGATCTGATTAATATTCAGTTGGAAAGGGCATCTCAAGAGAAAGTGGTTGTAAATAAGCTACTTCTTGACATACATACATTAAAAATAGTTGTACATAATGCTTTTAGTTTTAGTTCCTATGGTTTAATTAGATTTATGCTTTTATTACTAATGTTTGATGTGCATATTTATGCATAAAATAAAATGTTTGAATGGCTTCATTGGAAGTATGATTTTACTTATTCTTAGTTTAATTTTTAGATTAGGATTAGGTGTAGTTTAGTACTAGTTTTAAATTGAATAAGAAGATGGTTTTGAACTTTGATTAATACATGGGAGAAAATGAAGATTTATCAGGTAAAATTTTGATCGAATTCTTCTAGGTACACATTTATATGTTCATCCTCATCTAGATTGCAGCGTTATTTTAGCTTTTCTTTTCTATTTTAATCATTATTCATTTCTTATATTTTGTTGTTCTTCTTGCAGGTTCCCATGGATTTGATTTGTATATTCAACTTCACTGGAAACAAACATTTCACAAGAACAATCACGATATAACATTAGGAAGTTTTCTCTTTTCTAATTTTGCGTACATCTTTTCGATTGTTAGTGTTATTCTTAAAACTTAATCTATAAAGACTTGCAAACTATTATTTAAGCAAGATTTTCAAAAGTAAGAAAACCCCTCTCAAAGCATACAAAAATAACTATAAATCAATAACTATGCTTTGAAAACAAAAATAAAATAAAAATTATTAGCAAATCATCATACAAGATAAAATCAACATAATCTTATTTTTATGTCAATTATCTGTATTATCTTGTAAGATGTATCTCAACATTCATTCTCTTGAGTGTCTTCTTTCTAATTTGTTAAGCATTTTAGGCTTAGTTGGATTGTCTTTTCATTTCGTTTCACAATAAAATGGAGTAATGTTTTCTCTTTCAATTTGGCAAAAACATTGGGCGAGACATTTTTATGCTCTAATTTTATACTAACAAAGTTACTTAATCTCTAAGGATCACTTCAATGAAGATGATTTCGTTTATGTTCATTTTCAACTTTCCTAACCAAGTAGAGTCCTTAGTTTTGGTTCTTTGAGTTTAAATTTTTCTGTTATTTGTTAATGAACTATCTTTAACCCATATCTTTAAAAAAAAGTAAAACACATTTAATAGCAGTTACTTAAGGTCATGAGTCCTTTTGGCAAACAAGTTTAGTCAAGTGAATAGTAGTCAACTTAAATCTTTTTATGTCATCCCTTTCTCTTAAGGAGCAATCTTCCACCTCATCTATTAAGCAATCTCTATGAGATTAATAAAACCATAGTTAAACATATAAAACAAAATTGGTCAATTGAAGGATAGGAGGTCTCATCATGAGCCAACCTACCATGATCATAAATTCTACTATTGTGACATTACCATTATTGGTCACCAAGCCAAGGTAATGGCTTTCAGCAGCAAGGTTGAAGGACAATAGGTCTCATCACGAGCCAACGTGTTCACCATGTTAGATTTTTGTGAATGGCATTGTCATTAGCTGGTTACCAAGCCATGACTGTGATATTCAGTTGTCATTCAAATAAATTTAAGATGATATTTTTCAACTATGCATTTATTCCTAATAGATGGGACACTGACACCTAAAAGGGTTAGAAGGCATCCCTGTCGAGGCTATAAACGCCTCCTGATAGTAGTGGCCATGTCTATCATATAGAAGTTAAATTAATACTATGTTTTCTTGATTAGCTTGTTTACTCGAAAACCGATGCCTAGCTAAGATGACTATTGTACATATAAATTTTTTGAAACATTGGATTGATGGGGTAAATTTTTACAAGTTCATGAACAATAATGGTATATATATTTATTTGACAACATATAATAGCCACAAAATGGTTAGAATATCTGAATTTGAGCATTTCAAATTATCTAATTATAACTCCATTTTTAAACTAAGTTATACATCTTTACAACAGAGAACTACTTCTCTCTAGTGTGTCGCCATTGTTGTAGTGAAAACACAACACCCCCATTTTATTTTATCATAATAGACATGGAAACCCTTTTTGCATTACATGTAAGCTTTGAGTGTGATTGCATCATTTCAAGTCTAATTTTCTTTTCATTTACACTTGTTTTATTTTTATAATTTAGCCTTAGTTTTACTATTTAGGGTTTTAAGTTAAATATTCATTTTTCTAAACTTAATAAACTTGTAATTATTCTTTTGTTTTAATTAGATTAATTAATAGTAAATAACCCCCGATACCAAGCTCATCTTACAACATATGGCAATAGCAAAACTTTATGTTATCAAAGTTGAAAATATTTATAACCGAAGGTTGTTGAATATAAAGTGAAAACATATGTAAATAGCACACAACACATATAATAAAATAATATCGGAGAAACACCAATATCATAGTTTTGCATAATGTGTCACTGCTTAAAAGTTGTGATACCTTAAAATTATCAATCTCCTAACTCTAATATCATATTTCCCTGATCTTCGATTTCCACTCCCTCTGATTGTTGATATCCCTAAAGGCCTCTGATCTCCGATATGTGATAATCCAATGCACCTCCAACTTCCGATAACCATTCACCTCCAATATCCTATCTCCTATTCCTTCCGATAAGTGGAACATATATGTGTATTAACATTGGTCTAATTGGAATATCACATCCGCTCCATATTTGAGCTACCCAGTATCGCCAATATTTTTTATTGTCTCATTTCAGAAGTTGTAATGAGCTTTTCTCCGATACCACTAGTTTCTTGCCACTTGTCACTTTCATATGGGGCCATTCTTATAATAATTGAAAAGCTTATTTTCAATGGTTTTACAGAAAGTTTGTTGTGTTGAGTTTTTTATTTCGTTTTCAGGTAAATTTAATAATATAACTAATAATTTCTGTTTGACTGAAACAGGGATGAACCTAGGGTCAATAAGGAGGAGGTGTCAGCTCGATCCGGGATTTCCAAACACTCTCTGCCATGTGACATGACACAGTTCTATAAGATTGTTGTAATAGAGACTATAAAAGGGCCAACACCGTGAGAAGCAAATCAATCCTTTAGCTAAAGAACAACACTTCATTGCAACATTTTCCCAAATTTGGCTTGTTTTCAACTAAATACAAAAACCTCCAAATTCATTTACTTTTTATTTCTTGTTTATTGAGAAACCGAAGGGATCTGTTAACTTTATAATTTTGTATAAATACTTGTCTCTTCAATGACATAGGGGAAGTTGCGATCACACACAGGGGATTCTTTGTAATAATTTGATTTGTTCTTTCGCATTATTGTAAAGCACAAAGAATTTTATTATAGAGATTGTAGAGAAGTTATGGCTTTACTATAAAGGGACTTTGCACTATTGCAAGCACTTTCATTAAGAGTCGAAGCTACTCTCGGAATTGTAGTAAAAAAAATTTGACATGGTTTTAATTAATTCTTGTTCTTGTGTACTATTACCGGAACTTAGGATTGTCATTTTACTGTGAAAGTTTCATTATTGGTTATAATATTTATTCTAAACCATATTAAGTTTCTTTGATATTATGCACTATTGCTATGTCATTGACATTTTATTGTTAAAACTTTGTTAAAGCTATTTTTGTAAGGTAGAATGAGATCGGAATCAATCTTAATTCATTGAAGTATTCCTATGGTGACTGATAACTATTTATTATTCATTTGCAGCTTTATTTTGCTTTCACTTGTATTAATTAATGTGAACTTCTTCCTTTAATTAATAAAAAATCATATGATGAATTATATCAGTTCTTCCCATGTTTTAATTAGCTTTCTCTCAGATTGGGAAAGGGTTATCCCATTTCAATTCGAGATAGGTTTTTCTATTTTAGATTAGTCTTGCATTTAGTTTAACTTTACATTTCTAGAATTCCTCTTATTAAAGAGGCAAAGCATTAGAAGTGGTTTGGTTGAACCCAAAATCAGGGTAAGAGATTATTTTCTTACCAAGCTAGCAGCAAGAGAGTCATCTTGATTGCTCTTTCTTTGTTGGTGAGAGATAGATAAATTATAAGCCAACAGAGATATAGAAAAAGGGTAACTAGACCCAATAGAACCAATTGGAACTACCATTCAACGGATATAGATCTAAGTTACAGATCTTGACCAGGTGGTATCCCCTAATGTTGACGATGGACATTTTTGTCGATCAACATTACCGTAAAATATTTTTTGCTTCCCATTGTCATCCAAGCACTCAGTAGACTTATCATAAAAGTCCACCTTAGTCCTTTGAAGATACAAACAATCCATACCCAACAACATATTGTATGATCCAAACAGAAGTATATTTAGATGTGCTGACATAGGCATGTCGTTCAACTCTAATGCATAAGATCTTACCCAGTAATGAACTCTTTTTTCTGTACCTATAGCCAACTGCACTAACTAGGATTCTTCGTGTACTTCTTTATTCAAACCACACTTATCTACCATATCAGAATTAACATAACTATAATTAGATTCAGGGTCAATCAAAACAGAAACAACTTGATCACAAATTTTACCGTCCATCTCGATAATAGATGTCTAATGATATGTCTGCCTATTATCCAACGCTACATAAATCCGAAGAATATTTCCCAACTTCCCCCACTTTTTGCGCATCTTAAACGTTATAGATTTGTGGTCTGCCACCCTGATGTTGTGGACAATCTCTCCTATCATGATCCCTGCCACAATTCCAACACTAACATAGTTACCGATCAAACGAGAAAGTGAACTGGTACCCGTTTCGTGAGGTAGCAAAATATCACCCGATTTTGAAAACTGGTGATGCCAGAATACACTTTTTTTTAGCATATATTTGGCACCTTAAAATTTCTTATGTATCAAATATGAACATTTTTTTTCAATGTTAGTGATTTTCATGCTGATTTTGAAAAGTGTTGATGCAGCATCAACACATTTTTTAAATGTTAGTGATTTTCATGCTGATTTTTAAAAGTGTTGATGTAGCATCAAGACATTTTTTTAAAGGGCTTATTTTTGACACTTTAAATTTTTTTATGTATGAAGTGTGAACACTTTTTCTTGTTAGTGATTTTCATCTTGATTTTGAAAAGTGTTGATGAGCATCAACCATTTTTGTTTAGACGCCTTAGTTTTTACACTTTAAATTTTCTAATGAATTAAATGTGGATAAATATTCTTAAATGTTGGTGATTTTCATGTTAGTAATAAAACATAAAAATAAAAAACATCATCAAAAAAATCAAATACAAAAAAAAAAAGAGCAAAACAAAACAAAAAACCAAAATTAACTTGTAAAAATAAAAAATAAATAATGGAAAACAACAAAAAATAAATAAAAAATATCCAAAAAAAAAAAAGTAAAATGAAAATATATATATATATATATATATATATATATATATATATATATATATATATATATATATATATATATATATATATATATATATTAAAGAAAGACCAAAAATAAATAAATAAATTATACTATAAAAAGAAAATCTAAAAACATTCATTTTAAGTTTAAAAAACAAATAAAAAATTAAAACTTCATTATAATAATAAAAAAATACAAAATACAAAATACAAAACAAAACAAACTTAAAATAATTACCCAAAAGGAAAAATAAAATAAAATTAAATCAATTAAAATTAAAAATTAAAAAATATTAAAATTAAATAATTATAAAAAAATATAAAATTAAATAAATAACATAAAATTAAAATAAAATAAAATAACACAAATTTAAAAAATAAATTATAAAAAACAAAAAAAAAACAAAACAAAACAAAACAAAACAAAAAACAAAAACAAAATTAAGAAATAACATTAGATATATAAGTATTCAAAACAATTAAAAAAACAAAAAAAAAATTAAAACAAAAAATTAAAAATTAAATATTTAAATTTTAAAATTAAAAAAAAATAATAATAATAATAATAATTATTATTATTATATTAAAAAATAATAATTTTAAAAAAATTGACCCCCCGCGCCGCGCAACCCCAACCTCACCCGCTCGCTCCACCTAACCGCAACCCCACCCCGGTCCCCCTCTGCTCCCCTACCCCAGCCCCCCTCTGCTTGTAACAACCCAAAATGAATATCTAATTAACTTATTAACATTAACTTAAATCAGAGTGGCCCTTACCTAGCCAAAAAAACATGTAATTAATTAGCTAAATTCAAACTATGAATAGTGCTTACCTGTGCTTACCTAGGGTAGAAGTAGGCTTACCGCAACAAGGTTTTGGGGACGACTCTCCACCCAACCGTACACTCAATTGTGCAAGAATTTGCTACAACTGGCCACCCCCGAGCCCTCAATCAACATACTACTGCCAGTGACTCCTAAGTCTTAGAACACCATTCTCCCAAGAGAATGCAAGATAGAATCTCGGAATGATGGAATGTAGGAATGCCTCTCATCTTCCTCACCATCTATTAAATAGAACAACATTGGAAGGTGAACCACATGCACACACTCCATGTGTCTACATGCAACTTTCTTTTGGTTTTTAGCTTCCTTGTTTTATTTCTTTACTTTTCTTTTGATTTTTAGCTTTCTTGTTTTATTTCCTTATTTTTGATAGTTTTCTTGTTTTATTTCTATTTATTCTTATTTAGAGTTTTAGTATGGTTATTACTATTTTTATTTTATTATTTTTATTTATTTTCTTTGTATATAGTTTTAATATCATTTATTATTTAACATTTATGATTTATTATTTTTATTATTTATTATTAAGTGATTTATTTATTATTTCTATTATTAATTATTAATTATTTATTATTTATTTTATTATTAAGGGGAGGGATATTACATACTCTCCCACTTTAAGGAACTTCGTCCCGAAGTTAAGTTGAATTATTTATTATTATATTATTATTTATTATTTAATTTACTTCATGTTGCCAACACCCTCTGCTGAACTAGTATAACCAGCAAGCATCGAAAGTCCCCAACACCCCGGGAAACCTCAAAGAATCTCTGTCCTTTTTCCCACTTTCGGCACCAGGCTAAGCCTGACCCGGTATGTATCCTAGTCCAAGGCTGGCCCCAAGGCTCGCGCCTGACTCATACCTCATCTGCCCCAAGGCAGGCACCCGGTCTGGTACTCAATGACCCCGGGCATCTCGCAAGGCTGGCCCACTCCCTGCACAACTACTTAAGGTGCACAACCCCAGACATCGAAGTCCTTGACATCCCTTCCAGACTTCAGCATCTCAATCCAATAATAGGCACCTAGCCTAGAACATCAGGCACTTGGCCTCCTCAAGATGGTCCCATAGCTCTTCAAGAGCTATCCATCAAGAGCTATACACAAGACAAAGGAACCACTGGCATATGTAGTGTTGATTGAGTTTTGTCCCCAGCCCATATGGTGCTACTTATTCTCCTTCGTGCATATGGGCTCGCACGAGATCATCAAATAAACCGGCCCTCTCGGCCCATTTGTGGAGTCATGTGAATCATCACATCTCAACATGCATCCAATGCATTAACCATACCATCATAGTATCATAGGAAATAATCCACATGCCAACTCTTGCATGTCATCATGAGAACGTTCATCTTTGTTAATTGCGACATTATGAATAATAAGGAACTGCATGCTCATGCATGTCATAGATTTGTACGGAACTATCGCATGCTTCAATTATACCATCAGCATAATTATATTAAAGACATATCATGACTTCTCATAAATGAACCACATGTCAATAATCCTCATATTATAGCATCATAATTCCTATGCCACATTGTGCATATCATCACATAGTAAATGAATATGTCAATATACCTTGACATAACGTCATAATGCCTATGCATATCGCTATTATCATATGGATGCATTATCACTATAAGAACCATATGTAAATCATTATCTTCCTACCATGAAACAATGTCAATATGTTTTCAAATTGTCAATTACTTTTCAATAATCACCTCGACTTCTTTATACTAGGTAGTTGATCATTTCCACCAACGGTATATCATTAAATTTCACATGAGCCTCATCATCTTGAGTCTTAATCTCTCGTCATATATTCTTCCTTCCACAAGGAAATTCTGATGAATTTCATTGTTTAAGATATTACTAGTGATACCATCATTATTTGATTTTACATCCATTTACCCTTTGGCTTATTGATTCCAATATCGTTATATGCAATTGCATATAAACACTATTTCATCATGATTTAATCTTTATATCATGAGGATTTGTTGATCCATGTTGACTTATTTAACAATTAGCACTTCATCCACCAAAAATATTTTCTTATCTCGTCGAGTTCATAAAGTTTGTATCTCAATACCACTTGATTTCTTTATCATAAATTCAGTTTCCTCAAGTTGGGCAAAAGACTCCTTCTTATTAAATAGTATCATTATTTTAGATTTTGAAACAGTTGGAAACACTACTACCATCTTTATTCATGGGAAACTTAAATGTGAGGTGTTATGTGGAAACCACCTCTTTTAACGTTATGGGAAGTCTTACTCGTGAAATAATGAGTCAAGTACAATCTCTATTAATTGACTTTTACTTATTTTGTCACTATGTACACAATCCTTCTCAAGGTATCCGTATAAAATTTCTAGCAACATTCCTTCCTCTATCTTCCTCGTTTATTATCATTTGGTCATCATGCAACTTCACCTTCACTTTTTTTTTAAAATATGTAGATCATCATTATGACCATTACCAATCATGTTTCTAGCTCTACTCATCAATACCTTTAAAACAGCTTTCTTCTTGATAGAACATCCCTTCATTTCCTTCTACCCGATATTCATAGATATATTTTTCTTTTTCTCCCTGTCTTGATTTCCTACTATTCCATGTCTACTTGCTAAAAATGGAAGTTTCTTCACTTCATTAAATTGACTTGAATTGTGGTTTCTTCTCCTTCTCTCCTATAGCATTGATCTCCTTTGGAATTGTTGTTACTATTTCCAACTTGGGTAATACATAAAATCTCCTGTTCATACATTTTGTTATCCATAATTCATTCATATAGTTAGTCACCTATGAAATATTTACAATGTGGCTCTCCCATTGTTATAGATGTTGTTATGCACACAACTTATCTTCTCCAATCATTCTATTTATCATATCTTACAGGTTCCTTAAAATAACCTTCATTATTACCTTGATTTTTCAACTTTATTAGTTGATTGCCGATACTTCTTCTTTATGTGCATCATTCTTAGATAGACCTTATAGTGATACCTTTAGAGTACCAAGTCATGATTATACCGAACTCTTCCATTATGTTCTAAAATAGGTTGTTTCTTCTTATTGATTTCTTACCCCTGTTGTGATACTTCTTCTCTACCACCTGAAACGTGACCAGAGAAATGCCAAGCAACTGTTATTGCTAAAGGTGAGAACAGCAATCCAACCCAAATAATTAGTGAATAGTATGATCAACATTCAAGGAATGTTATCTCTGTGTTTTAGATCAGATTGAACAATAAAATAATGAACATATGATAGTGAACAATGATCATCTAAATGTAATAAGATATCAGAGTTATCCATTGTGAATTGGAACAGATTTCACTATTTTAGAGCACTTTAATTGGTGACAAATTTTCAACTTCAATTATCCAAATACTTCAAGTGCTATGTAAACTGTGTTGTAAAATGAACCAGTGGTGAGTAGTTACACCAGCATTAAAGAATTAAAAAAAAAAACATGCCAGCATACCATATCAATAGTGCAATGATAGCCAAACACTGTAATCAGTCACTCAATATCAAGATTCATCACTGAAGAAAAATAAGAGCCCAAAATACTTAGATTATTGTTGTGATAATTATGCAGTGAATTTTTAACCAGATATGTATTAACCATGCCAAATTTATTCAACAAAGTTTTGAAGATTCTTGATCGATTTCAATCTACTGTTTTATATATTTTTCCCCTACTGTTCGGCATGCAATCAAACCATTGCAAAATTTGAAACTGTGTGATTGATCATGCAAATTATCAATAATCACCAATTTTGTAGTATTAAAACTTAGAAAACATAAAATCAAAATTCCAATGAGTAAAGCTTAAGAATATTAGTGGCAGTATTGTTTTAAGAAGGTACTTGAATTCTGAAAGAAAATTCACAATGACTTTTGAAATGATATGTCACACCAATATTAAGTCTATAGATTCATGACCTTATGTGCTAGGATAAATTGAAATTATGTGTTGTAGAGTGAAATATTTTGAGTATCTTATGTTAGAAGAATTAAATGGACTGCTTTTAACAAAATAAATCGTTTAAACAAATTTATTGAATGTATCTTGAGATTCTTATGGCTATTAAATGATTACTCTAAGGAAATTTAAGAAATCAAATAACCAAAGAAATATTCCACACCATAAAGAAGAGACACTGCCACCCAACCCAGAACCGGATCGAATGACTGGGAAGGTTATCCCTCCCCAACACAAAATAAAATCATTTTATTAATTATATGGCCTGCCTGCAAGCACACCCGCGAAGGCAACACCATCCCTCAAATTACAATACATTTTAGCCATAATAATTTCCCTGATAAGACATAAAATTGCCTGCATAAGACATAAGATTGTAAGCTTATTCCATTGTTCTTTTCGATAACCATGTCAAAAAATCTGCACACACTATAAGGTCAATAGTACCCTTTACACAGTCAATAGTACATTTTTCTCATGCAAGGAATAATAATAGCCAATCACATAATCTCCACCCACTCAAATAGCCAATTGCATACTTGGTGGCTCTTCAGCTCACAAATGCAAAAGTTGTTGGCGCTTGCACCACGGTGTTTAACAACTAGCAGCAATCATTATAGAAAGGCGAGCAATTATTTTCGTTCATATCAGAAGGAAAGAAAATAGATTAGCGGACCTCCTTGCCAATAAAGGGGTAGAAGATAATCTGGCTTTGTCTTAGCTCACACAGAGTTCTCTCTCAACTGTCACCTGGTTCTCTCAATGTCAAACCCTCATCTCTCAAAACAAAATGCTTCAAAAAAAGAAATACCATTTCACTTATAATCAAAGAAGCAAGTAAAAGAGAGATAATCAAATTTTTTTTTATTTTTTTTTTAATCTTTGGGAAATAAATGGTTGACATGCCTAAAAAAAATTAGAAATTAATCTCTTCAAGCCACAAAAATCGAGAGTCCTGGCAATGGTGGTGGATTGTTGTAGATATTAGTTTTGGCTTCGCCAATAGCCGTTGTGAAGTTTCTTCTCTTCTTATGTCTCTCACCTGATGAAATTTGGACCGAGCATGACACGGCTTAGGTGAGAGCACTTTACATAAAAAAAAAAATCTGATAATACCCTTGTTGATTAGGCCTTAAAAAAATTACAGGTTAGAGAGAAGGTTGTCTCTTAGGGTTCTCGGCCTCTGCAAAGAAAACTTAGTTGAGTGAAGAGAAAGAATACAAAACAAGGAGGTGAAAAAACCCTTACTGTTGTTATGAGATAGTCTGCAAACCCTTGACCTAGCAAGGAGAAATAGGCTACAAAAGTTTGAGAAAAATTGTAGGTTGAATGACCAATTTCAAAAAATTTAAAGCCCTTGATTGCAGAACTTAAATTTTAAAACCACTTTAAATGACTAGACATAGGTGTGAAAATGTCAAGCCTATTCTAAGGCTCATGGAAAGTGGAAAACACCCTCAGAGGCCTACAGCAACCTTTGATAAAATATATGTGATTGTGAAGTATGAAAGGGCTAGACCCTAGCCATGAATAGTGATTTAAAACTCCTTCAAACAATGAGCAATAGACCTGCGAACATAACGATTATTTTATAAATCCAAAGCAGCAATTACAAGCCCAAGCCCAATATTAGCGACAGGAAAAACTCTTGCAACGAAGAATTTAAACCACTCTCGGCCTTAAGGAAAATGGGCAAATTTTGTGTGTATTCTTCTAAAAATTTGCAGATGAACCAGTTCTTCAGGAATCGATTTCTTTTACTTCAAGGATTGATGAATTATGTCCAAAAAATATGCCAAATTTTCTTGTGAAAACCCTTATGGCCTGCAAGAAAAAAAACGGTCAAAACCACATGAGATTTTGAGACAAAAATTGTAAAAAATTTAAATAAATTCCTCTTGAAATTTTTCGATTTGGGAGCCAAAAATAGTTGGAAACCCTCTCAAAAAACCGAAAATCTTGGATTTCTCTGCAAATGAGACAAGGGTTACAAAATAATTCAAATGCAAGATTGTTTGATGCCCAAAGGACTTGCAACTGAGTTATATAGACCCTCAGAAATTTTTGAAAACACCCTGAAATAAAAATTATATGTATAGTGAAATAAAAATTATGGTAGCTTTCAACATAACATTCCAATTTATCCATGAGTATCGTGCTCGATTGATTTTTTTTTTCTTAAAGAAATCGACAATAAGCTTGGCTAATTTGAGCGCAGTGCTTGAATTTATAGTCGAATAGGTTTCTCTTCGTTAATTTATATAATCCATCCGCAGAAATTGAGGCTTCTTTGGCTATCAGGGAGACAAAAGACTCTGAAGATCTTTCTTCTGACGCAAAGAAAAAGCTAAAATGTTTTTGCTAAGGCAAAGGGATGCAAATTAGAAAGCCATAGCGGAACAAGATACTACTGGTTTGACGAGGGAGGTTATTGCAGCTATGGCGAGCGGTGAAAGTAACACATGGGAGCTGGATCAGAAACTGGACGGGAATATGGACGTCGAAACGTCATCTGACTTCTGAAGTCTGTGCATTTCATTTTTTAATAAAGATCAAATCTACATAATATGATGGATGTCACAAACCCCAATATCAAGGAGCCGACATTTATGAGTTTATAAATAACCAAAGATTGGTACTCATATAAAAAATGACGATCTTTTATGATGAATATGTTCAAAAGAAGCATACAGAGAAAAATGTAGAAACTACTCTCCGAGTTAAATTATTGAAAACTTACTACTTTTCAGATTATTCAAATAGAAAATCATAGAGTCTGGCTTATTAAGGAAATCATTTTTACCTTTGTCCTCGCACCAGTGATTGGCCAAATCGAAATCAGTGATAAACTTGCATGGCAAGATCACACGGGATTATATGAGAATAATATAGTAAAAGCAAAATTTTGAAATCCTGAAACCGCTCTATAAAGTAAGAGGTAAAAATGTGTTCCTATAACGTTATTAGAAACCAATTCACGGCCACATGAAAATGAGTTGCAATATCACTTATCTGTCTAAATGGTGAAATGTCATATAATCTATAACCCCTCAATATTTATCAGAAAAAAATAAATAAATAAATCTTTACACTGATTTTATAAAAATTAAAACGATAACCTTTCTCCCAAAAATTTGATTTTCCCCTAAATAAAAGAAAAACTCAAAGCAATTGAGGTGAAACCTCAATGATAAAAATTAATATCTATAGGTCCTCAGAGTTGAACCTGCTCTAATACCATATGTAACAGCCCAAAATCAATATCTAATTAACTTATTAACATTAACTTAAATCAGGGTGGCCCTTACCTAGCCAAATAAACATGTAATTAATTAACTAAATTCAAACTATGAATAGTGCTTACCTGTGCTTACCTAGGGTAGAAGTAGGCTTACCGCAACAAGGTTTTGGGGATGACTCTCCACCCAACAGTAGGCTCAATTGTGCAAGAATTTGCTACAACTGGCCACCCCCGAGCCCTCAATCAACGTACTACTACCAGTGACTCCTAAGTCTTCGAACACCATTCTCCCAAGAAAATACAAGATAGAATCTTGCAATGATGGAATGCAGGAATGCCTCTCATCTTCCTCACCATCTATTAAATAGAACAACATTGGAAGGGGAACCACATGCACACACTCCATGTGTCTACGTGCATCTTTCTTTTGGTTTTTAGCTTTCTTGTTTTATTTCTTTACTTTTCTTTTGATTTTTAGCTTTCTTGTTCTATTTCCTTCTTTCTGATAGTTTTCTTGTTTTATTTCTATTTATTCTTATTTAGAGTTTTAGTATGGTTATTACTATTTTATTTTATTATTTTTATTTATTTTCTTTGTATATAGTTTTAATATCATTTATTATTGAACATTTATGATTTATTATTTTTATTATTTATTATTAAGTGATTTATTTATTATTTCTATTATTAATTATCAATTATTTATTATTTTTATTATTTATTTTATTATTAAGGGGAGGGATATTACATACTCTCCCACTTTAAGGAACTTCGTCTCGAAGTTAAGTTGAATTATTTATTATTATATTATTATTTATTATTTAATTTACTTCATGTTGCCAACACCCTCTGCTGAACTAGTATAACCAGCAGGCATCGAAAGTCCCCAACACCCCGGGAAATCTCAAGGAATCTCTGTCCTTTTTCCCACTTTCGGCATCAAGCTAAGCCTGACCCGGTCTGTATCCTAGTCCAAGGCTAGCCCCAAGACTCGCGCCTGACTCAGACCTCATCTGCCCCAAGGCAGGTATCCGGCCTGGTACTCAATGACCCCGGGCATCTCGCAAGGCTGGCCCACTCCCTGCACAACTACTTAAGGTGCACAGCCCCAGGCATCGAATTCCTTGACATCCCTTCCACTCTTCGGCATCCCAATCCAATAATAGGCACCTAGCCTAGAACATCAAGCACTTGGCCTCCTCAAGATGGTTCCATAGCTCTTCAAGAGCTATCCATCAAGAGCTATACACAAGACAAAGGAACCACTGGCATATGTAGTGTTGATTGAGTTTTGTCCCCAACCCATATGGTGTTACTTATTCTCCCTCGTGCGTATGGGCTCACACGAGATCATCAAATAAACCGACCCTCTCGGCCCATTTGTGGAGTCCTGTGAATCATCACATCTCAACATGCATCCAATGCATTAACCATACCATCATAGTATCATAGGAAATAATCCACATGCCAACTCTTGCATGTCATCACGAGAACGTTCAGCTTTGTTAATTGCGACATTATGAATAATAAGGATCTGCATGCTCATGCATGTCATAGATTTGTACGGAACTATCGCATGCTTCGGTTATACCATCAACATAATTATATTAAAGACATATCATGACTTCTCATAAATGAACCACATGTCAATAATCCTCATATTACAGCATCATAATTCCTATGCCACATTGTGCATATCATCATGTAGTAAATGAATATGTCAATATACCTTGACATAACGTCATAATGCCTATGCATATCGCTATTATCATATGGATACATTATCACTATAAGAACCATATGTAAATCATTATCTTCCTACCATGAAACATTGTCAATATGTTTTCAAGTTGTCAATTACTTTTCAATAATCACTTCGACTTCTTTCTGCTAGGTAGTTGATCATTTCCACCAAAGGTATATCATTAAATTTAACATGAGCCTCATCATCTTGAGTCTTAATCTCTCGTCATATATTCTTCCTTCCCCAAGGAAATTCTGGTGAATTTCATTGTTTAAGATATTACTAGTGATACCATCATTATTTGATTTTACATCCATTTACCCTTTGGCTTATTGATTCCAAAATCGTTATATGCAATTGCATATAAACACTATTTCATCATGATTTAATCTTTATATCATGAGGATTTGTTGATCCATGTTGACTTATTTAACAATTAGCACTACATCCACCAAAAATATTTTCTTATCTCGTCGAGTTCGTAAAGTTCGTATCTCAATACCACTTGATTTCTTTATCATAAATTCAGTTTCCTCAAGTTGGGCAAAAGACTCCTTCTTATTAAATAGTATCATTATTTTAGATTTTGAAACAGTTGGAAACACTACTACCATCTTTATTCATGGGAAACTTAAATGTGAGGTGTTATGTGGAAACCACCTCTTTTAACGTTATGGGAAGTCTTACTCGTGAAATAATGAGTCAAGTACAATCTCTATTAATTGACTTTTACTTCTTTTGTCACTATGTACACAATCCTTCTCAAGGTATCCGTATAAAATTTCTAGCAACATTCCTTCCTCTATCTTCCTCGTTTATTATCATTTGGTCATCATGCAACTTCACCTTCACTTTTTTTTTTAAATATGTAGATCATCAGTATGACCATTACCAATCATGTTTCTAGCTCTACTCATCAATACCTTTAAAAAAGCTTTCTTCTTGAACATCCCTTCATTTCCTTCTACCCGATATTCATAGATATATTTTCTTTTTCTCCCTGTCTTGATTTCCTACTATTCCATGTCTACTTGCTAAAAATGGAAGTTTCTTCACTTCATTAAATTGACTTGAATTGTGGTTTCTTCTCCTTCTCTCCTATAGCATTGATCTCCTTTGGAAATGTTGTTACTATTTCCAACTTGGGTAATACATAAAATCTCTTGTTCATACATTTTGTTATCCATAATTCATTCATATAGTTAGTCACCTATGAAATATTTACAATGTGGCTCTCCAATTGTTATAGATGTTGTTATGCGCACAACTTATCTTCTCCAATCATTCTATTTATCATACCTTACAGGTTCCTTAAAATAACCTTCATTATTACCATGATTTTTCAACTTTATTAGTTGATTGCCAATACTTCTTCTTTATGTGCATCATTCTTAGATAGACCTTATAGTGATACCTTTAGAGTACCAAGTCATGATTATACTGAACTCTTCCATTATGTTCTAAAATAGGTTGTTTCTTCTTATTGATTTCTTACCCCTGTTGTGATACTTCTTCTCTACCACCTGAAACGTGACCAGAGAAATGCCAAGCAACTGTTATTGCTAAAGGACAATGAGAACAGCAATCCAACGCAAATAATTAGTGAATGGTATGATCAACATTCAAGGAATGTTATCTCTATGTTTTTAGATCAGATTGAACAATAAAATAATGAACATATGCTAGTGAACAATGATCATCTAAATGTAATAAGATATCAGAGTTTATCCATTGTGAATTGGAACAGATTTCGCTATTTTAGAGCACTTTAATTGGTGACAAATTTTCAACTTCAATTATCCAAATACTTCAAGTGCTATGTAAACTGTGTTGTAAAATGAACCAGTGGTGAGTAGTTACACCAGCATTAAAGAATTTAAAAAAAAAACATGCCAGCATACCATATCAATAGTGCAATGATAGCCAAACACTGTAATCAGTCACTCAATATCAAGATTCATCACTGAAGAAAAATAAGAGCCCAAAATACTTAGATTATTGTTGTGATAATTATGCAGTGAATTTTTAACCAAATATGTATTAACCATGCCAAATTTATTCAACAAAGTTTTGAAGATTCTTGATTGATTTCAATCTACTATTTTATATATTTTTCTCCTACTGTTCGGCATGCAATCAAACCATTGCCAAATTTGAAACTGTGTGATTGATCATGCAAATTATCAATAATCACCAATTTTGTAGTATTAAAACTTAGAAAACATAAAATCAAAATTCCAATGAGTAAAGCTTAAGAATATTAGTGGCAGTATTGTTTTAAGAAGGTACTTTAATTCTGAAAGAAAATTCACCATGACTTTTGAAATGATATGTCACACCAATATTAAGTCTACAGATTCATGACCTTATGTGCTAGGATAAATTGAAATTATGTGCTGTAGAGTGAAATATTTTGAGTATCTTGTGTTAGAAGAATTAAATGGACTGCTTTTAACAAAATAAATCGTTTAAACAAATTTATTGAATGTATCTTGAGATTCTTATGGCTATTAAATGATTACTCTAAGGAAATTTAAGAAATCAAATAACCAAAGAAATATTCCACACCATAAAGAAGAGACACCGCCACCCAACCCAGAACCGGATCGGATGACTGGGAAGGTTATCCCTCCCCAACACAAAATAAAATCATTTTATTAATTATATGGCCTGCCTGCAAGCGCACCCGCGAAGGCAACACCATCCCTCAAATTACAATACATTTTAGCCATAATAATTTCCCAGATAAGACATAAAATTGCCTGCATAAAACATAAGATTGTAAGCTTATTCCATTGTTCTTTTCGATAACCATGTCGAAAAATCTGCACACACTATAAGGTCAATAGTACCCTTTACATAGTCAATAGTACCATTTTCTCATGCAAGGAATAATAATAGCCAATCACATAATCTCCACCCACTCAAATAGCCAATTGCATACTTGGTGGCTCTTCAGCTCACAAATGCAAAAGTTGTTGGTGCTTGGACCACGGTGTTTAACAACTAGCAGCAATCATTGCAGAAAGGCGAGCAATTATTTTCATTCATATCAGAAGGAATGCAAATAGATTAGCAGACCTCCTTGCCAATAACGGGGTGGAAGATAATCTGGCTTTGTCTTAGCTCACACAGAGTTCTCTCTCAACTGTCACCTGGTCCTCTCAATGTCAAACCCTCATCTCGCAAAACAAAATGCTTCAAAAAAGAAATACCATTTCACTTATAATCAATAAAGAAAGTAAAATAGAGATAATCATTTTTTTTTTTTAATATTTGAGAAATAAATGATTGACATGCCTAAAAAAATTAGAAATTAATCTCTTCAAGCCACAAAAATCGAGGGTCCTGGCAATGGCGGTGGATTGTTGTAGATATTAGGTTTGGCTCCGCCAAGAGCCGTTGTGAAGTTTCTTCTCTTCTTATGTCTCTCACCCAATGAAATTTGGACCGAGCATGACACGACTTTGGTGATAGCACTTTACATAAAAAAAAAAAAAAAAAATTTAAAAAAAAAAATATTCTGATAATACCCTTGCTGATTAGGCCTTAAAAAAATTACAAGTCGGAGAGAAGGTTGACTCTTAGGGTTCTCGGCCTCCGCAAAGAAAACTCAGTTGAGTGAAGAGAAAGAATGCAAAACAAGGAGGTGAAAAAACCCTTATTGTTGTTATGAGATAGTCCGCAAACCCTTGACCTAGCAAGGAGAAATAGGCTACAAAAGTTTGAGAAAATTCTAGGTTGAATGACCAATTTCAAAAAATTTAAAGCCCTTGATTGCAGAACTTAAATTTTAAAACCACTTTAAATGACTAGACATAGGTTTGAAAATTTCAAGCCTCTTCTAAGGCTCACGGCAAGGGGAAAACACCCTCAGAGGCCTGCAGCAACCATTGATGAAATATGTGATTGTGAAGTATGAAAGGGCTAGACCCTAGCCATGAACAGTGATTTAAAACTCCTTCAAACAATGAGCAATAGACCTGCAAACATAACGATTATTTTATAAATCCAAAGCAGCAATTACAAGCCCAAGCCCAATATTAGTGACAGGAAAAACTCTTGCAACGACGAATTTAAACCACTCTCGGCCTTAAGGAAAATTGGAAAATTTTGCGTGTATTCTTCTAAAAATTTGCAGATAAACCAGTTCTTCAAGAATCGATTTCTTTTCCTTTAATGATTGATGAATTATGTCCAAAAAATATGTCAAATTTTCCTGTGAAAACCCTTATGGCCTGCAAGAAAAAAAACGGTCAAAACCACATGAGATTTTGAGACAAAAATTGTAAGAAATTTAAATAAATTCCTCTTGAAATTTTTCGATTTGGGAGCCAAAAATAGTTGGAAACCCTCTCAAAAAACCGAAAATCTCGGATTTCTCTGCAAATGAGACAAGGGTTACAAAATAATTCAAATGCAAGATTGTTTGATGCCCAAAGGACTTGCAACTGAGTTATATAGACCCTCAGAAATTTTTGAAAACACCCTGAAATAAAAATTATATGTATAGTGAAATAAAAATTATGGTAGCTTTCAACATAACATTCCAATTTATCCATGAGTATCGTGCCCGATTGATTTTTTTTTCTTAAAGAAATCGACAATAATCTTGGCTAATTTGAGCGTAGTGCTTGAATTTATAGTCGAATAGGTTTCTCTTCGTTAATTTATATAATCCATCCGCAAAAATTGAGGTTTCTTTAGCTATCAGGGAGACAAAATACTGTCAAGATCTTTTCTTCTGACGCAAAGAAAAAGCTAAAACGTTTTTGCTAAGGCAAAGGCATGCAAATTAGAAAGCCATAGCAGAACAAGATACTAGTGGTTTGACGAGGGAGGTTATTGCAACTATGGAGAGCGGTGAAGGTAACACATGGGAGCTGGATCAGAAACTGGACGGGAATATGGACGTCGAAACGTCATATTACTTCTAAAGTCTGTGCACTTCATTTGTTAATAAAGATCAAATCTACATAATTTGATGGATGTCACAAACCCCAATATCAAGGAGCAGACATTTATGAGTTTATAAATAACCAAAGATTGGTACTCAAATAAAAAATGACGATCTTTTATGATGAATATGTTCAAAAGAAGCATACAGAGAAAAATGTAGTAACTACTCGCCGAGTTAAATTATTAAAAACTTACTACTTTTCAGATTATTCAAATAGAAAATCATAGAGTCTGGCTTATTAAGGAAATCATTTTTACCTTTGTCCTCGCACCAGTGATTGGCCGAATCCAAATCAGTGATAAACTTGCATGGCAAGATCACACGGGATTATATGAGAATAATATAGTAAAAGCAAAATTTTGAAATCCTGAAACCGCTCTATAAAGTAAGAGGTAAAAATGTGTTCATATAACGTTATTAGAAACCAGTTCACGGCCACATGAAAACGAGCTGCAATATCACTTATCTGTCTAAACGGTGAAATGTCATATAATCTATAACCCCTCAATATTTATCAAAAAAAAAATTCTTTACACTGATTTTATAAAAATTAAAGTGATAACCTTTCTCCCAAAAATTTGATTTTCCCCTAAATAAAAGAAAAACTCAAAGCAATTGAGGTGAAAGCTCAACGATAAAAATTAATGTCTATAGGTCCTCAGAGTTGAACCTGCTCTGATACCATATGTAACAGCCCAAAATGAATATCTAATTAACTTATTAATATTAACTTAAATCAGAGTGGCCCTTACCTAACCAAATAAACATGTAATTAATTAACTAAATTCAAACCATGAATAGTGCTTACCTGTTCTTACCTAGGGTAGAAGTAGGCTTACCGCAACAAGGTTTTGGGGACGACTCTCCACCCAACCGTAGGCTCAATTGTGCAAGAATTTGCTACAACTGGCCACCCCCGAGCCCTCAATCAACGTACTACTGCCAGTGACTCCTAAGTCTTAGAACACCATTCTCCCAAGAGAATGCAAGATAGAATCTCGAAATGGTGGAATGCAGGAATGCCTCTCATCTTCCTCACCATCTGTTAAATAGAACAACATTGGAAGGGGAACCACATGCACACACTCCATGTGTCTACATGCAACTTTCTTTTGGCTTTTAGCTTTCTTGTTTTATTTCTTTACTTTTCTTTTGATTTTTATCTTTCTTGTTTTATTTCCTTCTTTTTGATAGTTTTCTTGTTTTATTTCTATTTATTCTTATTTAGAGTTTTAGTATGGTTATTACTATTTTTATTTTATTACTTTTATTTATTTTCTTTGTATATAGTTTTAATATCATTTATTATTTAACATTTATGATTTATTATTTTTATTATTTATTATAAGTGATTTATTTATTATTTCTATTATTAATTATTTATTATTTTTATTTTTATTATTTATTTTATTATTAAGGGGAGGGATATTACATACTCTCCCACTTTAAGGAACTTCGTCCCGAAGTTAAGTTGAATTATTTATTATATTATTATTATTTATTATTTAATTTACTTCATGTTGCCAACATCCTCTGCTGAACTAGTATAACCAACAGGCATCAAAAGTCCCCAACACCCCGGGAAATCTCAAGGAATCTCTGTCCTTTTTCCCACTTTCAGCACCAGGCTAAGCCTGACCTGGTCTGTATCCTAGTCCAAGGCTGGCCCCAAGGCTCGCGCCTGAATCATACCCCATCTGCCCCAAGGCAGGCATCCGGTCCGGTACTCAATGACCCCGGGCATCTTGCAAGGCTGGCCCACTCCCTGCACAACTACTTAAGGTGCACAGCCCCAGGCATCAAAGTCCTTGACATCCCTTCCATACTTCGACATCCCAATCCAACAATAGGCACCTAGCCTAGAACATCAAGCACTTGGCCTCCTCAAGATGGTCCCATAGCTCTTCAAGTGCTATCCATCAAGAGCTATACACAAGACAAAGGAACCACTGGCATATATAGTGTTGATTGAGTTTTGTCCCCAACCCATATGGTGTTACTTATTCTCCTTCGTGCGTATGGGCTCGCACGAGATCATCAAATAAACCGGCCCTCTCGGCCCATTTGTGGAGTCCTGTGAATCATCACATCTCAACATGCATCCAATGCATTAACCATACCATCATAGTATCATAGGAAATAATCCACATGCCAACTCTTGCATGTCATCATGAGAACGTTCATCTTTGTTAATTGCGACATTATGAATAATAAGGAACTGCATGCTCATGCATGTCATAGATTTGTACGGAACTATCGCATGCTTTAGTTATACCATCAACATAATTATATTAATGACATATCATGACTTCTCATAAATGAACCACATGCCAATAATCCTCATATTATAGCATCATAATTCCTATGCCACATTCTGCATATCATCACGTAGTAAATGAATATGTCAATATACCTTGACATAACGTCATAATGCCTATGCATATCGCTATTATCATATGGATACATTATCACTATAAGAACCATATGTAAATCATTATCTTCCTACCATGAAATATTGTCAATATGTTTTCAAGTTGTCAATTACTTTTCAATAATCACTTTGACTTCTTTCTACTAGGTAGTTGATCATTCCACCAACGGTATATCATTAAATTTCACATGAGCCTCATCATCTTGAGTCTTAATCTCTCGTCATATATTCTTCCTTCCCTAAGGAAAATCTGGTGAATTTCATTGTTTAAGATATTACTAGTGATACCATCATTATTTGATTTTACATCCATTTACCCTTTGGCTTATTGATTCCAATATCGTTATATGAAATTACATATAAACACTATTTCATCATGATTTAATCCTTATATCATGAGGATTTGTTGATCCATGTTTACTTATTTAACAATTAGCACTTCATCCACCAAAAATATTTTCTTATCTCGTCGAGTTTGTAAAGTTCGTATCTCAATACCACTTGATTTCTTTATCATAAATTCAGTTTCCTCAAGTTGGGCAAAAGACTCCTTCTTATTAAATAGTATCATTATTTTAGATTTTGAAACAGTTGGAAACACTACTACCATCTTTATTCATGGGAAACTTAAATGTGAGGTGTTATGTGGAAACCACCTCTTTTAACGTTATGGGAAGTCTTACTCGTGAAATAATGAGTCAAGTACAATCTCTATTAATTGAATTTTACTTCTTTTGTCACTATGTACACAATCCTTCTCAAGGTATCCGTATAAAATTTCTAGCAACATTCCTTCCTCTATCTTCCTCTCTTATTATCATTTGGTCATCATGCAACTTCACCTTCACTTTTTTTTTTAAAATATGTAGATCATCATTATGACCATTACCAATCATGTTTCTAGCTCTACTCATCAATACCTTTAAAACAGCTTTCTTCTTGATAGAACATCCCTTCATTTCCTTCTACCTGATATTCATAGATATATTTTTCTTTTTCTCCCTGTCTTGATTTCCTACTATTCCATGTCTACTTGCTAAAAATGGAAGTTTCTTCACTTCATTAAATTGACTTGAATTGTGGTTTCTTCTCCTTCTCTCCTATAGCATTGATCCCCTTTGGAATTGTTGTTACTATTTCCAACTTGGGTAATACATAAAATATCCTGTTCATACATTTTGTCATCCATAATTCATTCATATAGTTAGTCACCTATGAAATATTTACAATGTGGCTCTCCCATTCTTATAGATGTTATGCACACAACTTATCTTCTCCAATCATTCTATTTATCATACCTTACAGGTTCCTTAAAATAACCTTCATTATTACCCTGATTTTTCAACTTTATTAGTTGATTGCCAATACTTCTTCTTTATGTGCATCATTCTTAGATAGACCTTATAGTGATACCTTTAGAGTACCAAGTCATGATTATACTGAACTCTTCCATTATGTTCTAAAATAGGTTGTTTCTTCTTATTGATTTCTTACCCCTATTGTGATACTTCTTCTCTACCACCTGAAACGTGACCAGAGAAATGCCAAGCAACTGTTATTGCTAAAGGACAATGAGAACAGCAATCCAACCCAAATAATTAGTGAATAGTATGATCAACATTCAAGGAATGTTATCTCTGTGTTTTTAGATAAGATTGAACAATAAAATAATGAACATATGCTAGTGAACAATGATCATCTAAAGGTAATAAGATATCAGAGTTTATCCATTGTGAATTGAAACAGATTTCACTATTTTAGAGCACTTTAATTGGTGACAAATTTTCAACTTCAATTATCCAAATACTTCAAGTGCTATGTAAACTGTGTTGTAAAATGAACCAGTGGTGAGTAGTTACACCAGCATTAAAGAATTTAAAAAAAAAACATGCCAGCATACCATATCAAGAGTGCAATGATAGCCAAACATTGTAATCAGTCACTCAATATCAAGATTCATCACTGAAGAAAAATAAGAGCCAAAAATACTTAGATTATTGTTGTGATAATTATGCAGTGAATTTTTAACCAGATATGTATTGACCATGCCAAATTTATTCAACAAAGTTTTGAAGATTCTTGATCGATTTCAATCTACTGTGTTATATATTTTTCCCCTACTGTTCGGCATGCAATCAAACCATTGCCAAATTTGAAACTATGTGATTGATCATGCAAATTATCAATAATCACCAATTTTGTAGTATTAAAACTTAGAAAACATAAAATCAAAATTCCAATGAGTAAAGCTTAAGAATATTAGTGGCAGTATTGTTTTAAGAAGGTACTTGAATTGTGAAAGAAAATTCACAATGACTTTTGAAATGATATGTCACACCAATATTAAGTCTACAGATTCATGACCTTATGTGCTAGGATAAATTGAAATTATGTGTTGTAGAGTGAAATATTTTGAGTATCTTATGTTAGAAAAATTAAATGGACTGATTTTAACAAAATAAATCGTTTAAACAAATTTAATGAATGTATCTTGAGATTCTTATGGCTATTAAATGATTACTCTAAGGAAATTTAAGAAATCAAATAACCAAAGAAATATTCCACACCATAAATAAGAGACACCGCCACCCGACCCAGAACCGGATCGGATGACTGGGAAGGTTATCCCTCCCCAACACAAAATAAAATCATTTTATTAATTATATGGCCTGCCTGCAAGCACACCCGTGAAGGCAACACTATCCCTCAAATTACAATACATTTTAGCCATAATAATTTCCCGGATAAGACATAAAATTGCCTGCATAAGACATAAGATTGTAAGCTTATTCCATTGTTCTTTTCGATAACCATGTCGAAAAATCTGCACACACTATAAGGTCAATAGTACCCTTTACACAGTCAATAGTACCATTTTCTCATGCAAGGAATAATAATAGTCACATAATCTCCACCCACTCAAATAGCCAATTGCATACTTGGTGGCTCTTCAGCTCACAAATGCAAAAGTTGTTGGCGCTTGGACCACGTTGTTTAACAACTAGCAGCAATCATTGCAGAAAGGTGAGCAATTATTTTCGTTCATATCAGAAGGAATGTAAATAGATTAGCGGACCTCCTTTCCAATAAAGGGGTGGAAGATAATCTGGCTTTGTCTTAGCTCACACAGAGTTCTCTCTCAACTGTCACCTGGTTCTCTCAATGTCAAACCCTCATCTCTCAAAACAAAATGCTTCAAAAAAAGAAATACCATTTCACTTATAATCAATGAAGCAAGTAAAAGAGAGATAATCAATTTTTTTATTTTTTTTTAATCTTTGAGAAATAAATGGTTGACATGCCTAAAAAAAATTAGAAATTAATCTCTTCAAGCCACAAAAATCGAGAGTCCTGGGAATGGCGGTGGATTGTTGTAGATATTAGGTTTGGCTTCGTCAAGAGCCGTTTTGAAGTTTCTTCTCTTCTTATGTCTCTCACCTGATGAAATTTGGACCGAGCATGACACGGCTTAGGTGAGAGCACTTTACATAAAAAAAAATATAAATAAATAAATAAATTCAGATAATACCCTTGCTAATTAGGCCTTAAAAAAATTCCAAGTCAGAGAGAAGGTTGTCTCTTAGGGTTCTCAACCTCCGCAAAGAAAACTTAGTTGAGTGAAGAGAAAGAATACAAAACAAGGAGGTGAAAAAACCCTTATTGTTGTTATGAGATAGTCCGCAAACCCTTGACCTAGCAAGGAGAAATAGGCTACAAAAGTTTGAGAAAAATTGTAGGTTGAATGACCAATTTCAAAAAATTTAAAGCCCTTGATTGCAGAACTTAAATTTTAAAACCACCTTAAATGACTAGACATAGGTGTGAAAATGTCAAGCCTCTTCTAAGGCTCACGGCAAGGGGAAAACACCCTCAGAGGCCTGCAGCAACCTTTGATGAAATATATGTGATTGTGAAGTATGAAAGGGCTAGACCCTAGCCATGAACAGTGATTTAAAACTCCTTCAAACAATGAGAAATAGACCTGCAAACATAACGATTATTTTATAAATCCAAAGCAGCAATTACAAGCCCAAGCCCAATATTAGCGACAGGAAAAACTCTTGCAACGACGAATTTAAACCACTCTCGGCCTTAAGGAAAATGGGCAAATTTTGTGTGTATTCTTCTAAAAATTTGCAGATGAACCAGTTCTTCAAGAATAGATTTCTCTTGCTTCAAAGATTGATGAATTATGTCCAAAAAATATGCCAAAGTTTCTTGTGAAAACCCTTATGGCCTGCAAGAAAAAAACGGTCAAAACCACATGAGATTTTGAGACAAAAATTGTAAAAAATTTAAATAAATTCCTCTTGAAATTTTTCAATTTGGGAGCCAAAAATAGTTGGAAACCCCCTCAAAAAACCGAAAATCTCGGATTTCTCTGCAAATGAGACAAGGGTTACAAAATAATTCAAATGCAATATTGTTTGATGCCCAAAGGACTTGCAACTGAGTTATATAGACCCTCAGAAATTTTATAAAACACCCTGAAATAAAAATTATGGTAGCTTTCAACATAACATTCCAATTTATCCATGAGTATCGTGCCCGATTGATTTTTTTTCCTTTCTTAAAGAAATCGACAATAAACTTGGCTAATTTGAGCGTAGTGCTTGAATTTATAGTCAAATAGGTTTCTCTTCATTAATTTATATAATCCATCTGCAGAAATTGAGGTTTCTTTGGCTATCAGGGAGACAAAAGACTCTGAAGATCTTTTCTTCTGACGCAAAGAAAAAGCTAAAACGTTTTTGCTAAGGCAAATGCATGCAAATTAGAAAGCCATAGCGGAACAAGATACTACTGGTTTGACGAGGGAGGTTATTGCAGCTATGGCGAGCGGTGAAGGTAACACATGGGAGCTGGATCAGAAACTGGACGAGAATATGGACGCCGAAACGTCATCTGACTTCTAAAGTCTGTGCATTTCATTTGTTAATAAAGATCAAATCTACATAATATGATGGATGTCACAAATCCCAATATCAAGGAGCCGACATTTATGAGTTTATAAATAACCAAAGATTGGTACTCATATAAAAAATGACGATCTTTTATGATGAATATGTTCAAAAGAAGCATACAGAGAAAAATGTAGTAACTACTCGCCGAGTTAAATTATTGAAAACTTACTACTTTTCAGATTATTCAAATAGAAAAATCATAGTCTGGCTTATTAAGGAAATCATTTTTTCCCTTTGTCCTCGCACCAGCGATTGGCCGAATCGAAATTAGTGATAAACTTGCATGGCAAGATCACACGGGATTATATGAGAATAATATAGTAAAAGCAAAATTTTGAAATCCTGAAACTGCTCTATAAGAGGTAAAAATGTGTTCCTGTAACGTTATTAGAAACCAGTTCACGACCACATGAAAACGAGCTGCAACATCACTTATCTGTCTAAACGGTGAAATGTCATATAATCTATAACCCCTCAATATTTATCAGAAAAAAAAATTTCTTTACACTGATTTTATAAAAATTAAAATGATAACCTTTCTCCCAAAAATTTGATTTTCCCCTAAATAAAAGAAAAACTCAAAGCAATTGAGGTGAAAGCTCAACGATAAAAATTAATGTCTATAGGTCCTCAGAGTTGAACCTGCTCTGATACCATATGTAACATCCCAAAATGAATATCTAATTAACTTATTAACATTAACTTAAATTAGAGTGGCCCTTACCTAGCCAAATAAACATGTAATTAATTAACTAAATTCAAACTATGAATAGTGCTTACCTGTGCTTACCTAGGGTAGAAGTAGGCTTACCGCAACAAGGTTTTGGGGACGACTCTCCACCCAACCGTAGACTCAATTGTGCAAGAATTTTCTACAACTGGCCACCCCCGAGCCCTCAGTCAACGTACTACTGCCGGTTACTCCTAAGTCTTAGAACACCATTCTCCCAAGAGAATGCAAGATAGAATCTTGGAATGCAGGAATGCCTCTCATCTTCCTCACCATCTATTAAATAGAACAACATTGGAAGGGGAACCACATGCACACACTCCATGTGTCTACATGCAACTTTCTTTTGGTTTTTAGCTTTCTTGTTTTATTTCTTTACTTTTCTTTTGATTTTTAGCTTTCTTGTTTTATTTCCTTCTTTTTGATAGTTTTCTTGTTTTATTTCTATTTATTCTTATTTAGAGTTTTAGTATGGTTATTACTATTTTTATTTTATTATTTTTATTTATTTATTTATTTTTTTGTATATAGTTTTAATATCATTTATTATTTAACATTTATGATTTATTATTTTTATTATTTATTATTAAGTCATTTATTTATTATTTCTATTATTAATTATTAATTATTTATTATTTATTTTATTATTAAGGGGAGGGATATTACACACTGTCCCTCTTTAAGGAACTTCGTCCCGAAGTTAAGTTGAATTATTTATTATTATATTATTATTTATTATTTAATTTACTTCATGTTGCCAACACCCTTTGCTGAACTAGTATAACCAGCAAGCATCGAAAGTCCCCAACACCCTGGGAAATCTCAAGGAATCTTTGTCCTTTCTCCCACTTTCGGCACCAGGCTAAGCCTGACCCGGTCTTTATCCTAGTCCAAGGCTGGCCCCAAGGCTCGCGCCTGACTCATACCTCATCTGCCCCAAGGCAGGCATCCGGTCCAGTACTCAATGACCCCGGGCATCTCGCAAGGCTGGCCCACTCCCTGCACAACTACTTAAGGTGCACAGCCCCAGGCATCGAAGTCCTTGACATCCCTTCCAGACTTCGGCATCCCAATCCAATAATAGGCACCTAGCCTAGAACATCAGGCACTTGGCCTCCTCAAGATGGTCCCATAGCTCTTCAAGAGCTATACACAAGACAAAGGAACCACTGGCATAAGTAGTGTTGATTGAGTTTTGTCCTTAGCCCATATGGTGTTACTTATTCTCCTTCGTGCGTATGGGCTCGCACGAGATCATCAAATAAACCGACCCTCTCGGCCCATTTGTGGAGTCCTGTGAATCATCACAGCTCAACATGCATCCAATGCATTAACCATACCATCAAAGTATCATAGGAAATAATCCACATGCCAACTCTTGCATGTCATCATGAGAACGCTCATCTTTGTTAATTGCGACATTATGAATAATAAGGAACTGCATGCTCATGCATGTCATAGATTTGTACGGAACTATCGCATGCTTCAGTTATACCATCAACATAATTATATTAAAGACATATCATGACTTCTCATAAATGAACCACATGTCAATAATCCTCATATTATAGCATCATAATTCCTATGCCACATTGTGCATATCATCACGTAGTAAATGAATATGTCAATATACCTTGACAATAACGTCATAATGCCTATGCATATCGCTATTATCATATGGATACATTATCACTATAAGAACCATATGTAAATCATTATCTTCCTACCATGAAACATTGTCAATATGTTTTCAAGTTGTCAATTACTTTTCAATAATCACTTCGACTTCTTTCTACTAGGTAGTTGATCATTTCCACCAACAGTATATCATTAAATTTCACATGAGCCTCATCATCTTGAGTCTTAATCTCTCGTCATATATTCTTCCTTCCCCAAGGAAATTCTGGTGAATTTCATTGTTTAAGATATTACTAGTGATACCATCATTATTTGATTTTACATCCATTTACCCTTTGGCTTATTGATTCCAATATCGTTATATGCAATTGCATATAAACACTATTTCATCATGATTTAATCTTTATATCATGAGGATTTGTTGATCCATGTTGATTTATTTAACAATTAGCACTTCATCCACCAAAAATATTTTCTTATCTCGTCGAGTTCGTAAAGTTCGTATCTCAATACCACTTGATTTCTTTATCATAAATTCAGTTTCCTCAAGTTGGGCAAAAGACTCCTTCTTATTAAATAGTATCATTATTTTAGATTTTGAAACAGTTGGAAACACTACTACCATCTTTATTCGTGGGAAACTTAAATGTGAGGTGTTATGTGGAAACCACCTCTTTTAACGTTATGGGAAGTCTTACTCGTGAAATAATGAGTCAAGTACAATCTCTATTAATTGACTTTTACTTCTTTTGTCACTATGTACACAATCCTTCTCAAGGTATCCGTATAAAATTTCTAGCAACATTCCTTCCTCTATCTTCCTCGTTTATTATCATTTGGTCATCATGCAACTTCACCTTCACTTTTTTTTTAAAATATGTAGATCATCATTATGACCATTACCAATCATGTTTCTAGATCTACTCATCAATACCTTTAAAACAGCTTTCTTCTTGATAGAACATCCCTTCATTTCCTTCTACCCGATATTCATAGATATATTTTTCTTTTTCTCCCTATCTTGATTTCCATGGAAGTTTCTTCACTTCATTAAATTGACTTGAATTGTGGTTTCTTCTCCTTCTCTCCTATAGCATTGATCTCCTTTGGAATTGTTGTTACTATTTCCAACTTGGGTAATACATAAAATCTCCTGTTCATACATTTTGTTATCCATAATTCATTCATATAGTTAGTCACCTATGAAATATTTACAATGTGGCTCTCCCATTGTTATAGATGTTGTTATTCACACAACTTATCTTCTCCAATCATTCTATTTATCATACCTTACAGGTTCCTTAAAATAACCTTCATTATTACCCTGATTTTTCAACTTTATTAGTTGATTGCCGATACTTCTTCTTTATGTGCATCATTCTTAGATAGACCTTATAGTGATACCTTTAGAGTACCAAGTCATGATTATACCGAACTCTTCCATTATGTTCTAAAATAGGTTGTTTCTTCTTATTGATTTCTTACCCCTGTTGTGATACTTCTTCTCTACCCCTGAAACGTGACCAGAGAAATGCCAAGAAACTGTTATTGCTAAAGGACAATGAGAACAGCAATCCAACCCAAATAATTAGTGAATAGTATGATCAACAATCAAGGAATGTGATCTCTATGTTTTTAGATCAGATTGAACAATAAAATAATGAACATATGCTAGTGAACAATGATCATCTAAAGGTAATAAGATATCAGAGTTTATCCATTGTGAATTGGAACAGATTTCACTATTTTAGAGCACTTTAATTGGTGACAAATTTTCAACTTCAATTATCCAAATACTTCAAGTGCTATGTAAACTGTGTTGTAAAATGAACCAGTGGTGAGTAGTTACACCAGCATTAAAGAATTTAAAAAAAAACATGCCAGCATACCATATCAATAGTGCAATGATAACCAAACACTATAATCAGTCACTCAATATCAAGATTCATCAATGAAGAAAAATAAGAGCCCAAAATACTTAGATTATTGTTGTGATAATTATGCAGTGAATTTTTAACCAGATATGTATTAACCATGCCAAATTTATTCAAAAAAGTTATGAAGATTCTTGATCGATTTCAATCTACTATTTTTTATATTTTTCCCCTACTGTTCGGCATGCAATCAAACCATTGCCAAATTTGAAACTGTGATTGATCATGTAAATTATCAATAATCACCAATTTTGTAGTATTAAAACTTAGAAAACATAAAATCAAAATTCCAATGAGTAAAGCTTGAGAATATTAGTGGCAGTATTGTTTTAAGAAGGTACTTGAATTCTGAAAGAAAATTCACAATGAATTTTGAAATGATATGTCACACCAATATTAAGTCTACAGATTCATGACCTTATGTGCTAGGATAAATTGAAATTATGTGCTGTAGAGTGAAATATTTTGAGTATCTTATGTTAGAAGAATTAAATGGACTGCTTTTAAAAAAATAAATCGTTTAAACAAATTTATTGAATGTATCTTGAGGAATAAGAAAACTCAGTAGGGATGCGGAATTATTTACAAATTTCATTGATAATGCCAAACTGGTGGATATCCCACCTAAGAGTGGCACTTATACATGGAAAAATAGACGAGGGGGAGATAGGTTGATTGCCTCTCGTCTGGACAGATTCATCATCTCAGAGAGCATCATTATGAATGGTATTGTAGTTGAGTCAGATATCCTTCCAAGTGGAGGATCTGACCACTGGCCAATATCTTTAATAGCAGCTATCCATGGCACCCCCAGGAATAAACCTTTCAGATTCGAAAAATTTTGGTTGGATCACCCCAACTTCCTCAATCTGGTAGAGAAATGGTGGTTTGAACATGTGATTGGAGGGGGTTCCAAAATGTTTAACCTTCAGAAGAAACTAAGGTACACAAAAGCCAAAATTAAAGAATGGAACATTATGGAGTTTGGAGATATCTTTAAGGAAAAAAGCTTGATAGAAGACAAACTTGAACAGATTCACAAAGCGTGGGCTTCAGGGCACAACAGTGAAGAGCTTGCAGAGCAGGAAAGGGATCTAACTAGTCAGTGGCATACACGTTGTCAGCAGGAAGAGACTCTTTGGAAGCAGAAATCCAGAATTCGGTGGCTTAAAGAGGGTGAGCAGAACACCAAATTTTTTCACAAATCTACTCTAGATTACAGAAGTGTGAATAGAATTCTAGAACTCAAGAATGAGAATGGTGAAACTTTAAAGAATCACCAAGACATAGCGGCTTTACTAACCAGGCACTTCAACAGTATTGCCCAGGAACCGCTAGCAAACAGAGAGGATGCCATAAAGGAGCTCATCTCAGCCATCCCCAAAACTATCACCGGAGCTCAGAACTCAGCTCTAAGCAGAGAAATAACCTTAGAGGAAGTGGAGGAGGCTGTCCGAAGTATGCCTAGTGATAAGGCCCCTGGACCGGATGGTTTCACCATTAATTTTTACAAAGCCTGCTGGAACCTAATAAAGCATGAGATATGGGAAGTTGTTGAGGAATCTAGGAAATCTGGTACCATCCTCAAATCTCTCAACTCAACCTTCATAGCGCTTATCCCAAAGATGGAAGAAGAAAACTCTCCTGAGAAGTTCAGACCAATTGCTCTGTGTAATGTCATTTATAAAATTATTTCAAAAGTTATAGCTAATAGACTAAAACCTATTCTTCCCGGCCTCATATCAGAAGAGCAATCCAGGTATGTTGAAGGGAGACAGATCTTAGACAATATTCTTCTAGCTCAAGAAATGATTCACACCCTGCAAACTAGGAAATTAGCAGGAATGCTAATGCAGCTTGATCTATCGAAAGCCTATGATAAAGTTAGTTGGCAATATCTAGAAGCCATTCTAAAAGCCTTCGGTTTTTGCAAACTATGGATCAATTGGATCTTAGCCCTTATTAAGTCCTCCAGATTCTCAATCCTTGTCAATGGATCTCCCTCTGAACCCTTTTCACCTACTCGGGGAATCAGACAAGGGGACCCTCTCTCCCCCTTCCTGTTTGTTATTCTCATGGAAGGTCTCAGCAGACTTATAGCCAAAGCAAAAAGAGAGGGGAAAATCAAGGGCCTTCAGCCTATCCAATCTCTGCCAGCAACAACACACCAACAATTTGTGGATGATACGATGTTACATGGAACTCCCACAGTGAAAGAGGCTCTAGCTTATAAGAAAATCCTTGATCTTTTCAGCAAGGCATCCGGAATGGAAATTAATTTTTCCAAATCCACGATTTACTTCTTTCACACTCATCCAGCTATTCAGAAGCACCTCTCTAATATACTTGGATTCAGAAAAGGGTGTCTACCTTCAAGATATTTGGGAGCACCGCTAACTCTCAAACCCTGGCAAAAAGTGCACTGGGAGAGAATTTTAGCTAACCTGGAGAAAAGGTGCAAGCACTGGACGTACAGAGCACTTAATTTTGCGGGGAGACTAGTTCTCACAAAGGCAGTTCTGCAAGCTATACCTCAGTACTTACTTTCCATGCTGCCGTCCCCCAAGGGCATCCTCCAACAAATTAGATCAATCCAAAGATCCTTTTTATGGAATGGTAATGGGGAGAAGAAAAAATGGGCGCTTGTAGCATGGCATAAACTCTGCAAACCAAAAATTATGGGAGGCCTAAATCTGGTGGATCCTTCAATCATCAACATGACTTGTGGTGCTAAACTCTGGTGGCGATGGATAAAAGAGCCCCATCTCCCCTGGGCAAGACATTGGAAAGAGAAATACACCCCCGAACACAATAGTCATGATCTTATTAGGCTTCAGGAGGTTCCTGAGGGATCACCCATATGGAATCTTGCTCGGAAAAATCGCAACTTGGTACAGGAAAACAGTTTCTGGGAAATCCGGAATGGGCATTCAGCGCTTTTTTGGGAAGATGCTTGGCAGCAGCTCCCAAAACTAGAAAAGCCCGAACTCGATCATCTCAAGCAGAAATGTCAACACGAAGGTCGTTACAGAGTTAACCAATACTGGAACTGGAACAACAGGGATCCCATCTGGAGAGAATGGATAAACTTCGACTTGGATAACAGCAATGGGGAAGATGACAGTTCAAAGCATCTAATTGACCAACTACTCAAAAGGAAAATAAGGAATACGGACGAACAGGACCAGCTTAGATGGGGAATGAAGGGTAACGGAAATTTCTCACTCAAGGAAGCCAGGGAACTGATAGAAATTGCAGAGCAAAGGGAGGTTTCACCTTGGAGTCAAAACGTGTGGGACGGCCTGTTTTGGCCAAAAATCAAAACTTTCCTCTGGCTTTTAATGAGGAAAAAAACCTTGACATGGGAAAATCTACGCAGCAAAGGCTTTCATGGGCCGTCCAGATGCCCAATGTGCATGGCAGAGGAAGAAACAATGAATCATTTATTTAATTCCTGTGACTGGGCTTGCCAGTTATGGAATTGGGCGGAGGGTATAATGCTAGACTCTAACAGAAATAGGGAGTCCATTCAGGATACTATACAAAATTGGCAAAAAAATTTCTCAAAAAACTCCAGGGTCAACAGCATTTGGAAAGTTATGCCTGGTTTTTTAACATGGACCATTTGGAAGGAGCGTAACAGGAGAATATTCCAAGATGAATACAGAAACACAGAGCATGCCATAGACACTCTCATGAGAAATATTAAACAGTTAATTCAAGTAAAAGTGAAAGAGGAAACTAATGAGAAGTCGTCATCTAGTGACTTACGGATTTTAAAACTCTTCCAGCTGCACACCAACCAGAGCATGGCTACGTCGAGAAGCCAGCAAAGCCCGCAGTCTGAGTCCAGTAGTTGGAATTACCCGCCGGTGGGCTGGCTGAAGTTGAATTTTGATGGCGCATCTAGAGGAAACCCTGGGATGGCGGGTATCGGAGGAATCATAAGAGACCATAAAGGAGACATTCTTCATATTTACTACAAAGCACTGGGAGAAGGGACGAACAATGAAATGGAGTTTGCAACTTTAGAACAGGGACTACGGATTCTAAAAGACATGCAGAATTATACAGCGGTGGTAGAAGGTGACTCGGCCCTGGTAATCTCTGTGGCTAAGAGAATCTATGGCGGAACCAAAGCAAGCAAAGCCACGAAGCATTGGAGATTAGCAAAGGTGACGGAAAACATAGCTGAGTTGATCAGCGGCATGAGAGGGTTAGTCTTCCAGGCGGTGAGACGCAAGGCGAATGCGATTGCGGACCACCTAGCAAACCATGGCATCGATAACCAAAATAGGGAATGGGACAGCTGTTGGCAGCAGGTGAACTGCCCAGACTTGAAAAGGAAGTGCATCCAGCTGGCCGAACAAGACAAGGATAATGCCAACCGGGCTCAACCGGAAGGCGTTCTGACTCCGGGCTTTTTTCATGATGAAGAACAAAGGAGTGGATACGGACATTAAAAGTTGGCAGAAAACAAAAGGACAGGTAATTCTGGTGCGTTTATGGCAACAAAAGGGGAATAAAGGAAACAAATCTAATATGATGGGCCGCAACGATCACCGTCGTCACCACAACAAGTTGGAGGACACATGGCATTTTCTGATTAGAGAAGGAGGAGGCAACATTGATGTCAAAGGTTGGATACATCACTCGGAAAACACAGTTCAAAGCAGCAACAATTATGTCAGTACATCCACGTCGTTTCGGGAGAATCGGTTGGTCATGAGCAATATCCTCCAGATCAACTATTTAGAAGCGAGTGGAGGCATAGCCATGAATAGAATTTTGCAGTGCATCGCTCCGGTTCATTCACTTTCGGCTCTCAGCGCCAGGTCTTACGCTGCAAGTGTTAGGATAAGTATGGAAGGTGATGGCTGCCGCAGTGCTACTGCGAACATGGAACTCAAGACAGCAAGGGAAATGTATGAAACCAGAACCGCGTCGAAGAACAAACGCAAATTGTCTGAATTGGAGGCCTCAGTGAAAGAAGAAGAACGAAAGCGGTCGGAGGAGGATATAGCGCAGGAAGTCGACTGGCTTCAAGATCCTGGCACAGTCACTAAGCGCGCAACTCAGTTTGTGCGTACTCAAGCGGAAAGCTGGAGAGTTAAAACCCTGCTGGCGCGTGCTCTGGATGCAACGGAAGATAGTAAAAGGCTCGCTCAGAATGACCAGGTAATCCCGGAGGCACAGATGAAAAGTCTATATGACATTTATGAAGCTTTGGATTTCAAAGTCACTGCAGTGCATGAGATGGTTGACTCTCTGTCCAAGAAAGTAACGGTGCTCATAAAGCTCCTCAGGCAGACGCTCAGTCCAGAAGCAAGACAAACTGGAGGCCTACCGCAAGAAAAGCAGGAGGAATGCCGCAGCTATCACTCCCTGCAAGCAAGAGTTGACAGCCATGTGCTGGAACAGGCCTTGGACACGGTGAGCAGGTTCGGGCAGTCACCTTAATATTTGGGTTCTGTTGTTATCTCTCATCCTTCTTCCCGGATGTTCATATATCCTGATCGGTTTTTCTTTGGTCTCCCCAAAATATGGGATTTTGTCATTACCACAGTCTATGCGGGTTGAAGGAGTGCGGTCCTCGTTTTAGTATCTTCTATTCACAGGCGTTGTTAGATAGCAGGAACAGCCACCCTGCGTGGTGTGCAGTTGATAGTTTTTTGTGGTTTTTAGGGTTGGGAATCAGAATGTTTGGCTTGTTTTCTTCAGGCCTCGATCTGCTAGTGCAGATTTTTTGTACTATAGTTTTTCTCTGTTAATATAAACCTCTGACTTACACAAAAAAAAAAAGAATGTATCTTGAGATTCTTATGGCTATTAAATGATTACTCTAAGGAAATTTAAGAAATCAAATAACCAAAGAAATATTCCACACCATAAAGAAGAGACATCGCCACCCGACCCAGAACCGGATTGGATGACTGGGAAGGTTATCCCTCCCCAACACAAAATAAAATCATTTTATTAATTATATGGCTTGCCTGCAAGCACACCCGTGAAGGCAACACCATCCCTCAAATTAAAATACATTTTAGCCATAATAATTTCCCGGATAAGGCATAAAATTGCCTGCATAAGACATAAGATTGTAAGCTTATTCCATTGTTCTTTTCGATAACCATGTCGAAAAATCTGCACACACTATAAGGTCAATAGTACCCTTTACACAGTCAATAGTACCATTTTCTCATGCAAGGAATAATAATAGCCCGATCACATAATCGCCACCCACTCAAATAGCCAATTGCATACTTGGTGGCTCTTCAGCTCACAAATGCAAAAGTTGTTGGCGCTTGGACCACGGTGTTTAACAACTAGCAGCAATCATTGCAGAAAGGCGAGCAATTATTTTCGTTCATATCAGAAGGAATGCAAATAGATTAGCGGACCTCCTTGCCAATAAAGGGGTGGAAGATAATCTGGCTTTGTCTTAGCTCACATAGAGTTCTCTCTCAACTGTCACCTAGTTCTCTCAATGTCAAACCCTCATCTCTCAAAACAAAATGCTTCAAAAAAATAAATACCATTTCACTTATAATCAATAAAGCAAGTAAAAGAAATGACAATTAGATGAAAATGTTAGAACACTAACTCAAATGCCTTAATAGAAAGTGCTCTTAAAAATCTTCACTTATAATCAATATTCATAGGTTCACAATCTTAAATATAATTTGTCAATTAATTAATATATATATATATATATATATATATATATATATATATATAATATTCCAAAAATAACTTATCAAATTTCTCTTATATGCTTAATTAATCCACTTATGACTTGTGACTTTCAATCCTCGTTGAATTTGAAATAATTTATAAATAAGACAAATTGTAAAGAAATAAAGGCATTCCAGGCGCTCTCTTACCAAGAGCCAACCTGAACACCCATCAATACAATTATAAAAATTACTTTTTACAGCAACCAGAAAATACAGTAGTGCTGATACAAATAAAATGTTCAGAGAACGAGGAAACATTTGGTTTCATAATTAACACGTGACTGGTGTCCTTGCATATTTCTTCATTGTCGTTCTAAAAGAGAGATAATCAATTTTTTTTTTCTTTGAGAAATAAATGGTTGACATGCCTAAAAAGTTTTAGAAATTAATCTCTTCAAGCCACAAAAATCGAGAGTCTTGGCAATGGCGGTGGATTGTTGTAGATATTAAGTTTGGCTTCGCCAAGAGCCGTTGTGAAGTTTCTTCTCTTCTTATGTCTCTCACCCGACGAAATTTGGACCGAGCATGACACGGCTTAGGTGAGAGCACTTTACATAAAAAAAAAAACCGAGAAGGGGCTAAAAATAGAGGAAGAGGGAAGTACACTGAGCGAAAACAATACTCAAAGCATTGCTTTTTATTTTAAATATAGAGAAAATTCAAGGCGGATGTATTATAATAAATCAAATTAGAGGAAGCAAGAATGGTCGGCTTAAAATTCGTCAAGATTTCTAATCTTTCAGATATATTTTCTTCCTTAAAATTTACTCTGCTCTTAATGTCGCTCTGTCAAATATCTACAAAATAGAAGGTTAGTCTTTTAATGATAAATAATTAATAATTAATAATAGAAATAATAAATAAATCACTTAATAATAAATAATAAAAATAATAAATCATAAATGTTAAATAATAAATGATATTAAAACTATATACAAAGAAAATAAATAAAAATAATAAAATAAAAATAGTAATAACCATACTAAAATTCTAAATAAGAATAAATAGAAATAAAACAAGAAAACTATCAAAAAGAAGGAAATAAAACAAGAAAGCTAAAAATCAAAAGAAAAGTAAAGAAATAAAACAAGAAAGCTAAAAACCAAAAGAAAGTTGCATGTAGACACATGGAGTGTGTGCATGTGGTTCCCCTTCCAATGTTGTTCTATTTAATAGATGGTGAGGAAGATGAGAGGCATTCCTGCATTCCATCATTCCGAGATTTTATCTTGCATTCTCTTGGGAGAATGGTGTTCTAAGACTTAGGAGTCACTAGCATTAGTACGTTGATTGAGGGCTCGGGGGTGGCCAATTGTAGCAAATTCTTACACAATTGAGCCTACGGTTGGGTGGAGAGTCGTCCCCAAAACCATGTTGCGGTAAGACTACTTCTACCCTAGGTAAGCACAGGTAAGCACTATTCATAGTTTGAATTTAGTTAATTAATTACATGTTTATTTGGATAGGTAAGGGCCACTCTGATTTAAGTTAATGTTAATATACATTAATTAGATATTCATTTTGGGTTGTTACACTGCTATCCTCCCCTCCGCACCCCACTTCACCCGCTCCCTCCCCCACCGTCGCACCCCTCCTCCACCCTCTCCCTCACCCCTCGACCCTCCCCGCCCGCCCGGGCCCCCAACCTGTGACCTCTTTGCCACTGGCTGGGGGCCCGAGCGGGCAAGGTGGAGAGGGTCGATGGGTGAGGAAGAGTGGGGAGCGGGGGTGGAGGAGGGAGGGCTGGGGGACAGAGCGGGTGGGGTGGGGTGAGGCGAGGAGGGGTAGAGGAGAGGGGAGGAGGGGGGCTAGGATGGGGGAAAGGAGGAGGGTTGGGGCGGAGTGAGGTTGGGGTTGGACGGAACGAGGGGGGAGGGGTCAATTTTTTTTAAATGGTTTGTTTTTAACTTTTTTTTAGTAATTTTTTTTTAATATTTGTGTTTTAATTTTAAATTTAAATATTTTTTAATTTAAATACTTTTTTAATTTTAATTTTAATTTTTTTATTATTTTTTTAGTGTTTATAATTTTTTTTTTTTTTTTTATCAATTTAATTTTTTTGTTTTTTAATTGTTTTGAATTTATTTATTTTCATTTTAAATGTTTTCTTTTTATAATTAATTTTTTTTATTTTTATATTTAAATACTTTTTATTTTTTTTATAATTTAAATTTTTTAATATATATATTTTTTAATTTAATTTTTTTAATTTTAATTTTAAATTTATTTTTTTTAATTGTTTTGAATTTTTTTTTAGTTTTTATTTTTATTTTTTTATTTTCTTTTATTTAATTTTATTTTTTGGTAATTGTTTAACTTTTTTTAAATGATGTTTTTTTATTAATTTTTTTTCAACTTAGGAAAAAAAAAAATGAGTTTTTTTTGTAATTTATTTTTAAGTTTCTAACTTTTTTGAATGTTGTATTTGATTTTTTTATTTTTTTTATAATTTATAATTTTTATTTGGTTTTTATTTTATTTTACTCTTCTTCTTTTTTTCTTTTTTTCTTTTTTGAATTTTACATGGTATGGTTATTTTTTTTTTACATTTTATAGTTCTTTTATATCTTTATTATATATTTTTTATATTTGATTTTTTGTCATTCTTTTTAGGTTTTATTACTTGTTATTATTTTTTATTTTTATTTTTTTTCAATATTTGAATTTTTGTTTTCTTTTGTATTTTTGTGTTTTTTAAATTTTTTTACAATATTCAAATTTCTATTTTCTTATGTATATATATATATATATATATATATATATATATATATATAGGGTCCGTGTCGATGCTTGTCTAGCAACTCGATCCCATTATGTGCAATTTGATAGTTGATTTTAAATTTTTCGTTATAATGAATCGAGCCTGCCCTACAATGTGTTAATTTCATAGTTGGTTTTTAAGTTTTCATTACAATGGGTTGAGGTCACCTACATTGCGTGTCAATTTGATAGTTGATTTAAAAAAAAAAAATGCAATGTCTCAAGCTGTCTTAGGCTAAGATTTTAAAATCGCTATACATTTAACATTTAAAAAAATTACTCTTGGTATAATAACTCTTTCATTCAGGTGTTCATTTTTAAAGTTTTTTTAGTCATAAAATTTTTCCATAATGTCATGCTTGAAATATTTTGAAAACTTGAGATTTTTTTGTAGTCATAATCTTTGGTTTTAATTGCATGGTTGAAAAATTATCAAGATTTTAATGTTTTTCTAAGTCATGATATTTTATCTTTAATGTTATGGTCGAAAACAATTACAATTTCAAGGTTTTTTAGAGTCAAGATATTTTATCTTTAACAACATGAATGGAAATTGTTGGAATTATCAGGATTCAAGACATGATATTTTATATTTAACATCATCTCCAAGAATTGTTGGAATTTTACAGTTTTTCAAAGTCCGGATATTTTCTCTTTAACTCCATTGCTAAAAAATGTCAAAATTGTAACCCGATTTTTTTTTGTTATTCCAGAATAAACAATTTTTTTAAGGGTGTTTTTTCATCCATTTTTCAAAAAAAATTTGTTTTTACTTCCATTTAAAAAAAAATGTTGAAAATTTACCCTAAAAAAAAATCATTCTAGCATAAACAAATTTCATTTTTTGGTTGTTTTTTCATGTTTTTTTAGGGTTTTTGGGCTCGAGTACTCGTTTTGAGGTAATAGTTCTCATTTCACCGATAACTATGTTCACTGTAAAGGCTTCCTGCCATCACCCCTATTCTACTCCTCATATTGAAATCCATGTCCTCTGTCAAATGCATTGAACTTCTTGTGCGGTGTTGAATTCTATTTGTTACCTATGTCATGTTGTTTTCCTCACTTATTATTCCATTTTCCCTTAGTCTTGTCATTTCCTTTCCAATATTGTTTAGATTTAGATCTACGCTTCGATTGTTCATAACAATGTTTCAATTTTTTGATGGCTTCCTCTAACGATCTAGGCTCATCAAACTCAATCATGTCTTTGAATGCTATCGACAACCCCCTTAAGATAAGGCACATACCTCAATAACTCAAAGAACTTAGTCATGTACTCCTCATCTGTCATCAATCTCATCTTTAGCTCATAGAATTCCTTTGCCATATCATCATAGTATCTCTTAGATAGAAATCTCTTCCTGAAAAGTCTTTCAGACTGCCCCCATGCTAACTCCTCTTCCCGAATGCCTCTGACATTCTTCATTTTTTCCCATCAAATGTCTGCTTTACCTTTAAGACTAAAGGTAACTATTATGGCTTTCATGTTCTCTGAATAGTCATGCAATCAGAAGAACTTATTCATTCCAAGAAACCATGTTTTTGCATCCTGTGACTTAATCATTTCCCCATCAAATGTAGGAGGCTTCACCTTCTTGAATTCCTCTGGCAATACTACTTCTCACTTCTCCTATACAGATGGTGATGGTGATGACCATATTGCCTCTCTGAACCAGAACTAGGATAGAACCCATGATCACTGCCCCTCTGGTCAAGTGTATCCAGCAATATGTCATATGTCATTGTATTCTCTCTATCCATCTAGTGCCCTGATCGAGACCTACTGCCATATGCACCATTTGTCATTTCCTCCTTTCCATGATTGATCATAAGTTGTCCATGTCTCTACAAATTTGATAGACTCTGAAGAATCATTGTATTAACCTCTACTTGTTTCTCCTATGCCCTAGCAAGTATTTCCTGTGATTGAATGATTTTGTCATTATCTGCTTTGCAACTCCTTATTTCTTCCTTCAGACTTCTTAATGTATTTTCTATGTGAGGGGAGTACTCATCACCAAGTTGAACATTTGATCTATAAGGAGAATCACATGAATTATAATCCACTATTTTGCTAGTCATCTTGATCTTCTTCTTGCAAACATACTATGTCAGATAAACCAAACATAAAAAAAATCAAACGTACCTCAGTGAAGTTTAAGGGAGGCTATCTCGTCTACAAGATCAATCCAGATTAGCACGATACATGTATATATACATAACCATATCAATATGCCAACATCATGCATGACAACACCAACTGCATACCATGACCTCATGCACGACAATCATAACCATAATCATACATGCATAACAAACACACAGACATTGACATGTATAACGAACACATATATCATTGACATGTATGCATGACAAACACATCCTAACAACAACATCAAGTTCTGCATGACAACACAACTGCAACAATAACCATCACCATGCATACATAAAAAACACATATACAACCTACATGCATGCATGACAACCACATTCTTCTTATCTAGTCCAAGGGTTGAACCATGCTTTGATACCACTCTGTAACACCATTTTCCCACACTTACCCAAGTTTATCGATCTATCGGGGTAAATATGTGATGAAGAGTTACTATGATATGATTCAGCCTCCTAAGTACAGTTAAGGAAGTGGGATCAATGAACCCAAACCACATTGACCTTCCTTAGGAGCTACAAGACCCCCAAGAGCTATCCAGCCACTCTAGGTGCCCAACCCCTGAGTTAAATTTCTTTTTCACTGACCTGGGATCTCAGTCGCTTCCATCACAAGGCAAGCCAATGACTATAAGCCTCCATACACTCCCATAAGCCTGATTCCCAGCAACTGTAGACTAATTGACTCAGTTCTGTGCCAGCAACCCTGATATTTGAGCCACGTTTTCAGGGCTAAGACCCAAACCTCTTCCCAGAACTCAATGAAACTTTCAGAAATGATAAATAATGCATAGACAAAACCTTTAATTCAAAACTTAATCAAAGACTTAACCTGACCCATCCTAACCATGATAGACATTTCGTCAAACACATCATCAACATGTAATCTATAGGTCATAATTACATATCTGAACATAGGGATCTCATACTTATCTAAGAATTGTCAAGAAGGTTTAATGCCCTCTCATCATAGTTGCATTATCATCTATTAGCTGATACATTCATTAACCATTCCCTAATCAATCAAAACACATCAAGATCCATAGTCATTATAGATCTCATTACCATCATATAACCAGTAATTGAACAACATATACATCATGATAAACCAGTCATCAAAGCCACATAATAACAAATACAATTACTCATGAAATACAAGAGGAAATAACTCTTATTAACATATGCAAAATCCAACCAAGTCAGGGACTTCCACGTACAATGCAACCATAGATTGGGTTGAGCCAAATCTCTCTTTCAGCCAATCACCCGCTATGTCATATTCCAAGCATGAATGTGGGATCTCATCGAATAAACCAATCAAAATCAAACCAGAGCTTCTAGAGGCCAAACCACCTCAACCCTCAAACAGTGATTCCACCTCACTGTTGGACATCACTAACATCACAGATTGGTCTCTACCCAAGTTGTCTAGGGCTCCAGAGTGTTTGTTCGAACCCGGCTCCAGGACTAGTAACTCAACCCACAACTGCCACAGGGCTCCAAAGCGTTTTTCCAACCAAGGTTCCAGGACTTGTAACTCAACCCACCAAGGGTTCCAAGCGTTTGTTCAACCAAGGTTTACAGGACTAATAACTCAACCCAAGTTGTTCCATACCAAGGCTCCAAGAACTAATAACTCAACCCACAACCATAAGGAACATGAGCACCAATCAGAAAACAAATAAGAAAATCCACAACACCATGGTTATCCAGGAAATGGCAAGGCTAGGCAAAACCATTGTCAATCCAGGCAATCCTCCATGCCAATGACAGATCATAACCAAATAACCACATGCATACACCATGCATGCCAAAACTAGCAAGTAAACCATACATGCAACTCGGTACCTGCAAAGCAATCCAAATGTAGTCGTTGATCCCGTTGTCCCCTTGCGTTATCCTACTTTCCTTTGTCTTCTCTCTCCAAATCCAATGTGCTCCAAAAATGCTCCAAGATTTCTCTAAGTGTGCAAGAGTGTGTGAGAGAGAGAATAGAAGAGAACTCCAAGCTAAAACTGACAAAAAGGTTGTGAATTGATCCTTAGAAGCCTTTTTATCATTAAGACCTTTATTTTCTTCATTTTCCTTTACTTTTCCTTCAATTTTCCCCACATGCAATTATGTGACTTTTGACCTTTGTTTTCTCAAATTTCCCACTATTTTCATAAATAAATTGTCAATTAATGTCTCTTTTCCTTTGCCAAATTTCATAGCCATTAATTAATCATAAGTGATCCACATCACTATGTTTTTTCCCAACATTCAGCTTGGAATATGTTTCCCATGACCTTGGTTTTATTTTGTCTTTATTAACTTTATTACATGGATTTTTAACCAAGGTTGTTACAAGGCTCACTTTCCACTCGAATATGATTGTTTCTGCCCTTGTAAGGAAGTCATAAATGTGTCCATTTTGTTGAGAAATACCATTGTAATTTGTTGGACCAATCTCTACATAGGCTTCAGGAATGCCTACAATAACAATATTAATGCATTAGTGAACTCTATGTTCTGATGACAAACGGATGATGGCATTATTAAGTTCACCAATTTCAGAACTAATGATATGTCCAACTGTATGATTCATGCATCGTTCTTTTTCCATTTAGCATTGATTTTCTTAGCAACAGATAGTGGCATGACATTTGCAAATGCACTAGAATCAACAAGAAAATTATGGGCATTGTAGTTAAATAGTCAAGCGTTAAGAAAAAAGGGGGAAAAGAGTGTTAGTATTTAAATTAACAACATTAACTACAGACTCAAGAATGCCAGTAGATGTTATGAAACCAGCTCAAGAAAAGATAGAAAAGAGAGATCAACGCCTTAGAATTAAGCCTCTTCGAGGGGGAAACCTCCTTTACATTACATAAATGAACAATTCTTGGATTATACAAATGACAAAACCTCCTTTCTATATATAGGAGTCTAAGGAGTCACAATATAATCCAGCCGACCTAACAATAATAATATAAAGCCACAAAAATAACAATAGAGGGATTCTATGGGGCACATAAATAACAATATGGGGGTAATAGGGGCACAACAATATAAATAAGGGGTATAACTACAATAGTAATGGGGTAATCACTAGTATTATAGGGACCCAACATGCCCCTCTCCTTCAAAAAAGTGTTGTCCTCAACGCTTGAGCAGTTCTGGATACTTCTGCATAAAATTCTCATCCTCCCATGTGGAATCTTCAGCGGATAAGTTCTTCCACTTGATAAGATACTCTGAAATTGATCGATTTCGTAGCTGTCGAGTTCTTGTTTCTGTGACTGCTTCCGGTTCCAATATAATTTTTCCTTCCTCGTCAAGTTCTGGCAATATTGTTTGAACTGGGAGCTTGTCGCCTATAACCTTCTTTAAACATGAAACATGGAAAACTGGGTGCAATCGAGAAGCTGCAGGAAGCTCCAATTTGTATGCCATAGTACCAATCTTTTCCAACACCTTGTACGGACCATAATACTTTGGTGATAATTTATTATCCTTCTTAGCTTGCTTTAGGGACATTTGCTTATATGGTTGTAGCCGTAGGAATACCCAATCACCTACATCAAAACTTCTTTCACTGCGATGTTGATCTGCCTGTTGTTTCATTCTATTTTGTGCCAACACGAGGTTATCCTTTAAGAGTTGGAGGACTTGTTGTTGATGTTCGATGTGATGTTCCACTGCCTGAACCTTAGAATTTTCTCTTAAATATGATGTGATTGATGGTGGTTGATACCCATAAAGTGCCATAAATGGGGTCATTTTTGTTGCTGTATGGAAGGAAGTGTTATACCACCATTCAGCCAGAGGCAACCATTTGACCCATTGTGTCTGTTTATCAGATACAAAGCAACGAAGATATCCTTCCAAACATTTGTTTACTATCTCAGTTTGCCCATCAGATTGAGGATGATAAGATGAGCTATGAGCTAACTGAGTACCAAGACAAGAAAATAATTCTGTCCAAAAATTTCCAGTGAAAATGGGATCTCTGTCACTTACAATAATCTTTGGGTTTCCATGTAGCTTTTGAACTGTTTCCATAAATGCAGTAGAAACTGTACTGGCTTTAAATGGATGTGATAATGCACAAAAGTGTGCATACTTGGTAAGTCTGTCAACTACCACCATGATGACACTCTTTCCCTCAGACTTGGGTAAACCTGTGATAAAATCCATTGAAACCTCCTCCCAACGTTGGCTTGGAATGGATAAAGGTTGTAATAGACCCGGTGTCTTAATTGTTTCAACTTTATTTTGTTGGCAAACCAAACATTCCGCCACAAACTTTTGAATATCTGATTTAAGGCCATCCCAAAAAAATTCCTTCTTAACCCTGTGGTAAGTTTTTAAAAATCCTGAGTGCCCTCCTAAGGGAGAAGTGTGCAATTCCATAAGAATCTTTTGTTTTAGCTGGGAATTCTTACAGAGGTATAAGCGATCTTTGTACCATAACGAATCATTTTTCCAGCTAAATGTATCAGAAGTACTGGAATCTTGTTGTAGCTTTCGAATAAGTGCCCACACTTCTTCGTCATTCTTCCATTCCTCCTTTGCTTCGTTTATCCAATCTGGTTGGATAATAGAAATGGCACACAACAATGCTTCCACATCCTCATCCTTTCTTGAGAGTGCATCTGCCACCACATTTTGCTTCCCTTTTTTGTAGATGATTTCAAAGTCATAACCCAACATCTTTGTGACCCACTTTTGTTGCTCTTCAGAGGATAATCTTTGTTCTAAAAAGTATTTAAGGCTATCATGATCCGTTTTTACCTTGAAGTGTCTTCCCATTAGGTAGGGTCGCCATTTCTTAAGTGCATGGAGTATTGCCAACATTTCCTTCTCATAAATAGCTTTGCTTAAAAACTTTCCCTTGATTGGACGACTTTCAAAAGCAATGGGTCTTTCATCTTGCATTAGAACAGCACCAATTCCATTTCCTGAAGCATCACATTCCACAATAAAGGTTTTTGTGAAGTCCGGTGTAGCTAAGACCGGTGCTTGGCACATTGCCTCTTTAAGATGTTCAAAGGCCTTTGTTGCTTCCGGAGTCCATGAAAATGAATCTTTCTTCAATAATGTTGTTAGAGGTGCTGCTATTCTCCCATAATTCTTAACAAACTTGCGATAATACCCTGTCAACCCAAGAAATCCTCGCAGATGCTTTATGGATGTGGGGATTTTCCATTCCTTAATGGCTTTAATTTTGCTAGGGTCTACCTTAACTCCTTCATGAGATACAATATGACCCAAATATTCCACCTCCTGGACTCCAAAGAAACATTTGGATCTTTTTGCATATAATTGTTTCTCCTCCAATAGTTGTAGCACCTTGTCAACATGTTCAACATGATCCTTCCAAGACTTGCTGTAGATTAGTATATCATCAAAAAATACTAACACAAATTTTCTAAGGAATGGTTTGAAAATTGAATTCATCAAACCTTGAAATGTTGAAGGTGCATTGGTAAGGCCAAAAGGCATGACCAAAAATTCATAATGACCCTCATGAGTTCTAAATGTCGTTTTCGGAATGTCTTCAATCTTCATTCTGATTTGATGATATCCCGAACGAAGATCCAACTTGGTGAAGTAAATTGATCCATGCAATTCATCCAGTAATTCATCAATGACAGGAATGGGGAACTTATCTTTAATAGTGAGCTTGTTGAGCTCCCTATAATCTGGACACATGCGCCATGATCCATCCTTCTTGTGCACCAATACTACTGGAGCTGAGAAAGAACTTTGACTCGGTTGAATTATACCAGCCTCTAGCATTTCTGCAACCATACGTTCAATTTCACTTTTTTGGACATATGGATATCTGTACGGCCTGATGTTTGGAGGAACACTTCCTGGAATCAGATGAATAGCATGATCATGATCACGCATAGGTGGGAGACCTTTGGGAGTCTCAAATACCTTGGAATGATTGTCCAGGACTTTTTGGAGATCTGGAGAAATAGATGATTCCAATGTGGAAACATCTAGCGAACATAATTGTGCAATTACACCTCTTTGCTCCTTTTTTAGAAGCTTTGTCATGCCATTAGAGCTGATTATCTTTCCTGGTTTCCCTGCAATACCCCTTAATTCAACTTCCTTTCCTTCCACAGAAAATTTGATGAAAAGTTCTTGAAAATTAAAAGCTATTGTACCCAAGGATTGTAGCCATTGGACTCCTAGTACAACATCAGCACCTCCCATTGGAATGGAAAGCATTGGGCTAGTCAATACATATTCTCCCATGGATAGCTTGATATTATGGCACTTTCCAGAACAATTTATTGTTCCTCCATTTGCAATCATCACTTGACACTCTGGTGCTGGATATAGGAAGCAATTCAATTCTTTTGCTACCCTACAATGAATAAAATTGTGGGTGCTTCCTGAATCAATCAACACTATTACCTTTTTCTTCTTGATTTGTCCTTCTATCTTGATGGTTTGAGGAGTGGTAATTCCCGCCAATGCATTACAAGATATGGTCGGATTTATTTGTTCTTCATCTAGGCTTTGTTCCTGGAATATATCCTCTTCTTTTGACCTTTCTTGCTCCTTTTCTTCTTCCTCTTCACAATCTATGTAGAATAATTTCTTCTCAGCACACTTATGACCCTTTGTGTATTTGCTATCACAATTGTAACAAAGCCCTTTTGCTCTTTTTTCTTCCAATTGTTGTGGTGTCAACCTTGTAGGTTGTGGAAGACTATGGGCAACAACACTTCCGTCTTTATAGTTGTGAATGGTATGCTTCCTAGTTGCCATAATTTTGCTTTCCATTTTTCTTGCTAACCTGAATGCCTTCTCTAATGAATCAGGTTCCCAAAGGCGCACATCATGTTGGATATTATCCTTTAAAGACCCTATGAACACATCAATCCTATGCTCCTCTGGAATATCTTTTACCCTTATGTTCAATTTTTGGAACTCCTCAATGTGCTCCATTATTGAACCCTTTTGTTTGAGACTTATCAATTGGCTAAAAAAAGTGTTGCTTTTTGTATCCTCATAATGTGCTATCAATTCTTCCGTAAAAATTGCCCAAGTGATAAATTGTTTACGAGAACAAAGCCATTGATACCATACAAACTGATTTGGTTCCAAATATAAAGTTGCCATACGTACCTTTTGTGTGTTTTGCACATTATTGAGATCGAAGAATTGCTCCATCTGTAATATCCATGTGGCGGGATCCTTGCCATCAAACTTCCTCATATCGATTTTTGGAACATGGTGAGTCTTCGATCCAACATTAGAGTCTATGGAATCATGATTAACATTTCTTTTGTTCTCATCATGAGTTTCCTTTACTACCTTTCACCATTAGTGACCATTTCTTGTAGCAACTTATTCATATTTATCTTCAATTCTTCCATCTTATCATCCATGCCATCAATTTTAGCTTCCATGCCATTCATCTTAGCTTCCATGCCCTTTATCTTAGATTCCACGCCATTTATCTTAGCATCTGTTAGCTTTTGTGAGCGTGACATTTGTTGCACTTGTTCTTGTAATTTTGATATATCATGTAGCATTTCTTCCTCTTCTTCATGAGTCATGCTAGAGCTTTCAGGTTCCTTACTAGGTGTTTGCATTTTCTTTCCTCGGGGCATCAGTTACCGATAATAATGCTTTACTATGCCCTTTGAATTCCTTCAAACCAAGCTTATGCAAAAATTAAAAAAAAACTACACACCTTTTTTTACTTTGTAGAAGCCTGATATTGAATCTGATGTATCTCTGTAATTTCGAATCATCCAGTTTTAAAATTGTGACCTGTAGTAGCCTTCTATGTCCTCTTTCCAATGCCACTAGTCTGATCCAAATTGGATTCTCCAAGAAAGAGTTATGCACAATCTCCCACAGTGACCTGATTATAGACTAGTTCAGTAGAGCGAACTTGTATGAAGTGCCACGTGTCACTGTTTCAACCTTTGACTCTGAAAAATATATAAAAGAAAACTACAGTCTGTCCTCTTTCTGTACCTTCTTACGAAATTTCAATCCGATGCTCAGAAAGAAAGTTATGACGATTTTCCCCAGGTCACCTGTTTTGAGTGTAATTCAGGAGTCTGCAAAAAGACCAACTTCCTCATATCATATCTCTGAAAATATCGCGCGAAAAGCTCTGAAATTCAGACCCAAGGTTCAGCGCGATTTCTTCTCAAATGGGTTTTTTTTGCGACTTCTGAAACGTCACAGAAAAAAAGTTATAGCGAAAATGCCATGATGACCTGTTTGGAGCAGCGAAACCCTAGAATCCAAAGCTCTGATACCAAATGTTATGAAACCAGCTCAAGAAAAGATAGAAAAGAGAGATCAACGCCTTAGAATTAAGCCTCTTCGAGGGGGCAACCTCCTTTACATTACATAAATGAACAATTCTTGGATGATACAAATGACAAAACCTCCTTTCTATATATAGGAGTCTAAGGAGTCACAATATAATCCAGCCGACCTAACAATAATAATATAAAGCCACAAAAATAACAATAGAGGGATTCTATGGGGCACATAAATAACAATATGGGGGTAATAGGGGCACAACAATATAAATAAGGGGTATAACTACAATAGTAATGGGGTAATTACTAGTATTATAGGGACCCAACAGTAGACATACCACACATAACTTGAGAAGTAGAAAATTTGTTACTTAACGGAGGTCGTGATGCAAGGGCTTGGATGATCAGTTCACACTGCCCTGTTATATTTGTGAGCTCAAAGATTGAAATGTTGGCACAATCTTTTTTCATGTCCTCAACAATATTATAATCAATATTATCATTCCTAACCAGATGTGTTGAAGCATCTGATGGTGTAGCTTTGTTTCAAACTTCGGAAGAGATGGAATTACTCTTATTGTTTGTGGAAGTGTTCTTAGGAGGAGGAGCACTTATAGACTTATTCTGCAAACTTTGAGTAGGATTAGTAGGCGTATAATCCTTCTCAACTATTGCCTTTTAAGCTCTTACTCAAAAATTGGTCCTTTGCTCCTCAAATTATATCGCGCAATTGTTTGTTGAGGAGGAGCTTCACTCACCAGTGGTTCATCAACACTTTGTTTATCTGTGTTATATATGATATTAAATGTATTATATGGATGCCAAACACATAAAAATTCCTCAGTCATGGTAGATTCATTTGCTTCTTCAATCTGCTCAGACTGCTCTTCTGCTAATAAAGTGTCTACAAAGTTGGTCATCATAGCATTCATGTTGTGGTTCCATTGGGGACATGTTTTCTCTGAATGCCTCTCCTGATGGAAAGTACAAAAGTTGTCCATGCCCAAACTTTCAACATTGAACACAACATTGGAACTCTGAGCAAATTTAGCCAGTTAACTATTGTTATTCTTCTTAAAGAAAGGCAGATTGAAATACTTATTGTTGGTAGTTGCCTCACTTGTCTTCCTCTTTAGTTCAAATACTTCATTGGTGAGCAACTTCAAAGATTTAGCCCAGTTTTCCATGTCAAAAAAATCTCTCTTTAGCTTTAGTAGAGGAGGCTTGAATTTTGTTATCAATGTTTTTGGAGTCTTTAGGACCTTCGTGATCATCTATGGTTGTAATAGAACGCAAGTATTTTTCAACAGTAATCACTTATGCAAAGTTCAAAGACAATGTATCCTTGGAATATCTTTTAACAAACACGAAAATAATAGTAGGCTAGGCAGTTGGGTAATAATCTTTAGTGATAGTATCATGCAGTTGAACATCTATAGGGATTTTATTCAACAAGCATGTAAACCTTTGATTAAAATCTTTCACTTTTTCTTTTTCCCCCATCTTAAGATTCGCAATTTCTTTGAGCAACATGGCGGGAGGTTTATCATCAGAAAATTTATCCAAAAACAACTTTTTGAACTCCCTCCAATTATGGATTGAATTAGGCGGAAGACTATGGTACCAGACCGATGCTCTACCTTCTAGAGTGTACGGAAAAAGTCTACAAGAAACATCATCAAAACGTACCTCAAGCATTTGCAAATGCATGTAGAAGTCATCAATATGGTCTTCAACTTTCGTCTTCTTATCAGGATCAAACTTTGAAAGAAACTTTTCTGGGTGTTTAGGCATGCGATGAAGATTTCTCGGAAGAGCAAGAGGCCCTTGGGCCATCCAATCTAATTGTTCATCAGCCATGCCCTCTTCTTCTTTCTCTTCTCCCTCTGAATCTAAAGAGTCTTCTCTTTCACCGTTCAAACCTTGATTATGGTCGGTATCTTCTTATCTCGGTCGTTCTTTGTCAGAAAATGGAAAATCCTCACCGTCTCCTTCCAAATCCCCCCCTTAATGGGTGGAAGATCCCCTTATTGATGTGTTCTTTTAGTAGAATCAACTAACTCTTCAAGGGTTGCAATAACCAAATCTTCCACTAAAGAAACGACAAGTCATTTCTTTCTTTATCGACTTATGGGAAGAATAACAGTGACAAAAAGTAAGCCAAGAGCTCTAGCAAACTGATGAGTAATAGGGCAGATTTTCAGAGTTGATCATAAGTGACTTCAAAACCCTGTTTTGACTTCGATGAGAGGATTCTCCTAGCTCAAGAATATGACTTGGAGTTGAACTCGAATCATTACTGCCTTGCACGGAAATTTCTTTATTTGGATGTGGTAAATTGTTGGCGATATAAAGATCACCCTCATTCTAGCGCCACAATGTTGACAGTGCTAGATCCTGCTAACATACAGGGGGTCTCCCCGATATGAAGTCTCAATTATACCTCACACTATTTGGTATAGGAGCCCCATCTGGAAATGTGGTCTGGTTGCCATATACTTAAAGATTTTCCTTGGCTGTAGTGTTTAGCATGAGAGAGAAACACACATGTACTTTCAAAAGAGCAAGTATAATTTGTGAAATGTTCAATAGTAATATGTATTCAAGTTCTTTCAATGGAAGGGAAGAGAAAGTGAGCCTTTAGGAGAAAATTATTAGTACTATTCTAATAAAGACGCATGCACATACATATGAAAGAATCATTGATTGTCTAGTGAAATAGTTAACATGGACATAACAATCATTAAAATAATTACAACACACATTCAACAATATGAGCACCAAAGCCAATTAGTTCAATTTTCTTAGTACATATGAACAAAGCACATACCGCAAACATATAAAGAATAGTCTTATTACATTCACGTTATATGCATGAAAGTGTGTTGGCTCAATGAGCTTCGAATATTAAGCGAAAGTTCCAAGATACATTCATACAATGAGACACCATTAGCTCCAATAGTGGAGCATTAAGCCACTATTTTCTCTCCAAAAGAACAATATTCCTCTCTAATGCCTAGGTGTAGAAGCCAAGGTGAAAAGTCTTTTGCTTGAGTAATGAAGCTTCTTTTATAACAAGAGGAATGACCTTTCATATTCCTCATGACTCTTGGACTTCTAATGTGACCTTTTGACTTCCATGAGACTTTTGGACTTTTCCTAATGACTCTTTTGTCCATATATGACTCTTGGACTTCCACATATTTACATTTACAATATTTTCCAAAATTACATCATCATGTGATGACAACATGACAAGTCATAGACATTGATGACTTGGACTCATAGTGACTTGTAACATGGAGTTCTTTGAGAAGTGACGACATTGCCACTATATCTTCAATACTTGTAACAGATCTTGCATTGTTGTTTCCTTCTACCCTCCAAAGGGTCTTGAGAAATCATGGAGTCTTCATGAGTCACTTTGATCATCTGGATCCATCATTCCTTCAATTGCCGCAACAAGGTTCCTTTGTGCCTTTTGTCTTCAAGATGCTTCCGTGGGAAGCCTTTCTTGACAAATCTCCTTACAGATATTTTCCATGCTTTACTGAACACCTACAAGTATAGATCACTCATGGCAAGCAAACATTAGCTCAAAAATCTCCTATTCTATCATGTTTCATGCAAATTTTCTGATTGTTGGGTCAACAGTGCGCAAAGCAGAGAGAGAGAGGCCTTATGGGCATAGAGCACACTTACGAGAGACAGAAGAGGGCTTCATTGCTCACAAAGACTGCGGCATGTGTAGCTCTGAAGGAGGAGGAGGCAAGGTGGGCATAGGTCGCAGTTGCAAGGGGCAGGACTATCCACTAAAATTGTCCCATGCACTAGGGAGGAAGGCTGGGGCCATAAGGATGGCATAACTAGGGGAGGCATCACTACCCACTAGAAGTGTGCAGTGTGCCATACTAGGAAACAAGGGCTTGACTAGCGTAGTGAGGGAGGACAAGCAACAAGGAGGAGGGTCTGCTAACTAGAATTGCACAGTGCGCAGAAGGGAGAGAGAGGGGGCTCCAGGTGGTGTGGGTCACAATTCTAGTTGACAAGGAGGGTCTCCACTAGACCTTAGAAGTGTGCATTGCATTCTTCCTAGCCTAGAGGGCAAGCTTGCAAAGTTAGAAAAATGACTAAGTAAAAAAGGGTGAAACATGTAAAAACACACTGAGTTAGGGGTATAATCAAGCATAACACATCTCAACTCATCAATAAAACTGAGACAGGAACCAAGACTGAGAAATATACACCAAAATTCCAGTTCACGAACAATATCCAAGTGCAACAAAGAAAGTATGTGCAGTTGCAACACATAAGTGTCATTTTGTGACTAGTTAGTGCACTATGACTCGAAAGTCCATTATTGCTTCTCTTAGTGATCCGACAACACTTAAGAAGGGACATGGACACTTGAAACATGTTTAAAAACATGAAACAACCCTTGACGACCAAAAGCGACACTTCACATAACAAAAGGTAGGCTCCAAAATTCAATATAACAAAATTTTGGAGGGTGTGGTAGCAGCGACAACACCACCAATTCCTTTAAGCCAAGGTAGTGTTTTAATCTATGTATTGATAATAAAGAGCATTCTTGGAAGATAAAATGTGGCTTTGCATCAATCTAATGTACTTTGGTAAATAAGATTAGGCTAGAGTTGCTCTTAATATCCTCTAATGAACTTGATGAGAAGAATAGTGAGACACCATAATTCCACTTTGTCATAGTTATAGCAGCCCTAAAATTCAATGTTTGACATCATGAGGTGAGGGGGTGAGGGATGACATGATTTGGGCCAAAAAGGGGGAATCACAAATTTAAAACTCTCCCACTCCACATGACAATCACAAATTCAAAGCTCTCCCACTCCATATGACATTCCATTTTCCTTCCTTCAACTATTTTGGTCATGTTATCTTTTAGGTCCTCATATTGGATTTTGGTGAAGCCTTCATCCATGTAAATCACTTTATAGAAAATAGGTATAGTTTTCCTATATTGTAAGATTTGTGTACTATCTTGGGTGTTTTTTGACTTCAAATTGAGGGAGTTGTGGGTAAACCATGACCTCTTTTTTTGGATTTTGTTTTGATTTAAGGCGTTCTGCAAAAATTCCTTCACAAATTCATGTGGGTTGTCTTGTGTCTTCAGGCCTTTAATCCTTAAATTTAAGGCCTTCGATTGCCTTTGTCTCTCTTCTTCAAAATTGGCATCGATCACTGCATTTACGATAGATTGTTTCTAGTTGTGATTACCTTTAACAATATAAAACCATGTGGTATCCACCAACTTGAACTTGGATACATGTTCTTTCTGCTTTTCTATGTTAACTAAGATTTTTTTGACCATGTGGTATCCACTAACTTGAGCTTGGATACAAGTTCTTTCTCATTTTCTATGCCATCTGATTTTCTATATTAACTAAGATGATTTTCTTTTTAGCAATCCACCAACTTGAGCTTGGATACAAGTTCTTTCTAATTTTCTATGCTAACTAAGATCTTCCCTTTTTTTAAGTTCAGTAGTTTGAGAACTGTCGTTTATGAATTGGAGATCAGAAATAAACAACTCTAGATTTGTAATGCTATTTATTTAGGGTTCAATTGTTTTTTTTTTTAACTTTGAGAATTTTTTTGGTAGGCATGTAATCTGTGTTTCCCAGGATTCAATTGCCATGTCCTATATAAATTGTTTTTTTTTACTATATAAATTGTCTTTTTTTTTACTTGGAGATTTTTTTGGGTAGGCATGTAAACTATGTTTCCCCGGATTCAATTGCCATGTCCTATTTGTTCACTATTCAAAGACAGATTTGAGAGGTTTCCTTCCCAAAAAAAACTAGTGTAGTTGAAGAGTCTTCAATTAGTTTATTTGAGTAGAGACCATCGTTGACAAATCTTGTCATTATTTCTTGACCAGTTTAAACTTGGCCTGTATTAACTCTTCCCTCTGTTCATGATTCCTTCCATAATCTTCAAAATAATTTCCCGCATGGTATCTCCAATGGTTGTCTTTCTAGCAGCGTTCTTCATTTTCAAAATTTTGTCAAACACATCCACAACCTGCTCTTCCTATCACAGATGCATATAAATATGCTTAATGTGCACTTTCCAGCATGGTATCTCCAATGGTTCTTTCTAGCAGCGTTCGTCATTTTCAAAATTTTGTCAAACACATCCATAACCTGCTCTTCCTATCACAGATGCATATAAATATGCTTAATGTGCACTCCTATTGTTTTTGGTTATTTTCAAAATAGATTCACACCTATTTATGTATGTCATTGTCATCAAAAGCTCTAGAAAAAGAATGTACCTGGTTTGTTAAAGAAGAAACATTCAGAAATTTCAGGACAGCTCTTTGAGCTTGAGTTGTCTTGGCATTGAAAATTGATAAGAGACTGCTTTTGGTGTAGGTATCATTTCAGCTATTCTAGCAGCAGGGCCTTTTTCACGAGAGGCAGGAAGCAATCCTTTTCAGGACAGCCCTCTGTTGCAGTGTCACAACTTTTTCTATTTAGTGGCAATGCAAAAAATTTAGCATGCCTATGTAGCCAATGTGCTAAACAGTGAACGCCTTTCATTATTCCCACATTCAATGGTTAAAGGCAATCCATTTAAATCTGCTGCAGTCCTAGAACTTGTGCAGTACTACTTCAAAGGAAAATCTAAGAATTACAAACTTCTTTAATGGCCAAAATAAATACATGTTCTAACACAAGAAAAAGCCAGGCAGGTCCAAATCTAAAAATTTGGGACTACCATATGCCAAAACAGCCCTCATCATGTAATCTCAGTCGGTCATAAAGAAAAAACATAAACAAAGGGCCCGTGCTTGATACATACAACTAACCTACGACCCAACCAGCTGCAGGGGAAGAGGCTGGTCATGGTCATCCGGGGCCTTGCTCCATCCAGTCATCAGCTGCAGGGGAAGAGGCTGGTCATGGTCATCTGGGGCCTTGCTCCATCCAGTCATTGAAGGGTCAACATCAATAAAAATCATAAAGTCACACCCATAAGTAAAATCTACCCAATTTGATCCACATGTAATGTAACAAGATTGAAAGAGAACTTCATAGTTACCCTTCTCTAGTTACCAGCAAGTGTCTTATACACAACATTTCATGTAGTTTTAACCTTCAGCTGTCTCTTGCAGCTATTTGGGGTGTATAAGCAGAAAGAATGATCTTTGAGCTATCTATGAGCATACCATCATCTTTCACACAACCAGTTGATTGGAATAAAGTATTATAAGAATTTGCATGTGCAATGATTTAAATAAGTTTTCTTTAATATTTCTAACGCTCATTCTTATTTTATGAAAATTGACATAAACTTCGAGAATGGCAAAAAAACACAAAACAATTCAACATTAGCTGAAATTACAATAACTGTGAACAACACAACATGAAATTGCAAATTATTATAATAATAATAATCCTGAAGGTACTTTAATTTATCCACAGCCATGAACTATTGAAGTTCTAGCTGAAATATTTTACCAGAAAAATACATTTAAAATGAATTTCACTAAAAACGAAGAAAAAACTGCTACAGGAAATCTCATTGAAACAAGAAGACTTGAAAACCCAATATCATTCTTTAAAACCCAATTGAGTATATAGTTGCTTCATATGATTATGTAAGGATTAGCTGCTAAAATACAATACAAAATGAGTAAATTTCACTTCTATCCAAATATCAACTCCGATATCGATACCGGTACCAACTATGATAACTTTTATGACATTGTCAAAGATAAAAACTGTTTTTGAGTTTAAGCACAATAACAGTTAAATAAATATTGAGAAAATGCAGAGCAATTCTCAATGAACCATGAAAATTCCAATATCATTCTTGAAAATCTATTGTAGCAGATATTTGCTTCAGATGTATATGTAAGGATTAGCTACTAGGATACAATTTAAACAGAGCCAATTTCACTTCTATTCAAGTAACAATTCCAAGCCAAAACTAAATATTAACGCTTTAATAGGCATTTTCAAGAAATTTCAATTGATAAACAACATAAGCAAAGGCATTTTAACAGAAATTTCAGTGCCCAGACCAGTATTCCAAATCCCCGATCACATGTTGCCATAATTATTTTTCGATAAACAACACAAACAAAGGCATTTTCAAAGAAATTTCTGTGCCTAGACCTGTGTTCCATAACCGCGAACACATGCTGCCATAAACATTTTTATTCTACGAAAAGAAGTCCTAGAAACAAGGTAGGTTTCAAAAGAAATTAAAAGATACACATTATTTTCAACAAAAGCAAAGGAATCCTAAATAATTCACAAAACAACCAAATTGTCCAGCTCATTCTTAAGAGAAATTAGTACTGAAAATATCTTTCAACAGTTTTTATTTACAGATCGTTTGCTAGAATACAGCAAAAGAGGCATCAACTTCAAGTCTATAAAACCCCAAATTTCTACCGACAACCTCTAACAAAACCCAATTCCAGTAACCTATGTCCCACCAATAAGTTATATCAACTTGTTGCTAACATAACTTCACATTACTTCTGTTATTGAATTTCTACGGAAAACCTCTAGCAAAACCCCAATTCCCGTTACCAATACATTATGCCAATAAGTTATATCAACTGGTTGCTAACATAACTTAGGTTTTTTAATTTGTGCCATCGTCAATGGAGATCAGTGTGGGGAAACTCCGGAGACGTATCTTTGCTTGAGGCAGCCAATTTCAATTTCGAAAAATAATCCATCATATCAGGAATCTGTATACGATTGAGAGAACCGTAACAGATTTGTTGACAAAAGAGAGATTTGTATTTTTCCGCCTCCATAATAGAACAACGGCCTCTACTCCTTGAACGAGTGATTCCTCCAAAACCCTACATAACTCTTACCCGTGACCTCCTCCCAAAATTCCTCATTGCTGATACAGCCGTGATCACTCGCCAAACCATTTCCATTCCTCGCGCTCAACATGTCAGCCTGTGACGAAGACACTGAAGATTCCAATTCGAAATCAGTTTCTTCCTTAAAAGTGCCCTTGTCGTGTGCTTGTTTGCTCTTCCTTTGTGGTTTTCTCTTCATTTTCTTCATCGCTTTCTTGAACATACCCGCGGGCAACTTCACCAAGGCGAGAACGGCCAGATTGACCAAAGCGCAGGGGCAACAACAAACGGCTGCGCATTCAGCAGTAGTACCGCCGGCCACCTCAACGAATCGCCCATGATCAGTCATCAGCAAAGGCTGATTACGGCCGTTCCCAGGCTTCCAACTCAAATCCTCTCGTAACATTACTGCCGCAAGAACGGAATAGGTCAATTTTCTTTGAAATTCAACCTAAAGCCTTCCTAAACCGTCAAATTTTAGTGCTCCAAAGGCAGATCACCGGTAAAATAAAAATAAAATTTGACACCGGAAGGCTGGAAAAATTTCCAAGGACACTACGAGACAAAGCGCTTTAAAGATTTGAACAGATTCACTTAACATGCCAAAATGTTATGAAGTTTTGAACAAAATTCGGAGAATCCGAAATAACTGAGTCAAATAAATATTTTGAACGGAAATTGCTGAACCTATGTGAAAATGCATGATATTTCGAACGGAAATTGCTGAATCTACGGTTAAAAGCAGATATTTGCATGGTTGAACGGCCAGAATATCTATACTCCGTTTAGTACTCATGAAAAAATTCCAGAATGCTTGATTTGGGAAATTACGAAAAAGATTTGAGCTAACTTACAAGATATTGTCATAAAACAAACAAATTTAGCCATAAAACAAACAAATTTAGCCAGACCGGCTAAAAAGAATCACCTGATCTTTGAAGCGAGAAAGAAAAGATAACATTACAAATCATACCTAATCAAACGAAGCCAGAATCGGAGACGAGAGAGCTCGATCTCCAGATAATTTCAAGCCGAATTAAGCAAATTGAGAGAGAAAAGAAACCCGGAAGGAAGAGCACAAGAATCAAGGACGAGCGGTTCGCATGCCTTGAAAGAAGAAGATTGGAGAAAATTCGCTTCACAAACGAAATGAACACGGGTCCGTGTGAGCACCACTTGAATCTTCCTTGTTTCGTTCTGCTATAGTGTCGTCAGGAATCGGCGATTCCGTCTGTCGACGGAAGCTTCCTCTAAAAGGTTCAAATGTGTGTCAGAAGTACTTGCTTTTCTGCTCTTGACAGAAAGATATTCTGACCCTCATTCTGATTTGGTGACCGATCTCCACTCGGTACACGAGCGGAACAAAACCCGTTGACTAACAACGGTCCCACTTGGTATTGTATTACTTGAAAAATTATCTATATTATATTCCTATTAAATATTAAATAATAGGAGAAAGGCTATCATTCGTTTGTGCGTTCCCCATGCCAGAGAATTGTCGAAGGCTCTCGAGAGATAAATCTTAATTTATATTTTTTTTAATTTCAGGTTATCATTTTTATCATAATTAAGTTATTAATTAACAATAGAGTTATAATCGTCCAAGTGTGCTAATTCTGATTATGCAATTAGATTTTATGGGTGTTTTTATAATAGGATTAAGGTTTAAAATTTATAATAATTTATTGGGATATTAAAAAAATAATTATGATGTAAGTGGATGTAATTGAGTTAAGAGGTTTATTATATATTTAATGTGAAGGCAATGTGTAAAATAAAATATTTTCTAAATAGGAAATAAATATTGGCTATTAAAAAAAGAAAAGAGAAAAAATATGTTATGCATATTTAATTAGTTGTTCATATGACTTAATATAATTTCATGTAAAGTAATTAGAAGTAAAAAATATATATGTGAGTAAGATTTTTAATGTATAATATCAACTTCATATATATCTATATATATAGAAAAAAATGTTAAAATATTGTAACGTTGTATAGAATAAAATATCCAATGTAAATTATGAATAAAATATTTTAATATCAATTAATATTGACTTATAATTAAAATTATATTAATAACAACAAAAAATAGTTTGAGTCATTGATAAAATGACTAAATGTAATCTCTATAACATTCAAAAATACGATTTAAAGTGCAAAAAATTACACAACTTTTTGCCCTTTAAAATAAGTTTGCACCCTGGGAAGTCATGTTAGATCTGTGGTTAAAATGGATCTATGCTGGATTTTAAATTATTTTGATGATTTAAATATTTTTAAATAACAATATTTTAAATTATCAAATATTCTTGCAAATCACACATAAACCAATAAATCAATAGAACAATATAATTATGTAACATTTCCCAAATGTTGTAGATATTTTATTATTTACTTTACCGGGTAAGACTTGGAAATTCATGGTTGACTAAAAAGCCTAATGAACTTTGGTATTAATGGTTTATTTAATTTTATTTAAAATTCAGGTAAGACAAATCTATTTTGGAATGCACTGGAAAAGACACTAGATGAAAATTCTCACTTATTAGGCCATTAAGGACAATTATTTCCCTTTCAAGAGAAAATAATCTCAATTGGAAAAGGAGCCAAGGAAAGCATGAAGAAAAAGTTGGAGGCACCTTCCAACATAGAGGAAAAAAATTTGGTTGGACATGGAACAAGACATTTGCCAGGACATTGTTTGGTGGGTATTCTTGAGCTCGACATAGAACCAATGGAAACCCACGAATGGATTGAACAAATATGTAGATCTTTGGCTAGACTAAGTGGTCCTGAGGCCGGAAAGAAAGATTGATCATTTACACCATCATGGTAATGAGAAGGCTCGGGGGGAGATTGGACGTAGTTACCAATCTCGTGGTTGGGAGGAGTGATCATTGTCCATGTGGTTTTCCATATTATCTATACTGAACATATAAGTGTTTTTGTATTGTGGTTTCAAAAACTAAAATGTTATATGTTCATGTTGTAGTATCAGTGTGTTCTATGATTGTCTGAAATATAAAAATGAGTAATGGTTGCCAACAATATGAATAGTGAAAAGTATCATAAATTGATGATTATAGTACTCATTTGAATGGCAACACTAATATTAAATTTCATGGATTATCTAGATTAGATTTATATAAGTTCTAAAGAGAATACAAATGTGGTTAGTTTCTAACTCCGTGAACAAGGGTTTATTAGTCTGTAACAATCCAAGTTTCTATAGTAAGAGAAAGGAACAAAGGAAATTAAATGTCTGAAACCCAAGTAACAAAACCTAGAGAAAGAGGTTTTGCAAGAATTCGTTGAGACTAATAATATTATAAATTGTTGAGTAGAACACCAAGCACTAAGTAACTAACAGGTAATGCTCTGAGAACAGAGAAGTTAGATGTAAATTTAAAATGGTGTAGACCATAATTAGTTATGGGCCAAACCAGTTAACACCAGCATCCCAAAACTAGTTTTGGGCCTTTTCTCTAAAAAAATTACCAGCAAAATTCATTTTGCAGCTAATTAAAATAATCTTTAGCCCTAAACACAATATCCATAAAAAAGTGCTATTGATATCAAGATGTAGTTCTTTGAGGAACAAAAAGAATAAACCTTTTTAAGATGAAGTATCATTACATGCATAGGGAAGAAGAGTTTGTCTGAAACTATATAATCATAAGATTACCAAAAGCACTAGAATGGAAGTTACTTCGATACAACACATTAGAAAAGAAAACCCCATCATTTTCTTCAAGCCATTTGTTGTCTTGCAAGGAGGAATAATATTATACATACTTATACAACCCTAAAAGAAAACAAAATTTTTTGAAGATTGTTTTATTTTCAAATGGATGTATTTACTTGTAATACAAATGTCAAGAACCGCCATGGCCAAGTATAGAACTTAGGTAGTTTTTCCTTAATACCCAAATTTCAATATGGCCTAACGCCATCAAGAAGCATGCACAAAACAATGTAACCCTAACCCAACAACAATGTTATAGAAATTCCAGATAGAACTTCCAATAAACAGTCGAGAACAACCTGAGGAAAATAAAGAAACTGAATTAAAAACCTGTGACCAGAAGCTTCTTCAGTGGAGAGAGGTTGTGATCAGAACCAGGAGAAACAAGTTCAGGCTTTTACAAACCTATTTCACACACATTAAAATCCCATTACTATAATGTCTAATTAAAGCACAATACGGAAAAGTAATTGATAGTTGAAAATTTGATAAATTACATGTACAGTGTTTCGTCATACCTTGGAAAGGCAACCTGCAATTATGAGAAATACCTAGATTTTAAAACCCTGGAGTCTAATCAATTAAGGGTTAAAGAGTGTGTAGCAAAGAAAAAAAACAGGGCGAAGGTAGTCTAACATTGGTAAAAGAATGGTAGCCATACTGAGAACCTCTGGGTTGTAGTGGCCATACAAACACCGATGCATAAACTTGGCTAGGAAGAAGTCATGGTCTCGATACCCAAATCATAACAACAATAGACCAGTAAGAGAGCTAGACGTTACCTAATTGTTGGGAGCCCCGTTCAATTCCTACCTAGGTTTCGCAAAGTGAGGGAGCAAAAGAAAAAACACAGATGCAATGAGGGTTTGCAGCAGATGGAGGGAGCGGTTACACGAAAACCTAACGTCTCTTACCTCAACTATAGGATCATACCCTTGTACATCGGACAGTAAAAATCTAAATCCTCGTGTTGTAACATCCTAGTGATGACTCAGAATCCAACCAAAACCATCGATAAGCCTTAAGAATGGTTAGTATTATGGTCGAAAAAGGGTATGGTTGTAAAAACCCTGGTGAAAATTTCATGTAATAAAAGTTAATAAAGGAAAAATAATAACCACAGTTGATGGGACACTTATTCCAGGTTGAATGTTGGGCAAGACATCCTAGTGTGGGTGTTCATTTGGTTTATTATGGCTAAGGCAATGACTAAGGCTTTGGAAAGGCAAAATGGCATATTTGGCACATTTATTTATGAAAATAATGGAAATTAGGAGAAAAGGAAGGTGAAAGGTCACAGGTTGCATGAGAGGAGGAAAATGAAGGAAAATAATGGAAAATGAAGAAAATAGAGGCCTAATTGATAAAAAGGCTTCTAAGGATTAGTTTGTACCTTTTGTCAGTTCAGTTTTGGAGCTCTCTCTCTCTCTCACACATTCTTGGACACAGATTTTTCTTGGAGCACTTTGGCATTGGATCAAGAAAGGAAAAAAAGGCAGAAAGAAGGAAGAAGCAAGCAAGGAAGAGTGGGATCAAGCACCTACAACAGGATTATTTGAAGACATCGATTTGCACATATGTTTTCCTTACTAGATTTGGCATGCATGGTATTGCATGTGGTTCTTTGTTGTTATGGCATGGTTTTTGCCAGGTGTGATAATGTTTTCAGCCTAACCTTTCCATTTCCGGATAACCATGGTGTGATGGGGTTCTCATGTTTTGGTTGAGCTAGATTTTTTAATGGATTCGAAGCTGACTGAGGTGGATCTCCAAATGATAGAACACATGGCCTAGTAACCCCTGAACAAGGTTGTGGGTTGCAGTAAAGCCAGATTTTTTGTTTCCTTGGTGGGCCTAGGAATCCTTGACTAGTGAATGGAGGGATATACGGTAAATCTTAAAGGTGGTTATCCTTGATTAGGCCTAGGAATCCTTGTCATTGAATGGTGGGATATATGATAAATCCTAGAGGGTGGTGTCTCAGTTTAGGGCCTAGTGATCCCTAGATCGAACTGTGGATTGCGGTAAAGCCTGAGAGACTAAGAGATAGGAAAATTTCTCACGGTGTAGGTGGAGAAATATGATGGCATCCATTCTTGTTTGGCCTAATGATTAGGTTGAGATCATGGTAAATCCTGTTATTACATGTTTATTGTGTTGGCCTAGTGATTCAGGATGGATTACAGTAAAGCCAGGTTTCTATTAATGAGGGTGAGGTGGTTTAGCCTCGGGATGCCCTGGTTGGTTCTTTTGGTTTGAGTCCCACATTCATGCTTCGAATAGGGCACGGGGGCAAATGGCTGAAGAGAGGTTTGGCTCATCCATTCTATGGTCGGGTGGAGTGTGGTAGTCCCATCCTAGATTTGGATTTTGCATCATCAATATGAGGTTATTTCTACTTGTATTTCGATGAGTAGTATATTGGTTTATATGTGGATCATTGGCTGTGATTTCCTTGGTATTTATGTTGCTATTATGTTGGTTATGTATATGTTTTATGATAGTGGCTATGTATGACTCTCATCATGTTTTTACTTGTAAATGAATGAACAATGTATCTATGACCTAATAAATGATAATCCAACAAATGATATAAGGGAACAATGCTTCATGGCAATTCTCAAATAAGTATGAGATCCCTATGCTTGAATATGTTGTTTACATCTGTAGATTACATATTAGTGATATGTTTGACGAACTGTAGATTACATATTTGTGACATGTTTAATGAAATTCCTGTCACAGCTCTTAGGGGTCTGGTTAAGGGCTTGTTCAAGCATTTACATTTGCATCATTGTTTACTTGTTATATTTTTATTCTGAAGATGTTAATCAATTATGGGCAGTGACTTGGGCTCTGGACCTGAAAAAGTGGCTCAAATTTTAGGGATGTTGGCACAACACTGGGAGAAATAGTCCATGGATGTTGGTATGCCTTGGCATGAGAGAATCCAAAGACTCCTGTACTCTATTAGGTCCATATCATGGGAGCGTCCGAGGGTCAAGTGGTTTAAAACCTCAGTGGGACCCAGGGGCTAGCTATCTGAGTGGTTGGGATGCTTCCTAGGAGTCTTGTAGCTGATGTGGAAGGTCTGTATGCTATGTTTCCATCGATTCCACTTCCTTAAGGTCACATAGGAGGTTGAATCTAATCATAGTATCCTCTCATCACATGTTTACCCCGATTGGCTGGTTACTTGGGTAGATGTGGGAGGAGGGTGTTACAAAGTGGTATTAGAGCATGGTTCACCCCTTGGACTGGATGGGCGGTGTGTTGGTTATGCGTTCATGTATTTTGCACTTGTGGTAATCATTCTTGTGACCTATGTGCTTGTTGCATATGCATGGTGTCAGTCATGGTTGTAGTGATGTCGCCATGTGAAAGAGGATGTTCTTGCTATGAAGTGTGTTGTCATGAGTGTATGATTTGATACATATTTTTTATGCTTATGTATGGTCAGTGTACATTGGTATGGTTGATCCAAGGGATCAATTTAGTGCTAAAAATTCAAAGTGTGTGACAGATCTTGAAACCTCTATACCATTGGATATATCTCGACGATCTGAATCCAACGCAGTTTGAATCGTTCAAAACCAATATCGTATGATCCTGATATCGCGTTTTAATCAAATTCCCAAATAGGCAAAATTTTGCAGAATTGACAAGGTGACTATACATTTTGGGCCATGGCAGGCTTCCACTTGGCCTCTCCATATTGGTCCAAAAATGGTTGATTTTTATTGGCTCAGAATTTATTTTAATATTTGTGGTTTCGAATTTTTTAATATTAGTTTGGGTTGATTGTGTATTTGAAGGGCTCACATGAGCCAATAAGAGGCAGCCATGTGGCCTCTAGGGACAGGTGTAAAAGATTGTTAAGAGGCTCAAGCTTGCCATGGGAATCGAACTTAATACCAAGAAGTAAGCACCACAAGCCTCAACCAACGCGTTATTCATGTCGTTCTTACAACCTAAGGTTGTGGGTTGGATTTAAGGTGGAGCGCAACACATGTTTCGGGTACCATGGCCCTAGCCTATGGTCACATCCCTCAACTTAATGCACCGGAGCAAAGACCCATCGCAAAGAATCGTCGGCGGAGTGAAATGGGGTCACATGACCCCCCCCCCCATATAACCAAGAGCGCAAAATTGGATGGGGCCCAACCCCTAGGACTTAAAGCGGGGGCCAGCCCTAGGGCCTATGGCCCATAATATGACCAAGACCATCGAGGAATGGAGCATGTCAAGGATTAAAGTCCTCATCGCAAATTTATAACACCAACCCTAGGTTCTGCAAGGTTTCATATGACCCTTAATTAATTCATTGGGTGTCGGTCGACGGGGGCGGGCGGTTAGCCCCAACCCCTGGGCATGTGCCCCCATATGACTACATTTTTCAAAAATTGGGCGTTAGTGGACAAGTTAATTGTCCAACAATTTCAACTAATGGGCAAGATTATAGGTCAGGTTTGTGCACTAGTTCCAGGTTCGAGGCTCTTAGGCTAGATTTTGGTCGAATTGTAGGATGACTAGCTATGTAATTGGGGACAAACTTGTAACAAGCATAACTTTCTTAGTTTTGGGCCAAATGAGGTGCAGAAAGAACCCAGATGGGGGTTTTTGATAGTTTTGGATCCACCAGAGACATCTTTTTTCATTATGAACATTATAAAGCCATGAAAACACAAAGTTGAGCACTTAATGAAAGAGGTCCTACATTGGAAGCTAGATCAGGAGATGTAGCCCAGGAGAGGGGTGAACTCCTTTATCATGTTTGTTGTTATTATTAGAAAATTATATATTACAGAGAAATGGAACACATAAAATATATTGCAGAAATATAAACACAGAAAATGCATAAAATAAGAGAGACATAGATATACGTGGTTCACCCAATTTGGGCTACGTCCACGGAGAAACAGCCAATCCTTCCTTTTATATTATCTAGCAAAATGAAGAGATACAACCTACAACAGATCCGTTGTAATTCCCTCTTCACTCTCACACAATCTCCTCTCTCTTTCTCGCTCAGAATACAGATCTACATAGACGCAATACAATTCCCTCATATATAGCGAGGGGTTGCCTTCTAGGGAAAAAACCATAAATTAAACATAACTTCTACTGTCATATCTCCGCCTAATGAACGGCCCAGATTGACTACGAAATGACAAAATTTTACAAGGCAATTTTACATCTATTTTTAGCTTCGGGGGCGCTGCCCCTGATCCCTCGCCAAGGGGGGGTCTCCAAATAATTGTCGTCACCCCCCTTGGACCCCCGTGGTGGTGTACATTTTACGGGTAGCGTTGCCGCCACATTATGAACTGGGGTCTAGTGCGGCGATACCTCTGAATAAAGAAGATAATCAGGCTCCACACCCAACAATTATGTGTTTATGATATAGTATTTTGTCTCTATTTTTGCTATTAATTAAGTCTAAAAATCATGTTTATGTGTTTTGTAACTTGATCCATTACCCAAAATACATAAAATTTCATTTGAAATTTGTATTTAACCTTCAAGTTTCACTTTCAGATCATTTTGGTATCTGAGCATCAGGTTATTATGACGGTTTGGTTTTGTTTGCAAGTGTTTTTCTGATGCTTACAAGGTTGAAGCTTAAAAGAGGAGAAGGAGAACTTGTGGAGCCAAGATCTCAAATTCTTTCAAGGAGAACAAACACACCTCAAGCTTCAATAGTCATGGCACATGAAGAAGGTCCCGAAGGGATGTCTGAAGATGAAAGAATTTTCAGAAAATATTTCTTTGAGATGTCTGAAATGGTAAAGGTTCTTTATGAAGAGATAAATTCAAGGTTATATGGAGAGAGCTCAAAACCTCCAAAAGGAGATGGAGGAAAAGGAGACAACCCTCCAAAAGGAATGAAGGTAATGGTGACAAACCACCACCTTCACCTCCATCCTCATCCTCATCTTCATCCTCATCTTCGTCCACTTCTTCTACCCTTTCACAAACACCTCCAAATTCTCCAAAAGGACATGGTAAAACTCTTTTGCTTAAGCTTGATATAAAGTTTGAATTGCCTATGTATGATGGAGAGGTAGATGCTGAGAAATTAGATAATTGGATTCGTCAGATTGAAGTGTATTGCAGGATACAAAGAATCAAGGATGATGAGACCAAAATTTAGCTTGCTTCTCTTAGATTGGAAGGTGCAACACTTATTTGGTGGGAAGCCAAAACTCAAGAGGACATGAAGAAACATGGTAAGGTTTTATCCTCTTGGAATGATTTTTTTGTTGCAATAAGAAGGCAGTTTTATCCATTAGCATACATGCAAAAAGCTATCATGGATTGGCAAAACTTTAGGCAAGCTAAAGGTCAAAATGTGTAAAGCTATACTCAAGAATTTAGGAAAAGATCTTTGATTTTGGGTATAGATTTGTCCTCTCAAGACACTTTACTCAAATACATTGGAGGATTACATAGTTACTTAAGACACACCATTCTCATGTTTAACCCTACAAAACTAGATGAATTTTGTGTACATGCAACTCATTTAGAGGTAAGAGGGAAAAATGTTTCTGAAGAAACTAGTGAGAAGTCATTCAAGTCTAGAGAAAAAGGAAAAGGGAAGTTTGTTACACTAAAAAATGTCACCTTGACTACTTACAGTTAGTATGGCTCAAATCAACAGTCATGCTACCCTCTTAGGCAAGTCTCATGCCTCTGTTATCCATCTCAAACTCAAAGAAGAGAGAAAGTCTTGTAAAAACTATGTTTATCTCTGGGGTCGCAGGTTCTCTCTAGCCTTACCTGCGGGGACGCTGACCATGTTCACAAAATCTGCGTCCATGGACGCTCTGTATGTTAAGGGACAGGTGCGTCCCTCTGTAAAAGGCAAAATGCGCGAGTTTTATCTTGAAAAAGTTACTTGTGGTTACTTCTAGAACATTCTAGAGGTCGGTTTGATGAAATGGATGCGCCTCCAGTTGGTTCATGTATCTCTATTAAGGGGGAACTTATCCCATCAATAAGGGAGCTATCCCACCCAAAGAGGGGGATGATCCCATTGATAGTGGACCTGAATAACCTCTTTACAGCACCATAAATAAAGGCATTGAGCCAGAAGGAGAAGAGGTTGGAGCTATACATTTTCTTTGGGTAAATGCTGCAGGATTTAGGTCTTCCATTAGAGCCTTTGTGAGGAGAGATTGTCTTCACTTGATTCTACTTGGGAGAGGGTGAGCTTTGTCAAAGTAGAGGAAAACCCTTGATGGACCCTGGGAGGAACTTGCACAACACCAAGGCCAGGTTGTAAGAGTTTCTTTGTTTCGTTATTAATACAAACTGGTTTATTTTTCTCAATAGCTTGTGTTAATGAGTTATTTCATGTGTTCCTTGGTCTGCATGTTGAATATATGTTTTATTATATGAAATGCAAGTGCTTGGTAATTGTTTGATTGTTTGTGGTTGCAGGAATTGACTTGAAGGAGGAGCTCATCCGGATCGTCAAGAACGGACTTCAACAACAGCGTTTTGGAATAAGGTAAGCCTAAACACTTGTAGTTTTCATGTTGTAAAAGGTGTATTTAGAGAAAGATCACTCCATTTTGTCTTGTTTGTCATTAGAATGTCTTAGACTTCTAGGAAGGTCAGTCGTGTCCGCACCCTTGACAGATTCCGTGTGACAAATTGGCGACTCCTGTTCCTAGTTATCCTGGATATCCTCCTCCTGGGGCTGGTATTGTGACTCAGAGTTTTAGAGATCCTAACCGGCAGTTACCGTTTATTGCGACTTTAGATTTACCCGACTTGACGCGCCTAACGAACGATCCAATTCAATATCTTCAGTTCTGGCCGCCAATGCCAAATAAGTTGCCCAGCGATATACCCAAGTTCGAAGGTAAGTCTGGAGAGGATCCGTCTAATCACGTGATGACTTACCACCTCTGGTGTGCATCAAATTCCATCTCAGATGATTCCATCCGCTTACGTCTTTTCCAGCGTACACTCATTGGTCTCGCAGCCAAGTGGTACATTGAGTTACCACGGGCCTCTTTTTACAACTTTAGCCAGTTAGCTACCTCGTTCTTAACTCATTTTCAGTTACCAGTCAGATACGATAATGGTACAGAATTATTAACTTCGCTAAAACAATCGACATCCACGTACATTTCTGATCACATTCATGAGTGGAGACGTCGAAGAAGATTAGTGAAAGTTTTTATCCCGGACCAAATCTTAGCTGAATGGTTTGTCAAATCATTATTACCAAGAATTACTGAAGATGTAGCTAAGGCCGGAGTAGTCACTGAGGAGCAAGTCATTGCTCAGGCACAATACCTTGACTTAGTTTACACTCAGTCGGGTACGTTACATGAGAAAATTCCGGATCTTCCGAAGTCAAGCCAAATCGCTGCTGCTCCTTCGGGATCTCATGCCGCTGATGGTATTATTGGTATCGTGACTACGAAGAGTAAGAAGAAGTCTTCCAAGGCCTCCAATACTCCAATTATCACTTTGCCTGATTCTCCGACAGGAGAGTCTTCTCCTCCTGAACTTACCGCCGACATTCACGCTGTAGAGTCATCTACGGCCAAATCAAAAAACGGTGGAAAGAAGAAAGGAAAGAAGAAGGCTAAAGCAGACAAGGCTCCAAAGGAGAAAACGGAAAAGTCGGAAACCAATGACGAAAAACGCAAACCTCGATATCCTTGTCTTATTTGTGAAGAAGATCATTTTACGAGAGACTGCCCTCATCGGGCCGAGGTAGTGAAAATAGTCAAAGGTTCTCCCACTCCTGCTGTGTTAAAAAATCCATTTCCAGAGCAGGAGAATAAGATGATAGGTTCTTCTTCGAATGCCAGTGAAGAACCCATTTTGATGATGTCTCATGTCAGGATTGCGACTCGATCGCAAGATTATGGTAGTAAGGCTCCTGTTGATGGTAAGGAAGCAGAATCTTCTCACTCTAACCCATCAACCTCAGCTCCTGGTTCCGATCCACTACAGATCGAAAAACCTAACCCAGACTTAGTGATTAAGCCGCCCGCCAAGGGTGTACTTCGAAGGTCTGCTTTCAATCCACATGCGAGAGCAGCCCAGAATTACAACATTGTTGAAGACTTAGCTGTTTCACCTTCAGCAATGTCGGCACTCGAAGTGCTGCAATCATGTCCAGCGCAACGAAAATTGCTTTTGTCGGCTATTGGAGCTGTCGATGTTCAGGACCCGAACCTAATGATCTTTGATCTAGAAAGTAGTACACCGCGTCTCCCCCATCAAATGGCTTTCCAAATTCCAGTGATAGTCAAAAACAGGCCTATTCATCGGACTGTGATTGATGAGGGAGCTTCTACGTGTATTATGTCGATTCAATGTTGGAGATCGCTTGGTTCTCCTTCGTTGAACCAATCCCCCACCATCCTTAAGGCCTTTGATGGCCGTGGGTTCCGTCCGTTTGGTATTCTACAAGAATTGCCTATAGGGGTCGAAGGTAAAACCGTTAGTCTGGATGTGGAAGTGGTTGATGCCCCTCTAGACTACAACCTTCTTTTGGGTCGAAGTTGGTCATATGCTATGACAGCGGTCGTTTCATCGGTCTTCAGAGTCATTAAGTTTCCACATAACGGTAAGATCGTGACTATTGATCAGCTGACATACTTTTCATCCGACCCAACCTCTTTAGAAACTATCCAGCATGTTGGTAAAACGACAATCCCTTATAGGGACATTGGTGTAGGTTTAGTTAAGGATTCCGGTTTACTGGGAACTTTTCCTCTCCCTCCACTCAATGCAGACCCTTCGTTTGCAACAATTCATATGATCACGTCAGAAAACATTATTTATGATGATCCTTGGTATGTTCCATCTGACTCTGAGCTAGACTCACTCGGTGATGTTATGCCGTTGAGTCCGTATGAGATTGCTTATGAAGCTCTTATGTCTTTTACCGATTTCCATTCAACCGAACCCGACCAAATGAATGTGGTCAGTGAAGAGTCACTTTTCACCTCACCCTTAGAACGGATAACGTTTCCCGAAGAAGTGTCATCTGACGAACAACTTCGCGAAATCCTAAGTGTAGATGATCTACCATGGGAAGATCTCCATCACAGATCTTCGTTTTTACCTAAGGATGATGCATTTGAAAATGATTTTTCATCTATCTTTACCGCTGAATATGTCAAAGACGCTCAGGATCCAACGAAACATTCTGATTCAGAGCTGAATTTAGGGAATATTTCTCGTACTATTCCCATTGATATTTCAGTGAAGCCCGGAATCGAGGAGAACATTCATATAGGTGCCGCATGTACTGAAGAAGAAATCCAAACTTACAAGGCCCTATTCCAAGAATTCCGCGACGTGTTTGCCTGGTCTTACGAGGAAATGCCGGGAATTGATCCTGCCATTGTTGTTCATGAAATCAAAACCTACCCGGATGCTAAACCCATTCGGCAACGGTTGCGTCAGATTCACCCTCGAAAAGCGGCTGCGATTAAAGCAGAAGTCGAAAAGCTGTTGAAAGCAGGTTTCATTTATCCGATCCCGTTAACGGATTGGGTATCGAATATTGTTCCCGTCAATAAAAAACAAGGAACAATAAGAATCTGTATCGACTATAGGGATATCAATCGAGCTTGTCCAAAAGACAACTATCCTACGCCTTATATCGATCAAATTATTGATGATTGTGCCGGAAGTGAGATGTTTTCCTTCATGGATGGTTTCTCAGGCTATAATCAAATCAATATTCTACCTGCCGATCAACCAAAAACGGCATTCATTTGTCCATGGGGGACATTTGCTTATTGCAAATTACCTTTTGGGCTTAAGAATGCCGGCGCTACTTTTCAACGGGCGATGTCTTATGCATTTCATGACATCAAGCACATTGTGCAACCCTATCTCGATGATTTGCCTGCTCATTCTTTACAACGAGCTGATCACCTTGTCCACCTACGAGCAATCTTTATGAGGTGTAGGCATTATCGAATTCGGTTGAATCCCCACAAGTGTGTTTTCTGTATAGAAACAGGTCGATTGCTGGGATTTGTTGTTTCAAAAGCCGGCATTCGCGTCGATCCCTCGAAAGTCGAGGCTATCATCAAATTGCCTCCTCCTTCGAGTTTGCGCCAACTCCAAAGTTTGCAAGGGAAAGCGAACTTTTTACGCCGATTCATCCCAAACTACGCCGAGGTCACTAAAGGTTTTACACGGTTGTTGAAACAGAACGCACAATTCTTTTGGGACGAGATTGCCCAACAATCTTTTGATGCATTAAAACACGCGTTGACCCATGCACCGTTATTGCATCCTCCCAACTACAACCAGGACTACTTCTTATACCTCGCAGCTTCGCATTCCACCATTGGAATGGTGTTAGTTCAAGAAGATGAATTCAAAGCAGAGCATGTGATATATTATCTTAGTAGAACCTTAAATCCCACTGAGTTAAAATATTCGCATGTGGAGAAATTGGCCCTGGCAGCCGTTCAAGCTGTCCAGCGTTTTCGTCACTACATTCTTCTCCGCAAGACTACAGTTATTTCGGATTGCAACCCTATGATTTATATTTTGACAAAACAACTGCTAGGGGGCAAGTACTCTAAATGGATTGTTATCCTGCAAGAGTTCGACTTGGAGTTCGAGAAGTCCAAGTCTAAGAAATCTTTAGTTTTTGCGGAATTGATGTGTGATTTCCCGAGTGCTGACACAGAGACTGTGGCAGAGGAGTCCATTGCGGACGAATCTTTGTTTCTTATTAGCACTTTAGATCCGTGGTATGGGGATATAATCATCTATCTCCAAACCCAAACCTTTCGGCCTGAAGCTTCCAAGGAAGACCGTCGAAAAATTCGGTTTCGATCCCAGCAATACAGAATTATTGGAGATACACTTTATCGCCGGGGGGCAGACTTAGTTTTTCGACGTTGTTTAACTCACGAAGAGGCTGAGAGAGTTTTGAATGATTGTCACTCTGGAGCATGTGGCGGTCATATGTCTGGGTATGCCACAGCTCAGAAGGTGTTGCGCGCTGGCTATTTCTGGCCGTCTATGTTTAAAGATTGTATCCTTGCTGTCAGAACATGCCACAACTGTCAAGTGTTTGATCGAAAGATGCGCGCTCCACCTGCTCCTCTCCACCCTATAATTGCCGCTGGTCCATTCGCCAAATGGGGCATTGACTTTATTACTTGTAACCCTCACTCGGCCGGGGGGCATGCGTATATCATCCTCGCGGTTGATTATTTTACAAAATGGGCCGAGGCGATGCCTACATTCGACGCAAGCGGCAAGACAGCTGCAGTTTTCGTATTCAATCATATCATAACTAGGTTTGGTGTCCCACAAGCAATCATTACTGACCATGGGAGCCATTTTCGAAACGTCATGATGACTGAGCTTACAAGCCAGCTTGGTTTGCGCCACGATAGCTCTACTCCTTATTATCCGCAAGCCAACGGTTTGGTTGAGTCAATCAACAAAGTTCTAGTCATCATGATTCGACGGATCATTGGTATCCATCGAACGAATTGGCATAACATGTTATTTTCGGCGCTATGGGCATATCGAACTTCAGTGAAAAATTCAACAGGTTTCACCCCTTTCCAGCTAGTTTATGGCTTAGAAGCTGTGTTACCTATTGAATGCGAAATCCCATCACTTCAAATGGCTGTCGAATTACTTCCAGCTACTTCCGAAGAGGAGAAACGGTTATTATACTTGGCTAAATTAGATGAGACTCGACGTGACGCTACTTTAGCTATCGAGACTCACGCGAAACGAATGAAAGCTCAGTACGATAAAAATGTAACCCCTCGAAGTTTTTCGGAAGGAGACCTAGTACTATTATATGATCAAGCTAACGATAAGCTAGGTGCCGGAAAATTCGTTCCCATGTGGCATGGGCCCTACATTGTAAAGCGAAAGCTAGCAAAAGGGGCTTATGAGTTAGTTGATTTTGATGGGGACTCTTTGGGTAAACCCAGAAATGGACTTTACCTAAAGAGGTATTATGCTTAAAATGATGGGTATGGAGAAATTTTTAGATAGGTTAGATTTCCTTTCTAGCTAGCAAGTGTGTTAGTTTAGTCAGTGTGCTTAGCTTAGCGAGTGTGGTTTTTCGTCATTATTCTGGCTTATCTTGGTTTTACTCTTGATATTGTAGATGTCGACGCCTCTCCAAACATACATTGGATTTGCTGATGGTGCTTGTCGTAATACACGGAATATCTCTTCCGCAGCTTGGGTTATCTATTCGCCCTCTGACGAGTTAGTTTCTATGCATGGGGTAAGCCTCGGTCAAACAACGAATAACATTGCAGAATACAGTGCAGTGGTTGAATTATTATCCGAATCTATTTCATTTGGAATTCGACGTTTGATAGTGAGGTTAGATTCTGAACTTGTTGTATTACAGCTTAATAGAGTTTATGCCATTAGAAATCCTGTGTTATTAAGGTTGTTTTTGAGAGTGCGTCTCTTGGAACGTGAATTTGATTACATTGAATATCAACATATTCCAAGGTCTTTGAATACATTAGCAGATGCAATTGCTTCTCGAATGTTGGACAGACATTTACGATAATCATGCAAGTAAATTTAAAAACATTTCATCACATATGTTAAACAAGATAAGCCGGTAATAGTGATATATATAGATAGAAGTGTGTCAAAAAATATATACATCGTCTTCGATCATAGGTTTAAAACACCTTATGATCGGCAAAATGATAGTACAAAAAGTCAAAAATGTCACATGTGACTACAAAAGTGACTAGTCAATCACTGGTGGTGCTCTCTGTACGACACCACTGCGCGGGCTACCTTACGAAAAATCTCCTAAACGGTCCAGGGACCGCGACTACGAAGCGCTGAAGCCTGATAGGAATGTCGTCCATAGTAGTCTCAGGTATATCTGCCGTGAGACGCTCTAGATCATGCTCCAACTCAGCTAGTACTTCTGCTGTCGCATCCTGTGGGGCCGGTACCGGTGCAGCTGGATGTAGTCTATCATAAGGCCGGAGGTTGGCTGGACGCTGTGGACCAACATCTGCATTTTGAAAAAAGTTTACTATTAATTTTGAGACGATATATATAAAAAATACAAAAAATACATAACTAGAAAACTTGTGAAAATAAAAAGTACCTCTGTCGTCCCATTGTTCTCCCTGTGGAAGAACCATGTCCGGATCACCTCTGAAATCCATTCCGGCATACGGAAAGTCCTGTATCACAAAAAGCTGGCCCTCTAACCAGTCAAAATAACTATCTGAGAATCGAACTACTGTCGCGCCCTCGTCAGGATGCCGGGCCATCACCGCAACCCATCGTATCAGCTTTGGCTGCTGGGGACCCAAGATATCAACAGTGAGTTGCTGAGGGATCAGCATTGGAATTCTCTCCAAGGCAAAGCTCACGACTATAGGCCCATATCCAAAAGTCTTTAGTCGTCCGTTCTTTGCCTTGGTCAGTTGGCTCTTCATATGAGCCGACACAGCTTCACACCAGTTGAAAATGGTGCCTTGGTAACAGTCAATTGCCATCCGCATTTGGGATCCGGAAGCAATGTGTAAAGCGGCCGCGCCGCAAATTCTGGTAACCGTGAATGCTATGACTTTGAGTTCCGGTAGAGTGATGTGTTTTATCTCTATGCCTTTTGAATGGTGAGCCCCACGTGTGCACCAATCCTCGCGGAGACTATCAAGGGATTGGCCACCCGGCCTAGTCCCCGCAAGACTGAGTTGCTCACCTCTGTTTGGCAAGCCAGTGAGAAAGTATACATCCGAGGGCTCTATCTCGAGCTGGTGCCCTCCTATGTAAAAGCATTGTTCTTGTACGTTCCATCGCTCAACCAGCCATTCCAAGAATCTTACCTGGCCCCTCATGCCCGGTATGGTCCAATATTTGTATAATCCGCATGCTCTTAGGGCATCCAGGGAAGGTTGATGATTTATTGCAGCTTCATCTTCCTCTACATGCTCTCTTTCTCTCCAGTCTAACATGATTAATGCCCTGCATATCAAAAATAGCAATTAGAAATTAATTTGGGAATTTTTGGTGGTTTTTTGAGAGAGTTGGGGTTTTGAAATGCGCGTTTCTCGGAGGACGCACCCCGGCTTTGTAGCACAGGGCGCCCGGACGCAGCTGGCCTGAAGGCGGGCTGCGTCTTCCGACCGTTTTCCCGTATGAGAAAAAGTCGGGGGACGCAGGTCACCCGAAGGGCACCTGCGTCCGCCGAGAGGCGCATTCCAAAACCAAAACCCCCCAAAAAATGAAACTAAAACCTAAAAATTGATTCTAAACGGATAGAAATGCAGAGTAGGATGTGTAAAATACCTGGATGAGACGGCGTTCGATTCCGACGGTCAGATTTTCCGCAGCAACCACGGGAAGTTTCTTGTCAAAAGCTCCTTTTTCAACCTCAACAGTGAAACGGTAAAAATGACATGGTAAAAGGTCTTTTTATAGGTTTTTTGGATGAATTAGTTCATTTTTTACCATGAAAAGATGTTTTTGAATGTATTTTTGCCTATTTTAAACAGGTATGAGTAATGTGTTGCTTTTGTGCAGGACAAAGGGATTTCGAGGGAAATTGTAATTTTTCACAAACAAAAATATCAGAGTCATCTTTTAAGCCCTTTTCTGACTCCTAAAACATGAAAAGATCGCCGAGTGTTTCTTTTTCACTCGTTAAAACGGAATTAAAAGACGGTCCCCTTTTAGCTCTTTTCTGACCGCAAAATCAGGAAAAGATTGCCGGGTTTTTGTCGTTTCAAACTCGATAAGGAAATAAAACGACGTGTCCTTGATCGCTTTTTACTTTTCAGGTTGACGACACTATTATGAAAGTACTCCTTGGTCGCAAGATCAAGCGGTTCCCCCAGGTATTATTTTATACTTTTTCGGGCTTGAGGGACACAAATATACGAAAAAGTTCAACGTGGAGTCTCCTTTAGTTTTTTCAGACTCTCTAAAATTGAAAAACGCCGAGTTTCTCCTATACTGGGCTCGTTAAACTTTTACAGTAGAGGACCTGTTCAATTACAAACAGGAACGAACCACTCCTTCCTAGGGTTCGAATTTAAACTAGGTTGGACTCGTCCGAAGGATGAGCTTATAATCAAGCATATGTTATCCTCCTCAAGCTTGTTAAAAATAAAGAGGTACTTGCCAGAAATGGTGGGGGAAAAGAGAGAAGAATGAACCTGTTTGTCACCTTTTGTCTCAGAAGAAACTTTATTACCACTCTTGAACACGACACTTTTCATTCACCTGGGTTGGGAAATCTTTTACCTCACAGTTGACCAAATCACTTTGAAAGTCTTTAACCGGGTTTCGGGGATTAACTTTGAGTTATTCGTCACCAAGCCATCTGTCATGTCGTTATGTGTTCAAGAGGTCTGCAAGCAAAAACTTTCATCTGCAAAATACTTGTCATCCATTTGACCATCCCTGAGTCAGTCCTTACAGCAACATTTCTTCAACTTGAACAATGATTTCGTGTTGTGGGCTTGCCTGCAACGGGTCGCTTTCTATCGACATCGACACATTATCTAGAAAGATGACTTAGGAATCGACAGTACCTTGAAGTCTGCATGCATCAATGGCAGGTTTCTCGCCTTTGACGTCAGTTTACATCATTGACTTTCGATCAGAGGATTCCGTGAAGTGTTCGACATCAAAACATCTATTCACATTTCACGGGTTGTGCTTGGTACTTTGAGAACCATTGACATTACTGGTGGTTTCTCTCACGCTTGTTAACAGTTTACATCATTGACTGGTAATCAAGTGGTTTCTACCATGTTCGACATCGAATCATTTAATCACATGGCTAGAATCGTACCAATTCGGGAAGTAGAAGTGAAGACCCTGGATCTAGTTTCTACCATCCAGGCTGCGAGGAGTTTTGTATTCATTATCTATGTAGACTAATCATAAACAGATGGCTGCGTCCATACTGTGTCTACAAAAGTCTATAAAAATGATGTACTGCAAGATCATTCCTGTATCAGAATAGTTAGTCCATTAGTTAAAGTTTTGAATCTGAGTATGGGAATGCCTACCTCAGTGATGATATAATCTTATCCATGTATTTTGTGTTGAAAATTGCAGGTTCCAACCAGGCCATCCACAAGGCAATCCTTGAAATGATAAAGCGCTTCACCCTTCCTAGAATTACAAAACCCTATTCTATTCCAGGCTTCGCACTTTAGGGGGCAATCTGTTACACTAAAAAATGTCACCTTGACTACTTACAGTTAGTATGGCTCAAATCAACAGTCATGCTACCCTCTTAGGCAAGTCTCATGCCTCTGTTATCCATCTCAAACTCAAAGAAGAGAGAAAGTCTTGTAAAAACTATGTTTATCTCTGGGGTCGCAGGTTCTCTCTAGCCTTACCTGCGGGGACGCTGACCATGTTCACAAAATCTGCGTCCATGGACGCTCTGTATGTTAAGGGACAGGTGCGTCCCTCTGTAAAAGGCAAAATGCGCGAGTTTTATCTTGAAAAAGTTACTTGTGGTTACTTCTAGAACATTCTAGAGGTCGGTTTGATGAAATGGATGCGCCTCCAGTTGGTTCATGTATCTCTATTAAGGGGGAACTTATCCCATCAATAAGGGAGCTATCCCACCCAAAGAGGGGGATGATCCCATTGATAGTGGACCTGAATAACCTCTTTACAGCACTATAAATAAAGGCATTGAGCCAGAAGGAGAAGAGGTTGGAGCTATACATTTTCTTTGGGTAAATGCTGCAGGATTTAGGTCTTCCATTAGAGCCTTTGTGAGGAGAGATTGTCTTCACTTGATTCTACTTGGGAGAGGGTGAGCTTTGTCAAAGTAGAGGAAAACCCTTGATGGACCCTGGGAGGAACTTGCACAACACCAAGGCCAGGTTGTAAGAGTTTCTTTGTTTCGTTATTAATACAAACTGGTTTATTTTTCTCAATAGCTTGTGTTAATGAGTTATTTCATGTGTTCCTTGGTCTGCATGTTGAATATATGTTTTATTATATGAAATGCAAGTGCTTGGTAATTGTTTGATTGTTTGTGGTTGCAGGAATTGACTTGAAGGAGGAGCTCATCCGGATCGTTAAGAACGGACTTCAACAACAGCGTTTTGGAATAAGGTAAGCCTAAACACTTGTAGTTTTCATGTTGTAAAAGGTGTATTTAGAGAAAGATCACTCCATTTTGTCTTGTTTGTCATTAGAATGTCTTAGACTTCTAGGAAGGTCAGTCGTGTCCGCACCCTTGACAGATTCCGTGTGACAAAGTTTAAAGGCAAGGATAATAAGAATGTTTCAGTCAAGAAAGGAGGATAAAAACTCACATGTAAACATTGTTATAAAGAATGTCATGATGAAGACTACTATTGGAAACTTCATCCTGAGATGAGACCCAAAAAGTTTAATAACAAGGAGAAATAAAAGATTGTTGCAACTACACAACAAGATCTAGGATATGATTCCAAAGATGAAAGAAAAATCATAGTCATGGGATTGAAAGGTAAGGATTCAATTGCAAGTACTAGTTCTTCTATCAAACCCATTGAAACTCAAAATGAAAGAGAAAGAATAGAGTTGTTCCATATTAGAATCATCACAAAACATAACAAGGTAGATACTTTGTTTGATAGTGGTTCACAAGCAAACCTCATTTCAGAAGACATTGTCAAGAAACTAAATTTGGAAACCATTCCTCATCCTAAACCTTATCCTTTGGGTTGGGTATATGACAATTGCAAGTTGCAAGTGATAAGAAAATGCATACTTAGATTTTGTATCACTGAAATTTTATTGATGAGGTAGAACTTGATATGGTACCACTTGACATTTGTGGGATTTTTTTGGGAAGCCCATACTTATATGACAGGAAAGCCATCTTTCATCTCCATGAGAACAAGTATCACTTGTTTAAATATGGGATTGAGTACATTATTAGAGAACATAGCAAGAAGTTGAATTTATCTCTTGTGAATGTTGGACAAATGAAGAGGTTTATAAATGCTAGTTAGAATTTTACATTGTTGATGATTAAACATAAAGATGTCGATGAATATGAAGCCTTTCAAGGATATGAATGAAGTTTGAAATATGATTTCATTGAGGTTGCTAATCCATGGGATAAGATGTTTTAGGAGTCTAACATGTTTCCTCCTAAAAGAGGAAAACAATGTGAAGTGCAATTACAACATGTTGCATCATTGTTGAACATTGGTATGAAGAATATGCAGTGTTAAAGAATGCAAGGGTCAAAAAGCAAATGCAAAATCTTTTTGACAAATAGGACATTCGTTCTAAAATATCTTCTTGTGGGTTTCATAATGTTTTTTCCTTAAAGAGAGGCACGACGATAGTGTTCAAATTTGGTGAAGAGTCAAGCCAAGTACAAGGTTGAACATGATAAGCATTGTATTGACCACAATTTTCAAGTTAGAAATGGAGTAAGGCTTTTCATTAGCAAAGAAAAGCTTCAAAGAGAAAATAACTCGAAATTGGGTAAGTCTTCTTTGATTGAATACATTGCAGCAAGGTCCTATCCTTGACAGAGAAACAAGAACTTCAAGAAGAAGGAACGAGAAGCACCTTCATATGGGGTTCCAAGGTACAAATTCAGGCAAAGCCAAATGGATTGAGAAGGGAAAGGTGATGGAACTATACCCTCATCTATTTTTTGACTGAAAAGGAGCTTTTGGAGGTCCAAAAGCTTCCAATGGGGAGGAGTGATCCAAGGGATCAATTTAGTGCTCAAAATTCAAAGTGTGTGATAGAGCTCAAATCCTATACCATTGGATAAATCTCGACAATTTGAATCTAACACAACTTGAATTGTTTAAAAACGATATCGTATGCTCCCGATATCTCATTCTGATTGAATTCCCAAATAGGTACAAAATTGTAGAATTGATAGGGTGATTGTACATTTTGGGACAGTGGCAGGCTACCACTTGGCCTCTCCATATTGGTCCAAAAATGGTTGATTTTGATTGGCTCAAAATTTATTTTAATAGTTGTGGGTTCAAATTTTTTAATATTAATTTGGGTTGCCTATGTATTTGAAGTGCCAATGTTGGGAGGCCACGTGCGCCAATAGGAGGTATCCACATGGCCTTCAGGGACAAGTGTAAAAAATTATTAAGGGGCCAAGCTACCCATGAGAATCAAACTCAAGACCAAGCATCAAGCACCACGGGCCTCAACCAACGCATTATTCATATGATTCTTAATAACCTAAGGTCGCGGGTTTAATTTAAGGTGGAGTGCAACACACATTTTGGGTTGAGTCGGGGCTAAGCCCCAACCCTAGTCTCTGCGCCCTAGAATCAAGGGGAGGGACTGTGGGCTAGGGGCTTAGCCCCAGCGCCATGGTCACAACCCTCAACTCAATGCACCAGAGAAAATACCCATCATGGAGAACAGTCAGCGGAGTGGAATGGGGGCCAACCTAGATAACATGGCCCCCCCATATAGCCAAGAGTGCGGTATTAGATGGGGGCCAACCCCTAGGACACAGGGCTGGGGCTAGCCCCAGGGCCTATGACCTACAATAAGACCAAGACCATCGGGGAATGGAGCACGTAAGGGATTAAAGCCCTCAACACAAATTTATAGCACCAACACCAGGTTTTACGGGGTTTCATATAACCCTTAATTAATTCGTTGGGGGTCAGCCGACAGGGGAAATTGAGGCCACCTAACCAGTTTTATGTGGTTGTAACTTGCTTATATATTAATGAAAATGGAGGGATAAACCAAGCTTACAAAAAAAAAAAACTTAGTTAACTAATACAAGTTTTCATAAGATGTGGAATCACAATTATATTCCCAATTTAATTTAAGGACAAAATTAAATTAGGACTTTCCTTATGCTATTTTTAACATTTCTTGTTGCAATTTTCAACACTCCCTCTAAACAAGAAAGGGATTCACATCTATCCCAATCTAGTAACTTTGGAATTTTATGCATGCAACTCTTGTCACTGTTGTTGTTGCTACTGCAACATATGCAATAAAAAAAAACATCCAAACAAAATAAACTGTATCAACGGTGTCTGCAATTGTCTACTAGGAAAATTGTGTTGCTGCTAACTCTGCTACTGAGCCTCCTGCTCTACTATCAAAACTGCTTTGCACTCCCCAGTATCTTACTGACACTGATCCTCCTGCTACTGAATATTGTGGGCCCCCATAGCAAGGAAATGATCCATGAGACAAAAAACACCTCAATGGATCTTGCTCAAATTCTGCACTCTTGGGACTATTGCTTCACATCGCCCCACCTCTCACTTAGAGTTATGGTTGCATGTGCTCCCTATACCCACTTGGCTTGAAATTTTTCCCTACCAAAGGTCTTTGCTTGAGTGGATGTCTCCACTCGGCCTCCCCTCTGCTTCTCCAATTGTGGTTATTCCACAACTTGCTGAGGCTGCTTATGAGGTTTCATGTTTAGAGGTAATTCATGCTCCCTCTCAACCACCAAGCTCTAACCTTTGCCTTGATCCTCAAGGATTTGCATGCATCTTGTACCTCAAGTGCATACAAGTTATTTACTCGCACACATATATGTTTCACCTTTCCCATGACGATGTGTCTAAGGAAAAATTTCCCTTTGCTAAATACCACATCGTAGCCACAGTCTTCAAGTATCGCAATGGAAACAAGATTATTATTTAGTCTTGGAACAAACATCACATTTGAGAGTCTAAGAGGGGAGCCATACTCCCTTTGAAAAGTATTTTATCGATACCTGTCACGCTATACCTCCCATCATCTCCAAACTCTATTTTATGCTTGAGGTCTTTCTCCTCCAAGTCACTGGAGAGATCTTTATTCCTTATCATATGGAACAAGGCACCACTATTGAGATACCATATGCTTCCCATTACAATGCTTTCCATAGTACATGAAATGAGAGTAAAGTCAAGTTTGAATTGTAAATCTAGAGCTTCACCTACTGCTACTACTACAGGATCCTTCTTGATTGTTTTCCTTTATGGACATTTCGTGGCATAGTGCTTGAACTCGTGACAATGAAAACACTTGATGTTGGAAAAGTTTTTCTTCTTGCCCTCTTCACCTTGGGACTGATTTCCCTTGGATTTCTTTTCTTTGCTAACTAATGCAAAGTCCTATTCCAATTCTTTGGATGAGGTCCCATCTCTGATGTTCCGCCAAATCTCTTCTTGCACCAAGTCAGACCACAAACGCCCCCACTCTGATAACTTCTCCCTCCAAATCCTTGGCATTGGAACCTGACAATATTGGCTGTTAGTAAAGACATGGGAAGTGGTTCTCGATGCGGCCAAGGAATCCATCCTGTTTTTTCATTTGGAATTTCATCTTTTGGAAATCCTGTTTGTAATTAGGGGAGTCCTACACTGTTGTCGCCATGCTCACTAAAATTTGCTTTAGGGCCTTGCCCAAGAGGCTTTTCATAATCTAATATAAATACAGGGTCTATTTGAACTAGACCACTCGCCCTCGAGTATGCCCAAGGTCTGACACCATCGTGCACTAATCCTCCATCTCTATCTTTGTCACACTCGCCTGGTGGTTCTGGCCGACTTCCCATTCCTCAATCAAACTTCTAATCTCTTCATTGGTCCCCTCTCGGTATGCATTGGACGCTTCATTAATGAGGTTGGAGACCGGTTTCTTGACGTATTAGTTAACTAAGTTAATTTGACTTAGTTGGCTAAATTAACTCAAGTTAAGGGTCTAACTAGAGTCATGTAAAGTGTCTCCTACATTATAGGAGCGTTGGATGAGTTTATTGTAAGTTGTAATTAATTAATTCAGTCTAACTGAGTTAAAGTAAGTTAAACTAGTTCCAACTGTTAGAGGAACTAGTGGGAGGTCTAGTAGTGTGGTGCTACCTACAATGGAGTGTGGTGTTGCCTGAAGTGATCAACCAGTAAATTGATGATGCACTCATAAATAACGCATGCATGTCAGATCAGAGAAAGATCGAGTTGAGATTGAAGTTCAGGGACAGTGTACTATCAGTTATATAATCATTCGAATTGTAAAAGTGGTGCATGCAGTCAGAGGAAGAGCCTAAAGGAACTACACAATCCAAAGAATAAAAATTCCCATTAAATAGGGGTCTAATTCCTCATTGAACAGCACAAGGATATAAAGACTTGGGAAAGAAAAAAATTGGTTAAGTATTGACCAGAGCTTGTGTTAGGAAGTAGTGAGATAGATAGAGATAGTGCAGAGGTTGCTCGGGCTTCAGAAAAGCATTGTAATCTTCTCATATTTTCTTACTAATGCAAGATAAAGATAGCAGGGGTTTTCAGTTGTGGCTTTCCCCAGGAAATCATTGTGTAATGTGTTGAATGAAATCTTTCTCTTGTATGCTTCGTGATTTCGTGATCGTTTAATTGTTTTTGCTGATGAGTAGAGTAGATTCAAGTTTATTGTTTTAGCATATTATAATTAGAAATTTGAATCTACAAGGAATTTTGACATGGTATCAAAGCTAGATTGATTGGAAAATGGATTAGGGGCAAAAATTTGCTCAAAAATCAAAGTGCTCAGAATCTCTCAAAATGTGAACGACCGAATCATGCTTGATGATAAGATCCTAACGCACCTCGTTTCACTCAAAACGGAGTTCGTATGAGAAAGTTAGAGCCCGTTGTCTGTTTTCTCAAACAGGCAAAACTTTGTGACTGGGATGCTGACTAGGCATCCGTATAGCCTAGTTAGAAAAAAATATTTTTCTAGGGAATATTCCCATTAGAGGCTCAATCGGTTGCAACAAGTTTCAGCATTGGATTGGTCTATAGCAGATTTGGTGGACCATTGAGAGAGTGACATGTGGCAAGCCTGGAGGCCGCCACATGCCCTCTCAAAGGTCATGCAAAAGTTTATTGGCAGGTCGGGGAGTCGAACCCGTGACCTCACCCACACAAGCCCTGAGAATTAACGCCATACCATGACAATGTTACTTAACAACTAAAGGTTTGATGATGTATTTCAAATTTAATGCATTGGATTTTGGAAGTAAGGCTAGTATTAACCGCTAGCATTTGACCAAAATGCATAACCGCAGGCTGGTGGTTATTACTAACCATACCATTAAACATGATAACTGTAGTTTAATGATAATTAATCCTTGCTTATCCATTAATTAGGGTGGGATTAAGTTGGCAGTAATTTTGGTGGATCTAATAAATTTGACAGTTACTCCAATTTTGGCGGATCTGATAAATTTGATAGTTACTCCAATTTTGGCGGAGTTAATTGGAGTTTCTCTAGTTTTGGTGGAGTTTTCCTAGGGAAAATTGAAGACGCCATAACTTTGGCATATTTAAAAAAAAAAGAGTCATTCATAGATGATTTGGATGCTTTAAACACAATGGAATAGGTTACAGAGGTAGAAAGACACTTCAGTACATGATTTTTCTATGTTGAAGTTTAAGGAAGCCTAGGGCCACCAGGAGAAGAGGTCAAGCCTAGATCAACTAAAGTCCACTTGCAGAGCTTGGAAGGTCATTTTTGGGGTTTTTAGGTATTTTGAATCTAACAGAGCACGTTTCAAAGCCATTGGATCACTGCAGGTGCATGTAATCATAGAATTGACTATTAATCCAAAGAGGGCCTAGTCATTGAAGCAGGTCCAAGGAGATGTAGCCCAAGAGGGCTAAACTCCTTTATCAACTCTGTGTTTATGAGTTTGTTGTGTTTTAATTCTCTGCATTTTAATTGTTGTATATATGTTTTAAACAACTAATTAAGCTCATAAATTTCTCATGAAATACACTCAATACTTGACACATAATCCTTCACAATTTGGTTAATTTGAGACAATCCTAAACACTTATTTTTAATATTGATGAGGGAGCTTGCATAGAATTAGCAAGTTTTCCCAACATTTTAGATCAAGTTGGTATCAGAGCATTGTTAGGTCATTTTAACCCTGAGATGGTTTGCCAAGGTTAGCTAGAAAATTAGCTATTGGTTTTGTATTTGTGCAAAGAGAATTTAACTGTGTGCAAGTTTATGTGATGGCAGCTTCAACAAGAAATGTTTGTAATCCATCTTCCTTAGAAAGACTCTTTGATGAAGATATGTTGCAAAATATTATCATCATGAGAGATATGGTGCAAGAGCTGTATGAAGATAGGAAGGAGAACACTATACTTCAAGAGGAGTAGATGGCCATGAAGGAGGAGAAACAAGAGCTTATTGAAAAGATGCATGAGATGGAGATTCAAATCCATGATGCCAAGGAAACCATAAGCAAGTATGTACATGAAAAAGAGGTATGAAACTCAAATTTATCTTCAATTCAATGTTTTGGTGCTTTTGAAAGACACACTAGAGGAATAGGGTCCAAATTATTGATGAAGATGGGCTATGAAGGTAAGGGGATAGGAAAAAATGCACAAGGCATAGTTGAGCCAATTGTTGTTGAGGAAAGGCCTAGGTATTTGGGTCTTGGTTATGGAAAACATGATGGAGAATGCTCCAAAGTCAAGGAGGCAAATGAAGGTGTTACAAGAATGACTTTCATTACATGTTCATTACCTCAAGCTTTTGAAGTTTGTGTTCATGAGGAATGCAAAAGTTTTATACCCACTTTGAAAGAAGATGCTCATAAGCATGCAACTACTGGAAATGGCAAACAAGAGGATGTTGAAAGCTCTAAGTTCATTGAAACCATTGTTGGTATTTCAAAGAGAACCACTACCTCATCAAATTGACCTCTTCAAGAAGGTGACAAAGGTGAATGTGCAAGGTATAAATATGCCTTTAATCAAGTTTCTTTTGATTATGATAAACATGGTAAATATTCATATGAGAATTGGATAAAATTTACATGTTCCTTTTGTGGTTTGAATAACCATACTGTTTTGAGGTGTTGGAAGAGGATAGCCATACACAGGAAAATTTCAAAACAAAAGAGACAAAAAGCCAACGGTCCATTGGATAATGGAAACCATCTTGAAAAGATGATGCAATTATTTTGCACTCATTGCCATAAGCAGGGTCATCTTGTAGACAAGTGTTGGACTTTGCATCCAACAAGTCAACCATGACATTTGAGGAAGGTGGAGAGAGATATTGGCAAGAATGGAAAAGAGGATTCCATAATTGATATGGGTCAGGATGATACACATGATGAAGTGCAGCTGAAAGAAGCGCCATTGAGATGGTTTGGAAAGAGATGGTTAGATTTCTTAACCAATTAAGGCCTTGCATTTCTTTTGATAATTAATATAAATCTTGCCTTATTGATGCATTTCCTTGTTATTTGGATGCATTTATTTTCTCCTGAAAGTATGCTTCATATTGCATGAAGCAAGATGTTGGAAAAGTAGAGTTATGCTGACTCACTTAGATGCAGCAAATATGGCAATTTGCAACTACAAATTTGCATGCATGTTACATTCTTGAACTTGCATGTTTACGCTAGGAAGGTGTTCGAAAGTGGAGTATGTTGACTCACTTTATTGCAACAAATTTGGTCATTTCAGCTCTTTAATTACTCATACATACCAATGGGATTCTTAAGCTTGTTATTGTACTTATGAGAGAGTTGAGAATTGTTATACATGCATGAGAGTTTATGTTTGTGAATAGTGGAATTTTTAATAGTTTCATTGTGCTCGAACATGCATGAATGATTGACTTGTGTGGTCAATTAATTGTTACATGTATGTTGTCAACTTGAGAATGTTGATCATTTGCACATGCGTGAGTGTCAGCTTGTGTGGTCGACTGATTGTTAAATGTATATTATATCGATTTGGAAGAGTTGATTTTGTCTCCAAAGATGAAAGGGAGATGCGACAAATTGTTTCATGAGAATGTGGGATTCTTGTTGTAAATCGTCAAGTTGTTGTACATGCTTTTACTTGACTTGAAAGTTAGTGGTTTGAAGAAGCATGTTTTGTCGACTTGTGTTTAGTCGATGGTTTATACACCAAGATGTAAGAGTACATGGTGATGTTCACATGATGTGACATTTGTTTCTTTGAAGAAGCAAGAGGAAGAGGTCGTCAAGTTATATTCTCGCATAAGTGTTTTTCAAGGTTAATGGTGTTTCTGGTGACAAGATGTTGTAGGATTTTGGAAGGTCCACGCTTGAGAAAGAGACTCATGATTAGCCTTTATTCTCAAATCATGACATGAGCAGCATGTTAATACTGGAGGATGATCGAATCAAGAAGTGAAATTGAAAAAAAAATGCCAAAAAAATTTGCAACCCTTGTAAAACATCAAATGGTCTACAATGCGATTTGATGTGTTAATGCCAAGAAGCGAAAGAGATGGTGAATACATTCTTCCAGATGTGGAATTTAGAATCGTGGAGGTAAAATAATAGTCATTTATTTTCTTGTTATTACTGATATTGGAACTCATTGATGTAGTTCACTCAAATGGGCTTAACTTGGAAAAGTGGTTTCCAAGGAGAAGCTTGCATCGAATGCATGTGGTGCAAAGGAAGAACGTGATTCTCAGTGGGAAGACCATCAGTTAGCTTTCTAAGCATCGAGGGATCACTTTGGTACATCAGGATGTTTAATTAGCAAGCAACCAACAAGTGTTGGATTGGGTCAGCAACAAAAGAAAAACATTGGTTGAAGTGCCAAGCCACTTGCAAGGCAAGGCATGTCAGTGAACCAAAGTGGTTGTCATGGAGATTTTTCTAGGTAGAATCAATTGATATAACTTGGGAAGGAGAAGAGTATTCAGCTCTCATCAGATAACCAACTTTTGTGGGTCGAAAAGCCTGTCAGTGGGAAGGAGTGATCGTAATCTGGATTAGGGGCAAAAATTTGCTCAAAAATCAAAGTGTTCAAAATCGCTCAAAACCTAAACAACCATGTCCGTCTCAGCGGTACGATCCCAACACAGGTCATTTCACTCAAAACGGAGTTCGTATGATAAAGTTAGAGCATGTTGTCCATTTTGTCAAATAAGCAAAATTTTCTGACTAGGCTGCTGACTAGGCATCCATATAGCCCAACAAATGAATATTCTAGGGAATATTCCTTAAAATCTTCTTGGAATATTCCCATAGGAGGCTCAACCGGGTTGCGGCAAGTTTCGACATCGGATTGGTCTATGGCAGATTTGTTGGACCAATGAGAGGGTGACGCGTGGTAAGCCTGGGGGCCGCCAAGTGCCCTCTCAAAGGTCATGCAAAAGTTTATTGGCAGGTCAGGGAGTCGAACCCGTGACCTTGCCCACACAAGTGCTGAGAATTACCACCACACCATGACAAAATTACTTAATAACTAAATGTTTGATGTTGTATTTAAAGTTTAATGCATTGGAGTTTGGAGGTAAGGCTAGCATTAATTGCTAGCATGTGACCAGAACACATAACTGCGTGACGGTGGTTATTACTAACCGCACCATTAAACATGCTAATTGTAGTTTAATACTAATTAATCCTTTATTATCCATTAATTAAGGCGGGATTAAGTTGGCAATAATTTTGGTGGAGCCGATAAATTCGGTAGTTACTCCAATTTTGGTGGAGTTAACTAGAGTTTATCTAGTTTTGGTGGAGTTTTCCTAGGGAAAACTGAAAATAAAATAATTTTTTTTTTTTTTTTTATATAATGTAGACATTGCAAGATGCAATTTAATTTTTGGTCAAACACCAAAGTAATTTACTGTCAACGCATTATCAAATATGTTATACACCTTCCTACACCAGGGATAATAATTTATAAGGACCTACATTTCCACTTTACCATATGTTTTTAAAAATTTTAATCTTATTTTTAAATATTATATTTTTTTTTCCATATTTTTTATTAATACATTATTAAATAATTATTATAAAATATACTGAGTATTGATGTAATAGTGACTATATTTATTGAATGAATGAATAAATAGTCTCTTTTTTTCTTTTCTTTTTTGTTAATATAGGTTATTTTTTAAAATTAAATTTTTTAAATTTCTTGTGTTTTTAAATCATAATTATCTAAATAAGTCAAAATTTTACAAAGGAAGTATTTAATTAAAATTTTAATTTTCAAAAATAAAATAAGAATATATTATTATTATCTAATTTTAAGGTCATGACCAAGCCGCACACCAAATTGGTGTATGAAACCCTCTTGTTTGTGGTATAAGGGACCCATTTCCCCATAACGATTTGACTGCTAAGTCTACGAAGATATACATACTCTATGCCCCTCTAGTTTTGAGCCTGTGACCTTTGAGGAGGAAACACATGCTCTTAACCATTAAGCCCACTCAAGCTATATTTATATCATAAAAAACATTTTAAAACATATTTCTTTTTATTATAAAAAATATTACATAAATATACTCATATTGCAATCAAATAATTATGATATTATATTTTAATTATAAAACAATTAAATTTAATGTAACCTTTATAATATTATAGGTTTAAAATATAATATTAAAAAAACACTATCCCGAATGATACTATCACAAAATAATTTAAGTGGCATTATGAAGACAATGAAATCAATGGAGAGTATAAAGGGGTGAATTTAAAGTAATCCTATAAAATGGAAACCATGGTAATTATATTTTTATAAAATAATAAAATATATAAATTAGTAATTATATATTTTTGTTAAAAAGTAGTTTTCTGGTTTTGTAAATTTTATAGTTTTTTTATAGTAATTTATGCTTGGTTTTGTGAGAGGGCTATAAGAGGATCTTTCATCTTTTTTAACTAAATTGTTTTGGGAGTTCATAGTGATTCTAGATCTACAAGTATTCCCTTTCAATTTCCTCATATTCAATATCATTTTCAAAGAGTGCAGGGCGAAGTGGGGTTTCTGGTTTCGCAATGAAAGCCACGCTAGGTGCATCTTGGTAAGCTAGAAATCATGGGTGTTGCCTACCAAAAGCGGTGCAAGATCCAAAATATCAAGTTAAATCTATGAAGATTAGAGAATATATCAAATATATGCAAGATCACACTGTAATATACAAATTCATTGGATTATGGTCTCTCAAATGTCTCTGATTGGTTGAATCTGAAACAAATGGCACATCGATGGTCAAATAGAATTGGAGCTTCGGGTAAAAGGATTCTTCATAGTAATTTTCTCCAACTTGGAATAGAGATCGATGGTTTTTGAAAGAGGGTTGTATTTTTTAAACTGTCCAGGGCTCTTCATGCAACTTTGGAAGGAGCAGTATAATCTAGAAAAGGAAGACTTCCTTGTTGCCCTAGTGTGGATACAAATCTTTTCTCTCCCCAAGGAATATTTGGAGGAGGAAATCCTTGAAGGCATTGGAAATATCATTGGCCACTTTGTCAAAGTATAAGGGACTATTAAGAGAGAGAGGTACACCTAATATGCTCGGATATGTGTTTACATGAATATCTCTCAGCGTCTTCCAGCCTCCATAGATGTTTATTATCATGATAGTTTTTAGAAGCAATCTCTACATCATGAACATGTCCCCATTAGATGTAGACATTGTCATGAATACAAGCATCTTATTAAGAAATATCTGATGAATATCAAGGAATTTCCTTGAGAACATGCTTCTCAGAAAGAGAAAAATGATTTGGGAAAAGTCCCCCAAAGAAGAAGAAATATGAGTCCACATGGAACCTCAAATCCTGACCAAATCCCTAGATCTAGAATTAGGTTCGAGTCTCTCTCCTCTCTTAAGGATTTTATAGAGTAGAAAAACATTCAATCAAGCATACAATTAGTAGAAGGAAAATCCCATAACCTATATTGAATCATATAGAGCTCGTACAAAAGTCTCTTGAAGAGCACCGAAAAAATCCATTACCATAGGGAATGACTAGCCCCCCTTTGGAATAAGTTGAAGTAGAAGCCCTACCAAAAGATATGGATTTGGATGACCCACGATTGATTTCCCTTATAGAAGAATGGCATGGAAAAGATATGAAAGACACACCATGTCCTTAGGCTAGGATTTTGTACAAAACCTATCTTGAAAACAAGGAAAGAAACCAATTAGGCTCAACCTTTTCTCAGTCCAGTCTTAGAGTTCAAATGAGGGAAGGTGGTCTTCATGCAAGAAAAAGAAGTCAAAAAACAATGCCACAAGAGCAATAAGGCACTGGTCCAAAAAGACAATGAATAATTAGTCAACTTAGTGAAAATCATGCCAGTGTTACAACCATTTTCTCCTTTGAAATCTTAAATCTTCCAAAAATTATGTATATAGAGATGATCATTGTAGTCATTTGGTTATTATCTTATTGTCACTTTACCATATGTTTTTAAAAAATTTACTTTATTTCTAAATATTACAAATTTTTTTTTAATATATTATTAAATATTAGAAAAATAATTATTATAAAATATATTGAGCATTAATGTAATAGTATTTTTTTTTTAATATAGGTTATCTTTACTAAATTAAATTTTAAATTTTATATTAATTCTTTTGTGTTTTTTAAATCATATTTATTTAAATAATTTATAAATAAGTTAAAATTTTAGCGAGAAAGTATTTCTATATATATATATATATATAATTTTAAAAAATCAAAATTTTAGATAAGAAGTATTTTATTAAAATTATAATTTCCATTAATTATATATATATATAATAAAAAACATTTTAGAAACGTATTTATTTTACTACCAAATAAAACATTTTGGAAACGTAGTTATTCTACTACTGGAATATTACATAAATATACTCATGTTTTTTTTTCTCTGTAAAACTAAATCTATTAATGGAAAAATAATGTACAGTGAGGCCCCGACCTCTGTGGGTCTAGAACATCCATATGACTATTTTAAACACCAAAACTAAAACGAGACTACCCCTGGTGGGGAAACCAGTCCGACATCCATATGACCAGTTTTAACAACAAAACTAGAACGAGACTGCCCCGGGTGGGGAAACCAGTCCGAAGACGAGATAATGACAAGTTTCTTCTACCCACGTAGGGGCTGCAACTCCAAAACTTAGCATTTACTGTCATGGTGACTTTAAAAAAAAAAAATAACAACCAAAGATTACCACAGTAAAAAGACAAAAAACACAAAAGACCGAACTGACCACGTGACCTGTCTGCATGCGAATGCTAGGTGTCTTAGGACGGTGGCTTCTCTTCCACAATCGGACACCCATACTCACCTGAATCAGTATCCTCTGCCTGCCTACCACCCATAGTGTCGTGTGGCGCTCTGGCTTCCTCCTGAACGCCTTTGGCTCTGCTGATGGCCTTGCCTCCCGACACCTTCGTTCTGCTGGTGGACGGCTGATCCTTGGCTTCCGGCTGATGGCTCGTGCTCGACACCCTTTGAATAGTGTCGTGAGGTTGAAGAGCCAGGTTCTTCGTAGGGTTGTGGTCTGGTTCAATGCGCGTGCCAGCTTCCTCCCTGAATTCCACCGAGACTGTGGCAATGACTACAGGTCTGTCCATGGAGCAAAGGAAACGAAATTGAGCGGACTGGGTGGTATCATTTGGAATGGGCGTCCGGGTGGCCTCATCAATCCGAAGAGTCTCACATGGACGGGCTCGATCTCTTCCGCTACGGGTAGCTGGATGACTGCCATGGAAGCGGGAAGAGGAAGGGCTAGGGGGCGGGGAGGCCGAAGGGGAAGTCGAAGCAGAGGGAAGTGGCGCAGGGGGGGTGATTTGCTCTTCCGCGGCTACCACCACGCCTGCTTCTCATGTGATGATGATGACGAGGCATATTGCTCTGAGAGGGATGCGGCAGCGAAGAGTGAGCCGAGATGGCAGGAAGTGGGGCGAGAGCAGCAGAGGTTAAACTAAAAATGACAAAGGGATTCAGATCAGGGATAGAGGCAGGGGCCGAGGCATCAAATTGCAAGGTGCAGTGGATAGAATGGGAGAAGTGAAGACCATTTCCCAGGTCGACGCAACAGAGAAGCCTGCAACGCCTCCCTGTAGTGGTGCGAGAGCTTGGCTCTGCTGCAGCAGGGTGGCAAGAGTAATTCAAAGGCAGAATGGAGGTCTGCTGAGGGCTCGAAGCCATAATTTGAAGCTTGCTGGGGAGGTCTCGATCTGCGCAGTGGATTAATGCTGCCGGCCGAGAGGCAGAGGCCTGCCTTAAATTCCCACAGGTGAGCTCACGGATAACCATGTGGCTCAACCACCTGCTAGGCCGGTGTCGTATCCGCATTAACTTCCCATCAACCACCCGCATCCGGGGCATAAATATACTCATGTTGCAATCAAATTAATTATTATATTATAAAACCATTGTAACCTTTATCATATTATAGGTTTAAAATATAATATTAAAAAAAAACATTATCAAAAATGATATTATCACTAAATTAAATAATTTAAGTGGTATTATGAAGACAATGAAATCAATAGAGAGTATAAAGTCGTGAACTTATAAAGTAATCTTATAAAATGGAAACCATGGTATTTATATATTTATAAAATAATAATATATATAAATTAGTAGTTATGTGGTTTTGTTAAAAAAAAATTGGTTTCCTAAATTTTTAGGATTTTTTTCATAGTAATTTATGTTTAGTTCCGTGAGAGGGGTATAAGAGGTTTTTCCATCTTTTTTAGTCAAATTGTTTTGGGAGTTTATAATGATTATAAATATATTAGTATTCTCTTTCAAGCTATTTATCTTCAACATCATTTTCATAGAGTAGCAAAGCAAAGTGGGGTTTCTAGATTCGCAACGAAAGCCCCGCTAGGTGCATTTTGGTAAGCTAAAAATACAGGGTGTTGCTTGCCAAAAGTAGTGCAAGATCCAGAATATGAAGTTAAATCTAGAAAGGTCAGAGAATATATCAAATATATGTAGGAGTACACTCTTATCTACAAATTCATTAGATTATGGTGCTCTCAAATGTCTCTGATGGGGTGGATCTGAAACAAATGGCACCTCCAGGGTCAAATAGAATTGGAACTATGGGTAAAAGGATTCTTCTTAGTAATTCTCTAGCCTAGAAGAGAGGTTGAAGGCTTTTGAAGGAGCGTAGTATTTTTTTAACTATGCAGGGCTCTTCATGCGATTTTGGAAGGAGCAATATAATTTAGAGAAGGAAGACTTCCTTGTTGCCCTGGTGTGAGTACGTCTCTTTTCTCTCCCCAAGGAATATTGGAAGGAGGGAACTCTTGAAGGCATTGACAATGTCATTGGCCACTTTGTCAATGTATTAGAGGCTACTAAGAGGGGGAGGTACACCTTATATGCTCAGATATGTGTTTACATGAATATCTCTCAACCTCTTCCAACCTCCATAGATATTTATTATCAGGATAATGTTCGGAAGCAGTCTCTACATCATCAACATGTCCCCTTTAGATGCAAATATTATCATGAATATGAGCATCTTATTAGGGACTATCTGATGAATACCAAGGAATCTCTTGCAGAACATGCTTTTCAAAAGGAGAAAGATGATTTGGGAAACGTCCCCTAAAGAAGAAGAAATATGAGTCCACATGGTACCTCCAATCCTAACCAAATCCCTAGATCTAGAATTATGTTCGAGTCTCTCTCCTCTCTGAAGGAGTTTCCAAAGAAAGAAAACATTCAATCAAGCATACAATTAGTAGAAGGAAATTCCCATAACCTATATCGAATCCTATAGATCAAGTACAAAAGTCTCTTGAATAGCACTGACAAAATCCATTACGAAATAGCTAGCCCCCCTTTGGAAGAAGTTGAAGTAGAAGCCCTACCAGAAGATATGGATTTGGATGACACATGATTGATTTCCCTTATAGAAGAATGGCATGGAAAAGGTACGAAGGACACACCATTTCATTAGGCTAGGATTTTGCACAACACCTATTATGAAAACAAGGAAAGAAAACAACTAGAATCAACCTCTTCTTAGTCCATTCTTGGAGTTGAAATGAGGGAATTTAATATGGTCTTCACGAAAGAAAAAGAAGCCAAAAGACAAGGTCACAAGAGCAATAAGGCAATGGTTCAAGAAGACGATGAATAATTAGTTAACTTAGAGGCATTTACCCCCGATGAATAATGAGTCTTGGAGTTGAAATTATGTCAATGTTAAAGGCATTTACCCCTTGAAACCTTGAATCTTCAAGGAATTATCTATGTAGTCATGATCCTTGTAGTCAATTTCATATTGTCTATTATTGTCATTTTATCATACGTTTTTAAAAAATTAACTCCCTATTTCTAGATATTATAATTTTTTTCATTATGTTTTATTGATGATGATGATGATGATGGTGGTTAACGTCCACTGAGACCAAACTTTGGTCTATTGAACCTAATATATTATTAAATATTAAAAAATAATTATATTTTTTTTTCATTATTTTTTATTAATATATTATTAAATATTAAAAAAATAATTATTATAAAATATATTGAATGTTGATGTAATAATAAATGGATCAATTTTATTTTTTTTAATATAGATTATTTTTACTAAACTAAATTTTAAATTTTTATATAAATTTTCTGGGTTTTTTAAATCAAAATTATTTAAATATTTTATAAATAATTCAAATTTTTACCCCCAAAAAAATAAAAATAAAAAATATATTTAATTAAAATTTTAACTTTCTTAAAAAATTAAAATGTATTTATATCATTAAAAAACATTTTAGAAACATATTTTTCTATTACGGGAGAATATTACATAAATATATCCATATTGCAATCAAATACTTATTATATTATATTTTAATCATAAAACAATTAATTTAATGTAACTTTTATCATAATATAGGTTTAAAATATAATAGTGAAAAAATAAACACTATCAAGAATGATACTATCACTAAATTAAATAATTTAAGTGGTTTTTGATTTTGAACTTTTGTGATCTATATCATTATTAAATAAAATTTTCAGAATAATCACATCGTTATTTCGGAGTCGACGTTTCGAACCATTTATTGTGGTTCATCGTTAGGACAAGGATGAACTACAATAGATGGTTAGAAACGTCGACTCCGAAACAACGATGTGATTATTCCGAAATTTTTATTTGATAATTTAAGTGGTATTATGAAGACAGTGAAATCAATAAAGACTATAAAGTGGTGAAAAACTTATAAAGTAATCTTATAAAAGGAAACCAATGTGTTTATATATTTATAAAATATATAAATATATAAATTAGTAGCTATATGTTTTTGTTAAAAGAAAATTGACTTTGTAAATTTTAGGGATTTTTCATAGCAATTTATGTTTAGCTCTATAAGATGGTGTTGACAGTGGTGGACCCGCCAACATGTCAAGGGATCTCCCTAGTAGGAAGTCCCGATTAGACCTCAAACCGTTTGGTGTAGGAGTCCTAACAGTGGGTCGTATGGTATCACCTTGACCGCAGTTCCGCACAGAGGCAAGTAAGATGTCCCTGTTGGTAGCAAGGGTGTGACAATTGCGGCGAGTCAAGGAAGGTGCATGAACAATTCTAACACATGGCAAGTGGGGTGAGTGCGCCCCTTGGAAACCTGTAATAGTACTCAACTTAGAAGGGAACACACGAGCAAAGATGCATCACCAGCTGGAAAGCAAGATAGTGAGCAATCCAAAGTGACGGTTAAACCAATCAACACATTTCAGTAAGATTCATACATACTTATACAGAATAGTCCATACATGCATGCGTAAGAAAACACACACACACACACACACACACACACACATATATATCATTTAGAGTAAACAAGATAGATGGAATACAATACGACATATGCATGAAACATGTTGGCTCTTTTATATTAAGAAGTGTAAGTTCCACTCATACAATACATCCATGTTCACCTGCTAGTTCCGATAGCGAAACGTTATAGTCACAACTGCCTACTCCTCCAAAGAGATATACTGGCTCTGCACAATGGAGAAGCCAAGGTTCGTTACAATACTGTCCAAGCTTTCTCTAAGATACTCCTATTGGAAGTTTGGTTGACCAAAAGCCTCTACAATGAGTTATGAGGGACTATTTATAGAAAAGGGTGGGATGACCCTTGACATTCCCCTTTGTGACTGTTCATCTATCCTCATGAATCTTCAATTACTCTATGACTGTTACATTCAACTATTGACACTTTAACTTGCACTTGACAAGACGTTACATACAATCTACACATGTACCCATGTGAGACAAAATGGCTTGAGCAAGCCATGCAAGACATCACTGACACTCAGACCATTGTGGTGATACCAACTATTTGACACCCTTGTGATGGTCGATGGTGGTGAACTGATGCCAAGCTTGGTCATCCATGATGGTCTCCGTGCGCTCAATAGTGACATCCTACTGAAAGCGAACTCTTGCCTCTGTTGCATCCGCGTACACTAATATGGCCCCTCTGTCCAACTTGTTTGATAGCATGTGCATCATCATCTTGAATGTGGCTATACGAGCGACATACTGGTGCATAGTGTTTGTGCTAATCTCCAAGTGTGTGTTGGTGACCATGCACATCAACTTGTCGAAGTACATGTTCAGCTTCAGTCGAACTTGCTTCTTGTCTTCGCCTCGGTGAGTGTGCCGAATGGGTGGGATCGCATGCATGCACATAATGACATACATGTTACTGAATTCCCTTGCATGCGATCAACAACACTGCTCACCTTGTCTGCTCCGTGCCAGCTGCTGGGATGGATCTATAACTTGTATGGGTGCAGTTTCATCTATCTGTACATGTTGCACCCCCTGTTGTACCTGTTCACGTTGCAACTCATTCTATCATCTATGCAGCTCCAATTCTTCCTTGAGTTTCCACTTCAACACATGCAACTCCTTCTTTGTTTCTCTATATGCCTTCACGCTATCTTCATCTTGTCGCACCATCACCTCATAACCTCAATCTCCAAAGATTATTTCGTCATGAGTGGACCTACTTTGAACTTGCAGATTTGCTTCGGATCTATGCTATTAACAACCTTCCTCTTACACTTGCCACATGTGGGTGTGGTGCCTTATGTTGCTACTGATGGTGTTGCTACCATCTTATCTTGATGTGCTTGTCTACAAACAACTTGATGTCTTCATAGGTAGGCAAGCTCATAGACACTTGTTTGGCTGCAACCCCCATTGTGCTCTCAATGGTGTCCTTTGACTCTGCTCTCCTGAAGGCCATTGTACTTGTGTTGTTGAGAGACAGACAAACATCTGTGATTCCTGGAGACATAACAACACTCATGGCAAGCAATCTATTAGTAAAAAACCAAAACAAACTTGAGGACTGACTTGCAACACACCTGTGTGATTGATTGTGAAGGTTGCGCAATTTTCGCTGGGAGGTCGGGAGACTGATTGGAAAAACTGTGCAAGACACAGTTCGGGCTATCAAGAGGTTGGCTAACTACTGGAATTGCGCAATGCACAATCCATCCTAGCCTATTGAGGACTAAAACTGCATAATGCCCAATTTCAGTTAGCAGTGACATGCAACCAGCAAACTGCATTGTGTAGTTTCTAGGGTCAGCAGGACACTGCCTCCAAGAATTGCGCAATGAAATCGTGGAGGTTAGTGCTGGGCTAGACTTGCACAAATTTTGGAGGGAAGGCAGAGCCTTCACTTCTGGAAATGTGTAGTGCTAGCTGAGTAAGGCACGGTCTCGGCCAAGGCAGCCTACATTGAATGACAGGTGACTGAAACATGAGAAGTTTGAATGCATGGTGAAACTGAGTGTAAACAAGAGTGAATGATCATGCATGAATATAATGAGTGTAGGATTAAAAAAATGGGAAAACATGCATGTGTGTGAAGTAAGTCACCGCAACGACGACTTTAGTTGCAAAAACAGTGGCATGCATGTGACAATAGTGAGATGCAAACGAAAACTGAAACGATGCTTCTACAAGCTAACATACATCAAAACGACAACAAGCACTCACTGAAATCAAGAAGACATCACTCACACAAAGCGAAACACAAAAAGCGGCAGAAGCACAACATAAGACATGAAAACCAGGCTTACCCTGAAACAATTGAGTTGAATTGTGCTGACGAATGCTAGATACAATGTGGGATGTCAGAGCTGTAAGGTCGATGTGAGGAATGAGATTTACAATGTCTGGTTGATGAATTTTGATAAGATCGAGTTTGTGATGCGCATGCCACCAATCTAGGAAAAGCAACACTCGGCGAGAGGCTTCTTAAATGATCCTTGCATATAACCTCTAGTTGTTAAAAATAGATCCCTGAATCAAGGGATGCCTTTGCATGCTGCCTTGGGAGAAGCAATCCATGCATGCAAATCAATTTTTCTTGGTCTCGGAGGGAACCGGTCAACCTGAAGCCACATGCATCGGTCTGTGAACCTGGGACAAAAACATTAGGTAAATTTTGAGGTCTAAAATGGGCCTCCTAAGGAAATTATAAAATAATAGTGGAAATAATAAAATAAGATTAGATTACATCATCAAATTTTAGAGGGAAAAAAAGAAAAAACTATTTTTTCAACTCCTATTTTCAACTTATCTCCCTATGGGTTTACTCAAATTTCGAGCATAAACACTCGTTGGATGTAAAATTTTATTTCTCATCCTAGGAGTACCCATGTTGCACACTGTCAATGGATCCTACTACACGAAAAAATAGAAATACATGAAAAACATGATTGCAATCACATTTTTTCATGTATTTCTCATTTTTCGTGTAGCAGGGTCCATCAAAAGTATGCAACATCGGTACTCTTTTGATGAGGAATTAAATTTTGCATCCAATGAGTACTCCTTCTCGAAATTTGAGTAAAACCTTAGGGAGATAAGTTAAAAATACGAGTTGAAAAAGTAGTTTTACAATTTTATTATTTTTACTTTTTTACTCCAAAAATGGTGAATCACCCCCCATGGTTGACATCATCATCTTGAATCCTATTGGTTCTTATGAATTTTATTTTTGTTGTACATTTTTCTTAGGAGGCCCATTTTAGACCTCAAAATTACCATAATGTCTGCGCAGTTTCTGGGCTGAGCAAAGATGGTTGTCCCAGAGGGATTGCACAATTTATGAGAGGTCCAACAGGTGACTGTCTCCTAGGATTGTGCAATTTCTGGACTGAGAAGCTGTCTTGGGTCATACCTCGCAATTTTCTCAAGGAAGCCCGTTTGACTGTATCTCGCAATTTCTGAGCTGAGAAACTGTCTTGGGTCAGACCTCATAATTTTCTCAAGGAAGCCTGTCTGACTGTATTGCGCAATTTCTAAACCCAATAGGCTTCTTGGCTGAATTTGCATAATTTATGCTAGCTTCTAGGTTGGTTGTCTCAAAGGGTTGCGCAATTTTGGGAGGAATAGGTGATTGTCTCCCAGGATTGCACAATTTCTCGGCTAAGTAGCTGTCCTGGGATGAATTGCGTAATTTTTGAGAGGAAGACTGTCAGGAATAATTGCGCAATTCTGGAGTCCAGCTGGGTTTGTGCAATTTCTAGAGGGAATCTTGGTTCCCCTCTAGAATTGTGCAATTCCCAGAGGGAGTTGCTCAACCAGCAATTAACACTAAGTCCGGAAAGCAACCTGTGAAGGGTTGGACCATACTTGCATGCACAGGCTGACAAGACTCTACGAAACAGCTGAAGTTGATGTGTTTGATAGTGCAAGACATGTTGCTGAGGATGGTTAGTAGGGAGGCTCCAAAACGAAGCTAAGGAAAAATTATGGAGTGTGGTTGTAGCCACTACAACAGATGGGTATTATTTAGATTGTTTTGGGAGTTCAAAATGATTCTAGATTTACTAGTATTCCCGTTCAATCTCCTCATCTTCAACATCATTTTCATAGAGTAGTAGGGTAAAGTGGGGTTTCTGGTTTCACAACAAATGCCCCGCTAGGTGCATCTTGGCAAGCTAGAAATCCAGGGTGTTGTCTACTAAAAGTAGTGAAAGATCCAAAATATGAAGTTAAATCTAGCAAAATCAAAGAATATATCAAATATATGTAGGATCACACTCTGATCTACAAACTCATTGGATTATGGTGCTCTCAAACGTATCTAATTGGGTGGATTTGAAACAAATGGCACCTCCATGGTCAAATAGAATTGGAGCTACGGGTAAAAGGATTCTTCATAGTAATTTTCTCCAGCTTGGAAGATAGGTCGAGGGTTTCTAAAGGAGGGCTATATTTTTTTTTAACTATGAAGGGCTCTTCATGTGATTTTGAAAGGAGTAGTATAATCTACAGAAGGAAGGCTTCCTAGCTGCCTTGGTGTGGATACGATTCTTTTCTCTCCCTAAGGAATATTGGGATGAGGAAACCCTTGAAGGAATTGACAATGTCACTGGCTACTTTATCAAAGTATCAGAGGCTACTAAGAGAGGAAGGTAAACCTGATATGCTTGAATATGTTTTTACATGAATATCGCTTAGCATCTTCCAACCTCCATAGATATTTATTAGTAGGATAGTGTTTGGAAGCAGTCTCTACATCATGAAGATGTCCCATTTAGATGCAGACGTTGTCATGAATATGAGCATTTTATTAGGGACTATCTGATGAATACCAAGGAATTGTCTGAAGAACATGCTTCTCAGAAGGAGAAAGATGATTTAGGAAAAGTCCCCCAAAAAAGAAGAAATATGATTCCATGCAATACCTCCAATCCTGACCAAATCCCTAGATCTAGAATTAGGTTCAAGTCTCTCTCTTCTCTTAAGGAGTTTCCAGAGAAAAAAAAATTCAATCAAACATACAATTAGTAGAAGGAAAATCCCATAACCTATATTGAAACCTATAGAGATCGTACAAAAGTCTCTTGAAGAGCACCGAAAAAATCCATTACCACAGGAAATGATTAGCCCCCTTTGGAAGAAGTTGAATTAGAAGTCCTACCAGAAGATATGGATTCGGATGAACCATGTTTGATTTCCCTTATAAAAGAATGGCATGGAAAAGTATGAACGACACACAATTTCATTAGGCTAGGATTTTGTACAACACCTATCTTGAAAACAAGGAAAGAAACCAACTAGGCTCGACCTATTCTCAGCCAAGTCTTGGAGTTCAAATGAGGGATTTCAAGGTGGTCTTCAAGGAAGAAAAAGAAGCTGAAAAGCAAGGTCACAAGAGTAGTAAGGTACTACTCCAAGAAGACGATGAATAATCAGTCAACTTTGGGAAAATCATGCCAATGTTAGAGACATTTCCCCCCTTGAAATCTTGAATGTTCAAAGGGTTCTCTTTGTAGTCATGATCATTGTAATTAGTTTCTTATTTTCTATTATTGGTACCAACTTACTAGTCTCAAGAATTTCTTAGATTTAAGTCCTCTTCTGAAAATCCAAAATACATGTAACTTTTTCTAATTAATAAAAGATTCTATTTACCTAAAAAAATACATATTTTATAAAAAATATTTAAATTTAAATAATAAAATAAATAATATCAAATTAATATTAAATGGTTTATAATATTAATTTATTTAAATTTTAATATTATTATAGTATTCTTTTAAAAAATTTAAAATATTATAAAACCCAACTTAATTAATATTTATTCTTGTTAATTAATATATTTGAAATTATTTATTTATTTATTATTATTATTTAATGATTTACTAATTTTACCTATTCTAGTATACATTTCTAACTATTTTTAAATTAATTTAGGTTTATCAATATATTTAAAATTAATTGATTTGTAATTAATTTATTTTATGATTTACTTATTATATTAATTTATTCTATATTAATAACTGAAATTTCTTTTATATAAATAAAATAAATAAATAATATAAATTAATATAATACCCCTTATCATGGTCAAACTAGTCGTTATCAGGTCAAATCTAGCTGTTGTCTTTTTAGCTGTTACCTTATCGAGAAATCTGAGTCATTGGATATTCTGCCCTGTCTATTTAAAGTGCATAGCCAGATCTGCTCATTCAACTTGTCCTGACGATGAACCACACTGGTTGGTTCGAAACGCGTCGACAAAAATTTCTCCATGTGATTTTCGCCGAAGAATTCTTCAAAAATTTGATATGGATCACAGAAGTCTCAATTCAAAAACCCAAGTTCTTAAATATTAAATCACCTCCCTATAAAGTTAGTGAAGATGAACAATTAATTTATGGGTGGAGAAAAATGCGTTATATAAAAGAAATCAAAATTTGGATTAATAAGAAAATCAAAATTTAAAATGAAGATTAAAGAAATTAGAAATTATGACCAGCCTAACTCATATAATACCGGGTAAACCTAAAAAGTAGAGACTAATAGCAAAAACATGGTCCAATATTTTCCCTTTGGAAACTCGAAGATCGGACCATTCATATGTGATTTCCTATGCAAAACCTTTTCAGTCAAGAGTTGAATCACAAATTTATTTTATTTTATTTATTATTTATTTTTTTCTGCACAGTAACATATGTAAGTAATGAGGTGGATTATGAACAAAGATGATAACGGAGTTGTTTTTAGTGAGATTTTTTGGAAATTTTTACGTTAAGTTTTTTCTGATTTAATTTCTCTTAAATCTGGCAAGGATTTATTGAAATCACAAGTTTGATGGGTAATCGCAATCAAAATGTTTTAGGAGTTTTCTAGAGTGCTGAATCTATATATAGTCAAAAAACTAGTTTAAATAATACAAATCAAAATTTCACCTCAAATTTTTTCACCAGATTTCAATACCAAAAAATCCAAAAAATCACATTAAAAACAACTCTATGATAATGGTGGCTTTTGTTTATGTTGGTAAAGATTCAAAGAATCAAAGAGAGGGTCGTGTTATTAGTCAAGGTATAACTTCAATTAAGGATGAATTTTGTGTTAATTTTTCAACAGCGATTCTATATGCGGAAAAAACTTAAAGAATCGTTTTAATGCCCAGAAAATAAGTTACCTCCAGCCATTGATAACGTTCTTGCTGAAAACCACAGTCCACTTGCTTCTTTATTGAAAACAACGCTTCAGCTTCAATCCAAGCAAAAGAAAATAATACAGAAAGTCTGAAGGCACTTCCAAGCTCTGCACTCTCAGCTAGATGGTGTAAAAACTGAAGGGGATTGAGATACAAGCTTGGGGACCAAATAGATAAATTTATAGCCAAGCTTCCATCAAGCTTCTGATGGCTATGTGTCAGGTGTTCCACAGATCAAGGTAGAGAACTCCAGATGGAGTAATGGACCACTTCAGAAGCTCCCAACAAGAAAATTAATTAACTGCAGTTGATTTCCTTAATTTAAGGAAATTACTGCAGTTGGTTTCCAAAAATTAAGGAAAGACTGCAGTTGGCTTCCACAATTGTAGGCAGCAGTTGGTAAAGAACTTAATGGAGCTTAACATTCTCCCACTTGGTCCATACTTCCAAACTTAATGTCTCAACTTAAAACCCATTGATAATCTGTATTAAGTAATAGATACATGAATCATGGCGATAAGTCCTCTAAAGACGAGTATTATCTTCCATGTATTGCTATGTATTTATTCTTATTATAATTTATGTGGCAACAATTTCTTAATGAATAAACCTTATGTTTATTCTTGGTCCTTCTTAAATGAATTTTCTCAAATCAACTTAAGGTGCACATAAATATGAGAAAAAACATCACAATAATTAAGAATTTCATTAAAATAACATTGTCCATACAATGAGAAACTACATAATGGAACCAAGTCCCATATTCATTACATAATCCTTGAATTTAAATGGTGGCATGCCCTTAGTCAAAGGATCAGCGATCATCAACTCAGTGCTGACGTGCTCAATGACCACTTTCTTTTCTTTAACACGTTCCCTTATAGCTAAATACTTAATGTCAATGTGTTTATTTCGACTCCCACTTTTGTTGTTTTTAGCCATAAAAACAACAGCTGAATTATCACAATATATTCTCAATGGCTTAGAGATAGAATCCATAATTATAAGCCCAGAAATGAAACTCTTAAGCCATACACCATGTAAAGTAGCCTCAAAACAGGAGACAAACTCGGCTTCCATAGTGGAAGTGGCAATCAAGGTCTGCTTGGCACTCCTCCATGATACAGCTCCACCGGCCATCATAAAAATGTAACATGATGTTGATTTGCGTGAATCAACACATCCAGCAAAGTCAGAATCTAAGTAGCCAATTACTTCCAAGTTGTCTGTCCGTCTATACATAAGCATGTAGTCTTTGGTTCCTTGAAGGTACCTCATTACTTTCTTTGCAGCTCTCCAGTGGTCTAAACCTGGATCACTCTGATATCGTCCCAACATTCCCACAACAAATGCAATGTCAGGTCTTGTGCAGACTTGAGCATACATTAGGCTTCCGACAGCAGAAGCATATGGAATGTTCTTCATTTGTTCCCTTTCAAGGTCGTTCTTCGGGCATTGGTTCAAATTGAACCTATCACCCTTCACAATGGGAGCTACACTTGGTGAACAATCCTTCATCCAAAATCTCTCTAAAATTTTATTAATATATGTTTCCTGTGACAGACCCAAGATGCCTCGGAATTTGTCTCTATGGATCTTAATGCCAATGACATAAGATGCCTCATCCATATCCTTCATATCAAAATTTTTAGAGAGGAATTGTTTCACCTCATGTAGCAAACCCTTATCATTGGTTGCTAGCAAAATGTCATCCACATATAAAACAAGAAAACAAATTTTACTCCCACTAACTTTCAGGTATATACATTGATCCATAATGTTTTCTACAAAACCAAAAGAAGAAATTACATTATGGAATTTCAAATACCATTGGCGGGATGCTTGTTTTAAACCATATAATGACTTCTTGAGCTTGCAAACCAATTGCTCACCATCACTAGAGGGGAATCCTTCAGTTTGTTTCATATAAACCTCCTCCTCTAGGTCTCCATTAAGAAACGTTGTTTTCACGTCCATTTGTTGCAACTCTAAGTCAAAATGGGCTACTAATGCCATAATAATGCGTAAGGAATCTTTCTTAGATATAGGAGAAAAGGTCTCCGTGTAGTCGATTCCTTCTTTCTGAGTGAATCCCTTAACAACAAGTCTTGCTTGTATCTCTCAATGTTGCCCAATGAGTCTTTCTTTGTCTTAAAGACCCATTTACATCCAATGGCTTTTGCACCATTAGGCAACTCAACAAGATCCCAGACTTCGTTACTCTTTATGGAATTCATCTCTTCCTTTATGGCATTGTACCATAGTTCTGATTCTTTGCAACTCATGGCTTGTGAAAATGACTCGGGATCATTTTCGGCTCCAATGTTGTAGTCAGATTCTTGTAGATACACAACATAATCATTAGGAATTGCTGATCTCTTTGGTCCAGTAGATCTTCTTAATGTTGTACCATCATCTTCCTGAGAAGTATGTAGTTCAACTTGTTGTTCAAAAGTTCTTGGCAACTCTTGAACTCCTTGATCTACTGGAATATCGTCAGCAGCTTGTGGAACTTCAACAATTGGTTGTTCAACACCAATTTGTACTTGAGGGGTGTTATGAACAATAACCAATCTATCACTTGAAGTGGAAGGTTGAGATTCTGAATGATCCTTCTCAGAAACTATGTTTCTGGTTTGATCGCTCCCACTGATCAAGTCATTTTCAAGAAACTTTGCATTTCTTGATTCCACAATCCTAGTGCCGTGAGATGGACAGTAAAATCTGTAACCTTTAGACCTTTCAGCATATCCAATGAAATACCCACTAATGGTCCTTGGGTCCAGCTTCTTCTCTTGTGGATTATAAATTCTCACTTCAGACGAGCATCCCCAAATGCGCATATGTCGCAAACTCGGTTTCCAACCTTTCCATAATTCAAATGGCGTTTTAGGAACCGCCTTGGTTGGAACTCAGTTTAATATATACACTGCCGTCTTAAGTGCCTCAATCCACAAGGATTTAGGAAGATTGGAGCTGTTAAGCATACTCCGCACCATGTCCAATAATGTTCGATTTCTTCTTTCTGCTACACCATTCTGGTCGGGTGAACCAGGCATGGTGTATTGAGCAACGATCCCATGCTCTTGAAGAAATTTAACAAATGGCCCAGGTGCTTGTCCATCTTCTGTGTATCTACCATAATATTCTCCACCTCTATCTGATCTCACGATCTTAATTTGCTTGCCGCATTGTTTCTCTACTTCAGCGTTAAAAATCTTAAAGGCATCTAATGCTTCGCTCTTTTTATGAAGCATGTAGAGATACATATATCGTGAGTAATCATCTATAAAGGAGATGAAGTATCTCTGACCATGTGAGTCCATGTCTGGACTACATATATCAGTATGTATGATCTCTAATATGTCCGAACTCCTATTGGCACCTTTCTTTGACTTGTTGGTCAGCTTTCCCTTTATGCAGTCCACACAAGTCTCAAAATCAGTAAAATCCAGAGTATTAAGTACCCCTTCATTTACCAATCTTTTAATTCTTTCTATGGAGATATGACCTAGTCTCCGGTGCCATAATTTAGAAGAATCTTCATTAATAACACATCTTTTAGTGCCAGTGTGAACATGCATTGAATCATAAGTGACATTGTTTTTTAAATTAATGCAGTAAAGACCATTAGACAAAATACCATTCCCAACATAATCAGATTTATAGAATAGACTGAAAGATTTTTCTGAAAAGTTTAAGGAATATCCAAAAGGTACAAGCCTTGAAACTGAAATCAAGTTTCTAGAAAAACTTGGAACATAGAAGGTCTTTTCTAATTCTAAAACAAAGCCACTACTTAAAGTTAAATAACATGTTCCTATAGCTTCCACATGCGAGCCCATCTTGTTTCCTGATAAGATGCTTTGCTCACTTCCCACTGGCTTCCTTAGGTTTTGCAAACCATGCAAGGAATTCGAAATGTGAATTGTTGATCCAGAATCAATCCACCATGTGTTAATATTAACGTTAACCATATTAGATTCATAACAAACAAATGAGATTAAATTACCTTTTTCCGCAAGCCATTTCTGAAATTTGGCACATTCCTTCTTCATGTGTCCCTTCTTTTTACAGAAGAAACACTTGGAATCCTTCTTGATATCGGCTTGGGGAGGTACTTTACCTTTCCCTTTCTGATTGGCTTGATATTTTCCCTTTCCACGCGTTGCCAGCATTGCACTCTCTCCCAGTTCCATCACCAGTCTCTCTTCCTCTTGAACACACATGGTCATGAGTTCATTAATTGACCATTTATCCTTATGTGTGTTGTATGAGATTTTGAAAGGTCCATATTGGTGCGGAAGGGTGTTCAGGATGTAGTGCACTAGGAAGGACTCCGATATATCAACCTCGAGTTTTTTCAATTGAGCCACAGTGTCCCTCATCTGCATGATGTGCTCGCGCACACCTTTCACACTGGTGAGCCTTAGGGATGAGAACTTCATGATTAGGGTGCTTGCTAGTGCCTTGTTTGAAGTGACGAATTGATCATCAATGGCCTTCAACAAGTCTCGGACCTTTTCATGCTGATCAACGAAACCACGAATACCAGCTGAAATTTTAGTCTTAATGAACATCATGCTTAGACGATTGAATCGCTCCCATCGTTCATAAAGCGTGATGTCCGCTGCAGTGCTAGTATTAGTGAGTGCCGATGGTTCATCTTTCCTAATAGCATAATCTATGTCCATCCACCCTAAATGAAAGAGAATCCTCTCCTTCCAAATCTTATAGTTATCTCCCTTAAGTTCGGGAATGTCACAACGAATTTCAGAGAAATTTGCAGGTTTTACTACTGCATCAAAATTAAAAATCACATGCTTATGTTAAAATTGAGGCTTAATAAACTTTCATGTTTTAACAATGTAAATCATGCTCAAAAATTGAATCTAATGACATAAAAATTGCCTGTGGGCTAAATTTTTAATTCAAGCAGATTCAATTATTCATTGTTTTGAACTTTATGATAAAACTATTAATTCATAACTCCTGTGGGTAGGTTATGAAATTTTATCCTAATTAATTTACATAAATATAATAAAAATTCCTGTGGGATAAAATTTATTATATTTAGTCTAATTAATTACAATTTAATGTCTAAATAATCTTTATGTGATCTAACCAATCAAAATATATAATTTTATTTAATTAAAGATGTTGTGGCTATTCTCTAATTAATTAAAATTATATGGATCACTAGACATTATTATTATTATTTTTTTTTTTTACATAAGTTGCATAAACAAAACTTAACTAGAGTAAAAATAATGTTTACTGAAAGGAGCAAGTCTAAATGACATTTTAAATAAACTCCATATAAATGTTTCTTGCAAAAAAAACTGCCATAAATGTCAGCATTACGGTAAACAACAGTAATAATTCTTCACAAAATCAAAATTAAAGTTAAATTTAAATTAAATTTCAACAATGCTAAATCTGAACTTCATGCGAAATAAACATAGAATCAAAAACTGAATGCCCAAATGAGAAATAAACCATTTCTTATTTCTTCTTTAATTACAAATGTTCATTATTATAAATGTAAATTCAGCGTAAATTTTACAATAAATATGTAATCAATTATAAAATTTATTTTGCATTGTTGATCAAATTCCCAGCTATTTCCAAAATCTACGATATTCCTAAATCTTTCAATTATAAAATCTAGCTTTCCATAAAGGGAGGATATTCCTGAATCTTGATGATATACTTCACTTTTAAAAATTATTTACGATACGAAATCAGAAGCAGAGACGTATTCGAGACCTTAAAATATCATTTTATGACACTTTATGTAAGCACTATGCACTGTGGCCAGCAACATTAAGAATTTCTGCTTCTTTATGAGATAATGAGGACTGATGTATAAGCGAAAATTTTGATAAAAAATAAGCATCATGATTTGATGTTGCCTACACCAAATTCCTCAGCTGGAACTAAAAATCAAGGATCATCCACAATAATTATTATTATAAAAGATCAGGAAATTTCTGAATTATAAATGACAAATTGCATACCCAATGCTGAGAAAACACAACTCAGGAATTGAAGTTTTCTTGGGTGAATACTAGATACTAAAAATAAATGGCTACTATACCCTGACGCAATATCATATGATACAACAAAACAAGCTAGTGAAGTCCACAAAAACTTTGAAATGATGCAACAGACAGGGGACGTGCTTTAACCTGTCCACAAGAAACTAAATAAGACCCGCAGAAACTCATTTTACTTTACCTTCCAGCACTCCACCTCAATGCTAATCTTTAAGAAGAACGAAATTTCTGAAAATGTTGCGTTCTGTCTCTTTCTACAACTTTCCAATAATGAACTAAAATTGAATTGAAGACTACGAGCACATGAAAGATAATAGCTTGTGAAAGGCATAATATTCTGTGATTATTTCCAGCGGTAGGGTGGGCTAGGGCCTAAGTTTCTACCCAATTGAAATAATAAAACAATTGAGTGGTTTCAATTTCAAATACGAGAAATTGAAGATTCAGCCATGAACTCTGAAGACTATATGAATCGGAAAATGACTAAGAGCGAAGCATATGAACTGACGCAGCATGTGAAGAATTCAACCTACGCTGGTAGACTCGAGAAGGAGGCTAGGATCAGAATGTTTAATAATACGGCGTCACAATCGACATTTACTTTTGAAACTAGACTGTCATTTCAAAGTATTCGAATCGCACACCAAGGCAAAGATAAATATACGTTCTGATACCAAATGTTAATTTTTCAACAGCGATTCTATATGTGGAAAAAACTTAAAGAATCGTTTTAATGCCCAGAAAATAAGTTACCTCCAGCCATTGATAATGTTCTTGCTACAAACCACAGTCCACTTGCTTCTTTACTGAAAACAACGCTTCAGCTTCAATCCAAGCAAAAGAAAAGAATACAGAAAGCCTGAAGGCACTTCTAAGCTCTGCACTCTCAGCTAGATGGTGTAAAAACTGAAGGGAATTAAGATACAAGCTTGGGGACCAAACATATAAATTTATAGCCAAGCTTCCATCAAGCTTCTGATGGCTATGTGTCAGGTGTTCCACTGATCAAGGTAGAGAACTCCAGATGGAGTAATGGACCACTTCAGAAGCTCCCAACAAGAGAATTAATTAACTGCAGTTGATTTCCTTAATTTAAGGAAATCACTGCAGTTGGTTTCCAGAAATTAAAAAAAAACCGCAGTTGGCTTCCACAATTGTAAGCAGCAGTGGGTAAAGAACTTGATGGAGCTTATTAACATATTGTATGTAATTTAATTCGGACAGTTGTTTCTTACAAAAGTATTAAGGATATTTTAAAATATGAGAATGGTGTGTTTTAATTATTTGACAATTCTTTTCTTGAAAAGTACGAAGGATATTTTAAAACATGAACTTTGTGATTTGGTGGATGTTTTTAATCAATCGACTACTGCGTTTTAAAATTGTTTGAGAAAACGTTATCTAAATAATATTTTATTATTTATTAAAAGCATGCAAAATTTTGTAAAAGCCCGTCCCCAACCATTATCAATTATTGATGGGGAGGTTGGATTATGTTTATAGTAATAAGCTTTAAATATAAGATAAGAGGGAATCTTAATTATCCATTAAAGGCAAATTTTCTTTGGTCGAGAATATAAGTGCATATTGCGGCTATAGCGCAAAGGTTGGACCTCTTCCTATATTCCTCTTTAATTGAAGAAGCCATCTAAAATAAATATTTTTCCCCCTTCATTATACATTCATAAACGATTCAATGATATATCTATGTGGAGGTTCTAGCTCAAAGGTTGGAACTATTCCTAGCCTAGATTCTTGTTTTATTGAAGAAGCAATCTAAAAATAAATAAATAATTTAATGACTGATTTTGAGATTTTTAAATGCACAATGAATAAATTGGGAGTAAATTCTATGCTACATACCGAGTCATTAAATATTATTAATTGTATTGAAATATATTTTATATTCTATGCTACATACCGAGTCATTAAATATTATTAATTGTATTGAAATATATTTTATATTCTATGCTACATACCGAGTCATTAAATATTATTAATTGTATTGAAATATATTTTATAGTGGAGTAGGGAAGATTTGGGTATATTTTAAATGTGTAGTTTAATTAATAGATAAAATATTGTTTGTTGAATATTTTTTAGTTAGTTTTATTTAAAATTAGGTAAATATTTTTAAGAATCATACAAATTGTTTAATTTGTAAAGTTTGAGTGTATAATAAATTTTTTAGGCTGTTGAATCTGTTTATGTATTTAGAAGTGCATTTTAAATAACAAGAAAATTTTACTTGAAATTGTATTGTAATACCACCGAAAAAGCCAGTTTGATTATTAATTAAATTGTGTCAATTTTAAAAAACATTTTTTAAAAATAACTAAAAGATATTTAAATTGAAAAAATATAAAAATAAGTTTTAGAAAATTAAAAATCAATTTAAAAATAAATTTATATTTATATTTTAAAGTTAAAAGTAAAAATAAGAAACATTCTTAATTTTACAACATTACAAATATAGATTAGCCATGGAAATAGGGAAAAAATGTTTATTTCATTAGTTTATAATTAAAAAGATAATGATTATGCTTTTATGTTTATAAATGATTAATGAAATTAGAAATATGATTGTTTTTTCATTAGTTGACAAGGAATAAAAAAAATGGACTCTATTCGTAGTTGATTGCACTAATAGTAGTGAGTTGCCCTATTCATATTAAACCCAATTCTATCAAGCATTGAGAGGGATCAATTTTCTTAAGGTGTGATTTCTTTATTATTTAATATATGGCACATAATTAAAAGATTAAAAAATTTACACCATAAGTAGTCTAAATCTTCTACATTTTCACTTTTTTTCGAGCATATTTTCTAGTCAAATTTGCTCTAAAACCAAAAGGGATTTGTTGTAATCACAAGTTTGAGTTGTGAAATATGTATAATAAGTGTTACAAGAGATTTTTAGGGGGTTAGAATTCATTTATGCATAAGTACATTCAAAACAACATAAAATAACGATTTCATAAAAAAATTATTATTAGATTCGAGTTAAAAAGCTAAAATATAGAAGAATTAGACTAAGCCTTGATAAATTTGATCCCTCTCAATACTTGACAATCACATTTTAAAACAAGCGTTGCCGGGCACCGTAGTCTATGTCATTGAAATTAAGGATTGTGTTGCTACAAAATTTGCATATAGAAGATGCTAGCGTGATACATATAAAACATATTATGAAATATATAAACTAATATTAGTATAATATGAAGAAGATTAATATATATTTTTCATATATGTAAGCTAACATAAAATGATTATTCTATGAAATTGTTTTACAAAGCATAATTGTATTCATATTTATATGACAAAGTTTGACAATTTATATTTTCCAAAAAAAAAAAACCAAAATCTTGTAAGACTTGTTCAAATAATACATTATGTGCATATATAACTAAATGGATGTCACATTCATATAGATATGAATTACAAATTGCTTAGTGCAATACACAATTACGTAGTGTTGATCACTTTGACATGACACTTAACATGATGCTAGACTCTTGCCTAGGCAAGGACTAATAACGTGAAAATCAAGAGTGTTTTTTTCTTAGGTTTCTTTTGGCCTAATAATTCAACCATTGACCATCTCATAACTTGTCGATGTTTTGAAAAATAGATGAAGAAACAATATTTATTAATGCTTCTTTAGTTTTTCTAAAAATTATCATACATTGTCTAATAACTTTGAAAAATAATGGAGAAAGTAGGAATTCAAGTAGAGTGAAGAAGAGCTATTTTCTAATTATATGAAAAGTTCATTATAAAATTGAGGATTCCAATAAATGATAAAATTAGGACCAATCAAAATCAAGAGTAGAATAGAAATGAAATAAGAATGTATCCTCTATTTGACTTATAGACTTATATATAAATTAGTTAGAAAATTGAATCATAAAGAATAAAGGAAGTATGCATATAAGAAGATATGCTTTGCTATTGTTAACTTACGTGGATGATATTATGTTATTAGAAAATCATAAAAATGTTAATTTTTCTTAGGGCTATTTTGTTCTTTTCTTTGATAATTATATTTCATTATTTACATATTGAATTCACCCCACAACATCATAATATCATTAGCAGCATATGCAATTATACAGAAAGAACAATATCATCATCAATGCAATGAAACATAAAGGAACAATAGAAGAAAAGCATTCACACATAGAGACACTAGGATTGGTCAGAGACCAGGGAAAACCTCACAAGGGGGAAAACACTTTCAAATTCTTCTTCTTTATTAGATTGTCATAAAATGTTCAGCAAAGAGAGAGTATAATAATCCATTTCTTCATTCATAAGACTATATAGAAAAATTAACCAAATCATATCCTAGAGATGGACCCAACAATATTACTAATAAAAATCATGATTTAGAAGCCTATAGTCAACTGTGAACATGAATTGTGGTCAACTATCGAAATCTATAGTCAATTGTCAAATGAAAATGTAGGTTCCAAGCACACGGAGAGAGACATATGCATGTGACGGAAACTTTCCGGTTGCATGCAGAGGTTTGCATGCGTGCAACTATAGCCAAAATTTTCCTGTGGCAACACTACGTCTGCGAGCCAAAACCATAATCACACATGTGAGCTTCAAACCTTGTAATATCATACCTGTACGAGTGAATTCCCCATGAATCAATTTCAAACTTGTGCAAGCCAAAATCAAAGAAGAGAAAAGAAGAATGCTTGATGTTTGTCTCCAAATTAGGGTCACTTTTGTATTTATAGCCATCCAAGGGTGTCCAATTTCTCTTTTGGGCTGACTTGTCCTTTTGTGCATATGTGGGTTTCCATATTGAAAATATATTTTTTCTTAACCAAATTAAATTCTTCCAAGGGCTAGAAGGGGTCTTCCTTAATGAGGAGGATTGTCCAATTGAGGGAATTTGTCCCTGAACTTCCAAATGAACACTCCCTCTTATCTAGGGAGAAATTATCGACTGCAACACATGTCCCATCACAAGTGTCTCAACATCATCAAATGTAGTCTTTACTCATATTTGCTCATCTCTACTCATATTTTCTCTTCCTTGCTTATATTTTCTCATACCTGGTCATATATGCTCATCCCTACTTATTTATGCTTATCTATGATTGTCTCTGCTTGTCTTCTTCTCATATGTTGAACACTCTCAAATCTAAAATAAAAATAATTTGACATCAGAGGGGAACCCAGGCTACCACCCTCATTAACATCTGAGAGCTTAGCTCAATCGAGAACAACATCAAGGAGCCTTTCTCAACCTAGAACTACATATGGGAGCCCATATAAACACAGAATCCACTGACAATGAGGAAGGTCCTATGGAGCATTCTCACCTCATTTCTATGATAGTGAGGAAGGTCCTGTGGGACACTCTCACCCCAAGTCATCTCATAGGGGAGCATACGTCTTCCAACTTATGTTGAGTAATAGGCGAGATACAATATCTCATCCATCCTATTTCCTATTGATCTTCCCAAATGACCATCAAGAGTCATTTGGTAGAACATTTACATCATAATCCAACTTGGGTGAGATACCCAAATTACCAAAGGTAAGGATCACACACCCCCAAGCCTCCTCAACCTGTTGGCCAAATGGGGGGGGGGGGGGGGGGACAATCCCAATAAGCCCGACTTGTGGGTATGATGCCAACTAGGGTATACTCTGCTAGACCAAGATAGGGGAGCATATGTCTTCCATCCTATGGGTGACAGATATGGGTGATACCCTATTGTCCAGAGATCCCTCAACCTCAGGAGCTGTCAATGCTCCATTCCTTGGGGAGCTCAAACAAGGGAGAAGAGTTATTATCAGTGTTCTCGATTAGTCTGGACCCTTTCTCAAGAGGGTCACATCCATTAATACATGATGCTCTTTTTAGATTAGAAACATATTAACGCGCTCATATCTAATACCATCTCAAACTTCACTGAATATTTTAGTCACACTGCCTCATACATTTCCAAGAGAAGCAGTCCTCTGTTTTCTTGTTCATGCATGACATCAAATCAAATATTATGTTAGAGAAAATACATATCATAAAAAGGATACCTTATTCATCCTCCCTCGCATGGAGGCAACAAACACAAGCCTAAGCTTGTCTCATACAGTAACACTGTCTCAATCTATGAAGAAATCTATATCCCATCTATATGTGGGATTCTTTATCAATCAGATCCAAGTCTTTTTATCCCAATATATCATTGTCATATCTAGAACCTACTCAAAAAACTCTCCAAAGAGCTTCTGTAACCAAAATGTCACATAGATAGCCATGCTAGCAACAATGTACTCAACCTCGACCACGCTTAAAGCTATGAAATTCCATTTCCTGATTATCCATGATATTATGGTAGATCCCAAGCTAAAGAAATAAACAAATGTGCTCTCCTTGTTAATAACATTTTCAGTCTAGACAACATTAGTGCATCATGTAGTCGTACATCTTTAGCAGAATATCTCGGATCAAGATTAATCATCAGATCTTTCAAAATGTGTTCAACGACATCCCAATTTGTACGAAACAACTCAAACATGAATTGAATCAATTAGTTCACTGCAAAGCATATATCCATATGGGTGTTCTCAAGGAACATCAATGCCTCAATCAATTATCAATACTCAGAGGAGTCTACCAAGTCAGGTCCAACAACATCTCTACATAATTTCTTGAAATTCAATTCCATTGGGGTGTCCAAGGATTTGCATTCCATTTTTCCAAATCTTTCTACTAGCTTCATGTCATATTTTCCCTTCCAAAATTCTAATCCCAAAAAGTAGTGAATCATGCTAGGATCGTCCATCTCGAACTCGGAGGCCAAATCCCTCTTACTTTGATCATCAGAGGCTCATTACCTGTCAATAATAGATTTTCCATCATATATTACCAAAATTAAAGTCATATCTTGGACCACTTTGAAGTAGAGGTTCAAATCGACACAACTTCACCACGTAATTATTAATGTGGGCATACCAAGCTTGGATAGCTTGCTTCAAGACATACAATGCTTTCTGCAAACATAACACTAACCAAACCAATATACCAAACTTCAAACAAGTCAATAAAATCAACCAAGTCTGCTTATCAAGCCTTAAATGCCAAACCAAAACTAATATCAAAGCCATGAAAGTTTTTTCCAATATAATTGTTAAACTTTTCTAATCCATGTCCCTAAGTACCAAGTTACAACTTTGTCTATTGTCATAACAACAACTATCATTTACCAAGCAATATCAAGCCAAAATTCATCAAGTCATCCACATGATCATAATATGAATAATTTCTGCCACTAAATGTGAATGCATACACTAGGGACAAATCATATAAGTTTCTACCATCCATTCATTGTGAAATTTTTGTAATAACCAGAATAGAAATTACTACATATTGAGGAGTAATCCTTTGTTGACATAATATCTCTAATGATCAAATCAGGAAAAATAACATATTGATATGCATACTATATACCCTTCAAACATAAGATGAGTTAAGACATTCACATTCTCTACAACATAAAGATATCTGCATAAGATAATAATTATGCCAATTATGAAATTCTTCTCAAGATTGTATTAGCGATGATTTTTCAGCCCTACAACACAAGTAAGAGTAGATTCCAAAAGGTAGGTCACTTCACATTTTCTAAAGAGGTCTTGCTATCAAACAACCTTCATTTTGATCCCTGCAACAAGTCAAACATTATGTAGATCTTACTATTCATTTTCTGTCCATAGAAATTTCTATCATGCACTTCATGATTGTAGGTCTATCATACTCCTGATGTGCTCCTGGTTTCATGCATAAGATTTCAGTTTTTGTATCTTGCAGTCTTAGTCACACCCATAGGTCTTCTTCCGTGCAAGTGGGAGGCATATAACCACACCCTTAATCCTTTCTCCCACCAACTGTGGCTTGGATTAAGAGAATCCTTTCTACTTGAATCAGAATTTGCCAAAACTTCTTCCTTCATCAAGATCATCTATTCATGTCCATAAACCTTACTTCAATAATCAAGAGTCTTCTATTCATTTACTGCAAATAATAATAGGTGTTGGGATCTTATCGAGAGTTTCTCCCTCTTAATGGAAAGTGTTGGGTAAAATTAATTGCTCAATAAATAAATAAATAAATAAAACTAATCACCTAGACATTAATTATCAACCTAAGGAGTGTCTTTTTATTTCAAGACAATCGGAAAAATATATGCATAACAATACCAACAACTAACACTGGTTCTATATGATTGTGTTATATACTATCAAGCTCATTCAATAAGAAATAAAATGTAAGACTTGAATAATAAAACTAAAATTAAAAAGAATAAAGTAAATGACAGGAAAAACAATTATACTAATCACACAACTTGAAACATTGCTAAATTAAATCACATCTTGTTGAATTGGAAATTTAATCTATTGCACTCAACATAATTCAAATGCTAATCCAGAGCAGTAAATTAAATGAAATCTAGAAATTAGATGAAATAACAACCTGGAAAATGTAGCAACTTAACAAATTACTTGATTAAAATGGAAATGTACTTTAAAGAACAATGATTGAAACTCAAAGAAACAAGCACACAACTAAACTACTGTAGATGTTCAAGGCAACACCTCATCCAAGGTAGTGGTCCCAACTGCCCAAGACTCAGTTCTTCCTTGAGAAATAACTCATATCAGATTATAAATAACAGATGTAGAACTCAATGGATAACTTCCTTCATTAAAACATATGAGAGAAATAATTACAACATAATGAAGTTCTTAACTTTTCCTCAAATTCAATAATTGTTCGTCTCTCATCTCTCATCTCTCATCTCTTCTTCTACATCCTATCTCATAATTTTCCATCTCCTATCTACTCATTATCTCCCAATTATCCTTCCATTATCCTCCCCCATTATCCTCTCATTATCGTCCCCCTCTTTGATCTCTATTTTCATTTAAATACACAAAGAGCAAAGGGAGGTTACAACAAAGTTGATTAAAAACTGATTTCCATTACAAATTTGTATTGTACAAAACAAGTTTATCAGCAAGATCATATCTGAAAGATCTTTCCATCAACATTCAACAGAAACAATTCGAATTTTGGATTGCAACTGGAAGAATTTGGAAAACGGCCACAACAACAAATCTGAGAAAATTGGATTCGAAGAACTTTCCGTTTCTCTTAATACTGATCGAATTTTGGAAAACTTCTCAAAACAAAACTAATTCGGTCCATTCTGGACAAAACCCATGTTTTATATTTTTAAGATGCTCCTTCATTTGTCCGAAACGTCCAATGAAAAATTGTCACTCCTTATTCCAACGAATTTATGAGTTGAAATATTTGATTATGAGCTTGAAAACATATTTGCAATCTGGAAAAGGTCTTGGAGGCTAAAATCGTGAGTGATGTTATTACAAATTCATTAATAAACCATCATTGGAAAAATCATGCATAATAATCTTCAATATATTAAGAATAAAGAAGAAGAAATAATATTTATCCATAAGAGCATAAATAATTATAAAATGGAATTATAAGATAAACTATGATAAATGATGTGATAAAAAATGGTAGAAATGGATGAAACAGACCTTAAAAAGTGATAATAATAATGACAAATTAGCGGCCCAACATACCCCCAAACTGAATATGTTGCATGTCCTCATGCAACCCAAGGCCTATGTATTAACCAAACTATAAGAAAAATGTTCATCCCAACTAATGAAATTGATGGAACAAATGTTCTTCCTCAAATAATGAATATCAATTTTATCAATGTTGATGAAGGCATAATAAAATTCACATTGAATTTCAACTATATGTATATTAAGTTGCAGCAAAATATGATATAAGTAACGACAAAGTTCATTAACCATTTTCTCAAAAAATACGAACCAAATTTCGCTGAAATTTTGCAAGCAGATTTCTACTATATTAATGCTTATCTAATCCAAAAATCAGATCTTTTTGAAACACGGATCATGAAATATAAGAAAATTGACTGTAGATGACAATGCATGATTTCTAAAATTTTACAAACTAATTTATCTTGAAATTTTCTGGGTTTGTGTATTTTAATGATACCCTTTTACTGTCCAAAAATTACAAGTATTCAGTTTATAGTTTTAAAGATATACACAAATCAATTTCTGCACTGCATAATAATGAAATTGTATGCCTTAAATGAGAAAGAAATTAGAAAACATTCATCATGTGTAGCAATTCCTCCCCCAAACTGGAGAATTAACATGCCCTCATGCAATGCTAGAAAACAAATTGAGGTGGTTGCTACAATCGTTGTTGAAATCTATGTTTGGTGTAAAACAACATCGAATAAGAGAGGTTTTGAGAATGAATAAGGAGATTGATAGATGATGGCATGGTCATAATAAATAAATGAATGAAAGTAACACTCCCCCCAACTGAAAGCTTCTATGTCTCTTAAAAATGGGAAGTAGTAGATATGTGGAATGAATGATGATAAATAATGCTCAATGGATTTCATGAAATTCTCCTAAACTTTTAATAAATCAGAAACTTAGGCTATTTTACGTCAAGTTTTACCTCTGAAAAAATTTGAAATAACATGTATGGACTGACATTTATTGAAGCTGATGTAGTTTGAGCTGATGCTGAAAGTGATGCACAAGGTGGAAGCCATGAAACACATCTTGTCTGAACAATTGTTTGCGTTCGCGAGTTGCTCGAGCCGCTTCTATTAGTTACAATAGTGTGGGTTCGCTGCGAATAGAGTTGACCCCCATACTTGTTGTTCTCCTGTAAACAATTCACTATTCTGCATTCAATTATCTTGAATCCATAGTTTTAGTTTTGAACAACAACAGATAAACTGCATGCAAAGATTTCAATCAGAAAAAATTTTGTACAAATGCAATAATAACATTTTGTCAAATCATCAAGTTATGGCGGACTTCAATAAGTATTACGCATGCTATCCCATAATGCATACCTTTCCCCCCTCTAATTAGAAAAGGCTATCCATGACATAAATCATAGGAAAAAGGGAAAGGATGTTGAGGATTCATAAATGCAGCCGAACAATCAATCAAAGCGGCGTAAAATACGACAAAAGAAATCAGAGCATTACACATCAAAATATTTGAAATGCCCGTAAAATAAAACAGAGATTTATACCATGATGTAAATAGACATTTACCTTAGGTGGAAAGGTGACGAACACATGACAATGATAAATGTTAATGACTGTTGGTATCTAGTGATCGGACAATAATGATATAATTCATATAATGATATAGTTTACCATGCATGTTGGCTATTAGAAATGTTGTTCAAATGATAAATTTTCCTTTAGAAACGAATTCATAGGTGGTAATAAGATAAATAGTATTTGGCAGTGTAACATAATACTTCAATACCACAAGCAGAGCCACTGCTGCCAGCAGGCATTAATAGCCTCAACAATGTTGCTTTTTAACCCCAAAAATGAACCAGAGTCCTCCATTTAGTATTTAGATGGTTTTCTGTTTTTTATTGCTATAAAGAGACCACTATGCTGACATCATAACCAGATAATAATAGTGCCATTCACTAGGATATAACAAAGTGATCAGGTTGGCTCGTGATGAAACCCCCTGTCCTTTTGACAATTTTAACTATCAAGAAGGTCATTACCTTGATGTGGTGGCCATAATGGAATGTCACCTGTTACACCCTTATGATCATGGTACGCTGGCTCATGATGAGACTCCCTATACTCTTTAAGAAAATGCTTGTTACATTTTCATATTTTTTTTTAGTTTAATGCTTTTATTGTAAAGAGAGGGAGACTCATTTACTTCTTAAGAGTCAGGGATGACGTAAGAAGTAAAAAAAATGGCAATGAAAGTTATACTTTTACCCCCATATCATCATATCAAAGGGATTTATCAATTAAAAGTGTGAAAGATAAACCAACATGGTATTAGAATAATAAATCATTTTATGATGTGTCCAAAGAGAAGATATTCAACCAGTCATTATATAGGTGCACCATGTCAGCTTCGGTATAAAGATGACCATGAAAAGGTTTTATAAGTCATAATGGGATTAATATTACAGTTTTTCTTTATCTTAGGCACAAATCCAACCAGATGATTTTTTTTATTCAAAACATAAAAGACAAAGAAAAATAGCAAAATGAATAACGAGCGATGAAACAACAAAGAGAAATCACAGTTATTCATTCTACCGATTTAAACAACAAACACACAAAAAGCAAAATCGGGGTTGTTCAATTGATTGAACAACAATCGTTCAATCGATTGAACAACATACACTCAAAAAGTGTTGTTCAATTGATTAAATAGCAATCGTTCAATCGATTAAACAGCAAAATCGAAAAGAAAAACACACAAAAGTGTTGTTTAATTGATTGAACATCAATCATTTGAATAACAAAAGTCAAACACGCAAAAGTATTGTTTAATCGATTGAACAACAATCGTTCAATCATTTGAACAACAAAAATAAAAAAACACAAAAGTGTTGTTCAATCAATTGAACAACAATCGTTCAATCGTTTAAACAACAAAATCGAAAAGAAAAACATGCAAAAGTGTTGTTCAATCGATTGAACAGCAATTGTTCAATCGTTTGAACAACAAAAGTCAAAAACAAAAAAGTGTTGTTCAATTGATTAAACAACAATCGTTCAATCGTTTGAACAAAAAAAAATGCAAAAGTGTTGTTCAATCGATTGAACAACAATCGTTCAATCGTTTGAATAACAAAAATAAAAATAAAAAAAACACAAAAGTGTTGTTCAATCGATTGAATAACAACCATTCAATCGTTTGAATAATAAAAATAAAAAACGCACAAGTGTTGTTCAATCGATTGAAAAACAATCGTTTGAACAAAAAAATTGAAAAAAAAACATGCAAAAGTGTTGTTCAATCAATTGAACAACAATCATTCAAATGATTGAACAACAAACACACAAAAAGTGTTGTTCAATTGATTGAACAACAATCGTTCAATCGATTGAACAGCAAAATGCACAAAGTGTTGTTCAATCGATTGAACAACAATCATTCAATCGTTTGAACAACAAAAATAAAAATAAAAAACGCAAAAGTGTTGTTCAATCGACTGAATAACAATCGTTTGAACAACAAAAGTAAAAATGCAAAAGTGTTGTTCAATCGATTGAACAACAATCATTCAATCAATTGAACAACAAAAATGTTGTTCAATCAATTGAACAACAATCATTCAATCGTTTGAACAACAAAATCGAAAAGAAAAACACGCAAAAGTGTTGTTCAATCGATTGAACAACAATCGTTCAATCATTTGAACAACAAAAGAAAAACACGCAAAAGTGTTGTCAATCAATTGAACAACAATCATTCAATTGTTTGAACAACAAAAGTAAAAAACACGAAAGTGTTCTTCAATCGATTGAACAACAATCGTTCAATCGTTTGAACAACAAAAGTAAAAAACGTAAAAGTGTTGTTCAATCGTTTGAACAACAAAAATAAAAAAACGCAAAAGTTTTGTTCAGTCAATTGAACAACAATTGTTCAAATGATTGAACATCAAACACACAAAAAGTTTTGTTCAATTGATTGAACAACAATCATTCAATTAATTGAACAACATAACGCACAAAGTGTTATTCAATTGATTGAACATCAATCATTCCATCAATTGAACAACAAAACACACAATGTGTTGTTCAATTGATTGAACAACAATCGTTCAATCGATTGAACAACAACACACACACACAAATAAATGTTGTTCAACTGATTGAACAACAATCATTCAATCGATTGAACAACAATACACTCACACAAAAAGAAGTGTTGTTCGATTTACAACAACACACACACAAAAATAAGTGTTGTTCAATTATTTGAACAACACTTATTAAATACACCCAGAGACAAATTAGATTTGTTTGTTCTATCGAGCAACAGTTGTTCAATCGCCAACAGAGCGAAAAACTAGAACTTTGAAGGAAACAACACCTGAAACACAAAAACATAATATAAATAATAAAGAAACAACACTTTATTTAAAAACAATAAATAAATAAAGTTATAACAACTATGATGTTATTTCCTAAGGGAATATCAATCTGTCAATGGAAAAAATGATCTCTTGGAAAAATGTTTTGGCTGTAGTGACATGAATCTTCAAATGGAAATCAATTCTCCATTTCTTATTTTATGAATCTGTTAGATAATGAATTGGATGAAGTGCTCGTTTCATTAAAATGTCTTTCAAGAATCACTCGTTCATAAATTGACTTCTTTTATTCTCTTGGAACCTACAAAAAACAAGTGTCTGCTTGCAATAAAACATTAAATCATGGAGAAAGAGAGGTGATCAGGCTCCCCTAATCCAAGAATTATGCAAAAAAAATAACAAGTAGCTACTTTGTAAAACAAATCCATGGAAAAAATAACAAAGTAAAATTTATTTGTCACTTGTGGGAGAGCAGTGGTCGACCATATTAACCAGCAGTGTTTTAATCATAACTCCTTTGTTTTTCGTCTGATTTGAGTGATTCCAAAGGCAAATGAAAGTAAATTCAAAGGGATATCTCCAATAGAAGCAAGTTTTAAAAATTTCATGAGATGATTAGTCAAATTTACTTAGAGCGATCAGCATAACAGAGTCATTTTTTATTTCCCAACTTAGACCAACAGTGGATATTTTAAGCATAAAATTTTCATTTAAGGACGGATTGAGATGATTAAAATTGGAAATAGAATTAGATTCATGTATATATCTCCAATAAAAATAGGTTTTTAAGACAAGAATAATTGATGGGTCAAATACTCTAAAGAATAGCTAGAAAAACAGAGTTTTAAGAGTGTTGACTTATGATAGATAGTCAATATTTGGGTCATAAATTTTAAAACGATATCAAAATCGAGTAATTGAAACTACCTTGAAAACTATATTCATAGGAGAATATATCGTAGAAACAAGTTTTAAAAAATATAGTTATTCAAGCCTAAAAAAACCGACTGTCCCATCTTTGTTCCTGAGTTGCCTACGAGACACCCTGTCAATGTTTTGATTCTAACTTTTTCGTTTCAAATCCAAATGGAGTGATTCAAATTGGGTTGGAAAGTAGACATAATGAGATAATTAGGATAGAAAAATGTTTTAAAAATATTCCCTTTTGGTCCCTCAAAACATGATTGTCCCGACTGTGTTTTCAGAAATTTCATCAAACCCCCAAGACAAAAAATATGATATTCAAGCAATTTTTCCAAATTGGTGATAAAAATGAATATGAGTGTTTGTAGAACTGTTATTTTCAATATCATACATCTACATACATAAATAAATTAAAATATTTATCACCAATGTTGATTTCCACAACGTGTTACAACAAAAATAACTATTTAAAAAAAAAACTATATTTATTTATGTCCTTATTTATTTTATTTTCTACACTAGCCTACTCTACTTTGAAAAATAAATATTATTACGTATAAGAGTACTTTCAGTGGAACCATTTTTGGAATAAGGCCTCAAGTATGTATATACCCAAATTTGAAAAATGCTTGTTAATAAATAGTAGGGTATGATAAGTCAACTTCCATCGAAAAGATGGTGTCAAAAATTGTTGAGGTATGGAGTGATGCTGCAAACAAATGATGGAGTGAAACCAATCTTCAATATATCCTTTACTTTCATGATTTCCCATAGATGTGATATCATGAAGTTCTTGAGTTTTTAAAATGGGTTGTTGATGTAGACTAGAAGAAACTTCATTTTCTTCCATAACTTTTACAATTTCTGGATTTGAAACATTCTCAATCTCAATATAAGTTTTCTGTAATGGTGCATGTGAGATAGAATGTGTGGGAATGATAGGTAAATTTTGCAGTTCAACACTATAAGCATGGTGTACTAGTTTATTATGGTGAGGGTGTGAAATGAGTTAAGCAGGAAATTGTGTAGGACATGGAGCATTTTGATGATGTAGTTGATTGGGTTGTGTGAATGATTTTGATAGGCAAGTAAGATGTTGTTGAAAAGATGGAAAATAATATGGATGTTTTGTTTGTGCTACAATATCTGGGAGAGTATCCATGTAATCATAAGATGAACCATGCCAAACTTGTAGACAATATTTTTGGGGGTTATATTGAGATTGATATGGCTGCCCTAACACAGGAGTATTCCATAATGGATTATGCAAGTAATAAAATGGAGAGGAAGTGTTTTAAATCATACATGTAGGACACGATTTCCATGTTTGTGAAATTGTAGCAAATTATCCATCTATTTGATATGTTGCTTCCATCCTAGATACAAAAGAGTGACTATCTATGGGATGCTCCTTTCGGTAATGAGGGAAAAACACTTCATCAAATTTTGCCTAATTTTTCTTAACTTGCAAAACATGCAATTGTGAATTTAGAGAGCTAATAAAATCATATTTAAAATTTTCAAATAAAACATTGATTTCATCTCTTATGTCTCTTGTTCTTGTAGTAGATTTGGAAAAGAAAGAAGAAACTTCTCTATAATTCTTACCAACCTTGGAGATTCCTCTTGAATACCTTATGCATAATTTACAAACATCATCATATGATAACTGAAAAACATCACATTTTCCCATTAGATTTAAGAGTTCTAAAAATTCATCTTTGATTCCGTTGAGTAGGAATGTTTTTAAGATCTCTTTTTCCAAATACTTATGCTTTGATTTTTAAATATTGTATTGAAATTTCTCTACATAGTCCTCCACGATTTCATCTTTCCCTTGTATCATACCTAAAATATCTTCATTGACCTTGCAATAGTCTTGGTACTTCTTCAAGAATACATTCTTCATGTCCTCCCATGTTTGGATGTAGTTCCCACCAAGGCTCATGAACCATCAGAGAGCTAATCCTTTTAGAGTAAGAGGAAACACTTTCAACCTTTGATCATTAGTACAATAATCATATCCTCTACAAAGTACTTCAAGCTCAAATAAGAATGTATCTATGTCTTCAGTTGCCAGACCATGAAAATTTGGTAGAGCAGATGGGGGAATGATGTGTATTTGTGTCACTCCTAGAAATCTGATAGGGAATTCAAAAGTAGCAATGTGAGCCATTTCTTACCATAATAGAAGATGTTCTTCATGTGTTTCTTTGAGGCTCCTTCTTCAAATGTTCCTGTCAATTGGTTAGTGGAATGGGTGGTGCTTACATCACCACTTGAGTGGAATCATGAGATTTTTTTTCAAAATTCTACCTCTAAAATTCCTACTTCTATCAGTGCATGCTATATGACCTAAGCTTGACTACTGAGGGTAGACCCATCACTGGTTCCCCAGGATGCACACGTAGGTTCTTACCTTCTGTCTTCAATATCCAACTCTCACGAAGTCAGGTATGCATCTACAACTAGATATTAGTGTGGTAGTGAAATTTGACTGTCTCCCCGGCAACGACGCCAAAATGTTGGGTAAAATTAATTGCTTAATAAATAAATAAAATAACTAATCACCTAGACATTAATTATCAACCCAAGGAGTGTCTTTTTATTTCAAGGCAATCGGCAAAATATATGCATAACAATACCAACAACTAACACTGGTTCTATATTATTGTGTTCTATACTATCAAGCTCATTCAACAAGAAATATAATGTAAGACTTGAATAATAAAACTAAAATTAAAAAGAATAAAGTAAATGACAAGAAAAACAATTATACTAATAACACAACTTGAATCATTGCTAAATTAAATCACACCTTGTTGAATTGGAAATTTAATCTATTGCACTAAACATAATTCAAATGCTAATACAGATTAGTAAATTAAATAAAATCTAGAAATTGGATGAAATAACAAACCTAGAAAATGCATCAACTTAACAAATTACTTGATTAAAATGGAAATTTACTTTAAAGAACAATGATTGAAATTCAAAGAAACAAGCACACAACTAAACTACTGTAGATGTTCAAGGCAACACCTCGTCCAAGGTAGTGGGCCCAACTACCTAAGACTCAGTTCCGCCTTGAGAAATAACTCATATTAGATTACAAATAACAGATGTAGAACTCAATGGATAACTTCCTTCATTAAAATATATGAGAGAAATAATTACAACATAATGAAGCTCTTAGCTTTTCCTCAAATTCAATAATTGTTCATCTCTCATCTCTTATCTCTTCTTCTACATCCTATCTAATAATTGTCCATCTCTTATCTCCTCATTATCTCCCAATTATCCTTCCATTATCCTCCCCCATTATCCTCTCATTATCCTCTCCCTCTTTGATCTCTGTTTTCATTTAAATACACAGAGAGCAAAGGGAGGTTACAACAAAGTTGATTAAAAATTAATTTCCATTACAAATTTGGATTGTACAAAACAAGTTGATCAGCAAGATCATATCTGAAAGATCTTTCCATCAACATTCAATAGGAACAAGTCGAATTTAGTATTGCAATTGGAAGAATTTGGAAAATGGTCGCAACAACAAATCTGAGAATATTGTCTTTGAAGAACTTTTAGTTTCTCTTAATACAGAGTGAATTTTGGAAAATTGCTTATCACAAAACTAATTCGGTCCATTCTAGACAAAACCCATGTTTTGGATTTTCAAGATGCTCCTTCATTTGTCCAAAAAGTCCAATGAAAAATTGTCACTCCTTATTCTAGCGAATTTCTGAGTTGGAATATTTGATTATGAGATGGAAATCATATTTGCAATCTGGAAAAGATCTTGGATGCTAAAATCATGAGTGTTGTTACAACAAATTCATTAATAAATCATCATTGGAAAAATCATGCATAATAATATTCAATATATTAAAAATAAAGTAGAAGAAATAATATTTATCCATAAGAGCATAAATAATTATAAAATGGAATTATATGATAAATTATGATAAATGACGTGATAAAGAATGGTAGAAATGGATGAAATACATTAAAAAGTGATAATAATAATGAAAAATTATCGGCCCAACAGAAAGCCTATCCAATCATCATTCATCATCCTATCTATCATAATACCATCATGTATCAACAAAATTGTGAGAGCATGGACTCAAACTATCTTAGGTTCTCAAATATATATGCGTCATGGTCATAAAAAGTCATCATTCAACTACTTCATCATCACATATGAACATGCCATCAAATCTTCATCAAAGGTTAGTGCCATATAAGTGTATCTTCATACTTCAAGGATCACAATGACAACATCACTTCTTTATTACATTACTCAACCATCAAGTCAAGGCATCTAATTGTACCAAATTTTTAACTTTACTAAGCTTATCAAAACCTAACCAAGATAAAAAATAAGATCTTGAGTATCAATATTATTGTCACACTTTTATCATCAGTGTTACCATACTTATCACAAGCATTAACAATAGTATCAAGTTACATATAACAAAATCAAAGTTTCTATCATTCTTTATAAAATCAGGAAATCCACCATGTCTAATCAAATGTAAGATACTTGCCAAATATCACCAATATTTCACATATAATAGAAATCAAACTTACTTTTATATGCATGCATGAGGCTTCTATGAAGTTGATATTATCGACATACCTTAGGGTTTAACTTGTCATCCAATCTTGCAGCTAAATCATAACATTGAAACAATATGTTACACATACCTTGTAGTATTCATATACCTTTGCAAATTGTAACACTTATTTGTCATTATTAGTTGTAGAACTTGCATATTTTAATTTCCATATGCTACTTTGAGAACTTTCAAAAACTTTCCTCGTATACTTCTTTCCTTTTCCAGCACCAACTCTTCACTTCTTGCAGTAGCTCTCTTTTCCAGCACCATCTCTTCACTTCCTACACTAGCTCTCTTTTCCTGCACCATAGATGATCCTAAATAAGGATCTACTTATTATATCTCATTTGGAGGTTAGAAGTATTCAAATACTCAAATATGTAGGAATTCTAAGTAATAAAAAAAAATATAAACAAGGATAGTGCCACAAAGAAATAACATAAAATCTAAAAAGTACTTATCTTTAACAAGAAGTGATCATCTTCCTCTTGAGCTTATAAAAACCTAACCAAGATAAAAAAAAAAAAAAAAAAAAAAAAAAAAAAAAAAAAAAAAAAAAAAAAAAAAAAAAAAAAGAGATCCTAAGTATCAATATTATTGTCACACTTTTATCATCAACGTTACCATACTTATCACAAGCATTAACAATAGTATCAAGTTACATATAACAAAAACAAAGTTTCTATCCTTCTTTATAAAAGCATGAAATCCACCATGTCTAATAAAATATAAGATACTTGCCAAATATCACCAATATATCACATATAATAGAATTCAAACTTACTTTTATATGCATGCATGAGTCTTTTATGAAGGTGATATTCTCGACATACCTTAGGGCTTAACTTGTCATCCAATCTTGCAATTAAATCATAACACTGAAACAATATACTACACATACCTTGTAGTATTCATATACCTTTGCAACTTGTAACACTTATTTGTCATTAGTAGTTGTAGTACTTGCATATTGTAATTTTCATATGCTACTTTGAAAACTTTCAAAAACTTTCCTCAGGTACTTCTTTCCTTTTCCAACACCAACTCTTCACTTCCTGCACTAGCTCTCTTTTCCTACACCTTAGATGATCCTCAAGAAGGATCTACTTATTACATCTCATTTGGAGGTTAGAAGTATTCAAATACTCAAATATGTAGGAATTTTGAGCAATAATCAAAACAACAAATCTAAACAAGGATAATGCCACAAAGAAATAACATAAAATCTAAAAGGTACTTATCTTTAACGAGAAGTGATCATCTTCCTCTTGAGCTAGCCTTCTAGAAATATTGTTGTCCAATTTTTCTTTCAATATTGTTATAGTTCATTTTGTCACATTTGGTCAATATGCCTTCAACTGGATCAATCAACATCCTTTGACCTCCTTTTCATCATCCTTGCACAAGGCCCTAAGCATGACTCATTTTAATCCTTGAGTTTCTACCTAAGAACACCTTGTTAAGTTATTCTAAAGACCAACGCTCTCTGGCCTCCTACTGGACAATGTTGACTACCAGGTTGCTCCACTGTGGCCTGCGTTTATCACCTACAGGTTGCTCCACTATGCACTTGCGTTGGTTCTAGAAATTCGGGAAAAAGAGAGAGAATCCCGAAGCCTCTTCTTCCAAAAGCTTCCAAGATTTGTTGTGACCATTTATCTCAGTTAAAAGTCACGAATCCTATCCTATCCTACCTTGTAGTTTTCATCCCTTATCCCTTGAGATTATGCTCCCATTAAGCGTGGATCTCAAGCCCTAATTGGTAAAAGGATAATAATTCGTGAATTACCTCCTTCAACTATATATTTACTGCCATCCATGGGCAAGGGGTTGGCTTTTGGAGAGTGATTCTAACATTATGCTTCTATTGTGAGAGATATATTTCCATGCATTAGGGTGATTAGAGTTGCACTTTGTGACAAGGAAAGGACAAGTCAACTTGGAGGAGATATTTTACAGGATCAACACCTATTTTTGGTTGTAACTCACTCCACTTCTATTAATGCAAAGAGTTCTTTGTTTTCCTATATATGATGTTATGGTTTCCTATATTTCAATACCATGTTGATCTATTGAATACGATGTTTATATTATGGTACATAGATTCCGTGGATCGTTGGCTTGTGTTATCTGACTTTACATGTTCTAATAATAGCAATCAAAGCTAGGATTGGAGCATTCAAGCCAAGGTAGGAGCGAAGCATACAATAGATTCTAGGTAGGATTCATCTCATTATCTATTTACTTTAAGGAAAACATTAGTGTCTTTGTCTTTTTGTTGTTCTACGTCAGTCCACCAGGCCTAGGGAAGATACTTTTGTCCGCAGTCATAGATTCTACATAACAAATATTTTAAATCATCTTCATTAGCAACCAGGCCTAATTGTGACTAGCCCATCTAGGGTTATGTTGAATCTATCATAAGTGCTAAAACAAATTTTGAATGATCATGTTAGGGTTTGAAGACTGCATAACTCAAAATTTTATCATATTTCAAGGCTTATTTCAAACCTTAACCTTATGTAATCCATCAAACCCTAATAACCAAATTTCATAGGGTTTCCTTCAAACCCTAGCATTCTTTTAGGTCTCCTCCATATTCTTTTGCTTCCATCAATGTTGTCTTCATATGGGTGATCGTTAATGACTTTTCTTCAACCCAACTCTGTTACCATGTTAATTTTTCTTAGGGCTGTGATTTTGTTTGTGTTTATAATTGCATTTCATTATTCACATAATGAATTCACCCCAAAACATCATAATATTGTTAACAACATATGCAATTATATAGAAAGAATAATATCATCACCAATGCAACAGAACATAAAGGAACAATCGAAGAAAAACATTCACACATAGAGACACCAAGATTGATTGGAGACTAGGGGAAAACCCCACAAGGGGGAGAACCCTTTCAAATTATTCTTTTTTATTAGATTGTCATAAAATGTTCAGCAAAGAGAGAGTATAATAAGCCATTTCTTCATTCACAAGACTATCCAGTAAAATTAACAAAATCATATCCTAGAGATGAAACCAACAATAATACTAATAAAAACCATGATTCAAAAACTTGCGGTCAACTATCAAAATTTGTAGTCAACTTTCAAATGAAGCCATAAGTCCTAGTCGCACTGAGAGAGAGATATGTGCGCGACTGAAAATTTCTAGCCACATGCAGAGGCTTGCATGTACGCAACTGCAACCAAAATTTTCCTATGGCAACCCTACGACTACAAACCAAAACCCTAATCACATGTGTGATATTCATACCTTGTAATTTTAGACCTGTATGAACGAATTGACCATAAACCAATTTCATAATTGTGTTAGCCAAAGCCAAAGAAAATAAAATAAGAATGCTTGATGATTTTCTCCAATTGAGGGTCACTTGACTTGTATTTATAGCCATCCAAGGATTTCCAATTTCTCTTTTGGGCTGACATGTTCTTTTGTGGATATGTAGGTTTCCATATTAAAAATATATTTTTCCTTAACCAAATTAAATTCTTCCAAGGGATAGAAGGGGTCTTCCTTAATGAGGAAGATTGTCCATTGGAGGGAATTTGTCCCCGAACTTCTAAATTAACAAAAAATACTTGTGATAAAAACATAATCATTTCATATAATAGTGACATTTTCTTCTCAGGTAATATCATTGTTATTATTAAAACTCTTGTGTAGAGAAATAGATAACCATGAGCATGAATGCCCTCTATTTTATACATAATAAATGAAAAAAAATAGTAACAACAACAATTTTATATGGTTTTTGTTTGAGCTATAGAGTTAGTTAAAGAATCCTGGAAGAAGGTTATCTATTCTATAAATAGTAAATGAAAAAAGATGTAACAACAACAATTTTATATAGTTGTTGCATGGGTTATAGAGTTAAAGAATCATAGAAGAAGGTTGATATCATTAACCAATTGTGTTTACTAAAACAAATATGTATTAAAAGACAAACTAATTACTCTAAATTTAAAAAGACAAACATTAACTGATTATATATAATCAAATTTAATCATAAAAATATAAATAAATACAAATAAAAATTCTTTATTCGAATAAAAGATAAACAAAGGTTATTTGTCTCACATATAGTTAGAAAACCTATATATAAATATCAAGTAATAACACATCTAAATACCCAGATGCGGGTGAAATTCAAGAACATTAATGGCGAGCTGACAGAATGACGGTGCTCGGCCCAGCCAGATGGTGGTCAGCGCACCATCCCAAGTTCAGTTATGGCCTCCACAGTCTCACTTGAAGCAAGAGCAAGTCTGCCTGCAGGAAGCCTTTAATGGCTGCTCAGGCCGAGATACGAAAGCTATACGATTTAACATGGCACCCATCAATCCCTCTGTCTGCACTCCCTCCTTCAGCATTTTCCCACTCCAAGCCGGAAACCCCTGCAGTAGAACTGTTACACGAAGACAATGTTGGCTTCTTTGCTATATTGACTTTGGAAATGGGTATCATTACTCCCATTCCAGGTACTGCCCTTTGAACCCTGTCCAGGAGCCCTCTGTGCATTCTTTGCTTTCCTTCCAGGTCCCCAATTCTCCTGAACTTCTCTCCCGCCACATTGCTATGGTTCGTCACCACATGAGGAGCCGCAAAGGAGGTAACCGAGGTGGTAGCGCTCGCTCTCAGACAACGCAAAGCTCTGAACTGCCACCACCACCTGCCTCTCTGCCTCCTCCTCAGGCCAATTCTCCCCCTCCCAGCTCGCCTCGCAGACACTATCCTCACACTAGCAGTGGCAGAGGTTGTGCGCAGGCTTCAATGGCTGAGCATAGAGATTTCCGGCTTCACACTGAGACCTTCCCTTGGCATCCTAATCCGGCCTCCCACTCGACTCAATTCAGGTTCCAGAGCAACCTGAACTGGCCCATCATCACTGCTAATGTCACCATCGTTTTCTCAAAAGAAGAAGATCAGCATAGTGCTCCGATGCGAAACTCTGCAGAGCAACCTCAAGACATTCGCAGAATGGATGTTAGTCGTGGCTTTGAGAAGCTCCCGATAGAAGAAGGCAGGGAAGCTAGGCGTGGCGGTCAGCATGCAGAAGGTGATAATGCAGGTGACACTCAACATCCAGGTGGCAGCTCTCATGGAGCCACAATTTCGATGGCAATTGCTAGCAGCTCGAGCGGCACCCTTCAGGCGAAGGAACCTCCAGGGGCAAGGCAGAAAGCGATGTGGCGAAGGAAGGTGAGATCTGGTATGGGAACGCGTGCCCCATTATTGAGGAGGCTCCTGACCAGGACGTCCCAATGTAATGCCTCGTGGACACCCACACACCAGCTCAGGGTTCTGATGCTGACTGGTCCAGTCTTTTGTTGTTGTGTTTTTTCGTTTACATGGTAGGCAATTCTGTCTTGTTTTACAACTGCTTCAAATGGTAATGTCTCAAGTCTTCACTCCGGTTTTGTCGATGTTTTCCCGGTCTTCTGCATGGTTTTTTGTAATGTTAAACTGGTTTCCCCAAATATGGGGCAGTTATGATACTCAGAAGGAACTCCATTGTTCTCGGCTGAGGCTGCAGCCTCATTGTAATTTTATTTTTGTTTCCTTTTAATAGAATTAACTTTACAGAGAAAAAAAAATAACACATCTAAATGGAAAACTTATATACATAAAAATATACTCTTTACAAACCAAAAAATTGAGAACATAGTACATGTAATGAGACATGATATTGTTTATGAAAAAATAAAATGAAAATACTCAGTGAAAATATCAACATTTTTTCATTCTGAATCCCATAGAACTTTATTCTATATATCCATAGAGCATATAATGTGTGTCCCACTCCATGATCTTATTTGTGAATATAGATTGATTGGATATAGATAATTCATTTTGCATGCAAAGTAGAGTAAAATGTCTATGAGCCGTTGTGTTATTGTGTGTAAATGTAATTTGTATGTGTGGCTAAAGTACTCAAATTCAAACACTTTTCTTCATCTTAATTCTTCTCACATTTCTTTGTCATTCCCTAACTGCACTGTTTAAAAACAATGTCAAGGCGATGGAACTGAAACAAGAAAAAGGACTAAAAAACAGCCAAATAAATATTTTTATTTTTTTTTTGACAAAATCGGTTACTGGTATATTATAAAAACTTCAGGGACTGAGTCCTAGTACATAGATATGACAGACCAAGGCATTAAGGATCCAAAACGGGTTCGCAGACCCTTGATCCTCATTGCTACATAAACGGTAACTGAAATGAAAGAGGTAACGGCTATATTGCCGGATAAAAGAGCCTGCAAGCCAACAAAATTTACAGTTCATAATTCCTAGGGGAGTTTCTGGTTAACTGAATCATCAGGGAGGGATTCCTTCCTTGCGCTGGCTCTAGTTGAAGCTTCCGCTTGCATACTTTGGGTGAGAGTCCTGATATGCGCTATAGCTTCCTCAAGATGGGTGCACCTGTCCTTCAAGGCCTCGATCTCTGCTTTTTGTTTCTCGAGCTTCTTCCGTTTTGATCTGCTGTCCGCCTGGTAATCATCTTTGAGGTCGTTGAAATGCTTGATGAATCTGCCAATCATGAAAGTGTGCGCTTTGCAGAGAGAGCATTCACTGTTCGTGATGACATTTTCTAGAGGATTGTTAGCAGGCACCTGAGCTCCTTGCTGATCCTGCTGGTCCGCCATTTCACCAAGCTGGGGAAGAAGACCGAAGAGCTGGAGATGCGGAGAGGGACGAATTCCGGGGATGAGGGCGATATAAGGGAATAAAACAAACAGTGAGGAGGGGTGCGGAGCTTTGCACAGGGAGGGGACCAGAAGGGGGGGGAAGGGACAGGATGACGAGGGAGCGGAAGGATGAGAGGGGGAGCGCTGCGACGGCCAAAAAAACCACCAGTTAGAAGGAAAATTAAATCTGAAATTAAAAGAGCCTGAGTTTACCGCTGTCGATGGGCGTGATCCGAGCTCCAGATGACTGTGCCCAGCTTCATGAGAGTGCCTGTGCTGAGAGGGGGCGCGGTCCAGAACCTTTGCAGCAGTGAAGGATGAGATGACAGAGAGGTCCATGCTGCTATAAATAGAGGGAGGGGGGCATCTCGGGTGCGTGAACCAGAGCTGGATGGATCGATTCCTGAGATGACTGTGAGCCCAGGGAGAGATCTTGCTGCATGCGATGGGGATAAGGGAATGATGACCATCTGCGCAGAGCCTAGAAATGACGGCGGAGGACGAATGAAACACAAAATCGAGGCTGGAAGAGGTGACATATTCAATCGCAGGGGGGAGGATCTGATATGAGAGGGACGAAGTTGCGCAGTCGAGGAGATTTGGCAGAGAGTGAGGGGATTCGGGGATGAACAGATTTCGAGAAGATTGATGCCTGAGGTGACTCAGATTCTGAGAAGAGGGAGTGGGATAGGATTCTTTAGGGGATTGCTTTGTCATAGAGAGAGTCATTTTCTCTGACTTGGCCTACCGGTCTACTGGTTGCCTTGTTGGCTTGTTCGTCAGCCTCTTTGTTGCTGCTCCTTAGGACGTGTTTGAGGGTGGCCCCGTTTATTTCTCTAATGTTGTCCATAATCCTGGATTTGATATTGTTCAGTGCAGTTTGTTTGAATTCCCTCCCCGAGACCATAGCAGCTATAATGATAGCTGAGTCACCCATTATAAGCGGATTTTGAAGGCCAAGTTTTTTCACTATGGAGGTTCCCAGGAGAAGGCTATATGCCTCAGCCCTGTTGTTGGACATTGTACCCAATCCCCACTCGTAAGTCACTATAGTTTCCCCTTGATGATCTTTGATGACTCCTCCTGCGCCTGCCTGACCCGGGTTATTTTTTGAGGCCCCGTCGAACTGAAGGGAGGGCCTCTTTTGATTTTGAATCCATTCTCTGATTTCCTCATTAGAGCCTCTTAGCTTCCAGTCAGTTTTTTTCTTACCTGTACTTGTTGTTTTGTGGTTCCTTGATTCATGGCTGAATTTACCCATCCATTCAATTTCTCTTGGGTCCCCAGATTCTTGTTCTGATTGGACTATTCCATTCGCTCCGATGGTCTCGGAGATGAGGGAAATTGTTTTTGCAAGGGTGCTGGAGATGTTGGGCTTCTTGTTGTTAAAAATGCTTTTGTTTCGGGTGTTCCAGATTTGCCAACAGAGGGTTGGAGGGATGTTGTTCCACAGTCTTTTGGCGAGGGTCTTGTTTTTTTTGGGGTGGGGATAGCTGTTCCCCCAATTTTTTTGAAGGAGGGTAATCTGATTGGGTAGGTCACCAATCCTTAGCGGACTGGTAATGAGCTTCCAGCAATTTCGAGCGAAGGAGCACTCTAGGAAGAGATGATTGCTGCTTTCTTCCGCTGCTCTACACAGGCAGCAGATTGAAGGGCCGAGGATGCCTTTCTTCCTTAGATTTTCTGCTGTGAGGATTTTGCTTTTGAGGAGGGTCCAATTGAAAAATTTGATCTTTGGGAGGCATTCCGGATTCCAAGCCGCTTTGTGGAGAGGCCAGTTGTTTGTGGCTGAGGCATTTTGGAGGATTTTGTATCCTTCTTTGACTGTGTAGTTGCCACCATTGGGGTCCCAAACATACTTATCCTCGGACAGACTGTTAAGGGGAGCTGAACCTGAGAGAGATAGCTTGAGGTCGACCCACAGATCCCTTAGATTGTTTGGGAGGGGGAGGTGCTTCCAGCCCAGCCATCTGTTTTGGTCCCAAGAGGAGATGTCATATAGGGTCTTAAGATTTTTCCCTTCCATCCACAATTGCAGGGGACTGAGATTTGGGAGAGCTTCCCTTGCTTCTGAGCCCATTATACGATCAGTCCAGATGTTAATGTCTCTGCCGCTGCCCGGAGCTCTTGAGATACAGACTTTGAAATGAGGGAGAGTTTTTTTTATAAGTTTCCAGACTGGGGTGCACTGCCTGTCAACAATGGGTTCCGATAGGATGTTGGAGTTGGCCCCATTCAGATATTTTCTTTTGATTACCTCTGTCCACCAGGCTCCTTTTCCGTTGAGAATTCTCCAGATCAACTTGAAGCCCATGGCCATGTTGGCTAATCTTGGAATTCTTATTCCAAGCCCTCCTTTTTCGAAAGGTAAAATGACCTGATCCCACTTTACAAGACTGAACTTTTTGGAGTCCTGCCTTCCTCCCTGCCACAAGAAGCTCCTAATGATTAATTCCATATGCTTATGAATGCTGGCCGGGGCAAGAGTGGTTGCAAACTGATATATTGGGAGGGCTGAGAGGATGGCTTTAATGAGAGTTGTTCTTCCAGCCAGGTTGAGCCAGGACACACCCCAACTCTGAAGCTTCCCTCTCAGTTTCTCTATTAGTTTTACCCAGATTTCAGTTTTGACCGACTCCTTTGCTAATGGTAATCCCAGATACATGAAATGACTCCAATTCCTTTGAGCAGGGATGTCCAAGATTGTGGAGATTCTCTGAATAATCTGCCTGGGGACGTTCCAGGTGTATATCATGCACTTATTATTATTGAGCTTGCCTCCAGACACTTGAAGAAAGAGCTCTAACGTTTTCTTGAACCTTCTTGCCATGAGACTGGAAGCTCCTCCGATTAGGAGGGTGTCATCAGCAAAGAGGGAGTGGTTTATCCCCTTGGTTCCACGCACTATGCTGATACCTGTGATTTCTTTTTGCCTGCGAAGATTTTCCAGGTGTATGCTTAGCGTTTCGGCCATAATAATGTAGAGGAATGGGGAGAGCGGGCAGCCTTGTCTCAATCCCCTTGAGCTTCTGAAGAAGTTACTTGGCCTGCCATTAATCAGAGGGGCTGTCCAAGGGAATGATATACACTCCATGATCCTGCTGATGAAGGTGTTGGATATCCCAAATTTCCCGAGGACTGCCTTAAGGAATTGATGATTGACTCTGTCAAAGGCGTTCGCCATGTCTAATTTGATAATCATGCCCTTTTCCTTTCTATTTATACTGCTGTGTATTGCCTCCTGAATAAGAATAACGTTGTCCGTTATTTGTCTTCTGGGGACGAAGCCTCCTTGATTCTCGGAGATGAGGGAAGGGAGGAGCTTTTTTAACCTGTTGGCTAGGATTTTGGTGATAATTTTATAGGAGACATTGCATAAGGAGATTGGGCGGAATCGATCAAAGGATTGGGGGTTGGGATCCTTGGGGATGAGGGCTAAGTGAGAAGATTTGATGTTGTTTCCCATTTTGCATTTTGAAAAGAAATTCTTTACCATTCTAATGAAGTCTTTTTTGATGATTTCCCAATGGTTTCTGTAAAATGCCACTGTGAACCCATCTGGGCCCGGTGCCTTATCCTGTGCCATGCTGAAGATTGACCACTCAATTTCCTCTGACGTGACCTCTTGGTCCAGCTCGTTGTTTTGGTCTGCTGATATTTTATTTTCAATTAGGCTAAGGAAATCCGCATTATCGTTGGGCTGAGAGTCTGCAGATAGGAGGGCGCAGAAGTGTCTGGACGCTGCCTCCTTTATTTCCTCTTGATCTCTAAGCTCTCTTCCTTCCATCATGATTCTCTCTATATGATTCCCTGCCCGCCTGAGCTTTAGGCTGTTGTGAAAAAAGGAAGTGTTTTTGTCTCCGGCTTTGAGCCAAAGGCAGCGGGACTTTTGTCTCTGCTCTTCTTCCTCCCTCCTGTTCTGCTTATACAGTTCTTTGTACATTTCATTCTCTTTGGCCTGGTCTTCCTCTGTATACTGTGTTCTCTCTTTTTCCTGACTCCATTGTTCCAGCTGAGCTTGGAGGTCAGTTCTTTTTTTGCTTTCCTCTGCAGCGTGGTTTCTTGCCCATCGCTTTATGACAGTCCTGAGAGATTTGAGCTTGGCTTCCCAAATGTAGTGAGGCGAGCCAATTATTTCTTTTGCCCACTGCTCCTTGATCAGATTTCTGAATTCTTCTTTGTTGTCCCAAGCCTTGTTATATTTAAAGGGAAGAGGCCCCATGTTCTTCCCTTTATCTAAGGTCAGAGCCACTGGTTTATGATCTGAGATGTATCCTTGTATGATTTTGCTTTGGATATTTGAAAATCTTGCCACTGTTCTTTCTTGAGCGAGGATTCGGTCTAATCTCTCTTTTATATTGTTGTTGCCAGTTCTTTTATTGCTCCAGGTGAATCTCCCGTTTTGCGGAGGTATGTCCACTAGATTATGGGTTTGAATTATTTCTTCTAATGAGTCTCTTGAAGGGTCAGCGTAGTAGTTTCCTCCCAGTTTCTCATCAGCATTCCTTATAAGGTTTAGGTCCCCTCCAAGGAAAATGTTCCTTCCCTGTACTGTCATGAGGTCTGATGTTATTGATTCCCAACATGAAGCTTTGTCCCTATAATGATTAGGAGCGTAAATGTTGTATATAGAGTATTCCTCTTTCGAGGCTTTGTTCTGCATGTCTGTTCTTACCCACCAGCTGTAAGACTTTTGATCTTTAAGTTCCCATTTGCTTTTATCCCATAGTGTTCCTATGCCTCCTGAGGCGCCAGCTGCACTTATTGCTATACCTGCATAGCTTTTGCTTTTTTTTATGTGGTTTTGGAATTCTTGTTCCGTGATTTTGGTCTCCTGGAGAAGGAGAAGGTCTGGATGTTCAGATTTGAGGAGGTCTCGGACTGCATTTGCTTTTAGGGAGGAGCCCATCCCCCTACAATTCCAGGAGACCAAAATCATCATTTACCTTGTTTGGTATTTGCCCCGCTTTTCTCTTTCATTTTTTCTCCGCTTCCTTTGGATTTATCTAGAAATGTGTCCATTGGTTGCTGCATTCCGGTAGCCATTTCTTTTGCAGCGTTTTCATCCCTAATCTCTTTGTTAGACTTCCTTCCAACTTTTCTGGGGGGATCGGTGGAGAGGTTGTTTTCCTTTGATTTATTCCTGGTTAAGATTCTCTCCACTGTTGGGGGAGGAGAGGGCTGGGGGAGGGAGATAGGGGAGGATATAACAATGGTGCCTCGAGGGGAAGGGGGAGGGGATGGGGGGTCCTCTGCGGACAGGGTTTCAAAGGGGTTGGAGGAGGAGGGGAAGGAAGGGGCAGAGCCAGAGGGGTGAGAGGGGAGGGAGGGGTTTTCATGGGGAGCCTTTGAGATTGAGCCTGGAGGGGGGTTTGATTTTTTCTTTTTGACGTGCTCCCAAGCTTCCTCGGGGGTTTCAACATTGCCTTCAGGTACATTTGTTTTAGATTTGCTACATCTATTGGCGAAATGCCCATATTCGTGACATACCTTGCACTTGAAGGGTAGCTGCTCGTAGTCCACTTGCTGAATGTGCGTCCATTGATCGACTTTGAGTTTAATTGCTTCCGGCAGTCCTTTCCCCAGATCTACTTCAACACAGATCCGCGCGCATGCATGCATGTTCTCCTTCGGTTCAGATCTGTCAATGTATTTGCCAACTGCGTTCCCTATGGCTTTGACTGACTCATCCCCCCAGCAGTGAAGCGGCAAGTGGGGCAGGCGAACCCAGACGGGGACAGCGTTGGGAACGTCCATTTCTGGGTCAAAGTCTGGAGTCCATCTGTTTAGGTAGAGTCCCCGAGAGTCCATGAAATAAGGGCCGTTTCTGAAGATGAGGTTCCTGTCCTCCATTGATTCAAATAGAAAGGTGTAAAATCCTCTGCCACAGAACCTGATTGCTATTTTCCCTTGCACCATCGAGTTCCAGTTTCTCTCGACCCATCTCTGAACTGATCGGGGGGAGGGCCACAGTCCCGTGAACTGGCCGACCAGGCCTCTTTCTGCTAAGGAGACTGCTGCTCTCCTCGGGAGGGAAGGAGGTAGAGATACTTCTGGTATTTCATCTAGTTTCTTGATGAACTTGGAGGCTGTAGGTCGGATTTTTCCCGCTGCGCTCTCGGGAATGAGAGAGGCAAACAATTTTTCAAGGTCTTCAGGATCCTGAGACGGGGGGTCCATTTCAGGCATTGGAGGATCAGATCTAAAACCGCAAGAGGACAACCGGGGGAGGCCCCGGTGCTGGGGGAGGGCAGGAGGCCCAGGAGCGAAGGAGGGGAAGTCAGCAGGGGGAGGGCGCGAGCCTAGCAGCGACGCTGCCAGGCGCAGGGGCGCAGGAGCGGTCAGGGTTCTAGGTCGCGCACAGGAGATCGCCAGTCGGTCCGTCCATCCGTAATGCCAAATAAATATTTATTACTGTGAAATGTTCTTATTAAAAGGAAGATATACAAAATCTTGGATGATAGTCAACTATTATTTTGTAAATACTTCTACCTTTACTTTGGAATTTTTCCCATTGGCTAAAAATTAATAGAAGTTAAAATTTTAGTTAAACTGATATCAAGTTCTAGGTGAACCTAATTTAAAATTTAAAATATTGATTAACAATATGATATTTTGTCTCTTCCTAACAATTTGCAGTAAATTGTTTGTTGGAATTTATTATCACGTCTTGTACGAATTATATCAATTCAATCTTATGATATCGCTAAATAACACACACACACAAAAATGAATTTTTAATCCCTACACGATAAACGTTGGTACTATGCCAATATCTTATGGCATAATTACTAATTTCCAATTAAAATGATAAAAATTTGGATACAAATTTTTTCATTCAAGAAAAGTTTCATAATATATATGCCTTGGTCAATGTCGATGTTTGCAACAACAATACACATTCCTTACCTAATTTTTTATCATTCTCGTTTCGCCTCACTGTCCTGACATGACCGCCCACACCTATGTCAGTCCAATCTATTTCTCTATACTTTCCTTTTTTCCACGGTCGATCCGATGCTACCCTCCACCAAAGTTACTCTAGTGGATTTCTCTCTATAAAGTCAAAGATCTCACTTTCCATTCAAAATTATTCATTAGTAGTGATATAATTGTTTGACGATTCTTATAAACTTTGCTTCATATTCCTATTCAAAGTATCAGCAGCTAGATAAGACCGAAGTAGGTTAATTTAGCTCTATTTTTTATTTTTATTTTATTTTTTCTTTGGATCTTGTGTATCACAAGGAAGAGATCTATGTGTTGTGGGAGACTATTAACGAATGTAACAAAACTAGACAAACAATTATATTAATGATTTTTTTCTCTAAATTTCATAATTCACTTTCTCCTCTTTGTTTGCATATTTATGCTTTTAACTACTAAGTTTACACTTTTACTCCTACATGTTAAAGCAAGCAGAAAACATAAATAATCATAGGCAGTAGATATATTTATTCCCATCTTGTTCCTATTTTTATTTTTATTTTATGTAAATACTTGCTCAAATTATGATGGGAAGTAACTGAGGGTAAATAGATTATTTACTTGAATATGAGTTATTTTAAGGATTTTAATTTTAAGTGGTTTTCCTATGAAACTTAACAATGAAAAATCATTGCACAAGTATTTAAACATCATGGCAACAAAAGGATAATATCAATCAGGGATGACCATGAGGGCATGAAGATGGCAAGGTAAATATAAATATGATAACGTGTAATCTAGTTAACCCAGTCTTAGGAGGAGTAAGATAGAATCATTATGATCAATAATGTCATCTGCGTCTCCATGTCGCAATTTGATCAAATGTTGCAATTTGATCAAAGATGTGAACCATTGTCTGCTCTATTGTTTCCCATGATTGGATAAGAAGGTTGTGAGATAGAAGTTAATGTCCTTGTGGGCACTGAAATAGGAAAAAATATATTTAAGGTAAAATTGTGCCCTTACTCTATTGTAGTTTTTTCAAAATGTCCATGCAAAAATGAATAGTAGTGGTGGTTTTTACTAATTTATGTTTTATTTTGATTCAAATATATTTTTACATATCATGCTTCTTTAAATAGATGGTTATTTAGAAAATCAGGATAATGACATGGCAGATCTACATCAATAAAATGAGGAATTGCAACTAAAGTTCGTGGATATCTAAGAAAAATAGAGAATTGTCAGAATGCATCCACTAGCTCTAGTGCTCCATCACCAGATAATTTGTTAAATCTAAATGAGCCAACCTAGCAAATGGGGAGTCTCATCTTCTAAATGAGCCAACCTAGCACATGGGGAGTCTCATCTTCTTTTCTGATTAGTGGAAAAATGAGTAGTAAATTTTGTGTCCTAGGGGGACAATTATGTATGGTATATGCCTACAAATAACCCATTTTTTTCGAAGTTTATTAATAAATTTTCCTAGTTAGGACAGATCACAGGAAGATGTTAGCAAAATTGGATGAACAATGATCTACTTCTCAGTGATCAACTAAGTTCCCAAAGTAAATTTAATATAAAAATTATCATTTTGGTTAATAATAATAATGATGATGATTATTATTGTTAATAAAGTATTTCAATGTCCATTTTAAATAAACTAATTTAATATCAGTTCGATATAGGTAATTAAAAAGATAAAAATTTCAATCATTTCCTAATATAAAAATGGTGTAACTCATTCAATTCTTAATATGAAGTTGATATGTAGTCAAGTCTCACTAGCAAAATCGATTGAGGATGGGTCCCGTCAACAAGGTGACCCAAGATCAAAAGTCACTGGGGGTGGTTGAGCCCTGTGCTAGGGGAGGAGAGATGCTACAAAATATAGTCAGCTAAGGTTTAGTGTGGCGTAGGCCGGGTGCGATCCTCAAGTGACTTTGATAGATTAGATGCCCCTGGGTCACGGATCGTCAAGCCATAGGTCAAGCCTGGAGGATCACAAACAACTTGATGAAGAAAAAAAACAAATATAAATATATTCTAACCGCGAATCTATTAATTACATGGAGAGATCAAATTTGTTGAAGTTCAAATCTCTTTCAAAGGGTAAATTTTTTTGCATTGAAAAATTCCCCCTTTGACATTTAATAGATCAATGATATATATATATATATATATATATATATATATATATATATATATAGATATATATATATATATATATATATATATATATATATATATATATATATATATAATTTATATTACATCTTTTAACACGTAAATGAGTTGGACGCCTTATGTAGAGTAAACAAATTAAACTTGTAGTTCCAATAATTTTTTGCTAGAGTTTACATAAAATAGATCTAAAAACAGATCTTGAAAAATGGCCAAAATATAAAATAATAAGAAACTTAAAATATTTTAACCATATATGCTCCATACATCACTAATATTGAAAGATTTTATTTAGTTAGTTATGCATTATAATATCCACATTAAAATATTTTTGTAATTAATATATTTTTAAATAAATATCTTCATTATTTAATCTTGTATATTGAAATATTTTATTTATAGCTTATATTGAATTTATTATTATTATTATTAGAATATTGCATATAAATTCTATTTAAAAATTGAATGGATTACACATCTCTTTTTTACTATTCTTATTAAGTAATTAATCTTTTATATTGAAATATTTTATTTATAAATTATATTAAATTAATTATTATTATTATTATTATTAATAAAATGTTGCATATAAATTCTATATTAAAAATTGAATGGATTATACATCTCTTTTTTACTATTATTATTAAGAATTAATTTTATTTCAATTATTTATTCTTTTTAGACATTAAAATAATTATCATTGTTTTTAAAAAACATACATATATAATTTTCAATATATATAATAAATTGATATTAAAATAAATTAGGTAATATGGATATTCAAATAGTTTTTCAATTTTGTATTGAAATACTTTTATAAGAATTATATATCTTCAAAGTGATATAATTTTCAATATATATAATAAATTGATATTAAAATAAATTAGTAAATATAGATAAATATATAAATAAATTACTCTTTTTTTATTGAAATAATTTATCATGGTTAATATTTTTTTTTAATATTTTTTGTTTCTCTAAAATTGATATTAAAATAAATTAGGTAATATGGATATTCAAATAGTTTTCAAGTTTGTATTGAAATACTTTTATAAGAATTATATATCTTCAAAGTGAAAATATAAGAATTTTTTAACTTTATTTATTTATTTTAAAAAATTTCAACATTTTTAAAGTTGATACAAAATTGTTAATTCATCTAAATATTTTATTTATAGTAAAGAGTGAGAGTAAATCATTTTTATCAAATCTCCTTTATATTTTGTTGTAAGATCAACAACTAACCAAACAAGCATAATGCATTTGGGATTATTGATATTTTAAAATGTTTTTAATTAAAACTAACTAAATATGTATATTAATTTTTGTTTTTTGCTATAACATACATTACTTATTTTTATTTTAAATTGAAGATGTTCACATATCCTTGGAAAATATTCATTTTTGTTTTTTATTTTATTTAGAGAATATTTATTTTAGTTTTAAAAGGAACAAATGTCATGATAAAGTTGAGCACAAAAGGGATCACACATCTCAATAAAAAACACACACACATGAGAGAAAGAGAAAGTGACTTCTTAATATAAGGAAGATTTTTTACAATTTCATTTTATTTGTACATTGTTCAAAATGAAGGAGTTATGTAATTTTATGTTATGGTCCCACACACACATATTCATTATGAAGATCACACATATGTATTTATTATGAAAATTTGAATTTATATGGGAAAAATAATAGACATTTTACCCTATAACCTCAATTGACATAAACACCTGAGTTAATGTAAATTTATCTTAAATCAAAATTTATTAAAATCTAGAAAGACCAAATCTTTTAAGGTGCAAATCATTTTTCAATTTTACATGTTAAGGGATTTAATCCTTATAATTTTATATTATAACTTTGTATTATAATAATACATATTTTAATTAATTAAATTTAAAATTACAACTTTATACTATAACAATAAATATTTTAATTTTAATTTTTTTTAACTATAAAATGAAAATAACCGTGGAAAACAAAATTAAAATAAATGTGTAACATAACTAAAGGAGCTCATGTTACTAACGTTTATATTTGAAATATACATTCGTAACTATTATTTTATTAACAACGACTTATGCATTGTTAATACCTTGGTTCTAGATGTGGAGTATTATCTTGCCAGAATTTCAGAAGTCGTAAGTCTCCTCTTTCGTAATGTACATACACACTGAATGTCCCCTGCTTAACAGAAGTGTTGTCCAACGAAAGAAAGCAAGCCAAGCTCCTTCAATATCAGGCCCTCCATTTGACATCACTATAAACCCTATGAACACAAAATCTCTGCTAAAAGATCTTATTTCCCACTCCACTTCCACGCGGTATTGATATAAATAACTTAAAGTGTATTGGGTGTAGGGTATGCTTTAACACTGCTTCAGCTTGGCTAAGAGCTCATCTTCCTCGGACATAAGGAAACAAGTTAACGATTCAAGACCTAGAGGCATATGGCAGGAGAGAAATTCTTCCCCCTTACGGACAATCAGCAGGTTATTCTAGGTGGTGTAGTTTTCCTCGAATAACAATGATGAGCTAACATGCATTCACGGATAGCAAACAGTGATGGATGTCCTCACTACTAGTTTGACAACTGAATTATGATAGGTTTTCCCACCATGTAAAACTTGAACTGTATTCACATTCTATTCATGAGTTTTTTTTAACAAGGAAAAATGATAAAGGAGTCATTAAAAGAGTTTCTACAAACTCTGGTTCTCAGGTTGTTGCATGTCTAAATCATGTTCTTTTTATTATTAGAGGATAAAGATAATGTTGGACATAGTTTCGCCCGGAACAACAATGTTATTTGCATAGACATTACAACCCAAGAAAATGAAAAGTATTTTCTTTATAATAGAAGTTATCTTCATATTATGTAGAAATTCCTTGTAGATTCAAACTACTAATTGTAATTTACTAAAACAATAACTTGAATCTACTCTACTCATCATTGGAAACAATTAAACGATTGTGAAAACATGAAGCATACAAGAGAAAGAATTAAATCAACATATTACACAATGATTTCATGGGGAAAGCCATAGCTAAAACCCCCTGTTATCTGTTTATTGCATTAGTCAGAAAATATGAGAAGATTATAATGCTTTTCTCAAGCTCGGGCAGCCTCTGCACTATCTCTATCTATCTCACATATTACTAGGCTGACTCTGGCCAACACTTAGCGAATTTCGTAGCCTTTCAAGCTCCTACTTCCTTGTGATATTCAATGATGAATTTTCCTCTATTGGATTACATAGTTCCTTTAGGTCCTTCCTCTGATTGCATGCACCACCTGTACAACTTAAATAATTATACAACTGATAGTACACTGTCCCTGAACTCCAATCTCAACTAGGTAGCTCTCAAATCTGACACGCATGAGTTATTTATGAGTGAATCATCAGTTAAATGGCTGAACACATGAAGAAACACCCCACTGTCTGACCTCCTACTAGTTCCTCCATTAGTTGGAACTAGTTTAACTGACTTTAATTTAGTTAAACTAAATTAATTAATTACAACTCAAAATAAACTCGAACAGGGTTCCTATAATGTAGGAGACACTCTACATGACTGAAGTTAGACCCTCAACTCGAATTAACTGGGGAAGCTAAGTCAAATTAAGTTAGTTAACTAATACAAGTTGTCATGTGATGTGGAATTACAATTTTATTCCTAATTTAATTCAAGGACAAAATTAAACAAGGATTTTCTTGTTGCATTTTCAACATTTCTTGTTTCCATTTTGATTCAAATTTATCTCAATTGAGTACCTTTGGAATGTTCTACATGCAACAATTTTCACTGTTGTTGTTGCTACTGCAACATCTTCAATTGAAAAGAATAAAAAAAACAAAATAAACTGAATCAATTGTGTTTGCAGTTGTCTACTAGGAAAATTGTGATGTTGTTGACTCTGCTATTAATCCTCCTACTTTGCTGTCAACATTGCTCTACACTCCTCAATATCTAACTAACATTGATCCTCCTACTACTGAATACTGTGGGCCCCAGTAGAAAGGTAATGATCCATGATACAAAAAACACCCAATGGATATTGCCCAAATTTATGCACTTTTCGGGACTATTGCTTCACATCGCCCTACGTCTCACCTAGATGTATGGCTACATGTGCTCCCCCTGCCCACTTGGATCGAAATTCCCCCCTATTGGAGGTCTCTGCTTGAGTGGATGTCGCCACTTGGCCTCCTCTCTGCTTCTCTAATTGTGGCTACTCCACAACTTGCTAAGACTGCTTCTGAGGTTGTATGTTGAGAGGTAATTTATGCTCCCTCTCAACCACCAAGTCTCTAACATTTTCCTTGCTCCTCAAGGCTTTGCATGCATCTTGTACTGCAAGTGCATACAGGTTCTTGACTCGCACACCAATCTGTTTCACCTGTCCTATGGCGATGTGTTTTAGGAAAACATTTCTTTTACTAAATATCACATCATAGCCATGGTCTTCCAATACCACGATGGAAACAAGATTCTTCTTTATTTCTGGAACATACATCACATATGTGAGTCTAAGAGGGGAGAAAGAATCCCTCTGAAAAGTAATTGTACCAATACCAATTGCTTTATACCTCCCATCATCTCCAAACTCTATGTTCTTCTTGAGGTCTTTCTCCTCCAAGTCACTGAAGAGATCTCTATTCCTCGTCATATGGAACGAGGCACCGTTGTTGAGATACCACATGATTCCTATTACAATGCTTGTCATGCATGCAATGAGAGTGAAATCAAGCTCGAATTGTGAAGCTAGATCTTCACCTGCTACTGCTACTGCAGGTTCCTTCTTGCTTGCCTTCTTCTATGGACATTTTGTGGCATAAGGCTCGAAGTCGTGACAATGAAAGCACTTGATGTTGGACACATCTTTCTTCTTTCCCTCCTCACCTAGGACTTCTTTCCCTTGGATTTCTTTTCTTTGTTGACTAATGCAAAATCCTCTTCCACTTCTTTAGATGAGGTCCTATCACTAGTGTTCCGCCTTATCTCTTCTTGCACCAAGTCGGACCATAAATGCTCCCACTCTGGTAGCTTCTCCCTCCCATTTACTGAATCCTGGTAGTTATGTTAGCTCTTGGGAAGGCCTAGATGTGCTAGGATGACCAGACCATCTTCAACAACTGCAACACCAACACTTCCAAGCTCATACCGACATTGGGTGAACTTGGTTAAGTACTTTGGTATTGTGTCGCCTTTCTCCATCTTGATTTTCCTGAGCTTTTCGTTTAGTGCTAGCTTCTTGTGGTCACTGTTGTTTTGAAACAAATCTGTCAAGGCCTTCCACATTACATATGGAGTCCCATTACATGGAGGTTCAATAAAATATTATCTTGAACTCCTTCTAGGATAATCCTTCTCGCATTTGCAACACATTTTCTCCACGTTGTTAGATCTTGAGCATCCATTGGCTTAGGAATATTAGTGTCTATGAATTCCTTCATCCCGTTGTCTTCCAACACTGCCTCCATCCTACCTTTCCAAGCAATATAGTTCAAACTACCCTCAAGAGCATATTCGAGTCTCAATTCGTAGAATGACATCCTGTTGACTCTGAAGAATGATACCACAAATTCGATTTCACTTGCAAAAGATAAACTCGTATTCTCCTCTTCTAGAGTGATTTCTGCTCTGGCACCATGTCGAAATTCCTTGTAGATTCAAATTGCTAATTGTAATTTACTAAAATATTAGACTTGAATCTACTCTACTCATCAACAAAAATAATTAAACAATCGCGAAATCACGAAGCATACAAGAGAAATAATTCAATCAACACATTACACAATGATTTCCTAAGGAAATCCACAACTAAAAGCTCTTGCTATCTGTATATTGAATTAGTAAGAAAATATGAGAAGATTACAATGCTTTTCTCATGCCTGGGCAACCTATGCGCTATCTCTATTTGTCTCACAACTTCCTAAGCTGGCTCTAGCCAACATTTAGCCAATTTCCAAGCCTTCCAAGATATTACTTCCTTGCGTTATTCAATAAGGAATCAGGTCCCTATTTAATAGGAATTTTCCTCCATTAGATTACACATTTCCTTTAGGTCATTCCTTTGACTGCATGCATCATCTGTACAACTCAGATAATTATACAATTGATAGTACACTATCTCTAAACTCCAATCTCAATTGGTAATTCTCAGGTCTAACATGCATGAGTTATTTATGAGTGAATAATCAGTTAACTGGATGAACACAGGAAGCAACACCCTATTCTCTGACCTCCTACTAGTTCCTTCATCAGTTGGAACTAGTTTAGTTGACTTTAACTTAGTTAAACTGAATTAATTAATTACAACTCAAAATAAACTCAACCAAGGCTCCTATAATGTAGCAGGCACTCTACATGACTCAAGTTAAACCCTCAAATCGAATTAACTGAGCCAACTATGTCAGATTAACTTAGTTCACTAATACAAGTTGTCATGTGATGTGCAATTACAATTTTATTCCTAATTTAATTCAAGGAAAAAAATTACATTAAGATTTTCGTGTTGCATTTTCAACATTTATTGTTGCCATTTTCAACATATTATCCATAGGAGCATGTTATGATACCCTAAATTATTCTATCTTCTATGAGTCTGGATAAAACATCAATTCACCAGCCTAAGTGATTATCAAAATTCCTCTGTAGATCATGATAGAATTACAAGATCTATAATTGTTGTAATTATTCCAGATCTCTTGAAGTTACAAACACCATAAGACTTCTATTCACAAAGTACCCAGATTCTCATAGAAATAAAAACTGTGATAAAATGTTGTTCGTTGCTGAAGATATCAAATAGATTGCAAAACCAAAATAACTCTAAACCATATATGAAGTTCTAAAAACTTGTTGTGATATAGAGAGATACTGACAAATTACAACACTAAAAGAAATGTTATAAAACACTTTGTTGAATGAAAGAATCCAAGATATTTATAAGAATTCTTTTGGAAGGAAACTTAAAAATACATAATGCCATACTCATATCAATACCTCCTATCAATGAAGAATCTGATGTTTTGGAGTGATAATGACATTAACTGCAATTTAACAGTAGAAAACACAAGGACAAACCAAAAGCAAACTCTACATCCAAATGGTTAGGGAAACTGTTTAGATTCCAAAATTGTAAGGCAAGGGTTGTTGGATGTAACTAGGTCAATAAGCCATGTAGAATATGTGTTGAATTTGTTTGTTTGGAATGAATATTCTTTCGTTTGTCATTGTTTAAAAAAATACTATTTTTTATATACATAAAAACATTATATTAAATAAACAAAATTGTTTAGGTTTAAACATGAAAATCCTTCATCCTTTAATTTCCTACTAAGGGATAAGGACTTGCATAAATTTTTTGGTGGGATATTTAGATTTTTACTCCCACATGTTAAAGCATTGAAGAAAACATAAATAATAATGAAAAATAATTGCACAAATACTTAAAAAGCATGGCATAAATATTGCAACTACATCCATAGATTATGGCAAAAAAAATCAGAGATAGTTATCCACATGGTACAAAGGCTTCAATAAGACCTTCAAAATTATTGGACCTTCAAAATTATGATCCAATCAAATGTTTGTTATATATATATATATATATATATATATATATATATATATATATAGAAAAATAAATGTTTGTTTTTCAAAGTTAAACATTATAACTTGTATTGATCAATACTAAACTAATAGTGGTCAATAGGCAAATCGATCGCTAAAGTCCTGTCTTGGCAGGGACTAATAATATGATGGTTTTCATAAACATTATTTAATCATTTTATTTATCCTAAATAAAAATATATTATTCATAAAATATATTGAATGTTGCAACTTTACACTTTTGCTCCTACATGTTAAAGCGTTGAGAAAACATCCCAGTAGGTATATTTATTTCCATCTTATTCCTATTCGTTTTTAATGCAATTATTTGCTTAAATTATGGTGGGCAAGTATCTGATGGTAAATAGACTATTTATGTTAGTATGAACTACTTTTATGGATTTTAATTTTAGGTGGTTTTCCTATGAAGCTTAATAATGAAAAATCATTTACAAATATTTAAAAATCATAGTATAAATATTGCATCCACATCAAAAAATTATAGCAAAAAATATTTGAAACAATTATCCACATGGCACAAAAGTTGCAATAAGATCTTCAAAATTATAGTGCAATGAAAAATAATATCTTTTCCAAAACTATAACTTGAATGGGTCAATGTTAAATTAATAATGGTCAACAAAAAATTAATTGCTAAAATCCTACTTTAACAATGATTAATAATTAATAATTATAATAACTCAACTCTAATTTATAAATTTAATAAGTTATAACCATCATCATTAACTTTTACTAAATAAAATGAAATAATTTCAATTAAATTACTACAATAATCTTTTTATTTAAGAATAATATGAAAAAACATAGATTTGGCATAAACTTAGACGATTTGTCGAGCCATGATTTTAGGATGTTAAATTGAATTTTTATATTTTTATTTGAATTTTAAGAATTTTAAAAAGAATTGGGAAATGCTTGGTATATCTTTTAACTATAATATAAAAAAAAAATTTAAAAATAAATAAGACTATAATATAAAATAAGTTTAAAAATGAATAAGTGTAATATGTAGTTTTATTGTTTGGTAGTTGTTTTTGGCCTAGTCTAATTTATAGATGAAATGACTTTTTTCACAACATTTTTTCTAGTTACTTTCAAAATCAAATAGTGATTTTAAACTTTTGAGTTTAAATTGTTTAATCTGCATAATTTGAGTGCATCCACATGAAAATCTAGGCAAATCAATCCGAAGGGATCTACCCAAATCTAGGAAAATCAATCCGAAGGGATCTACCCACCAAACAAGCAGGGCCTAACCCCAAGACTGTTGAGGAGATTTGACCTCATGACCTCCCAATGGCAAGGTAGGGAACTCACCCAACTTGAGCTAACCAACAACAAAGAAATCCTCAAATTATATTGCTAGATTTTGGTGTAAGCTGTTGAGGAGATTTGACCTCATGACCTCCCAAGTGGCAAGGTAAGGAACTCGCCCAACTTGAGCTAACCAACAACAAAGAAATCCTCAAATTATATTGCTAGATTCTGGTGAATTACAGTGAAAAAGAGTATTTAGTAAGTTACATTATACCCTTGCCTCATATATATATATATATATATATATAGATAGATATCAACATATATAAAAATATTATAAAGTAAAATAAAATATTTCAATTTTGAAATGAGTTATGGTTTTTGGGAAAGTGGTATTGATAAGCTATGGTACTAGCCCATAGTGTTGTAGCAAATTTTATTTACACGTTAATAATATGTAAATATTTATAGTTAAAAAAATTGTTATATTTTAAGTATTAAATTTAAATTTAAAATATTTTATAAAATTAAATTTAAATAAAATATTTAGAAAATATTTTGATTGTTTTAGTATATGATATTGATAAGTCATTGTATTAATTTATAGTCTTGTAACAAAACTTTTATATATATGACATTTATTTAAAAATTTCAAATCTAATTAAAAATAATAATAATAAATTAATCAAGATAAAAACAATATATCTTGTCATCTAATAATTATTTATATTTATATTTATATAAAATTTAATTTAAATATATATTTACTAAAATAGATAGTCATGGAGTAAAGAGACTTTTCTGGATTTAAACAATAGAATATTTTTATGGATTTAAACAATAAAATACGAAAACATGACCATTGAGCATAGAATCTGTTTAGAGATATCTTATCCATGTCCCAGCATTGAAGTTTATCAAGGAAAAAAGTATAAACAATAAATTAAAAGTTGAAATCTACAAATTTAAACATGACTTTTGAGCATAGAATCTGTCTAGAGATATCTTATCTAAGTATCTATGTCTCAGCATTGAAGTTTATCAAAGGAAAAAAAAGAGTAAAAACAATAAATTAAAAGTTGAAAATTACAAATGTTAAAAAAAAAACTCGATCAAATCTTAAATCCTAAAAAATTAAGAAAGGTGTTAACCTTTTCACTTAAGGTCAAAGCTAGGTTGATGTAGGCCGCCTTTTCACTTAAGGTCAAAGGTAGGTTGATGTAGACATGGATTTGGTCATCCTTATATATATATACCCATAGAGGAATAGGTGGCATGAATCAAACAACTATTCATAGTTTCTAATTAGATATTGAAAAAGAAAATTATGCATAAAAGTTTTATGATATAAATTACTTTTGAATTGGAAAAAAAAGGTCATTTTCAACCTTATAATTTAATTTTAATTTAATGAAGTTTATATATATATATATAAATAAAATAAATGTTTATATATATATATATATAATGTCAAGTTAGAATAGTTGAAGGGGAAATTATTATTTTTTTATTTGGGTTTAAATTTTATTTGTAATATGTTTGTTTTTCATTAATTAATTGTCTAATATAACTCTTTATGAGTTATAAGATCATTTCATTTTCATTTATGGATTAAAAAGTGATGTGAGAAAGTTACATATTAAATTTTATTTTAACATATTTGCTCTTTATTAACCATATGTCCATTATAAGTCTTTATGAGTTATATAGATCGTTTCATTTTCACTTATGGATTAAAAGGTGAGGTGAGAAGTTACATATTAGAAAAAGTATTTTATTTATAAGTATATTTTGAACTGCGAACATGACAATTACCATTCATTAAAACTAATTTGTTTTTATCAAATTTACTATATTAAATTAAAGTTCCTTTAATTTTCACGGGTTTGAAAATTATTTAGTTCATGTTTTGAAATTCAATCTAATGTCTTTGTATGGTTTATGTCTTTTACTTTATTCATTTCACAAATTCTTAATTCATTTTTATTATAGATGTTTTCAAATTAAATCTAATGTCTTTGTACGGTGGGAATTGCCAGAGAAAATGTTTTATATCTTTTATTTTATTCATTTCACAAATTTTATAGGTTATTTTAGATTAATATGTTTTAAGTATTTTCCAAGACTTGGTTTTTATAGGAAATTGTTCTTATTTTTGTAATAATTATTTTATTTTTGATATAACAATAATAAAATGATAAATTTTCTATTTTAACTTGTTTTTTTGTTTTATGATTATTTAACATTATCTTATTTCCAATCTCATTAGTTCAAAATGGTATATTCACTTTAAACTTATTTATACTAATGCTTTTAATAATAGTTGATATCTTGGAGGACAATCTCCTTCACCATCCCCCAATGATCTAATAAAGAAATTGCATCTCTACTCTAACATATTTTGAGCATTGAATGGCATTTACAAATGTTCGAAGAAATGATAAAAGAATCCCATTTGCTTACAAATTATTTTAGAGAAGGTGGTTCTTTAGAATACTTTATGAGGAGACCTTGATATTGGGGATTTCCATTCATTATGAAATGCAATAAACACCTTAACCACCTGAACTTAAGTCTTTCTTGTAAAGGCAAATGTGGTTGATCTCATTGTCGACTTTAAGAGAGTTGGAAGGGATTTAAAATAGGAATGGAATGTTTGAAGAGTGTTATGAGGGGCATTATTTAATTACATTCCCACAATTTCCGAAGGGGAAAGATCTACATTGGATTTCAGGATATTTTTTTTTTAGAGTGTGGTCTTTAAAATTTTCTCAAAGGTATGAGGAAAACACATTTGCTGAAAACACAAATAACCATTCAAATTCGAAGTTAAGTTCTTGTGTGTTAAGGATTTTGAGGTAATCTAACTTAGGCTTGCACTTTTTCTTAAGAACTTTAGGATTTGGGTATAAGAACTAGGAAACCTCCCTAATAAATGTAATAGCCCATAAGGCACATATATTTAAAACTAGTAACTCAACCTCGGGCTAAGACATCCCAATAGTGGGATTCCTACCCTTTTAGCCAAGCTTATGATAGACCAATGTGGTCATTTTCCTCTAGATGACCAAAATTCCATTTATGAGATTTGAACTGAGATTGAGAGAAACTTACATTCTCCATGTAACCAACCAAACTAATCTCCTTCGACTAACTTATGCCTACACTTTGCCTTGTAGGTAAGGTAATATAGATAAAGTGATCCATAATCTTTTCTCCAAGGTCCACAATAATCAATTATTGAAGACTTAAAAATTTTCACCTCCATTAATCATTGAAAACAAGAGAAAGGTTGTAAAGCTATTTTAATGCCACCTAATCACCTCAATTCCTTTGAAGGAAATAGGGTGTCTAGACCTTACCTCCAAGGTTAAAAAATGGAAGTGGGGTTATCAAAAAATTTCTTCCTTCAACCATCTTAAAAGTATTTTCTAAGATTACCATCATCTTCTATTCATAGAGAGATTTCCAATGATATAAATTTTATCCAAAATTGAGCTTTGGACACAAAGTGATGCCCATATGAAGATGTCCTTTTCTAGCACCATGTCATCATCCATACCATGCTAAGTGGCATACACATGGAAACACTTTAGCCCACATGTCTTCATTGTAAAATTCCATGTTAGCTCACACATGGAAATCCATGCCCACATGTTGCCACTACTAATGGAAATGTCCTCATATGACACATCATCTTTTCATTCACATCTTGATTCAATATTTTCCATAAATTATTGTCACAATTTTTTTTGTCTTTTTTATCTTCCCAACCCAAGCAGATCTAGGATTTCTTTTTCCCTGTTGCAGCTATTCCTTTTTTCCAAATTTTTGGTATGGTAAACAACTTGACCTTTTGGATATCTATATATAGGACATCTCAAAAGTCCCAACTAAATGAAACTTTAGATTTCCGTAGTTTCATATTCCACATCACCTACCATGGCTAACAACGCCTTGACCACCATGTCAAATCTTATGCACCATAATTTACCACCTCATTGCACCACACAAACATGCACATTAGTGATACATTAGCATGCCACATCACCCCAAACTTGTCCCTCACTCCACATCATCATGCCATGTCAATACTCACCTACTTGTAGGGTCTACAAGTGCCCATGTAGGCTCAATGTAAATTTAATGTGGTCTATTGCACTAGCATTTAGATACAGAATTTTCAATAAATATCTCTTTTTAACTTTTCCAGATGCCTAAACTTTCACTCCTTGAAAATATTAGGTTGTTTGTATCCAATGCTTAACATATTCTGGTGGTAGTCTATGATTCTTAATAAATTATGGATCTTCTACAACCTTGACATCGAGTTCCTCCTATGGAAACTTTTTCCATTTGATCCATTTGACATCCGTTTTTTTGGAAAATGAAGTTTATAAGTTTTCCCAAATGTCATAGCTTCTGCCCTTGATAGATCCCAATGTTTGGTTTCATCATTTGACGAATCATGGTGCTCATCTACTGCAATTTACAAATTCCGATACTTGATGGATTATGGATTTCTACTCCTTTAGCTCTTTTTTTCTAAGCCATAATCACAACTCTTGTCATGCCATATGAATAGGATCTAGGTTCAAAACTCCAATCCCTAAATTTCCAAACTTCTACTAATCAATTATCGAATTTCTAAAACTTGTGCTAAGCTTTCAAGCTAATTTCAAGGATTGAAACTAACTTTGGTAGGGAAAAAACTTACATAAATAATTTTGAAGGTTCATTTTTTTTAAACCTATAAATGCATTCCAAAACAAAGCCCACAACCAAGACATTTCTCTAAAGAAGATAAAGAGATGACCCATGGCCAAATCCATAACTTCACTCAGTTAAATGAGGCATTGGTTACTCCTTTGGGACTACAACTTCACACTTTAGCTCTAAAATCTTACAAAAAAAGAGCCCAACATTTTGGATTATCTCTTAGAGAAAACAAAGTGTCCCATCATAAGGACACAACACAACTTCTCTACCCACAATTGGCCTGGTAATGGCTACTCACGTTACAGATACATAAAGAGTCTCAGAGCTCAAATCAACCTTTGATTTCTTTTCCACAACACAATATAATTTAAATTATTACAAGAAAACATACTCTAAGGAATACTTCTGCCTACAAAGTTCATTCTCATAAGCATTCACAATGAATAATAAAACACCTCAAACAATACTTCTAGCTCATCCTTCACACATATTCAGTAACCCAACATGAAAAAATTCATCAAGATTTAACAAATAAGATCATTTCAATAAAGAGGAAATGAATACACTTATCTATGTCATTTTAAGCTTTGATCGAAACTAAAGAAGGGAGAGCCAATATCCACCCAAACATAGGCTAAGCTACACTAGATATTTTCATGTAGCTAGCCACCCTCAAGATAGAGCTGATGCCTTATGAGGAAAGATCAATTAGGGATTAACGGGGTTCAAATCAAGGTAGGAGACATGAAGGCCGCTCCCCTTCACACATAGAAATCAGTATGTGTCCTTTCAAACACTGAGCCAAGGCCTAGTAATGCTCACAATATTTCCACAATGGGCCTACATAGTAAGAAAAGGGAATCCTTGTAAGATCTAGTATTTCCTCAACACTTCGCCTTTATTAGTGCTTTACATGCTTAGTTCTGATAAGTAAATAAAAAATTCTCCTAACCCTCTAGCTCAGTTTGAAGGCTTCAACATCGAATTCTTTAACTAATTTGATAATTTTCAAACCCACATAGGTTTTTGTGTCTTATAAGGATTTATGAATCCTTCTATTTAGAGTCAAAATATTAGCACCCACATGACATGGTTTTATTTCTCTTCTCATGGTTCATCTCTTATACAAAAAAATGCAATGTAGAAATTAATAGAAATTTGGTACTACTGACGAGTTCAAATTGAAAACAAGAGATTACAAATTTCCTCTACTATTATGCGGAACGGAAATCATGATTTAGAAATACATGTAATGACATGCAACCATCAAAACCACAAGAACACAATGAGTAATAGGGGAACCCAACTAGGAAAAACACCGCCATTGTTTTTCATTAATCAGATGAGAATGAGGAACTAATATAATGTATTTCTTCAAATCTGAAGCACACCCTGCAATGTAAACATGTTCTCCTATTGATTGTCCAACTCTATCCAACACTTAGCCAATTGAAGGCTCTAGCTTCCTCCTATTTCATTGTGAAATCCTTGTGGAAATTAGACCTTAAAAAATAGGAGAAATCCTTATTTCCTTGTGCAATATTGAAGGAATTGGTCACCTACACAATGCCAAGCCCTGTACACTCAACTAGTATACAATTGACAATTACAATGTGCCTTTTCCTCCAGTCCAACTAGACAACTCAAATTCCATGCATGTCTGGGATTTTTTAGTTGATTGACTAGTTTAACTGAGAGATCACTAAGTTAACAACAATTCTTCTACTCAACTTACCTTCAATTGACTCAACTAGAGACTTGAGCTCAGTTAACTGAGTCAAATTGAAAATAACTAAACTAGATTGCTAAATTTTAGCAATCACTACATGCACAACTCTACTTCTAGTCTCTAACTCGAATTTACTGATTAAACTAGTAGTCAAAGCCATGTCACACAAGTTAAATGCAATCCAAGTCATCCTACTGATGTGGAAAATCGAATTACTAAATTTAGCTAAGGCAAAAGTCAGATTTAGCCTTTCTTTCTACACTTTCTAACACTCCCTCTTAGTAAGAACATTGCACCACCCCTATCCTCCACCTGTGGAATTCGAAATTGCCTCTTGAAAATTCCTTTGTCAAGATATTTGCATCCTACTCCTCAGTTGGAATGTACTATAGCATCATAATTCTCCTTTGCACACAATCCCACTAGTGATGGTTTAATACAACTCTCATAGAGTTTGATACAACTTTGGTTATCACAATAAATCACCGTCAGATCCATCTCCTAACTGAATAGAACTACAAGTATTTTCCTTGTCCATATGGATTCACATGTTGCTTGACTTGAAACCATGTATTCATCCTTTGCTGAGATGAGTACCACAAACCTTTGTTTCCTGCTATGCCAGGAAATAGCCATAGATCCAACGCTAAAGATAACACCTGAAGTACTTTTCCTGTCTGATGGACTCCCTGACCAATCTGCATGAGTGAATCCTTGGAGCTTCACTCCCTTTGTCCTCTTGTACCATAAGCCATACTTGGTTGTGCCTCTGAGGTACCTCAAAACATGCTTTGCTGCCTTCCAATATAGCTTGGTAGGCTTCACCATGGCTTGACTCAATTCATTAACTACATAGCATATGTCGGGGCTTATGTTCACCAGATACATCAAGGATCCCAAACGTTATCTGTAAATGGTAGCATCTAAAACCTCTCCTAAAGAAGTACTCTCCCTCTAGTTTTTAGTTAGAGGTGTGTCCATAGGCTTGCAGTTATCTATGTGAAATTTCCGAAGTATTTCAGAGGAATACTTCCCCTAACTTACAAACAACTCACCATCACCCTGCCATACGTCCAACCCAAGGAAGTAATGCATCAATCCCATGTCCTTATTCTCAAATTATCTTGCAAGGTCCTTCTTACAAGATAATATCAACTACTCATCCCCTATAAGTATCAAGTCATCGACATATAATACCAAGATGAGAAACTTTCCATATACCACAATGTGATAGAGATTGACATCTACTTCACTTTTGGAGAAGTCCAATCCTCTGAGATATGTGTCAATATGAGTGCACCATGCTTGGGGCACCTGTTTGAGACCATATAGGAATCTCCTAAGTCTACACACATGTGTCTCACTATCATATGTCTAAAATCCCTCTAGCTACTTCATGTAAATTTCTTCCTCAACAACACCATTAAGGAAGGTCATCTTCACGTCCAACTAGTGGATCTTCCACCCCATTTGCATAAATAATGCTAGAATGGTCCTGATTGAGGAATATCTCTCCACTAGTGAAAATGTTTCCTCATAGTCCACTCCCTCTACCTAAGAGAAGACTTTGGCCACAAATCTAGCCTTGTACTTCTCGATGCTCCCATCAACTGCATGCTTCAATTTGTAGATCCATATGGAACCAACCACTTACTTGTTCTATGGTCTCGACACCACCTCCCATACAATGTTCTTCATGATGGAGTCACACTCCTCCACCATGTCATCACCCAACACTAGTTGAGATATTGCTTCCTCAAATGAAGAAGGCTCTGTCTCAAAGAGGTTTGTCATGAGAACCATATATCTAGTGTACCTGTCTGGTGACCTCCTCTTCCTGTGCTGAGATGTAGGAGCTCCCACATGCTCCCCTTCATCCTGTATCAATCTATAAACTTCTCTAGTTCTATTCCTTCCCTCTCTGGAAGGTCATGGTTGAGTGGGTGCATCCACTCGGCCTCCTGTCTACTCCTCTACATGTAGCTACTCCACAACATCTTGAAGCTCTGCGTGAGGCTTCTCCTTAGGAACTAGAAGTTCCTCCTCTCGTGGGGTACTTAGATATCACTCTAGAGAGCATCTCAAATCCTTCTCATAATAAAATTTTACATCTCTCCTCATTAATGTCACCTTGAGTGAGGGAAAATACACCCTATAGTTATGAGGAGTTTCTATGTATCCTCCAAAGATCCCCATCTCACCGGTAGGTTCAAGTTTCTTCTTGATTGTAATGCCCCACTTAAATCTTATCCTACAAATTTTGTTAATGTTTACATTATCTAAAAATATTGAGAAATATTGGTCTAATATAAAATTCATGATTTCCATTATTCAAATTCCCCACTTACCTTCTCAAATTGAATATTAGGTAGGATATGGTCTCCTTCCATTATTTCAAAATACATGTATTCATTTCACATTACCCAATGTACCCTCACATTTACTAAGGAGAAGACATGGTCCTCTCCATGTAATTACATCTCACAGTCCCCAATGTACCCTCACATTTACTTGGGAGAAGACATAGTCCTCTCCATCTTATTATCAATATATACATTCATTTCACATTCCCCAATGTACCCTCACATTTACTAAGGAGAAGACATGGTCCTCTCCATGTAATTACATCTCACATTCCCCAATGTACCCTCACATTTACTTGGGAGAAGACATAGTCCTCTCCATTTAATTATCAATATATATATATATATATATTCACCTCACATTCCCAAATGTACTTTTCAGATTTACTTGGGAGAAGACATGATCCTTTCCCATTAAATTCTCAATTTTATATTCATGTCACATTTCCAAATGTACCCCTAGCTTACTTGGGAGAAGAGAAGTCAATTGTAAGGATGGATGAGAAGTTAATGACATTAATGAGAGGTGGTTGAGATGGAGAAGGGAAGGAGGGTATAAAAAGGGAAGGGGGAAGGAAGAAAGGGGAGGTTGGGGTCTTGCTTATGATTGTGGGGGTTGGTTGTGATTGTTTGGACTTGTCATGATTTTTGGGAGACCTTGGAAACCTATGGAGGTTTCTTGGGTTTGAGAGGAGGAAAGTATTGTTATCTGGTTTTGCACATTCTTCTTGAGGACACACTATATCTGGTTGGACTTGGGCACGGAGGGCTAGGGAACCTGTGGAGGTTTCCTGGGCTAGAAATTTGTTTCCCAGTTGGATGGGAGGTAAATCCGGTTGGGTCGGCGAGAAGGAGCGTTTAGCTAGAGCTATAAGACAAAGGTATCATCATCAACCACCAGAACAGGTATTTTGCCATGGACTACTCTTGTTAAGTTGATATGGATGGAATGCTCACCTTAATTTATGTTGCTTATGATAAAATGATAAGATGTTAATTGTTTAAATCTATGTGAAAAGGTCAGCAAGCTCATTTTATTACTTTAATCAGCGAAAAAAAAATAGATCTATTAATGTATAATATATTGAAGCTCTAATAATTGGAATTAGGCCCTTACACATGGTATTAGAGCCAGGTTCAAAATCTGGACCTTCAAACCCACACTAGATTGGTCTCTGTCATATACACCATATGAATATTGTAGCAGCCTATTTGGTAGCTTCTCCCGAGCCTAGTGGACTCACCATACTGTGATGCACTAGCACTGAAACCAACTCCAACATTTCCATCCGAACTCTCTAAATCTGTTTTCAAATCCTTATCTTTACTGCGGGGGAGATAAGCAAGCAAAAAAAGCGCATCACCCTGTGCCTCACCTCCATTCCATTGATCTGCAGAGGCATCAGCTCCAACAACTTCCGTGGGCTCTCTTTTTTTTCTTTTTTTTTCCTCTTCGCAAAAAAAAAAAGGTCACAGAAGAACTGCTCGGACCAAGCTCTCTTGGCTATGGCTGCGATTTTCTCTTTTGGATTTCATGTCTGTCTTGCGATAATTTGACCTTCCCCTCATCTCTTTCCCTTTTTCCCTCTATTTTCGCGTCCAGAAGCAACTCCGGGCCATATCTGGTATTCTCGCCTTCGTCCGAATCTCCCAGATCTTTCAGAGTCTGCTTGTGATGCTGCCTGTGAGACTTATGCCTAGAGCCACGAGGCATAGTGAACAAAATTTCCATGTTTTTGCCCGATCTTTGTAAAATTCGCTCCAGATTTAGCAAATTCAAAGTCTCTCATAAGCTCTTCGGGTGGCCGATCATTCTGATAGTTTGACCGCGTGGATTGAGCCCGCTAGACTCCGTTTCGCCCTGTCTTCTTCGTGTCCAATCGAGAACAGTATCGCTCCATTGCTAGGAGCCCTCGGGTTTCTCATAAGAGGTTCGCCATATCTAGATGGTTCCTCCGCAGAATATGAACATTTTTTTTTCTCAGCGATCCTCGCTTCCGACGTGTTGAACTAATTCCAAGAGAATGCTGTAGAAGCTTGAAACTTCTGTGGTATGGCAACAGGGACACACAACTTGATTGTGCTGCCATTGGCAATTATAAATCATGAGCTAAGGAGGAAAATTTTTTGCACAAAACAAACACAAGGAAAGCATAAAGTGAGCACCTTTTAGAGAAGATTCTGTGAATAAAATGCCATTGTTTCCAATTATGCCTATAGGCTGTCCATAGATTCTTGCAAAACCTGTAACAAGATTTGTGCCCTATAGCTTCTTGAATTCATCAAATACACTTCCATCAACTATGCGAGAAATTATAGAACGGACATCAAATGACTGTTTACGATCTGCAGACACAATGCCACGAATCTCCTTTGCATCATATAAAAGTTCCTCATCTTCAGAAATAGGACATGTCCAACCTTTGATTTTCTTCTCATTTCCAACCATATGCAAGTTTTTCACTATTCTCCTTCCAATGTCAAGTGTGTGTTGTTCATCATTGGCATAATAATAAATCCAATTTTATTTACCTAGCATAGTTATATTACCAAATTGGATTAAATCATGACTGTAATTATCGCAAAATAGTCTTCCAAGATTCTTTCAATTGGGATGCTTTGCTAGCTGTATCAGAACGCATAGGGCTCAAATATATGTTTTTCATTTAATACTGGAATTTATTTCAAAAATGCTAACTTACTATTGATTCTTGCAGTCTAACTGATCTCAAAATACATGTGTTCTTTCCTTAAAATGCATTTTCCTAAAATTTTACCTTGAATACAATTGCCAGTAACATCAAAAAATACTAACAGGCAGTGATAGTAGAAATTTAATAAATCAAATATATAAATCTCACTGTGCACAAAAGCAATACAACCAATAATATTCAGCAGTTGATCTCAAGTAATTGCACTGTCTGCCTTGGTTTTCTATATTGAAAGCAGATAATTTGCCAAATGAAAGCAGTGTAAGATTCACAATCCTCATTATAGTGGGTTCTTAGAGGTAGCGATATGGTACCCAGAAAAATCATGGCTCGTTACAACTTACCTATCTGTATATCCTACCAACCCCAGCAAAAACGAGCATAATGAAGAGAAACAGAACAGTTTTAAAAAGTTGCTTTTGAAAAACACAAACCAAAGAAGACAAGCACATAAAAACCGTGGTTGAAATGGATGAAGCACCCAGTGGAGGAATACAGAGTGACTCCTCAAGCACGACTTGCAATAACACATAAGAAAATTCTGAAGCATTCCTTTGAAATTGCGTGGACTGAGTTCTTAAACAAATTAAAACTCATTTGCCTATCTTTAGGAAAAGACCTTGTAATCTGTGGTATTAAAATCTTGACAACAGACCATTGAAAATTAGTTCTTTACTTATAATAATAGTTGGTCTCCTTTAAAACACTCGTTCAAAATGTGTTACTAATTTAAAAGTGTTTCTGCTTCGTGTAATCTATCTCATTTAAGCGTTGTTCCTAACTGTCTAAGAAAACAAAAGAGCGTCATTGGCATCTAGGCCTTGGCACTGTTTCATTCAGAGGCAAATTTGGTTTCATTTCAAATGCATAATTGAATTTTGTTGCTAGTCCAAAGATTTCTCTCTTCACTGCTCATAAAAAGCATCTTGCATATAAAGATCCCTGTTGATTCAACTAGGATTACCATTGGCACTTTGAGGCTGGACTTGTTTCCCTTAAAAGACAGCTTGTCAAATTTGTTGACTAGCTAAGATTTGCATTTCCCATTAGATCTTGCATCTTGATCATTGACAATTGGGATTGCGAGTGATTTATATTTGCACTGGTGTGCTTGTTGATTATTCGCTAATAATTCAATGCTCATTTTTTTTATTTTTATTTATTTATTTATTTATTTATTTTTTTGGGTACCAACATTCTTCTTACAGCAGTTACCTATCTTGTAACTTGACATTTCACTTGTAGGTGTTTCTAATTTGCAATTTAAGCGTTAAGGCACCGGTCTATCATTTCTTTCATAATTCAAGTGTCTTATAAATAATCTAATCAGATATATCTCACATTGCTCAGTAATCAGGTTTGGCACCTAATTTTAATCAAGTTACATTGATGAGTAGTTGCATCTCCTAGAACTTGTTGATTTTCAATAAAGTTTCCCTTTCGCTTTCCACCTATAGGGACTGTCCCCCTTAGCTTGCCTAGGAGATAGCTAGAACGAAGAGGGCAGGGTTCAGAGTGACAGTCCCTGCCCTGAACGTTGCGCCTTAGGTGTACACTTTAGGTGACAACAAGGTTCACATCTAATTAGGCGACAAGCTCCTCACATTAGGATAACAACCTCATGCTAGTACTCTAACCAAGGTCTATATGTCCATGAAGTACTGCCAAGGTACTAGCATTTGGTGATTTGAAATAACCCCAAAAGCAAACATGTGGATGGATGTGTTTGTGCCCTAACAGTTGTGAGCATAATAAACTTTGATTGTTTAGCATTTTTGTATGCTTTTGTTGAGTTTGCAATTTGGGTATCGAATCATCTATTCTTAGCTTTCAGTTTGGGTCTCTGAGTATTTTTGATGCATTACTACACCAGCCCCAAGGGTGACCCCTCTCTGCATCATTCTTATTCTCGACTATACGTTAGTATTAGGCTATTTTCTTTGCACATTTGAAACATAAATGTCTGGAAAGGAATCTTTACGCTTGCTTTGTATATTTCAAACCTCCAACCCTGTCATTCGAACTCAAGTGCAACACAAAAACATCCATAATAATGCCAATCACCATTGGGAGAAGCTTTAAGTAGCCTGAAAAATATGTATTTTACGTTAAATTTGACATATATGTATTATTTTAAGACTTGGTAATATTTCTAATCAAGAATCTTAGCAAACAATTGCATCCTGTAAATACGGAACTTCACATTAAGTTATAAGGAAAATCAAATTCCTAGAAATTCCTCTTAGTTAGGGGCTTTGTGAAGATACATGCAACCTGTTGCAAATGCACCAACTCTTCACCTTGAATGAGGACAACTTTTTCAATATTATTAAACGATCTAAGTTGGCATAAAATTCTCATGAAGCATGAGATAATATGGGTTGTGTGGGTAATATTTCAACCACAAAACATTGGGATTCTATGCCATTTTATAAATACCCAATAATAATAATAGGGTTCCATGACACAATATTTTGTTTAAGAACTCTTTCAAACACTTGGCGCAACTTGAATTGATCTATTGCTTGGGTTATCTTTGGACTATCTAGAATGTGGTAGAAAATGTTAGGAATAATGCTAATAAGTCTTAGATATCATGCAGATTTTGAACAAATCAAAATGGTGAGGACACGAAGGAACCAAGGGCTTGGAGAGTCTTCATAAGGACCTCCTTCAAATAACCCATTACCTTCACCAAAATTGACTCTAATCCCGCGTTCCCTGGAAGCAATTAATGAAACCTTTAGAGGGCGCCAAACAAATGAAATGGAAGGGGAACACCCTTCATCAGGGTTAGGGAACCCCGAGGGATCTAGAGATTATGATAGAAGACCTCCAGTTGAGGACATTTCTAGAGAGCTCCAGAAGATTAAACTCCCAGAATTTGCAGGAGGTCGTGCCAGTGAGCGTGCAGAAGCCTGGTTAGAGGGGATGGGAAGGTGTTTAGCACTAAGGGATTACAATTCCAATTCCAAAGCCAAAATAGCAATATTCCAACTCAGAGATAGTGCTCTGAATTGGTGGGGTAACTTGGAGCATCAACTACACCTCACTCCAGACACAGTTACTTGGGAATTGTTTGAGGAGAGGTTCAGGAAGAAGTACCTACCAGCATATTATGAAGAACAACAGGTAGGAGCCTTCCATGCCCTGATACAGGGAGGTCGTATTGTAGAAGAATATGAAATTCGATTTATGGAATTGGTCAAGTACGTTTCCTACATGGATACTGACCAGCGCCAAGTGGATCGTTTTATGTATGGATTGAGACCTAAGATTAGGGCAATGGTACGGATGTGGAAACCATCCTCAGTTGCAGAAGCTGTAGAACAGGCTCGTTATGTCGAAGAACACCTAGATTTAAAGGGTGAAGGCAGAGCCATCTTTCCATGTCAAACAGGGTTTATGGGGAAGGCCCCTCGTACCTTCCCAATGGGGGGAAGTCGGAGGCCACCACCATATGGAAACATGGTTATACCTAGAACACCAAAAATAGGAATTTCAATGGTTTCTAGTGCAGCTTCACCCACAGTTTCAAGGGCGCGTACAAATCAAAGTCATAGGCGAGGAACAACAAGTGGGGGTAGGGGTTCTAGGGGAAGAAACTCTTTCCGAAGAACTCCACAACATTCGGTTCAAGGTCCACCATGCATCACTTGTTGGGGATGCGGAGGACCTCATTACCAGCGGGACTGCCCAGAGTTTCGAACCAGTAACAACAGAAGAGAGGGAAAAGAACCAATGGGGGAGCAGGTAGCCACCACCGAATCTATGTCGCAGTTGACAATCAGCAAGTTGAACGCCAACTTGCCGTGGTAGAAACCTCAGGTATGATAAAAAAAGTAAAAGTTAAAATTTTGTTTGACTCTGGTGCTACAGATAGTTTCATTTCACCAGTTGCATTAGAAAAATGTGGGTTGGCAACCTATGAGCACGATGACTTTAAAAAAGTTGAGATGGATTCTGGAATAAAACAAGCAGTAGGGCCTAGTGTTGACCAATGTCAGGTAAACCTCGGGGTGTGTATGACTAAGTTGAAGGCATACGTCACAGAATTGGGAACGTATGATGTAATTGTTGGAATGGACTGGCTAGAAGCTCATCGAGCTTTGGTAGACTGTTTCAAGTAGAAGGTGATTTGTTTAGATGATGAAGGTAGGCCAATTGAGATTTGTGGAATCAAGAGGGGAGTGTCCCTACGATTCATATCCATGATGAAGGTAAAACGTTGTCTCAGACAAGGTTGCAAACTGTATTTGGTCAAGACTGTAAGTGACCAGAAAGGACCTTCCCTGGATCAACATCCAGTTTTGGCTGAATTCAAGGATGTTTTTCCAAAGGAATTGCCTGGATTACCTCCTGTAAGAGAGATTGATTTCACCATTGATCTGAAACCATGTGCAGAACCAATATCTAAGACACCCTATGGGATGACAACTCCAGAGCTTTGTGAGTTGCAGATGCATTTAAAGGAGCTCTTAGACTTGGTATTGATCAGACCTAGTATTTCCCCTTGGGGTGCACCAATAATTTTTGTCAAGAAGAAGGATGGTTCCTTGCGCCTATGCATAGATTATAGAGACTTAAACAAAGCCACGATAAAGAATAGGTACCCAATACCTCGAATAGATGACTTTTTTGATCAAATGAAGGGGGCAGCGGTCTTCTCAAAAATTGATCTACGATCTGGGTACCACCAATTGAGGATAAAGGAGGAAGACATCTCAAAAACTGCATTTCGAACTCGATTTGGGCACTATGAGTTCGTAGTTGTTCCATTCGGTTTAACCAATGCACCAGCAGTATTCATGAGCCTCATGAATGGTGTGTTTAGGAAGTATTTGGACCAATTCGTGCAAGTCTTCCTTGATGACATTCTTATATATTCCAAGAATGAAAAGGAGCATGAAAAGCACCTAAGGGTAGTATTGACTTGTTTAAGGGAAAATCAATTGTATGGGAAATTGTCAAAGTGTTCCTTCTTTCAGAAGAAATTCCATTACCTTGGGCACATCATTTCAGGAGAAGGGATTTCAGTTGACCCGGAAAAGGTGAAGGCCATAATGGATTGGCCAGTACCAAAAAATGCCCATGAGGTACGTAGTTTTATGGGGCTAGCTGGGTATTATCGCAGGTTTGTGGAAGGGTTTTCAAGGATTGCAAAACCCATCACCACATTACAGCGAAAGGGGGTTAGGTATGAATGGACAAATGAATGTGGCACTGCATTCACAGAGCTGAAGAGGTTACTAACTAGTGCACCGATCCTTCAAGTACCAGACATGAGAAAAGACTTCATTGTCTGCACCGATGCTTCGGCGCAGGGATTGGGTGCAGTATTGATGCAAGAAGGTGGAGTAATAGCTTACGCTTCTAGAAAATTGAAGAAGCATGAAGAGTTATATGCTACCCACGACTTAGAATTGGTAGCAGTGATGTTAGCCTTGAAGCTATGGAGACACTACCTCATTGGGAGAAGATTTGAGTTAAGAACAGATCATCAAAGCCTAAAGCATCTCTTCACTCAAAGGGATTTGAACGCCAGACAAAGGCGATGGAGCGAATTCATGAGTGAGTATGATTTTGAAATCTCATACATCAAGGGAAAGGAGAATGTAGTGGCGGATGCACTAAGCAGGAGGCCACGAAATTTCTCCCTAGTAGCCTTAAAGGTAAATTTAAGGGAGCGGATATTGGAGAAACTCTTTGAAGATAGTTGGTATTTAAAAGTCATCTCAGCTATCCAAAATGGGAAACAGATAGAACCAAAGTTTGAAGGATATGTCCTTGAACCAGATGGGCTATTGAGATTCCAAGGGAGAATGTACGTACCTAAGGAAGGGGGTATAAGAGAAACCATCCTCGGAGAGTCTCATAGAGCACTCTATTGTGCACATCCTGGGGTAAAGAAGATGTACACAGACGCAAGGAAACTCTTCTTTTGGGCAGGCATGAAGCATGACATAGTCCAGTTTGTCGCCAAATGTCTTGAATGTCAGCGAGTGAAGGCTGATCATCGCCATCCAGCAGGACTCCTACAACCTCATGACATCCCTACATCTAAATGGGAAGTAATTTCCATGGATTTTGTGGTGGGTTTGCCACTCACTTCCCGGAGGCACAATGCTATATTGGTTATAGTTGATAAATTGACCAAAAGTGCCCATTTCATCCCAATAAGGGACACTTATGATGTTACGATGTGGCACAAGTGTTTTTTAATGAAGTTATCCGACTGCACGAATTTCCCACAAAGATCATTTCTGATAGAGACTCTCGATTTACATCTAGGTTTTGGACAAGTTTGCAGTCAGCACTGGGAACTCAGTTAAACCTAAGCACTGCATATCATCCAGAAATAGATGGGCAGACTGAAAGAGTAAATCAGGTTCTGGAGGACATGCTTAGGATGTACATCATGGATAATCAGACTCAGTGGGAAAGGTACTTACCATTGGTAGAGTTTGCCTATAATAACAGTTATCATAGTTCAATCGGGATGCCTCCTTATCAAGCTCTATATGGAAGACCTTGTAGGACACCATTGAGTTGGGAAAAGTTGGAGGACCGAGTGATAGTTGGCCCGGAATTAGTTCAAGAAATGGAGGAGCAGGTAAAGCAGGTTCGGCAAAGGTTAAAGGAAGCACAGGATAGACAGAAGAGTTATGTTGATTCACATAGGATTGATCGCAGTTATGAAGTAGGGGACCAAGTTTTTATTTGTATCCGGCCCAACAAAAGCACCATCCGGTTTGGGAAGGGCACGAAATTGTCACCTCGGTTCGTAGGACCTTTTAGGATCAAAGAGAAGATTGGACCAGTTGCCTATCGTCTTGTACTGCCGCCCCATTTGCATAAAACTCATGATGTTTTTCATGTATCTGTTTTACGACATTATGTTTCTGATGAATCTCACAAACTGGATTGGCAGGACTTGCAGGTCTCGGACATGGGAACCGTAATGGTAGAACCATTACTCATATTGGACCGTAGGGTTCGACAGCTCAGACGTTGCACGGTGGACGAAGTTAAGGTCCAGTGGGACAAGTATAGCCCAGGATCTGCTACCTGGGAGGATGCAGAGACTATGCATCGTGACTACCCCTCACTTTTTGAGCATCTGTGATGCCTATTTTGACTTAGATAGCTACCTATGTTAAGATCCTATTTCCATGTTATTTATTTATGAACATTATGTAATATTGACGCATTTGGTTGACACATAAAACTACTTATATGAATCAGTTGATAGATTTGATATTAACGATAGAAATGGTTGATGTATGGACTACATGTATGACTCACTTAGTGATGGAATATCTAGTGCGTAACTTATCAGAATTACTTTGGTTCATATATAGCTCAAGTGGATATGATTTATTTAAATGAATGACTTAGCGAGAATTCCTAGATTGACACATGGATACTAGACTTAGTAATGTGATGATTATATGTCTTGTTGTTATATAAATGCATGAAAGAGAGCAAAAGAACTATGTGATAGCCAAGAGGGAAGGATGAGACATCTCATGAGGAAGGTATAATGTACATTATTTTACTTCATTTGGTATCTACTTGATATGCACTCTTATGACACGAGAAAAATGCAAATGACAGGTGGCAAGACGACCTGACTAGATTATTCGATGACAAGTCCAACCAGCTCTGTAGTGTGGTCTGTATTAGGGTATTGACCCTAGTTCTGCAGGAGGGGTGGAGGCATTTCCCACCGTGTATCCTCCGAAACCTGGAATCGTGGGAGGGCAGTGGTGGACACGCTCCCCTAGACGTGTGATGACGATTGCCAGTTGCCTGTTGGGGAAGTTAGGTCGATGTATTCGACGCTTCCACCATGTTGATTTTATTAGTGGTTAGTATGGTCGTTGCCACTGATAAAGCAGCAGAGGACAAATAGGGTGGGAATGGAAGTAGGCCAGGGTGGATAGGAGGATATAGATCAGTTGGAGACTCTTGATGGGAAGAAATTCCATTGTCGTACTTATCCAATTTTATTGCTATAACTCTCTCTGGTTGCTATGCTTTCAAACTCCTTGCATCATTCATTCTAACTTCGGGATGAAGTTCTCTGAAGGAGGGGTGTATGTAATGCCCCACTTAAATCTTATCCTACAAATTTTGTTAATGTTTACATTATCTAAAAATATTGAGAAACATTGTTCTAATATAAAATTCATGATTTCCATTATTCAAATTCCCCACTTACCTTCTCAAATTGAATATTATGTAGGATATGGTCTCCTTCCATTATTTCAAAATATATGTATTCATTTCACATTACCCAATGTACCCTCGCATTTACTAAGGAGAAGACATGGTCCTCTCCATGTAATTACATCTCACATTCCCCAATGTACCCTCACATTTACTTGGGAGAAGACATAGTCCTCTCCATTTAATTATCAATATATATTTATTCACCTCACATTCCCAAATGTACTTTTCAGATTTACTTGGGAGAAGACATGATCCTTTCCCATTAAATTCTCAATTTTATATTCATGTCACATTTCCAAATGTACCCCTAGCTTACTTGGGAGAAGAGAAGTCAATTATAAGGATGGATGAGAAGTTAATGACATTAATGAGAGGTGGTTGAGATGGAGAAGGGAAGGAGGGTATAAAAACAGAAGGGGGAAGGAAGAAAGGGGAGGTTGGGGTCTTGCTTATGGTTGTGGGGGTTGGTTGTGATTGTTTGGACTTGTCATGATTTTTGGGAGACCTTGGAAACCTATGGAGGTTTCTTGGGTTTGAGAGGAGGAAAGTATTGTTATCTGGTTTTGCACATTCTTCTTGAGGACACACTATATCTGGTTGGACTTGGGCACGGAGGGATAGGGAACCTGTGGAGGTTTCCTGGGCTAGGAATTTGTTTCCTAGTTGGCTGGGAGGTAAATCCGGTTGGGTCGGCGAGAAGGAGCGTTTAGCTAGAGCTATAAGACAAAGGTATCATCATCAACCACTGGAACAATTATTTTTCCATGGACTACTCTTGTTAAGTTGATATGGATGGAATGCTCACCTTAATTTATGTTGCTTATGATAAAATGATAAGATGTTAAATGTTTAAAGCTATGTGAAAAGGTCAGAAAGCTCCTTTTATTACTTTAATCAACGAAAAAAAATAGATCTGTTAATGTATAATAGATTGAAGCTCTAATAATTGGAATTAGGCCCTACATTGATATCCATGGAGCCATGAAAATACACAATACCTCCAATAATTCGAAAATGAGATACATCTGGCTTTCTCCCAGAGAAACTTCTTTGGGTGTGATCATGCCAAGTATTCTATGAGGGCTCCTGTTATGCAAATAAATTGCGGTGTTTCATGCTTCTACCCATAGATGCAATGGAAACCCTTGATCATGCAACATGGCTCTTGCTTCTCCCACTATGCTTCTATTCTTCCTTTCAACCACCCCATTTTGTTGTGGTTTATGAGGTGCTATCAGTTCTATTCTAATACCCTCTTTTGCACAAAAGTCCTTGAAGATGATTGCTGGGATGGGGTCCCCTGGGTTAGTTTTGGGGTTAAGATAACCCAAGTTTTGGTATATTTCGTGTAAATAATGTAAAGTATCCGTGATTTGTGGATGTAAAGAGCGTAGATGATAGGAGTCAAAGGGGTTTACCCCCTTGTTTTATGTAATGTTTGAGTCGGTTTTGAGATCCACCCATCGTCTACAGACCATGGCATTGTATGAAGAAGGTTATAAATAGGCGTGTCTTATAAGAGTCTAAGGAAATTAAGAGTAGTATAATGAAGTGATAGCGAAGAGAAGTGGGTCAGATAGGAGAAGAAATGCTTTGCAAATGAGTCTGCAGAGGCCTAGGTAGAGTCTGCAACTGAGTGCACAGACCCTTGCATCTGAGTGCGAAGGATAGTTTTGAGTTTGTAATACTGAATATAAGATCAATAAAGACATTTTACGAAGAATTCTCGTGTATTTCTATTTATTTCTATTGATGATATATGTTGTTGATGAATGATATGTTTTATGGAATATTGATTGAATGTTGTGCAATTCTCTTGAATAACTATTAGTGATGTACGCAATACATGTTTAATTACTTTCGCACAGACTCTAATGAATTCTCTGATGTTTATTAATAACTTAAGTAAATCTGCGCGAACCCTAATTTAGGCTGCTCGCTGATGCACGTAAGTGGATAGAGTGACTGTTAAGGGTCCGAAAAGACTAATCGTAGACCTTCGTGAAGGTCTGAAGTCTGTTTTAACAGAGTTGCAATAACGAGCCCTAAGGGTGTATCAATCTCCATGAAGGAAGATCAGAGGCAATAAAAGACATCACACTAGTCTCTGGATGCAGAAACTTGGTTCTTGTATCCCCCCATACTGCTTCGGGTGAGAATGCAGCCTGTGCTACGCAGGTTGTTGCCAAAAGGGCCAATAGTGTAGGGTTTTGTTGGTTGGTGTAGCTAACTCTAAACCTGGGTCAAGACCCCCTAAGCCAACAAATGGTACCACTGCCGGGATCAGGATCTGCTTGAAAGAGATGTGTGATGTCGCATCACTGGAATCTGACCAAGAAAGAAATTGAAAAGTGGTTGGATCGGAAGATTCACAAATTCATGGTGCAAGAAAATAGGAACTCGTGCCTGTTAAAGGAAGAGTGGTTGAACATGTATTTGTATACGGAGATACACGAGATCTTCTTCTGCACCTTCCCCATTGAACTGTATGAGTAGTTGGCTAAATTGAAAGATAGCCAAGGAAGGTGTAAGCTCGATAATCTGATAGTGTGGACTCCAAGATTAGTGCGACGATTAGAAGCCTTTGAAAACAAGATCGTGTGGGTTTTTTATCATTGGCTCGATCAGATTTTGGGAGGATTTTATTACAAAATTTGCAGTTGATACCTCGGTCAGCTATAGCGAAGCAGAACAACGATTTTTCAAAGGACCACGAGGTAAGTATTTAAGATCATTGAATACTTGGATTAAAATGTTGTTATGTGAAAAATGGGTTATGCCATTGCCTTGATGTTCGGAGCTATGCGAAGCGGAAGACTCTTTAGAGATTGAGAGAGATCATGTCCAAAATATAGTCTGTTAATCGGATCTCCTTCAAGCGATGATGAAGGAGCGGTGCAAGCTTCACCATGAAGTGTTGTCTAGCTGATAACACAGGGTTTTCCATGAACACATCATCCATCCACTCCGCCTCCACCTCCACCTCCACCGCATACACCTTCACCCACACCTCCACCTCCACCACCACCATTCAATATGGAGAACACAATGAAGTTGCCGATTTTCAAGGGTATAGGAAGTGAAGATACAAAGAAGTTTTGGTTTTTTGCGAACGCTGTGTGGACAGCACAACAAATTACTAATGACAATATAAAGAAGGCACAATTGGTTACCACTTTGCAGGATCATGCACTAACTTAAGTATTGTTCTAATAATCCTCTTGCATCGTTGGCAGAGACTAGGGCAACTTTAAACAAGGAGTTCAGTAAGCCTAAGTCTGACTCTCAGTCAGTAATTAAATTCAAGAAAATCATGATGAGGGTCGATGAGACGCTATAGTAATTAGATCAAAGGTTGAAGTGTCAGATTTGAGAAGCTAACATGCAACTCACAGATAGTCAGCATTGCGAATGGTTTATAGCTTCACTTCCGCCCCACCCGAGAATTTCTCTGTCACAACAGAAGATAGGAATGCAGGCAGAAGCCTTGGAAATCACAACGAGGTTACATGCATTGCCTATTCAGGATGCCACCTTGGGGGTACAACAAATCCACTCCTAGTTGCAGAGCCTACTCTTAAAATTGCAAAGCTTGAAGAAAGGCAAGGAGACTAAACCAGAAGTGCATGCGGAAGTCTAGTGTTTGAAGTGCAAGAGCCAGGGGCATGATAAAGACCATTATCCCATGTATGTGAATTATATTACAGGAGGGGGACCAATTCCACGAAAGCCAGAAGACCCAGCAGGGCCAAGCATGGGGACTGTGCTATGGTGTGCTATTTGTTAGGTTGTTGGACAACATGCGATAAATAATTATCATCTACTTCAAAATTTCGTCTAGACACCCCAACAGTTGTCTTGTAAATTCTGCAAATTAGTGGACCACGATGAGTGCCACTGTCGTAGCTATGAGGTAATGATGGAAAGAACACCTACATACCGGATGCAAGAAGAAACTCGGTCTCCAGATTAGGGCGTCGAAGGAGTGTGCAAAGGTTATCAAGGACAAGAATGGGGCCGAGGAGGAGGAGGACTTGGTAGAGGTTGCAGTCAGATCATTTGCTATAACTGCGGACGGCCAGGGCACTACGCTTGGGAGTGTTAGAATTAGACACGCCCGTCATGTCAATACTGCAGCCAGTTTGGCCATACTATAAAAGAATGCCCGTTGATGATAGATAAGATGTAACAGAAGAAAGCGCAACCTCAGCAGCCTACGCAGAACTTACAGATGATGAGAGCTGAGCCCCGCGAGGAGGATAAAAGCTTGAATACAGTGCTAAGAAGTGGAATAATGACTGGCGATGACAAAGGTAAATATCTTGAAGAAGACGAATGGGTTCGTAAGACCTCAGAGAAGGAAGTTGGTTTTGATCTAGAGCACGCTAAGGAAACTTTTATGGAGGCCAAGAAGAGCTTCGCTGAGGCCTCCACCTTAGGAAGCTAGGACAAGGTGCAAGAAACCAACGCGCCTACAGAGGTTGATCCCTCTGTACTCACTACGTTTTTGGAGACCTGCATAAAACTATTGCACGATAGCAAAGTTGTGGAAGGCCTATAGGAGTTAATAAACAAATGCACCAGCAAAGAGAAGGTCCCTGATGGACACCGCGTAGTTAGAAAAATTGGCAAACATAAGGAAAGAAATGGGGTGCGAGATGAGGCTCACCACGCAGATAGGTGATTCTGAAATGGACCAGGTCATTTTGGATCTCGGGTCTGGTGTAAACATATTACCGAAATAGACTTGGGAAAAAATGGGTAGACCTGCACTGCAGTGGTCTCCGATTCAACTTAGAATGGAGAATCAACAGAAAATAATCCCCATGGGATGATTATATGAAGTCATAGTTGATATAGAAGGTGCAAGCGTGATGGATGACTTGGAGGTGATAGAGATTATCGATGACAGTAATCCACACCCTGCGCTCCTGGGAATTGACTGGGTCATTGATATGAATGGGGTCATCAATTTAAAGAAGAGGAAAATGTTGTTTGAAAGGAAATAGCTTCGGGTTGTAGTACCGTTTGACCCTGCAGAAGGGGCACGCTATACTAAACTAGTCCGCCATTATGAAGAAAGTGATGATGAACTAGACCGAATCTACAAAATAATAGTTCGAGACCAGGACTGGATCAATCCGACGACAGATGGGAGGATTTCATGGGATCGGGAGAGTTCCTGCACCTCTGATTCGGATGAGGAATTGGAGTATTGGTAGAATCACTTGCTTGAAGTATCCACACTGGGTTACAATATGATGACGAATTCACTGCGCTGTGTCTCGTTGAAGGTAAGGAACTTACCCTATTATGATGGTTTAACTGATGTAGATAAGTTTTTGAATGAATTTGAGCGTGAAGTCCTTGAGAATCACCGCTTCCAAGCATTATATTTAGCACTGCTCGCTACGCTGACACGATGGTGGGGTACGCATAAGGATAGTTTTGATGGATGGTGAGATTATTGAAGAATGATGAGGTTAGGGTTTGGGCATCCTAACGCTAGATTGACTAAGAAATATAATGGAAGGGATGATCCGCACGATCACCTAGAAAAATGGACTAAAGCATGGGGGACAAAACCATAGCCAAAGTGGGTACACATATTTTTCCATACTTTGGATACAATTCCCATGAAGTGGTATCTGGAAATGGAACCCTGCCATGGCACCGTGGAGTGGGATATATTGAGGGAAGGGTTCTTATTGAACTTCAACTTTGAAGATGGCTTCGCAAGCATTGATGAGTCTATACAAGAGATTAAGGCAGTTATCTTCAAAACACCACAAGAACTTATGGAATGGACCCAGCTAGATTGGAGCACCCAGCTGCGCCATGCATTGGAATGCTACAATGTGGCCGCTGAAGAGGAAGATGAAGATCCAAGAAACGTTAATATTCCAGAGGTAGAGTGGCATCACGAAGTTGAGGGCCTGAAAATAGACAACCCAGACATCACCGCGCCATTGAAGGCAAAGCAAGTAAACATTGGCACTGAAGCATAAATGAAGTTCGCCAAGATTGGAGATTATTGGGATGATGCTATCGTGGATAAAGTTGCTGAGTTACTCCAAGAATACCAGGATCTCTTCCCTACTAAGTTTTCGGATTTGAAGGCATAGTTGGCGTTCTGGGCATTATGAAGATCACTCTGAAGCCGAACACGAAGATTATTAAACAGAGTCCGTATCGCCTTAATCCTAAATACAAGGAGAAGGTTCGCCAAGAGCTAGACAAGATGCTGGAGGCAGGCATCATAGAACCTATTGAAGAATCTGTTTGGGTGAGCTCGATGGTGGTTCAGGAGAAGAAAGAAAAGGGTGAAATAAGAATTTGTGTAGATTTGCAGAAGCTTAATGATGTGTGTGTCCATGACCCATTTCTGATGCCGTTCACAGATGAAGTGTTAGACAATGTTGGAGGGTAGGAGGCCTACTCCTTCACTGACAGATTTTCCAAGTATCATCAGATCAAGATCGCGTTATAAGATAGGAGCAAAACGACCTTTGCGACGGAGTGGGGTTGTTTCGAATACACCGTGATGCCATTTGGACTCAAGGATTCGCCTGCGATATTTTCCGCGTAGTCATAGCAGCGTTCAAAGAGTTCATTCATAAGTTCTTAGAATTATACTTTGATGACTAGACGGTATTTGGATGGGTGAAGCGCCATGTGGCAAGTCTACGGCTAATGTTGGATACGTGTCGGAGATACCAAATCGTGCTGAATTTGAAGAAATGCATATTATGTGCTCCCTTTGGGATTTTGTTGGGTCACGTGGTGTGCAAGCAAGGATTGATGGTGGACCCTACAAATATTATAATGATTGTGAATCTGGAGGCCCCTAGGAATGTCAAGCAGCTACGCGTGACGCTGGTACATACGGGATATTATAGAAAATTATCAAAGCATATGCTCAAATTACTGTGCCCATGGAGAAACTGCTGAAGAAGGACGCGACATTTTGTTGGGATGAAGAATATTAACAAAACGGGTGCCGCTATATTATCATTGCGACAAAATACCTAACCAGATGGGTGGAAGCACAACTGGTTAAGGATTGTATAGGGGCTACGGCAGCAAAGTTTTTGTTTGAGTATGTCTTAACTAGATTTGGCTGTCCGAAAGTGTTGATGAGTAACATAGGTATGCACTTTATAATGAAATGATCAGTGCGTTGATTGAAGAATTCCAGGTCTACCATCAGAAGAGTACATTGTATCACCCGCAGGCTAATGGAAGTGGTGAAGCCTTTAATAAGATTTTGGAGAAAGCGCTGATGAAGATCTGCAACGCACAACGGAATGACTAGGATATGCGCGTACCTACAGTACTATGGGCTTATAGGACTACATTTAAGAAGCTGACAGGGAAAATGCCTTTCAGATTAATTTATGGGGTCGAAGTTGTAATGCCGATGGAGTACATTGTGCCTAGTTTGCGCATAGCAGCCCTGGCGAATATGGTGGATCGCGAGGCCTTGGAGGAACAGATCGCGCAACTATTGGAGCTTGAAGAAGATTGATTTTTGGCAAGATTTCATAAACAAGTATAGAAGGAATGTGAAAAAGCATGGCCTGATTGCCATATCATGGTTCACACATTCAAGGTAAATGATCTTGTCCTATTGTATGATAGTAAATTCACTAAATTTCCAGGTAAATTCCAGATGCATTGGCTAAGGCCATATATTATCAAAGAAATTATAGATAGAGGCGCAGTTCAACTTACAAAGCTGAATGGGGAACCTTTCCTGTTGAAATTTTATACAGGGGATCCTGCACAATGACTATATGGCAACAGGATAGTCTTAGTGCTCCAGGCATTTGAAATGGAGCGTGGGACTATAAACTACACTATCCTGTTTGGAGGACAACACAACAAGCAGGCTGCATGGAGATTAGTGAAGATACAAACCATAAAGTTGCATGCAGGAAGTTGTGCCATGGAGGAAGATGTCATGCAACACAATAGGAAAGTGACCATTGAAGTTACTATTCATGACTTGACGGCCAGAATACGGTTAAGTGGAGCGGGGTGGCGGCATTTAAGGAAAAAATATTTGAAGATATACCACCAAAACAACATTTATTGTCATAAATTGGGGGGAACGATCAGATTTGAATTCAAAACTCCCTATAAATTATGCGTGTTGGTCCAACAGAGAACACTTTGCGCTCTTAGAATTGTTAGTGAAATTCGTTGTCTGTCGCCTATGAACCAATCGGCTTAGGAAGATTTAGTCGCAAGCCCCACGTTTGCTAAGTTGTCTGAGATAAACCAAAATTTTATTCTTGAAAAAATGCTTGCACCAAGTCCTGCTGAAACTGTGAGTACTGGCGATGTTGCCTCTGAGGCAACTGCCCCGGAAGTTGTAAGTATGGAAGCTCCAAATCTTGTGCCTACGAAGCAGAGGTTGCCTAGGCCGAAGCCTATCCCTACCCCTACTAGAGAAACCCAAACAACCAAATAAAACAAGGACAAGCAGAAGAAGCCGGTGTCAGTGCATGCCTCCCCCATGAAGCATATCGACATGTTGAAATAGAAGAAAGATAAAGAAGCTAGAGAAAGTAGTGGACCTAGAGGCGGAAGAAGGCCAGGTTTCAGCCTTGGTTGGAGGAAGCTTATCAAGTCATGACTTCCATTCAAGATAAGCTTAAAGGACTGCAAAAGATGCAATAGACGATGAGGCTGGCCGTAGAAGGACCAACCATGGAAAAATTGGTCAACGAGGTTCAACAGGCAACAACACAGAGAGTTTCCGAAGTTGCAGTTGTTCAGGTAGAGTTGGAGGGTCTTCACAGTAAGATCGCAACGCCAACAGAGTGAATCAAGGGTGAGTCACGATCTTTGTGTTGGGGGCCTGTTGGGATGGGGTCCCCTGGGTTAGTTTTTGGGTTAAAATAACCCAAGTTTTGGTACATTTTGTGTAAATAATGTAAAGTCTTTGTGATTTGTGGATGCAGAGCACGTAGATGACTAGGAGTCAAAGGGGTTTAGCCCCTTGTTTTATGTAAATTTTGAGTCGGTTTTGAGATCCACCCATGGTCCGCGGACCATGGAATTGTATGAAAAAAGCTATAAATAAGTGTGTCTTAGAAGAGTCTAAGATAATTAAGAGTAGTATGATGAAGTGATAGCGAAGATAAGTGGGTCAGATAGGAGAAGAAAGGCTCTGCAACTGAGTGCGTAGAGGCCTAGGCAGAGTCCGCAGCTAAGTGCGCAGGCCCTTGCAGCTGAGTGCGTAGCATAGTTTTGAGTTTGTAATCCTGAATCGAAGATCAATAAAGACAGCTTCTGAAGAATTCTTGCGTATTTCTATTTATTTCTGTTTATGATATATGCTATCGATGAATGATATGTTTTATGGAATATTGATTGGATGTTGCGGGATTCTCTTGAATAACTGTCAATGATGTATGCAATACATGTTTAAGTACTTTTACGTAGACTCTGATGAATTATCTAATGTTTATTAATAACATAAGTAAATCTCCGCGAACCATAATTTAGGGCTGCTCTCTGATGTGCGTAAGTGGATAGAGTGATTGTTAAAGGTCCTCAAAGACCAATCGTAGACCTTCACGAAAGTCTGAAGGCTATTTTAACAGAGTTGCAGTAACGAGCCCTAAGGGTGTATCGATCTGTGTGAAGGTAGATCTAAGGCGCTAAAAGACATCACACTAGTCTTTGGATGTAGAAACTTGGTTCTTGCATCCCCCCATACTGCTTCGGGTGAGGCTACAGTCTGCGCTATGTAGGTTGTTGCCGAAAGGGCCAGTAGTGTAGGGTTTTGTTGGTTGGTGCATCGAACTCTGAACCTGGGCCATGACCCCCTAAGCCAACAGTGCTAAAAACAAATTCTACTCCATTGTCACTTCTCAGGGCTTTCAATTTCTTCCAAGCCTCCTTTCAAACATTTCTTTGAATTCAACAAAATTTGAGAAAACTTCATCCTTCTTCCACATGAAGAAGATCCAACATTTCTTAAAGAAGTCATCAACAAAAATCATTTAATACATGTGTTTTGTTGTATAGGTTGTAGAAAATGGTCCACATACATCAGAGTGGACTCACTCCAATATTGCTCTCGCTCTGTTATCTCATCCATGGAAGGTTGATTTGACATATTTCCCCAATTTGCATCCCTTGTAGACATCATGTTGGTGAAGGGTGCATTTTGGGGGACCGATGGTAATTTGTTGCATGATTTTTAAGGCTCCATGGTGTAAGTGTCCCATGCATTTGTGCCAGAGTTCTCCAACATCTCAACTCTTCACTTTCTCTGCTTTTCTACTCAGTGTAGCGCAAGCTTCCACCTCAAGTTTGTAGATATTCTTCACTCGAACTCCAATATGTTTCACTTCCTTGGTAGCTACATGTCTCAGAAAGGCTTTCCCCTTATTGAAAACAACATCATAGCCTCTATCCTCCAATACAACTACAAATATCAAAATCTTCTTTAGCTTAAGTACACACATAATATCTTTCAGATGAAGATGGGATCTCGACCCCCTCTTAAAGGTTACGGTACCAATTCCTTTGGTACTGTACTTAGTTCTATGTGCATTTGGAGATCCTTCTCCTCTGGCTAATGAAGAATTCTTTGCATCCTTCCATATGGACAGAGGCACCTCAATCTAGATACCACACACTCCCCATTACAGTGCTCAACATGCATGAAATCAAGGTGAAGTCTAATTCACATTGTGAGGCAAGTGCTTCACCTCCTACTGCTCTTGAAAGCTTATTTTTAGACTTCTTTTGTGGACACTTTGTTGCATAGTGCCCATATTCATGACAGTGAAAACATTTTATCTTGATTAGGTTCTTCTTCTTGCCATTGTTTTGGCTAGAATACAACTTGCCTTGGGCCTTCTTTCCCTAGCCCGCCAAGACAAAATTTTCTTCCTCCTCATTTTTCGATGTTACTCCATTTCTGGTGTTCCTTCAAATTTCTTCCTACACCAAATCAGACCAAAGCCTCTCCCAATTTGGGAAATTTTCCCTTCCATATACAAAGTCCTAATAGTTGTGCTAGGATTTCAGAAGGCCTACGAGAACTTGGCTCACTAGCTCAGTTGAGGGAACATTTTCCCCTACTCCTCAAAGTTCATATCAAACCTTGGAGAGGTAATGTGGAATAATTTCATTCTTCTGCAACTGTATATTTCTGAGCTTGTCCCTCATTGCCAATTTCCTGGCATTACTGCCATTTTCGAATAACTCGGTGAGGGTCTTCCACATAGCATATGGAGTTTCTTTGCCATGTAAATTCGAGACTATGTGGTATCTCAGACCCTCCATGATGATCCTCCTAGATTTTGTGGTATCCTTCTTCCACTAGGCTAATTATTGCACATTCAAGGCTGCTAGTTTCAAAATGTCAGTTTTGGTGTACTCCAACACTTCATTATCATCAAGTACCACTTATATCATGTCCTTCCAAGCTATGAAATTTGAGGTTCCCTCCAAGGCATACTCCAATCTCAAAGTTTTCAAAGACATTTTCCCGCACGGAAGAAAACTACTTCATTGAATATGCAAATCAAAATATCTAAGTGAGAATATCTATTGACTGGTTTCTAATGTGATTTCAACATTGATACCATGTAAAAATTAACAAAAATTTGCTACTACTGATGATTCAAACTAAAAACAAGAGATTACAAATTTCACTTGCACAATGCTAAGCCCTGTACACTCAACTAGTATACAATTGACAATTACAATGTGCCTTTTCCTCCACTCCAGCTAGACAATTCGAATTCCATGCATGTATGGGCTATTTTTAGCTAATTGGCTAGTTGAACTGAGAGATTACTGAATTAACAACAGTTCTGCTACTCAACTGACTCAACTAGGGACTTGAACTTAGTTAACTGAGTCAAACTGAAAATAACTAAACTAGATTACTAATTTTTAGCAATCACTACATGCACAATTCTACGTCTAGCCTATAACTTGAATTTATTGAGTAAAATAGTAGACAAAGCCATGTCACACAAGTTAGCTGCAATCCAGGTCATCCTACTGATGTGGAAAATCGAATTACTAAATCTGACTAAGGCACAAGTCAAATTTAGACTTTCTTGCTACACTTTCTAAAATGCACTTCTCTCTGCTCATGACCTCACAACAATGCAACATCAATCTCCTTCCTAGTCCATCTGTGAGATCATGCACACTTCTACTATTTGCATCATACCACAATTTGCTTGCATCAGAATACGAGGTGCATGTCTTGGGTTGTGTGGTCAAATTATAAGTCTCTAGAATGGGTATATAACCCATACCTCTAAAGTAATTTAGTATCACTCCCCATTCCTTCACATAATTGCTAACAATTAAGTAGTTCAACTAGCAAATCTAAAATATGGAAATTTAATTCAAGTAATATGGGAATTCCTATTTCTCCCTCACAACTTCCTTTCAAGAATCGAGAGATCCATATTAGTTGCTCTATTCTTCCTCTTTTACCATATCCTAAATAAAATGCCATTATTACATTACATTAAATTTGTAAACTATCCATCCGGACCATCCTAATATTAAAATTCTTAATTACAAATTATAAAAATTGGGGATTTAAAAAGGTGTCTTACACCTATTCATATAACACTTTTGTTGCTAGGCTCACCTTAGGCATCGAAGATACCCAATAAAAGCTTTCCCATGGAAAACTCTAAACATTCCCTAAGGCATCCCTTAATTTATTTATTTTTTAAATATGAGTTCAGACCTCAACCTTCTTTGAGAGATTAAGAGCGAAAGACTACACAAAATAAACTTCTTATTCATCCCTAAGGTTCTATAGTGCCTCAAACCCTGAAAAATCGAATGGAGATGGCCCACGGTGCTCGGAGTGGGGAATCCCTTATCATTTTTCATGAAATATATTGAATGTCAAAAATATTTCGATGTCCTTTAAACACTTTATATTATTTATTTTAACATATCACATGTAAAGTCACCACTTGTGACTTCAAATGTTGAGAAATGTCCAATCATTAATACCTCATAGAAAATGTAACCATTAATACCAACTCATTAATGTTTGATTTTGAATCACGAGGAATGTGTGTACATGACCACTACCAAAAGCGCCAACTCATCAATGTTTGGTTTTGGGATGCTTCAATGATTTGAGACACAAGCTTCATACACCCACATGCTTTTATGCATATGTTCCTTATTTTCTTTGTCCTTTTTCATTTTGGTTCTATTATTAGAATGGTTGCAATTTTTCACTTGGTATGAGGGATATCTTTTACTTATTCCCCATTGTATCTTTTACTTGGATCTATGTGGAGGAATGAAAGTTATCCTAATCACTAATGATAAGAAGCATTTAATTATATCACATGTAAATATTAATTTTTATAGGTTAGTATATTATTTGGTTCAGGGTTATTATAAATATTTTGAAATTAGATCTAATGTCTTTACATGTTGGGATTTTATGAGAAATTTTTTTCACTCCTCTTTATTTATGACATATTTTATATTTTTTTTGGTGTTAATATGTTTTAGGCTTTTTCTAATATTTAGTTTCACTATATATTTCAAGGGAGCTTGTCCTTATTTATGCAATAATTATTTTCTTTTTTGACATAGGAACAATAAAATGATAGTTTTATTATTCTAACTTGGTGGTAATGCTATTGTTGTGATGATTCAACATTATCTTATTCTCAATCTCAAATTGATCATTCATTTTTAACTTATGCTAATGATTTTAACAATGTTGATATCTTGGAGGACATCCTCCTTCGCCATTCCCTAATGATCTAACAAAGAAATTGCATCTCTACTGTAACATCTTTCGAGCATTGAGTAGCTTTTACTAATGTTTGAAGAATTATAAGAAGCATCTTATTTGCTCACAAAGGATTCTAGAAAAGGTGGGTCTCTAAAACTTAATATCAGAGATTCTCATTCATTGTGAAATGGAAGAAATACCTTAATCACTAGAGCTTAAGTATTTGTTATAAAGGATAACAAACTATATCCCATCATTAAATTTAAGAGAGTTGGAGGGCCTTTAGAATAAGGATGGAATGTTCAAAAATTGCTTCAAGGGGCATTGTCCAATTACATTCCCACAATATTAAAATGAGAAAGATCCATGTTAGATTTTAGGATTTGGGGATAAAGTATTTTTTTAGAGCACGGTCTTTGAACTTTTCTCCAAGGTATGAGGATGAGAAGGTTGGGAGGTGAGTAACTCCATTGTCCACTAGGAAGTTAAGGGTGAGAAAACATTTTGTTGAAAAGAACAATAACCATTCAACCTTGAAGTTAAATTTGTGTGTTAAGGGTTTTAAGGTGATTTAACTTAGGCTTACACTTTTTTTGAACAACTTTAAGATTTTATTGGGGAACTATGAAACCTTCATAATGTATGTAACAGCGCACAAGCCATATATATTTGAAACTAGTAACTCAACTTAGGGCCAATGCATCCAAATAGTAGGGTGCCTACCTTTTTTACCAAGGTTATGATAGGATAATGTGGTCATTTTTCTCTAGATGAGTGAAATTCCATTTATGATATTTGAACCCACACTAAGAGGAACTTACATTGTCCATGTAGCCACCCAAACTACTCTCCCTTGATTGACTTATGCCTACACTTTGACTTATAGGGAAGGTAGTATAAAGAAAGTGATCCACATTCTTATCTCTAAGGTCCATAATATCTAATTATTGAAGACTAAAATATTTTCACCTTTACTAATTATTTAAAATAAGAGTGGAGTTATAAACCTATTCATATGACGCTTTTGTTGATGGGCCCCACCTTAAGCATCGATGGTTGACCCAATAAGAGCTTTCCCATGGAAAAATATAAGCATTCCCTAAGACATGCCTTAATTATTATTATTTTTTAAAATATTGGGTCCCACCTGAACCATTAAGAGATTAAAAGTGAAAGAATCCACAAATAAAACTTCTTATTCCTCCCCAATTTCAATAGGACACATGAAATTATTCTAGTAAATATTGTATTCCATACAGGGAAAAAACCTTCAATTACTGCTCACACGACCAAATAAAATTTCACAATGCCATTATTTTTATGTGGTTAAAACCATTTAAGAGGAAATTTTCCACAACCATAGCCAATATGCCCGCTTGAGAAAATTTTATTAATGCAAAAGGAAAAAAAATACATACGAAAGTTATCACGACCGATCATCCACCATGACCCTCCACGCTCTTTAAATAGATCATGGACCAATCTGGTGTTAAGCTATATATCAATAGCCATCACTATCAAGGATAATATAAGCCCTTAGATCACTTTATGTCTAGAACATATTATGTATGTCAGATTACAATGCAACTATTGCACATTAAATAAATACACTTTACTTAACAAACACATTGGACCAAGTTGAACTTAATTAATTCCTAGATGTCTAAATATCCTAATATCCCCCATAAGAACAACTTAGAATATGATTGAAGGATTTAAAAGTGTGACACAATAGGAGAAGGAGGAATTAGAGCCTAGCCCCCCTTAAGGACAACTTCCTCAAATCCTAACATACATTGGAGTTTAGAAAAAAATTCTTCTCTAAGAGACTTTGTGAAAATGGCTACAAATTGACCATTTGTATGGTGAAAGAGAACTTCAATAATTCAATCATGAATGAGCTTTCTGATGAATTGAATTTGTAGCTAAATGTGTTTGATGCACTAATTCTAAACTAGATCTTTAACAAGCTTTATGGCACTCTAATTGTCACACTAGAGGGTGGTTGAACATTGCTGCAAGAATCTAAACTTTAAAAGGATTTGTCAAAGCCAAACTACTTATTGACTAGCATTAACAACTACTTGGTACTTTGCTTATGCTAATGATATGATTTAGAATATTAGTTTGTAGTGCTAAGATCTTCCTCAGATTATAAACAACATGCTTTCATTGTGCTTAAGGATTCATCAATTTTTGCAAGTAAAATGAAGAGTTTTTATGTTAATTTTATGAGAAATTTAACATAAACTAGAAACTGAATAACAACATAAACATGTATAGAGCATCATTAAAACAAATCACAACAAGCACATGATAAAGGAGTTCACCCCTCCTGGGCTATGTCTCCTTGGTCCAGCTTCCAATGGCTTGGACCTCTCTATTATGATAATAAGTGCAAAAATATGTGTTTACAATGCTCAAATTCTTTTGAAACCTGCTCCAATGAGTCCAGAATGTCCAAAAATGGCTATATAGCCTTTTTTTGCATCCAATTTGGTGAGAAAATGAAGAAGTTATGACTTCCCCTTGTTTTCCCATTATTCGTTCCACAAATTGCTCTACATCCGACAGGAACCCACAATTTCGCTCCAAAAATCCGCTAACCGAGTGAGAATTTTGCCACGTGGCGAACCATAATCCATCGGCATCGACTGTCCATCGTAAATCACAATCTACGAAATCTAGCGGGTCTTATGGTTTATGAACGTAGCAAGCAATGTGCGATTACGATACAACGGACCCAATGGGACATTAAACTGCAACCTAACCTTATCACGTCTGGGATATCGAAATCAGTGGAAAAATAGTGGTCCTATACATATGCAGGCCCTGTCCTATTGTAATATGTGATTTCGATATCACACCGCAACCTGAACCTACCAGGGCCGATTCTGTAACACCTCCCTTCGCTGATGTGCGATTTTGATTCTCGCATCACACCCTGGCTTGCTCTGGGGCCGATTTTTTACGCTGACCTGCCTATGATATGTGATTTGCGAAATGAGGGGACCAATGACAACTGCCACTTGGCGCTTCCAAATTCGCTGAAACCTACCACATCATCCAATCATGCCATGTGTCCAAGTCAAAGCTGAACTTTGACTTGCTCTAACTTCTGCATATGAGCTCGAATTTGAGTGCCATTCACACCGTTGGAATCAGAATGACGAGCTATTCGATCTGAAGCTAAGTTTATCAAGATTATGACACTTTAATTTTGAGCCTAATTTTGAGCACCTGATCACTCCTCCCCACTAGAAGTATTTTGGACCAAAAAATATCACTTTCAATTGTCCAACAGGTGAGGGTACAATTCCCTCACCTTTCCAATCTCGATCCATTGATCACTGAATTGGAACTTATGATTTGCACAATGTTTGTTGTGCCTTGTTGTGTACTTGCCTTTTCCCTTTTCAAGCTATTCTTGCGCTGTTTGACGTACCATTTAGAGTCGTTCAATGAACTCTTTGGCCTTGTCCATGTTACTATCAGTAGCAACATCCTTCTTACCAAGATGATACAATACATTATTATGAAAATGGTAAAAAAAATCTTCCACTTGATTCCTTTGACTCAAGCTTGAATATACATCTTGAAAGTATGTATTTTTTTGAACATAACTTTCATGTAAAACAAAATGATGCTTGAGGAAAATAGCTATATGAACTATAGGCCTAGAAAGTACAACAACAAACTTGTCGCTTATACCTTATACCTTTTGACCAAGTGGAATAGAAGAAGAAAACCCATCCAATGGAAGTTCCTTTGTCGCTGCAACTTAAACACTTTATCTTTGAAAATTTGAATGAAAATAAATGGGCTTACCACATTGCAAAAAGACTGCGCCCATGGCATAGTCACATACGACAACCTGCAACTTAAATTACTGTCTCAAGTTTGGAAGTGCAAGTATTGGAACTGTATTGATCTTTTGTTTTAAAACATCAAATACCTCTCGTTGTTTGCCTCCCCACTAGAAGACCTTTTACACAACTGCCAACGAATGCAAATGAACTACAATAAAAAAACAATTAACAAAATTTCTCCTCCAAAATTGGGCTGCTCCCAAAAAACCTCTTATCCAAATGACTATCTTGAGCCTGCCTATGAAAATTACGAGAAAAGCAAAGGCATCTGCGGCTTCACATGGATGTATGATTCTTTCACCTATGTTTGTAGGAATGGAGTCAATACCACCACGGATTGTTACGAATTCAATCTTGGAGAGGTCTTGCTTTAGCTCACCTTCTCCACATCCCACACAGACTGCCAAAAAGCCCTTGGGAACCTGGACACGCTTGGAAGAACCAATTTCATGGCTCAAGTACATCAAAGAAGTTTTATCCAACATATACTTTGACATCTTTAGAAACAATTTTTTTTGACATACGGCATCAAGTATTTTTGTCTCACACATGACATGTTCATAATGAAATTTTCTGAAAATGAAAATTTCATCCAATAGGTTATCCTGTCCAGAAATGGCTTCAACACATCTTTCTTCATATGCGTAAAAGTAGTAGGAGCATGGAAAAGACCGAAAATAATAACGAAGCATTCAAGCAATCCTTTCTTGGTTTTGAATGTTGTCTTCCTTATATCTCCTTCAACAACTCTACTTTGATGAAAGCCACTTCTTGAATCCCATTCAAGGAAATGCTTACGATTCTTCTCAGGCACCAAAACAAGAGGTGCACCACACTATAAAGGAGTAGGCCGAATTATCCTTTTATTGAACAATCCTTGAACTTGCATCTTAATTTCTGCGCTTTCCATCACTGACATCCTGTACATGCCAATGTTAGGAAGAAGACACTTTTGTTGCAACTGTAACTCAAGTTGGATTTCCCTCTTGGGAAGTAATCCCTTTGATTCCTGAAACATTTCATCATATTGGTTAACAACGTCAACCAAATTAGTTCTAAATTCAAATTAGAACCATCAAATGCTTCATAATAAATATCATTCTCAGGTTTGATCATGAGAAGCATAAAATTCTTTCTCGAATTCACCAGTCTTTTCATCTGCCCTGCATTAACAAGCGAAAGATTTGTTTTCTTGCTGTGAGCTCTCACAATATATTCTACTCCATTTTTAAATAAATGATATTTGTTTTCATGTCAATGGAAGATAACTTTTATGTCATAAAGGTATGGGCTGCTCAAAACGATGCCACAGAGATCTAATGACACAACGTCAAGCTCCACTTCATCTATGAATTTTGTAGTGATAACGAATTTCAGTTTACACTTTCTCGTAACCCACAGTTGTGCATTTTCACATACCCATCCAAGTGGATATGGTTTATGATGTGGAATAGTTGCATATTTAAACTCTTGACAATGTTTTTAGAGATGAGAAATGCTTGAGAGCCGCTATCGAACAACGTATCAATCTTGTTATGTTTCGAGATCACCCTTATGTGAAACAATTCTATTCTCATCTTTTCATTTGGAGTTTCATTTTGCGAGTCTGAAGAAATAGTGCCGGAAATGGATTCCTTTCCTTGAAACCCCATGGCTGTGATTTTTGTTGCATCACCCGATTCAGATCCCAAATCCTCTTCTTGAGTGATTGTAGTTGTCTTTTCTTTTCCTTTGTTGTTGAATTTCTTTGGTTTCATTTAGGGATGAAGCTTTGAACAATGATCTTCATCGTGAACCTCTCTGGAACAATGTTTATAGATTGTTTTCTCTCCTTCCTTTTTTATGGATGCATTGTTATTTCCCTTGAAACCCTTTTCTTTCTCTTTACCCTTAAATGGACTTTTATTACCTTCTTCTGGGGTGTTTTTCCCTCTAGGCTCAAGATGAGTGGATTGCACACACACATCATCTAGATTACTGGGATTAAAATTTATGATAGTAGGCCTAAGGTAACTGTGTAAACCCCCTATGTACTTCAGCAATGTGTCCTGTGATTTCAAATCTACACCTAACATCAAAGACCTGTTTCTGAATTCTTGGGTGTAATATTGCACATTTTGACCTTTGAATTGTCTAAAGTTCTTCCAATTCATGATGGATTTCTGCATATAAGCTAGAGGGTAGAATTGTCTTTTGATTGCAGTAATGAAATCATTCCAATAAATTGAGATCTTACCATGTTTTTTAATCTCCTCTTGAGTCTTTGATTCCCACCATACCAGTGTTGCACCCTCCATTCACAAGGAAGCTAACTGAATCTTTATGTCATCCTCTTAAAGTTTTTGAATCCTGCAAAAGACCTCCAACTGACGAATCAAATTATCAAGCTTCTCTGCATTCACTTCACGATGATACATGGGTAGCTCGAATTTAACATCAAGTTTAAAAAAATGTGATTTACCAGTTCCTTTTGAAGAATGATGATGATTATGAATAATGGTTGTGTTAGTGGAAGAGGGTGAAGATGCTTGTGAAGAAGAAGATGAAGAAGATTTTGGAGAGGATGGAGGTTTGTCTCCATTCCCATTGCCTCCTCCTAAAGAGCCTTCTCCTTTGGGAGGTTTGGAACTTTCTCCTTGCAACCTGCTATTCCTCTCCTCATATAGGACTTTCACCATCTCTGTCATATCAAAGAAATCCTTTCTGAAGGTCTTCCCATCTTCTATCATATTTGTATGTTCTCCTTCATGAGACATGATCTTTGGAGTCCCAACTGCAACTTGAGGCTGAACTGGTATTGGAGATTGTGGCAACCTTTCTCTCCTTCCCCTTGACCCAACTTCAGGACTTCCAACTAGCTTTCCTTCACCTCTTTTGAGTTTTAACCTTGTAAGCATGACATAAATTTTCAAACAATTAAATCCATCTTTCACAAAGCAAACCTAGTACAAATTGATCTGATTTAGAATATTAGTTTGCAGCTAAGATCTTCCTCATATTTAAACAAAATTCTTTCATTGTGCTTAAGGATTCATCAATTTTTGCAAGTAAAATGAAGAGTTTTTATGTTAATTTTATTAGCAATTGTTAGGATATTCCGACACATAGGAAATAGTTAAGTACAACTTGGTCTAGTATAGAGTTAGGTATAGAGTTAGGTAAAGTGTGTTTCTTTACTATGTACATTTTGTAACTTACAATCCAACGGTCACGATATGTAGTGATCCGACGATTCATTCTCTTCTCGGTATTACCGACACTTGATCCGTGGCTTAACACCTGATTGGTCCATGATCTCTATTTAAAGAGCATGGAGGGTCCTTTGTAGGTTAACCGTTCATGAGAGAAGCTTATGTAAATTTTCATTCTTTTATTAATAAATTGCCTGAAGTGGCCGCGTTGGCTCAGGCCGTGGACTGTTTCCCTCTTTGAGGGTTTTAACCACGTCAAAAGTACTGGTGTATTGATCTGCGATCTATTTGTGAGCGGTGTCCTTTGGTGTTCTGTCTGAGGAACTTACCCTATAAATTCCTACATGGTACCAGAGCTATTTGAGGGCCGCGTCCGTTGGTGATCCAAATCTGAAGCCGGTAGAACTGCATCTGACTACCGTTTCCTAGATCTATTGTTTCTGACTACTTTCGGGCCGAGAGGACTGCTCTGTTGTGTTGGGAGCATATGTTCCAGTGAGGAACCCCTTTCGTTTCACGCGAAAAGGTTTCCGGTAGCCCTAGCTGCGTCATTTTTAAGATCTGGAGGTATACAGTGTTTATTTGCAGTTTACAATTATTTTCTCTCTGTTTATTTCGGTTTTCGGTTTATTTAGCCTTTTTTATTATCGGATCTATACCTTTCATTTCTGCGTATGCTCTTTGCCCTGCGACTCTGTGTGATCTGGGCAAATCAGAAACAGAAAGGAAGGATTTTTCTCACGCGTATGCTCTTTTCCGCTGCGCCTTAGTGTGATCTTGGAAAATCAGAAACATTGAGGAAAATATTTAGTTTCCAGCTAAAGCTAACTTCGAGCCGCAAGGTTTGTTTTTGAAAATATTTAGTTTCCGGCTAAAGCTAACTTTGAGCCGTAAGGTTCGTTTTTTTTTGTATGTCCGTGTTGGGTTTTGTGTTTTTTGTTTTGTAGGGAAAAAGAGATTTCTCAAAGCAAGCATGCAACCCAAAGCATCAACCCCCCCCTCTCTCTCTCTCAAACTTTTTGTATAGCTCACTTGGTGCAAAGCTAATTTATGAGAGTAGAGGTCTTGGGTTCAAGTCTCCATTTTGTGGGGGCGGATTTTTCATTTCCGCACATTCCCGCACTTCATCGACGACTTCATCAAATTTTCTTCAAAAAGCCATAACTTCTTCATCCGGAAGCCGTTTTCAGAACCGTTTTTTTTGAAACAGCCTAATTTTTCGATATCTTTCCATTGAAACACTTAGTTTCGGCATCTATAGCTTCAGTTTTTTTTTTTTTTTTAAAATGGAAAGTCCATGCCAAGTTATTCTTGACAGCGCCAACTACTTCCAATGATGGTCCTACATTGTGGATTTACTTAGAAGTAAAGGTCTTTACAGAATAGCCACAGGCCAAGAGACCAAACCGAAAGATGAAGACAAGGCAGCTAAATGGGAAAATAGGCAAGACCAAGCACGTGGGTTGATAGGGATGTATATTTCTCCAGATCTTAGATTCCATATTGCAGAACTTGATACTCCTGATGAAGCAATGAAACAGATTACTAAAGTATTTGGAATTAAAAATGAACTTAAAGCCCATCAACTTGAAAATGAATTGCTTACATTGGACCCCAATAATTTTTCTTGCATTGAAGATTTTTTGTCCAAGTTCAAGACCCTTAGACTTCTCTTGGAAGGTGTTAAGGTTAAGAAAGAAGATAGTAGCCTTATCTACTCCATTCTTACTAAGTTGGGACCAACCTATTCTGTGTTTGTTTCCACCTTCCGTTCTACAAGACAAGCCTTCATTTCTCAAGGACAAGCCTACAAGTCCCCTTCCTTTGATTCCTTTTGTGATTCTTTAATAAGAGAACGAGAAAAACTCTTACACCTTGGTCTTCTTCATCTTGGAAACTCTTCTAAGAAAGCGTTAGCCACCCAGCAGCAACCAAATTCAAAGAATCCTAAGAAGTCGTATCCTAAAAGGAATGGTCCTAAGCAATTTCTGTCTCAAAATGAAAAATCATTTCAACAAAATGATAAGACAAATAAAAACCAATGGAAGAAGACTGATAGACATTGCAATTTTTGTAATCGAGATGGCCACTTAGAATCCAAATGCTTTAAGAAGATGGAAGCCTTGGAAGCAGCAATGAAGAAGCATAACATCCATTTGGAGCAATCTTCAACTTCAACTTCATCTTCAGGAATGGCACTTTCTGCATGTGGTTGTCAAGCATCTTGGTTTGTCTATGCACTAAATGTATCTTCTTCTTCTCATTCTCATGAGTGGCTCATTGATTCTAGAGCTTCTTATCACATGGCCAAAAACAAAGCCATGTTTTCTTCTTTAAATGATTGTAACACCAAAAATATATATGTTGGTGATGATAGATCTCTTAGTGTTGTAGGGACTGGAACTGTTCATCTAGACAATGGTCAGTTTAATGATGTATTATGTGTTCCAACCTTATCCTGCGACCTTCTATCTGTATATCAGATAACCCATTCAGGTGAAGGTAAAATCGTTGAATTTTCACCTCACGATGTTGTAATTAAGGACCTAAGAGATCCTAGATAGATTTTAGCTACTGGCATTGTTGATGATTCTACAAGGTTGTATAAGTTTCACAACTTTGGGTCATCAAATCTTCCCTCAGTATTTGTTGCTCATAATGATGAAGTGAGAAAACTTTGGCATGAGCGATTTGGTCACTTAAACTATCGCTCTCTTCAGAATCTATGTAAAGAAAATATGGTGACAGGTCTTCCAATGGTATCTTGCAGAGATGGTGTTTGTTCCGGATGTGTACTCGGAAAACATCATCGGGACATTTTTGAAAAACATGCCTCTTGGCACGCCTCAGCCCCTTTACAGCTCGTGCATAGTGATTTATGTGGTCCACTTCCAGTTGCTTCATTCTCTGGCTACAAGTATTTCTTAACTTTCATTGATGATTTCTCCAAACGCACTTGGGTATACTTCTTAAAACTCAAGAGTGAAGTATTTAACATGTTCTTGGCCTTTAAGGCCTTTGTTGAAAAACAATCTGGACATCAAATTCTTAAGCTAAGATCTAATAATGGCGGAGAATATGTTAAAAACACATTCATCAACTTTTGCACTGAGAATGGAATTCAAATGCAACATACTGTTCCATATACTCCACAAAAAAATGGTGTAGCTGAAAGGAAGAATCAAACCTTAAAGGAAATGGCTAATTGTATGCTTCAATCTAAAGGACTTAGTCTTAATTATTGGGCAGAAGCAATTAACTGTGCAAATTACATAATAAATCGCACTCCTACTAAGGTTTTAAAGAATATCACTCCAGAAGAAGCATGGAGCTCAATCAAACCAGATGTAAGTCACTTTCGTGTTTTTGGAAGTGAAGCATGGGCCCATATTCCAGATGAGAAACATAAAGCTTTAGAACCTAAGAGTGAAAAATGTATTTTTGTTGGATATTCTGAATATGTCAAAGGATATAGACTTATTCCACTTAAGTCCAAGAATGTTATCATTAGAAGAGATGTAAAGTTTTCTAAAAATATATCGGCCTGCGAGCCTAGTTCGGCGGATGTGCCACCTCTCCCTATCTCTTCTACTTTTGAAAATATTTCTTCTTCAGATGATGAAAGCGAGGATGAAAATCCTCCCCCACATTCTCAGGATCCTCCTTCAGCTCCTCAGCTTCCAAAATGGGTCCGTGCTACTTGGGATGCAGCAGGTGATCTTGTCGGTGATCCTACAGATTAGCGACGTACACGTTCTCAGTTCGAGAGAGCCTCTTCTTTACTGGCTCAAGCTTCAATGAATTATGATCTTGACACCTTTGCAGAAGCTTCAGGCCATCCAGATTGGGAAGCAGCTATGAATGAAGAATATCATTCATTATTGGAAAATGATACATGGGATCTTGTTCCTTGATCCAGGTGGATATTGGTGGCCACCTGCCAAGTCCACCTGGACCCCCACCATTGTCTTTCTCAGCATTTTCAGTTTCCTTAATTGTAGCACAACTTACTATTTTTAGCAGTTTTTTGGGTCCTGAACTTCCGGAGCCGTTTTGAGGCCCTAAACGACGTTTTTTGGGGAATCCGAGGGCAACATGGGTCCTCCCGTTTCAACAATGATAGTGCTCGGATAGATCTTTCTAATGAGATATTGTACGCGTCAAACGGAGATCATATGCCAAAGTTACGACCCCGAGAAGTTGATGTACCAATTTACCCCAAACGGGGCCCACAATTTGGTGTTTCATCTCCTAGGGTTAGGTTTTGGAATGTTAAGGGTTTTCCATTGTTTCTCAACAATAAATAGGCCTTCGAGCCTCATTGTAACACAGTTCAGAGGCATGTAGCCATCACATCTCTTCTCAAAGATAAGCTACCATCGCCCTAGCTGGTTTATTTCCATTTCTGGTTGTAAGCATATTTCAGTATTTTCCATTAATGAAATGAAGTATTATTTCCACTGCATCTTTGTGTATATGGTTATCTCTGTAATTTGTTGCGTTCCTGTTTAAATCCGGATCAGTGGTATCAGAGTGGTCTGCTTTTTCTCTGTTTTTCTTTGCATGTCCCCAACAAGGTCAGGATATAAGGAGTTAGGGCTTGAACTGGTTGAACCTTTGCAAGACCAGCCTCGCAAATCGCGACGGCCTCCCATGGCGGACGAGAAGAAAGACGAGGGGGCAGGAGATCCCATCAAAATCTTGCTTGAAGAAGCCCTTGAGCGACAACGGAACGCGATGATGGACAGCTTTGCCCAGATCCTTCAGCGGCTACCCAGAAGCGACGCATCGGCTTCCAGCAGCTACTCTGGAAACGCCACACCCTTTAAGGTACAAGTTAATTTTGAAATCCCCATATTCGAGGGTCAAATAGACACAGATGCCGTAGATAAATGGTTAAATCTGCTTGAGGGTTATTTTTCTGTTCATGAATTTTCGAGTCGGGAAAAGATTGTTTTTGCTCTTCTGAAAGCAGCCCCCCACGTCAAGGACTGGTGGGAAACCTACTGCGAGCAAAAGGATGAAAGTACTGTCTCACTATTTTCAGCCGCACCCACCTGGGATTCGTTCCGGGATGCCATCAAGGAGCAGTACTACCCTGTTGGAAGCTATGAGGATGAATACATAAAGTGGACCACGCTGCGGCAGGGAAGGGACCAAGACGTGCCGGAGTTCACCAATCTTTTCCATACCCTTCGCACAAAGTTGGGTATCAAGGATTCGGAGCAACATTTGATACTCAAATACCGTGGCTGCCTGCACAAGTACATCCAGGAAGAAATACAATTCCTAAACATCCCCTCGCTCGGCGCAACATACCGATATGCCGTCAAGGTCGAGCAGAAGTTTAAACAAAAGAAGCGAGACTTTGGATCTGCGAATCCAAAGCAGGGGAAAGGTGCCCCTAAACCACAGAACAAAGGACAAAGCCAAGGCGGGACAGCCCAAGACAACCAGTCGAAGCTGCAAGCAAAGAACAGCGCCGCGAAGCCGAGAAAGGACACTGGAAAATGGTGCGAGTTCCATAAGAGCTCCACTCACAACACAAGTGAGTGTCGGGCCAAGCAGTCACTGGTGGCTGAGCTAAAGGTTTCATAATCAGATGCATGTTCCGACTCTGAGTTAGAACCCGATAAGGGGTATGAAAAAGGGAAGCAGATCATTGATGCGGATCCCAGCGCCACTGTTGCTACCGCAAAGATCCAGAAAAATGAACTCGAAGATCCAGAGGAGGAGCGTCTCTTCCACTCCCAGATGTGGGTAAAGGGCTCCCCGATACAGTTCATTGTTGATAGCGGGAGTCAAAAGAACCTCATTTCGGCAGAGGTCGTGAAGCGGTTGGGCTTACCGACCACAGCACATCCACAACCATACACCATTGGGTGGCTTCACCAAGGACGAGATCTTCGCGTGAGCCAGCAGTGTCGGCTTCCATACAACATCAAGCCCTTCACGGATGAGGTATTGTGTGACATTGCTCCCCTTGAAGTTTGTGATGTATTACTAGGACAACCATACTTGTGGAAGCGACATGCTGTGTATGAATCAAGGCCCCGTGCTGTTATTATTACATTGGGAAATAAGTTGTTCAGGATACCAGAGGTAGCACCACCTGCCGCCATCTCTTTGATTACTACAAAACAATGCAGTAAGATCGTTTCCAAAACCAGGAAATTTGTTTTCCTGATGATACGCCCTCAAGGAAAGAAGAAGACAGTGGCCGCGGCCTCCAAACGGGGTCCCTCTGCACGACAACTACAGATGGACAAGATTGTGGAGGAGTACGAGGACATATTCACCTCCCCGGCAGGGGTTCCTTTGCACTGTCAAGTCAAGCACTCCATCGATCTGACCCCAGGTGCGCCACTACCCAATGGACCAATTTATCGGCGCTCCGTTCTGGAGAACAATGAAATCAAGAGGCAGATTCGGGAGCTCCTGCAGAAAGGTCATATCCGTCCGAGTTCATCGCCCTGTGGGAGTCCGATCGTGTTGGTATAGAAGAAGGATGGGACGTGGAGACTCTGTATTGACTATCGGGCGCTGAACAAGATCACTGTCTGTAATAGGTACCCGATCCCGCGGATTGATGACCTCCTAGACCAACTAAAGGGGGCGAAATATTTCAGCAAGATCGATATGAAGTCAGGATATCACCAGGTACCAATCAAACCCTCCGATGTGTGGAAGACTGCCTTCAAATCCAAGGAGGGCCTCTTCGAATGGTTGGTCATGCCTTTCGGATTGACGAATGCTCCTGCAACCTTTATGAGGCTAATGGATGACATCTTGCGGCCATTCACCAACTCCTTTGTAGTAGTATACTTGGATGACATTCTGATCTTCAGCCAGAGTTGGGAAGAGCACCTCCACCACATCCGACAGGTTCTCCAAACACTGCGGCAACACAAGCTATGTGCCAATTTGGAGAAATGCACTTTTGGCATGACCCAGGTTCAGTATCTGGGATACATCATTGATGAACAGGGGGTGCATGTCGATCCAGCCAAGATCCAAGTCATTCGGGATTGGCCCTCTCCAACCACTCTAACAGAGCTCCGCAGCTTTCTAGGTCTTGCCAACTTCTACTGCAGGTTTGTGTTGGGGTTTTCTCATATTTCTTGGCCCTTGAGTCAAGTCACCAAGGGCGGGGCGAAAGTAAAATTCTTTTGGTCTGAATCTCAACAGAAGGCATTCAGGGAGTTGAAGGATCGCCTCTGCACGGCACCAGTGCTCGCGTTACCAATTTACAACAACCATTTGAGGTCGAGACAGATGCCTCTGACTATGCTATTGGAGCAGTCCTTACTCAACATGGACATCCAGTGGCATATCACAGTGAAACACTTTCAGACACAGTCCGGAAGTACCCCACTTATGATAAAGAGATGTATTCCATTGTACAGGCCTGCCGACAATGGAAGCATTACATTTTGGGGAAGGAAACGGTCATCCACACAGACCACCGACCTCTGCAGTTCATACAGACCCAAGGGAAATTGCAGAATGATTGCCATCAGAAGTGGTCTACATACCTGCAACAGTTTCACTTGAATATCAAGTATAAAAAGGGCAACACCAATAATGTTGCAGATTGCCTCAGTCGACCACCGATCATGGCGCTAACCACCGTGCTCAACTCTTGTGGGCACGAGACTTCTGATTGGCCACTTCTCTACAAAAGCGACCCAGAATTTGGCCACACATACCAGACACTCTTGGAGGGTCGGCATGTTGCAGATTTTCACCTCCAGGATGCCCTATTATGCCACCTCGGTCACCTTTGTGTTCCTTCAAGCGAGCGTGCCAAGATGATTTGGGAAGCACACTACAGTTGGGCTGCTGGGCATTTCGGGGTCGAGAAAACAGTGGCAGTACTGCAAAATTATTTCTATTGGCTGAATCTTCGACATGATGTTGGGAAGTACATCCGATCATGTACTGCCTGTGACATTGCCAAACCGACCATTAAGAAGCACGACCTCTATACCCCATTGCCTACCCCTAGTCGACCTTGGGAATCCATCTCCATGGATTACATGTCAGGCCTTCCTTCCACTAAGCATGGAAATGACTGTGTTTTTGTGGTCGTCGACAGGTTCTTGAAGATGGCCATTATGATGGCCTGCAAGAAGAATATCACAGCAGAAGCCACTGCTAAACTCTTCTTTGAACGAGTGTGGGTGCACTTTGGGATCCCACAATCTATCATCTCAGATCGGGACAGTCGGTTTCTCAGCACATTTTGGTCTAGTCTCTGGTCAATGCTGGACACCAAACTCACGAAGTCCACAGCCTTCCATCCTCAAACTGATGGCCAGACAGAGGTTGTCAATAGGATGATTGTGCACATTCTGCGCATGTATAACTCAAAGCATCCACGCACATGTGACGAGAGCCTCCCCTATGTTCAGCACAGCTACAACCGAGCTCTTCACAGCTCCACTGGCCATAGCCCTTTTTAGGTGGGCTTGGGATTCCAGCCACTATGCCCCATTGATGTGGCCATGCCACTTGCAGCTACTCACATGAATTCAGCTCATGTCCAGTCCGAAACAGATAAGGCCACCAGCTTCATTGAGCGCATCCAACATATTCGCCAGCAGGTCCATGACATTCTTGAGAAATCAAATGCCAAGTACAAGCAGCGACATGATCAACATCGGGTGCCACACAAGTTTCAGGTGGGCGACAAAGTCTGGTTGCATTTGCAAAAGGAACGCCTTACTGGAGCCTATCGGAAATTGAGACCACTCCGATATGGTCCTTACACCATTACTAAGGCTATGGGAGACAATGCATTTGAGCTCAGCATTCCCCCATTCCTTGGCCTGCACCCAGTGTTCAATGTGGACCGCCTTCGGCCATACTTTCCACCATTGCTAGACACATCCAACATTGCAGAACAGCTCAAACCCACAGAATTAAATCCAGATTGCATGGAACAAGCTGCAACTGATCGGATCATGGACACACAGATCAAGAACACTCGCCAACAGAATATCCAAATGTATCGAGTTGTCAAAGCAGGCCAACTCCTTCAGCAGGGCAAGTGGCTCACCAGGGAACAAGTTCAGCAGAAGTTTCCTCATCTCATGGAGGAGCTCAACGCAATGGGGACCATTGCTTCCTAAGGGGGGAGGAATGATCCAGGTGGATATTGGTGGCCACCTGCCAAGTCCACCTGGACCCCCACCATTGTCTTTCTCAACATTTTCAGTTTCCTTAATTGTAGCACAACTTACTATTTTTAGCAGTTTTTCGGGTCCTGAACTTCCGGAGCCGTTTTGAGGCCCTAAACGACGTTTTTTGGGGAATCCGGGGGAAACATGGGTCCATGGAATGGACCCATGTTGCCCATTCCAACAATGATAGTGCTCGGATAGATCTTTCTAATGAGCTATTGTACGCGTCAAACGGAGATCATATGCCAAAGTTACGACCCCGGGAAGTTGATGTACCAATTTACCCCAAATGGGGCCCACAATTTGGCATTTCATCTCCTAGGGTTAGGTTTTGGAATGTTAAGGGTTTTCCATTGTTTCTCAACAATAAATAGGCCTTCGAGCCTCATTGTAACATAGTTCAGAGGCATGTAGCCATCACATCTCTTCTCAGAGATAAGCTACCATCGCCCTAGCTGGTTTATTTCCATTTCTGGTTGTAAGCATATTTCAGTATTTTCCATTAATGAAATGAAGTATTATTTCCGCTGCATCTTTGTGTATATGGTTATCTCTGTAATTTGTTGCGTTCCTGTTTAAATCCGGATCATTCCTCTACCAAAGGGACAAAAACTTGTTAGATGCAAATGGGTTTACAGAACCAAGTATGGACCAGATGGGAAAGTTGATAAACATAAAGCTCGTCTTGTTGCTAAGGATTTTTCACAAGTTGATGGCATTGACTATACTGAAACCTTCTCCCCTGTTGCCAAAATGAACTCTATCCGCCTTGTTCTTTCCCTTGCTGCCTCTTTCAAATGGGAAGTCCATCAGATGGATGTCAAATCTGCCTTCTTGCATGGGGACTTGCATGAAGAAATCTATATGGAACAACCTATTGGCTTTATACAAACAGACTCCAGCCTTGTATGTCAGCTTAAGAAATCCCTTTATGGTCTCAAGCAAGCTCCTCGAGCTTGGTATGCCAAAATGGATAACTTTCTTTTAGAAAATGTCTTTTCTAGGTGTCATTCTGACAATACTGTCTACACCAAGAAAGTGGGCAAGTCTCTTATCATTCTTGTTGTTTATGTTGATGATCTTATCCTGACTGGTAGTGATCCCAACCTTATAAACCATGTGAAGTCTAGCCTTAAAAGGAAGTTTGAAATGACAGACTTAGGACACTTACATTATTTTCTTGGTCTTCAAGTTTTGCAATCCAAGGAAGGTATTTCCCTTTCCCAATCCAAGTATGCCTGTGATATTCTACGCCATTTTCACATGGAAGACTGTAAGCCAGCCCCTCCTCCCTTTCAGTCTGGAGTCAAACTTTCAGTCACTTGTACTTCTCCTGAAGTTGATGCTACCTTATACCGTCAACTTGTAGGAAAACTTTTGTATCTAACCCATACTCATCCTGACCTTTCCTTTGCTGTTGGCCTTGTTGCTCGGTTTATGCAAAACTCACGTGAAAGTCATTGGAAAGCAGCTAAAAGAATACTTCGTTATGTTCGAGGTACAGTTCAGTTTGGGATTCATTACAGTGCCGAAGCATCTCCTCTATTGGTTGGTTTCACTGATTCCAATTGGGCTGGTGACCCTGATGATCGGAAGTCTACTGCAAGTTATGTGTTCACTCTTGGTTCAGGACCTATTACATGGGCTTGCAAGAAAAAAGGTTCCATTTCTCTTTCTTCAGCAGAAGCAGAGTATCGTGGTGCCGTAGAAGCTAGTAAGGAAGCCTCGTGGCTTTGTCAGATCCTGTCAGAGTTTGGCTTTCAGCAGCAACATCCGACTACACTTTGGTGTGATAATCAAAGTGTCATTCAACTATGCAAAGATCCAGTCCAACATCAGCATAGCAAACACATTGAACTGCACATGCAATTCATCAGAAAGCTCATTCATGACCATGTTCTTGAAGTGCAATATTGTTCAACAGATGATCAAGTTGCAGACATCTTTACAAAGGCTCTCACAAAGGCGAAGTTCACTAAACTTCGATTTATGGTTGGAGTTCAGGAATTTGTCACTAAGGGGGGATAGGCTCTAGTGCCTCCTTCCTTCTCCTATTGTGTCATATTTGTAAATCCTTCAATCCTATCCGAAGTTGTTCTTAAGGGGGGATGTTAGGATATTCCGACACATAGGAAATAGTTAAGTACAACTTGGTCTAGTATAGAGTTAGGTATAGAGTTAGGTAAAGTGTGTTTCTTTACTATGTACATTTTGTAACTTACAATCCGACGATCACGATATGTAGTGATCCGACGGTTCATTCTCCTCGGTATTACTGACACTTGATCCGTGGTTTAACACCCAATTGGTCCATGATCTCTATTTAAAGAGCATGGAGGGTCCTTTGTAGGTTAACCGTTCATGAGAGAAGCTTATGTAAATTTTCATTCTTTTATTAATAAATTGCCTGAAGTGGCCGCATTGGCTCAGGCCATGGACTGTTTCCCTCTTTGAGGGTTTTAACCACATCAAAAGTACTGGTGTATTGATCTGCGATCTGTTTGTGAGCGGTGTCATTTGGTGTTCTGTCTGAGGAACTTACCCTGTAAATTCCTACAGCAATTTAACATAAACCAGAAACTGAAAAAACAACATAAACATGTACAGAACATCATCAAAACACATTACAACAAGCACATGATAAAGGAGTTCACCCCTCCTAGGTTACGTCTCCTTGGTCCAACTTCCAATGGATTAAGCCTCTCTATTATGCTCAAAAGTATAAAAATATGTGTTTACAATACTCAAATGCTTCTGAAACCTACTCCAATGAGTCTGTTGGGTCCCTATAATTCTAGTGATTACCCCATTACTATTGTAGTTATACCCCTTATTAATATTTTTGTGCCCCTATTGCCCCCATATTGTTATTACTGTGCCCCATAGAATCCCTCTATTGTTATTTTTGTGGCTTTATATTATTATTGTTAGGTTGACTGGATTATATTGTGACTCCTTAGACTCCTATATATAGAAAGGAGGTTTTGTCATTTGAATCATCCAAGAATTGTTCATTTATGTAATGTAAAGGAGGTTTCCCCCTCGAAGAGGCTGAATTCTAAGGCGTTGATCTATCTTTTCTATCTTTTCTTGAGCTGGTTTCATAACATTTGGTATTAGAGCTTTGGATTCTAGGGTTTCGCTGCTCCAAATAGGTCATTGTGGAATTTTCGCTATAACTTTTTTCTGCGACGTTTCAAAAGTTTCAAAAAAACCCATTTGAGAAGAAATCGTGCTGAACCTCGGGTCCAAATTTTAGAGCTTTTCGCGCTATATTTGTGGAGATATGATCTGAGGAAGTTGGTCTTTTTGCAGACTCCTGAATTACATTCCAAACAGGTGACCTGGGGAAAATCGTCATAACTTTCTCTCTGGGGATCGGATTGAAATTTCATAAGAAGGTACAGAAAGAGGACGGACTGTAGTTTCTTGTATGAATTTTTCAGATCCAAAGGTAGAAACAGTGACTCGTGGCACGTCATACAAGTTCGCTCTACTGAACTAGTCTATAATCAAGTCACTATGGGAGATTTCGCATAACTCTTCCTTGGAGAATCCAATTTGGGTCAGACTTGTGGCATTGGAAAGAGGACACAGAGGGCTACTACAGATCGCAATTTCAGAATTGGAGAATCTAAAATTACAGAGATACATCAGATTCAATATCAGGCTTATACAAAGTGAAAAAAGGTGTGTAGTTTTTTTTTTTTAATTTTTGCGTAAGCTTGGTTTGAAGGAATTCAAAGGGCATAGTAAAGCATTATTATCGGTAACTGATGCCTTGAGGAAAGAAAATGAAAACACCTAGTAAGGAACCTGAAAGCTCTAGCATGACTCATGAAGAAGAGGAAGAAATGCTACATGATATATCAAAATTACAAGAACAAGTGCAACAAATGTCACGCTCACAAAAGCTAACAGAAGCTAAGATAAATGGTGTGGAATCTAAGATAAATGGCGTGGAATCTAAGATAAAGGGCATGGAAGCTAAGACGAATGATTCGAAGACAGATTTGAAGAGAGACATGGCATATTTGAAGATAGATTTGAAGACAGACATGGCAGATTTGAAGACAGATTTGACAAATTTTCTACAAGAAATACTTACTAATGGTGAAAAGGTTGTAAAGGAAACTCATGATGTGAACAAAAGAAATGTTAATCATGATTCCATAGACTCTAATGTTGGATCGAAGACCCACCATATTCCAAAAATCGATATGAGGAAGTTTGATGGCAAGGATCCCGCCACATGGATATTACAGATGGAGCAATTCTTCGATCTCAATAATGTGCAAAACACACAAAAGGTACGTATGGCAACTTTATATTTGGAACCAAATCAGTTTGTATGGTATCAATGGCTTTGCTCTCGTAAACAATTTATCACTTGGGCAATTTTTACGGAAGAATTGATAGCACATTATGAGGATACAAAAAGCAACACTTTTTTTAGCCAATTGATAAGTCTCAAACAAAAGGGTTCAATAATGGAGCACATTGAGGAGTTCCAAAAATTGAACATAAGGGTAAAAGATATTCCAGAGGAGCATAGGATTGATGTGTTCATAGGGTCTTTAAAGGATAATATCCAACATGATGTTCGCCTTTGGGAACCTGATTCATTAGAGAAGGCATTCAGGTTAGCAAGAAAAATGGAAAGCAAAATTATGGCAACCAGGAAGCATACCACTCACAACTATAAAGACGGAAGTGTTGTTGGCCCTAGTCTTCCACAACCTATAAGGTTGACACCACAACAATTGGAAGAAAAAAGAGCAAAAGGGCTTTGTTACAGTTGTGATAGCAAATACACTAAAGGTCATAAGTGTGCTGAGAAGAAATTATTCTACATAGATTGTGAAGAGGAAGAAGAAAAGGAGCAAGAAAGGTCAAAAGAAGAGGATATATTCCAGGAACAAAGCCTAGATGAAGAACAAATAAATCCGACCATATCTTGTAATGCATTGCGAGGAATTACCACTCCTCAAACCATCAAGATAGAAGGACAAATCAAGAAGAAAAAGGTAATAGTGTTGATTGATTCAGGAAGCACCCACAATTTTATTCATTGTAAGGTAGCAAAAGAATTGAATTGCTTCCTATATCCAGCACCAGAGTGTCAAGTGATGATTGCAAATGGAGGAACAATAAATTGCTCTGGAAAGTGCCATAATATCAAGCTATCCATGGGAGAATATGTATTGACTAGCCCAATGCTTTCCATTCCAATGGGAGGTGCTGATGTTGTACTAGGAGTCCAATGGCTACAATCCTTGGGTACAATAGCTTTTAATTTTCAAGAACTTTTCATCAATTTTTCTAAGGAAGGAAAGGAAGTTGAATTAAGGGGTATTGCAGGGAAACCAGGAAAGATAATCAGCTCTAATGGTATGACAAAGCTTCTAAAAAAGGAGCAAAGAGGTGTAATTGCACAATTATGTTCGCTAGATGTTTCCACATCGGAATCATCTATTTCTCCAGATCTCCAAAAAGTCTTGGACAATCATTCCAAGGTATTTGAGACTCCCAAAGGTCTCCCACCTATGCGTGATCATGATCATGCTATTCATCTGATTCCAGGAAGTGTTCCTCCAAACATCAGGCCGTACAGATATCCCTATGTCCAAAAGAGTGAAATTGAACGTATGGTTGCAGAAATGCTAGAGGCTGGTATAATTCAACCGAGTCAAAGTTCTTTCTATGCTCCAGTAGTATTGGTGCACAAGAAGGATGGATCATGGCGCATGTGTCCAGATTATAGGGAGCTCAACAAGCTCACTATTAAAGATAAGTTCCCCATTCCTGTCATTGATGAATTACTGGATGAATTGCATGGATCAATTTACTTCACCAAGTTCAGGATGTCATCAAATCAGAATGAAGACTGAAGACATTCCGAAAACAACATTTAGAACTCATGAGGGTCATTATGAATTTTTGGTCATGCCTTTTGGCCTTACCAATGCACCTTCAACATTTCAAGGTTTGATGAATTCAATTTTCAAACCATTCCTTAGAAAATTTGTGTTAGTATTTTTTGATGATATACTAATCTACAGCAAGTCTTGGAAGGATCATGTTGAACATGTTGACAGGGTGCTACAACTATTGGAGGAGAAACAATTATATGCAAAAAGATCCAAATGTTTCTTTGGAGTCCAGGAGGTGGAATATTTGGTCATATTGTATCTCATGAAGGAGTTAAGGTAGACCCTAGCAAAATTAAAGCCATTAAGGAATGGAAAATCCCCACATCCATAAAGCATCTGCGAGGATTTCTCGGGTTGACAGGGTATTATCGCAAGTTTGTTAAGAATTATGGGAGAATAGCAGCACCTCTAACAACATTATTGAAGAAAGATGCATTTTCATGGACTCCGGAAGCAACAAAGGCCTTTGAACATCTTAAAGAGGCAATGTGCCAAGCACCGGTCTTAGCTACACCGGACTTCACAAAAACCTTTATTGTGGAATGTGATGCTTCAGGAAATGGAATTGGTGCTGTTCTAATGCAAGATGAAAGACCCATTGCTTTTGAAAGTCATCCAATCAAGGGAAAGTTTTTAAGCAAAGCTATTTATGAGAAGGAAATGTTGGCAATACTCCATGCACTTAAGAAATGGCGACCCTACCTAATGGGAAGACACTTCAAGGTAAAAACGGATCATGATAGCCTTAAATACTTTTTAGAACAAAGATTATCCTCTGAAGAGCAACAAAAGTGGGTCACAAAGATGTTGGGTTATGACTTTGAAATCATCTACAAAAAAGGGAAGCAAAATGTGGTGGCAGATGCACTCTCAAGAAAGGATGAGGATGTGGAAGCATTGTTGTGCGCCATTTCTATTATCCAACCAGATTGGATAAACGAAGCAAGGGAGGAATGGAAGAATGATGAAGAAGTGTGGGCACTTATTCGAAAGTTACAACAAGATTCCAGTACGTCTGATACATTTAGCTGGAAAAATGATTCGTTATGGTACAAAGATCGCTTATACCTCTGTAAGAATTCCCAGCTAAAACAAAAGATTCTTATGGAATTGCACACTTCTCCCTTAGGAGGGCACTCAGGATTTTTAAAAACTTACCACAGGGTTAAGAAGGAATTTTTTTGGGATGGCCTTAAATCAGATATTCAAAAGTTTGTGGCGGAATGTTTGGTTTGCCAACAAAATAAAGTTGAAACAATTAAGACACCGGGTCTATTACAACCTTTATCCATTCCAAGCCAACGTTGGGAGGAGGTTTCAATGGATTTTATCACAGGTTTACCCAAGTCTGAGGGAAAGAGTGTCATCATGGTGGTAGTTGACAGACTTACCAAGTATGCACACTTTTGTGCATTATCACATCCATTTAAAGCCAGTACAGTTTCTACTGCATTTATGGAAACAATTCAAAAGCTACATGGAAACCCAAAGATTATTGTAAGTGACAGAGATCCCATTTTCACTGGAAATTTTTGGACAGAATTATTTTCTTGTCTTGGTACTCAGTTAGCTCATAGCTCATCTTATCATCCTCAATCTGATGGGCAAACTGAGATAGTAAACAAATGTTTGGAAGGATATCTTCGTTGCTTTGTATCTGATAAACAGACACAATGGGTCAAATGGTTGCCTCTGGCTGAATGGTGGTATAACACTTCCTTCCATACAGCAACAAAAATGACCCCATTTATGGCACTTTATGGGTATCAACCACCATCCATCACATCATATTTAAGAGAAAATTCTAAGGTTCAGGCAGTGGAACATCACATCGAACATCAACAACAAGTCCTCCAACTCTTAAAGGATAACCTCGTGTTGGCACAGAATAGAATGAAACAACAGGCAGATCAACATCGCAGTGAAAGAAGTTTTGATGTAGGTGATTGGGTATTCCTACGGCTACAACCATATAAGAAAATGTCCCTCAAGCAAGCTAAGAAGGATAATAAATTATCACCAAAGTATTATGGTCCGTACAAGGTGTTGCAAAAGATTGGTACTATGGCATACAAATTGGAGCTTCCTGCAGCTTCTCGATTGCACCCAGTTTTCCATGTTTCATGTTTAAAGAAGGTTATAGGCGACAAGCTCCCAGTTCAAACAATATTGCCAGAACTTGACGAGGAAGGAAAAATTATATTGGAACTGGAAGCAGTCACAGAAACAAGAACTCGACAGCTACGAAATCGATCAATTTCAGAGTATCTTATCAAGTGGAAGAACTTATCCGCTGAAGATTCCACATGGGAGGATGAGAATTTTATGCAGAAGTATCCAGAACTACTCAAGCGTTGAGGACAACACTTTTTTGAAGGAGAGGGGCATGTTGGGTCCCTATAATTCTAGTGATTACCCCATTACTATTGTAGTTATACCCCTTATTAATATTGTTGTGCCCCTATTGCCCCCATATTGTTATTACTGTGCCCCATAGAATCCCTCTATTGTTATTTTTGTGGCTTTATATTATTATTGTTAGGTCGGCTGGATTATATTGTGACTCCTTAGACTCCTATATATAGAAAGGATGTTTTGTCATTTGAATCATCCAAGAATTGTTCATTTATGTAATGTAAAGGAGGTTGCCCCCTGAAGAGGCTGAATTCTAAGGCGTTGATCTATATTTTCTTGAGCTGGTTTCATAACAGAGTCCAGAATGTCCAAAAATGGTTATATAGCCTATTTTTGCATCCAATTTGGTGAAAAACTAAAGAAATTATGACTTCCCCTCATTTTCCAATTATTCGTTCCACAAATTGCTCCACATCTAACAGGAACCCACAATTTCGCTCCAAAAATCCGCTAACTGAGCGATAATTTTGCTGCGCAGCTGGACATAATCCGTCGAAACTGACTATCCATCGCAAATCACAATCGACAAGTTTTAGCAGGTCTTATGGTCTGTGAATGTGGCGAGCGATGTGCGATTTCGATACGACAGACTCGACGAGACATTAAACTGTAGCTTAACCTTATCACATTCGGGATACCGCAATCGGTGGAAAGCTAGTGGTCCTATACATATGCGGGACTTGTCCTATTGCGATATGTGATTGTGATATCACATCACAACCTAAACCTACTGGGGCTGATTCTGTGAACCTTCCTTCACCAATGTGCAATTGAGATTCTCGCATCACACCCTGGATTGCTCTGGGGCCGATTTTTAACACCGACTCGCTCATGATATCTGATTTGCGAAATGCGGGGACCAATGGCAGCCTCCCACTTGGCGCTTCCGATTCGCTGATGAAACCTACCACATCATCTAATCCTGCAATGTTTCCAAGTCAAACCTGAACTTTGACTTGCTCTAACTTTTGCATATGAGATCGGATTTGAGTGTTGTTTGCACCATTGGAATCAAAATGGCGAGCTCTTCGATCTGAATCTAATTTTATCAAGATTCTGACACTTTTTTTAGCCTAATTTTGAGCACCTGATTAGCTAAAGAAAGCAAAATAGCCTGCTTCTTTTTACAAGCCCAAGTGACAAGTCCAAAACGAATGTTGAAAACGTAACCTGCATTAGAATTCCAATCATTAGGGTCACTAGCCTTATCTAAATCAATGACACCAACCAACAAACGAGCCCCACTTGAACTGTAATGTATCCCAAACTAAATTGTACCTCGAATATATTCAAATATTCCCTTTTTTGGTTTCCAATGACATTCATGTGGTGTTTTCATATAAGCTGGCAACAAGACCAACAACAAAGAAAATATCAAGACATGTATGAGTCAAATTAAGAGGCTACCAACTAACAAAAAGTAAAAAGTGGCATCAACTTCGGGTGCAATGCAAGTGGCATTAATTTTTACTCTAGAACTAAAGGGAGAAGGGGTTGTTTTACAACCTTCCATGTGAAAATGGTGGAGAAAGTCACATGCATACATAGATTAGGAAAGAGAAGTTTCTTCCTTGGTTTGCAATACTCGGAAGCAAAGGAAATAATGCAAATATCCTAAGTCTATCATTTCAAACTTCTTCTTAAGGCTTGAATTAACATTGGTTAAAAGTTCAAGGTCACTATTAGTGAGGATAAGGTCATCAACATAAAGAACAATGATTATGACATAGCTTCCTACTTTCTTGGTGTAGAAATTGGGGTCAGAATGACATCTGGAGAAGATAATGTCAAGAAGAAAGTCATCCATTTTTCCATACCAAGCTTGATGAGTTTATTTAAGACCATAGAGAGATTTCTAAAGGTGGAAAATAAGGTTAGAGTCACTTTGAACATAGTTAGGAAGTTGTTCCATTTGGATTTCTTATTGTAAATACACTTGCAAGAAGGTGGATTTAACATCCATCTGATGGAATTCCCATCCATGTGAGGCAACAAGGGATAGAACAAGGTAGAGGCAATTCATTTTGACAACAGGGCAAAATGTTTAATTATAGTCAATTCATTCAATTTGAGAGAATCCTTTAGCAATTAGCCATGCCTTATGTCTTTCAACACTTTCATCTGATACATACTTTGTTGTATATTCCCATTTACATCTAATAAGTTTTCTTCCTTTTAGAAGAGGTACGCGTTCGCAACTATTATTATTCTTGTTTCCCAATATGGATGGCCCAAAGCTTTTGCAGATGTTTTTGAATCATGAGTCTTTGAAACTTGAGCCAAAAAAAAGAGGGGGGTCACTATAACTATGAATGAGTACAAATTTGATCTATAAGGTCACTGGAAAGGTCATCAATTACTTTAGGTCTTGAATAGATGCATCTAGGAAGTTATGGTGTTGGTGCAGGTTCATGTTCAATGAGCATGCCGAGATGTATTTTCATCCTCAGTATTAGCATTTGAAGAAGAAACTAGATAGGAAGAAGGTGTCCAAAATGCCAAAGAGGGAACAATCACCAAATTAGGTTCACAAGCCAAGAGATTTTCATTAAATTTAACATTTATTATAATGATTATTTCATTGGAGTGATGTTGAAGAAGTCTATAACCTTTTACATCTTCAAAATATCCCACAAAAATACACTTCTCACTTTTATACTATAAATCTTTCCTTTTTTCACCAAGAATGTGAGCGCATGCTACACTACCAAAGATGCATAAGCAGCTTACTTCTGGCTTAATGTTAGTCCATGCTTTTTCTAGTGTTATATTGCCTAAAACATTTATAGGAGTGTGATTTATTGTGTAATTTGCATAGTTTATAGGTTCCTCCTAATAATGAAGACTTATTCCCTTAGAGTGAATCATATAATTACCTATTTAATTTAACATATGATTTTTTCTTTCAACAACACCATTTTATTATGGTGTATATGGAAACATATATTGTAATTAAATTCCTTGTGTAGTTCCATAAGTTGCAAATGGATTGTTGACACATTCACCTCCATTATCTATTCTTAACCTTTGTAGTTATTTTCAATATTGTTTTTCTATAACGACCTTGTAAGTCAATATAAAGTAAAAAAATTCACCCTTAAGTTTAAAGAAATAACCCAAGTGCATTTGGAGAAGTGGTCAATAAAGGTTAAGAATTACTTGAACCTTGAGGAAGAAGGAAAATAAAATGAACCACAAAAATAACTTTGAACAAGCAACAAAGGACCGAGGTGTACTAAGAGTTATGTTTGTCAAAACCATCCCAATGATTTTTTCTAAGAACATAACTAGCACAAATGCCATCTTTGCAAGAAATGAGAGGAAAACTAGTCACCATATTTTGCAAGGACATTATTAAGATATTTTAAATCCTTAATTACAACTTGGTGAGGTGAAAAATATATTGTTTCACCTTCACCAGAATTATTGATTAGAGATACTGATATAGGGCCACAAGAAAGACTTGGGACACTTGATACATCATTGAAATGACCATTATCTACTTGATTTATTCTAGACCTTCCAACACTAATAGATATATCATCACCAGAAAGTATTTGTTTGACGTTACAATCATTAAGAGGAAAAAATGGATTTATCCTTAGCCATATGATAAGATGCTCAAGAGTTAATAAGCCATTCATAAGAAGAAGAAGTAGAAGTTACATGAAAGGAGAAATAAGAACAAAAATGTGTATGTCCATGAAGAACTACTAGAAGAAGAATGAATATTGATGTTGTGATTATTTATTGTTGTGTCCAAGGTGTAGAGCTATAAACAGGGTCTCTTTCACCTCTAATTACCTCACATTAATATGTCAATCTGGGAGCGTTTTGTTATTTCAAAGTGTGTCTCAGTCTAAGACTATCATTTGTCAGAGTAATGCTAGTAGTACAGCGTTCAAAAATACAAGAGTAAACGGATGCTTATCTACAACTAAGTTACTTCAAAAGAGTAAATCACACACTCAGAAAACTAGGCAATTTATCAGTCAAGGGTTCGGCAGCGATAATCCATCCCTTTGGAAACTGATGGGAAGGAAATTAGAGAACAGACCACAGGTCTGGGAACTAGACAGTAAATGCCGAGGCTCACACAACCTTAGATCGTCTCCCACACCAAAACAACAAATGCTAGTAAATGGAACAACAGATAAGAAAATGGAACAACAAATAAGAAATCGAACAACAAATCTGGAATGGAACAACAATTCTGAAATGGAACAACAATTCTTAAAAGGAACAACAGCTAAACAACTAAGTCTCGCAAGCAGTAATCAAACTTAATCTACTAACTCAAATGCATTAATCGTAATCAAACAACAATCTTTCACTCTTAAGGCAGATCAAGCAGCACACACTAATGGAACAACACTGATTACGGATAAGTTATGGAACAACGCTTGGAAACCATATACGCACACAACACACTTGAATAGTAATCTGATCTAAGCATCAATCTCAATTAAAAGGAATACGACTGCGTTTCAAAATAGAACAACATTACTTCTGAATCCAACAATTGTAAAGAACATAACTTTCAAGATGAATCCTGTAACATGAATGTACAGCACAAAAGCTCTGTAACAATATTCGGTTAAGACTAATAATCTTCAATCAACTCTGAAAGGAACAGTAATATAATGCAGAGTCAATACAACAGTTCTGTCTGTAGAAATATTAATGAATTAATCTTAACAGAGCATGTGATGTAAACTTATAAAGCATATCAGATTACCAAATAACGACGATAAGCAAATCACGCAGAAATCAAATCGTAATAATACAAAAGCAAGTGTCCACCGGGACCGGGCCCTTAGCCTCCAAGGGTACACCGCTTTAGGTTAATCCAGACGCAGAGATGAAATAATCACCAAGTTTGTATTAATGCATGAAACAAAATTACAATGAACTAGTTCTTATCGAGACTCGATGATCAAAGTTTTGATCTTAACATAAATTACATAAAAGCAGAATCATGTCTAACTCCCCAAAGCTAACAGTAATGTCCCTTTATATAAGGGTGGCGGCGGAGATGTCTAAGTAACAAGATAGATAAAGCAGCAATCCCTCAGGATCAAGGATCCTGAGGGATTCGCCAAACCGTTAATCCTTAATCATATCTTTTCCCTCCTACGCCGAGCTGGTGTCTTCTCCTCCTTTTTAGGGCCGATTTGCTTTGATCTACTTAGCCTTGTTTGCACTCAGACTCCCGTCAAAGGGACATTGGTTACCTTGTCCTTGTCCATTTCTTTGGAACAACAACTCCTTGTTTTCACCCCTTCTGGCACGAGGGAATGACAATTGTTAGTGGTTAAGTCTTGTATTTTAATCCCACATGTTTTTTTATAATTCTTTATCGTTTTCCAAGTTCATGATGCAAAAAGGTTTACCAGTTCTACTGAAAAGCCACTGAAATGATCATAAAAAACATACCTTTTTAGTACTCCACACACACCCTGCTTACCTTGTTTCATGCACTCATGAAAACGTTGTAGTTGACATGCAAGGCAATGAGAGAATAGTTTGGAGAAGGAATTTCATGCGGAGGCCTACAGCCATGATGAGTAACTAGGTAGTCAAAGAAATGGCCTGTTTGACCCTCAGGCATCTCATACAGGGCTTGGTATCCGGGTGCAGGGTGCCAAATAGTTGGACTGCAGAACCTATATCCTAACCAGGATGGCCCTGCTCTCAAAATGATTTCGCCATAAAGGTGCAAACGATTGGCAGCTAATTTAAAATTCTCATACTTAAACGGTTCCCTGAGCTGGATATTCGGATTAGAGATTTAATACCGAAATTTAGCTACATCAATGGCAAGGTATTTGATAGACAGAAAGTATTCTAATCCTTTTCGAATGACTACCTCATGCATGGGTCCTAATGTTTCAATGACACCCGGAGTCTTCATGAGGTTTCTATGTGCTTTCCACAACTGTACTGAGTTCCTAGGCTCAGCCCTTACCCACAAATCTAGGCCATTTTCTTGCCTCTGGAAAGTATTATAGTCTTTGAGCCATTTAATCTGATTAACTCTGAATGAGATGAATGCTTGCAATTGGATGTATCCAACAAAAGGGTCAGGGTTCAGCTCAGTCTCCTGGTCTAGTACAAGGTTATGCAAATAGAATTCACACAACAGTCTCTAGACCTTCACCCCGTAGTGTTTACAGCAGTCTATAAAGTCATTGACAATGTTAATTTGTATGGGAGCACCTGCTTCAACAGCTTTTATTTTTAATTGCAAATACCGTTCTAGCAAAAACAAGGCATAATTTTTGGCAGGGGCCCTACATGCTAAGACGTCATTGTATAAAGAACACAAGGTATCCATCTGCTTGATAACAATATCTAGCCTAGGAGTTACCTTTGCAATTTTCTCTTGTTCCTTCCGCCAACATTCAAAGGCCTGGCTTTCGGATTGACTGACGTTCCTAAGTTGTTGCTGTAGTTCTTCATACTTTTCGCAAGGGACTGTTTGCTCTCTAAGCTTTTCTGGTTCTTGCTGAGCTTGTTTCAACCCCTTGCGCAAGGTTACTGTTTTTGGATCTCTTCTCCATGCAGCAGTGGAGGTCGGGAGTTTTACTTGAACTTTCTTATTGCGTTGCTTCGAGTTCAGAACCATTATCACCCCTGAGGGTGGTGCCTCCGTCTGAATTTTCTTGTCACAAGTCATCATATCATCCATTTCTATTTTAACATGAATATCAGTTTGCTGCTGTTCCTTTTCAAATGGAACAACAATTTGTTCTTCAGCATCATTTGGAACAACAGATGGATTTTCAATAGGGTTTTGAACAGTAGGACGAATTTTGGTCCTTCGCCTTTTTGCCTTGCAGAGTTTTACTGGAGTGGTCACCTTTTTCTTCCCTGCAGTCTTTCTTACCCTCTCCCTTGCTTTCAGGATCCTAATCTGCTGGTGGAGCTGGGCTATTATGCTCAATAATCTCTGTTGTTCCTTTCGCAATTCTTTAATTTCCAAAATTTCATTAGAAGGAACATCTGGATGTCTGCTGTGGCCTGGGCCGTGACCAGTCCCTGGATCTTCCTCCTGGGGTGTTTCTTCATTGTTCTGCTCTGGTTGTTCTGGGGTAGGAACCCTAACTGGTTATGTCAATTCCTGGGCAACTTCTTTTTCTACCCCTACTTCCTCCGGAATTTCTTCCAGTGCCTTAGGAACGGATTGTTCCTGTTCAGTATCTCTTATTTCTTCTTCATCATGAACAGGCAGATTTCCTTCTTTTGCCTCTTTTGCATGTGGTTTTTCAAATGCATTTTCCGCTTGGGGTTTGTCATGGAGGTCTGATGGATTGGAAGGTTGGCCATATTCACCCATATTGGCCAAGACTGCGGCCAATTCGTCTTCTCCCACTGGGTCCTGTGGTGGGCTACCTTCCTGCTGTCCCATTTCCCCCTCCTGCTTGGATTGTTCAGCTTCTACCTCAGAATGCTCAGCTTCTGTTTCAGAATGCTCAGCTTCTTCCTCATTTTCTTCTTCAGATTGCTCGGCCTCCTCTTCAGACTGCTTGGCCTCTTCTTTCTCTTCTCCTTCAGATTGCTCTGCTTCTTCTTCTGGCCGGGAGGATTGCTCATCCTCAATTTCTACTGGTTGGCTGTTGTTTTCCTGGAGCTTTTCCAGCCTTCCTCATATCCGAGCTAACCGAACCGATTTCCTGCATTTCTCTGGCTGTTCGGGTGTACCGGTGGCATGCTTACGCTTTGTCGATTCCTAGCGTGTTTCTAGATGTTTGGATGTACTAGTGACATGTTTTTGTTTTGCTAATTCTCTGCGTTTTTCTGGTTGTTCTGGTGTGCTGGTAGCATGTTTACGTTTTGGGGATGGTGCTGTCAACCCCCCCTCAATCATTGCAATTAGCTCTTCCCAGCTACTCTGCTGCTGGGTGAGGCTATGACTAACAATTAATCGAATTAACCCATGGTGACTGACAACCGACTCTACATGCTGTGCCTTTTTTAAGCTTCGTGCCACGTCATGAAGTAACGAATTCAAAAGTGCAGGCAGATTTACAGAGGATTTCTGCTTTAAAACAGCTAAGAGTTTAAGATGTCGTGGTCTTACCACGTCTTTTCTACTCTCGCAGGTGATGTAGCTTTGCACGGTTCTTGCCAATTCTGCCCAGGGCTCTCCTAGCATTGCTAGCAGAACTCCCTTCCCTTTAATTGTCAAGCTCTGGCCTTCATCCTAGAAGATTTCTATAATATTCTGTAATCTCTCCTTTTTTAGCGTCCATACAGGTCTGGTGGCTAGTAGTCCCGAGACTTCTGCGATTATGTCATCAGTGACTGCTATCTGTCTCCCCCTTACTGTGGAGTAATCCTCCTGCAGATTCTGCAGGAATTCAATCGCCACTGTTTCGTTAGACTCCTGCAAGCGGTTGAGATAAGTCAGCCACCCTGCTCTTGCCAGGATTTCCCGAGCAGCAATGGAGACTGTCAACACCTGCGGTTCCCTTCGGATCGCTCTTCCTCCCATGGTTTCACTGTGGATTCTCAATGGAACAGCAACTGTTTGTGCTGTTTGAAACACAGAGAGGGTAATAGACGCAAGACTTGTTTGAAAAAAACAGAGTATGCAACAGAAATGGCTTATGAACAACAATTCGTGTAACAAAAATAGAAATAGCATGCCGTTAAGCCGTGCCATACCCTAGTACACCACTTTCCCGAATAGTGAGCTGACACGTAATCCAGGGAATAATGAGGTTAACCTCTCCCCCCATAATGTGATAGGCTATCCCAGCCGTCAAATAAAGGAGCAGCCCCCGATCTGCAACAGAGTCATAAAGGAACAGCGTATGAAAATATGCCATGTTTAGAAAAACAACAAATTACCGAAATCGAGGCGTAAAGTTGGATCGCGTATTACGTAAGAGGCTGCTGTGATATGATGCGAGGCTGGGGGATAGGACGTTTGTCATACTTGCCAAATCTCATGTGGGAATTGTCACTTACTCTGCTATGATTGGTGGTAATAAATTTTCATGTGATATATAAGTCAGGAAATGATATATGATTAGTTCCTAGGATATAAGAAACAAACGAGTATTAGTATCTTACCTATTAGTGTAACCAATGTGACTTCAATAACATTAACAGTGCTCTGCTACCGACAGGTTTCCATAACCTTGGCAGAGTTGTTTATTTCACCCCTGGAACCATGATCATTTGTGTATATGTTAGGGAATGTAATGTCAAAATGTAGGCCATATGCTGGCTTGGTAACTAGTTAACCATAATGCCATTCACGAGGAAGGAGCGAAAAGTGGGCAGGCCGGCTCGTGATGAGACCTCCTGTTCCAAGGTTTGTTTATTTGATATACCTTTTGGACCATATCCCTGGTGTGGTGGCCATAGTGGGAATGCCACTTCACTTCCATCCTCATGATCATGGTAGGCTGGCTCTTGATGAGACCCCTTATCCTGCATTTCACAACTTATAAGTCATGTTTACTTTCTTTTTTTCTTTTTCATAAAGTACTTTTCCTTATTTATACACAAAGGGTGGTTCAACACTCCTTAAGAGTAGGAATGGTGGAAGAAGTCTTATCATCTCAATAGGAAGATATAAACCCTTTGCTCTTATTCCTAAATAATAATCAAAGAGGATTAAAGGGATCGTCATGATAAAGATAACCAATCAGAGCAAAATTAGTAGAACAATGAGAGCAAAAGATGATAAGTAAGTGTGTCCTTCCTTTTGTCCTCTTACCAATGCAGAGCCTTATAAAGATAACAATTTATGATTTGCAGATTTCAGTATGTTGTGATTTTATATTCATTGCGTAAGTGCATAGCTGTATCTTAAAGACTTGAAAGAACAGGAGCAAGAAGCATCCTCGATTTAGATCAACAAAAGGAATAAGTTGTTCCACAAGGAGAGCAAAAGCATGCTAGTGGTGTTACTTTTGGAAAAAGGAACAGCAAAAGACCATAGATAGCAAAAAATGCAAATGCCGTTCCTTTGAAAAAGGAACAACAAAAATAAAAAAATGATATTCCCTTGGAAAAGGGCAGCAAAACACTCGAAATGTCGTTTCTTTGAAAAAGGAACAACAACAACCAAAAATGTTGTTCCTTTGAAAAAGGAACAGCAAAAGACGCAAAAATGACATTCCTTTTGAAAAGGAACAGTAGAAATCAAAAATATGTTGTTCCTTTGAAAAAGGGACAACAAACACACAGCAGTGCCGTTCCTTTTGAAAAAGGAACAACAAAAATCGAAATGTTGTTCCTTTAAAAAAGGAACAGCAGAGCAAGCAAATGTCGTTCCTTTGAAAAAGGAACAACACAAAATCAAAGATGTTGTTCCTTTGGAAAAGGAACAACAGAAAATCAAGAATGTTGTTCCTTTAGAAAAGGAACAGCAGAAAATCAAGAATGTTGTTCCTTTAGAAAAGGAACAACAAAAAATCAAGAATGTTGTTCCTTTAGAAAAGGAACAACAAAAAATCAAGAATGATGTTCCTTTAGAAAAGGAACAACAAAAAATCAAGAATGATGTTCCTTTAGAAAAGGAACAACAGAAACACACAAATGCCATCCTTTTGGAAAAGGAACGACAAAAATCGAAATGTTGTTCTTTTGAAAAAAAAAAAGGAACAACAAAAATGACAGGAAAACATTAGTTCAAACATATGTACAAAAATGACTCAAAGAAAAGAACTTATGCACAAACTGTAAAAAGAAATGAATTCTTTAATGAATTACAGGTGAGGAAGACTTCTCTTCCTCTCCCAAAATCTCCATATCAGTGTCTCAGCGTAGCTTCTAGCAGAAGGACTCCCGAGTGAGTGGTTTGCGATAGAGACGAACTCGGTGGCCATTTACTTTGAAGGCATATCCAGAACCGTCAATAGTGATTAAAGTAAAGGTTCCATTGTCATGTACTTTCTGGATTTCGTATGGTCCCAACCAACGAGTCTGGAGTTTCCTAGGGAAGTCCTGAAACCTGGAGTTGTACAACAGAGCCCAGTCTCCCTCGTGGAAGACTTTGTTTTTAATGAGAGCATCATGCCATTTAGCTTGCTGATGTTGAATCAGGGCAGTATTTTGAAGTGCAGAGAGTCTAATTTCGTCCAACTCATTGATCTGTTGTAGTCGATTAATCTATGCCTCGCTTAGATCTAAGCCAACTTCCTATGCTGTCCGCAATGTTTGAATTTCAAATTCTATGGGGAAAATAGGTTGTTTTCCAAACACTAATTGATAAGGTGAGTAACCAGTGGTGCTTCTCCATGTTGTTCTGTAAGCCCACAGTGCTTCAGGTAGTCTGGCAGCCCAATCACGCCTGTGTGACGCAATGGTTTTCGTTAGGATTGATTCTATTACCTTATTGCTGCTTTCTACCTACCCATTCGCCTGTGGGTGGTATGGAGTATTGATTATGCTAGACATGATAATTGTTAAGTGTTGCAGCTAATCTATTCCCAGCAAATTGTGGTCCACCGTCTGTAATTATTTCTCTTGGAAGACCATAACGTACAAATATATGGAACAGGAACTGTATGACAGAGTCCTCTGTAGCTCTAGGCAATGCTTCTGCTTCAACCCATTTGGTGGCATATTCTGTTGCCACCAAAATATATGTTTTCTGATTTGATGATGGGTTGATAGGTCCAACGAAATCAAGAGCCCATCACTCGAATGGTTCAATGACTAACTGTGGTTTCAGAGGCATCTCGTCAGATTGACCAGGACGTCCTGCTCGTTGGCAGCTGTCACAGGCTTGGACAAATTTCTTTGCATCTCTGAAAATCGTGGGCCAATAATACCCTGTCTGCAGCACTTTATGTCCAGTTCTACGCTCAGCGAAGTGTCCACCACATGGTCCATCATGACAGGCTTTTAGGATGTCAAAGATTTCATCTTCTCGAACACATCTCTTGATATGCATGTCTGCCCCTGTGTGAAACAAATAGCCCCCAATCCACGAGAATCGAGCACTCTTCTGAACAATCTGTTTGCGCTCATTAGGGGTTAGGTGTTTTGGTAGTTTACCTACTGCGAGGTAATTGGCAACATCAGCATACCAGGGTGTTTGAACAGCAACAGAAAACAGATGCTCGTCCGGAAATTGATCTTCAACTGCTACTGCATCGGTTGGCTTTGGCATTCTTGAGAGAAAATCAGCTACAGGGTTTTCTTTTCCAGGTCGATCCTTGATTGTGATATCAAATTCCTGCAATAAAATCAATCATATAGTTATTCTGGCATTTGTGACAGGCTTATTTGCTAAATATTTTATGGCAGAATGATCTGTATACAAGATAACAAGGTATCCCGTAATATAATGTCTAAAATTATTAACATCATGTATTACAGCTAAGAATTCTTTTTCAGTAACAGTGTAATTTAATTCAGTAGTGGATAAATTTTTGCTGATGTAATAGATAGCATATGGTTTTTTATCCTCTTCCTGCCCAAGGACTGCGCCAATGGCTGTATCTGAGGCATCAGATGATATCTGGAATGGCAAATCCCAGTTTGGTCCTCGAAGGACTGGGCCTGTGGATACGAGCTTCTTTAAATCCTTGAAAGCACGCTCACATTTTTTTGTCCAAAGAAAATCAACGTCACCAGTTAGTGCATATAAAGGTACAGCAATGTGCAAATAATGTTCTATAAATCGCCTATAATAACCAGAAAATCCAAGAAAGTTGCGTACCTCTGTTTGAGTAGTAGGAGTGGGAATAAGCAAAAGTATTTGGATTTTGTCCAGGTCTACCTGAATGTCGGCTGCTGAAACATAGTGTCCTAAGATAAGTCCTTTAGTCATCATCATATAACATTTTTCATGGCTTAAGCAAAGCCTGGTAGCGATGCAGCGTTGTAGGACTTTTTCTAGGGTTTCTAATGCTGGATCAAAATCATCTCCATATGGTGTAAAGTCATCCATGTATACTTCAAGTCCATCATTTATTAAATTTGCAAAAATACTAAGGATAGCCCTTTGGAATGTGGCAGGAGCATTACATAAGCCAAAAGGTAGAACTCGATAAGCAAATGTTCCCCAAGGACAAGTAAAAGTGGTTTTATCTTGGTCTTCAGGGGAAATCTGAATCTGATTGTATCCACTGAAGCCATCCAGGAAAGAAAAGAATTTCTTTCCTACTAAAGTATCTAATACTTGGTCTATGAATGGGAGAGGAAAGTGGTCTTGTTGTGTTGCTTTATTTAGCTCTCTATAATCCACACAAATTCTCCATTTCCCATTCTTTTTTGGTACCACCACAAGCGGAGAGACCCATTTACTATCAGAGATAGGATAGATAAAATTGACATCTAAAAGTTTCTGAAGTTCCTCTTTTACCACATCTTTTAGATGAGGATTAAGTCTCCTTTGAGGTTGACGAACAGGTCTGGCATCCTTTTCTATATAAATGTGGTGTGTACATAATTGGGGGTCAATTCCTTTCATATCAGGGTAATCCCATGCGAATGCTTCTTGATATTTTCTTAACAAATGGATGAGCTTCGTTTCTTGTTCAGGTGTGAGGTTGGCATTAATGTTTAAGGTTTTTCCCCGTTCGATTTCCACAATTTTACTATTTGCAACGGAAGTAACGGGTATTGTTTGATCATGTGAATCTTTCAGAGGATCTTCTTCTAATTCATTATCAAATGTTGCTTCTATCATGTGACACTGTGTGCAGGATCCAGATTCAGTTTGACTAATGAAGTTATTAATGGCATCATCTTCTGTTTGGTCTTTAAAATCAAGTGCATCTTGTATAGTTAATGGAGATCTAATGTTATCAGTAAGGTATGATACGGGGTGCTTGTTAGTTTTAATTATTGTGACACTTGGCTACACTGGAGGATATAGAACTAAATTCTTGATATTTGGTCCTTCGATAATGGTCATATTTCCTTGCCGGCAGCCAATGTAAGCATCGGCAGTGGCAAGCCAAGGTCTACCTAAAATCAGCGGTTGTCCATCAAGTCGGGTTTTTGGATTAATTATCAGGAAATCGGTTGGATATTCCCAGGAATCTACAGAGACCATGACATCATGTAGATTACCCTCCGGCCTAACCACAGATCGGTCAGCCAATTATAGCAAAGTAGAGGTGGGTTCTACAGATGTAATGCCGAGCTTTTGGCAAGTAGTGGTTGTTAAAATATTAATTGCAGCTCCTAGATCAACTAAGGCATTACACAGGGTCTGACCATAAATTTGAACAGTTACAATTGTATTTCCTGGGTCTTCATATTTAATGGGTGTTTCTTTCCCTGATAGTAAATCAGATAAAGTGACGACTACTTGGACTCTTGGATTATTTGTTATATTCCTCCTTGGTTTCTTTATGCATAATTTTGCATATATGGGAATGTCTTGAATGGCTTGGAGGAATGGAATTTTTATGTACAGATTTTGTAATTCTCCCAGAATGTCAAAATCAGGATATTGTAAAGGTCGAGGTATGACTAATCGTTCTGGGAACAGAGGAGAGGATGTGGTTGCTTGATTATGAGTCTGCTGCTTATTCACATCCTCTTGTTGCAATAGATGTTCTCTTGGTAACTGATCTTCAATATGAACTGTTTTATCTCCCTCAGTTTCAATAATACGTCCAGATCTTAACTGAAGATCATTACACTCCCTCAGGTCGGGTCCTATTTCTGGTGATTCTATAATTTGGAGAGATTGGACCGGTCTGTTATTTGGATTAGGGTTGGGTTGGGCTGGGAGTTGCGGTCTCAGATTAGACTGGGGATTTTGTTGTAAGGCTGGCAGTGTAGGTTGAGGGAGCGGAATAGTTCCTACTGGCTGATGCATCGGTCTCTGCCAGTTTGTCTGCCAGGCTGAACTTTGTGAAGTAGGGGGAGTCCATTGTGGAGGATATGGGCTACTTTGCCAATATGGTGGAGTGTAAGGGAAATTCGGCCAACCAGATTGGCTTGCCTGATTCAGCCACGAGTTTGAAGAAGGAAACGACTATGGTGACCAGTTTGAAAATGGGGGTTGGGGCTGACTTTTCCACATACCATATTGTTGAGCATTATACTATGGAGGCTGAAAAGAAGAATTTGGGTCTGGAAACATACCAGATTGTCTCGGCTGCCACTGACGGCGCTGGTTGATCAAGTACACTGATTCTGGTTCTTCTTCCGCTTCCTTATATACCGCTTTCAATCCAGGAAGTGAGGGACAACTCTTCGTAAGGTGATCTTTTGTACAGATGGCACATGTTTGGACTGTATCCAGTGGACATTCCTTGTGACTATGCTTTTTCCTGCATCAGGGACAGAAGATCGCCAAATTCTATTCTGCCTCCATTTTCTTCTGTTTAGCCTGCGTAATATCAAGTTGTGTAGTTAGTGTCCCCAGGATATCAGTTTTAAAATTTTCCAATAAATTTCAAATTTCTACACGTGTTACTCCTTCTGTTGAAATTTTGTTATCTCTTATAAACTGTTCATGTTCCACCGGTTTTACTCTTGTGCTGCCTCTCGAACTCCTGATACATAAATCAATAATGTCAGCAAAATTCTCTTGATAAATATCCCCTTTTCCCATGATGTTTAATGTTTCAATCCATTGTTCCTTCATGCCCCTTATCAATGTAGTTTTTAACACATTATCAGGTAAAGGTAGTGATGCATAAGGAGATCTTTGTAGATTGTACTGAAAACGTTCCACATACTCCTCTAATGTTTCATTCGGCCTAGCTGTCATTTGGAATATTTCGTCCTTTAATTCTCTAGACATGCAATAATCCTGATATTTTTTTAAGAAAGATTCTTTCATTTGATCCCAGTTGTTTATAACTCCACCACCTAATCCCATAAACCATCTTAAAGCAGCCCCTTTTAGTGTAGAGGGAAATAATTTCAATTTCTGGGGGTCGGTGGTGTAATCATATCCCCTGCACAACACATCAAATTCAAATAAAAATGCATCCGGATCTTCCGATGTGAGACCGTGAAATGTAGGGATATGTTGAAGAAGGATTGCTTTCATAGGCGCATTTGCTGCAGAATCCACTATAGGGTATTGTAATGTAGAGGTTTGAGTGTTTGGCTGATTCTTATCCATAGGGTCGAATATATGCCAATAATCTTCTGGGATATCTAGGAGGGTATTCCTAGGTTGAGAGGGAATGGATTTGACAGGGATAGTTTTAATAGTACTTCCTCTATCTAGGATAATGAGAATGCCTGATGTCTGAGGAGATTGGGTTCCTTCAACAATGATTTTTACAGCACTGCCCTTATCTGGGTTATTTAATGGCTGATTTGTTCCAATAGGAGATCTTGGTTCCTTGGTTTCCCTTGTTTCTCCTTCTCCTTCACAAAGATTGCTGAAATTCCCTTCCTGCAATAGTTCTGGAGTAGAATTTTCAACTTCTTGAAAGTCCTGCTCTTCAGTTTGACTATGCACCTCAGCAAAGGCTACAGATGGTGATCCTGTGGCCTGAAGGGAACTAGTAGGCTATTTAGAAATGATTTTATTGGGTCTTATTGATGGCTGAGTTTCTATTTTCTTATAGATTTCGTCTATAAAGGTCGTTCGGCCAAGGGTCACTGGCCCCTTAGCTTTTTCAGGTTTGGGTGGAGGTTTGATATTTTTTTTCTGGTTTTTTCTGCTTAGTCATGCACTCAAATGAACTACTAAATTCTATTCAAACAAAGCAACAACAAATCTGTTAGGAAAGCGGACAGGGGAGCAGGGCTTTTACATGCTCCATACGCAGGTTCTTACCTTCCGTTTTTAAAATCCAACTCTTCCCTAGCAGGTTCGTACACTACTCTGAAAAAAGGACAAATGGCTACACTCTTTCCCCGGCAACGGCGCCAAAATGTAGAGCTATAAAAAGGGTTTCTTTCACCTCTAATTACCTCACATTAATATGTCAATCCGGGAGTGTTTTGTTATTTCAAAGAGTGTCTTAGTCTGAGGCTATCATTTGTTAGAGTAATGCTAGTAGTACAGCGTTCAAAAATACAAGAGTAAACGGATGCTTATCTACAACTAAGCTACTTCAAAAGAGTAAATCACACACTCAGAAAACTAGGCAATTTATCAGTCAAGGGTTCGGTAGCGATAACCCATCCCTTTGGAAACTGATGGGAAGGAAATTAGAGAACAGACCACAGGTCTGGGAACCAGACAGTAAATGCCGAGGCTCACTACAGCCTTAGATCGTCTCCCACACCAAAACAACAAATGCTAGTAAATGGAACAACAGATAAGAAAATGGAACAACAAATAAGAAATCGAACAACAAATCTGGAATGGAACAACAATTCTGAAATGGAACAGAAATTCTTAAAAGGAATAACAGCTAAACAACTAAGTCTCGCAAGCAGTAATCAAACTTAATCTACTAACTCAAATGCATTAATCGTAATCAAACAACAATCTTTCACTCTTAAGGCAGATCAAGCAGCACACACTAATGGAACAACACTGATTACGGATAAGTTATGGAACAACGCTTGGAAACCATATACGCACACAACACGCTTGAATAGTAATCTGATCTAAGCATCAATCTCAATTAAAAGGAATACGACTGCGTTTCAAAATAGAACAACGTTACTTCTGAATCCAACAATCGTAAAGAACATAACTTTCAAGATGAATCCTGTAACATGAATGTACAGCACAAAAGCTCTGTAACAATATTCGGTTAAGACTAATAATCTTCAATCAACTCTGAAAGGAACAGTAATATAATGCAGAGTCAATACAACAGTTCTGTCTGTAGAAATCTTAATGAATTAATCTTAACAGAGCATGTGATGTAAACTTATAAAGCATATCAGATTACCAAATAACGATGATAAGCAAATCACGCAGAAATCAAATCGTAATAATACAGAAGCAAGTGTCCTCTGGGGCCGGGCCCTTAGCCTCCAAGGGTACACCGCTTTAGGTTAATCCAGACGCATAGATGAAATAATCACCAAGTTTGTATTAATGCATGAAACAAAATTACAATGAACCAGTTCTTATCGAGACTCGATGATCAAAGTTTTGATCTTAACAGAAATTACATAAAAGCAAAATCATTTCTAACTCCCTAAAGCTAACAGTGTTGTCCCTGTATTTAAGGGTGGCGGCGGAGATGTCTAAGTAACAAGATAGATAAAGCACCGATCCCTCAGGATCCTTGCCAAACCGTTAATCCTTAATCATCTCTTTTCCCTCCTGCACCAAGCTGGTGTCTTCTCCTCCTTTTCAGGGCCGATTTGCTTTGATCTGCTTAGCCTTGTTTGCACTCAGACTCCCGTCAAAGGGACAGTGGTTACCTTGTCCTTGTCCTTTTCTTTGGAACAACAACTCCTTGTTTTCACCCCTTCCTGCACGAGGGAATGACAATTGTTAGTGGTTAAGTCTTGTATTTTAATCCCACATGTTTTGTTATAATTCTTTATCGTTTTCCAAGTTCATGATGCAAAAAGGTTTACAAGTTCTACTGAAAATCCACTGAAATGATCATCAAAAACATACCTTTTTAGTACTCCACACAAGGCATCCATCCTTTTAGAACATTTAGACTCCACATGTCTATATTTCCTACAATAATTGCAATGTTTGTCAATATTCTTACTCTTTGATTTTGGTCCTTTATTACCGTTAGGAGTAGAGGCAAGTTGAGAGGGTTTGGACCCTTATTTTTCTTGTTATTATGTAGATGCTACTTCTTTGGATGCTTAGTTTATCTTTCTTTTGGGTAAACAAGGTCTTTCTAGATGTACCTATAGTGTTAATTTCTCTAATATGCAAGAGCTTGTCTTGCTCTCTAATCAAAGAGTCACAACAAGATTCAAGAGAAGGGATTTTGATAGGAATCCCCCAAAGATTCTTTAGTGGCATAAAACGTAGATACAAAAACAAAATATGTAAAACCAAGATTTGAAAGAGTAATATATATGCAACTTTCATCTTTTATTTCGATTTGACTGTCTAGAAGTAATTGTCTAAGTGTTTTGGACTTAGATAAATAATCCTCAATGCAAGAGAAATCATTAGGACGTACAATCATGATCTAATTTTAAAGCTGATGAGATCTAATAATATTAGGTTCACCAAATATATTTTTCAACTTTTCCAATACTCCTTTCAAATCTTTGATTCATTGAAAATAAAATCACAAATTAGGAGAAATGGACATTCCAGTTACATGCTTTGTCATTCCTATTATCGAATTTGGCTCTCTTATTAAAATTTGTGGGGGCCATTTCTTGTTCGAATGTAATCTGATACAACCCTTTTACTTAGTAAATCCTCCATGTTGGATTTCCATGAGAAGTAGTTGGTATTGCTAAGCATAATCTCACTTGGAGTGCCCATATTAAAATATGTAGATAATATGGTTTCAAAAGATACAATTGACTATCTAGAAGGAAATGTATTGAAAAATAGGTTGTTTAAAAAAAATGACAATGAAAGCAGAAATTGGATGTGAAAGTTATGTCCTTTAAAAAAAAGGCATTAAGAGTCACAAAAGTCATGTGGTAGGTAGGAGTTGGCCCACATGGTGATGGATGTTGATGACGAATAAAAAATATTTTCCCACACTAGTTTTGTCTATAAGCTTTCTTTTACAAATAAATTACTTTATGAGGTGACCCACTTTTATAAAACACGTGAGAATCATTTTCACATTGAAATTACTTTATAAGTAAGGGTTGCATGCAAACAAATAACTAGAAAAAGATTAAAGTTATTCTATAGCAATTTTTTTTTACATTACAAGTGAAATAAACTTTACAATAAAGTTATGAAATAACTCAAGTTTGCATGAACTTGTTTAAAAAATAACTTTAAAAAAGAAATTTGAACTCAAAACCTCTTAATATATATATATATATATATATATATATATATATATATATATATATATATATTTACCAAATGAACTAGTGCAAAAAGCATAACAATAATAGTGAATGAAGGTGGGCTTGTTGTTTTTGTTGGAACTCTACCTTGGATTATGTGCTTACCAAGAAAAATGTGCTCATCATAAAATAAACAAAAGTTTGAAAAAAAAATCAAAAGCTCAATAACAATGGGCTTAAATCTCGGTTAGCATACCCAGGAAATGCAAGTTTTCTCATTGTTTCGGATTTTCCAAGATCATACAAAGTGCACAACAAAGAGCATACACAGTCAAGAAAATAGTTTCCACTTTGTTTATTATTTTCCAAGATTGCAGAAGGCATAGGGAAAAGAGCATCTATAAACCAATAAGAGTAGCAACCTAGGAATATAAACATTAAATCTGAAATATAAACTCTGTAAAAGAGAATTTCAAAAAAAGGAATACTTGGACTATATACTTTTGGATTTGACAAAAAAAGTTGTAGTATGGGAAAAAGAACACCTTATCAGATAAAATTAAAGTGTTCCTAGCGGAAAAGAGTGTTCTAGACATAACTAAAAGTCTGTTTAGGAAAATATGGTACAAAATTATAAAATTCGAAAATGCACCAACACGAGCTTAAGATCTTGATCACCAGTGGAAGAAGTTCTTCGAATGGTATCTAATACCGTGTTTGAGTAAATATGGCATTCTACACAGGTTGAACACCTTCAATAACCACTCACACAACCGGATCAAAGATCACAATGCAAATATCTTTACATAGTTAAAAAAATTTAAGAGGGAAAGAATCCATAGCCCTATCCAACAAGGTCACTTGAGGCGATTTTATTATACAAAAGAAAATTATTTATATAAGCGAGTTCTCACAATCACTCATTAGCCGTGACCATCCATTCTCTTTAAATAGAGATCATGGACTAATATGGTGTTAAGCCACATATCAATAACAATTAGTATCAAAGAGACTATGAATCGACGAATCACTCTATGTATAGAACATATCGTAATCGTCAGATTATAATGCAACTAATGCATATTAAATATACACACTAAAAAATACACGTTTACCTAATAAACACTTTAAATTGAATTGAAATTAACTAATCCCTAAAATTCTAAATATTTTAACAAAATGTATGAGTCCCACATTGTGTTTATCTACAAAAAAAATATAAGTGTTTCATCTTCATCGTGTAATGTAAACATACTTTAAGATTTGACGTCTTCACTCTCAAAGTAAATAAATTTGGAATTCGAGATTGGAGTTGGTTGCTGGATAAATTTGAAAAGAGGATGTCTTTGTGGTCACATAAATGTCTCTCATTGGGTGCGAGGTTAGTTCTTCGATTCATTGAAAATAAAATCACAAATTAGGAGAAATGGACATTCCAGTTACATGCTTTGTCATTCCTATATGGGTATTTTTTATTTTATGGGAATTTAGAAAAAAAAACAACTTATTGGTGCATTAGTGTAAACATGTACAGGATGTGACAATTATATTTTGTGGTCATGACTGATGGTAGGTAATAGGAATATCAACTTTTTATTATTAATAGAAAACTAGCGATTTTTTTCTTCTGAAAATAAAAAAAATCTAATATCTTCACATAAACGTTTTTAGAGAGTGAATCCATAAACAAAATCTAATATCTTCACATAAACGTTTTTAGAGAGTGAATCCATAAAAGTTTAGAACTCATTTTCTTATAGAATATGTTACCTAACAAAACACCTTAAACCTTACCGTGTTGATGTTTTTAAAGCAACGTGTCTTTTGAAATACAATTCAAAAGTGTGAACAAATTCTCATCGTTTTTAGTAATTTGATGATTATTCCTCTCATGTACAAACATCCCAAAATGTGATGACAAAATCCCACATATTTAGTACAAATGTGAATTCAAAGCGAGAAAACCTTTTGAAATAATGAAGATGTGGATGAGTATGCCTCTAACCGAAAAAATCGAATGGAGATCAACCATGGTGATCGGATAAGGGGAATGCGTACTTGGGGAGGTTGAAGGATGAACACACATTTCATGACAAAAATATTTCAACATGCATTAAAAATTGTCTATTTGATATATTATATTACATTAGTATTGTATCATATCTAAGATCCAACTTGTGACTTCAAATGTTGATAAATGCCAACTCATTAATACCTTATATAAAATTTACCCATAAATACCTTGAATAAGATTTAAAATAAGGGAAACTCATTATTTTTGCAGTTGTCTATAACGCGATTTTTTGAAAGCCTTTCCGGCGGGTTTTTCCGGTCGAAATCCGGCAAGAATTTATTGGAATCGCAAGTTTGATAGCTAGTTTCTGCACAATGAAAGCGTCTCAGGGGTTTTCGAGGGTGCTGAATCCAAATATGCAGTTAAAAAACCATTTTAATTACAACAAATCAAGATTTAACCTCAATTTCTTCCGCCGGATTCCGTCACCGGAATCTCCAAAAAATCGCATTATAGACAACTCCATTATTTTTTGATTTTGAATCACAAGGGTTGTGTGTACATGACTACCAAAAGTGTCAACTCATCACTGTTTGGTTTTGAGTCACGAGAATATTGTACATGACCATTGCCCATGATTTGACATACAAGCTTCATATAACACATGCTTTTGAGATGGTGTTGTATCAAACAACTACTTCTCATATATTATGTTTTCTCTTTACTTTTAAGATATGTGTCCTTTCTCTGTTTTAAGTCCCGCCGCCTACTAAGAATCTCGTAATTAACAAAAATTACGGGCATCTGGGCTTCTGAGTACTCCTCTCTCATATTTAAGTCATTCCGCGTTCTATTTCCCAGGAACCTTATTTCATTTAATTATGAGATTTCCCCCTCCAGATTTCCACTCTATTTATCTTCCTTAATTGCCCGGATATCTAGAACCCCGTAAACCTGGAAACTTTAGTAAATATCAATTACAATTCCTTACGCGATTTCTACTTCCGGGTCGTGGTCTCCTGCCTCCTTGTCCAATCAACTTAAATATTTAATTGATGGTCTGTGTTGGCACGTGTATGGTTATAAATTAGTTTATTTAACATGTTTAAACCATTATTTCACCATTCCATTATATTATTTTCCATAATATCTCTAGTATGTTAATTCTACCGCTTTTTCCATAGGAAAGATTCGATGCCTCTGGCCAAAAAGAAACGAATAAGGCCAAAGAAAAGAAGAAGGCACCCCTACAACAATTTACTGGTACATTCACAGAAACAATAAATGAAAAAATACCAGGTGCAAGATTGTTCTCGGATACCGTCTGTACCAAAGATTCAGGGCACTCCTCATAGGAAGCCATTTACAAATAGTTTAAGAATGAGGAGCCTAGGGTGACAATAAGGATAATATTGGTTGATGATGAAACATAGAGGAAACTCTGCGGAAAATTATTTCTTGCACAAAATTGGAGTGAGGCATTAGTTTTTTCCATATACAGATATGGTGATATGGTTATATGGGTTGTGGAAAATGTAAATATTACTAAATGAAGATTTCACACATAGAAAGGAACCATACTTTAGTCATTTATAGCAAAGGCCCTTCATGTCAGGTATCATTTACCAAACCCACATTGAATTTACAACAAGTAGTATGTTCAAGACTTGAACCAAATGAGTCTATAAGAGAATGGAGGAAAGATATAAATAAACATAAAGTTGAAGAGGACAGTAAGTACTCAATAGAATCACTATTTTCTCCTTTCAGTCATATTGCTTCTATGCTTTGTAAAATGCATGCCTATCCCAATGTATTTGAATTTCTTGATAGTTGAGTTTCCTCAATTGATGGGGATGAATGCGATTTTTTTTTACTGTGCCACTATATTATCCAATAACCTAACTCAGCGCATTTTGGCTTTCGGTACCTTCTGTAGTGTGTTTGAGAATAAAATCCCTTCATTTTACATGTCAGCCTACATTGTGGAATGTCTTTGTTTTTCCCTTGATTTCGTAGCAATGGGATGGAAGTGGACTCTTTTTGACCCATCACCAATTCATATTTATCACAATATACTTTGGGAGTCCAATTATTTTGGCCACTTTTATCAAATTTGGCACAGGGTCAATGTTCTTATCTACGAATGATATTTGGAACCAAACCTCCCAAAATGTCCTCGAAAGCTATGGAAAACCTCAAGAAGATCATAAATTGGTTTGGTTAAGAGTAAATTACATGTATCAGAGTCTTGGGTAGCTATGCAGAACCCCATGTCCTACCCCTTTATATTTTAGACAAGCTTCTTTGCAGGGAAGTGGCTTACCAAACAATAGGCCATGGAAATACCAAGGCATTGAAAGATTCCAACAAGAAGGTATGGCCTTAGTTCCCTCTATCTTTTGGTATTTTCTCTCTGGCCAATTATGGACATGATGAGAAAGAGATGCAATCTATTGAGGCATTGAAGTTGGCCACCACCCCGACTAGGCCTTATGACCCTAATGGATTAGCAAAATAGGTTGCCATAACTTCTAGCATTAGAAAATATTTACATGAGGAGCATAAATTTGATGATATATTTTCTGAAGCCTCCTATCATAATACAATTTTGAGTGATGTAGATAAGACGCTATCAGTGAAGGAGTAGGAACAATTTTTCACTTTCAAAAATGAAAGATTGGCTCCTTTGCCTATAGACTTATTACATCTACCCCTTAAAAAACAAGCTTCTTCGAAAGACACTAGGTCTTCTAATCAGCAAGAAACTTCCTCTCAACTAGTGATCCCTCCTCAGCAAAAAAAAAAACAACAACTAGTAATTCAAACCCTGATGGAGAAACTCATTCAATAGACCTAAGAATGGAAAAGGTTTTGGAATAATTTGATCAGGCCCTAAAATAGCCCAAACAAGGGAAACAAGAACATTAGATCCTAGGAGGAGAGACTCTCAAAAACAGATTCCGCAGATTAATCTATCTTCCCAACAAGATATCATGCCAGAGTAGTCAATATCCGAGAAGACACCATTGGATACCCAACCCAAAGTATAGATTATTCCTGCTAATCCTACTTCTGAAATCTTCCTCAATACTGAGGAGATTCCTCCAATGGATATTTTTTACAACCCAATGCATAAATCTATAGTCAAAATAGGTAAGAATAAGAGGAAGATTAATGAATCCGAGGCTCTAGTCCCAGGGAAAACCTCTCAAGATTGTTCTCTTGAAGTTTGCTGGAAAATATCCTTTGCTCCCCTACTGAAGAGATTGGAAAATTAACTTAGTTTAGTGGTGCATATTCCTCTACAACCATGGATAAAGAAATAGAGGTGAAAGAATAAAGAGAAGGATGAAAATATTTCCACTATGGAGCAAGAATTTATGAATGAAAATGATAAATTGAGAACAGGGTGGCAAACTGAGTTAGATCAAAAGGAAATTACATTGACAGAACTGCAAATGCAATTCAATACACTTCAAATTTAGCATGCAGAGGAGATTAAGATAAAATATGTATAGATCAAGCAATCACAACAGAAATTGGAGAAATTGCGGGTCGGGACTCCCCATATCGTGAAATTCAAACAAGAGTCTTATGACCTTAATACTCATCTACAAAAGAAACAACAACTATTATGTGAGAAACTGGAATTGATTCAGATGCAATGAAAATTGGGTAGTACCTTCACTGATGAGCTGGTGGATATGATAACATGTGATGATGAAGCCAAATGATATCTCAATGAGCTTCTGAAATGACAAAACAATGTTGAAGGAAAGAAATATGACTTTCCTAAAATTGATGAAATGCAAAAATCAATTATTTTCAAACAATGGAAAGCTAAGATTCATTTTGTTAAGAAACTCATCAATGATGCAAGGGAGTTATCAAATTCCATAGTCAAATCCATCAACAACTCATTACTTGAATTAAATCTAATACTCAGTTCCAGAAGATTCCTTTCTAGATTTACAAAGATTTCTCAAAGATTAGCTTGAAGAAATTACAATGTTTTTAAAGAGAATTAACCCGTTGGCTAAAGTTAATCTTGAACTCAATTGGAAATTTTTAGTCAAGTCTCATAGCCATTGTCTAGTCCTAAAGGCACTCACTAATACCTCCATCCAAATCCTGTCACCTTTGAGAGTGTTTATCTTCAGCTCCCAAGTGCACATCAAGCCTCGTTCCCATCCAAAGCTGGAAGAACTTATATATATTCAAAGGTTATGGAAACGAATGATTGGCTCATCTTCAACTAGCTGAGAGTTGTGACAACCATTTTCTTTTTATGTTAAATTTTTTATGCTTTAGATGAGAATTTTCAGGGAGATTAGTTTTGCTCTTTATTTTAAATAACACTATAAATTTCCCTCTCAAACTCATTACAAGGGGTTCTAAATTTAGAAGAAAAAAAATCTTTTGTTGCACTTTTGTACTCAATTTTTAATTTAATATAATTTGAACCAATTTCAATTCCAGTATGCACATATTTCCAATAGTACAGGTACTTTTATCTGATTTGTATGCATTCTATTTTGAAAGTAATTGTTTCAAATATTTAGGTGTTATTCATGTATGCGCGTTTATTGATCCAGGAGGATTTCGTTGATTCAGTTGCACAAGTGTTCAAGTGTCGTCATTAGTGTTTAGTGTCGTCGTCAATTCAGTTTAGCTTCGACAATTTGACAATATTGGTTATGGATCAGGTTGTTCAGGTAATGTTTATGGTTTTGCATGGCATTTAGTTGAGAGGGTTTGTACCTGGCTGTCAACTTGTGTTCATCGACAGTTCCGCCAGGATTGGTCGACGACATGTGTTTTGTCGTATGACTTTGTAGGTTTTGGGTTCGACATGGGTGTCGTCCATGGCATAGGTTCGTCATCAGGGTTGTCATCACAAAGGTAGCTGGTGTCGACGATATGTGTGGTTTTATGTCACATTGTCGACAAGTTCATCATTAGGCGACAAATGTCGCTTAGTGACGAAAGATTGTAAAAGGGTTGATAAAGTTTCATGTACTAAACCCTAATCTACACCTAAGTCATAAACCTATGCTAAAATCCATGTATCAAACATGATATATCCTAAATCTATACACGATGATGTATAAAAACCTAATCCTAAACACCAAAATATGTTAAACCTATGCCAATTACATATAAAACATAAGTCTAAGGCATAAAAATTAAAAATATCAACTCTTGGCCTATTCACAATACAAAAACATTACAAATAACATAAAATAGTCCTAAACAGTTGCAGCCTAACCACGCGGGCAACCTGACCATAGTGGGGACATGTGAATGGAATCCATTAACAGTGGCATTGGCGAAGTTAGGCCTTAACTATGCAGGTATGGAAATTGTAGCAGTGGATATGTAAACGAAGATCAGACTGACGGTTAGCAGTTGACCAGCGGGCTTGGAGTTAGCTGCCACTGTAACCGCAATGGGACCGCAACGTGTGAACACCGCGCAGTCACCGTGGTTAGACCGCAGTGGAAAGGTTATTGTAATAGTCAAGGTTAACTGTGATATGTGAACGCCAAGTTTAAACAAAACCGTTAATCGTCATCAGATCAGCGGAACTGTCGGAGCCTAAAATGTGGGGGTTACCAACCTGAATACATGCGCTGTTAGCGCCTCCACCCAGTTAGCTAACCACTGACAAATTTGGGCTAATCCAAAGTCTATTTTGGGTTTTGCATTGCGTTTTGGTTCTAAACTAATTCGAAGGTCATGTCCACCTACCATAGGTGTCACTTTGCAAAAAAACCGAGCTTCAAACCTAACCAGAAGCAACCAAATGCATCTAAAACCAGCCCAAGGTGGTTTTCATGAACTTGGAGGCCTTTAAAAGGTGAATTTACCTTCATTGATTAGAAGAGTGGTTTTTTGACTTTTGTTTGCAGATTCTTGAGGTCATAGGCAATTTTGTTTTCAGTGTTACGGGAGCATCCAGAGTCAGAATTGGAAATTGTAAAAAGTGTTGGAAAGATGGTTCAGAGGGCTATCTGATGACAGTGATCAAAAGTTCTTGCGTGCACATTAAGACTAATAAAATCTCTGTGTAATCAAAACCTTCTTATCATTCCTAATAAAAAAGGTCGACCATATTGAAAGTAGCCCGGAGATGTAGTCCATCAGGGATGAACACGGTCATCAATTTTGTTGTCTGGTATCGCTGTGTTTTTACTGTTTTCACTTCTTTTATGCATCGATTTTATGTTTAATTAGCTGTCGTAAAGTGTTCTTTTCAAGCAAGTTTTCCTCTATTTCTGCACTTTCAGTTAACATTCAAATCATTAATGGTTAATCAATTCTACATTAGTTTTTAGTTTATGATCATTTTAGATCATATAATTTGGTATCAGAGCAAGTTGCATTTGTAGAATTTTCCATTGAATGTTAACCACGTCAAAGTTGCAACGAGGAGAAGGAATCCTTGAGCAGATCGATCTAGAGATTGGAAAGTGACGAGTCGATCATAAATCGACCATGTCAGGACCTCATGCAGGTGAAAACACTGAAACTAAGATGAGTGAAGAACAATTTCAGTAGACATTCTTGACTATGCAGCTGACGTTGGGAGAATTGTACGAAGACAAGAAGGCGAGAGATGCAACTTCTTCTTTAAAGGCATTGAAGAAGGAAAAAGTTAAAGGGAATACTAATAAACCTCCTTCACCTCCATCATCTCCATCATCATCTTCTTCTTCTTCTAGTGCAGAATCTGAAACAGAAAAGAACCCTAAGAAAACATATCTTTTGAAACTTGATGTGAAATTTGAGTTACCAATTTATGTTGGTGAAATGAATCTTGAAAAGTTAGATAACTGGATTAAGTAGTTAGAAGTGTATTGTTGCATTCAGAACATTTCTAGCGATAAAACTAAAATTTAGTTAGCTACACTTAGAATTGGGGGAATAAATTTAATATGGTGGGAAAGTAAAACTCAGATAGATGTAAAGCGTAAAGCAAAATGCATCTCTTCATGGTCTAAGTTTTTAAAAGCTCTTAGTAAACAATTCTATCCTTTAGGATACATGCAGCAAGATGTTATTGATTGGCAGCATCTGAGGCAAGGTAAAGGGCAGAGTGTTCAGGAGTTTACTCAGGAGTTCAGAAAGAAATAATTGGTGCTTGGTATTTCATTGGATACACGTGAAACTTAGTTAAAATACATCGGCAATTTACATTCATATTTGCAACATACTTTATTGATGTTTAATCCTGATGATTTTGATGAGGTGTGTGTTTAGGCCATACATATTGAATAAGGTGACAGACCATTCAAGTTTTCATCGTAGTCATCCAAAGAGTTGGAAACCAAAGATTCTAGTGACAGTAAGGGGAAGAACAATTTGAAGAGAAAGAAATCAATGATCATTCAGAAGGAAAGACCTACTTGTTCTCATTGCCAGAGAATCGGTCATGATGAATCAAAGTGTTGGAAACTTCATCTAGAACTTAAGCCCAAAAAGTTCCTTAAAGAGAAGGATGAAAAGAAGGCCATTGCAGCAGTCCAACAAGATCTAGGTTCAGATTCAGGTGATGAAAGGAGGATAACCGCCATGGTTACGATAGGTAAAACTTTTGGCACTGATTCAAGTTTGAAAACTATTTCATCTTCTTCAAACATAAATCCTTCACATGAGGATAAAAGAGTTGAATTGTTTAACATAAGGATTCTAAGCACACAAAGATAGATATAATGTTTGACAGTGGATCACAGGCGAATTTAAACTCTGAATATTTAGTTAAAAGTTTTGGTTTGGAAACAAGAATCATCCAAGACCTTACCCATTAGGATGGCTAAATAAATCAACTCAGATAAAAGTCACCAAACAATGTCAATTAAGATTTTCCATAACAGCTAATTACATTGATGAAGTGGAATTATATGTGGTCCCAGTAGACATATGTGGAGTTGTCTTAAGAAGTCCTTATCTTTATGATAGAGATGCAGTGTTTTACAGAAGAGAACATAAATTTGACCTAAAGAAATAAGGGGTTGAATTTATTATTAGGGCACATTAAGTCAAATCAAACTTGGATTTAATTGTTACAAATCAAGTTAAGCAATTAATAAGTTCAAGTAAATATGTACTCATGTTTATTAAGGAACAACATAAGGATGATTGTTCGGAATGTGAGATTCAATTTATAGATCAATTGGTCAAGGTGGTTAATTCTTTTCCAAGAAATCTTATTCATAAATAGGATAAGCAACATGAGATACATTTGATGTCCTATGAACATCTTCTTAAAAATAGAATGACTCTCAACTCATTCATTCAACTGAATTCTAGAAACTATCATCATCAACAGTGTATTGCAGGGAATGGTACATGTGAGTCTAATCAGAGACTTGTTTCAGATGGTATGTTTATTTTCAGTTGCAGGGATACAGGTTAATATAGGGGAAAGTCAATGTTCAATTTCTCTTGTATTGTGTCGCCATTTCATGTTTCAAACTGTTTGGAAACCTCTTTTCAAGTGGAGAGGAAACCTATTTGTTTTCATATGCAAGCCTTTTCTAAAGCAGTGTCAAAGTATCTAAGGGAAACCTATGCATCAGGGGAAAGTGCTAATCAATGGAAACATCATTTAATGAATAAGGACAAAGTGAATCAAACAAATCAACAATTAAATCAATACTTTCAGAATCAAACTAAGTTGTAGCAAATTTCACCTTACATTTGGATAGGTTCATTGCAGCAAGTTCACTTAGTAAACAGGAAGCAGGAAAGTATGTTTAATCAAGTAGCTGGTTTGATGTCAAGAGTGTCTTTGATTGTCTTTGTCTTTCCGCAAAATAAATTATTTATACATGTTGATGGTATTAAACAACATTCAATAGAGATTGTTTTCAAATATTGTGAATCACTAACTCATGATTCTTCGTGGAAAGAATTCAATTGCCATGTTGATAACAGGTTGTTTTCCCATCATCACAAGTTGTTCATACTGCAGATGGATGAAATAAGTCACCGACTCGGGATGTGCTATGGTCAACATCATTAGGGTCATCACTTGCCGGTGATTGATCGAATGTATTGGTACATTGTCATGTCAAGGTGGAAAGAAGGTGGAAAGAGAGGGAGTTCTACCCTCATCGATTGATTGTTTAGTCAAACTTTTGTGGTCCAAAAGCTTTCAAATGGAGAGGAATGATCCAGGAGGATTTCGTTGATTCAGTTGCACAGGTGTTCAAGTGTTGTCATTAGTGTTCAGTGTCATCGTTAATTTAGTTCAGCTTCGACAGTTCGACAGTATTGGTTATGGATCAGGTTGTTCAGGTAATGTTCATGGTTTTTCACGGCGTTCAGTTGAGAGGGTTTGTACCTGGATGTCGACTTGTGTTCATCGACAGTTCCACCAGGATTGGTCGATGATATGTGTTTTGTCGTACAACTTTTCAGATTTTGGGTTCGACATGGGTGTCGTCCATGGCATAGGTTCGTCATCAGGGTTGTCGTCACAAACGTAGCTGGTGTCGACGATGTGTGTGGTTTTATGTCACATTGTCGACAAGTTTGTCACTAGGCGACAAATGTCGCTAATGTTGCTTAGTGACGAAAGATTGTAAAAGGGTTGATAAAGTTTCATATACTAAACCCTAATCTACACCTAAGTCATAAACCTATGCTAAAATCCATGTATCAAACATGATATATCCTAAATCTATACATGAAGATGTACAAAAACCTAATCCTAAACACCAAAACTATGTTAAACCTATGCCTATTACATATAAAACCTAAGTCTAAGTTATAAAACTTAAACGTATCAACTCTCTGCTTATTCACAATACAAAAACATTACAAATAACATAAAACAGTCCTAAACCGTTGCAGCCTAACCGCACAGTCAGCCTGACCACAGTGGGGACATGTGAATGGAATCCATTAACGGTTGCATTGGCGGAGTTAGGCCTTAACCACGTAGGTATGGAAACCGTAGCAGCGGATATGTGAATGGAGATCAGGCCAGTGGTTAGCAGTTGACCAGTGAGCTTGGAGTTAGCCACCACTATAACCATAGCAGGATCACAGCGTGTGAACACCGCGCAGTCACCACGGTTAGACCACAGCGAAAAGGTTAGTGTAACCGTCAGGGTTAACTGTGATATGTGAACTCAAGGATTAAACAAAACCGCCAACCATCATCAAATCAGCGGAACTGTCGGAGCCTAAACCATGGGGGTTACCCACCTGAACACATGCACTGTCAGTGCCTCCACCCAGTTAGCTAACCGCTAATGGATTCGGGCTAATCCAAAGTCTATTTCGGGTTTTGCATTGAGTTTTGGTGCTAAACTAATTCGAAGGTCATGTCCACCTACCCTAAGTGTCACTTTGCAACAGGACCGAGCTTCAAACCTGACCAGAAGCAACCAAATGCATCTACAAACCAACCCAAGGTGGTTTTCATGAACCTGGAGGCCTTTAAAAGGCGAATTTCCCTTCATTGATCAGATGAGTGGTTTTCTGACTTTTGCTTGCAAATTCTGGAGGTCATAGGCAGTTTTGTTTTAAGTGTTACGGGAGCATTCAGAGTCAGAATTGGAAACTATAAGAAGCGTTGGAAAGATGGTTCAGACGACTATCTGATGAAAATGATCAAAAGTGCTCATGTGCACATTCATACTGATCGAATGCCTGTGTAATCAACACCTTATTCTCATTCCTAATAAAAACGACTACCCAACTTGAAAGTGTACCCGGAGACATAGTCCATCTGGAATGAACTCCATCATCAATTTTGACGTCTGGTATCGCTGTGTTTTTATTGTTTTCACTTCTGTTATGCATCGATTTTATGTTTAATCAGTTGTTGTAAAGTGTTCTTTTCAAGAAAGTTTTCCTCGATTTCTGCACTTTCATTTAACATTCAAATCATTAATGGTTAATCAATTCTATATCAGTTTTTAGTTCATGATTATTTCAGATCATTTATTGATTCCTACATTATCACTTTTTATGTGTGTGGATTAAATTACATAGCATATATTGAATAACAAAATTATATTTTATATGTGATGAGCTTATAATTGATTTGATTAACTATTTAATCAAATCAATTATTTTATTGATTTTAACAACATTAATTCGTGGGAATCTTTATTGTCATGAAACAACGTTATTTTTCTAGCACATATAACTTAATATACCTACGTAAAAGTAATTAGATTAGATTAGTTTTATTTTAAACAAATAATTACATTATTTTATCAATTATCATCACCATCCACTTCATCCCCATACACAATTAGTTGTCACGGGTAACTGGACCCAAAATACAAGTCGAAACCACTAGTTTCAATGGAAAAGAGTCTGATTTGGGGCTTTGACTAGGAGTTTTCCCAAATGTTGATGCAGTCAGTTTTTGCCATCAAAATTCTTAGCGATAGAATGAGGGACATCATACTTTGAATATAAAAATGTCACATATTAAATCAAGTAGCCATTCCAAGAGTCAATCTCTACCCCAACCCTCACCTTCAACTTCTAGATCCCCTTCTCATTCTCCACCTCCTAGATTGGAAGTTGCATAACCTTCTCATAAATCTCCTATCCCTATAAGAATATCTTCCAGTGAACCTTCAATAAATACTCCTCTTCCTACTTAACATGTGGAGCTTACTAAAATTTAATCCATTATTCATAAACTTGAAGAGTTTTCAATTTCTGAAGAGGAAGATGATATACCTGAACCTTCTGAAGGAAGTATCACATCATCTTTAAAATATTCTGGAGTTATTACCAGAGCACAAAGAAAAAATTAGGAACAAACCTTTTGAGTTCCCTTTACATGCTCAACATAGGAAAAGAACTATTACTGGCTCTAATTCAACTGCTACTAAGAATATAATATCATCTTCACCTCTTCTTAACCCTAATATCCCATCAATTTCATCGTAACCTATACCGTTTTATTGTTTACTGCCTTACTAACATGCTTTATCCTCTTTCACTCATACATCTACAACCTCACCAGTTTCTTCCACTATTTTTGTGTCCATCCAACCAATAGGTACTATCACTATTAGTAGTTCTACAGGGGCATTTCATATATTTTTATTTCAACTATCCCTTCATCAAGCACATCTCCTTCGGGGACTAGCTCTTCTCCCATTGGTCATATTATAAATCCCAGAATGGTAGACAGACCTTGGAATAACACATGAACTATAGTTGTGAACCCTCCTTTGTGTCCTCTTCCCAAACATCCAGAGAGATGGCTACCAAGATTCAATTCTAATGATGGTCTTCCAGTAGAGGGACATCCTCATAACTTTATGTTGGCCATCAATCTTAATGGTGTCTCTAAGGAATAACACATGAACTATAGCTGTGAACCCTCCTTTGTGTCCTCTTCCCAAACATCCAGAGAGATGGCTACCAAGATTCAATTCTAATGATGGTCTTCCAGTAGAGGGACATCCTCATAACTTTATGTTGGCCATCAATCATAATGGTATCTCTAAGGAGGATGTAATATGTAGCATTTTCCCTTATACGTTCGAAGGATCAGTTAGGTCTTGGTATTTCTCTCTACTTGCTAGATCAATAAATAATTGGGATACATTTGAAGAGCAATTTCTTAAGAAATATGGAGAAGATAAAATACTGGCTACATTAATCAATTATTTATCTAATCTCAAGGTTTCCCCTAATGAGAAAATTAAGGATTTTAACTCCATATTTAATAAACTTTTGAATAAGATTCAAACTAGATCTAGGCCAGGTGAAGAAGTTAAGGTTGATTGGTATTAATGCTATTCCTTCAAATATAGATATGTTTGTTGATATAGCACAAAAAACAACACTTAATGATAATGATAAAGAAGCCTTAGTTGTTGAAAAAATACTGCTAGCTTTAGAGAAGAAGGTTGCTGCTGAAGAAAGGAAACCTGCAAAGAAAGTAACATTCAAAGAGGAACCTAAGAAGAAAAATACGAAAGATCCTTATGACATGGAAGGTTTGAAAAATTTCTTAAAACAATGTCAAATGAAATGGTCAACTTAAAGAAACAAGTTTCTAGAAGTTCTTCCACAAAACTACCTTTTAGGCCTTTAAAAAAGGAATAAACAAACCTCATCCCCTACTCAGCCACCTTCACAAATATTAGTTGCTGATGATGAGGATGAGGAAGAAGAGGAAGAAGAAGCACAATCTGTTGAAGAAGAGACTGAAGAGGAAGAAGTAGCTGAAGCACATGGACTTTGGGATTTTATTTTACCTACTTTATATGAAGATGGATAAGAAGCCCTTCTTGTTACAACCCGAAGCCGAGGACCTACAGATGCATCCTCAAAAGGCCAGAAAGCTACAAGTGATTCTTCAGCTAAAAAAGGTACGTCTAAGAAAACCTCTGGTCAATCTACTGGTTCTTCATCTACTACACCTAAAGCATCTTCCTCAGCTTCACCTTCATCTAAAACTTTGATAGTATATGATAATATCGAGTATAACATTGTCGAAGACATGAAGAAAACTAAGGCTAATATTTCACTCTATGAAGTCAGTAAATTAAAAAAACAACAAAAAATATTATTAAATGCTTTGAATGTAGTTCCTACTTCTTCATTGCCTTCAACTGCTGTTACAACTAAGGCTCCTAAGAGTAAGGCTAAATCTAAGTCTCTTCCTTCATCTTCAGACAAGATTGATCCAACAGATGTTATACTCATTGGAGATAGGTCAAACTCACATACACCTCCTTTCCTCTTAACCTTTGAAATCTTTAATAAAAACATTCATAATTGTCTAGTTGATTCAAGACCTTCATTAAATATCATACCCTATTCAGCGTGCTTAAAACTAAATGTGAAGCCTCAAAAATATGCTACTTAAATAGTTTACCTAGATGGAACAAAGGTCAAAATTTTAGGATAAATGAATGAGGTTTTGATTAGATTGTCATCTAATCCGAAGGTTTTCCAAATAATTGAAATATTGGTTGTATACATTCCAAATTTTTTTGGTCTTATATTGAGTAGAGACTAGTCTAAAAAATTGAATAGTTATTTCGCTACAGATTGGTCTCATCTCTACCTACTATTATAACGAAAAACCAAATCATATTAGATTTGTCTGGGAGAAACATATGAAGTACATAGTGACTGATCTTGATGAGGAAAACGAACCTGTTACCTTCGTGAAAAATATTCTGGGTAAATACTCATCATAATCTTTCTTTGGTAATTTTCCTACCCAGATCCATCCTTCTCAATTTGTGTTTCCTAGATTGAAAATTTCTCACAAACAAATTCATCCATATGTATAAATATTTCGGTTTGGAGGTTTCTTTGGATGCGTTTTGAAGAGCTAAGAGTCGAAGATGAATCCACAATATGCATTTTGAATTGACCTTTCGAGTCATAATAAAGACCCATGATCAGGATAATAAGTTATTGAGAGCAGGAAAGGTAAAGAGTAAATAAATACAAAAGGAAGCAAGAGAAATGTAAAGAAGAAAGAAGATGAATTGTGTAATAATAAGAATAAGAAATAAAAATAAAAATAAGAATAAAATATTAAAAATAAAATAAAAATAAAGAGAATAATCATAACTAAGACAACGAAATAAGAAGAAAATAAAAATATGAGGCAGAAATAAAGAGGAGAAAGCATGATATAAATAAAGAGGAGAAAGTGGGATAAAGAAAAGAAAAATAAAATAAAAAATGAATAGAATAACAAGGGAAGGAGAAATTAAACAAGAGAAAGAAATAAAGAAAATAAATAAATGAAAGAAATAATAAAACAATAAATAGAGTAGATTAAAATAAATCAAATTACAACAAAACAAGCATAATAAAAAAGAAAACCAATAAAAAAAACAAAACAAAAGAAAATTAAAAGAAGAGGATAAAAACATAAAAGGATAAATGAGAAGAATAGATAAAACATAGAAAAGTAACAAAACAATAAGATAAGATCAAATAAAATAAAAATAAAATAACAAAATAAATTTAAGAAGAATAAGAGAGAAATATGAAACAAATAGAATAAAGAAGAATATGAAATAACTAAAATAAAGGAGAAGGAGGGGGGATACATAAGAAATAAAATATAGGAAATAGGGGAAGGGAGGGGGAATAAAAGGATATAGGAAGGGAGAGAAGGGGAGAAGAGAAGAAAGAGTAAAGGAGGGAATTGAGGAAAAGAGGGAGGGGCAGAAGAGGAAGGAGGTGAGGGGGAAGGAGGTGAGAGGAGGGGTAGAGGTAACCAACTTCTACTAACTTCAATTCCTCTATCTTTATTGATATTATTGGGATTCTTGATAATTTAAAGAGCTTCCTTGTGTTTGCGCTTAAAATAATGAGCCTCTTTTTTGATGATCTTAGTATCTTCAAGGAATAAGTAATGTCTAGTTTTAGATGAGTGCTTAGCAAGGGTAGAGGAGCGTGTTATTTCCTTCTTAATATAGTCCCCATGTTCCATCAATATTATCTTGAATGATTGACCTATTTCTTGAATGTAGCATAATCCACAAGAACAATTAATCTTGTAGACACCTTTGAACTGCAATGAGTCAACACTATCTTTCACTGATATCATTTTTTGGTGGATGGTTTCAAGGGGTTTGAATGATGTTGCAATTCCATTCTTTTTAAGGACTTTGGTGATCTTGTTAGTGGTACCACATATGTATGGGAGAAATGCTTTCCCATTAAGGGTGGGGGAATTAAGGGAGGGGAAATTAAGGGAAGGGGGATTAAGGGAAGGGGAGTTCCTTCTGGCTCTTTTGATGGCTCTACAAATGTCGTGATAACAATTTCTTAACCCACAAAAAACCTTAATAAGGTGGTAAATTTCTTGTTGAATATGATCCTTGTTAGACAATATTAGTGCCATAGTGATAAGTGTGTTGAGGATTCCCATCTTTTGAGCAGGATGATGGTGAGACTTAGCGTGGAGAAAGCTATCAATGTGAATCTTCTTTTTAAATATTTGATGTCTAATGCTTCCATCTTATTTTTTAGTGAGAAGAACATCTAAGAAGGGAATGGAATGGTTGCTTTCAAGTTCCATAGTGAATTTAATGTCATTAGAAATTCCATTAAGATGATCCAAAAATTTTTTAAGTTCAAATTTTCCATGGGGCCAATTTACATTAGTGTCATCCACATATCTCTTCCATTGTTTTGGTTTCAAAGGGTAGGTGTTGATGGCCTTCTTTTCGAACATTTCCATGAAAAAATTGGCAACAATAAGTGATACTAGAGAGTATTATCTAGAGTAGATAATACTATAGATAATTTATTTTGGACTCTTTATTTCGATCTATCAAAGTCTAATGTTAGTGTAGGAGACGATTTTATTTTACTCAATCCAAAGAACGAAAAAGCCATGATTACTTGCAGACTAGAGTTTGAATGCACAAGCAATGTGGAAGAATATGAAGCACTCATTCAAGGAATGTAGAAAGAAATTAGTCTTGATTTCAAGTTCTTGAAAGTATTTGGAGACTCAAAGTCAGTAATAAAACAAGTATGTAATAACATACACTCTCTCTAATCACCTTAAAAATTATCAAGCCTTAGTTGAGGACTTAGCTTCTGAGTAGGTGTATGAAGCTAAGTCTTTCAAGGCTTATGCAAATTGGTTGCTAGCTCAAACGATTCTTCATTAGAAGACACACTAGGTGAACCAAAAGAAGTACAATAGGTATGCCTGATTAATTTAGATTCTTAATATGTAGAACTCATTTTTATCTAACACCTGGTTATGGACTTGTTGAATTAGAACTTGTTGATGGTGCTAGATACCACCAACATACAAGGGATCTCCCCTGTATAAGGTACCAACTAGACCTCACATTGTTTGGTGTATGAGTCCCATCCGGAATATGGTGCGACTCTCGTTAGTGTGCCTTGTGAATGTTCAATTGCAGATGTATCATGGTTATTTTACTATGGAGGGAGAAAGTAAGGTGAGCCTCAAAGAAAGAAGTAATAGTACTACCCTAATGGAGATGCACGTAAATGAGAAAGACTCGTCTAACATCAAGTGAAACAATTCACAAGGATGTGACGATCATTATAAAATTACAACACATTTCCAACAAGAAGCACCAAAGTCGTTGAAATAGTTCAATTAACCCAGTATAAATGAAAGAAAGCATGGATCATAAACATTCAAAGAATAGCCTTAGAAATATTCACAATCCATGTGTGAAAATGTGATGGCCTGGAAAGCTTCGATATTAAGAAAAACTCCCAAGATACATAAACATAATGAACATAACTAGCTTCAATAGTGAAGCATTAGAGCCACTACTTTCTCCCCAAAAGTACTAAATCTGTCTCTCTAATGCCTTGTGGGAGAAGCGAAGGTTAAAAGTCCATTACATGAGAAATGAGGATCTATTTATAACTTAAGGAATGTGTTAGGCCCCTATACTACTAGTGTAACTCCTTATTGTTATTAGTACAACCCACTTATTATATTGATGTGCCCATGTAGTGCCCATATTGTTACTATTGTGCCACATAGAAGCCCACTATTGTTATTATTGTGCCCTTACATTATTATTGTTATGTCGGCTCTGATTATGTTATGACCCCTTAGACTCCTATATATAGAAATGAGGTCTTTTCATTTGTATCATCAAAGAATTGTTCATTTATGTAATGTAAAAGAGGTTTCCCCCTCGAAGAGGCTAAATTCTAACGCGTTGATCTATCTTTTCTAGAGCTGGTTCCATAACATTTGGTATCAGAGCTTTGGATTCTAGGGTTTCGCTGCTCCAAACAGGTCATTGTGGAATTTTCGCTATAATTTTTTTTCTGTGACGTTTCAGAAGTTTAAAAAAAAACCCATTTGAGAAGAAATCATGCTGAACTGCGGGTCCAAATTTTAGAGCTTTTCGCTCTATATTTGCAGAGATATGATCTGAGGAAGTTGTTCTTTTTGCAGACTCCTGAATTACATTCCAAACAGGTGACCTAGGGAAAATCGTCATAACTTTAGCTCTAAGGATCAGATTGAAATTTCGTAAGAAGGTACAGAAAGAGAACGAACTGTAGTTTCTTTTATGTATTTTTTAGATCCAAAGGTTGAAAAAGTGACTCGTGGCACGTCGTACAAGTTCGCTCTACTGAACTAGTCTATAATCAAGTCACTGTGGGAGATTTCGCATAACTCTTCCTTGGAGAATCCAATTTGGGTTAGACTTGTGGCATTGGAAAGAGCACACAGAGGGCTACTACAAGTTGCAATTTCAGAACTTAAAGATCTAAAAGTATAGAGTTTCAGCTGTTTCAAGATCGAGCTCCTAAAATCAAGAAAAAGCAAGATGAGGAAGTTTGATGGCAAGGATCCGGTAAATTGGATACTTCAGATGGAGAAATATTTTGACCTACATGGTGTACCACTGTTACAAAAGGTATGTATTTCATCTTCATATTTAGAACCGGATCAATTTTTATGGTATGAAGGGCTTTGTTCTCGTAAAAAACTTGTTACGTGGTCAATTTTCACGGAGGAAATGATAGCACATTATGAGGATACAAAGAGCAACACCTTCTTTAGAGAAACACCACAACAATTGGAAAGAGTAAAAGGGCTTTGTGACATAGTGGAAAGAAAAATTATGGAAACCAAGAAGCATACCCCTCACAACTATAAAGGTGGAAGTGTTGTTTCTCCTAGCCTTCCACAACCTACAAGGGTTACACCACAACAATTGGAAGAAAAGAGAGAAAAAGGGCTTTGTTACAATTGTGATAGCAAATGCACTAAAGGTCATAAGTGTGCTGAGAGGAAATTATTTTACATAGAATATGAAGAGGAGGAAGAAAAGGATCAAGAAACATCAAAAGAAGAAGATATACGCCAGGACCCCACCCCAAAGAAAGAAGAAATGAATCAGACCATATCTTGTAAGGCATTGGCAAGAATTACCAATCCTCAAACTCTCAAGATAGAAGGACATATCAAGAAGAAAAAGGTGCAAGAAGTGAAATATCACATTGAGAAAGAAGAAATGAACCCAACCATATCTTGTAATTCATTGGTCAAAATTACCACTCCTCAAACTATCAAGATAGAAGGACATATCAAGAAGAAAAAGGTGAAAGAAGTGAAAGATAACATCGAGAAAGAAGAAATGAATCCAAACATATCTTGTAATTCATTGGTTGAAATTACCACTCCTCAAACTATCAAGATAGAAGGACATATCAAGAAGAAAAATGTTCAAGAAGTGAAAGATCACATCGAGCATCAAGAAATGAATTCGACCATATCTTGTAAAGGATTGGAAGAAATTACCACTCCTCAAAATCTAGAGATAGAAGGATATATCAAGAAGAAAAAGGTTCAAGTAGAGAAAGATCACATCGAGCATCAACAACAAGTTCTCCAACTTTTAAAGGATAACGCCACTTCAGTGCAAAATCAAACGAAACAACAGGTAGATCAACATCGTAGTGAAAAATGTTTTGATGTAGGTGATAGGGTATTTTTACTACTACATCTCAAGCAAGCTATTTATGAGAATGAAATGTTGGCAATACTACATGCTCTTAAAAAATGGGGACCTTACCGAATGGGAAGACTCTTCAAGGATGAGGATGTGGAAGCATTGTTTTGTGCTATTTCTATTATCCAACCAGATTGGATAAACGAAGCAAGGGATGAATGAAAGAAGGACGAAGAAGTATGGCCATTTATTCAAAAGTTGCAAAAGATCCCAATTCAAACACTATTGCCAGAAATCGAAGAAGAAGGAAAAATCAAATTGGAACTTGGAGCAGTCATATAAACAAGAACCTGACAGCTACGAAATCGATCAATTTCAAAGTATCTCATCAAGTGGAAGAACTTACCCGCTGAAGATTCCACATGGGAGGACAAGAATTTTATATAGAAGCATCAAGAATTACTCAAGTGTTGAGGACAACGCTTTTTGAAGGAGAGGGGCATGTTAGGCCCCTATACTACTAGTGTAACCCCTTATTGTTATTAGTACAACCCACTTATTATATTGATGTACCCATTTAGTGCCCATATTGTTACTATTGTGCCACATAGAAGCCCACTATTGTTATTATTGTGACCTTACATTATTATTGTTATGTCGGCTCTGATTATGTTATGACCCCTTAGACTCCTATATATAGAAAGGAGGTCTTTTCATCAAAGAATTGTTCATTTATGTAATGTAAAGGAGGTTGCCCCCTCGAAGAGGCTGAATTCTAAGTCGTTGATCTATCTTTTCTATCTTTTCTAGAGCTGGTTTTATAACAGAATGACCTTTCACATCCTCATGACTTTTGAATTTCCAAATTCTAGTGACCCTTGGACTTCTACAAACTTTGGAATTCCACATGAATTTTGGTATTACATGTCTTTTGGAGTTCCATGATTCTTTAGTTCATATATGACTCTTGGACTTCCACTTATCTTCCTTTACAATGATTACCAAAATGCATCATGACTTCCACGTCATCATGTGATGAAACTTAATATGTAATTATCTTTGACGATTGGGACTAATGACATGGAATTTCTTTAGTGGTGACATGGCTACCACTTTGTCTTTTTTTTTAAGTAACTTTGATCGTGGATGTCTCTAATGATGGGGTGTGAAATTGGGGTACACCAATTTCACCTCTAGTTACACTAATTGGATCTTGAGGCTTGTGGGTTATGGCCCACTTCTCTTTCATTAACATTCATTTGCACTTAGGCCTCAAAAACTGGTACCACACAACTATCAGAATGCATAGAACTGCATGGAAAACCCGCAGTCGAAAGCATGGCTGGTCTTTAAAAAAATTACGCCTTCATCTATAAATTCATCGGGTCCGCTCGAACTATTAAACTATGCGCACATTCGAGCATGATCGCTGTTCAATCAGTCAACCGACAGACGGTCTTGATCGCCGAAACTCAACGAGGATTTAACCCCACTGTATAAAACCCCATCGGGTCTGAAATCCGAATTAACCTCCATGCTTGTTCGTACTCGATATCCATCCGATTAGTCTTTTAATGGACGATCCAATCATCTCTGGATTTCAACTGGATTTCATAATGTCATCAGGTCCATCTTTGAGAATACTGCCTATGGTTTTGAGGCCGCCTGATAATCCTCTTACCACCCTATGAAAACCACCTTTCCATATTGACTAACACCTATGCAAGTTTTCATGCGATGACTGTGGATTTTTTTCCATCGGACGGTTCTGATGGTTCCTTCAGGTTCCTCTATACTTTGATAGTATCCATTGATTTGGCCAATCTGATGGTTCCGATTAAAACGAATTCCTTGTTCGCTTTCACTCATGATGGAACTTGCATTACACACACAATTAACTTTCCATACAACAACTCACTCTGATATCGAATTATCACTGGATTGCCATCGATCCTCGTAGTGATTGATGGTCGATCAACAATCTGACAATACTGAAACATTCAATTATCTATAAAATACACACAATGTACAAGTTCAACAATGAAACACACTTTATATTATACACAGTATGATTACAGGCTAAGGTGTGTCAGCCTTAGAAACAAGCTTCCTTCTTGACTACATTTTGACCACTCTGGTTTACACAAATTCTATTTGTCACTCTCTATCTCCCTCTGTTTATGCAGGTTCATATATATATATATAAGAAACGTTGGATCGGAATAGTGGAAGGATCCGATCAAATCCACTCCTTGATTTCCTCTCACAAATATCTCAACAAGCCTTAAATCTCTCTACAACTCGCTATATGGATACATATGAATACATGGAAGATTACATTAATATTTAATTAAGTCCATCAAATTACTCTGTTTTAACAGATTTGTCCCTTGTGTTGCTCCAGTGGTCCACGTCCTCCTCTTCTCTGCTCAAAATTTGCAATTTTGATTAAGGGGTCAGATGCCCCTGCATCAGACTCCCGAGGCACAAAAATTTATGACCTCCTGGTCATATGCTTCTCCTTATCCCTTAGCAATTCTACCCACTTCTCAGTGGAACTGCCTTCATGATCTTCTGTGAGTTGCATCCAACCTCTGCAGTAACAGTCTTCTTTGTTACATGATACCTCACCAAGCTTATCCTTTGAGCTTAGTCTTTTGGCATCCTGTAGAGCATTCCTCACTCTAGGTTTGCTGTAATCTTCTCACCTTCGGCTATCGTTCTCTGCATGACAGTAAGACCATAACTCTCTAGCTTTATCAATTGTACCTCTTTTCCCTTATTCCTTCTCGCAGGAAACCTCTTTCCCTGCTCTGATACCAAATGATGGGGTGCGAAATTGGGGTACGCCAATTTCGCCTCTAGTTACACTAATTTGACCCTGAGGCCTGTGGGTTATGGCCCACTCCTCTTTCATTAGCGTTCATTTGCGCTTAGTCCCCAAAAACTGGGACCACACAACTATCAAAATGCATAGAACCGCATGGAAAACCCACAGTCGAAAGCATGGCCGGACTTCAAAAACATTACGCTCGCATCTATAAATTCATCGGGTCTGCTCGAACTGTTAAACCATGCGCATATTCGAGCGTGATATTCATTCGATTAGTGAACCAACGGACGATCCTGATCGCCAGAATTCAACGAGGATTTAACCCCGCTGTATAAAACCCCATCGGGTCCAAAATCCAAATTAACCTCCATGCTTGTTCGTACCCGATATCTGTCCAATCAGTCTTTTAATGGACGGTTCGATCACCTCCGGACTTCAACTAGATTTTGATATGGTTCATAACGTCATCAGGTACGTCTTTGAGAATACCGCCTATGGTTTTGAGGTCGCCCGATAATCCTCTTACCACCCTATGAAAACTGCCTTTCCATATTGACTAACACCTACACAAGTTTGCACGCGATAACCATGGATTCTTTTCCATCAAATGGTTCTGATGGTTCCTTCAGGTTCCTTTGTACTTTGATAGTATCCATCGATTTTGCTGATCTGACGGTTCTAATTAAAACGGATTCCTCGTTCGCTTTTGCTCATGATGGAACTCACATTACACACACAATTAACTTGCCATACAACAACTCTCTCTAATATCGAATTATCACTAGATCGCCATCGATCCTCATAGTGATCGATGGTTGATCAACAATCTGGCAATAATGAAACATTCAATTATCTATATATAAAAAAAATCGTACAAATTAAACAATGAAACACACTTTATACTATACACAGTATGATTACAAGCTAAGGTGTTTTAGGTTTAGAAACAAGCTTCCTTCTTGACTACATTTTGACCACTCTGGTTTACAAAAATTCTATTTGTCACTCTCTATCTCCCTCTGTCTATGCAGGTTCATATATATATAAGAAATATTGGATTGGATCACTGGAAGGATCTGATCAAATCCACTCCTTGATTTCCTCTCACAAATATCTCAACAAGCCTTAAATCTCTCTACAACTCGCTATATGGATATATATGAATACATGGCAGATTACATTAATATTTAATTAAGTCCATCAAATTACTTTGTTTTAACAGATTTGTCCCTTGTGTTGCTCTGATGGTCCACGTCCTCCTCTTCTCCGCTGAAAATTTGCAATTTTGATTAAGGGGATCAGATGCGCCTGCATCATCCACCCTCCAAAGGGTCTTTGATCGAATGGAGTTTCTGTTAATTTTTCATAAGGATACATTATTCTTTGCTTTGATAATTTCGTTTCATCATTAATACATTAAGTTCACCTTATATCATCATTAAATTATTCATATCTACACCATTATACATCATCATATGCAATTATATATAAATAAAAAAAGCATCACCATCATCAATGCAATGGAACATAAAAGGAATAAGAGAAGAAAAACTTGCACACACATAGAGAGACCACAATTGGTCCGAGATCAGGGAAAAATCCACTACAGGGAAAAACCTTGCAAATATTCTTCTTCTTAGATTGTCATCAAATGATTCATAAAAGAGAGTACAATGATCCATAACTTTATATATGCAACAAAACAACTATGATATCCATGGAGTAGATCTAATCATGCTTGAAAACAAAACCCTGATTCAAATGACTGTAATATGTTGTCATTGATTGTAGATGATTGCTAGATACTGCTATCACTGTGCCGAACACCGCTCAACAGTAAGTGGAATCTTTGGAATATTGAAATATCATCTTTGAGTCTCAGACACAGGGAGGAGGAGTTGTTGGAGCTTCTATAACAAACCTAGACACTCTCTGTGAACTGTATGCTAGCATCTATGGCAACCTGGATGCTCCCAGACCATTCTATGCATGTATCTAGAGACTAACTCACCAAATGTGCTCAAAAACCCTTGGACACTCTCTTATAGTTACTTTGCATGTGTCCAGGACCTCCTGGATGCTATCAAGACCACTTTGTGCAAGCATCTGAGATCCGCCACCTCCAGATATGCCTCTGGAACCCTGGATGCTCTCATAAGCTTCTGTGCCAACGTTTATGGGTCTCTGAATGCTCTCATAGGCTTGTATGCTAGCATACAGGGACTAAAATTCCTAGTTTTGTGCCAGCATCCAGGGCTAGAAATCCCTAGATCATTGTGAGCTTTGACCTTGAGATTGCAGACCCCTATGTGAACTTTCCTCCGACATACCTATGCGAATGAATACAATAAGAGAATAGAATATGGCTTGATCAAATGTGTTTAAATGAGCTTGAGGTATCTTCTATTTATAGTCTTTCATGAGGGTCCACTTGGGGTTAAGAAGTTACCCATGTGGTTAGGGCCAACCCATTCCATAATATATGTATGAATAAAATAATTCATAACTCAACTTTTTCTTAACCAAACTGGGTGATATTTAGGTCAATTTTAGTCCTCTAGAAAATAGAAATATAATGAAATCATTATCTCGGTAATTTGAGATTTCCAATGTGGAATTTGACCGCAGTTGAAAAAATTAACACTCCCTCTCAACTAGGGTAAATTCCACCAACTAATATCTATCCATAAATCAATATGTCATTTTGAAATATTGAAGTGTCTTCACGCATCATCACAAATCATTTTTGTCATGTATTCATCATGCCATGTCCATCTCAAGTGTCTTGTAATCACAAATCATTGTACATATTGATCTATCCTTCTCTTATTCCTACTTATCTCTTTATTGTTCCTACTCATATGCTGAAGATTCTTGAATCTAGAAGAAGAAGGATTTGTTACCAGAGGGGAGCTTAAGATACCACCCTCTATCCATCAGGCTACTACCTGGAATCTCTGCCAATGGGCTGCTACCCAGAATATCATCATCGATCGTAATTGGAAGGTATATCATCAAGGAGCACATCTCAACCTGGAACCTCATGGGTGAGCTATACATCTTCAACCCCATATGGAGAAATAGTATATCCAAATGCACAGGGGAGAAAATCCTTGACCCTAGAATCTCATTGGGGAGCTTATCCTCAACCCAATCCTATTTCCTACCAATCTTCCCAACAATGACTCTCAGTAGTCATGTGGTAGAACACCTACATCATAATCTCCTTGGGTTGTACACCCCCAAGTACACTCTCAACTCGTTGGCCAAAAGAGGAGCGGTAGTCCCAACAAGCCCTGCTTGTGGGTGTGATGCCAACTGGGGTATACTCTACAAAGACCAAACACGGGAGTAGCACCCTCAACCCTATGGGTAACAGATAGGGGTAACACCCTATTGTCCAGATTTTTTTCAACCCTAAGAGCCCTTCTCCCTCAATTCCTCACCCTGAGAGCTCAAATAGGGGGGAGGATTTGGCTCAGTGTCCTCGATCGACGCTACTCTCATCATACTCATATATGGTATCAACTTGTCTCAATAGAATTTGTTTCCTGTTCATACAAAACATCAAATCAAATATCATGTCAAATCATATATAATCATATAAATCACAAAAGGATATCATAATCATCCTCCCTCTCAAGGGGGTTCCAACCATAAGCCTAATCATGTTTTGAACAACTACATTGTCTCAATATATGCGAGTATCTCGGCCCCAACTATAAATATGGGACTTTCTGCTAATCGGATCTCAATATATCCATGTCATATCCAGATCATGCTCAAATAACTCTATAAGGAGCTTCTTCATTTCGTCTCATAGCTAGCCATGCTAGCAACATTGTACTCACCTCAATCGTACTATGGACCTCTCATTCAAGATATCATGGTAGATCTCATACTAAAGAAACATTCAAATGTGCTTAAAAATAATCTCTATTAACAACAATGCATCCATGTAGTCACATATCATAGGAGAAATATCTCATTCTAAAACATAGAACACCTCATGCAAATATTTGAAAGCATGCTCGGTGGCAACCCTATGTGAATAAAGTAACTCAATCATGAATTTATTCGGGTTCTATGCACATCATATATATACAGATGGATATTCAAAACAGAACATCAATGCTTCAAACAACTATCAGATGCCATGTCAGGTTAAACAACATATTTGAACTTCAAATTGGAGTATCCAAGGATTTACATTTTCATTATTCAAAAACATTATCCAATAGCTTTTCAATATGGAATTTCTTTCCCAAATTCTAGAAATCAATTCATAATGCCATGATACATCATTTCTGGATTTAGAAGCCATCTCCCTCTGATTTATATCATCAAAGGCTCGTCACCTATCACAAGTGGATAATCAGGATATAAAACCAAAGCCATAATCAATATCAAATCCATACCTTGGAGTTCATCATCCCGACTAAGGACTTCATTTGATAACTGACAAATATAGACATATATGGGTTGCAATGCTCTAAGCATAATGCCTTGCTGAGCCAACATAATCAACCTTACATAAATCAATGTTGTACTAGCACAACAACAAAGTCAACTCATCAGAGTTTAGAAGCTAGATCATGACCAATATCAAAGTCATCAATATCATAGTATCAATTCTTTCAACTAGGAGACAAGTGGAGCTCTTATCAAATCATGACTTCATTATGCCAATAAGTTTTCATCAACCATGCATTATCAATCTGAACTTGATCAAGTCATTATCATAATCATAATACAAGTCATTTCTGTCACTAGGTGCAAATGTATACACCAAGGATGAGTCATGTAGGTTCCATTTTCGTGCTGAATCACAACTAACATTACCCAAACCATCGTGCTAGGAACAAGGAGGCCAATACAAAATCAATTTTTTTCTTCAAATATTCACATAAGTCATTATGCCCACATAGCATTAGATCATTAGACATCAGGCCAAGTCCAAATTTTCTATCATAGAGAGATCTATAGTCAAAGTATATCTCAATCATCAATTCAAAGTTATTGTCAAACATTGTTCATATATACCAGTAAGCCAAATCATGCCAATGTCTTGTAGCATAAACATAGTGACATATCTATATGTACGTCTTGGTCACCTGGAAACAAAATTTTGATCTGCGTGTTCATGTTATGGAAAACATTCAATCTTTTCCTTCTTGCAGATCTAATTATCTACAACACATCTGTGGAGTTGACATATTCCAGGTGGCCAAGCAGTTTCATGCACATTACTTTATTATTTGATCAACAGTGTAACCCAACAACTTCCGGAATCAGATTACATAGGCATAATATGTCAGAAATATATTGATTTAGAATTCAGACAGCTTTAGATGATAGTCAAATGTAGTCAAATCTTTGGACGCTCCCTTCAGGTTAGCATGGGAGTGTCTTTAGCTACGTGGATGCTCTCTATGCCTTAACATGCATGCGTCCAGGGATGAGATGTCCCATATATGCGACTGCGTCTAGAGAAGAAACCATAATTTTTGTACAAGCTTCAGATCTGAGACTCTACTATAGATAAATACTGCCAAATGCACATAAATCACACTTCAACAACAAAAAATGAAAATAATAGTATGAGTAAGAGTCTTGAGAAGAGATTCTCCCTCTGATTGGGGATCTACATCATTCATCTTCATTCATATCATCAGCCTATCTCTACTAGAGTCAAGCAACAACATATATTGTTAGATCATAAAAACATAGCTATAATGGCTATCAACATTCTGACATCAATTTTCATCAAAGGTTTAGACTCAAAGAAATAGATAGATGCAACATCATATCTCAAATATTATGAACACAATAGCACTTTCTATCAAGTCACTCCATCAAGTTAGGACATTTAGTTTAACCATATTTCGTCAAGACATGACCATAGTTAGTAAGAGATCTACTTATCAATCTTACACTTATACCTCTCACATCAAGGTTACCATGCTCTTCATGACCAATGAGATGAAATTAGGTCATTCAATAAAGATTTATCAAAACAACAAGAGTGTCAATCACTCTTTCCATATTCTTTCATCATGCTTATCACAAGCATTACCAATAGACTCATGTCTATGAGTCAATGAACTATCCTTCTATATGAAATCAATCATGAAAAGTATCAAGAGTATCATTTACTAGAGTCAAGGTGCTAGCCTTCTTTATAGGATCAAGATGTCCAACATATAGATCATAGATGTTACTCAAACATAAAGTGTATCAATGTATCAACATTAGATAGCCTCACAGAATTCAAGAAGATCAAAATGTTCAATGCTAAGTGAATAATTTCATCATAGGAAACATATATCCAAGTCACTTTCATATGCATGTATGAGACATTGAAGAAAGATACATTCTCATCATACCTTAGGGATTACCGAGCCAATAGCTAAAACATACCATGCATACTTTGTGGTATTACATATGCACCTTTTCATTAGACATAGGTTTCTTGAAGCACTTTGTCATATTTTCATCAAGTACCTCTTTATCTCTTTTCAAATATGCGTCTCAAAATGATCCTCTAGAAGGATCTACTCATCACATCTCATCAAGGAGGTTAGAAACATCCATACACTCAAATGAATATGCAGGAAGTACAAGCAATAAAAATAATAATCAGATCTATAAGAAGCATAATAAGTCAAGAAATACTTATCTTCAATGAGAGGTGATCCTCTCCCTCTTCAACCAATCTTCAAGAGCCATCAACATCCATGGCCTATATACCAATGTTGCCTTCATGTATCCAACCAAGTCTATTAGGGATTATCCCATCTAAGGCTTCATCAAATCTCCCACAAGTGCTTGAGCATCTTCACATTAACCAAATAGGTTCCACATCTCATATAGTTTCCATAAACCATAGTTTTCTCTCCAACCCTAATCTCATATAATACATGAAACCCTAATAACCAAGTTACCTAGGGTTTTATTCAAACCCTATAATTATTTTAGGTCTTGACCATCCTCTTCTTTCTTCAATCAATGGTGTCATCATCGGGGTGATCTCCATGGATTTTATTCAGTCCAACTTTGACACCATGCTAATTTTTCATAGGGATACATTGTTCTTTGCTTTGATAATTTCATTTCATCATTAATACATTAATTTAACCCCATATAATAATTAAATTATTCATATCTACAACATTATACATCAACATATGCAATTATATGGAAATATCATCATCATCATCGTCATCAATGCAACAAAACACAAAAGGAACAAGAGAAGAAAAGCATGCACACGCACAGAGACACCAGGATTAGTCCAAGACCAAGGAAAAACCCACTATGGGAAAAGCCCTCACAAATATTCTTCTTCTTAGATCATCATCAAATGATTCAACAAAAGATAGTACAATGATCCATAACCTTATCTATGCAAAAAAACAACTATGATATCCGTGGAAGATATCTAATCATGCTTGAAAATAAAACCCTGATTCTAATGACTGTAATATGTTATCAATGATTGTAGACGACTGTTGGATACTTCTATCACTGTGCCAAACACTTCTAAACACTGAGCGTAAACTTCAACATACAAAAATATCATATTTGAGTCTCAGACGTAGGGAGGAGGAGTTGTGCGAGTGTCTATAATAGACCTGGACACTCTCTGTGAACTATATGCCAACGTCTATGGAAGCCTAGACACTCCCAGACAATTCTATGCATGTGTTCAGAGACAAAATTACAATATGTGCTCAAAAACACTTGGACACTCTCTTATAGTTACTGTGCATGCGTCTAGGACCTCTCGGATGCTCTCAGGATCACTTTGTGTGAGCGTCCAGGGACTGACACCTCCATATCTGCCTATGGAACCCTGGACTCTCTCATAAGATTCTGTGCCAATGTATATGGGTCTCTGGAAACACTCATAGGATTATGTGCTAGTGTATAGGTAATAAAATGCCCAATTTTGTGCTAGCTTCTAAGGCTAGAAAGCCCTAAATCAATGTGAGTTTCAACCTTGAGATTGCAGACCCTTGTGCAAACTTTCCTCCGAAAAAACTATGAGAACCAAGATAATAAGAGAAGATAAGATGTCATGATAGAATGTCTCTAAATGAGCTTGACGTCTCTTATATTTATAGGCTTTCATGAGAGTCCACTTGGGGTTAAGAAGTTACCCATGTGGTTAGGGCCGACCCATTCCATAATACATGTATGAATAAAATAATTCATAACTCAACTTTTGCTTAACCAAATTGGGTGATATTTAGGTCGATTTTGATCCTCTAAAAGAGAGTAATCTAATGCAATCATTATATAGATCATTGGAGCTTTCCAAGTTGGAATTTGAACGCAGTTTAAAAAATTAACAGTTTCTAGGTGCTTTGATCATTAAGATTCAAGCATGTTCTTCATTCTTTCCATGCTTCCTTCGTTTAATTTCTTTACTTCATCTTCCTCATGTGTTCTTGCCATGATCTTTTTGGCATACCTGTATCTTCACTCACTCATGACAAACAAATATCAACATGAAAACCTCTATTCTACTATGTTTTGTGGATATTTTCTGTTTTTTCCTTTTCAATGCACTTAAAAGGGGAAAAAGGAAGCTTCAGGGCACATGGGCACACGTTAAAAGGATAAAGGGATGAAGAGGGGAGGATTTTAGGCTTTGGAATGCACTCATGTGAGCAAAAGAGGAAGACAATCAAGGTAGGGCATGGGTCGCAAGTTTGAAGGACGAAGCGGAATGTGTGTGGATTCACAAGTGATCTATGCACTCAAGGGAGAGATGGAGGGAACAAGGCACACTCTTGAAGGCTGAAGGGTGAAGGCTTCATGCCTTTGGGGTGCACTCATGTGCTCAAGAGGCCTAAGAGGGCACATGCCTTACTCTTGAAGGTTGAAGGATGATGTTTCAGGCCTTTGAAGTGTGCTCATGTACTCAAAGGGTTTGGAGGGTGCATGGTGCAATGAGGAAGGCTAAAGGGTGGAAATTAAGGCCTTTAAGGTGCACCTATGTGCTCAAAGAGGGTGCACTTCTTTGAACTGAAGGAGTGCACTCAAGGAAGAATTGGTCTCTAGGAGGGCGCAACTCGGAGTGAGGAAGGGGAAATAGGCTTAAGGAGTGTGCTTTGCACACTTGGAGGGTGAATGGCACACTTCATAACAATGAATGATTTCCCATCAAGGCTTTCGAGTGTGCTCATGCACTCTTGGCCTCAATTGGTTTGTTTCGAAACCAATTTTTTTCTAAGTTTGAGACATAGGGCGAGGGGTGAAAAAAATGAGTTTAAATATAAACCATGCGTGACACATACCAACTGAACGAGACAACTTAGAAAAACTAAAAAATAACGAATACATATCAAAACACCACTCTCTACATATTCCCGAAGTATAATGTGTGAAGTGTGTGCGATTGTGACCCAAAAGTGTCATTTTATGACAATAAAGATGCTACGTCCATGAAATACACTTAAAGATGTTCTAATCAATGCAATGACACAATATTATTTAAGGACACTTGAAACACATAGAATAACATGAAACTATATTTGATGATCAAAGCGACAGTAGGTATGACCATGATCGTAGGCTTCAAAATTCGAATGTAGTGAAATTTTGGAGGACGTTGTAGCAACAACAACACTTGGAAACACACTGGGAAGACTTCTGCTTCTCTGTTCGGGAATAACTTTTGGCTAAGGGTTAAACCTTTAGAAATTACTGATTACCTTGATTTCCCCTTTCGACTTGGTTATATATATATCATCTCACTTTTCTCTACTTGGTTGAACACATACAAAAGATACACCATATCACAATTGTTTCAATTTGGGAAAGGGTAATGTGCACAATGAGTTTATGATATTCAGAGTATGATTTTTCATCTTTGGTGTTGCTCTGTTGCTAGCAGGCCTGGATAGTACCCCGAAAAAGTCACTTCAAGAGCATAAACATTTCTTCCCTACCAGCCAGCCTAGGAAATACCCAATGAAGTAGCTTTCTTCACCTCCCTATGCAGGAATCCTTTCTCTTCTTTCACCCTTTATTTATTTATTTTAATAAAAATGTGCATTGACACTTATTATTATCAATATGCAGAAGAAGGATCCCGACTTATTGAGGATAGAGGAGGTTTCCCCTTTAGAGAAGTATTTTAAGACCTCTAATATTGGTTTGCTCGCTTTAGATTTTCCCCTTATCCCTTCTCTCCTAGATTAGAAAATCATTAACACACAAGTAAATTGACACCAAGTTGAGAAATTTCGATACTAGCATAGGTACAAATCAAATAGGTTCCCTCAAGGTTCTCCTATTGGATGAATCATATTTTCCATATTGACTTAGCTCAACCTATGGAATTTTCCCAAACAAAGAAGGAGAACAATAGAAAGCCAAGCATTGTGGTTGTCACACTTCTCTTTTATTATGCTACAAAGTATTTTGAGCCATGCACTTTTACACATGGTCTTATTTATACATAATGACTGAAAACAAGCCACGACAAGACATGACTATCATAATACATAAGAAACTGACACAAAGGAAAATAAACAAAACAAACAGTATAAGAAGTGCGTCTTGTAACTGCTATTGGAAATAATATTTTAGATCTCAGTCATTTATGGGAAGGGGGTTAATCCTCTCGTCTAATTATTTTAGCTTGAAAGTATTGTGACTGAGATTTTCATCAATGGTGAATGGTACAATCCACAAAGGTTGGAACTTCACATGTTTACCCTCTTGCTCATGGGTTTTATCACACATTAGTACCAGTTTACTTACATCAAAGCTCTTTGCCCCTATGGATTTCTTATAAAATCAATGCTTTACACGGTTCTGATGCATGATAAATCAATACTTGGATTTGAGCTTTTCTTCCTCATGTTTTAGTAACATATCCATCGTGATCTGAACCAGAATGAATGGTCTACCTTGTGACTCTTGAGGGAGTTGCAAGGATGAAAGATATAAGTTCAGACGAAAAATAACTTCTTTACCATAAACTGGGAACTATGGTGAGGTTTAGAAGGAAGCCTTTGGAGTTACATAGTTGGCCAAAAGAGCATTGGTCAAAGCTTTATGGCAATTCCTTTGTTCATAGAAGATGGTTTTCTTGATTATGAAGATACGATTCTTATTTGTTGACTCAACTAAATCATTTCCCTGGAGATAATAATTATATGGATTTTTCAATATAACTCCATTTTCTAATGCAAATTCACAATTTTTTAATGATGAAAAGTAAGTCACATTATCAAAGACAAGTGATGTAGGAATGCAAAACCTAGTTATAATGTTCTGGTGAAGAAAATGAATGACTTCCTAGTCATTTACTTATCTGAGAGGAAATTCTTCTGACCACCGAGTGAAATAATCCATTGTTGTGAGAATATATTAGTGTTTCTTTGCAAATGAGGAAGAATATCTCCAATAAAATCTAGTCCCCACTGTTGGAATTGTTCCTGAATTTCTACTGGTAGCAGTGGGGTCGCTGACTTTTGATCATGACTGGTGCATCTTTGAAAAGCTTGGCACTTACCGATGTAGGCATAAGAATCCTTAAATAGAGTGGGCCAATATTAACTAGCCATCATAACATTGTGTGTCATATTGTTGCTTGCATAGTGGCCACTTGCTAGTCCATCATGCAAACCTTTCGAGACCTTCTCTTTATCCTACGAATTAGGGCACCTCAATAGGACACCATTGTGGCACTTCCAGAAAAGCACTCCATGTAATAATTGGTAAGATAGAGTATTTAGATGGATTTCCCTCTTTTGTTTATTCAACAAGTGCATGGGAAAGGTGTCTTACTCCATAAATTGCCATAAATATGCATTCCATGGCGTTGTAGATGTGGACTGAGGAAAATGATCAACATTGTACATTTCTATCTCTTACTCCCATCCTGAAAGATCCTACTCAGGAGAATCTCTTGCTTTGACTGCTAGCTTGCATAGGCCATGATCCTTTATAGTATGAACTAGTTTGAATTCTAGATCATATTATTGAAGGCGGGTCATCTAGTTAGCCCTCTTTTCACCCATCTCTTGCTGCACAAACAATGTTCTTACTATTGGATGAGGTACAAATATAACTGTGTGAGCCTTTAATAAATAAGGTCTGAAATACTTAACTACCTTGTAAACAACATACATTTGTTTATTAATGGCAGGATAATTTAATTCTGTTCATTATAGACTAGCGCTCATAAAAGAGATAGGTCACTCATTTCCTTCAATATCCTTATGAGTCAATGCAACTGCAATCAATGAATCTGAAGAAAATGTATATAACAAGAAATATTTTCCATAGCATGGACTGAATAATGTGGGTGCATCGACAATAACCTGCTTAATATAAGTGAACACATCCTCCTCCCATTTATCCCATTTGTATACTGAATCTTTCTTGATTATATTTTGTGTGGGTTTGACTATCTGAGCATAATCAAAGATGAATTTTCTTAGGAAATTAATTTTACCTAAGAAAGACTACATGGTCTTCTTATTCACCAAGAATGAGATCTACATGATGGCTTTGACCCTCTTGGGATCAATCTTAATGTTAGGTCCCTATAATACTAGTGTAGCCCCCTTATTGCTATTATTAGTGTATCCCCATATTGTTATTTTTGTGCCCATGTAGCCCTCATATTTTTATGATTGTACCCCATTTATCTCTGTTGCACCCTTACATTATTATTGTTATGTAGGCTCTAATTATATGGTGACCCCTTAGAATTCTATGTATACCAAGGAGGTATTATCAATTGTATCATCCAAGAATTGTTCATTTATGTTATGTAAAGGAGGTTTCCCCTTCAAAGAGGCTAATTTTCAAGTCATTGATATATATTTTCTTCTGTTTTGTGATCTAATTGCATAACATTTGGTATCATAGCTTTGGATTCTAGGGTTTCACTACTTCAAACAAGTTGGAATTTTTTCTATAGATTTTTTTCTACGAAGCTTCATAAGCTAAAATTTCGATAATGTGGAGCCAAAATCTTGGGAAACATCATGTAGAAATTTCAGATCTTGGTTTTCTATACTTTATGAGATAGGATCTGAAGAAGATAGGATTTCTTCATGTTTCAGAATTCAGTCTCAAGCAGGTGATCTAAGGAAAATCGTCATAACTTTCTTTTCTAGCATCAGATTTTAATTTTGTAAAAAAATACTGAAATAACATAGGCTTTGGTTTCTTTTGTATTAATGTCAGGGCCAAAGGTTGAAACAATGTCACATGGAATCCCCTCCAAGTTCACTTAACCAATCCATAATCAAGTCATTGAGGAAGATTTGGAATAACTTATATTGAAGAATCCAATGTTGGTTTGACTTGTGAAATTGGAAACAGGACTCAGAGTGCCACCTCAAGACCAAATTGCAGACCTTGGGAGGCTAAAATTTCATAGATACAATAATTTCAATATCAAGCTCCAAAAATAAAGAAGAAAAAAGTTTGTATTTTTTTAAATTTGCATAAGTTTTGTTTAAAAACTCAGCCTGAAGTAATTCAAAGGGAATAATAAAGCATAAATATCATTATTTGGTTTCAATATGTCTCAAAACAAAAAAATGGACACTCCCAGTAAGAAACCAGAAAGCTCTACTATGACACATGAAGAGGAAGGAATTCAAAATGATATATCAAAATTATGAGACCATGTGCAACGAATTTCGCTCTCGCAAAGAGTAACCAAAACTGAATTGGAAGTGATGATGAATGTTAAGATGGATGGTTTAGAAATAAATGTAAAAAGGGACATGGAAGGTTTGAAGGATGGTCTAAAATCATATGTGTAAGTAATGAAGGATGTCAAGATGGAGGGGTTGAAGGAAGGGTTGAAAAAGTTGCTACAAGAAAGGCTTCCCAGTGGTGACAAGGTAATCCATGAAAATCATGATGAGAAAAAAATGAATATGAATTATAAACTTAGAGAATGTAATGTTTGGTTTAAGACCCACCACATTCAAAATATCGATATGAGGAAGTTTGATGGAAAGGATCCAGTGACAAGGATACTACAAATGGAGCAATATTTTGATCTCCATGATGTGCAATACACACAAAAGGTATTCATTTCATCTTTATATTTGGAGCCCAATAAATTTGTATGGTATCAATGGATTTCTTCTCGTAAACCACTTCTCACTTGGTCAAATTTTACAAAGAAAATGATAGACCATTATGAGGATACAAAGAGAAACACCTTCTTTAGCCAATTGATAAATCTCAAACAAAAGGGTTCAATGGCAGAGCACATTGAGGAATTCCAAAAATTGAAAATAAGGGTAATTGATATTTCAGAGGAGCATATTATTGATTTATCCATAGGGACTTTAAAGGATAACATACAACATGAGGTTCACATTTGAGAACCTGATTCATTAGAGAAGGCATTCAGGGTGTTAAGAAAAGTTGAACAGAAAATTATGGCAACAATAAATTCTACCACTCACAACTATAAATATGGAAGTGTTGTTGCTCGTAGCCTTCCACAACCTACAAGGTTGACACCACAATAATTGGGTGAAAAACAATCAAAATGGATTTTCTGCATTTTTGATAGTAAATACACTAAAGGTCATAAGTGTGCCGAGAATAAATTATTTTACATAGATTATGAAGAGGAGCACTAAAAGGAACAAGAAACACCAAAAGAAGAGGATATACACCAGGAACCAACCTGAGAGAAAGAAGAAATGAATTTGAATATATCTTGTAATGCATTGGTGGGAATCACCACTCCTTAAAATCTCAATATAGAAGGATATATTAAGAAGAATATGGTAATAGTGTTGATTGATTTCTGGTAGTACCCATAAATTTATTCATTGTAAGATAGCCAAGGAATTGAATTTCTTTCTATATCTAGCATTGGAGTGTCAAGTGATGGTTGCAAATAGAGGAACTATAAATTGCTCTAGAAAGTGCCATAATATGAAGTGAACCATGTGGGAATATGTATTGAATAATCCTATGCTTTCTATTCCAATGGGTGGTGTTGATGTTGTACTAGGAGTTGAATGGTTACAATCTTTGGGGGAAATAGCTTTTAATTTTCAAGAATTTTTCTTGAAATTCTTTTAGGAAGGAAAGGAATTTTAATAAGGGGTATCGTAGGGAAACTAGGGAAGATAATCAACTCTAATGGCATGAGAAATATTCTAAAGAAATAAAAATGAGTCGTAATTTCATAATTATTCTCACTAGAGGTTCAAACATCGAAATCATCTATTTCTCTAGATCTCCAAAAAGACTTGAACAATCATTCCAAGGTATTTAAGACTCCCAAAGGCCTCCCACCTATTTGTGATTATGATCATTCTATTCATTTGATTCCAGGGAGTGTTCCTCCAAACATCAAGCTTTACAAATATCCCTAGGCCCAAAAGAGTGAAATTGAATGTATGGTTGCATAAATGTTAGAGGTTGGTATAATTCAACCTAGTCAAAGTTCTTTCTCCGCTCCAGTAGTATTGGTGCACAAGAGGATGGATCATGACGTATGTGCTCGAATTATAGGGAGCTCAACAATCTCACTATTAAATATAAATTTCCCATTCCTCTCATTGATTATTTTTTGGATGACTTACATGGATAAATTTACTTAATCAAGCTAGATCTTCGTTCATAATATCATAAAATTAGAATATAGATTGAGGACATTCTGAAAACAACATTCAGAACTCATGAAGGTCATTATGAATTTTTGGTCACACCTTTTGGCCTTAATAATCCACCTTCCACGTTTCAAGGTTTGATGAATTCCATTTTCAAACTCTTCCTTAGAAATTTGTGTTAGTATTTTTTGATGATATACAAATCTACATCATCAAGTCTTGGAAGGATCATGTTCAACATGTTGACAAGGAGATCAAACTATTGGAGGAGAAATAATTATATGAAAAAACCTCCAAATGTTTATTTGGAGTAAAGGAGGTAGAATATTTGGGTCATAATGTCTCTCATGAGGGTGTTAAGATAGACACTAAAAAAATTAAGGCTAATAAGGAATGGAAAATCCCCACAACCCTAAATAATATTCGAGGATTTCTCAGGTTGACAGGGTATTATCAAAAGTTTGTTAAAAATTATGGGAGAATAGTAGGACCTATAACAACATTACTAAATAAAGATGCATTTTCTTGGACTCTAGAAGAAACTAAGGCCTTTGAACATCTTAAAGAGGAAATGTGCCAAGAACTAGTTTTAGCTACACCAAACTTCACAAAAACCTTTATTGTGGAATGTGATGTCCCAGGAAATGGAATTGGTGCTATTTTAATGCAAGAAGGAAGACCCATTTCTTCTGAAAGTCATCCTAATCAAGGGAAGGTATTTACACAAACCTATTTATGAGAATGAAACGTTGGCAATACTACATGCACTAAAGCAATGTCGACCTTACCTAATGGGAAGGCACTTCGAGGTAAAAACAGATAATGATAGTCTTAAATACTTTTTGGAAAAAATATTATCTTCGGAAGAGTAGAAAAACTGGGTCACAAAGATGTTGGGTTATGATTTTGAAATAATTTACAAAAAAGGGAAGACAAATGTTGTTGCATATGCACTCTCAAGAAAGGATGAGGATGTGGAAGCATTGCTTTGTGCCATTTCTATTATCCAAATTGATTGGATAATTGAAGAAAGGGACGAATGGAAGAATGAAAAAGAGGTGTGGACAATCATTGAAAGTTGTAGCAAAATGCTAGTACATCTAATACATTGATTTGGAAAAATGATTCATTATGGTACAAAGATTGCTTATATCTTTGTATGAATTCCCAATTCAAACAAAAGAATATTTTGGAATTTCACACCTCCCCCTTAGGAGGGAACTCATGATTTAAAAAAAATTACCACAGGGTTAAGAAGGAATTTTTTTTGGATGACCTTAAATATGATATTTAGAAGTTTGTGGCAAAATGTTTAGTTTTCCAACAAAATAAAGTTGAGACAATTAAGACCCCAGGTCTGTTATAAACTTTAGACATTCCAAGTCAGCATTGGGAGGAGGTCCCAATGGATTTTATCATAGGTTTACCCAAGTCTGAAGGGAATATTGTCATCATGGTGGTAGTTGATAGATTTAAGAAGTATGCACACTTTTGTGCATTATCTCATCCTTTTCAATCCAATATAGTTTCTACTACATTTATGCCAAAATTCAAAAGATACATGGAGACCCAACGATTATTGTAAGTGATAGAGATCCCATTTTCATTGGAAATTTTTGGACGAAATTATTTTCTTGTCTTGGTACTAAAATAACTCATAGCTCATCTTATCATCATAAATCTGAGAGGAAAACTGAGATAGTGAACAAATGTTTGTAAGGACATCTTCATTGATTTGTATCTACTAAACAAACACAACGGGTCAAGTGGTTACCACTAGATGAATTGTGGTACAACACTTCCTTCCATACTGCAACAAAAATGACCCCATTTATGGAAATTTATGAATATCATCCATCGTCCATCACATCATCTTGAAGAGAAAATTCTAAGGTTCAAGTAGTGGAATACCACATCGAGCATCAACAACAAGTTCTCCAACTCTTAAGGTGATTGGGTATTTTTAGGGCTACAACCACAGTGAAAGAACTTTCAATGTAGGTGATTGGGTATTTTTAGGGCTACAACCATACAAACAGATGTCCCTTAAGTAAGCTAAGAAGGATAACACATTATCACCCAAGTACTATTTTCCTTACAAGGTGTTGCAAAATATTGTTACTATGGCATACAAATTGGAGTTGCCTCCATCTTATCAAGTACAAAAAGCTTTCCATGTTTAATGATTGAAGAAGGTTATTGGCAACAAGCTCCTAGATAAAACATTATTGTCAGAACTTGATGAAGAACGAAAAATCATATTTGAGCCTGAAGCAGTCATGGAAAAAAGAAACCGACAACTATGCAATTGATAAATTTCAGAGTATCTAATTAAGTGAAAGAGCTTACTCGCTGAAGATTCCATATGGGAGGATGATAATTTTATACAGAAGCATCCAAAACTACTCCAGCATTGAGGACAACACTTTTTTGAAGGAGAAGGGCTTGTTAGGACCCTATAATACTAGTGTAACTACCCATAGCGCTGTGGTGGAACTTGCGCATAAACAAATCGACTGTAACTCGATGGGCAACATGAATACGCAGGACACTGTTGTGAACATGAATCACATCAAGGAACTTGCGCAGAAGCGAAATTTAATCGACTCTAATATAAGTAACTCCGTGGGCAGCAATGATAGGTATGCGGTGATCAGCAATCAAGATTTAGACGAAGATAAGGCACACATTCAGTTGGACAAATGTAATACGCATAACTCAGTTGTAAACAAAAATCAAGAATTAGAGAACACTGATATAATCAGAAATAAAAACATTCAAGATTTAAATAACGATGGAAGATCTTTGGTCAACACTTCCGAATCAAAATTAAAAAGAAAAGTTATAAATCTGTCTTCCCAAGAATTAGGGCCTGAGGTTATTAATGTCCTCAGAAAAGGTCTGGGATTTGCAGTTGCTCCGAAAAACCTTCCTATTGAGAAAATGATATGTAGCATAGAGGATGGGATTATTAACCTTCCTTTGGAAGATAAGGAAGCATTAATACAAGAGTGCTCTCTTATTATGAGAAAGGCCAAAGCTCCCAAAAGTAATTTGAGTAAAGAAGAACAAAGAGCCTTCAAATCCCTGCGTAACAATGATAAAATTGGGGTTCTTAAGGCAGATAAGGGAGGAGGAGCCGTGATCTTGGATAAAGAAGATTATAGTTACAAAATGAACGAACACCTCAAATGTGGTAGTTATAAGAAACTGAGCAACAACCCCATCCCCAAGATTATGAAAGAGGCGAAAAAGGCAATTTTGGAATACAACCTTAATGATAAATTAAAAAAGAAATTAATTACCTCTTGTGAATGCATCCCAAGGATTTATGGGTTACCCAAGATCCATAAAGAAGGAGTCCCTCTTAGACCAATAGTCAATACCATTGGATCCCCAACCTATGAGCTCGTTAAGTATGTTGCAAAAATCCTCAAACCCCTTGTCGGAAACACTGATTCCTACATCAAAGACTCCCATGACTTTGTGAATCTCATTAAGAATGAGAAGATAGAAAGTGATGAAATCCTTGTTAGCTTTGACGTAGTGTCCTTATTCACCAAGATTCCTCTTGAAGAAGCCATTCAGGTTATAAAAGATGTTACTGATCCAGGGACTGCAAGATTGGCCGAAATCTGCTTGTGATCAATAGTTTTCACCTTCCAGGGAACATATTATGAGCATACATCTGGAGTGGCAATGGGATCCCCCCTTTTGCCAATCGTGGCCAACTTATACATGGAATATTTTGAAAAGAAAGCCCTGGAATCTTACCCTTTGAAGCCAACATGGTGGAAGTGATTCGTCGATGATACCAATATAAAATGGACACATGGTAAAACAAAGCTTGACAAGTTTTTTATTCACTTAAATTCCATCTCTTCAGAAATAAAATTCACTATGGAGCTTGAAGAAAACATGAGCATTCCTTTTTTAGACATTCTCATCATGAGAAAAGAGGATGGCTCCATAGGACATAAGGTTTTCAGGAAGTCAAACCATACAGAAAACTACCTCCATGCTGATTCCCACCATCATCTAGCCCAAAAATTTGGTGTTCTAAACACTCTTGCTATCAGGGCCCTTCGAATTTCTGACGTTGATCATCTGAATGAAGAAAAGAAGCATTTAGTCTCAACCTTTAAGGGTATAGGCTACAAAGAAAATGAGATTAAAAGAGCAATTCAGAAAGCTGAGAAAAGGATGTTATCTCATGAACCTAAGGCCCGAGATCAACCTGAGGGTGGTAGGGTTTTTCTACCTTACATTCATGGAGTTACAGATAAGATTGCGAAAATCCTAAGAAGGAAAAACATAAGCACGCAATTCTCAGCACCTGGAACTATTAGGCAAGGTATGAGATCTGTCAAGGATAATATTGATAGACATCAACTTAAAGGGGTCTATAAAATTGATTGCTCATGTGGAAAAAGCTACATTGGTGAAACAGGTCGCTCCCTGCAGACCAGACTCAAGGAACATGGAGCTGATATTAAGAATGAAAGGTCTCGTACTTCCGCCCTGGCAGAACACTCCTCAAAAACTAAGCACCATGTCTGCTTGGAAAGCGCCTCAATTATCGCTAGGGAAGAGCAACACCATAGGCGAAAGATCAGAGAAGCTCTTGAAATTATCAAACACCCGCATAATCTCAACAGAGACAATGGTATGGAGATTAGTGGAAGCTGACTTCCCCTAATCAGAGAAATTAACTCGCTTTATTAATTTAAATATAATAATAATAATAAGAAGTACACAATTAAACATTTACAATATCAATTATGATAATGATCATTATCATTAATTAATTAAACTAAAAAAAAATAAAAAATAAAAAAAAATAAAAAAATTATTTTTTAATTATCAATATTAATTATTAATATTAAAATATCTATTTTAATATAATGATAATTATTATTAATATTTATACATTTTAAATAATTTTAACTGATTTTAATATTAATTTTAATAATTTTTTTTTAATTTTTTTTAATATTAATTTTTAATATAATAATAATAATTATTAATATTTATACATTTTAAATAATTTTAACTAATTTTAATATTAACCCATTACACTAATAATACTTCTCACAAGATATCAAAAATATATTGATAATAATTCTATTTAAAAATAAAAATAGCATTGTACTAATATATTTGATATATAATTAATATTAAATATTAAATATTAAATTCAATATTCTAAGATTAATATTATTAATATTATATATTAATACAATATTCTAGGATTAATATGATCAATATTAATATTAATTATCATTATTAATTATTATATTAATAAATAATAATTATTAATAGCAATAATATTTACAATTAATAATAATTTCTTTATTAATCTAAATAGTAACTTATTCTTAAAATTTATTAATAAAAATTGTACCAACATATATTATAATAAATATTAAATATTAATACAATATACTAAGATTAATAATATTTTTAATATAATATCATTAATACTAATTATTATTATTAATTATTATAATTATAATTATTATTACTAATTATCATATTAATAATAATAATAATAATAATTACAATTAATATTAATAATAAATAATAATAAATATTAATGATCAAACATTTATTATAAATATTAAATATTAATACAATATACTAGGATTAATATTTTTAAAATTAATTATGATTATTATAATATCATTAATACTAATTATTATTAGTTATTATAATACTAATTATTATTATTATATTAATAATAATAATTAATAATAAAATTAATATTGTTTAGATAATCTTCGGCAAAATCACATAACCAATCTTTTGTCGACGCGTTTCGAACCAACCAGTGTGGTTCATCGTCAGGACAAGTTGAAGAACCAATCTGGCCTAGCTTGCTTAAATAGAGGTGCAGAGACTCCAGGGTTAAAAATACCAACGGCTAATTTTGACCAATGACCCTAGTCAAATTAGTTAAATTAATATTTACCTATTTTTTGTAACTTTTTATAAAGGCGTTAATTAAAAATATAAATAATAAATCAGTCTAATATTAATGCGTTAATTAAAAATATAAATAATAAATCAGTCTAATATTAATTAAAAAGTTACAAAAAATAGGTAAATATTAATTTAACTAATTTGACTAGGGTCATTGGTCAAAATTAGCCGTTGGTATTTTTAACCCTGGAGTCTCTGCACCTCTATTTAAGCAAGCTAGGCCAGATTGGTTCTTCAACTTGTCCTGACGATGAACCACACTGGTTGGTTCGAAACGCGTCGACAAAAGATTGGTTATGTGATTTTGCCGAAGATTATCTAAACAATGTTATGGATCACAGAAGTCTAAATTCTCTAAAATTAATATTAATAATAACTATCATATTATATTAAAAGTAACTAATTATTACAAGATTATAATTAATTAATTAAAAATAATATTAATATTAATTTTTAATTATGATAATGATCAACCTTAATGATAATTGATATTAATTTAAATCAATTAATTAACTCTTTCAAAAAAAATAATAATATTAAAATTAATTAATTATTTAAATTAATCAGAGACAGCCGACATCTCATCAAAAATTATTATTCAAAAATTGAGAGTCGACTTTCATCTCATTTTACTCTCTTCATTACTATTTAATCTCTCAACTAAGCTCTTCTTCTATCAAGCATTCAAGTTGTCATGATGATGGATCTCGGTTGGGATTTGAAACGTTGGCAGAAAATGGTTCTTACTCTAGATTCTCCGGTAACTAAGTCGAAAGTAATAAACCATAGAGGTCTTAAATCCAGAATCATTTCCCTATACGGAGGGGATACCTGGAGTGAAATCATTTTACTCGAAAAAACTAGAGTGAGGATAGCAAGAAGAGCCGCTGACCTGCGTTTTCTTAAGAACTGTTGTGATAATAATCTCATTCCCCCATTTGCTCAAATTAATCATAGATTACATAACAGATATAATAGCAAGGCGTTTTTTCAGCCAGCATGTCTCTAATAAGGGAAAAAATTAAAAGGGTTAGGGCTTCTTTGGATAATCTTGGACGCTTAGCGCTCTCAGCTCACCTAAAGTTAGCCAGCATCATTAGCGAGAATATCTGGTCTATTATTGATGCCAGGGCCGCTCTGAAAGCCATCAATGAAGGACAAGTTACTGAAAAACGACAACGCAAGAAATTGTCCAATTTACTACACAAATCGCATTATAAAAGTGAGAAACTGGACATTTCCATTGAAAGTTCAACAGACGTAGAAGAATCAAGAAACTTAATGGGTTGTAGTTCATCAGAAGGCTCGGACAGAAACTCAGAAAAACTAACGCATTGTGCCGGTGGCAATAGCATCAGTCTAGATAACGGTTTAGATATCAGTTATATAAGCAGTAATCATGGCGCGGTTGGAAGATATACGCAGAATGCAGGTAGCCTGTGCAGCAGTGATAGTGATGGCATCAGCGAGCCTACACAGATTCATAATTTGATGTGCATCGGTAATTGGAATAACAATTCACAGAACGCAGATTACCCAATGGGCAGATTTCAAGGTAATATACATGATTCGGTGTGCAGCGGTAATTGGAAAAATGCGCAGAACGCAGACTACATCAATGAACCGATTGACCCAATGGGCAGGTTTCAAATGCAGATTAATGATCTTCCAACACAGAATCCAGAAATAATTATTGGTAATATACCAGACTCGGGAGGCAACAACCAAAGAAATAATACCCATAGCGCTGTGGTGGAACTTGCGCAGAAACAAATCGACTGTAACTCGATGGGCAGCATGAATACGCAGGACGCTGTTGTGAACATGAATCACATCAGGGAACTTGCGCAGAAGCGAAATTTAATCGACTCTAATATAAGTAACTCTGTGGACATCAATGATAGGTATGTGGTGATCAGCAATCAAGATTTAGACAAAGATAATGCACACATTCAGTTGGACAAATGTAATACGCATAACTCGGTTGTAAACAAAAATCAAGAATTAGAGAACACTGATATAATCAGAATTAACAACATTCAAGATTTAAAGAATGATGGAAGATCTTCGGTCAACACTTCCGAATCAAAATTAAAAAGAAAAGTTATAAATCTGTATTCCCAAGAATTAGGGCTCGAGGTCATTAATGTCCTTAGAAAAGGTCTGGGATTTGCAGTTGCTCCAAAAAACCTTCCTATTGAGAAAATGACATGTAGCATAGAGGATGGGATTAAAAACCTTCCTTTGGAAGATAAGGAAGCATTAAGACAAGAGTGCTCTCTTATTATGAGAAAGGCTAAAGCTCCCAAAAGTAATTTGAGTAAAGCAGAACAAAGAGCCTTCAAATCCCTGCGTAACAATGATAAAATTGTGGTTATTAAGGCAGATAAGGGAGGAGGAGCCGTGATCTTGGATAAAGAAGATTATATTTACAAAATGAATGAACACCTCAAATGTGGTAGTTATAAGAAACTGAGCAACAACCCCATCCCCAAGATTATGAAAGAGGTGAAAAAGGCAATTTTGGAATCCAACCTTGATGATAGATTAAAAAAGAAATTAATTCCCTCTTGGATTTATTGGTTACCCAAGATCCATAAAGAAGGAGTCCCTCTTAGACCAATAGTCAATACCATTGGATCCCCAGCCTATGAGCTCGCTAAGTATGTTGCAAAAATACTCAAGCCCCTTGTCGGAAACACTGATTCCTACATCAAAGACTCCCATGACTTTGTGAATCTCATTAAGAATGAGAAGATAGAACGTGATGACATCCTTGTTAGCTTTGACGTAGTGTCCTTATTCACCAAGATTCCTCTTGAAGAAGCCATTCAGGTTATAAAAGATGTTACTGATCCAGGGACTGCAAGATTGGCTGAAATCTGCTTGCGATCAACAGTTTTCACCTTCCAGGGAACATATTATGAGCAGACATCTAGAGTGGCAATGGGATCCCCCCTTTTGCCAATCGTGGCCAACTTATACATGGAATATTTTGAAAAGAAAGCCCTGGAATCTTACCCTTTGAAGCCAGCATGGTGGAAGTGATTCGTCGATGATACCAATATAAAATGGACACATGGTAAAACAGAGCTTGACAAGTTTTTTATTCACTTAAATTCCATCTCTTCAGAAATAAAATTCACTATGGAGCTTGAAGAAAACATGAGCATTCCTTTTTAAGACATTCTCATCATGAGAAAAGAAGATGGCTCCATAGGGCATAAGGTTTTCAGGAAGTCAAACCATACAGAAAACTACCTCCATGCTGATTCCCACCATCATCCAACCCAAAAATTTGGTGTTCTAAACACTCTTGCTATCAGGGCCCTTCGAATTTCTGACATTGATCATTTGAATGAAGAAAAGAAGCATTTAGTCTCAACCTTTAAGGGTATAGGCTACAAAGAAAATTAGATTAAAAGAGAAATTCAGAAAGCCGAGAAAAGGATGTTATCTCATGAACCTAAGGCCCGAGATCAACCTGAGGGTGGTAGGGCTTTTCTACCTTACATTCATGGAGTTACAGATAAGATTGCGAAAATCCTAAGAAGGAAAAACATAAGCATGCAATTCTCAGCACCTCGAACTATTAGGCAAGGTATGAGATCTGTCAAGGATAATATTGATAGACATCAACTTAAAGGGGTCTATAAAATTGATTGCTCATGTGGAAAAAGCTACATTGGTGAAACAGGTCGCTCCCTGTAGACCAGACTCAAGGAACATGGAGCTGATTTTAAGAATGAAAGGTCTCGTACTTCCGCCCTAGCAGAACACTCCTCAAAAACTAAGCACCATGTCTGCTTGGAAAGCGCCTCAATTATCACTAGGGAAGAGCAACACCATAGGCGAAAGATCAGAGAAGCTCTTGAAATTATCAAACACCCGCATAATCTCAACAGAGACAATGGTATGGAGATTAGTGGAAGCTGGCTTCCCCTAATTAGAGAAATTAACTCGCTTTATTAATTAAATATAATAATAATAATCATAATAATAATAATTAGTACACAATTAAACATTTACAATATTAATTATGATAATGACCATTATCATTAATTAATTAACCTAAAAAAAAAAATTATTTTTTAATTATCAATATTAATTATATTGATTCTTAATATTAAAATATCTATTTTAATATAATAATAATAATTATTAATATTTATACATTTTAAATATTTTTAACTGATTTTAATATTAATTTTAATAAAAAATTTTAATATTTTTTAATATTAATTTTTAATATAATAATAATAATTATTAATATTTATACATTTTAAATAATTTTAACTAATTTTAATATTAACCCATTACACTAATAATACTTCTCACAAGATATCAAAAATATATTGATAATAATTCTATTTAAAAATAAAAATAACATTGTACTAACATATTTGATCTATAATTAATATTAAATAATAAATAATAAATATTAAATTCAATATTCTAAGATTAATATTATTAATATTATATATTAATGCAATATTCTAGGATTAATATGATCAATACTAATTATGATCAATATTAATATTATTAATACTAATTATCATTATTAATTATTATATTAATAAATAATAATTATTAATAGCAATAATATTTATAATTAATAATAATTTCTTTATTAAATTAAATAGTAACCTTTTCTTAAAATTTATTAATAAAAATTGTACCAACATATATTATAATAAATAATAAATATTAATACAATATACTAAGATTAATAATATTTTTAATATAATATCATTAATACTAATTATTATTATTAATTATTATAATTCTAATTATTATTACTAATTATCATATTAATAATAATAATTAATGATAATAATAATAATTACAATTAATATTAATAATAAATATTAATGATCAAACATTTATTATAAATATTAAATATTAATACAATATACTAGGATTAATATTTTTAACATTAATTATGATTATTATAATATCATTAATACTAATTATTATTAATTATAATAATAATAATAATTATTAATTATTATGTTAATAATAATAATTAATAATAAAATTAATATTAATAATAACCATCATATTATATTAAAAGTAACTAATTATTAAAAGATTATAATTAATTAATTAATTAAAATTAATATTAATTATTAATTTTTAATTATGATAATGATCAATCTTAATGATAATTGATATTAATTTAAATCAATTAATTAACTCTTCTAAAAAAAAATTAATAATAAAATTAATTAATTAATTAAATTAATTAGAGACAGCCGACATCTCATAAAAAATTATTATTCAAAAATTGAGAGCCGACTTTCATCTCATTTTACTCTCCTCATTACTATTTAATCTCTCAACTAAGCTCTTCTTCTATCAAGCATTCAAGTTGTCCTGATGATGGATCCCGGTTGGGATTTGAAACTTTGGCAGAAAATGGTTCTTACTGTGGATTCTCCGGTAACTAAGTCGAAAGTAAGAAACCACAGAGGTCTTAAATCAAGAGTCATTTCCCTGTACGGAGGGGATACCTGGAGTGAAATCATTTTACTCGAAAAAACTAGAGCAAGGATAGCAAGAAGAGCCGCTGACCTGCATTTTCTTAAGAACTGTCGTGACAATAATCTCATTCCCCCATTTGCTCAAATTAATCATAGATTACATAACAGCTATAATATAAATGCATTTTTTCAGCTCAGCATGTCTCTAATAAGGGCAGAAATTAAAAGGGTTAGGGCTTCTTTGGATAATCTTGGACGCTCAGCGCTCTCAGCTCACCTAAAGTTAGCCAGCATCATCAGCGAGAATCTCTGGTCTATTATTGATGCCAGGGCCACTTTGAAAGCCATTAATGAAGGACAAGTTATTGAAAAATGACAGCACAAGAAATTGTCCAATTTACTACACAAATCGCATTATAAAAGTGAGAAACTGGACATTTCCATTGAAAGTTCAACAGACGCAGAAGAATCAAGAAACTTAATGGGTTGTGGTTCATCAGAAGGCTCGGACAGAAACTCAGAAAATCTAACGCATTGCGCCGGTGGCAATAGCATCGGTCTAGATAACGGTTAAGATAACTGTTATATAAGCAGCAATCATGGTGCGGTTGGAAGATATACGCAGAACGCAGGTAGCCTGTGCAGCAGTGACAGTGATGGCATCAGTGAGCCTACGTAGATTCATAATTTGATGTGCAGCGGCAATTGGAATAACAATTCACAGAACGCAGATTACCCAATGGGCAGATTTCAAGGTAAGATACATGATTCGATGTGCAGCGGTAATTGGAAAAATGCGCAGAACATAGACTACATCAATGAACCGATTGACCCAATGGGCAGGTTTCAAACGCAGATCAATGATCTTCCAGCACAGAATCCAGAACTAATTATCGATAATATACCAGACTCGAGAGGCAGCAACCAAAGAAATAATACCCATAGCACTGTGGTGGAACTTGCGCAGAAACAAATCGACTGTAACTCGATGGGCAACATGAATATGCAGGACGTTGTTGTGAACATGAATCGCATCAAGGAACTTGCGCATAAGCGAAATTTAATCGACTCTAATATAAGTAACTTCGTGGGCAACAATGATAGGTATGCGGTCATCAGCGATCAAGATTTAGACGAAGATAATGTGCACATTCAGTTGGACAAATGTAATACACATAACTCGATTGTAAACAAAAATCAAGAATTAGAGAACACTGATATAATCAGAATTAACAACATTCAAGATTTAAAGAACGATGGAAGATCTTCGCTCAACACTTCCGAATCAAAATTAAAAAGAAAAGTTATAAATCTGTCTTCCCAAGAATTAGGGCTCGAGGTCATTAATGTCCTTAGAAAAGGTCTGGGATTTGCAGTTGCTCCGAAAAACCTTCCTATTGAGAAAATGATATGTAGCATAGACGATGGGATTAACAACCTTCCTTTGGAAGATAAGGAAGCATTAAGACAAGAGTGCTCTCTTATTATGAGAAAGGCCAAAGCTCCCAAAAGTAATTTGAGTAAAGCAGAACAAAAAGCCTTCAAATCCCTGCGTAACAATGATAAAATTGCGGTTCTTAAGGTAGATAAGGGAGGAGCAGCCGTGATCTTGGATAAAGAAGATTATATTTACAAAATGAACGAACACCTCAAATGTGGTAGTTATAAGAAACTTAGCAACAACCCTATATTATGAAAGAGGTGAAAAAGGCAATTTTGGAATCCATCATTGATGATAAATTAAAAAAGAAATTAATTCCCTCTTGTGAATGCATCCCAAGGATTTATGGGTTACCCAAGATCCATAAAGAAGGAGTCCCTCTTAGACCAATAGTCAATACCATTGGATCCCCAACCTATGAGCTCACTAAGTATGTTGCAAAAATCCTCAAGCCCCTTGTCGGAAACATTGATTCCTACATCAAAGACTCCCATGACTTTGTAAATCTCATTAAGAATGAGAAGATAGAATGTGATGACATCCTTGTTAGCTTTGACGTAGTGTCCTTATTCACCAAGATTCCTCTTGAAGAAGCCATTCAGGTTATAAAAGATGTTACTGATCCAGGGACTGCAAGATTGGCCGAAATCTGCTTGCGATCAATAGTTTTCACCTTCCAGGGAACATATTATGAGCAGACATCTGTAGTGGCAATGGGATCCCCTCTTTCGCCAATCGTGGCCAACTTATACATGGAATATTTTGAAAAGAAAGCCCTGGAATCTTACCCTTTGAAGCCAGCATGGTGGAAGCGATTCGTTGATGATACCAATATAAAATAGACACATGGTAAAACAGAGCTTGACAAGTTTTTTATTCACTTAAATTCCATCTCTTCAGAAATAAAATTCACTATGGAGCTTGAAGAAAACATGAGCATTCCTTTTTTAGACATTCTCATCATGAGGAAAGAGGATGGCTCCATAGGGCATAAGGTTTTCAGGAAGTCAACCCATACAAAAAACTACCTCCATGTTGATTCCCACCATCATCCAGCCCAAAAATTTGGTGTTCTAAACACTCTTGCTATCAGGTCCCTTCGAATTTTTGACGCTGATCATTTGAATGAAGAAAAGAAGCATTTAGTCTCAACCTTTAAGGGTATAAGCTACAAAGAAAATGAGATTAAAAGAGCAATTCAGAAAGGTGAGAAAAGGATGTTATCTCATGAACCTAAGGCCCGAGATCAACCTGAGGGTGGTAGGGTTTTTCTACCTTGCATTCATGGAGTTACAGATAAGATTGCGAAAATCCTAAGAAGGAAAAACATAAGCACGCAATTCTCAGCACCTGGAACTATTAGGTAAGGTATGAGATCTGTCAAGGATAATATTGATATAGACATCAACTTAAAAGGGTCTATAAAATTGATTGCTCATGTGGAAAAAACTACATTGGTGAAACAGGTCGCTCCCTGCAGACCAGACTCAAGGAACATGGAGCTGATATTAAGAATGAAAGGTCTCGTACTTCCGCCCTGGCTGAACACTCCTCAAAAACTAAGCACCATGTCTGCTTGGAAAGCGCCTCAATTATCGCTAGGGAAGAGCAACACCATAGGCGAAAGATCAGAGAAGCTCTTGAAATTATCAAACACCCGCATAATCTCAACAGAGACAATGGTATGGAGATTAGTGGAAGCTGGCTTCCCCTAATCAGAGAAATTAACTCGCTTTATTAATTTAAATATAATAATAATAATAATAATAATAATAATAATAATAATAAGTACACAATTAAACATTTACAATATTAATTATGATAATGACCATTATCATTAACTAATTAAACTAAAAAGAAAAAAATTACTTTTTTAATTATCAATATTAATTATATTGATTCTTAATATTAAAATATCTATTTTAATATAATAATAATAATTATTAATATTTATACATTTTAAATATTTTTAACTGATTTTAATATTAATTTTAATAAAATTTTTTAATATTAATTTTTAATATAATAATAATAATTATTAATATTTATACATTTTAAATAATTTTAACTAATTTTAATATTAACCCATTACACTAATAATACTTCTCACAAGATATCAAAAATATATTGATAATAATTCTATTTAAAAATAAAAATAGCATTGTACTAACATATTTGATATATAATTAATATTAAATTTTAAATTCAATATTCTAAGATTAATATTATTAGTATTATATATTAATACAATATTTTAGGATTAATATTATCAATACTAATTATGATCAATATTAATATTATTAATACTAATTATCATTATTAATTTTTTTTTTTTTTACAATGTCGGCTACTCATATATTAAAAAAACTTTCTGAAAGTAGAGCTGTTACATGATGGGGAAGAGCATGAGAGCAGAGGCACAAAATCGGGTACGCAGACCCGCATTCCTCGTAGCTTCTCTTGATTGAAAGCAGAACTGAAAATAAACGACTATACTGCCTTACATAGGATCCTCCTAACCAAATACATTTGCAATGCATAAAATCTCGGAAAGTGTGGAGTAACCGAGTCTTCCTTCTGGGCGCTGGCTCTGATCGATGATTCTGCCTGATGACTTTCGGGTGCGAAGATGGTCGATTACTGCCTCCATGTGGATGCAGCGGTCCTTCAGGTCTTCAATCTCCTTCTTTCTTTTTCCCAGCTTCTTTCGTTTGGATTCTCGGTCAGCATGGTAGTCCTCTGTTAACTCCTTCAGCTGTTTTTTCACACTGTTGATCATAATAGTATGTGCCATGCACATATTGCAATCTTTGCTATTGAAGAGATTTCCCAGAGGGTCTTTGTTTGGGCCCTGTTTATATGGCTGCCCTTTGTCCTCCATCGACGAGGCCTGAGGGATGAAGACAGAGAGCGCTCTGCTGAGAAGAGAGCTTGAAACCTCTTTGAAGAGATTTGCGGAGTGCAGGGGCGTTGAATGGTGGGGAGGAGTTCTCCAGAGCTTCGGGAGGGCGCTACTAAGGGAACCAAAGACACTGTTAGTTATGAACAGGATCACCAAAGAAGGAAAGAGACTTACAGCAGAATCAAAACGGAAAAATAGAGCGTTCTGAGGAGAGGGGACTCCCGATCTGCTCCGAGGATTTGCGGGGGCTCTTGCAGTTTGATCTCTGAGTGCAGAGAGGATGGAGAACAGACCACCTTTTATAGAAGGAGGGAGGCTCGTAAACCGGGAGGAGAGGGGTTGGATGGGGCCAGTCTGAGGATGGGCTCGGTCCAAATTCATGATTGCGTTGATGTCCCTGCGCGTGCCAGAGACAGAAGCTGAGTTGTTGTTACAGAGATGGCCTGTTGTGGAGGAGCTCGAGATCACGCAAGCTCTGAGGATGTTGATACTCTTTGTGGCCCGAAAACGAGGAGATCTCCCAAAGTACTCCCCGGTGTAGCTTGGGGATTTGCAAGGAGGATCGATAAGATGGCCTAAGTGCATGAGATGACTGCGCCCTTGGGGAAGGTCGAGTGGAGGCGATGGATTACGGGATATCTCTGACATAGAATTTGTCATTCTCTCGGACCTGACCAACTCTCCTTCTGACCGCTAGATTAGCTTGCTGATCTGCGTCCTTATTATTATTTCTGAGAACATGTTTGAATGTCACTTCACCAAGCGCTTTGATTTTCTCCATGGTTCGATTCTTAATATTGTTTAAAGCCCATTGCTTGTAATCTCTACCTGTGATCATGGCTGTGATAATAATAGCTGAGTCTCCTAGAATCAGAAGATTCTGAAGGCCAAGATTCTTTGCAATGTGAGAGCCTAGAAGGAGGGCGTAGGCTTCTGCTTTGTTATTGGACATATGGCCTAGTCCCCATTCAAAGGAAACCATGAGATTCCCTTGAGAATCCTTTATGATCCCGCCAGCACCAGCTTGGCCTGGATTCTTCTTGGAGGCCCCATCAAAATACAATACAGGCCTGTTTTGGCTTCTGATCCAGTTGTTCACTTCCTCCTCCGTGCCTCGAAGCTTCCAGTCTTGGCTGCCATTCTTTTCTTTCGTTTGAGTTCTTGGATTTGGAATGAGTTTGAACTTACCTAGCCATACCCTATGCCTCTCCTCCACAGCCTCCATTTCTGACTGGGGGACCCCTTTTGCCTCTAAAGACTCCGCAATGAGGGCGATGGAGTTGGCCACGATGCCTGATATGGATGGCTTGACATTGTTGAAGATACAATTATTTCTCACCTTCCAGATTTGCCAGCATACATTGGAAGGGATGCTGCTCCAGATCCTTTTCAATATGGACTTGCCTTTTTTGGGCTGATAGAGTCTTTTGTCCCAGCTTTTATGTAGGGCCTGAATCTGGGAGGGGAGAGCTTCCAAGGAGATAGTATCAGAGAGAAGATTCCAACATGCTTTAGCAATCGGGCACTCAATAAAGAGATGAGAGATGTTCTCTTCAGCTAGCCTACACATGCAACATATTGAAGGCCCCTGAATACCTCGCTTTCTGAGGTTTTCGGCAGTTAGGATTTTACCATGAAGGAGAGTCCAATTAAAAAGTTTGATCTTTGGGAGGCATTCGGGACTCCAGACAGCTTTGTGAAGGGGCCAGTTGTTTGCCGAAGATATGTCTTGGAGGGCTTTATAACCCTCTTTCACCGAGTAGTTGCCTCCATTTGGGATCCAGACAAACTTGTCTTCTTTCCCTCTGTCTATTGGGGCTGAGCCATTAAGGGAGCATTTGAGATCTGCCCAAAGCTGAGCAAGATCATTAGGGAGGTTGAGGGGAATCCACCCTGCCCAGCGGTCCTCATCCCACATAGAGATGTCTGAGAGAGAGTTGAGGTTGGCTTCTGCCATCCACCTGTGGAGGGGATAAATATGGGGAATTGAGTCTCTGGCCTGTGATCCCATAATACTGTCTTTCCAGATGTTTATATCTTTGCCATTTCCAGGAGCTCTTGATATGAGAGGTTTGCAGAGAGGGAGCGCTTTCTTGATGAGATTCCAGGATGGGGTACCTTGTCTCTCAGTGATGTTTTCCATGAGGATATTTTTGTTTGGACCATTCAGATATTTCTTCTTTATAACAGCTGCCCACCATGCTTCTTTTTCATTGAGGATTCGCCAAATGAGTTTGAAACCCATTGCTAAATTGGCTAACCTAGGGACCCTGATTCCTAGCCCACCTTTTTCCACTGGAAGGATCACTTTCTCCCACTTGACCAAACTGAACTTCTTCGTATTTTGTCTACCTCCTTGCCACAGGAAGCTGCGCATTATTAGCTCCATGTGCTTATGGATGCTTGCTGGGGCTAAGGTAATGGCGAACTGATAAATAGGGAGAGAGGCAAGAATGGACTTGATTAGTGTCAAACGGCCTGCTAGATTTAGCCAATGCATTCCCCAATTTTGCAGTTTGCTTCTGAGTTTTTCAATGATCTTGACCCAGATCACTGATTTGATTTTTTCTTTGGCCAGAGGCAGCCCCAGGTACATGAAATATGACCAATTTAGCTGGGCTGGAATTTCCATGATGCGGGATATGCGCTGAATGATATGGTTAGGGATGTTCCATGTATATATCATACATTTGTTGTTGCTAAGTTTGCCACCAGAGGCCTGAAGGAAGAGGTCCAAGACTTTTTTGAATCTCCTCGCCATAATGCAAGAGGCGCCACCAATGAGGAGGGTATCATCAGCGAACAAAGAGTGGTTAATACCTTTCGAGCCTCTTATGATATCTATCCCCATTATTTCTTTTTTTCTCCTCATGTCTTCCAATTTGGAGCTAAAAGCTTCCGCCATGAGAATGTAGAGGAAAGGAGAGAGAGGGCAACCTTGTCTCAGGCCTCTAGTGCTTTTGAAAGCTGTGCTGGGTCTCCCATTAATGAGAGGAGTTGTCCAATTGCCCGAGATGCACTCTTGCACCCTGCTGATGAAGAGTTCTGATAAACCAAGCTTTTTGAGGACTGCAAGGAGAAAGGAGTGGTTTACCCGATCAAAAGCATTTGCCATGTCCATTTTCATTATCATACCCTTCTCTTTCCTGTTCATACTGCTGTGAATGGCCTCTTGGATGAGGATTACGTTGTCTGCTATTTGCCTCTTTGGGACAAAACCACCTTGATTTTCAGAGATGAGGGAGGGGAGGATAGGTTTAAGTCTGTTGGCAAGGATTTTGGTTATGATTTTGTAGGACACATTACAGAGGGAGATAGGTCGGAAGCGGTTGAAAGAGAGAGGGTTGGGCTCTTTGGGTATTAGGGCCAGAAAGGAGGACTTCATACCACTACCCATCTTGCTTTTTTGGAAAAAGTTCCTAACCACTCTAATGAAGTCCTTTTTAATGATGTCCCAATGAGCTTTGTAGAAGTCTATCGTGAACCCATCTGGTCCCGGGGCCTTGTCTGAGGCCATGTTGCGGATTGTTAGCTCTATCTCTTCTTCAGTAAACTGTTTGTCCAGCTCAGCGTTTTGTACATCAGAGGTTTTGCTTTCCAATGTGTCAAGGATTTCCATGCCTCCTCTGTCGTGTTGATCCTCCGTGAGAAGATTTTGGAAGTGGGAAGACGCTGCCTCCATGATTTCATTTTGCTCTTTTAATTCTGAACCATCCACTGTAATCTTTTCAATATTGTTTGCAGCTCTCCTCATTTTCATACTGTTGTGGAAGAAGGAAGTGTTCCTATCTCCCGCCTTAAGCCAAAGACACCTTGACTTTTGCCTTTGTTCCTCCTCCTCTTTTCTATTTAACTTGTACAGCTCTTTTTGAAGTTCCATCTCTTTGATCTGCTCTTCTTCCGTGTCCTGTCTTGCCTCTTTCTCTTGATTCCATAGCGTTAACTTATCTTGGAGCTCTGTTTTGGTTTTTTCCTCTTCAATTGCCTTGAATTTGGCCCACTGTTTTATGGCCGATCGGAGGAGTTTAATCTTGGTTTCCCAAACGAAATGCGGGGACCCTCTGATCTCTGATGACCACTGATCTTTAACCAACGCTCGGAAGTCCTCCTGATTTTCCCAAGCTCTGTTATACCTGAAAGGAAGCGGGCCCATATTCGATCCTTTGTCTAGTTTTAGGGCCACTGGTTTGTGATCAGAGAGGTATCCATGGATGATGAAGCTTTTGATACATGCAAAACTAACTACTATTCTCTCTTGAACCAATATGCGATCCAAACGTTCTTTGATGTTATTTCTGCCTGCTCTCTTATTTGACCAGGTAAAGCGCCCGTTCTGAGGGTGGAAATCCACCAAATTATGGTTGAGAATAATTTCTTCCAGGGTATCCCTTGAGGGGTCAGCCAAAAAATTCCCTCCAATTTTTTCTTCAGAGTTTCTTATGAGGTTCAGATCCCCCCCTAAAAAAATGTTTCTGCCTTGCGTTTCCAGGAGGTCTTCTTTAATAGAATTCCAGCAGGCCGCTTTGTCATGGAGTTGGGGAGGGGCGTAAACATTGTAGATAGTATATTCTTCTGTCTTTGTTAAATTCTGGATGTCTGAGCGTATCCACCAACTGCTGTGTCTTTGACTTAAAAGAGTCCATTTTCGATTATCCCAGATGGTACCTATACCACCTGAGGCCCCAGATGCGCTTACTGCTATTCCTTCGTAGATTTTGTTGTTTTTTAGATAGTTCTTAAAGTCCTGCTCATTGATTTTGGTCTCCTGGAGAAGGAGGATGTCTGGGTGTTCTGATTTGAGGAGATCACGGACTGCGTTAGCCTTAAGGGAGGAGCCCATCCCCCTACAGTTCCAAGAGACCAGGTTCATCATTTATTTGTCTTGAAGTGGGCACCTCCTTTCTCTTTCCCTTTTTCTCCATTTCCTTTCGTCTTGTCCAGATAGGTATCCATTGGTTGTTGAATCCCTGTGGTCATTTCTTTTGCTGCGGTCTCATCCCTTATTTCTTTATTTGATTTCCTTCCGACTTTTTTTGGGGGGTCTACAGATGTGCTGCTTTCCTTGGACTTATTCCTGGTTAATATTCTCTCTACAGTATGGGGTGGGGAGGAAGGCGGGGGGGAGGTGAGCGGAGGGGAGGCGGGGGTAACAGGGGGGGCTCTCGGGGATGGAGGGGGGGAAGGAGGCTCAACCTCTGATAGAGTTTCGAATTGATTAGAGGATGAAGGAATAGTCGGGCCTTGCTGAGTAGTAGGGAGAGGGGAGGCTGTTGGATTCTTGTTGTTTCCATGTGGGGGGTTGGTTCTCTTCTTCTTGACAATTTCCCAGGCTTCCTCTGCTTTTTCAGTGTTAGATTCAGAGAGATTTGCATTAGCTTTACTGCATCTATTAGCGAAATGGCCATACTCATGACATACCTTGCATTTGAATGGGAGTTGTTCGTAGTCGACTTGCTGAAGGTGCGTCCATTGGTCGACTCTGAGCTTGATGGCTTCTGGTAGTCCCTTCCCCAAGTCCACTTCAACACAAATTCTTGCGCATGCGTGCATGTTCTCCTTGGGTTCCGATCTATCAATGTACTTCCCTATTCCGTTTCCGATTGCTTTCACTGACTCATCTCCCCAGCAGTGAAGGGGCAGGTGCGGGAGCCGGACCCAAACAGGTACAGCATTGGGGACGTCCATCTCCGGGTCGAAGTCAGGGGTCCACTTGTTCAAGTAGAGACCTCTTGTGTCCATGAAGTATGGGCCATTCCTGAAGATTAAATTTCGATCTTCCACTGTTTCAAAGAGGAAAGTGAAGAACCCTCTTCCACAAAAACGGATCGCAATCTTGCCTTGAACCATCGAGTTCCAATTTCTTTCAACCCATCGCTGGACAGTACGAGGGGAGGGCCATAAGCCCGTAAACTGACCAACTAAGCCTCTGTCAGCGAGAGCCACCGCCGCTCTCCTTGGAAGGGCAGGGGGGAGCGGGATTTCTGGGACCTCATCCATTTTTTTAACGAAGCGAGAAGTAACAGGCCGGATCTTCTCCGAAGAGTTTTCCTGAGTGAGGGAGGCAAAGGATTTCATTAGTTCGTCCTGGTCCGGTCCAGAAGGGCCCGTGGCCGCCATGATCGGGGAGCTGAGAGATCCAGAGCGACCTAGCAGCAACGCTGCTAGGCGCGGAGGCAAAGCGGGCCAAGGGGGAGCTCAGAAGGCAGGATGGGACGGGAGAGGGGAAGGGGACACGGGGAAGGAAGAAAATGGAGGGGAGCGCCCGAGGGCAGGAGGCCCGACAGCAAGGGGCGCAGAGCCTCGCAGCAGAGCTGCCAAGGCACGGGCCGCGGGAAGGTCAAGGGGCTGCCATGGCTAGAGGGAGGCGCGCGCAGCAGATCTGTCTCTCGTGCTTGGGCAACTTAGGTGGATCGGCTCTACCACACAAGTTACAAGGTCCTAATTATCATTATTAATTATTATATTAATAAATAATAATTATTAATAGCAATAATATTTACAATTAATAATAATTTCTTTATTAAGCTAAATAGTAACCTATTCTTAAAATTTATTAATAAACATTGTACCAACATATATTATAATAAATATTAAATATTAATACAATATACTAAGATTAATAATATTTTTAATATAATATCATTAATACTAATTATTATTATTAATTATTATAATTCTAATTATTATTACTAATTATCATATTAATAATAATAATTAATGATAATAATAATAATAATTACAATTAATATTAATAATAAATAATAATAAATATTAATGATCAAACATTTATTATAAATATTAAATATTAACACAATATACTAGGATTAATATTTTTAACATTAATTATAATTATTATAATATCATTAATACTAATTATTATTAATTATTATAATAATAATAATTATCATTAATTATTAGATTAATAATAAAATTAATAGTAATAATAACTATCATATTATATTAAAAGTAACTAATTATTAAAAGATTATAATTAATTAATTAAAATTAAAATTAATATTAATTTTTAATTATGATAATGATCAATCTTAATGATAATTGATATTAATTTAAATCAATTAATTAACTTTTCCAAAAAAAATTAATATTAAAATTAATTAATTAATTAAATTAATCAGAGACAGCCGACATCTCATCAAAAATTATTATTCAAAAATTGAGAGCCGACTTTCATCTCATTTTACTCTCCTCATTACTATTTAATCTCTCAACTAAGCTTTTCTTCTATCAAGCATTCAAGTTGTCCTGATGATGGATCTTGGTTGGGATTTGAAACGTTGGCAGAAAATGGTTCTTACTGTGGATTCTCTAGTAACTAAGTCGAAAGTAATAAACCACAGAGGTATTAAATCCAGAATCATTTCCCTATACGGAGGGGATACTTGGAGTGAAATCATTTAACTCGAAAAAACTAGAGTGAGGATAGCAAGAAGAGCCACTGACCTGCATTTGCTTAAGAACTGTCGTGACAATAATCTCATTCCCCCATTTGCTCAAATTAATCATAGATTACAAAACAGATATAATAGCAAGGCGTTTTTTCAGCTCAGCATGTCTCTAATAAGGGCAGAAATTAAAAGGGTTAGGGCTTCTTTGGATAATCTTGGACGCTCAGCGCTCTCAGCTCAGCTAAAGTTAGCCAGCATCATCAGCGAGAATCTCTGGTCTATTATTGATGCCAGGGCCACTCTGAAAGCCATTAATGAAGGACAAGTTACTGAAAAATGACAACGCAAGAAATTGTCCAATTTACTACACAAATCGCATTATAAAAGTGAGAAACTGGACATTTCCATTGAAAGTTCAACAGATGCAGAAGAATCAAGAAATTTAATGGGTTGTAGTTCATCAGAAGGCTCGGACAGAAACACAGAAAAACTAACGCATTGCGCCAGTGGCAATAGCATCGGTCTAGATAACGGTTTATATAACAGTTATATAAGCAACAATCATGGCGCGATTGGAAGATATACGCAGAACGCAAGTAGCCTGGGCAGCAGTGATAGTGATGGCATCAGCGAGCCTACGCAGATTCATAATTTGATGTGCAGCGGTAATTGGAATAACAATTCACAGAACACAGATTACCCAATGGGTAGATTTCAAGGTAATATACATGATTCGGCGTGCAACGGTAATTGGAAAAATGCGCAGAACGTAGACTACATCAATGAACCGATTGACCCAATGGGCAGGTTTCAAACGCAGATCAATGATCTTCCAGCATAGAATCCAGAACTAATTATCGGTAATATACCAAACTCGGGAGGCAGCAACCAAAGAAATAATACCCATAGCGCTGTGGTGGAACTTGCGTAGAAACAAATCGACTGTAACTGAATGGGCAGCATGAATACGCAGGATGTTGTTGTGAACATGAATCGCATCAAGGCACTTGCACAGAAGCGAAATTTAATCGACTCTAATATAAGTAACTCTGTGGGCAGCAATGATAGGTATGCGGTGATCAACAATCAAGATTTAGATGAAGATAATGCGCACATTCAGTTGGACAAATGTAATACGCATAACTCGGTTGTAAACAAAAATCCAGAATTAGAGAACACTGATATAATCAGAATTAACAACATTCAATCTGATTTAAAGAACGATGGAAGATCTTCGGTCAACACTTCCGAATCAAAATTAAAAAGAAAAGTTATAAATCTGTCTTCCCAAGAATTAGAGCCCGAGGTCATTAATGTCCTCAGAAAAGGTCTGGGATTTGCAGTTGCTCCGAAAAACCTTCCTATTGAGAAAATGATATGTAGCATAGAGGATGGGATTAACAACCTTCCTTTGGAAGATAAGGAAGCATTAAGACAAGAGTGCTCTCTTATTATGAGAAAGGACAAGCTCCCAAAAGTAATTTGAGTAAAGCAGAACAAAGAGCCTTCAAATCCCCGCGTAACAATGATAAAATTGTGGTTCTTAAGGCAGATAAGGGAGGAGCAGCCGTGATCTTGGATAAAGAAGATTATATTTACAAAATGAACGAACACCTCAAATGTGGTAGTTATAAGAAACTGAGCAACAACCCCATCCCCAAGATTATGAAAGAGGTGAAAAAGGAAATTTTGAAATCCAACCTTGATGATAAATTAAAAAAGAAATTAATTCCCTCTTGTGAATGCATCCCAAGGATTTATGGGTTACCCAAGATCCATAAAGAAGGAGTCCCTCTTAGACCAATAGTCAATACCATTGGATCCCCAACCTATGAGCTCGCTAAGTATGTTGCAAAAATCCTCAAGCCCCTTGTCGGAAACACTGATTCTTACATCAAAGACTCCCATGACTTTGTGAATCTCATTAAGAATGAGAAGATAGAATGTGATGACATCCTTGTTAGCTTTGACGTAGTGTCCTTATTCACCAAGATTCCTCTTGAAGAAGCCATTCAGGTTATAAAAGATGTTACTGATCCAGGGACTGCAAGATTGGCCGAAATCTGCTTGCGATCAACAGTTTTCACCTTCCAGGGAACATATTATGAGCAGACATCTAGAGTGGCAATGGGATCCCCCCTTTCGCCAATCATGGCCAACTTATACATGGAATATTTTGAAAAGAAAGCCCTGGAATCTTACCCGTTAAAACCAGCATGGTGGAAGTGATTCGTCGATGACACCAATATAAAATGGACACATGGTAAAACAGAGCTTGACAAGTTTTTTATTCACTTAAATTCCATCTCTTCAGAAATAAAATTCACTATGGAGCTTGAAGAAAACATGAGCATTCCTTTTTTAGACATTCTCATCATGAGAAAAGAGGATGGCTCCATAGGGCATAAGGTTTTCAAGAAGTCAACCCATATAGAAAACTACCTCCATGCTGATTCCCACCATCATCCAGCCCAAAAATTTGGTGTTCTAAACACTCTTGCTATCAGGGCCCTTTGAATTTCTGACGCTGATCATCTGAATGAAGAAAAGAAGCATTTAGTCTCAACCTTTAAGGGTATAGGCTACAAAGACTGAGATTAAAAGAGCAATTCAGAAAGCCGAGAAAAGGATGTTATCTCATGAACCTAAGGCCCGAGATCAACCTGAGGGTGGTAGGGTTTTTCTACCTTACATTCATGGAGTTACAGATAAGATTGCGAAAATCCTAAGAAGGAAAAACATAAGCACGCAATTCTCAGCACCTGGAACTATTAGGCAATGTATGAGATCTGTCAAGGATAATATTGATAGGCATCAACTTAAAGGGGTCTATAAAATTGATTGCTCATGTGGAAAAAGCTACATTGGTGAAACAGGTCGCTCCTTGCAGACCAGACTCAAGGAACATGGAGCTGATATTAAGAATGAAAGGTCTCATACTTCCGCCCTGGCAGAACACTCCTCAAAAACTAAGCACCATGTTTGCTTGGAAAGCGCCTCAATTATCGCTAGGGAAGAGCAACACCATAGGCGAAAGATCAGAGAAGCTCTTGAAATTATCAAACACCTGCATAATCTCAACAGAGACAATGGTATGGAGATTAGTGGAAGTTGGCTTCCCCTAATCAGAGAAATTAACTCGCTTTATTAATTTAAATATACTAATAATAATAATAATTAGTACACAATTAAACATATACAATATTAATTATGATAATGACCATTATCATTAATTAATTAAACTAAAAAGAAAAAATTAACTTTTTTAATTATCAGTATTAATTATATTGATTCTTAATATTAAAATATCTATTTTAATATAATAATAATAATTATTAATATTTATACATTTTAAATAATTTTAACTGATTTTAATATTAATTTTAATAAAAAATTTTAATATTTTTTAATATTAATTTTTAATATAATAATAATAATTATTAATATGTATACATTTTAAATAATTTTAACTAATTTTAATATTACCCCATTACACTAATAATACACTAATAATACTTCTCACAAGATATCAAAAATATATTGATAATAATTCTATTTAAAAATAAAAATAACATTGTACTAACATATTTGATATATAATTAATATTAAATATTAAATATTAAATTTTAAAAGATTAATATTATTAGTATTATATATTACTACAATATTCTAGTGGAATATATATGATCAATACTAATTATGATCAATATTAATATTATTAATACTAATTATCATTATTAATTATTATATTAATAAATAATAATTATTAATAGCAATAATATTTACAATTAATAATAATTTCTTTATTAAGCTAAATAGTAACCTATTCTTAAAATTTATTAATAAAAATTGTACCAACATATATTATAATAAATATTAAATATTAATACAATATACTAAGATTAATAATATTTTTAATATAATATCATTAATACTAATTATTATTATTAATTATTATAATTCTAATTATTATTACTAATTATTATATTAATAATAATAATTAATGATAATAATAATAATAATTACAATTAATATTAATAATAAATATTAATGATCTATAAATATTAATGATCAAACATTTATTATAAATATTAAATATTAATACAATATACTAGGATTAATATTTTTAACATTAATTATGATTATTATAATATCATTAATACTAATTATTATTAATTATTATAATACTAATTATTATTATTATTAATTATTATATTAATAATAATAATTAAGAATAAAATTAATAGTAATAATAACTATCCTATTATATTAAAAGTAGCTAATTATTAAAAGATTATAATTAATTAATTAAAATTAAAATTAATATTAATTTTTAATTATGATAATGATCAATCTTAATGATAATTGATATTAATTTAAATCAATTAATTAACTCTTCCAAAAAAAAATAATATTAAAATTAATTAATTAATTAATCAGAGACAGCCGACATCTCATCAAAAATTGAGAGCCGACTTTCATCTCATTTTACTCTCCTCATTACTATTTAATCTCTCAACCAAGTTCTTCTTCTATCAAGCATTCAAGTTGTCCTGATGATGGATCCCGGTTGGGATTTGAAACGTTGGCAGAAAATGGTTCTTACTGTGGATTCTCCGGTAACTAAGTCGAAAGTAATAAACCACAGAGGTCTTAAATCTAGAATCATTTCCGTATACGGAAGGGATACCTGGAGTGAAATCATTTTACTCGAAAAAACTAGAGCGAGGATAGCAAGAAGAGCCGCTGACCTGCATTTTGTTAAGAATTGTCGTGACAATAATCTCATTCCCCCATATGCTCAAATTAATCATAGATTACATAACATATATAATAGCAAGGCGTTTTTTCAGCTCAGCATGTCTCAAATAAGGGCAGAAATTAAAAGGGTTAGGGCTTCTTTGGATAATCTTAGACGCTCAGCGCTCTCAACTCACCTAAAGTTAGCCAGCATCATCAGCGAGAATCTCTGGTCTATTATTGATGCCAGGGCCGCTCTGAAAGCCATTAATGAAGGACAAGTCATTGAAAAACGATAACGCAAGAAATTGTCCAATTTACTACACAAATCGCATTATAAAAGTGAGAAACTGCACATTTCCATTGAAAGTTCAACAGACGCAAAAGAATCAAGAAACTTAATGGGTTGTAGTTCATCAGAAGGCTCGGACAGAAACTCAGAAAAACTAACGCATTGCACTGGTGGCAATAGCATCGGTCTAGATAACGGTTTAGATAACGGTTATATAAGCAGCAATCATGGCGCGGTTGGAAGATATACGCAGAACGCAGGTAGCCTGGGCAACAGTGACAGTGATGGCATCAACGAGCCTACGCAGATTCATAATTTGATGTGCAGCGGTAATTGGAATAACAATTCACAGAACACAGATTACCCAATGGGAAGATTTCAAGGTAATATACATGATTCAGTGTGCAGCGGTAATTGGAAAAACAATGTGCAGAACACAGATTACATCAATGAACCGATTGACCCAATGGGCAGATTTCAAATAATTAATACGCAGATCAATGATCTTCCAGCACAGAATCCAGAACTAATTATCGGTAATATACCAGACTCGGGAGGCAGCAACCAAAGAAATAATACCCATAGCGCTGTGGTGGAATTTGCGCAGAAACAAATCGACTGTAACTCAATGGGCAACATGAATACGCATGACGTTGTTGTGAACATGAATCGCAAAAAGGAACTTGCGCAGAAGCGAAATTTAATTGACTCTAATATAAGTAACTTCGTGGGCAGCAATGATAGGTATGCGGTGATCAGCAATCAAGATTTAGACGAAGATAATGCGCACATTCAGTTGGACAAATGTAATACACATAACTCGGTTGTAAACAAAAATCAAGAATTAGAGAACACTGATATAATCAGAATTAACAACATTCAAGATTTAAAGAACGATGGAAGATCTTCGGTCAACACTTCCGAATCAAAATTAAAAAGAAAAGTTATAAATCTGTCTTCCCAAGAATTAGAGCTCGAGGTCATTAATGTCCTCAGAAAAGGTCTGGGATTTGCAGTTGCTCCGAAAAACCTTCCTATTGAGAAAATGATATGTAGCATAGAGGATGGGATTAACAACCTTCCTTTGGAAGATAAGGAAGCATTAAGACAAGAGTGCTCCCTTATTATGAGAAAGGCCAAAGCTCCCAAAAGTAATTTGAGTAAAGCAGAACAAAGAGCCTTCAAATCCTTGCGTAACAATGATAAAATTGTGGTTCTTAAGGCAGATAAGGGAGGAGCAGCCGTGATCTTGGATAAAGAAGATTATATTTACAAAATGAACGAACACCTCAAATGTGGTAGCTATAAGAAACTGAGCAACAACCCCATCCCCAAGATTATGAAAGAGGTGAAAAAGGCAATTTTGGAATCCAACCTTGATGATAAATTAAAAAAGAAATTAATTCCCTCTTGTGAATGCATCCCAAGGATTTATGGGTTACCCAAGATCCATAAAGAAGGAGTCCCTCTTAGACCAATAATCAATACCATTGGATCCCCAACCTATGAGCTCGCTAAGTATGTTGCAAAAATTCTCAAGCCCCTTGTCGGAAACACTGATTCCTACATCAAAGACTCACATGACTTTGTGAATCTCATTAAGAATGAGAAGATAGAACGTGATGACATCCTTGTTAGCTTTGATGTAGTGTCCTTATTCACCAAGATTCCTCTTGAAGAATCCATTCAGGTTATAAAAGATGTTACTGATCCAGGGACTGCAAGATTGGCCGAAATATGCTTGCGATCAACAGTTTTCACCTTCCAGGGAACATATTATGAGCAGACATCTGGAGTGGCAATGGGATCCCCCCTTTCGCCAATCGTGGCCAACTTATACATGGAATATTTTGAAAAGAAAGCCCTGGAATCTTACCCTTTGAAGCCAGCATGGTGGAAGCGATTCGTCGATGATACCAATATAAAATGGACACATGGTAAAACAGAGCTTGACAAGTTTTTTATTCACTTAAATTCCATCTCTTCAGAAATAAAATTCACTATGGAGCTTGAAGAAAACATGAGCATTCCTTTTTTAGACATTCTCATCATGAGAAAAGAGGATGGCTCCATAGGGCATAAGGTTTTCAGGAAGTCAACCCATACAGAAAACTACCTCCATGCTAATTCCCACCATCATCCAGCCCAAAAATTTGGTGTTCTAAACACTCTTGCTATCAGGGCCCTTCGGATTTCTGATGCTGATCATCTCAATGAAGAAAAGAAGCATTTAGTCTCAACCTTTAAGGGTATAGGCTACAAAGAAAATGAGATTAAAAGAGCAATTCAGAAAGGTGAGAAAAGGATGTTATCTCATGAACCTAAGGCCCGAGATCAACCTGAGGGTGGTAGGGTTTTTCTACCTTACATTCATGGAGTTACATATAAGATTGCGAAAATCCTAAGAAGGAAAACATAAGCACGCAATTCTCAGCACCTGGAACTATTAGGCAAGGTATGAGATCTGTCAAGGATAATATTGATAGACATCAATTTAAAGGGGTCTATAAAATTGATTGCTCATGTGGAAAAAGCTACATTGGTGAAACAGGTCGCTCTCTGCAGACCAGACTCAAGGAACATGGCGCTGATATTAAGAATGAAAGGTCTCGTACTTCTGCCCTGGCAGAACACTCCTTAAAAACTAAGCACCATGTCTGCTTGGAAAGTACCTCAATTATTGCTAGGGAAGAGCAACACCATAGGCGAAAGATCAGAGAAGCTCTTGAAATTATCAAACACCCGCATAATCTCAACAGAGACAATGGTATGGAGATTAGTGGAAGCTAGCTTCCCCTAATCAGAGAAAATAACTCGCTTTATTAATTTAAATATAATAATAATAATAATAATAATTAGTACACAATTAAACATTTACAATATTAATTATGATAATGACCATTATCATTAATTAATTAAACTAAAAAAAAAAATATTTTTTAATTATCAATATTAATTATATTGATTCTTAATATTAAAATATCTATTTTAATATAATAATAATAATTATTAATATTTATACATTTTAAATAATTTTATCTGATTTTAATATTTTTTAATATTAATTTTTAATATAATAATAATAATAATAATTAATATTTATACATTTGAAATAATTTTAACTAATTTTAATATTAACCCATTACATCAAAAATATATTGATAATAATTCTATTTAAAAATAAAAATAACATTGTACTAACATATTTCATATATAATTAATATTAAATATTAAATTTTAAATTCAATATTTTAAGATTAATATTATTAATATTATATATTAATACAATATTCTAGGATTAATATGATCAATACTAATTATGATCAATATTAATATTATTAATACTAATTATCATTATTAATTATTATATTAATAAATAATAATTATTAATAGAAATAATATTTACATTTAATAATAATTTCTTTATTAAGCTAAATAGTAACTTATTCTTAAAATTTATTAATAAAAATTGTACCAACATATATTATAATAAATATTAAATATTAATACAATATACTAAGATTAATAATATTTTTAATATAATATCATTAATACTAATTATTATTATTATTAATTATTATAATTCTAATTATTATTACTAATTATCATAATAATAATAATAATTAATGATAATAATAATAATAATTACAATTAATATTAATAATAAATAATAATAAATATTAATGATCAAACATTTATTATAAATATTAAATATTAATACAATATACTAGGATTAATATTTTTAACATTAATTATGATTATTATAATATCATTAATACTAATTATTATTAATTATTATAATACTAATTATTATTATTAATTATTATATTAATAGTAATAATTAATAATAAAATTAATATTAATAATAACTATCATATTATATTAAAAAAGTAACTAATTATTAAAAGATTATAATTAATTAATTAAAGTTAATATTATTATTAATTTTTAATTATGATAATGATCAATCTTAATGATAATTGATATTAATTCAAACCAATTAATTAACTCTTCCAAAAAAAAAATTAATATTAAAATTAATTAATTAATTAAATTAATCAAAGACAGCCGACATCTCATCAAAAATTATTATTCAAAGATTGAGAGCTGACTTTCATCTCATTTTACTCTCCTCATTACTATTTAATCTCTCAACTAAGCTCTTCTTCTATCAAGCATTCAAGTTGTCTTAATGATTGATCCCGGTTGGGATTTGAAACATTGGCAGAAAATGGTTCTTACTGTGGATTCTTCGGTAACTAAGTCGAAAGTAATAAACCACAGAGGTCTTAAATCCAGAATACTAGTGTAGCCTCATTATTTTTATTGATAGTGTAGCACCCTTTTTTTTATTATTGTGTGATCCAAATTAGATCATTATAGTGTTTTTCATCCATTTATATGCATTTAAAGTGGAAAAAGTGGAGGAATGAGCTCACGGGATTGTTTTGTCAGCAGGACCCAATTTGGCAAAACAGGTCTGAAACCTTCTGAGACTGTTTTGAGGCATCAAATGACATTTTTTGGGGGTAAAAATTTTCTGCAATAGTGATGCAGATTTTCATACTATTCTACACACATATATATTTCCAACGATGCAAGAATTGAGTCAATCAGAGTCCATATGCAAAAGTTGTGCCACTAAGAAGTTGACCTTCTTGTTTTCACACCTATAGTTTGGGAGGATGCCGCGTCAGCACCCATTATTCATGGAAAAGGGGCTAGCCATTTGTTTGTGATGTAATAGACTCTAGAAGACTCTATTTTGTAACTCTATTTAAGAGTTTATGTAGTCAAACTTAACCACTAGTAGGCTATCGGGCTGTGTTATAACCGGGACACTAGGAGGAAGAGGCATTCCATTCTTTCGAGAGAATTTTGTTCCATAGTTGAGGAAAGATAGCCAGGAGAGATAGGAGGTAGAACAAACAGATAGGATCCATGCATTGTAGCAACCCTCGGGCCACATACATTACTTCTTTGTATTTGCATCCATATTTCCAGACATAGAATGAGAGCGAAGCAACCTCACCTTCTAGCTGGGTTCTCCCAAAAGGGTTTCCTAGGAGAATACGTTGTGTATTATGTGCGTGTGAGCTTATTTTTTTGTTATCTAATTTTATGCTTGATTTACTTTTACATGCATGCACTAATTAAATAAAACTGTAATAAGTGTAGAATATCAGTTTTTTAATATAATATTATCAAATCTGTTGTGACGAACAGTCCAGTGGAATATCCATGAAATTTTATGGATCATTTGGTATAAGAGCGAGTTTCTTTGGGTATTTTTGGAGATTGCAGGGATCTAGATCAGTGAGGCTGAAAATCATAAAACCCTAATCATGGGCGACAAATTTGTAAACGAACCTCGTGATCCTATAGAGGTGAGGTTTTCATGGCTCGAAAAACAAGTCAAAGATATAAACCCCAATTTCAAACTCCTCATGATATCCCTAAGAAATAAGTTGGGGATGTTTGGAGAAGAAGGGGGTTTGAATGCAAAGGACAAATCAGAAGGGGGATCGAGAGATTGGGAAGACGTAGATAACCAGCTAAAGAAAAAAACCCAAAAAAGATCAACTCAGTTCGAGTGTCGTGAACCAATCCCTGTTTAAAGTGGAAGAAGAATTTGATATCCAGCCATAACATGGTGAGATTGATGCTCTGAAGGTGATCCATTAGTTGCAGCAACTGGAAGTTTATTTTAGTGTCTATCAGATCAAGGAAGGGAAAAAGATCTCATTCGCATGGCTGAAATTGGAGATCCATGCACTGACTTGGTGGGAGAGCCACACAGAAAGCCTAAGGTAGGAGGGAGAACCTCCAGTGACTAAGTGGGATGATTTCAAAACCCTCATTAAGTCATAGTTTTATCCTTTTGGGTATGTGTAAAACCAGTGGATCCAGTGGCATTACTTCAGGCAAAAGCTAGACCAAAGCATGTAGGAGTATACCACAAAATTTAGAAAGATGGATATAATGTTGGGTATCTCTCCAAAGAACCCAGATGTACTCCTCAAGTATTTGGGGGGTCTACATCATTATCTACATGAGCAAGTGATGCTGTTGAAGCCCAAAACGGTGGATGAGGCTTGTGTACAGGCATAGTGCTTGGAAAACATAGGCCTGAAAAGAACGCAATCAAGTGAATCGAAGCAAATGGAGCAACAAGACACTTCTAAGGATGGGAAGAATAAGAAAAAGGGGGAAAGATAAAAAGACGGCTGCCACAACACACCAATGAAAAGATCCTAGAAACCACTGCAACCACTGCAGCATTGATGGCCATACAGAGGAGAAGTGCTATAAGTTGCATCTAGAGTTAAAACTTGAAGAACAAGAAGAAAGATAATAAGAAGAAAAATATCATGGCCACTGATTCGAGCAACCAAGTTGAAAGCAACTCAGATGTGGATGAGAAGATCATATGTAAATAAGTGCAGAATGAGGTGAATCTGAGTAGCGTTCAGTAACAGGAAGAGAAGGAAATGACCAAACTCTTCCATGTAAAGATACAAGTCAAGAAGATGAAGATTGATGCTCTATTTGACTCAAAATTGCAGGCAAATCTCATTGCAACAGATCTAGTGAAGAAGTTGGGGTTGGAAGTTCATGATAATCCAAACCCATATCCACTAGGATGGGTACATAAGGATGCAGAGTTAAAGTTAACAAAAAAGTGTAAAATTAGATTTGCTATCAGTGTTAGTTTTATTGATGTAGATCTGGATGTGGTTCCCCTTGATGTATGTGGAGTCGTGTTTGGGAGTCCATACATGTACATGCGTGATGCAATATTCATAAGGAGAGTTAACTAGTACCGGCTCATCAAGGATGGAAAATCATTCATCATCAATGAGCACAAAGGCAAGTAAAAAATTTCACTGGTAAGTGCCAACCAAGCCAAGAAATTGATCAGTTCCAACAAGAGTTATGTTTTATTGTTTTTAAGAGAAAATCAGGTTGTAGAGGAGTCAATAAGAGGCAAGGTATCCCTAGAGGGGTGTACTGAGAAAAAAATAAAAATTGGAGGAGTTGTTACAGGCATACAAGGACGTGTTTCAAGAGCTTAAGGGGTTACCCCCTAAGAGAGAAGTGGAGCATGAGATCTATCTACTGTCAAACTCCCAATTTCCAAATATTGGGTTGTACAGGAAGTCTATTATAGAAGAAAGTGAGGTGAAGAAATAGTTGCAACAACTACTGGAACAAGGTGTCATTCAACTGAGTACGTCACCATGTGGGTCACCCATCATCATTGTGCCAAAGAAAGATTGGACTTGGCGGATGTGTATAGATTACAAGGCATTGAATAAAATCATTCTCAAGAAAAGATACCCCATTCCTAGGATAGACGATCTGCTAGATCAATTGCAGCAAGAAAAGTATTTCACCAAGTTGGACTTGAAGTCTAGATATCACCAAGTTTGATTCAAAGAATAAGATACATGGAAGGCCGCCTTCAAAACCAGGCAAGGTTTGTATGAGTGGTTAGTTATGCTATTTAGCGTATGTAATGCACTAGCTACATTTATGAGATTAATGAATGATGTACTGCACCCTTTTATAGATTCATTTGTTATTGTCTATTTGGATGATACATTACTATATAGTGCTACCTGGGAGGAGCATATTTCACATTTGACATAGGTGCCAGAAACATTGAAGAAGCACCAGCTGCTAGAAAATCTCAAGAAGTGCGAGTTTGCACAACAATCCTTGGTGTATTTAGGATATGTGATTGGTGGAGGATAATTGAAGATAGATCCTTCCAAGATGGAGGACATCATGAAATGGTCGATGGCTACTAATGTTACTGATGTTAGGAGTTTCATTGGAGCAACACAATACTTGAGGAAATTCATAGCATCATTTTCAGTGGTAGCAGCACCACTCCATGCCGTAACAGCAAGTGGAAAGGTTTTACAGTGGGGAAAAGTGAAACATAAGACTTTCGATGAGTTAAAGAAGAATATCAGTGAAGCACCAGTTATGACATTACCAAAATTTAATGACCCTTTTTGGATACAAGTGCTAGTGTGTATGCTATAGGAGGAAGGCTTGTTTTCTACCATTCTAAAGTATTTCATGGGGCAGTTCCTAACTACCCTACCTACGATAAGGATATCTATGCCATGGTGCAAGTTGTGAACAAGTGGAAGCACTATCTGATTGGAAAGGAGACAATAATCCACATAGATCATCAGCTATTACAGTACCTTCAGGCCCAGAATAAGCTACAACAAACCAGGCATTACAAGTGGATGGGGTTATTATAGCAGTTTCATTTGGTGATCAAGTATATGAAGGGAAGCACAAACAAGTTGGCTGATATGCTTTCAATGCAACCCACATAAAATATTACAGCTTTAGGGACTCTTATGCACATGGAGCCATTCACCCATGATGCATACAAAGAGGCATATTCAAAAGATAAGGACTTCAAGGGGGTGTATCAACAGTTGCAGAGCCAGAGTCATGTGCACAATGGCGACAACACTATTGAATACCATCTCCAAGGTGGGTTACTCTACAAGCTGGATAAGCTATGTGTTCCTAAAGGTGAGTGTTTGCAGTTGATTAGAGAGGCGCACACCTCCAAGTTTGCAGGGCACTTTGGTGTAGGAAATACGTGGCTAACTTGTAGAGGTATGTGTATTGGCCCAAGATGTAAGAACAAGTAGCTAGTTTCATAAGAGGATGCATGGTTTGTTGTACTAGCACGCCTAGCAATAGGAAAAAGGGTCTGTAACATCCCTTACCTGTACCTACTCATCCTTGGGAAATCATTTCCATGGACTTTGTGGAAGGTTTATCAATGACCAGGAAGGGACATGACTACTTGCTCACAATAGTTGATAGGTTCAACAAGATGTGTGTTTCGATGCCATGTAAAAAGACCATTAGTGGACAAGAAGAAACAAACTTATTCTTTGGACAGGTTTGGTAACAAGGAGAATCATTTCGGATAAGGATACACGATTTCTCAGTGCATTCTGGACTACATTGTGGGAGAATATGGACACGAATTTTAAGAGATCTACAACATTCCATCCACAAACAGATGGGCAGACAGAAGTAGTCAACATGACTTTGGTTCAACTTTTGAGGGGTTACAACCAGAAGCATCCAAAGGCCTAGGATGAAAATTTGCTATATATACAACTTTCTTATAACAGAGCAGTCCACACTTCTATAAGAAAGTCCCCATTTGAAATTTGTTTTGTATATTTTCCACCTTCACCTTTGGATATTGCATATGGGCAACAAAGATGAGTGAATGAAGACATTAAAAGAGATTCTTTTAGGGCTAAAAAATTTATAGAGAAGATCAGACATATCCATCTACAGGTACAAGAAACACTATAGAAGTCATAGGTGAAGTATAAGGCTAGGCATGATCAGCACAAAATAGAGAAATCATTTAAGGTGGAAGACTGAGTATGGCTATAGTTGAACAAGGAAAGGTTGCAGGGGCCTGGTAAGAAAATCAAGGCTCTATGGTATGGTCCCTTTGAGATACTGGAAAAGGTGGGTGATAATGCCTATCAACTCCATTTACCACCATATATGCACATTTACTCAGTTGTAAATGTAGAGAATTTGAAACTTTATGATCCTTCCATGCTAGATCAGGAAGAGGAATAGCTCATATCTTCTATGGAGGATTTGGCACCAGACACTCAGGCAGAGTTGATAGAAGATATAGTTTTGTATAAGAGGTCCAAAAATACAAGATAAGGGCAACAAGGCCTTTAGCATATTGGGTTTAAGGGACAACTTCCAGACAAAGCTAAATGGTACACTAGAGAGAAGGTGGAGTAAAAATTTCCTCAACTCATTCAGTAAAAGATTTTGGGGACCAAAAGACTCTCAAAATGGGGAGGTGTGATTTGAATTTGATCATTATATTGTTTTTCATCCATCTTATTGCATTTGGAGTAGGAAAAGTGGAGGAATCTGCTAATGGGACCGTTTTTACCGGTGGGACCCAATTTGGCAAAATGAGGTCTGAAACCTTCCGAGAATGTTTTGAGGCATCAAATGGCATTTTTTGGGGGTAAAATTTGTCACAAAAGAATCACACCTTTTCATGATATTCTACACATAGGTATATTTCCAACGACGTAAGAGTCATGTCAATCAAAGTCCATATGCAAAAGTTATGCCACTTAGAAGTTGACCTTCCTGTTTTCACACCTATAGTTTAGGAGGATGCCGTGTCAACCCCCATTATTCATGGAAAAGGGGATAGCCACATGTTTTTTATGTAAAAGACTCTATAAGAGTCTATTTTGTAACTCTAGTTAAGAGTTGATGTAGTCAAAATTAACCACTAGTAGGCTATCAGGTTGTGTTATAATCGGGCCACTAGGAGGAAGAGGTATTCCATTCTTTCGAGAGAATTTTGTTCCATAGTAGAGTAAATATAGCCAGGAGAGATAGGAGGTAGAGCACAAAGAGAGGATCTGTGCATTATAGCATCCCACGGGCCACAAACATTACTTCTTTGTATCTGTAGCCATATTTCTAGAAAGAGAAACAGAGCGAAGTGACCTCACCTTCTAGTTGGGTTTTCTCCAGAAAGAGTTTCCTAGAGAGAATATCTTGTGTATTATGTGTGTGTGAGATTATTTTTTCATTCTATACTATTCTTCTTGATTTAATTTTACATGCATGCACTAATTATAGTTAGTTTTACAGGTCTAGAAATTAAAGAAAACTGTAATAAGTGTAGAATCTAAGATTTTTAGTATAATATTATCATATCTGTTGTGACAAACTGTCCCATGGACTATCCACGGTAGTTTATGAATCATTATGTCCATGTAGTCCCCCATATTGTTATTATTGTTCCCAATTTTTCATTACTGTGTGCTTACATTATTATTTTTATGTAGGCTGTGATTATATTGTGACCCCTTAGACTCCTATATATACCAAGGAGGTATTATCAATTGTATCATACAAGGAATTATTAATTTACGTGATGTGAAGGAGGTTTCCCCCTAGAAGAGGCTAATTTTCAAGTCGTTGATCTATCTTTCCTTCTGTTTTGTGATCTGGTTGCAAAACACTTAATTCTTCTCTTAGCAATAATGTGCCCTAGTAGAATCCCTTTGGACACTATTAAGGGATAAAGTTCCCTAGGGCTTTGGGTCAGAACCCTAGCAGAGCAAGAGTAATCCACAAAAAGAAACAAGAAAATAACTCAGTCAAAATGCTTAAACGACCAAACTATGCGAGGATGTACATACCCGGGGGTCTTTCACTCAGGCAGTTCCAGCCGGGGTTCAAACCCTTTACAACTCCTCATAATCTTTGAACCTGCAAAAAAACCAATTCAAAGACACACATCAGCATATAGATGAAGCATTATAGTGAGATAAAATTTATAGCATATAAATAGATGGTTAATTATACATTGAAATAGTCATTCATACATAAACCAAAACAATAACATCAGATGCATGAACAAAGTTGATATCAGGAACAAGACAATGTTTCTTTTATTGCAGATAACTATAATATAAAAATAGAAAGATTTCACCTGAGTCTTCCTCTTCCGGCTCCAAGCGGAACCATCCTCCAGGTCCATCCAGTCCTGGTCTTCAAAAGGCTCCTTCCATAACCAACATAAGGATATCTCCCCACAAGTGAAAGGATATCAACTCTTAAGGAAACAAGGGTTTCCTGAACTTGGGGAAGTGCTTGAAGCACAGGGTCTTCAGACTTGATTAGGGGATAATCACAGTAGAGTACTTCTCTATTTTCTCTCCTCCCTAAGGCCTTCCCATTGAAGTCTTTTTATACTTCTCCCAAAGTAGTTTTTTAGTTGGGAAACAGTTGGGAACAATTGGGCCACAAGCACTAATAGGTAATCAACAGGTAAAACCTGTGATCTCCGCCCATAATTAAGGAAATTTAATTCTTTTAAGTGTTTTAAGACATATACGTGGGTTGGGTATAGACTGACCCGCGTGTACACGCATTTAATATAGGGCAAAGTCGCGTACAAGGAGTAAAACACTATTTTTTAGATATTTGGACCAAGTCTGGAAGGAGGGGTTGCCCTAGGCCATAAACCAAGCATCACAAATACATAAGGTGGTATTTGGAGCTATAACATATGCCCCATAATATATGAGGTCAGAAGGGGAACATGATGGCCGAAATGTGTTAAGTATACGAAAAGGAAACCTGTCAAAAACCAGGAAGGACTTCACCAGATTTCAGCCTACCAAGCCAGCAAAATAAGATCAGAAAGAAACAACTATCTAAGGTGGGCATGCCCATACTTAGAGAAAGTAAAGCATGTCCTCACATCAAGTACAAGCGGATGCATTGAGTATACAAGTATAAGGAACTAAAAGTACATAATGGTTCATTTGATCACGATCGAACAAGTACATGTTTGAATATCACATATAAGAAGATGATCAATGAAGCTGAAATGTGTAGCTGATAACTGATGTCAAAAAATGATCCCAATAGTAAAAAATGAACATGATGGAATAATATGGTACTGCATCGCAACTCGGATGCCAGCATATAAGATGCCGCTATGAAGGACTGCAACATATAATGTGGAATGGTGTCAACTAGCAGCAACAAGAGCAACTGACAAGTGAACCAAAGAATGCTGATGCAATCTGAGGTCTTCACCGACCGCGGTGGTACTTTTCTACATAATGGGAATAAATGATCTGAAGTCAACCATGTGAGAAATCATTTGATTACCGGTCATTGAGTTATATCGTTAACAAACACGAGACTAATCACCGATAATGATAATGAGAGTCAAGGTACCCGATACAATCTAACAAGTGCGAATAGATGAGCTAAAGTCGAACACCTGTAAGAATCTATCAATCAGGTGACAATGATAGTTTCCCACTATCGATAGTGAAGGATCTACCATTGATGACTGCAAACCCCAAGGTACTGCCAAATGGACTCTAGACCTTTACCCAAGAGCAATGAGTTGTATCCGATAGGGAAAGATCCACTAGAAGGAAGGCATTAAGGAATCCTTCATCAATATAGCACGAGTGTAACCCATAGGCCAATAATGTAGAAGGAATCGGACAAAAAAGATGTAGTAACCTGACCGAAGCACGTTTCCGGTGTAAACAAGATGTAGCTAGCGCATGATAGAAACCCTCTGAACCAACCAATAATGAAAGCTGACATAGAGGCGAGGAATCCACCAATAGGGTCAAATGGAAACCAAGGAATTACACGAATCCCAATGTGTGATAATGTAAGCTAATGTCGAACACAAGGGAAACCACTCAATCAAAGACCCATGATACTGATCGATGCTGAGCAGAAGGTGACCTATCAATAATGAAAATAGGGCCAGGGTGCGGCTCTAGGCCTGTCCTCAGAGCAAGATGTCGTCGTTGATAAGGACATGACCTGCCAGCAAGAAGTCAAGGAGACCTTCTCAAATTGGCATGAGTAAAGGACCAATATAACTGATGTGATGATAGACACGACACTGAAAACCACAGATGGCCCACTGAAAAATAGGTCAAGAGACACTGCAGAGAGGCCGACCCAGGCTTACTTCCCTTGAACAAAAGCACGACTCAATGATGACCATGTGGCAATATATGATGACTCTGTATAAGTTCGTCATGCAGGAGGCATGAATGAACTCTCCATATGATTGGAAGAGATAACCAATCGGAGGAGAATTGCCTGAATTACAAGGTTAAGGAGTGCCTAGGTCAAACTAAATCTCACCCAAATGGAGGAGAGACTTTCTTTTGAGTGCTTTGTTTAAGGGCGACACGACTGACTCTAGATGCCAACAATAAATGGAAATATTGTCCCGTTACCGCTCTTTTTGGAATATATAATTTTTTTGTCTTTTTCTTTAAGCTGAAAAAAGAATAAAAGAATGCTATAGTATAGTGGAAAGAACAAGTTTCAGTGAAATAGATGGTCTAGTTCATGTGATGGGAACATTCCTATGCTCAATGCAGGGAGGTGAAATTAGTTAAGGACACTCAAAGGGATGTTCCTTCCATGGGTCTGAAGGTGTGTCAAGTTGCAGAAGCTAAGGGATTGCAAGTTTGATTTTTGTAGAAGACATGGTCAAAAAATGGCTTAAACACGAGTCCAAGTGAAGCTGCCTCAAGGGAAAATGGGTGCAAATGGTCAAAATGCAATGCAGTAGTACAACTCAACACAAAGGAGCCTCTAGGGTATAAGGCCAGAACGAAGTGAAGAAGCAAAGAGGATTGAGTCTTCAACGCATAAATCATGGCGGGACTACAGAGGACTCCCAAGCCTACTCAATGAAGCAGCATGGGCAACCAGTGTCAATGAGGTACTAACTACGATGCCCACGAAAAGGATGGCTCTACCATCATGTCACAATTTAAAAAATTGGCGAGTGAAGATGGTTTACGAACCATAACACGATGGGATCGACCCTATGGCAAGCGTATTGACAAATGGAGGCTAGTATGCAAAATGCAACGAAAAAATGGCTTCCCTAACCTCTATGCAGTGAGAAAATGATACCTGCCATGACGGGTTAGCAGTCATGGAACTGACTCGAAACTGTCGAAAAAGCGTCCAAAATGTCCTGAAAAACAACCCATTCTCAACACTCCAAGCTCCCAAGTTAAAAGATACATGAGACAAAACAAAATCAAGTTTTGAAAAAATTTGACATTTTCAAAGCTTATAAAATAGTTTTTTGACTCACCATTGTTACCATTTGTTCTGAAAGCAAAAGCCGTGGAGAAAAAGAAGCAATCTTGCTCCTCAAAGAATTCGACCATTCAAATTGACTCAAAATCACTAGGTAACCCCAAAATCTAGCTTGCATCAATTTGTGATCGTTTTTAGAAATTTAAATTGAGGTTTTACCATTGGAAATTATGTCAAAAATTCCAACATGGTGTATACGCGGGTTGGTTATGAGAAACCCGCATATACGCAAGCCATACACGCGAATGTGTATGAACTGGACCTGTGTATATGCGGTTTGAATTTAAAACATAAAAATATAACGGTTAAACTTGATTTTCTTTCAGGATGACAATCACCTGGAGGGAAAGGGAGCATGCTACTGTTGATGATGAGGTTATGAATGATCAATAGGCCTTGGATGCCTTGAGAGGATGCGGTTTATTAAAATTTTTCAAAATGCCAAATATGAAGGAAAACACCCGCTTGCTTGAAATGTTGATCCGTTACTAGAGTATCGAAGATGATGCATTCATTATTGATCAAATGCCTTTAAGGATAGAGATAGAAGATATTTACTTTATTACTGGACTCTCTCGGAGGGGAGAAGTGGTGCATTTGATAGGACGATCATGAGGTAGTCTTTCAGTGGAAGACTACGTGCATATATATTGTCCGGGGCATCCGGAGAAGATTGGAAGCCAAATTCCAATCAAACATGTAGAGAGTTTGTCCTTGAGGATCATACTGTTCACCATAGCCAGGGTGAATGGATTAGCCTCATTGCACCAAGTGTCATGACTATCCATGAGCTTGGTTGTAGATTGTCTCACTACTGTGTTTGACTGGTGCACACCTCTTCTGACCAATATGAAGAGTCAACTATCCTCCATTCAGAAAGGACAGACCAAGAACTTCGGATATGGGATTATTTTGTGTTCCTTCTTCTTTGAGAAGGTTCCAGGGTTACGTCCCAAAGTATTAGTTCCTATCAGTAGCCCCTGAGATCCATGGATGGGTAGGTGGGCCGACCTGATGAAATGCCTAGGAGGCGGAGACATACTAAGGACTGCTTTTGATGATGATTTCTTCTCCTGGTGGGAGCAGCAGATCATCACTGTAGATTACTATCCCTGTGTTGGCATGGATTCCAGGGGAGATCCAGATCTAGTGTTGCCACTAGATGCAACACGGGGAACGATAGGTAACCATTTTTAAAAGTTTTGTCAATTTTAATGATTTTTATGTGTTTTTCAAATATGGAAATGAACTTAAAGATATTTTTGATGGGATTAAATGACTGATAAAATGATCATGTTCCAGATGTGGGTCCGGTACGACCATATGGATTTCCGCGGCATAGGCATCGTGGTAGAGGTGCCGAAGAGGCGACTGTGGAAATTGAAAGAGTCTTATACGCAGTCCAGCGAAACTTGGTGAGGTTGACCCACCGGGTACCAATGGAGGCTGTAGAAGATCTACCAGAGGATATGCAGCACCGCGTGGTAGGAGTGCCACACGACTGGGTTCGCCTTTTTCGGTGTGTGGCCAAAGCAGTGGTCACCTACTTAGCCGCTTATCCTGAGCTGAGCCATTAGATGTACTGGACATGATTATGGGAATTTTAGTCCCAATTTTGTATATTATTTTTTACACACTTTATGTACACGCGTGCTATTTTATGATATATATATATATATATATATATATATATATATATAGTTCTGACTTTTGATATTTGATTTTATCTTGATGAATGAATGATGTGCCAATCTAAAGCTTGATTAGCAATAGAATCTGCTAATGAATTATTAGATCACAGAATGTGCAAATAAGTAATATAAACAAATGATATTTGCAACACCCTCACTCTCAAATATTGGCAATATAAACAAGGATCCCGAATCCGATAGATGTTTTTCAATTGTGACACTACTAGTTGTGAATCAAGGTAGACTACCAATGAATCAATTCCATAAGAAATAGATTCGGATAGTAAATTAATGACGACAGTATACTCGGTCATATTATTTGACACTGGACCAATACATACTCCCCTTGATACCATCAACTGACCAGTTGGATAATAAATCACCCAAGCTATGGAAGCGAGGTTCTGAGTGTGCCGACTAGCACCATTGGTGAATCCGAAATAGACCAAGTCATCCATCAACACCTGCCAAAGCAAATCAAAAAGTTTCGATATCATGAAAACTCACGATAAAATATGCACAAAGATACAAAATATACAAAGAAGCCATTGCTTGCCCGTAACCTAGGCAAAGTACTTCTTGAGGTAGAGCCCATGTCGGGGCTCCGCCAACTTGTTCCCTTCAAAATCGACTAATTCATAAGTCCCTTTTTCTAAAAATCGTTTCACTATAAAGGGACCATACCACATAGACTTGAATTTGCCTGCCCCCAAGGCATCTTTATCTTGGTCATAGTCCAAGACAAGGTCACCTTCAGAAAAGACTCGAGGACATACAACTCTATCGTACTAAGTTTTAGCCCTTTTCTTATGAGCCTCATTGATTGTGGTGGCATCTCAACGCTACTCATCGAGGTGTTCCAAATGACAGAGGTGCTCTTTGAGACTAAAGGTCTCTGGAAGGAGCTCAACAACTAGCTTAAGAGATAGAATTTCGCATTCAACAGGAAAAATAGATTCCAGCCTGTAAACTAACTGAAAAGGTGTAAAACCAATAGTAGTCTTTACCGAAGTTCAGTACGCCCAGAGAGCCGGATTCAACATGAGATGCCAATTAGAGCGATTTTTGTCAATTATCCTTTCCAAGATCATCTTGAGGGACTTATTCATGAATTCTACTTGGCCATTGGCCTGAGGATAATACGAAGACAAATGCTCCTGCCGGAAACCCAATTTAAGGGCCAATTCAGACATCAGTTGGTTCTGGAAATGACTGCCATGATCAGTAAAAATCTCTCTCGGGATACCAAACTGTGAAATAATCTGGTTGAAGAGAAAAGATGCCATTGTTTCACTATCATTTTTATAAGTGGGCATGGCCTCAGCCCACTTTGTAAAGTAGTCTACGGCCACAATAATGTACTTGTGATTTGCTGCTAAAGGCAGATTACAAGTAGTAAAATCAATACCCCACTTTGTAAAAGGACCGACAGTTACAGGGAAGAAAGGAGCTGGATGCGCACGCATCTTCCGAGTATAGACTTGACAAGGGTGGCAATGTTTGACCGCTTCAATACAATCTTTGAAAAGTGAAGGCCAAAAGTAGCCGGCATGCAAGATTTTCTGGGTTGTAGCAAGCCCTGAAAGATGACCACCACAAGATCCACTGTGGCAATCATTAAGCACTGACTCTGCTTTCTCTAAGGTGAAACAATGCCTAAGGATTGAATCAACCCCTCGGCGATATAATATATCACCAATGATCACATAGTTGTTAGCCAACTGACGTAATTTTCGACGTTCATCCTTGGAGGCAGCAGGAGGAAACTTCGAAGTCTGGAGATAAATTATGATATCTCTATGCCAGGGATCTTGTGAATAGATGAGGAACAGATGTTTGTCGGGAAAATTTTCCTTATAAACAGTATCCTCTCCACAAGGCAGCTCGAAAATTAATTCTGCAAAACCAATGATTTCTTAGACTTGGCTAACAAGAACATGAGATCGAATTCTTGTAAAATAACAATCCATTGATTGTATTTTCCCCCAATCACTCGCCTACCGAGGACAAATTAGAAAGGATTGACCACTGCTAAGACAAATGTTTTCCGTAGCAGAATGTAATGGCGAAGCCACTGGACAACATGGAAAACTGCCAAGGCTAATTTCTCAACCAAAGAATAGTGTAGTTTAGGGCCTACCAAGCCTTGACTCAAGTAGTAAATGATATGCTCCGTAAGAGCATCATCTTCGTGAACCAGAACCATACTTATGGTTGATTCTTCAGCTGCAAGATATAAAAGGAAATCTCTACCATAATCCGGTGGACTAAAAAGCGGGGGAGAGATCAATGCCTACTTCAAGGCATCAAGAGATCGTTGCGCAAAGTCATCCCATAGAAATGGAACTCCTTTCCTGAGCAAACACATAAACCCTTTAGCTATCTTATCATAGTTGGCTATAAACCGTCTCAGGAAATTTGCCTTCCCCTAAAGACTTTGAAGTTGTTGGATGGAGGACAAGGGAGGCAACTGAACTATTGCCTCCACCTTGAAGGTATCAACTCGATTCCCTTCAGTTGACATAATGAACCCTAACAACCGACTAGATGCAATCACGAAAACACATTTATTTGGATTCAACCGGATCTTGTAAAATCGACATCTCTAAAAAACCAACTGAAGGTGACTAGGATGATCGATTCTCTTTCGAGAATGAGCAGCTAAATCATCTAAGTATGCTTTGATGACATGCTTGATGTCGTGGAAAGCGTATGACATGGCCCACTGAAAATGTCGCTCCAGCATTTTTAAGACCAAAAGGCATCTTTTTGTATGCAAAGGTACCCCAGGGACATATGAAAGCTATCTTATGCTAGTCTTCTGGACAGATAGATATTTGATTATAACTGGAGAATCCATCCATGAAGGAAAAAATCTCATTACCCACACATTCATCAACTATCTGATCAATAAACGGTGTGGGGTAATTATCTTTTGAACAAGCTTTGTTCAAATCCCTAAAGTCAATGCATACACGGATCATTCCTTGTTTTTTATCAACTGGGACTGGATTAGAAACCCAATCCATTAGGGGAACGGGGTATATGAAACCCACCTTGAGCAACTTTTCTAATTCAGCTTTAATAGCTATTGCTTTCCTAAGATTGACCAGCTGAAGCTTCTGATGAATCGACTTAGCATTTTCATACGTCTTGATCTCATGCTGAATGATGGATGGATCAATACTAGGAATTTCTTCATAAGACCAAGCAAATACATCCTGAAACTCTTTGAAGAGGTCGGTGTAAATTTGAATCTCTTCAGGGGAACACTCGACTCCGATGAAGAAATTTTCTATCACACTAGGGTTCCTAGAGATGTTTATTGGTACGATTTTTGAAATGACCAATATGTTACCTTCGGCACGAATGTGTGCTAGAGTCAAAGGGTTTGAAACCATACAAACATCACTAGTAAGCAGATTGGAAAACCTGGACTCGACTTCTCGCAATGGGGGAAGAAAATATGAGCGATGGTGTAAGTCTTCCCAAGGTCGATCTACTGCACTAACAAGCGCTGAGCATCTTGAATTTTTGGGAAGAGATGATTCAAATGGTCCCCACAGCATAGCTTGCATGGAAACTTAACTTTCTTCGTAGACTCTTTTCAACTCTCACCAGCATTATTGCCAGGCTTATTCACATTACCCTTCCCATCTTTATTCTTCTTTTTACCACGTCCCTTCTTCTTCACAATGGAATTTTGATTTCCTTTGGGGTTAGAAGCTTGAACAACATTTACGGAAGAAGGTTGGGAAGGTGGAGTAGTAGACGGTGCAGCCTGATTGGAAGAAGCAATTTGTATAGACAACTGCTGCAATTGGTTCAGAAGGTTCACCGCATTCGCATCAATCGATCCAACAATACCGTTAGCATGTGGACCTAGCTTCGGTTTGGCTATATCAACTGTGGATCTAGGAGCATTAGGCAAGATCTTCTGAAGGGTCCCAGATTGAGAATATATCAGTTCTAACTGCTGGGCACGAAAAATACCCTGCTCTTCGGAATATACTTCAGACATAAAAGCATCTTTGGAGATATCAGGTTGTAATGATTTTAAAAACCATTCAAGGCGGAATTCAGGTGGAATTTTGGCTTTGATGAGCCTCTTTCTCCATCTCCATTCCTGAATATGATCAAAAATGTGAGTGGCCGTGTCCTAATGAATATTGGTCAGAAGTTCAGTTCCGGCTTCTTAATGGACACGCAACTGGAAATGGTTTAAGAAAATGTTAGCCAAATTGGTGAAAGATGTAAAGGTTTCCCCAGGAAACTCTATATGCCACTTAGCCTCATTGCCAGTTAAGGTGCATTAAAATAGTCTCAACCTAATCGAGTCATCGATGAGGGAGTTCGATGAGCACCATAAATGGAATGTGGTTACATTGTCGCCCAAGTCTTCCCACTCTTCCCTTAAAATTTTGGAATATCCAACAGAAGTTTGGTTGGGACTAGAGGCCAAGCTGGATTATATCTGATTGGATCGTTCGTTAACTTAGTCAAGTTTGGTAGATTTAGCGTGGCCATAAACGGAAGTCTCAGAGGACCTTGGGGATTCCACCCAGATTGGGCGGGGTTCCCGAAGGTCTGAAAAGAATGACCTGGGTTTTGAAAGGCACCAGGTTGCTTGAAGTAACTAGTAGAACTTACTGAACCAAAAGGTGACCCTTGTGGTCTAGCAAAACTCGGAGTTTGACCAACTCCGGCCGAAACACCTCCGTAACTAGCGAATTTTCCCCCTAACGAATTATTATATGGAGTGGAAAACCCTTGGTAAGGGTTCCAAGCATTAGCTAAGGGTGGAAAACTTCGAAATGAACTAACCAAGGAGTACGACATATTCCCTTGTTGTCTGAAAAACGGATTCCTAGCTCCTGTGCCACTAACTGCAGGATTATTCCAACCCTGAAAGGGATTGCTACCTTGACTCGTGAAAGAAAAAGGCATAGATCCTACCGTCAGATTAAAATGTGCTATATGAGCACTTCCAAAAGGAAAACCTTGAAAATATGCCAATCCACTCATCATGGATGTGGAGGCAGTTAATGGTATACTGATTCAAATCGGATCCACAAAAGACTGTCAAGAACCTTGACTGTATCGAGTTGAACAAATCCTTGAAAATTCCAAAACAACGATAAAAAACACCCTGAACCAGTGGCCATGGCAGCGGGCGTGGAATGACGAGGACCTCGGTCAAAGTGTGCTGACCGAGGCCCATGGAGACTGCACGGGATGCCAAAATAGCCCTTGGGAGCCCCGGATCGGGAAAAGGAGCTAATTTTTGATGCGCGATTAGCGCTGGGAAAATAGGGTCAACATGGAAGAGCCTTAAGCACTTGGTTGCATTGGGAGTCGGAGAACCGTCAGCAGAGAAACAAAATGCGCTAAAGGACAAAAGCGGGACCCGCGCTCTAGAAAACCGATGGTATTGATCGGGGCACCCTTAAATGGTAAGAGGTTTTGGAGGAGAGCGGAGCGATCCCACTTAGCGATCGACACGTGGCAACGAAGGTGAGAGAAAAACCGCCGTTGATCGCGCGTTATCAGTTGAGCAAGTCAATCGCCCTCGACGTGCGTATGACGTCGGATCTTGAGGAGCCTAGATCGGACGACTGAGATTGCGCCCGATAGAAGGAAGCGGAATCGACAGGGAACTAAGCCATGATTTAAGGGGATTTGGAATCCGTTTGACTGCCATGATGGAGAAAGAATGTATCCATGACATAACCGAAGAAACGAATCGACGAGCAGGCTGGCACTGTTCCGATGGGGACGCGTGGCTACTTCCCGAGCGTTCATGTTGACGCCGAACAGGGAACTCCAAGCACATAGGGGTAGGTGAATCGACGTAGGCGGGAGAGGAACCGAACAGGCATAGGGATTGAATGACTAAAGCCATGAACAGAGACAGTCGAATTCAGATTCAGAGAGAAGGAATAGAGAGGAGTACAAGCGACCAAGAGAGACAATGAACAGTGAACCCTGAGAGGAGGACTGAACACAGAGAACTATAAAGCCAAGCAGAGGAGACAGAGGACCGAGCTGATTACAAGCAACGTCGAGCACCAAAGAGCTTGAAGATTCAAGCCTTTCCCTAGAGGATTCTGTCTGGACTGAGCATCACATTTGGCTCTTTCCACTATAGACCAAGGGTCACAGAGCTGGTAGGAAGAAAAAGAGTCTGTGAACTCCGAGTGGCTTGGGGAATCCAAGAACCACCCTACCAAGCAAAAATCTGCTTCAGGAGAACTCACATTGAGTCCCTGTATTGTAATTTCTCTGCTGTAAGACACAATAAAACAAGGCCACCACTGAAGCTGGACCGGAGACGTAGCCCTGGAGAATAGGGTGAACTCCTTATTAAAAAACTATTTGTGTCTTTGTGTTGCTTACTGTATTTCTCTGCTGTCTTTCCACTTATTTTCTGTGTATTGGCAATCTGATTGATCCGTTGCTTAAATGACATAGAACACACACCATCACATGAGTCTGTAATAGCTTTTGTTTTAATAAATATTTAACTGATGGCACTCATAGAGTGATTATTAGATCAAGTGGTATCAGAGCTCTAGGCTGTAAGGTTAGACAAGCTTGTGTTGGTTTAGCTGTGAATGCTTACTAGATCAAAGCTCAAATTAGGAGAAGGAGAGTTGGTGGAAACTAATCTTGAAATTGGGAGAGTCTATTCTCGGAAGACAATGTCAGAAGAAGGTTCTATAGGGCCAGACCCTCAATTCATAGAAAGTTTCCTAGCTATAAAGTCTATGGTAGAGGAAATGTATAGAGACTTTAGAAAGCATAGGGATGAAAATTCATCAGGTTCTAAACAAGATAAAGAAGAAGATGAATCTCATTCCCATGACCACTCAAAAGGAAAGGGAAAAGAAGAAAGTTCCCCTACACCTCCTAATAGCCCTGTGCATAGTAAGAAAGCATCTTTGATTAAGTTAGATGTTAAATTTGATTTTCCTATATATGATGGAGAGCTAAATGCTGAAAAGTTGGACAATTGGATTAGACAAATTGATGTGTATTGCAGAGTACAAAACATAGACTCAGACAAGAGTAAGATTCAGTTGACAAACCTACACCTAGGAGGCATTGCCTTGGTTTGGTGGGAAGGCAAAACCCAAGTTGATATGAAGAAGCATGGTAAGACCATCGCTGTCTGGAGTGAATTTGTTGCTGCAATAAAAAAGCAGTTCTATCCATTGGCCTACATGCAACAAGCCATGATGAGTTGGCAAAATCTTCGGCAGTTGAAAGGGAAAAGTGTAAAAGGGTATACTCAAGAGTTCAGAAAGAGAGCATTGATGTTGGGTATCTCATTAGACTCACCAAAGACTCTTTTGAAGTACATTGGTGGTCTACATAGCTACATGAGGCATACTATCCTCATGTTTAATCCCACTAGTATAGATGAGGTATTTGTACAAGCTACTCATCTAGAAGCCAGAGGAAAGAATGGAAATCGAGAAGTTGGGGGACCATCCCAACCCACTGTAAGCAAGAGAAAGGAGAAAAGGAAGCGAGAGTGGAAAGCAAGGAAGGCTAACACTGCAAAAAAAGGCAAAGCTTCATGCACTCACTGTAAAAAGGAGGGGCATGATGATGAGCACTGTTGGATTCTGCATCTAGAGCTGAGACCTAAGAAGTCCGAGGGAAAGAAGAAGAAAACTGTTGCAGCTATTCAGAAAGATTTGGTGTCAGACTCGGGAGATGAAACAATCGTTGCAGCCACAGGTATAAAAGGTAAGAATTCTGAAGCATCTACTAGTAATTCTGTTCAATCTGTTATTGATGAAGAACATGAGAGAAAAAGACATGAGCTTTTTCATATTCGAGTTGTTTCCAAAAATCAAAAGATTGATACTTTGTTTGATAGTGGCTCACAAGTAAATCTGATTTCTGAAGCAATTGTAAAGAAATTGGGATTAGTAACCACATCTCATAAGAAGCCATACCCATTAGGATGGTTGAATGATAAAGCACAACTACAAGTGACTAGACAGTGCAAACTCAAGTTTTCTTTTCGGTCAGCATTTGTAGATGAGGTTGAGTTAGATGTAATTCCTTTGTGTTAGGATATTCCGACACATAGGATATAGTTAAGTTCAACTTGGTCTAGTATAGAGTTAGGTTAGAGTTAGGTAAAGTGTGTTTCTTTACCGTTGTACATTTTGTAACTTACAATCCGATGGTCACAATATGTAGTGATCCGACGGTTCACTCTCACCTCGGTATTACCGACACTTGATCTGTGGCTTGACACCTGATTGGTCCATGAGTTCTATTTAAAGCGCATGGAGGGTCATTGTTCAGGTAATCCGTGCATGAGAGAAGCTTATGTAAATTTTCATTCTTTGATTAATAAATTGCCTGTAGTACCCACGTTGGGACAGGCCGTGGACTGTTTCCCTCCTTGCACTTTGAGGGTTTTAACCACGTCAAAAATACTGGTGTATTGATCTGTGATCTGGTTTTGAGCGGTGTCCTTTTGGTATTCTTTCTGAGGAACTTACCCTGTAAATTCCTACATGGTATTGGAGCTATTTGAGGGCCGCGTCCGTTGGTGATCCAAATCTGAAGCCGGTAGAACTGCATGCGGCTATCGTTTCCTAGATCTGTTGTTTCTGACTGCTTTCGGGCCGAGAGGACTGCTCTGTTGCGTTCGAAGCATCTGTTCCAGTGAGGAACCCCTTTCATTTCACGCGAAAAGGTTTCCGGTAGCCCTAGCTGCGTCATTTTTCAGATCGGGAGGTATACATTGTTTTTTGCAGTTTACTGTTATTTTCTCTCTGCTTATTTCGGTCTCAGTTTATTTAACCTTTTTTTTAACCGGATCTATACCTTTCATTTCTGCGTATGCTCTTTGCCCTGCGACTCTGTGCGATCTGGGCAAATCAGAAACAGAAAGGAAGGATTTTTCTCATGCGTATGCTCTTTTCCCTGCACCTTAGTGTGATCTCGGAAAATCAGAAACATTGAGAAAAATATTTAGTTTTTCGGCTAAAGCTAACTTTGAGATTTTTTTTAAATTTCTAGTTTTTTGGCTAAAGCTAACTTCGAGCCGCAAGGTTCGTTTTTCTTTGCATATTCGTGTTGGTTTTTGTGTTTTGTGTTTTGTAGGGAAAAAGAGCTTTCTCAAGGCAAGCACGCAAACCAAGGCCCCCCCCCCCCCCTCTCTCTCTCTCTCTCTCTCAAATTTTTTGTATAGATCAATTGGTTCAAAGCTATTTTAAGAGAGTAGAGGTCTTGGGTTCAAGTCTCCATTTTGTGGGGGCGGATTTTTTTTTCATTCCCGCACATTCGCGCACTTTGCCGGCAACGTCAACAATTTTTTTTCAAAAAGCCATAACTTCTTCATCCGGAAGCCTTTTTCAGAGCCGTTTTTTTTAAAACCGCCTATTTTTTCGAGATCTATCCATTGGAACACTTACTTTCAGCATCTTCAGCTTCAGTTTTTAAAAAAAAAATGGAAAGTCCATGCCAAGTCATTCTTGACAGCACTAACTACTTCCAATGGGTAGCCTACATGGAAGATTTACTTAGAAGTAAAGGTCTCTTCAGAATAGCCACAGACCAAGAGAAGAAACCAAAAGATGAAGACAAGGCTACAAAATGGGAAAATAGACAAGATCAAGCACGTGGTTTGATAGGGATGTCTATTTCTCCTGATCTTAGATTCCACATTGCAGAACTTGAGACTCCTCATGAAGCATTAGAAAAACTCGCTAAAGTTTTTGGGATTAAAAATGAAATTAGAGCCCATCAACTTGAAAATGAGTTGCTTACTTTGGATCCTAATAATTTTTCTTGCATTGAAGATTTCTTGTCCAAATTCAAGACCCTTAGATATCTCTTGGAAGGTGTTAAAGTTAAGAAAGAAGATGGTAACCTTATTTATTCCATCCTTACTAAGTTGGGACCAGCCTACTCTGTATTTGTTTCCACTTTCCATTCTACAAGGGAAGCTTTCATTTGTCAAGGAAAAGACTACAAGGCCCCTTCCTTTGACTCCTTTTGTGATTCCTTAATAAGAGAACAAGAAAAACTCTTACACCTTGGTCTTCTTAATCTTGGAAACTCTTCCACGAAAGCGTTAGCCGCCCAGCAGCAACCAAATTCAAAGAATCCTAAGAAGTCATATCCTCAAAAGAATGGTCCTAAACCATCTCAGCCTCAAAATGAAAGATCATTTCAGCAAAATGATAAGACCAATAAAAACAAATGGAAGAAGACTGATAGACATTGTAACTTTTGTAATCGAGATGGCCACTTAGAATCTAAATGCTTTAAGAAGATGGAAGCCTTGGAAGCCGCAATGAAGAAACATAACATCCATGTGGAGCCTACTTCAACTTCAACTTCCGGAATGGCACTTTCTGCATGTCGTTGTCAATCATCTCAGTCTGGTTATGCATTAAATGTATCTTCTTCTTCTTCTCATTCTCATGAGTGGCTCATTGATTCTGGAGCCTCTTATCACATGGCCAAAAACCAAGCCATGTTTTCTTCTTTAAATGATTGTAACACCAAAAATATATATATTGGTGATGATAGATCTCTTAATGTTGTAGGGACTGGAACTGTTCATCTAGACAATGGTCAGTTTAATGATGTATTATGTGTTCCAACCTTATCCTGCAACCTTCTATCTGTCTATCAGATAACTCATTCAGGTGAAGGTAAAATTGTTGAATTTTCACCTCATGATGTTGTAATCAAGGATCTAAAAGATCCTAAACAGATTCTAGCTACTGGTCTTGCTGATGATTCCAAAAGGTTGTATAAGTTTCACAACTTTGGGTCATCAAATCTTCCCTCAGTATTTTTGCTCATAATGATGAAGTGAGCAAACTTTGGCATGAGCGATTTGGTCACTTAAACTATCGCTCCCTTCAGCATCTATGTAAAGAAAATATGGTGACAGGTCTTCCTATGGTATCTTGCAGAGATGGTGTTTGTTCCGGATGTGTACTCGGAAAACATCATCGGGACAGTTTTGACAAACGTGCCTCTTGGCACGCCTCAGCCCCTTTACAGCTTGTGCACAGTGATTTATGTGGTCCTCTTCCTGTTGCTTCATTCTCTGGCTGCAAGTACTTCTTAACTTTCATTGATGATTTCTCCAGACGCACTTGGGTATACTTCTTAAAACTCAAGAGCGAAGTATTTAACACTTTTTTGGCCTTCAAAGCCTTTGTTGAAAAACAATCTGGACATCAAATTCTTAAGCTAAGAAATGATAATGGTGGAGAATATGTTAAAAACACATTCATCAACTTTTGCACCGAAAATGGAATTCAAATGCAACATACTGTTCCATACACTCCACAACAAAATGGTGTAGCTGAAAGGAAAAATCGCACCTTAAAGGAAATGGCTAATTGTATGCTGCAATCTAAAGGACTCAGTCTTAGTTTTTGGGCCGAAGCAATTAATTGTGCAAATTATATAATCAATCGCACTCCTACTAAGGTTCTAGAGAATATCACTCCAGAAGAAGCTTGGAGTTCCATTAAACCAGATGTAAGTCACTTTCGTGTGTTTGGAAGTGAAGCATGGGCCCATATTCCAGATGAAAAGCATAAAGCTTTAGAACCTAAGAGTGAGAAATGTACTTTTGTTGGATATTCTGAAGATGTAAAAGGTTATAGACTTATTCCATTTAAGTCCAAAAATGTTATCATTAGAAGAGATGTAAAATTTGATGAAAATAAATCGGCCTGCGAGCCTAGTCCGGCGGATGTGCCACCTCTTCCTATCTCTTCTACTTTTGAAAACATTTCTTCTTCAGATGATGAAAGCGAGGATGATAATCCTCCCCCACCTTCTCAGGATCCTCAACTTCCAAGATGGGTCCGTGCTACTCGGGATGCAGCAGGTGATCTTGCCGGTGATCCTACAGATCAGCGACGTACACGTTCTCAGTTTGAAAGAGCCTCTTCTTTACTGGCTCAAGCTCCAGTAAATCATGATCCTGACACTTTTGCAGAAGCTTCAGGCCATCCACATTGGGAAGCAGCTATGAATGAAGAATATCATTCATTGATGACAAATGATACATGGGATCTTGTTCCTCTACCAAAGGGACGCAAACTTGTTAGATGTAAATGGGTTTACAGAACCAAGTATGGACCAGATGGGAAAGTTGATAAACATAAAGCTCGTCTCGTTGCTAAGGGCTTTTCACAGGTTGAAGGCATTGACTACACTGAAACCTTCTCCCCTGTTGCCAAAATGAACTCTATCCGCCTTGTTCTTTCCCTTGCTGCCTCTTTAAAATGGGAAGTCCATCAGATGGATGTTAAATCTGCCTTCTTGCATGGGGACTTGCAGGAAGAAATCTATATGGAACAACCCATTGGCTTCATACAAACAGACTCCAGCCTTGTTTGTCGACTTAAGAAATCCCTTTATGGCCTCAAGCAAGCTCCTCGGGCTTGGTATGCCAAAATGGATAGCTTTCTTTTAGAATCTGGCTTTTCTAGGTGTCATTCTGACAATACTGTCTACACCAAGAAAGTGGGCAACTCTCTTATCATCCTTGTTCTTTATGTTGATGATCTTATTCTTACTGGTAGTGATCCCAACCTTATAAACCATGTGAAGTCCAGCCTTAAAAAGAAATTTGAAATGACAGACTTAGGACACTTACACTATTTTCTCGGTCTTCAAGTCTTGCAATCCCAGGAGGGTATTTTCCTTTCCCAGTCCAAGTATGCTTGTGATATTCTTCGTCATTTTCACATGGAAGACTGTAAGCCAACCCCTTCTCCCTTTCAGTCTGGAGTCAAACTTTCAGTCTCTTGTACTTCTCCTGAAGTTGATGCTACCTTATACCGTCAACTTGTCGGAAAACTCTTGTATTTAACCCATACTCGTCCTGATCTTTCCTTTGCTGTTGGCCTTGTTGCTCGTTTTATGCAAAACCCCCGTGAAAGTCATTGGAAAGCAGCTAAAAGAATACTTCGTTATGTTCGAGGTACAGTACAGTTTGGGATTCATTACAGTGCCAAAGCAGCTCCTCTATTAGTTGGTTTCACTGATTCTGATTGGGCTGGTGACCCTGATGATCGGAAGTCTACTGCCGGTTATGTCTTCACTCTTGGTTCAGGACCTATTACATGGGCTTGTAAGAAACAGGCTGCCATTTCTCTTTCATCAGCAGAAGCAGAGTATCGTGGTGCCGTGGAAGCTAGTAAGGAAGCCTTGTGGCTTCGTCAGATCCTATCAGAGTTTGGCTTTGAGCAGCAGCATCCAACCACACTTTGGTGTGATAATCAAAGTGCCATTCAGCTATGCAAAGATCCAGTCCAGCATCAGCGCAGAAAACACATTGAACTACACATGCACTTCATCAGAAAGCTCATTCATGACCATGTTCTTGAAGTGCAATATTGTCCAACAGATGATCAGGTTGCAGACATCTTCACAAAGGCTCTCACAGAGGCGAAGTTCACTAAACTTCGATATATGCTTGGAGTTCAGGAAGTTGTCACTAAGGGGGGATAGGCTCTAGTGCCTCCTTCCTTCTCCTATTGTGTCATATTTGAAAATCCTTCAATCCTATCCCAAGTTGTTCTTAAGGGGGGATGTTAGGATATTCCGACACATAGGATATAGTTAAGTTCAACTTGGTCTAGTATAGAGTTAGGTTAGAGTTAGGTAAAGTGTGTTTCTTTACCGTTGTACATTTTGTAACTTACAATCCGACGGTCACGATATGTAGTGATCCGACGGTTCACTCTCACCTCGGTATTACCGACACTTGATCCGTGGCTTGACACCCGATTGGTCCATGAGTTCTATTTAAAGCGCATGGAGGGTCATTGTTCGGGTAATCCGTGCATGAGAGAAGCTTATGTAAATTTTCATTCTTTGATTAATAAATTGCCTGTAGTACCCACGTTGGGACAGGCCGTGGACTGTTTCCCTCCTTGCACTTTGAGGGTTTTAACCACGTCAAAAATACTGGTGTATTGATCTGGGATCTGGTTGTGAGCGGTGTCCTTTTGGTATTCTTTATGAGGAACTTACCCTGTAAATTCCTACACTTTGGATATATGTGGAATTGTTTTAGGAAGTCCTTACTTGTATGATAGAAAGGATTTTTCCTATAGAGCTGAGAACAAGTATCTGCTTGTTAAAGATGCAATCGAATACTTTGTAAGAGCTCATAAGCTCAAGAATAATTATACTCTCATAAACTTAGGACAGATGAAAAGAATGATAAATTCATGCAAATAGTTGTTACTGATGGTTGTAAAGGAAAAGACACCTGAGAAAACCAATGTATTTGAGGGCTGTAATGCTGATCAGAAAGCTGATATAGAAAAGATTGTTTCATAGTATGATGTCTTATTTCAAGAACCTAAAGGTATGCCACCCAAAAATGGAATAGTACATGATATTATTTTGCAGCAAGATGTTCCTTTGCCTAACATTGGGATGTACAGGTTATTTGCTTTAGAGAATGCTGAAATCAAGAAGCAGGTGTAGGAGTTGCTCGAGAAAGGGTTCATTAGGCCTAGCACATCACCGTGTGGGTCACCAATCGTCTTGGTGAGAAAGAAAGATGGCTCGTGGAGAATTTGCATTGAACACCGAGCACTGAATAAGATAACAATAAAAAATCTTTATCCCCTTCCTCGCATAGATGATCTTTTAGATCAATTGAAGGAAGTTGTTTATTTCACCAAGCTGGATTTTCATAGTGGATACCATCAAGTCAGAGTTGCAAAGCAAGATGCATGGAAGACTACTTTCAAAACAAAGCAGGGATTGTATGAATGGCTAGTTATGCCTTTTAGCCTAACTAATGCTCCTTCTACTTTCATGAGATTAATGAATGATGTACTTAGACCTTTTCTTGATGATTTTTTTATTGTGTATCTAGATGACATTCTGATTTTTAGTAAAACGTGGGAAGAACATTTAAAGCATGTTAAGCAGAAATTAGATGTTTTGAAAAGAGAAAAACTTTATGTTAAACTCTCCAAATGTGAATTTGGAAAAACCTCTCTAAATTATTTAGGTCACATAGTAGGGGGAGGTGAATTGAAAATAGATCCCTGTAAAGTGGCAGTCATCATAAACTGGCGTAAACCCAAGTCTGCTACAGAAGTGAGAAGCTTCTTAGGAGCAACACAGTATTGGAGGAAGTTCATTTCAAATTTTTCCTCAATTGCAGCTCCCTTACATGCTTTGACAGGATTGAACAAGGTGTTTCAGTGGGGAGGCAAACAACAAAAAGCCTTCGACACCTTAAAAGAAAAGATTAGTACAACACCTGTACTAGCACTGCCAAACCTACAAAGACCATTTGAGATCTAAACTGATGCCAATGACTATGCCATGGGAGCAGTGTTGACACAACACGATAAACCCATATTTTATCATTCTGAGACTTTTAATCCTGCAGTAGTCAACTATCCTACATATGATATGGAATTGTATGCATTAGTTCAGAGTGTGAAAAAGTGGAAACATTACTTAATGGGCAAAGAAACAGTAATACATACTGATCATCAGCCACTTCAATACCTACACTCCCAAACTAAATTGCAGCAATCAAGGCATTATAGATGGATGGGTTTTCTACAACAATTTCATTTAGTCATCAGATATAAAAATGGAATACATAACAAGGTTGCAGATATGTTATCTAGACCCATTATAAATGCATCTACCTTACTTAAGCATAATTCTGTGTTGCATGAAAGCTACATAGAACAGTATGCTCATGATATGGACTTTAAAGATGTATATGCAACTTTGAGTCAAGGTAAAAGAGTAGAAGAATTGGACTATCATGTGAAGGACCGACTCTTATATCATTGTGGGAAACTCTGCATTCACAAACTGAGAGATTAAAGATAATTAGGGAAGCCCATACTTCTCTGATATCAGGTCACTTTGGGGTAAGTAAAATAGTTGCACAGTTGCAAAGGTTGTGCTATTGCCCGAAAATGAATGAAACAGTTTCTAGATATGTAAAGGGGTGTGCTATGTGTGCAAAAAGCAAGCCTAGCAACAGAAAACTAGGATTATACACTCCCTTACCAGTTCCTTCTCACTCTTGGGAAAGCATTTCCATGGCTTTTGTTGGAGGACTACCCAAATCTAGGAAAGGTCATGATTATATGTATGTTTTTGTGGATAGTTTTAGTAAAATGTGTATTTTGATACCTTGTAGTAAACAGATTACAGCTGAACAAACTGCAAAATTATTCTTTGAACATGTATGGGTTCATTTTGGATTACCCACTTCTATTGTATCTGATCGAGACACCCGATTTGTGCGGAAGTTTTGGTCCAGTCTGTGGGAACTAATGGACACCAAATTAAAGAAAAGCACAACTTTTCATCCACAAACAGATGGCCAGATAGAAGTAGTTAACAGGACAGTGATCCAGTTACTGAGAGGATATTGCAGCAAACATCCTAAGCTTTGGGATGAGCACTTGTGCTATGTGTAGCATGCTTACAATAGAGCCAAACACTCTTCTACACAGAGATATCCTTTTGAGACCTGTTTTGGTTTCATACCAAGGTCTCCTTTGGATTTTATCTTTGGTAAAGATACCATGGTTGATAGACACAATGATGTGGACAAGGAAACTAGGTTCATTGAACAAATCCAGGAGATCCACCAGGCAGTATAGGAATAGCTGGAAAAGAACCAGGCCAAGTACAAGGCTAGGCATGATAAGCATCAGATGGAGCATAGTTTTCAAGTTGGAGACCAAGTCTGGCTATATATTAGCAAGGACAGGATGCAAGGTGAAGGTAAAAAGCTAAAACCTATCAGATATGGACCCTTTAGGATACTTGAGAAGACTGGTCAAAATGCTTTTCACCTTGATCTGCCAGCTTACATGCACATCTACTCAGTCATGAACGAAAATTGCTTGAGGTTGTTTGAACCTTCAATGATTGAGGACCCTGAAGAGCAGAGTCAATTACCTTCTGTTGATGACTTGCTACCTGAATATCTTAATGAGTTACGGGAAGTCACAGTGCTGGACAGGAGGGCAAGGACGACGCGTAGTGGACAAGTGGAATACCTCAGGATTGGGCTTAAAGGTTCGAAGCTAAGCAATGCAAAGTGGATTGAGATTGGAGAAGTGAGACAACATTTTCCTCACTTAGTCGATGCTTGAAGAAAACCAACTTTTGGTGGTCCAAAAGCTTTTTCAGTAGGGAGGCCGTGATCTGAATCGGATCCACAAAATACTGTCAAGAACCTTGATTGTATCGAGTTGAACAAATCCTTGAAAATTCCAAAACAGCGATCGAAAACACCCTAAACCAGTGGCCATGGTAGCTGACATGGAACGATGAGGACCTCGGTCAAGCACATTGACCGAGGCCCATGGAGACTGCGCGAGATGCCAAAATAGCCCCTGGGAGCCCCGGATCGGGAAAAGGAGTTGATTTTCGATGTGCGATTAGTGCCAATAGGGCCAAAATGGAAGAGCCTTAAGCACTCGGTCGCGTTAGGAGCTAGAGAACCGCGGGTGGAGAAACAAAAAGCTTTAAAGGACAAAAGTGGGACCCACACTCTGGAAAACCGATGGTATTGATCGAGGCACCCTTAAATGGTAAGAGGTTTTGGAGGAGAGTGGAGTGATCCCACTCAGCGATCGACACATGGTAGCCAAGGTGAGATAAAAACTGCCGTTGATCGTGTGTTATCAGTCGAGTAAGTCAACTGTGCTCGATGTGCGTATGACGTCGAATCTTGAGGAGCCTAGATTGAACGGTTGAGATTGCGCCTGATAGAAGGAAGCAGAATCGACAGGGAACTAAGTTGTGATTTAAGGGGATTTGGAATCTGTTTGACCGCCACGATGGAGAAAGAAGTATCCACGACATAATCGAAGAAACAAATCGACGAGCAAGCTGGCCCTGTTCCGATGGGGACGCGTGGCTACTTCCCGAGCGTTCATGCTAACGCCGAATAGGGAACTCCAAGGACGCAGGCGGCAGGTGAATTGACGTAGGTGGGAGAGGAACTGAATAGGCATAGGGATCGAATGACTAAAGCCATGAACAGAGATAGTTGAATTTAGATTTAGAGAGGAGGAATAGAGAGGAGTCCAAGCGAACAAGAGAGACAGTGAATAGTGAACCCTGAGAGGAGGACTAAACACATAGAACAGTAAAGGCAAGAAGAGGAGACAGAGGGCCGAGCTGACCACTGGCAGTGTCGAGCACTAGAGAGCTTGAAGATTCAAGCCTTTCCCTAGAGGAATTTGTCAGGACTGAGCATCACATTTGGCTCTTTCCACTATAGACCAAGGGTCATAGAGCTGGTAGGAAGAAAAAGAGTCTATGAACTACGAGTGGCTTGGGGAATCCAAGAACCACCCTACCAAGCAAAATCTGCTTCAGGAGAACTCACATTGAGTCCCTATATTGTAACTTCTCTGCTGTAAGACACAATAAAACAAGGCCACCACTGAAGCTGGACTGAAGACGTAGCCCTAGAGAATAGGGTGAAATCCTTATTAAAAAATTGTTTATGTCTTTGTGTTTCTTACTGTATTTCTCTGCTTTCTTTCCACTTATTTTCTGTGTATTGGCAATTTGATCGATCTGTTGCTTAAATGAAACAAAACACAACCATCACATGAGTCTGTAATACCTTTTGTTTTAATAAATCTTTAACTGATGGCACTCATAGAGTGATTATTAGATCATACACTTAATGGAACTGAAGGAATACCTAAAGAAGGCATACCAAAAGGGAAGAATCCAAAACTAGATGCATGCACTTGGGAACTTCCACTCATCGACGGAATGGAAGTAGACCCAAACAAGGATGTGTTAGCAGTAGACCCAAATAAAGATGTAGAAGGGATGGAAATGGTTCCTCCCCTTTGTACTGATATAGGTTTCTGCATACTTATAGCACTTGTGGTGGATGCCATGCTTCCAGCAGTGGTCATCAAAGGGATGTGCATGCGTGGACCTGGACTTGAAGGTCGATGTGTCAAAGTCCCAACGTATAACACTACGTTTGGATGATCTGAAGGTAGAGGAGAATTCAGAGCTGCTAATGGCTCTGAGAGTTCTTCTACCTCAATATTATCTTCTGATTGGAAGAGAACTCGAGAAAGAATTGAGGTGTTCCTCTCTGGCTCTGTGGTAGTACCAGGCCTATCTTGTACACTACTGCCCCCAAGCGGAGGATCAATCCCCGATGCGTCGGCTGCCACTGGGTGAAACCCACTGGCAGTATCGCTCCTATGCCTTCTAGAAGAAGGCTCTAGACTTGCAGGTGAAAGCCCACAAAGTCTGCGGGACTGTCTAAGCGATCGGTCAACCACTTTGAATTATTTAATAAGATCTACTTAAAGACTCAAGAAATTGAAAGCTAGGTCGACTAGGAGCACATAACACACACTAAAAATGTCCCTAAAAGAATTCAACAGTCAAACAACTTCCAAGTATTTCCACTCCGGGTGATTAGGACCGGACACCAAAATACAAGAAAGTGAATAATAAGGGCCTTTCGAAAATAGACTGGGGTAATTACGCCCTAGGTCTACTAGCAAAGGTATCAGAGGAAGTTATGCTGACCTCCAAACAACAGCCTTTGCCGATGCAAGCCCCCAAGCTTCGCAAGGGTTCCCTCTAGAAGTACCACTGAAAGTGATGCAATGTCGACCTCAAGTGCCATGGGATTCCCCTCTGCAGCCACCTGTGTAGATCCCTAGGATAGGCAACTAAAGATACCAACTCATATCAGAAGCCGGGTGGAACAGTCATGAGGTAAGATCCAACAAGTAAGAGAGGGGGTATCTCTCATCCTTATCTTCAAAAACCCTCGTGCTTAACTCCCAGTCACAGAGCTTTCCCGGTCTCCCTAACACTATTGGATTTTCACTCTTTATTCAGACTTCTATGTTTGACAATTTGGAGTGACCTTGGAGAGTTTACTTTCCTCTCGCCTAATCCAAGGCCCTAAATAACCTAAAACTTGTTGGTGTACTTACTGAAAATATAAAAAGTTCTAGTTTATTTTATTAGTGCTTGATTTTAAGTGGCTGTTCTTTTTAAGTCAAAGGGACAATACGGAAGTGAAACTAATGGTGTTCTTAGACGCAAAAGAAATTAATGAAAAACTAACTTATATGCAATGCACTTGTTTGTTCTTCGATGAAAAGCAACTTCTACTTGGGTTCTAAGAAACTTCTATTAAATCAATAAACCTTTTTTCTTTTCTTTTCTTGCAACAAAATTCACACTCACAAAAACTAAAAAAATATTGATGCTCTAATAATGCGAACTATCCTAATGCAAAGTGTACATGATGATGCAAAACTTCTAGATTACTCTAAAAAAGAAAATGAAAGTAATTTGTTTTATAATCCAAATTAAGTGTTTTGAAAGGAATGAGAATTTTTAACACAAATTCTTTCCCAAAACAAGAAGGACTAAACACAAAGATCCCAAATCACTCTCAAAAACCAAAAGGAACCAGACACAAATTTGGTAAAGAAAGCAAAAACAATGTTTTTGAAGAACTTTTCTTTTTCAAAAAGCAATAAAGGCAACTTTTCAAAAGTACTCAAAATGCTACCAAAGACTCAAAGATCAAAAGCAAGTCACCAAGAAACTTTGCAAGTTGTCAATTCAACACGAATGTAAACTTAACAAAATAGATGTTTCAAGATGCACTAAATGATCCCAAAAGAAAAAAAAAGAGGTTAAATACATTGATCAAGAAATCAGGAAAAGAACACTTTCAAATTTGTCAACAACAACTTTCGAAAAGCAAGAAGAAGTGAATGGCCACAACCTTAATGGGAAGCAAAGCAAGAAAACCATAAAATGAGGTTTGACACAAAGATTGCAAGCAATCTTTTGTTCCGGAAAACTAGAACAATCAAGAGTCTCTACAAGAAACCTTGTGTGTTCAAACAAAAATGATAATACTCACTATAAACCAAACCGAGACCAAAAACTCTTCAAAGCAAGAGAGAACTCGAAACAGTAGGCTCGCTGAAAAACTAAAATCTGAAAGCAGAAACTGACCACTCAGGAAGCACATAGGCCAAGAAACAAATATTCCCAGATAAATAGACTTGAAAAAATCATGCAAAACAAATGTATACGTGACTGTGTCTCTACACATTTGCGTGTACATGCGTTTCAGCCAAAAGAAACCCACATATATGCGGCTTCAATTCAGTGAAACTAGCGTGTATACGCTTTTGTAACCTGACAAAGGTGTGTATATAAAAGTTTACAAGAGAAAACAAAAATGAGGCCCGATGAAAAGGATCAAACTTGAAGTCTGAGTTCCTACAGGAGCAGATACAATCACAGCAAGCAAACTGAAAACTGAGCCCTGATTGGCATAAAATAACCCAAACTAGGAACAACAAGATTGTTGTCCCCAGTGGAGTCACCAATTCTGTTAAGGGATAAAGTCCCCTAGGGCTTTGGGTCAGAACCCTAGCAGAGAAGGAGTAATCCACAACAAGAAACAAGAAAATAACTCAGGCAAAATGCTTAAACGAGCAAACTATGTGAGGATGTACATACCTGGGGGTATTTCGTTCAGGCAGTTCCAGCTAGGGTTCAAACGCTCTGTAACTCCTCACGATCTTTGAACCTACAAAACAACCAATTCAAAGACATAGAACAACATATAGATGAAGCATTATACTAAAATCAACCTTACAACATATAAATAGATGGTTAGTTATACGTTGAAATAGTCATTCATACATAAACCAAAACAATAACATCAGATGCATGAACAAAGTTGATATCAGGAACAAGACATTGTTTCTTTTATTGCAGATAACTATAATCAAAACATAGAAAGAATTCACCTGAGTCTTCCTCTTCTGACTCCAAGCAAAACCGTCCTCCAGGTCCATCCAGTCCCAGTCTTCAAAAGGCTCCTTCCATAACCAACACAAGGATATCTCCCCACAAGTGAAAGGATATCAACTCTCAAGGAAACAAGGGTTTCCTAAACTTGGGGAAGTGCTTGAAGCACAGGGATCTTTAGACTTGATCAGGGGACAATCTCAGTAGAGTAATTCTCTATTTTCTCTCCTCCCTAAGGCCTTCCCATTGAAGTCTTTTTATACTTCTCCCAAAGTAGTTTTTTAGTTGGGAATAGTTGGGCCATGGCACTAATAGGTAATCAATAGGTAAAACCCATGATCTCTGCCCATAATTAAGGAAATTTATTTCTTTTAAGTGTTTTAAGACATATACGTGGGTTGGGTATAGACTGACCCGCATGTACACGCGTTTAATACAGGGAAAAGTCGCGTACAGGGATTAAAACGTTGTTTTTTGAATATTTGGACCAAGTCTGGAAGGAGGGGTTGCCCTAGGCCATAAACCAAGCATCACAAATACATAAGGTGGTATTTGGAGCTAATAATAATTAGGAGGGAAACAGTTCCATGATTGAAAAATATTGAACTAGTATTTTGGGGAAGTGTTCAAACTGTTAATCATTGTGTTTGTTTTCTTGGGTTATAGGATTCATTGACTATGAGATGCTTGAGAATACTGCTGCCTTTTTTAGGCCCAAACTTATCATTGCTGGTGCTAGTTCATATCCCTGAGACATTGATTACCCTCGCATGAGGCAGGTATTGAAGCTGGGTAATTCTACAGATCTTATAATGGCAGCCCTTTCAAAAATTTCTCTTTCTAGTAACGTCTATTCTAGCAGATTTTATTAATATGTTCTTTTAGTATGTAATGTTGGATTTTTTATGCTTTTTAGTACTAAAATGTTTTTGGTTTGGGAATATTGTCAATACAGTTGGGGCATACTTAATGATGGACATTGCTATACCTGTACAATTTTTTACAACAAAAAAATGGGATAATTCTATCTCCAATACTCATATTTGTTCGTCTCCATCTAAAGATAGGTAGGAGGAGTAAAAAGCATTTCACAAAATCCATGCTCTAACGTAGCTACTTGGCAACTATTTTACAAACTAATTATATAACAAGATACATAGATAGATCATTCCTAATTTTTCAATAGGCCTCAAAGGAAGTACCCAAACTCAACGAGCAAGGATTGTAATCCCAATGCTTTGTTCCATTTAAATTCTTGTTCTCACATTTCTTTCCTAGATTTCCTCCCTCTCATGACTAGCATAGAGCTTAATGTTTGTTTAGCCACACTTGCATAAGTGAGAGTTCTAATGTCTACCTTTGTTACCCCTAGGCTAAGGGAACATCTTCCCTCACTATCTCTAATCATTGTTCCTCCCATGGATTATTAATTTGTTGTTTCACCATTTTTCCCTTCTATTTCTTCTCAATTTTTCCATTTTCACCTTTTTTATTTTTTTCACTTATCTTCTTCATGTCAATTTTCTAAGGACTTATTGTGGCACATTTCCCACTCCTCACTCATATATTTATATTCCAATACATGAGAGATATATTTATATTCCATATGAGTAATATACATATTTCAGTCCTCGAGGGATTGCTTAGAAAACACGGCTCATAGTCATTACAAGAAATACTCATTATGAGTCCAACACATTGTCACATGTAGGATTTCTCCCTACCACCAACGCTAAACCTAATTGACTTTCCATGAGAAATATCTTTATATTCCATATAAGGAATATACTTGTTTTGGTTCTTGATGGATTGACTAGCAAGGCTTCAAGCCATTACAAGAAATACTCATTATAAACTTTGTTAGCCCTTTATAAAGCCTTTATTATTTAGTGAAATATTCGCCAAGATATTACAAGATTTAATAATCCAATGAAAGATTCACCATGATTTTACAAGATAATATGCTTTGGTGAGAGATTCGCCAAAAAAATTATATATACATATTATATTATTGATAAAATCGCCTGCCATTTTTCCTATCTATCATGGGGATTCACCCATTTATTATATATATATAAATTTAGGGGGGTTCTTAAAACTTTCCCTGGTGTGTTTCCATCAATTCCCTGGTGTGGAATGTGTCATCATGAGTGTATGGTTGTATATGCATTGGTTATACGTGTTGGTGTATTTATGTTCTTATGTATGCATTGTCATGGTTATCGCTATGCATGTATGGTAGGTCAGACATGCATTGTGAGGTCATTGTATGCAATTAGTGTTGACATAGATTGTCATTGATGTCAATATGGCAATATTCGAGGAGCCAAGAGGAGCAAACAGAGCTATCAGAGGAGCCAAGAGGAGCAGACAAAGCCATCAGAGGAGCAAATAAAGCAAAGAGCAGACAGAGCCATTGGAGGAAGCAATCAGAGCTATCGAAGCCATTGGAGGAAGCAGACAGAGCTATCGGAGCAAGAATGCCAAAGGATACTCTATTGGAGGTGGAAGACTTGGGTGTATTGCAAATACACTATCGGAGGCGGAAGTTTTAATGCTATCGGGTCCATAGAACCCATATAGCATCACTCCTGTGTATTTGCTTTTTTATCGCCGAATGTCTTTTACACAGAGAAATCACGCTAAACACTTAGCAGAATCAGGAAAGCAGACTTGAAATTTTATGCACGGGAGTGTTGAGTCTTATCGGGTCCAGCACATATTATTGCATCACTATAAGTGAGTGGTCTACATTAAGGTCTAGACCTGAACCTTTGTGATTTGCAATTTCTTACGTATATCACATTGGCACTTCGGGAGCGGGAGTTATAAAGTGTTAAGCAGCCCATTGCAATCACCGATAGCGATTAGCAATATTGCATCGGACCTCCACCAAGGGCAAGCACTGATCGTGATGAATGTTGTAGATCCGATGCAACATTATACTTGAATTAATGCTATATCGCATCTGCCATGTCGAAAGTGACCATTGCAAGTTATAAAGGGATGGTGCAATATGCTGCGACTGCCGATTGCAATTTCACTGCGGACCCGATGCAGGTATATATGAGGGTGCAATAAATTTGAAGTCTACCCTTTAGCATTTTCACCAGTTTTTCTCATATTTCCTGTGTATTTGAATATTTTCCTTGCGCGGGGTTTTGAAGACAAAATTGCATAATAGATGCTCCCAATAGTTCAAGATGTTGAATGAAAGTTGATTGCGATTGCGATTGGGACATGGCATGCCCGTTAAACAATACAATCTTTGTTTATGCCTATTATCATTGAAAAAACGGGGCTCTCTTACAGTTCTTTTAACATGCAGCGACCAAAAAGCCAGGAAGCCGAATGGAAAGCCAGCGCCGAGGAAACCGAAAAGCCAAATTCATGAAGAAGAGGGAATCCAAAGGAAAATCCAATGGAGAGGAAGCTGAAGTGAGCGTTGAAGAAGCTTAAGAGTTAGTGGGAAGTGGAAATGAACAGTTAGAGGCATCAGGAATACAAAAACAGGGAAAAACAAGGAAGTGTGCGTGAAAAATCAGAGTGAGAGGAAGCCGAAGTTTAGACAGAAGCAGCAGAGGTAGGAGAGGTAGGAGAAGCAGGAGAAGCAAGAGAACAAGAGTGAAGCAAAAGCTCAGCAGGATTGGAGCAAAGAACTACAACAAAATAGTTTCTACTAGGTTAAGGTTGGAGCGGAGCCTCGGAATTGAAAGGATTGGAATCCTTGGGAGTTGCTACTCCTAAGTGCAGAACTATTGCCTTGGCAAAATAGAGTTGGTGCTCTAGAGGTTGGAGCCTCACAAAAGTCCAATTTGGTGCTTAGCAACTGATCGCAACCATTTATATATTGTATTTGTTTCATTGCACTATTTGTGTTAATAAAAGCATTTATTCTAGCTATCTATTTCTGTGTTCCATATATATATATATGTGTGTGTGTGTTTTGGTGATAAAAAGAACAATTAAAGAGAAACATTGATTCCTCCTAGTATTTCCAACAATTGGTATTAGAGCTGGCTTCTTCATATTAGCCTAACAGCTTGAAGAAGGATTCATAGCCATGATGAGAAATCACGAAGCATCAGGAAGACCTCCTCTATTCGATGGCACTAATTTTGGTTTCTGGAAAAAGATAATGACCTACTACTTAATTTCCCTTGGACCTAAAGTCTGGCATTTGGTTCTAAATGAGTACCCAATTCCTTCCACTCTTCCAATAGATCCAGACGAGTGGAAAGCCTACATTGCAAATGCAAAATTTTTGAACTCCATCACTAGTGGAATCATTGATTCTGAGTTTACAAAATTCATGAACTACAACTCTGCCAAAGAAATGTGGGATAAGATAATTGGCTTATACGGTGGGGACTCAAAAGTCAAGAAAGAAAAGCTTCAAACTCATAGAAGGTAGTTTGAAAGTCTGAAAATGGAAGACGAAGAAGATATGACAGCATACTTTCTCCGAGTAGTTGAAGTGGCAACTCTCTTAAAGGATTGGGTGAAAACATTGAAGAAAGTACCATTGTTTGAAAGGTATTAAGATCTCTTCCAGACAGGTTTGACTCCAAAAATAAGCACCATATAAGAAATAAAGGATCTAGATACTCTTAAGATGGATGAATTCCATGGAATCCTCACTACCTATGACATGAGAAAAGGTGGCCCAAGCTCCAAAGATGAAGCATTCAAGGCTACAAAACCAAAGAAGGGGAAAGAAAGAAACGACTGTAGTGATGAATCCGATGTGGAATTCGAATTAGATCAATTTGTACGAAAGCTTAAGAAAGGATCTAAGCTAAAAAGGTAAGTACCCTCTTATCTGTTTCAAATGTGGAAAAATAGGTCATTATGTTGCAAAATGTCCTCATAAACATGATAATGATGATGAAGGAAATTCTAAAAGAATGGTATACAAGAAGAAAGGTTTCAATAAGAAGAACTTCTTCTCTAAGCAAGATGAGTCTAATCAGGGTGAATTTGTAGTCATCAAAAAGAAATCAGATAAGGAAAGTGACCATGATGAAAGCCAAGAAACATTATTCATGGCATTCACAAATGATGATGACTCAGGGCTGGAAGGAAATGTAGATGAACTGTTAATAAGTGCCATTGAGGAAAATGAAAAATTGCGAAATAAAATCATTCCTCTCAAGGTAGAAAATGAGGAAACAAGAAGAAGAGAAGATCTCTTGGAAACAAAGCTAAAATAAAAAGAAGAGACTTGCGAAGAACGTGAAGCCGAATAGTATCTCTAAGGAAGGAATTGGAGCAAGTCAAAAAGGGTTGGAAAAGCTCTCAAATACTTGAGACTATCGTAAAAAGTCAAAAACCTCAACATGAAAAGTCTGGAATAGGTTTTAAAGGAGAATCATCAAGCACTAAGAACAATGCGAAAAGTTATGCCAATGCACTTTCCAGCAACCCAAAAGAAGAAAAAGTATGTCATCAAAGGCACATCCCAGATCCGAAGAATGAAAAGAGAATAACTCCAAAGAGGAATGTGGATTCAAATAATGGATACTACAACAAATACAAACCAACATTCCATCAAAGGCCCATCTCAAAACCAAACAATGAAGCGGGAGTAATTCCAAGGAAGGAAATTGACCCAAACTGTGGCTACTACAACAGGTACAAAACTATCTTTCTTGGACATTGTTTTCATTGTAAAAACTTTAGTCATCAAGCCAAACATTGCATGGCTCGCAAGAGTGAAACACCAAAGCTAAAGGATAAAATAATCAAACCATATGGCCCCAAAAGGTAGGGACAAATCAAAACCTTCAATTCGTTTGATCCCTTGACCAAATTTGATCTGATTTGCTCATTATGCTACAATAATGGACACTATGAACAAAACTGCCCACTCAAAAGGAGAAAAGTAAGTAGTGAGAATCCAAACATGGATAAATGTGGCCTGGTTCTATATGCTCAAAATAATGAAAATCATTGCTTTATGGATAGTGGGTGCTCCAAACACATGACAGGGGATAAAAGTAAGTTTGTCTCATTAAGCAAAAAGGAAGGAAATGTGTCCTTTGGAAATGGATTTGGTAGAATTGCAGGAAAAGGAATTATTACCCTCATCAATGGAAAAGGAAAAGCTCAAGATGCTCTACTAGTAGATGAGCTCAAACGCAACCTTCTAAGTGTCAGCCAAATCTGTGATCAAGGACATAAGGTTTTATTTAGCACCAAAGACTGTGAAATAAGGAACTCTTCCTCAGGGGAACTTGTGGTGAAAGGGGTTAGAACACTATACAACATTTACATTCTGAACAAGATTCAAGAAAATAAATGCTACTTGAGTTAGACAGATGAAATTTGGTTGTGGCACAAGCGACTTGGACATACAAGCTTCTAAAATATGATCAATATCAAAAAGATAAAGGTTGTACGAGACATCCTAAGGCTATTCAAACCAAATCAAGGAGTATGTGGTCCCTGTCAACATGGAAATCAAACTAGAACCAGCCACAAGATCAAGGAGCTATCTATATCAAAGCTCTTGGAGATCATCCATGTTGATTTATGTGGACCAACTAGAAATCAGGCACTTCAAGGAGAAAGGTACTTTGTTTTATTTGTTGATGACTATACTAGAATGATGTGGATATATTTTATAAAATATAAATATGAAACATTTGAGTGTTTTAAGAATCTAAAATCACTTGTAGAAAATGAAAAGGACTCAAAAATTAAGTGCCTCAGAACAAATAAAGGGGGATAATTCACATCAAAAGAATTTAATGAGTTCTATAACATACATGGAATTAAAAGAGAATTCTTTGTTGCCAGAACACCCAGAAAAATGGGGTAGTTGAAAGAAGAAACCGGACAATTGAAGAGATGGCAAGAACAATGTTATTAGCAGCAGGCTTGTAGCCAAAGTTCTGGAGAGAAGCAGTGAGGACAGCTGTCTATACCTTGAATCGAACTCAATTCAGACCAAATTGTGAAAAAAATCCTTATGATTATGGAAAGGAAGACCTACTTCAATAAAGTACATCAAGATCTTTGGAAGAAAGTGCTTCATAAAAATCAATGATGGCTCACCAGGAAAGTTTGATTCTCGGGTTGATGAAGGGATATTCCTTGGATACTCTACATGGAGCAAAACCTACAAGTGCTACAATTTTCGACTAAAGAAAATAGTAGAAAGCATTGATGTAAAGATTGATGAAGACCTTCTAGAAAAAGAAATTGAAGAGCCTGAAGATGATCCTCTCATTGAATAAGAAGAACCTAAAGAAGAAGAAAAAGATCAGGAGGAAGAAGAAGAGGAAAAAGAACCACCTCATACCCCTTCAAAGATGAAGTTTCTCCAGAAATATCATCCAGAAGAGCGGACTATTGGCGATAGAGATGAAGGGATGAAAACTCGAAGAAGGATGATAATTACGCCAAAGAGAAACATTATTTCTCTTCTATCCATGATAGAGCCAGAAACATTTGCACAAGCAAGTAAGGATCCTCATTGGGTAAAAGCCATGGAAGAAGAAATGTCCCAAATTGAGAAGAAAGAGACGTGGGAGCTGGTACCTCGTCCAAAGGACAAAAACATAATAGGAACCAAGTGGGTATTCAAAAATAAAATGAATGAAGAAGGACAAGTTATCAGAAACAAGGCAAGGATTGTATGCAAAGGCTATTCACAAATTGAAGGAATTGACTTTGAAGAGACATTTGCACCAGTAGCTCGTATGGGAGCTATCAGGATGTTCTTGGCATTTGCTTGCTCAAAAGAATTAAAAATCTATCAAATGGATGTAAAATCAACATTTCTGAATGGAGAACTCAAGGAAAGTCTACATGGAGCAACCTTAAGGGTTTGATCTAACGGAACGAAAAGACTTAGTCTGTAAGTTAAAAAAGGCATTATATGGGTTGAAACAAGCTCCCAGAGCTTGGTATGCAAGATTGGATCACTATATACAACAACAAGGCTTCAAGAAGGGAGTGGCAGGGAGTAATCTCTACATAAAGACGGATGAAGGTAAGCTACTAGTCACACTTGTTTATGTTGATGATCTGATTTTTGCTAGCAATAATGATGAAATAAGCCATGAATTTTCTCAAAACATGTCAAGAGAATTCGATATGTCAATGATAGGAGAGTTATCTCACTTCCTTGGACTACAATTATCTCAAACCAGAGTAGGATTGTTTATATCTCAAGCCAAATATCTTAAAGACATGCTTAAAAGATATGGAATGGAAGACTGTGCACCCATGAGCACAACTATGACCACAAATTGCAAATTAAGAAAAGATGATGACTCCCCTCCAGCAGATGCAACTCATTATAGGTCAATAATTGGAGCCCTTCTGTACTTAACTACTATAAGACCTGACATAATGTAGGTAGTAGGAATGGTGGGAAATTCTCAATCTACTCCTAAACAATCTCATTTGTTAGTTGTAAAAAGAATTCTCAAATATCTGAAAGGAACTCTTGATTTCGGTCTTTGGTATCCTAAGAGCTCAACACTGACTATAACTGCATACAACGATGTTGATTGGGCCAGAAGTGTAGATGATCAGAAAAGTACTAGTGGAAATGCATTCTTCCTAGGAGACTGTTTAGTATCTTGGCTAAACAAAAAACAGACATCCATATGATTATCCACAGCCGAAGTTGAGTATATAGCTGCAGCGGACTATTGTACTCAAATACTATGGATGAAGGAAGGTCTAAAAGATGTCAACATAGGTATAGATTAACCAATTACCAGCTATTGTGATAACAAGTGCTATCAGTCTCAGCAAAAATCCAGTGATGCACTCAAAGACCAAAAATATACCAATCAAGTATCATTTCCTTCGTGAATAAGTAGTTGAAGAAAACATCATCTTGGAATATATCAACACTAAGGAGCAGATAGCTGATATTTTCACAAAAACTCTTCCTCGAGAAGCATTTGAAAATCTTCGTCAAAATATGGGGGTTATTTCTTTAGTATCACTCAAGTTCATTCATAAAGATGTGGCAAGACATGGGGAGAAATTCGACAGGGGGAGCCCATATGCATTCCTTTGCCATTGATGTCAAAGGGGGAGAGAAGAAGAATATTTCCATCAATAACAAAGGGGGAGATTGTTGACATATATTGTCATTGATGTCAATATGGCAATATTCGAGGAGCCAAGAGGAGCAAACAGAGCCATCAAAGGAGCAAACAAAGGTATCGGAGGAGCGAAGAGGAGCAGACAGAGCCATTAGAGGAGAAAACAAAGTAAAGAGCAAACAGAGCCATTGGAGGAAGCAATCAAAGCTATCGAAGCCATCGGAGGAAGCAGATAGAGCTATCAGAGCAAGAACACTAAAGAATACTCTATCAGAGGTGGAAGACTTGGGTGTATTGAAAATACACTATGAGAGGCAAAAGTTTTAACGTTATCGGGTCTGTAAGACCCATATAGCATCACTCCTATCTATTTACTTGTTTATCACCGAATGCCTTTTACACAGAGAAATCACACTAAACACTTAGCAGATTCGGGAAAGTGGACTTGAAATTTTATGCACGGGAGTGTTGAGTCTTATCGGGTCTGGCACATATTATCGCATCACTATAAGTGAGTGGTCTACGTTAAGGTCTAGACCTGAACCTTTGCGATTTGCGATTGCCAACGTATATCGCATCGACACTTTGGGAGCGGGAGTTATAAAGTGTTAAGCGGCCCATTGCAATCGCCAATAGCAATTAGTAATATCACATTAGACCTCCGCCAAGGGCAAGCACTGATTGCGATGAATGTTGAGGATTCGATGCAACATTATGATTGAATTAATAATATATCGTTCCTGCCATGTCGGAAGTGACCATTGCAAGTTATAAAGGGATGGCGTGGCATGCTGCAATTGCCGATTGTGATTTCACTGTGGACCTGATGTAGGTATAAATGAGGGTGAAATAAATTTGAAGTCCACCCTTTAACGTTTTCCCCCGTTTGTCTGATATTTCCTATGTATTTGAATATTTTCCTTGCGCAGGGTTTTGAAGGAAAAAATGCATTAAGAAACGCTCCTGATAGTTCAGGAGGCTGAACTAAAGCCAATTGCGATTATGATTGGAATGTGGCATCTCCGTTAAACAATACAGTCTCTATGTATGCCTATTATCATTGAAATAACGGGGTTTTGTTACAGTTTTTTTAACATACAACGACTGAAAAGCTAGGAAAATAAATGGAAAGCTAGCGCAGAGGAAACCAAAAAGCCAAATTCATGAAGAAGAGGGAAGCCAAAGGACAAGCCAACGGAGAGGAAGCTGAAGCGAGTATTGAAGAAGCTAAAGAGTCAATGGGAAGTGGAAATGAACAGTCAGAGGCATCAGGAATACAAAAACAGGAAAAAATAAGGAAGTGTGTGCAAACAATCAGAGTGAGAGGAAGCCGAAGTTCAGGCAGAGGTAGCAGAGGTAGGAGAGGCAGGATAAGTAGGTTAGGGTTGGAGCCCACGAGGTTGGAGCCTCAGAACTGAGAGGATTGGAATTCTTGGGAGTTGGTGCTCCTAAGTGTAGAACAATTGCCTTAGCAAAATAGAGTTAGTGCTCTGGAGGTTGGAGCCTCACAAAAGTCGAAGTTGGTGCTTGGAAACTGATTGCAACCATTTAGATATTGTATTTGTTTCATTGCACTATTTGTGTTGATAAAAGCATTTATTCCAGCTATCTATTTCTGTGTTCCATATATATATATATATATATATATATATATATATATATATATATATATATATATATATATGTTTTGGTGATAAAAATAAAAATTAAAAAGAAATATTGATTCACCCTCCCTCTCAGCATTTCCAACGATTATGTCATCATGATGATATTGTTATGTTATGATGCTAATGTTTTGAATGAGGTAAAGAAGGAGATGCAGATCATTAAAGTGAGGTTGGAGCACTAGACTTCGGGATAAGAGCAGATCATCATATAGGTATTGTACGTTTGACATGTAGTTATTTTAGTAATGGATTGTTATATGCATTAGGGTTATATACATTCAGTTTATGTACATGTCTGTGATGTTATGGTTACATGCATGATAGATTCTAGTTGATTAGTATAGTCATATGCACATGTGTTGGATAGTCATGAATGATAGTAACATGTGGTTGTATGAATTGCTGTTATTGTTTTATGTTAGATGACTTGATGATTAGGTTATATGTTGTTGATGATCATGATATATAACTTGTTGTTGTTATATGCTAGTAAATTGATGATTAGGGCTATTAAATTAAGATCTTGTTGTTATATGTATCATCCTAAGTTGGCTTGGTCTATGCAAATGGTTAGGGTTATGACATTCAAGTATGAGTTAATATGTTGTGATATTATGTCATACTAATCTAGACTAACTGTGAAGATGTGATTAGATATTGTATTTGTTTCATTGCACTATTTGTGTTGATAAAAGCATTTATTCTAGCTATCTATTTCTGTGTTCCATATATATATATATATATATATATATATATATATATATATATATGTATATATGTTTTGGTGATAAAAAGAACAATTAAAAAGAAATATTGATTCACCCTCCATCTCAGTATTTCCAACAATTATGTCATCATGATGATATTGTTATGTTCTGATGATGATGTTTTGAATGAGGTAAAGAAGGAGATGCAGATCATTAAAGTGAGGTTGGAGCACTAGACTTCGGGATAAGAGCAGATCATCATATAGGTATTGTACGTTTGACATGTAGTTATTTTAGTAATGGATTGTTATATGCGTTAGGGTTGTATACATTCAGTTTATGTACATGTCTGTGATGTTATGGTTACATGCATGATAGATTCTAGTTGATTAGTATAGTCATATGCACATGTGTTGGATAGTCATGAATGATAGTAACATGTGGTTGTATGAATTGCTGTTATTGTTTTATGTTATATGACTTGATGATTAGGTTATATGTCGTTGATGATCATGAGCTATAACTTGTTGTTGTTATGTGCTAGTAAATTGATGATTAGGGCTATTAAATTAAGATCTTGTTGTTATATGTATCATCCTAAGTTGGCTTGGTCTATGCAAATGGTTAGGGTTATGACATTCAAGTATGAGTTAATATGTTGTGATATTATGTCATACTAATCTAGACTAACTGTGATGATGTGATTATTATGTATGAATGATAATTGTTTATGAGTTTATGATGTGAACATGTTAGTTAGTGACTATTATGGATATCGTGATATTATTTGTGTTTGAGTTGATGTTAGGTCCCTATACTACTAGTGTAACCCCTTATTGTTATTAGTACAACCCCCTTATTATATTGTTATTAATACAACCCCTTAATGAACGCCTTAGAAATCAGCCTCTTCGAGGGGGAAACCTCCTTTACATTACACAAATGAACAACCCTTGGATGATACAAATGACAAGACCTCCTTTCCATATAGGAGTCTAGGGGGTCATAATGTGATCAGAGCCGACATAACAATAATAATGTAAGGACACAACAATAACAATATAATAAGGGGGATGGACCCCTGATAGCCCAATGCTTTCCATTCCAATGGTTGGTGTTGATGTTGTACTAGGAGTCCAATGGCTACAATCCTTGGGTACAATAGCTTTTAATTTTCAAGAACTTTTCATGAAATTTTCTTTGGAAGGAAAGAAAGTTAAATTAAGGGGTATAAAAGGGAAACCGGGAAATACAATCAGCTCTAATGGACTGACAAAGCTTCTAAAGAAAGAAAAACAAGGCATAATTGCACAATTATATTCGCTAGAGGTTCCCAAATCAAAATCATCTTTTTCTCCAGATGTCAAAAAAGTCTTGTATTTGAGACTCCCAAAGGCATCCCACCTATTTGTGGTCATGATCATTCTATTCATTTGATTCCAGGAAGTGTTCCTCCAAACATCAAGCCTTACAGATATCCCTATGCCCAAAAGATTTAAATTGAACGTATGGTTGCAAAAATGCTTGAGGTTGGTATAATTCAGCCTAGTCAAAGTTCTTTCTCTGCTCCAGTAGTATTGATGGACAAGAAGGATGGGTCATGGCACATGTTTCCAGATTATAGAGAGCTCAACAAACTCACTATTAAAGACAAATTTCCCATTCCTGTCATTGACGAATTATTAGATGAATTGCATGGATTAATTTACTTCACCAAGTTGGATCTTCGTTCAGGATATCATCAAATAAGAATGAAGCTTCAAACATTTCAAAAACAACACTATTGAAGAAAGATGCATTTTTACGGACTCTAGAAGCAATGAAGGCCTTTGAACATCTTAAAGAGGCAATGTGCCAAGCATCGGTCTTAGCTACACCAGACTTCACAAAACCCTTTATTGTGGAATATGATGCATCAAGAAATGGAATTGGTGATGTTTTTATGCAAGAAGAAAGACCCATTGCTTTAGAAAGTCATCCAATCAAAGGAAATTATTTACACAAAGCTATTTATGAGAAGGAAATGTTGGCAAGACTACATGCACTTAAGAAATGGTGACCTTACATAATGAGAAGATCCTAGTTTAAACAATATTTCCAAAACTTGAAAAGGAAGGAAAAATCATATTGGAACCTGAAGCAATCACAGAACTAAGGTGTTAGAGCCTAGATTTGCCTCAGGCTGAAAAGGCAAGGTTCTAGGTCCACATCAAACCACGCTCAGCCTCATAGCTAGCCCTACGAGAACAGGAGAGGGCTCTCTCCGGGTCAATCTCAGCGAAAGATAATTAATGGGGCTTGACATGACTGATTTAATAACTGATATTAGGCCAGGTATGAAGTGAAAAGTTTTGATTTGAGTTTTTTGGGGGTTTTGTTGGAAAAAAGGGATAGGAAAATTTTGGGTCCGGGGATGAGGCCAGATTTTTGCAGAGTTCAGGTAGGGGCAAGATAGGCAGTAGTTTTGATGCTTTGGATTGAATGAATGGGTGGATTAGACTGGTGAGGAGCCAAGGAGGGGAATAAGCTCTCAAGATTCCTCCTCAAACAGATGAAAACATGAAGAATTAAACAAAATATCAAGGCAGAACATAGCACTCCAATGAATTCTACCTTAATCACTCATTTGTTTAATTGCAGAAGACAAGAGAAGGGAAAATGATACACATAAACATCAGTGAACTTACAAATACATAGAGAAACACACCATCAAAACATAGAGCCACATGGATTCCAACAAGTTCTGCAAAACCCTGGTCCTTCCTTTGCCAAAATTGCAGAAATAAATGTACAATAGAGTGCCAAGAAATCCCAAGTATCCAACCCTGAAAATGACTCAAAAAATACATGATATAGACCATACTAACCCATTCCCTTGCCTCTAGGGGTTGAGCTCATAATTTTAGGAGCTTTTTCAACCAATTATAAACAAAGCACTGAAATCTAGGCAATCAAACAACTTGCCTCTATATGATAGGAAATTGATTCATGCATTAAATTTTCACTTTTTAGTGAATGAATCTTCTAGAACAAATAAATATGTGCGAAAATTAAATCATAGTCATCAAGTTACATCAAGATAGATCAATAATTACATCAAAAAGCAAAACTAGTCAAAACTGGGCGAATTTCTGAGCTGTACAGTGAAAAATAGGCAAAAAACCTCTATGCGCTGCGACCAGAATCTCTATTCGTAGCACAACTTTGTAGATGATTGTAAGGCACTTCCAAAAGTCCAAATTGTGCCCAAGATAGCTCGTTGGAAAGCCCTGCATGTCTACTTTCCAACCCAAGTGGAATTTCTAGATTTGGATGTCATTTTCCCCTCCAAAACTTCAATCTCCCAAGACTGCATCCTGTGGGTGCAAAAGGTGGCAGAAATGCCATTTTTAAGGTGTTTTTGACCCTTTAGGCAACCAAAAACTTGATGAAATCCTTAGGTAATCCATGAGCATGCATAATTTTGATGAAAAATAAAAAAATGTAAGGTTTTTCTCCTGAAGATCTCCCAATTATAAGCGCGTGCCAAGTGGCGCTACGCGTTGGGCGGAAAAACCTGTTTTGAAGCCAAAAATTTCAAAATTGACAAAATTTTCTCCAAATTCCTTGAAATTTGGACTGAAGGCCTATCATTGAGTACCATGCTTAGCCAAAAGGCTTCAGCCAAGATTCGGAGTCTATCCTCCCTTTTTCAACATTTTAGTGCCCTCCTGGTGCATGCAGTTCTGTGGTAGAATCACTGTCTCGGTTGTATGATGTGTCGGTGTCCGTCTACATGGTGTTACCAGTCTATGCCAATGATATGTTTAGCTTGTTGAAACTAAGAAATTGGTACGTTTATCTCCAATTTCCAAGTGTATGTTTGAGTTGTATGAAATGAGAATTTGGTGCCTTTTGTTTCAATTATCAAAATATGCCAAGTAGGAAGGGGCTGTTGTACATAAGGACAGTGGGGTCTTGTCAAGTGATAATTTGCCCTTTTAAAACTTCTAATTTGACAATGTAGAGACAATGGGACAGTCACTCGATTGTTTGGGGTTACTTGGGCTTTTGGGAATTTTTATACAAATGAAATAGGAAATAGGAATGATAAGGAATAAAGTCACTCAGGGATAGGAAAATGGAACTTAGGAATAAGTGTATAAGGGGATATAAGGAAATAAACTGTAGCAATGAGATCATGGGAGATGGGAAAACAAGGTGGGGAGTGGCACCAAAAATGTTCTAAAGTTTCAACACAAAGCTTCAAATATCAACCTTTACTAAGATATTATGGCTTAAAGTTTGATATTCAAATTCTCATACTTAGTCATATAACCACACCAAACACTGATCAAAGGCGATTGCAAGACGACTTGACCTTACTTGGAGCAGAGGAGGCTGTTCCATTTGAAGTTTGAGTTAGGTGGCAAAAATTTTAACGTTCCAGCCCTATGCACCACGCACCAGCCCAATGCACTGCGCATGCCATGTGCACCATGCCAGTGTATTTTTACACTGCAAAAAAATGCCCAATGTGCCGCGCACAAACCCAATGCGCGCGCCACCAAACCCTGTTTTTTAGTGCTTTTTGTAAGATACTTTTGGAGGCCTTCCTGGTGTCTAAATTGGGCGTAGGATAGCTCATTGGAAATTAATTTGAGTCTACTTTCCAACCCAACTAGAATTTTTCAATTTAGAGTTTAATTTCCCTGTCAAAAATCAAATCTCCCAAGACTAGTCAAAATGTGCCAAATGAGGCTGCCTCAAGGCAGAGTGCTGTTGCAGTCAACGTTTGAAGGTCTTCTGCAACTCCAAATTGAGATCATGATAGCTCATTGGAAAGATATTTGTATCTAGTTATCATTTAAATTATCAAGCAAGTCATTTGGCCAACCAAGCTCGGATAAAACTTGATTTTACCAAGGTCACTTCAGAGGTGCATCAATTCTCCCGAGACAATTGTATTTTTGACATTTCTCTAAAACCAAGACACCTGTGTAAAAAGTGAAGGATGTTTTTATTCTTTGGCCTATTTTGGACAAAAGCCTCTCTCAGTTTTTCCAAATGCATAATTCCTTGCTTAGAAACATCATTTTACTAAAACCTACCCCGATGTGTGGAACAAGAGATTTGTCAAAATGAAGCAAAATGAAGAGGATATGGAGCTTCTAAATTATTGAGGAAATTTTGGGAAGTAGGGAGGGATTTTATGAAGTAGGGGAAATTGTAATCTCAGAAATTTAGTGAGGGGAAGGGGTCCAAAAGGGAAAAACACAGGCCTAGCCTAGAAAATAGGGGTTGTAGCAAGAAACTAGGGTTTGTGCGAAAATGAGGAATTTGAGGGATCTCAGTGATGGGAAGTGTTTAATAAGGTACATTAAGGATAGGGGAAGGTGTATGAACATCAGGATATAAGTTTTGCTAATGATTTGACTGTCCAAGAGAAATTACCTTCAAAACCTTAGGAAAGGGAAATGACCTTACCTAGGTGCAAATGAAGCATGAACAATGTGTAAAATGACCCATTGGAACCTGACATGATGATGAAAACCCTCTGAATGATGGTACACTCAGCTAAATGGTGACATGGACTAACATTTGGACAATTTTGAAAGGAGTAAAAGAAAACCCTAGACCTAATGCCTAGTGACCAAATTTTGCTTGAAGACTCACTGAAATGACAAAATTTGACCTTGAAACCTTAAAATCACTTTGTAAGAGCACGTTTGATCACTGGAGGAAGGTTGCAAAGACTGACACTAACATAAGGAATCGACAGCTACGAAGAACTTACCCGCTGAAGGTTCCACATGGAAGGATGATAATTTTATACAAAAGCATCCATAACTACTCAAGCATTGAGGACAACACTTTTTGAAGGAGAGGGGCATGTTAGGTCCCTATACTACTAGTGTAACCCCTTATTGTTATTAGTGAAACCCAATTATTATATTGTTGTGCCCATGTAGTCCCCATATTGTTATTATTATGCCCCATAGAAGCCCAATATTGTTATTTTTGTGCCCTTATATTATTATTGTTATGTCAGCTCTGATTACATTATGACCCCTTAGACTCCTATATATGGAAAGGAGGTCTTGTCATTTGTATCATCCAAGAATTTTTCATTTTTCTAATGTAAAGGAGATTTCCCCCTTGAATAGGTTGTTTTCTAAGGCATTCGTCTATCTTTTCTATCTTTTTGTGAGCTAGTTTCATAACAGTTGATGTGTTGTGAAGTTATATCGTGCTAACTAGATTGATTATACAAATAATATAGTCTCCCCTGAGATACACCAAGGTATGAACTTGCTTATGTCATTTACTTGGTGCTTGAATGTTTAATTATGTCATCTATTTGGTGTTTGAGTGTTGGTGTCTATTATGTTGTCTATCAGTTGTTTGAATGTTTGATTACTTGCATGATATGGGTATGTGTCTATAAGATTTCATGAATGAATGGTATTGTTTTGATCTAGTTGTACTAATATGTATGTGTTGATACAGCTGACATGTACTTGAGTGTAATAAGGGATAGTCATAGCATTATGTATAATGACTATGAGTTTACTATGGATTATGACATAATTGTTAGTCTTGGTAAAGTTTGATTTCAAATCGATAGATAATATTGTCTTGATATTTGGAACATGTGGTTGACATGTGTAAAATGTTGTAAGAAACATGCTTGGTATTAGCATGACAAGGTAACAATTGACGTGTTTATATAACTAACAGATGGGTGATGTGAAAATACATAGTAAGCCTCAATTGCAACAAGGTAAAAGGATAAAAGAAAGGAATTGGGTAAGAATTCCTTTGGATATGTTTGGAAACCCTAATTCCAAATGAATGTGTGATTCACAGACAAGAATTATTCTTAACCTTTATCTCGTCTAACATTATGTGGGTATGTGCTAGATTCATGAACATGTATTTGATAGGTATATTAGCTAGTCTCTAGTTACAAGTAGATCTGTCAAAGGAATTGGAGTACCTTGAGAGATGGCATGGATGTGTTCAGATGCAAGACAACATGATTGGAACAACAAGGTAAGGTAACCAATGTATTGTTATTTTTATTTATGCACTGGTAGTTATGTGTTGATCTATGATGCAAGGGATTGCATGGAAAAGAGGATGCCATGAAATCTCAAAGAAGGCTCAGGTTGAGCTTTTCCTTGGAAGCACTAGGAACCATGGAGATTGAGTCATGGTGTCTCTTGTCAGTCTTATGCTTTTGATATTTTAGTGATTTGATGTGCTTGATTGTGGTTTTGTTTGGATCTTATGCATGGCCATGCCACTTTGTTTATGGTGTCGTATTGTGTTGGCTTGAGGGGGCCTGACACAAGTTTGGAGTTAATTAGCCAAACAAATCCCTGTACTACTGGCCCTTTCGGCAACAGCCTGTGGAGCACGAATTGAGGTCTCACTCAAAGCAGTATGGGGGGATGCTGGAACCAAGTTTCCGCACCCTTGAGATGTCTGAGGGGTCGACTTAGTCCAACTAGGAATGAATTCGTGCAAGTCACTTCGTGCACTCTCCTTTCCTGCGAGGCCTTCGTGCTATGTTATAATCGCCTTCGCGCAACCCTAATTAGGAGCTGAGGTGATTTCATGCTGCTAAGGCAATGATCTGTGCTCTTTCCCTAAGTTACACTACGGATATTACTTATCTTCTTATAACTATTATTTAACTTCGCGTAAACAGATACTTATCTTATATTCGCTTATTCAACACATTCATATAAGTTTGCATAGCAAATAAACAGTAAACTTGCAATTCATACCCAATATACTTCAATGCATAAAACAGGAAAAAGATACACAGAATGATAAGAAACTTCTCTTTATTATTTTCTCCAATGGTTATAGACTCAACTCACCCTGCGCACTCAGCTGCAGGGGTCCGCACACTCAACTCTAGACTACTAGGCCTCTGCACACTCAGCTGCAGAGCCTTTTCCTACTCTAAAACCCAAAGAATCGACTTTACACTTCAACTTAGACTCAATGCTTCATCTTCTCTTAGATTGTTAGATGTCTCTTTACAACTTAGAGCCTCACTCTTATTTATACAATCCCATGGTCCGCGGACCATGGGTAGAACTCTTAAGCTGACATTACATTACAAAAGTAAGGGCGGACAACCCTATGACTCAATTACAATTTCACACTCTGCACCCACAAATCGCAGAGTCTTTACATCGAAATTAGTCAAAACTTGGGCTTTAAGCCCCAAAAGTTTCCTTGGGGGATCCCGCACCCAACAATCCCTCCAAGGAAAATGCAACAGTATGTTGGTAAATCATTTCAGGAGCAGGGGCATTATGGGACACTAGTATCCAATAGTGTCCATCAATTTCCATGAGAATGTTATGATTGGTATGATAGTTTTAAGGCAAGGATATGCCTTGGATTTTGTATCTTCTGATGTGAGGAAGACTTGCTAAGGGATGGATTTCCCTCGATGGGGGTGCTAGCGAAACTTGGAAGGTGTGAGACTGCATTGAAGGGGGTGACCAGATTTCCCAAGGGACTATTTAGCAGAGAAGGGAAGGTCAGGGATGTATTTGTTTTGGTCATTAGCATTTCCAGATGGAATCAGATGCACATTGGGAGTGTGCCCTGGAACAATGAGTCGATAATTGTTCACTGAGAGGACAAGTGGCACTGGATTGTAGCACTTGACGTTGGATACAACTTTGACTATGGCAATGGATTCTGGACTTCTTGGGAAGGAGGTAAATCTTAGTATTACTTTGAAGGTGGAGGTGTCAGCCTTTGGATTCCCTTGTTGCAGATGCAGGCATCATATCCATTTAATTTTTGGTTGAGAAAATATGCATATGTGTATACATGTGTATTATTGTAAATATACTATTGAGCTAGGTTTATAAATCTCCATAGATAGTATGATTATTTCTTGGGTAAATAAAATGTGTATGTCTGTATATGTGGTTATTATTATAAATATCGTAATGAGTTGTGTTATAAAGCTCCAATGAATAAAATGTTTGTCATGTTTCAAAATATGGTCATTGTAAATACTGCAACGAGCTATGTTATAAAGCTCCATGGGAAGTATGTTTTGTTTTCAGTAGTCTTGTTGGATATAGGTGTCATTGAACATCGAGGAGGGTGTTCCCCCAAGGGAGAGGGTTCTATAACAACCCTGGTTAAAAATCCATATATAAGACCACGACCATGGGACACGTATTCCAAGATGAATGGTGGGAAATACATCCTAGTGGGTGTTCATTCGGTTTATTATGGCTAAGGAAATTGGCAAAGCCTTTGGAAAGACATGAGGCATTTATTGGCATTTTATTTATGAAAATAATGGAAACTAGAAAAGGAAGGTGAAAGGTCACATGTTTCATGTGAGGAGGAAATTGAAGGAAAATAATGGAAAATGAAGAAAATAGAGACCTCATTGATAAAAAGGCTTCTGAGAATCAGTTGGTAGTATTTTTTGACATGTTTTGGGGAAGCTCTCTTCTATTTTCTCGCTCTCTCATACTCTTGGACAATTAGAGTTTTATTGGAGCACTCTTGGAGGAGTGTGTCATACTTGGATTTTTTGAGCAAGAAGGAAAAGGAAGAGTAGGAAATCACAAGAGGACATCAGGATCAATTAAAGCAAGTTTTACTTGCAAGTACCGAATTGCATGTATGTTTTCCTCGCTAGTTTTGGCATGAATGGCATGTGCATGTGGTTTATTGGTCATGAATTGTCATTGGCATGGAGGATGGCCGGGATTGATAGTGGATTTTCCTAGCCTTTCCATTTCCTAGATAGCCATGGTGATTGTGGATTTATTTCCTTGTTTTGTTTTGGTTGGTTCTCATGTTTCCTTAGCTTGGGTTGAGTTACTAGTCCTGGAAGCCATGGTTGGACAAACGCTCTAGAAGCCCTATACATTATAGAACTTTTGAGGTCTAAAATGAGCCTCTTAAGAAAAATGTACGACCAAAATAAATTTTATAAGAACAAATATGTTTCAAGATGATGATGTCAACCATGGGGGATGATTGGCCATTTTTGTGTTAAAAAAGTAAAAAAATTAAGAAATAATAAAATAATAAAACTAATTTTTCAACTTGTATTTTCAACTTATCTCCCTAAGGTTTTACTCACATTTCAAGAGGGAGTACTTGTTGAATGCATAATTTGATTCCTAGTCTAAGGAGTACCCATGTTGCATACTTTCAATGGTCTCTGCTACATGAAAACTGAGAAATACATGAAACAACATTATTGCAATCACATTTTTCATGTATTTCTCATTTTCCGTGTAGCAGGGTCCATCTAAAGTATTCAACATGGGTACTCCTTAGACTAGGAATCAAATTCTGCATCCAATGAGTGTTCCTGCTCAAACTTTAAGTAAACCCATAGGGAGATAAGTTGAAAATACGAGTTGAAAAAGTAGTTTTTTTCCCTCTAAAATTTGATGATGCAATCTAATCTTATTTTATTATTCCCACTATTATTTTATAATTTCCTTAGGAGACCCATTTTAGACCTCAAAATTCCCCTAATGACAACTTGGGTTAAGTTACTATTCCTAGAAGCCTTGGTTCGACAAATGCTCTTCATGCCCTTGGTCTATTGAGTTACTAGTCCTCGAAGTCCTGGTTGGATAAACACTCTGTTGGCATTATGATACAGGTATGACACAAGTTTTTTCCTTGATGGAAACTATCTTAGATGAAAGATCACGGTATAGCAGGTAAACAGCAAGAATGAAGAAAGAAAGGTATACGCAGGTTCACCATTGACCAAGCCGTGTATACACGCAGGTTCACCATATAAAAAGGCGTGTATAATGTACACCCGTACTTTCACAGAAGGAAAGGCATGTACATGTTGGAAAACTAAATTTTGGTCCATGGTATTTTGGTATTGATCCATGGTATTTGGTTTGAGGTATTGACCCCAGGTATTGGGTCCAAGGTATTGGTCCTATGTGGTTTTGGACCATGGTATTGAGAGAGGCCTAAACCTATATAAGGAGAAGAGGATCATTAGGCCAAAGCGCAAGTGTGCAAGTGATGAATATATGATGAAGTGTGAGATCTAGTATGCTGGTTATGGGTTGTGATGCTTTGCTTGATCTGAACCAAGGATGCACTTATGTGGTTGATGATGGATGATGGATCGGGATCATAAGGCTTGGAATGTATTATCATTATGTGGTTTGATCATGAATAGACTAGATCTGAATTATTGATGCATGTTTTATTGTATAAATGTTATGATCTGGGTATGACTAATGTCTGGAATAGCTGCAAAGTTATGAGTAAATATTTGTAGATCTGTACGCGAGTTCATTTCGGTAAAAGGGTGTATACATGTTTTTTCAGCTCATCAAAGTAGTGTATACAGTATGAAGTATGATATTTGAAGTTGCAATTGGATCTGGTTGCTGTTGCAGAATTCTGTGGTCTGCTCTGTGTTCTGGTGACTATGTTTTGTTAACAAGGTTTCAGTGTTTTAGTGTTGGGTGATTCAGAGATTGATGATGTAGGTGTAGTTGATTGGTGTATTGCAGTGGTGATTAATTTTGTGCTTCAATGTTGTTGATGGGCCCAGTATGAAAATTGGATGTATCCAGTATGAAAATTTATGAAACGTGGTCCCTAGAGGAAGAGAGAAGGTTGTAGCCTTTTGTAGGCTGGCACCTACATACTGGTAAACATACCAGCTAGTACAACAGCCAAGGGGTTGGAGCTCCCTTCCAGTAGCATGCTGGAAAATGAGTGAAGGTTGGAAACTTTAGTAGGCCAGTGCCTACATACTAGTAAACATATCGGCTAGTACAAGAGCCAAGGGGTTGTAGCTCCCTTCCATTAGTAGCTGGAGAATAAGACAAGGTTGTATCCTTCTGCAGGTCGATGCCTGCATACTGGTATGAGTCTGTGCTAGTACAAGATTGTAAATAGGTTTTTCTTATATTAAAGGAAGACGACAGTAGGTGGTTTTTGTCCGGCATTGGGTTTCCACCTTATATCATGGTGTTCATGTGTGTTTCTTATGTGTGATGATATGTTCTGTTTTACGGCACCTATTTACTATTTATATGGTTAATGAATTTCTGATGCACTGATTAAAGATCAATATATAATGGATTAATTGAATCACAAGTTTACTGGATATATGCTAGTTGCATTAAGCACAGTTGCATGTACACGCGGGTTCCCTTAACTGAAGTAGCGTATATGAATCTGATTATGGAAATGAAAAAGTTAGTGATTTGCTAACACTGATTCACCCCCTCCTCTCAGTATTATTTCCAACATGCTCTGGAAGCCTAGAATAAGCTTTGGTTTGAGTTATTAGTCTTGGAAGACTTGGTTGGACAAACTCTCTAAAGCCCTAGAAGGCTTGGATAGAGACCAATCTGATGATGGTTTTGTGATGCCCGGCCATGAGGTGGAACCATTGTTTGATGGGTTGAGGTGGATGGCCTTTAGAATCCCTCGATGTTTTTGGATTGATGTGTTCTATGAGATCCCATATTCATGCTTGGAATATGGCACGATGGTGAATGGCTGAAGAGAGATTTGGTGCAACAATTCTATGGCCTAGTAGAACGTGGAAGTCCCATCCCGAGTTTGGATTTTTCATCATCAATATGAGGTTATTTCTCCTTGAATTTATATGAGTATTATATTGCTTTATGTGTGGATTATATGGTTGTGATTTCCTTATAATTTTTGTTTCTATCATGTTGGTTATGTATATGTTTTATGACAATAGCTATGTATGGCTCTCATCATGTTTCTACATGCAAATGAATGAACAATGTATCTATGACCTAATGGATGAAATGGAAATTAATGTGTAGAGGCATCAATGCTTCTTAGCGATTCTCAGCTAAGCATGATACCCCTATTCTTAGATCTATTATTTACTCTTGTAGATTACATATTTGTGATATGTTTGACAAAATTCCTGTCTTGGCCAGTGGGGGTCCAATCAAGATCTTGTTTAAGTAATCGTATTTATACTATAATTTCCCTGTTATCTTAATGTTCTGAAGGTGTCATTCAATTCTGCGTAGTGACCTGAGCTTTGGGCCTGAAAAAGTGGCTCAAATCTCAGGAATCTAGAACAACACTGAGAAAAATAGTCCCTAGATGTTGGCATGCCTAGTCATGACAGTGTCCAAAGCCTCCTGGATGTTGGCATGCCTTGTCATGAGAGTGTCCAAAGCCTCCTGGATGTTTGCAAGCCTATAGCATGGGAGCATCTGAGGGTCAAGTGGTCCAAAATCTCAATGGGACCCAAGGGCTGGTTGGAAAAAAGGTTGGGATGTATCTTGAGGGTCCTAATGTTGATTTTGAAGGTTTGGATGGTGTTTTTCCATCGGTTCTACTTCCTTAATTTTACTTAGGAAGTAGAATCATAGCATAGTGGCCTCTCGTCACATATTTACCCCGGTTGGACGATTACTTGGGTAGATGTGAGAGGAGGGTGTTACATATAGTACTTGGAGGCAAGCCTAGAACTATTGTGTGACTAAGTCAAGAGGTTATGTTGTGTGACTAAGTCAGGAGTTTATGTTGTGACTTAGAAAGATTAGGTAATTGGGGAAACAAGAAAACACAAAAACAAATCATAAATATAAGTCTCAATCAATTCATGAATACCTAAATTAGTGTAGGATAAGCTCTTATGGATAGGAAGGAAGACTCCAAAATAAAATCATGGGAAAAATTTTGGAGGGTGGTTGTAGCTGCTACAACATTGAAACAAGAGGTTTTTGCAATATATTCTACTTTAGTTGTAGATAAAGAGATGGAAGCTTTCTTATTGCTCAACCATGAAAATGGGCATTCTCCATGAAAGAATGCACCACCACTAGTGTTCTTTCGATCATCTACATCACTTACCCAATCAACATCAATATAATTGGTTAGTGAAAAATATTTACCTCTTACGTACCATAGTCCATGGTCCATTGTGGCTTTGAGATATCTGTTGAAAATGCAACAAGATGATGGAGCTTAGTGGAAAGGAGTCGCCTTCACTAAGTGGGCCCGCAGGTTATTTTTGGCGCAAAGTCTATTTTTAGACTATGTCTATTTTTAGACATATGGATCATGGTCTATGAGTTGCAGGATGCTATTTGTGGACGATTGGTCATGTTGGTAAAAATAGATGGAATTCTATTTTTAGACATATAGGCAAGTTTCTATTTTTAGACTGCTAGGCTAAAAATAGAACAGTCGAATATTATTGTCTCATAATAATATTTGGACTATAAACATTATCTTATCCTCTTGGAGCACTTCAGTTTGAGATACAGATGTGGCACATGCAGCTGTCAGAAGGAAATACACTTTTCTTGTGGGTCAGTTGAGCTATTGCATGAAGGAATTTAGTTAGAACTCATGTGGTTGAGTTTGGTGGAGTTGATGGAGTTGTGCTTAGTTTGATTTGGTTGAACTAGTTGTATTTAGTCTAACTGCAGAATACACTAGTGATGAGTGATGTGAATTAATTATTAATTAATTCACTAATTATTAACTCATAAAGAAACTGAAGAATACATCAGTTAACTCAGTGCATGTACAGTTCAGTGGAGACAGGTGTTAGAGGTTGAGATTGCTATCAGTTGTGACTATAGTTGTGCATGAGATCTTGCACAATCAATGGGATTGAGTTATACCAATGAGGATTGCGTAGTGTGGGCCAATACCAAGGCAATTTTAGCTTGTGCTCACGTTATTTTTCACTTTGGATTGTGCAATGGAGGCAGGCAAAGCAGCGGAGGAGATTTGAACCTGTGACTTGTTCAGATCTGAGCTAGTTTTGTGTGTAACAAGTGGAGATAGTATTGAGTACTTGTGAGGAGTATTGTACTATGTATTGTTACATGTTCTCAATCATTATAATATACAGATAGTGTGGGGTTTTCAGCTGTATGCTTTCCCCGGATTACATACTGTGTTAATGTGCACATGTGATTGATGTTTCATTGTTTCTAATGCTGCTAAATTGATGATCAATGTAGAGGAGATTATGTATTGTGCATGTATTCTGAAATAGTGTATAATCGGGATAATCTCTGTGAATAAGTGTCATATTATTCAAAATTTCTACATGGTATCAGAGCAGAGTTGATCATCAGATCTATTATTCAGAAAGTTTTTACATTTTATTTCTTCAGGCAGAGTCTGTAATCGGGCCAAGTACCCTCTGGATTCATCCTTCCTTTGGAAGGTGAGATATCTGGTAAAAGCCTATACAGTCAATCTCTATACGAGAAATACTTTGTTCTCAAAATTTTTAGATCAGAAGCGGTTGAGTTTTGAGCTAGTGGAATTCGAATTTGTAGCTGTGTTTTCTTGGTTTCAAAGTTGAAATGTCTTTCAACGGATTGCGATTGGAGTATGCTCTTGAGGGAAAATTGAACTATATTGCATGGAAGGACAAGATGGAGGTAGTGTTAGATGATAATGGGCTGGAGGAGTTCATAGAGGCTGATGTCGCAAAGCCTACTAATGCCGCGCAAGTTGATGCTTGGCAAAAGAAGACAACAAAGTGTCGAAGGATTCTGTTGGAGGGCATGAAGGATCACATTGTGTCCAGCCTGCATGGAAAGGTTTCTCCATACTTGATGTGGAAAGTGTTGACAGATCTATTCCAAAGCAAGAGCGATAAGAGGAAGCTAGAGCTCAAGGATAAACTTAGAAACATTAAGTGTGAGAATGGAGACAGTATGCCCAAGTATCTCACGAAGTTCACCCAGTGCCGGGATGAACTGGGAAGTGTGGGGGTGACTGTCGATGATGAGGACTTGGTGAGCTTAGCTCTCCTTGGTCTTCCGAAGAGTTGGCATTCCTATCAGGACTCTGTCAATGGTCGGGAGAAATTGCCAAGATGGGAGAGGCTTTGGTTGGATCTTGTGCAAGAGGATATCATGCGGAATACCAGGGACAGATCTTCCTCAAAGGCATCTGATGAAGAAAATTGTGCTTTGGCTGCCAAAGCAAAGAAGGGGAAGGAGAAGGGTTCTCTTTCCGAATCCAATTCTTCCAATGATGGGAAGAAGGTTGACAAGTCGAAGGTGAGATGCTTTTGTTGTCATGAGGTGGGCCATTATGCTGCAAATTGTCCACGGAGGAAATCCAAGAAGGGATCCGGGGAAGGATCTGAAGGTGAGGCACTTGCTTCATAGTTCGAGTTGGATTTCACACTCTTCACATGCATGGTTTCATCCATGGTGGGAATTGGTTGGTTTCTTGATAGTGGAGCTTCTTTCCACATGACGGTGACAAGAGTTTGTTCAGTACTTCGGAGGAGAAAGATCTCCAGATACTCATAGCGATGGGTAATGATGAGCAGTATAGTGTCTCAGGTGTAGGCACAGTTATTTTTCAGAGGGAGCATGGAGCTCGCCTTACCTTGACCGATGTCAAGTATGTACCAGGACTGAAGAGAAACTTGGTGTCGATCGTGATGCTGGAAGACAGAGGCTATGGTGTAGTCTTCAGTAAGGGAAATGTTTTCCTTAGACACATCATCACTAGACAGGTGAATCAGATTGGTTCACGGGTCAAGAACCTATATGCTCTTGAGGTTCAAGATGCATGCAAAGCCTAGAGCAGCAAGGCAATTGATGGAGACTTTTTGGTTGAGAGGGAGCATATATTACCTCTTAACATGCAGAGCCAGAAGAAGTCTAAGATGATTGTGGAGGAGCCACGATTGGTGCAGCAGCTTTAGGAGGTTGTGGAGTAGCCACAACAAGGGAAGCTGAGAGGAGATCGAGTAGAGACATCTACTCATGCAGAGACCTCCAGTACGGGGAAACTTCGAGCTAGGTGGGCTGAGGGATCACATGCAACCATACCTCTAGGTAGGAGGTGGGGTGATATAGAGTGATCGTTCCAAGGAGGAGGGGCAGGATCCTTGAGGTACCCAACCTCTTGGATGAGACCTTGCTACTGGAGCCTTGATGTGGAGTAGCAGGAACTGGATGATTGGGTAGAGACAGATGCGGATGGAGTGGCAGAGAGAGTGACAATGCAGGGAATCCCAGGACAGCGCATAGCTAGCAGGCTGCAGTAATGCGAGAGGCACAAGTGTTTTGCACAGTGCTAGGTGGCACAGAGAAGTGTGCAATGGTGCAAGATGCATGGAGATGTTGCAGTAGCGCAGATGTCAGAGAGGGAGCACTTGTCAGCAGCAGGTAGAGCTTCAGCATCAGAGTATGTTCCTAGCCCAACAAAGTGGTCAGTTGGGAGTGTTTTTGTTCCAAGTGTTGTTGGAGCAAGTGGACCGGGCAAATGTGTTGCATGTAGTACATTCCAGAGTTGCAGGATAGGGGTTTCAGATAATCCATATCTTGTTGAGAGGGAGTGTTGAAAATGCAACAAGATGATGGAGCTTAGTGGAAAGGAGTCGCCTTCACTGAGTGGGCCCGCAGGCTATTTTTGGTGCAAAGTCTATTTTTAGACTATGTCTATTTTTAGACATATGGATCATGGTCTATGAGTTGCAGGATGCTATTTGTGGATGATTGGTCATGTTGGTAAAAATAGATGGACTTCTATTTTTAGACATATAGGCAGGTTTCTATTTTTATACTGTCAGGCTAAAAATAGAACAGTCGAATATTATTGTCTCATAATAATATTTGGACTATAAACATTATCTTATCCTCTTGGAGCACTTCAGTTTGAGCTACAGATGTGGCACATGCAGCTGTCAGAAGGAAATATGCTTTTCTTGTGGTTCAGTTGAGCTATTGCATGAAGGACTTCAGTTAGAACTCACGTGGTTGAGTTTGGTGGAGTTGATTGTGGAGTTGATGGAGTTGTGTTCAGTTTGACTTGGTTGAACTAGTTGTATTTAGTCTAATTGCAGAATACACTAGTGATAAGTGATGTGAATTAATTATTAATTAATTCACTAATTATTAACTCATAAAGAAACTGAAGAATACATCAGTTAACTCAGTGCATGTACAGTTCAGTGGAGACAAGTGTTAGAGGTTGAGATTGCTATCAGTTGTGACTATAGTTGTGCATGAGATCTTGCACAATCAATGGGATTGAGTTATGCCAATGAGGACTGCGCAGTGTGGGCCAATACCAAGGCAATTGTAGCTTGTGCTCACGTGATTTTTCACTTTGGATTGTGCAGTGGAGGCAGGCAAAGCAACGGAGGAGATTTGAACCTGTGACTTGTTCGGATCTGAGCTAGTTTTGTGTGTAACAGGTGGAGATAGTACTGAGTACTTGTGAGGAGTATTGTACTATGTATTGTTACATGTTCTCAATCATTATAATATACAGATAGTGTGGGTTTTTCAGCTATATGCTTTCCCCGGATTACATACTGTGTTAATGTGCGGATGCGATTGATGTTTCATTGTTTTTAATGCTGCTAAATTGATGATCAACGTAGAGGAGATTATGTATTGTGAATGTATTCCACAATAGTGTATAATCGGGGTAATCTCTGTGAATAAGTGTCATATTATTCAAAATTTCTACAATATCTAATAATCCTCTTGGCTACTAATAGATGGATCTATCTAGGGGTTTCTTGAAATATTTCAACAATACCAACAACATGCATAATGTTTGGTCTTGACGCTGTCAAATATAATAGGCTTCCAATGATAGATTTGTATAAATTTTGGTCCACTTTTAGTGATTCATTAGTCCTTCTAAGCTTGCAACCTGTAACCATTGGTGTGCTCACCAAAAATCATTCCTACATGTGAAACTTCTTCAACACTTCTTTTAGATATTTTCTCTATGAAATGAATATCCCTTTGGGAGTCTATGCGATTTTCAATCCAAGAAAATAAGAAATATATCCAAGCACAAAAAATTTGAACTCGACCTTCATATATTCTATAAATTGGCATGTTAATAAGTCTGAATCACTAGAAAAAAATAATGTCATCAACATAAATAACCACCACTATATGTTTTCCATCCTTTGATTTAACATATAAATTATTGTCAGTTGTGCCTCTTTTGTATCCACACTTGAGTAGATAGTTGTCCAACTTGGAATACCACACCCTAGGGGCTTCCTTAAGACCATACAAGGCATTCTTAAGCTTGAAAACATAATCAATAGTATTTATGAACTAAAAAACCATCTGGTTATACTATGTAAACTTCTTCATGTAATTATACTTTTAAAAATGTAGATTTGGCATCTATTTGATATATTTTGAATTTCTTGAAATAAGAAAATTCCAAGAACATTCTAATTTTCTCTAATATAGAAATAGGAGAAAAAGTTTCATCAAAATCCATACCTTCAATATGAACATAACCTTTGCATACCAATATTTCCTTGTTTCTTACCACTTCTCCATGGTCATTTAACTAATATTCTTGAATGCCCACTTAGTTCCAATGACATTCTTGTTCCCTGGTCTTGGAACAAGTTCCCATTTTTTATTTTTCTAAATTTGGTCCAATTCTTCATGCATAGCTTTTAACTAATTTCAATCTTGACTGGATTGAAAAAATCCTTTGGTTCCTCCATGTATAATAAGCCTACATGTGCTTATGCAAGGGGATTCAACAACTTCCTTCTTGTTTGTACACCTGAATTTAATTCACCAACAATATGGTCAGTTGGATGATATTTTTGCACATACCTTGAAGATCCTTGGCTTGAGGACTGGAGGAATCTTCGTTCTCTTCTTCTGAAAGTATCTCATGGTCCTCCTCATTATGGTTGACTAGTTCATTTGAGTTGATATTTGTTGGATTTTTGTCTTCGGATTCAACATATTCATCCACTTTGACAAAAATACAACCAACAATCCTCTTAGTATTCTTATTGTAGAATCTATATCCTTTGTTGTTTTGATAATATCCAAGAAAAATACATTCATTAGCCCTTGCATCAAACTTACCAAGATTTTCATCATTCCTGTTGATGTAGCACTTTCTACCAAAAACTCAAAAATTCTTAACAATTGTAGGTTTTCCATACCAAAGCTCATACAGAGTTCTGTCCTTGTTTGGTTTGGAATGAACTTTGTTGAGCTGTTCAGAAAAATACTAAGAGGGGGCTAGTGAGGGGGCATGAATCAATATTTTAATTCACTTTAACTTCAATTTCACAATCATAATTGTGTATGCTATTATTCTTCATGTAACCTGCATGTGTATTCAACTCAATTGAATGCAAACCACATATATCTAGTTTACTTAAATTGTCATATATTTCATCAGTGAGTTAACTTAACCATGCATTATTAATTCATTAACTATCCAGAATGTAGTAAAGAACAGGTAAATCACATCCTATAACCAACACACATAGAACACTAGGATTTTGTGTGGAAACCCAATGTGGGAGAAAACCACCGTCATCATCGTCATATTTGTCTTCTTTCCTATTATATAAATAAAATATTCATTACATCTTGTACTAGTGCAGACTCTTACCAACACGTAGGCACCCACCTATAGGAGGCTACAACCTCCACTTGTTCTTCAACACCTACTGGAAGGGAGCTACAACCCCTTAATCTTGTTTATCATCTCCTATTGAAAAGGATCTCCTAACCCCCTCACTAAAGGCTGCAACCCTCAACCCTTTATGGACCATGTTTCGGAATGTTTCACACTGGATCCACCTGTCTCAAATAACATTAAAACATGAAGGCCACCTTTCATCAAATTTTCACACTAAACCCATACCAATTGTTATGAAACCAGCTCACAAAAATATAGAAAAGATAGATCAACGACTTCAAAATCAGCCTCTTCGAGGGGGAAACCTCCTTTACATTACACAAATGAACAATTCTTGGATGATACAAATGAAAATACCTCCTTTATATATATAAGAGTCTAAGGGGTCCCAATATAATCTGAACCTACATAATAATAATGTTGTAGGGGCACAACAATAACAATAGTGGGCTTCTATGGGCACAATAATAACAACATGGATAGTCTATGGGCACAAAAATACAATAAGGGGGTTGCACTAATAACAATAAGGGGTTACACTAATAGTATAGGGACCTAACATAACCCTCTCCTTCAAAAAGTGTTTTCCTCAACACTTAAGTAGTTATAGATGCTTTTTTATAAAATTCTCATCCTCCCAAGTGGAATCTTCAGTGGGTAAATTCTTCCACTTGATGAGATACTCTGAAATTAATTGATTTCATAGTCGTCAATTTCTTGTTTCTGTCACTGCTTCAAGTTTCAATACGATTTTTCCTTCCTCATCAAGTTCTGGCAATATTATTTGAACTAGGATCTTCTGCAACTTTTGAATGAGTGGCCACACTTCTTCGTCATTCTTTCATTCATCCATTGCTTCGTTTATCCAATCTGGTTGGATAATAGAAACGGTGCAAAGAAATGCTTCCACATCCTCATCCTTTCTTGAGAATGCATCTACCACAACATTTTTCTTCCCTTTTTTGTAGATGATTTCAAAGTCATAACCCAACATCTTTGTGACCCATTTTTGTTGCTCTTCTGAAGATAATCTTTGTTCTAAAAAGTATTTAAGACTATCATGATCTGTTTCTAACTTGAAGTGTCTTCCCATTAGGTAAGGTCACCATTTCTTAAGTGCATGTAGTATTGCAAACATTTCCTTCTCGTAAATAGGTTTGTGTAAATACTTTCCTTTGATTAGATGACTTTCGAAAGCAATGGGTCTTTCTTCTTGCATTAAAACAGCACTAATTCTATTTCCCGAGGAATCACAGTCCATAATAAAGGTTTTTGTGAATTCTGGCGTAGCTAAGACTAGTGCTTGGAAAATTTCCTCTTTAAGATGTACAAAGGCCTTCAGTGCTTCTGGAGTCCATGAAAATGCATCTTTCTTCAATAATGTTGTTAGAGGTGCTACTATTCTCCCATAATTCTTAAGAAACTTGCGATAATACCCTATCAACCCAATAAATCCTTGCAAATGCTTTATGGATGTGGGGATTTTCCATTCCTCAATGGATTTTATTTTGCTAGGGTCTACCTTAACACCATCATGAGATACAATATGACCCAAATATTCCACCTCTTGTACTCCAAAGAAACATTTGGAGCTTTTCTCATATAATTATTTCTCCTCCAATAGTTTGAGCACCCTGTCAACATGTTGAACATTATCCTTCCAACACTTGTTGTAGATTAATATATCATCAAAAATTACTAACATAAATTTTCTAAGAAAGGGTTTGAAAATGGAATTCATCAAACCTTGAAATGTAGAAGGTGCATTGGTAAGGCTAAAAGGCATGACCAAAAATTCATAATGACCCTCATGAGTTCTAAATGTTGTTCTCGGAATGTCTTCAGTCTTCATTCTGATTTGATGATATCCGCAACGAAGATCCAACTTGGTGAAGTCAATTGATCCATGCAATTCATCCAATAATTCATCAATGAAAGGAATGGAAAATTTATCTTTAATAGTAAGCTTGTTGAGCTCCATATGGTCCAGAAACATGCGCCATGATCCATCCTTCTTGTGCACCAATACTACTGGAGTAGAGAAAAAAACTTTGACTAGGTTGAATTATACCAGACTCTAGCATTTCTGCAACCATACGTTCAATTTCACTCTTTTGGGCATAGGGATATTTGTAAGGCTTGATGTTTGGAGGAACACTTCCTGGAATCAAATGAATAACATGATCATGATAAAAAATAGGTGGGAGGCCTTTGGGAGTCTCAAATAGCTTGTAATGATTGTCCAAGACTTTTTGGAGATCTAGAGAAATAAATGATTTTGATGTGGGAACCTCTAGCGAACATAATTATGAAATTATGCCTCATTATTGTTTCTTTAGAAGCTTTGTCATTCTATTAGAGTTTATTATCTTTCTTTATTTCCCTGTGATACCCCTTAATTCAACTTCCTTTCCTTCCGAAAAAAATTTCATGAAAAGTTCTTGAAAATTAAAAGCTATTGTACCCAAGGATTATAGCCATTGGACTCCTAGTACAACATCAACACCACCCATTGGAATGGAAATAATTGGGCTATTCAATACATATTCTCCCATGGATAGATTGATATTATGGAACTTTTCTGAGCAATTTATGGTTCCTCCACTTGCAACCATCACTTGACACTCTAGTGCTGGATATAGGAAGAAATTTAATTCCTTGGCTATCTTACAATGAATAAAATTATGGGTACTGCCCAAATAAATCAATACTATTACCTTTTTCTTCTTGATATGTCCTTCTATCTTGATAGTTTGAGGAGTGGTAATTTTTGTCAATGCATTACCAGATATGGTGGGATTCATTTCTACTTTCTCTAGGGTTTATTCCTGGTGTATATCCTCTTCTTTTGACGTTTCTTGTTCCTTTTCTTCCTCCTCTTCACAATCTATGTAAAATAATTTCTTCTCAAAACAGTTATGACCTTTAGTGTATTTGCTATCACAGCTTTAACAAAGTCCTTTTGCTCTTTTTTCTTCCAATGGTTGTGGTGTCAACCTTGTAGGTTGTGGAAGGCTAGGGGAAACAACACTTCCATCTTTATAGTTGTGAGTGGTAGGCTTCCTTGTTGCCATAGTTTTGCTTTCCATTTTTCTTTCCAACCTAAATGAATTCTCCTGTGAATCAGGTTACCAAAGGTGAACCTCATGTTGGATGTCATCATTTAACTCTTTTGTTTGATATTTATCAATTGGCTAAAAAAGGTGTTGATTTTTGTATCCTCATAATGTTGTATCATTTCTTCCATAAAATTGCCCAAGTGAAAATTTGTTTATGAGAGAAAAGCCATCGATACCATACAAACTGATTTGGTTCCAAATATAAAGTTGCAATGTATACCTTTTGTGTGTTTTGCACATTATGGAGATTGAAATATTGCTCCACCGGTAGTATCCATGTTACGGGATCCTTGCTATCAAACATCCTCATATCAATCTTTGGAGCATGGTGGGTCTTCAATCCAACGTTAGAGTCTATGAAATCAAGATTAACATTTATTTTGTTCTCATCATGAGTTTCCTTTACTACCCTTTCGCCATTAGTAATAATTTCTTGTAGCAACTTTGTCAAATTTATCTTCAAATCTTCCATGTTGCCTTTAAGTTTTTCTTTTATACCATCCATCTTATCTTCCACGTCATTCATCTTAGTTTCCATGCCATTCATCTTAGCTTCCACACCATTTATCTTAGCTTCTACATCGTTCATCTTAGCTTCCATGCCATTCATCTTAACTTCCATGCCTTTCTTTAATCCATCCTTCTTAGCTTCTGTTACTTTTTGTGAGAGTGAAAATTGTTGCACTTGGTCTCGTAATTTTGATATATCATGTTGCATTTCTTCCTCTTCTTCATTATTCATGGTAGAGATTTTAGGTTGCTTACTAGGTGTTTCCATTTTATTTCTTTGGGGCATCAATTAATGATAATTATGCCTCACTATGCCCTTTGAATCACTTCAAACTATTTTTTCAAACCAAACTTATGCAAATTAAAAAAAGCAAACTACACACCTTTCCTTTTTTCTTTGTAGGAGATCAATATTGAATCTGTTGTATCTATGCTATTGTGGATTTCCAAGGTCAGGAATTACGACCTATGGTAGCCATTTGTGTCCTCATTCGAAATCCACCAGTAGGATCGAAATTGGATTCTCCAAGAAAGAATTACGCCCAATCTCCCAAGATAACCTGATTATATACTTTTTCAGTAGAGAGAGCTTGTACAAAGTTCCACATGTCATTGTTTCAACCTTAGGATTTGAAATCAATATACATAAAACTAAAATCCATCCTCTTTCTGTAAATTCTTACGAAATTTCAATCCAATGCCCAAAGAGAAAGTTATGATGATTTTCCCTAGGTCACGTGTTTGGGATTTAATTCAGGATCCTAAAAAATCCCTAAATGTCTTGGACCATATCTCTGAAAATATAACGAAACAAGATCTGAAATTTGGGCGTGAGATTCATCACGATTTTGGCTCAAATTGGTTTTAATTTCAGAGTCTGAACCTTCATAGAAACATAATTATAGTGAAAATTGCACGATGGCCTATTTGCGATGGAATTCTGGAGCCTACAAAAACCCTAACTTCCTCAAATCATATCTCTGAACATATATCGATACAAGATCTGAAATTTGGACCCGAGGTTCAGAAAAATTTCAAATCAAATGGGTTTTTTTCCTAGATTCTGAAACTTCATAGAGAAAAATTTATAGTGAAACTGCCACAATGGCAAGTTTGGAGCAACATAACCCTAGAATCCAAAACTCTGATACCAAATGTTATGAAACCAGCTCAAAAAAATAGAAAAGATAGATCAATGACTTCAAAATCAGCCTCTTCAAAGGGGAACCTCCTTTACGTTACACAAATGAAAAATTCTTGAATGATACAAATGACAAGACCTCCTTTCTATATATAGGAGTCTAAGTGGTCCTAATAGAATCAAAGCCTACATAACAATAATATTGTAGAGGTACAACAATAACATTAGTGGGCTTCTATGGGGCACAATAATAACAACATGGGGACTATATGGGTACAATAATAAAATAAGGGGTTAGACTAGTAGTATAGGGACCTAACACCAATAATAAGCCCAAACCAATATGCCAAACTCAAATATTGAATCTCAAAATCTGAAGCACGGTAAACCAAATGAATCAGTGAAACATCAAACCATTGAATATTGAAGCTATACAATCACTAAAATGGATCTCAACTAATGAATTATATCAAATCAATGCAATACCAAGTAATATTTTCACACCTCAACCATTTAACGATTCATTAATTAATCACACTATTGGATAATAGATAGACATCAAAGGAACAATGTGCACTCGCTGCAAACCATGATCATATTAACTTCAGAATATATACGTCATTGTTCTAAATAAAACCCGCATACATACATGCTTCCTCTACATAAAACTTGCATACAGATTTCATAATACTAAACACTGAACCATTTAACTAATTGAATCACTTTAACTCTGAACCAACCATTGAATGAAGTATTGAACCATTCACAGATCATTGCACCATACCTAGTCACACTTATGCAACATCAAAACCAACCAATATTCCAATCCAAAATCAAATCAAATCAATCAACACTGCTATATACATACCATCCTTATCAAGACATCATTGACAGACAACAACAAATAGGACAAACATCATCAACTATCATCATCAAGCATCAATTCAAACCCTAACCAAATTTAACTTAGAATATATATGCGGTAAATATTAAGCAGACCTGTGTATCTCGCTACAAACCATGATCAATATTAACTTTAGAATATATACATCATTGTTCTAAATAAAACCTGCATACATACACGCTTCCTCTACATACAGCCTATGTAAAAATCTCGGATTACTAAACACTAAACCATTTAACTAACTGAATCACTTTAACTCTGAACAAACCATTGAATCAAGTACTGAACCATTCACAGATCATTGCACCATACCTAGTCACACTTCTTCAACATCAAAACTAACCAATATTCGAATCCAAAATCAAATCAACTCAATCAACAATGCCAGATACATACCATCCTTGTCAAGACATCATTGACAAACAACAACAAATAGGACAAACATCATCAACTGTCATCATCAAGCATCAATTCAAACCCTGACCAAATTTAAGTTAGAATATATATGCGGCAGATATTAAGAAGACCTTCGTATCTATGCTCTTATCATGTGCAACACCCACGTACAAATCTCAAAGTAGTAAAAAACATATCTCAAAACATATATGCGATTAAATAGAAATAGATATGCATATGTACATGACTATCTAGAAACAAACTTACATATAGATCTTCAATTTCTGAGACCAACCATCACTACAAACCACAAAATCTATTAAAACTAGATCTCAGTATACATATTATTATAGTCATAAATCACTACATTCAGATCATACCATCATCATAACTACAAATATAATATTGTTAGCTACAAGCATAAACATATCAAGCATTAGTTTTCACTATATTTTCAAATCTATCATATCTGCACCATTTCCTTACTTCCTGGTGCACACCTATTCCAGATGAGATCACACATAAATAATCCATTCACTTGCACACATAACACCTTGATATCCATCTCCTTATATATGATTTTCCTTAGCCAATACCTTAGGTAAATCCCTCGGTAATGTTTTTAGTGTTTATTGACGAGATCAAATAAATGTTGCCGCCCCAATTACTATGGGAAAATACCATGGTAATGACCCCTCGTATCCATATTTCCATGGTTCGGATTATGTATGTGAATTTTTCTCACAAGACCTACATATGTATGTGACCCTTCTTTATAGGAACCGCGTATACTTTTCAATCTTTACATTTTTCATCCATCTGTAACTAAACTGCCATTTCTCTATCCATATCCACTATAACATATGTACCAATATTCCTAATAGTTGCATTAGTTCCATGACCAATATATTATTACCATGTTGACATTAGGTAGATCTTTGTCTACCAGGTTTCCATCAAGGACAACACATTATCTGTAATGCCAACAATATCCCCATTTGGACTTGATGCAACCACTTTGGTGTTTGGAAACCACCTATAAAACAACCTACAAATTCTTGCAAACCAACACCTGTAGATGCCAAATCTTCTCTCCAAACACCAATTCTTCTCTCCCCCTTTGACATCAAGGGAAAAGGGTTGAACCATGCTGAATGAAGTGCATATTGACAAAGCTCCCCCTAAGAATATGCTAGACCTTGTGAATATATGTAATAAGTTACAAGTCTTGAAATACATGTCTAAACAAAGATGATGTTGAAAAGTGTAGCTTGGGAGGTATTCCACAAGCTGAGATGGGGTTTGTGTGAATTTTTTTCACAAAAGGACTTTGTGGGAAGAAGACCCAAGTGAAGGATTTTTAGACCCATATGGGGTTTAAAATTTGAAAAGAAAATTAAAAAGGAATTAAAATTAAATTCCTAATTCTAAAAAAGGTCAAACCCCTAAGGTATAGAGGGTTACTAAGAAGGATTGGGAAATCTATTTAAAGAAGACCTTAACATAAGGCTAGAAAATTGAATGGGAGAGGCTCATTTGATGGAAGGGCTAGCAAAATGTAGTCCAAATGAGTGCCCTAGGTTTAGGGCCGAGTAGGGATACATGGCTAAGTAGATCTAAAGAAACATCCTCAAGAGTTTGATCTTACTCAAGGAGTCGCTGCAATGGAAGAGATTTGATTGCTAAGCTCATGGAGGAGTAAAACAAAAGTTGTGGCAACCGTTTAGGTTCATATCTAATGAGTTTCAAGGTTCCTATTCTATGGGGAAGGACGGTCCACATATCTATAAGGGTAGATCAACTTAGAAAAGTGATCGTAAGGCCTATATAATACATATTTGTGGGCCAAATCATCTCAGGATTCCAATGTAGAGAAAGGAAGGAACATTATGCCATATTAGGGGTTGCTTCAAGGGTATCAAGTGTAGTCGTGGACCTAGAATGAAGGCCACAATTACTATAAGAGATAAGACGTCACGATGGAGGGAAGATTGGAGCCCTAGGTGTAGTACATTGAAGTACTAATGGACTTCTAGTAGTGGCAGAATTGGTGAGCTCAGGACTAGTTCTTAAAGGACAAAGAAAAGTGGTCAAGGGAACATATTTCATCAACCCATGTTCATTGTTGGAGAAGGATTTCTAGCAGTGATAGGTGGCATCCCTCCTTCCCTATGTTAGCCTTTATACATCAGAAGTGGAAGGCTATAGTAGGAATAAGAACCTAAGTAGCCGAGGATCAATAGTGGGTAGAGGGAGTTGTTCACAAACGGAGTTGTGAACACTTCAAATAGAGTCTCAATGTGTTGATGTGTAGATGGACTTACGATAAGCATAATAATAGGTGGAGCCATGTTCAGTGGGAAGATGGACTTGGTTCATTGATAGACGTAGAGTTGTGATTGCTACAAAATGTGAGCGACGTACTGGCAGGATGAGATACGACATGGAGGTTGTGATTGTGCACTAGATCAGTGAGATTGTATCTTGTATCTTATATTAGCGATGTATGAGGGCCATTATCCCTGGTACGTGATCCCTAGATAGTTGTATTATATATTTATAATATAACAAATATGGGTTGAAATTTTTTTAAAATGTCATGTGTGCTAGAGGATTCATTGATGTGTTATTTTATGTTGTGCAAAGTAGGATAAGTTGAGGCATTTGAGTTGGTTATGGCATAGATTTTAAGACACTAACCCAAAAGCTCATTTTCCATGGAATTTCAACATATGCCCTGTCTTATGACAAATGATTATATGCTCCCATGATTACATTAATCACCCAACATACTTGGTTTACATATTGGACCCAAATTTTACATTAATGTCCCAAAATAATGGGATTACATACATAACATGACTTGATCCCAATATTCGATACATGATTGAATGTTGCAATGATTACAACATGGGTATTTCAATGACCTTTACATCAAAAGGAAATACATAACCATAACAATACTCTCAACAATGAAGTATCATGTGGTAGTGTGTTTGTTGTTATAGAGTACCAAATACACCTTCCTTAGAGTTGGTTGTTCGCTACAAGGAAAGAAAAAGAAATTGGTAGTTTATAGAGGACAAACATGGGTAAAAAACATTGTAAGTAATGAAAACAATGCATACATAAATATATTGTAAGAAATTTACCGCGGAGATAATAAATTAATATGGAGAAGAATAAACATAAACTAACCATCAGCAAACATAAAAACATAAACACGCATGTTTATCCGGGAAAACCTCAAATCCAGGGAAAAACCCAACACAATGAGATCTCATTAACCTTGGCCAAAATCCTGGCCAAGATGGCTAAGTGAGCCTTCAATGCTTACCTCCAGGCCTCACCTTACAATGAAGTTATTTCAACCTTTTATAGGCTCCATTACATGTAATACCACGGGCAGAAAACTATGGGTACAAAATACCATGCGCCCCAAAACCACTATTGTTTAATGAGGTCAAACTTGACTCAAACCCCAAGTCAATTTTACTTAAAAATCCCCCCCCCTCCTTCCCCCTTAAACTTGACTTGGGGTTCCTTAACTAAATCTAGCCAAAACTACTGAGTGAGACAACCCCGCTTACTCTAGCTCTTACCCGCCTCAAAGTTTTTATCTGGGATATTGTTAACCAGACATCCCCCTATCACCTAGGTCTAACCCAAACTTTACCAGTGATTACCTAGGTGTATGCATGCCTTACCAAGTCTTATAGTAGTATGCCCATTTACATGCAATAATTGACTCCATCATGTTATTTTTGTTTATACCTTGTTGCACATCCTCTCTCACTTTTTATTAATGCTTTGTACATATGACATCAATGTTCGTATAAAAATAACCCTCTGTCGTATTACATGGGTAACTAGCTACTGTAACTGCCAGTTATCTAGGCATTCTCTTTAGATACATGGTTCATAAATTTAAATAAATTACTGGCACATATACTTCTTACCCATTGACTGTTGTTTACCAAAAAGAACATTGTGCTTAATTCAACCAGAGCTTTATAAGTCAACAGAGGATTTTGATGCTTCTCTACATGTTTCGGTGCCTTAGGCATTGTTGCAGGCCATCTCAATGGACTATCATTTATGGGATCTAGAAATGAAGAACCATTTAAGGCATTCGACCCTATGTTGTTGGATCCCAGAAGTAAGATTTTGGGAGAAGCCTACAGTTTAATATTGCTGGGGTTTGGCTCCTAAGTGTTTGCCAAATGATTTGGCTTTGCGATGAACCTAACATTGTCCCAATCCTAAAGATTGACATTCCAATTCGAGCAAGGTGAGGGCATCATGAGAGGGACATGTCAAGGCTGATAGGATAGCCAATAATTCAGTGGTTAAACCTGCTGATGGACTATCATTCGCCTTGGGGACCTATGGTCTAAGAGATTGAAGGTTTTGAGAAATGTTTAGATAAAAACCATAAGAAGGTGGGGTGTTTCCTTAAATCCGAGACAAGATGCTAATTAGGCTCACAATGTCTAAATTCCCTAAACCACCATTCTCCTGGCTAGTAGCTAACAATCCCCGATGAAACCATCCTTTTTGGCCGTGGCTCTAATCTTCACTTGTAGCACCATTTTCCTCCTCACTTTTGCTCCAACCTTGATCATCGGTATCCTCTTCATGATCCCAACCTTGGCAACTTTCTTGTGCTCCCACACCAACCCATCAAGCATGTCTTATAATGGATCTTCTCACCAAGTAATTGCGCCAAGTACATGTGTCTAGATCTGATGTTCAATCACACTCAAAATTGATCGCTCTCTAAGATATTTGACCTTCTTGTAGATTCCAATCTACTCCAGTGACCATGAGTATCACAGTGGCTTGGGCATATACTTTCTCAATCCCACCATGCGACTAGGTTTTCCATGCTTAGCATAGGCTCCAAGTGAGCCAAGAAAATTTCTCACCAATTTTCTTGACATGGCCACAAGCAGAATGGCTTATCTTCGGTACTTGTGCGGCCATCGTGGCTAGGGCTTGGATGGAACCCCCACATTCAACCTTAGTTTTTCTTGTATTCAGCCCCACACAAGCCTTCTTGATCCACATGATTCTCCTCATTTGCGCATTATCACCAATAGGTCCACCACAAAATTCTAGATGGTCGCACTACTCTTTGTATCACTTGAGACTTCACTCCCTTGCTACTGTGATCCTTTAAACTCATAAAATGATCCATTAGATCCCTTCTCTATCCTAGATAGAGATCATATGTTCCTAGATCTTCATTGATACAATAGATTTTCAGAGTTTTATTCATTAGACCATAAACCTTTGGTGACAAAAGTGTTCCTCTTAAGCTAGCTCTTGGCTCTGATACCAATTATTAAGAAATTAACCGCATAGATAATAAATTAGTAGGGAGAGGAATAAACATAAAATAACCAGAAACAAACATAAACACATAAACACACATGTTTATCCAAGAAAACCCCAAATCGAAGGAAAAACCCAACACAATGAGATCTCATTAACCTTGGCCAAAATCTTGGCCAAGATGGCCAAGTGAGCCTTCACCGCTCACCTCCAGGCCTCACCTTAGAATGAAGTTCTCTCAGCCTTTTGTAGGCTCCATTACATGCAATACCATGGGAAGAGAACCATGGGTACATAATACCATGTGCCCCAAAACCATTGTTGTTTAATGAGGTCAACCTTGACTCAAACCCAAGTTAATTTTACCTAACAACATAAACTAACAACTAAGAAATAAACACATGAACAATTATTAATTAAGAAAACACATCAACAAAGTAATGGAAAAGGGTTCCCTTTATTTATTGCTGAATGTAAAAGAGATATAACAGATGAATAAAAAACTCTTGGAGAGTCTCCTCAACAAATCCTCAACAAGGAAGGTCCTTTCCTCAATCTCCTTGCAAGCTTCCTCTCTCTCTCAAAGAAGTATGAAGACTCTCTTAATGATTAAATCCTCTTCTCAATGAAATTCTTGATTTCTAGGGAGAGATTTTGACAACATAACAATTATTTTCTTCTTCTTGTGTTTTATCTCTCGTAGAAATTGTATTTATAGAGTTTCTTAGACACTCCTCATCTTGGCTCATCAATGTGGTCGTTCACCTCATAAATGAGATGAGAGCTACCAATTCCTTTCCTTTAAGGCTTCTTTGGGCTCAAGGTTCGAAATTGTTAGTCCATCATATCAAGATTTGGAGTGTTGCTCAAGAAATTTCATGGCCCAAGGTTCTGATTGGACTTTTTTGCAATTGTGTGGCTATCGAAGAAATAATCGCATGACCATTAATTTCTAGTAATGGTGCATCGCACAATCCAATTTTTTAACTTGAACCTTAGGAAAGCTTTTTATTTTTATGTCTTCATGGTGTTTCCAACTAAAAATTCCACCCCTGTATGCTCTGATCACTAACTTTGTGTGTCTCTTAATACATACAAATGAGTGTATGTTTTTCATATGATAACAGTTTCCCCCTGATGTATGAGGTTAGGAGCAAATGTATAGCTAAAATGCATCACGTTTTTTCTTATATGAATAAGAGTCTTACCAACTTCTTGAGAGATAAAGTAAATTGTTGTGGAGATGAGTAGGGAAAATCCTTGACTAAGAATTAAATATAACCATTCTCTAAAATATCTCTGAGATAAAAAGTGTTTATACAAGGCGGGAATGTTCCATGCTTGTTAAGATGGCTAATGGTGAACTATTACAATCACGTAGGAAATGGTCCTGTCAAGTTAATTTTGATGTGGTTGACATGCTAATGGCTGATGATGATAATTTCTTATGCCCTCAGTGGTACCTCTAAAAATAATATAGAACTGGGTGCCCCCATGCATTGAAAGTGAAGAACTATTGAACGTGGTGCTAACAAATGCATGGGTCTTCAAACCAGGGCACCTCCCATGCATCTCAATGTAAGTCTTGTTGAATGAAGTGTTAAGGGATGCATTGGTATTCAAATAAATGAGAGAACTACAATGGTCACAATGCACGATACTACCCTAACATGAAAAAAATGTGCTAGTGTCAGATGTTAGGGAGACCGATGACATGAATGGGTGATAGTGATTCCCATTGTGCCACCCCGTAAGGGAGGAGAAACCAAGGTACAACTTTGATCCTGGAATATAGGTGTTGAAGTTGACAGAAAAGAAGCGCCAACCACCTGAATTTCTTATTCGAGGAATCATGGTGAAGAAATAAACATGAATGTAAGATGATGGGTCATTAGGGAATGATAATGAGAGCTGACAGTATGGGTGGATACAGAAAACTACCTGATGTTGGAGTTGTAATGCAAGTGGCGACAATAAAAACAATTCTTCTGGGGGAAATTCCCTTGGAGTCAATAGGGTGTCTAGGGAAGGTAATACCATGTTGTGATGGTCGTGCTAAATGATGGATGAATGTGGATCATGGTATCATGATAAGCAAGTTCTAACCAAGGGTTACTAGGGATTTCCGCCAGGTATAGGACACAAAAATATGGATGGGAATCATTTTCCTAAAAGCTTTTTTTACACTTGTCAAAACTATGTAAAAGTTGTTTGGGATGTACATACATGGAGATGGGTATCCCAAGAAGATGGTGGTTCGTGTAATGTTGCAGGTTGGGTTTCTTACTAAGGGAGGGGGGCCCATTGGTTGGTCTTGGTGAGAGGTTGATGAGGCAAATGAACTGATGCAGAGGGGCTATGTTGTATGGAGGGATGATAAGACAAATGTAGAATGTGGGAGTGCATTCAACTTAATTTGACAAAAAATAAACGAGGTGGCCTGGGACTGGGGTTGGTAAGCAATAAGTAAAGAAGGGGAGAATGAGGTTGATATTCAAGATATGCGAATGAGATGGCTCCTAGGCTGAAGTGAAAGGTCATGGATCCCGATCAAGTTAGGTGATCTATAAAATGAGGTGATCCATGTATGGGAGAAACTATCGACTGGAATGGATGTTTACAAGGTGTAAGTAGTAGGTCTTGGTGTCGAGCAGTAAAAAGGGTCTTTTTCACCTCTATTTACCCTACATTAACTTATCAATCCAGGAATGATTTGTTATCTCAAAGAGTGTACTCAGTTTGAGGCGGTCATTTGTCAGAGTAATGCTAGTATTATAGTGCTCTAAATACAAGAGTAAACAGATGCTTGAAATAAGATCTACTTACAGAAAAGTACCTTAAAACTCAAATCATGCACTCGGAAAACTATAACAATTTATCAGTTAAGGGTACAGTAACAGTAACTCATCCCTCTGTAAACTGATGTAATTAAAGATAATCAAGGAAAAGATCATCAATCTGGGAGCTAGACAACAAATTTCAATGGTTGCTACAATCTCAGATCGTTCTGCACACCAAAGCAATGATAACACAAATAATAGGAAATGGAACAACAACTAGTCTAATAAACGAGATTGAACAGCAAAACCTTAGTCTACAGAAAGAAGTGCAGCAATTGTATCCTACAGGAATCATATAACAATATTTACTCTAAAGATAAATCGGACAGCAAACGGAAGTAGAACGACAACTAATCAGAAATGAAATGTAGAACAACAACTAGAGTCAAATATAAATGTACAATGAACCAAGATAAATAACACACACGACACGCTTAATATTAGAAGGAACAGTAATCTGACTTCGATACAACAAGTATCAATCTCAGTTATAAAGAATAATGATTGTAATTCGTAATGGAATAGCAACACCAGTTGAACAACAATCGTGATTAAGTGTAAACCATAGATGGATATAGTAATACCAACTTATGAATGTTACAACACAGTTACTCTGTAATTGAACAAAAATAACATTCTGTAGGGAACAACAATGTTATTTCAATGGTTAAAGGAATAACAATGCGTTACAAAATCAGAATGAACAACACAGCATTCCTGTCACAAAGACAACATTACCTAGTTTGAGCATAAACGAAATATAATGGAACCGTGATGTAAAATAGCAAAACACATCATATTACCCAATAGAGCTAATAATGAAAACTACACACGAATTAGAGATAATGGTACAGGAGCAAGTGTTCCACCAAGGCCGGGCCCTTAGCCTCCAGGGACACACTGCTTGATATTACTCCAGAATCAAGGATGGAACGACAACCAGACTTATATTAAGACATCATAATAGAGTTATAGTGGATCACTTCTCATTGAGAGTCGATGATCAAAGTTTCAAATACAAAGGAGAATTACATAAAAATAACAACAGGTAGTCCCCGGGCTAGCAGTGCCGCCCCTTCTTATAACAACCGAGCAAAGATATCAATGATGCAAAAGTAGTTAAGATAGTGATCCCCCAAGATCAAAGGATCCTGAGGGATTCGCTAGACTGTTAATTCCCAGTTATCCATTTGTTCTCTTGCACCGATTTGATATCTTCTTTTCCCATTTCTGGCTGATACACTCCAATTTGGATCATCTTGCTTGCATACGGTTTCCTGCTAGAGGGACAACAGTTAACTTTGTCCTGTCTTTTCCTTTGGGACAACAATCTTTCGTTTTCTCCTATTCCTACATAAGAAAATGGCAATTATTAGTTGTTTTGCGTTGCATCTAAATCCCATAGATTTTGTCACAATTTCTTATTATCTACCTAGTTCATGATGCAAAGAGGTTATGAGTTTTAAAGAAAGGATGACAAAATAAATGATAAAAACATACCTTCTTCAATACTCCACACACCCCCCTGCTTACCCTTTTTCATGCCCTCATGAAAACATTGTAGTTGACATGTAAGGCGATGAGAGAGTAGGCCGGAGACAGGATCTCATGTGGTGGTCTACAGCCATGATGCCTAACTAGGTGTTCAAAAAGACGTCTTGTCTGACCCTCAGGCATTTCATACAAGGCTTGGTATCTGGGTGCAGGGTGCCAAATAACCGGACTGCGGAACCTACAGCCTAACCAAGATGGCCCTTCCCTCAAAATAAGATCACCATAGAGGCTCAAGCGATTAGCAACTAACTTAATGTTCTCATGATTAAATGGTTCCCTGAGTTGGATATTTGGATTAGAAGTCCGATATCGAAATTTAGCAGCTGCAATGGCCAGGTCCTTAATGGTAAAGAAGTATTCTATCCCTTGCCGATTGATTGCTATATGAATGGGTCCTAATGCTTCAATCACGCCCAGAGTCCTCATGAGGTTCCTATGTTTATTCCACAACTGTAATGGATCTCTAGGCTCAACTCTTACCCATAAGTCTAATCCGTTTTCTTGTCTTTGGAAGGCATTATAGGCTTTAAGCCATCTGATTTGATTAACTCCAAATGAAATAAATGCTTGTAGTTGGATATCCCCAATGAAAGGGCCTGGGTTCTGCTCTGTCTCTTGATCTAACACAAGGTTATGCAAATAGAATTCACACAATAATCTTTGAACCTTTACTCCATAGTGCTTACAACAATTTATGAAATCATCAATAGTATTAATTTGTACAGGGGCTCCTGCTTTGACAGCTTTAATTTTCAATTCCAAAAATCATTACATTAAAAACAAGGCATAATTCTTAGCAGGTGCTCTACATGCTAGGATGTCAGTGTACAAAGAGCATAAGGTATCCATCTGTTTGATAACTACATCTAACCTATGAGTTACCTTTGTGACTCTTTCTTCTTCCTTTGGCCATCCTTCAAAAGCCTGGCTTTCGAATAAATTGACATTCCTTCGTTGTTGTTGTAATTCTTCATACTTTTCTCAAGAAACCGTTTGTTCTATAAGTTTTTCTACTGCTTGTTGAGGTTACATCAAGCCCTCTCATAGGGTTACTGTCCTCAAATCACTGTCCCATAGGGTAGTTGTAGGTGGGAGGTTCACTTGAATCTTCTTATTGCATCGTTCCGTAACTATGGTTCGGGTTTCTTCAGAGGACTGTGCCTCTGTCTGAACTTCTTTGTCACAAGCCGATATATCATCTGTTTACACTTCAACATGGGCAACAACTGAATGCTGTTATTTTTGGTTTTGAACGGCAGGCTGGACTTGAGTCCTCCTAACCTTTTTCTTGAGGGTTCTCGCTAGAGTGGTTGCATGTCTTACCCCCGAGGTCCTTTTTTCTCTCTTTCCCATTTTAAAAACCATGATTTGTTGTCGAAGTCGTGCTATCACATTCATCAGTCTTTGTTGTTCCTTTCGTAATCTTTTAATTTCTTTTGTTTTCTTAGAAGGAACATCTGTCTGTTTAATCAGGCCTGGACTGTTGTCTTGGCCAATTCCCTCGTTTTCTTCTTGGGGTGCTCCTTCATTGTTTTGTTCGGGTTGTTCAGGAGTAAGAACCCTAGTTGGTTCTGTTATTTCCAGGGTGACTTCTTTTTCCACCCCTTCTTCTCCATGAAATTCTTCCGGTGTAGTCTGGCTGGGAACATATTGTCCCCTTCTGTATCTTCATCACTTTTCTCTCCAGATATACTTTCATCCCAAACGGAATGATTCTCTTCTTCTTCTTGTTCCGCTTCTTCCTCGGAATGATTCTCGGATGCATTTTCGTCATGAGCAGAATGCTCCTTTGGTTCTTCTTCGATGTGGAGGCCTAGCGGGCTGAGAGGCTGAGCATATTCACCCTTATTGGCCAGAATTTGGGCCAATTCATCCTCTTGCAATGGATTTTGCAATGGGCTTTCTTTGCATTTCTCTATCTCTTCTTCTGCCTACCCAGATTGCTCGGTATCTTCCTCTGTTTCTCCTTCCTCATTTTCCTCCATCTCTTTCTCATTCTCCTCTCCCTCCAATTGCGAGGGTTGCTCATCCCCTGAATCATCTATCTCCACCGGTTGGCTGGTATTCCCTTGGGAATTTTCCAGCCTCCCTCTGGTCCATGCCAATCTAACTGATTTCCTCCATTTCAATGGTCTATTCGATGTATTGGTAGCATGTTTTCGTTTTGGGGCTGGCAGAGTCATTCCCCCGTCTATCATGGAAATTAGTTCTTCCCAACTGTTTTGTTGCTAAGAAAGGCTGTGGCTGACTATCAGTCGTATCATCCCATGGTGACTTACCACCGATTCTACGTGTCGTGATTTTTTCATGATTCGGGCAACATCATGTAGTAAAGAATTTAAAAATGCAGGTAAATTCACAAAGCATTTTTGTTTTAATACGGCTAAAATTTTAAGGTGTCGTGGTCTTACCACGTCTTTCCTGCCTTCACAGGTGATGTAGCTCTCCGTTCGTTATTTACAACTTAGAGCCCCGCTCTATTTATACAATTCCATGCTCCGCGGACCATGGGTAGATCTCTCAAGCCGAAATTACATTACAAAACTGAGGGCATACAACGCTATGACTTATTTACAATCATCGCGCTCCGCACCCACAAAACATGGAGTCTTTACATCAGATTTGGTCAAAATTTATGCTTTAAGCCCCAAAAGTTTCCTTAGGGAATCCCGTGCCCAACAGGCCCCCAACACAAACATCATGACTCACCCTCGAGTCACTCTATCGGTGTGGAGATCTTCGCGCGAAGACCTCCCAACTCTGCCCAAACTGCTGCAAGGTTGGTAGCGCACTGAGTGGCTGCCTACTGTATCTCCTGGACGTGTTGTTTAGAGGCTGTTGAACTGCTTCCCTGCATCTTCTCCTACGTCTTGTGCATCTATGCGAGCATGCCTTCAATCGATGTTGTGATGAAAAAGGCCTCATCAATCCATGGTTGTATGTGCACCTTCAAAACCACTTCTTTGTGTTGCGCTACATCTACCTGCTCCTTTAGCGCTTTTGCCTGTTGCATCCGCATGAGCCTCTGTGTAAGGACCACCATTTGCGCGGTCCCTTTTATGTCATCATATTGTTGCTACAACTCACATGCCTTTGTTTCTAAGCGCTATATGTTTGGGTCCTCCTGTAGAGTGGTGAGGACCTCGAACGACTCTTCCAACACTTTGGTGCAGTCCTTCACTACACTACTGATCTCCTCTATGCCCATTGTGATGGCGCTGATGCATTGTTCCATCACCTCTAGAGGAGTTGAAGTCTGCGCCTTCAACTGCAGCTCTGCTATCTGAAGGTTTAGCTCCAACTGAACCTTAGCCATCTCTTCCTTCGTCTCGCGCACCCATGCTGCTAACCTTCGGATGCACGCATCTGCTGGTGCCTTTGCTGGGATGGCCAACTTAGGGACCATCTGGTAGGATTCTTCAACCACCTGCACCATCTGCTGATTCTAAGCCACTACCTTGTCATGCTATAGGCTCAGTTGTTCCATATTAATTCTTTGTTCTCTCAACACCTGTAGTGCATGACCATCCCTAGCCCGCAGTTTTATAGTCCTTGTAGGACATAGAGTATCTCCCAAGGGAGTGCAGCCATGTTGATCCCTACTTCCTTCAAAGCACTAACCATAGGCCCGTCAGCCTCATTTTTTGTAACCAGTACCCCTTCTGGCAACACTATGGTGTTGGTCATGCGGGCGCAGCGTTTCCTCAGTCGTGGCCATTCCTACTGCAAGGCTGGTCGAGAGAGTACCAGCCTAAGGAGTGTGCACCTGCAACTCCTATATCTATGCTTGGAGGGCCCACAACACAATCTGATTCTCCTCTGCAAACTACTAGAGGGCCTCCATAGTGACGGCGCACACCGTCTCTCCTATATCATGCAGATCTCCCTCAATGAGGGTGATCGGATCGAAAGAAGTCTTAGAAGCTTTCGAATTCTTTCACGGCCCCAATTGCTCTCTTGGGCACTAGTGCTTCAACTCTGTAGACACTGTTTGTGGTTCCACACCACCTTCCTCATTTTCAGGCTCTTCCTCAGGCGAAGGCAACCTATGCCCCTCGTGCTCCTTCTCTATTACCTATTGCTGTTCTGTGACTTCCTTCTACTATTCTGTTGGTACTTTCATAGCATCCTGCACCTCCTGCACCTTTGCTGTTGCTGCCTCTTTTTTTCTCTTCTCTACGAACTACACAATCTATAGTGTTGCCTCCTCCTTCTTCCTCTGTGCAGCAGATTTCTATGTCTCCCATGCGGAGATGGCTGGAGTGTGCCACTCTGGTGGCCACGACTCAAGTACGGTGAATATGACATCGTCCATGGCCACATACGAGAGCTCGTTCCACTTATTCGCAGGGTCTTTGTGCACCGTAATGTACACGTGATGGAAGTCCGCCTTGAACTCTACGAAGATTTGTAGACTATTATAGATAGTGGGTGATAACCACAGCTTCCAGTTAATCCCCATTCTGATGTTCATCTGCATGAACACCCAGAATATCTTACTGTCTCAGATCCTCTCCACGTCTTTAGTGGCCCACAACGAAGCGTACTTCACTGCCTCAGAAAGATCCTTCGTAATTATGGGTAACTGGCTGTGCTCAAGCAATTCCCAAGCCACCAAAACTATGGACAGCAAAAGCCATGCGTAGTGGAAGGTCTTCCCATGTTCCTGTGCCTCACAGAAATTCTCCAAGAACTCCTTGCACAAGTACTCAAACTAGTTAAACTAGACCCCCTCTGCGCACTCCGTGGCAATTGCAACCACCGACACAGGCACCTCATCCGCGCGACACTTCTGCATAACCTTGCTAGCTAGTATCTAGGTCGCAACTCTAACTGCATTATTGTTGATACTGGAGATCACGTAGCCCCTCTTTTTCTTCTCTATATTGTATTTTTTCTTCATGGCCTACGCGATGGCCAAGTCGTTACTTTTATCCTCTGAAATATTCGCTGGGTCCTCCCCTTTGCAAGGGAGTCGGTTAATCCTATGAATCAGGTGGTCTATGAGGGGGATGGGCTCCTCCAACCACAAACACCCATCATGCACCAGGCATAGTAGCTGTCTGATGATGAATATAGTCACTGGGGTGCGATGGTAATGTGACACCCAGAGCAGGTTCAACAACCTTGCCTTTTCTACTCCGCGCAACCACTTGTGTGGCTCTAAATCGATGAATCCCACTGTGATGTTTTTCTTCAGCCTCATGAGCTACGTGGTTGCCAAGTGTGGGAATTTCTCGTGGTCCGCGAGATCCCAGTCTTCAAACTTTAGACTCGTCACTTGTCCCAGGTGCGCTCCTTCAAAAATGATATCATTGGGTAGCAGCGGAGTCTGCAGAGAGCTTTTTCTCTCATATAGGTCCTTTGGCACCTTTGCCTTCCCCTTTTGTGGAGGAACATACGCAGGAAGCCTGATTAGAAGGTATGCACCCTCTGTTTCTTCCTCCATGTCTTCATCCTCCTCTTCCTCTATCAGGATGTCCTCCATGTCTTCCTCATCCTTGTCGGTTTCCAAATTAACCACCTTCCACTTTTCTTCCATGGTCAATTTAGTTTGCAGTAGGTTTTTAGGGGACACACACATTAGAATCATGGGCTACTTATCTTTCTTGGGTCTCGACGTGTGCAGTGATTTATGGATTTCCACGACTATCCTGGTAATCTCAGGGGCATCTCCTACCGTCATGGCTTGTGCAGCCTCTTCAGCGGCCATTTATCCAATATCCCAGGCTTCTTCAGACGTTGCCATCTTGTTTTTCCACAAATCTCTCAACCCCTTCAACTTCAATAGCTCACACAGGTCTGGGTTCAGAAATCTCTGGGCGCACGGCAGCTCAATTATCAAATGGCCAAGTGTTGTTTTCTGGGTAGCCTTTTGTAATTTATAGCACCTTTTGAATGACAATTTGACCATTCCCCAAATCCATTCCATTAATGCTCCCTTGGCGGTAGATTTTCCCAAATCTAGCCCATAAAGTTTGTCTTAACTACCTGCCACCCACTCCATTTGGTCTCAAGCCAAGCATCACATCATGAATAGTGACTATAATGGTCACTTTCTAACGAACCTGCTCGACAGAATAGCTACCCTTGCACTGTCACAGACCTTGTAATACTTCGCTCCTGCATGCAGTCTTGTCATCGTGCAATGCTCGGGCAGAGTAGTTTATAGTCCCGCACCTCCTTTGAACTACTTGGGCTGCTAAGACTGTGCTTCCCACAACTCGTCAGGTGGTCGGGCTACTTGTATATAGCTTCAATCGACCATTATTTACTTTTCCTGGGAAAATTTCACCTTTTAACTTTACTATCTACATTGCGCACTTTATCGTCTGCATCGCGCCACCCTCTGTGATCCTCTTAGTAACATACGACCCAATCCAAGGCATCAAGCTAATCAACTCTCGGCGATAGTTCCCAAATTTTTTAATGTAATCGTGTGCATCTTGTTTTATCACCCAGGTATTTTTATCAAGAAAGTCCTTCTTTATTCCTTCCTCAAGCTTCTTGACTTCTGCTTCTGCCCTGGCACTTTTCTCCCTTAACCGAACTCTTTCATTCATTAGTTCTTGGAGCCTAGGATTATCCTGTTGGATCTCTTCATCAGGGCCCAAGCATTCTTCTTTGAACTCTTCCAACTATGCGATCCATTCTTCCAAGGCTCCACGATCTGTCATATCCGTGGGCGCTGCTATGCATGGACTAGGCCTGATATACTTCATTGGCATTCCAATGTTCGCTCCATAAACCAGCCTAGAAGGCATCTGTCCCATCAGTTTCTTTCACATCACCCTATAAGCCCATAAGACTATTGGTACGTGTAGGTCCCAATCACTTCATTGCGCACTACATACCTTGTTCAGTGCTTTGCAAACCTCATTAAATTCTTCCGTGTAGATAGCCTTCTTCGTGCTCATTATCTCCACACTTTTTCATTCCAACTTGAGGAACCGTTTGTGCATTTCCCCCCCAAACACATGCTTATTGGCTGTATCTCCCAACGTGAAGTTCCTGTGCATCTGTGAAGGTTGTTTACCATATGCCTGTACCCACCTGGATAGATGCGCGCGCAGACCATCTCGTCCATGGTATTTATCTGTCAATCACACTCTAGGCTTTCCAAACCATGTGCACAGCATCTTCCTACATGCATGCGAATCTTCAAAGCTTCCTATGCGCGTACCCCACCACCTTGCGGGCGTAGCGTGCCGTACCCAATTCAAGTCCTGGAGACGTTGTTTTTCCGACACCTCCCTTTCAAATTTGTCCAAGAAGGCATCTACCTCACCTAATCCATCATAATTAGGTAGATCTCTCAGTTTTGTCGATACGTAGCACAGTGATCGTGTCATCATATTACAGTTTAGCGTCATTACCTCATGTAACTAGTTCTTCCATCTCTTTATCTCCTCATCTGAATCCAAAGTACAAGAGCTCTCGTGCTCCCATGAAATGCATCCATCGGTGGTGGGATTTACCCAGTATTTCTCTCACGTGGTTATCTAATAGATACAGTCCAAATCATTGTCACTTTCATAGTCATGCACCGGCTCTATATAGCGCAATCCCTCAGCAGGGTCCAAGGGTATAACTATGCACAAAGAATTCTTCTTAAAAATCATCTTGTGCTTGTTCAGATTAATCACTCCATTCATGTCAGTGGCCCAATCAATTCTTAAGAGTGCGGGGTAGGGATTGCTATCATCAACAATCTCTATCACCTCAAAGTCTGCTAGCATGCTTGCTCCCTCATTATCCACTATGATTCCCTGCAATCACTCCAGGGGTATTATCTTCTGCTGGTTCGCCATTCGCAGCTGAATAGGAGACCATTGAAGCTTAGGTTTCCCCATGTGTTTTCATGTCTTCTTCGGAAGAATGTTCGTGTCCGATCATAAATCCAAAATTACTTGGTCCATCTCATATTCTCCAATCTGCATGGTTAACCTCATTTCTCTTCCTGTTCTAGTCTTATGTTTTCCAATCTTTCAGACTATGTGCGACTCTCTTGGTGTGGTCCTAGCGCATTTGTTAATGAGTTCCTGTAGTCCTTTTATAGCTTTACTATCTCGCAGTAGCTTCATGCATGTTTCCAGGAACATCATGGACATAGATGGGTCCATATCTGGTTCCAGTCTATCCTTGCTTCCTGAAGTGGAGGCATCATCGAAGCTCTTCTTAGCTTCCATAAGGGTTTCTCGAGCACGCTCCAAATCAAACTCCACTTCTTTCACCGGAGCTTTGCAAACCCAAGTGATATCTTCTGGCTATTTTCCTTTATCATCTCCCATCGTAATTCCACTTCAGAGAAAAATATTCACATTACGGCCTTTCTCGCGCAGCTCAGACCTCATCATCTATAGGTTTTGAGTCGTGGGAGGTGGTAGCGCTCCCTTGTCATGTATCCTAGCTATTAGCGTACGATAATATTTCGTCTCATGATCAAACAAGGTAAAATATAGACATGATGGACACATTGGATTTGTACAATCGAGGGCATAATGTCTCGGCCCTCCGCAATTGTAGCATATCAAATGTCTGTGACCTTTTCCAGGTCCTCCGCCACCTCAGCCTCATCCGCACCCCTGAAATTTGGTTCGTGCCATCCTTGCACTCTGTTCTAGGGGTCGCGTTTCAATCTAAACTCTATAGGTGGAAGTTTTATCCATCATCATCTCATAGCTTCTACAAGTGTGCTCATCGTGTCCTACTGATCTATAGAAATTACAGAACAACTGTTGCGAATTCTGCGTGTACTTTTGTAACAAATGACAGCTGTCCATAGCATGCTTTTCTCCTATTTGGCAAATCACGCACCACAAAGCAAGCGGCACGCTTGGTCCTGATTTCACTTCTAGCCTTAATGGCATCAGTCCTCCTCCCACGAGGTAATTTTCAAACACCGGGCAGTGGTCCTTATCATGACCCTGACCTTTTCATTTTATGCACCATACCTCTTCGTGCACCTCTGGTCGAGCTGTCCTATCCTGTTTCAGACTTTGCATCTCAAGGCATAAGTTTTTCTTTCAACTATGGATGCATCTACTAAAATCCCAAGTTAGGATCTTGTATTGGGGTCTCATGTAGTCTCATTGCGATCTTCAAGGCCTCTGCCTGAGTTGTTAACCTCTGTTGTGACATCGCATTCCTCAAATGCAACATTAGCAATGCTACAAACCATTCGTGGCCTTGTCCATCCGTCAAAGTCATATTAGCTTCGCGAATTGTACACTTCAGTCTCTGATCTAGCACCCAAGGAGTCTCGCCTAGTAGCATCGTGATCTCTTTGAACCCAATGATTGATTGCGCTTCTAACTTCAACCTGCTAAATTCCTTATTTAGCGCAACTTGGATATCTACAATTCCTACATTTGGATTATCACTTGAGTGCTTAATGTACCAGGTCAGCGCGTGATCCTGTAGGGCGCTAACCAGTGTTGCTTTCTTTATATTTTCATCCATAACTCCCTACGCTTCCCATACAACTTTTACCACGAACCAAAATTGGTCCAGGTCTTCATTTCCCAATCCCTTGAACACATGCAACTTTATCATGCTTGCCATATTGAATCGCAGTGGCGGTGGAGGTGGTATGGGTGAAGATGGAGGTGATGGTGGTGAAGATGGCAGTGGCGTGGGTGGGGGTGGTATGCGCATAATTCTTTATGTTTTCAAATGGATCACACTTCACGGAGGGACCTTCACGAGCTCTTCCTTGTCCCCTCATAGAGGTGAAATCAAGGGGCTATTCTCTGGTCCCTTACTTCCTTCATTTTTGTACGTTTTTCCACTTTGTGTAGCCCCAAACATCAATGTAACTGCATAATTCACTTTTTGCACAATAGCATTTTAATCCAAGTATTTAGGGACTTTACGTACTTACCTCGCAGTCCTTTGAGAAAGCGTCTCTCTGCCTTGCTATAGCTAACTGACATTTCTACCGCAAATTCAGTGATGAATCCTCCTATAATCTGATCGAGCCAGTGATCAACAAGGCGCGATCTTATCATCCAATGCTTCCAGTCTATGCACCAATTCTGGGGTCCACACAATAGGACCGTCAAGCTTCCAAGTTCCTTAGCTATCTGCGAGCTTCACGATCCACTCATAAAACTTAGTAGGGAAATATGTGAAGAAAAGTTCATGGTTCTCTATGTATAGGTAGTAGTCCAACCACTCTTCCTCTAATAGTCGCGGATCCCTGTTCTCCTACACCGCGAATTCGTGAATTCTCCTGTCCAACCGACCTTCAATTTCCTTCTTAGTTGGATTCCAATTAGGCATCTCTATGCAGATTCCGGTCCTGGCAACGGAACCATTTGTTGGCTTGACCCAGATTTGGCGTTAATTAGCCAAATCCCTATACTATTGGCCCTTTCGGCAACAGCCCGTGGAGCACAGATTGAGGTCTCACCCAAAGCAGTATGGGGGGATGCTGGAACCAAGTTTCCACACCCTGGAGATTTCTGAGGGGTCGATTTAGTCCAACTATGAATAGCTTCACGCAGGTCACTTCATGCACTGTCCTAACTGACAAGGCCTTCGCGATCTGTTACAATCACCTTCGCACAGCCCTAACCAGGGGCTGAGGTGGTTTCATGCTGTTAAGGCAGCGATCTGTGCTCTTTCCATAAGTTACACCAAAGATCTTACTTATCTTCTTATAACTGTTAGTTAACTTCACGTAAACAGATACTTTATCTTATATTCTCTTAGTTATCACAATCATATAAGTTTGTGCAACATATAAACAATAGAAATGCAAATTATAGCCAACATATTCAATGTTCTGAACAGGAAAAAGATACACAGAAATGATAAGAAACTTCTCTTTATTACTTCTCCAATGGTTACAGTCTCCACTCACCCTGCGCACTTAGTTGCAGGGGTCCACGCACTCAGCTGCAGACTACTAGGCCTATGCGCTTAGCTGCAGAGCCTTCTCCTACTCTACGACCCAAAGACTTGACTCTACACTTAGATCTTTCGCTACGCTTCTATTCCATCATCATTCCATTGATTCTTTCCGTTCGTTATTTACAACTTAGAGCCTCACTCTTTTTATACAATCCCATGGTTCGCAGACCATAGGTATATCTCTCAAGCCAACATTACATTACAAAAATGAGGGTGGACAACCCTATAACTTATTTACAATCTTTGCACTTCGCGCCCACAAAACGCGAAGTCTTTACACTGGATTTGGTCAAAATCTAGGCTTTAAGCCCCAAAACTTGCCTTGGGGGATCCCACGCTCAACATAGGGTGAAATTATAACTTTCGTAGATCTAAGGAAGTTAAATGATGCTTGTGTACATGATCCATTCCCTACACCATTCCCAGATGAGGTATTGGAGGATGTTGGTGGTCAAGGATCCTACTCTTTTACATATGGATTCTTAGGATATCACCAGATCAAGGTCACACCAGAAGACCGAAGTAAGACTACTATCGCCATAGAATGGGGCTCTTTTCAGTATACAATTATTCCCTTTGGACTTAATAATGCCCCGACGATATTTTCTAGGGTGGTAGTTGTAGCCTTTAAATAATTTATTCATAAGTTTTTGGAGGTCTACTTTGATGATTGGATGGTGTTCAAGTTAGTTAAAAATCATGTTGCAAGACTTCACCTATGCTAGATACTTGTAGGAAGTATCAGATTTACCTAAATATGAAGAAGTGTATATTTTGAATACCATATGGGATACTTTTGGGCCGTGTTGATTGTAAGCAAGTGTTGATGGTGGACCCTACTAAAATTGTAGTGATTATCAATTAGAGGCCCTAAGGAATTTAAAATAGTTGCACGCAACATTGGGCCATACAGGATACTATAGAAAGCTCATTATGGCATACACGCAGATCATAACGCCCATGGAGAAATTATTGAATAAATATGTTTTGAAGGAAAAGATGGTTACAACACCCATTATATTATTCCCCAATTGGAAGAAATAATTCCATGTACATGTGGATGCGTCATGCATAATGTTAGGAGAAGTTTTAACCCAACCAGGCGTAGGGGATATCGACCATCCGATTGCATTTGCTAATAGAAAAATGTATAAGGTGGAGAAGAATTATTCAACCACAGAGCACAAAGGATTGAAGATGATATATGTGCTCCAGAAGTTTAGATATTATCTGTTGGGTGCACACTTCAAAATGTATACAGACTATTCAACTTTAAAATACCAGGTCAACGAGCTTGTGTTGGGAGGGGGGGGATTTGTAGGTGGTTACTACTATTTGAGGAGTATGACTTTGAAGTAATTGTGAACCCAAGAATATTAAATGTTCAACCCAATCACCTTTCGTGAATTGAGAATGGTGAAGAACCTACCAGTCTTGATGAAGGATTGTCTGATGCACAACTCTTTGTTGTGTGCGTTGCAGATGAACATTTTGTAGATATCATCCAATTGCTATCTAAAGGTGTAGCTCTTGAAGGATATATGACGTAGTAGAAGAAGGAAGTGGTGGTTAGGGCTACAAATTTTTCCATAATTGCAGGGCACTTGTATAAAATGGGGTCGGATGAAGTTCTGTGCAGATATGTACTGGATTATGAAAGACAAAGTATCCTCGCTGAAGCACATGGAGGATTTGCTGGAGGACATTATGCTAGAAGAGTGACAGCGTAGAAGATCCTATGCACTAGGTTGTGGTGGCCAACTGTACACAAAGATTCCAAGGAGGGGCATGCAATCTCTGTCAGAGGACTGTGAAGCCGTCACAAAGGGATGAATTTCCTTTGAACCCGCAAGTATCGTTACAGGTGTTCAATAAATGGGAAATAGATTTCGTGGGACATATTCAGCCTCCAAGAAAGGAGACAGGAGCACGCTACATCATCACGATGATAGAATACTTGACCAGGTGGGATAAGGTGCATCCCATGAAGGATTGTAGTGAAACTACAATTGCGAAGTTTATATTTAAGTACATTTTGTCTAGGTTGGGTTGTCCTAAGATTTTGATGAGAAACAAAGGTTTGCATAAACTGAATGAAACTATTGCTACTTTTCTTGAAGAATTCCATATGTATCATCAGAAAAGCATGCCTCACCATCCTCAAGAAAATGTAACAGTTGAAGATTTCAATAAAATCTTGGAGAATTCTTTGATGAGGATTTGTAATGCAAATAGGAATGATTGGGATGTGTGCATACCAACTATTCTTTAGGCATATAGAACTACCTATAAGAAGTTGTTTGAACAAACACCATTTCAGCTTGTTGATGGATAAGAAGCGATGATGCCAATTAAGTACATAGTGCCCAGTTTTAGGATTGCTGCAGTCAAAAAGATGGAAGATCGAGATATAATGGAAGAATGCCTCGCATAGATACTTGAGTTAGAAGAATATTGCTTATTGGCAGGCTTTCATCAGTAGGCATAGAAGGCTCGAGAAAAAGCATGGCATGATCGCCACATTAAGAAGTGCACCTTTAAAAACAAATATTTAGTGCTGATGTATGATAGAAAGTTTACTAAGTTTCTAGGGAAGTTTTAGACGCATTGGCTGGGACCATACATCCTCAAGGAGATTATAGATGGGGGTGAAGTTCAGCTCATGAAGTTGAATGGGGAGCTATTTTCAGGAAAAATCAATGGGATCTGGTTGAAGTTGTACAGAGGTGATCTCACCCTTGTGCAATGACTATATGGAGGTAGGATAGTGTTAGTACTTCAGGTAGTTGCAAGGAAGTACGAGACTATAAAATGCATTGCGAGGAGAAAATTTTGGCAAAGATATTGGGTTGTGTGACAGTTAGGAGAAAGGTGTAGATGGGAACTACCACGAAGGAGTTGCGCTAACAAGGTGGGTCCCACGAAACCTATTGCTATAGGATAAAATGAACGGTGTATGGAGAATGGATATACCCTCAAAGGTCTTCCCAGGACCTTTGGTAGACTGTAAGATTATCTGTAGCTGTCACAAAGTTACATGTATGTCCATAAACAATAACTAACTATCAAAGCAGGACAACTTAATTACCTCAAGCCTTCATGTAGATTTGCTGGAGAGCACAATGCAGCTAGGTGGAAGTCCCCTGAGTTGGATCCAGATCAAGTCCTACACATAGAAGAGATAAGCATAATCACAACATACAACCTTGATAACTAATACATGAATACATAAAAGACATCTAGTTACACATAACTAAGCTACTCATGCTAAAAGGTATTGGACAAACAACTAAATGAATGATAGTACCAACACCACGGAGTAGACAGTACAACTGCAGTTCTATATTAATGTCAAAAGAGTGATTACAACCATCTGTTGCATCAAACTTCCCTTACCCCTCCAGCTTCTCTCTCTCTCTCTCCCTTCTTACCAACTTCTTATGCTTAGATTTGAAACTATTCTCGATAATCAAGTAAGTTATCCTTTCAAATGATCTGACCTCTTTCACAATAGCCCTAGCTTTGCTTATGTAGAATTTGAGTTAGGGTTGCCAAGTTCCTCCATGAGTTCCTTAAGGTAAAAGCAATGATGTTGCCATGCTTTTGAGCTCTTTCCCATTTGCCTCCTTCATTAGGATTAGAAATCCCACAAATAGGTTGAACTTGAGATGTTTCCTTGCTTTTCTGAGTAGATTTAGGAGCAAATATATAGATATTTATGAGTCAATTTGCTCCTTTGACCTTTAGAACTTCATTAGGATCCACTAACATTGTTCTCGAACTAAAAACTAGAGTTAGTAGGGTCACTAACGCTCACTTAGGCTTACAGAGAAGCTTTATAAAGAAGGTTGTTAGTGTATAGCTAGCATTAGTGTGGAAACAAGGCATGTGATCTTGGTCTTTGCTTCAACTATCATGTCTTTCCTCTCTGAGATGATGAGGGGGTCATTTTGCTATATAACAGATTCCCCCTAAAGTATGAGATCAAAGGCTGCGACGATGGCCAAAATACTTTACTTAACTATAATTTTCCTTCTTCGACAAAAAGAGAGAGAGGATCGGAGCTTCGGGTGGTACGGGAAACTTGATACAACACATATATATATAAAACAACTAAAATAATGTCTTGAGTCAGGCATTCACACGCTCAGTAGTTATGTCAGAGTGATTTTATCATAAAAGAGATATGACAATGTTGGCTGCCAATAAGCACAATGTGGATCCGATGTCATAATAGGATCATTCTGATGAGCTGTCTCCAAAAAACAATATACGCAACTTGGGAGAGGAAGCAAGGCTGAGTGATGCAAGTCTCTGCCCAAGGTCTTGATTTCTACTTCACCGAACAGCATAGATCTATACATGTGAATATACGTGTTGATGTCGAACATGTATAAAATCGTCTAATTACCAATCAATAATGGAGACCATTAACAGACACGAGGAAGGCCACCAATAATGGTGATGGTCTCCAAGATGCACAGTATAATCTAGCGAGTGTGAAAGATGTTTTTGTCATCGAACACTAGTAGAATCACTTAACCAAGAGCCAATAATGAGAGCCCTTGATCAAACACAAGGTGACCTGCCACTAATGTATGTAAGTACCAAGGCACTTAATGTGTTTCTGGGTTGTCTTTCGAGATAGAGTGTTGAAGCCGATAAGAAGATGCCTATCAAAAGGTAGGCAATAATGTGTCCTACATCAATCGACACGAAACGAGACAAGAATGATTTGTTTTTTAAGGAATCTTTGAGCATTGGGTCTAAACAATAGAGGGCACGATGAAAGGATATGCTTGATGGGTTGATGGAGGAAACAAAAGGTTAACCCTTGAACAATAGAAGGCAGGACAATGGTTTTAACCATGCAGCACTAGACTCATGAACATAAAAGAGTGTTAGGATACAAAGATGCAAGAACATTGAGGTATTTAGGCTAAAGTCAAAGGATGGTAGGATTCATATTGAGAGGCCATCACAAGGAAGGTTTATTTGAGGGAGTGCCATGTTCAAGGGAACGACTGCTGCCAAACCATGCTTTCTAATACTGAATGTGGTTGTATTGTCTACTTTCCCTGTCTGATTAGTTTAGTGATTCTAGACGGGTAAACTCGTTGATATTTTCATGTTTTAAGAGTCTGAAAAGGATTGCAAAAAGAGAAACTCTATGCCATATCTGATTAGATTAATGAGTCCAGGCAGGCAAAATCGTCGACCTTTTCATGTTTTGAGAGTCTGAAAAGGATCGTAAAAAGAGCGACTCTATATATTATCTGTATAATCTAATGAGTCTAGACTGGACAACTCGGTGGTCTTTTCGTATTTAGAGAGTATGAAAAGATCGTAAAGAATGACTCCAGGGTGGTCCCTTTGTCATAGTTGTTAATTGGGTGCAAAAAAAGGTTAATAGTATACCTGGATCAGTTACTTTTCCGTGAGTTAATCTATTGAATCTGGATAAAGAGAAACCTATTTTCAATAGATGTTGACCTCATTTTGTTACGAGTATGAGGAGATGGAATAAACTCAATTTTCCTCGTGAATTTTTAATAAGTCACATGACGATAAACTCAATACCTTCATCAAATTTTAACGAGTCAAATGAAGAAAACTAAAGGTATCTTTTTTAGTTTATTGAGCAAGGAAAAAGAGGTAAAAGAACTGCTCATTCCTTCTTCATAGATTTAATGAGCTCGAAGAAGTGGAAAAACTCAGGGATTTTTCGATTTTAAGAGCGAGAAATGGTCTCAAAAAAGCAAGTTCTCTTGTTGCTGCCATAGATTTTTAATGAGCCCGGTGGAAAGAACTTGGGATTTTTCAATTTTAACGAGTGAGAAAATTACCTAAAAGAATGCTCGGGTCATGTTTATAAATATTTAACGAGCCTAAAGAAAAAACTCAAGATTTTTTCAGTTTTATGAGTGAGTAAAAGGTGCCTAAAAAGAATTCTCTAATGAGCTTTTTTAGTTTAATGAGCTAGAAAAAGAGCGAAAAAGAGTTTCTCAGATCACCGTCGTATGTGTTTGATGAGCCCAACGATGAAAACTTGGGGATTTCAGTTTTTGAGAGTGAGAAAATATCCCATAAAAGAAAAGTGCTCTTTTGAGAATTGCATGCAGCTTTTGCTGCTTTTCATTCTTGAAGGTACTTTCATCAAAAGCGGGAAAAAAGTATAAAAAAGCAGCAATTCCTATTTATATGGGTTCATGCATTATAAATAATCATGGGGAATGGACTACTTCCTCTTTAATGATTTCGAAAAATAATTTCTCCAAAAATAAATATAAGGAAGTGTTTTGAGCTTTCAGATTCACCATTTTCACTATTTGAGAATTTGTGAGAGCATTTTGGAGACAAAGAGGAGCAGATTTTCCACGGACCATTGTAGGAGATCCAGGCAACCATGCGATGTTCCGTCAGTCCGAGGTAGAGGCAAAAACCTTGTTCTATGCATTTCTTAACCTTTCCTATCAGTTTCTTGGGTGGAATTTTGCAGATTTGAGGTGCCCTAAAGTAGTATTTGCGCACTAACACCCTCTGACAAGCCTGTAGGGAGTGTTAAACGCCCTATATGACCTACTGGAGGGCATTAATCCTCCCTGTGTACCACTAGGGGGGTCGTTAGAGTTTAAGGGCGTAGTTTAAAACCTCATGCAGTGATTCTTGAAGTTGCTTTGCCCCATTTTGACTGTTTTTAGGGTTATTTTGCGCAGGTTTCAGGCCATAATGACTAGCCTATGGAAAGAACTGGCCCATGATAGCTAGAAATTGTTGATGTGAAATGATTCAACATGCATACTTGATTTATACTGCTACAGTTTATTGAAGTATGAAAAGTTGGAGTTAATGAAAGGGTAGGAGGATTCACTGAGATAGATTATCCAGTGCTGGGATGAACACAAGCAAGTGTTCAAGATTGTAGATCATGAGCTGGATATTGACCGTGATGACATATACTTTTTAACTAGTTTTTCGTGCCATGGGGCATAGGAAAACCTTACTGGGGGTAGGCCAGATCCACGATCTACCCTAGAATTGGTGCAATCCTACTGCATTCCTGAGAGCGGACTAGTGAGCAACATAGTCCCCATAGAAAGGATAAGGTGTAGGTCTATGAGGGCTATTTTATGGTTGATTGTGTGGTTGGTGGGGTCAAAGAGTCCCCACATTGCAACAAAGGCCCAACTGTTGCTTGCAGTTGACTGTGTCCAACCACATATGTTCAATTGGTGTGAAGTAGTGCTTTGCCAGTTGAAGGTAGAGTTAACTGCATGCAAGACTCGAACCCAACAAAGTTTTTGGTATGGTACTCTCATAGTCTCATTCATTCTTGAGAGGGTACTTGTTATGCACCCAAGGATGAGCTTAGGTCCCTTTGATTCGAGGGAGCCAATATAGGGGTGATGATCATCACTCGATCCTCACACAGGAGGAGGATCGATTTGGAATTTCTTCGGGGAAGATTTCTTGCAGTGGCTTCATGGCCAAATTGTGATGATTGATGACTATGCTTATGAAGGCATGGACTTCACTGGAGACCTTGACTTGATGCTGCTGCTCGGGACCAACTGGGGTCCTTTAGGTGAGAATGATTTTTGAAATTACTTGGAGTATTTTTTAGCTTTTGAATGTTTATGTAATGTTTTTATAGGCAAAATAAGTATTGACATGAAGCTTTATGCTTAACACAGATGTGGCGCCATTACGACTTGTCGGCGAACCCCACCATATGCGACGAGGAGGCCAACTACCTGTTGGGGGGGTGATGCTGACAATCTTCATGAGGTTTTGAGGAACTTGGAGGGCTTGAGCATGGGTGTCCCCCCCTTCCTATGAGGGAGATTCCCGCTCATATGCAGTGACACATAGTCGGTGTACTTGAGCGGTTTCTGGTTCCTCTTCGGAGGATAGCTAGAGCAGTTTTAGCATTTCAGGAGCAGTAGGCTCTTTTTAGCAGGTGTTTTGGCATAGCCAATGGGTGTTTGTAGCTGGGCTTAGTAGCCATTTTGTACTTAAAACATCCAAGTTTTGGAATATTTCGATGTAAAAGACTAGATTTTGATCTATATATATATATATATATATATAGACATTTTGGTATTTTGATGGTGTAAATGTTTTTTAAATATTTTTGTAAAATTTTTAACTTAGTAAATTTTTACTTTTCATGCATGCTTCTATAGTGAATGAGACAGATGCCAATCTAATACATAGTTAGCTAATGAATCAGAAACCGCATTAAATTCTCTAGGAATGTGTTCATATGTGATTACTTCAAATTGACGTTCCAGGAGTCGTACCCTTAAATAATGACGTAACAAGGTTGGATTACGAATGTGATAATGATTTTTCAATTGCATAACAACTAGCTGGGAGTCTAACCTGACCACCAGATTGGAGATGTCCCTTGATGACGCTTCCATGAGAAGTGAAATTATGGACATGTACTTGACAATATTGTTGGTGGCAGTACCAAGAAAGACTCCTCCAGAAATAGTTCTGACTCAGGTGTGTAGATGACCCAAGCAGCTGATGCAATGTGCTGTGTGTGATGACTGGCACCATCCATGTATCCTACGTATGCTAAGGGTAATGAAGACATCTGCATTGCAAGAAGGATGTATGAGACAAATACTCCAATAAATATCAAAACAATCCAATAAAACCAAAAAGGAAAGAAAAACTTATAAATACATAAAATTACAAAGAACATGCCCAATGCAATACTAGGCATAATACTTTTTCAGATAGAGCTGATTTCTGGGCTCGGCGAGCGGGACTCCTTCCCAGTCCTGAAGTTCACATGCCCCTTTTGAGAGGACTTTCTTAACGACATAGGGACCTAGCCATAAGGTTTGAAGTATTCCTTCCCCCAAGGTCATGTTTCTGATCATAGAGCAAAACAAGATCTCCCTCTTGGTAAGAACGAGGCTTGACCTTTTTGTCATATTGGGTTTTTACCCGGTGCTTGTGAACCTCGAGTGCCAATTTGGCATCTTGACGGGTTTCGTCCAGTTGATTGAGGTATAGTAAGTGTTCTTCTTCAACAGTAGCACTGGGTAGGAGTTCAACGGATATTTGCAGGGAAGGGATCTAACACTCGATGGGTAAAACTGCTTCCAAGCTATAAGCGAGTTGGAAAGTTGTAAAGCTCATGGCAGTTTTGACTGAAGTTCGGTATGCCCATAGTGCCAAGTATAACATTCGGCGCCAATTGGTTTTATGATTTCCTACCAACCTACGAATCATGGTTTTTAATACGCCATTGACAACCTCTACTTGACAATTAGCTTGAGGGTAGTAGGAGGATGATTGATCTTGATGAAAACCAAGCAGCGATGTTAAATCAAACATCATATGGTTCTGGAAATGGGATCCATGGTCTGTAACGATTGTGCGGGGTACACCAAAATGAATGATAACCTGATTGAATAGGAATAACGCCACAGTTTCTCAATCGCCTCTATAGGTGGGAAGTGCTTCAGCCCATTTCGTGAAATAGTCCACAGCTACTATGATATAGTTTTGTCTAGTAGAGGAAATGGGATTACAAGTTACGAAGTCTATCCCCTGTTTGGAAAGGGTCCGACGGAGATAACTGGGTGCAGTAGGGCTGGAGGAGCACACATTTTCTTTGTGAACACTTGACAAGGATGGCATTGCCGGATGGCCTTGACACAATCTTTGAATAAGTTCGGCAGGTAATAGCCTGCGCGCAAGATTTTTTGTGTAGGATATATGCCAAAAAGATGACCACCACATGCCCCAGCCTGGCAATCATTTAAAACATGTTTCGCCTCTTCATGAGTCAGGCAACATCGAAGAACTATGTCTACACCACGACGATATAACATATCGTTAATCACTAGATAGTGTCATGCTTGGTGGTGGATGCGACGACGGTCACTTGTCGATAGTTCAGGGTAGAACCGTTGTGCTTGGAGGTAGACAAGAATGTCACTGTACCAAGGGTCAGTGGTGTCGATAAGATAGACAGCTTCATCTGGAAGAGGATTGTGGGTTATCTCGTTAGGATAAATGATGGGAAGGTCCAACAAAAGTTCGGCAAAGACTAAGGAGTTCTTCACCTCGACAGCTGTGAATACCAAATCAAATTGTTGGAGGATCACTATCCATTTTGAATATTTTCCTCCAATTACTTGACGAAACAAAATATGTCTCATGGGATTCTACAAGGTGATGACAGTAGTCTGTTGCAGCAGGATGTAGTGTCCGAATCGGTTAACAGCAAAGACGAATGTCGATGACAGTTTTTCCACATGTGAATACCTGAGTTCAGGCTCAGCCAAGCCTTGGGATAAATAATAGATCACATGTTCACTCCAGTCATCATGAGTTTGAACCAAGACCATTCCGATAGAGGATGGCGAGGCTACTAGGTATAGAAGAAAGTCACGGCTGTAGTTGGGAGTGCTGAGGAGTGGGGCTGATATAAGCACCTTTTTCAAGGCATCAAATGATCATTGAGCTTGATCATCCCACAAATATGACACTCCCTTCTTAAGTAGACACATAAAGCCTTTTGTCAACTTAGCATAGTTTACGATGAATTGTTGTAAAAAGTTTGCTTTCCCTTGCAAATGTTGGAGCTATAGAACGGATTGTGCTTTAGTCAATTGAGTAATTGCCTTTACCTTATTAGGATCAACCCTAATCTTGTACTTGGAGACAATGAATCCAAGTAAGCATCCAGGCTCGACAAAAAAAACACATTTATGTGGATTCAGGCGGATGTTGTAAAACCGACACCTAAGAAAGATGGCTCTTAAATGGTTTAGGTGCTGCGTTCATTGCTTGGAATGGGCTGGAAGGTCATCCAAGTAAGCTTTAACGATATGCCTGATATCATGAAATGCGTAATCCATGGCTCTTTGAAAATTTGCTCCAACATTCTTTAAACTGAATGGGAGTTTGCGATAGGCAAAGATACCCCATGGGTAGACAAAGGTGGTTTTGTGCTAGTCTTTGGGTCTTATAGAAATATGGTTGTAACTTGAGAATCCATCCATGAATGAAAATGATTCACAATCAGCACAGTTGTCAATGATTTGATCATTGAATGGTGTCGGATAATTATCCTTGGGACACGCAGCGTTCAAGTCTCGATAGTCGACACATACGCAGATGGTTCCTTTTTTTTTATCGATAGGAACTAGATTGGAAACCCATTCTGTTAAAGGAATAGGATAGAAGAAACCAACATGTAACAAATTTTCTACTTCATTTTTTATGGCTGCCGTTTTGTGGGGATGGATTGATCGAAGCCTTTGTCGGATAGGTTTAGCATTATCGTAAAGCTTGATCTCATGCTCGACAATAGACGGATCTATGTTGGGAATTTCCTCATAAGACCAGGCGAATACATCGTGGAATTCCTTGAAAAGGCAGGTGAAGCTTGCAATTTCCTCAGGATTGCAATCTGCTCCAATCTAGATGTTTTCCACAATGCCTGTCTTGACAGAAATATCGATGAGCAATGTCTTTGAAATATTGCCCATGTTTCCTTTTGCCTCCAAATTTTGGATAGTCGTATATGGTGAGGAAACGATTTCTGGTATGTTAGGGGACAAGATTTGAAGAGGCATCATGTCTGAATTAGATATTGAAACAGGATGGTGCGAGTCCTCCCAAGGTCGCTCTTCTAAATTCATGATTTCTCTAATAGCTTCATTTGTAGGTAGGACTTGATTGAGTGGATCGAAAGGAGCGGTTATGGGAGGGGTAGTGGTACCGTTGGCCGTAACCAAAGTGACCGAAGATGCAGATGCAGATTGAATGGCTTGGTAAGCCAATTCAGCTGGTGATAATGACATTTGTTCTCCATAAGTGTCAATGTCTGAAGGAGCCGATAGGATCCATGGATTGGTATGTTCATGAAGAACAGATGAAAGCATATTGACCATCTGTGAAACCTTGGGTGGCTGAAGAGGGAAACAACCCATTATGGAAGAAGCCTTCAGTAGACTGGTACAGATACTAATGTAAGAGTCAGGTACACCACCTACTAGGGGTACAAAGTCACTTGGTAAGGGGGAATAATTAGAGGTGCAGAAGGATAGCTGGTCCACTGTAACTACCTTTCCATCCAATGGGAATAGGATGATGCAAAATACAGTAGATACAATGGTTGTCATGGAATACGTCCAACTGTGACCCAACAAGAGATTATAGTTGAGTTTTTTATCTATGACTTCTATCTCCATCGTTACCGTTTTCCCATACAAAGTGATGGGGTAGCTAGCTAGGTAACCTTTTTGGATGAATGTGTGGCTGCCGAAAGCTTTAAGGGAATTTGATGGTGGGGATAGGGTTGGAGAACCCAAAGTGAGCCAACATGAAGTCGACATGACGCAAGTAGAAGCACCTTCGTCGATGACAGTTCTGTGTATACCTTTACCTTTCGAAAAAATTTGCATTTGAAATGCAAGTTGGTGGGAAAGGGGAGGTTTATGCGTTTCCATGTCGAAAATTGCAAGCATGGAATCCTGTGGGTCGATACCACCAATAGCCGAAAGCAAAGCTTTCCTTTGTGCTGGACATGTTTGTAATACTTCGAGCGCTAACATAGCTGATGACGCTTGCACCAAATCTTCTACAATGTTGTAGTTTTGGGTGGCATGGGTAGATGTATTGTGCATTGTGCGTCGAAGTTCCCTTTTAGGGGGGTGAATTACAAGGTCAAAAACTAGCCTTTCAATATGCAAATCGTTGGGCGACAGTGGGTTTTGACTTTAGGAAGGTTCCTTTGCATGAGCGACAGGAGCTCCATAGGGTTAGGCTCTTGTTTGTAGATCTACCATTTCAAAGGTGTAAACGGTAGAATATCCTTCATCAACTGAAGGATTTTGTGAACCACTATTGCCCCCTTGCAAGGATTGGGGTTGGTTTGCAATGAGGTGTTGTGTTTTGCTGCTTTGTTGACTGCTCCTCAGAAGGAGCAATCTTTTTCTTATTCTTCTTGTTCTTACCACCAGGTTTTTGCATAGACTGCACAAAATTTATCATGGTGGTAGGAAGAGCAGTCGATTTAGTAGAGGGTTCCACTGAAATCTGGGCAATGTGACCGCTGAGTTGTTTTACAGCAGTCCCGAAGATTGTCCCGACAATCCCATCAACGTGCGCTCTGGGGTGTTGAGTAGCAGAAGCATTGGAGTTGTGAGGGGCATTGGGGGTTACATCGTAAAGAGTGCTAGGCTATGAATAAATCAGATCTGAGTGTTGGGCATGATGTATGGATTGGTCTTCTATGACTACACCACCTAAGGCGACATCCTTAGCGATTTGCAGGAGTAGGGACTTGCAGAACCAGTCCGATAAGAGATAGTTTGGGAGTGGAGCTTTGACTAACCTCCGCCTATGTCTCCATTCATGTATATGATCAGAGATGTGGGTGGTAGTATCCTGACATATTGAAGTAAGGAGCTTTGTCCCAGTCTCATAGTGGATGGGTAGCTGGAAGTGCTTTCAGAATTCCATCGCTAGAGCGTTGAAGGTATTTACCGACGCGTGTGGTAACTCAATGTATCACTTGGCTGCGTTTCCAGTGAGGGTTTGGGGAAAAAGATGTAACCAGACATTATCGTCCACCATGGAGTTGGAAACACACCAAAGATGATAGGTGGTGATATGGATGCCCGGATCCTCCCCTTATTTCCCTTTGAACTTGGGGATGTCTATTGGTATTTTATGCGGGATTGGTGGCCAAAGTAAGTTATGATAGATGGGGTCATTTGTAAGTTTGTACAAGTCGGGGATATCCAACATTGCCAAGAAAGGCAGAGTGTGGTGCCCCCGACTTGGACCAAGGCAATGACATATGACTTGAGGATCCTTGCGGTCCTCCCATCATTTGAGTCCCAATATTATACATAGGTTGCGTGGTATAGTAGTTGCCTTGGGGTATGGTGTTGTAGTGTGGATTTCCATGGGGATTGTGATGTTGGGGTATAGAATTTCCCCAGGATAAGTAATGCCCCCTTTACTCATTTGAATTTATGAGTAGGGTGCCCCCATGGATTGGTTGGGACCTCCTTGAGGATTCCCGCCTACCACAGAACTAACCATATGTCCTTGATTGACATAAGGAGCGCTCATGTCAATCAGTGACTGACCATGCATGCTTGAAAATGGAGGGGGAATTGTTATGTTCCCAACCGGTATATGCATATTGGGAGTGCCCCCAGATACTTGAATCTGGGGGTTTGAACTATACAATGGATGCCAACCATATTGTTGGTTGAGGGGACCTGTGCTAACCATGCTATATTGAGCATTATAAGGAGCGTTGTATGTAGCACTTGTCGAAGGTATAGAGTTTGACACTAAAGGGGTGGAACCTGGCATAGGTTGGGTTCCACTCGTGGAGGGTGTCATGTGAGGGTTTGTACCTAGGACAAATGGGATAGCAGGGTTCGCCATCAATGGTGTGGTGGTGACTGTCGATTGGGGAAGTGGTGGGGGACCAAAAGTGTCCACAAAGTTCCACGACCCGTTAGTTGTCGACGAGATGGATGGAAATGTTCCAATTAAAGAAATAGGGAGTATAGGTGCCATGGGAACCAAGAGTGGGTCCAACGGATTCATGAGTGTAGGGTTAAAGGGAGGAAGAAATCCTGCAATAAATAAATCCTCCAGTAAACTTGAATCGTCGGTTGTCCAAACAGATTTCGTGTGAGATCTAGGAGTGATTTCCCGAAGATGGGGAATCTGGTTCACTAGAGCTCAGTGGATCTTCCACAATGAGTGGAGGAAGTCCTAACAATTGTCTACATTGATGATGAGGGCTGGATGTAGCCATGGTGACCATTAATTTTTATCAATAAATGTTATCGTGATATTTGTTAAAGTCTCAATGGTAACACTCGTGTACCTAAAAAATATAAAAAATACACTAAGTTGATCAATCAACAAAGAGAGGGAAATGACCCTGTCTGATATGCACCAATCACTGGAGATGAAACCCAGTATCACAATGAATAACAGAGAGGGTTGGTCGAACGTATAGTGAGAGTTACTCTAGGGCTTTGCCCAAACCTCAGATTGAAGGGCCAAGTACTCTCATGAAGACGAGAACCCTCCCAAAAACTGAAGACATAGTAGGTTCGTCTGTGTTAGGTACCACGGTAGCCCATCCTAGTAACCTTGCATAAGTCCCTAAAATTTTGGCCACTAAGGATACCTCAGATCATAGACACTACCGGGGGGGACATAGTCACAAACAGTACGCTGTGTGGGTGTTCAGTTACGAAATGGGTATGTATTTACTCTTAATTCCATCACCTTTTTCCTCTTTTCTTATCTCTTTCATATCTTAATACACTAACATATTGATGGATTATGATAAGAAACAAATGAACTATTCTCAGTTAAGATTTAACCATCGTAACTAACTTTTACTCCTCTTTATGCAGAAAAATGATGAAAGGAACAATTGTTGTTCCCTAACGATGGAACAACATAAACCAACAAAGGAAGAATGGAACGCATCAGTTGCAGACAGGTCAGAGGATGAATCAGGAGGATCAATGCTAAATATGAAGGGTGTCTGAAGATAGCATTCAGTTGCGAATCCCTCAAGATCGGGAGATCCTGAGGGATCACATTTATCTTTTACCTCTTTCTGACTATAAAAGAAAAATATTGTAGGAAGAAAGGGGATCGATCTCTGTTATTTCAAATTGTAATTTTAATTTACAGACTCGTGTTGTTGGAGAACGTGACCATATTGTAATGCTACTTAAGTTCAATGATTAATATATAATTGACGTTGTTGTTCATTCGTATTCTTTGAAGTAGCTCAGCAGTGTTCGCTGATGGCTAGGGGCCCGGCCTTTGGTGGATTAAACTACTTCCTTGTGTTATATATTTTTTATTATCGCAAGTTTGATTGGTTTGATAATTTTCCCATTTTCTGTGAGTTTATCTTATTAACTATTTACCACTTTCCTATATTGAAGTAGTACATTTTCTTTACATGTTTTAGAACACTGTCACTTGATTCGATTTACACTTATTGCAGATTAGATTATTTAGACAGTGAATTGTATTGATTTAATCAGCTGTAATAGTTTGCTTATCACTATTGAACTCTCAAATTAACATCATTTACATTTGGATTGCTTCGTAGAGATTGAGTATGATTTATATTGAATCAGCTAAGAAGAGATTGGTTATTGCTACTATGCTCTCAGTTGATGCTATTGTTAATTGAATTTCTTGTGTGAGATTTGATTATGATTTTAGTAGAGGATTGAGTCTTGAAGCTTAGATGGCATATTTCCCATAATAATTGCAATTTTAGTTTTATAAATGCATCCATTTATTCTTGTATCAAAGGTTTATACTTCATTTTAAGAAACATTACTCTCTGGATTTATAGAATGCACATAATTTGTACACTCTTGGAATAAAAGGACTTGCCTGGGTTGATGATTAATGTGGGGTAATTAGGAGTTTTAAAAGACACCTTTTATCAACCAACATTTTGGCGTCATTGCCGAGGAGAGTGTCACCATTTTACAAAGAGTGATGTATCTCTAATAGTTGCTGTTGGGAAAGAATTGGGTATTGAAAACAGAAGTTAAGAACCTATGTAACGAGCAAGTAAAGTGCTTGCTCCTCCGCCCGCTTTTCAACACAATTACATAAAAGTGAAGTAGGTGTTTGATGTTTGTCTATGAGAGAGAACTGGGTATTAAAAACATAAGGTAAAAACCTGTGTATGGAGCAAGTAAAATGCCTGCTCCCCAGCTTTCTTTCCAGCAAGATTTCTAGGAATTTAAGGTAGAAAGAAACATTTGAATTTTTGCATGAATGACTAAGAAGAAAATACCAGAAAACAATACAATTCCACATCCCAAACCTGAAAACTCTAAGGGACCGGTGACCCTTGGACGACCAACTTTTATCATCGACATCTTAAGAAAAGCTTAATCTCAGCCATCAGTAGGTCCCCGAACCGTTTCTTCCAGACAACCTATTGTCTCCCTTCAGGCCATAGGCTCACCATCTATAGCCTATGCTAAGTTCCACAATAAAACTGAAGGGACTGAGTAGAGTTTTCAAGACATTGAAAATTCGTGACCAATTCCCTCAGAAGAAGGGAATTCTTGCAACATTCGTGAAGGAGGAGAAGAAAAAGGGGAAACAGAGGAACCAAGATCCCCTCAAGTAGTAATTGAGCAGAGGACACCTAGTGTCCCAGATCAAGGGAGTGTTGTTAGTATCATTCCCACCTCTTTTAGACATTCCAGGGATAGCTCTCTAGCTCCAGAAATCTTGGAAGGGTACTCACATATCTTTGATCAAATGGCCAATAATCCACAAACACCTCAAAACTCTACATTACAGTATCCTATTGTTGACACAACGGTCAACACCCCCATGAAAGCTATACCTCTATAAAATATTTCCATCTTTCATGGAATCACTTCAGAAGATCTGGATACATTCCTGTTTGAATTCGATGTCCTATGTCGAGGTTATGATTACACCACCGATCCCCAGAAATTAAAGTTGTTTCCCTCCACTTTAAAGGGAGCAGCCCTGCATTGGTTTATGGGACTAGATGGGGGCACCATAAATGATTGGGACCAAATGAAAACTTATTTCCTTAAAAAATATCAGGATTATTTTAGATCTAGAGAACTAAAAGATGAGATATTCCAAATTGTAGCAAGACCTAGTGAAACTTTGGAAGAGTATGTGGAGTGTTTCCAATATAGCCTCCAAAGGTTTCCCTATGCAAATCTACCTGATAATGTGCTAAAAACCATGATGATTAAGGGAATGAAAGACTAGTGGATAGAGACATTAAATATTATGGGTAAAGGTGATATCTATCAAGAAGAATATGCTAACATTATTGATTTGTGTATCAGGTGCTCAAGGGGTAGTGCAAGACTAAAACCAGCTGAACACGATATGATCACCAGGGATAGAAAAATCTCTGGTGGGAGCATTACTCGTACTGAAATCGACAACCTGCTGGAGTTTTCAAAATGGATATCCTGGGAACCTTGACAACACAATTATACATCATGAAAGCCAAGCAGAAGTAGGTTGAAGCAGAACAAAACCAGGTTATTTTTCGTCCTTGATGTAGGAAGAAACATAGTCATAAGGAATACCCACTGGATATGGTACAGACCTGTGCCATATGCACTAAAGAACATGCCACAGAAAATTTCCCATCACTCCCAGGATTAAAAGCTGTCTTCAAAGAGGTAGAGGAAGAAACAAAACCAGTCTACTTGTTAAATCAACATCGCCAATGGCAAACATGACAAACAACCTACCGACCCATCTTCATTCTTTCAGCCCTCACAATATAATTCTCAACAATACACAGGAGCTACATGGCAGAACCAACCACCTTTTCCTAATTGGTCACCATAAGCATTTTCTATGCCACCTTCGTCTAATCAGTGAAATCCAAACAATAGTTGGCCAAATTCCTCTTACTTTCCACCATTCTGGCAGAACAATCCATATACATCTCAATGGTCCACCTCCACTTCACAAAACCAAAACTGGCAGTCAAGCTGGCAAAGACCTACAAAATAGCCAGTAGGCACAATCCCCCTGCCTCAACTTACACTACCAGCACCTTACACGTTACAAAAGGATCTTCAACCCAATCTATGACTACAGCTCCTAGCCCAGCCCAACCCGAATCCCAATAACAGACTAGTCCAGTCGGTACAAATTATCGAAGGGATGGATCCAGAAACTGAGTTGAGAGAGTGTAATGAACTCAAATTGAGGTTTGGATAGATAATTGAGTCAGAGGGTGATAAAAATATACAATTAGAAGAACCACTACCTGTAGAACAAACACCTCAAAGGGAGAATACAGTCAAATAGAAAAGCCATGAACAAACTATTACCTCTTCTCCACCATTCGCAGAAAGATTGATTATACCTCGCCCAATTGAATATCCTGATTTCGATCTCCTGGGAGAATTAAAAAATATTTGTGTAAAAATACCCCTCCTCCAGGCTATTTAGGACATTCCAATCTATGCAAAAACCATTAAGGAATTGTGTACCAAAAAGCCTACGAGGAAAATAAAAGTAACTCCAACTGTCCATGTAGTCAAAACTTTGTCTGATTTATTATTAGGCAAAGAAATACTGGTGAAATATGAGGGCCTAGGAAACCCTATAGTCACAGTACAAATAAATGGATGTTCCTTCCCCAATGCGTTAGTCGATCTAGGGGTAGCCATTAATATTCTCACAACAACAACCTATCAAAGACTTAGCATCACAGCCTTAGATATAACTATGACCTTGCTGGAACTTGCTGACCCATCAGTTGTCAAACTAGAAGGGACATTACAGGATGTAATGGTGTATGTAGATTCTTGGGAATACCTAGTAGATTTCTTGTTTATTAACCCTAGAAATTGGCTAAATGGAAATCCTCTAATAGGAAGACCTTGGCTGGCGACCGCAGATGCTTATATAAGCTATCAAACAGGCAGTATGACTATAGCAAGAGGAAGTAATGTGAAGAACCTAGCTTTATATCCTCCAGCTCATCCAAGTCTAACTATTAAAAAAACTAGGAAACAACCTGTAACATATTTAACCGAAAATATTCGATCACCACTAATTGTAGCAGATGCTCTTGAATTTAAGAATCGAATAGAAAATGACATTATTAACACTTACATTAACCACCCAATTGTCGTATCTAATCTAAAATGTCACATGATTGAAGCAGCCCTGGATAACGAAACTGAAGAAGATCCCTTAAAAGATATCAATGACCAAACAATACCAACAACAATTGTTTATAACAACAAACCCATCAAAATTGAGCCAAGGAAAGTCCTAAACATTAAGAAAAACTTGACTGATGACCAGCGACAGAGGCTTATCCAACTCCTTAGAAAATATAAAGGGGCTTTCGCTTAGGATTACCCAAATATGAAAGAGATTGACCCCCAATTATGTATGCACCACATCTACACTGAGAAAGATGCAAGACCCATTCGACAACCTCAACGAAGATTAAACCCTCACCTAAAGGATGTTGTTAAAGACAAAATACAGAAACTGTTAGATGTAAATTTCATCTATCCTATATGTGATAGCAAATGGGTTTCTCCATTAGTTTAGGTTCCTAAAAATAATGGGAAGTGGCGTATATGTGTCGATTACAGAGAGCTTAATAAAGCAATGCAAAAATATCATTTTCCCCTTCCATTCATCGACCAGGTTCTAGACACATTGGCAAGTAAAAAATTCTTCTCTTTCCTAGACGACTTCAGTGGCTACAACCAAATCCAAATTTTCTCTAAAGACTAAGATAAGACTACCTTCACCTACCCCTGGGGGACTTTTGCTTACAGGGTATTACCTTTCGGACTGTGCAATGCACCTACCACATTCTAGAGAGCCATACTCAACATTTTTGTAGACTTGATAAATGAGGGACTAAAGATGTACATGGATGATTTTACACCCTATGGGGATGACTTCAAACTAGCATTACAAACATTGGAGAAAGTCATGGAAAGATGCATTGCTAGTAGCCTCTGCTTGAGCCATGAGAAATGCCACATGACGATGACCGAAGGCCTGATCCTGGGTCATTACATCTCAGCAGCTGGAATTCCGGTAGATCCAGCAAAAAATTCAGATAATCCTCTTACTACCTACCCCTTGCACTCAAACTGAGGTACATAGTTTTTTGGGATTTTTTGGGTATTATCGAAGATTTATAAAAAGCTTCTCCCAAATTACTGCACCATTATATGATTTGACAAGAAATATCAATTTTATATGGACTAACAAATGTGACATTTCCTTTGAAGAATTAAAACAGCTAGTATCAACATCCCCAGTATTACGGGGCCCGAGCTAGGATTTACCATTCCTGATTTCATCCGATGCATCAGATACGGCCATTGGAGTAGTTCTTGGCCAAGAGGAAGATAGGAAACCCTATGCGATACACTATATCAGCAAAAATTTATCTCCTGCTTAGTTGAATTACACCGTGAGCGAGAAAGAGTTTCTAGCTGTAATCTATGTTATTAACAAATTCAGACACTATATAACAGGATACCCTGTGGTTTTGAATACTGATCACTCTGCTGTCAAATATTTAGCTAATAAACCTATTACGGATGGAATAGTAACACGATGGTTAATCCTTTTGTATGAATTTGACATAACAATCAAAGATCGATTAGGAAAGGTAAATATGGTGGCAGACTTCCTCTCACGTGTGCCAAGAACAGACGACGTAGTGGAAGTAAAGACCTATTCCCCAATGAGCACCTATTTGCTGTGACCGTGAAAAGACTGTGGTACGTAGATGTCGCGAATTACCTAGCAGTGGGAAAATTACCCAAGCACCTAATGCCCAGAGAAAGAAAATTAATAGTGCAACACAACACTTGGTTCTCCTGGATTAGAGGATACATCTTTCACACAGGAGTTGATATGAATATCCGCAGGTGTGTCAGAGAAGACGAAATCTACAATATCCTAAAAGCCTGCCACGATGGACCTTGCGGTGGACACTTTGCAGACCACAGGACTAGACACAAAGTCTTACAGATGGGCTATTATTGGCCCACCATTTTTAAGGACGCCAAGAAATTTGTCTAGGCATGCGATGGCTGCCAAAGAATGGGCCGCCCTGGCCAGTCTAACGAGATTCCCCTACATCCACAGTTAGTCATCGAACCTTTTGAACGCTGGGTGTTAGATTTCATTGGCCCAATAAACCTATCATCTAATCAAAAGACATATATACTGGTTGGAACAGAATATGTGACTAAATGGGTGGAGGTAGAAGCATTACCAAGGGCAACATAGGAAACAGAAATCCACTTTCTTTTCCAATTTTTTGTCTGGTATGGTTTGCACAGAGAAATAATTACGGATGGATGGCCACAATTTGTTGGCCATAAGATTGCTGCTACACTAAAAAATCATCACATTTTTCACAGAATCAAATCTCCATACCACTTGTAGGAAAACGACCAGGTATAAAGTACCAAAAATGTAATCGAGGCCATTCTAACAAAGACAGTCACCTCGCATAGACGTGACTGGGGTACCCGATTGCTAGAAGCCCTGTGGGCATATCACATGACATGGAGGAATACCACAGGATACTCCCCATATCAGCTAGTGTTTGGAAAAGAACCTATCTTCCCCATATAATTTGAAATTTAGACATTGAGAATAGCCCAAGAAGTAGGGATGGATTTGAATGAAGCACAGGCTAACAAACTACATCAAATCAATGAATTGGATGAAATACGGCTATCAGCTCTTCAGCATACTGCACTGATTCAACAACAAAGAGCAAAATGACATGATGCCCTCATCAAGAAAATATATTCTATGAAGGTGACTGGACATTTCTGTACGATTCTAGGTTCTAGGATTTCCTGGGCAAACTCCAGACTAGATGGTTAGGCCCCTACGAGATACAAGAGGTGCACGATAATGGAACTCTTACATTAGCCACCATTGATGGGTCTGGCTACTCTTTTAAAGCAAATGGACATCGAGTACGCCTCTACTAGGAAATTCTTACAAGGGAATCCTTTTGCCAATAGATACGTGAAGATTCTATGATACAAATTTTCGTTGAAGAGGGTAACTCTTTGATAGCACCAGTCCAGTGAAGAATTTATTTTTTGAAACCTGTACATAAAATTGCTTTTCTGTTTTCTTTCTATTTGATTGGATTTTCGTAGAACATTACAGATGATTGTTTATTAGTTTTCTTTTTAACCTATTTTTTCTTTGTTGTTCCCTATAGGGAACAACACCTTTCGTGTGCATTTTCCTTTGCTATTCCCTATAAGGAATAGCTGTTGTTCCCTATAGGGAACAAAAATTTTCATGTGCATTTTTCTTTGTTGTTCCCTACAAGGAATAGTTGTTGTTCCCTACATATTCCCTATAAGGGACAACACTTTTCGTGTGTATTTTTCTTTTCTATTCCCCACATGGAACAACTATTGTTCCCTATAGGGAACAACACCTTTTATGTGCATTTTTCTTTGTTGTTCCCTACAGGGAATAACTGCTATTCCCTATACGGAACAACAATTTTCGTGTGTATTTCCCTTGCTGTTCCCTATAAGGAACAACAATTTTTGTGTGTATTCTCTTTGATGTTCCCTGTTATCACTGAAAAGTCTGTTGCCAAAAAATTTTAGCCTAGCTTAAAGACAGGGTGTTTTCGCAGCGCATAAATCCGTTAGCAGTTTCGCAGCGCCATCTGTTTTAGTGATTTCGTAGCGAAAACACTGACCTTGCACTGGCTGCGCTGCGAAATTGGGAAATGACAGATATTTAAGGTGAATTGATGGAAACACTGCAGGAAACGAGGTTTATCAAACTGTTATATGTGGGCCTGTACTCCATTGAAGGAAGAGGATGATATGGTTCATTTGCAATATGCATATTCTTATTGTTGTCACTTCATTGTTTCTCGCAAACGTTGGGGCTATAGCTTATGAGATTTCTGATTATATTGTCACTTCATACTGAGGAGATCATGGGACCTGTATTATTCCTTGCAGACTTGCCGTTGTCTGCATATGCTTTGAAGGGGAACATTCCAGTGGTAGTTCTACTTTGCGCTCACAGCTGTTGTGGCAGGTTCTCATGATCACCAACGGAGGTCCATCAAAACTCTGTTTTATACCCAAGTCTCAAAATCGTGGTCCTTTTTGAAACCAATGCTTGATCAGAATCGGTTTATGAGAAGGTTGTCTTTGCAGCTCTTTATGACACATGGCAAGTTTCTGAGGGAGGATATATTGCTAATGTACATGTGCTAAGTGTTAATTAACTATTAGAATCGACTCTGGACACGGCATGTGGCAAGTAGTATATTCACCTCGACTACTCATGTACCTTACACCCAAATGACAAGCCAGCGTGAAGCTCTTGTAACTTTCCTTTTTCTCTTTTACCAACGATTACACTTGTCAGACTACATATTATCCTCGCCATCCTTTCAGTGTGTTGTCTGCTACCCGAATTCTTCAAAATCCAACTGGAATTGAAAACCGACTTCACAGAACAAATCCATAAACTAGGGCTCAACCGAGACTCTTGAGCGTTCACAGGCTTGAATCACTGTTTCGTGCATCAGTTGGAATTCTTTCTGGCATTTCGTGTGGAAGTTTTCTTCACTGCATTCGATTTCTTTGTTCGTTGTGATCGCAGCAGAAGAAGAATGGGGAAGCGGAGACTGGTGATCCATCAAAGTTACATCAAGAAAGCGGAGAAGCGGGAGAAGGGGCATGTCATAGATCAGCAGAGTCTCGAGGAACTTGTCGAGGATATGACCAAATTTCAGGGCTTTGTGCACAGGAGAAAAGGGCATTGGCCCTCATACTGGCGCCCCCCTGCATTACAAGGGGCTTCCTTTCCATAGAGTTATCAAAGGTTTTATGATACAAGGTGGAGACATCTCAGCTCAAAATGGTACAGGGGGTGAATCAATATATGGATTAAAGTTTGATGATGAAATCTTTCAACTGAAAAATGAGCGCAGAGGAATGTTGTCAATGGCAAACTCTGGACCTAATACAAATGGCTCTCAATTTTTCATCACAACAACAAGGATCTCCCATCTCGATGGAAAGCATGTTGTCTTTGGGAAGGTAATTAAAGGCATGGGAGTTGTGCGTGGCATTGAGCATACTCCCACAGAAGGTAGTGACCGCCCTTCTCTAGATGTTGTAATTTCAGATTGTGGGGAGATCCCAGAAGGATCAGATGATGGAATAGCTAATTTCTTCAAAGATGGAGATTTGTATCCAGACTGGCCAGCTGATCTTGATGAGAAATCTGCAGAAATTTCATGGTGGATGAATACAGTAGATTCTGCGAAATGTTTTGGGAATGAAAATTACAAGAAAGGGGATTATAAGATGGCTTTAAGAAAATACAGAAAGGCATTGCGCTATCTTGACATTTTCTGGGAGAAAGAAGGCCGTGATGAAGTTGATATAAATGATGAAGTGCACTACCTGATTCGAGATCTAGTGATGCATATGCATGAACAGGAGCAAGACCTAAAGAATAACATTATTGGTTTTCTTACCAACATATCGGTCCCTGGAGCAGCAATGACTGTTTGAACCAATAGAATGACATATGAATAAAGTTGCATCACCAAAGGTTGAACGGATCACTGTATAGGTCCTTCTATTGGTTCTGTTTGTTGCTTGTCGTTAGAATTCATGTTGGGTTTTCATTAGGGGCTGTTTGGAGGGCACTGACATGAATACAGTCATCAATTACAACTACAGGATACCAATCATATTCATAAGCAGAGCTATGATTTTATGATGGTCGATCTTCTTTAAAATGATGATGATGATGGATCAATGATAATGCGACAGTACATGACATCATTACAACACCCATACTACAACTGCAATGAAATTAAGTGAAAGTTATGTTTTGCAAGAACCTGTACCAGCCCCAGTGTTATGCAGAAGATAGTAATGTTGTAAAGAGGAGTTCAGTAATGAAGACTGTGAAGTGGAGTGAGCCCTGGTTTTGTAGGCCTGGGGAAGAAGATCAAGATAAGAAAATCAGAGTGTTACCTTCCTCAAGCCACATTCTAGGATGTGTTTCAAGGTTCACGTTCTTCATAGTAGCATTAATATTGAACAAATAACAAGAGAAACTACAGGTCAATTTGTTTTCTTTCTATTGAAAGTTGCAGCTTTAGAGGTGGTACGAAGGACTTCTGAAGCAAAATTTCCAGTAGTATGGAGGGGTATACAAGGACTTGGATTACTTAAATGCCCACCTTTTAGCTGTTTGCAGAGGTAGACTCCATTCAGACTTCTTGCTAAGAGCACACAGGAATTCTCAAGGCCAGTGTTGTTTTTTTTCAATTGCTACCACATTTCTGGGTCAGTCCAAGGATTGTGACTTGTCTGCAGATTCTCAAGCAAATCATTTACCAACTACAGATTCATTTGCTACGGAACAAATAGAGGTTGTTAACAGCAGTTTCGTAGCGCGCTACGAAACTGCTGTAGATGACTGTTTTGTAAGAAAACGATGAAGTTGATGCTGAGGTCAGCAAATTTTGAAAGGAATGCCTCGAGGGCAGGAAAGAGATCATACAAGGCTATCTAAGCATTCAAAGAATGACAGGTGTAAGTGTTGGAGAAAAAGGTGAAATATTTTGTTTTTTGCTAAAGTCTTCCTAAAGCTACTTTATGACCGAATTATTAGGGTTCTGGTAGGGTTACCGGAATTTTGGGTTGAACACCTGTTCAGTTCACAAAGCATCCAGATCATAAGGCATATGGTGTTATGCGTGGTTATTAAAGGTATTAAATAGCTTGAAGCATGTTCTTTTGGAAATGAAGACTGATGGAAGGCAAGGACCGTGAAAACAGGGCACACATCTTCACCAACTAATGAATCATCTGCACAGCTAGAATCCAAGGCAGCTCGTTCAGTGAATGCCTCTTCAAGATACCTCAACCGAAACAGAAAGAGGACATGTGGCAGCATTCACAAAAGCATCATGCATACGAGGAGATAGAGTTAGAATTTCAATGTGATTAGGACTCTATGTATTTACAGTGCAATACCTTTGTATTTAATAAGTTTGTTTAGATATAGATAAGGCAATTAATGATAGGATTTCGAGCTCCCCTCATGCTGGAGGAGGAGTCTCAAGTAGTTGTAATTTTGTTTTCCTATATATAGGAAAAACTCTGATGTAAAAAAGGTTGGAGATTTATGAAAAAACAGAGTTTTTATCAGCTCATGTAAAAGACTTTGACAGTAATATAAAGATTACTTTTTCTTCCCAAGATTCATCATGTGTTCAATGCTCAGAATATGTGTGGTTTTGTCATTATCCTTTATATATTTTACAGCTCACTAAATGTGCAATCACTCTGAATTCACCTAGTGCTCAGACTTCCTGTGTATATTTATGAGTTGTGTTTCTTTTTGAGAAATGTTTTGAGTGTTAAACATTATATGCCTTGGCTTCCATGATTGAGTGATTAATAGTTTACTGCAGAAGTGTTTGACTCCATGAGCCCAATGGAAGAAGTGTTATTTTGTTGTTCCAACCAGCTTTATTTTCATGAACTGTATGAAGAGTTAGCCATCTGTTCTTGTAATTGATTCTTATCAAAAATCTGTGAGAGAGCCCTCTCTGACTAAGGAGGCTAAGCCTTAGTCTAAAGCCTGGTTTGAAATAGTTGCATGAGATCTTGCTAAGTAGCAGCCCTTAGTACACGATTTTGTGATAACATTTTGGTGCGTCTGCCGGGAGTCTGATGATTACTTATTCCCGAAGTTTGAGGCTGAACTTCTGAAGGTAGCAGGAGCTCAGACATCAATTTGAGGCTGCAAAACTACCTTGGCGACTCCACACAGCAAATAACAAATTAGAAGGTGACTCCACTGCTAGAAGATCAGTAGCTTGATGAAGTCTCAAGATGGATTCTACTGCAAGAATGAATGCCAGGTATGCTCCTATGGATCGGTCTCATATCCCTGGTTTTCCAAATCCTATGCCAAAGGTTGATTGGTTAGATGATCTTCCAATATTCAAAGATGAAAAGAAGGACAATGCTGCTCTTCATTTGGTTAGGTTTCATATGCATGTACGCAGTCTTAAGGTTCACTTTCCTGAGGATTGTCTCATGAGGATGTTTATGGCCACTTTAGAAGGAAAAGCATGGTCTTGGTATAAAAGTCTGGAAAATGGTTCAATCTATTCGCTTGCTAGTTTTCATGATGTGTTCTGTGAAGTGTATAAAGAATGTTATCCTTCTTTGTTGTTGCTCAAAGATTGTTGTGGGCATTCTTTAGATCTTATTCAGTACTTGGAGGATTGTTATGGTGATGATGAATTTATGGATGAAGAAATTTTAGAGGCTCTCCATAACAATGCATTCCAGCACCAAGGAGAGGGTATAACATCTCATGAAACGCAGCATGAGGAGCAGCAGGGGTTTAGTTATGAAACCCATGTTTCATCCTTTGATATTGATGTAGAGATGCAGCAGATTGGTCCGGCTTCAGATCATGATGAAGATGAAATTGATTGCACCCAGCAAGAAGAAATATTGGAGGAAATTTTCTATGACCCTCAGGCAGAGGAAAAGCTTGCTCAATTTTGTAATTCCTTGCAGCAGCTTACTTCAAATAATGATCATAGTAGTGAGGAAAATTACATTGTTTGTGAGCATCATTCAGAAAGGCAGTTGGATAGCATATCAAATAAATTTGGTGTGGCTGAAGATAAGTTGTCTAAAGATACAGAAAGTTTTGAGAATCAGCAAACTAACCATGTGTTTTTTGACCCTATAGCTGAATACATGGAAAAGATTTACTGTTCAGGCGGCTTCCAGTTATATTTTCATGTTGAAGAACAGTTACACCTCATGCTGCCTCGGTTACTTCAGTATCTGATTTATTTTTGTTTCAAGCACAGCCAAAGGACTCAAATGTCAGATAAGATAAATGATTGGCTACATTGGAAATATCATGTTGCTTGAGCTACAAGTGGAGCTTGCAGCTGATAGGGTAGGTAGGTATAGGTAAATGCAAATAAGCTCAAGGTCAACTGAGCATTTTTCAGTAGATGTAGTTTTCTTTCTCCTACAGTCATGCTTGTCAAGCAAATTTCTGTTTGTTATAAATGGATAAGGCATTGGACCTGCGAGTTCTTAGTGTACCACAAGGGCACACTATCCCAAGTGGAGCCGCTGTTATCACTGAAAAGTCTGTTGCCAAAAAATTTTAGCCTAGCTTAAAGACAGGGTGTTTTCGCAGCGCATAAATCCGTTAGCAGTTTCGCAGCGCCATCTGTTTTAGTGATTTCGTAGCGAAAACACTGACCTTGCACTGGCTGCGCTGCGAAATTGGGAAATGACAGATATTTAAGGTGAATTGATGGAAACACTGCAGGAAACGAGGTTTATCAAACTGTTATATGTGGGCCTGTACTCCATTGAAGGAAGAGGATGATATGGTTCGTTTGCAATATGCATATTCTCATTGTTGTCACTTCATTGTTTCTGGCAAACGCTGGGGCTATAGCTTATGAGATTTCTGATTATATTGTCACTTCATACTGAGGAGATCATGGGACCTGTATTATTCCTTGCAGACTTGCCGTTGTCTGCATATGCTTTGAAGGGGAACATTCCAGTGGTAGTTTTACTTTGCGCTCACAGCTGTTGTGGCAGGTTCTCATGATCACCAACGGAGGTCCATCAAAACTCTGTTTCATACCCAAGTCTCAAAATCGTGGTCCTTTTTGAAACCAATGCTCGATCAGAATCGGTTTATGAGAAGGTTGTCTTTGCAGCTCTTTATGACACATGGCAAGTTTCTGAGGGAGGATATATTGCTAATGTACATGTGCTGAGTGTTAATTAACTATTAGAATCGACTCTGGACACGGCATGTGGCAAGTAGTATATTCACCTCGACTACTCATGTACCTTACACCCAAATGACAAGCCAGCGTGAAGCTCTTGTAACTTTCCTTTTTCTCTTTTACCAACGATTACACTTGTCAGGCTACATATTATCCTCGCCATCCTTTCAGTGTGTTGTATGCTACCCGAATTCTTCAAAATCCAACTGGAATTGAAAACCGACTTCAAAGAAGAAATCCAGAAACTAGGGCTCAACCGAGACTCTAGAGCGTTCACAGGCTTGAATCACTGTTTCGTGCATCAGTTGGAATTCTTTCTGGCATTTCGTGTGGAAGTTTTCTTCACTGCATTCGATTTCTTTGTTCGTTGTGATCGCAACAGAAGAAGAATGGGGAAGCAGAGACTGGTGATCCATCAAAGTTACATCAAGAAAGCGGAGAAGCGGGAGAAGGGGCATGTCATAGTTCAGCAGAGTCTCGAGGAACTTGTCGAGGATATGACCAAATTTCAGGACTTTGTGCACAGGAGAAAAGGGCATTGGCCCTCATACCGGCGCCCCCCTGCATTACAAAGGTTTTCCTTTCCATAGAGTTATCAAAGGTTTTATAATACAAGGTGGAGACATCTCAGCTCAAAATGGTACAGGGGGTGAATCAATATATGGATTAAAGTTTGATGATGAAAAATTTCAACTGAAACATGAGCGCAGAGGAATGTTGTCAATGGCAAACTCTAGACCTAATACAAATGTCTCTCAATTTTTCATCACAACAACAAGGACCTCCCATCTGGATGGAAAGCGTGTTGTCTTTGGGAAGGTAATTAAAGGCATGGGAGTTGTGCGTGGCAATGAGCATACTCCCACAGAAAGTAGTGACCGCCCTTCTCTAGATGTTGTAATTTCAGATTGTGGGGAGATCCCAGAAGGATCAGATGATGGAATAGCTAATTTCTTCAAAGATGGAGATTTGTATCCAGACTGGCCAGCTGATCTTGATGAGAAATCTGCAGAAATTTCATGGTGGATGAATGCAGTAGATTCTGCGAAATGTTTTGGGAATGAAAATTACAAGAAAGGGGATTATAAGATGGCTTTAAGAAAATACAGAAAGGCATTGCGCTATCTTGACATTTGCTGGGAGAAAGAAGGCCGTGATGAAGTTGATATAAATGATGAAGTGCACTACCTGATTCGAGATCTGGTGATGCATATGCATGAACAGGAGCAAGACCTAAAGAATAACATTATTGGTTTTCTTACCAACATATCGGTCCCTGGAGCAGCAATGACTGTTTGAACCAATAGAATGACATATGAATAAAGTTGCATCACCAAAGGTTGAACGGATCACTATATAGGTCCTTCTATTGGTTCTGTTTGTTGCTTGTCGTTAGAATTCATGTTGGGTTTTCATTAGGGGCTGTTTGGAGGGCACTGACATGAATACAGTCATCAATTACAACTACAGGATACCAATCATATTCATAAGCAGAGCTATGATTTTATGATGTTCGATCTTCTTTAAAATGATGATGATGATGGATCAATGACTATGCGGCAGTACATGACATCATTACAACACCCATACTACAACTGCAATGAAATTAAGTGAAAGTTATGTTTTGCAAGAACCTGTACCAGCCCCAGTGTTATGCAGAATATAGTAATATTGTAAAGAGGAGGTTCAGTAATGAAGACTGTGAAGTGGAGCGAGCCCTGGTTTTGTAGGCCTGGGGAAGTAGATCAAGATAAGAAAATCAGAGTGTTACCTTCCTCAAGCCACATTCTAGGATGTGTTTCAAGGTCCACGTTCTTCATAGTAGCATTGATATTGAACAAGTAACAAGAGAAACTACAGGTCAATTTGTTTTCTTTCTATTGAAAGTTGCAGCTTTAGAGGTGGTACGAAGGACTTCTGAAGAAAAATTTCCAGTAGTATGGAGGGGTATACAAGGACTTGGGTTGCTTAAATGCCCACCTTTTAGCTGGTTGCAGAGGTGGACTCCATTCAGACTTCTTGCTAAGAGCACACAGGAATTCTCAAGGCCAGTGTTGTTTTTTTTCAATTGCTACCACATTTCTGGGTCAGTCCAAGGATTGTGACTTGTCTGCAGATTCTCAAGCAAATCATTTACCAACTACAGATTCATTTGCTACGGAACAAATAGAGGTTGTTAACAGCAGTTTCGTAGCGCGCTACGAAACTGCTGTAGATGACTGTTTTGTAAGAAAACGATGAAGTTGATGCTGAGGTCAGCAAATTTTGAAAGGAATGCCTCGAGGGCAGGAAAGAGACCATACAAGGCTATCTAAGCATTCAAAGAATGACAGGTGTAAGTGTTGGAGAAAAAGGTGAAATATTTTGTTTTTTGCTAAAGTCTTCCTAAAGCTACTTTATGACCGAATTATTAGGGTTCTGGTAGGGTTACCGGAATTTTGGGTTGAACACCTGTTCAGTTCACAAAGCATCCAGATCATAAGGCATATGGTGTTATGCGTGGTTATTAAAGGTATTAAATAGCTTGAAGCATGTTCTTTTGGAAATGAAGACCGGTGGAAGGCAGGGACCGTGAAAACAGGGCACACATCTTCACCAACTAATGAATCATCTGCACAGCTAGAATCCAAGGCAGCTCGTTCAGTGAATGCCTCTTCAAGATACCTCAACCGAAACAGAAAGAGGACATGTGGCAACATTCACAAAAGCATCATGCATACGACGAGGAGATAGAGTTAGAATTTCAATGTGATTAGGACTCTATGTATTTACAGTGCAATACCTTTGTATTTAATAAGTTTGTTTAGATATAGATAAGGCAATTAATGATAGGATTTCGAGCTCCCCTCATGCTGGAGGAGGAGTCTCAAGTAGTTGTAATTTTGTTTTCCTATATATAGGAAAAACTCTGATGTAGAAAAGGTTGGAGATTTATGAAAAAACAGAGTTTTTATCAGCTCATGTAAAAGACTTTGACAGTAATATAAATATTACTTTTTCTTCCCAAGATTCATCATGTGTTCAATGCTCAGAATATGTGTGGTTTTGTCATTATCCTTTATATATTTTACAGCTCACTAAATGTGCAATCACTCTGAATTCACCTAGTGCTCAGACTTCCTGTGTATATTTATGAGTTGTGTTTCTTTTTGAGAAATGTTTTGAGTGTTAAACATTATATGCCTTGGCTTCCATGATTGAGTGATTAATAGTTTACTGCAGAAGTGTTTGACTCCATGAGCCCAATGGGAGAAGTGTTATTTTGCTGTTCCAACCAGCTTTATTTTCATGAACTGTATGAAGAGTTAGCCATCTGTTCTTGTAATTGATTCTTATCAAAAATCTGTGAGAGAGCCCTCTCTGACTAAGGAGGCTAAGCCTTAGTCTAAAGCCTGGTTTGAAATAGTTGCATGAGATCTTGCTAAGTAGCAGCCCTTAGTACACGATTTTGTGATAACATTCCCTACAAGGAACAACTGCTATTCCCTATAGGGAACAACACTTTTTTCGTGTATTTTTCCTTTGTTGTTCTGCAGGGAACAACCGCTGTTTCCTATAAGGAACATCACCTTTTTTGTGTGTTTTTCTTTATTGTTCCCTATAGGGAACAACTATTGTTCCCTATAGGGAACAACTATTGTTCCTTATAGGGAACGACACTTTTTGTGTAGGTTTTATTTTGTTGTTCCCTACAGGGAACAACACCTTGTAAGTATTTTTGAGAACACCCTTTCTCCCCTTGCATGATCATTCCTAGACCATCCCAGTTCACTCATTATGATCCTCTTTATGGCATAAAAGTATAATACATATTTAAGGACAATAAGTATGGAGTCTACTGGAACAGCAAAATATCTTGAATATTATCATCTTTAACAAGATTGCTTTGTGATGATCAAAAAAGAAAGGACACAATTATCTATATCACTTCACTATCCTCATTTCCATTATAAATCAAACTGATTGATTATTTATACCATGCTGGTTCTCCCCTGTCCCATATAACTTTCTCTGTTTATTGTCAATAAGATTATGGGTAAATTTTTCTATTGATATGTTCAAACTTCTTTTGCCATCCCTACTCTTAAGGAGTACTAAGCCACCCTCTATATATAAAATGGGGAGTGTTAACAAAATAAAATAATATATATATATATATATATAGACACACACTAGTAATTTTATGATTTTTTTCCACAGATGGAGGATAGGGGGTCTCATCACAAGCCAACCTACCATGATCATAAGGAAGGACTGAAGTGGCATTCCCACTATGGCCACCACACCAGGGATATGATCTAGTGGATGCATCAAGAAACAAAGCCCTTGGAATAGGAGGTCTCATCACGAGCCGGCCTAACCACTTTCGCTACTTCCCAGTGAATGGAAATGTGTTCATCTAGTTACCATGCTAGCACATTGGTCTCTACTATGGATATCATAATGCACTTCCCCAATTATACATAGAGGGCCATGGTTCCCAAGGGTTAGAAAGAAACTCTATTGAGGCTATGGATGCTTGTAGACAACAGAAGCTCTGCTGATGGTATTGAAGTTTTATTTTCTATATAAATAATTATTATAATGCCCTCTTCTTATGTTTCTATCTTTTATATGGAGAGATTATGTCCCTAACTTACCTTGAACCTTTATGCATGAGTTAATATTTTAAAATCAATCACAACAGTTTTAAGTGGAATAACGATGGTAAAGTATTATTTCCTGCATATGTTGTCCTTTTTCTTTATCGCATCACCTCACGACATCTTATCACTTATTGATAATTCTCGTTACACGCCTTGTTTTCATCACTCCAATATCCTTTATGATCCTTTCATTAATATGCGTACCTTGCCACTTTCATTACCCAATCCATCACCCTTGTACTTCACCGCCAGCGCGTTACCCTTTCATTCATTTGGTTGTAGGCGACTTATTATTTCGAGAGGGTGCGAGGACCTCCAGTATACTTATGCATGCGTTGTCATCTTTTCATTTGATTTTCTAGAACAATACGACATCCCATGATCAAAGAGCATGTGGCATTATAATAGTCCTCGATAACGGTATTTATGTTTATAAAGTATCACTTGATAGAACCATTACAACCATTTGCTATTCCATCTCTCGGCTCTGTTCGTTGTTGTGCTTTCCCCACTACACTAATTGTTTGCAGAATTCAAGCATCATGGGAGGAAGAACAGTGCACCGAGAACCTTTAACACTGGCTATCTCCGAGGAAGCCAGGGAAATTCTAGCCCGTGCGGGGTGGACAACATATTTTACGAGATTTCAACCCCCCAATGAGGAAATCGCCATTGAATTTTTACGACATCTACAGAATGGAAAATCTTTGGTAAGAGGCAGACAAATCACTGTAACAGACGTTGTGATAGCAAAAGTGTCTGGGTTGCTGGTAGAAGGACCAGTATGGGCTGGTAAGTGACTAAAGCTAAATGGCGCTATGGAGGCTTTTAGGGACGAAGGACAGGAGCTAATCAAGAAGGGAAAAGGCATTCGGCCATATTCTTTTGGAGAGCCATGAGGAGAATTGGCATGAATTGTCTAGAACTATATTACCTGCGATGGGTGTAAAGACGTGGTAAGGCCACGACAACTCAAACTTTTAGCAGTTTTAAAACAAAAATGCTCTGTTAATTTTCCTGCACTGTTGAATTCATTACTGCATGACACTGCCAAGAGGCTGAGATAGTCCCAACACACAGAAACAATAGTTAGCCACCATTGTTTGATCATGTTAATAGTTAGCCATAACCTTGCCCAACAACAATCAACCTGGGATGATCTAATATTGGCCCTCGAAAGAGGTGAAGCCCTACCAGCACCTAACCCTATTCCAAAAAGAAAGAGGACTGCCCTTTTAGGAAGCATACCTCACAAACATAGACGATCCACAAGGTTGAAGTCAAAACAAGGAGTGTCTAAAAATCCTCAAGGTAGTGCTAGTCAACCCATAGAATTATCCAGCCTAGTAAGTGAGCAATACTTGCAACTAGAGTTAGAAGGACAAGATAACCCTGAACCAGAACCTGAGGAAGGAATAGGGCATTTTGAAGATGAACAAAGAAATGAATTGGGACCTCCCCCAACACCAAATATGAGTTCCCAAGACGATCTGTTGCATGATTTCAAGACAGGGATGGCCCAGGTCTTGGCCAACATGAATGTCTACATGCAGCCTAAAGGACTGCTCAATATTAACTTAGGAGAAACCCAATCTCCTGGGAATTCTGGCTATACCAGAATTATATCTCCCTCAAAAGATACAAGCCATGAAGTAGAAATAGATACAGAGGCCATTCAGGAATTAGAGAACCAATCTGGTGACACGCTCCTAGTGGAAAACAACCATGAAGGTCTAGACCCAGAAAACATAGGCCAAGAAGAAGAAGCAGAGACAAAGATTATTCAGGAAGTTGATAATCAATCTGGAGACACGGTCTTATTAGAACAAAGCCAGGGTGAACAACCAGGCTCTTTACAGACAAAAGCTATTAACGAGACTATCAACAGACCAGTTACTCCTCTGAAAAGGTATAGAGCCAAATTGAAGAAGCTAAGAAAAGAACACCAGAAGCTTCGTAAGACAGTCAAGAGGCTCCGAAGAAAAATAAAAGAAATCACAACGGGAAAGGTTTCGAACAATACCCCGGAGATAGTAAATGTGGCCATGCAAATAGAATTATATGAAGATAGGGCTACAGGAACTCAAACTGAGCCCATACCTACTCAAACAGTCATCAACCAAGAGGAACAACATGCATATTTAGTAGATGTAGCTACTCAGATGGAGGTTTGGACCTCCCATAATAAAGAAATACAGATAGAAGATACACCTTCTTATAGCATTTGCACTCAGACAGGCATACAAGCCAAAGACATCATGACACACCATGACCCAATTATACTGAATCTTCAGGAAGAACTGGCACAAGCTCGGCTCGCGTTGGAACAACTTGAACAAGAAACCATTTCCCGGTAGAAATATCAAGAGCTGCAGAAACATCTTCGGGAAATGAATGCAATAGAGAGCGTTACTTTCGATAGATGCAGAAAGCAAAGGAAAAAATAGAGAAGATCAAGCTCAAACCAAACATAGTCATAGGTCAGACAAACACCATCTGCTCACTGTATATAGATGTCCTGGCATGGAAGTATCCCACCACCAATTATGCCTTGTTTTTGTTAGAACGGTACCTGTTATTGAAAATTAAAGCCGTGAGAGCTGGTAAACTAATTGAATTAAGAACAATTGAAGATTTTATAAATTGCTGCAAGCAACATGGTGTAAAGGTCCAAAGGCTTCTTTGTGAGTTTTACCTACACACTTTTGTATTAGAGAACAAGGTGGAAAATAACCCTAACCATTTTGTAGGAGATGTTCAATTCCATGCCTTTATTTCATGTGCAGTTAACAAAATCAAATGGTTTAAAGCTTATAATGCATTCCAAAGACAGGAACATGGATTGGATCTTTGGGTAAGAAGTGAACCCAAGCACCCATTACAAATGCTTGCCAACCATAAGAGTCTGATGACACGAGAAGGGGTGATTAAAATTTTAGGGCCCATTCATAAGGAGATTGTACAGAAAGGAGTATCATATATCCTCTCAATTCAAGAAAGGTCTCTGGCTGCATCTAATCTCAGGTGGACAGTCTCCACTAGTAGTGTGCAAGATAGGGAACCATTTAATTACAGAAATTTTAAAGTAGCTGCAGCTTGTTTGGTCACCTATAACAATATTATTTTGAGAGGACCTTATTGGTTAGGATGTCGGTTTCAGAGCCCCATTATTTGGTATCCCCCTGAAGGTTATCGGACTATCTATGAATTGCCTGAAAGAAAGGAAGGGCCCGCCTTTGCACTCCTAGCTCAACATCATGGTTTTAGACCAATTTTTGATGCTCCCTCTCTAGCCTACTCTTTAACTGCACTGCATAAGAAATACTTACTTTCCACGAGGACATGAAAGAGGGTAAGCAGGGGAGTATGTTGAGTTACGAAATGGGTATGTATTTACTCTTAATTCCATCACCTTTTTCCTCTTTTCTTATCTCTTTCATATCTTAATATGCTAACATATTGATGGATTATGATAAGAAACAAATGAACTATTCTCAGTTAAGATTTAGCCATCATAACTAACTTTTACTCCTCTTTATGTAGAAAAACGACGAAAGGAATAGTTGTTGTTCCCTAACGATGGAACAACATAAACCAACAAAGGAAGAATGGAACGTGTCGTTTGCGGACATGTCAGAGGATGAATCAAGAGGTTCAATGCTAAATAAGAAGGGTGTCTGAAGATAGCATTCAGTTGCGAATCCCTCGGGATCGGGAGATCCTAAGGGATTGCATTTATTTTTTACCTCTTTCTGACTATAAAAGAAAAAGATTGTAGGAGGAAAGGGGATCAATCTCTGTTATTTCAAATTGTAATTTTAATTTACATACTAGTGTTGTTGGAGAATGCGACCGTATTGTGATGCTACTTAAGTTCAATGATTAATATGTACTTGACATTACTACTCATTCGTATTCTCTGAAGTAGCTTAGCAGTGTTTGTTGGTGGCTAAGGGCCTGGTCTCTGGTGGATTAAATTTCTTCCTTGTGTTATATATTTCTGATTCTCTCAAGTTTGATTGGTTTGATAATTTTCCCATTTTTTGTGAGTTTATCTTATTCACTATTTACCACTTTCCTGTATTGAAATAGTACATTATCTTTACATGTTTTACAACACTGTCACTTGATTCGATTTACACTTATTGAAAATTAGATTACTTAGACAGTGAATCGTATTGATTTAATCAGCTGTAAGAGTTTGGTTATTGTGATTGAACTCTCAGATTGACATCATTTCCATTTGGATTGCTTTGTAGAGATTGAGAATGATTTAGATTAAATAAGCTAAGAAGAGATTGGTTATTGCTACTATGCTCTCGACTGATGCTATTGTTAATTGAATTGCTTGTGTGAGATTTGATTACGATTTCAGTAGAGGATTGAGTCTTGAAGCTTAGATGTCATATTTCCTTTAATAATTGCAATTTAAGTTTTATAAATGCATCCATTTACTCTTGTATCAAAGGTTTATACTTCATTTTAAGAAACATTACTCTCTGGATTTATAGCATGCACATATTGTGTACACTCTTGGAATAAAAGGACTTGCCCAGGTTGATGATTAATGTGGGGTAATTAGGAGTTTTAAAATACACCTTTTATCAACCAACAACGGGCAGGATACCTGAGTCCCCGACTCAGCTCCGAATTCCCCGAAGGGATCCCCAATACACAGAATACCCAAAGGAGTTGCAAGTGAAGGCGGGCTACCTTCACTCACAGTCCCATGTTGTCTCGTATTTAGCTTTGCTTTGACTAGAGTGGTCCTGGTAGTATGAGTGCAGAAGGAATTTTCTCTCTTTTAATGACACTAGTTTTGGTTTCTGATCCTAGGTATTTTACTCACACCACCTATCCCAAGATCCTAACCTGAACTAATGTTTGTTTGCTCAATAAAGAGTTACTGATTGATTTTAGGTAAATTTTATGTGTATTTTTTTAGTGTCTTCGGTAGGGGAGTTGACATATGAAATGTGATGGGACTCTGACTCAAAAATCATGCAAAAGACAATGCTTAAATATATATATATATATATATATATATATATATTCAATTCAATGAAACAAGTTGTATTCTACAGGTGAGAGTCTTTCACATATTCATATTTGTTCCATGCATCCTAATCATTATAACACATGCATAACCAACATAAATCTTTTCAATGCTTTATAACAACTATTTGAAACCAAAATAAAGCAGATTGTAACCAAGTAAGCAAAAGAATGAATAAAAGATTGTTGATTTTTCTTTGATAAAAAAATTTTAAGAAAGAAAAAAAACTTATTTTCTAAAAAAAAAACAATCTTTTAGGACACTGATCTTGCTAAGAAAATGTAGCTGCAAATCCCTTTCAGTCCATAAGCAGGCTTCCCATCCCTTTGAGTTTACAGACACAATTGTATGACAATATTTGGGGGACTAACGATTTGTAGCAGTGGCCACAGAGAGTTACTGGGTCGACTAACACTCTGTTTGTGTAGACATAGAGCTTTATAAAGCACCATTTAGTCTGCTAACCTACGTTAGTGTGGGTAAAGAGCTCAAAACAGGGCTTTTAGGATCAGATTCAGGGTTGAATATATGAAGGCAGAATGCAGTAAGGTTTTGGTGGGTCAAAAAGGGAATGCAAAAGTATAGGGAGGTCTTAGAAGGAGGAGGAAACTGAGAACTGTCCAGGTGATCTGGGAACTAAATGTATAGTCCCTAACGGAGTTGCCAATTCTGCTATAGGATAAAATGCAATGTGTATGGAGAATGGAGATACCCTCAAAGGTCTTCCCGGGACATTTGGCAAACTGTAAGATTATTTGCAACTGTCACAAATTTACATGTATGTCCATAAACAATAACTAACTATCAAAGTAAGACAGATTAATTACCTTAAGCCTCTGTGTAGATTTGCTGGAGAGCACAATGCAGCTAGGTGGAAGTCCCCTGAGCCGACTCCAGATCAAGTCCTGCATATAGAAGTGACAAGCATAATCACAACATACAACATTGATAACTAATACATGAATACATAAAAGACATCTAGTTACACATAACTAAGCTACTCATGCTAAAAGGTATTGGACAAACAACTAAATGAATGATAGTACCAACACCACGGAGTAGACAATACAACTGCAGTTCTATATTAATGTCGGAAGAGTGATTACAACCATCTATTGCATCAACCTTCCCGTACCCCTCCAGATTCTCTCTCTCTCCTTTCTTACCAACTTCTTATGCTTAAATTTGAGACTATGCTCGACAATCAAGTAAGCTATCCTTTCAAATGATCTGACCTCTTTCACAATAGACCTAGCTTTGCTTATGTAGAATTTGAGTTAGGGTTGCCAAGTTCCTCCATGAGTTCCTTAAGGTAAAAACAATGATGTTGCCATGATTTTGAGCTCTTTCCCATATGCCTCCTTCATTAGGATTAGAAATCCCACAAATAGGTCGAACTTGAGATGTTTCCTTCCTTTTCTGAGTAGATTTAGGAGCAAATATCTAGACATTTATGAGTCAATTCACTCCTTTGAACTTTAGATTTTCATTAGGATCCACTAATGCTATTTATAAACTAATAACTAGAGTTAGTAGGGTCACTAACGCTCCCTTAGGCTTACAGAGAAGCTTTATAAAGTAGTTTGTTAGTGTATAGCTAGTGTTAGTGTGGAAACAAGGCATGTGATCTTGGTATTTTCTTCAGCTATCATGTCTTTCCCCTCTGAGCTGATGAGGGGGTCATTTTGTTGTATAACACCTGTCTAGAAAGTGACTGTTGAAATCATTGTAGATGTTTGGATGACTATTTTTCGTTAAAGGGAGCAGGGGGAAGCATTTAAGGATCATATCTTTGAAAATCTACCGCCAAAAGAGAATTAATGAGGAAGATCTGGAGGGAATCGATGGATTTGAATTCAGAAAGGGCTATAAATACAACATCTCACTCCACATTCGAACACTTTGCTTCCAGAGAACTTGCCTTGAGATTTTGTGCCTAATTTTGAGCCGAAATTATTGATTCATGTCTGGACGAGATTGGTAAGAGGTAGAAAAGGATTTTTCACAGAAGGGGCCTGGGTTTGAAGCAGATTTGTCTGACTAGTAGAAAAAATTATTCTGGGAGAGCATTGAAAAATGACTAAAATGCCACCAGTCCCTACCACATCACCTAGGTCGCCGAGGCCAAAACCTACTACCTCTATGACAAGAGAGAGGAAGCAAAAGAAGCCACAACAAGCGTCGGTTCGAAAATCTCCATGCAAAAACCCAATCGAGGTTAGACAAAATGGTTGCATGGATAAGAATAAGTAATTGATAGAACCCCTAGATCTGGATGAAGAATAATTGACTATGGGGGTTGAAGATATCGATGCAGAGGAAGGAGTGCCAATTACTTGGCTACCACCATATATACCCCATAGGAAATCCATTGCCATGGTCACTAAGGACCATGACTCACTGAAATAAAAGGTATTCACACCATTGCTGCTAGTGGAAGTACCTGTTGAGGGCGAGTTGTTGGCCTGGGTACTATTTCTGAATATGGAGGATTGGGATCTGGGCGATCATGCAAAGTTTCCATAGTTAGAACCAAACAAATTCTTGAAATCAGTCTACTACAAGGAAGCGGGAGTCACAAGGCTTGAGCCAATGAAGTGGGTGGCCAAGATTGAGCATGCATGGTTACTCAGCATGTTATATGTTCCATGTTTCATCTGTAGCATAATTAATACCATCTGTGTGTGTCAATTGTTCGCATTGGTTCATGATGGGTGCCTCTGGCTGGGAGGACCCATTCCAATTACCGATATGTTGATCCATATAATCACCACGCTACCTTATCAGGGCACCAACACTGTAGACACTTTTGTGGAGAAGTTGCAAGAGAAGAAGCTCTTGGATCAGATGAAAAGCGACTTCAGGTTGGTGAAGAAGTCACAAGCTACACCATTAGCTCTATCTTAGATGGAGTTGTGCAGTTTTCACCACTGATTTTGGCAAGAAAAATAATGCAGAAGTGTCGTGTCAATGAAGTATCACATCAGTGGTATCTTTAGCTATGCAGTGCAACCTAGGGGTCCAATTCAATTGGGCTAAGTACCTCTGCCATGAATTCCTCAAGGATTATTTTGAAGCCCAGGAGGATGAGAAGGCATTCTACTACACGTGGTTACAACTATTTATCGCGTTGGTAGCCTGGAGGGTGCCTGAGGATAACCAGTTCCCAATGCCGGCTTCGGACTTGTACGAGGCTGCAAAATTTTCTTGCTTTGGGCTACAAAGGACCCTAACCGCATCATTGAAACCAAGATGTTCTAGGACCTGTTCGAGTTAGAGTTATGATGGTGATCAACCAACGACCATGGTTGTCACCTAGTCTTCATACGCAGTACACGGATATCACAAATTTCAAAGCAAATTCCCACAATTAGACCATACATGTGAAGAAGAATGTCACAGGAGCATGGCACAAATTGCCATATTTAGTCATGGAGGATGACATTATGGGGGTCATTAGAAAATGGCCAAAAGATTGGCTCACCCCCTCTAGCGAAGTTGCAAGAACAATTAAGGCTACAGAAGCAGATACAGGGAAAACAACAGTTGCAACAATGACCAAGAATGAGAAAGAGAAAGAAGCAAAGAAGGATTCTAAGAAAGGCAAAGAAGCACAAAAGGCTTCTACAAAATAGAAGGAAGCATAGAAGGAAAATGATTCTACGAAAGAGAAGGAAGCACGAAAGGAAAAATTTACGCAAGAAACAACACCATAGGTCACCATTGACCTCAAAGAACCTAAGATAGAGTGCACCGATTTTGAGGTTGAAACCTTCGATGAAGAGGAAGGGGGTGAAAGCCCCTATCTTGGATTGAAAGACTTAGAATCTCCCTTCATGATCAGGAAGAGGCAGAAGCGAAGTTCCACGAGACCTCGCAAGAAGCAGTAGTCTGATAAGTCTACAAGTATGACACCATTGGTCCTCAAAGAGGGGGACCTTTATGAGATAGGTGATGTTGTCCACTCCGCCACTGAAACTATATGGGGACACATCGAGGAACAGTACCACCAGGTATTGGATGAAGTGCAACTGGGCTTAAAAGAATTACAGGTGTAGATAGGAGTGATATAGGTGAGCATGGTGCAAGCGATCGTAGATCAAGTGAGTGTACCAAAATTTAGTACCATTGTAGAAATCACATCTAAGATCCGAGCGGTGCAACTACCAAGGGGCTCTCTCTATTTTGATGTATCTAAAGACTGGGATCATGCGTAGTATTGGAAAAATCTAAGTATCAACCTTGCAGCACTGCGGATCCAGACCTTGCATGAGTTGCACCAAGGAGTTTCAGATGAGATCTACGTCTAGGAGAAACAAGAATTGTTGATTATCAACAAGGTAAAAACTAACAATCAACAAATTTTTGTAGAGAAAGTGCAGGCCTTGCAGGCCCACGACGAGGTGATGTAACGCATTCAACAACTAGAGACAACCCTTACCCAAGTATGAAGCAAGCTCCCTGAGCTCCAAATTCTAGTAGATTCAACCTCAATGGAGAAAATTCACAAGCTAGCCATTGTGGTGAAGGAATCCAAGGAAGAAATTGGAAAGGTACGGTTCAAGCTATAGTTGCAGATTTCAGAGCTTCAATTGAAGCTGCAGCCAACCACTCCTTCAGAGGTCAGAGAGCAGCTTGAAGCTACCATTAAAGTAGATATGACCACTCTAGCCTTTGTAGTCAAGGAATGCAGCCAATTGTTTGAGCAAAAAATGGAGATGTGGACCTCATTGCAAGAGGATACACACTTGTAGACGATCGAAGTAGACATCCATGAAAATAAGCTATAGTTTGATGAGATAAGGGTGACAACGTGGACCTTAACACCTCTATAAAAGTTCACCAGCCTTCAGGAAGGGAAATTCATCCAGATCCAGATTGATGAGCTATGTCGGAAGGCCTCTATTATTTCCTCAAGGATGTAGCCATGGGTCAATGAGGCAAGCCAATTGTCACAGACCCTTCAAAGTAAGATCAAAGCTCTTCAACAAACACAAAGAACCATGGACCTTGTAGTCGAAGGTCCAACGATGGAGAAGTTGGTTGAAGAGGTTTGTCAGGTCACTACGCATGGAACAACAGATCTTTACACATTGAAGATAGAATTCAGTGGCTTGCAAGAAAAGGTTGCGACAACACCAGCAAAGTGACTTAGGACAAGTCATGACTTTGTGTTGGGGGCCTGTTGGGTTGGGGTCCCCTGGGTCAAATTTTGCTAAGTTTTGTAAATTTATTGTAAAGTCTCTGTATTTTGAGGATCGGAGCACGAGTAGCATAGGTGAATAAGAGTCAAAGGGGATTTAGGAAGGTCAAAGCCCCTTAGTTTGTTAAAGTTAAGTTGTTTTGGGACCCACCCATGGTTTGCGGACCATGGTATTATAATGAAGAATAATATAAAAGGAAGTCATCAAAGAGTCACAAGATAGGGAAGTAAGAATAGTGCATGATTTGGGTTTGATTTTATCTATTCTGTACTTGGGTGAAGGGGAAGGCTCATGTAGCTGCATGCACGAAGACCTTGGTAAGTCCATAGTTGAGTGCGCAGGCCCCTGTAGCTTTGTGCATAGGGCTGGAAGAAGCTGTAATTGAATTTTTAAAGTCTAATAAAAGATTTATTTTGAAGAATTATTTGTGCATCTGCGTATTAATTTTTATCTGTGAATTTACTATATTTATGATTTATTGAATGAATTTAGTCAGGAAAAGTACTTAATAGATTCACAAATACGTAGATCTATTTATTTATATGATGTTATGCATGTTTAGCGAAATTGGCAAAGACCATAAATATTCTAACTATTAATTACTATAATTTTCAAGTTTCAAGGGTTATGGTTCACGAAGGTCAAGATAAAGCCCTAAGCTTGGTAGAGACACATCACATAGTCTTCTGGATGCAGAAACCTGGTTCTAGTATCCCCCAATACTGCCTCAAGTGATACTGCAGCTTGCGCTACATAGGTTGTTTCCAAAAGGGCCAGTAGTGTAGGGTCTTTTTGGTTAGCACAGCTAACTCCAAACCTGGGTCCAAGCCCCCTCAAGCCAACAACTACCTTAGGAAGTTTGGATGAATATGAGTTTGTGAAAGTCATGCAGTTGAACACCTCAAAGGAAATATGGGAGAAGCTTTTCCAAGGCTATGAAGATGACACTAAGGTAAAAAGTGTTGAAATTCAAACATATAGAATTCAATACAAGACTCTTAGAATGCATGATGATGGAAGGATTACAAATATTTTCCTTAGAGTAGATGAGATTGTTAATTCAATGAAAAAATTTTGTGACGAAATAAAGGATACTATTGTTGTTGAAAATATTTTGGGATCTCTATTGGGATGGGGTCCCATGGGTCATTTTTGGGGCAAAAGCCCATGTTTTGATGTAAAAAGATGTAAAGTCTCCGCAAATTGTGGTCGCAAAGCGCTTAGCTAGTTAAGAGTAAAAAAGGGTTTTACCCTTCTTTTATGCAACTTGAGTCAGCTTTTGAAGATCTACCCATGGTCTATGGACCATGGGATTGTATATATAGGTGTGTCTTAGGGATGTCTAAAAAAGTAAGAGAATAAGTCTATGGGTACAAGCGAAGAAGTCTAGCATAGGAATAGAAGTCTTAGAGGAGGAAAACGCTCTGCAACTGAGTGTGCAGAGACCTAGAGTAGTGTCCACAACTGAGTGCATAGACCCCTACAGCTGAGTGCGTAGGGAAGTCTTGAGTCTGTAAGCTTAACTGAATATCAATAAAGAAGATTGTTGTAGAAATTCCTGTGTTTTATCCATTAACTTTTGTTATGTATGAATGCACTTTATGATATGATGAATAATGGTTTTATGAAATAATGATGTATTTATGCGCGAATTTACTTATTCTACATTATTATCTGAACACAATTAATGTTAAGTGGTTACGCGAAGATTATAACTCTTTTGTTAAAGTTATCAAACACCTAAGTAGATCTGAGCAAATAATCGTCTAAGGATAATCTAAAGTGTGCGTAGATAGCTAATTGACCTGTTCAGGGTCCGCAAAAGCCAATCGTAGATCTTCACGGAGGTCTAGAGGTTGATTGGAGGAATTTACGGCTATAGGCTGCAAGATCATAGAGGTTTATGCGAAGGTAGATCTAGGTCACCAAAGGGACATCACGCTGATCTCTGAGTGCAGAAACTTGGTTCCAGCACCCCCCAATACTACTACATCGAGTGAGACTTCAGTCCATGCACTGTGGATTGATGCCGAAAGGGACAGTAGTGTAGGGATTTGTTTGGCACAACTAACTCTGAACCTGGGTCAGGACCCCTTAAGCCAACAAATGGTTATGTTGCCAGGACCAGGATCTACATAAAGAGATGTGTGATGTCGCATCACTGGAATCCGACCAAGAAGGAAATTGAGAAGTGGTTGGATAGAAATATCCATGAATTCACGGTGCAAGAAAACATGAATCCACGCCTGACAAAAGAACAGTGGTTGGATAGATATTTATACACATAAATACACGAAATCTTCTTCTGCACCTTCTCGATCGGACTATACGAGTGGAACGCTAAATTGGCAGATGGCCAAAGAAGGTGGAGGCTTGACAATACGATAGTGTGGACCCTGGAACTCATGTGGAGGTTGGAAGCTTCTGAAGATAAGATTGCGCACACAGTTGATCACTAACTTGATTGAGTCATCAAAGGATTTGTTACAAAGTTCACGGTAGATACCTCAATCAGTTACAACGAAGCAGAGCGACACTTCTTCAAGGGACCACAAGGTAAGTACTTGAGATCTTTGAATACTTGGATTAAGATGCTCTTGTGTGAAAAGTGGGTTATGTCATTACCTTGATGTTTGGATCTATGCGAAGTGGATGAAGCTTTAGAAATCAAGGAAAAATAGGTCCTGAATATAGTCCATTGATTGGACCTCCTTCAAGTGACGACGAGGGAGCAGCATAGGCTTCACCACAGAGCATTGTCTAGTTGATAAGGCAGGGTTTTCCACGGATACCTCATCCATCCACACCACCTCCACCTTCACCTCCACAACATACACCTTCACCCACACTACCGCCTCCACCGCTATTGGTCAACATGTCAAATACGATGAAGTTTCCAGTTTTCAAAGGCTTAGGAAGTGAGGATCCAGATCAATTTTGGTTTGTTGTGAAGGCTGTGTGGACATCACAACAAATTACATATGATAATATAAGGAAGGAATAGTTAGTCACTACTCTATAGGACCGTGTACTAACATGGTATGTTAAGTATTGCACAGATAATCCATTGGTGTCGTTGGCTGATACTCAGACTGCTTTGAACAAGGAATTTGGTAAGCCTAAATCTTAATCGCAGTTGGTAATTGGATTTAAGGAAATCATGATGAGGCCCAATGAAATGCCATGGGAGCTAGATCAAAGATTGAAGTGCAGGATCCATGAGGCTAATATGAATCTCTTAGATAGCTAGCACCACGATTGGTTTTTAGTTGCACTCCTACCCCACTTAAGGATTGCTTTATCACAACAAAGGATATGAACTCAGGTAGAAGCCCTGGAAATCACGATGAGATTGCATGAGTCACCTATCTAGGATGCTTCATTGGGAGTTCAATAGATTCATGCAAAGTTGCAGAACCTCTACTTGGAGTTTCAGAGCTTGAAAAAGGAAAAAGTGGCTCGGCCAGAGGTGTGAAGAAGTTTTGTGTCTCAATTGTATAAACCAAGGGCATGATAAAGATCATTGCCCTGTCTTTGTGAATTACATCACAAGAGGGGGGCCTATGCCCCTAAGGTAGGAGGCTCTAGTAGGACCAAGTGTGGGCCTACACTATGGTACACTATTTGTCGAATAGTTAGAAAACATTTAACCGAAAATTGTCACTTGCTGCAAAATCTTGTACATACACCACAACAATTGTTTTGCGATTTCCACAAATAAATGGGCCACGATGAGTGCCAGTGTCAAAGCTATGAATTAATGATGGAGAGGATGCTACGTATCGAATGTAAGTAGAAACTTGGCCTCCAGATCAGGGCACTGGGGGAATGTGAGGAGGATATCATGGGCATGGATGAGGCCGAGGAGGAGGAGGACCTGGTAGGGGTCGGGGGTAGGTCATTTGTTACAATTGTAGAACACCAAGACACTATGCGTGGGAGTGTATGAATCAAACACATTGTTCATGTCAGTACTATACTCATTTTGACCACAAAATTGAAGAATGTCTTGTGCTGATGGCCAAGATGTAGGAGAAGAAGGCGTAGCCTCAGCATCCTACCCAAAACTTATAGATGATGAGGGTCGAGCCCCACGAAGAGGACCTGAATGTGAATATCATACTGCGAAGTGGGATCACGACTAGTGACGATAAGGAAAAGCAACTTGAAGAAGGTGGATGGGTCCGCAAGGCTCCAGAAAAGGAGGTTGGGTTTGATCTGGAGTGTGTGAAGGAAACATTCATGGAAGAAAAGAAAAGCTTCACTGAGGCCTCTACCTTAGGAAGTCTAGACAAATTACCTACAAAGGTTGACCCTTTTGTGCTTACCACCTTCCTAGAGACTTGCATGAAACTATTGCACGATAACAAGGCTGTAAAAGGGCTACAGGATTTGATAAAAAAATGTGCTTGTAAGGATAATACTTTTGATGGACCCCGCATAGTCAAAAAGATCGGTGAGCATAAGGCAAGAACAGGGCACCAGATGAGGCTTACCGCATAAATAGGAGACTATGAGATGGACCAGGTTATCCCTGATTTGGGATCTGATGCGAACGTATTGCTGAAATAAACCTAGGAGAGAATGGGGAGGCCTGCATTGCAATGGTCTCCGATTCAACTGAGGATGGAAAACCAACAGAAGATTATCCCCATGGGACTATTGTAAGGAGTTACCGTAGATATAGAAGGTGTGAATGCGCTGCTTGATTTTGAAGTAATAAATATTGTTGATGATAGAAATCCATACCCCGCAATCTTGAGAATTGATTGGGCTAACGACATGAGTGGGGTCATCAATTTGAAGAAGCAAACAATGTTGTTTGAAAGGAAATCGCTCCGCATTGTAGTACCATTGGACCCTACAGAAGGATCACACAATACTGAACCAGTCCACGACTATGAGGAGAGTGAGGATGATTTGTATCAGATCTATAAAGTAACAACATGAGACCAAGACTGGGTTAATCTGACAGCTGATGGATGAATTGCATGGGACCACGAAATTTCCTGTACCTTGGATTTAGACGGAGAGTTGGAACATTGGCAAAACAGGTTGCATGAAGTATCCACACTGCGCTACAACATGATGACCAAATCACTGTGCTGTGTGTTGTCAGAGGTAAGAAATTTTCCTTATTATGATGGTTTAAATAATGTAGATAAATTTTTGGATGCTTTTGAAAGAGAAGTTCCAGAGGATTACTGATTTCAGGCGTTGGACTAGGCACTATGTGCTACACTCACTCGATGGTGGGGTACGTACAAAGACAACTTTGAAGAATGGCATGATTATAGAAAGATGATGAGAGTGCAATTTGGCCATTCTAAATTATGGGTAACTGAGAAGTATGATGGGAGGAATGAATTGTGTGATCATTTGGCCAAATGGACTAAGGTATATGGAATAAAGCCGTAGCCAGAATGGGCGCATTTATTCTATCACACTATGGACATAATCCCTATGAATTGGTATTTGGAAACGGACTTCCGCCATGGAACTACGAAGTTGGATGCCTTAAGAGAGGGGTTTGTGAGGAAATTCATCTTTGAAGATGAGTTTGAAAGAATTGATGAGGTACTGCAGGAGGTTAAGGCAGCGACCCTTTGAATCTCGCAGGATCCTTTGGAATTGATCCAACCAGATTGGAGCACCTAGCCATGCCATGCGTTGGAATGCTATAATATGACTGCTGAAGTGGAGGATGAGGATCGAGGGAATATCAATATTCCAGAGGCATAATGCCACTGCGAGGTTGAGGGACCGTAGATAGAGAATCCAAACATCACTGCGCCATTGAAAACCAGGCAAGTAAACATTGGCACATAGTCAGAGCCAAAATTTGCAAAGATTGGGGATTACTGGGATGATGCTACAATAGATAAATTCGTTGAGTTGCTCTGTGAATATCAAGATTTATTCGGTACAAAATTTTCATACTTGAAAGGCATTAAAGGCAATTTGGGAGTGATGAAGATAACTCTAAAACAGGATGCGAAGCCTTTTAAGCATAGGCCATATCGCCTTAATCCCAAATACAAGGAAAAGGTCTGCTTGGAATTGGACAAAATGATTGAAGCAGGTATTATTATACCAGTGGAGGAATCTAATTGGGTGAGCCCAATGGTAGTTCAGGAAAAGAAGCAGAAGGACGAAATAAGGATTTGCATGGATCTAAGAAAGCTTAACAATGCATGTGTCCATGATCCTTTCTCGACACCGTTTATTGATGAGGTGTTGGACAATGTTGGAGGACAGGAGGCCTATTCATTTACACAAGAGGCCTATTCATTTACTGATGGGTCCTTTGGATACCATTAGATCAAGATCACTAAAACAACCTTTGCGATTGAAATGGGTTGTTTTCAGTATACAGTGATGTCCTTCGGGCTCAAGAATGCATCAACAATATTCTCTCGTGTAGTCATTGCAGCATTCAAAGAGTTTATTCAAAAAAATTTGGAGGTCTATTTCGATGAATGGATAGTGTTTGGGCTAGTCAAGCACCATGTAAACAGTGGGCGCTTAATATTGGATACTGCCGAAGGTATCAAATTGTGTTGAACCTAAAGAAGTGCTTGTTTTGTGTCCCCTTTGGAATTTTTCTAGGTCATGTGGTATGCAGGCAAGGACCCATGGTGCACCCTACTAAGATCACAATAATAATCAATTTGGAAGCCCTAAGGAGTGTTAAACAGTTGCGCACAACGCTGGGCTATACTGGGTATTATAAAAAATTCATCAGGGCTTATGCTTAGATTACTGCGCCCATGGAAAAGTTGCTAAAGAAGGACACTATATTCTATTGGAATGAAGAATGTTAACGTAATATAGATGTCTTGAAGGAGAAAATGGTTACTGTGCCGATATTGGTCTTATCAGACTATAATAAATAATTCCATGTGCACGTTGATGCCTCATGTATTGCGTTGGGAGCAGTGCTGACACAGGTTGGAAAAGGAGAACTAGATCATCCTATAGCATTTGCAAGCAGGAAGTTGTCAAAGGTTAAGAAGAATTATTCGATGACAGAGCGCGAAGGAATGGTGATGGTGTATGCACTCCAAAAATTTAGGCATTACCTATTGGGCAGACATTTCAAGATGTACAGAGACCATTCTCCATTGAAGTATCTAGTCAATAAGCCTATGTTGGGGAGGGGAATATGCAGATGGACGCTGTTATTTCAAGAATATGGTTTTTATGTAATTGTGAAGCCAGGAAGGTTGAATGCGGGTCCTAACCATCTGTCGCACATTGAGACAGGAGAGGAGCCTACTAATTTGGAGGAAGGGCTGCTCGATGTGCAGCTCTTCGTGGTGTGCATAGCAGATAACCACTTCACGGATATTATCCAATTTCTAACTGCAGGGACAACTCCGGAAGGATACACCAGCCATCATAAAAGGGAGTTGGCAGTGCATGCGGCAGATTTCTCTGTAATTGCCAGACATTTGTATAAAACAGGATCAAACAAGGTACTTTGATGATATGTGCCCGATTTTGAACAAAATAGTATCCTCTTAAGCTCATGGAGGAGCTATGGGAGGGAATTACGTAGGACATGAAACAACACAGAAGATTTTGCATGCTAGGTTATGGTGACCGACGCTGCATAAAGATTCTAAAGCATATTGTAAGGCATGTGATGCATGTCAGAGGACAGGCAAGCCATTGTGGAGGGATGAGCTGCCACTAAATCCACAGGTGTCATTATAGCCATTTGAGAAATGGGAAAATTATTTTGTAGGATCAATTAAGCCCCCAAGTAAGAAAACAGGTGCACACTACATCATCACTGCGACCCACTATTTGACCAAATGGGTAGAGGCATAGCTTGTGAAGGACTGTATAGGGGCAAAAAATAAAAGTTTTTGTTTGAATATGTGTTGACCAAGTTCGGTTTCCCAAGGGTATTGATGAGTGATCACGATACAAATTTTCTCAATGAAATGATCAGTGCACTAATAGAAGAGTTCCAGGTTTACCATAAGAAGAGTACACCATATCATCCTGAGGCTAATGGAACAATTTAGGCTTTCAATAAGATATTGGAGAATGCGCTGACGAAGGTTTGCAATGTGCAATGGAATTATTGGGACGTGAATGTACCATCTGTGTTATTACAAAACTACTTGCAAAAAGCTAACAGGTCAAATGCCTTTCTGATTGGTTTATGGTGTAGAGGCTGTAATGCCGATGAAATATATAGTGCCGAGTCTACACATAGTGGATTTCACAGCAATGGTAGACCACAGATCCTTAGAAGAATGAATTGCGCAGCTAATGGAGCTCGAATAAGATAGGTTTTTGGCTGGATTCCATCAGCAGGTTCAGAAGGAACGCGAAAAATCTTGGCATGATCAGCACATCAAACTACACACCTTCAAGGTAAATGACTTGGTTTTATTATATGATAGCAAGTTCACTAAGTTTCCAAGAAATTTTTAGATGCACTGGATGGGGCCCTATGTCATCAAAGAAATTACAGATGGTGGCACAGTTCAGCTTGCAAAATTGAATGGAGAACCATTTCCAGGAAGGATAAATGGAAGCTGATTGAAGCCATACATAGGGGATCTAGATAAATGACTACATGATGATAGGACAATCTTAGTGCTCCAGGAAGCTGCAAGGGAGCATAGGACTATAAACTACACTATCCGGTCGGTGGAACTACACGACAGAGGGGCTGCGTGGAAAAGGGTGGTGTCATAATATCATAAGGCACATGAAGGGAGTTGCGCTATGAGGGGAGACACCATGAAACATCCATGAAATGACTGTTATAGTCACTATTCATGATTGGAAAGCTAGGAGATGATTAAGAGGAGTTGGGGGGGTGGAATTTAAGGCTAAAATCTTTGAATATCTATCGCTAAATCAACATTTATGGATGGATTTTGGGGGGAATGGTCGAATTTGAATTCAAATTTTCATATAAATTACGCGTGGCCATCCAGTAGAGAACACTTTGCATCTTTAGAATTTTTGAGCTATGCTGTCTGTCATTTATGAATCCTTATTTTTTCACAGATTTAGTTGCCAGCTCTGTGTTTAATACGTTGCCTAAGGATACCCAATAGTTTGTTCTCAGCACTATGTCTAGACCATGTGAGACTATAAGCGACAAAGGAACTCTTGTCTCTGAGGGAGCGACTCCAAAAGTTGTAAGCATGGAGGCTCTGGCTCCCATGCCTACAATGCTAAGGCTGCGTAGGCCGAAGCCTACAATAGTATGTGAGAATACCAAGCCCAAGAAAGACAAGCCAAAGAGGCCAATGCCGGTGCACAAGTCATCGAGGAAGCACTTTGCTACTAGTCCTAGAGAAATATAAACAACCGATGAAGGATAAGGATAAAGTTGTAGATTTGGAGGCTAAAGAGGGCATGGAGGATATAGATGTCGAGGGCATGGAGCCCATATGCAAATTTCCATAGTACATTCCTTTGTGTAAGGGAAAGGTGAAGGTCAGTAAGGACCCAGATGTAGTAAAATTCCTCATCAATATGCCCTTGCTACCAGAAAGTATCACCTTTGAAGGCCCGTGCCTGGCGCGAATTCCCCATTTGAAAATGGAACACTGGGATTTGGTAGACCATGAAAGGTTCCCCCACCTTATGATGAAGAACTACATGAAGTGGGTGTACTATAAAGAATCCAGTGTCACCGTGTTGGAGCCCATCGAGTGGATTTGTGGAGTGAATCAATCGGAGCTGTTGAACCTGTTGTGGGTGCCCCACTACCACCGCTGCAAATTCAATATCATCGTTATCAAGAAATTGCTAACTCTGGTACATGATGGATGTTTTTGGTCGAGCACACTGATACCAATCATAGATATGTTGATCCATTAGACACACTTGCCACATTCAGGCTTGAATTCGGCCAAGGAGTTTGGTGGAAAAACCAGTGAGTGTGACCTGACAGAAAGGATGAAGGAGAAGTTAAATCTAGTTAAGAAGCTGCACGGGTACTCCATCACGTCTATCACTGACCCTGCGATGCAAGTTTCCACATAGATCCTCGCTAGTAAGGTCATGAGGAAATGTTGTGCGGACGAGTTTCCGAAGCCAGTAATCTCATTATCTGCACAGTGTGTGGAAGGCGTGTAGTTTAATTGCTCGCACTACCTCTGCAGCGAGTTCCTTGCGAATTGTTGCGAGGCTCAGGATGAGAGAAAAACCTTCCACTATGCATGGTTTTTTCTCCATCATGCTAGTAGCTTGGGAGTTGCTGGAGGACAACCAGTTTCCTCCCTTGGAGAAAGGATTTTTGGAGGTTGCACAGTTTGCCTCCCTTTGGGCCACAAAGGAATCCACGCGGGTCATGGAGACAAATTTTTCTAGGTGTTGATGGAGGTGAGAATTCACATGGCCATCAACCAGAAGCCACAATTTTCTCCGACTATGTTTGAGTAGTTATCAAAGTACAAAGAGTTTAAGGCAGACTTCCACCATGTATATATCAAGGTGCAGAAGGATCCACAAAATAAATGGTTTTATCTGCCTTATCTTTCCATAGATGATGCTATTAAGGAGGTTATAAAGCAATGGTCAATAGATTGGCATTCTCCATCTGATCTAGCCACGGGCACTAGCAATGACATAGGGAGTTCTGCGTAGAAAAAGAAGAAGGAGGAAATGAAGTAGGTAGTCCAGTAGTTGGCTGAGAAGCATAGGAAGGAGGCCAAGGAGAAGGCCCAACTGGAAGAAGAGTGTGCCACAAAGCAGCAGGCCAAAAATGAACAATGTGACTTTGAGCGAAGAGGTAAATTCCCTTCACCCTAGCCTGAGGAAGAGGAGTAGTCAAAGTAGGGAGGTGACGAAGATGAAGGACAAAGCACCCCGTTTTGTGTGAAAAGGTACAGGGAATAGCAAAAGGAGGCGCTGATTGAGGCCAAGATCAGGAAACTTGCAACGGGTGTCCGTGACACTAAGACATAGTTGGCCCGAGTTGAGTTCGAGATAAACCTAAAAATCACAAAACTAGAGCTTAGGTTACAACCTTCGACCCCGCCAGAAGTTAGGGAACAACACGAAACAACTGTTAAGGATGGAATATGCACTATTGATGCTGTGATGATGGACTGCACATCATTGTTTGAGTAGGCTATGGAAGTAGTGACAGCCATGTAGGAAGATCCCAAACTGTAGAGATTAAAAACAGAGACTTGCGAGTTTCAACAACAGTACGACGAAGTGTGGGTGACGACATGCACAGTGGCTACAATGTAATGCCTTGCCAAGTTGAAGGAGGGGAAGAAACTCCTTGCACAAGTGGAAGTCGCATAGAAAAAGGAGGCAACCCTTAAGACGTGGTTGGATCCTTGGTTGGAAGAAGCCTACCAAGTCTCCGCCAACATACAGGAAAAGTTGGTGAACCTGCAGCTTACACAATAGAAGATCAAGCAGGACAGCGAAGGACCAGCCACATAACAGTTGGTTGAACAGGTGAAGCAGGCAGCCACGTAGAGCATGGCTGAAGTAGCAATGGTGTAGGTGGAGCTAAGGGATCTTCACAGCAAGATCCTTTCACCAGCTGAGTGACTCGAGGGCGAGTCATGATCTTTGTGTTGGGGGCCTGTTGGGATGGGGTCCCTTGGGTCAGTTTTGGGGAAAACCCCAAGTTTTGATGTAAAAAGATGTAAAGTGTCCAAAAATTGTGGTTGTCGAGTGTGTAGCTAGTTAAGAGTCAAAAATGGTTTTACTCTTCTTTTATGTAACTTGAGTCAGCTTTTGAAGATCTACCCATGGTCTGCAGACCATGTGATTGTATAAATAGGTGTGTCTTAGGGATGTCTAAAAATGTAAGAGAAGAAGTCTATGGGTACAAGCGAAGAAGTCTAGCGCATAAGTAGAAGTCTTAGAGGAGGAAAAGGCTTTGCACCTGAGTGCACAGAGGCCTAGAGTAGTGTTCGCAGCTGAGTGTGTAGACCCATGCAGTTGAGTGCGCAGAGAAGTCTTGAGTCTGTAAGCTTAACTGAATATCAATAAAGAAGATTGTTGCAGAAATTCGTATGTTTTATCCATTAAATTTTGTTATGTATGAATGCACTTTATGCTGTGATGAATAATGGTTTTATGAAATAATGATGTATTAATGTGTGACTTTACTTATTCTACATTATTATCTAAACACAATTAATGTTAAATGATTATGTGAAGATTATAACACTTTTGTTAAAGTTATAAAAAACTTAAGTAGATATGAGAAAATAATGGTCTAAGGATAATATAAAGTGCGCGTACGTAGCTAATTGACCTGTTCAGGGTCCAAAAATCCATTCGTAGACCTTTACGGAGGTCTAGAGGTTGATTGGAGGAAGTTACAACAATAGGTTGCAGGAGCATAGAGGTCTGCGCGAAGGCAGATCTAGGTCACCAAAAGGACATCACATTGATCTCTGGGTGCGGAAACTTGGTTCCAACACCCCCCCATACTTCTTTGGGTGAGACTTCAGTCTATGCACCACATATTGATGCCAAAAGGGGCAGTAGTTTAGGGATTTGTTTGGCACAACTAACTCTGAACCTGGGTCAGGACCCCTAAGCCAACAATATCTAACCCCAAAGTTTGATTCCAAAGTCTTCGTCATTGAAGAAATGCAAGATTTCAAGAACATCACTATTGAAAAACTCCATGGGATATTGACAACTTATGAGATAAGAAAAGGGAATACATCAGGTATTGGAGAACAAGAATTCAAAGCAACAAACAAAGGGAAAGAAAAAGAAGAGCCTAAGGAAACAAGTTACATTTGAGATGAAGAAGAAGCGAATTTTGTGAAGAAGATCCATGTAAGAATTGGCAGGTTCAAAGGTAAGATTCCTTTTAGATGTTTTTCCTATGGAAGAGTAGGTCACTATGCCACTAAGTTTCCTTATAAAGGAAATCATGAAAAATGGAAGAATGTTTCAAAGAATAATGTCAAAGGAGGTTTTACTAGCCAAAAAAGTTTTTATACTCATGCCACCATTGTTGAAGAAATAACTCAAAGAAAGATTTTTCTAGAATAAGCTAAATTAGTAGAAGAATATATGAATAAACAAGTCCAATAAAGTGAAAAACACTGTGAAAACTTAGAATTTTAAATTATGGATCTAACAAAGGAACTTGAGAAAACAAAGGCTCTAAATATTATATTTTCTAAGGATCTAAAAATTTAGAAGAAATCATTAAATTTCAACGTTCTCGAAGCAGTAAAAGGAAGCAATCATCATAATTATAGGACTCAGCAAAATAAGGAAGGATCAAACTATTCTTAGGAAAAAAAACCTCTTCGTGAACAAAGGGAAAGCTACTCAAAAAGGTATTATACTCCTAGGTACTCTTACTTCAATGGTTAATGCTTCACTTATCACAACTTTGGTCACAAAGAAATTCGTTGTGTTGCTTATAAAATGATTATGACCAGAGAAGCAAGAAAACAACTTAATGCAAATAGGAAAAATAAGTCTTCATATAATTATTTCTCCCCTCTTCATAATGAAGTTGAATGTTATATTTGAAATAACTTTAGTCATGAAGAAATTGAATGTAGAAGCAGGATGAATTCATCTTATCAACATGAGCAAAAGACAAATCCTCCCAAGCTATGGAAAAAGAAAATTTCTTCCTCTAAAAATTGTGGTCTAACATTATATGTAGGAGATCAAGAGAATCTATGGTACATTAACAACAAATTCTCAAAGCATATGACAGGTGAAAAATATAAGTTTGTTTCTTTTAATGAAATTAAGAAAGAAAAGAATGTGACTTTTGGTAATATCTCACCCACTATTATTAAAGGAAAAGGATACGTAGCATTAAAAGGAAAGGTCAAGGTTGAGAATGTATTATTTGTTGATGGGATAAGACATAACTTATTAAATGTTATTCAAATGTACGATTAGGGAATGAAGTTATTTTTATATCAAAGAATTGTGTGGTAAGAAATTTGGATACGGGTAAGACCATAATTAAGGGCACTAGAACTCCAGGCATCGTCTATATCCTATAAGGTGGCAAAGAGCACTATGTTTTCAGTAAATATGAAGAAAGATGGCTTTGGCACAAAAAATTGGGACACCTCGACTTTTCTCAACTATACAAATCAAGCAAGATGGGAGAAGTTTGTGACTTTCTAAACATTTCTCCACCTGAAAATAGTATTTGCAAATCATGTTAATTTGGTAAGCAATCTAGAGTTTAGTTTAAAGCTAAATAATGCACTTTAGGTAAACCCCTTGAACTTGTTCACACTAATTTATGTGGACCTATGATAAAGAAGTCTCCTTGTGCCAAACAATACTTCATGCTATTGATTGATGAATTTACAAGAATGTGTTGTGTTGGTTTACTAAAGTATAAAGATGAGGTATTTGAAATGTTTAAAATGTTCAAGGCTATGGTGGAAAATGAATTGGAACTAAAAATCAAATTTTTTAGGTCTAATAGAGGAGGAGAGTTTATATCAAATGAATTTTTCAATTTTTGTGAGTAGCATGGCATCAAAAGGCAATTTTCCATAGCTAAAAATCCTGAACAAAATGGAGTGGTAGAAAGAATGAACATAGCAGTTCAAAAAATGGTGTGTGCCATGCTTGATGAGTCAGGAACTCCTCACACCTTCTAGAGAGAAGAAGTACATATGACCGTGAATGTACTTAACAAAGTCCATGTTCGAGTAAATAATGGTAAAATCCATATGAACTATGGTATGGTAAGCTTGCAACTATCAAACACTTTAGAATCTTTGGAAGAAATTTTTTCATAAAGAAAAACGATGATAAGATTGGAAAGTTTGAATCCATAGCTTATGAAGGAATCCTTATCAAATACTGTTCCAGAAGTAAAGAATATAAATTTTATAATAAAGGGATCCAAAAGATAGTTGAAAGTGTATATGTTGTAATTGATGAAGCATCCATATGTACTAAAAAGGAAGCACAATCATATGACGAACCACTTCCTACTAAAATCTAAGTAGTTGTAGGAGAAGAAGAAAGAAGAGCATGAAAATAAGGAAATGAAAATACAAATATGTCATAAAAGACTCCATCAAGGTATGTTCATAAAAATTATCCTGAACCTCAAATTCTAGATGATAACGAAGCAAGAATTCAAACTAGAAAAATTTTGTTGGATCATCTAGTCATTTAGCCTTACTATCCACAATTGAACCTCAAAATGTGAATCAAGTAATAAAATATGACGTTGGGTTAAGGAAATGCATGAATAACTTGTTGGCATTATGATACATATGTTGTACTTGATGGCAACCCACTCATCTCAGATGATAAATTATAGTGCAGCAAAGTTCACGCACTTTCAAGTAGATAAAATTTTCTTTCATGTAGAGAAAAGTTCACGCACTTTCATGAAGATAAAAGTTTCTTTCATGTAGAGAAAAGTTCATGCACTTTCATGAAGATAAAAGGTTCTTTCATGTAAAGAAAATTTCACGCACTTTCATGCAGAGAGAAGTTTCTTTCATGTAGAGAAAAGTTCACACACTTTCATGCAGAGAAAAGTTTCTTTCATATAGAGAAAAGTTCACGCACTTTCATGCAAAGAAAAGTTCCTTTCATGAAGAGAAAAGTTCACGCACTTTCGTGGTTGGCTCATGGTATTAGTCCGACAGTTTTTGATCCTATGGTTTTGGTTCGTGGTATTGCATCCAAAAGTGTTGACCCCAAGTATTGGGTTCATGGTATTGTGTTATTATGGTTTTGGACCGTGGTATTATGAAAGGCCTAAGACTATAAAAGAGGAAGGAGATCATTTGGCAAGGCAATCAATCTGAATGAATTGAATATCTAATAAGTGCTAGATCTGAAATATTTGTGATTGGGGTTATGGTGCAGATCTGGATCTGAATGAAGGAGGAACCTTAGCGCATAAAGAAGGATAAGTTCTATTGATGGGTCATAATCTTTAATCTTGAATAATAGTATCTTTGTATGATTTTGATCTGTTATATGAGGCACATGCTTGATCTATAAATCTGACAATCTGGGTTACTTAGTGTTTGAATATTTGAAAGAATGAATTATTCTTTATAGATCTGTACGCAGGTTCAGTAAAGTGAAAGAGCGTATACATGCTGGTTCAGTGAATGAAAACGGCGTATACGCAGGTTGGTCCAAACACAGGAGCGTATGCATGCAGGTTTCAGGTTGTTGAAGTAGTGTATATCTTTTAAATTATGATCTAGCTACCTCTGTTTATTGCTGCAGTATTCTAGGTTCAGAATTTGGTGTGTGGTTATTGTTACTGTGTTCTGGGTACAGTTGTCAGAGAAGTGTTTACTTGATTCAGTGCTAATTGGGGAAAAGGAGATTGTTTGATGCAGATATACTTGATGATTGATTGATGTTCATGGATCCAGTCTGAAAATTTATGAAACGTGGTCCCTGAAAGAAAGAGAAGGTTGTAGCCTTCAGTAGGCTAGCACCTACGTACTAGTATCTTGGCTAGTACAAGAGCTAAGGGGGTTGTAGCTCCCTTCCAGGAGAAGCTGGAAAACGAGAGAGGGTTGTAGCTCTCTACAGGTTGTAGCCTACGTACTGGTAAAGGACTGCACCAGTACATTTTAAAAGGAAGTTTCTAATTAAAAAAAGATAGAGACGAATTGTAGCAGGTGGTTTTCACCCACATTGGGTTTCCACCTTATATCTTGTGTTCTTGTGTGTGACTGTCTTCTATTCTGTTTTACTGGTCTGGTTACTGTCTATTTCACTCAGATACATAGATTAATAATCAACATCTGAAAGATAAAGTAAATCATAAGTTTGCATTGTATACGTGGGTTTCCTTCTACATAGTTGCGTATATACGCGGGTTTTACTAACTGAAGTAGCGTATATCCTCTGAATTTTAAAAAGGGAATATTTGGCTTGATAATACTGATTCACCGCCCCCCCCTCTCAATATTATTTCCAACATAACTTGATCAAATAGAAAACAACCATAGATGGGAACTTGTACCAAGGCCTCATAATAAAAATCTAATTGGGACAAAGTGGGTGTTTAAGAACAAACTGAATGAAAATGGAGAAGAAATTCAAAACAAAGAAATAATTCTATGTAAAGGTTATGATCAACAAGAAGGGATAAAATTTGAAGAGACATTTGTGCGTATAGCTAGGCTTGAAGCCATAAGAATGTTTCTTGCATTTTCCAACTCTCATAACTTTAAGGTATACCATATGGATGTTAAATCTACATTTTCAAATGGGGACCTAGAAGAAGAAGTTTGTTTTGAAAAACTTGAAGGATTCATACTTGAAAATGATAAAAATATTTTTTGCAAACTTAAGAAGCATTATATAGGTTAAAACAGGCTCCTCATGCATGGTATTATCATCTTAACAAATATCTTCAACAACAAGGATTCAAGAAAGGATCTGCAGATAACAATTTATATATCAAATATGAAAAATACAAACTTTTGGTAGTAGTGGTTTATGTTGATGACATCATATTTGGAAGAAATGTTGAATCTATGAGTCAAGGATTTGCTTCAACTATGCAGCAGGAATTTGAAATGTCTTTACTTGGTGATCTAACATACTTTCTTGGTCTTCAAGTTCATCAAACTAAAGATGGCATCTTTCTTTCTGAAACCACGTATCTTAAGCAAATTGTGAAGACATATGGACTAGAAGACTATAAACTTGTGTGCACACCAATGGTAACAAGTTGCAATCTCAGCCAAAATGATGATTCTCCTATAGTTAATCAACCTGAATATAGATCTATGATTGGAAGCTTGATTTATCTTACAGGTACAAGACTAGACATTATGCATGCAGTTGGCATAGTTGGACGATTCCAAGAAAATCCTAAGGAAACTCATCTCAAAGTAGTCAAGAGGATATTCAAGTATCTGCAAGGCACTCAAGATTTTAGTCTATGATATCCCAAAAACACATATTTTGTACATCATGCTTACATAGGTGTAGACTAGGCAGGTAATGTTGATGACCACAAAAGTACTAGTGGAGGAGCATTCTATTTGAGATCTCGATTAATTTCTTGGTTCAATAAGAAAAAAGTTCTATTAATTTATCAACTGTTGAATTAGAATATTTTGTTGTTTCCACTTATTGTACTAAACTTCTATGGATGATACAAACATTGCAATACATTCAAGTCACTTGTCCTCAACCTGTACCTATTCTTTGTGATAAAACTAGTGCCATACACATTTCTAAAAATCCTGTCAGGCACTCAAAAACTAAGCACATACCAATCAAATACCCTTTTCTTAGAGAGAAAGTTCTTGAGAAAAAATTCAAATTGGAATATGTTCCTTCAAAGTAACAAGTTTCATAGTTATTTAGCAAGCCTCTTCCATGCTATTCCTTTGAATATATCAGACAAAATTTAGGAATGATTCCTACTTCTTCGCTCTACTAATTGCTCTAACATCACAGGAACATGCATGCCATGTTCAAAGGGAACTTTGACTATAAAAAATAACATTTTATATTATGTACGCGGTTGTTATGAAAGATAATCATGTGTATATGTGATATTTGATCTAAACAGTCATGTATGCCTCTCTGCAATGAAAAATATATGGCACAAATTTAGGGGGAGCTTCTCATATGCTTCCATCTATTCATTCTTATCTTTTTGGACCTAACATTGGTTTGTTGCAGTCTATTGGTGATTCCCTTATGCTTCTTAGGGTATTGGCTCACGATGATTTTGTGAGTTGTTGCAAAATCTCATATTATTACTACTATTAAAATGGTTCATTGGTGCATTTTTTTTATTGGTGAGAAAGATATGATGAGGATTGGTGATGAAGAGTGTTAGGATATTCCGACACATAGGATATAGTTAAGTTCAACTTGGTCTAGTGTAGAGTTAGGTATAGAGTTAGGTAAAGTGTGTTTCTTTACCGTTGTACATTTTGTAACTTACAATCCGACGGTCACGATATGTAGTGATCTGACGGTTCATTCTCTCCTCGGTATTACCGACACTTGATCCGTGGCTTAACACCCGATTGGTCCATGAGTTCTATTTAAAGTGCATGGAGGGTCATTGTTCGGGTAATCCGTGCATGAGAGAAGCTTATGTAAATTTTCATTCTTTGATTAATAAATTGCCTGTAGTAGCCACGTTGGCGCAGGTCGTGGACTGTTTCCCTCTTTAAGGGTTTTAACCACGTCAAAAATACTGGTGTATTGATCTATGATCTGGTTGTGAGCGGTGTCCTTTTGGTGTTCTTTCTGAGGAACTTACCCTGTAAATTCCTACATGGTATCAGAGCTATTTGAGGGCCGCGTCCGTTGGTGATCCAAATCTAAAGCCGATAGAACTGCATGCGGCTGTCGTTTCCTAGATCTGCTGTTTCTGACTGCTTTCGGGCCGAGAGGACTGCTCTGTTGCGTTCGGAGCATCTGTTCCAGTGAGGAACCCCTTTCGTTTCACGTGAAAAGGTTTCCGGTAGCCCTAGCTGCGTCATTTTTCAGATCGGGAGGTATACAGTGTTTTTGCAGTTTACTGTTATTTTCTCTCTGCTTATTTCGGTTTCGGTTTATTTACCCTTTTTTTTAAACCAGATCTATACCTTTCATTTCGACGTATGCTCTTTGCCCTGCGACTCTGTGCGATCTGGGCAAATCAGAAACAAAAAGGAAGGATTTTTCTCATGCGTATGCTCTTTTCCCCGCACCTTAGTGTGATCTCGGAAAATCAGAAACATTGAGAAAAATATTTAGTTTTTCGGCTAAAGCTAACTTTGAGATTTTTTTTTAAAAATATCTAGTTTTTTGGCTAAAGCTAACTTCGAGCCGCAAGGTTCGTTTTTCTTTGCATATTTGTGTTGGGTTTTGTGTTTTGTGTTTTGTAGGGAAAAAGAGCTTTCTCAAGGCAAGCACGCAAACCGAGGCCCCCCCCCCCTCTCTCTCTCTCTCAAATTTTTTGTATAGATCAATTGGTTCAAAGCTATTTTAAGAGAGTAGAGGTCTTGGGTTCAAGTCTCCATTTTGTGGGGGCGGATTTTTTTTTCATTTCCGCACATTCGCGCACTTTGCCGGCAACTTCAACAAATTTTTTTCAAAAAGCCATAACTTCTTCATCCAGAAGCCTTTTTCAGAGCCGTTTTTTTTAAAAAAGCCTAATTTTTTGAGATCTATCCATTGGAACACTTACCTTCAGCATATTCAGCTTCAGTTTTTTTAAGAAAAATGGAAAGTCCATGCCAAGTCATTCTTGACAGCACTAATTACTTCCAATGGATAACCTACATGGAAGATTTACTTAGAAGTAAAGGTCTCTACAGAATAGCCACAGACCAAGAGAAGAAACCAAAAGACGAAGACAAGGCTGCAAAATGGGAAAATAGACAAGATCAAGCACGTGGTTTGATAGGGATGTTTATTTCTCCTGATCTTAGATTCCATATTGCAGAACTTGAGACTCCTCATGAAGCATTGGAAAAAATCGCTAAAGTTTTTGGGATTAAAAATGAAATTAGAGCCCATCAACTTGAAAATGAGTTGCTTACTTTGGATCCTAACAATTTTTCTTGCATTGAAGATTTCTTGTCCAAATTCAAGACCCTTAGATATCTCTTGGAAGGTGTTAAGGTTAAGAAAGAAGATGGTAACCTTATTTATTCCATCCTTACTAAGTTGGGACCAGCCTACTCTGTATTTGTTTCCACCTTCCATTCTACAAGGGAAGCTTTCATTTGTCAAGTAAAAGACTACAAGGCCCCTTCCTTTGACTCCTTTTGTGATTCCTTAATCAGAGAACAAGAAAAACTCTTACACCTTGGTCTTCTTAATCTTGGAAACTCTTCCACGAAAGCGTTAGCTGCCCAACAGTAACCAAATTCAAAGAATCCTAAGAAGTCATATCCTCAAAAGAATGGTCCTAAACCAACTCAGGCTCAAAATGAAAGATCATTTCAGCAAAATGATAAGACCAATAAAAACAAATGGAAGAAGACTGATAGACATTGTAACTTTTGTAATCGAGATGGCCACTTAGAATCTAAATGATTTAAGAAGATGGAAGCCTTGGAAGCCGCAATGAAGAAACATAACATCCATGTGGAGCCTACTTCAACTTCAACTTCTGGAATGGCACTTTCTGCATGTCGTTGTCAATCATCTCAGTCTAGTTATGCATTAAATGTATCTTCTTCCTCTCCTTCTCATGAGTGGCTCATTGATTCTAGAGCCTCTTATCACATGGCCAAAAACCAAGCCATGTTTTCTTCTTTAAATGATTGTAACACCAAAGATATATATGTTGGTGATGATAGATCTCTTAATGTTGTCGGGACTGGAACTGTTCATCTAGACAATGGTCAGTTTAATGATGTATTATGTGTTCCAACCTTATCCTGCAACCTTCTATCTGTATATCAGATAACTCATTCAGGTGAAGGTAAAATTGTTGAATTTTCACCTCATGATGTTGTAATCAAGGATCTAAGAGATCCTAAACAGATTCTAGCTACTGGTATTGCTGATGATTCCACAAGGTTGTATAAGTTTCACAACTTTAGGTCATCAAATATTCCCTCAGTATTTGTTGCTCATAATGATGAAGTGAGCAAACTTTGGCATGAGCGATTTGGTCACTTAAACTATCGCTCCCTTCAGCATCTATGTAAAGAAAATATGGTGACAGGTCTTCCTATGGTATCTTGCAGAGATGTTGTTTGTTCCGGATGTGTACTCGAAAAACATCATCGGGACAGTTTTGACAAACATGCCTCTTGGCATGCCTCAGCCCCTTTACAGCTTATGCACAGTCATTTATGTGGTCCTCTTCCTGTTGCTTCATTCTCTGGCTGCAAGTATTTCTTAACTTTCATTGATGATTTCTCCAGACGCACTTGGGTATACTTCTTAAAACTCAAGAGCGAAGCATTTAACACATTTTTGGCCTTCAAAGCCTTTGTTGAAAAACAATCTGGACATCAAATTCTTAAGCTAAGAACTGATAATGGTGGAGAATATGTTAAAAACGCATTCATCAACTTTTGCACCGAAAATGGAATTCAAATGCAACATACTGTTCCATACACTCCACAACAAAATGGTGTAGCTGAAAGGAAAAATCGCACCTTAAAGGAAATGGCTAATTGTATGCTGCAATCTAAAGGACTCGGTCTTAGTTTTTGGGCCGAAGCAATTAATTGTGCAAATTATATAATCAATCGTACTCCTACTAAGGTTCTAGAGAATATCACTCCAGAAGAAGCTTGGAGTTCCATTAAACCAGATGTAAGTCACTTTCGTGTTTTTGGAAGTGAAGCATGGGCCCATATTCCAGATGAAAAGCATAAAGCTTTAGAACCTAAGAGTGAGAAATGTACTTTTGTTGGATATTCTAAAGATGTAAAAGGTTATAGACTTATTCCATTTAAGTCCAAAAATGTTATCATTAGAAGAGATGTAAAATTTGATGAAAATAAATCGGCCTGCGAGCCTAGTTCGGCGGATGTGCCACCTCTTCCTATCTCTTCTACTTTTGAAAACATTTCTTCTTCAGATGATGAAAGTGAGGATGATAATCCTCCCCCACCTTCTCAGGATCCTCAACTTCCAAGATGGGTTCGTGCTACTCGGGATGCAGCAGGTGATCTTGCCGGTGATCCTACAGATCAGCGACGTACACGTTCTCAGTTTGAAAGAGCCTCTTCTTTACTGGCTCAAGCTCCAGTAAATCATGATCCTAACACTTTTGCAGAAGCTTCAGGCCATCCACATTGGGAAGCAGCTATGAATGAAGAATATCATTCATTGTTGGCAAATGATACATGGGATCTTGTTCCTCTACCAAAGGGACGCAAACTTGTTAGATGTAAATGGGTTTACAGAACCAAGTATGGACCAGATGGGAAAGTTGATAAACATAAAGCTCGTCTTGTTGCTAAGGGCTTTTCACAGGTTGAAGGCATTGACTACACTGAAACCTTCTCCCCTGTTGCCAAAATGAATTCTATCCGCCTTGTTCTTTCCCTTGCTGCCTCTTTAAAATGGGAAGTCCATCAGATGGATGTTAAATCTGCCTTCTTGCATGGGGACTTGCAGGAAGAAATCTATATGGAACAACCCATTGGCTTCATACAAACAGACTCCAGCCTTGTTTGTCGACTTAAGAAATCCCTCTATGGTCTCAAGCAAGCTCCTCGGGCTTGGTATGCCAAAATGGATAGCTTTCTTTTAGAATCTGGCTTTTCTAGGTGTTATTCTGAAAATACTGTCTACACCAAGAAAGTGGGCAACTCTCTTATCATCCTTGTTCTTTATGTTGATGATCTTATTCTTACTGGTAGTGATCCCAACCTTATAAACCATGTGAAGTCCAGCCTTAAAAAGAAATTTGAAATGACAGACTTAGGACACTTACACTATTTTCTCGGTCTTCAAGTCTTGCAATCCAAGGAGGGTATTTTCCTTTCCCAGTCCAAGTATGCTTGTGATATTCTTCGTCATTTTCACATGGAAGACTGTAAGCCAACCCCTTCTCCCTTTCAGTCTGGAGTCAAACTTTCCCTGAAGTTGATGCTACCTTATACCGTCAACTTGTAGGAAAACTCTTGTATTTAACCCATAATTGTCCTGACCTTTCCTTTGCTGTTGGCCTTGTTGCTCGTTTTATGCAAAACCCCCGTGAAAGTCATTGGGAAGCAGCTAAAAGAATACTTCATTATGTTCGAGGTACAATACAGTTTGGGATTCATTACAGTGCCAAAGCAGCTCCTCTATTAGTCGGTTTCACTGATTCTGATTGGGCTGGTGACCCTGATGATCGAAAGTCTACTGCCAGTTATGTCTTCACTCTTGGTTCAGGACCTATTACATGGGCTTGTAAGAAACAGGCTGCCATTTCTCTTTCGTCAGCAGAAGCAGAGTATCGTGGTGCTGGGGAAGCTAGTAAGGAAGCCTTGTGGCTTCATCAGATCCTATCAGAGTTTGGCTTTGAGCAACAGCATCCAACCACACTTTGGTGTGATAATCAAAGTGCCATTCAGCTATGCAAAGATCCAGTGCAGCATCAGCGCAGTAAACACATTGAACTACACATGCACTTCATCAGAAAGCTCATTCATGACCATGTTCTTGAAGTGCAATATTGTTCAACAGATGATCAGGTTGCAGACATCTTCACAAAGGCTCTCACAGAGGCGAAGTTCACTAAACTTCGATATATGCTTGGAGTTCAGGAAGTTGTCACTAAGGGGGGATAGGCTCTAGTTCCTCCTTCCTTCTCCTAGTGTGTCATATTTGTAAATCCTTCAATCCTATCCCAAGTTGTTCTTAAGGGGGGATGTTAGGATATTCCGACACATAGGATATAGTTAAGTTCAACTTGGTCTAGTGTAGAGTTAGGTATAGAGTTAGGTAAAGTGTGTTTCTTTACCGTTGTACATTTTGTAACTTACAATCCGACAGTCACGATATGTAGTGATCCGATGGTTCATTCTCTCCTCGGTATTACCGACACTTGATCCGTGGCTTAACACCCGATTGGTCCATGAGTTCTATTTAAAGCGCATGGAGGGTCATTGTTCGGGTAATCCGTGCATGAGAGAAGCTTATGTAAATTTTCATTCTTTGATTAATAAATTGCCTGTAGTTAGCCACGTTGGCGCAGGCCGTGGACTGTTTCCCTCTTTGAGGGTTTTAACCACGTCAAAAATACTGGTGTATTGATCTGTGATCTGGTTGTGAGCGGTGTCCTTTTGGTGTTCTTTCTGAGGAACTTACCCTGTAAATTCCTACAAAGAGTTGGCATAGGTTCAAGGGGAGCATCTTCCATGATTATAATGATTAATTGTTGGCACTATGGTTTATTTAGCACTCCTTATTGCGTTATGATGAATATGATTGTTGGTGACCTTTCTATACGATTATTATTGTTGTCATTAATGAACATATATATGTTGTTGTCATTATATCAATAATTCTTGGGTTGATTATTATGAAGTTATATTATTGATTTATGATAATCCTTAATGCACTTGATGAACAAATATTGATGCTACACTGGCTTAACTTCTTCTTGTTCCTTGATAATGAGGATATTCATGTTGTTGTCAATTATGTTGTTGTTGTCAGATGATGCATGGTGGTTGCTGGTGACTATCATGGTATTGCTACGTTATCATATAAGAATCATAGACTCATATGTATGCACTAAGAGAAACTCAATGTCAGTGATCATAGCATATATGGGTGGCATTTTTAGCTGGAAACATCATGAGAGCCACAAAAAATCATCTCATATGTGTGTGTGTGTGTGTGTGTGTTATATTTCCATAAATATATCTGTTGGCCAATGTTAGGAAAAACGTAGTCATAAAAAATGGAGCATCTTCATAATGGGTGCTTCCCTTGGCGCATGAATACATAAAAAAATACATCTAAGGTTGGGTCCCAACACCCCCATCACCCTCTGCATCCCTTGCTTGAGGTCCTCTGACCTCACCAGGTGTTAGATCCAAAATCGAACAAACAGTCAACATTGCCATTGTAAGACAACGAAGGACATGATGCCTCACTCTATCTAGAGCCATAGTCCTCTCCAAAGTGTCCTCATACAACATTTCCCAACCAACCTTAGAAATCCCCTAAACTATGGCACCCACATGATCCCAAGCATCCTAGACAGCCTTTGCATGAGCCTCTACAACCTCAACATGCTCCCACAAACTCTCCACCTCACTATGAAGAGACGAATTCCCCCCCTCTCTTGAAGGGCCACCTATCTCTAGATTTCGGCATGGAGATGGCCTCTTAGGGTCCTCCTACACCCTATCATCTCTTTGTCAGTGTTCCACACTAGCTCCACTTGGACTCAAGCATGCGGGTGAACATCTTTCTTACCTTTTCTCATGCACCCCTAGCTCGACTGTTTCACAGTTTCCCATGTGGGTTTTGGCTTTTCTCCATAAAAAATATTCATACAAGGAATCCTGTATGGACCACCTACCCTAAGCTACCAAAATTACAAAGTTCATGTAGTGACCTCTTACTTGGCTATCCTCATATGCTACACAGATGCATAGGCTGGCCATAACAAAAGAAAACAACTCATGGACCTAGCTTTGCAATGCATTCCAACACGTATAAATGAGGAATATAGCCCAAATTTCCCTATATATCGCCCTCTATGTCACCTTCCTATGGCCCATTCAGGAGCTGATGACCTCCTTTCACAAAGCCGTCAACAACGTCAAGATCAGGATGACATCATCTTCATCATGGTACCCTCAGTTCCATAACATACTCATTTTTTGGGCTTGTTTCATGTTTCAGAGTACCTATCAGGTACATCTTTCCATCTTTTTTTATTCATCTTATTCAACATATTTGAGCTTGCATATGATCTCATCAAGATGTTTTCACTTGGGGAATTGGTTGTCGAATTTGCAGGCCTCCCAAACATTTCTCAAAAAAATCATTTCCCTGGTGACCATCGATAGTTAAGGTATCATTCTTCACTTAACATGATAAGATTCCTACAAATATTTTCATATCTTGACATCATTTCTCTGAAATTCACCATAGGGTCCATCACCTCGACCACGTTTACCAACTATGGAGTATTGAAGAACGTATGTTTTTATCTTTTATTTTGTCATCCTTGCTTTAAAACTCATAACCTCTTTGCATCATGAACTAGGTAGATAATAAGAAATTATGACAAAATCTATGGGATTTAGATGCAATGTAAAACAACTAATACTTTCCATTTTCTTATGTAGGAAAAGGAGAAAACAGAAGATTTCCGTCCCAAAGGAAAAGACAGGATGAAGTTAATTGTTGTCCCTCTAGTAGGAAACCGTATGCAAACAAGATGATCCAAATTGGAGCATGTTATCCAGAGAAGGGAAAAGGAGATATCAAATCGGCGCAAGAGAACAAATGGATAACTCGGAATTAACAGTCTAGCAAATCCCTCAGGATCCTTTGATCCTGGGGGATCGCTATCTTAACTACTTTTGCATCATTGATATCTCCACTCAATTGTTATAAGAAGGGGCAGAACTGCTAGCCCGGAGGACGACCTGTTGTTATTTTTATGTAATTCTCCTTTGTATTTGAAACTTTGATCATCGACTCTTGTTGAGAAGTGATCCATTGTAGCTCTGTTATGACGTTTTAATATAAGTCTGGTTGTCATTCCATCCTTGATTCTAGAGTAATCTCAAGTGGTGTATCCCTGAAGGCTAAGGGCCGGGCCCTGGTGAAACAATTGCTCTTGTACCATTATCTCTAATTTGTGTGTGGTTTTCATTATTAGCTCTGTTCGGTAATCTGATGTGTTTTGCTATTTTACATTATGGTTCTGTTATATTTCGTTTATGCTCAAACTGGGTAATGTTGTCTCTGTGACAGGAATGTTGTGTTGTTCATTCTGACTTTGTAACACATTATTGTTCCTTTAACCATTGAAATAACATTTTTGTTCCTTACAAAATGCTATTGTTGTTCAATTACAGAGTAACCGTGTTGTAACATTCATAAGTTGGTATTACTGTATCCATCTATGGTTTACACTTAATCGCGATTGTTGTTCAACTGGATTTGTTGTTCCATTATGAATTACAATCGTTATTCTTTATAACTGAGAATGATACTTGTTGTATCGAAGTCAGATTATTGTTCCTTCTAATATTAAGCGTGTCGTGTGTGTTATTTATCTTGGTTCATTGTACATTTATATTTGACTCTAGTTGTTGTTCTATATTTCATTTCTAATTAGTTTCCGTTCTATTTCCGTTTGTTGTCCGATTTATCTTTAGAGTAAAGATTGTTATCTGATTCCTGTAGGATACAATTGCTGCACTTCTTTCTGTAGACTAAGGTTTTGCTGTTCAATCTCGTTTATAAGACTAGTTGCTATTCCATTTCCTGTTATTTGTGTTATCATTGCTTTGGTGTGCAGAACGATCTGAGACTGTAGCGAGCATTGACATTTGTTGTCTAGCTCCCAGATTGGTGATATTTTCCTTGATTATCTTTAATTACATCAGTTTACAGAGGGATGAGTTACTGTTACTGTACCCTTGACTGATAAATTGCTATAGTTTTCCGAGTGCATGATTTGAGTTTTAAGGTACTTTTTTGTAAGTAGATCTTATTTCAAGCATCTGTTTACTCTTGTATTTAGAGCACTATACCACTAGCATTACTCTGACAAATGACCACCTCAAATTGAGTACACTCTTTGAGATAACAAATCAAACCTGGATTGATAAGTTAATGTAGGGTAAATAGAGGTGAAAAAGACCCTTTTTACTGCTCGACATTTTGGCACCGTTGCCGAGGAAGAGTGTAGCCATTTGTTTCTTTTCCAGAGTGATGTAAGAACTTGCTAGGAGAGAATTGGGTTTTAGAAATGGAAGATAAGAACCTGCGTACAGAGCATGTAATATCCCTGCTCCCCTGCCCACTTTCCTGCAGATTTGTTGCTATTTCCTCTTGGGTAGAAATTAGCAGTTGATTTGTGTGCATGACTAAGCAGAAAAAGCCTGAGAAGAATCCTAAACCTCTACCCAAGCCTAACAAAGCTAAGGGGTCAGTGACCCTTGGCTAATCAACCTTTATAGGTGAAATCCTTAAGAAAGCAGAATCTCAGCCTTCAGTAGGACCTAGAAAAGTTACTTCAAGACAGCCTACTAGTTCCCTTTAGGCCACAAGATCACCATTTGTAGCCTTTGCTGAGGTGCATAGTCAAACCAAAGAGCAATATTTTCAAGAAATTGAGAATTCTAGCCCAAAATCATTGCAAGAATGGGACCTTAGTAACCTCTGTGAAGGGAGAGGAGAAACAGGAGAAATTGAAGAACCAAGATCTCCTCTTGGGATAATTCAGCCATTAAGTAGCCCAAATAAGGGAAGTGCTGCAAAAATCATTTATAACGAAGTTGAAGAAACTCAAGAAGAAGAACCCCCTCAGACATTAGGCACTCTCATCATCCCAGATAAAGGAAGTGCCGTTAAGACCATTCCTGTTAGAGCCATTCCCCCTCGACAACCTAGGAATACCCTCCTAGATATCACATAAGGCTATTGGCATATATTTGACCAAATGGCCCAGAACCAGCCAAACACCCAAACCTCTACACTGCAATACCCCATTGTGGATACTGCAGCTAATGCACCTATGAAAGCAATTCCTCTCCAGCATATCCCTACATTCCATGGCCTTACATCAGAAGATCCAGATGCATTTTTATTTGAATTTGATGTGTTGTGTAGAGGATATGACTATACCATCGATCCCCAAAAACTGAAACTGTTCCCCTCTACATTAAAAGGAGCTGCTTTAAGATGGTTTATGGGGCTAGGTGGTGGTGTTATAAATAACTGGGACCAAATGAAAGAGTATTTTCTAAAGAAATATCAGGATTATTGCAGGTCTAGAGAGTTAAAAGATGAAATATTTCAGATTATAGCTAGACCAAATGAAACATTAGAAGAATATGTTGAACGTTTCTAGTATAATCTTCAAAGATCTCCTTATGCATCATTACCCTTACCTGATAATGTATTAAAAACATCATTAATTAGGGGAATGAAGGAACAATGGATTGAAACATTAAATATTATGGGAAAAGGAGATATTTATCAGCAAAATTTTGCTGACATTATTAATCTATGTATCAGGAGCTCGAGAGGCAGCACAAGACTAAACGAGCAGAATATGATAGGTTTACAAGAGATAACAAGAACTCTGCAGAGGGAGTAACTCGCGTAGAAATTGGAAATTTATTAAAAAAATTTAAACTGACATATTGGGGACATTGACAACACAACTTGATATTATGCAGGCTAAACAAAAGCAAGAAGAGGCAGAACAGAATTTGGCAATCCTCTGTCCTAGATGCAGAAAGAAACACAACCATAAGGAGTGTCCATTAGATGCAGTCCAAGTTTGCACCATTTGTACAAAAGACCACTCTACAGAGAGTTGTCCCTCACTTCTTGGATTGAAAGTAGTATACAAGGAAGCAGAAGAAGAGCTAGAACCGGTGTATCTACTCAATCAGTGCCGTGAATAGTAGCCACAACAATCAGGTATGTTCTTAGACCTAGATTCTTCTTTTTAGCCTCCACAATATCATGCTCAACAATATAATACGATGTGGCAACCTCCCTTCTCGAATTGGTCACAGCAACCATTTCCCCCGTCATCACCATGGCCAAACCAAACAAGTCAACCCAATTGGCCAAATTTTCCTTATACCCCACCATATTGGAAAAACAATGTATATCCAGCACAATGGTCCCCTCCTACTTCACAGAGTCAAGCCTGGCAGAAAAACTGGAAAAGGCTGATGAATCAGCCAATAGGAACCATTCCGCTCCCTCAACCTACACTGCCAGCATTACAACAAAACCCCCAGTCTAACTTAAGACCGCAACTCCCAGCCCAACCCAACCCTAATTCGAATAACAGACCGGTCCAATCTATTCAAATAATTGAAACACCAGAGATAGGAACCGATCTAAGGGAGTGTAATGACCTTCAATTAAGATCTAGGCGCATCATTGAAACAGAGGGAGATAAAACTGCTCAAGTTGAAAATCAGTTACCTATAAAAAAACCGCCATAAGAAGAGGATGTGACCAGACAACAAATTCATGATCAAGAAACCACATCTTCTCCCCCATTCCCAAAATTATTAATTATACCTTGACCTATACAACATCCTAATTTTGACATTCTGGGAGAACTAAAAAATCTGTCCATAACAATCCCACTCCTCCAAGCCATCCAAGACATTCCAATATATACAAAGACCATCAAAGAGCTATGTATAAAAAAACCGAGGAAAATAACAAATAACCCAAAAGTCTAAGTAGTTGGTACCTTATCCAATCTATTATCAGGAAAAGAAACACCCGTTAAATATGAAGACCTAGGAAATCCAATAGTAATCGTACATATCAATGGACAAACCTTCTCGAATGCCTTAGTTGATCTAGGAGCTGCAATTAATATCTTAACAACCACCACTTGTCAAAAACTAGGCATTACATCAGTAGAACCAACTTCCACTTTATTAGAACTGGTTCACCGATCTGTGGTTAGGCCAAAAGGCACACTACATGATGTTATGGTATCCGTTGATTCCTAGGAGTATCCTGCCGATTTTCTAATAATAAACCCCAAAAACCAACTTGATGGACATCCATTGATTTTAGGCAGACCATGGTTTGCAACAGCTGATGCTTATATTGGTTGCCGACGAGGCAGTATGACCATAACTAGGGGGGCTAATGTCAAGAATCTAGCTTTATATCCTCCAGCCTAGCCAAGTGTCACAATAATAAAAACTAACAAACATCCTATATTATATCTCACCGAAAATATTAGATCTCCATTAACCATAGAAGAGGCCCTCAATTTCAAAGACCAAACAGAAGATGATGCCATTAACAATTTTATTAGCCAAGTTGAATCCAAATCCCACATACAATGTCACATGATAGAAGCAGCATTTGATAATGAATTAGAAGAAGATCCTCTTAAAGATACTCATGATCAAACAGTACCTACTACCTCTGTCTCAAATAGCAAAATTGTAGAAATTGAGCTAGGAAAGACTTTAAACATTAATGCCAACCTAACCTCTGAACAAGAAGAGAAGCTCATCCAACTACTGAGGAAATACAAAGAAGAATTTTCATGGGACTATCCTGACATGAAAGGAATTGATCCCCAGTTATGTACACACCACATTTACATAGAGAAAGATGCGAGACCTATTCGCCAACCACAAAGGAGACTTAACCCTCATCTAAAAGACATTGTAAAAGATGAACTTCAAAAACTTTTAGATGTGAACTTTATCTACCCTATCTCCAATAGTAAATGGGTCTCTCCACTTGTTGTGGTACCAAAGAAGAATGGAAAGTGGAGGATTTGTGTAGATTATAGAGAGCTAAATAAAGCAACACAAAAAGACCACCTTCCCCTTCCATTCATTGACCAAGTATTAGACACTTTGGCAGGAAAGAAATTCTTTTCTTTCTTAGATGGCTTCAATGGATACAATCAAATTTAGATTGCCCCTGAAGACCAAGACAAAACCACTTTTACTTGTCCCTGGGGAACATTTGCCTACAGATTTCTACCTTTTGGCTTATGCAATGCCCCTGCCACATTTCAAATGGCTATCCTTAGCATCTTTTCAGATTTAATAAATGAACAGCTCAAAGTATACATGGATGATTTTACACCATACGGAGATGATTTTGACCCAGCATTGGACACACTGGAAAAAGTGCTCCAGCGCTGCATTGCCACCAGGATTTGTTTGAGCCATGAAAAATGATATATGATGATGACTAAAGGACTTATTCTAAGCCATTATATCTCAACAACTGGCATACAAGTAGACCTGGCCAAAATTCAAATAATTTTGCTAATTCCCACTCCTACCACTCAAACAGAGGTACGTAGTTTTCTTGGATTTTCTGGTTATTATAGAAGATTTATACAACATTTTTCTCATATTGCTGCACCTCTATATGCACTGATAGGTAATGTTGACTTTCTTTGGACAGAAAAATGTGACTGTGCTTTCTAGGATCTCAAAAAGCTTGTGTCAACAGCCCCGGTCCTTATAGGTCCAAATTGGGAACCGCCATTTCAAATTTCATCAGATGCTTCAGATACAGCTATTGGAGCAGTCCTTGGGTAGGAAGAAGATAAAAAACCACATGCAATTTATTATATTAGCAAGAATTTATCTCCTGTTGAATTGAACTATACTGTTACTGAAAAGAAATTTTTAGCTGTAATACATGTTGTCAACAAATTCAGGCACTACATTACTGGATATCCTGTTATCTTGTATACAAATCACTCTGCCATAAAATACTTAGCAAATAAACCAATCAAAAATAGTAGAATAAATAGATGGCTGATTTTATTGCAAGAATTTGATATCATGATAAAGGACCAACCTGGAAAAGAAAATCCTATAGCTGATTTTCTCTCGCGAATGCGAAAACCAGTGGACGCAGCAGCAGTTGAAGATCAATTTCCAGATGAGCATTTGTTTGTTGTCACTGTTAAAACACCCTGGTATGCTAATGTTGCAAATTACTTGGCAGTAGGAAAATTACCAAAACATCTAATCCCCAATGAACGAAAAACAAACTATCCAGTGAAGTACTCGATTTTCTTGGATGGGGGGCTACCTGTTCCATACAGGGGTAGATATGCACATCAGGAGATGCATTCACGAAGACGAAATTTTTGACATTTTGAAAGCTTGTCACGATGGACCATGTGGTGGACATTTAGCTGATCGAAGAACTGGGCAGAACGTGCTGCAAACATGGTATTATTGGTCCACGATCTTCAAAGATGCAAAGAAATTCATTCAAGCTTGTGACAACTACCAAAGAGCAGGACACCCTAGACAGTCCGACGAAATGCCCCTGAATCCACAACTAGTTATTGAACCATTCGAGCGATGGGCCCTCGATTTTGTTGGTCCAATTAACCCATCCTCGAACCAAAAAACATACATTTTGGTAGCAACAGAATATGTCACCAAATGGGTTGAAGCAGAGGAATTGCCGAGAGCTACAGACGATTCCGTCATACAGTTCCTGTTCCATATATTTGTGCGATATGGGCTTCCAAGAGATATAATTACAGATGGTGGACCACAGTTTGCTGGTAACAATATTACTGCAACACTAAAAAACTATCATATCCAGCATAAAATTACTACTCCATACCACCCACAGGCAAATGGTCAAGTAGAAAACAACAATAAAATAATAGAAGCAATCCTAACAAAAACCATTGTGTCACATAGACGTGATTGGGCTGCAAGATTGCCAGAAGCCTTGTGGGCTTACAGAACAACATGGAGAAGCACTACCGGCTATTCACCATACCAACTAGTATTTGGAAAGGAACCCATCTTTCCAATAGAATTCGAGATACAAACACTGCGAACAGCACAAGAAGTCGGTCTAGATCTAAATGAGGCACAGATTAATAGATTACAACAGATCAATGAGTTAGATGAAATCAAGCTCTCTGCCCTTCAACACACTACATTGACCCAACAACAGTGAGCTAAATGGCACGACGCTCTCACTAAAAAGAAAGTCTTCTGCGAAGGAGATTGGGCGCTCCTATACGATTCCAGGTTTCAGGATTTTCCCAAGAAGCTTCAAACTCGTTGGCTGGGGCCATATGAAATCCACAAGGTACATGATAATGGCACCCTTACTCTAATTACCATAGACAGATCTGGACATACCTTCAAGGTAAACTGCCACCGAGTTTGACTATACCGCAAACCACTTTCTTAGGAATCCTTCTACCAGCAACTCCGCGAAGACTCCGACATGCAAATTTTGGAGGAGGAAGAAAAATATTCCTCACCTTTGGTTCATTAATTGATTAAACTGTTCTTAATTCTATACATAATTCCTTTTTTTTGCTACCATAAATTATTCTCTATACATATTTTTTTGTATTTGCACTTTGTTCTTCCTTTTAGGAAGAAACAACACTCTCACCGCCTTGTTGTTCCTTTTTCAAGGAACAACACCTCTGCATTTTGCTGTTCCTTTTCGAAGCATCAGTAATTCCATCGTTTTTACTGTTCTTGTTAGAAAGGAACAACATCTTCACCATTTTGCTGTTCCTTTTTCCAAAGGAACAACACTTGCATTTTTCTGCTGTTCCTTTTTCTAAAGAAACAACACTGTCGTTTTTGTTGTTCCTTTTCTGAAAGAAACAACACTTGTGTGCACTTTTGTTTTTCTGTTGTTCCTTTTCCGAAGGAACAACACTTTCATTTTGTTGTTCCTTTTCCGAAGGAACAACACTTGTGTTTTTCTGCTGTTCCTTTTTCCAAAGGAACAACACTTTCATTTTTGTTGTTACTTTTTCCGAAGGAACAACACTTTTGTTTTGGTTGTTCCTTTTCCACTTTTGTTTTGGCTGTCCCTTTTCCACCTTCATTTTTCTATTCCTTTTCCAAAGGAACATCACTTTTGTTTTGTTGTTGTTCCTTTTTTTCTAAGGAACAACACTCTCGTTTTTGTTGTTCCTTTTCTAAAGGAACAACACTTTTGGTTTTTTCTGTTCCTTTTCCAAAGGAACAACACTTGCAATTTTTTTGTTGTTTCTTTTTTAAACGACAACACTTTTGTATTCCTTTTACTTATGCTTGTTCTCCTTCCCGTTCCAATTAAATGACAGTTGTTGTTCCTCTCAATATACAATAGTTTCGAATCTTTTCATTGTGATTTAGAGCACAACTATACACTTATGCAATGAATGCAAAACTAGAGCATACTGAAATCAATAAATTACATAAAATCACTATTTTTACAAGAAATTGCTTTGAATTGATAGGAGGAAAAAGGAAAGGACACAATTATTCATCACTTTGCTGTCATTATTCTACTAATACTGATATGATTGGTTATCTTTATCATGGTGGTTCTTTTTAAAATTCCCATAATCTTCTTTGATCATTATTAAGGAATAAGAACAAAGGGAATATTTTCCTATTGAGATGTTAAGACTTCTTCCACCATTCCTACTCTTAAGGAGTGTTGAACCACCCTTTGTGTATAAATAGGAAAGTACTTTATAAAAGAGAAAAAAAAAGACAAAAATGTTTATATGATTTGCTAATATGCATTGTCAAATGAAGGATAGGGGGTCTCATCAAGAGCCAACGTACCATGATCATAAGGAAGAAAGTGAAGTGGCATTCACACTATGGCCACCACACCAGGGATATGATCCAAGAGGCACATCAGAAAAATAAAGAGTCCTTGGAATAAGAGGTCTCATCACGAGCCGACCTGCCCACCTTTCACTCCTTCCCGGTGAATGGCATTATGGTTTAATTGGTTACCAATCCAACATAATGACCTCCATTTTGACATTGCACAACACTTCCTAAGCATACACAAAGGATCATGGTTCCATGGGTGAAACAAACAACTTTGTCAAGGTTATGGACACCTATGGGCAATAGAGCTCTGTTGATGGTATTGAAGTCACATTCCTTATACACCAATAGCAATCATCAAAACCCTTCTTTGTCTTATACCTCTGTAATAGGTCAAATGAGATTATGTATATAACTTCCCCGAACCTGTAAACACATGAAAATCTATTATAACCAATCATGATGAAAAAGTTGATAATGACTGCATCAAAATTTTTGTGCACGTTAGCTATCCTATCCCCCCAGCCTCGCATCATATCATGGCATTATCTTATTTGTTAAGTGATCCTATTATACACCTCGATTTTGGTAACCTGCTCCTTTTGTAAACATGGCATTTCAGGATACACTGTTCCTTTATGACTCTGTACCATGGCAGTTTGACACGCTGCTCCATCATTTGACGGCCAAGGACAGCATATCACATTACAGGGGGGAAGCCGGTGACCTCATAATCTGCTGGTATATGTGTCAAACTATTACTCGGAAAATTCTCACTCGAGAATAGCAAGGCTTAACGGTATATTTTTTTTCAATCTGCATGGCTTGATGTTCCTAAGCTATTTCCGTATTATGCTCTGCAACAATTAGTAAGTGACTCAAGATTTGAACGAGCTTGATGTTTCATTATTTTCTCTATGTTTCTAATAGTTTGAACAGCTTGTTGTTCCATTGCCGTCTCTGTGTTTTTACAGCGTGCTAAAATATGGGAGGAAGTTCAATTCAAAGAGAACCACAGGTATTGACAATTTCTGATGTTGCACAAGAAATCCTAACAAGGACAGGATGGATAGTTTATCTCAATCATTTACAAGAATCCAGCGAGACCGTAGCAATAGAATTCTTGCAGAACTTGCAAGAATATCACTCCACAGTAAGACGGAGACACATAGCAGTCACCGATGACATAATTGCAGAGGTCTTAGGATTACCAGCCACTGGACCTGCGTGGACTCTAAAGAAGGAGAGACTGCAAAAAATCATAAAAGTCTTCCAAGATGAAGGCCAGAACCTGACAGTAAGAGGAAGGGGATTTTTACTAGCAACATTAGGAGAGCCATGGGTAGAATTGGCGAAGGTCATCAAGAATCAATGGAATGATGATGGAATAGAAGCGTAGCAGAAGATCTAAGTGTAGAATCGAGTCTTTGGGTCGTAGAGTAGGAGAAGGCTCTACAGCTGAGTGCGCAGAGGCTTAGTAGTCTGCAACTGAGTGCGCAGACCCTGCAGCTGAGTGCGCAGGGTGAGTGGAGTCTGTAACCATTGGAGAAGTAATAAAGAGAAGTTTCTTATCATTTCTGTGTATCTTTTTCCTGTTCGGAAAATTGAATTTGTTGGGTATAATTTTAATTTCTACCGTTTATATGTTGCGCAAACTTATATGATTGTGTTAACTAAGAGAATATAAGATGAAGTATCTGTCTACACGAAGTTAACTAACATTTATAAGAAGATAAGTAAGATCTGTAGTGTAACTTAGGGAAAGAGTGCAGATCACTACCTTAGTAGCACGAAACCGCCTCAACCCCTAGTTAGAGCTGCATGAAGGTGATTGTAACAGATCGCGAAGGCCCCACAGGTCAGGACAATGTGTGAAGTGGCCTGTGCAAATCTATTCATAGTTGGACTAAATCGACCCCTCAGGCATCTCCAGGGTGAGGAAACTTGGTTACAGTATTCCCCCATACTGCTTCGGGTGAGACCTCAGTCCGCGCTCCGCGGGCTGTTGCCGAAAGGGCCAATAGTATAAGGATTTTTTTGGCTAATTAACTCCGACCCTGGGTCAGGACCCATCAAGCCAACACCCTGTCTTCTTCTCCTGAACCACCATAGGGCTAACCCAGTATAATTCTTCTACAAGCTCAATAATTCCTGCTGCGAACATCTTATCCACTTCTTTGTGCACCTTTTCCTTGTATTTAGGATTCAATCAGTATGGACATTGCTTTACCAGCTTCACATCTAGCTTCACATGGATCTTCATAACACCCAGATCACCTACTATCCCTTTGAGATCATAGAACCTTGTTGGAAACAAGTATTTATACTCTCGCAATAACTCTGCAACTTTGTCAACTATGTCTTCATCCCAGTAATCGCCTATATTCATGAACTTCGGCTATGCTTTCGACCCAATGTTCACTTGCTTGGTATTTAATGGTTTGGAAATATCAGGAACCTCTACCTTAGGCCTAACAACTTCGCATTGTACATCTGACTCGGGAATATTGATATTCCTGGGATATTCCTTGCCCTCTTCTGTGGTAAAATTGTAACACTCTAGAGCATGACACAGTTTCATACTCCAGTCAGGTTGTACCCATGAGATAGGTTCTACAGGAATTCTGAATATCGTAGCCTTGATTTCCTATAATGCTTCATCAATACATTTGAATCTATCCTCAAAACTAAATGTTAGTAGGAAGCTTTCCTTCAAACCTTCCCACTTCGTGGTTCCATGGTGCAGCTCTGTTTCTAAGTACCAATTCATCGTAATGGTATCCAAGATATGGAAAAATACATGTACCCATTCAGGTTATGGTTCCTCACTCCATGCTTTCATCCAACGAGCCAGATGCTCATGCAGATCATCCTTCCCTATATACTTTTCAGTAGTGCAGGTATTTGTGTAGCCAAATTGCAACTTCATCATCCTTTGGTACTCCTTCCAGTCTACAAAACTATTCTTATGTGTACCCCACCATCTGGTACGTGTATCTCTTAGCATGATGTCCAATGGCTAAAAATGATGCTCGTCCGGTACATCCCTTTCAAATTTATCATGAAACAAATTTACATCTTCTAAGCCATCATAATGTGTAAATTTCATACCTCAATGGATATACACTAGAGTGATTTATTAATTTTGTTGCATCGCAGCCTTGATACTTCATGCAACCTATTATTCCAATGCTTGAGCTCCTCATCTGAATCTAAATTATAGGAGTTGTCATTTTCCCAAGTAATTCTTCCATCCAGTGTAGGATTGATCCAATCCTCGTTCCACGTAGTAATCTTGTAAATCTGTTCAATATCATCCTCCTCACAGTAATCTCAGACTGTTTCAGTATACCATGCACCCATGACTAGATCCAAGGGAACAATGACTTTCATTTCCTTCTTCTCAAACGTCATGTTGGGATTCTTCAGGTTTATGAACACATTCATATCAAACACCCAATCGATTCCAAGCAACGCCGAGTAGGGATTACTATCATCCACTATTTTTATGACCTCAAAATCAACTATGGTGTGTTCCCCTTCAATGTTTATACTTACGCCATGTAGGCTTGCCATAGGAATAATCTTATGTTGGTTCACCATTTGTAGTTGAATTGGGGACCACTATAGCATTAACTTTCCCATTCTTTCCCAAGCCTGTTTACGCAAAACATTTGCATCAGATCCAAAATCTAGGATCACCTGGTCTATTTCAAATTATGGGATTTGTGCATCCAATCTCATCTCCCGACCAGTCCTTTTCTTACTTTTGTTTATTTTATGCACTGCGTGTTGTTCATGGAGTGGCTTACCCTTGCCAGCGTAGTTTTCTAGTAACCCTTGCAGTCCCTCCACTACTTCCTGATTTCTTAAGAGCTTCATGCAGGTCTGTAAGAAGGATGTCAATACTAAAGGATCTGTTTCCTGCGTAGCAATGACCTCTTCAGGATTTTCTGTTCACGCACTCTGATTCTTTGATGTGGAAGCTCCTGAATCCACAAATCTCTTCTTTGCCTCCATAAATGTTTCTTTTGCCTTATGCAAATCAAATTCAGTATCTTTGTCAGCAGCCCTACACACCCACAGATTTTCTTCTGGTTGTTTTACTGTGGCTTTATCTTCCCTGGTAGCTATACCACTTCGCGTAACTATATTAACATTGGGGTCATCCTCGCGTGGTTTTTACCTCATCATCTGGATGTTTTGAGTGGTCTACTAGTTCTTCTTCTCTTGCATCTTTGTGATGATTACAGGAAAATCTTCTATTACATGGTCAAACTGTCAGCAATACTAACAAGATGGGTGTATTGGGTTTTGACAATCTCATGCATACTAGCTTTGTTCCCCACAATTGTAACAAATAACATGTATGCAACCTCTTCTGGCTCCTCCCCCTCATCCTCTTCTGTGTCCTTGGAATCCTCTATGCGCTGTAGGTGTGCCTTTATCCTACTACGAACGAGTCTCAGCTTGTACTCTATATGTTATAGTTTTTTCCATCATTAACTCATAACTTCAAAAATTGCACTCATCATCGCCCACAGACTTATAGAAATTGCAGAATACTTGTTGGGGATTCTACACGAACTTCTGCAACAAATGGCAATTGCCAGTAGAGTGTTTTGCAATTACTTGGAAGATAGCACACCATGGAACTACACCATTACTTGATCCAACAAAATTTTCTGGCCTCAGGTAGATAGGGCCTCCCCTAATTTGATAGTTCTAATATATCGAGCAATGATCCTTTTCATGACCATTTCCTTTACACTTTAAGCACCATACTTTAGAATGGGTCACATTTTGGACCTCTTTCCCCTTTTTGAGATCCTGAAACTCCATATGTAGGCTAGCCAACTACAAATGAATCTATTGCACTCCCATATTCATATCTTGAATAGGCGAAGCCTCCATCTTCATAGAAATTTCCAGTGCTTCAGCCTGTAATCCAAGCTTCAGTTGTGACATGGTAATCTCAAATGAGGTAACAACAAAGAGATATACCAATCCTTATGTTGCTCGTCCGAGATCTGTAGATTATCCTGCTGTAGCAAAAATTTCAACCTTTGATCAAAATCCCATGTAGATTCATTCACCTTCTACTTAATTTCTTTAACCTCAGTCACAAACTGAGCTCGAGACTTAGGCATTCTGAATTCATTATTCAATGCATATTTTGTGTTTTTCAATGACGCAGCTGCATGAGTCATAATGTACTTAATATACCAACTCAATGCCCTGTCTTGAAATGTTTTGACCAACTGCGCTTGCTTTAGATCATCATATGTTATATGTTGTGACTTCCACACAACATCTACTACAAACCAGAAATGATCAGGGTCTTCTATCCCAAAACCCCTAAATATAGGCATCTTCATAGTGTTCGCCATACTAAACAGTGGAGGTGTAGGTGGAGGATGACGCGTAGGTGTTTGAGGTGGAGGTAATGGCAAAGGTGGAGTGGATGGATGTGGTATTCCCACAGTGCCTTGATCTATCGACTACGATGCACCTCTGGGCATCTTTGGACTATTACTTTCTTCTTCGCTATCATATGCTCCCAAGAGAGGACTGTACTCAACAATTGTATCTAGATATTTTCTGAACTGTTTCCCACTTTGCGTAACTCCCGTCAAGTCTCTCCTAAACATCAATTTAGCGGCATAACCCATTTCTCGAAAAATAACATTTTAATCCAAGTTTTCAGAGACTTCAGATACTTATCTCTTGGTATTTTGAAAAACCAACATTCATCTTCACTATAACTGGTGGACGTATCAATCACGAACTCAGTAATAAATCCGCCCATAATACTATCAATCCAATAATCGACAACCTTCGCAACCTTGTTTTCAGATCCTTCCAGGCAGTTCACTAACTTTGAAGTCCACACAATATGGTTATCCAATTTCCAGGTAGGTTGACCATTTCCCAATTTAACTAACCATTCTTATAATTCGCATGGAAAAGATCAAAATAAAACTTCATGTTCCTTTGTATATATATATCTCTACAACCACTCTTCTTTCAATAGGCATATATTCTTGTTTTCTTGAGATGCAAACTCTTGCAACTTCCGATCTATCCACTTTCCAATCTCCTTCTTAGATAGTATCCAATTATGCCACATCACACGATCCTCAGATAGATCTTGGTCCCGACAACGGAACCATTTGTTGGTTTTAGGGGACTTGGACCTAGGTTCAGAGTTAGTTGCTCTAACCAACAAAACCCTACACTACCAGCCCTTTCAACAACAACCTGTGTAGTGCAAGCTTCAGTCTCACTCAAGGCAATATTGGGGGATGTTAGAACTAGGTTTCTACATCTAGAGGACTATGTGATGTGTCTCTTCCAAGCTTATGGCTTTATCTTGAGCTTCACAAACCCTAACCCTTGAATCCCGGAAATTATATTAATTAAGAGTTAGTAGATTTATGTTCTTCGTCGATTGTGTTAAACACACATAACATCATAGAAATAAATAGATCTATATCTTCATGAATCTATTAAGCACTTTCTTGACTAAATGCGTTAAAAATATCATAAATACAGTAAATTTAGAGATAAACAATAATACGTAGATGCATAAATAATTCTTCAAAATAAGTCTCTTATTATACTTCATGTTAGTGCTTAGATTTACCTCAGGCTGAAAAGGTAAGATTCTAGATCCACATCAAACCACGCTCAGCCTCGTAGCTAGCCCTACGAGGACAGGAGAGGGCTCTCTCCGGGTCAATATCAGCAAAAGATAATTAATGGGGCTTGAGATGACTGAAATAAAAACTAATTTTAGGCTAGGTATGAAGTGCAAAGTTTTGATTTGATTTTTTGGGAGTTTTTGTTGGAAAAAAGAGAAAGGAAAATTTGGGTCTGGGGATGAGGCCAAATTTTTGCAAAGTTCTGGTTGGGGAAAGGTAGGCAGTAGCTTTGATGCTTTATATTAAATGAATGGATAGAAAAGACTGCTGAGGAGATGAAGAGGGCAAGAGGGTACCAAGAATCCTCTTCAAACTGAAGAAAACATTGAAAATTAAACAAACTAACAGGCAGAGCACAACAAGCTAATGAATTCTACCGTTTGTCACTCATTTGTTTAATTCCAGAAGTAAAGAGAAGGGAAAGGGAATAGATGAAACATCAATGAACTTACAATTGCATGAAGAAAAACACCATCAAAAGACAGAGCCACAAGGATCCCAACAAGTGCTGCAAAACCTTGGTCTTTCCTTTGCAAAAAATGCAGAAATCAAATGTACAATGGAGTATCAAGAAATCCCAAGTGTCCAAGCATGAAAATGACTGAGAAATTACATGATATAGACAAGCCTAACTCCTTCCAACGCCTCTAGGGGTCGAGCTCATCATTCTAGGAGCTGTTTCAACCATATCTAAACAAGGAACTAAAAAATAGGCAATGAAACAACTTGCCCCTATATGAAAGGAAACTGATTCATTCAGTTGTTTTTCACTTTTTAGTGAATGAATCTACCAAAACAAGTAAAAATGTACCCAAAATTAAATCATGGTCATCAAATTACATCATGGTACATCAATAGTTACATCAAAAAGTAAAACTAGTCAAAACTGGGCGAATTTCTGAGTTGAAGAGTGAAAATGAGGCCAAATTTCTCTATGCGCCGTGCCCAAATTCTCTTTGGAGCTGATTTTGAGGCATTTCCTGAAGTCCAAATTAGCTCCAAGTGTGCTTGTTGGAAATTTCTGCCTGTCTACTTTCCAACCCAAGTGGAATTTTTCAATTTGGCCTCAATTTGCCCCTCCAAAAGTCAATTCTCCCAACACTGCTTCCAGTGTGTCAAAATAGGGGCAGTGAGGTCATTTTTGAGTGTTTTTTGACCTTTTGAGGGCTCAAAACCTGCCCAAATTTCTTTGCCATAAGTAGGAAAACATAATTTATCATGACAAATCTAGAAATGCAAATTTTTTGTAATTTGGAGCTCCCTAAAAAAATCGTGCACCACGTGGCGCGGCGGATAGGGAGGAAAACCCTGTTTTTTTAGTGCAAAAATTTTCAAAATGAAAAAATTGCTCCAAATTTCTTGAAATTTGGGCTAGACCTTCTTCATCAAGAGCTATGATGGGCCAAGGATGTCTCGGCCAATATCCAGAGTTGATCATGCTCTTTTTGCCTCTTTTGCCTTTTTGATGCCTTCCTTAGTTTTGCCTTTAAATTTCTTATTCGTGCCTTGCAAACCTTGTTCCGCGCCATGTAGTGGAAAGCCATGTGTCTTAGCAATGCTTTATCCCTATCGGCCTTATCCAGCAGTCTCTCTAAGTGGATGTTGACTCTCTCGAGCCAAATCTCTCGATCATCCTCTATCTCCTGCTGAATGGGTGTCATCTCATTTAGGCTTCTTTGGGCAACCTGCTGGTTTTCATGGATGTTTTGCCACCTCTATGAGGCCTCCTTGGTGCATGTACTTCTGTTAGCGAATCACTGTAGGTCTCCTCCTCATGAAGAATCAAATGCCATCACTACTAGTGAATAAATTGTCTGCCTTAAGGAGAAATAAGTGAGTTGTGATATGTCTGACTTTTGCCACCAAGGGAAAACAATGATATAGGGGACTGTTAAGAGAGAGGAAAATAGTGAGGGATTAGGGGCTATTGGGATAGATTTTGTTAGAGAAATATGGGAGGGTTTGGGGGTTTTATGTATGGGATTAGGAATTTTTGTGTAGTGTTAAGGTTTGAGGTTTTGGATTTGAGAATTTGGGAGAAGGAATTAATGAATCTAGGGGGTAAGGAAATTTAGGGAATGATGAGAACAAGGGAGAAAGGGATGGAGGAGTGACTTTGGTGACAAAACAATGATTTTGAAACCCTAACAGCAAGTTTCCTTGAGGTAATTTAGGAGGTAGGTTTTGATGTTTTTGTTTTAACCATTATCATCCATAAACCACCATAGCCTATCACAAAATGGGATGAAACACCAAGATGGAGGCTCTACCTGGTGAATCCGTGCAAGTTATTAGCAATTTGGAGTGGATTGTGAGCAGTTTCTGGCCTTTAAGTGTATGCATCACGTAGCTCGCCCAATGCACCGCGCCCCACCAGTGTGTCGCGCCTGTGTAAAAATGCACTGAATGGTCACGCCCAGTGCGCCGCGCCTCCTACTCAGTGCGCCGCACTTCCAATGTGCAGCGATTTTTTGCCCAATATCCTTACTTTCTCACAAAAACTAATTTGTGTTTCTTCCTCTTTGCTCTTGGCATGCAAATGAGCTTTCAAAACTTGGAGACATGTTTTATACATTGGCTTTTCAAATTAATTTTGCCAAAGACCCACTTTCATAATGTTTTGGATTTGCTTTATCTTTCAACTCTGTTTTTGGACTTTTTCACTGCTTTTTCACTTTGCAATGAGCGAAATGACCTGAGCTTGGCTTATCTTTGCAAGTGATGGAGCTTCTAGGCTAAGGAAAGAAACTAGGGTGCAGATGAAGGAATTTGCAATGACGAAAACAAAATTTACATGAGTTTTGTACAAATAAGGCTAAATACTCTGTTTTTTCCTCAAAACAGAGTTTTGAGGAAAAACACATTTTCGAACACTTGTTGATGAAATTTATTGATGATGAAACATCCTCATGGCCTGCTGGAAATTTTTGAACACTCTGACACATGTTTTTGACAAAACCCTAATACAACCCTAGACCTAAGTGACCATGAAACCCTAAAGACAACTTATGCAGTTTTCAAGATAAAAAGACTGTATATGTTTTGTTTTTTTTAAATGATGAGCCAGCAGGTAGATAACATGAGGGGAATAAGTGACAAGGCCCTTCCGTCAGACTATGGCATGCCCCCTAACGGAATGTAGATGAATGAACTGTATGAGACACCTAAAAAAAATGAAATGCAATAAGAGAAATGATCTCTGACGGAGGGATGTAAAGACCGACTCTAACATTGGCTCCAATGGGGATGGTAGCTCCTTGGAGGTGCCAAGAACTACAGATCTTTGGGCAAGCAGGCAGTGCCTTTGTCCATTGGGCTATGGAGCCGATGACTTGACAAAACCACACAAGATTTGTTAACTCATTTATTGACTGAAAATTGGACTCAAAACTAAAATTGAAAACCATAATAAAAAAAAACATGACTAAAACATAACTAACAAACCTACTCAAAGTGTTCTTTTCACCACCCGATCAAGTGAAATGAACAACCAATGCAACCATGTAAGCATCCTGGCTGCTATTTGATTTCTTCCCAAATTCTTTATGATGCACAGGAAAAGGGAAGAATCGAAAGGCAACTCCCATGGAAATTCGGAATCAAGTTGACTGCTAATAAACTTGCAAAACATGAATTGACTGGATGACTTCAAGAATACTGCGAAAGGATCTTCATAAACGTTGCTATTGATTTCCATTAACACATTACTGCTCTGGTCCAAGTAGTCTTCATAGCTAAATATTAAACTTTTCCTCACATCTGCACTATTCTCTAATGATTGCAGCAAGCTGTTAAAAGGATCCTGAATTTGGTGAATAACCAAACTCTGTTGTTGTTTCCAAACAGAACAAAAATATCCTTTATCAATCTCCTCATATGACTGCAAACTTTGGTATGGGGTATGCAATGAACAGTCTATTAAACAAGACAATGAAGGCGACTTTTGAATAATATTATTATCAACATTCTCTTCTGTCACATGGTTAGCCAATGGGGAAGAACTTTTACAGCAAACATCATCCAACACACGAGAAATAGGATCATCAAAAATTGGAGAAGGCTGTTGCGATGTATCCATTAAAACTGTATGACATCCTACTGGCTGTTCATCCTTTTCTTTAGAGATATTATGAAGATTCTACCTTATAAACTAAAATGTTTTGAAACAAAAGGGTACAGAATCCTCTTGCATCATTAAATCATGTATTTCAAATTCCACGCCTTCATCTATAATCTGATCTTCAATTGCGTTCGGTGGCTGCAAATATGGTGCTAGGGAGGGTTTTGTATCCAAAATGATTTCATCAATCATTTCAGTGGAATATTTCTCATTAACAACTTGCTCAAGAATTTCGCTATCTGTCCTTCCTACAAGCTGTTCATTTGAAAATTTACTATGCAATTTACCCTTCAAAAACTGAAATGATTCAAAACAAAAAGGTAGGGAATCTTCTTGTATTATTTGATCATATGTGCCAGCTTCCATGTCTTCATGTGAAACTTTACAATCAATGGCATTTGGGGGCTGGAAATCTGAATATGAGAAGTCTTGAACAAGGTTTTTATTGCCCTCAAGATGATCCAGATCAAGACTTGTTGACGGCTGATTTCTGATTGCATGGAAGTTGTCTCTGATGAACTGAAACGAAGCAAAACAAAAAGGCAAAGATCCTTCACTTACTTCAAAATTTGCTGCACTTTCCTCGTCACTGTAATAGCTGATATGCATCGGTTGATCACTGTATTCAAGCTGCTGTAAATGAACTTCCTCCTCCCACAAACTAGCTGTTGATTTGTCTGCAAGATTAGCTTCTGTTTGGAGGACATAATCATCATCATCATACTGATCAAACTGAGGCAAATCATCAGTATAAAAGACATCATCAAGCATACATGTCATATCAACATATCTCTCTTCTCCAATATGATCTACAAAACAATCATTATCAGATCTATGACAACTGGGATAAGAAAGAAGATGTTTTGGAGCAGCAACTTGTTCTTCTTCAATCAGCGAGCCATGGGCTTGAACATTATAATCATTCATTGTAGTGATCTTTTGCATCATCTCTTCCACTGCACTTACCAAAATGTCAAGCTTTACCTCTAGAGATGTCGATTCCTCCAGATCTATATTTTTCATCTCTTCTTCCTTCAACTTTGCCCTCCGGATCAACAAATGAGCCTCTACATCTACTGCACTTTTCTGCATCTCTTCAAGTGTTGCAAGATTCCTTTCTCTCAGCTGAAACTCCATTTCTGGATCAAAGGCACCTGGATAGTGCAAGAGAGTAGATCTAGGAGGAGGTCTTATATCAACCGGCATTGAATAATAAACTTGATTAAATCTGGTTGAAAACTGTTGTACTGTCTCCCCTGGCAATCTTTTCAGCTGGTTATACTCTTCTATAATCAAGAAAGGGTTTTGTCTTACCACCCACCTGTCGAGGAAAACTTTGACGAACTACTGGAAATATGAGATGCTCGCATCAGGCAGGGTTTTGAACCAACTCTTGACTTTGCCTTGCAAAGAAAGAGCAAAAAGCCTAATACTAACATCTTCTTCATCAACTTCAAAAAGATCAAGAAAAGTCTCAACATTCTGCACATGTTGCTCAGCGTTGACATTCTTACATTCACCGTCAAATCTTGGCAAATATAGATAATAATTTGCAGGGAAAGCATGGAGTACAGAAGGTAAAACAAGAGGTTTATACCTATCTGGGACTATAAAAGGTGTAGGAGTATATACAAGAGCTATGGGATCAGTTTAGTTTTTAGGCTCATCACTCTGAAGAGAGTCATCATGAGATGTGGGAAAAGTAAGGAGGCCAGGATCAGAGGAAAACTCAGTATTTACACTTTTTGAATAGATCGAGTGAAGATTTTGATCACCTTTATCATACAAAAAATCCTGAAAAACTTTTAGGACAGCTTCAAGAATAGCAAAGACGTAATTTACAAGAAAGCATACTAGATCCAGAATACCATTCCACTTTGGATACCCGAACTTTGTGTAAGATCCTTCCATTTTCTCAGAGAAAGATTTAGTCCTCCAGTGGAGTCTCTACATTGAGTTGGAGTCACCAGGTGAATGATTTCAGCCTTCTTATGGCTGATCATTGTCCACCATCAACCATCAGATCTAACCTGATACATGTACTGGGGTGATCGTTTAGATCAGATGTTCAGTTTATAAACTAGACTGGAGATTGACTGAAGTAGCTTTTATCTACTTTTGATAATGCAAAGCAAAAGCGTTTCGAAGGCTACCTGGCTAATATTCAGGCTCCGTTTGTAGTCTACAAATCCAAACAATGAAAATAAACTTTCTTCCCCAGTATGGTCGCCACTATGTTAGTGCCTAGATTTACCTTAGGCTAAAAAGGTAAGATTCTAGGTCCACATCAAACCACGCTCAGCCTCGTAGCTAGCCCTACGAGGACAGGAGAGGGCTCTCTCCAGGTCAATATTAACAAAAGATAATTGATGGGGCTTGAGATGACTGAAATACAAACTAATTTTAGGCTAGGTATGAAGTGCAAAGTTTTGATTTGATTTTTTGGGAGTTTTTGTTGGAAAAAAGGGAAAGGCAAATTTGGGTCCGGGGATGAGGCCAAATTTTTGCAGAGTTCCGGTTGGGGCAAGGTAGGCAGTAGCTTTGATGCTTTAGATTAAATGAATGGATAGAAAAGACCGGTGTGGAGCTGAAGAGGGCAAGAGGGTACCAAGAATCGTCTTCAAACTGAAGAAAACATTGAAAATTAATAAACTAATAGGCAGAGCACAGCAAGCTAATGAATTCTACCTTTTGTCACTCATTTGTTTAATTCCAGAAGAAAAGAGAAGGGAAAGGGCATACATGAAACATCAATGAACTTACAATTGCATGAAGAAAAACACCATCAAAAGATAGAGCCACAAGGATCCCAACAAGTGCTGCAAAACCCTGGTCTTTCCTTTGCCAAAAATGCAGAAATCAAATGTACAATGGAGTATCAAGCAATCCCAAGTGTCCAACCATGAAAATGACTGAGAAATTACATGATATAAACAAGCCTAACTCCTTCCCATGCCTCTAGGGGTTGAGCTCATCATTCTAGGAGCTGTTTCAACCATATCTAAACAAGGAACTGAAAAATAGGCAATGAAACAACTTTCCCCTATATGAAAGGAAACTAATTCATTCAGTTGTTTTTCACTTTTTAGTGAATGAATCTACCAAAACAAGTAAAAATGTACCCAAAATTATATCACGGTCATCAAATTACATCATGGTAGATCAATAGTTACATCAAAAAATAAAACTAGTCAAAACTGGGCGAATTTTTGAGCTGAAGAGTGAAAATGAGGCCAAATTTCTCTATGCGCTGCGCCCAAATTCTCTTTGGAGCTGATTTTGAGGCACTTCTCGAAGTCCAAATTAGCTCCAGGTGTGTTTGTTGGAAATTTCTACCAGTCTACTTTCCAACCCAAGTGGAATTTTTCAATTTGGCCTCCATTTGCCCCTCCAAAAGTCAGTTCTCCCAACACTGCTTCCTGTGTGTCAAAATAGGGGTAGTGAGGTCATTTTTTAGTGTTTTTTGACCCTTTGAGGGCTCAAAACCTGCCCAAATTTCTTGTCCATAGGTAGGAAAACATAATTTATCATGAAAAATCTAGAAATGCAAAGTTTTTGTAATTTGGAGCTCCCTAGCAAAAGCGCGCGCCACGTGGCGCGACGCATAGGGAGGAAAACCTGTTTTTTAGTCCAAAAAATTTCAAAATGAAAAAATTGCTCCAAATTTCTTGAAATTTGGATTGGACCTTCTTCATCAAGAGCTATGATGGGCCAAGGATGTCTCGGCCGATATCCAGAGTCGATCATGCTCTTTTTGCCTCTTTTTCCTTTTTGATGCCTTCCTTAGTTTTGCCTTTAAATTTCTTATTCGTGCCATGCAAACCTTGTCCCGTGCCATGTATTGGAAAGCCATGTGTCTCAGCAATGCTTTGTCCCTATCGGCCTTATCCAGCAGTCTCTCTAAGTGGATGTTGACTCTCTCGAGCTAAATCTCTCGATCAGCCTCTATCTCCTGCTAAATGGGTGTCATCTCATTTAGGCTTGTTTGGGCAGCCTGCTGGTTTTCACGAATGTTTTGCCACCTCTATGAGGCCTCCTGGGTGCATGTACTTCTATTGGCGAATCACTATGGGTCTCCTCCTCATGAAGAATCAAATGCCATCACTGCTAGTGAATAAACTGTCTGCCTTAAGGAGAAATAAGTGAGTTGTGATATGTTTGACTTTTGCCACCAATGGAAAACAATGATATAGTGGACTGTTAAGAGAGAGGAAAATAGTGAGGGATTAGGGGCTATTGGGATAGATTTTGTTAGGGAAATATGGGAGGGTTTGGGGGTTTTATGTATGGGATTAGGAATTTTTGTGTAGGGTTAGGGTTTGAGGTTTTGGATTTGAGAATTTGGGAAAAATAATTTGGGAGAAGGAATTAATGAATCTAGGGGGTAAGGAAACTTAGGGAATGATGAAAACAAGGGAGAAAGGGATGGAGGAGTGACTTTGGTGACAAAACAATGATTTTGAAACCCTAACAGCAAGTTTCCTTGAGGTAATTTAGGAGGTAGGCTTCGATGTTTTTGTTTTAACCATTATCATCCTTAAAACACCATAGCCTATCACAAAATTGGATGAAACACCAAGATGGAGGCTCTACCTGGCGAATCCGTGCAAGTTATTGGCAATTTGGAGTGAATTGTGAGCAGTTTCGGGCCTTTAAGTGTATGCATCGCGCAGCTCACCCAATGCATCGTGCCCCACCAGTGCGCCACGCCTGTGTAAAAATGCACTAAATGGTCGCGCCCAGTGCATCGCACCTATGTAAAAATGCACTGAATGGTCGCGCCTAGTGCGCCGCGCCTCCTACTCAGTGCACCTCGCTTCCAATGTGCAACGATTTTTTGCCCAATATCCTTACTTGCTCACAAAAACTAATTTGTGTTGCTTCCTCTTTGCTCTTGGCATGAAAATGAGCTTTCAAAACTTGGAGACATGTTTTATACATTGGCTTTTCAAATTAATTTTGCCAAAGACCCACTTTCATAATGTTTTGGATTTGCTTTATCTTTCAACTCTGTTTTTGGACTTTTTCACTGCTTTTTCACTTTGCAATGAGCGAAATGACCTGAGCTTGGCTTATCTTTGCAGGTGATGGAGCTTCTGGGCTAAGGAAAGAAACCAGGGTGCAGATGAAGGAATTTTCAATGACGAAAACAAAATTTACATGATTTTTGTACAAATAAGGCTAAATACTCTGTTTTTTCCTCAAAACAGAGTTTTGAGGAAAAACACATTTTCGAACACTTGTTGATGAAATTTATTGATGATGAAACATCCTCATGGCCTGCTGGAAATTTTTGAACACTCTGACACATGTTTTTGACAAAACCCTAATACAACCCTAGACCTAAGTGACCATGAAACCCTAAAGACAACTTATGCAGTTTTCAAGATAAAAAGACTATATATGTTTTTTTTTTAAATGATGAGCTAGCAGGTAGATAACATGAGGGGAATAAGTGACAAGGCCCTACCATCAAACTATGGTATGCGCCCTAACAGAATGCAGATGAATGAACTGTATGAGACAGCTAAAAATAATGAAATGCAATAAGAGAAATGATCTCTGACGGAGGGATGTAAAGACCGACTCTAACACTTCAGATATTTAATTACATCTTGTTCCAACCCTTTGGACACAGCTACAGGGGCCCATGCACTCAATTTCAAACTTTCCAAGGTTTCCGCGCACACAGCTGCAGGAGCCTTCCCCTTCGCCCAAGTATAGAATAGATAAAATCAAACCCAAATCATGCACTATTCTGACTTCCCTATCTTATGCCTCTTCTATGACTTCCTTTAATATTCTTCTTCATTACAATACCATGGCCCGTGAACCATGGGTGGGTCTCAAAACAACTTAACTTTAACAAACTAAGGGGCTTTGACCTTCCTAAATCTCCTTTAACTCCTATTGACCTACGCTACTTGTGCTCCTCTCCTCAAAATGTGGAAACTTTACAATAAATTTACAAAACTTAATAAAATTTGACCCAGGGGACCCCATCCCAACAATAGAATTTATAGCCTTTGCATTGATATCATAATATTTCTTTCCTGCATCATATGTGGGAATGGAGGTTGAATATTGATATCCACTTTCAACAATTTCCCATACATCAACTCCTGGTGCCTGCAAATATTCTCTCATTCTGATTTTCCAAAATATAAAGTTAGTTACATTAAAAAAAGGTGGCTTGATAGAAGATGCTCCCTATTGATTGGTCATATTGATAGATCTCCCTTTAAGCAATCAATATTCTTCAGAGCGACCTACTTTGGTACCAAATGTTAGGAAAAATACTAAGAGGCGGAGGGGGTGAATCAATATTTTTAATTCACTTTAACTTTCAATTTCACATTTAGAATTATGTATGTTACTATTCTTCATGTATCCCGCATGTGTATGTGACTCAAGTGAATGGAAACCACATATATCTAGTTTACATAATTTGTCATATATTTCGTCAGTGAGTTAACTTAACCATTGCATTAGTAATTCATTAACCATCTAGAATGCAATAAAGAATAGGAAAAACACAACAAATAAGCAACACACATAAAACGTCGGGATTTCAGGTGATCCAAGTGGATATTGATGGCCACCTACCAAGTCCACTTGGAACCCCACCATTGTTTCTTTCAGCTTTTTATTTTCCTTAATTGTAGCACAATGTACTATTTTTAGCAGTTTTTCAGCTCCTAGACTTCCGGAGCCATTTTGAGGCCCTAAACAACGTTTTTTGGGAAAATTGGGAGCAACATGGGTCCGTGGACTGATGTCGCTCTTCCCAAAGTTGTATTTCTTGGATAGATATTTCTAACAAAATATTGTGCATGTCAAACGGAGATCGTATGCCAAAGTTATAACACCGAGAAGTTGATGTACCAATTTACCCAAACAGGGCCCAAAATTTGGTGTTTCATCTTCTAGGGTTAGGTTTTTGGATGTTTAGGGTTTTCCATTATTTCTCAACAATAAATAGGCCTTTGAGCCTCATTGTAACACAATTCAAAGGCATGTAGCCACCACATCTCTTCTCAGAGATAAGCTACCATTGCCCTAGCTAGTTTATTTCCATTGTTGTTTGTAAGCATATTTCAGTATTTTACATTAATGAAATGAAGTATTATATCTGTTGAATCTCTATGTTTATGGTTATCTCTATAATTTGTTGCGTTCCTATTTAAATCTAGATTAGTGTTATCAAAGCGGTCTACTCTTTCTCTATTTTTCTTTGCATGTCCCCAAGGAGGTTGGGATATAAGGAGTTAGGGCTTGAACTGGTCGAACCTTTGCAAGACCAGCCTTGCAAATCTCGACGGCCTCCCATGGCGGATGAAAAGAAACATGAGGGGGTAGGATATCCTATCAAAATCTTGCTCAAAGAATCCCTCGAGCGACAAAAGAATGTGATGATGGACAACTTTACCCAGATCCTTCAGCGGCTACCTAGGGGCGACGCATTGGCTTCCAACAGCTACTCGAGAAACACCACACTGTTTAAGGTACAATTTAATTTTGAAATCCCCATATTCGAGGGTCAGATAGACACAGATGCCATCGATAAATGGTTAAATTTGCTAGAGGGTTATTTTTTTGTTCATGATTTTTGCAGTCGGGAAAAGATTATTTTCGCTCTTCTCAAAGCAACCCCCCACAGCAAGGATTGGTGGGAAACCTACTGCGAGTAGAAGGATGAAAGTACAAGCTCACTATTTTCAGTCGCACCCACTTGGGATTCATTTCGAGATGCCATCAAGAAGCAGTACAACCCTGTCGGAAGCCATGAGGATCAATACATAAAGTGGACCACGCTACGGCAGGGAAGGGACCAAGACGTGCTAAAGTTTACCAATATTTTCCATACCCTTCGTACAAATTTGGCTATCAAGTATTCGGAGCAACATTTGGCACTCAAATATCGCGGCTGTCTACACAAGTACATCCAGGAAGAAATAGAATTCCTGAACATCCCCTCACTTGGAAAAGCATACCGATATGTCGTCAAGGTCGCACAAAAGTTTAAATATAAGAAGCGAGACTTTGGATCTACGAATCTGAAGCAAGGGAAAGGTGCCCCCAAACCGCAAAACAAAAGACAAAGCCAAGGCACGGAAGCCCAAGAAAACCCGTCAAGATGCAAGCAAAGAACAGCATCGTGAAGCCGAAAAAGGACATAGGAAAGTGGTGTGAGTTCCATAAGAGCTCCACTCACAACACAAGTGAGTGTCGGGCCAAGCAGTCACTGGTGGTCGAGCTAAAGGTTTCAGAATCAGATGCATGTTCCAACTCTGAGTCAGAACCCGACAAGGGGAATGACAAAGGGAAGAAGATTATCGATGCGGAGCCTAACATCACCATTGCCACCACGAAGATCTAGAAGGAGGAACCCGAAGATCCAGAGGAGGAGGAGCATCTATTCCACTCCCAGATGTGGGTAAAGGGCTCCCCACTATAGTTCATTGTCGACAATGGGAGCCAAAATAACCTCATTTCGGAAAAGGCCGTGAAGCGGCTAGGCTTACCGACCATAGCACATCCATAACCGTACACCATCGGGTGGCATCACCAAGGACGGGACCTCTGTGTGAGCCAGCAATGTCGCCTTCCATACAACATCAAGACCTTCACAGATGAGGTATTGTGTGACATTACTCGCCTTGAATTTTGTGATGTATTATTAGGACAACCATACTTGTGGAAGCAACATGCCGTGTATGAATCAAGGCCCTGTGCTATTATCGTTACTTTGGGAAATAAGTTGTACAGGATACTGGAGGTAGCACCACCTACCACCATATCTTTTATTAGTGAAAAAAATTGCAGTAAGCTCGTTTCCAAAATTGGGAAATTTGTTTTCCTAGTGATACGCCCTCAAGGAAAGAAGAAGACAGTGGCCACGACCTCCAGAAAAGGCCCCTCTGCATGACAACTACATATGGACAAGGCCGTGGAGGAGTATGAGGACATCTTCACCTCCACCGCAAGGGTTCCTCTGCACTGTCAGGTCAAGCACTCCATCGATTTGACCCCAGGTGTGTCGCTACGCAATGGACCATTCTAGAAAATGATGAATTCAAGAGGTAGATTCAGGACCTGCTGCAGAAATGTCACATCCATTGTAGAGAATGATGAAATCAAGAGGTAGATTCAAGAGTTGTTGCAGAAAGGTCACATCCGTCCAAGTTCATTGCCCTGTGGGAGCCATATCATGTTGGTACAGAAGAAGGATGGGACTTGGAGACTTTTTATTGACTATTGGGCATTGAACAAGATCACTATCCATAATAGGTACCTAATCCCATGGATTGATGACCTCTTCGACCAACTGAAGGGGGGAAAATATTTCAGCAAGATCAATTTGAAGTCAGGATATCACCGGGTACCAATCGAACCCTCTGATGTGTGGAAGACTACCTTCAAAGCCAAGAAGGGCCTTTTCGAATGGTTGGTTATGCCTTTCGAATTGACGAATGCTCCTGCAACCTTCATGAGGCTAATGGATGACATCTTATGGCCATTCACCAACTCATTCGTAGTGGTATACTTGGATGACATCTTGATCTTCAGCGAGAGTTGGGAAGAGAACCTCCACCACATCCGACAGGTTCTCCAAACACTGCGGCAACACAAGTTATGTGCCAATTTGAAGAAATGCACTTTTGGCATGACCCAGGTTCAGTATCTGGGATACATTATTGATGAAAAAGGGCTGCATGTGGATCTAGCCAAGATCCAAATCATTCGAGATTGGCCATCTCCAACCACTCTGATAGAGCTCCGCAGCTTTCTAGGTCTTGTCAACTTCTACCACAGGTTTGTGTTGGGATTTTCTCATATCACTTGGCCCTTGAGTCAAGTCACCAAGGGAGGAGAAAAAGAAAAATTATTTTGGTCTGAACCTCAACATAAGGCATTCATAGAGTTGAAAATATCGGCTTGGCACGGCACCAGTGCTCGCATTACCAGACTTGCAACAACCATTTGAGGTCGAGACAGAATGCCTTTGACTATGCTATTGGGGTAGTCCTTACTCAACATGGGCATCCAGTGGCATATCGCAATGAGACACTTTCAGACACAATCCGGAAGTATTCCACTTATGAGAAAGAGATGTATTCCATCGTGCAAGCCTGCTGACAATGGAAGAATTACATTTTGGGGAAGGAAACGGTCATCCACACAGACCACCAACCCCTGCAGTATATATAGACCCAAGGGAAATTGGAGAATGATCGCCATCAGAAGTGGTCCACATACCTACAACAGTTCCATTTGAATATCAAGTATAAGAAGGGTAGCACCAATAATGTTGCAGATTGCCTCAGTCGACCACCAATCATGGCGTTAACCACTGTGCTCAACTCTTGTGGGCACGAGACTTTTGATTGGTCACTTCTCTACAAAAGCGACCCAGAATTCGGCCACACATACCAGACACTCTTGGAGGGTCAACATGTTCCATATTTTCACCTCCAGGATGCTCTTTTATGCCACCTGGGTCACCTTTGTGTTCCTTCAGTACATTTTTGTACAGTCTCTAGTCGATGCTCGATAGCAAACTCACTAAGTACATAACCTTCCATCCTCAAACTAACGGCCAGACAGAGGTTGTCAACAGGATGATCATACACATTTTTCACATGTACAACTCAAAGCATCCACACACATGGGACGAGAGCCTCCCCTATGTTCAGCATAGCTATAACCGAGCTCTCCATAGCTCGACTGGCCACAACCCTTTTCAGGTGGGCTTGGGATTCCAGCCACTATGTCCCATTGAAGTGGCCATGCCATTTGCAGCTACTCAGACATATTCGGCTCATGTCCAGTCCAAAACAGATAAGGCAAGAAGCTTCATTGAGCACATCCAACATATTCGCCAGCAAGTCCATGACATTCTGGAGAAATCAAATGCCAAGTACAAGCAGTAACATGATCAACATCAGGTGCCACACAAGTTTCAAGTGGGCAACAAATTCTGGTTGCATTTGCAAAAGGAACGCCTTACCAGAGCCTATCGGAAACTCATACCACTCTAATATGGTCCTTACACCATTACCAAGGCTGTGGAAGACAATGCATTTGATCTCAGCATTCCCCCATTCCTTGGCCTACACCTAGTGTTCAATGTCGACTGCCTTAAGCCATACTTTCCACCATTACTAGACACATCCAACATTGCAGGATAGCTCACACCCACAAAGCTAAATCCAGATGGCATGGAACAAGCTGCAACTAATCGGATCATGGAAACACAGATCAAGCACACTCACCAACAGAATATCCAATTGTATCGAGTTGTCAAAGTAGGCCAACTCCTTCACTAGGGCAAGTGGCTCACTAGGGACCAAGTTCAGCAGAAGTTTCCTCATCTCATGGAGGAACTCAACGCAATGGGGACCATTCCTTCCTAAGGGGGGAGGAATGATCCAAGTGGATATTGGTGGCCACCTACCAAGTCCACTTGGATCCCCACCATTGTTTCTTCAGCTTTTCAGTTTCCTTAATTGTAGCACAGTTTACTATTTTTAGTAGTTTTTCGGGACCTGAACTTCTGGAGCCATTTTGAGGCCCTAAACTACGTTTTTTGGGAAAACTGGGAGCAACATGGGTCCATGGACAAATTTTTCTCTTCCCAAAGTTGTAGTTCTTGGATAGATCTTTCTAACAAGATACTGTGTGTTTCAAACAGAGATTGTATGCCAAAGTTACGACCCCAGGAAGTTGATGTACCAATTTACCCAAACGGGGCCCACAATTTGGCGTTTCATCTTCTAGGGTTAGGTTTTTGGATGTTTAGGGTTTTCCATTATTTCTCAACAATAAATAGGCCTTCGATCCTCATTGTAACACAGTTCAGAGGCATGTAGCTGCCACATCTCTTCTCAGAGATAAGCTACCATCACCCTAGCTAGTTTATTTCCATTGCTGTTTGTAAGCATATTTCAGTATTTTACATTAATGAAATGAAGTATTATTTCCACTGAATCTCTATGTTTATGGTTATCTCTGTAATTTATTGCATTCTCGTTTAAATTCAGATCATTAGGTGGAACCCAATGTGGGAGAAAACCATTGTTGTCTTCATCTCTGTCCTATTTCTTATTATATAAAGAAAATCTTCATTACATATTGTATTGGTGCAAACTCTTACCAGCACATAGGCACCCACATGTAGGAGGCTACAATATCCACTCATTCTCCAACACCTACTAGAAGGGAGCTACAACCCCCTAATCTCATTTACCATCTCCTACCATACGGGAACTCCTATCCCCCTCATTGAAGGTTGCAATCCTCAGCACTTTGTGGTCCATGTTTCAAAAAGTTTCACAGTGGGTCCACCTACCTCAAATACACATCAAAACATGTAGGCCACTTTTCATCAAATTTTCAAACTGTATCCATACCAACAATAAGCCCAAACCAATATGCCAAACTGAAATACTGAATCTCAAAATATGAAGCACTATAAACCAACTGAATCACTATAACATCAAACCATTGAATCCTAAAACTATCCAATCACTAAACTGAATCTCAACCAATCAATACCTAGTAATATTGTCACACCTCAACCATTTAACCATTCATTGGTTAATCACAATATTGGATAATAGACACACATCAAAGAAATAGTGTGTAGTTACTACAAACCCTTATCAATATTAACTTATATATATATATATATATATATATATATATATATATATATATATATATATATATATATATATATATATATATATATATATATAGATATATATATATATATATATATATATATATATATATATATATATATACGTGACTATTCTAAAGAAAACATGTGTATATACGGACCTCCTATGCATACAACTTGTGTACAGATCTTAGATTAATAAAATATGAACCATTTAACTAACTGAATCACTGTAACTCTAAACCAACCACTTAATCAAGTATTGAACCATTCACATATCATTGAACCATACCCACTCACACTTTTGCAGCATCAAAACTAAACAATATTCCATTCCACAATCAAATCAATTCAATCAACACTACTAGATACAGACCATCCATATCAAGACATCATTGACAGAAAACAACAAATAGGACAAACATCATCAACTGTCATCATCAAGCAACAATTGAAACCCTAAATAGATTTAATTCAAAATATATATACGATAGATATGAAGTAGACCTACATATATACATGCTTATCATGTGTAACACCCACGTATATAACGTAATTTAATGAAAAACATATCTCAAAATATATATGCAACTAAACAGAAATAGATCCGCATATGTACGTGACTATCGAAAATCAAACCTACGTATAGATCTTAAATTTCTAAGACCAACCTTTGCTGCAAACCACAACATATGTTAAACCCAGATATCGACACACATATTGTTATAGTCATACATCACTACATTCATATCATACCATCATCATAGCTACAAATCTAACATTTTTAGCTACAAGCGTAAACAAATCAAGCATTAGTCTTCACTATATTTTCAAATCTATCAAATCTGAGCCATTTCCTTGCTTCCTGGTGCACACATGTTCCAAATCATATCACGCATAAATAATTCATTCACTTTCACACCTAACACCTTAATATCCATCTCCTTATGTAGATTTTTCCTTAGCCAATAATATGGTAAATCCTTTGGTAATGTTGTTAGTATTTGTTGATGGGATCAAATAAATGTTGTCACCCTAATTACTATGGGAAAATACCATGGTAATGACCCCTGGTATCCAGATTTCCATGGTTTGGATTATGTACACAAATTTTTCTCAAAAGACTTGCATATGTATGCGGCCCTTCTTCACATGAACCATGTATACATTTCAATCTTTACATTTGTCATCCATCTGTAACTAAACTACCATTTCTTTTTCCATATCCACTATAACATTTGTACCAATATTCCTCATAATTGCATTAGTTCTATGACCATCACATTATTACCATGTTGACATCAAGTACCTCTTTTTTCAAGTAGGTTTCCATCAAGGACAACACCTTAGCCATAATTCCAACACGAGTATCACCACTGCTTTGTGAATGGCTTCGGCCCAAAATATCCATCAAACATTTCTTTCTTCCATCATAGCTCTGGCTAGATGTTGTACAAATTCGTTTTCTCTTTCTACAACACCATTCTATTGTGGAGTCTCTACTGTAGTGAATTTCCTTTTGGTGCAATGCTTCTTGCCAAACTCATCAATCTCTTTTGAAGTGAATTCACATCCATTATCATATTTTATTCTCTTGATTTTGCAATCAAATCCATTTTCACCCATAACTTCAAAATATTTAAACTTTTCAAGGGATTCACATTTCTCCCTAAGAAAAGAAACCCACATCATCATGCTAAAATCATCAATTATTAGCATGAAATACAATTTACCTATGGGTGATTGTGTTCTTGAAAGTCCACACAAGTCCATGTGCACTAGTTAAAGTGGTTTTGATGATGAGGTCTCCTTAGACTTGAATGGAAATCGAGCTTTCTTACCCAATTGACAATATTTGAAAAATGAATTATTGGTTTTGATAGCCTTGGAAGGTCCTTGACAACATTCTTCTTTCTCAGTTTGAATATCTGATCAAAATTTTGATTCCCAAGTCTCCTATGCCACATCCAACTCCCATCTATCTTTGATAAGAAACACCTCTCTATTTTCTCTTTTAGAACATAACATTATTGTATATTCTCACAGCTTCAACCACTATTTCTCTTGTTCCTATAGACTTGATTTGATCATTTTTATCTTCAAAGGATGACACTTTTGTTGCAGGCTTACAATTCAATATTCTCATCTCATAAGCAGTAAGGATGCCAAGTAATTGGTCTAGAGTGAGAGTGTTCAGATTGGTCATTTATTCAATGGCTAAAACCTTGGGATTAAATCTCTTAGGAAGAGATCTCAACACCTTTTGAACTACTACATCTTCATCTAGCTTCTCATCAAGGCCTCATACCTCATCAACACTTTAAAAATATTTTTGCAATATCTTCATCATCATGCATCCTCAAAGACTTGAATTGCATTCTAAAACCTTGAAGTTTAGCTTTCTTTACCTTGTTGTCACCTTCATAACAACTACTCATCTTGTCCTAGATAACTTTGTTCAGATGTGTAGTCCATCACTTTGACAAGTTTTGATTCAAGTAGACCAGCAAGCAGGGCATTCATGGCTTTAACATTGCATGTAAACTCCATCTTTTGATCTTTGGTAATCACTATTGAAGGCTTTTAATATTCTTCTTCCACAATATCCCATACATTAGCTCTAAGTGATTGAATGTAGGTCTTCATCCTTACTTTCCAAAACACATAGTTTGTTCCATTAAACATAAGTGCCCTATTGGTAAATCCTCCTTCCTAGTTTTCCATGGTCCTTGATCTTTCTTCTAGCTATTAAACTAATATGAAGTAACCATGCTATGATAAAAATTGTTAGAAACCATGACAATACTAAGAGGGGGGATGAATCAATATTGTAGGAATTTTAAAAATTTCTTTCACTTGTAACAATATTAGGACACCAATAAATACTTCAACAATTAATACATGTGAGCATGAAAAGAAATAGTATCAGTAACACAATGAACAAACAAATTCTTCAACCTATTCTTTAATTCCTTCACAAGGCAAGCTATAACTTCTTGTTACAAACTTCTCTTGCTACAACTAGCAAGAAGCTACAACTCCCTAATTTATCATCTACAACTGAATGGAGCTACAACCCCAAATATTTTACTAGCACCTACTAGAAGGGGCTTTAATCCCTGATCTGCAAGCTACAACTCACTTGACATCAATGATTCATTTTTCATCCATTTTCACACTAGAACCATGAACGCCAAATCTTCTTACAAAATAAAACAATTTTTTCAGCACCACCTTTAGCAATCTGTGATTATTTAGAAATGCACCATCCACACTAGCAACCTCAATCGAACTCACACACCTTTATAACACACTTGCAGAATTCCTCAATCGATTATGCTTATAAATAATTTTTCTTGATATTTTTGGCATGAGATTTTAGTTACCTTCACCTTGAATCTTTACTTGAGTCTAATTTTTTCCTTTTTCCTATTCATTCCATTCTTATAAAACTACACTTCAAGTTATCAACCAATACTCCACTATTTTGGGCTAAATCTCTAAGTTAAACTACAAATTTTTGTTATTCTAGCACTTTACAGGTTTTAGCTGCCCTTTTAACTCTAGTTCCAACTTTAGTTGCCACTATATTTGGAAAAAATGCCAAAAAATCTACCTAACTCATATGTACCACCATATATACTACCTTTTAGACCCTAGTGCTTGTGTTCTATCATTTTTACTCTCATAAGTCCAAGTGTTATGACCTGCACTTTATGCCTGAGCACTTAAATATATATTACGCACCTTTTGTCCTTTAAGCTCGTGATCGCAATCATCACTACTACATATAACCTTAACCTTGTGCTTTGTGTTATCCCCCGCCTTTCACCCTAACGATATTTTATTGTGCCATTTAAATACCTTTTTGACTATGCGGCAGAGATTACATGTCTCATGGGCCACCTTGTTCTTATCCCATTGATCTGTGCTCGAATCTATATGTTGGCATCATGTCCTAGTGCCTACATTCCCACCATTCCTTAACTACACCTTAAGAATTCTCTAGGGTGGACCTTCAGGGACAAGCTATCCCAGTGGATCCCCTACTACACCTATGAGCCAAAAATCTTCCATATCGGGCTGAATTCGTTTTGACAATTCCCAAATCACCCTAATGCCTAATCATCTTGTCAATCCTTAGCATGCATCACTCAAACATTCTCGGGTCTAGCCTACAGGATGACGGCATGTTGATGTCACATGTGCCACATGCCACTTTGTGAGTGGTCTACATGTCACTGAAAAATGGCCCACTCAACCCCACAAAAAGGCCAAAAACACCCGACACATGTCATGCTTTGGTTAGGCCACATCACTACTAAGATAATTATCCACATGTACTGCCACTATGTGCACGGTCCAATCAAATTATTCCACCTATTCTTCTGTCAGAGAGGTGAAAGAAATGTTTTGAGCCTTGGTTTTTCGTTATATTTCTCTACAAAAATTCTAAGGGTCCTGACCATTTCTCCTTGCCACCCGCAGGGTTTGTGTAAACCTGATAGCCTCTTTTATGTGCTCTTTGAAAACTGTCAAGATAGGTCCTATGGGATGAGTTGTATAGGGGTTATACCAACATCCAATAGTCTATTTCTATGTGTCCTCCTATTAAAGGAGAGAGAAAGGGTCTTGAGGTATTATATTGTGATTGATTTCTTCGTTAAATTATTTTAGTAAAACTATTGGGTTCAAGCCTATTATGCCTCTTCGTGCACCACATTTCCTAATCATGCTCCATCCCAGGCCTACTCTTCTACACGTACTTGAAAACCTTATGGGATTAGTCTTTGTAGGATTCGTTGTCATATATGGTTTGTCTGCCTTAAGCATCACCAATCAACATGCCTACTGATGTTGTTAGAGCCACGTCCACCTTGGTTCACATCATCCTGCTAGATCCTTTAACCGCCCCTTAAGGTTTTTGCAAGGTTCAACCATCAGGCTACCTCCATTGAGCTAATTTTTTATATGGGCTCCTCCTTGGATCAATCAATATGCTTCCTACTGCTATGATGTATACTCCACGTCTTCCCGATGCTTTGGATAGAAACTTCACCAAAGACTCCATTGTGTTTGGTTGTGCACCAAACATAACTATGTGCCAAAAGGGTCCTCCACCCAACTTTATCTCTACACTCTTTTGAATTTGGGGTCCTAAACTTTGACTGCCTCTAACTTTCAATCTAGGAGTCCATTTTCGATCTTCTGCATACCATTAGAAAGCTCTTTCAGAGCTATAGCTATCTAGGTGGGTTCCAATTTCATTTGGGATGATATGTTATATAACAAATGGAACCAAAGTCTTTGTACGTTTACTAATTATTTCTCCAATTTGCTTGGAAACATCTGAGCCTTGCAACACCTTTGCCATCATTTTCTTTTGCCTTTTCCATCAATGATAACAAATTCCCAATACATAGTCACAAGGGAGGAGAAGAGTCACCTCATTTCTTATAAATACACTCTCATAGCTCAAGAAAAGGGCTTTCGACCTTGGATTCTCTATTTATGCATAGGAGAGAAGATCATTCTTCAAAGGAGAAAGTGGTGACTTAATGTTCCTGGAACTTTCACCTAATATTTGAAGCTCTTAGAGCTAATGCACTTTCATGAATTTATCGTGGATATTGTAAGATTATTATTCTAATGTTTGCAGTATATGTTTGTGTTCATACATACTAGAGAAAATAAACTATTTTGATGGCTTAAGTATATATCTTGTTGAATGTGTGTTGATACTTTATTTTATGATCATTGTTACCTTGTGAACTATTTTACAGGTTAACTAGCGATTCTTTTTATGCTCGGTCAACTTACTTTCTTATATCAAAGTTTGTGTACAATCTCTTATGTTGATAATTGTAGTAAAGGAATATATCTAAGAATAATGGTGGTCGGGCTTATTATCCAGATGGGGCTCCTACTCCAAATGGTGTGAGGTATAATTGGGACTTCATACTGTGGAGACCCCCTACTGTTAGCGAAATCCAACACTATCAACAATTGTTTGACTAATTTTGGGTTGAGAAGTCAAATTCTTGTTGTTGTTTCTTAGAGGAAGTATATGTCTCAACAAATATTTACCCTTCAACTGAGATTTAGATTCAACTATTGGCCCTTTATTTTGTAATTTGTAAGACTTATTAGCCTTAGCTAGGTGTGTTTCTTCAACCGATATTTTTCTAATTGTTTGTGTCTCTTTGTGAACTACCACTTCCCACAGTAACATAGTTGACCCCATAGTGGACTCATCATCAGCCAAAGGGGGTTCCTCTTCTATTGGATCTTCTTATTAATCTTCAGCAAATTGTTGTTCCAAAATTCGGTTAATCATGAGGGTTGTTGAAGTAATCCATTATGGACAAGTTTTTTCTAAGTGACTCACTTGATGATAAGAACATAGTTTTTTCATCCCCAATTCTTCAACGTTGAAATTAAAGTTACAAATATGAGCATATTTAGATGGGGGGGGGGGTTGTTGGTGCATTTAAAAAATAGTTTGGAAGATCTATTTCTTGAAGAAATTTCCTCAACATTCTTCTTCAAATATTCTTTGTTGGTTAACTTATTTATCATTTAAATGACATCCTCTAGGTCACTAACCTCTTTCTTAGTAGACCTATTCATCATTTTTTTAGGCTTCTTCCCACTACCATTCAAATCTTCTTGTATGTGGTGTACACCAATTGCAAGCATGTCTTTTTTGACTCACAATGATTTTAGTAAAATTTTATGCTAATGTTTCCTTATTATCCCTCCTCACAAACATTGCTATGCTAGAATGTAGGGATGATGTATAATATTCAATGTTTACTGAGTCATGAGGTATATCGACAAGGAATTCATTCAATATTGTGGTGAAAATTTGGTTTAAATTTTTAGCATTCTCTTTCTTCTCCATTTTCAACACACTTAGCTCTCTTAATATCATAACTGCCATTTTTCTTCTCCAAATTTATCTATAAATGCCTTTTCAAATTTCTCCCATTTTGTAATGGAGCTTGCTCGAATATTATAATACCAAGTGGTGGATTTATTCTTAAAATTGCAAGGAAATAATCTACATGCCACATCCTCATATTAGACATTCATTAATATTAAGGATGGGTATAAATTCTAAATATGATCTTCCGCGGAAGTTGATTCTCTAGGTAAAAGTTTGGAAGAAATTTTTTAGATGCCAGGGTAAATCATGTAAGGGACCTTGTAGGTTCAAACCCCCATGATCCATCCAGGCCAATTCATTACCAGCCATATTGTTGTCTATTTGTTCTTCTTCACTTTCTAAATTAGTATATTCTTCTTCACCCTCTAGAATTTCACCGCCTTGTGATCATTCGTCTTATTCATCAAAAGGGCCAAATAAATGAGGTCTTTCAAAATATTATGCTAAATATACTAAGGATAAGTTAACCAAGTCTTTAGTGGAATCATCTAGTGCAACACAAGAAATTTTTGTCTCCTTCATAAAAGCCTATGAGGTAAAATATCAGTGAAAGGAAGTATTCCAAGATTTTTGGCATAACCCTAGGTTTATGATCTAGGAGGTTTTTCATCCTCTTGTGAGACTTCATACAACTTCTCAAGAATCTTAGGATGAGATAAATCTTCAAGATTAGGTTATTCTAATGGATTCGGATTTAAGTAAGGGGAAATGCATTGATTTATATCTTGATCAGATGTTTCAAACTGATAAGAGTGAGGGAATCTACCAGATATGCAATGGTTTCCCCCCTTCTAGCGCCAAAAAATTGTTGAGGGGTCGAAATGCACTATCAATAGTTAGGGGATATCCCTACTATGAAGTCCCAATCAAACCTCACAATGTTTGGGAGGAATATTGGGTTGGATTCCATATCATTTTTGAGTGAGATTTATATTTTTGATGGAGTGAGAAAGAAGAAAGGAAACCCATATAAGACTTCTGATGAAATGCAAGTTAGAATAGCATATGGAAATACATCAGGAAAGAGAAACAAATAATATCACAATAGATTAGAAAGTCGAAATGAACCTTCAATAGAGTGATAAAAAACTTTAATTAATATACATGAAGAAAAGTTACAAATTGTAAATTAGTTTTCAATTAGTAAGATATAAGTTTCCAAATAATGAAATAGTTCATTAATTCTCAACACATGAACAACAATCACATACAAGTAAACAACCATAAGAAGAGTCTTACAACATTCAACAACACATGAAAGAAATGCTTGTCTTGGCCCAAAAGAGCTTCTCGATATTGGTGCTGAAATATCCCAAGCACTACTACACAAAGTATCCAAGAGACCCACTAGTGGGAATGCAAAAAAATTCACTTTATCTTCACAAGAAATGTACAAGCTTTCCCTTTTCCAAGTGTTCTAAGCAGTCAAAAACTAAAAGTCCTTTCTAAATAGCAATGAGGGTATATTTATATAACGTTAAGTGATCTTTCACCTCCCATGACATTTCAATACTCTTATGGCTTTTCAACTTCCTTCATGACTTTTCAACTTCCTTTGCACCTAATTTCTATTTCAATTTTAATTCTAATTCTACTTTATTTATATAATTACATGGAAATTTAAAATAATAAAATAAACATATTTCATGGAACTAGTTCCAAAATAGCCAAAGGCATCATTTGAACTTACAGTTCTTAAGTCAAGTAAGTATGTCAGGCATTGTAATCAACAACTATGGATAAAAATTTGCTTGATATCAAGCTCCCATAGGTGATTTCACAATCAAAATAATCAAACACTATTGTTTTCATGTATGCTTCTACTCGATGGAATAGTGTGGAGAGTATCATATCTAACTTTATAGGTTCCACCATGTGTTACACAACAACTTTCCTAGTGGACTTGAGATCATTCTAAGAGATGTACAACCTACATGTATCTATAAATTACTGAACTTCTCACTGGATTTCCTACTCTAGCCTTACTTTCCCATGTGCTCCAATGGAGAATATTTTGTGAGACCTTATGAGAATTTCTAATCATACTATGACATTGCCAATATTTTCTCATTATCCTAGCCACATATTTCCATAGTTTCTAATGGAATTAAATGATCAATATTATTTCTTCCTTAGCCCTATCCCTGGCCATTTCATCCTTTCTTGGTAAATCAGTTGGGGAATTAGGGAATTTTGTATGCCACTCGTACATTATGTTTATGAAAATCAAAGTTTCCCTTAATAATGTGCCTTTTTCCTTGAGTTCATTTTGAATGACCATGAGTGAGGAGGCTACCTTCTAAATCTTGATCAACTCTTTATACAGTTGTTTCATGATCTCTTCTAGCACTATGTTTTCCTCTAACGTTGTTTCTCGAAAGTGTTATTCATAAGAACTTGAGGTTGATAAAGTTTGATTCCCTTTATGAAACCTCTCATTCTCTTATTATGAATTGGAAAGATTCTTCTCTAGTTCTTTGACCTTGTTTAGAAACTGTTCGATATTTTTTTTTATAGTGGTGGAGAAGGTTGATCCTATTGAAGCGATTGTTAAATTGTAGCAAGAAAAGACTTGATTTAACTTCTGCATTAGTCAAATGGAGAAATTTGAATTTCCACATTAGCAGCATGAATTGAGTTGCAGTTATCAGGAGTGACATGGTCAAGTCACTTAGTTAAGTCAGTTAATTCAAGTTTGTGGGAAAGAAGTAGAGTTGTGTATGAGTTTATTACTAAGATATAGAAATATAATGGAGTTATAGTTAGTGGAACTTAATTATCTGAGATATAATCATGAACAAAGTTAGTGGGAGTCAGTTGAGTAGTTATAATTTTTGTTAACTCATTAATCTCTTAGTTAACTAGTCAATTTACTAAAAATAGGCCTAGTCATGCACGCAATTCAAATTGCCTAGTTGAGTGGAGGAAAAAGGAATTAATGTAATTATTATTGTATACTAGTGAGTGTAAAGAGTTTTCATGTAGCAGGTGAGACAAATTCCTTAGAATTGAGCAAAGAAATAGACGTGATTGTAGGAAGCTTGAGTGCAGGCAACACGAGTGTAGGTAGAGTGAGTGTAGGTAGCGTGAGTTTAGGTAGAGTGAGCGTAGGCAAAGCGAGTGCAGGATATGTTTTTTCGAGTGTAGGCAAAGTTAGAGATCAATATTGCAGTGTAGGTTGAGCTTAAGGGATTGAAGTTGTCATTGTAATAGATAATTGTTCTCATCTGGTTTAATACAAATAGAGAAGGGGTTTTTCTTAGTTGGGTTCCCCAGTAAAAACTGCATTCATTGTGATTGAATGATTGCATGTGCTTCTATTGTCAATTTTCCTTCCGCGGAATTTAGTAGAATAAATTTGTGTCTATTGATTTCAGTTTGATTTCATTAGCAACTTTAATTTCAATTTATTTCTACATGGTATCAAAACCATCAAAGAATACATAGAAACTAGGTTCCAGATCAATCTCTCAAGAAATTTCGAATAAAAGAGAGATTTCCCATATGGAGATCATGACTCAAAGGGAGCCTAGTTCCAATGGCAGCATCCCTATGGAAGCTAGTATTTCAATATTTGGAGAGATCAAACTCATTATTGCATTTTTTGCAGCAATTGTGCAAAAGCGGAAGTAGAGTAGTACTAGCAGCAGTATGAGAAGATCATAGTTCACTTTGTTTGTTGTTATACCTCCAAGAGTGAGGTGGGGCGATGTAGAGCCTTAGTCCCATAGTTGTAAAGATTTGGGTAGGGTCCATAGGAGAGTAGCAGTAGTTGTAGTATACTCTTCTTATGGATCATTACCCTTTCTATAGGGCCCCACAATATTCTGTAGAAGAAGGATCAATGTTAATTGATGTAGTCATATCTTAGGTGATAGTTGCAGGCTAGTAGCAGTCAGAGACTCATGAGACAGTTTCAACTCAGAGACATAGTTGATTTAGTATTTTGGATGCTTGTTAGTTGTATTTGTTATAGTAGAACCAACAATAATGAGAGGGAGTGTTAATTGTGTTATAGTATATTACTATAGAGGAGAATATTAGGGTTGTTCATAACCTTTCTTGCTAAGAGGGAGTGTTAAATTGTAGCAAGAAAAGTCTTCATTTGACTTGTGCCTTAGTCAAATGGAGAAATTTGAATTTCCACATCAACAGGATGAATTGAGTTGCAGTTATTAAGAGTGACATTGCCAATTCACTTAGTTAAGTCAGTCAATTCGAGTTTTTGGGCAAGAAGTAGAGTTGTGCATGAGTTGATTGCTAAGATCCATCAATATAGTGGATTTATAGTTAGTGAAACTTAGTTATTTGATCTCTAGTCATGGATAGAGTCAGTAGGAGTTTAGTTGAGTAGATGTAACTATTGTTAACTCACTAATATCTTAGTTAACCTGTCAATTTACTAAAAATAGCTCCAATCATGCATGTAATTCAAATTTCCTAGTTGAGTGGATGAAAAAGGCATCAATGTAATTATTAGTGTATACTAGTGAGTGTAAAGAGTTTGCATGTAGCAGGTGAGCTAATATCCTCAGAATTGCACAAGAAAATAGGCACGAGTGCAGGAAACATGAGTGAAGGAAGCATGAGTGCATAAAATATGAGTGTAAGCAGCATGAGTGTAGGTAGAGTGAGTGCAGGTAAGATGAGTGTAGGCAGCGAGTGTAGGTAGAGCAAGTGTGGGGTAAGTATTTTCAGGTGCAAGCAGAGTAGGAGATCAATATTTGCAATGCAAGTTGAGATTTAAGGATTGAAGTTGTAATTGATATATATCATTTTTCTCATCTGGTTTAATACAAAAAAAGGAGGGGTTTTTCCTAGTTGGTTTCCCTAGTAAAAATTGTGCTCATTGTGATTTAATGATTGCATGTGTTTCTATTGTTAGTTTTCCTTCCATAGAAATTAGTAGAAGAAATTTGTGTATATTGATTTCAATTTGATTTCATTAGCAGCTGCAAATTTTGAGTTATTTCTATGGAATTTCTCATAGTATTTAACATTATATCTCTTTTATTAGTCATCAATATTGGCTTTGTTGATTCTCATGCTAAACACTTGCACCTCTCTTAAACCATTATGCTGGAGCCACAATGAAACCTAAAACTTGCAAGGTATAAAACTTGATTCTCTTCATTGGTTGAGATTTCCATCTCTCCTAGTGGTAGATTTCCTCTAATGAGTGGCATGGAAACTAGGGTAGTAGGCTCAAGGTCGATGTCGGTCATTGTGACTTGGGATTCCTTCTTGGCTTGCTCCTCTTGTCTGATTTCTTGTGCTTATTTTTCCACTGCTTCTTTCGCTAGTCATTTTGCTTCTTGTTTTTTGGCTTCCTCTTCTCGTTTTCTCTTTTATTTATATTTCCTCTTCTTTTATTCTTCTTTCTTCTCCTCTTCCTCTACTATTTTTATTCTTTATTCCTCATCCTTCTTCTTTTTCTCCTGTACTTATTTCCTCCTTTCTTCTTGTTTCTTCACTTTCTCTTCTTCCTTCCTGGTTTTTTATTCTGCCTTCACACTTTTCTATTGCTCTTTCTTTTCTTGCTCTTTCTCCCTTTCTTTCTTGTGCGAAACTTTCTTGTCCTCAACATATCTTCTTTTGGATTATTCCCCATTTGTAGTTTTTGCACCATTTGTTGGTTGTGAAATACCAGCTCCCTTCTTTTGGGCATCCATACCCAGTGCAACATTATAAAATTTCTTTATCTTTTCTTCTTTTTCATCAATGTTAGGTGTGTATGGCCATTTGTACTTTAGTTGTTTATAATGAGCCATGGTGATGCCTCTAGAATCATGCCTATGAAAGTTGAGATCACAAATCTTGAAATGTTCTAAATCACTAGCCTCTGCTTCTTGTTTTTTATAACTTTTAATACAATGTGTTCCTATATAAATCAGGAAAGCGGGCCATGGTCCCTTATTTTCACACATTAACATGCCTCCTAGCCTTATTGTTATGTGATATGCTACTTGCTACAGGATTACTTTATCCGATAGAGGAAGCTAGTGTGGAGGCTTATAGGCTCTGAATACTCTGATGTAGGTAGAGTTTACCGGTGTAAACCAATCAATAATATCTTTCCACTCTTCCCTTGAGTCGAAATTAAAGAGAATGTGATACAAGGGTGAAATGAATCCTTCTGTTATTTTGTGGTACATTGTCATGTAACCAGTATCCCATAAGTTTCATAAATAAATATGCACTAGTGGTATTTCTAGACCCAAAGTCCATCTCCATCATAATTTCAAAATCATAGCTCAAGCATATGGCATCTAACAGGTATGATGCCATGTAGAAATCAAGTTGTTTTCTTGTAGGTATATTTTGAGCTTGTTCTACCCTTGTCTAGATGGAAGCCTCTAGAATTTCCACCCAATTGAATATGTTTCCCTCTTGAGTATAGGTGTATATCAATCGTATCTATGTTTCCTCGAATGTTTCCACATCTAGCTTTCCACACAAATGGAAACACATAGCCACTACCATCTAGTATGCCTTTCTCAATAGCTTGGTATTGTATATCCCATCAATTTTGTGTCAGAATTTACATGGGTCTTGCCACCAGGTCTTCAAGTTATCCTTGCTAAATAAGAAAAAAACCTTCAAACCACTTTGTTGTAAGTGCCACATGATAGTTCATAAGTTTGTAATATTTGACAATACAAGAATATATATATGCTGCTATACAATTGCCATTATTGTCTTGGATGGTCATGTCTTTCATGTCAATGCATTTTATTATCCATTCAATGATCTCTACACATGGGAGGACAACAAGATGTGATATGACTTTATGCAACCATGAATTCTTCACATTTTGATACACTTCATTATCTTCCTCATCTTCAAGAACCTCTTTGCATGAAAATAACTAATACATTCCAGACCAGGAAATTAATAGAGATTTATCAAGGTAGCTTATTGTATTTGCATATATTGGGGTTGAGATTATAGAAATTCCTTATGCCCCTCTTTGACACTTTCACCAATGTCCTTGCCTTGTTTTCTTTTATGTGGGTCCATCTCTCTCTTTGACAAAAAAATGTTGAGATACTCCAAGTCTATTATTCCTAAAATTTCAAATATATTCATGGTGACAAACAATGTTTTAAAACCAAAGTAAATTCAATACATTGAGCAAGGCATTGGCTCTATGTATAGTATATCAATGTGCTGCTATGAAATAAATAAGGATGGAGAATTAAAGGTGGAGGCACTACAATGCGAGGGAGAGGTTCTTGGTGGCGCTAAGAATTATAGTAACAAATTGGGTTCAAGTGCATCATTGTGTAGGGATAAGGAAAGACAACTAAAAGGGAATGCATTGTAGTGCAAGAGAAAGGTGATTTGTGGTGGTGCTAAAAATTATAGTAGCTATGAGGGGAGAGAGCGTTTTTTCACTAGAGAGAGGGATAGTCTAAAGAGGGTGATTGTGACACTGCATGAGGGAAGAGTAATTAATGATGGTGGGATTATCAACATTAACAAAGCTTTTGGGTGGTGCCTTGTGTTGGGGCATGGGAGCTTCACTCAATGAACCTCTGGAATAACACATGCATTCATGGTATACTAAATAATGCCCATAATTTGACTACATATTGGAAAATACCTCTAAAAATCACATTATTTAACCCCATACTAATATGAACCTAATACACCTTCCCAATTTAAAACAACCCTACTTTCATAGATATTGTAGGTATCCAAATTTTCATTAACATTTTTTATACCCTTTTACATTTTTTCATTAACTTTGAGCTCCATTTTTTATATCTACCAATATAAAAACCCTTTACCCCCTATTATATGCTCAATATATTATGTCATGTTTTCCTCAATATATATCCCCCAATATGAATGCACGCGGTATGGTATTTCTCCCCCAATGAAGCCCCTGTGTGTTAGGGAGATTCATAGACAATTGGCAAAAGCCACACCACAATGCTTGGGTGAAGGTGATCTTGCCATTTCACAAGGAGTAATGGAAGGCCATGTCGTAGTGTTAGGGATACGAGGATGACGCGTCGCAATGCAAATAGATGTGTAACATTGTGTTAAGGGATTGAGAAAAAGGGCATAAGGAAAATGGGCTAAGTGTGGCAATGATGAGGATTTAGACGGTGAGGGAGAACGCAAGGAAAGGTTGCCAATGGTTATGTCTGGGAATATATAAAAGCATAGGGGAATGTCAGAAGGTCAAGGATTAGGGAACTGAATGGTTGCAAAAGAAAGGAAATGACAAAGAAAAAAAAATTATAAAGGTAGGTGCAAGGAACTACCTAACACCTAGAGAAATTATTCATCTCCTAAAAATAATGCAACACTTAGTAGCAACAGGATACACTACTATACTTCAATTCGCTAATGAGCAGGGAGTTCTTACGACAAGGAAGAAAGGTGCAAATTTATTGGGGCCCCACACTTTTATAACTTTTCACATGCGTGAGGGACTTTAATGTGCATTAAATGCGGATTCGCAATGAAACTTGTGCATTGGTCAATGTTGATGTACTAAGACTTAAAGCATGTGTTGCACCATGTTAAGAGGTAACTTTGCACTATGCTAATGAATAACATTTCACTACGCTTAGCAGGTGTGCTAAACTATTAGACAATGTTGCCCCATGCTAAGGAGGTAAGGTGCATTAAGCTCCTTATTAAAAAGAACAAGTGCAACCATTTGACTTAGCTAACTTATAGAAAATATGGATGTTTATTACTTGGAAAAAAAATGTAGTGAAACTCCAAATTTTAGAAGATGTTGAAAATTTACAGTTGTTGTAGTTGCTACAATAGGTCCTCCAGTTTACCAAAATATTAAAAAAAACCCTTTTCTCCTAATTCGAGTTTGATCTGGCCTTTAGGTTTCCATTTATTTTGCACCCATTGTGAGAGAGATTCTCTAATAGCCATATACCAAAAAACTTCGAAATCAAGGCATAGCCCTTCAAGAATTATATGTATTCTCCAATTATATTTGAGTATACTTCAAATTTAAGCTCTTTTTCCACTTTTGGCAAACAATTCCCTCGCCGCCTTTTACTAAACTATTGCGAGTTTTACAGTTCTTCATCTGATTTCAGCCCTAAAGAGTTGGGGATAAAGGTCATATGTCGACAAGGTTATTTCCTCCTAAGACCATCCTACTCTAGGAAAGAGCCTCCATTGGCCTTATCCATATGAAGAACAAAGGGAAAATAAATCAAAGTTGTCATAGCTAAGGTTTAAAGAAAATTCAACTAAATTTTTGTAAAACTTAACACAATTGTGTTATATTAACCCTTGTTTTATGAGATTATTATAAAACATTATTATTCAAGACAAAGTACAATTACAACCTTATCACTAAGTCTGTTTTACAATTTATTGTTGAGATTGCAATAAGATGATGGAGCTTAGTGAAAAGAGTCGCCTTCACTAAGTGGGCCCGCAGGCAAATTATGGCGCAAGTTCTATTTTTGATCCCAGCAGGGATGATCACAGTGTGGGTGACCACAGTGTGGGTGACCACAGTGTGGGTGATCACATTATGAGTGATCAAAGTCTATTTTTAGACTAGCTGTCAAAAATAGAAAAGTCAAATATTATTGTCTCATAATAATATTTGGACTATAAACTTGATCTTATTCTCTTGGAGCACTTCAGTTTGAGCTACAGATGTGGCCCATGCAGCTGTAAAAAGGAAGTACGCTTTTCTTATGAGTCAGTTGAGTTTTTGCATGCATGACTTCAATTAGAACTCAATCAGTTGAGTTTGGTGGAGTTGATTGTGGACTTGATGGAGTTGTGTTCAGTTTGACTTGGTTAAACTAGTTGTAGTTAGTCTAACTGCAAATAGACTAATGATGAGTTGTTAAACTAATTATTAACTCATAATACAACTATAGAATACATCAGTTAACTCAGTTGCGTGTCAGTGCATGTTCAGTCCAGCAGGGACAGGTGTTAGAGAATCAGATTACTATCAGTTGTGACTATAGTTGTGCATCAGATCTTGCACAATCAAGGGATTGAGTATGCCAATGAGTTTGCTCATGTATTTGCCCAGTATTATAGCCTCTGCTCACGTCTTACATAGTGTGAGTGATTCATTGGAGGCGAAATACGAGTTTGGTAAACCATTCTCATTCATTCTTGAGTAGGTATTGAGCAGTGGAGGCAGGCAAGCAGTGGAATAGATTTGGAGATCAGATCTTAGCTGTATTGTGTGTAACAGGTGGAGCTGGTACTGGATTGCTTGTGATAAGCATTGTACTTTTTAATGTTACATGGTCTCAATCATTAATATACAGATAGTTGGGGTTTTTAGCAAGATTCTTTCCCCGGGTTACATAATGTGTTAATGTGTGAATGCTCTTGATGTTTTATTGTTATTGATGCTGCTATATTGATGATCAACGTAGAGGAGCTTATGTATTGTATATGTATTCCACAATAGTACATGATCAGGATAATCTCTGTTGAATATGTGTTAAATTATTCAAAATTTCTACATGGTATCAGAGCTGTTGATCATCAGATCTACTATTCAGGAAGTGTTTACATTCTATTTCTTCAGGCAGAGTTTGTAATCGGGCCAGGTAGCCTCTGGATTCATCCTTCCTTTGGAAGGTGAGATATCCGATGAATGCCCATACAGTCAATCTCTGTATGAGAAATATTGTGTTCTCACGAATCTTAGATCCGAGGCGGTTGAGTTGGTTGCTGGTGGAATTCGAATTTGCAGCAATGTTTTCTTGGTGACAACGCAGCAATGTCTTTCAACGGATTGCGATTGGAGTATGCTCTTGAGGGCAGCTCAAACTATATTGCATGGAAGGACAGGATGGAGGTAGTATTGGATGATAACGGGCTGAAGGAGTTCATAGAGACGGATGTCCCAAAGCCTACTGATGCTACTCAAGCTAATGCTTGGCAAAAGAAGACCGCAAAATGTCGAAGGATTCTGTTGGAGGGCGTGAAGGATCACATTGTGTCTAGCCTCCATGGAAAGGCTACTCCATATTTGATGTGGAAATCATTAACAGAATTATTCCAAAGCAAGAGCGATCAGAGGAAGCTGGCGCTCAAAGATAAACTGAGAAACATCAAATGCGAGAAGGGTGACAATATACCCAGGTAACTCACAAAGTTCACTCAGTGTCGAGATGAGCTGGGAAGTGTGGGGGTTACTGTCGATGATGAGGACTTGGTGAGCTTGGCTCTCCTTGGTCTTCCGAAGAGTTGGTATTCCTATCAGGACTCTGTCAATGGTCGGGATAAATTGCCAGGATGGGAAAGACTATGGTCAGATCTTGTGCAGGAGGAGATCAGGCGGAGTACCATGGACGGATCTTTGTCAAAGGGAGCTGATGAAGAGAATTGTGCTTTGGCTGCCAAAGCAAAGAAAGGGAAGAGCAAGAAAGCTTCTCAGTCTGGTGCGAAAGGTAAGAAGCAGGATATGTCCAAGGTGAAGTGTTTTCACTGTCACCAGCACGGACACTATGCCACTAATTGTCCGCAGAAGAAGAAGAACAAGCAGGGTGTTGGATCTTCAGCAGGAGAGGCTCTAGCCTCATAGTTTGAGCTTGATTTTTCATTGATCGCATGCTTGGTTTCAAGTGTGATGGGATCGGTGTGGTTCTTGGACAGTGGTGTGTCTTTTCACATGATGGGAGATAGAGATTTGTTCTCTAATCTAGAGGACAAAGATCTTGGAGTGCACATCGAGATGGGCGATGATGGTAGATACAGTCGACCGGTATCGGTACCATTTCCTTTGAGAGGGAGTTTGGTAAACCCTTCGTATTGAAGGAAGTCATGCATGTTCCAAGATTGAAGAAGAATCTCATCTCAGTGGCGATGTTAGAAGACAAGGGGTATGATGTTGTTTTCAGCGAGGGAAAGGCTTTCTTGCGCAGCAAGACAACTGGTGAGACTTGGAAGATAGGGGTTCGAGTGAGGAACCTTTATCAGTTGCATGTAGATGGATGCGCAGCAATGGCGGGCAAGGCAGAAGGATTGGTGAGCCAGGACAATGGCGAGTTGTGGCACAGGAGATTGGGTCACCTTCACCATGGAGCCTTGAAGATACTGTAGCAGATCACTACAGGGCTTCCTAAAGGCACACTTGCGCAGTCAGATCAGTGCAAGGGGTGTACTTTGGGGAAGTTTGTTAAAGCCACCTTTCACGAGAAGGATAGTCGTGCCACGATGATCCTTCAGAGAATTCACACAGACATGTGTGGACCTTTCTCAGTTGCTTCGACAGCAAAACACAGGTATTATGTGATTTTTGTTGATGATTTCTCTCGTAAGTGCTGGATCTTATTCATGCAGAAGAAGAGCGAGACATATTCAAAGTTCTGTGAATTCAAAGCACTAGTCGAGAAGGAGTCGGGGAAGAAGGTGAAGGCTCTTAGGAGCGATAATGGTGGTGAATACATCTCGGACGAGTTCAAGGATTTCTGCAAGGCAGAAGGGATTCGTAGAGAGCTCATAGCTCCCCATAACCCACAGCAGAACAGGGTAGCTAAGCGGAAGAACAAAATGATTGTGGGTGTTGCACGGGCAATGTTGCATGATCAGGGCCTACCCCTTCACTTGTGGGCAGAAGCATGCAATACAGTAGTTTATGTGCAGAACCATTGTCCTCATAGGATACTTGGCATGAGTACACTTGAGGAGACTTATTCTGGTAAGAAGTTGGAACTGACCGCAGAGGTTTGGATATTTGTGGGGTACATTGATACGCCCCACAACTATCGTGTGTATTTTTCAGATAGTGGTAAAACTGTTGTGCGACAAGATATAAAATTTCAGGAGGAGAAAGCCATGAAGTGTTCGCTTGAGAGGGAGCTACACTTGCATGCAAAAGAGGAGCTATTAGTTCCTAAGGATTAGCTTCAAGACGTGGATCAGCCACAGGATGAGGTTCATGGAGTGGAAGAGACCACTCATGCAGCGCCAACCATCAGAGGGCGAAAGCACTTGACAGAAGCTGAGCGACTGGCTCAAGATGCAGAGAAAGTTGTAGGACCACCTACAACCCAACGCAGGTAGAGACAATCACCTGATCAGTACACTGGATACATGGCTCTGATGAGAAAGTGTGTTGTGACTGAGCCATCCTCTTTCGAGGAAGTTGTGGAGGATCCCGCATGGGTAGACGCCATGGTGGAAGAGTATGATTCTATTGTCAGAAACAGTGCATGGGAGATTGTTCCTAGACCGGAAGGGAAATCAGTGGTGGGTTCGATATGGATCTACAAGGTCAAGCAGGCAGCTGACGGGAGTGTGGTGAAGTACAAGGCAAGATTTTTTTCCCGAGGCTTTTCACAGATAAAGGGGATCGATTATGAGGAGACCTTTGCACTTGTCACAAGGTATTCTTCCATACGGACGATTCTTGCTCTCTCAGCGCAGATGGGATGGAACATTCATCAGATGGATGTGAAGATTGCGTTCCTTAATGGATTCATTGAGGAGGAGGTGTACATTGAGCAGCCCGAAGGCTTTGAGGTCTTCAGCAGCGAGTCGTATGTGTGCAGGCTCAAGAGAGCATTGTATGGGTTGAAGCAAGCACCACATGCTTGGTACACACAGATAGACATCTATTTTACAGGACTTGGATTCTCTAATAGCAAGGCGGATCCTAACCTATACCAGATTGTGGTGGAGGGTAAGTTGCTTATCATTGTACTGTATGTTGATGATTTGATTCTAACGGATGATGAGCTGTTGATACTGTCATGCAAGAAGGATCTTGCTACAAAGTTTGATATGAAGGACTTGGGCCTCCTTCACTATTTCCTAGGATTGGAAATATGGCAGCGCAGTGGTGGACTATTTGTTTCTCAGGGCAAGTATGCTCAAGAGATACTGGAGAAGTTCAACATGCATGGCTACAAGCCTGTTGATACTCCTCTTCCTAGAGGTTGGAGGAAGGAGGATGCCACTTCGGGAGAAGAAGTGGATGCCACTGTTTATCGACAGTTGGTGGGGTCGCTGATGTATTTGGTCAATACACGACCCGATGTATGCTATGCAGTTAACCAGCTTTCACAAGCTATGGTTAAGCCTACCAAGCTCTTCTGGAAGGCGGGCAAGCATGTATTGTGCTACATGAGAGGAAAATCGGGATATGGTTTGTGGTACAGACAGGAGGATGAGGTGAAGCTATGTGGCTTCACGGATGCAGATTGGGCAGGGAGCCCAACGGACAGAAAGAGCACATCAGGAGGGGTCTTCAGTATTGGATCAACAGCAGTTTCTTGGTACAACAGGAAGCAGAGATCCGTGGCACTCAGTTCAGCGGGGGCCGAGTATATGGCAGCAAGTTTGGCTGCATGCGAGGCTATATGGATGAGGAAGATCCTGGTTGGTTTGTCCGGTTCTCATTTGGATCCTACTGTGATCTACTGTGATAACCAGAGTTGCATTAAACTCTCTGCTAATCCTGTATTTCATGATAGATCTAAGCATATTGACATCAGGTACCATCATATCAGAGATTGTGTGCAGCGGAGGATCATGTTGCTTTCATACATTCCAACGAGGGATCAGGATGCTGATATTCTGATGAAGGCTCTCACCAGGAGCAAATTCGAGTACCACCGAGGCAGGATAGGGGTTGCTGATAATCCATATCTTGTCGAGAGGGAGTGTTGAGATTGCAACAAGATGATGGAGCTTAGTGAAAATAGTCGCCTTCACTAAGTGGGCCTGTAGGCAAATTATGGCACAAGTTCTATTTTTGATCCCAGCAGGGATGATCATAGTGTGGGTGATCACAGTATGAGTGATCAAAGTCTATTTTTAGACTGGCTTTCAAAAATAGAAAAGTCAAATATTATTGTCTCATAATAATATTTGGACTATAAAATTGATCTTATTCTCTTGGAGCACTTCAGTTTGAGCTACGGATGTGGCCCATGCAATTGTCAGAAGGAAGTATGCTTTTCTTATGAGTCAGTTGAGTTTTTGCATGCATGACTTCAGTTAGAACTAAACCAGTTGAGTTTGGTGGAGTTGATGGAGTTGTGTTCAGTTTGACTTGGTTAAACTAGTTGTAGTTAGTCTAACTGCAAATAGACTAATGATGAGTTGTTAAACTAATTATTAACTCATAATACAACTATAGAATACATCATATAACTCAGTTTCATGTCAGTGCATGTTCAGTTCAGTAGGGACAGGTGTTAGAGAATCAGATTGCTATCAGTTGTGACTATAGTTGTGCATCAGATCTTGCACAATCAAGGGATTGAGTATGCCAATGAGTTTGCTCATGTATTTTCCCAATATTATAGCCTCTGCTCACGTCTTACATAGTGTGAGTGATTCTTTGGAGGTGAAATACGAGTTTGGTAAACCATTCTCATTCATTCTTGAGTAGGTATTGAGCAGTGGAGGCAGGCAAGTAGTGGAATAGATTTGGAGATCAGATCTTAGTTGTATTGTGTGTAACAGGTGGAGCTGGTAGTGGATTGCTTGTGATAAGCATTGTACTTTGTAATGTTACATGGTCTTAATCATTAATATACAGATAGTTGGGGTTTTTAGCGAGATGCTTTCCCCGGGTTACATACTGTGTTAATGTGTGAATGCTCTTCATGTTTTATTGTTATTGATGCTGCTATATGTATGATCAACATAAAGGAGCTTATGTATTGTGTATGTATTCCACAATAGTACATGATCAGGATAATCTCTGTTGAATATGTGTTAAATTATTCAAAATTTCTACATTTATTACTAATAAAGTCACTATTTTATTATCATATAATAATGCAATTACATTAAATTCATAATAACCTAATATAGTTAGTCACTTCCATACCTCTTCTTTTATGGAGAATTCATTATAAGAAATTGAAAACTTATAATATATGAAGGTAAAAGGTAAATTAACTGAACATTTTGAAATTGATATGATAAACATGTCTTTTTTTATTTTTACTCTATATTAGTGATATTATCTTTAATTAAAATGTATAAATAATAATATTAAAAGAATATATCCAAGTAATAACTTACTTTATTTATTTTTTGTCAATAAATAAAATGACAATTATTCATAATATTTTTAATCTATAATCAAATTTTATATATATATATTTTTTTAATTGAACATCTAAGTTTGAAGACTAAAACATTTTACATCTATTATAAGATCTTCATCCAAGGAATTCAAAAGTGTTAAAAAAACAAGATCTTCATCCAGTGAATTCAAAAGTGTTTAAAAAAGCTTGAAACTCTAAATGTTTGACTACATACTGTTTTTTTAATGTGACTTTTCTATATTCTCCAAATGACACCTAAGTTAAATATATACTTACAAAACATAGATTAAAACTAAAAGAGAAACTATTCTTCAACACTTGGTCCAAAAACATAACCATCTCCATTTTGATCTTTTTCATATCGTTGCTAGAAAGGGATAGAAGCGATATCCACATTCATCTCCTCGACTATCATCACTTGTTGCTCTAAAACTATGACTTGATGTTCCTCAGTCTTTGTAATCAATTCCTTGCATCATATGAGGTGTCAATTTGTCAATTATGATATCAAATGCAACCCTCAATTAATAGACCAATTTTCAGGTTTAAAAGGGAAAATTGAGCTTTCTCTCCTGCCTTCCCCATTTCCCCTTGTTTGGATAGCAAAGTCAGGATATATTCCATGGTTGTTGTCATGTAAAGCAAATGACAACTAAATTCATAATTCTCTGCACTGGGTAGATTCCCTATTCAAAATAAAACACAGTATACCTCCCTTCCTTCAGGATTTATGAATAGCCAAACTTGATTTCCTGGAGAAACGAGGATTCTTGCAAGCTCTCTTTATAACCATGTATGTTTGTCCCTACTAAACCATCGCTTCTCTCACCAACTTCAATTTGAAAACTATCCCTATTCATCCCTGATTCAGGCATTCAATCACAGAGTTAATTTCTCAACAACTTACACCCACTCCATTAAATATGAATACCACAAGTGTGTTTGAAAATACCATCTCTCCACATCCATCCAAATTTAATAGAGTTATGAATCAGCTTCCACCTATCCATTACCAAGGAAATCAACACATGATTTGTCCATGTATGTGCACGATCCCAACATTTGGCAATGAATATGAGTCATAAAAACATGATGTATATCCCAGGTGGTTGGACCTCTCCACCCGGGTTCCAGTAACATGACATGACAATGTTGAAAAATCCTGAAAAGGGTTCTATGTTGTAGGAATTTACCAGGTAAGTTCCTCAGATAGAACACCAAAGGACACTGCTCACAAACAAATCACAGATCAATACACCAATATGCTTGACGTGGTTAAAACCATCAAAGAGGGAAACAGTCCATGGCCTGAGCCAATGCAACCACTTCACGAAATTTATTAATAAAAGAAAGAAAATTTACATAAGTTTGTCTCATGAACAGTCACCTTACAAATGACCCTCCATGCTCTTTAAATAAAGATCATGGACCAATCGGGTGTTAATCCACGAATCAAGTATCGGTAATACCGACGAGAGAAAGAACTGTCTAATCACTTCATGTCTAGAACATATCATGACCGTTAGATTGTAAGTTACAAAAATACATAGTAAAGAAACACACTTTAGCTAACTCTACACTAGACCAAGTTATACTTAACTATTTCCTATGTGTCGGAATATCCTAACATCCACCCTTAAGAACAACTTGGGATAAGATTGAAGGATGTAAAATATGACACAATAGGAGAAGGAAGGAAGCATTATAGCCTATCCCCCCTTAGTGACAACTTTCTGAACTCCAACCATAAATCAAAGTTCAGTAAACTTTGCTTCTGTGAGAGCCTTTGTAAAGATGTCTGCAACTTGATCATCGGTTGAACAATATTGCACTTCAAGAACATAGTCATGAATTACCTTTCTGATGAAGTGCATGTGTAGTTCAATGTGTTTGTTGTGATGATATTGGATTGGATCTTTGCATAGTTGAATGTCACTTTGATTATCACACCAAAGTGTAGTCGAATGTTGTTGCTGAAGGCCAAACTCTGACAAGATCTGGAGAAGCCACAGGGATTCCTTTCTAGCTTCTATGGCGCCACGATACTCTACTTCTACTGAAGAAAGAGAAATGGTACTTTGTTTTTTACAAGCCCATGTAATAGGTCCATAACCAAGAGTGAAGACATAACCTGCAGTAGACTTCTAATCAGAAAGGTCATCAGCCCAATCAAAATCAGTGAAACCAACCAATAGAGGAGATATGTTTGCACTGTAATGAATCCCAAACTAAACTATACCTCAAACATAACGAATTATTATTTTAGCTACTTTCCAATGACTTTCATGTGGGTTTTTCATAAACCAAGCAATAAGGCCAAAAAAAAAAAGGAAAGGTCAGGACAGGTATGGGTCAGATACAAATGTTTTCCTACAAGATGATGGTATAAGGTAGCATCAACTTCTGGGGAAGTACAAGTGACTGAAAATTTGGCTCAAGATTGGAAGGGAGAAGGGGTTGGCTTACAGTCTTCCATGTAAAAGTGGCATAGGAGATCACAGGCATACTTGGACTGGGAAAGGGAAATACCTTCCTTGGATTACAAGACTTGAAGACCAAGAAAATAATGCAAGTGTCCTAAGTCTGTCATTTCAAACTTCTTTTTAAGTTTGGATTTCACATGGTTTATAAGGTTGGGATCACTACCAGTAAGGACAATATCATCAACATAAAGAACAACAATGATAAGAGACTTACCCACTTTCTTGGTGTAGATAGTATTTCCAGAATGACACCTAGAAAAGCCAGTATCTAAAAGAAGGCTATCCATTTTGGCATACCAAGCCTAAGGGGCTTGCTTGAGACCATAAAGGGATTTCTTAAGCCGACATACAAGGCTGGAGTCTGTTTGTATAAAGCCAAGAGTTTGTTCCATATAGATTTCTTCATGCAAGTCCCCATGCAAGAAGACAGATTTAACATCCATCTGATGGACTTCCCATTTGAAAGAGGAAGCAAGGGAAAGAATAAGGTGGATAGAGTTCATTTTTGCAATAGGGGAGAAGGTTTCAGTATAGTTAATGCCTTCAACTTGTGAAAATCCCTTAGCAACAAGACGAGATTTATGTTTATCAACTTTTCCATCTGGTCCAAACTTGGTTTTGTAAACCCATTTACATCTAACAAGTTTTCTTCCCTTTGGAAGAGGAACAATATCCCATGTATCATTTTCCAATAATGAACGATATTCTTCATTCATAGTTGTGTCCCAATCTGGATGGCCTAAAGTTTTTGCAAAGGTGTCAGGATCATAATTCGTTGAAGCTTGATCCAGTAAAGAAGAGTCTCTATACTGAGAATGTTTACGTCGTTGATCTGTAGGATCACCTACAAGAGAACCTGCTGCATCTCGAGTAGCACGGACCCATTTTGGAAGATGAGGAGCTGAAGGAGGATCCTGAGAAGGTGGGGGATGATTTTCATCGTCGTTTTCATCATTTGAAGAAGAAATATTTTCAGAAGTAGAAGGGATAGAGAGAGGTGGCACATCCATCGAACTAGGGCCCATGCTTCATTTCCAAAAACACAAAAGTGACTTACATCTAGTTTAATTGAGCTCCGTGCATCTTATGGAGTGATATTCTTTAAAACCTTAGTAGGATTGTGATTTACTATGTAATTTTCACAGTTAATTGCTTCTGCCCAAAAATTAAGACTAAGTCCTCTAGATTGAAGCATACAATTAGCCATTTCCTTTAAAGTGTGATTCTTCCTTTCAGCTACACCATTTTTTTGTGGAGTATATGGAACAGTATGTTGCATTTGAATTCCGTCCTCTCTGCAAAAGTTGATGAATTTGTTGTTAACATATTCTCCTCCATTATCAGATCTTAGCTTAAGAATTTGATGTCCAGATTGTTTCTCAACAAAGGCCTTAAATGGCAAGAACATGTTAAATACTTCACTTTTGAGTTTTAAGAAGTATACCCAAGTGTGTCTGGAGAAATCATCAATGAAATCAAGAATATTGGTGTATTTATTTGTGATCTGTTTGTGAGTGGTGTCCTTTGGTGTTCTATATGAGGAACTTACCTTGTAAATTCCTACATTAAGACTAAGTAGCCAGAGAATGAAACAAATGGAATTGGACCACATAAATCACTATGCACAATATATAAAGGGGCTGAGGCGTGCAAAGAGGCACACTTTTCAAAACTATCTTGATGATGTTTTCCGAGTACACATCCAGAACAAACACCATCCCTGCAAGATATCATAGGAAGACCTATCACCATATTTTCTTTACATAGATTTTAAAGGGAGCAATAGTTTAAGTGACCAAATCGCTCATGCCAAGGTTTGTTCACTTCATCATTATGAGAAACAAATACTGAGGGAAGAGTTGATGACCTAAAGTTGTTAACCTTATACAACCTTGTAGAATCATCAACAATGCCAATAGCTGAAATCTTTCTAGGATCTCTTAGGTCCTTAATTAAAACATCGTGAGGTGAAAATTCAACAGTTTTACTTTCACCTGAATGAGTTATTTGATATACAAATAGAAGGTTGCAGGATGAGGTTGGAACACATAATACATCATTAAATTGACCATTGTCTAGATGAATAGTTCCAGTCCCTACAACACTAAGAGATATATCATCACTAACATATATATTTTTGGTGTTACAATCATTTAAAGAAGAAAACATGGCTTTGTGTTTTGGCCATGTGATAAGAAGCTCTAGAATCAATGAGCCACTCATGAGAATGAGAAGAAGAAGACACATTTAGTGCATAAATAGACCGAGATGCTTGACAACCACATGCAGAAAGTGATATTCCTAAAGATGAACTTGAAGTTGAAGAGTGCTCCAAATCGATGTTATGATTCTACATTGCTGCTTCCAAGGATTCCATCTTCTTAAAGCATATTGGATTCTAAGTGGCCATCTTGATTACAAAACTTGCAATGTCTATTAGTCTTCTTCCCTTTGTTTTTATTTCCCTTATCATTTTGTTGAATTGATTTTTCATTTTGAGACTGAAAGTGCTTAGGACCCTTGGTTAGTTTAAGACCATTCTTTTTAAGATGTTTCTTATGAGGATTCTTTAAACTTGGTTACTGCTGGGCAGCTAAGGCTTTCTTAGAAAAGTTTCCAAGATTAAGAAGACCAAGATGTAAGAGTTTTTCTTGTTCTCTTACTAAAGAATCACAAAAGGCATCAAAAGATGGGGACTTGTAGGCTTGTCCTTGAGAAATAAAGGCTTCTATAGTAGAATGGAAGGTGGAAACAAACATAGAGTAGGTTGGTCCTAACTTAGTAAGAATGGAATATATAAGGCTACCATCTTCTTTCTTAACCTTAACACCTTCCAAGACAAGTCTAAGAGTCTTGAACTTGAACAAAAATATTCAATGGAAGAAAAATTACTGGGGTCCAATGTAAGCAACTCATTTTCGAGTTCATGAGCTCTAATTTCATTTTTAATTCCAAAAACTTCATTGAGTTGTTTCATTGCTTCATCGGGGGTATCAAGTTCTGCGATATGGAATCTAAGGTCTAGATAAATAGACATCCCTATCAACCCACGTGCTCGATCTTGCTTATTTTATCATTTGTTTGCCTTATCTTCATCTTTAGGTTTAGATTCTTGGCTTGAGGCTATTCTATAAAGACTTTTACTTCTAAGTAAATCCTCCATGTAGGACACACATTGGAAGTAGTTGGTGCTGTCAAGAATAACTTTTCATAGAATTTCTATTTTAACATAGGCTGAAGCTGTAGATGCTGAAACTAAGTGTTCCAATGGAAAGATCTCGAAAAATTAGGCTGATTAAAAAAAATGGCTCTAAAAATGGATTCCAGATGAAGTTATGGCTTTTTGAAGAAAATTTGTTGAAGATGTCGACAAAGTACTTGAATGTGCGGAAGTGAATGATAATGTTATATTTTAAAAAAAATACACCCCCCCCCCTTCCAAACTTAATCTAATTAGCTCACTTTAAAAAAAAAATTATGTGATCCACTTTTATAAATAAGTGAAATTCACTTTTACAATGGTACTTTATGAGCTACCCACTAAATTGTAACTTAAATAAAAGATAAAGAGACTTTAGAATTATAAGCGACTCACTTTTTATAATGGGTGAGAACACTTTTATATAAAGTAACTTTAAAACATAAGTTGCATGTGTTTTTTGAAAAATAACTCAACAAAAAGAAAGACTTGAACCCAAGACCTCTCTCATAAAGTAACTTTGGACTGAGTGAGCTAGTTTAAAAGGTTAGTAATTTTTGGAAAAGAGGAAGATTTTTTTTTTTAGTCATTGAAGCTTTGGAGTGTCTGCTTACTTGAGAAAGACATTTTTGCCTACAAAACAAAAAACCACACAACCCAAAACAAAACATGCAAAAAAAAACCAAACCTTAAAGATTGATGTTAGATTTCGCCAGAAACTAAATATTTTCCTCAATGTTTCTGATTTTCCGAGATCACACTAAGGCGTGGCGAAAAAGGGCATACGCATGAGAAAATCCTTCCTTTCTGTTTCTGATTTACCCAGATCAAACAGAATCGTGGGGCAAAGAGCATACGCATAAATGAAAGGTATAGATCTAGTAATAAAAAATAGAGAGATAAATAACTAAAACTACAAATAAAGATTGTATACCTCCAGATCTTAAAAATGACGTAGCTAGGGCTACTAGAAACCTTTGCGCCTTAAACGAAAGGGGTTCCTCACTGGAACAGATGCTCCTAACACAATAGAGTAGTCCTCTCGACCCGAAAGCGATCAAAAACAGTAGATCTAGGAAACGACAGTCGGATGCAGTTGTACCGTCTTCGGATTTGAATCACCAACAGATGTAACTCTCAAATAGCTCTAATACCATGTAGGAATTTACAGGGTAAGTTCCTCAGATAGAACACCAAAGGACACCGCTCACAAATAGATCATAGATCAATACACCAATATTCTTGACGTGGTTAAAACCCTCAAAGAGGGAAACAGTCCACAGCCTGAGCCAACGCGACCACTTCAGGCAATTTATTAATAAAAGAAAGAAAATTTACATAAGCTTCTCTCATGAACAATCACCTTACAAATGACCCTCCATGCTCTTTAAATATAGATCATGGACCAATTGAGTGTTAAGCCACGAATCAAGTGTCAGTAATATCGAGGAGAGAATGAACCGTCAGATCACTTCATGTCTAGAACATATCGTGACCATCGGATTGTAAGTTATAAAAGTACATAGTAAAAAAACACACTTTACCTAACTCTACACTAGACCAAGTTATACTTAACTATTTCCTATGTGTCGGAATATCCTAACATATGTACAGATTCCATAAGTTGGGTTTCAGCACTGTATGTACAACTTCCATAAACTGGGTTTCAATAGTGAAAAGAAGAATATGAGTCACCAACACAATATCAAGAGAGACATCAACCCAAAGTGGGATCTAACAATAGCCCATCGAAACAACCCCCATGTTATGTTTTCTTTAATGTTATTTAAAACTTTTATTTCCCCTGCAGTCTGAATAAGGTAGAATTTTCATGGTAAATATTTGATTACAAAATTTCTTTCATCCTGAACAGTCATTCCTTCTTCGAGGTAGACTCCTTAATTTCCTAATGAATCCATCATGGAGATGAGATGTCTTTTGATGTGGAAAATATCAACAACTTTAAACTTTTCCTTTGCAAATTTATTCTATATAGAATTGAAGATTGAACCTACAAAGGCTCCTTTTTAAGCTTGAACACCTTGAAGATTGAACCTATGAAGGCTCCTCTTTAAGCTTGAACACCTATTGAGTAACTATTATCGAATCTCCAAAGATCATTAATTGCCAAATTTTTCTTGATATTTCCAATTTTAATATTAGCCACAATGCTAAAAATTTGGCCTAGTTATTAGTTGAATTCCCAAAACCCCATGCATATTTAATCTATGTTACTTCATCAAGGCAAAAAATGACCCATCCCACTCCTTCCTCCTAGTTTAATAGAAAAATATTAATATTTGAAAGCATTTTACTTATGTAATAATTAATATTTTAAACAAAAATAATTAAACATGATAAATTTTGTTAACAAATGTTGTAGTCTATCTATTATATGTTTTGGAGGTTTTTTTGAGATCTAATTTTTCCATAATCTAGTAGAGATTTGTTGGAATCGCAAGTTTGAGTTGTAAACTCTCCACAATCTGAGTGCCCCAGGGGCTTTTCATGTTGTTGAATCCATATATGTAGTCAAAAATCAATTTCAAACAACAAATATCAAAATTTAACAAAAACAATTCACTAGATTTCAGCCAAAAACTCCAAAATTTATAATGTTTAGAAAATGTCTTAAGAAACTATATTTAGAAAGAAAGATGATATTATTTAATTAAAGTGTTTACCTTAGCATTGCATGTGACATGTGTTTGCTCAAGGTAAACCATTGTTCATGTATATCCTAAGCTATTGCACCAAGAGGCATTCTCCAACCTAGTACGGTAGACGTGTTATAATGTAATGTCCTGTAAACATTTTTAACTTGGTTAAAATAAGATAAAATTAAATAAAATTAAAATTATTATTTTTATTAATTTTTGTAAATTATTACATGTGCTTTTTGAGCTCTAGGTTTATGAGAACCTATAGTATTTATGTGGTATATAACCTATTTAAAGGGGGAAATTAAACCAACCTAGATCCATTTTAACTTCAAATCTACCAAGCCTCAAAAGGAATCAAATTTATTGAGAGGCAAACATCTTTTAGAATGAAAAGAGATTTGATCCCTCTAAGTGCTAGATAAATTCATAATTAAGATAGATGTGGACTAATAGTTATATATGGACTAGATGCTCGTTATACAAACACTAGACAATCATCAAAAAGTTTATTCAAATTAAAGTTATTTGATTATTGTGGCTGTTTCACATAACATCTCACAATTGAAAGGTTTAATACATATAAATAAATTTACATTCTCCATATTTATTCAATGCCCATGTTCTCTTTTAAGTAACTTTGGAGTAACTTTGGAAGGTGCAGTGAACACATTAACTTTGAACTCTAGGTTTATGAAAACCCATGGTATTTATGTGTTATATAGCCTATTTAAAAGGAGAAATTAAACTGGCCTAGATGCATTTTAACTTTAAACCTACCAAGTGTCAAAAGAAATCAATTTATTGAAATGCAAACCTCTTTTAAAATAAAAAGAGATTTGATCTCTCTTAATACTTTATAAATCTAAAATTAAAATAAATATAGAGTCTTAATTATATATAATTATTAAAAAGTGGTTATCACAAACCATATTAATTATCAAAAAAAATTATTGAATTAAGTCCATTCGATCACTGTGATTGTTTCACATAACATCTCACAATTAAAAAGTTTAATATATATAAATAAATTTACATTCTCCATATTTATTCAATGCCCATGTTCTCTTTTAAGTAACTTGGGAAGGTGCAACGAACAAATTAAAATATGAGTAATAACTATGCAGGATTAAAACTAACCATGACTTAGGCTTAAATACAAACACATTAAAAGACGCAACTAATTGTATTAAATAGAAATAAACCAGAAAAGGGTTCAAACCATTTGATTAGTAAAAAGGGGGACATCTTTTACATTGGAAAGAGTATTTATTCTTGAAAAAGTAAAGGATTTCATTAGTTGGAATTTAGGAGAGAATCACGCCTCGGTAATAATGAATGTCTAAATAGTTGGTAATGGCTTGGGAACGGTGGGAATGACCGGAGACATATGAGGGATCTAAACATTAAATGTTAAAGGTGTCATTTATATCTCGTATGAACGGTTGGGTTTTCGCGGGCATGAGCAGTTAACAGTTTCTAAAATAACCACTCTTGGTAACAATGAATGTCTAAATAGTTGGTAATGGCTTGGGAATGATGTGAGAGATATGAGGTATCAAAACATTAAATTTAAAGGTGTTATTTATATTTAGGCCGATAGGCCTTCCCTTTGAAAGAGACTTTCGTCGTTCCTTTCAATCTCAGGTTGACACCTGGCATCCATATTCGGCGGGCTTCTCTTTATTCTCCGTGCCGAGAACTTCCGGGTTTCCGAATCGTGCCGAGAACTTCCGGGTTTCCGTTTATTCGGCGGGTTTCTGTTTATTTGCGCCGAGAACTTCCTGCTTTCTCTGAGGTTCGTTGCCGCAGCTCCTCTTTTCATCCTCTCTTGATTTTCTTGTTTGCCGTCTGTCTCCGTGACGGTGCTGATGCTCTCTGTCGCCTTCCTGTTGATTAATCTCTTCGCACCTTCCGCCAATGCAGAGGCTCCCGCTCCTGCTCCCTCGTCCGACGGTAAGATCTCGGCCTTTTATTCTTTCTTTTTTTCTGCTTTTTCCGACATTAAAGTTCTGTTCGGTTCGGTTCATTAGGGGATTCGTCACGGGATTTATAACAGGATTGAAGGAATGTATCTTCATGTTGCAGGCACCGCCATCGACCAAGGGATAGCATAAGTGCTCATGTTCCTGGCGCTGGCTTTGACCTACCTCATCCATCCCCTGGACGCCTTCCCTTACAATCTTTTCTGAGCTGCTGGAGATCCGTTATCCGTTTCTTGACAGAGACTATCAGTTTCTTGACAGAGACGAAAGAAAGGGCCTGGATTTGTATAATAGATGGAATTTGAGCATCGGATTCTGTGTTAGATGATTGTTCCATTCTCGTACATCGCTAAGCTTTAAGTCACAGCAAAATCATTACATTTAGAATTTGCTATTTTCTGTACGAACACCTTCGAAGCTGGAGGCTCTATTCAAAATTGTGAGAGTTGCTATTGCCACGAGGAAAGGACTGAAAATTGAAATGGACTGATGAGCGAAGCCAAGTCGAAGTGAGGCCACTGGGATTCGACCCCTGCCATTGCTGTTCGCGCATCTGTTGATATTCATTCATTCATTGAGCCATGCTACCAACGGTCTCCAGGGGCCGCCCGCCCTCGACATTTCGGCACAGTCCCCTCTTTCCTCAGTACCTTCGCAGAATCATCAAGGTTAGTACAAATTCCCCATGTATACATTTTTTGGCTATTTCTATTTATTTCAATTCGCCGTTGCCCAAGAATTTGGATCCTACTTTTTTAGGTTATAGATCCGTTCAGGATTCACCAGGGATGATTCAGTCACTTGATGAATAATCTCTGTAAATATTTAGAGAAGGGGGTTTGAATTTTAACTCAACTGCACCGCCCAACCGAGCGATTTAATAGTGAGTAAACGCAGTGCGATGATGTTATGTTTTGTCCTGTGGGTTTCAGTCAGTTTATTCTGTAGCGCAGGTCGCTGGTTCAATTCCCACTACTTCTATTATATTGCTGGGTTTTTTAATTCCTCGATCCAACGGCGGAGGCCATAATTCTTTTCTCATTGCAGATGATTACTAAAGCCTGGGAAGAGTTAAAATCAAATCAAAATCAAAGCAGTTTTGGCTGTTTCATTTGGTTCCCATCTCGACAGCCATGCTCTGTGAGAGATCTGGGTCGCCTGTGGGTTGGGGACTTAAGACTGAAGACCCTCCTATTCTGTAGGTGTGAAGTTGCAAAATTCTCCGTGAAGGGGTCTTTTTTGTGCAATTTAGAAGTGGCAGGTGGAGAGGATGGATATGGCAGTTGGTGAATTTGAGGAAATGGTGCAGTAAGGGGTGTAATGGGCCCAATCTACCAACTCTCTCTCCCAGACTATGCACAGCCGTATGCAGTATACTTGTTAGAAAATAAATGTTGTACCCTACCTTAGATGTTTATCGAACATTCAGACAGCGTGAGAACCAGATTACAGATGCAAGGGGGAATATGTATATTCATTTGTTTTCTTAATAAACATATTACATGAGTAGACTTCAGTCTGCACCTCAGCGCTTCACTAAACAGAATACATGCATAGGATTCATTCTTACGCCTCAGTGCTCTACTCTAGGCTCTACAATTGAATACAAACAACACTACTGACTTTCTAATAATTGGTGAACTTGAACCCGGTGGTTGCCATCGTATTTTATTTTAGACTAACTGACTATTCATATATTCTTCTATAACTCTTTACGTTGCTCAGATCCCTCCTCCAACTCCCTAGCTTCCTCTAGCACCTGATATCTGTGTAATATCCCTAGGGAATTTTTGCCCTTAGGGTTAGGAAAGAGCCGCTAAACAAGTTTGTATGCCAACAATGTACTTCAGTTTGACAATCAGATACAATATTGAAAAGCAATGAAGATGGATAAGCATATAATTATATTCAAGAATTCATACTCCTGAAATCAATTCAACAGTACAGTAAATAGTTTAGATCCACAATCCTTTCAAATGCAATTGAATTACACAACATGTGCTATCACATCAACCAAACCCTACTGCTTTAATACCCTAACTCTGACCTTCCCTCTATCTCCAGTCCTTTGTACCACCTACTGCTGCGTATCTGCACTGTTCCAACTGCCTGAGATTGTTTGAAGCCTTTGCTGTACCAATCTGGGTTTCTGCTACCTCCAATCCCTCACCACAGTATCCCACTACCAAGAGGAATCTTGTTGCAGACCTTCTTTGTTGCCACAAGAGTAAGCCGCTATCCAACAGGACCTTAGGATATAGTCGGTGGCTACCTTCAATGCCCTAAATCTGTCCACAGCTATAGTTGGAAGCTTGTAATCCTTGCTGCCACAGATCTGCTGTCCAAACTCTACCCTCAAATTCTTACGATGTCTTAGATCACTGGATGGAAGGGTGCTGCTGTCATAGATGTAGACATGAGGGGGTGTTTTACTGCTCCATGTGATTGGCCGCAGCCCTAATTGGCCCTCAGGGTCCCTGCTATTACAGGCTGTTTACTGTCTTCAATGCTCTGCATTATCACAGCCAAGCCCTAGAGAGTGCCCCTGTCACAGGAGGTGACCTAGAAGTGCCTCACTTCTCCCAAAATTGCTTCTAAAGGGGGCCACTGCTTCAGACACAGCTCTAGAAGGACTCCACTAACTTAGATGGAGGTATGTTACTCCAAATAGCCTCCAAAACTGCCTCGCTGCCCAAGAAATTAGTCACCAAGATCAAGGATTGTTTCTTCAAGCCAAAAACCCAAGAAAGTCTCCCTTGCTTGCCAAAAACCAGATGAGAAGTGCCTCAGAAAATTATGCCAAACAGATGAGAGAAAAGAGGGGATTGACTAGGGTGGTATATGCGTGAATATAATTGTAATTTAGGCGTTCAAAGCTTTGACTAAGAAGAATTTGTTAAACACAATGGGCATTAATACTAAAAAAAAAATTCTATTATTCTTCATCCTACAGTATTAGATGAGAAACCCAGCTTGTGTTAGACTGAGGTGCCATAAATGGACAAGTTCCTCATTCTCATGTTATCCATGATGATGAACCAGCCCATAGATGGATAAATTTTACATTATCTTGGAGTTTCAAGTTACCAGCTGCTTGTGTGCAGTGTCTCAAGTATTGTAATTTCTTTTATTACACTAAAATATGGAATGTATTGTAATTTCTTTTATTACACTAAAATATGGAATGTATTGTAATTTCTTTTATTACACTAAAATATGGACTGCTTTTGCTCCATTCTTGTTTAATATGATTGGGTGATTTTACTAATCCGCTAAATGTGGCGGTTATTTCATTTCCTTTTTCTTTTTCTCACTAAACTGGATCTGCTATGCTGAAGTGCACTTCTGTAATCTAATGTTTAATTGTTAGCGAAAGAGATTAGTAAGCTTAACACTGTGGTTCTGCAAAATTAACTGTAAATCAATTGAACTGGAGGGTTAGTAAAGGGTTATTGTTGCATCAGATACACTAACTAAACTGTGAGTTAAATGCATTAAGTTTTAAAGGTTTCAACTTACTTTCAAGTGTTTTCTAAATTAAATTTTGATTATTTTAAACTTGTCTAACCTCCCTGGAATGTTACCATGCTCATCTCTAAACACCCCCTGCCCCGCAAGGCCTATATTGCCCTTGGATCTCCTATCAAAACAGAATTTACTCAATGCAGAGCGACTCCAAGTCTGGATGTAGCCTGCCATTTATGCAAAAACTACTTTCCTGAATTGTAGAAGATTTTATAAGTAATTTTGAGATGATAATATATTAAGTTTGACTGAAGAAATGAAATAATTGACCTCGTTGACAATGTATAGTGTTTTACAAAGTGGGCATGTCAATTGCGAGGACTTTTGCTCGCTGTACTGTTAATAATTATAAAATCTATAGTGTTTTACAAAGTGGGCATGTCAATTGCGAGGACTTTTGCTCGCTGTACTGTTAATAATTATAAAATCATTCATAATGGTTTCTTTGACTGGAATTGTTGTGTAAAATTCTTCTCTGTTGTGGAATCAGGGATGGGTGCTACTTTGAACGCAGGCAAACCCAAGAAGGGTTCGATAGTAGCAGTATTTGGCATGGGGGCTCTTGGGCTTGCTGTAAGTACTAATAACAAGTGCCCTCTTTATGTTCCACTGTATGCATATTAGTATATGTTGCAGTTTTAAAGTCCTCAAACCTTTTTCTAGGGACTATTCTGTTCACTTCCCCTACCTGCATTTTCATTGGGACCAATATGATGAGGGTAGAGTTTAATTATATGTTAGCCTTCTGACCCGAGTTTAACTACGCAGGCTTGTGAAGGTGCAAGAATTGCAGGAGCTGCTCGAATAATTGGAATCGATTTCAATAATGAGAGATATGAACGAGGTAATTGTATATTTCCCACTCCCATTATTGGAAAATATGTGTACATATGTTGATATGTTGACTTGTAGAATTGCCTTTTTAACCCTTTCTTGTAATCTTTCCTTTCTCAGCAAAACAATTTGGAGTAACGGAATTTATAAACCCTAAAGAGTACGAAAAACCTATTCAGCAGGTACGTTGAGCTGCCCAAAATGATCATCAAACTCTCTCCCAGATTTTCGCATGGAGTGCACTCATTCACCATCCATTCAAAGCAGTGTAGACTCTTAATTTCCAAACACTTATAAAAAATGTTTACAGGTAATTGCAGAAAAAACTGATGGAGGGGTGGACTGCAGCGTCGAATGCACAGGGAGTATTGAGGCCATGGTTCAAGCTTTGGAATGCTGCCATGATGTACTAGCTCTTGGTTTCCTTTGGTTTAAGATACATCAATCATTTCAATTCTAAGCTGTAGCTTTAAAGTTTAAACTGATTGCTTCGATTTAATTAAGAAAATGCAGGCAATGCATATGTTTGATATCAGAGTTCTGTTTTTGCAGGGCTAGGGTGTAGCCGTTTTAACAGGGGTCCCTCGTTCAGACGCAGTCTTTAAAACGAATCCTGTAAACTTTCTGAGCAAGAAAACATTGAAATGAACCTTCTTTGGAAATTATAAGCCTCGTACTGATTTTCCAGGCCTTGTGGAGATGTATTTGAATGGGGTAAGACTTCATAACATAGTTGTAACAGCTTATTCAAACCATAATTGTAGATAATACTATGTGGTCATATTTCCCAGTTGTTTTTTTTTGGTCCGTACCATGACGGGAGCAATCTATGCTTATCATATCTAATTAGAGTTATAATTACGGTTTTAACTTGCAGGAGCTTGAACTGGATAAATTTGTTACAGACAAGGTTTCTTTTGCTGACATCAACAAGGCATTTGATCACATGCTTAAAGGAGAGGGTCTGAGAACTGTAATTAAAGTCATCCAGGATTAGTGACAAATATGAACACAGTTGGAATATCTCCAATGTTATGAAGGCATGCTGAACTATTTCAAACTGTTATGTGATTAATGTCGTGGCTTTTATGTGTAACTATGGTATGCAATTAAAGTCCTGGAAAGCATGTAAACAGTTATAATAATTTTAGGGTAAGTATGATGTTTAAGTTTTGACACTGCTTCCAAAACAGCCATCCAAAAGGTCATTACTATAATAGCTTGATTAGAAATAGATTGAATGAGAAGGTCCAGATGGGGTATTCAATCATCTCCATCCATCTGTTCTGCATCCTCAGTGCTTACTTGAACAATATATCAGCCTTCATATTTATCCCTTGCAGACATGCTGAAAAGATAATGACATGGAATTTTTCCTTGCTTCTCTGATTCCGTCCAATGATGGGCCAGCTGCAAATTTTCCTGATTGAAATTTCCATTTGACCTCTCTGCAATGTGTTTGGAATCTCTTATCACCTGTAGACAATTTAAACCTTTCTCTATTGCTATTTTCAGAATCTACCAAAAAGCATAAAGTTCTGCTCTGTTGTTTGATCCATCTCCTACAGCTCTGCTTTGAAACTGATCTCGTAATTGTCTCTTAAAGTAATGCCTCATGATCCACAATAGCTGGGATTACCTTGACAAGCCTCGTTGAAATAACTCCACACTATTGTTATATATATATCTGGGGATCTTAGTATTATTTGTTTCTTTTCCTTTAAAGGTGGCTGTGTCCCTTAATATGCATATCTATTCTTGTGTCAAACTTGATTAGGAATAACATCTTTGTTTTGAATTCTTTTCATTTCTTGCTAGCCAAATAGCTTAAGTCACTATACAAGGACAGTCTGATGCCCACATGTAGTTAATATAGAATGTATTTTGAAAACTAGGATTTAGCTTTGTAGTGCTTGAATCATCATTTCATGTTGATTTTCATTTGTTAGTAGCCAGATCATTTCTCTTACAATATGATTGTAATATCTTTTGTTTCTCTTACAATATGATTGTAATATCTTTTGTTTCTCTTCTGTGGGAAATTTTGTACAGGAGTTCAAACAATGTATATAAATAGAAATATGCAGAAAATGACAGTCAAATTTTGTACTCAGAATTATGACAAGAAATCCCCTGCTGGGTTTGTGAGGAAAGAGAGCTTCAACACCAGTTCTGTCTCCAACCGCCAAGATGATCAGTACGCTACTAACATGTTTAGTGAAGAATTTCTGCTATTCTCTTGTAATCTATAGGCCCCCAAAGCTCCTCATAGATGAGAATATTTGCAGGATGTTAATATTGTTGTAAGTTTGTAGTAGTTGTGGAATGACTTACTTTTGTGCTGCTTCTCATCTTCAACAACAAGAGTTTCTGTGGTGAATAAGTAGAATCCATGTCTTGCCTTGTGAAGCAGCGCTCCACTGTGATAGCGTTCTTTGTAATGTCTCTGATAAATCCTTTAGACTTCTATTTCATTCTGTAATATGATGGGATTCACTCTACAAGATTAGGGGATTCACTCTACAGAGTCCATGTCATACCTTCTGAATCAGCTCTCCACTTATGTTAATTTTCTCTGTAATGACCCTAATAAATCCTATATAATGAGATTTCATTTTGTAATATGATGGGATTTCACTCTACAAGATTGGTTTCAGTTTTACTTGTATTGTGGTATATGAAACTTCTCAGTTTTACTTGTAATAGGATGGGATTTCATTCTGTAATATCATGGAATTTCCCTCTGCAATATTTGCTACTAAATTTTACAATTCCAAATTAATAATCCTATCGGCCTCTCTTTGTACCTTTTGGGACAATTGCTAGTTTGTAGGTATGGTTTGGTTTTTGTGGGCATTGGGGTCAATTAATTACTTAAAAAAAAAATTCGTAAGATTATAGATTTTCATATAGATTTCTATTATTGTTGTATTGAGAGATATTTTACAATTTAGTATGCGGTGATGATGTAGTCATGTAAACATGTTATCTTGATTAAAAAATAATAAAAAGTGAAATATTCACATGTTATTTTGATTAAAAAATAATAAAAAGTTAAAAGTAATATAAATCTCAGTTTGCAAGAGATGTTATATTGTTCATAAATGAATATAAATTTTTAAATGATCACTTAATCAATAATAAAAATTTAAATGTAATAAAAATTAATAAAATTCCATTAATCATATTGTAAATTTATTTTTATTAATAAATTTACATGAACAATTTTTTAAATAAAAGACATTCATAATATATATATCACATTAAAATGTGTGACAGAAATAATAGCTATAAATTAAGATTCAGTTTACCATATAAATTAAAATAATGATTTAGTAATGATATTTAAATTTAATTAATAATCATATAAAAACTTAATGCTTACAATAAACTTATAAGATATCAAGATTCTCCACCATGGATATTATTAGCTTTGTAAATAAATTTTGTTACAATACATGGCCAATACCATGGTTTATCAATACCACATACTGGGGATGAATCACAATAAATGGTTCGAAATGTTGATTCAAAACCAAAAATGTAATTAATTAGAAAGACATTTTTATAACCATAACTCATTTCATAATCAAAATATTTTATTTTATAACATTTTTTAAATAAATCTAAAAGATTATAATTGTTTTTGAGATACATTTAAACCCTCTATCCTCATTACTACTAAATTTTTTTTGTAGATATTCCATAGAAATTAAACCAAGGTTTTAATAAGATTAAAAATGAGAATGCTTTTATATATAAAGATGTAAATTTTATAATCTATAAGTATCATTATTAAGAACTAGCATAGATCCATTTTAACTAAGGATCTACCAAATGATGAGAGGAATCAAATTTCTTGAGCAAACATTTTCTTAAGTTTTGTACTAAAAAAGAAGTTTGAATGAGATTTGATCCCTCTCAGGCCTTGGTATCCTGAATTAAGATGGATTTATGTTGATTTAAAATATGTTTTGGAATGTAACAATAATTTTAGAATTCTCAAAAAAAATTATGGTACTTAAATTGTGTAGATCATGACATACCATTCCAAAAATCCTTCGCCAAATTTTCGAAAAAATAGACTAGAAAATTCATCCATAAATATTTAAAATGTTTGATAATTAAACTACTTGGCCAATTGAAATTATGTCCATTTTGAAAATGTTGATAAAAGAAATAAAATTTATATGATAAAATTTGATAAATAATAATAATATAATTTGAAATTAAAATTTAATTAAATATTAACTATAGAGAACTCCATGCACTTCGCCATGCGGAGGTGAGGCTATGATACACCATGAAGACATCCATCACTCAATAGCACTGTAGCTCGACACGCATTCCAGTAGCAACACGAATGTACCAGCATCATCATGTCAAGTCATGTCAAGTCAAGCCATGAGTCATGTTGCCCACATCTCCACTATGGGCTTATTGTCAATCAATGTGATGTAACGTGGAAGTCCAAGAGACCCACTTGTTGAATAGAGAGTCATATAAGTCAAAAATTCATGGAAGTTGAACGGTCATAAGGGTAGTCGAAAAGCCACAAGGGTTAGTTTCACCCTTGGCTATAAATACCCCCCTCATTTGTACATGAAGGGACTTTTCACCTCAGCTCCTCCCACATAGCCAAGAGAGTCTATAATCTTTTATTTGAGGAGTAAGTAGTGGCTCCAACGCCCCGTTGACGAGGTTAGTGATGTATGGTGTAACAATGTGTCTTTCGCTTAATTCAGAAGCATGTTAACAAGCCAGCATGTTTTAACACATGTATTGTATTTGTTGTAAGACTGATCTTTGACACTTGTAATGCATGTTTCTTTCACCTATGTTCTACATCTGAATTGATTCATTTGTTGTAATGCATAATCTATTAAAGGAATTGTGTTGTATATGTTGTTAATGTTGTCTCGTCCGTGTCGACTGCTCTGCTGGACATCAGATAGACCTTTCACATGAACCTTTTTTGTAACAATCATTGCACTCGTTCGGACTGTTCCATGAGTGTTGTATGTGTTATCTTACCTTGTATATTGTGACTGCCGCATCCGAGTGGACTACTTAGCCAGAAGTTGTGTGTGTCCTGTATGTCGCGTGTTCCTAGTCGAGTTGGGACTGATCCCTTTCAACCTTGACCTCACCTTCACCTTCTTCCCCTCACAGTAAGAGAACCATTGACACAAGTACACTTACACTCACCAGGAACGCGAACCTCATTTCTCGAAGAAAAAGTGAACCGCTCTCATGTAATGACAACCAAGAGTTGATGCAAATCCTTAATGGCAACCGGGCCATCATACCAGATGGGACTCCCACACCAAACAGTGTGAGGTCTAGTTGGGACTTCATACCGGGGTGATCCCCTGAATGTTGGCGGGTCCAGCACCATCAACATTTCTGGCGCTAGAAGGAGGGCAGCCAGTTGTACATGGCTGAAATTCCCCTCACACTCACTCATCAACCATCTGGTCAAGGCAGTAACTCGCACTCCCTCTCTCATGACTTAGCAGTTGGTTACTCCTCACCTCCCAGAATTGAGCACGAGATTTCATATCAACACCTTTGCTTTGTTTGTCCCATCACTTGCTAGTTCGCAAAAGCAGTCGGACTGATCCTGGGCATACAGTATCTTCCACACGCATCTAAGAAGCCAAAAGCCACTCCCAAAGGGGTTGTTGTATCATCGATGGAAGAAGCATTCCTTGCTACTCTTGAAGGTTTGGAAGAAGCTATTGAAGATGGAGAGGAACCTCCAATCTTCTTTGAAGACGAACAAGGCACTCTTGTGGTCTTGGGATCAAACTTCGGTATAGGAGGCGGAGGGGAAGGCAGTGGAGGAGGTGGAGGTGGAGATGAATCGACAGATTCAGATCCAGAACCATTAGATTCTGAAGGAGAGGAAGAAGATGAAGAGGACGAAGAGATGGATGACCTAAATCTTGAATGGATGACTCAGGGACCATTGGCTCTCCCAATTGTTCTGCACAATATGCCGAAGCGAGCAAAGAGAATGAATATCAAGTTCAAGCCTGATAGCACGGTGAAGGTAGAAGATCACTTAGACAAATTCTACCTACAGATGCATACCCTTGAGGTATGTTATGATGACATAGCATGTAGATTGTTTCCATGTACCTTGGATGGCTACGCAGTTGCTTGGTATCACAACCTTCCACCCAACTCCATACAGAACTAGGGTTATTTCAAACGTATATTCCTTGAAAAGTTTGTTGATGATAAGACCCCAACCATGCTACTCAAAGAATTGGGAAGCCTTAGGATGGAGGGAAAAGAGAAAGTGAAAGATTTCAATCAGAGTTTTATGCGTATTTTGAACAAGTTTGCGACAGACACCAAACCTCATGACTCCATCACTGTCCACTATTACACATTTGCACTGCCAACCAGCATTCCGCAGTTCGTCAAGCGAGCTGCGAAGCCAACACTTTTAGAAAGCTGTGAAGAGGCTATTGCTGTTGAGAAAGACTTGCGCACCATTGGAGTCATCAAGGATGACGAATCAACAAAAGACTCCAAGGATGCGAGCAGAAATCCCCAAGCAATGGTGAGCAAGGGCAAAGATAAGGAAGCAACTAATATTGAGACCCTCACTCGCCTTGTCAAGAACTTGACCACGGAAGCTTCCGAACTCAAGCAATGGAAGACGAACACATTCGTGAGTAGTCATCTGCCTAGACAGGGATAGGAAAGTAGTTCATCAACCGACTCATCAAGCAACAACCAGTTTGGTTCCAAATTTGTGCAAAAGCCTATGTTCCAACTCGATCAATGCGCTGATCCTAAGTTCTGTTTGTTCCATGAAGAATTTCACCTCGAGAACTCTTGTTCAGATTGGAAGTGAGTTGTTAACTCTGTCTGTACTCATACACTCAATGTGGATGGTGACGTATAGGAGCAGTTGAAAGACACGGATGATAACAAAGAGGTTGCACCTGATGAAGCACCAAATTCTGGGCATGTGGTGAACTCATACCAGTGCTCACAATTAGTCTCGAAAACGAACACCAAGAACCAGCCCCAAAAGCAAAATAATCGTTACCATCTTAGGAGTAAAGGGGCTCCCCCTACACTTGAGGAGATGCAAGAGAAGGTGAGACAACTAATAAAGAAGGCCAACCCACCAGCTACCTCAAAGCAACAAACGCAAAGCAATTCCGGGAAGACAGTGGTGGATAAGAGTACGTCCATAGGAAGTAAATTGCAGAACACTCTGTCGAATAGCACGAACATTCGTTCCACCCCGGACACCTCGGTGAGTCTACCACCTCTGGATTACAACATAGTCGATTAAATGGAGAAAACTCAAGTGAAAATCAGTTTGTTCGAGCTAGCCAAAGTCCAGAGTCAGCAAGATATCTAGTTGTGCGCATTGGTACAAACAACAAAAGACAGCACAACCTCTACCAGCAAGGGAGAAATCACACCTCCTGAATCACTATCCACTGTGCTCAATACACTCCGAATGGAAGAAGCAAACTTAAGTTCCCCCGCATTCCTGCTTTCATTCGAAGTGTTCAACTATAATGTCCACAACTACTTGGTTGATTCTAGCACCGCAACCAATGTCATGCTGTTCTCCATTGCTAAGAAGATCAATGCACGATGGAATGAAACATCCACCATAATCATCCAACTTGATAGAACATCAGTACCAGCCATTGGTGAACTACGAGACATGATCATCTGACTATCCCATGACAGTTAAGTCCACCAATGCATCAGCATAGTTGTTGTGGACATATGGGAAGCATATGGCCTGCTACTCAAGAGAGACTAGTCCAACAAGCTAGATGGATATTTTGCTACAAACTGGTCTCACATGTGGCTTCCATACAAGGGCGGATGCAACCATATCCAGGTGTTATCAGAGAGGTATATGAAACACAACATCACTCCCCTTAACGATGAGAACAAACCATTGGCCTTCGCAAAACTCATATTTGGAAACTACTTCCTAGAAAAGACATTGGAGTGTTATCTTGCACGACCAACCCCAACCTCATCAAAAAAGAAGTTGGGACTCTTTCCTCGCCCAACTAATGATAATGAAACTTGTACAATTTTTTTTTTTCAGATAGTATCAGTAGTAGCAATAACAGTAGTAGCAGAAGTACCAGCATGCCAAACGAACCATGTACAGACAAGTTGTGGGCCATGAGTCTTGATGAATTAGGAACACATGATGGCTCAAGGACCGAGTGTATCTCAGTCATCCAAAACAATGAACCATGCGTGATTTCAAGTTTTTTGAAGTATGAAGTCACAAACTATGATGTTGAAGCACTCGTACTGAACACACAAAGGACCAACACTATGAACTAACAGAGCAACCTGGGAATCCACCATGATCTGAAGATGGCCAATCTCGGTATAAGTTACACATTGCAGCAGTGATCAGTCATTGACCGCTTGATCGAACAATACCAGGATGGGTCTGCACGAGTAGATGATGACCTGAGTACCCACTACATGCAAACAATCCAACATGAGTTTCCAGGTAAAGGAGAAGACAAGCCATTGCAGCAAAGAACAGGTAACACATACATGTTGTTTGTCCTCCTTTCACCAAAAAGATTGACTAACATTTTAAGTGTTTGGATTACTTGCAAAGTTCGTCATCATACTTGGTTTTCTGATTTAAATCCTGCACGTAAGAAATCTGGGAAGATCCACTTACGCATTGAATTTAAAAACTTGAACCCTTCCCGGAGTAAAAACAACTACCCCATGCCATCATCTGAGCCCATGTTGCACGCAGTACCTAAAACAATGTTGTTGTCTTCACTTGAAGGTCTTATGGAATGCCACCACGTTCTGATAGTGGAGCCCAATGGACTGGCACTAGTCCACAAGAAACTTCACTTGATATGAGGATTGATAATCTTCCTGTCAATGGCCAAGTCCTCAAACACTAGTTTCAATACATCGGGCCACACCTGTGCCATGTACATAGTCTGCTTGTTGTTCATTGTTTCATTTGGTTTGTTTTGCCTATTAACTCTTCTTTTGCTTTGTTTGATTATGCTTACTATTTTCTTTTCACATTCATTTTGTTTTTTTTGATATATTACTATTTTTGTTTCCGGAAATAAGTGTTGCCAACTACTATGTTCTGGCTTTTGAATAGAGTATGTGGCTGAAATTTGAAGAGACTTGTGACACTATAGCACTTGGCCAATATTGAGTCTATTTTATCCATGCTTGGTTACAACATTTGGCTGATGAAGTCCTGATGGAAAATACGAACTGTCTGTAAGGGAAGCTTTGGTCCAAACGTGAACCTGTGTCCACACTGGGGAGCCCCATGCCTGTACTCAACCTTCTGCTCTGTGTGTTTAAGCTAATCCAACTAGTAGAAATGGAGAAGGGAAAAAATCTAAACGAGCAAACCTATGTCAGAGGTATAACATGCTTCTCTAAAGGAACAACCTCTCCTTCTCTCAATAAGTCAGGATCCCTCTTTCGCCACAAAAAAAAAATAAGTGCCTATGCACAGTTTTCTTAAAAACTACAAAGGAAAAAGAAGAGAAAGGCTTCCTGTGCAGAGAGGTGAAGCATGCAACTCCACCGGGATACTAACCAGGCTCGTTGGCAGTGGAGCAATGTGTGTGTTCTTGCATGACTCCATCAGGGTACTATCCAGGCCTTCTGGCAGCGGAGCAACACTAGAGAGGAAAACTTATACCCTAAAAATATTCAACTTGCGAACTAAACTATCCTTCCCAGTTTCGAAACACTGAGATCTAAGCTTAACTTTTGATTGTGTTTGACTGAGTTGGCAAAGGGTGAACCATATATTTCCATGTGGTAAGTGGGAAAATTGAAGTAACCTACACAATGATTCAATACTCCCTGGAAGACCAAAGCCCTGTTCTAGCAATGAACCAAAATAGAGAAGCTAGAGTTCTACCAGTGTGTCGCCAAGTGTTGTAGTGGCTACAATGACCCTCCAAAATTTTGGCCTGCACCAATTTTGGAGCCTCCCTTGAAGAGTTTCACTTGATGACTGCACGCACTTGGGTTCACTCTATGAGATTGTGTGATTATTTACATTCGCCTTTCTTGTTTATTGCATTCAAGTCCCTACATGTTGATGTCTAAGTCATGCTTGTGACCGTGTTCTGGTTATGCTCAAAGTATTTGCTTTGTATGTGTTTGTTGTGTTCGCCATGAAAGCATCTGTCGCACTCACACATGGAGTCACATTCAATCTAGCGCAAGCATCGTCTCGATCATGAAAGATCAATCAGAAGTTCAACTGACTAAAAAGATTGCGCAAATAGGTCAGACAGACACTAAGTGCCTGCCCCTATCTCCTTCAAAAAATTGCGCAGTTTTTCTAGTCAGTCATCCGGACAATCGACCAACTGTTCATCTAAAAACTTGCGCAGTGATCATGAGCAGGCCTTTGATTTCCCATCAGTTAGCTCAACTCAGAAATTGCACAGAGATGATCAGTAGGTTGGCCTCCCAGCCTCAGTGCAGTTTTTCCAGCCAACAACTTCTAGCAGCACACTACCTGTTCCCTCCAGGAATTGTGCAATTTCTATTGCCAGTGACTGAGCAGAAAACTGCCAATTCCCTCTGGGAATTTCACATTTTTCTCTGCCAGTGACCCCAGTAGCCAACTGGTAATTCCCTCTGGCAATTGTGCAATTCTAGCTGCCAGTGACCCAGCAGCCAACTGGAAGTTCCCTCTAGGAATTGCGTAGTTATGGTTGCTAGTATCGAGGCTAGTTCCCCAGAAAAAATGCTCAATCCCTGCATGATGATCCTTCATGCAGCCCAGCTTGTTCCTCTGGAAAATCATGCAAATATGGTTATCTAGCCCCTACTGACTGTTTGTTCCAGAAAATGCACAGAGCATGCTTGCCTTTCCCTCTTGCAGCCCAGACTGTCCCTCCCAAAATTTGCGCAATTTTACCTCCCAGCTGAGCCATACCTTGCAAACAGTCACTATCGACTCAAATTGTTTGTATCCATATCTTATTGCCTCTTGCACAGTTTCATCAGCAGTTGCCCAGAGCCATCATCCTACATCACAACCCTACTACCTCTCCTGGTCACCTGGATTTGAATGATCATGAGTCATGGTAGACTAGGAGGTTTTGGATTTAATGTCGTCTCGTCATGAGTGACTGCAGGTAGAGGTACACCAAAAAACATGTCAAGAAGATGAACGGGATGAACGAAGGGAGCGCATGCACATGGACAGGTTCACCAATGGACAAACGAACGAAGCATGCAAAGCAGACGAACGCAACGAACATGCACCTTCACAAACAAGTGAGCCTGTCAAGCCTTCCAGCATGAAAGAAAGGAACAACATGATAAAGCTTCATCAAGTGAACCAAGGACCATCAAATACTCCATGCACTTCGCCATGCAGAGGTGAAGCTATGATACACCATGAAGACATCCATCACTCAACAACACTGTAGCTCGACATGCACTCTAGTAGCAGCATGAATGTACCAACGTTGTCATGTCATGTCATGTCGAGTCAAGTCATGAGTCATGTTGCCCACATCTCCACTATGGGCTTGTTGTTAATCAATGTGATGTAATGTGGAAGTCCAAGAGACCCACTTTTTGAACATAGAGTCATGTAAGTCGAAAAGTCATGGAAGTCAAACGGTCATGAGGGTAGTTGAGCAACCACCAGGGTCAATTTCACCCTTGGCTATAAATACCGCCCTCATTTGTACATGAAGGGACTTTTCACCTCAGCTCCTCCCACATAACCAAGAGAGTTTATAATCTTTTGTTTGAGGAGTAAGTAGTGGCTCCAATGCCCCGCTGGCGGGGTTAGTGATGTGTGGTGTGATGATGTGTCATTCGCTTAATTCAGAAGTCTGTTAATAGGCCAGCAAGTATTCACACATGTATTGTATTTGTTATAAGATTGATCTTTAACACTTGTAATGTGTGTTGCTTTAACCTATGTTCTACATCTGAACTGATTCATTTTTTGTAATGCATAAACTATCAATGGAAATGTGTTGTATATGTTGTTAGTGTTGTCCCGTCCGTGTCGACTGCTCTGCCGAACATCAGATAGGCCTTTCACATGAACCTTGTTGTAACAATCATTGCACTTGTTCAGATTGTTCCTTGAGTGTTGTACGTGTTATCTTACCTTGTATGTTGTGACTGTTGCATCCAAGTGGACTGCTCCATCAGAAGTTGTGTATGTCCTTTATGTTGTGTGTTCCTAGCCGAGTTGGGACTGATCCCTTTCAACCTAGAAATAACATTCACCTTCTTCCCCTCATAGTGAAAGAACCATTGACACAAGTACACTTACACTCACCAGGCCTGCGAACCTCACTTCTCAAAGACAAAGTGAGCCACTCTCATGTGCTTACAAGCAAGAGTTGAGGCAAATCCTTAAGATAATGGCAACTGGGCCATCATATTGGATGGGACTCCCACACCAAATAGTGTGAGGTCTAGTTGGGACTTCATATCGGGGTGATCCCTTGAATGTTGGCGAGTCCAACACCTTCAATAGAATAGTTATTCTTTCATCAAGTTTGTACTCTGCATTAGGGACCTTGGGTACTTCACTGTCTTTTCTATTCGTGAGAAAGATTATTCTTGTCATGCTAGGTACTAAGGAGGTTTGTAGAGCAGAAGGCGGATTCCCACCATTTCCCTTCCAGAGACCCTTTGTATATGTGGCAATTGCCACTACTATTAGCACATAGCGAGTTATGTTTATTTATAAATAATTTAATGTAGGCTATCGAATTCCTGAGAGCTTAAGGAGGCACTTAATGCCATGTTACTTGGATATGGAGGGTTTCATACCCAACTAAAGATGTATGCAGACTTTTCGAATTAAAGGGTTATGTAATTTTGTTTTGCACGATTTTGTTTTGTGGACCTCCCTCGAGGGTTGTAAATCTTTATATTTCATAAAGACAACAACCCATATAATACAAGGGTTTCATTCTATTTCTCATTAAATTATATAGTGCAATTGGTTATATTGCACATGGATTTCTTTGATACCCAGAATTATAGTTCAGTTCTGTTAATGTTTTCATGTTAATACAAATGTGCAAACATTATTTGTTCTTTCCCAGTGAATAGATACAAGTTTTCTTTCATTTATTGTACTCTCAAACTTTGTTATTGGCTTGAGTATAATGGTTTGCAGTTCAGCGTTATAACCTCTTTAGCTCTCTTAATTAGTCTTGTTGAAATAGTTTGAGCTACTAACTCATTTAGTATCCTCACGAAGAGTTGTTCATATGGCTATTGGTGACAGTTCAGCGCTGGAACAACTCTAAAAGTAGGCATGCCACATGGGGTTCTAAGTTTCTTTGCAAGATCCCATTAACTCTAATAATTAACAGATCACTCTACTCCTTATGTCCTACTAGAAATCATTCCATTATTGAACATCTTGTCTCCATCTTATAACCACCCAGAGAGGCTATCAGTGTTTAGGTTATTTTCACACGAATTAATACATAATTTCCTTCACAGTGTTCTTGATGGTCATGGAGGGGTTTGCTCCATCCGACCTTTCCAAACTTACAAGACCATTTTCTTGATTTCCATATGTGTAAATCAACTCTTGTCGATATCTCTATGATAACCAATTATGCCTATTTACTATATTAAAAAATTAAAAGTAACATTATACCAAACAGGCATACATAAATATGGCCAATACATTGGAAATACTCATCACATCCATTCATCAAACCAACAATTTAAGATAAAAAATTATATCAAAGCGAGTACAAATTAACTTAGACAACATCAAGCAATATGTCCTGTAATTTTATTCATAATACGCTCATTGTTCATTTCTGGTATAACTTCATCTCTAAAATTTTAGCAACATCATTTTCAACTTAACAAAATTCTTAGAAATAAAACTTCAAAACAGCATAAGCTCTACTTATATGCAATTCTTGAAACGGATTGAGTCAGTGTGCCCAGAATGAGACCATTCCACCCTACCAATAGAACTAGATATTACGTCCAGATTCCCCCCCCCCCCCCCGAGCAATTGTTTGGCACAGTTGGATATAACCAACCTCGGTTACCCTTCCAGACCTCAAGATGCTAGTATTGTCTGGAATCTTAGAAATCAATATGATTGGAAAAATTTCCACTGGCCCCCAACCAGCTCTAGAAATAATTATTCTGTTCTCATATATCTTTCTTCTTCAAGTGGTTCCCCTTCTGGTAGCCAACCCCCTCTTAGTCCCTTAGGAGCCCTTTTATCTCCAGGACTTTTAGAAGAAGGAAACTGAATAATAATTGCCTCCAACTATTTCCCAAACTTCTTTAGCTTATCATGAAATCATGATATCATCATTCTATTCTGACTCTAACCATTTCTCGAATTACATAAAAGAAATTTGTTACTAATTATTATAACTGTCTGTTTCTTATTCTTTTCAAAATTATAAAATAAAACAAAAGTAAATTATTAACAATAGTAACTTCAGCTTTTACTCTCATATCCAAGGTTGTTATATCTCCCCCCCCCCTCAAGTGGAACACCGTCCATGATTTTTAGTCCTCCAGCCACTCCTGGAACAGTTCGGGGTACGCCTCCTACACAAAGACTTTATCCTCCCAAGTGGCTTCCTCCAGGCTAAATTGTTTCCATTTCACTTTAACCTAAATGATAGCTCACCTCCGCAAAGTTACTTCTCTCTGATCAAGTATGCATAGGGGCTCTACCAAGAATTCTCCTTCCAGTTTGACCTACCATCAGCGAATTATCACACATTTGGCACATCTGAATATATATACTGGAGATAAAAGAATTACATTACCTATATACATATCTTAATATTATTTTACCTGAATATCTTGCCAATATATGATGTGTTGAGGATCATATATATTTCTTTAAAAGTGAAACATGAAATACATTATGCACCTGAATATGACTGGGTAACACGAGTTGATACACAACTGTTCCTACCCTGTCTAATATGTGGAAGGGACCACAAAACTGAGGGGCCAATTTGGCACACTTTCCCCATCTGTGAGTACTCATCTTGGGTTTGATTCTCACATAGACATGGTCTCCTACCTAAAATTCCTGGTAGGTCCTTTTCGTATTGGCAAAAGCCTTTTTCCTGTCTTGTCAAGCCTTCAAGATTTGCGAACCTTCTTCATGGTTCTTTCCATTTCTTCCAACATATCTGGTCCTAATATTAGTTTATTCTCAGGGTTATTCCAATTTGCAGGAACGTTACACCTTATCCCATAGAGTACTTCAAAGGGACTCATCTTTAACGATTCGTGATACCCATTATTGTAGGCAAACTCTACTAGGTGAAGATACTCCTCCATTTCCTAGGTTGTTGCATGACGTACATGCGCAACATGTTTTCCACTACTTGATTGACTCGTTTAGTCTGCCCATCAATCTGAGGATGATAGGCAGTACTGAAAGTGAATCTGAGTGCCCAAACTAGAGAACAATGCTTTCCAAAAAGCAAAAGTGAACTTAACATCACGGTCAGAGATTATGACTCGAGATATGTCGTGTACCCTAAAGATTCCCCTCATGAATATGTCGACTATCTGAGTGGTTTGGTAGGTAGATTTGACAGGGAAAAAATGAGCTACCTTTCTTAATTTTTCGACCACCACCATAATTGAATCATTCTGTCATTTTGATTGAGGTAAACCGGTTATGAAATCCAAAGTTATGGTGTCCCACTTCCACTCCGGAATAGGCAGCAGATTCAACAACCCAGCAGGATCTAATGCTCAACTTTAACATGTTGACACTCCAAACATTTGCCCAAGTACTCCGTAATTTCCTTCCTCATACCAGACTAGTAATAGGCTTTATTAATTGCGGAAAAAAAATTTGATAGCCAGGGTGAGCTACATACGAACTCTTATGGAATTCATCCAATATGATTTGTTTCACTGATAACTAGTTAGGAACATATATCCTACCTCTAAACATCAGCATATTTTCAGCGTTAACACTCTACTCACCAAATTTCCCAGTATGCTCCATATCTCTAGTTTGCTACTAGAGGTATTCATATTTTGGATCCTTTTGAATAACTTCCTTGATTTGATCAGCAAAGATAATTTTCACCTGACTAAATAAAATTTCGTAAACATGATGGAATTTCATTCTCAATGCATCTACTACTCGATTCTCCTTTCCCTTCAGGTGTTTTATTTCAAAATCGAATTCAATTAATAACATAATCCATCTAGCTTGGTGTGCGTTCAAGGTGGGTTGACTAAAAAAAATTGTTAAGATGCTATGATACGTCTTGAGCAAGAATCTATTTCCCAGCAAGTAGTGACGCCATACCTTTAAGGCGTGCACGACAACAGTTAGCTCTAAGTCATAAGCAGAGTACTTTTGTTCATGCTCTTTTAACTTTCGGGATTCGTAAGCAACCACTTTATCTTTTTTCATTAGAACTCCACCCACACCTTCTTTACAAGCATCAATACAAACTATAAAATCCTCTTCTAGGTCTGCAATTTTTAACACAAGTGCAGTGGTAAGCAATTGATTCAACTTTTCAAAACTCTCTTGGCAGTACTTCGTCCATTTAAAATTTGTTCCTTTTTCTACAAGGAAGTGATTGGATATCCTATCTTGGAGAATCCTTTTATAAATAATCTATAATATCCAACAAGACCCATGAAAGAGAGTATATCCACCACATTCGTTGGAACAGGCCAGTTCATGATAGTCTCAATTTTCTCTGAATCTACCACTATACCAGTGGAGGAAATTATATGCCCCAAGTACTAAATCTGGTCCTTGAAAAAGTCACATTTTCTAAACTTGGCATAAATCTGGTTTTCTTTTAGGGTATACAATACTATTTGCAAATGTTCTTTGTGTTCTTCTAAACTCCTGGAATACGCCAAGATATCATCAATGAAAATGAGGAGAAATTTATCTAAAAAGGGGTGAGATGTCCCATTCATCATACTCATAAATGTGGCCGGAGCGTTAGTGAGTTTGAAGGGTAGAACTACAAACTCGTAATGACCGTAATGTGTCTGAAACATTGTCTTATATATCCTTATCTTTAATACGGATCTGGTGATAGCCAAACCGTAAATATTTTTTTGAAAATACCACCACACCCTTTACTTGGTCAAATAGATCGTTGATTCGGGGTAAGGGATACTTTTTCTTGATGGTTAATTTATTTGGGTGTCTGTAATATATGCATAACCGCATAATGCCATCCTTTTTCCTCACAAATAAAATTGGGCCCCCCCAAGGGGACACACTGGGTCTAATGTATCCCTTGTCCAATAATTCTTGAAGCTACATTTTTAACTCAGTTAACTCTGGAACAATCATTCTATAAGGAGTCTTGGGGAGCTTCTACGGGGATCAATTCAATAGTAAAATCTAGGTTCCTTTTGGGTGGAAGCCCCAGAATGTCTTCTAGGAAAACATCCTTAAATTCTTGAACAATCGGTACACTGTCCAAAATAGACAGTTTACCTTTAGAGTTAGTGTATCCTACCTGGACTACGTAAATTTGGCAGCCTTTTCGCATACTTTTCCCTAACTAATGAGATGTAATGGGTCACAATTTAACTTCTCTTTTAATACCTTGAATTTCTACTGTGATGTTGTTTATAGGTAGGAATTTAATGGTCTTGCCCTTATAGCCTACTAAAGTCCAATGTTGTTATAACCAGTCCATACATATGAGCACATCATAAGACACTAAGGGAAACACATTTAACCTGGTGTTAATTCGTTGTCCCGCCTATTACATAGTATTTTGTCACCGACCCCACATCCCCTGATACTGGATAAAGTCGGTCTTTGAGTAACATATACTCTTTTTCATATACCAAAATATGTTTCCAAATCTTCCATATTACTCAAGAAGATTGCCTAAGCTCATTAATCCTGAAGTTGACCCCTTTTTACCCATGTTTCAAAATCGTCTCAGGTCATCAGTGTCCTGCTTGCGATGATAGCCCAGAATGAACTAATGCCTCGCGACGTCATCTCTGAGTCTCAGTGTTTGACCTGTGATGACCCAGATATGGCGAATTAGTTCAAACAGAATGCTTTTGGGTGGTTCTGGAGCTGGTTGTTGGGTCAAAGAAGTTCGCCTTTCCTCATTTGAGATGGTGGTTCCACCTTTTGAGTAACCTCCCATGAATATAAGATTCCTCTCCCCTCATTTATGGAGGCTTCTCCTCTTATAAAAGCATCCTCCATGGCTATGATCAGCTAGTTCGTGTAGATTTTAACCCCGTACAGAAATTACCTACATACGAATTCTAAAACATAGAAAATAAATAATGCGAGAGCAGAACACATAAAACACAGAGATTTTCCCCTGGATCCCAAAACCAGGACTACTATCTTGATTTTTCATTATGTTCCTTTCAATGTTATAATACATATTTATACATTCCGAAGCCTCCAATACCATGGACCGAAAACCATCGTGTCCAATACCATGGACCAAAAACCATCGCGTCCAAAAAACATGTGCGAAAATTGTTAAGAAATTTACTGCATAACATAAATAATTATTGAGAGGAATAAATATAAAAATAGCGAGCAACAACCATAAACACATAAACAAAAATGTTTATCTAGGAAAACCCCAAATCTGGGGAAAAACCCAACCTGATAAGATCTTATTAGCACTGGCCAAAACCCTGGCCAATCCGACCAAGTGAGCCTTCAGCGCTCACCTCCAGGTCTTGCATTACAATGAAGTCCTTCCAGCCTTTTATAAGCTCCATTACATATAATACCACGGCCAGAATACTATGGATGCACAACACCATGTGCCCCAAAACCATCATTGTTTAACCTGGTCAACTTTGACTCTATCCTGAGTCAAGTTTACCTAACAATTCCCCCCTTATACTTGACTTGGGGTTCCTTGACTAACTCTAGCCAAACCTGCTAAGTGAGACAATCCAGCTCACTCTAGCTCTTACCCCCCCTTACCAGGTCTTACAGTAGTATGCCCATTTACATGCAATAATTTTGACTTCATTAATTTATTTTTTTTTGTTTTATTGCTGATGCAATTCTGATCCATCCTCTCTCAATTTGATGTGCTCAAAAACTTCTATCAAACCGCTCCAACTACGAGCCCTCGTAGATTCCACCACTAGTAAATATCACAAATGCACTGTGATCCTTAACCGACACTATCTTTCGCACATTCTCCTTGAGGTTCTTCTGCGTAATATTGTTCCACCATTTTCAGACCCAGATCTGTAAAAGAAAGACTGCATTGATCTCATCAGGCACTATAAATCCCTAGCATCAAAGAATCCCTTTGAAGCCAATATCTGGCTCTGATACCAGTTGTTAAGAAATTTACTGCATAACATAAATAATTATTGAGAGGAATAAATATAAAAATAGCTAGCAACAACCATAAACACATAAACAAAAATGTTTATCTGGGAAAACCCCAAATCTGGGGAAAAACCCAACTTGATAAGATCTTATTAGAACTGGCCAAAACCCTGGCCAATCTGACCAAGTGAGCCTTCACCGCTCACCTCCAGGTCGTGCATTACAATGAAGTCCTTCCAGCCTTTTATAAGCTCCATTACATATAATACCATGGGCAGAATACTATGGATGCATAATACCATGTGCCCAAAAACCATCACTGTTTAACCTAGTCAACTTTGACTCTATCCCGAGTCAAGTTTACCTAACAAAAATCATGCACAAAACCATAGGTGGGTCTGCCCAACCTAACATAGGATCCAAAACCAAAATTTTCCGGGGCGCTGCCCTGGACCCCATAAAGTGGGGTTACGGGTGCCCCTCAAACCCCCTGTTAACTACGTGGAAAGAATATAACACAACCCAACATTCTCCCACTTGTTGTTTTCTTTCCACAGGGGGCCACATGAGAGCTTAGTCATTTTCCCAGCCCTAAAATGCCCATTGTTTCTCTACACCAAGAGAACTTCTCAGAGCTCACATATTTTGTCAATGCATCTGCAGTATTCTTCAAAGTGTCCACCTTTACCAGCAACACCTTTTTGTCTTCTATCATATCCCTCACAAAGTGATACTGAACATCAATGTGCTTTGTCTTTGAAGGATATGCGAGTTTCTTTGCCAATAAAATTGCACTTTGGCTGTCACATTATATCCTTATAGCTTCCTATACTAACCCAATACTTGAACACAATCTCTGCAACCAAACTTCTTCCTTGCTTGCATGAGTGGCCACCATGTATTCTGCCTCTGTAGTTTATAGTGCCACTACAGATTGCTTCTTACTCATCCAACTGATCCAGATCTCCAGCCCAGTATGCATCAACAAAGCCATGAATATCCAACACTCTGTCCAATCCTAGTCTTCCTTGGTAGCACAAACCATAATCACTAGTGCCACACAAATACCCGAAAACCCGCTTCACTGTTGTCCAGTGCTCCTTCCCTGGTTTTGACATAAACCTACTCAATACTCCCACTACATGTGCAATGTCTGGTCTAGTACAGACCATTGCATACATCAGGCTACCGACTGCACTTTCATATGGAACACGGGACATGTCCTCTTCCTCTTCTTGTGTCTTGGGACACTATTCAGCAGATAACCTCACACCTACAGGAATAGGAACCTTCACCGGTTTACTATCCTGCATATTAAAACTCTGCAGTATTGTCTCGACATACTTCCTTTGGTTTAACCAGAGCTTCCTCTTTATATGATCTCTTTTAATTTTCATGCCCAAAATATAGTTTGCAGCACCAAGATCTTTCATGTCGAATTTGGAGGACAATTGGGTCTTAAAATCCTGGATAACTTCTTTGTCATTTCTAACCAACAACATATCATCCACATACAAGACCAGATAAATAACACAGTCACCAATTAATTTAAAATACACACAGTGATTTGCTTTGCTTCTGGTGAAGCCAAGTCCCCGTATAAATGTATCAAATTTCTGATACCACATCCTTGGTGACTGTTTTAACCCATATATAAACTTCTTTAACTTACATACCAGTTCTTTCTTACCCTTCACCACAAAACCTTCAGGTTGCTTCATGTAGATCTCCTCTTCTAGATCCTCGTGAAGAAATGTTGTCTTCACATCCATCTGTTCTACCTCAAAATCAAAAGTAGCAGCAACAGATAAAAGTAATCTAATAGAAGTTACCTTGACAACAGGAGAAAAAATATCACCAAAATCAATTCCCGACAGCTAGGAATAACCTTTTGCTACCAACCGAGCTTTGTATTTCTCCACTTTTCCTTCTAAATTTGTCTTCTTTTTGAACACCCATTTGCTGCCAATGGGTTTCCTTCCAGCCGGCAACTCCACCAGATCCCAAGCCTCATTTTTGTGCAAAGATGCCATTTCATCAAGCATAGCCTCTTTCCAGAGTTTTCCATCCTCTAAATCCACTGCTTCCTTCACAGTTCTGGGATCATCATCAGTAACAGACAAAACAAAATTTGAATAGAAGGAAGATGGGCTATACCTTTCTGGATGCCTTCTTTCTCAAACTGATCTTCTCACAGCCGGAGTTTGTGGCTCTTCATCTTCTGATTCCTCCTCTGCTATAGAGTCTGATTCTTCCTCTTTTAGCTCAAACTCTATCTTCTCAAGTTCCTTTGGTTGGACTTCATGTTTAATAACATCTTTCACCTCTCTGAACACCACATCTCGGCTGTACATAGCCTTCCTTGTTACTGGGTTCCAAAGCTTATAACCATTTAAACCATCCTTATACCCAATAAAGATGCACATTTCAGATTTACTATCCAACTTTGTTCTTTTCTCCTTTGGAACATGTACATATGCATCACATCCAAATACCCTCAGATGTGAAAGAGAGGGTTTCTTACCAGTCCATACCTCTTATGGAGTCTTATCCTCCAATGCTGATGAAGGTGACCTGTTGACCAAGTAACATGTAGTATCCACCGCCTCTGCCCAGAATTCCTATCCTAACCCGGCACCACTGAGCATGCTTCTTTCCCTTTCCATCAACATCTTGTTCATTCTTTCTGCAACTCCATTTTGCTGAGGTGTATATGGAGTAGTCTTCTGCCATGCTATACCACACTTCTTGCAGAATTCTTCAAATTCCTTACTGCAAAACTCTCCACCATTATCTGTCCTCGGCACCTTTATCTTCTTCTCTGTCTGATTTTCCACTAGAGCCTTAAATTCTTTAAACCTATCAAAGACTTCAGATTTCTTCTTAAGGAAATATATCCATGTATTCCTTGAGAAGTCATTTATAAATGATACATAGTACACAGACTTACCCAGTGATGGAACCTTCATAGGTCCAAACACATCACTATGCACAAGCTCTAATATATATTTCGCCCTCTTACCACCAGAGGGGAAACTCACCCAATTCTGCTTCCCATATACACAATTTTCACAGAAATCAAAATCCAGAGAGCTATTACTCATACCTTCTACTATACCTTTACCATGAAGTATTCGAAGGCCCTTCTCTCCAATATGTCCAAGCCTTTGATGCCATAGCGTGGTCTTTTCTCTAGAGACCACTACATTTTCTGCTCCACTTTCAGGAACCACGAAACTGTTCTACCCCTACAGTTCTACCTTGCAGCTTGTACAGAGTTCCAATATGAACTCCCCACATCAATACCAGTGCTCCCCAAACCATCTTGCAGGTATCCTTCTCGAACACTATTTTTACACCTGCATCATCCAGCTTACTAACAGAAATCAGATTTCTGGCTAATGCAGGAATATGCAAAACACCCGGAAGTGTTCTAACCCTTCCACCTTGTAGCTTCAACTTTACTTTTCCATGACCAATGATTCTAGCCTTCCTGTCATCCCCCAAGCAGACATCACCACCATCATATTTCTCATACTCACAAAACCACTCTCTATGGGGAGTGAAGTGAAAGGATGAACCCGAGTCAATCAACCATGCCTCATGATCTACATGTGTACTTGAAGAAGCCAAGTACACATCCCCACCTTCATCTGAGGTGGTTTTCGCCTCTGCAGAAGGAGCCTCATCAGATCCCTTTCCTTTGTCAGGAGCTTTACAATCCCTTTTGAAGTGGCCTTCCTTTCCGCATTTCCAGCACACCATCTTTACAGGTTTTCCTAGAGATTTAGATCTCCCACTCGATGACTTATTTTTGTTTCTGTTATGGGATTGTCCTCGTACAGACAAGGCATCACCATTTTGGCTCTCCATATTTTTCCATCTCATCTCCTCCGTCAACAAGGCTGAGACTATTTCACCAAACTGCAAGGCAGTTGCATTGCTACCTATTGCAATAACCAGACTATCCCACGAATCTGGTAGAGAACACAACAAACTGAAGCACTTATCTTCATCTGAAATTTTAATATCAACAAATTCTAACTGACTTACCACAGTATTAAATGTGTTCAGATGCTCTGTCACCGAGTCTCCATCTTTCATCCTCAGGTTATATAGCTTTTTCCATGGGAACAGTTTATTCACCGGAGACTTAGACTGGTACAAAGTCCCTAACTTGTCCCACAAAGCCTTTGTTGTAGCTTCCCATGATACATTTAGCAATAATTAATCTAAGACACACAATCATATTGTGCTCTTTGCCTTCCTATCCAACTTCTTCAATTCTTCATCGGACACTCCCGTTGGTTTAGTACCTGGATCTACCGCGATCCACTGATCTTTATCCACCAACAGATCCTCCATCTTGAGTTTCCACAACCCAAAACTCTGACCATTAAATTTCTCAATCTCTATCTTTCCACTGCTCGCCATCTTCTTTCACCACCAGAATCAATCTTGCAGATCTCCCACTAAACAGGGTCTACCATAGGCCCGAGAAAACCCCTCAGCAACAAAGGCGTCCCCTTGAAGCCAAATCTACTCCGATACAAAATGTAGGTTTTAACCCCATACAGAAATTACCTGCATACGAATTCTAAAACATAGAAAATAAATAATGCAAGAGCAGAACACATAAAACACAGAGATTTTCCCCTAGATCCCAAAACCAGGACTACTAGCTTGAATTTTCATTATGTTCCTTTCAATGTTATAATACATATTTATACATGCCGAAGCATCCAATACCATGGACCAAAAGCCATCGTGTCCAATACCATGGACCGAAAACCATCGCGTCCAATACCATGGACCGAAAACCATCGCGTCCAAAAAACATGTGCGAAAATCATGCACAAAACTATAGGTGGGTCCGCCCAACCTAACATAGGATCCAAAACCAAAATTTTCTGGGGCGCTGCCCTGGACCCCATAAAGTGGGGTTACGGGTGCCCCTCAAACCCCCTGTTAACTACGTGGAAAGACTATAACACAACCCAATAATTCAGAGTTCTAAGAGTGCTAGTTGAGCTTTTGGTGTGCTAGTTCTTAGCTCGTTGGAGTGATAGCTTACAGTTTGGATTACCTTTCATGTTGTGAAAGTGTTAAATGCTTTTGTAAGAAGGAAGCCTTGTTGTAATTGCCTTAGTTTCATACTTGTGCTTTGGGTGAGAGAGAGTCATCAGTCTTTCTGGGAGACCTTTGAGAGTGAATGCTTATGGAAACATATTGATCGAACCCTTTCAAGGAAGCTTGCGATGTCAAGGCATGGTGGTAAGCTTTACTACTATTCATATTAATACAATTAATGGTTATTTCCTATATCATGTATGAAATGTATGTTGATAGCTTATGATTCCTTGACTCTATAAGTAGATAGTTCGTTGTTGTGATCTATTATGTGTTTCGTCGTTTTCTTATGTTGTTTTAGGTGCATCATTCATTAAGGAGAAGAAAGCGATAGCTGGAGCGACGTGACAAAGACTTCATCAAACACCGGTATAAGGTAGGCCTCCTCAACAAAAACTATTTAAGGAATTAGCTATTGTCTTTGTCTTGTTGTGACTAGACCCACTCTAGGGCTAGAGGGGTTGTATCTGTCCACAGAGGGAACTTACCTGCATCACACGTCCAAATAAACTACACAGTCATCTATTTTTGCGTTGACTCTTCTCTTAGATCTGGTCGCTAACTAGACTAGCCAAGGATTTTTGAACTTTATACTTGTTGAATGACATAAATCAAATATTCTCGGGCTAACATAACTTAGTCTTTCACCTGGATCTATCAAAATGGAAAGAGGGTGGTTGGATATTTTACCTTCCAACTCCATCATCAATGGTTGATATTTTGCATATCGATCCTCTAATGCTGCAGTAATTATTGGTACGTTCCTTTCCAAATCACCAATAGTAGAAGCTTCTTGAACATTTGTAACTGGTTCCAATCTCCCTCGATGGGGACAGTTCTTATAGTAATGGGGTTCTCCGCAACCCCAACGCTGCAAAGGAGGTTTAGGAATCTAATTAGTTTCCAACTTACTGGATGCTTCGCTTTGTTTTACCTCACTGTGGGGTCTATACCTCTGCTGATTTTTATTTATAGATCCACATGGTCCTTTCTAACCTAGGTACCTAGTACTAACATTATTCATGCCTTTGTTGGTTGGGAAATTTCTTTGTCCCTTCTTACCAGTCCAATTTTTGGTACCCTCACCTTTCTATTTCATCTACTAATAGCAGATTCGAGCCTTTCTAACTATGTCATCCATCGTTTTGGGATTGTCAAATTCCAACTTCTCCTTCATATAGCTTGGTAAATTGCTGATGAAGCACTGGACTTTAGCCTTCTCTTCCCGAATATATGGAACATATCTCAACAGGGAGGTAAACTTAGCTATGAACTCGTCCATAGATTGTTGTCCCAGTTTCAAGTCATGAAACTCTTTTGCCTTGTCATCATAGAATCACTTAGTTAGGTACTTATCCTTGAAATGCTTCTAGAAGTGCTCCCATGTAACTTCTTTCTCATCAATCTCCCTGACTGTTTTAATTTCTTCCCACCACAAGGTGGCCTTACCCTGCAATTTATATATTGCTAATATTGCCTTCAAGTTATCGTCGTATATATATATTTGAAAGTATTTGTTCCTATTGATTAACCATGCCTTTTCTTCTTCCTCAGCCTCTTCATTATATATCGGTGGTTTGATCTTCTTAAATTCCCCTTGAAGCTCAGTTTTATGTCTCTTAAATCCTTTTTTATCAGATACGTTATCAAACTCTCCTTCATGGCCAGTTCGCCCTCCCTCCGACTCCAGACGTTCCTCTTGCTGTCTATGTGACTCAATTCTATTTTCCTCATCCTGGATGGGATTAAGATTTCTTTGATTGTGCCTATTAGACGGGATTTTCATAATATTCTCCTGCTTCAATCGTAATCTTTCATTGTTTTCTCGTAAATTTAGCATCTTAGCTCGTAATTGTTGGACTGTCTCCAATAATGTAGCTTTGGTGTTCTAATGTGGTTCTCCCAGTTGTACCTACACCTCAAGGTTATGCTCGGTCGTCCTTCTGGAGGGGGCAGATCCTACTCCTCGTCGCATGTTGTGTTAGTGTTGTTTCTCTGTGCATCACAATTACTTTTTTTATACTATTGTTACACTAAAATTTGTCACCATGACTATTTGCAGTTAGTATGGCTCCATCAACTGTCATACTATCCTCCTTGGCAAGCCTCATACCTCTGCTCTCCATGTCAAACTCCAAGAAAGAGAGAAAGTCATTAAAAATCTATATATCTCTGGGTACGCAGTTTCTCTTAGCCTTACCTGCGTGTACGCACCCCAAGTTCACAATACCTGCGTACTTGTACGCTCTGTCTGTAAAGCAATGGGTGCGTACTCCTGTAAAGGTCAAAAGGCGCAAGTTTCACTCCAAAAAAGTTACTTGTGGTCATTTCTAGAGCATTCTAGAAGCTTGTTTGACGTGTATGGAGCACCTCCAGATGGTTCATGTATCCCTATCAAAGAGGAACTTATCCCATCAAGAGGGGAGCTATCCCATCCAAAGAGGGGCTTATCCCATTGATGGTGGACCTGAATAACTTCCTCTAGAGCACTATAAATACAGGCATTGGGCCAGAGGGAGGGGAGGTTGAAAGCTGAACATTCCTAAGGGTAGATGCTGCTGGAATTAGGACTCCTTTGTAAAGCTTGAGAGGAGAGATTCCCATCCTTTCCTAGCCTTTTTTGAGAGTGGGTGAGCTGATCAAAGTAAAGGAAAACTCTTGCTAGACCCTAGGAGGGACCTGCACAACACCAAGGCTCAGGTTGTAATGGTTTCTTTTGTTTCCACTTAATACAAATGAACTCATTTTTCTCAACAGATTGTTATTCATGATTTGTTTCATATACTCCTTAGTCTGTATGATGGATATGTATTGTTTTTTGAGTTTATCAGGTGCTATTTAATCTTTTGGCTTGTTAGTGAATGCAGGTTTCGAAGAGAAGGAGGAGCTCATCCGGATCGGCAAGGCTGCACTACTACAAAGCGTTGGACTAAAGGTATGTTAAAATCACCTGATTACTTGTATTCTCCATGCATGTTTAGAGAAAGGTAGTATTTATTTGTCTTGTTTGTCACTAGAAAGCCTTTGCTTCTAGGGAGGTCGGTTTTGTCCGCATTATCGACTCTTTCCGCATGACAAAATGGCGACTCCACTGGGGACTCCATTGATGTGAATGATTTTTCCTTTGTATGAAATTTTGATCTGAGAAAGGTCGTTTGTTTTCTGGTTTTTGGCTGTCTGACTGTGTTTTTGGGTGGGCTAGCTTAGGGTTAAATTACATTTTAGTTTTTCTTTGTTTTGCTAGAAGTATGCAGCCTCTGCGTTGAGCACAGTGTGTACTTGTACGCACTGCAGCTTTGTGCACAGAGCGTACCCGCACCTGTGCAAACAGGTCGCCTGCGTACCCTGTCAAAATTAAGAAAATTTCAATTTTCTTTTTTTTGCCTTTTAGATTTTTGTTTTAATTTGTTTTTTCTTCCCAGATCCACTGGTTTTCTGCCATAAATCTTCACCTAAGCTTGTTTCGTTAGTGTCGAGAGTTTTAGTGAAATTCTTAGAGGTTTTGCCTTAGGGTTTGATTTTTAACTGGTCCTATAGTGACTTTGGCGTTAGAGGTTGTCAAACTTTGGATCTCCCTGGTTTTGTTCAATCCTCTTAGGAGTCGGGCCTGTCATAGAATTCACCCTTGTGAGAGACCTACCTTTGCGTCTTCTCTTTGCGAATCTCGAAAAAGTTTGTTGTTTGAACTTTGAATTTTATTCTTGAGAAAAAGAACAAAAGATTTTGATTTTTGTTTTTGACTGGTTTTTGGTTCTGCATTAACTAGTCCTTAGTTACATTTTGACTGAGTAAAACATCCAGGAATCATCTTTAGTAGGCTTTTGCCTCGTTAGATTTACTTTTAGGTGCATTTCTCTTAGATTTGCTTTTGAGTTGATTTGATTGCCATAGCTTTTTTAACTTTGATTTTTGTTAAAGTAAGTTTTACATGCTTTATTAATTAGGAAAAATACAAAAAATATCTTTTGAAGGAAAGTTTGCTTTGGTAGCATTTGAGTCTTTGAAAGAAAAAGGAATTTTTGTGAAGTGATTAGTGGTCATGTGTTGTATGTTTTTAAAAGATAAACAGTTTGTTTCTTTGATTTTCATTGCCAAGAAAGTTGTCTTTATATCAATTTTGCATTCTACAACTCTCTTAGCTAGGGAATTCATTGAAAAAGAAAAAATAGTATAAATCATCCTAAGTGCATCTTTTTAGTGGATTTCGGTCGAGTCTACACACCATCAGTTTCATCTCAAAGAAAAGCCATAAAATTAACGCTTAAAGTAAAATCAACTTAGTAACTTTTTATTTACTAGGGCTCTGAAACACCAATATAGATCAGGCTAGTGTCTTGGAGTAGGAGAGTAATTAACTCTCGAAGACAGTAAAACCAAACAAGTAGCTCATCTTGTGGTAGGATAAATCCAACTGTTTCATTTGTACTCTGGGAAAGCTCCTCTTAAAGGAGAAGCACGAGACCGTGTCCGAACCAGTGAGGGGATCAATCCTCCTTCATTGGGAAAGACGCTAGATACGCACGTACTACAAATGGTAAACCTCGGATTATTGTCGAGGAGCCTGGGGTCACTTGTTGGTAAACCTTGGATTATTGTCAAGGAGCCGGCAAGGGGATTGAGCTTGTTACTCTGCCCTTGCGTGCTATCGGGTCGCAGACTGTTCCCCCAGGTATATTTGTTGCTGTTGGTAACCTTAGTGACCATTATCTTTAGGATTCTACCGAGGTGACGGTGGAGGGAAAATCCCACTGTACCTGGAGCAGACATCGGCTAGACTCACTTGGATTTTCCGGGGGGTTCACTTCACTCGAGACGGTTAAAGTGGAGGAACTTGTGCCGGTCTATTCATTAAGCAGGTTGTCGGGGTAACTGTTCTGCCCACCACTTCTGTACTGAATTCGGCGATGTTGGGTTTCATCTCCAACTAGTGTTTTCGGTCCGGAAGGCTACTGTTTGTGTATGGTTTGACGCCCTATATTCTTTAGGCGTGTGCTTTAAATTTGTTTGGTTCTTTAGAGACTTTAGGTGGTTTGCTTTGAGATTTTACTTTGTTTGCGTGTGTAGTAGTTAAAAGTTTTTAGCTGTGGCTGAATTACCGAGACAGTCCCGTAGACTTCGGGGCAAGTCTCCTGAGATTGTTACCGTGGCCGATTTGTTGAGGAAGTCCCGTAGACTTCGGGGCGAACCTCCTGAAGAGGTTCTGGGTCATTACGAAGGTTTGAAAGTCCTTGTAACACCTAGTGGCAGTAAAGTAGGTTCACCTGAAGAAGGAGAATCGTCGTTGGTAGTCCATCCAGATTACCAAGGTCTAGAAACAGGTTATAATCCTGAAGCTGTTGCAGTTTCCGAGCTTGCTGGTAGTTTTTCATCTACTAGTGATATAGGCGAAGAACCTAAAATATCTGAACCTGTTAGTGCACCTGATTCACCCAGGGTAGAAAGAGTTATCACTGAAAATCTTCCTGCTGGTTTGATCGCCATTGAAGAACTTGCTCCAGAGGAAGAATTTGGCGTTTCTATCCTTGAAGATCAACCTACCATTGATCTAAGGGAGCGTGAATCCATCTTTTACAGTCCTCCTAGAAGTACTACTTGGTACCTTTTGTTAACCAATTATTTAGACAACTCAGGGATAAGTTTTTCTCCACCTCGTACTCCTTTTCCACCTGGAGGTATTTATACTCCTGTAAATATGTCTGGTCAGTCGTCCGTGTTCACTCAATCTCCTGAATCTTTCTTGTACGGCGGTCCTTCTGTTCCCTCCGGGTATCAGTCACTTTCTGGTACTTTTGCGGGAGCATCTCCTCAACCCATTGAACATGGGTTATTAGTTGGAAACAATGGTAATAAACCGTTGGGTGTAGGGGACATTTACATGATGTCAGGTTCAGTTCCCTGTTCTCAACCTCAAGGTGGCCAATTACCGCCTAGGGGGCAGCCTCAATTAACGCCAGGGGGGAAACCTCAAGGTACACAAGTTGCGTCTGGGGGGCAACCTCAAGGACAGTATGTACCCATAGTACAATACATTCCTCAAGGTCAACCCCAGCCTCAATATGTACCCCAGGGTCAACCTCAGTATCAGTATTTACCTCAAGGGTATCAACCTCAAGGCCAAGGTCAACCCCAGTATCAGTATTTACCTCAAGGTTATCAACCTCAAGGTCAATACTCGAGTCAAGGTTATCAACCACCTCAAGGTCAATCATATGTTCAAGGTACGGGAACTGTGCCTTTCAGTTATCAATCCTATCCCCAATCCGGTTATGGATCTCAATATCCTCAACCTGTAATGGGTCAATACCCCGGAATGAACATAGTGTGGGATCCATCGCAGGTTCAACAGGTATTGCAGCCAAGCGTACAGTTGTCATCTCAAGCTGGACAACCCTTAGTTGCTGGTCCATCCCAGCAACCAGTCCAGTCTAATGTTCAAACTTCTGTACCCTCGGTAGTTACTCAGTCGCCAATTGCACCTAGTACTCCATCTCAAACGACTGTTGCAACTACCGAAACATCTGCTCCTTCCACCACACTTGCTTCTAGAGTATCGACAGCTCCGGTTTCTACTGTCTCTGCAACTACTCCTCAGACATCTTTACCATTGTCTGGATCTACGATTCAAACTACAGTTCAGATGCCTATAGGACAACCTGGTTTAAGTACGGTTGTCACTAGTCAACCCCAATTCGCTTATCAACCGTACCAGGGACAGTACCAATATGGGCCTGCTGTCCAACAGCTGGTTTACCAGTATCAACCATATCTTGGGTACACTTATCAACAACCTCAACAACCCCAGTACGGTCCGGTTAATCCTGGTTTTCCAGGAGGATACAATATCCCGAATGCGATACCTATTCCAAGTTATCCTGGATATCCTCCTCCTGGGACTGGTCTTGTGACCCAGAGTTTTAGGGATCCTAATCGGCAATTACCGTTTATCGCAACTTTGGATTTACCAGACTTGTCGCGCCTAACGAACGATCCAATAAATTATCTTCCGTTCTGGTCGCCAATGCCAAATAAGTTGCCTAGTGATATACCCAAGTTCGAAGGTAAGTCTGGAGAGGATCCGTCCAATCATGTGATGACTTACCACCTCTGGTGTGCTTCAAATTCCATCTCGGATGATTCGATCCGCTTACGTCTTTTCCAGCGTACGCTCATTGGTCTCGCGGCCAAGTTTTACATTGAGTTACCACGGGCCTCTTTTTACAATTTTAGTCAATTAGCCACCTCATTCCTAACTCATTTTCAGTTGCCGGTCAGATATGATAATGGCACGGAGCTACTAACTTCACTAAAACAGTCGACGTCCACTTATATTTCCGATCATATACATGAATGGAGACGTCGACGGCGATTAGTGAAAGTTTTTATCCCGGACCAAATCTTAGCTGAATGGTTTGTTAAATCATTATTACCGAAGATTACTGAAGACGTAGCTAAGGCCGGAGTAGTTACTGAAGAGCAAGTAATTTCTCAAGCGCAGTACCTTGATTTAGTTTACACTCAGTTAGGTACGTTACATGAAAAGATCCCAGATCTTCCAAAGTCAAATCAAATCGCTGCTGCTCCTTCGGGATCCCATGCTGTTGATGGCATGATTGGTACGGTAAATACTAAAAGCAAGAAGAAGTCTTCAAAGAATTCTTCGCCCATTATAACCTTACCGGATTCCCCGACAGGAGAGTCTGCTCCTGAAATTTCCGCTGATATTCATGTTATAGAGTCATCTACGGCTAAATCAAAAAACGGTGGGAAGAAGAAAGGTAAGAAGAAGGGTAAAGCAAACAAGACTTCAAAGGAGAAAACAGAAAAGTCGGAAACCAATGACGAAAAGCGCAAACCTCGATATCCTTGTCTTATTTGTGAAGAGGATCATTTTACAAGAGATTGCCCCCATCGGGCCGAGGTTGTGAAAATCATCAAAGGTTCCTCAACTCCTGCTGTTTTGAAAGATCCATTTCCAAAGCAGGAGAGTAAGATGATAGGTTCTTCCTCGAGTGCCACTGAAGAACCCATATTGATGATGTCTCATGTAAGGATTGCGACTCGATCGCAAGATTATGGTAGTAAAAGTCCTGTTGATGGATCGAAAGAAGCAGAATCTTCTCATTCAAATCCATCAACCTCAGCTCCCAGTTCCGATCCACTACAGATCGATAAACCTAACCCTGACTTAGTAATAAAACTGCCCGCCAAGGGTGTACTTCGAAGGTCCGCTTTCAATCCACATGCGAGAGCAACCCAGAATTACAACATTGTTGAGGATTTAGCTGTTTCACCCTCAGCAATGTTGGCTTTAGAAGTGCTGCAATCATGCCCAGCATAACGAAAATTACTTTTGTCGGCTATAGGAGCTGTTGATGTTCAGGACCCGAATCTAATAATCTTTGATCTAGAAAATAGTACACCGCGTTTGCCTCATCAGATGGCTTTCCAGATCCCAGTGATAGTAAAAAACAGGCCTATTCATCGGACTGTAATTGATGAGGGAGCTTCCACATGTATTATGTCAATACAGTGTTGGAGATCGCTTGGTTCTCCTTCACTAAATCAATCCCCGACAATTCTTAAGGCCTTTGATGGCCGTGTGTTCCATCCGTTTGGCATTCTACAGGATTTGCCTATAGGGGTTGAAGGAAAAACCGTTAGTCTAGATGTGGAGGTGGTTGATGCCCCTCTAGACTACAACCTTCTCTTGGGTCGAAGTTGGTCTTACGCTATGACAGCGGTCGTTTCATCGGTCTTCAGAGTAATAAAGTTTCCACACAATGGCAAGATCGTAACCATAGACCAGCTGGCTTACTTTTCGTCCGATCCAGCCTCTTCAAAGAGTATCCAGCATGTCGGTAAAACGACTATCCCTTATAAGGATGTTGGCATAGGATTAGTTAAAGATGCCGGTTTACTGGGAACTTTTCCTTTTCCTCCAATCAATGCCATGTCTTCGTTCGCATCTATTCATATGATTACTTCAGATACTATTATTTACGACGATCCTTGGATTGTTCCTTCTGAATCTGAGATAGACTCATTTGGCGATGCAATGCCTTTGAGTCCATATGAAATTGCTTATGAAGTCGTGCAATCTTTTTCCGACCCAAGTTCAACCAGAATCAGCCAAATGAATGTGGTCCGTGAGGAATCCCTTTTCGCGTCAACCTCGGAGTTAATAACGTTTCCCGAAGTTGTGTCATCTGACGAACAACTTTGTGAAGTCCTGTGTGTAGACGATTTACCATGGGAAGATCTCCATCACAGATCTTCGCTTTTACTTGAGGATGATCGTTTTGAAAACGATTTCTCATCAATCTTTACAGCTGAATATGTCAAAGACGCTCAGAGTCCAATGAAACATCCTGATTCAGAGCTGAATTTGGGAAACATTTCTCGTACTATTCCCATTGACATTTCAGTAAAGCCCGGAATTGTTGAACACATTCATATAGGTGCCTCGTGTTCAGATGATGAACTTCAAACATACAAGGCCCTATTTCAAGAATTCCGTGACGTGTTTGCCTAGTCTTACGAGGAAATGCCAGGAATTGATCCCGCCATTGTTGTCCATGAAATTAAGACTTACCCGGACGCTAAACCCGTCCGGCAACGTTTGCGTCAGATTCACCCACGAAAAGCGGCTGCGATTAAAGCAGAAGTTGAGAAGCTGTTGAAAGCAGGTTTCATTTATCCGATCCCGTTAACGGATTGGGTATCGAATATTGTTCCGGTTAACAAAAAACAGGGAACAATAAGAATATGTATCGACTATAGGGATATCAATCATGCTTGTCCCAAGGACAACTACCCAACGCCCTATATCGATCAAATAATTGATGATTGCGTCGGCAGTGAAATATTTTCCTTTATGGACGGTTTTTCCGGTTACAACCAAATCAATATTCTACCTGCCGATCAACCAAAAGCGGCTTTCATTTGCCCATGGGGGACATTTTCTTATTGCAAATTACCTTTTGGGCTTAAGAATGCCGGAGCCACTTTTCAAAGGGCAATGTCTTATGCATTTCATGACATCAAGCACATTGTGCAACCGTATCTCGATGATTTGCCCGCTCACTCCTTACATCGAGCTAATCACCTTGTCCATTTACGAGCAATTTTTATGAGGTGTAGGCATTATCGTATACGGTTGAACCCACACAAATGTGTCTTCTGCATAGAAGTGGGACGATTGTTGGGGTTTGTAGTTTCAAAAGCCGGCATTCGCGTCGATCCCTCGAAGGTAGAGGCTATCATCAAATTGCCTCCTCCTTCGAGTCTGCGCCAACTCCAAAGTTTGCAGGGGAAAGCAAACTTTCTACGCTGATTCATTCCTAACTACGCCGAGGTTACAAAAGGTTTTACACGGTTGTTGAAACAAAACGCTCAATTCTCTTGGGATGAGATAGCTCAGCAATCTTTTGATGCACTTAAACACGCGTTGACCCATGCACCGTTGTTGCATCCTCCCAACTACAACCAAGACTACTTTTTGTACCTCGCTGCCTCTCATTCCACTATTGGAATGGTGTTAGTTCAGGAAGATGAGTTCGCAACGGAACATGTGATATATTATCTTAGTAGGACGTTAAATCCCACTGAGCTAAAATATTCGCATGTGGAGAAATTGGCCCTGGCAGCCGTTTAGGCTATCCAACGTTTTCGTCATTACATTCTTCTCCGTAAAACTACAGTCATTTCGGATTGCAACCCTATGATCTACATTTTGACTAAACAATTCCTAGGGGGCAAGTACTCTAAATGGATCGTTATCCTGCAAGAGTTCGACTTAGAGTTTGAAAAATCTAAGTCTAAGAAGTCTTTAGTCTTTGCAGAGTTGATGTGTGACTTCCCGCGTGCTGACACGGAAACTGTGGCAGAGGAACCCATTGCGGACGAATCTTTGTTTCTCATCAGCACTTTAGATCCGTGGTATGGGGATATAATCGTCTATCTCCAAACCCAATCCTTTCGGCCCAAAGCTTCAAAGTCGGAACGTCGGAAAATTCGATTCCAGTCCCAACAGTACAAAATTATTGGAGATACTCTTTATCGTCGTGGGGCAGACTTGGTTTTCCAACGTTGCTTAACTCACAAAGAGGCAGAAAGGGTTTTGAATGACTGTCATTCTGGAGCGTGTGGCGGTCATATGTCTGGGTATGCCACAGCCTAGAAGGTGTTGCGTGCTAGCTACTTCTGGCCGTCCATGTTTAAAGATTGTATCATTACGGTCCGAAAATGCCACAACTGTCAAGTGTTTGATCGCAAGATGTGCGCACCACCTGCTCCTCTCCACCCTATAATTGTCGTTGGTCCTTTTGCTAAATGGGGAATCGATTTTATTACATGTAACTCTCACTCGGCAGGGGGGCATGCGTATATCATCCTTGCGGTTGATTATTTTACTAAGTGGGCCGAGGCGATGCCTACATTCGAGGCAGACGGCAAGACAGCTGCGATTTTCGTATTCAATCATATTATTGCTAGGTTTGGTGTCCCACAAGCGATAATCACTGACCATGGGCGCCATTTTCGAAGCATTATGATGACAGAACTTACAGTCCAGCTTGGTTTGCGTCACGATAGCTCAACTCCTTATTATCCACAAGCCAATGGCCTGGTTGAGTCTATCAACAAAGTTTTAGTTATCATGATCCGACGAATCATTGGTATTCATCGGTCGAATTGGCACAACAGGTTATTTTCCGCGCTTTGGGCGTACCGAACCTCAGTGAAAACATCAACAGGGTTCACTCCTTTCCAACTAGTTTATGGTTTGGAAGCAGTGCTGCCCATTGAGTGCGAAATCCCGTCACTTCAAATGGCTGTCAAATTACTTCCAGCTACTTCCGAAGAGGAGAAGCGTCTATTATACTTAGCTCAATTAGATGAGACTCGACGTGATGTTGCCTTAGCAATCGAGACTCACGCAAAACGGATGAAAGCTCAGTATGATCGTAACGTGACCCCTCGAAATTTTGCGGAAGGAGACCTAGTGCTATTATATGATCAAGCTAACGATAAATTAGGTGCTAGAAAATTCGTTCCTATGTGGCATGGGCCGTACATTGTCAAGCGAAAGCTAGCAAAAGGGGCCTATGAGCTGGTAGATTTTGATGGGGACTCTTTGGGTAAGCCCAGAAATGGACTTTACCTAAAGAGGTATTATGCTTAAATGATGGGTATGGAGATTTAGTTAGGTTAGTTTTTTCTTTCTAGCTGTTGTGTTTGTTAGTATAGACAGTGTGCTTAGCTTAGAGAGTGTGTTTTTCGTCGTTATTCTGGCTTATCTTGGTTTTACCTTTTATATTGCAGATGTCGACACCTCTCCAAACGTACATTGGATTTGCTGATGGTGCTTGTCGTAGTACACGGAATATCTCTTCCGCAGCTTGGGTTATCTATTCGCCCTCTGACGAGTTAGTTTCTATGCATGGGGTGAGCCTCGGTCAAACAACAAACAACATTGCAGAATACAGTGCAGTGATTGAGTTATTATCTGAATCTATTTCGTTTGGGATTCGGAGTTTGATAGTGAGGTTAGATTCTGAACTCGTTGTATTACAACTTAATAGAGTATATGCCATTAGAAATCCAGTGTTATTAAGGTTATTTTTGAGAGTGCGCCTCTTGGAACGTGAATTTGATTACATTGAATATCAGCATATTCCAAGGTCGTTAAATACATTAGCAGATGCAATTGCTTCTCAAATGTTAGACAGACATTTGCGATAATCATACATGTAAATTTAAAAACATTTCATCATACATGTTTAACAAGATAAGCCGATAACAATGATATATATAGATAGGAGTGTGTCAAAATATACATCGTCTTCGATCATAGGTTGAAAAACACCTTATGATCGGCAAAAATGATAAGTACAAAAAAAACCAAAATGTCACATGTGTCTACAAAAAGTGACTAGCCAATCACTGGTGGTGCTCTCTATACGATGCCACTGCCCGCGCTATCCTACACAGGAACCTCCTGAAAGGTCCTGGGACTGCGACCACATAGCGCTGAAGTCGGATAGGAATATCGTCTATAGTCGTCTCTGGTATGTCCGCCGTGAGACGCTCTAGGTCCTGTTCCAACTCGGCTAAGGTCTCTGCGGCCGCATCCTATGGGGCCGGTGCTGGTGCAACTGGTACTCTTCTCTCGAATGGCCGGAGATTGGCCGGACGTTGTGGACCTACATCTGCATTTTGAAAATTGTCACTGTCAGTTTTGAGACGATATAAAAAACAAAAAAAAGTAAATAATTTAAAAACTTGTGAAAAATGAAGTACCTCTGTCGTCCCATTGTTCTCCCTGTGGAAGAACCATGTCCGGATCACCGCGAAAATCCACTCCGGCATAAGGAAAATCCTGGATCGCAAAGACCTGGTCCTCCAACCAGTGAAAGTAACCCGCAGGAAATCGAACAACTCCCGCTCCCTCATCAGGATGCCGGGCCATCACCGCAACCCATCGCATCAACTTTGGCTCCCGAGGAGGCCCAACTGCAACAGTGAGATGCTGTGGGATTAGCATCGGAACCCTCTCTAGGGCAAAGCTCACAACTAGAGGCCCATACCCAAAGGTCTTTAATTGCCCGTTCTTTGCCCTAGTCAGTTGGCCCTTCATATTGGCCAACACAGCATCGCACCAATTGAAAATGGTGCCTCGGAAGCAATCTATCGCCATCCGCATTTGGGACCCGGTGGCAATATGCAAAGCGGCTGCGCCGCAGAGTCTGGTAACTGTAAAGGCAATTACCATAAGTTCAGGCAGGGATATGTATTTGATTTCTATCCCCTTCTCCTGGTGCTGATTATTGCACCACTCTAGCCGGAGACTAGCAAGGGATTGGCCACCCGGCCTAGTCCCGGACAGAGTCAGTTGCTCGCCCCTATTAGGCAAACCAGTGAGAAAGTATATGTCTGAGGGCTCTATCTCGAGCTGGTGCCCTCCGATGTAAAAACATTGATCCTGAACGTTCCACCTTTCAACCAGCCACTCTAAGAATCGCACCTGGGCCCTCATGCCAGGTATGGCCCAGTATTTGTAGAGACCGCATGCCTTCAAAGCATCAATGGAAGTTTGATGATCTATTGCGGCCAAATCAACATCTTCGTGTTCTCTTTCGCGCCAATCAAGCATGGTGGGCAATCTACACACCAGAAGACATCCATTAGAATTCACTAAATCAAAAATTAATGGTTCAAATTTGAGATTTGGGGGTTTAAAAATGCTTTGCGCGGAGTATGCACCCCGCGTTCAGAAACAGAGCGTGGGTACGCAGCTGCTCTGAAGGTAGGTTGTGTACACCCGCCATTTTCCCAATGGAGAAAATGTCGGGGTACACAGGTTACCCATGGGGTACCTGCGTACCCCGAAAAGCGGATCTTGAAACCCCAAAACCCCCAAAAAATCAAACTAGGGCCTAAAATGAAATTCTAAATGGATAAAAACAAAGAGGAGGATGTTGTGAAATACCTGAAAGAGACGGCGCTCGATTCCGACGGTCGGATTCTCCGCAAAGTCCACGGGAAGTTTCTTGCCAAAAGCCCTTTTCTCTCCCTCAACAGTAAAATGGTAAAAATGACATGGTAAAAGGTCTTTTTATAGGTTTTTTGGATAAATAAATGCTAAGTTTGTTTATTTTTCACCATGGAAGGATATTTTTCAATGTATTTTTTCCTATCTTAAACAGGTATGAGTAATCTGTCGTTTTTGTGCAGGAAAAAAGGACTTTCAGGGAAAATTATCATTTTTCACGAACCAAAACATCAGAGTCATCTTTTAAGCCCTTTTCTGACTCCTAAAATATGAAAAGATTGCCGAGCGTTTCTTTTACACTCATTAAAACGGAATTAAAATACGGTCCCCTTATAGCCCTTTTCTGACCATAAAAACAGGAAAAGATTGTCGGGTTTTTGTCGTTTCAAACTCGATACTGGAAATAAAACGACGTGTCCTTGATCGCTTTTTACTTTTCAGGTCAGAGGCACTAATCATGAAAGTACTCCTTGGTCGCAAGATCAAGCGGTTCTCTCAAGTATTATTTTATACTTTTTCGGGCTTGGGAGACACAACTTTACGAAAAAGTTCAACATGGAGTCTTCTTAAGTTTTTTCAGACTCTCTAAAAATGAAAAACGCCGAGTTTCTCCTATACTGGACTCGTTAAAATTTCACAGTAAAGGACCTGTTCGATTACAAACAGGAACGGACCACTCCTTCTTAGGGTTCGAATCAAAACTAAGTTGGACTCATCCGAAGGATGAGCTTATAATCAAGCATATGTTATCCTCCTCAAGCTTGTAAAAAATAAAGAGGTACTTGCTAGAAATGGTGGGGGAAAAGAGAGAAGAATGAGCCTATTTGTTATCCTTTGTCTCAGAAGAAGCCTTATTACCACTCTTGAACACGACACTTTTCATTCACCTGGGTTGGGAAATCCTTTGCCTCACAGTTGATCAAACCACATTGAAAGTCTTCAGCCGGGTATTAACTTTGGGTCAAATGTCACCAAGCCATCTGTTGTGTCGTTATATGTTCAAGAGGTCTTTGCATATAAACCATTCATCTGCAAAATACCCGTCATCCATCTTGACCATCCCTGAGTCAGTCCTTACAGCTACATTTCTTCAACTTGATCTATGATTTTGTGTTGTGGTCTTGCTTGCAACGGGTCGCTTTCTATCGACATCGGCACATTATCTGGAAAGATGACCTAGGAATCGTCAGTACCTTGAAATCTGCATGCATCAATGGCAGGTTTCTCACCTTTGACGACGGTTTACATCATTGACTTTTGATCGAAGGATTCCGTGAAATGTTCGACATCAACTCATTCATTCACATCTCATGGATTGTACTGGGTACTTTGAGAACCATTGACATCACTGGTGGTTTCTCTCACACTTGTTAACAGTTTACATCACTGACTGGTAATCAAGTGGTTTCTACCATGTTCGACATCAGCTCATTTATTCGCATGGATAGAATCGTACCTGTTCGGGAAGTAGAAATGAAGACCTTGGATCTAGTTTCCACCATCCAGGCTGCGAGGAGTTTTGTATTCATTATGTAGTAGACCAACTATAAACAAATGGCTGCGTCCATACTGTGTCTACAAAAAGTCTATGATTATGATGTACTGCAAAATCATTCCTGTATTAGAGCAGTAGATAGTCAATTAGTTAAAGTTTTCAATCTGAGTATGGGAATGCCTACCTCAGCGATGATATGATCTTATATATGTATTTTGTGTTGAATACTTGCAGGTTCCAACTGGGCTCTCCACAAGATAATCCTTGAAATGATAAAGTACTTCACCCTTCCTAGATTATATGAAACCCTTATCTACTACAGGCTTCGCACTTTAGGGGGCAATCTGTTACACTAAAATTTGTCGCCATGACTATTTGCAGTTAGTATGGCTCCATCAACTGTCATACTATCCTCCTTGGCAAGCCTCATACCTCTGCTCTCCATGTCAAACTCCAAGAAAGAGAGAAAGTCATTAAAAATCTATATATCTCTGGGTATGCAGTTTCTCTTAGCCTTACCTGCGTGTACGCACCCCAAGTTCACAATACCTACGTACTTGTACGCTCTGTCTGTAAAGCAATGGGTGCGTACTCCTGTAAAGGTCAAAAGGCGCAAGTTTCACTCCAAAAAAGTTACTTGTGGTCATTTCTAGAGCATTCTAGAAGCTTGTTTGACGTGTATGGAGCGCCTCCAGATGGTTCATGTATCCCTATCAAAGAGGAACTTATCCCATCAAGAGGGGAGCTATCCCATCCAAAGAGGGGCTTATCCCATTGATGGTGGACCTGAATAACTTCCTCTAGAGCACTATAAATACAGGCATTGGGCCAGAGGGAGGGGAGGTTGAAAGCTGAACATTCCTAAGGGTAGATGCTGCTGGAATTAGGACTCCCTTGTAAAGCTTGAGAGGAGAGATTCCCATCCTTTCCTAGCCTTATTTGAGAGTGGGTGAGCTGATCAAAGTAAAGGAAAACTCTTACTGGACCCTAGGAGGGACCTGCACAACACCAAGGCTCAGGTTGTAATGGTTTCTTTTGTTTCCACTTAATACAAATGAACTCATTTTTCTCAACAGATTTTTATTCATGATTTGTTTCATATACTCCTTGGTCTGTATGATGGATATGTATTGTTTTATGAGTTTATCAGGTGCTATTTAATCTTTTGGCTTGTTAGTGAATGCAGGTTTCAAAGAGAAGGAGGAGCTCATCCGGATTGGCGAGGCTGCACTACTAAAAAGCGTTGGACTAAAGGTATGTTAAAATCACCTGATTACTTGTATTCTCCATGCATGTTTAGAGAAAGGTAGTGTTTATTTGTCTTGTTTGTCACTAGAAAACCTTTGCTTCTAGGGAGGTCGGTTTTGTCCGCATTATAGAATCTTTCCGCATGACAACTATGATCATCCATTCAGGATTTAGTGTGGAAACCTAAAGGCTCTAATACCACTTGTAACAACTAACTATGAAAAAATAAAAAATATATATATCAATGATTAATTAATTAACTACACAGTAATATGATTATTTAATTTTCTTAATGCATTAGCCCCTTAACCCTCTCGATTCACTGCTCCCCTTAATGAGCTTAACACCTATAGCCTTAAATGTTTCTAGTTTGATTACACTTGTGACAAACACATATAATCCTCTTGGAGGTTGGGTTTAACTGCGTTTTGAATGGTGTATTAATTAAACTATACCCCGAACCTCTAGACTCATCCAAACGTGTACTAGCACAATGGATAGATGTGCGCCCCCCTCACCATTGATCCCGGGGTTGACAAACCAATGGTTCCAGTGAAGAGAGGTGGTTTTTGGAGTAGCCACCATTGGCATTTGGGGCTCATTCAGTCATTTTTTTGTTACGCTGATGAGGAGGCTCTGCAACCCCATCCAGCAAAGGGTTCATCTGCAGGTCAATGTGTCTACCCTTTTGCATAGAGTTGGATTGATTACTCATTTCCATTCCATTTTGATGCCGACCTAAGCCGACAATACCCATATTATGCAAATAAAATTGCATGTCACTAGTCCCAGGCCTTAATCACCTGATTTATGGTGAAAATATTCACAAATTAAGGTTTAGGCTCTTAATTAAGTTTAGGCGGAAACGTTACTTTTGACCATCCAAGTCTGACCCTCAATTAATCTTTGAGTGGTACTTTACTCAACCTTCAATAAACTTTTATTAATTCTATACCCCACACATATTAACCAAACCCCACTCTTTAACTTTGGTTATATTAAACTTAACCCATAAAACCTTTATCCACTTTATTTATATTATAATTCTTATATCATATAAATACTCCATAAATCATACGTAAACCTTACCTTTCCGCCAATCCACAACCTTTGCACATTTTCCAATGCTCACCTTTATCGGGTTCAACCTCCACTGTTGATTTCACCCCATCATATCAACGGTTCTTGTGTCGTATCACCACTTAAACCCATTCATCCACTGGAACTCAAATCACTTAACTCACATTGGTAAACTTCTCGGGTCCGCTCAGGCCTAAGCCTTATCGACTTCAATCTCCATCGTTGATCTTACCATTCAATCCGATGGTTGATGATACACCCGAGCATTGTACATCGCAAATCACATTTTATTAAGGCCAAGGTTCATCCACTCATGAAATATTGCGATGTGAAACTAATCAGCGATCCCCCACCATTGATCAAAGCACACTTGATCCAATGGTTAACAGCGATATCAGGTGAGGCACTTGCATGAGGATTACCCACCCTTACAGAGTCGATAAGGAATATAAATCCTTGATCTATAAATGTTCAGGTCTGGTTTTGAAATCAACGTCCGATCACTTTATGACCCAATATCCGTTGGATATAGGAGGCCATCAATCTATGGCTTGCGGGACTCCAACCATCACGCGGATTAAAAATGGCTTAACCCCCGCAGTTGATTGTGACTGAAAAGTTTTAAAATTAGATCGACGGCTAAGAGTGAGTGCAGGACTTCAACCACAATCAAGAAAATCCGTACTCTCCTACCCCCGCAGTTGTTGATCACCATTGATCTAATAGATTTTTCGAGCTAACGATCCAGATCTATTCCTCTGTCATTCTTCTTCCGCTAACACTTAAGTTAATCTCCATTGTTCATTTCTTTTGCTTTATGTTGCAACTTAATATTGATCGCTCATCTCCTTCAACCTCATTCTTTGATCTCATAGATCCAACGAATCCTATGCATGTTTACTTCCTTCCTTCGTGCCTTTACTTTCTTCAATTTTATGCCATTGCTTCAGTGTTCTTCTGTGGTTTCGGGTTTCTCTAGGGTTTCTGGTTTTTGGTTGTTCTGCAACACAACTCCCTCCTGAGCTTAACTTCGTGTACTCTTATTCACTGCCATCCTTGAACTTCACTTGGATCCTTTGATCGGATTCGTCGATCAAACCTCGATCCTACATACTCCCCTTCTTCTCTATATTCAGCTTGAACTTCACCTGCATACATATACTATGCAGAATTACACTAACTACATAAAATTCATAACTCCATACACACCACACAATCAGAAATTGAATTCTCTATATTAATAAATAAATATTTACACACTTTCTTCTCTCAGGCCTAATTTCCAATATCAATGGCCTCTGTTTCACAATATGCATGTAGGCTTACAGTCAAACCTCTACCTCACAACCTCTAACTAGCTAATCAACTAACTCTTTCTATGCCTTTTAGGCTTACATTTATACAAAAGGCTCTGTGAACCAATTCTGGTTCAGATCCTTAATAATTTCAACTAAAACCTAAGAATCCTCTCAATCCTATAAATCATGAACTAATTCCTAATTCAAGATCTACAATTAATTTCCAAAGATATCAATCCCTACGAACTCTTAACTATCCTAATTCTCTTATATTCCCCTTCATTCGAGAACATTTACAATATGCCTCACAATACTTAATTAATTCCTATTTTCATTAAAATCACTCAAAACCTAAGTAATTACATTAATTCAACACTTGGGAAACCAACTTCCTTAAAACACAGGGCCCCCTATGTCTACTAAAGTATAATGATAATTCTGAGCTGAATACTCCTACATCAGACTCCCAAGGTAGAAAATATTCATGATCTCTTGATCATGTGCCTTCATATGTTGATAGAAAACCTCCAGGGTCCCAAACTTTATTTTGTAATTGCCCAAATGCCTTGCACCTTTGCTTCTATTGTAGGTCTATTGTCTTCTATTTCATCTTTGTCTCCTTGTCAATCAGGTTCAAGTTCTGATTGATCATCCTTCATGCTGTCATTTTCCTCATCCTAGACTATTTCGTCATCAACTGCCATAGTTATTCAATCACCATTTCCAGCACTTCCTTGGCTTGGTCCATACTCTACCATTTACTACTATCTCTTCCTCTCTGCTTCATGTCATTGTTGTTGTTTTCCAACTTCGGCACCTTCGCATTCTGCATCTCACTGCACATTGTCCATTCATATTCAAACTATTGATTACTTTCCTCAGCCTTTTCTACTTCAACTTCTGCTATTACTCTTGATATTGCTCTAGGTACTACTGTAGATATTTCTTCCACCCAAAATTCTTGAATATCCTTGAAGATATATTCCTCTGCAACATCTAATTTCTGCTCCTTGTCTGCAACAAAACCTGTAATCATAAAACAATTGTTAAAATAAAAATCATAAGGCTTCTGTGCCTTTTCTTCCTTTGGCAACAATTCAGCTTGCTGCTCTAATTCTTCCTCCTCTGTCAGCACATCAGTATGTTGTTTTGAATTCTCAACAGAATTCACGAGACTGTCAGCTAGTCTCTCCTCCACACCATCTGTTTCAATGATGTCTTCCTATCCTTGTCCACTGTAGTGAACTTCTTCATTCTCATTCAATTCTGATTTTACAACCTGAACACTTACTTTTTGGTTTTCTAGCCTTTTCTCCAAAATATTTAATTCATACCATAAATTTGCCACCTCATTTGGAATTTCTCCTAAAAGCTTTTTACAATCCTCACTATCTTCTTCTTTGTTACAAGTATCACTTCTTGTTGACACTACTTGTTCATTCTTGATTAGAATAAAATTCTGATCCTCCATCTCTTTGATAGTTTTGGATATCTGTCCATCACTCCCCCTTTGGCCATTTAAGAAAATCAATTCCTCGTTGTTCTTACCAATAGAAAATTTCTTATCATAAGACGTAATTGTCTCATCTCTACTGAAGATATTTCCTCCACTAAGAAAGGAATTTATGAACTCCTTCTGCTGTAATAACTCAACTTGATCTTCATTTGAAAGACAGTCATCATCATACTTTGCTTGGCAACTTTCAGCTTCATTCAAGATAGTTCCATAAGATGGTTTGTCTTCTGCAATACCTGCACTCATGCACAACTTGTTAGTTGTAAAACCACAAGACCTCATGATCTCATTTGATGATTCAATCACCAAATCCTCTTGTTGTTCCAAGTCCTTTACATGACTCAGAAATGTTTCCGTGGTCTTCTCCTTAATCTCATCAAGTCCTTCACTTTATTGCTTGATATCCTTCTCTACTTCTTCTTTCAGAACAAAATTTAGATTATGCATGTCTTCTTCCTCCTTTATATCAATATCAACAAATTGTCCTTCTTCACATGTTTCACCTGCAAACATACACAAATTGTCAGATTTAAAATCATGTGACCCTTTGGTCTCACTTGAAGTTTCAATCTTCAAGTCTTCATCTTCACCCAGAACTTCACCCTATTCTGCTTCACAAATGGAAACTTCCATTTCCAACTCAGCTTCTCTGAGTTCTTCCACCAGGCTCTTCACTTGCCTCTGATGTAGCCTTCTCTATAGCTTATGCCACTTCACTGGATTTTTCTTCAAGAACCAACCTTGTTTCTGGATTTCCTCAAGTATCATCCTCAATACATTGAGGTGTTCTTTTAACTCAGCGATCTCTTTGTCAATTTCCTCTTTACTCATCCTCTTGCCATTTACCTTGGCATTCTCTTTCTTCACTTTTCTTCTGCTGTGGTCTTCCTCAGAACCTCCACGATGACTATCAGTAGTCATCTTATTCTCCATCTCTACGAGTTCCTCACTCACTCACTATGAGCTGCATTAAAGCCTCTACAACAGCAAGTCCTCCCTACTGGCACTTACCTCACCAAGCTCCCATATGTACTCGGTCTTTTGGCAAGAACTTGGTTCTTTATCTCTGGAACCTCTTTTGAGCACTTCTCTCTACTCCTTCTAGCCTTCAACTCATCTGCACCTTTTAATAACACAATTGTCCTATTTATCCAACCTCTATTGGAATTCCTCAAGGTTCTTCCACATTCTGCTTTCATTCAAAAACTTTTACCAGCTTCTTTTATCCCTTAGAAATTCTACCCACATCCTCTGTGGAATTTCCTTTGTGAGTTGCAACAATACCTCTGCAGTAACAAGTCTCCTTCTTACTACATATGCCTCACTAAGCTTCTCTCCTCTGAGCTCAGTCTCTTAGTATCTCTCTGGTTCTTTCCTCTAGAACCAATTGAGCACTCCTTGCTCTAGGTTGCTGCAATCTTCTCACCTTCTTATGCTGCTACCTTCAAGATCTTTGCATGATCTTATTCTACCATTCTCCTGCACTTTGAATGGACTGTTCTCTGCTTCTTGCATCTATAAATTGTGCTGCACATTATCTCTGTGTGCCTATTGTTTGTCATATTAAAATCTGATCTCCTCTTGCCTGCATACACATCTTAACACATAACTTTGTTCTAAATTTTCTCAAAGAAATTTTCACACAGAATTTATTTGTGCTGCTTTGATACCAAACATTTCAACCATAATTCTGCTCTAATACCAAAATGATGTCAGCCTAAGCCAACAATACCCACATTATGCAAATAAAATTGCATGTCACTGGTCCCAGGCCTTAATCACCTGATCTATGGTGAAAACCTTCACAAATTAAGGTTTAGGCTCTTAATTAAGTTTATGCGGAAACATTACTTTTGACCATCCAAGTCTGACCCTCAATTAACCTTTGAGTGGTACTTTACTCAACCTTCAATAAACTTTGGTTAATTCTATACCCCACGCATATTAACCAAACCCCACTCTTTAACTTTGGCTATATTCAACTTAGCCCATAAAACCTTTATCCGCTTTATTTCTATTATAATTCTTATATAATAGAAATACTCCATAAAGCATACATAAACCTTACCTTTCCACCAATCCATGACCTTTGCACATTTTCCGATGCTCAACTTCATCAAGTTCAACCTCCACCATTGATTTCACTCCATCAGATCAACGGTTGTCGCATTGTATCGCCACTTAAACCCATTCAACCACCGGAACTCAAACCACTTAACTCGCATTGGTAAACTTCTCGGGTCCACTTAGGGCCAAGCCTTATCGGCTTCAATCTTCGCTGTTGATCTTACCATTCAATCCGACGGTTGATGATACACTCGAGCATCGCACATCATAAATCGCATTTTCTTAAGGCCAAGGTTCATCCACTCATGAAATATTGCAATGCGAAACTAATCAGTGATCCCCCACCGTTGATCAAAGCACACTTGATCCAATGGTTAACAGCAATATCAAGTGAGGCAGTTGTATGAGGATTACCCACCCTTACGGAGTCGATAAGGAATATAAATCCTTGATCTATAAATGTTCAGGTCCGATTTTGAAATTAACGTTTGATCACTTTATGACCCGATATTTGTTGGATATAAGAGGCCATCAATCTACAGCTTGCAGGACTCCAACCATCACGTGGATTAAAAATGGCTTAACCCCCGCAGTTGATTGTGACTGAAAAGTTTTAAAATGAGATCGACGGCTAAGAGTGAGTGCGGGACTTCAACCACAATCAATAAAATCCGTACTCTCCTACCCCTACAGTTGTTGATCACCGTCGATCTAACAGATCTGACGATCCAGATCTATTCCTCCGCCAATTTTCTTCCTCTAACACTTAAGTTAATCTTCTTCATTCATTTATTTTACTTAATGTTGTGCAACTTAATCTTGATCACCCATCTCCTTCAACCCCGTTCGTTGATCTCATAGATCCAACGACTCTTGTGCACATTTAATTCCTTCCTTCGTGCCTTTACTTTCTTCAATTTTATGCCATTGCTTCAGTGTTCTTCTGTGGTTTCGGGTTTCTCTAGGGTTTCTGGTTTTTGGTTGTTCTGCAACACAACTCCCTCCTGAGCTTAACTCACTGCCATCCTTGAACTTCACTTGGATCCTTTGATCGGATTCATCGATCAAACCCCAATCCTACATACTCCCCTTCTTCTCTGTATTCAACTCGAACTTCACCTGCATACATATACTATGCAGAATTACACTAATTACATAAAATTCATAACTACATACACACCACACAATCAGAAATCGAATTCACTGTATTGATAAATAAATATTTACACAGTTTCTTCTCTTAGGCCTAATTTCCAATATCAATGGCCTCTGTTTCACAATCTGCCCATAGGCTTACAGTCAAACCTCTACCTCACAGCCTCTAACTAGCTAATCAACTAACTCTTTCTATGCCTTTTAGGCTTACATTTATACAAAAGGCTCTTTGAACTAATTCTGATTCAGATCCTTAATAATTTCAACTAAAACCTAAGAATCATCTCAATCCTATAAATCATGAACTAATTCCTAATTCAAGATCTACAATTAATTTCCAAAGATATCAATCCCTATGAAATCTTAACTATCCTGATTCTCTCATGTTCCCATTCACTCGAGAACATTTACAATATGCCTCACAATACTTAATTAATTCCTATTTTCATTAAAATCACCCAAAACCTAAGTAATTACATTAATTCAACTTAGGAAACCAACTTCCTTAAAACACAAGAACCCCTATGTCTACTAAAGTATAATGATAATTCTGAGTTGAATGCTCTTGCATCACATTTAGTTTCACAAACAACCATAGGGTTGTTTTTGGACCCTTAATACGTCTGTCCATTAGTTCTAACTTAGAACCCCATCCCTGTAGACCCTACTATAGCTTTATTTAAGCCAGAAGGATCTAGTGCGGTGTTAGGGTTTCGTCAATTCGATTTCTTACTATGGTGTTATCTCAAAATCAGACCCTGATAGGCTGCTGGTCAGGTTGACTCTAAGTAACTATTTCAAACCTACTTTAGGCTGAGGCTTAGCCTCCTCAACCTGAGAGGGCTCTCTCTGGGTATAATAATGATTTTGATTAAAAATAAGATGGCTAACTCTTGTAGAACAACTGTGACAAATATGAATGTTGGAAATACATTAAACAAGTATCCATTGGGCCTATGGAGTCAACAACACCTCAATATAACAAAGATCTTGACCTTACATGGAAGTCAGGGCATTCAGCATTTGAATATTCAGAACATACACTCATATGGAACCACACAGTTTACAGATGCATACAGGAAATCAGAGCACATTCAGTGAATTCTGAGTGATTATACATCCATACCACTGTAAACAAAACTAAGAAAAGGAAAACATCACACATTCTGAATATAAGAAATCCTTCATGAATCCTGAGAAGTAAAATCAAAATTATATTACTGAAAGTGAGTCTTTACATAAGCCAAATACTATGCTCTGTTATAAAGTTTTCCAACCCTCATTACATTGTTGTTTCAGCTATATATAGAACTCTTATTCTAACTGATCGAGATTCCTCCTCCAGCATGAGGGGAATTCGAAAACTATTTCTAATGACACCTATCAACCATTTAACTAACTAATAAATACAACAAAGTGCTGACTGGAGTTTTTTTAGAGATTTAAATCAACTATGACTCTAACTCCATATTGTATGTATGATGGCTTCTCCTCGTTCTTTGACATCTGGCCCTCTTTCAGTTTAGCTGAGATGGGTGTTTAATGCTCCATGTTGACCTTGGATGCTGAATCTTTTTAACTGCTCAGAAATATTAGGAGATTACCCTTGCTTCTCGGCTTCAGTTTTCCCCAAAATATTCGAATGCACAGAAGCATGACCTTTAGCCTTTAATTACCCCAAAATGTAGAAGACTGCCACGTCCTTGATGCGTTGTAAGCTTTTCCCATGAACATGTGTGCAGGCAAAAGTTTCTTGCAGGCAAACCGTTTGATATATCCTGAACTGTGGTAAAGGTGTTCACTTTACGACAAAAATTGGATTTGAATATTAAACTTTTTTAAGCGTCCACCTGTCTTGACATAATTGACTGTTGACAGCTTCAGATGATGTCTTGCATGCCCTTTAGACGTTTTCCTTCCAAAATTCCCGCTTATAATTCAAACTGCTTGAATTGCGTAAAAATCATCACCTTCAGCAGTTTCGTAGCGCGCTACGAAACTGCTGAGTTTTTTTTTTTTTTTTTTTAAACAGCTTGCTTTTGACCCGAGACCTTTATTAGCCAGGCATTTGATTGCCAAAAACTCCCTTAAACTTTCCACATGTCGAACAGGGATTTATATTTCCTCAGAAAGATAAGTTTAAGCAAATTTTTCAAAATTTTGGAAACAAAACCTTACTTGAAATGAAAACTCATTTAGCAGGTAGCTGGCTTAGCTGTGCCTTCAGATCTTCAATTTGTTTCTTCATAGCCTTATTCCCAGCTCTCAGTTGCATATTAATCCTTCTGATGTACTTGGCTTCTTTGATTGCTGGTACTGTCCATGTGTGAAATTGTGAATGGCCATCAACCACTGAATTCAACTGGGCTTCTAGGGTTTCATTCCCTTTCCATAGAGCTTTATAATACTTTGCGTGTATAACTGCATGTTTTCTAGCGGCTTTCTTCAATTTGGCAATCTCATATTTAGCTGATTCTAATTGGCTCTTTATGGCTGCTATATTATCTCCTTGAGATGTGATGACTGTTTTGCTTGCGTTTTTCTGTGTCTCTTCCCCTGTTTCCTCTGTTCTTGGCAGTGCTTCCTGTACTTGCTGGAATCTCCTTGTCATAGGTCTTCTAGGTTTAAAAACGAATTCTTCAGCTGGCACATCAAATTTAAGCCTTTTTGAGGCCTTGGATTTCTTGGTGCTTTCTTGTTCTGACTGCATCAATTCGATTTGAACTGGTAGAGACTGCTCGAATTCAATAGCCTGTAATAAATCATTTAAACTTGCCTTGGACACTGGACTGTCTTCGACTGCTATAGCTTTACCTTTCTCCTTATTTATCTGGCTTCTTGTTCTTACCCTCGAGACTACTCCAGATGTGCTTGTTTCAGGTACAGTCTTTTTACCATGAACTTTTTCCTTAGTTGATTGCTGAGGTTGATCTTGGATGATGAGTGGCTTCACTTGTTTTCTTACTTGTGACTTTGGAACTCTTTTAGCTCTTACTTCTGTTTGGAGCTCAGCTATTGTAGCCTCTCTAACAGGTTGAGGAGTGAGGCCAGTCTGGCTTTTGAAGCCAGCCATAAAAATGAATGAATTCCAATCCCTGTCTATCTTTTGGAGCCCATCTAAAACCAGTAGTTTAATCAAACCATGATGAAACAAAGAGGTTTCACAGTCCTCTTTCCTCAGTTGTACCTTATCACACATCTTACTCAAACTACGAAATAGATAAAAAGGTAAGTCTATGGAGACTTTCCCGGTGAAATGCAAAAGTAGTTTGAAATGGTAAGAATAAACCTTGTTATACCTTCCTTCACAAGTCAAATATTTCTGTATGCAGGTGAGTAAGAGAGCATAATGTTCTTTGACATAATTCCTGGGCACTGCCTTACTTAAATCTTCATTTACATAATCATCCTTCAAAAACTCCTTGCAAGGATTCATGTCAAATTTGAAATTTTTGAACCATTCCTCTTGTCCTCTTGGGATCTCTGTCACAGCAGATATCACTTCTGGAGAAACCTGCACTTCTAACATGGCTACCTTTGAATTCAAACCAGTGAAGTTAAGTGCAAATTCCTTAGTTACCTGTGCATGTCCTCCTTGTAACTTTTTGCAAAAGTTCCAGCACCCGGCCTTTTTAAATGCTTTCTTCACCTCTTCATTTCTCAGCGTTATATCCAGGCCTTCGGGTTCAGTCCTTAGACATTTGCCGGATCTGTGCTCTTTTTTCTCCATGGATCCTTCCAAATCTTCGCACACAAAGACTACCAGCTCCGGTTGGAATTGTGATTCAGCTTCTTTTTTAATTCGGCCTCGCTTGATTATCAGCCTCGCTTGATTATCAGCCTCGCTTGAATTATCAGCCTCGCTTGAATTTTAAACTCTTCCGTTTAAAACCTTTCAAGATATAATCTTGCAGATTTGTCATTCATGCAGGACTTACGGCCATCATTATGGTTTATGCACGGTAAAATTTCTTGGGAGTAATAATTGGTGCATATCAACAGATCTAGTGGTGGTGATAGTGGCAATGAGCGTTAAAATGTGATAAGAAAGGTATATGAGCTGACATGAGAAGACATGGCTGACGACTCACCTAACGGACTTGACATTTCGGGAAAGATTCGCTGCGGAATGTACGAATCCATGATTTCGCAGCGCTGTTAGTTTTGAATTTTAATGATGCGCTGCGAAACTGCCTAATCATGAAGCGCTGCGAAACTGCCTAGTTATGATTGCGCTGCGAAATTGGCGAATTGGAATAGCGCTGCGAAATCACGAAAAGGCACGGTGACTCACATAAGACAAGAGGTGGCTATAGAACAATGATGGGTAGAGGGGAACCAATGGGAGTTGAGAACAACTTGAGTTAAAAACTCTTTTAAAAACTCCAAATCCTACGGGAAGAAAATTAAAACGAAATTAAACTAGCACAGACCTTTGTCATCGGGCTAGGATAGAAAATTACATGTATCAGTTTTTAGTTCTAAGTGATAACAGCTTCAGAGGTGAGCTCTTTTTTTACACTTAAGATACTTAAACGTTGGCTCTTTCCTTCAATTTTCCTCCAGCATTTAGTAATGCACTTGCTTGTTGATTTGCAGGTATTATTTTTCAATGGAAAGTTCAAGTTTCTCCAGTGTCCAATTTCTCTGGTCGTGTGGTTTCATGTAGCTCAATGAGGGCCACAACTGAAACCCTAGCATTTAACGGGTAAGAACAATTCTTCTTTCATCAAGTTTGTACCCTGCATTAGGGACCTTGGGTACTCTGTCATCTTTTCTATTTGTGAGAAAGATTATTCTTGTCATGCTAGTTATTGAGGAGGTTCGCAGAGCAAAAGGCAGATTCCCACCATTTCCCTTCCAGAGACCCTTTGTCTCTGTGGCAGTTTTCACTACTATTAGCACATAACTAGTTATGTTTATTTATAAATAATTTAATGTAGGGTGTCAAATTCTTGAGAGCTTCAGGAGGCACTTAATGCCATGTTACTTGGATATGGAGGGTTTCGTACCCAACTAAAGATGTATGGAGATTTGTTGAATTAAAGGGTTATGTAATTTTGTTTTGCACAGTTTTGTTTTGTGGACCTCCCTTGAGGATTGTAAATATTTTTGTTTCTTAAAGACCAACAACCCATATAATACAAGGGTTTCGTTCTGTTTCTCATTAAATTATATAATGCAGTTGGTTATATTGCACATGGCTTTCTTTGATACCCAGAATTATAGTTCGGTTATGTTAATGTTTTCATGTTAATACAAATATGCAAACATTATTTGTTCTTTCCTAATGAATAGATATAATTTTTTTTGCATTTATTGTACTCTCAAACTTTTTTATTGGCTTGAGTATAATGGTTTGCATTTCAACATTATAACCTCTTTACCTCTCTTAATTAGTGCTCTTTGTCTCTCTTAATTAGTGTTGTTGAAATAGTTTGAGCTACTAACTCATTTAGTATCCTCATGAAGAGTTGTTCCTACGGTTGTTGGTAATAATTCAGCACTAGAATGGCTCTAAAAGTAGGCATGCCAATAGTTCAGCACTAGAATGGCTCTAAAAGTAGGCATGCCACATGGGGTTCTAAGTTTCTTTTCAGGAACCCATTAACACTAATAATTAATAGATCACTCTACTTCTTATGTCCTTCTAGAAATTGTTCCATTATTGAACATATTGTCTCCAACTTATAACCACCTACAGAGGCTATTAGGGTTTAGGTTATTTTCAAATGGATTAATACATAATTTCCTTCACAGTGTTCTCGATAGTCGTGGAGGGTTTTGGGGTTTTGCTCCATCCGACCTTTCCAAACTTACAAGACCCTTTTCTTGATTTCCATATGTGTAATCAACTCTTACTTACAAGACCCTTTTCTTGGTTTCCATATGTGTAATCAACTCTTGTCGATACCTCTATGATAACCCATTATGCCTATTTACCATATTGACAAATTAAAAGTAACATTATACCAAATAGGCATACATAAATACGGTCAATACCCTGGTAATACTCATCATATCCATTCATCAAACCAACAATTGAAGATAAAGAATTATATCAAAGCAGGTACAAATCAACTTAAACAGCAGCAATAAATTTGTCCTGTAATTTTATTCATAATACGCTCAATGTTCATTTCTGGTAGAACTTCATCTTTAAAATTTGAGCAACATAATTTTCAACTTAAGAGGATTGTTAGAAATAAAATTCAAAACAACATAAGCTCTACTTATTTGCAATTCTTGAAATGGATTGAGTCAGTGTGCCGAGAATGAGACCATTCCACCCTACCAACAGAACCAGTTATTACGTCCAGATCTCCCCAGCAATTGTTTGGCACAATTGGATATAACCAGCCTTTTCCATTCGCCCCCAACTAGCTCTAGAAATAATTCTATAGTTCTCATCTATCCTTTTTCTTCAGGTGGTTCCCCTTCTGGTATCCAACCCCCTTAACCCCCTCTTAGTCCCTCAAGAGCCCTTTTATCTCAAGGACTTTTAGAATAAGGAAACTGAATAATAACTGCCTCCAAGTGTTTCCCAAAATTCTTTAGCTTATCATGAAATCATGACTCTAACCATTTCCCGAATTACATAAAAGAAATTCATTACTAATTATTATAACTGTATATTTCTTATTCTTTTCAAAATTATAAAAGAAAACAAAAGTAAAATATTAACAACAGTAACTTCAGTTTTTACTCTCATATATGGGGTTAGAGTGTTCAAATCACTTTTTAATGGCGGAAATGGATCCAACACCATTGGTGCACCCAAAATCTTGATGTGAGAATTTTCTATTGTTTTATGGGCAAAAACATAACCTCTCTTTATAATTAAAAAGTATTTTCAATGGAAAAACAATATGTATTATATTAACAAAAGTATATTATTAAAAAGACAATATAATATTTATCATATGACCAAAACTATATACTTTTGAATATTAATTTACTTTTACTTCATATATTTAATTAAATACTATTTAATTTCATATTAAAAAGGATAAATATATATTATATATACACATATTTATTGTTATATTAAATATACATAAATGTACCATTGTAAAACTTTTTATATTATAAAAAGATTATTGGGTAAAAATCACATCAAGTAAAATTTTGTCCTTCATTGTCAAGACAAGATGAAGAACCAGATGAAGCTCCTTCACACTTATAAAGAAACGGCTACTATAGATTAGGTCAAAAAATAAGAAAATATTTCAAAAAATTATTTAAATAATTAATTCAAAAGACTATCAATAAAAAATATTATTATTTTTACATAAAAAATAAATTATTTTTACATAAAAAATAAATTATTTTTGACTAAGTTGAGAAATTTAATCTTTTTAATTATAATATAAATAATTAAATATGTAAAAAAATATAAATTTAGATCTTAAATTACAACTAACTTATAATTTAAATAATTAAATATATAAAAATATAAATTAAGATCGTGGATTACAAATTAACTTATGACTTGGTTAAGAATAAGGAGAAACTTAATTACCATTGGTAATTAAAAATTAATTAATTAACTATATATATATGGAAAAACCATAACAAAAAGAAGTTAGAGATTTTCGAATTCAAATTTCTGCGATCCATATCTAACTGTATAGAGAATTTTTTAGGAAGAAATCAAATTGAAGATTTTGGTAGATGCGTTTAGAACCAGAGTATCGTTCCTCTGCAGGACACGATAAAGATTATTAATAAAATAAAGAAAAAATTATTTTAAAAATAACTAATAAATAAGAAAACCGACTCAAGTATAAATATTTAAGACAAAAGAAGAATATAAATTAAATTAAGATCCCAAAAAAAAAGAGAAACAAAGAAGAATAAAAAACCCAAAAAGGAAAAGAGAGGAAACCAAAATCACCAAGAAAACAAAAACTTAATAAAATCCTAAAATAAAAAAAGAGATAACTAAAAATAAATAATCAAAACCACTTTATGGTCAGAAAGTTTCGAAGTTACAAATATGAACAACACTAGGTAGAGACTCATTCAAACGAATTGACTGGACTCCATAACTCAGGCAAGACTTTGCTCTATTGGTAACTTCCAAATCTTTATCACATGGATATGATGTGTACCAGCAGCAATCTTAGTTAATAAAAGAACAATTTCATGGTCAGAAATTTGACTACATTTATTTGAAATAGTTAAAATGTTTTACGTTAAAGAAATTTAAATGCTTTATTAGGTTTTGATTTTATCAGTTTTGTTTTAAATTATTGGAAAGTTATTACAACTTCCAGTAGTTAAAATTGTATAATCTATGTATCTTAGGGTTTGAAAATGTAAAATGGATTTATATATTCAAAAAATTTAAAAATAATAAAAAACATAAAATCTTTTTATTATTCTTTAATTTTTTATATTAATTAACTTCTAAACTATATTTTATTATTTTTGGTCATTTTAAATTGACTTACAGCTTTGAAAGAAACCAAACTTCACACCAATCCCAAAAATAGTTTTAACAACCTTTAAACATGTGCCTCTTATTCCTTCAAAGTGAATTATGTTTGGAATACATTTTGAGATGATTTTTTTTTACTGGGAGAAAATCTTATACTTATTATATCATGGAAATCAAAATATACATATTATTCCTCAAATCAATTAAAACATAAAAACCAATAAAATCTCAACAATTACAGTACCCTCACTTCGGAAAAATATTATTGACATTCATCCTAAAAACATCAACATCTTTTTCTGTTATCACTAAAAAGCCAACGAACATGTTGCAGTTATGGCAACATGTAATCGTATTAATTATGGCAATGAAAAGATCATCATTGGTTCTTCCCCAGTCAAACAAGATCTTCTTCGACACCTCCCAAAAAAGATCTTCTCAGACTCCTCCCAAAGTTTGATTTCTACCAACATTTATCACCACAACAGAAGAATGCGTTAATATTGGACAATATGCATTCTTGTCAGCTTGGAAAGGAACAGTAAGTGAAATGAGACAATAGACTGGCAGGCCTGTAATTTTCCAAATATTTTTGCTTCAGATTGAGCTAGAAACTTTGAAACCTAAATTTAAAAAAAACAACAAAATCTGATATTTTTGGATGAAGCAGATCGAAATCTGGGCCTCCATTTTGGTTCTGAACATTAGAGTTACTAGCTACAACGAAAAAATAATTGTACATTCTTGAAATTGAAATGGAATCACGTTGGTTTAGAGCTTGAGCGAGTGCCAAATGAACTGCATTGTAAAGCTGTCCCAAAAACATCTGGAAATAAATGTATGAACGTTATAGAACAATTTTATTTAATCAAATGCCCAGAATCCATGGTCAAAGAGACAAAATTATAGAGATTTTTACATTTAAGGAGTGCTCTGTGAGCTAACTAAATGCCAAATATACAGAAAGGCATGTCATCTCTCACAGCATCACACTGAAGTACAGCTTATTCATAAGAGACTTCAAATACAAATAATACTATATATCAGACTGAAGATCAAACAGACTAAAGATCAAGCACACGGATTGCATTGCAATCCTGGCTAATAGATATTTATTCTATGCTGGGTTGAGCTAGGGTTGCAGAACAAAAAAAGGTGGGAATTTACCACAACTAGCTCATTATCCAGCATTCCATATGGCTATATCTAATAATAATCCCTAACGGGACTAGACCAGGAGATTAACCCCACTCTGGCTATGGGGAGTTTATGTAAAAAAAAAAAAAAAACACACAAAAATATACCTTCATTCTACAATTTGTGGACCAGAAGATTCTGATATATCTAACTTCCTGAGCAGATCCTCCATGACAACATCCAAAGGCTCTGAGGATTTGTTCTGAATGATCTGGATCAAACGCTCAAATACCTCCACATCGCACATAACAAAAATACCTCCCTCAGGATGCTTGTACCCAGATTCATGGCGGGTTTTTTCCAGAAGGAAACAGAAAAGGTGATGAGACAAATACTCTATGGGGACGAAGTACTGCTTTCGATCCTCGCCAACGAACACACTCACATGCCCATTTGGGCACTTGGTCTTGTTCTTTTTCTCTGCATGTTTTGAAGAACCAGAGTTTTCTTTCTGATCAGATGCGGAGACACCACGCTTTGAGCCACTTAACATCCTGTCCATTACTAATATTTTGGCCACACGCCACAAGGACTTACCAGTCTTCTTCATCTTCAACGAAAAACTAATTTGATACAGTAATCAGAAATAATGGTGGAACCCTCGGATCAAAAACAAACAAGAAAAACAAGAGTTTGGTGGGTATCTCATCTGCTTTTATATGCGAAGTTGAAATGATGGGCTTATAAAATGGTAAAGGGGACTCATTGGGACTCTTTCCAGTGGCATTAGAGTCTGAACAGTCCAGCTATGGAGCGGGGCTACATTTGACTGGATTCATCCTTTGAAGGATAAAATCACGTATTACCGGGTCCTAAAACCTAGGTGTAATTTCTTATTTTACTTTTTAAATTTATGATAATTTATTAAAAAAATAGTTTTGGTGATTCAAGCAATTCACTTATTAAATTGGATGGTTTTCATATTTTTTTATCCATTTTTACAGTTTCAAAAAAGATCTTTATAGTTTTGTAAATTTTTTATCTATAATAAATAATTTACTCATCAACATCCATCCGTACTTGAAATAATAATTTTAAAATAAATTCACTTATAAAATTCGATGGTTTTCACGCCTTTTTAAAATAAATTCACTTATTAAATTGGATGGTTTTTATATTTTTTTATCCATTTCTACAGTTTCAAAAAAAGATTTTTATGGTTTTGTAAATTTTTTATCTATAATAAATAATTTACTCATCAAAACCCATCCTTACTTGAAATAATAATTTTAAAATAAATTCACTTATAAAATTTGATGGTTTTCACACCTTTTTAACCCATTATCACAGTTTCGAAAAAAAAATACGGTTTTGTAAATTTTTAACTTATAATAAATAATTTACCCATCAAAATCCATCCCTACTTGAAATTAATTATTATTTCAAACCTGGATAAAATAATTTTATAACCAGGTCATGGTTATAGTTGGGTGATTCAAACTACTTTGAAACTAATTATCATTTCAAACCTTAATAAAATTATTTTGGGACCAGATCATGTTAAATGTTCAGACCCCAATGAAATAAAACATTGGATTATACATGGTCCAAACCTTAATAAAATTATTTTGGGACTTGTTCAGACCCCAATGAAATAAAACATTGGATTATACATGGTCCAAGTTTGATGAATGTCATCACAAACATTAACTAAAAAATTATATTAATATGGTGAATTTCACTATTATATTAGCTATAATATTTTTTTATATTTAATAATATTTCATTGGATTATACATGGTCCAAGTTTGATGAATGTCAGCGCAAACCTGGAATTAAAAATTATTTTAATATATTAAATTTCATTATTATTTTACCTATAATATTTTTTATATTTGGTAAATTGTTATTTAAATGAATTATATAATTAAACTTTGATATTATGCCATTATTCTGAAGAGTGGCATACCAAAACTGGAGATACTAGCGTTTGGGAATTGTAATTTGTGTGTAATGACCAGAAAGGTGTGATTTAATATACATGGAATTTATATATTTGGTGTAAAAAGTTATTAGAATTATATATTTGTGATATCAAAAGTGTGAGTATTTAAAATATTAATAGATTAAATTAATATTAATGATAAGAATGAAAATGTGAAAATAATATATTAGTGAATAGTCATAATAAATTTTTAAAATAATTATTGATGTAAGATTTATTGTAGAATAAATTAGTATAAATTAATTTTAATTTAAAATTTTTAAATGCATATATATATATATATATATATTCTAAATCTTAAGTAGAGAATTTCTTAAAATCAATACTTTTTTTACATGGTGTAAGAAGAAATAAAGAGAAGAAATCATAGTAGCATGCCTTTAAAGATAGTGGGAGAACATTAGTCATAAAGAAAACTTAGAGCATGGTAATTTTTTTAGCTAGCTTATAGGACAATAGATTTAGAAATAGGGAAATGAAGTTATGAGAGTTTTAAGGAAAATCATTTAGCTTATAAAGAACATAGGTAATCAGAGAATAATTTTGTTTTTCCAAATATATTTATTATTCATTAAGATATATGAAGAAAATTTATTAGATATTACAAAAAAATTAGGTAAATTCTATCTTAGTGAAGCTAACAAATTGGATTTGAAAATTGAAAATATAAGCTTTAATTAAAGTTTATAATGTTTAGATGATTATCAGTGAGAATGAGATTAAACCTACAAATCCTACAACAATTAAATATTGGGAGGAAAAAAATGATACCCAAGGATCTCTTTGGGAATGGTTGTTAAGGATACAATCATCCATCTAATAATAGATTATGGCACAGCCACTAATACATAAAATGTCTTGAACATTTTGTATCAAACTAGAAAAGGAAGCATTTTTTTATTCTTGAAGAGTAAGTTGCTTTCAATTAAAATGGAAACAAATAAATCATTAAATAATTATGTCTACAGTAATGGAATTAAGTGACATATTAGGTGATGATCGAGAAAAGGTAGTTAATAGATATTTAATCACTATTATATTACATGGTATTTTTGCCTCATACTGTTATATGAAAGAGAACAATGTTAGGGCACCTTAAGGAGGACAATATCCTCCTTGCTCTAGGCCTCAAGCTAATTCTTGGGCCAAAGGGGGCATTTTCAAACTATTACAAAGATAGCTATTGTAATTAACCTTAGAAAATCTCACCTAAGTCCAAAAATGTCAGAATTAAAGATTAATAATTTAATAAAATACAAGAGTAGTAAGTGCAGTCTAGAGATACTAATCAAGTTGACCTATATATTTAAACTAGAATACTTTCAATGAGCACCTTTATCCCACCAAGAAGATACATAAAAGTATAAATGAATGGTGTAGAATTAGAGTTCCAGATACTAAATAACAATTATCAAGAGGGTTATTGAGGGTGGTAGTCTTTAACCCCCTTGAAAAGAAAGAAAGTGTATTAGATAAATTTGGATAGAGGTTACAACATACGTGAGAACAAATGAAATTTCTATCCAAACACAATAAATTATAGTAGTTCAAAACCTTTGAAAATATTGGTCGCTGAGAAATATGACCTTTATCACAAACAGGTAGGAATAAATGCTAGACCTATTATAAAGTTTTAAAGGCAAAACACTCAAATCATAGAAAAAAATGTCAATATAACCTAAAAAACAACATTTAGTTCACTAGAATTATCTATTGTCCATGTAACACCCCAACTCAGCCCATGGATTGTAAATAACATGTACATATGAAACTTAGGCTAGTGGTTCAAGTATTACTTTTAGGGTTGGCATGCCCACATGCATGTGTGTTTATATGATTTAGGACCGATATGCTCATGTGCATATATTTTTATATTTTTTAGGCTAGATAGCTTCATTTTGTAAATATGAAATTTCATGCACATTAATAAACTACAAACCAGGTAAGACGAAACGAGTATTGGGGGCTAAGACTCCATGAGTATTAAGAAGGGGCTTTGTATGAATTAATAATTATTAAAGTGCACATGATTTTAACAGAAGTTTGTCAATTGACTTTGAGATGTGTCATGTTTCAAGGAAGGGACATGCACATAAAAATAAGGATGTTGATACGATGGAACATACATTTTAGAGGGTCTGATTAGGGAAAAGGGATTGGACACCTTAATGAAAAACATGGGATGACCCTATGATAAGTGGGGATAGGTTTCCTAGTGTGAGGGCATGTAGGGTACCTAGAGACCCCTGAGGGTAGGAACTACTAGAGCCATAGTGCTCTGAGATATCCCTAACCTACCGAGTTAGACACCTTGGAGGTAGTGGCACAACCCAAGGAACAAAAAGTACAAAGAAAGGGGTGCAGGACTTGGTTGTGGGGATGATGGGGGGCGTGAGCCTACTAGTTTGAGGCTACTAGGGTTTGGTACCTTGGCCATGTTTATATATGATATTGGACTTGTACTTGGTTTCAAATAAGCTTCTTCCCCATGAAGTTGAAACCCCAGCTCAGTGGTGACCTATTGCCGAGAGAAAATGAGCAACATGGTCTATGGTTAGGAGGAACACATCTAAGTCATGTGACCAGTTGGAATCTATAAATTAGATAAGTGTTAATTTAAATGTTTAATTGTAATGAATTATATATTTATGTCTGATGCATATGCATAGGCAATAATGGCATAGTTATGTGTTTATACCATTGTGTGTGAATGAATTTCTTGGTATAATGCATTTAGTTATGTATGCCACACGTAGAGGAAAAGAAATATAATGAAAATTTGTAGAAACTCTTGTTACAGGGGTAATAGGTACAGTAAAACTTCCAGTAGATGGTTGTGGGGGTGTTATAGAATGGTATCAAAGCCTAGGCTTACAACACTCAAGCCATACGAATCAAACTTTGCCATAGAGGAAAAATGCAAATTGTTGGGCAATTGTTTGATAAAAAATTTAGGGAATGGAGATGGAAAAATCTCCGAAATTTGGGATGAAAACCATTGTAGTACTAGATATAAAATTTAATTTTATTGATGTAGACTTAGAATATGGTAAGAGATGGGTAAATTTTAGTAAGATAAACACTAGATTCATACAAACAAAAAATTATGTAAAAATAACTTTTATTGACAGAAAGAGAACTAAAATTTTAAAAAAATTGTGACGTCAACATTGAAGTGGCAATGCTAGGTGGTAGGGCCAAGTGATGAATGAGTTAGTAAGTGGAGGGGGTCGGGTGGAACACCAATGGCATGATGAGACACCACCTAAAGTCGACGAGTTGTTAAATCCCCTACAACTTTCAAACTGATATCAATATGGATCATTAATCTAATTGGGTGTTAATTGTCAAATCCATCAAGGGTGCAACTTCATTTTTACCTCCACACTTGTTGGAACCCAATGGGAAATCTAGACCATTGATGGAAATTGATCGTGATCATTAGATCCATTGGGGATGTTGTTTTGTTTTAACCCTTACACTTTTTAGAATCTTATGGGAAATCTGGGTTGTTGATGGAAAATGATCATGGCCATTAGTTTCATAAGGGGTGAAGCTTCATTTGAACCTCTGCACTTGTTGGAACCTGATGAGCAGTCTAGGTCATCAATGGAAAATGATCATGGCCATCAAATCCATGGAGGGTGCAACTTTATTATAACCTTTGTGTTGGAGCTTGATGTGCAATCTAGACCATTTGTGGGGAATGATTGTAGCAATTGAAAACATCAGGGGTGTAACTTAATTTTATTCCCCATGCATCTTTGGACCCGATATGGATCTAGTTTGTTGGATCATCATGATCTCAGCCAATGGATCCGTCAAGGATGCAACTTTAGTGTATTTCCTACACATATTTTGGATCTGATATGGATTTGGGCCAATATTGGATTAGAGTGATCTCAATCGTCGGATCTGCGAGGGTGCAAGTTGTGTGCCATTGAAGAAATGTGGGGGATGGACCTTGCATGTAGTCATATCCCATCATGGACTACCATGTTGAAGGTCCCATGGGAACTGAAATTCAAATAAGGAAGTTGCATGTGTGCCACGTGTTTAAGGAAAGGCATGCAAATCCAGTTCATATCCAATGAGAACTAGAAACTAACATATGCACAAGAAGTTACTTTCTAATAGAGGAAGGGCACACAATAATGATTGTATAATTGAAAATAGTCATAGAGAATAATTTTAGGAAGAACTGATTAGTTCAAGGCACTAAAGAAACCAAAAATTTAGCAAAAAATTTGAAAATTTTGCCATTTTTTCAAGTCATCCGCTTGTAGAGAATTTTAAGGCTCTAAATGATGTTTTTAGGCAGCAGAAAACCATGAAAACTTCCTATACCAATAATACAAAGAGTGTCTACATATTGAAGAAAATAGCTCAAAAATAAATTTCCAATGACATATTACAATTGTGAAATAGAGCCAATATGAATAAGTTATGACTGAAACAGTGTGAAGGAAAAATAGTGTATGCAGTCACTTCTAGGTGTAACTTTGAAATGAGAGATTAGATTGGGGTGCTAAAGAATTCAAGAAGAAATATTATATAATAGAGAACATCTAAGGGGATATATTTGAAATTTAGGTACATAATTATCCAAAAATTGACAAAAGTTTGTTGTGACAAAATAGTGGAAATTGGGTTAAATTGGCCAAAACTTTCACAAGCCATAACTTTAGCTCAAAACTCAGATTAGTGGTCATGAATAGTAAATATAAATCTATTAAAAAGGAGAATACATCTATTAACCTAGAATTTTGGACCAGGATAGGATATTTCTCATAAAATTAAAACAAGGCTTTTATTGTCTTATAGGGCAGAACTAACATGAGGATCAAAAGTATGGCAGATTGATCTAAATATTTTAACTTCGAGGATGCATATAGAATTGCATATAAAAGAGCATGTAACCAAGTAATTTAAACACATGAAAAGAAGCATAAATCATAAAGAAACCATGAGATCAAAGGCACACAAACAATTTGATTACGAAGTTCACCAAATGTGGGCTACGTCTCCGGGCCCTGCTCAAAGTAGGGGGGCCTTCTTTCATTAAGTGGAAGCAAAGAAGAATTATAATCAACTTTACATAAATGACCCTTATACCTCCAATCTCAGTCATGGATGAAAAATTCATAGCTCAGATGCAGAAATGAACATTGCCATTGGATTCATGGTGAGAAATCGTATAAAAATGACTATAAATTTATCAAATTTTGACACTGGCACTTTTTGACCCCAAAGGAATCTTCTCAGCATAAAAAGATACTCCTCTTCAAGGTTCTGCCACTTCTTGACCACTCTCGGTTCCACTCTGGACCCTATTTCGCCCTCCACCAGTTCCAATGGCAAATGATTTAAAGTTTTTATATAAGGAGTTGGGCAAACTTATCAACGGATGGGTTGTTGGTGTGGAGAATTAGGTGGGGGTTAGAATAGGTTCAAAACCTACCTACCCAAAATACGGTTCCAACGGCTTTGAATATGCAATAAAGTTTTATTTTTGAAGATAATATTCGGGGTCGTTCCACGTGGGCCAGGTGGATTCGAACCCCGTCAGCCTCTATATACGTGGTTGTATGGTATTGTATGTGGGCCAGGTGGGTTTGTTGGGGGTGGTGCACCATTTAATTTAAATGTATGTTGTTAGACTGTTGCGGAGTGGTGAGGTTGGCGGCCTGCCACCCCAAAATTATATTTTATTTTTTATTTTTTTATATGATAATGGTTAACAATTTTCTGTTGGATTTTAAGGGTTACAGGACAAATTAAGGAAGGGAAACGATTTCCCTTTCCAATTGTCATTTTCCGTGCGTAGTCCCTTCCCCAAATTATTGCCTCGTTAGTGACTGCCACTTGGCCTAAATTGACTAGAACTCTGACCGGCTATATCTTGAGCACACGTACTCGTATTTGAGTTTCATTCACACCGTTGAAATAATGGCAATGAGCACTATGATCTAGTCCTAGTTTCACTTCCATATGATGACTTTGATTTTTGAACATTTTCAAGGCCACTCCTATTTTTGAATCTTCCCGGATCATTCCTCCCCACTAATGAGATTTTGGACCACCAAAATATTTATCAATCAATTGGAAAGTGAGGGAATTTCTCCCTCACTTTCTCCTTTTCAATCCATCGGGCCTTACTTGGATGCATTCCTTTGAAACCAATATGAAGGTACTCCACGTCTCCCCGTCATGAAGTCTTGGTATTTTTTCAAGAATGATTTCCTCTGGTAGCTTGTCTAATTATTCGGGTAAATTGTCCACTATAGGAACATGTCCAACCTCTTCGGTGTCCATGATCAAAGGAGGCTCATAAATTTTCAAGTTTTCAATGTTCACAACTGAGTACATCTACATGTATGCTGGAAAATTGGGATGAAAAGCATTTTCTCCAATCTTCTCTAATATGATGAATGGGCCATATCAAATTGATATCAACTTCTTTCCTTCTCCTTTCATTAAGTCTTTATTGATGTGGAGCCACACTTTGTCTCAAACCTGGAATTGGTGATCGAATCGGTGCTTGTCATGTTGAGCTTTGTATTGCGATTGACTTTTATCCAACTGATCCTGCACTTCCTGTTGAATCATCTGAATTTACTGAATGAATTTCCACACTTTATCCTTGTCATATTTCCCACTAGAATCTTCTCCTTTCCCAAAGACCATGTCTAAGGGATCCTTTGGAAAATATCGAAAGAATGTCTCAAACGGTGAGATCTAAGTGGATGAATGCATTTCCCGGTTGTATGCATGTTGTACATAAGGAAGTTGCTCGTCCCACAACTTGGGGTGCTTGCCACAATAGCCTCGAAGTAAGTGTATTGTTGTGTGGTTGACAACCTCTATTTGTTCATCAGTCTACAGATGAAATATTGTGCTCTTCTTCAACTTGGTGTCCATCATCCTCCACAAACTCATCCAAAACTCTCCAAGAAAGTGATAGTCTCGATCAAACACAATGGATGTGGGTAGTCCAAAGTGTATCCATACAATTTGGAAGAAGAGATGAGCATTCTACTCTGTAATGATCTACTTTTTACAAGGTATTAAGACACGCATTTTTCTAAATAGATCCACAATGATGTAAAAATAGTCATGACCTCTTCCCAATAAAGGAAAACCACCTACAAAATCCATTGAAACACTTTCCCATGGATGACTCAAAATAGGGAATGGTGTGTGGAGCCACAACTTTCTATTAGTGGGCTTGCTAACTGAACACAAAACACATCCCTTTACATATCGAGTCACAATATGTTTCATGTGAGGCCAATAAAACAACCTATGAAAATGACACAAAGTTTTCCCTACACCAAAATGACCTAACACAAGAGATGATGTGCCTCTCTGATTACATGTATTCCTTCATTGGTGGGTATAAAAAGTTTTTCAAGGTGGTATAACAACTTTCCCTGCAAATGGTAATTATCCACCTGTGATCCATGAGTCGGCTTTGCATAAATCTCCTTAAAATCATCTACATCAACATGTTGTTTAGCGTAACTTTAAAAAGACAAAGAAGCATTTTGCAAAACTATAGATGCATAAATAGGATGGCGAGAAAGCGTATCTGGCACTTTTTTGTTGGTGCCCTTTTTGTATTTTATTACCAAGTGAAATTGTTGGAGGAATCCCATCCTTATGAGGCGTGCTTGTTGAATCTTGATTTGCGACTGGAGATGTTAGGGCCTAAATCTACCTCAAGCTGAGAAAGGCAAGATCTAGGGTAACATCAAACCATGCTTAACTTGGTAGCTAGACCTACCAGGTAGGGAGAGGGCTCTCTCCTTGTCAATATCAAAAGAATATGGTCAATAAGGCTTGAGATGACTGATGTAAAGACTGATTTTAGGCTAGGTATATGCTCAGAGGATTTTGATTGAATTTAATTTTGGTTTGCTGGATCAAATGTGAAAGGTAGATTTGGATCCTGGGAATGGACACAGTCTTGCAGAGGTTTCTGTGGGACGAGGTAGGCAAATGGTTCAGTACTTTGAATTGAATGAGATGGAGAGTCTTAAGACTAGTGAGGAGTTGGAGAGGGCATGAAAGTCTCAGGGATCCTCTTCAAACAATTGAAAACATAAATAACTAAACAAACCCTAGGTAGAGCACTGCAACATCAATGAATTCTACCTTTATCCTTGATTCATTTAGTTAAGCTGAACAAAAAGAGATGATGGCATACATAAACACATGTAAACTTGCATTACAGAAGGAAAAAACAATACCAAATCAAGTTGCCACAATAATCCCACAAAGTGTTGCAAACCCTGGTCTATTCCTTTGCCAAACTGCAGAGATGAATTTACAATAATGCTCAAAGCATTCACAAGAGTCCAACCTTTACCAATGACTGAAAAACTAGTAGATATAGGCAACAAACAACTCCGGCTAGGCTTTAGGGGTCGAATTCATGAGTTTAGGAGTTGTTTCAACAAGATATAAACTAAGAATTGAAAAGTAGGCAGTGGAATAGCTTGCCTCTAAAACCTAGGAAACTAATTCATTTAGTTTCAAACTACCTTTTCATGATGTATCTACCTCTATGAGTGAAATTTCAACATTTTTACATCAAAGTCCATCAAGTTACATCAAATTATATCATGAGTTTGACTATGAGAGAGAGAAAAGTCAAACTAAGAAAAAAATAGGCGAAAAATGGAGTTTTTTAGGCAAAAAAGTCAATTTTCCATCCTGTGCACCGCGCCTCTGTCCCTATGTGTAGTGCCTTTTTGCAGCTAATTTTGGAGGCCTTCCCGTGCACCAAATTTGCTCCAAGTGGGCTTGTTGGAAATTTCTATCTATCTACTTTCCAAAAGAAGTGAATTTTCTGAATTTGGTGTCCATTTTCCCCTCCAAAAGTGAGTTCTCCCAACACTGCTTCCTGTGTGGCCAAAAAGGGGCAGAAAGGGCATTTTTGAGGTTTTTTTGACCCTTTTGGAAGCTCAAAACTTGACAAAATTTCTTGGCCATTTGTGGGCATTCATATTTTTGCATGAGGAGTCCAAAAATGCTGAGTTTTCCTCTAAAGGAGGTCCCTAGAAAAAGCGAGCGCCAGGTGGCGCAGCACACCAGGCAAAAAAATCAGTGTTTTGCTCCAAAAATTCAAAATTGACAAAAAGTATCTCAAATTTCTTGAAATTTGGGCTGAATGTCTTGAATCAAGTGCTATGTTGGGCCAAGGAAGCCTCAGCCAAAATCTTGAGCTTGTCTTGCTCTTTCCTCTTCCTCAAACCTTTCCTCAACTTGGCCTTCAAAGTCCTAATTCTCGCTTTGCAAACTTTGTTTCTCACCAAATAGTGATAGGCAATGTGCCTCAACATCTTTTTCTCTTTGTTGGCCTTCTCCAACATCTTTTCCAAGTGCATTTTTTCCCTCTCAAGCCAAAATTCGCGATCAACTTCAATTTCTTGTTCAAGTGATGTCAACTTGATTTTCCTCCTCTTGGCAGCTTGCCGATTTTCTCTTATGTTTTGGAGCTCCATGATGGTTTGGTGATCCTCTAACTGTTTGTTCCTTTTCTCAAGATAATTTATTATCCACTTGGCTCTTTCCAGGTTGAGAGACAAGTCATGAATGTCAGATTTCTGTTCCTGGATGATCTCCTTGAGCTTTGAGCTTTGGGAGCCCAAATCAATGTCATCATCCTGAATGAGAGTGAACTCCCTCTCTTGAACTTCTTAAGGCCCCTCATCATGCAATGGCTGCTTACCCTTGTCCTGTACCTACTTTGCTGTTGAAGGAAATGAAACCCCTTCCACCCCGAGTGGAGATAGTACTCGTTTGGTTGTTGCAAACAATCTTCTTGTGCCCTTTTGGTAAGTGACAAACACTGGCACACTGGTGGTTTGGGTTTCATGCACTTCTTGCTGATGTGAAGGCTCTCCTGCCTCATGAAAAATTGGTGGGGGTACTTGAGAGCTTGTGAATACCTCACGTGAAATGAAATCCTCCCATGAAACATTCAATAAACTAAGCTGATGCAAAACCACAATCTTGATCAACGCAAAGTGATAAATTTTGTTATACTGCTGATGAGGAGGTTTCCTTTGCACCAATGTGGTCATTTTCTCACTATTCCGGCATATGAAATAGGGGATGTTCATCATCCTCACCCTAGTAAAATGCATCAACAATATGATATGATAGGTGTATAGGCGAGAAAATCTGCCTTCACAGTTGAAATATTTTATTATGAGTTTCATAAGGGGAGCATATGTGTCCTGTAGGTACCTGAAAGAGAAGACCCTACTGATATGCCTTTGAAAACCAGCCTTGATATAAGGCTCATAACGATCTCTGTCCACCAGTTGTCCCTTGTTCCATTGCTCACCCACATTCGAAATACCTATTGCTTCAGCTATAGTCTCAAGTGTCAAGGTGAATGTCACACCTGCCAAATTGACCTGGCCATTGTGAAGATGGAGCACAAAAAGTCTGACAAGCTCATGATGGTATTTGACTATTTCCACCATCTCACAAAATTGGTAGCAAGATTGATGTTTGAAACATGCTACAGCAAGAGGGCAAGCCAACAACTCAGTAAGTGTAGTGGGCTCCTCCCAGATATGTTTTCCACTCTTGTGAGGTCTCCTTGGTGCATGAATTTCTTTGGAGGAGTCACTTACTGTTTCCTCATTTCTATCATAAGATGAATCTAACTCCAAGTTTGCCATTGCTTGATGTTTCTTAGATGAGTATGAAGAGATTTTATAGGAACAATAGGTATTTGCTGCTAAATGACAGGGATTGATGATGTGGGACAATGAATGAGGGGTTGGGATGCTGCTTGTAGGGTTTTTGGGAATGGAAGGGTTTGGGGAATGATGTTTAGGGTTTTGAGATATCAATTAGGATTTGGGAGTAGTGGGATTAGGGATTAGGGTTTTAGGTTTTAGGGATAAGGGGATAGGTGAGTGTGAATGGAAGAGGAGAGGGAAAGAGATATGAGCGAAGTGTAGTGAGAGAAAAATGAAAATGGGGGATAAGACAACAAAAACTGTAATTTTACAAACCCTAGGCAGCTTTTTCAATTGACTGTGCAAGAAACTAGGGTTTAATTTTTCTCCTATTGAAACACCATAAAAACTGATGAAAACCCTTACAATGGCACTTGGGATTGTTAACTTACTTGTGAAAGAGGAATTTTGCAAGTTTTGAAGGCAGATGAGGTGATTTGGATGAATTTCGAGCTCAGAAGACTGGTGCGCCACGTCCACTAACAGTGCATCACACCAGTTATAATTCCAGTGTAAAACCTGTGCTACGTGTGCCGCGCTAGCAAGGTGCGCCGCGCCTCAAGAATTCTCACAGTTTGCAGCAAATTCACTCCTTCAGCTCAAAAACAAGATTTAGCACTTGTTCTCATTCACTCTTTGGACATAAATGAACTTCTTCAATATGAAAAAGACTTTATATACCCACCAATTTAATTTTTCACTTATAAAAACCCACTTTGTAATGTTTATCTTTCACTTGCTTTTTAAAACTCCGTTTTGGCGGTTTGACTTCCTTTTTGCCTTTGATGGACTAAATGCTTTAAAATTTTGACTCTTTTGTAGGAACTAGAGTGCAGGAGCTTGGCAAGGTGACTAGAGCTGCATCTCGGAATTATTACATATAGGAAAAATGAAATTATATAAAATCTTGTACATAAAACATAAAAAACTATGTTTTTCCTCAAAACAGGGTTTTGAGGAAAAATCAATCACCGAGCATGTGATTATTGAAATTTTTGTTTTTGAGACTTTATTTGACCTCCTCATGTGCCTATTGACCATTATTGAACTTTTGTAAGACTTTATTGACAAAACCCTAGACCTAATGAGATCTAAAACCCTAAAAAATAACTTTTGCAAATGTAATGGCAGAAAATGACTGCAAAGGACCTAAATGTAGGAAAATGGGCCAGCAGGTAAAGATCATGAGGAAAAATTTATAATATGCCACTACCATCAGATGATCCATGATCCTAATGGAATGCAGGTTATCGGATGAGACACCTAACATGCAATGCAACAAGAGTATTTTGATCACTGATGGAGGGATGAAGATACCGACACTAAAAGGAAGTACTGCAATGGCTGATGATATGTGTGAATAATGGTCTCCTTGCCAATAAAATAGTGCTTCCACTTCTTCACGCTTTGAACCAAGGCATAAAACTCCTTGTCATATGTCCATCGTAGTTCACAATAACTTGGGAGAATGTCTTTGAATGGTAACATACAAGTTTCCTCTGCTACATCAATACTGCTCCCATGGCGTATCCACTGGCATCTATCTCGATCTCAAAAGGTTGTTGGAGGTAAGGTAAGGCCAAAACTGGTGTGGTATTGGTCTTCTATTTCATTGTATCAAAGGTTTTCTACTTATTTCCTCCCCACTGAAAGGTTTTCTTCACACTCGTCAATGCATGCAAGGGGGATGCAATGATGAAGAATTTGGTAATGAACCTTCTCAAGTATTGTATTACACCCAAAAAGCTACGAACCTTTGTAACATTAGTGGGTTAGAACACTTTACAATCTCATCAATTTTAGAAGGATTTATTTTCAATTGTCCACCTCCAACAATGTGACCCAAGTAAACCAAAGAGGTCTTACCAAATTCACACTTAGACATTTTAATGTACAATTTTTCTTTTTGCAAAACATCAAGCACCTTTTTAACATGACTCACATGATCATCCCATGGCCTACTGAAAACAAGAATGCGATCAAGATACACAAGTACAAAATCATCAAGAAAAGGTTTGAAAATATCATTCATCACCCTCATGAATGTGGCCAAAGCATTGCATAGTCTGAATGGCATCACCATCCATTCAAACAACCCATGTTTTGTCTTGAATGCAGTCTTCCATACATCTTGTTCTGCAATGATGACCTAATGATAGCCACTGCACAAGTCCAGTTTTGTGAAATAGAAAACATTTTTCAATTGATCTAATAAATCATCAATGCGAGGGAGAGGGTATTTATTCTTCATCGTTATTTTGTTGAGTGCCCTGTAGTCTGCAAAAATCCTATATGTGTCATCCTTCTTTGGCACCAATATAATAGGTGAACCACATGGAGAATAACTTGGCCTTATGACCCCTTTGTTTAGCAATTCTTGTACTTGTTTCTTTATCTCATCTATCTCAATGGTTGAAAACTTGTACATACCAATGTTGGGTAAAGGAGCATCTTGCTGCAAGTGAATCTCATGTTGGATCTCACGCCTTGGAGACAACCCACTTGTTTCCTGAAAAATCTCATCATAGTTAGAAACAATTTCATACAATTACTTTTTATGAGTGGGATCACAACCTTGGAAAGCTTCAAATGTATCTGCATCTTTTTCTATCACAACCATGAGCATGCACCCTTTGTTGGAATTGATCAATCTCTTCATCTGACCTTCACTTACAAGACAGGCATTGATTTTGGTGCAATGAGCTCTAACAATGCATTCCACCTCCTATTTCCTGAGATGATACTTTTTTTCATGGCGAAAGAAAATTGTGTTCATGTCATACAAATATGGACTCCCCATTACAATATTACATATATCCAAGGGTATAAGATCAAGATCAACCTCATCTACTAGTTTGGATGCAATCACAAATCTAGCTCTGCACTGCTTGGCTACATGTAATTTGTCTTTATCACACACCCAACCAAGAGGGTATGGTTTCAGATAAGGCTTAGTCTCTAATCCTAACTTCATCAACCAAGGATTCTGAAATCAAATTTGCTTGTGAGCCTGGATCAAACAAGGTTTCCACTTTAGTATGTTTCATTATAACTCTAATGTGGAACAATTTAATCCTCTTCCGTTCATTAACGAGAGACTCATTTGAATAAATTGTACTTGTGTATAGTTAAGAAATTTCATTAGTGTGAAGAGAAAGAGTACCTTATATGCCCATTTTTGTGATATGTGTCTCGTCATCAGAATCGGATCCAAGGTCCTATTGTATCGTTGCCACCATCTTTTTCTTATTCTTCCCACCAAATCTCTTTGGTTTCAACTTTGGATGCAACTCCAACGGTGTTCATCATCCTAGCCTTCCTTCTTGCAATGTGTGCAATATGGATTTTCTCCTTCCTCCTTCTTGGTTTTAGCTTCCTTCTTGTCATTTCCCTTGCCTTTTCCTTTGAAATTACCATTATGAGGTTTGAAAGATGATTTATTTGTTTTCTATTATTTATCATTCTTGCCCCTACTTTCAAGGTGAATGGCCTTCACATTGGTCGCATAAATAGTAGTATGTTCAAATAATAACAAAGAATGTATGATGTAACTATGTAAAGCACCAATATAATTTGTTAAAATTTTAGGTGAATAAAGTGAAATGCCCAAATCCAATGCTTGTTTTCTAAACTCTTCTATGAAGCTTTGTACACTTTGACCCTTTCCTTGTCTCAAATATTTCCATTCCATTAAATCCTTTTGTCGATAACCCAAAGGATTAAACTGATCTTTTAATGCAGAAACAAAATTGGACCAATAAGAAAGGAGATTACCCAAGTTTGTGCTACCTTTCTGTAACTTGCTCTCCCACCAAACGAGAGCGGTTCCACTTAGTTGAAGAGATGCCAATTGGATCTTGACCTCATCTTCTTCAATTTGTTGAATCCAACAATAAACCTCTATCTATCTAATCCAATTGTTTAGTTTATCTGCATTACATTCTCCATTATATGTGGGAAAATCAAACTTTACATCTAGCTTAAAAAATGGCTTCTTAGATGTATTACTATGATTCCTGTTAGAGTGATGAGAAGAAGAAGAAGAAGAACTATCACTAGAGGATGGAGAGGATGGTTCAGGAAGCTCTCCTCTTCCACCTTCATGATTTATCGATGCATGGTCATCTGGTTCTTTCTTCTTAGGCTTGATTATCTTCTCATATTCTGCAAACATCTTGTCAACTTTCTTTGCCATGGTGAAGAATATCTTGCGATAATTTCACTCTTCCTTGATTCGAGCTTCCTCATCTGCCATGTCCCTTCTTCATGGTGCACGCCCCACTTCAGGATCAAAGGATTTAATTTTTCCTTCTCCTCTTTGGAGCTTGTTCCTAGTTATCATTCACTCATGCAACTCACATCACGAAGACCTGCTCTGATACCAAACTTGATCTAGATCTTTTAATTTCAAGGATGCATACATAATTTCATATAAAATAGCATGCAACCAAGTAACTTAAACACATGAAAAGAAATGGAAATCATAAAGAAACCATGAGATTAAAGGCACACAAACATGTGATTACGGAGTTCACTCAATGTGGGCTACATCTTCGGGCCCTGCTCAAAGTGGGGAGGCCTTCTTTCATTAAGAGGAAAAAAAGAAAATAATTATAGTCAACTTTACATAAATGAATCTTATACCTCCAATCTTGATCATGGACGAAAAACGCAAAACTCAGATGCAGATTCAGACATCACCATTGGATTCGTGGTGTATATAGTATAAAAATTACTATAAATTTGTCAAAGACATTAGAACTTTTTTACCCCAAAGGAATCTTCTCAACATCAAAAGATACCCCTCTTTAATGTTTCGCCACTTCTAGACCACTCTTGGTTCTGCTCTAGACCCTGCTCCGCCCTCCACCAGTTCCAATGGAAAATGATCTAAGGTTTTTATATAAGGTGTCAGGCGGACTAATCAATGGACAGGTCGTTGGCCCATTGGTGACTTGAAAAATTAGGTGGGGGGTAGACTAGGTTCAAAACCCGATCATCCCAAATATGGTTCCAACCATTTTGAATATGCGACAAAGTTTTGTTTTTGAATATAATATTCGAGGTCGCCCTTTGGCGGGCCGACCCACGTGTGTTGGGCAGGTTCGAACCCCGTCGGCCTCTATATACGTGGTTGTATGGTATTATATGTAGGTCGGGCGAGTCCGCTAGGGGTGGACCGCCCACCATTTAATTTAAATGTATGTCGTTGGACCGTTGGGGCCACCCCCGCCACCCCAAAATTATATTTTTCTATTTTTTTATATGATAATGGTTAGAAAATTTACATCGGATTTTAAGGGTTATTGGACGAATTATGGAGGTGACAAATTCACCCTTTATGACAGTCATTTTCAGTGCATCGTCCCTTCACCAAATTGTTTCCTCGTTAGTGACTGCCACTTGGTCTAGTTTGACCAGAACTTTGACTAGCTATATCTTGAGCATACGAACTCGGATTTGAGTGTCATTCACACCATTGGAATTAGGGTGATGAGAACTACGATATGGTCCTAGTTTCACTTCCATATGATGACTTTTATTTTTGAGCATTTTCAAGGCCACTTCTATTTTTGGAGCCTCCTAGATAACTGATGCATGGGGGTCTTATAACCATAAAGAAGAGGTCATAGGTATGAATATTAGCATTATTAATTCTTAAATAGAACAAAATGGACATGGAAGGGACAAATCATAGGATTGAGACCTTGAAGAGACCATGAGGAGTCTCAAAATTAGAGTTCTCAACTACAAGGTTGATAAGAGAACAACAAAAAATTAGTGCTCACATTTTTAATAGTCAGAGTAACTTATAGATGATATTAGACTAGAATTCTAATTCTAGGTAGGAAAAGGAATATGATTCATGAATTAGAGGGAAATATGTGGGAGATTTAAGGAAATATAGGAGTACTACTAGGAAGCACTATCACACATCAAGGAAATCAGCTAAGAGAGCCTATGTTTCTTCAGAATCGAGGAGTAGTCCAAGAATATCACTAGTGAGGAAACTAATAAGGAAACATAACTTGGATATTTTGTAAGGATAGCTCAGGAAGGTCAAGTCTCCTACATTAAATGGTGAGCACATAAGAGGAGGTTGAGGCTTGTTTGTTGGAGATGAGAAAATACCTTTAGTTACATAATTACTAATATGTTGGCACCCAGGGGTGACCAAATGTTTGGAGTTATGCCAAAAAAATCCCCTTAGACACTGGAATTTTAAACACCTATGAGTAGGTGAGGTCTCACGTGAGGTATGTTGATGGGTTTGCAAGAATATTTGAAGGTTATGCAAGGGAAAAGGGGAAATAGGGAAGACTTTTATTCCAAATAATCCACCTTGAACTATGGTATTTTCCATATGTCCTAGATGTATCCATCATAAATAATTACATTCAAACACCTTGACAACAAAAGCTGAAACATTCCCAATAAACTATGATGCACATTGGTCAAGTGAAAAAATATCTCCTAACCAATAAAGTAACCATTCGACAAGAGCTCATTAAACAAGTGAAAAATAAATTTGACATAGAAGATGGGAACATAGCTTCTTTAATACATTGACACTATTATTTACATTATGCTTCAACCACAAACTATCAACACCGGACAATTCGCCAAAAAAATTGCAAATACTTCATAACTCATTCATTTATCGAACCCTTAGTACAAATGTAGTATACCTAGGGGGGATAATATGGGGTATTACATTATTCCCTTGGGTACCTCCCTTTGTACCCCAAATTATCCCCCCACATATAATACAACAAAATGCATATACAACAGAACCATCAAAACTGGCACAAAACCTTAAAATACTTCATATTAACAACAAATATCATCAATACAAATTATAGCGGGGTATCATTTGCTTGAATAAGAGAAATCAAACCATCATAGTTCATGTAGTATTATCAGGCCAACTCAAGTGCAATTAGTAGAGTAAGTATTCAACAAGGTACTAGATAGACATATCATAAAGATAAATAACATTATGCCCTACAAAAAATCCAAAGAACAATCATCATGCTAACAAAAACAAAATAATAGAACAACATAACCATTCAGAATTGGAATAAGCTCTTTATATAACTTCAATATTTAGCATTGTGTTCCAAAAAATATTAGGCCAGTTCACCTAGCCAGCACACCCTAATGAGTTTTCCATGTTCATGTCGAGTTGCAATCAACTGCTTAACCAGAAAGAGCCAAATTGCAACCAAATACTCACCCAACACTAACTGAACCATACAATTGGAGAGTGTGACATAGACAACCACATATTTCTGTTATGACATGGCCTTTGCAGCTTTAGAGCACATCTATTTGTTTTGTCGAACATCTACATGGTATGCCTATCTACTTCTATCCTAAACATAGTTCCCACCAGCCTTTGTTGCACACAATATTCCTTATTTCATCCTTACCATGTGGCTTCTCCATAATTATCCCAAATTTAGAAAATTTCCCCTTTACTCCCCCTTGACCCGAACAGGCTCCCAACAATATTCATGGCTCACCCTCGAGCCACTCTGTCCTAATTCTGCACCAAGTGAAGGGAGGATCTCTATAGTTTTCTTCAAAAAAAAAATAAACACCTTTTGGCTATCAACACAGTGATATTTTATTCATCTACTCAACTAATAACAGTCATTTCCACCTCAACAGGCATAGGAAGAGCCAAGAATGATGGTTCATTGTCTACAACTACATGCTATGTAGTGGTTTGTGTTGTAGCAAGATCATCGATGAGTCACATGGCTTCATCCCGCAGTTGTACAAATTTTTGGTCAAGATGTTGTAGTTCTTCTCTCCATTGGTTAATTTTCTTGCCTAATGCCAAACTTCCTTATATCATTATAGCTCTGTGTTTTTGTGTTGGTAGAGTGATAAAACTATTTTGTAGGGACTCACTTTGTTGCTCCATAGTTTGAACCCTGGCACTAATTTCCTTAATCTCGACACTATTATGCAACGTATTCCACATATATATGCCAACTTCATATAAATTGGTGCATTCATGCTTTAGCTCCCATGCATTTTCAAAATACTCAGAGGTTTATTATGCCTTTTCAGTTATTTCTACTTCCTCTATTCGAGTAGCAGGATTTATCTATAATTGCAATTCCTCAACTTTGGTCTTCATCCCCTATATTTTTTTATCAATCTTTGACAACTTATCTTCTATGAGAGTGTTTATGTCCATTGGGGCCCCCATAATTTTGTTGTATACTTCCTCCACTGCTCATCTCAATGTTACCTCTCTCTCTTCAACCTATTGTCATGCTTCTATCATTTTTTCATGTACCACATGCAAATTCTCATGCTCACTAGTGAGTTAAACTAGATTTGTCCAGGTTTCCTGCGTATGGAACTACACTTCCTGTGTAATATAGTGTTGCAATAGATGTAAAACATTCAAAGTTAATTGTGAAAAACCCAAGTCTACCTAGGGAAACACCTAGGCCCACTCTTCAATGTCAGTGTCTACAAAGTATATTACAAATAGGGGAACAACCAAGGTGCGATGATCCATTGAGGTTGAAGACAACTGTGACTACTCTGGTTGAATTTATAGTGCAGGAGGTGCACTGGTTACCTTTGTTACAATATCAAGATTTGTTGCACTTAGAGAAGGAATGACCATCCTTGATGATTCAATTAAGATATTTAGTTGTTCTAGCTATTTTTGTCTAGCCTTGCAATTCTTTCTTTTTTGGGGCTACTTTATGAATGGTAGTGATGAAAGGGGTAGTTTCCTACTCCATCACCTCATTAATGTGCTAAAAAATACTTTGTAATCCCTCCTTTGACATAGATTGTGTCTTCATGTTAGTCAATTTCTTAGCCTTTCGCTTCTTTCTTATGTCATTTTTTTGGCCCTTTAGTGGTCTCTTTTTACCTACCAGTGATGTTTCCTCTTCGCCAGAGTATTGCTATGGTATTCCAAGATGCTCTTCTTTGTGTTCCTGTTGTTGGGGCTCAAGGATTTCTTCCTATTGTGGGTTGGATGGCTCGTCCTGTTGTGGATCCTGATGTTCCTCCTTGTTTCCATTGTCAATGGTTTGTACCTTCGGTTTCCGCTTAGTGGGTGGGGAATGCCATTCTTCTGGCCACTTGTTAACAATTTGTGACGCTACTTGCTCATCAATCTTATAGGTTCACTTCATACATTGCTTCTCTAGGTCATCCCATCGATGTACATACACGTGGTGAGGTTTGGTGTGGAAGTTCCCCATTGCCCTATAGGCTTCAATCACTTCTACCGGAATGTGTGGTACCTTCAAGACAGATTGATTGATGACTTCCTTTTGAATGTAGAACTTGACATTAGTATTGGTCTGGCTCTTCTTGTCCAAACTGTGCCAAAGTGACCCAAACCATGGTGTGATGAAATCTTTATTTTGTGCTGGTGGAAAGTGGGTATCCTTAGGAACTTTCCATGTCATCAAAGCAATAAATATCAACAACCACACATAGTGCAACTCCGCATTCCTATCTTGTGCCTCTAATAAGTTCTACATGAACTGATTCGGGAGAAAGGTTGTCCATTTCATCTGCATTCACGTGATGCACTTTTATACTACAGTTATCATTCCCGCAGGGCACTAATCCTTTTTGGATTTCTTGAGCAACTTGCACACCATCAGGTGCATGGAAAATTTCACATGTGAGTTTCTTATGGAGGGGATAAAAACTCCCTTTTTTCCATGAATTCTATCATATTTGGTTTCCATGTCCTTGGACACTTCCTTCTCATTCTTCTTGTCAACGAGAGGTTCTATATCCTCTCTAGCAATAGGCAACCATGTAATTCTAGATATTAGGTGTGAATCAATTTATATGGGCTCATCCAGACACATAAAATGAAATAGAGACAATTAATATCATAGAAAGATAATCATGCACACTAGAAGCAATAATTTTACCCTAGGAAACCCAACCTTGGGAGAAAACCCAACAAAAATTATTTTATGATAAATTATTCTTCAAAAAAGTTTACAAATCCAATTTGTATAGAAATCTATGCCAATTTCCAAGTCAAAAAAATATCAGTCAAACCTAATCAAAATAACCAACACAATAACATTGGTCAAAACCTATAAAACCAACCAACTTTGGCCAAATTTTCCTTACGGCTCTTGTGGTCAACTGCAATCAATTTATGGTTCACTTCCATCAAACTGGTCAACCTTTGGTCTATGGATCCTATGGTCAACTGCATTCAAGTTATGGTTGACTGTAATCAAAATGGTCAAAATTCAGCCTATGGTTGTTGTGGTTGACTGCAGTCAAACTGGTCAAACTTTGGCATGCAACTCCTATGGTTGATTGTGGTCAGAATTGACCCTCCTACAACACAGTCAACCCTAGTCAAAATTGGTCAAACAAAGAGAGAAACGACTCAATCAAAAAATTCGTCCTCCTTTTCTCCTCATGTGTGGTTATCCACGAAACTGTAAAAATGAAGAAGAAACTTTCTTGATTGATAATAAAAATGAAATTTCACATCATTTATTTATACTCGTTGAATGGGATAAAATAAGCTAAGGGACACACCCTTCACTTGGCTGGGTCGATTGGATTTCTTAGGCTGACTTGCACTCCAAAAATAAAAGATAAAATTTTTCCTAGGCTAACTTGGAGACCTCTTTGGCATGCAGGAATACCTCTCAATGCTACAAAATATTAACTCCCTCTTAATGAGGGAGGTATTCTCCTTAGCTACAAACAAATTTCTCCTTAGTTGAAATTTCTCCTTCCTTAAGAAATGTTCAAAGATTTTTATATTGATGTATGTACTTCTATAGATCAATTCATCTTAAAGTAGGAAATGTGAGTATCTTGGAAAATTTACCCCTGTCCAAATTATCCTTGCCTAGCTAAAGTCCTTCATGGCTTCTTAGATAAATATATCAATCTCCTCTAGTCAAAATCAACATGACCAAGCCCAGTATGTACGAATTATCAAGAGAGGATCTACCCTTGGACCATTCAACCCTTTCCAAATCAACATGGACCAACCAAAGTCCTTTATGGCTTCTCAAATGAATTTTCATATATCTCCTCCAATCAATTAGCATGACCCAGCCAAGTCCTTCTGGCTTATTACATGTATCTATCTCCCCTATTCAAATTAGTATGACCTAGCCAAGCACTTTTGGCTTCTCAAGAGATGATCTATCCAATGCTACAAAGACATCAACACTCCCTCTCAATAAGAGAGACATGCTGCATCACACCAAGCTTGTCCTTGCAGCATACAACTTTTCTCTAGATAGAGGCTTGGTGAGAATATCCATAATTTTCTCATCTATTGATATGTACTGGAGCTAACATATTCTGTTCTACACCATATCTCAGATGAAGTGATATTTGATCTCAATGTACTTCAAACTTATCAAATAGCCCCGCAAGTAGCTTCCAAAAGCAACACTTCTTCCTGATTTATGGCACTAGATGTAATATACTCTGCCTCTTTTGTACTGAGTGAGACAAAAGTATAATTACTACTAAACCAAGATATTATAGTTGATCCCATGTTGAAGAAACACTCTGACGTGCTCTTTCTATCCTCTACACTCCCATCCCACTATGAATCTATATATCCTTGCAACCCCACTTCACCACCTGAGACATATCTCAGGCCATATAGAATTGTACCATGTAGGTACCTCAACACATGTGTTGCTGCAACCCAATGTGCATGCCTCAACTCAACCATAAACTTGGTTCAGGGTCCTTCCTACAAAGAAAATATTGGTCCTGGTGTATAATGGGTACATCAAGGATCCAATCAACTTCTTGTACATCGTGGGATCAACCAAATCTAAATCTAAAGCAGAACCTCTCATCTTATTCATATTGGTCACCATAGGTGTAGCCATGGACTTGTATTCCATCATATTGACTCCTAAAAATCTAGACAATGTACTTACTTTGTCTGATGAAGATCTCGTTAGATCTCTTCCACACCTCTAGTTCCAAGAAATAATGCATTAGGCCAAGATCCTTCATCTCAAATTTTGAGGCCAACTCCCTCTAACACTAAATCAAATCCATGTAGGTTTCTCCCTTTGTCATGTAAGAAAGTTCCTTTTCCATTATTTCTCCCTCTATCACTAAATCATACTCCTTTTTCTGACATAGTCCCTACATAAAAGGCATACAACTCCTAGAGACATCTTATGTATGATCATCTGAAAAATTCATGACATCCTCTTGGAAGGATACTCCTTCCATTTTTCTTGATTATCTGATCTCTTGGAACTGGAATCTCTTCCCATTATCTAGCACAATTTTAGATGTCCTAACAATATGTACAACCCTTCCTCTCAAACATAAATCACTCTTGTTAAGTCTATGCTTGAGCCCAAGAATTTGACCATCAGGAAAGTGGAGCAAAAAATCTTCTCATGGTCCACTCCCTCTTTCTAGGAGAACTTTCTTATCACAAACCCTGCTTGGTACTTCTCGATGTTTCCATCTGTTGCATGAATTATCACCTTGGAAATCTCCATAATTATTCCTTTTGGCAAAACTCTACTCAGGAAGCCATGGAAGAAAACAAATTATAAACAAGAAAAAATACAATTACAAGAGGCTAACCTAAAAATAAAAATAGTAGTAATAATCAAGGAAAAAATATGAATTCCTTATCTCTTTATTAAGGAAGAAACTGTTGAGGATTGTCAACTCCCTTTTTGAAAAAACTCAAAAACCTATCATGTGTCGAGAGGCACAATTGTCCACAAAAAATACTAGAAGTAGATCCTAAAGGAATAATTCCTTTGACTTCTTCTGAGGTGGATGCTCATCATCATCATCCTCCTCATTAACATTGGTTGTTCAAGCATATTTCTTTTCCTCCCTTTTCTTCTCAAGACACAATCATTCCATATCATATCAAACTTGGGAATTTTTCTTACGCACAAATTCCATGAATAAATGGCTCCCATGAGGAGGGAAATTCATTAAGAGTCACTGTAATAAGCTTTGCATCATCAATAATATCTCAAATGGCTACAATTTCATCTCTGATATGGGAGAGTCTCCTAATATATTAGACAACCAAATCTAATCTAGTCATCATGACATTACAAAGATGATTTTTCAATATTAACTTCCTACTAGTGTTTTTTCTCTCATACAAGCCTACTAGAGCATCATATACTTCCTTGGTAGTCTTCAATTCAACTACCTGAGGAATCAAGTGGTTCTTATGTAATCTACCAACATTCTCTTGGCCTTGGATTCATTCTACATATACTCGACTTTCTCCTCAACTCCCCTTGGCTCTGGAATGACTTTCTCCACATGATCTTGAAGCTCATTCTCTTCCAAGATGAGGATTATCCTAGTCTTCCAAGATCTTAAGTTGATAGCACCATCTAACCTATCTTCAACTCTAAGACTTGATTTCATAAGAGATAAAAATATCTAGCCAAGCTATGGAACACTTGTCTCTTAGGAAAACTTCAATGGTTGCTCTTTCAACAAGAAGGCTTGATACCATGTTGAATTTTCTATAAGATGCACAATGGAAACCAATTTTCTAATTTGATAATTACTACCTAATGATCTTTAAACAATTTATCTCATGCCATTGATATCATTAATTAATTATACACAGAAAATATCAACACTAAATGCACCAAAATATTAAAAATCATGGAAGACAACCATGCACAATAGAGACAATCATTTTACCCTAGGAAACCCAACCTTGGGAGAAAACCCAACAAATTTTATTTTAGGATAAATTGTTCTTCAGCAAGTTTTACAAATCCAAATTGTATAGAAATATGTGTCAATGTCCAATTCAAAAAAATATTAATCTAACTTGGTCAAAATCACCAAGAAAATTACACTAGCCAAAACCAGTCAACTTTGGTCAAATTCAACCCTACGGCTCTTGTGGTCAACTACTGTCAATATATGGTTGACTGTGGTCAAACTGGTCAAACTTTGGCCTATAGTTGAGGGTGGTCAAACTTTGACCTACAACTCGTGGTTCATTGCAGTCAAACTTTGGCATGTGGGTCTATGGTTGAATGATGTCAAACTCGACCCTCTGACAGCTCAATCAAATCTAGTCAAACTCAATAACACATAGAGATAAAAAACTTGGTCAGAAATAGTCAATTCATCCTCCTTTTCTACTTAAGTGTGGTTGTCCAAGAAATCTTAGCAATGAAGAAGAAACTTTCTTTATTGATGATAAAAATGAAATGCACATCTTGTATTTATACTCATCGAATGGGCTAAAATAAGCCAAGGACAAACCTCTTCACTTGGCTGGCCCGACTTAGACTGTAAAAATAAAATAGAATTACTTTAATTTTCTTAGGCTAACTTGGAGACATCTTTGGCATGCGGGAATACCTCCTGATGCTACAAAAAAATCAACACTATTCTCTGGTCTCTAGTCTCTTTGGTTCACTCTCAGAATTCATCTCCATAATCACAATTACAACACAAGGAATGTTGAACTCAGTGGATCAATGATCATTTACATTCCTTACATGTATTTCCAACTACAATAACTTTGGGGTGATTTTGTCATAATCCCATAATGGTTTCTACAATCCTCATGTGGGAGGATTCTCTAGGTGGGAACTCAATTTTGTGGACCTAGCCATGGTGGAGGTCATCTCAGCAACCTTTCATTTAAAATCATTGATCTAGAATAGATTTTTCCTTTAATAAGTTAAATGTCGTTTTCAATGAATTCCCACAATGTCCAATCCCCATGGGTAGCACACACTTTTTCTAACGCCTTATTCTACACTATTATGGTTCTTGTTGTCCTTGCTGACTATGATGTGTAATCCACCTTTCTGGTTATTGTCAATACCACATGCTCCATTCAAAAACTAGTTCACATGACGGTGTGGTACCCTTACTTTGTGGTGTGTCAGTTGTTCACCACGATGAGAAAGCTCTATTCTATCAAACCTAGTATGGTGTTCCTTGAGGTCACAAAGTCTTTGTATTTTTCCCCTTCTAAGCTTCTACATGCAAACACAATGAAAGTAATAAAAATATTTTTTTCATGCTAAAATCATATCATCTTTAAAAGGTGGATCAAATGTCTCTATACACATTTAGCTTACTTCAATTGATAAGTCCCTTGAGGGACTCCCTATTTAGTTTCTCTAGTTGGACAACCCCTAGATCTATGATGTACTTGATAATATATGGTCCCAACCAATTCATTTGAAATTTACCAAGGTGATTTAGATATTTATTGTCATGTAATAGCATGAGATTAGCAGTTTGGAACTATTTCTACTTAATATAACGATTGTACCATGCCTTTTCTCTAGTTTTTTGCACATTTTGGTGGAACATTTCCATGAATCTACCTTCTTCCAAATTTATTAACTCTACCAATCTATATTCTACTGTTTTTGAATTGATTAACTTTGTTGCAACACCAATACAAAGACTAAGGACTATGAATTCCATGGGAATTACTACCTCCTACCTATACAGACTAACTAGAATGGTGTATGGCCTGTAAGTTTCTTGGACGTATTTTAGTATTCATAGAGCACTACAAGAATCTTCAAGTCCTAGTCATCCTTGTTCATGTTATAAAATTTCATCAATGAATTCTTCAAAATTTTATTGAAGGCCTCTATTGTGCCTTTTCTTATGGATGTTATGGAGTTCTCTTTTGATGGTGCACCTAGAAATCCTTCGTCAATGCTTCAATGGGCCTCTTAATAAAGTGAGTTCCCTAGTCACTCAATGAAATTTGGGACATCTAGAGTGGGTGACAACATTTTCAAATAAAATTATGATGCAGTATCTGCACTACATTATTTGACGATTGTTGCATCATCCCATCAAGCTAGATAATCCATCATAGTTATAATATAGCATGGGCCACTTCTTTTCGTTGTAGGGTTAATCATTCCAATGAAATCTACCATCCATTTTTTGAAAGGTTGTATCTTTACTTGTGGATGTCATGGAATTTCATCATGATGCAAAGGTTTTTTCACTCTCTGACAAACATCACAACTTTGATAAAACTCTTTCACATTGCTGTGAACTATCAACCACCAAAGACCTATGCACAAAATATTTTCAATGGTTGCTTTCCCTACATAGTGGCCTCTAGCCACCCCTTCATGTGCCTCTATCAAGATTTATTGTCATTCATGTTTTAATACACATTGACGAAGTATACCATCTGCACCCAACTTGTACAAACAATCCATAATCAAATGATAATTCATGACCTTAAATAATGGTTGTTTGTTTTGTGGAACCGTATATTCATGTGTTTTTGTACCGATGCTAAGGAAGTGAATGATATATGCAAAGTGATCGTCTACCATCTTGACATTGAATAATGATGCATACAGTAAGTTATCTCCCATGTTCCCAAAATCTTCACCAAAAAGTATCTTAGATAAATGGTTTGGCACTGCATTCATCCTACCCGGATTCACTATACCTTAAAATAATATTCCTTTAACAATAGAAACCATCCGCATATTCTCCCCCCCAACACTGGCTTATTGACGAGGTGGAATAATACAAAAAGGTTAGTGTGTAACTTGAAATGTGAACCCGATAGGTAGTGTTTAAAATTCTACAAAGCATACACTATTTCTAGCCCTTTGCACTCTATCATTGTGTAGTTTTGGTCCATCGAAGATAACCTCCTACTATCAAAAGGTATGGGGTGTTCCATCTCCACCTCTCTCAGTTGTGCCAATAACACTCCCAATGTGATCAACAATGCATCCACATGGACATGAAATTCTTTGTTCGAGTTAGGGAATACTAGAATTGGTGTAAATATTAGTTTCTCCTTTAATCTAACACCTTTTACCACTCTTCAATCCACTGGAGCCTTGTGTCCTTTTTCAACAATCTTTCTTGTGATATAGTAAGTTGTGCATACCCATGCAGAAGCCTTATGTAGTAACCAGTGTGCCCCAATGTAGCATGGATTTGTAAAACTGAAGTTGGAGGTGGAAGATTCATGATCACTATGATGTTCACTGGATCCACCATCAATCCCTTCTTGCATACATCATGTCCTAGAAGAATATCATGGGTGAACAAAAATCGTATTTCTTTAAATTGAGGGAAATCTAGAGTTGTTTGCAACTATCTAACATGAGTTGTGAAACCTTGATGTATATATTTAATAGAATGAAGACGATCCAATCATCTAGATAAACCTCTAAAAAATTGTATATGAAATCCTTAAATGATGCAACAACCACTTGAGATAACATAGTCAATGTGTTCTTAAATCTAAAAGGCACGGTGGTATATTAGAATGATCCCCACTCAATGGAAAATATCATCTTATGGAGGTCCTCCTTGGTGATTTTAATCTGATGATATCTTGAGAAACCATACATGAATGAGTAAGCCACATGTCCACTGACATTTTATAAAACCTTATCATTGAAAAGTGTAGGGAAGGGGTCATGAACACAAGCATCATTCAACTTTCTCAAATCTACACAAATCTAAATCTCACCGATTTTCTTATGTTATATGACCATCAGACTAATCCACTCATACTCCTTGATGGGTTATTTTATGATAGGCTTCAACATTATGTCAAGTTCTTTTTTGACTTTTTATTTATATATTGGGTTTAGTCAGTATGGTATCTATCATGCCAATTTAGGATATGGTTTCAAGGAAATATTCATTTCCGCTAGCTCACCAACTACACCTTTTAGTTCTGAGAAAATGTTGGGGAATATATCCTTATATTCTTGTAGTAAGTCAAATATTTGTATGACAATTTTATCATCCCAATAATCACCAATTACTGTGGACTTAGGGATGTCTTTTGTGCCAATTTTTACCTTGTGTGTCTTTATTAGTTTAGTATAATCTAACATGGTGGATTCCAACTATGGTCCAACTACCTTGCCTTCTCCCTCAAACTCTGGAATGCATAGAGATCTAGGATCCTCATCATCATCAATCTCTTCTACCACAACGTACTAACTCTGTCGAGTTATTTATAGTTTGATAATGTTGGTGAAACATGCATAGAAATACCTCCTTTTTCGTAGTCCTTGGTCCAGGTGAAAATATATTTTATTTCATACTTTGCAATTATTTATCTATCTATGGATCATCAAACTCAAATTGAAAATTTAATAGGAATTTCTCTGTCATTTTTTTCCAATATGTTGTACCTTTTCACATCTCCAACTGCATATATCAATTTTAGGGCACAATATCTAAAGTATGTACAAAATGATGCACTCAATCAAACTATGGAACCTTCTCTTCTCTCCATCCTGCAATACATTTATCTAGGTGAGTGGTTGGAGATTCCTTACTATTATATGTTTCCTCACAATATTCAAAATCTAATCCAAATATAGTTTGCAATGAGTGCTTGCACTACTACAAAGACTCTATCTTCTCCTTATGTGTTTTCCACTAGCACATTGAAGTGGCTTTTAGAGCAATGTCTAGTGCTAACATCCTAAGGTGACATGGCACCTATATCTCAAACTCTCTAACAAAATTAAGTACATGTGGTTAGATTTGTGCAGACGTGAAATTACAAGCCTCCTTGAGAGTTTAGGTCAATTGTGTGCTTTAGAGAGACTAAACATGCAATGTTGTGGAGACCTAAAGGAGATGCCATAATCATTAAAGCACTTATGATATTTAGAAAAAAAAATATATGAGTGAATGTTCCAACTTGAAGCAGTTACCATCAGGGTTTTTTATCAACAATCTCTAACACATAAAAAGCTACTCCACCTCATTTAAATTCATTGAGATCTAGTGAAATACATTTTTCATCAAAAAGACATTTTCAAACCTGGTGGTTTCCTCAAAAATACATTTTCAAATCGGGTGGCTTTCTCTAGGAGAGCACGATTGTGGTGGATGGATGCTAGAATCCCTTCTGATTTTCAATGGACTTCCTATAAAGAAAGCATGGATAAAATTATGGTGGAAAATGAAAGAATAAGGCTCAATATATTTGAAGCTCCATTTCTATCATATCACATGGATCTACAAACATATAGCATATGTTTAAAGCTTTTAACAAAGGTCACCATGAAGTGCTAAAAAAATGGTACCTAGTAATGATATTTCTCTTACTATGATATTGACCTATTGATGAAATTGATGGCCAATGTGTTTCCTCACAATGCATGAGAAACTTGGTGAATTTAATATTTTTTTTATTTAACTGCCCCAGTACTAAAATACTGCTCATATGCTCAAAAGGTGATTGGGATGATGAGGCAAGTTATTTTCATTGTACCCCCTTACCATTGATGTCAAGGGGGGAGTTAGGTAGAGGAGAGGACCATTTTGTTTCCATCAATTCCAAAGGGGGAGATTGATGGAATTATTGTCATTGATGGCAAAGAAACAATAGGAACAACAAGGCAGGAGTAGCTTGGGTAGAGGAACAATAAAAGAGCAGTAAAAAAATCATCAAAATTATCCAAAGGAGAAACAAAGAAGCATCAAGGCAAGGAGAAGCAACGAAGAAACAAAGAAAGGATGTTACAAGAGACTTTTGGCAAAAGAATAGCAAGAGCATGCAAGGTATTGACAAAGGAACAATTTTTGCAACAAGGCATGTTTGATATGCAAGAATAAGTGCAAGGGTGATGGAAAAGTCTTCAAGAGAGTTTTTGTTGCACAGATGCAAGGCAAGACAAAAGAATCATAATTTTTGTGATGCAAGGCAAAGGCAAGACTCCATAATAGCAAAGGCAAGACTTCACAATAGCAAAGGAAAAACTCCATGACAGTAAAAACAAGACAAGACTCAAAGCGGTAAAAAGGAAATAGCATGAAGAAAAGATGGCTTTGATCATATAGATGGCTTTGGAGAGTGAATGTTGCATACATATACTTGCATTGTTTTCATATGTTGTGTGCGTATTGTTTACATTGGAGAATGCTTGCACTATGTGCATGTGTTGTGATGTTATAATGTTCTTTTTGGAATTATGTTGTTATTGGTGTACCTAATCAATATAGATGGATGAAATAATATGTGGTGGAGTACTTATTATTTTCTAATATTCAAAATATGAAGAGATTGGAAATGAATGAGTGGAAGGCAAATAGTCAAGCATGTTCACTTCATATTCTTATGTGTAATACAAACAACCATCAAACTATCTTTATAAAATATGTGATTTTGGAGGACAGGTTGGTTAGAGAGTTAGAGAATGTGAGAAATGATTGAGGTGTTATGCATTAGTTACCTACCACATATGAAGCTTATGTGAAGCATATTTGAAGGGAAGAAGAGGCATAGATGAAGATAGAGATATGCATAATTGATAACCAGGTAAACTAGAACATTTTTGTTTTTTATTTGCATTAGGGGATTGTAGTCTCATTTCAAGTAGCGGCTTGATAAATATCAGGTTGAAGCTTGTTGAGGTAGGATTCTCCTGTGAGTTGTAGCCTATAGAAATCGTATGGGAGTTGGAGATTCCTTGCATGTTGTAGCTTGTAGAAAATTGAGGTAGTAGCCTCCTCTAGGTTGGAGCCTACAAAAAATCAGATGTAATAAGGGAGTAAGAGCTTGTCTTTGCATCACAACAATAACAAAATTGTGGTTTTCTCCCTTTATGGGTTTCCACTTATATCTGGTGTCCATATGTGTTGTTATTATGTGTTGATGTGATGTTTTGGTTTGCTTATTACTTGTTGTTCGCATAATTAATATTTTGGTAATTATGTGTTAAGCTACTCATTTAATGTTTTAGTTAATGAGTTTAAAGAAAATAATTTTAATGTCCATGAATGTACTAAACTAATTCACCCCCGTCTCAGTAGCCAAGTTTTCATGAATGACATTTCTTCACAACATACTACAGGAAGAAGTATATGTTGAGCAACCTCAGCGATTTGAAGTAAAGGATAGAAAGACTCACATTTACAGGTTGAAGAAAGAATTATATGGTTTGAAGCAAGCTCCCAAAACCTCGTATGCATGTATTCATAGTTACCTGGTGAAGCTTAGATTCAAAAGAATTAGTGTTGATTTGAACCTCTACTTTAAATTGGTCCAAGGTATGCCTTTCATTTTGGTTTTATATGTTGACAATCTACTCTTGACAGTAGAGAGCCCCTGATGCTCGAGTGTAAGAGGGTGTTGCAATATGAATTTGAAATGAAGGATCTTGGTATGATGCATTATTTTCTATACTAGGGGTGTGGTAGAGACTTGGAGATATTTTCCTTTCTCAAGGAAAACATATTATGAAGCTATTGGAAAGATTTGGAATGACTAAATCTAAGTCCCTGGCCACACCAATGGACATTATTGTGTTATACGGAGACCTTGTTGGACCTGATTTGGCCAATCCTTCTTAGTACCGTAAGTTGATTGGGGCATTGATGTTCCTTGTGAACACCCTCCAATATATATGATTTGCAGTGAACACTTTGAAACAATTGATGACTGAGACCCTTCATGTACATTGGGTTGTTGCCAAACTCATATTGAGATATTTGCATGGGTAAATTAACCTTGGTCTAAGATATTTTTTCGATGATGTACGACTTCATGGTTATATTAATGTTGGTTGGGTTAGAAATGTTATTGACATGAAGAGGACATCAGGGTGTTTCTTTGGCTTGGGATCTATGATGACATATTGGATTAGAAAGAAACAAAATTTTATAGTTTTACGCATGGCTGAGGCATAATACATCGCTGCTAGCATGGCTAGTTGTGAGGTAGTATGGTTGAGGAAGCTCTTAAGAGAGCTATTTGAACAGGTTCTAGATACGACAGTTATATATTGTGACAAGAAGAGTGGGATTTGATTATGTAACTCCCTCCTCCCACATCCACCCAAGTAACCATGCCAATTGAGTTAAACATGAGACGAGAGGCTACTATGATCAGATTCGACCTCCTATGTGACCTTTAGGAAGTGGAATCGACAGAACATCACACACACTCATCCAACATCATCAACAGAACCCTCAGGAGACAAGTCAACCACTCAAACAACCTATCCATGTGTCCCACTATTGTTCTAGATCTCTTAGGCCATAGTCGCTCTCATGATATGGGCAAGGGAGTGAGCAACAACTCAAAGTTGCTCTCATAGGCTTGCCTTCCATTGACCAGAGACCAAAATTTCCAGTTCTATGCCAGCGACCCCAGGATTTAAGCCACTTTTTTAGGCCTAGAGCCTAGGCCACTGCCCATAATGGAGTGATAGCTTAGAATCAGTAAAAACACATGGAAATGATGGTGCAAACAATAAATTGAACAAGACCATAACCAAACCCCTATTAGCCATGACAGGAATTTCATCAAACACATCATCAACATGTAACCTACAAGTGTAAATAATATAATTAAGTGTAGGGATATCATACTTATATGAGAATATCTATGAACCATTGTTCCCTCATGTAATTTGTTTCATTATCATCTATTAGGCCATAGATAGATTATCCATTCTTTTACAAGTAAAAATATGTTGAGAGTCATACATAGCTACTATCATAAATTATACATATAACCTGCATAACAAGAACAAAATTACCATAAACATATCAGCCATCAAAATCCACATATACATCAATACATTTTCATATGGAAATCAAGGGAATGAATTTCTCATTAATGAATGCAATAAACCAACCCGAGATGGGACTACCGCGTTCCACTCGACCATAGATTAGCTGATCCAAGTCTCTCTTAAGCCAACCACCCTCATACCATATTCCAAGTATGAATGTGGGACTCATAGAACACACCAAAAACCTAATCAACATGGATGCCACCGGGTTCTCTGCCTACACTGTGAGGAATTTGAGTGCCTCCTTGTCTTTTAGGCTTTACCTTGCATCCATAGTCTGATCTATGGATCACTAGGCCCTACACCAAGACATACTCTCCAAGCTTTACCGTGCATCCCATCCCAGGACCACTAGGCCCAACAGAGATAAAATCCACCTCTTAGATTTACCGTATATCCCACCATTCACCGGCAAGGATTCCTAGGCCCATTGAGGCACACAATCAGGCTTTACCGCAACCCACATATGGTCAAGGGTTACTAGTTCAATGGCTTTGTGATCCTTATTCCGGTTCAGGGACCACTCAAACCATGTGTTTGTCCATTCAAAGATCCACCCCACTGAGCTTAGAATCCAATCTAGCCATCCCAAATAAACCAAATTAGAGAACCCATCTCATCAAATCTATCAAGAAATGGCAAGGTCAGGCTAAAAATATTGTCACACCTAGAAAAACCCATGCCATGGTATAAAAGAACCACATGCAATCCCATGCATGCCAAATCTAGCAAGGAAAATACACATGCAAGTTGATACTTTCAATGATCCTGTTGTAGATGCTTGATCCTACTTTCCCTGCTTGATCTTTGCTTCCTCTTGACTTCTTTTCCCTTCTTGCTCCAATGCCAAAGTGCTCCAAGAAACTCTAAGTGTCCAAGAGTGAGAGAGAGAATAATGAGTGAGCTCCAAAACTGAACTGACCAAGTCTTTCCCACTGATCCTCAGAAGCCTTTTTATTAATGAGGCCTCTGTTTTCTTCATTTTCCATTATTTCCTTCATTTTCCTCCTCACATGCAACCTATGACCTTTCACCTTCCTTTTCTCCTAGTTTCCTTTATTTTCATAAATAAATGTGCCAAAATGCCTTTTTGCCTTTCCAAAGCCTTAGCCATTGCCTTTGCCAACTTCCTTAGCCATAATAAACCGAATCAACACTCATTAAGATGTTTCCCCCACCATTCAACTTGGAATACATGTCCCATCAACCCTGATCTTATATATTTTTACGTGGAATTTTCAACAGGGTTGTTATAGAACCCTCCCCCTTGGGGGAACACCATCCTCGGTGTTCAATCACCTATAACCAACAACACTGCTAAAAACAAAACATACTACCCATGGAGCTTTATAACATAGCTCGTTGTAGTATTTACAATGACCATCTACCAAAACATAACAACATGACCAAATAACAACCATACCGCATACTGGAGCTTTATAACACAGCTCATTATGGTATTTACAATAACCACATATACACATAGGCACATTTGCTAAACCAAAAAATAAGAGAATACAATGCCTGTATTAATCAATAAGGAAATCCAGAGGCTCACACCTCCACCCTCAAGGTAATACCAAGATTCACCTTCTTCCCGAGAAATCTAGAATCCATTGCAAAATAAAATTTGCATCTAATGTCCAACGCTACAATCTTTTGCCACTTGTCCTTTCAGCAAGCGGTTACTAGCTCATTGTTCCAGGGTGTACTCCTAATGTGCATTTGATTCCATTTGAAAATGCAAATGACAAAAACAAATATATCCATGACCTTCGCTTCTCTGCTACACAGTCCCTCAGGAACCCGGTCACCCCTTCCATGTAGTCACTCACCTCCGAGTTCCACTCGCACCCCCATCCCAAGCAATCCATTCCCTTGGCAAGGCTTCCTCACATCGGAAGATACAAAAAAAACAAGGCACATCCCTTCCTCAAAACCATTATATTGGTCATAGCATGCTCATGGAAATCAATGTACACTATTGGGTACTAGTGTCCCATAATGGCCCTGGTCCTGAAGTGATTTACGAGCATATTGTTGCATGTTCCAATTTCTTTCACTACTGCTGCTAATTCTTGTAGTCGATTTCAACCACCCAAACAGGCATGTTCATGCTTCATGTACTAAACACATAACTTCCATTAGATTTAAAATAAATTGAAATAAATTCACATCATACCTCATTGGTCAGTCGTTAATAAGGTACACTTGCAATTATGTTCACTTCCTACCACAACAAGTCAAACTAATTGTTTGATCAAAACATCATGCATAATCATATCACATCGGGTTAGCTCAAAACACAACCATCATAGATCAACATCATAAATCACATGTAACCATCATAAACAAGAATCATAGATCACGTATAATCATCATATACCATAATCATAACTCACGTGCACGATAAAACTGAAATAAAATGTTGATACTTATCCGTTCATCAATCCTTAGATTCTACCTTTGTCTTTATTCTGTATGCACTCTGGATTGGTTTCCACACTAGACAAACACCCAGTTCCTTCTCCTAAACCATGTACACATACACATAGTGTGCATCACACACATACAATCACACATTGCATACAACACCATGCAATACATGCACCTACACCTGACATACAACACATACACCTACACCCAGTGTATAACACAACACAAATACATATATAGAGTGCAACACAATGAATGCATATGTCATGATACCATGACTACAAAATTCACATACATAGTACCAAATGCCTGCAACACAACATGTACAACATGCACTCAATCCCACATGTACAAAGCACCACCTACACAACGTGTGCACAACATCACATGTACACAACACCACCTGCATATCATTGTATGACATATGTAGCGTTAATAATCATGATCCATGATGACCCTATCAAACATGACATACATACACACCTACATGTATGAATATATAAACATCAACATAATCATGATCATAACATAATTACCAGATATCAAGGTCAAGGTTTAAGAGATCTTCCTTTATTCATGCAACACATGCAGAGCATTAAGAATAGTCGTTCCCAACATAGCCAAGGCATCTAACACCTAAGATCCATTTACTTTACCTTTTTGGTTACTGTTATCACTCATATTTTCCCAGAAGTTGTAAGAAGAGGGAAAGGGGTTCGAGGTAACCACAAACCAACTTTTAAGTACAAAATCTAGCCAATCTGTACTCAAATAGGGCTCTCTCTTTAAGTTTTAGCTTTGTTTTGAAAGATATTAGGCTAGTTATGAAAGTTTAGGGGTTTTTATTGTGTTTAATGGTGAAATTCAGAAACAGATGGGTAAAACAAAGTACTTCAAGCCATTGGGCTATGGAGTCAACTAAAGATGGCTTAACAGGATTGGTTTCTTTAGCAAAGGAGGGCTTCAAAGGGAAAGATAGCAAAACAAGAGGCAAATGGGAACTTTAAAGGGTGGAATGATCTCAAAAGGGATGAAGGGTAGTTAAGAATCATTAAACAAGTTTCGATGGGAGGGAAAGGGGTTGATCACTAATGAAGAGCAGTCAAGAATCCTTTACTAAGTGATCAGAATGAAAAACTAAGAAACAAGAAGCAACTAAGAATTTCTTGTCTATAATAGTTTTGAAGAAAACATTAAGAAAGATAAACCTTTTAAAACAGACTGCACTGAAGCACTTTCTGAGATATCATTATTTCATTTATCATTCATATTTATGGAAACAAATATGATTATTAATAAACAGAGGAAAAACAATACTAGACAAGAGATATAGAATACTTATTGACAATTGCTTTGCATGAGAATCCTTGTGAAAGTCCTTTGCTTTATTCAATGCATCCAACTAGCCATACAAGAGTTGTTCCAATAGCACTTCTTTTTCAAAATAACTTAGTTTACAGAAATGTCAAAGAATCCACCCAAAATACTTCAAATGAAGAAGTATTTATACTAATTGTAAACTGAAATATCTTGAAAGAATATCAAGATTAGTTTCACAAATATCTCTAACTGTTTACATTAATAGAACTTAAATAAAGGACATTCAAAACTCATGAATCTATTTGGCACTATTTCTATGGATTAATGGTGATGAAGAAGATAAATTTGAATTTTATAGCAACTCTTAGTTGATGATGAGGCATCCCAGTCACTAACTGCATCCTTCCTTTGTGCATTCTGCCCCAGAAATTCTGCAAACTTAGGGTCCAATGATACGCTTGTATATCTCAATCCATAATAGATATGTAAAATTTTAAAGAGGTTTTTGTATATAGTAATGTTTTTGAGATAAACCTCTTTCAATTTCCAAAAATTCAGCTCCATCTGTTCACAATATTCTCTGCAAAACGATGTCAAAGACAGGACTTTGCATAAACTAAAAACATAGGCTGTGAAGACATGCACTTATATCCCTTTTGGTAATACTTGTGTAAAACGTGAGAGAGGTTTTTCTATATGAGTCTTTTCGGAACAAAAACCTCCTTCAATTTCAAAAAATGATTCTTGGATTGGCCACAATAGTTTCCGCAAAACTATGACTTAAACAGGAAATTTCTGAAGAATGTACCATTTTTGCTCTGATTTCATCTTTTAACCTTAAATTCCTTTCAACTGTTTTTCACTTTTACTTTGGATAAGCTTCATTGTAGCTGGTGAAATTTTTTTCATCTTTTCTTAACCCTTAATGTCTTCATGTTTGCTTTTACTGTTTACTGTTTACTTTTTACTTTTACCGCTTTGTTTTTTCATTTGTCTTCACTTTGACATGAATTTGTATATTCTATTTTGTTGTTGTCTTCTATGCTATTTATCTTCATGCTAGCTGATTTACTTGACTTGGTCTTCAATCTTATGCTCTTTAACCCTAATACACTTTGACTTTTCTTTACTGTGTCCTTTTACCTTCAATGTGTAGTTTAGGTTTTTACTGTCTGTTTCAACAGTAAATCCTTTTAATTCCATGTTTCCTCTGCTTGTCTTTCAACTGTATGTTTTATTTTCCATCTCTATTTGAATATATTTGATAACAATCTTGGAGTAAACAGGTCTTATGACTAGTATTAAGACTGTTTATCCAAGGATGTGGTCTTCTGATCACCTGTAAAACAAAACAAATTGTTAAGAAAGCATTGGTTTGTAGGGGAGGTCAAAAAGGTTTCATTTGAGCTTGAGAGGTCTGTGGAGTGAGTCCAGAATGATTTTTGGGAGGTAAACCATGCTTGAATTAGTTAACAGAGGCTTCAGGTGGTGTAGATGGGTTACATAGGGTTTTATTGCACAATCAAGTGAAAACGAGCAAAACTGGGGTTTTTGTGTTTAAACGGGTAAATGGTTGATATTGGCGGGTGAATGACAATTGGAGGCAACTTAATGACGAGACATTTTGTCATTTAGTGGAAGGTGGTAAGCGGTTTCTATCGCACCACTTATGGGGAAAGGGCAGTATTAAGCCTCGAGCCAGCGATTCCATTGATTGCTCGACGCGTGGCGGAGGCACTGTGTAAAAACCGCTTTGTGATCATGTGCTAACGCACGGTCACAAAGGGTTACGCGATATGTATAATAGCCGTTAGATCTCGGGGACCTGATCAGATGACTGTCGAGGCTCTGAAGTGATGGGATATAATGGAGGCAGGCGTGATACATTTAAGGATTAATTAATTATATTGGGGTTGACGGGATTGGACGGGGAGGCTGTTAATTAACTGTGAGGGTTAATTAATCCTTTATTAATGCGGCGGGGGATTAAGGGCTGTTAATTAGTTACTGATTAACTAATTAATCCTTATTAAGGATGTGTTATGGTTATAAGTAACCAAGGGGCGGGATATATAATTTATTGGGTTTCTAATAATAATACAGGTAATGGGTAATTTGTTTTCTTTGGAGTTAAATAATAATAACATTAGTGGTTAATATGACCAAATGAATGGGAAAGCGCTAAGTTTAATGTTTTCCGAAAATGCATTTCATCATACAACACTTATACCTTAGGCTAATGATATATGAGGGTTTCATGTAGATAGAATGTTTTTAATTTTCCTAAGAAAAATAGGATTTTACTTAGGAAAAGCTTTATAAAGAGAATGAGTGACTTTATGAAGGGGTAAATATTGATGAAGGGGATTTAAGTGCTTTAGGTATTTCAAATTATTGGGCCGAGGGTCTAGTCCCTCCAAAAGTTAGAGAAATTCTCTGAGCCCCCCTAACTTGTTTATAGGTACCTTTAGCACTTAGGGGAAATTAGTGAATTTTTTGGGAAAAATGGAGTAAGGAAGTTAATTAATTTGACTTTGTCTCCTTGATGTGTTGTCTCCAATGTGAGTTATGCTTTGTCCAAGTGATGAAAGCAAAATATTTAAGCATTAAACTTAACCATTCACCACACATTTGTTCTGCAACCAATCATCTACTTACCCTTCCTACTTTACCCTAGAATTTTCACTTCTTTATTAGGGTGCACTTAGACTGGCAAACCCTTATCACACTCTCTTTTCTTTTACATGTAGATATCTATCTAAGTCTAGCCTTATTACATCCAAGGGCTCAGATTAAACTGTTGGGCTTTTTTTTTCACTCCACCTATCTACTTATCTGCCAAGATTAAACTGTTTGGTCAGATCTTTATTCTCTATTTTTACAACATAAAATTGAAATATGAACTAGCCAAGCTTAAATTGTTTGACTATTCATGAATTGTGGCATAAATGATAAACTACACACAATTGTTTATTCTACAACAGTAAAAAGTAGTGGCATTTAGACTTGCACACTTTCCTGGTCCTTATTTTTGATGGGGTTCATTTTCTTTTCACTTTTTGACCATCTTTTATTCTTCTTACCCTTTGATTTTTCTTTTAGGGTATACCCTCTTTACATTTTTTAAATTTTTTGATTTTTTGGAAAATATGGAAAACCTTTGCAACAAGTAAAGGTATGAACATATTACATAGCTCATCAAGTCAATCATGATATATGACACCTATCGGTATAGGAGCATAATAGTTACCTTTCTCATGACTTTACTACCACCGTCCATTTACCACAATGGACCCAGCTAGTCCAATCAACTGTCATAGTCCTACCTTCCATTGCGCTTACTCATGCACTAAGCTTCAGCCATGTCTTACATTACCTATTGGGTACCACACAACTCTCCCTAAGCTCCATTAACTTTCCTCTTTCCCAACCAATTCCCAAGACTCAAAACAATTAAAGGCAAGAACAAAATCAACGACAACAAGACCATGAAAACCAAAAGTAATATGACACCACAACGAAGTAGCATAGCTATGCACCAGACATAATCAAAATCGTAAATCAAGTGCAACAATCACAAAATACCAAAAGCACAAGACTAACAACAGACACTGTGACTCAATCCCCATGGTCCCTAGTGACTCTAAAGGAAAGTTCAACCTTAGCCTTCTTCAATATTTCATGGTAGTCTCTTTTCCATGCAATCCCCTGCATCATACCGCCATAAAAACATAACTGTCAGTGCATAAATAAACATGGAAATACACCAGATACCTTATTTTTTTGTGCCAAGCATGTTGCCTCGTAACTGAACATGTTCATGCCATCTCTCAAGGGACTCCAATCCTTTGAAAAATCCATTTGTAATTAAAGACTAGCTAATATACCTTTCAAGTACATGTTCATGAATATATCATGTATCCACCTCATGTCCGACAAGATTAAGTTTAAGAAGACTTCATGTAGGCAAAGCACTCATTCATTTGGAATTAGGGTTTCCAAACATATCCAAAGGAATTCTTGCCCAATTCCTTTCTTTGACCTTTTCCTTGTTACAATTGAGTGTTACTATGCATTGTCATAGCACCCAACTGTTAGTGATATAAACACATCAACTATTACCTTGTCAGGATAATACCAGCATGTTACCTTGTAACTACTCACACATGTCAACCACATGTTCCAAATATCAATACAATCGTATATATCAATTTAAAATAAATCTTTACCAAAACTAACAATCATTTCATAATCCATAGTCAACTCATAATCATTAGACATAATGCTACAACTATCACCTACTACACTCAAGTACATATCAACTATCTCAAAACATATGTATTAGTACAACCATCTTAAAACAAGATCATTTGAACACATACACATATTATGCAATTCCTCAAATATTCAACCAACTTTCAGCCATACTATGTTAAATAAATCAACTAGACAACATAATCAAATAATCCAGTACCAAATATATGACATAAGAAAACTCATACCTTAATCTATCTCAGGGGAGGCAATCTTGTCTGCAAAATCAATCTAGGTTAGCACAATACAACTTCACAATGTATCAATTCAAACATAAATCATGATATCCATAACAATAACTAACTAATATGTTCACATCATAAGCTCATAAGAATTGTTTGTTCATGCATAACAATCACATATGTATGATCAGTCTAGATTAGTACAACACCATATCACAAATATGTCGGCTCATACCTAAATATCACAATCATAACCATCTGCATAGGTCAAACCAGGTTAACACAACACATATAGCATCAAGATATTCAATGCAATGAACATAACCATCACGCATATGACCAATCCAAGTTACAACATCAAGATATCAATGAAATAACCCTAATCATCAAGTTATCTACCATAAAACAACAATAGAAATTCCTACAATTAGAGGTTACCATCATTCTTTACTATCTTAGTCGTGTTCTTATGACTATACTAATCAACTATGATCTATCATGTACGTAACCATAACATCAAAAGACATGTACATAAACCTAATGTATATAAGCCTAATGCATATAACAATCCTTAACTGTTAGGTCTCTATACTAGTAGTGTAGCCCCTTATTGTTATTAGTGCAACCCCCTTATGGTATTTTTGTGCCCATGTAGTCCCCATGTTGTTATTATTGTGCCCCATAGCAGCCCACTATTGTTATTGTTGTGCACCTACAATATTATTGTTATGTAGGCTCTGATTATATTGGGACCACTTAGACTCCTATATATAGGAAGGAGGTATTGGAATTTGTATCATCCAATAATTGTTCATTTGTGTAATGTAAAGGAGTTTTCCCCCTCAAAGAGGTGGATTTTTAAGTCGTTGATCTATCTTTTCTATCCTTTTGTGAGCTGGTTTCATAACATTTGGTATCAGAGCTTTGGATTCTAGGGTTTTGTTGCTCCAAATACGTTATCATGGAATTTTCGTTATAACATTTTCTCTACAAAGTTTTAGAAGCTAAAAAAAAACCATTTGATACAAAAAATTTCTGAACCTCGGATCCGACTTTCAGAGCTTGTCTCACTATATTTTTGGAGATATGATTTGAGGAAGTTAGGATTTTTGCAAGATCTAGAATTCCATCTCAAACAGGTCATTGTGGAATTTTCTCTATCATTTTGTTTCTACAAATGTTCAGACTCTAAAATTAAAACCCATTTGAGCAGAATGCTTGGTGAAGCTCGCACCCAAATTTTAGATCTTGTTTCGCTATATTTTCAGAGATACGGTCCAAGACATTTAGGGTTTCTGCGGGCTCCCAAATTACATCCCAAATAGGTGACCTTGGGAAAATGGTCATAAATTTCTCTTTGAGCATCAAATAAAAAAATTGTAAGAATCTATAGAAAGAGGACATATTTTAATTTTCTTTGTATTGTTTTCAGGTCTAAAGGTTGAAACAGTGACACATGGAACTTTGTACAAGTTTGCTCTACTGAAAAAGTATATAATTAGGTCATCTTGGGAGATTGGGCATAACTCTTTCTTGGAGAATCCAATTTCAATCAAACTGGTAGCATTGGAAAGAGGACACAGAGGGCTACTGCAAGTCGCAATTTGAGACCTTAGAAATCCAAAATTGCAGAGATACAACAGATTCAAGATCAAGCTACTAAAATCAAGAAAAAGAATGACTCGAATCAAGAAAATAGATACACCTAGTAAGAAAAATTGGATGGATGATTTTAAGAATGCGATCAAAGCTAAGATAAATAGTTTTATATGTTCCATGGAAGCTAATATCGATGGTATGGAATCATATTTGAAGAAATACATGGATGATTTGAAGAAATACATCGAAGGTTTGAAGGAAGGTGGGACAAAGTTGCTACAAGAAAGACCTCCTAATGACGAAAAGGTAGTAGAGGAAACTCATGATGAGAAAAAAAAATGATAATCATGATTTCATAGAATCTAACATTGGATTGAAGACCCACCACATTCCAAAGATCGATATGAGGAAGTTTGATGGAAAGGATCCCATAACATGGATACTACATATGGATAAATATTTTGATGTACATGATGCGCAACTATTACAAAAGGTACGTATTGCATATTTATATTTAGAACCGAATCAATTTTTATGGTATAAAGGGCTTTGTTCTCATAAACCACTTTTCACCTGGAAAATTTTCACGAAGGAAATGATAGCACATTATGCGGATACAAAGAGAAACACCTTCTTTATCCAATTGATAAATCTCAAACAAAAGGGTTCAATGGCAGAGCACATTGAGGACTTCCAAAATTTGAATATAAGGGTGAATGATATTCCAGAGAAGTAGAGTATTGATGTCTTCATAGGGACTTTAAAGGATAAAATTCAACATGAGGTTCATCTTTGGGAACCTGATTCATTGGAGAAGGCATTCAGGTTGGAAAGAAAAGTTGAAAGCAAAATTATGGCAACAAGAATCCTACCACTCACAATTATAAAGATGGAGGTGTTGTTTCTCCTAGCCTTCCAAAACCTACAAGGTTGACACCAAAACAATTGGAAGAAAAAGAAGAAAATTACCTTTGTTACAGTTGTGATAGAAAATACACTAAAGGTCATAAGTGTGCTGAGAAGAAATTATTTTACATTGATTGTGAAGAGGAGGAAGAAAAAGATCAAGAAACATCAAAAGAAGAGGATATACACCAGGAACCAACCCCAGAGAAAGAAGAAATGAATCTGACCATAACTTGTAATGCATTAGTAGGAATTACCACTCCTAAAACTCTCAAGATAGAAGGACATATCAAGAATAAAAAGATAACCTCACTTTCACACAAAATAAATGAAACAACAGGTAGATCAACATCACAGTGAAAGTAGTTTTGACATAGGCGACTAGGTATTTTTAAGACTACATCCATACAAACAAATGTCCCTCAAGCAAGCTAGGAAGGATAATAAATTATCACCAAAGTACTATGGTCCTTATAAAGTGCTGAAAAATATTGGTACTATGTCTTACAAATTGGAGCTTCCTGCATCTTCCCAAGTGCCCCCAGTTTTCCATGTTTCATGATTAAAGAAGGTTATAGGTGACAAGGTCCCATTTCAAACAATATTGTTGGAACTTGACGAGGAAGGAAAAACTGTATTTGAACCTAAAGAAGTTACGGAAACAAGAACCTGACATCTACGAAAGTGATCAATTTCAGAGTATCTCATCAAGTGGAAGAAATTACCTGTTGAAGATTCCACGTGGGAGGATGAGAATTTTATACAAAAGCATCCATAACTACTCAAGCGTTGAGGACAACACTTTTTAAGGAGAGGGGCATGTTAGGTCCCTATAATACTAGTGTATCCCCTTACTGTTATTAGTGCAACCCCCTTATGGTATTTTTGTGCCGATGTAGTCCCCATGTTGTTATTATTGTGCCCCATAGAATCCCACTATTGTTATTGTTGTGCCCCTACAATATTATTGTTATGTAGGCTCTAATTATATTGGGCCCACTTAGACTCCTATATATAGGAAGGAGGTATTGTCATTTGTATCATCGAATAATTGTTCATTTGTGTAATGTAAAGGAGGTTTCCCCCTCAAAGAGGCAGATTTTTAAGTCGTTGATCTATCTTTGCTATCCTTTTGTGAGTTGGTTTCATAACATTAACCTACATACCCAACATACAAACATGTATGACAACATGATCTTTCCTCAAGGTCTAATGCTACAACTTCACTTTGATGATCTACATCTCTTGCTCTATCTCAACTAGCACATTAGCATCATAACAACCAATAGCATCATGATGACATAAATTGCATACCATGACTTCACAAGGCATGTTTGACCTATTATTCATGCATAACTATAACCAAGACCATACAAACATAACAATTTCTTATGTACATATAACATATCAGTACCAAACCATATATACCTCATTTTAGCTAGAATCCATTCATCAATGCATGACCATATCAACCACACAAACCATGACCTCATGCATGACACAACCATTACTCCATTGTACACATTTCCACATGCAACCATCACATGCATAAGCAATGCCTAAGCAACTACACATACGTATGAATGCATGTAGGAAAGCATAAGTGATCAATCCTTGTAACCAACCTACAATATTGATACATGTAATCAAACATACAAAAATGCAACCTAACATACAAGGATGTAATCAAGCTACATATAACAACATGTAAATGACGTATAATAATATGTAACCAGTCATATACTCATGACAATGCATTCCACAAAATCAACATCAAGTTCCTCATGACAACCTTACTACAACCATGATCAAGCTTATGCAATGCAACAAGCACATGGAATGCAAGTGTAAGAGACACACATGAAACTAGCATGCATGCATGACCAACAAACACCATCCATCCAATCTAAGGGTTGAACCATGCTCTGATACCACTCTTTAACACCCTCCTCCCACATCCACCCAAATAACCATGCCAATTGGGGTAAACATGAGACGAGAGGCTACTATGAACAAATTCGACCTCCTATGTGACCTTTAGGAAGTGGAATCGACGAAACATCACACACTGTCATCCAACATCCTCAATAGAACCCTCAGGAGACAAGTCAGCCACTCAAACAACCTATCCCTGGGTCCCACTATTGTTCTGGGTCTCTTAGGCCATAGTCGCTCTCATGGTATGGGTAAGGGAGAGACCAGCAACCCAAAGTCGCTCTCACAAGCTTGCCTGCCAACGTCCAGAGACCAAAATTTCCAGTTTTGTGTGAGCGACCCCAAGATTTATGCTACTTTTTTAGGCCTAGAACCCAAGCGACTGCCCATAATGGAGTGATAGTTTATAATCAGTAAAAATATAGGGAAATGATGGTGCAAAAACAATAAATTGAACAAGACCATAACCATACCCCTCACTTAGCCATGACAGGAATTTCATCAAACACATCATCAACATGTAACCTACAGGTGTAACTAATAGAATTAAGTGTAGGGGCCTCATATTTATCTGAGAATCACTATGAACCATTGTTCCCTCATGTCATCTGTTTCATTATCATCTATTAGGCCATAGATACACTATCCATTCATTTACAAGTAAAAACATGGCGAAATCCATACATAGTTGTTGTCATAAAATATACATATAACCAGCATAATAAGAACAAGATTACCATAAACATATCAACCATCAAAATCCACATATACATCAATACATTTGCACATGGAAATTAAGGGAATTAATTTCTCATTAATGAATGCAATAAACCAAACAGAGATGGGACTACCACATTCCACCTGACCATATATTGGCTGAGTCAAGTCTCTCTTTAGCTAATCACCCCTATGCCATATTCCAAGCATGAATGTGGGACTCATAGAACACACCAATCAACATGGATGCCACCGGAGTTCTCTACCTACACCGTGAGGAATTTGAGTGCCTCCTAGCCTCTCAGGCTTTACCGTGCATCCACAATCTAGTCCAAGGATCACTAAGCCCTACACTGAGACATACTCTCTAGGATTTACTGTGCATCCCATCACGGGACCACTAGGCCCAATGGAGATAAAATCCACCTCTTGGCTTTGTCATATATCCTGACATTCACCGGCAAAGATTCCTAGGGCCACCGAGGCACACAATATATATTTACCCTAATGCACATTCTGGTTCAAGGGTTACTAGGACAATGGCTTCATGATCCTTATTTTGGTTCAAGGACCACTCATACCATGTGTTTGTCAATTCAAAGATCCACCCCGCTCAACTTCGAATCCAATTCATCCATCCCACATAAACTGAATGAGAGAACCCTTCTCGTCAAAGCTATCAGGAAATGGAAAGGTTAGGATGAAAATACTGTCACACCTGGAAAAATCCATGCCAAGGTATAAAATAACCACATGCTATCTCATGAATGCCAAATATAGCAAGGAAAATAAACATGCAAGTTGATACCTGCAATGAAGAATTTTGTAGTTACTTGATCCTGCCTTTCCCTACTTGATCTTTGCTTCCCCTTGACTTATTTTCCCTTCTTGCTCGAATGCCTAAGTGTTCTAAGAAACTCTAAGTGTCCAAGAGTGAGAGAGAGAGAATAATGAGAGAGCTCCAAAACTAAACAGACCAAGTCGTGCCCACTAATCCTTAAAAACCTTTTTATTAATGAAGCCTCTATTTTCTTCATTTTCCATTATTTTCCTTCATTTTCCTCCTCACATGCAACCTATGACCTTTCACCCTCCTTTTCTCCTAATTTCCTTTATTTTCATAAATAAATGTGTCAAAATTCATTTTTTCCTTTCCAAATCCTTAGTCATTTCCTTTGCCAATTTCCTTAGCCATAATAAACTGAATCAACACCCATTAGGATGTTTTCCCCACCATTTAGCTTGGAATATGTGTCCCATCAACCGTGGTCTTATATATTTTTATATGGAATTTTCACCAAGGTTGTTATATATTGGAAGAGAATCTTGTATTTCATGACAAGTCCAAGAATATTAACATCAGATATCACTACATTCAAGACATGGTTTAGAGAGGAATCGTAAGACTCCATCACATTTTGATTGATGAACACATAACAGATATAATCACCAAGGCTTTATCAAAAGGCAAGTTCTTGGTCTTTAGAGAGTAACTTGGACTAGTGGATGTGACCCTCTTAGGTAAGGGTCTCGACTAATCAAGAACGTTGAGGTTTTCCCTCCCCCTTGTTGAGATCCTAGGGTGGGAATGTAGTATTAAGGGCTCGTGGGGTTGAGGTACCTTTAGATAATAGGATAGGGTGTGTATCCTTACCACTATGGTAAGTTAATCTCACCTATTTTCACTTTGATAGAGAATACCCTAGTTGGTATCCTACCCACAATCTAGGCTTGTTGGGATTGGACCTCCCTATTTGGCCAATGTGTTGAGGTAACTTGAGAGAGTGTGTGTATTCTTACCCATATGGTAAGTTGATCTTGCTCAAGTCTTGGATGCATGTGTTCTACCACTTGAATCTTAAAGGTCTCGATGGAGGATCAACAGAAAGTAGGACAGAGTGTGATCCTTTCCCCTAAGGTAAGTTGATCTCACCTATTGATAGAGGGTTGAGCTAGGCTCCCCAATGATGATTCAAGGTGGTAGCAAAGTGATGGGCCTCCAAATTAGACACAAATTAAGGACCATATAACCTTTCTTAGGCACATGAAGGCTATATTAAACCTCTCCTTCTACACTTAAAAAAAAAAAACAGCTTTAATATGTTCTTAGGAAGGTTTAGAGATAATTTCATGTTATGTGCCTAATACTATTTATTTTTGCAGAATATTGAGAGAATAATGAGTAAACTGTGAATGAGATGATATATGGACTTTATCCCTACTACAAGATGGACCAATGTTGGATAATGAATGAACTGAACATCATGAAGTTACTGACAAATTCTGGAGCTCCACAAATTGAGAAAATCTAGGAATGTGTTCCTCGTCATTTAATCAAGATTCCTAATGTTGGGAACCAGATCTCGTTTTTGAGGGATTTTGGAGGGAAAAGCTGCCTCCTTTCAAGGAGAATGCTTCCTCATCACTTTATAATTACCAATTCAAATTTTCCTCTAGAGGCATGTATTTCTTAGTCTTCTTATGGAGAAAACTTGTTATTTAACAACTCCGCTTTCATTTCTAGTAGGGATGTACTTGGATTGATTCAAATAATGAAGTTTGGTGCAACTTTTAGCTTCTAGATCTTGTCTTCCTTCATAGGAATCTGATTTTCCTTGGGCTTGGACATCCCATGAGACTCATAGCCCTCTTGTACAATTTATTTATTTCCTTTGAATGTCTTTTTTACTTGCATCTTTTATTTTTGCAATGATTTTCATGCTTCTTTTATTGTAGGTCATATTGGTTAAATGATTGAAGTGAGTTTTTTTAGGTTATTTATATATTCATAATCATGATTCATCCTTAGAAAAACTTTTAAAAGTCATATTCATCATTGAGCTACTTGGATTGGTTTACTAGTTCACAAACCTAGAATTTCTGGAAGTCTCTTGTAGCAAAATAATAGTAATTTTCTGCTATTTTTTAGAACATGTTAATGAGCTCCTTTTGAGTTGATTCCACTTGGATTAGATCATAAAAAAAAAAATCAATTTAATGACCAAATTTACCCCATATCATTTTCACTTGATTAGGTTAGGTGTTTGATAGGTTAACTCAATGTATGAATTGCTTCTCTCAAACGTAGACTTGAAGCTTCTACTTCTAGTTATATTGCTCTAGAATTAGCTTCACAACTTAAGCAATCAGAACAAATCCCTATATCTTTTGATCTATCTAATTACCCCCTGGATTATTAGAACTTGTTTCTAAGGGAATGGATCTTCAATCTGTCTTACTAGTCCATCAACTTGAATCCTTTGAACTTATTATCTCCCCTTCAGAATCCTCTGGTACAAAAGAAGAACTTGAATTAAAATTACTTGAGCTTATGCCTAGAGATTTTATATCAAGTGTTGTCTATAATTATCCTTCTACTTATCAGCCTAAGGGAGAGTTTAAAATTCATACAAGCCCTTTATCTTTTGAAGATCAAGGGAAGAGTGTTCCTGAACTTAGAGAGTTAATCATTCACCCTTAATTCCCAAAAAAACCTATAATTTCAGGGAAGCCATCTTCCAAGAAAACCTTGTCTCCTAAACAGTCAGTTTCACAACAAATTTTGGTTGGGATAGGACCAATTGTGGCAACTAGATATGTAGCATTAGTGCTTCCACCACTAGCTAAAATTCATGATTTTCTTGAAGGTTATCTAAAACATATGCCTAGATACAATGTGGAAACATGACCAAATGCAGAAGATCATTTATCTGCATTTTTGGATTTTGTAGATAATATCAATATAGAACATGAAATGTTTATATGAATTTGTGTGTTCAATCATTAGAAGAAAATGTTATGATTTGGTTTAGATAGTTGTAACCAAATTCTATTCATACATGGGCAGAGTTAACCAATATTTTCATAAATTAGTGGGGAATAAAGAAGGGTCATGTTTATTATTTAATTGGGTTTTAGTACCTCAAAATAAATCCAAATGAACCAGTGTCAAACTTCATCAAGATATTTAATAAAATTTACAACAAGATGCCTGCAGACTGTAAACCTCCAATCACTACAGCAAAGGTTAGATGTTAAGGCTTTCAATGATGATTTTTATTTATTGGTGATTGAAATAAAATCTATAACTTTGGTATACATGAAAAATGATGCAATATAAGTTGAGTCTAACATAGAAGCATCAAGTATATTGAGAGCAAAGGCAAAAAAAGAAGAAAAAAAATTGAAGGCAAGAAAAAAAACGGGTTCATCCTCATAAATTAAGGAAGAAGAACATAAAATTGATGAAATAACTTCAATGTTGAGAAACTTATCTAATATAATTTCAAGGATAGAAACACAGCCTAATAAAGTGCCATAAAATGTGAATAGACCTCTAGGACCTTACAAAAGACCTTTTCAACAACATATCTTACAAAGAGAAAGACAGAATATTGATCAACAGATTTAGCCCCCATTAATGATAGATGATCAGGATGTGGAAGAAATAACACCTGTTGCAGATGACATAAATTATTTTGGTGATCATCATCTTGAAACTGCTATTGTACCTTTCAATCAAGCTTAGCCTATAGCTGAAAATATAGAATCTTCTGAAGTTTTTAAATACCAAGCCTTTTCTGAATTTCTAATTACTGGGATAAACAAAACATATGATCTAAGACCAAGACACGGTCTAGGTAGACATGCAAATAAAGTTACATTTGATTTTTCACAAGACAAAACTATTGAAACTCTATCTTTACAGTCTCGAAGCTAGTCACCAGATCAATCAACAGCAAAAAAATTTGTTTCTCTTGTTTTTAATGTAGAAAAGGAACTAGAAAAAAGTCAAAATTCCAATTCCTTTATTTAATCTTACAAGAAATATTAGTTACATGCAGCAGGTGCCCAAATGGGTTCAGTTTTCAAGTGTTGATGTTGAAGTAGATGTAATCAGTTTGCAAGATGAAAAACCTCCTATGATTTTTGGACCAAGTCTGGACATTCAAGATGAAAGTGTTCCTCCTTTCTACTTGACTCTAAAGACTCATGATTTTCTCCTCTATAATTGTATGTTAGATTCTAGGGCATCCCATAGTTTAATGCCAAAAATTATTATGGATCAACTTTAGTTACAAGTGGCAAGGCCCTACCATGATTTATATACATTTGATTCAAAAAATGTGCAGTGTTTGGGGCTAACCAAAGATCTAGTAGTCATCGTAGCACAGATTCCTGTAAAAAGTGTTGTAGTGGATATAGTGGTTATAGATATTCCCCTAAAATTTGGTATGGTGTTATCAAGATCCTGGTGTTCTAAACTTGGAAAAAGTTTACACATGGATATGTCATATGCTACCATTCTGGCCTATGGAGGAGAAAATTTAAGATTGTACAGAGAAGTAAGGTTTATAAGTACTATGTGTAATGCTAGCCAAGTTGTAAATCACCCTATATATGTTGTAGACCAAGATTTAGGGTGTTTTATTTTAGTTGTAAATGATGAGTGCAATGTACAAAACATAATTGAAGACACTGTAAGTATTACTTAGTCTTCAAAAAATAATGTTTGGAAGATGTGTTTTGATGGAGCTTCTTCCAGAGATGTATCTGGAGTTAGAATTTTTTAATTTCACCTAAAAAGAAAAGCATCACTAAATCTTTTAAACTGGATTTTGAGGCCACTAACAATGTGGCGGAATATGAAGCTTTAATGCTAGGATTGGAGTTGTCCAAGAAAATGAAATTTCAATCATTATCAGTATTTAGTGATTCAAAATTAGTGGTGAAACAAATTCGAAATCTTTGTCAGACAAAACACCCTATGCTAAGAGCTTATAGGAATGAGACACAGGATTGTATAGAAAATTATTTCCAATATTTTAACGTTGAAGATATACCAAGAGAGGATAGCATGCAAATATATTCCTTAGCAGTTTTTGCAAGTACCTTGAAAGTTCCAGAATATTTCCAGTTGCAATACCAGATTGAAGTTAGGTACAGATCTTCGATCCCTGATAATGTGAAACATTGGAAAGTATTTGAAGATGATGAGAAATTGAAAAAAAAAAATTGCAAAGTATTGAGGAATTTTCTTGTTTACATATTCATGAAGAGAATAATGAAATAGTCACAGAAAGTATTGTTGATTTAGAAATAAAACCAAAACAAAAAATAGTTGGCCATGATATTATTCAATTATCCAACAATCATATTTATAAACGATTAGTTCTCCTTGAGAGATTGTTTGACCAAAATGATGCTTTAAAATCTTCAAGGCTAAATTTAAACAAGATGATGTGCAAGATTGTAATATTGGTACAACAAAAGAAATTAGAAACATCAAACTTTCAGCAACATTGACATAGGAGATTAAAGACAAATATGTTTTGTTATTCAAGGAATATATAGATGTTTTTGCATGGAGATATGAATACTTGAAGACTTATGACACATCTATCATTGAACATAAAATTCCTTTAAAACCAGGGGCTAAACAATTTCAGCAGAAGTTGAGAAGGATAAATCCAATCCTGCTACCGATAATAGAAAAGGAGGTAAAGAAACTACTTAATGAAAAAATCATAGTTCCTTTAAGATATCTAATTAGCTAGCCAATCTTGTTCGTGTCAAGAAAAAGAATGGAGAAATAAGACTCTGCGTTGACTTTAGGAATCTTAATAAGTTGTCACTGAAGGATAATTATCTACTACAAAAGATGGATCATATGCTTCAAAGGGTAATAGGTTCAAAAAAATCAACGTTAGATGGTTTTTCAGAATACAATCGTATATTGGTCAGCAATGAGGACAAGGAAAAGACATCTTTCACCACACCATGGGGTACATTCATGTATGCTAATACGCCTTTTGGCCTAATAAATGTAGGGGAAACCTTTCAAAGAGAAATGGACTTTGTATTTGTTGAAAAAGTAAATAAGTTTATAGTGATTTACCTTGATGATTTAATTGTCTTTTCAAAATCTGATGCAAAACATATAAAATATTTAAAGAAATTTTTTGAGAGATGCAAAAAATTTGGGATTTCCCTTAATCCCAAGAAATTGATATTTTCTTTGAAACAAGGAAAATTGTTGGGGCACATTATTTCTAAGGAATGAGTCACAATATATCCCAAAAGAATCTCAATTATTCAGTTGATCAGTTTGCCCAGAAAAATAAATAAATAAATAAAATAAAATAAAAATAAAAATAAAAATAAAGAAATAAATAAAATAAAAAATTCAAGAATTTTTAGGCAAAATCAATATCTTTAGAAGATTTATACCTAATTATGTTGATATTGTAAAAGATATCACTGATATGCTTAAAAATAATCATGAAGTTAAATGGTGTAACCCCTTATTATTATTAGTACAAACCCCTTATTATATTGTTGTGCCCATCTAGTCCTCATATTGTTATTATCGTGCCCCATAGAAGCCCACTATTGTTATTATTGTGCCCTTACATTATTATTGTTATGTCGGCTCTGATTATATTATAACCCCTCAGACTCCTATATAGAAATGAGGCCTTGTCATTTGTATCATCCAAGAATTGTTCATTTGTGTAATGTAAAGGAGGTTTCCCCCTCGAAGAGGCTTATTTCTAAGGCATTTATCTATCTTTTCTATCTTTTTGTGAGCTAGTTTCATAACATTTGGTATCAAAGCTTTGGATTCTAGGGTTTCGCTGCTCCAAACAGGTCATCGTGGAATTTTTGCTATAGCTTTTTTCTGCAATGTTTCAGAAGCTAAAACAAAAAAAAAATGAGATGAAATCATTCTAAACCTCGAGTCCGAATTTCAGATCTTGTCTCACTATATTTTAGGATATATGATTTTTGGAAGTTAGGGTTTTTGCAAGCTCTAGAATTTCATCTAAAACAGGCCATCATGGAATTTTCACTATAATGTTTTCGCTACGACTTCTCAGAACCTAAACAAAAAACCCATTTGAGAAGAGATCATTCTAAACCTTGGGTCCAAACTTCAAATCTTTTCTCACTATATTTTCAGATATATGATTTGAGGAATTTAGGCTTTTTGCAAACTCCCAAATTACATCCTAAACAGGTGATCTTGGGAAAATTGTCATAAATTTCTCTCTGAGCACCAGATTGAAATTTCGTAAGACGTTACAGAAAGAGAATGGAGTGTATTTGGTTTTGGTATAATTTTCAGAACCTAAGGTTGAAACAGTGACACGTGGCACATAGTACAAGTTCACTCTACTGAACTAGTCTATAATTAGGTCATCGTAGTAGATTGGGAATAAATATTTCTTCAGGAATCTAATTGCAATCAGATTTGCGGATTTAGAAAGAGGACTCAGAGAGATACTAAAGCCAAAATTTCAGAACTTAAAGACCCAGAATTACAGAGTTACAGTTGTTTCAAGGTTGAGCTCCTAAAATCAAGAAAAAGCAAGATGAAGAAGTTTGATGGCAAGGATCCCGTAAATTGGGTACTACATATGGAGAAATATTTTGATCTACATGGTGTACCACTGTTACAAAAGATACGTATTGCATCTAATTACTTAGAACTGAATCAATTTTTATGGTATAAAGGGCTTTGTTCTCGTAAACCACTTGTCACGTGGTCAATTTTCATGGAGGAAATGATAGCACATTATGAGGATACAAAGAGAAACACCTTCTTTAGCCAATTGATAAATCTAAAACAAAAGGGTTCAATGGAAGAGCACATTGAGGACTTCCAAAAATTGAATATAAGGTTAAATGATATTCCAGAGAAGAAAATGGTCAATGTCTTCATAGGGACTTTAAAGGATAACATTCAACATGAGGTTCGTCTTTGGGAACCTGATTCATTGGAGAAGGCATTCAGGTTGGTAAGAAAAATTGAAAGCGAAATTATGGAAACAAGTTATTCCACCACTCACGACTATAATTATGGAAGTGTTTTTTCTCCTAGCCTTCCACAACCTACAAGTTTTACACCACAACAATTGGAAGAAAAAAGAGAAAAAGGGCTTTGTTACAATTGTGATAGAAAATACACAAAAGGTCATAAGTGTGCTGAGAAGAAATTATTTTACATAGATTATGAAGAGGAGGAAGAAAAGGATCAAGAAACATCAAAAAAAGAAGATATACACTAGGAACCCACCCCAGAGAAAGAAGAAATGAATCCGACCATATCTTGTAAAGCATTGGAAAGAATTACCACTCCTCAAACTCTTAAGATAGAAGAACATATCAAGAAGAAAAAGGTTCAAGAAGTGAAACATCACATCGAGAAAGAAGAAATGAATCCGACCATATCTTGTAATGCATTGGCCGGAATTACCACTCCTCAAACTATCAATATAGAAGTACATATCAAGAAGAAAAATGTTCAAGAAGTGAAAGATCACATCGAGCATCAATAAATGAATCCAACAATATCTTGTAATGCATTGGAAGAAATTACCACTCCTCAAACTATCAGGATAGAAGGACATATCAAGAAGACAAAGGTAATAGTGTTGATTGATTTGGGCAGTACCCATAATTTTATTCATTGTAAGATAGCCAAAGAATTGAATCACTTCCTATATCCAGCACCGAAGTGTCAAGTGATGGTTGCAAGTGGAGGAACCATAAATTTCTCTGGAAAGTGCCATAATATAAAACTATCCATGGGAAAATATGTACTGAATAGCCCAATGTTGTCCATTCCAATGGGTGGTGCTGATGTTTTACTAGGAGTCCAATGGCTACAATCTTTGGGTACGATAGCTTTTAATTTTCAAGAACTTTTCTTGAATTTTTTTTGGGAAGGAAAGGAAGTTGAATTGAGGGGTATCAAAGGGAAACCAAGAAAGATAATCAACTCTAACAGCATGAAAAGCTTCTAAATAAAGAACTATGGGGCGTAATTGCACAATTATGTTCACTAGAGGATCCCACATCGAAATCATGTATTTCTCTAGATCCCCAAAACGTTTTGGACAATCATTCCAACGTATTTGAGACTCCCAAAGGCCTTCCACCTATTCGTGATCATGATCATGCTATTCATTTGATTCCAAGAAGTGTTCCTCCAAACATCAAGCCTTACAGATATCCATATGCCCAAAGGAGTGGAAACTCATTCAAAAGTTGCAAAATATCTCATTTCAGACAGTATTGCGAGAACTTGACAAGGAAGGAAAAATAATATTGGAACCTAAAGCAGTCACAGAACTAAGAAATCAACAACTACGAAATAGATCAAGTTCAGAGTATCTCATCAAGTGGAAGAAATTACCCGATGAAGATTCGACATGGGAGAACAAGAATTTATACAGAAGAATCAAGAACTACTCAAGCATTGAGGACAACACTTTTTGAAGGAGAGGGGCATGTTAGGTCCCTATATTACTAGTGTAACCCCTTATTATTATTAATACAACCCCCTTATTATATTGTTGTGCCCATGTAGTCCCCATATTGTTATTATTGTGCCCCATAGAAGCCCACTATTGTTGTTATTGTGCCCTTACATTACTATTATTATGTCGGCTCTGATTATATTATGACCCCTTAAACTCTTATATATAGAAAGGAGGTCTTGTCATTTGTATCATCCAAGAATTGTTCATTTTTGTAATGTAAAGTAGGTTTCCCCCTCGAAGAGGCTTATTTATAAGGCGTTTATCTATCTTTTCTATGTTTTTGTGAGTTGGTTTCCTAACAAATGCACAGACCAAATTTTATTTTTCAAAAATCAGAAAGGCACTCACAGAAACACCAATTCTAGCTAGTCTAGATCATTCAAAGCCTTTCCGTATTTTCTCTTGTGCATCAAATAGTACAATAACATTAGTTTTATTACAAAAAAATGAAGATCATTATGAGCAACCAATTTCTTTATTTAGCAAAGTTATGAGGGGTGTTGAACTGAAGTATTATATAATTGAAAAATAGGCTTACGCTTTAGTTCAAGCTTTGAAAGCTTTTAGAATTTATGTGTTTCATTCTCCAATAATAGATTTTGTGCCCAATAATGCAATAAAAATAGTGTTGACTCAACCTGATACAGATGGGAAAAGGTGAAGGTGGATAGCAAAATTTTAGAATTTGATTTAGACATCAAACGTACAAAGCTATTGAAAGGACAAGGATTGGCTAAGTTACTAGAAGAATCAAATTGTAAAGTTTTGGGCCTAAATTCAATTATGTATATTTCAGGTACACCAGAGGAGAGGAATCCACAAGAACCATCTTCTATTCTAGAGGAGATGAAACCACAAGAACCTTCTTCTAATTCAGTACCACTCCCACTTCCTTTGCATATTAATGAGAAGTTTTTGTTATCAGACTGGTATAAGGATATCGTACATTTTTTATGAGATTTTGTATATTCTCTTGATCTCACTAGAAATCAATGTAGTCCTCCTAATCTTAGAGCAATGAAATATTGTATACTTGAGGAAAATATGTATTGGAAGGATCTATTGAATATTTTTTTACTATGTTTTACTCAAAGTGAAACAGAGGGTGTAATTGAGTAGTTTCATGGAGGAATATGTGGAGGCCATTATGCTTGGAAATCAACTGCACACAAGATATTGAAAGCAAGATTCTATTGGCCCAAAATGTTTGGCCAAGTTGGTTTGGAAGTACGAATTTGTATTCCTTGCCAAAGTTTTGCAGGAAAACAAAAAATAGTTGCTTTGCCCCTCATTCCCATATTGGTTGAAGCTCCTTTCTTACAATGCCAATTTGATTTCATTGGCGAAATAATTCCTTCTTCTAGCAATCAACATAGATGGATCCTAATAGCAACTGACTATTTCACAAAATGGGTAGAATTTGTCCCTATAAGAAATGCAAATGATGTTGTTGTTATGAAGTTCATTGAATAAAATATTCTATCTAAGTTTGGTTGTCCAAGACAAATAGTTATAGATAATTCTCAAGCTTTTATTTCCATTAAAATGATTGACTTTTGTCAAAAATACCAAATTTCTTTACACCAATCTACATCGTATTATACACAACGGAATGGACTAGTAGTGTCATCAAACAAAATCTTGATTAAAGTCATCAAGAAAGTGTTAGCAAATCATAAAATAAATTTGGATAGCCACTTGAAGTATGCAGTCTAGGCTAATAGAGTTTCACCCAAAATATCTACTAGTAAATCTCCATTCTAGCTATTCTATGGTATTGAAGCTATTTTTCCTACCCAACTGGAATTTCTAGTCATGAAGATCCTATAGGATTCTTATGAGGAAACTGATGATTTCTCAAGAAGAATGATTTAGATCATTGAACTAAATCAAGAAAAAGAAGAATTTTAACACAAACTCCTCCAATATCAAGATAAAATGAAAAGTATATTTGACAGGAGAGTAATTGAGAGAGATTTCAGATAGGGAGACCTAGTATTAAGATGGGATGTAAGAAGAGAAGAGAAAGGAAAACATGGGAAGTTTTTCAACCTATGGTTGGGACCTTTCAAAATTTCAAAAATCAAAGGAAATAATACTTTCATTCTTCAAAATTTGCAAGGAGAATATTACTCATCGCTAGTTAATGGGAAATATTTGAAGCACTACATTCAATATTAAGCAAGTTTCTTTCATTGTCATTGTAAATGGTTGGTGTGATTTATATTTTCATAGCAAGTATGATTTTCTACAGCAATGACTCCATAGCCTAAGGAGAAGGCACATGGATATTCCTATTCTCTTAATCCCATAGGGAGAAGCAGTCCCTAGATGGAACCAATATTGTAACTTTTTTTACCCATGCAATTTTATTCTAAAATTTTGTATTTTCCAAAATATATATATATATATACATAAGAATTATAATTTTTTTTCACTTTGTAATAAAGTCTACATGTTTTATAAATGTCACTTTCAATTTAAGTTTTGGACAAATAATATTATTTAATTATAAAGTTTTCATTGTCGCCAGAGCGCTTATCCTTCGCACATACTTCAGTAATCAGATATCACCTCGCTGCAATCAATAGTTGAAAATCAATTGCGAGACCCCCTGCACTCCCAACATTTAACAAGGGGGGTCCACAATCCTGTTTTTGAAACCTACCTATGGCCACGTGTCGGGCGCTTATCAATTGTACACTCCCCCCTTTCAAAAACCTCTTACCACCAACCACACCCCCACAAACCACCATTTGTTTCGTCATTACTCCTGTCATTTCTTCCTCTCCTTTATCTTCTCCACTATCTTTTCTCACTAACCATCTACTAAACTAGTTACTTCCACTTCATTGATGACTTGTTATCATGTAATCGCCAACCCCGTGATTTAATCGCACCAATTTTTAATTAAATGTCTCGATTATTTAATGCCATCAAGCATTCATCTCTATTATAAAGTCGAATGTCTTCACATTCACAAGGACTGTTTTCTCATAGTTACAGTGTTGTCGAAAGGAACCAAGCTCTCAAATTCACGCAAGTATTTCTACCATTTTCCGCATCATTCCTTGGTGTCTCAATATTCTAATTTTCTTTGTTTATTTTCAAATGATTTCCTCCAAAGGCCAAATTACACTGCAAATTGAAAATCCCATGCTCCCCCCAATCCCAAATTTGGATGAATTGTCATTGGTTGATATTGATTTCAAAATTGCAGAGACAAAATGTGAATTTGATTTGTATGAGTTATATAATTGGGAATTTCAAAAGTTTGGAGATTTAAGTGATGAATTTAGTGTTTAGGAGTCCCTATTTCCTCAATTTGTTTTTCCTCAGACACACCATTTTCCCGAATCTGTTTCCTAGTGTGAAATTTGGTATATTTTGATTCAAAGAGAAATAATGGCCAGAAATGGTGAAACCTTGTTCTATATAACCCCAAAATCCATTTTCCAAGCTTTGCAGATTAGTATCCAAAACTCTCTTCACACTTTTTCAATTGATTCATTAATGGAAATCTATCATAAACTTACCTTTCAGCAGAGAGCCAACATTTTGGAGTCATTCATGCCAAAAGGTTCCAAGTTTCCTCGTCATAATCCACCTTATTCCTCAACAAAATTTCGAGAAATGTCCATACCAATATTTTATATGGTTTGTTGTCTTCTATGGTATCAAAGTGATGAATGGGTTGATGAAGTCATCTTATGATTCATGTATGTATTTTCATATAGGAAAAAACCCTGTGTTCTGTTCAATTATGGTTTTTTTATTTTTCGATACTGTTCATGAACAATTCTTGAAGTTCGACGTAGAGAGGGAATTCAAACATCAATATGTATTAATATATTTATTTATATATCATAAAGAAAAAAGGTTCAAGATGCCACTTCAGAAGTTAGATTCATAAGGAAGATCGCACTCTATCATTCATTGGACTTCACTAGCCCGGAAGAATTCAGAGGATTGTTCCTTTAGTGACTTTGTAGATCAATTTATATATTTATCATTATTTTTCTTAGTAGTGATGTAGTTCCAAGGATATCCATAGAAATCAAGAGAATTTTACACTTAAGTGAGCAGTCAAAAGTGGGAAATTGGTATTTATACCATAATTTTACAAAGATCAGAACTTATGGTTGTGAATGGCCACCCTACAAATTTCCATTCTTTGTCCCTATGAGATTTTTTTTCTTTAGAATTAATAAGTCAAAGCATGGATGTGGATGAAATTAATTTTGTATCAAGAAAACAAAAGGCCCAATTCAAATTAAAAGCTCAGGTTGGTCCATTTATAGTAAATACCAGAGTAGTTGATAAGCACATAGAGAGGTTGTTAAGTCAAATGAAATTTGGAATGAGTTTTAGTTCGCCTTGTGATCCTTTGGGAAAACTTTCAACCATCAGGCTTGAACATAATTCTACACCTTATGTTCATATTTCAAAACCATATATTGAACAGTAAGTTAATCAAGGTGTTTGGGAAGAGAATACCTTGCAAGAAGTTGACGAGTAGGTCTCCAGTCAAACAGTGTTAGAAACTCTTAGACCTAAAGAAAAGGAATTAAAGAGAGTAAGAGAGAGTATCTCCCCCACTGGTTCAAGTTCTAAGTCAAAAGAATTCATATTTTTCAAAATAATAAATACAAAAGATGCAGAGGAAGAGTCATCTGAATCAAGGACCATAGAGGTGTCTACTACATTGATGGTATCAAGCGAGCCTATTTTCACTTTGCAATAGATTAAAGAAGCGGTTCTTGATGTATCTAATTCTCATTCTTCCAGTGATCAAAATATTTTTGTTAAGTTTATAGAAATGAATAAAAAGAATGAACTTCTCAAATCTGCCACTTATTCCCAGTTTTGGAAGAAAACGTCTACCATTCAGATTATGTTATTATCTACACTAGATCCTGATAAAGGACAGTTTCAGTTGGCATTTCTTGAGCCAAAAGTTCCAGTTCCAAAGACTATAAAAGAGTATAAAACATTTTTTTTCTTTTGATACAAAAAAAAAAATCACCCTATAGATAAGATAGATCTTCATAAACAAATGGGTCAAATGATTTTTTCTTCTTTAACAACTTCTGCCATGGCTACCTCAAAGTTACAAGCTTCTTTAAACAATATGCACTCTCAACTGAAGTTGGAAAGAATGTCATTATTGGCCAAAGATACAAGAATAAAGTATTTAGAATATTTGATTATTAAATTAGGAATAAATCCTAATGATATTGATGCAGCACAGAAAATTATTAAAAATAGAAATGTTGACATCCAAACTCTAGGAAGAAAACTAAAACTACCAACAACAAAACATCCCCAAGCATGAGAAGTAGGAGAAATTGAGAAAGAAAAAGAAGTCATGCTACATATGATTGTAGAACAGAGTCTGCAAATACAGAAAATGGAAATAGAGATGGAAAAGATGTTAAAATAAAGGGAGAAAAATGTTAGTGTAACGACTTCAACAGTGGAAATAGGATCAAGCAGCCAAGATTCAACAGAGCAGTTATCCAAAGCAATGGTTGATTTTCCTTTAAGAACTGTAGAAATTGAGAACTTAAAAGCATCATTAGAAAGGGAAGAAGAAAATAATATTAAAGTAGAAAGTGCATATATTTCAGAAGTACAGGAAAATTTCAAGCTTATAAAACAAATTGAAAAATATATAGATGAATAAGCCAGCGCACAGAATCTATCATAGAATAAACAAAAAATTTGTTTAGATATTAATTCATCTATTTCAGATTTATGGACATATATAGAAATTATTTTTGAATAGGAACAACTAGCGCACAAAGAAAAAGTATCCATTGCACAGATCAAATAAGAATTAGATAATAAACTTGGAGAAGCAACTAGAATCATCAAGGCCCTAAATTCAAAAATCAGGGAGGAACTCGAAGACATGGGGATTGAAGATAGTGCAGATGTTGTCCTTGAAGTAATAAAGGTATTGACTAAAAGAAATTTGGTGCTACAACTAGAGAACAAGTGTCAAAATCTGGAAGTTCAAATCAAAAAGTTTCATAAAAAATTGTTTGTTCTTCAGCAAAAAGCCTACCATCATTAAAATTTTCATGATTAATTAATCGAATAGGAATATTATCAACAAAAATTACATGATATAGCAGTAGATAAATCAAAATTTCTCAAAGTGAAGGGAAATATTAGTGGTAAAAAATTCCTCCAAGGTTTAGAAGATTATTTATTTATTTCACATGAAATTCATCATCTTTTTGCAATAAAACCCACTTTTGAAAAGTATACTGAGGTAGATGAGGTATACAGAAAAGTACTAAAATTTGCATGCCCAGATGATGATAAGTGGGATAAGTTCGTTGAACTTGTTAGTTGAGAAACAAGCAGGTTTTCAGGTGATTTTTCAGAAAGAACAAGATTTGAATAAGCAGAAGCATATTTAAAGTCAATAGTTGAAAATAGGATCCTCAAGTAGTGTGCATATTCCACTAAATGAGTTTGAGGATATCTATTTTGAGTTAAATTAATTAGAGTTATCCAAATCATTTCGGATAAGTTTTACATTTTCATGTAAAATTTGTAATAGATTAGATATTTTTAAAAGACTCTATATATACTTTGTAATTCAAAGTAAGAAGGGTTGATACCTTGAAAATACCAAAGGCATTTTTATATTTTGGAAATTTTTGAAGATAGTCAAAGGCTTTTGGCTTCAATTTTTAGCAACATTTTTGTCTATGTGAGTTTTCATGTGTAATCATTTATATTATTCTTCATATATTTGAGGTAACATAGAAGTAATGGGTAAGGTTAGGTTGAGTGTTTCCCTCCCTGATATCCCACATATAGTTATTATCATTACTAAGAATACCTAATTGAACAGTTTGTTTAAATTAGTACCTATACATCAATAAATTGTTGTCTTCTGTCATCTCTCAAATATATGTGTTAGATATAGAAATTTTTCTATGCGCCTCTTCTATATTGGATGATTCAAGTGTTCTAGAAGAATATTAATTATCAAATATTTTCTACTTTCATCTATCACAAGTGTTTATAGGATTATATGTTGTTAATATCGGAATCAGCTCTCTAAGAAATATTTAAGTTTTTGAATTATGTACATATATTAAGTGGTTTGAGTCATTAATCATCCATTTCAAATAGAATTTGTATTTAGATGCTTTGGAACATTTCCCGAGCCTATAATTGTCTTCAAATAGACAACATGATCATGGTTAGGGTGTCGGTCATCATTCTGGTAGTACACCTCCTCATCATTCCATGATGATCGCATCCCAAAGCTAGATGATGTGCCTCATGTTTCTCCTAAGAGAGAAGACTAGCCACCTCCTCCTCCACCTCAGGGTTTGAGAATTGAGGCAGTACTTGACCATCCATCGTCTTCTACAGCAGACCATTTTGGGACTACTACATCTATTGTATCAAATATTTGATAACATTTATTTGACTTATTTGTGTGTGTATGTATATATATATATATATATATATATATATATATATATATAGTGTGCATTTTTTTGTTCATGTTTATGTACTTAATTTATATGTTGATGTTGATGTGTATATTGTTTGGTCATGTTAGATATGTTCATTTAATGTGCTTGTTGATAGATGTGTATGTGATAACAGTTGTTTGACATGAGATGTATATTAATTTGAGGATGTGTATAGTGATGATGTTAGATTACAATGTTTTTATTTTGTTATATGTGATTTCTTTGATGATGCCCTGTAAGATTATTAGATTTGTGTGCTAGCTAATGATGTTTATATGTGCTAGAGTTGTATATAATTAGATGATGGTATGAATTTGAATGTGTCACTTAGATGATGTTTATGTTTGTTAGATGGTTATCATCATGATGTTTGCTTTTATGAAATACTATTTATTATAGATTATGTATTGGTGAACTTATATCAAAATTTTATAAATGAAATTGCATGCAAAACAACTTTAAAAAAAATGCAAAGATGATTTTATAAATTACAAAGTTTAGTATGGTTGAAACGATGATTGTAAAATTATGATAAATTTTTTTCTATTGCTTAGATAGTTCATTCATATTAACTCTAACCTAATTAGTAAAATATTTCAATACTCACAAGGAAAAAATAATTAAAGGTAAAATAATTTAGTCAATTCTTAATAAGGAAAAAGTGTGTAACTCTATGGTCGATCTATATATAGAGATAGAAAACTGATACTATAGATCCATTTTAATCATAGACTTATCAATCACTAAAAGAGATTAAACCTTTTGACATGTACATATTTTTTCAATTTTTACATTCTAAAAAGAGATTTTCGTATAATGAGATTTGATCCCTCTACTCTTGGTAGATCCATTTTTAAGTGGATCTATATTGGTTTATAAAAGTTAATGTATTGTTAAATTTTAAAAACTTAAGCGAGAGTTTTTTATAATTAATTTAGATTTAATATAAATGAAAAAAATGTATTTTAATAAAATGTAATTATCACTAACTTATGAGATTTTCAAGCAATTTAAATTAATATCTATAGCAACTCTTACCAATTTAAATTAGAAATTTCCCTCTCTAAAGATGAGGATCAAGAAATGTAAAATAAGGCTTGTGAAGTTACTTGTAGTTGGGGATTTTCTCTATTGGAAGTTCTCCCTTAAAGAGGCAAGCGAACTTTTTTCTAGTAATAAAGATATAACATTTTGGTGTTATTTTGGTTCTTTATTTGCTATTGTACTAGTTTAAATTTAACTTTTTTAATAATAAATACACAATAAATATGAGTTAAATAATACAAAAATCATTTTATGTTAGATTTAAACTTTTGACAAATAGTATATGTTAGAGCCTAGATTTGTCTCAGGCTGAAAAGACAAGGTTCTAGGTCCACTTCAAACCACGCTCAGCCTCGTAGCAAGCCCTACGAGGACAGGAGAGGGCTCTCTCCGGGTCAATCTCAGCAAAAGGTGATCAATGAGGCTCGAGATGACTAAATTGGCAATTGATCTTAGGCTAGGTATGAAGTACAAGGAGTTTGAGGTTGATTTTTGAGGTTTTTGTTGAATCAAAGGAAAAGGCAATTTTGGGTGCGGGGATGAGACACAGTTTTTGCAGAGGTCTACTTGGGGCGAGGTAGGCGATTGTCTTGATGCTTTAAAGATAATGAATGGCTAGATCTGACTGGTGAGAAGCTAAGGAGAGCAAGAAACTTTCAAGGATTCTCCTTAAACAGACGAAAACATGGAAAATCAAACAAACTTAAAGGCAGAGCATAACAATCTATGGATTCTACCTTAACACTTCATTTGTTCAATTGCAGAAGATGAAAGAAGGAAAATGATACACATTAACAACTTACAATTACAGAAAGAAGCACACCATCAACACACAAAGCCACAAGGATCCCAAACAGTGCTGCAAAACCCTGGTCTTTCCTTTGCCAAAAATGCAGAAGTGAATGTACAATAGAGTGTTAAGCTTTTCCCAAGAGTCCAACCCTTGCTACTGACTGAAAATTTACATAATATAGACCAAGCTAACCCATTCCCTAACCTCTAGGGGTCGAGCTCCTCCTTCTAGGAGTAGTTTCAACCAATTCTAAACAAGGAATTGAAATCTAGGTAGTCAAACAACTAACCCTTATATGCTAGGAAACTGATTCATTAAATTAAATTTTTGCTATTTTGTGGATGAATCATCTAGAATAGGTAAATAAGTACCAAATTTACATCATGTACATTAAATTACATCAATCTGGGTCAAAAATCACATCAAGAGGTGAAACTGGTCATGACTGGCCGAAATTCTGAGCTGGAAAGTGAAAAATTGACCAAAAACCTCTATGCGTAGCGCCTTGATCTCTATGCGTAGCGCACCTTTCAGCCTATTTTTGGGGCACTTCCCGACATCCAAATTGAGCTCATGATAGCTCGTTGGAAAGCCCTAGATGTCTACTTTCCAACCCAAGTGAAATTTTTCAATTTGGAGCTCATTTGCCCCTCCGAAACTGCTCACAAAAGTACTTTCTGCTGTTGCAAAAGGTGGCAACAAGGTGGTTTTCATGGTGTTTTTAGGCCTTTTGATCATCCAGAACTTGATGAAATGCTTTGGCAATAACTGAGCATGCATAAATTACCATGAAAAAACCAAAAATACAAAGTTTCCCTCCAGCAAGTGTCCCAATCAAAAGCGAGCGCGTCGACGCGCTACTCGTAGAGCTGAAAAAACTGTTTTGGGACCAAAAAATTTCAAAATGACAAAAATTTCTCCGAATTTGCTCAAATTCGTAGCGAAGACCCTCCATCATGTATCATGCCCAGCCAACAAAGCCTTGGCCAAAACTCGAAGTGGATCTAGCCTCTTTCGTCGTTTTAATGCTCTACTCAACCTCCTTTTCAAAATCTTCATTTTTGCTTTGCCGACATGCATGCGAGCCCAATAGTGATGTTTCATGTGACAGAGCATGTCTTTGTCTCTATTTGCCTTCGCCAACAACTTCTCTAAGTGGATGTTGACCCTCTCAAGCCAAAACTCTCAGTTAGCCTCTACCTCCTGCTTATAAACTGAATCTGTGTCTGACATGGCTTTGAAAACAAGATGTCTGCAATATGTATGTTGATATAGGTGTAGTGAAATCAAAAGTTCAATGTATGCTCAAAACCTAAACATGTTACATGTGTACCAAAGCATCATAGGAAACAAACCACAGTGGTAATAACTCTATTTAAGTAGATTGGCATAAAATAGTCACTGCTTTGATCACAAGGGAATTTGAAAAATGAGCAAAAAGTGTAATGTGCACCCTTTGCAATGTTGGCTAAAACTTTACAAATGAGTATGGGACTGTATTTCACCAATGGAGAATGGGAAAATCTTCACCAAGCCACCCACATGTCTTTAAAAACCCTAAGGAATGATTTTGGTATGTGCATAGGGTTTCACTTTTCTACACCCAACACATCAAATTTCCCACCTTAAACACACTACAAACATTTTAAAATTGACTAAGCAGCCATGAAAAACCTACTTGCAAGCTTTGGAGTCGATTTGGCAAGATTTGGTTGCATTAACAAAAAAAATTGGGGCTGTGACTGAGTGCGTAGCGCCCGAACCCAACGCGTAGTGCACACCTGTATGCGTAGCGCCTTTGTTTTTTTACACTGGCCAGTGAGGCCCAGTGCGTAGCGCACACCTGTGTGCGTAGCGCACAGACCCAACGCGTAGCACATTTTGTAAGAGGCGTTTGGAGGCCTTCCCGATGTTGAAATTAGGTGCAGGATAGCTCGTTGGAAAGGTCTCTGAGTCTACTTTCTACTACAACTAGAATTTTTTAATTTGGAGTTTATTTTCCTTGTCAAAAATCAAATCTCCCAAGACTGGTCAAAATGTGCCAAATGAGGCTGCCTCAAGGCAGAGTGCTATTGCAGTCAACTTTTGAATGCCTTCCTCAATTCCAAATTGAGCTCATGATAGCTCATTGGAAATATATTTTTGTCTAGTTATCCTTTGACTTATCAATAAAGTTATTTGGCCAACCAAGCTAGGATAAAAATTGATTTTCCCAAGGCCACTTCAGAGGTGCATCAATTCTCCTGAGGCAAATGTATTTTTGAAATTTATCCAAAACCATTATACCTGTGTAAAAAATGAAGGAGGTTTTTCTTCCTTGACCTGTTGTGGACAAAAACCTCTCTCATTTTTCCAAATTCATCTTTTATTGCTTAGAAACATCATTTGAGTAAAACCTATCCCGATGTGTGAAACAAGGGATTTTGTCGAAATGAAGTGAAATGAAGGGGATAAGGGGCTTCTAAATTATTGGGAAAATTTTTAGAAGTAGGGAGGGATGTTAGGAAGCAGGGGAAAGTGGAATCTCAGAGACGAGTGAGGGGAAGGGGTCCAAAAGGGAAAAACACAGGCCCAACCTAGAAAATTGCCAGGTTGTAGCAAGAAACTAGGGTTTGTGGAAAAATGAGGAATTTGGGGAATCTCAGTGATGGGAAGTGTTTAATAAGGTACATGAAGGATAGGGGAAGGTGTATGAACATCTGGATACAATTTTTGCTAATGATTTGACCATCCAAGAGAAATTACCTCCAAAACCCTAGGAGAGGGAAATGGACCTTACCAAGGCACAACTGAAGCATGAATAAGCTGTAAAATGACCCAATGGAACTTGACATGATGATAACAACCATATGAATGATGATAGACTCAGCTGAATAGTGACATAGACTGACATTTGGGCAACTTTGAAAAGAGTGAAAGCAAACCCTAGACCTAATGCCTAGTGACCAAATTTTGCTTGAAGACTCTTTGAAATGACAAAATTGACCTTGACACCTTAAAATCACTTTGTAAGAGCATATTTGATCACTGGAGGAAGGCTACAAAGGCTGACACTAACAGTATATTTGATTATTTCTTAATGAACAACTCAAGAAATATTATTGTTCCACATATTTATCATGAGATAGTCACTAAAATTCATGTTTTCACATTTATCCTAGCGAATATGATCTGAAATGACCATAAACTAAAAACTAATGTAGAACCGATTAACCATTAATGAATTGAATGTTAGCTCAAAGCATGGAAATCGAGGAAAACTGTTGCAGGAGAACACTTTACGAAAGCTGATTAAATACAAGATAGATGCATAATAGAAATAAAAATAGTAAAAACACAGCGATACCAGACAACAAATTTGGAGTTCATCCCTAATGGAATACGTCTTCGAGTCCGATTTCAAGATGGGCGACCGCTTTATTAGGATTGAAACAGGAGAAGTTGATTACACAGAGAAAAGACCAGACGAAATGTGCACACAGGAACTTCTGATCACTATCAATAGATAGCCCTCTGAACCAGCTTTCCAACGCCTGTCATGGTTCCCAATTCCAACTTCGGATGCTCCTGTTACACTGAAAACCAAACTGCCTATGACCTCCAGAAACTGCAAATGAAAACCAAAACCACTATAATCTTCAATGAATGAAAAAATCATCTTTTAAAGGCCTCCAAGTTCATGAAAACCTCCTTGGCTGAATTTGAGATGGATTTTTTGCTTCTGGATGAGTTTGGGAACTCAGCCTGGTTGTTTAATGACACATATGCTAGGTTCTAGGCCTTCGCATTAGTTGTTTTCGTGGAACTGTTAACAAAACCCATAATTAACCATATAATAATGTCTTCCCTGCTAGCGGTTTGGTTGACGGTGCAGATTTGTTAACCACGCATGTGATAAGGTTGACAACAAACTGCAGAATGCCACCGTTGCAGATCACATCTGGCGGTTCCGCTAACGACAAGTTGTTGATGGTTTTCCTGACCTGTTCACATGCCAAGGTTTACGTGATGTGGTTTAACTTCGCGGTGCGGTTCCGATGCCCATTTATTAACATTATTTCCCCCACTCACATGGACAGGTCTCCGCACGGTTTGAAGCCCGTGGTTACATAACCCCGGCTAAACTGTTCATATTCCTTCCTTTTCTCTGATGCGGTCAAGTGTCCGTGTGGTCATCTGACAGTTATCCCACATCTGCTCACATGCCTTTAGTTCTGCTACGGTCTAAGCACGTGGTTAGGGATTTTCCATTGCATTTGTAATGTTTTTATAATGTATTTCAAAGTGATTAGGCCGAGACTTAGTTTTAGGGTTTTATGTGGTAGTGTTTACACATAGTTCTAATGCACTTAGGTTTAGGTATTAGTTTTAGTGTTAGATTTTTCATCAAAGGTTTGAAGCATGGTTAAATACAATGGCTTAGGTTCCTCTTTAAGAAACCATATCAAAACAAAATGTCACATTGTGACATTTCCACCATGAAGATCTAATGACGAAACCAATCCCGGAAGAACTGAAGAACATTGGTGAAATTGATGAAGCTGAAGACAACCTGAATTCTCTAGATACATTGGACTGACGAATCCTCCCGGATCATAATATTACATCATGTTCACAATGAAAAAGGCATGTCTAATTTAAATAATTTACTTACAAATACATAATAATAGATATGTATTTTACATAATCTAAATACAAAAGGAAAATGCATCACCAAGTCTATTACAAAGTCAAACAAATGTCTCTTAATCATCATCACAATATTTATCATTTAATTCTTAGCCATAAAATATTTATTAATTCAACTTTTATTTATAATTACTATTGAAAAGAAAAGTCAAAATTGTTCCATTACCCATGAAGAAAAATTAAAGCCTCTCTTGCATCCATGTAAGCCCATTTGTTTCTCTTATGGTCCACAAAATGACGTAATCAACATTTTATACATGAATAAGACTTCCTTTTAGTTTACATAATGTTGCAAGAACTAGAAATTAAATATAATAAACATGACTTTACCTCTCATGTCAAGAATTTAATCTTACATATCAATACACAATTTTTTCATTGCTAAAGTCCTCATAGAGTTATCGCTACATGATTTATATTGATTTTGAATTAAACAAGAAGAAAAAACATGTGAACTGATTAATAAACCAATAAGTATCTAAATCGAGAATAAATCTTCAATATTGTTTCTAAATTCACTCTTTTCTCATTCTGGTTATATTCTTCTCATTTTCCTATTTGAGAAGGATTGTGACCATGAATCCTTATTATCACAGATATTGTACACAATTGGAAATACTTAGGTTTAAGTGTCAAAATGTTTCCACTACAAAAAATATGTAAAAACATTTGTGAATCTTACGAATTATATAAAATGCCAACAAGAGGAAAAAAATAATATAATTAGAAAAATAAAGAAAACAAAAACATACAACAATAGTATAATGATGAAATAGCACAAGTAAATATCACTCTTTGTTGTCATCACCTTGATTATCTTCCTTGCTTGGCATGATAACATTGTTGTTCTCAAAAATATGTTTTGATCTAGGGTTTTTTCTTAATGCGAACCACCAATCCCTATCCAACACATCTGGGTAAAAAAAACTCATTATTAGAGTGTTTTAGGAAAACATAAATCTCCCTAGCTTCATGCCACATCTTTCTAGATTTGATAGATATTAGCCCACTATCGTGATCTTCCTGTACATTATCCTGATCAAAGGTGTCGCACCACTTCCACCTGAAAATAACACATTGGAACAAAGAGAAATCCAATTGAGTGATCTCTTGTATATTTTCAATGTAACCTAATGTCCCTTGCATTAGGTTTTGATCACAATGTTACGACTAGATTGACCGAAATTGACTTTCACTCCATAGTCTTGTGTCATGCATCCATCCTCAGCATCCTCCGTGCGAAAATGGTTTCCATATGCCCACATAGATAGGAACAAATGCACCTATAAAAAAAGTGAAAAAATCACAATTTCATGTGTCTAATAACCCAAACATACTTTCAAATATAAAATGTGTGTGTGTGTGTGTGTGTGTTACAGTTCAAAGGTGCAATATGAAGTTACAAATGTACATAAAAATATTATTAACAAATTGTTGCATCCAATCCCTATGTTTAGTGCATCCTCTTCAACACGAGGGTAACGACCAGATGCATCATATTTCTCTTAGAATTTATAAGCAACGCAACGGTTACAGTATGTCAATGGCATATTTTCTTTTAAATGATCAGGATAAGGCATGCTTCTACCATTCAACTGTTTGAATTATTTCCTGTCACTATCTCATTTCCTCCTCTTTTTCTCGTACAATGTGACCCACGGTTGTGTCACTTCCATATTGTAAAGAATGAATTTATTGATGGCTTCAATTTATGAATTCGTTGATGAAATAAAACCAACATATATAGTACATATGAGATCAAAATATGCATTAATATGAAGTTCAGTGTGAATAGTTATTGTGTAGAAATTTGACAAATGATAAGCCACTTACTCTTTATCATGTGCCTCTTTCCATTCGTTTGGAGAAGCTCCCCTTCTCTTTTGTCTTCATCCCAAATCATCGCACTTAGTGTGTTGTCGATCTTCTTGATGTACTCACTGGCATAATAGAAAGACTCATATGATATATACCCCTCTGCCATAGACCCCTCGGGTTTTTCCCTTTGTCGAACAAAATCTTTCAATTTCTTCATGTACCTCTCTAAGAAGAACATCCAATGACAAGAAACCACCCCAACTAATTCAACCTCATCTACTAGGTGAATTAGAAGATGAACCTACAAGTCCATGAACTCGTTGGTAGTTCCTTATCAAACATACAAACAATCTCATATATCTCTTAACCCACCATGGAATGATAGGAAAATGAATCTCCTTTGATGTGATCTAATGTACAAATGTAGATAATTTAGATATGGCACGTCATAGGTCTTTGGGGAAGTCATGGTTCACACACCCATGCACAAGCATAAGATAATGGCACTGCACAATAAATAGTACATTATACAAAAATTAATTATAAAATATCCCATTGCATAAACAATATAAATAAATAAATAAAAAATAAAAAAATAAAAAAATAAAAAATTTGACATATGTACTTTTAGAAGGTTCAAATAGTCATGTGATTTCAACCCCGACAAACAAACTTCCACAATGAAGTAGTGCCATAGTGAGTACCCATATAAATAAGGCACCTTTACACTCATTATAACTTCATTTTCCAAATAAATATCATCTTTATTTAAAATCCATGGGACATCACCTTCTTTGAAAGACCATGATCGACCAGCCTCTCCTCTAGTTTCTTGTCTTGGCCAATGTTTCTTTTAGTTTTTGAAGAAACAATATCTCTTCTAATAGCCACTGTGTCACTTTCTTTCAATAGATATGTGCCTCCCTAAAGAAGATGAAACATTTTTAAGTATATGCATGGGATATATTAAGTGGGAAATATTAAGTTGCTCCCAATATGGGAGCCCGTCAAAGATAGATTTATCTTTCATCCCAATGGGAAATTTCTCAACCTAGGTGTTGAAGAATTATGGATCATCGAAAATAGGCTCCTTGCCTTAATCAAACATTTCTGAAAACTCCTTCTCCTTCTCTCGCTCATATGCTCTAAGCTATTTAGTTGGTGTCATTATTGCATGCCTTTGGGTTCTCTCTATTTTACCATTGAAAGTGGATGTTTCTCTTCTGTAAGGGTGTTCTTCTGGGAGGAATACCCTAGATCATTCATACACTAGCTTTCGATGATGGTTGGACCACCTAGCCTTTAGAGAAGGTCCACAACATTTACATCCATGATACCCTTTTCTTACAAGACCTGTGAAATTATTATATACAAGTCATCATGCTAGTGACCATGAAGATCTGAACAATTGCAATGAATTAAATTAATATGTGAAACAATATTGTTACGTATATAAACAAATCAATAAAAGTGTAATTTACGAGAGAAAACTCTTAAACCTAGATAATCATGTATGGTGTAATCACATATGCCATAACCTAAAACTCCTCTTTGTTGCAATGGGTCTTGATACATCATACACATGTATCCATTCCCATAATTCATTGAATTCATCTACTAATGGTTGTAAGTATACATCCATATTATTCAATTTTCTTCTACCAAGGACTATGAGAGTCAACATAAGATGTTCATTCTTCATAGACAACCATCGGGGGGTATTGTTATTGATCTCTACTATAGGCCAAATAGAATAGTTGGTGTTTTGGGGGGAATGTGAGTTGATGCCATCCATGGCTATGTTGATTCGTAGAATTTGTACTTCATCCTTGAATTTTCCAGGTCATGTATCCTCTATATGCTTCATGTCTATTGAATCTGTTGCGATTCACATAACTCCTAACTCACTTTTGTGTGACACATGCCATCCCTACAACATAGCTTATTCTTTGCAACAAAAGTTCATTTATATTCTTGCAACTATAGGCATGTGCCTCAATATATTATGAGGAGGGCCATGTGATTTACCCTTTTTCTTATGTACGGTACCTTTCATGCCCACATTTCGGACATATCTCTTTATCTGCATATTCTCCTCTATATAGAATATAATCATTTGAAAATGCATGATAATGTACTCAACACCCAACATTTTCAACAATTTCATTGCCTCTTCGTAGCTACCGGCAAGCCATTATCGCTTAGAAGAACCTTATATTCGAATAACTTGCAGTTGGTGGGGAATATAATTGTACAATGTCAATATTTAACGTTCATAAAATAGACCATTTTTAATATTGATTGTGTGACAAGATTCCTCAAAATATAAGGGACTTGATCAATTATGCAGGTGAATTACCTCAATATTGCTAAGAAACATGCATTTGGCTTGCCACCAAGTCCAAAGAGAGGGGTGGTGGAAGCAAATTTCAGGCTTTCGAATAAGGTATCAGTGATATGTGCTTCATCCTCTAGCTCATCATTCTGGAATGCATCTAACAGCATTGCCTCCATGGCAATTGTGTCCCGTAAGTAATCATCCATACCAACCTCTATTTGACTTCCTCCATTTCCAACTTGTGATGAAGAACTACTATTGCTGTAGTCATTCTTATTTGGTGAATCTGGACATAGTGGGAATTGAATAGGTAGTTGATTCAACCATTGTTTGTATACCTCCTCTCTGAGTCTTGCTCTTAATGAAACCTTATCTCGATTTGACATTGTAGTGGGGTGCATTGAAAGATGGTAGGTGGTTTGCTCATCATTACTAAAATCCTAATTTCAAAAAAAAAAAAATGTCATTAGCACAATATCAATGATATTAGTAAGTAAATCAATACAATTGGTTTGTTGAAATTACATTATACCAAACAATTATTACCATCGTTGATCCAGGACTGTAGTTGGAAGATGTCATCCTCCAATTGGCAGGGTGAAGAGGATATCCATTTTCATCTACCAACTACTTGCGATATGCTGCTCCTGATAAGAACTTATGACGTTTTTGAAATGGAGGAATATTTTCTACATTTGAACTCAATTCTGAATCAGGATCCTGTAAATTTGGACACGTTTTTCTTCAAATTGAAATGGATTAAAAAAAAATTAGATAATTGAAATATAAATAAAATATGAACTTACTACAGATGGAAAGGGAGAACTTTGTGAAGGACTTTGATCACAAATATGGAACAAGCTAGAATTTGAAGAATTGGTAATTTGAAATTATTGAGATTTTCTCCTTGCATTTTGAAGTATAAATACTTTAGTAATAAACAGAAATACATAAATATTTTATTAATAATTGAGTGATGATTACATTTTTGTGAGAGGCCCTGGATATATACCGCCTTAGGTGCCCCTTGGTGAATGGGCATGATCTTTGATCATACCCTTTTGCCTAATAAACTACAACTAACTAATTTTTACATAACATTTCCTTCCTCTTGAAAGAATGCTTTGTCCTCAAAGCATACATAACGATGGATGTTTTTGAAAAAATGCTTTAGTCTCCCAAGAAGCTTCTTCTTCTGGTAAGTCCTTCCACTTAATCAAGTACTCATAGATTGTACGACGTTGAAGCTTTCTTTCTCTAGTAGATAAAATACCTTCTGGTTCTAAAATGACCCTTCCTTCATCATCTAGGGATGGAATCGTTGTTTGTGTTGGTTGATGGTCACCTAATGCCCTTTTAAGCCAGGAGACATGGAAGACGTTGTGAACACGACTTTTCTCTAGAAGGTTTAAACCATATGCAACTTGGCTGATCTTTTTATTGATCTGATAAGGTCCATAGAACTTTGGTTCCAATTTGTTTTTTCCTTTTTGTTTTAAGGACAATTGTTTGTATGGTTGGATCTTGACAAACACCCATTCTCCGACTTCAAATTCTCTTTCGGTTTTGTTTCGTTCTGCTTGTTGCTTCATACGATTCCTTGCATTATTCAAGTTTTATTTCAGTATTTGGATGATTTTTTGGTTTTCTTCTAGTTGATTTTTAACAGCGGGTAGATTTGTCTGGACAATAGTTAGATCCTTCCATTTTGGGGGCTCATATCCTTACAAAGCTTGAAATGGCGTTATTTTTGCTGACATATGATAAGTAGAATTATACCACCACTCAGCAATATGCAACCATTAAGCCCACTTATTTTTTTTTTATGTAGCATAGCAACGTAGGTAGGCCTCTAAACATTTATTTACAACCTCTGTTTTTCCATCTATTTAAGGGTGATAAGCGGAACTCATATTTAGGTAGGTTCCTATGTGGTTGAACAACTCCTTCCAGAAATTACCCTTGAATTTAGCATCTCTATCACTCACAATGATTTTCGAAAAACCATGTAATTTATATACTTTTGCAAAATATTTCAGCGATTTGTTTAGCTGAGTATGATTTCTTTATTGCCATAAAGTGAGCATATTTGGTGAGTCTATCAACCACTACGAAAATCTTGTCCTTGCCTTCAAATACGGGTAATCCCTCAATAAAGTCCATCGAAATTTCTTCCCATTTCTAATTTGGAATGTTTAAAGGGTGAAGTAATCCAGGTGTATAATATTTTCACTTTTATTCCTTTGACATGTGTCACACTCTGCTACATATTTTTGAATATCGTGACTCATCCCTTTCCAAAAGAATGATTGACATGCATTGTAGTAAGTCTTAAAGAATCCTACATGTCCGGCTGATAGTGAATCATATGGCTCTTCGAGTACTTAAATTTAAACTTGGAATTTGCATTTAGATAAATTCTTCCCTTGTACCATAGAATATCATTTTTCCATTCAAATTTTGAGTTGTTGGGAAGGTTATTGATTATCGTCGTTATTTTTGGATCCTTTAAATACTCACTTCGAATCTCATTAAGCCATTCAAGAACAACAACCGAGATTGCAAGTAGTGTTGGTTCTTCGTCTTTCCTGGATAGGGCATCTGCTACTACATTGTCTTTTCCCCCTTTATGTAGTATTTCCATGTCAAAGGCGACAATTTTTTCAATCCATTTTTGTTGTTCTTCGGAAAGTGTTTTTTGTTGAAGGAGGTGTTGGAGACTATTATGGTCTATTCGAATGGAGAACTTACTTCCCAAAAGATATTTCCTCCACTTAGCTAGTGCATGAATAATAGCGAGCATTTCTTTGTTGTATGTGGACTTGAGACGTTCTCTTTTATTGAGATTCCTGCTTTCAAAAGCTATTGTATGCCCTTCTTGCATTAACACTGCACCTATACCTAATCTGGAATCATCACACTCAATGATAAATGGTTCAGAAAATTCTGGAGTTTCCAATACTGGGGCATTAAGCATAACTTCCTTTAATTCTTCAAAACAGCTTCCTACTTGCTCATCCTAGAGAAATGAATTCTTCTTTAAAAGGTTTGTCAGAGGCGCAGTTATATGCGCATAGTTTTTAATAAACCTTCAGTAATACCCAGACAAACCTAAGAACCCTCTTAGCTTGGATACATTAACTGGTTTGGTCCATTCCTTTATAGCTTTGATTTTATTAGGGTCCACTTTTACGCCTTCATGGGATATAATGTGTCCAAGGTATTCTACTTCTTCCTTCCTGAAGGTGCATTTGGATTTTTTTGTGTAGAACTAATGTTATTTTAGTAGTTTAAGAACTTTATCCAGATGTTGTAAGTGCTCCTTCCAAGTTTTACTGTAAATTAAAATATCGTCAAAGAATACTAATACAAACTTCCTAAGATGTGGACGAAATAATTCATTCATAGTGGCTTGGAATTTTGTTGGTGCATTGGTTAACCCACACAGCATTACTTTAAATTCATAGTGACCTTCGTGTGTTCGGAATGTCATTTTTGGTATGTCTTCCAACTTGATTCTGATTTGATAATAGCCTGACCTTAAGTCCAATTTTGAGAAGTATTTTGCGCCATGTAGCTCATCCAACATTTTGTCAATAAAGGGGATTGGGAACTTGTTTTTAATTGTTATTTTGTTTAATCCTATATAATCAATGCATAGCCTGAATGAACCATCTTTCTACCTTACCAATACCACTGGACTAGCATACAGACTTTTACTTTTCGAGATGATCCCACACTTTAAAAGGTCTTGTATTAGTCTCCCAATTTCTGTCTTTTGGTGATGTGGATATCAGTACGGCTTGATGTTGATGGGGTCTAACCCTGCTTTGACTTCTATTGTATGCTCAATTTCCCTATTAGGAGGCATTTTCATAGGCAGGTCTTGAAATATTTTTTCATGCTTCTGAATTATTTCTTGTATTTCTAGTGACTCTTCACTGATCATATTTGTAGATAAAATTTGTAATTGGTGACATTGTACTACATAAGTGGGTGCTCCTTTTCGAATCATCTTCATCATCTGAGATGATGATACAATTTGATTCTCTGGTGCTTGGAATCCATGTAATTTGTACCTCTGGCCTCCCCATTTAAATTTTATGAATTGTACTTGATCGTTGGCAGCATAAGTGCCTAGAATTCGTAGCCATTATATACCTAAGACCACATCTACTCCACCTAATGGTATAGTGAAGAACGTAGATTATAAATTAAAGTCTTGAATCTGCAATTTGACCTTATGGCATTTCCCTACCTTTTCAATCTTCTTACCATCAGCTACCATCACCTTCATGTTTGGTAAGGGAAATGAAAAAATATTGAGTCTCTTTTCCATGGTTGCATCTAAAAAATTGTGTGCTACCAGAGTCGATGAGAACCACTACATTGTTCTTCTTTATATGTCCTTTCAACTTTAAAGTCTGAGGTTGTGATATAGCTGTCATAGCTGATAGTGACACTTGTGTAATACTTCCATCATCTAATTCTAGTGAGAATTCTGGGGCATCTTCTGTTTCTTCTATGTCAGAATCCTCACTGTTTGAATCATTAGTTGCTTCACAATTATATAGGTTCCTTGATTCTTTTCCTTTAGCACACCTATGTTTGGGGTCCCACTTCTCACCACAGCGTTTGCATTTTCCTTCTTTCTTCCTTTCTATTTCCACATTAGATGTTTCACCTTCACGACGATGTGGTGGAACATATCTTGTATTATTTGCATCCATAGACTGGGGCATTCTTCATCTTGAATATACTTTTTCCGGTTTCAACCACGGTATTTGTTCAAATTTCTTTTCAACATTTTTTGCTTTTCGTCTTGCTACTTCTATTGACGTAATGTCATGAAGGTAAAGTTCTACTTGTAGACGAGTTTTAAGTCCAGAGATGTATGATTGAATTAGACAAGATTCTGATAACCCAGGTACTCGTGTTACTAAAGTCTCCCATTCTCGAGTGTACTCATCCACACTTCCTTTTTGTCGTAATTTGATGAGTGTTGAAAATAACTCTTCTTCCCTTAAACCTTGGAATCTTTTAAAGAATGCATCTTTAAATTTTCTCCAACTGATGGTGATTGTCGTCTTCTTCCACCACATATACCAGTTATATGCTTCTCCTTCCATTTTCATGGATGCATACCTAAGCTTTTCGTCATCATCATTGATGTCATAAATCTTGAAGTATTCTTCTGCTTTATTCAACCATGCAACACTGCATTTTTTGTTCCCATCGAATTTAGGCATCTCGACTTTTACCCTTCGTTGATATGTCACTAATGGTTGAGCAAAAAAGGGGTGTTGATTGGTAAATGTATCCCAGAGTTGCTTATTTGAAAAAGTCACATTACTATTTCCTTGGTGGGGCGTCGCTGATTTTTTTGGAGATTCAGCTTTTTCTTGAGAATCTGTTGATTTTGTTGAGTCTGATGAATTGTGCTCTTGATTTCCTCCATCTTCTTGGAGTAGTTGTTTGGGTGTAATATTCTGCTTTCCACACAAGGTGTTTAGCAATGCTAAGGTCTGATTATGATTCATTTCGGATTGGATCTGGTTCTGCCCTAGCTGTAGTTCTATTCAATTTGTCGTATCCTAAAGCTTCTTGATATCGTCAGAATGCCCGATAAACTTACTCTCCAAATCGACTAATTTTTTATTGAAATCATCGGAGTGGCTAGTAATCCTATTCTCTAATTCAATCAATCTTTTACTGAAATCGGCCATTGACATTGACGATATTGAACGAGTTTGTTTGGGTGTATATTTGTCTGCCAGCTTAAAAAAAAATTCTTTTAATAATTAAATTAAATTAATTAATTTAATTATATGCCATATAAGATCTTTTTTTTAATATAATATAGTTATATATTATAACTATATATAATGATTAAAATCAATATCAAAATTAAAATTTATGTTATAATATATTAACCTCCATGGATTATTTTAAATGATATGTCGTGGAAAAATAAAGACATAGCTAAGGAAACAACCTCAATGTGTAATGACAGCACGGGTCAATAGCTTGAGGGAATTTGATGGAGGGGTGGTCAGCAGAGTAGACAGATGGCAACACCATGAGGGAATTGGTGACGGTGGTAGTGAGACGGTAGACAGAGAAAATGGTGGTTGTGGTGGTGAGATGGTGGAGAACAATCATATGAAAGACGGATGCGGATGGCTTTGACGAAAACAGGAATGATGGCGCGATGGGGCAGCGAACCTGTGACAATGGCGGGTACGTAGATGCTGGATGCTACAAACAACAACTAAGGCAGCGTAGCACGGGACGACAGTGAAGGCAACGATCTTACTTGCTCTGATACCAAATGAAGTATAAAGACTTCAGTAATAAACAAAAATACATAAATATTTTATTAATAATTGAGTGATGATTACATTTTTAAGGAATTTAGACTTCTGTGATCCATAACATTGTTTAGATAATCTTCGGCAAAATCACATAACCAATCTTTTGTCGACGCGTTTCGAACCAACCAGTGTGGTTCATCGTCAGGACAAGTTGAAGAACCAATCCGGCTTAGCTGATTAAATAGAGTGTGCAGAGATTCCAACGGCTATATTGCCAACGGCTAAATTTGACCTAATGATCTTAGTCAAACCACTAATTTAATTATTAACATTCCTATAAATAGCTAAAACAGTTAAATAAAGGAATTCATTTGTTAATTTAAATAAATGTATATGTATATCTAAAATTAAAATTCATTTGATAATTTTAGTATATGAATAATATAATATCCATATTTATTATGGTCATTAATAAATTATATCTTGTATAATGGTTCATATTTATCAAATAATCTATAATTATTATTATTCTACTATTACTTAAATGGTATTAAATTACTATTACTCTTAGAATTTAGTTACATTAGGTAATTTTGTGTTTATATAATGGTCCAATGGTAAGTTAGACCCTCTCTATTTGTTCTTTAAAATATATCACTTTTATTTATTATTTAAATATAATGGTCATTCGAAATTAAATTAATAAGTTATATATAATAATATATGTTTATTAAATAATCTATATTTACTTAGTAATTTATAATTCCAATATTATTAAAAACAAACAAATAGTATTCTTGTTAAATCAATATTATTCTTAGAATTTAGTTACATTAGGTAAATACCCTAATTGAGGGTTGTTAAAGACCATGTTTATTAATAATAGTATAACTAATATTATTGTTATATCATATATTTATTTATAATACTTTCTTAATTATCTTTTAAACCTAATGGTTATTTGGTAAACTAGATCTCCTCTTATAATAAAATTAATAATATATATTCATTAATAATCAATATTTATTCAATAATATGTTATTCCAATAAAATTATTAACTAATGTCTAAAAAAAACCCTTTTAAACCCTATAAGTGATAATATATTTACCTAATGACATAATTAACTTTAATAATTTTATTGGAATAACAGATTATTGAATAAATATTGATTATTATTTTTTTGCTATGTTAAGACTAAACTAAGTACCCACGGGGAATTGAACCGGTGACCTATCGCAAGGAGTGCCTTAACAATGCACCCATTCACCGTCAATCCAAAGCCCCGTGGGCTAAATAAATATTGATTATTAATGAATATATATTATTAATTTAATTATAAGAGGAGATCTAGTTTACCAAATAACCATTAGGTTTAAAAGATAATTAAGAAAGTATTATAAATAAATATTTGATATAACAATAATATTAGTTATACTATTATTAATAAACATGGTCTTTAACAACCCTCAATTAGGGTATTTACCTAATGTAACTAAATTCTAAGAATAATATTGATTTAACAAGAATACTATTTGTTTGTTTTTAATAATATTGGAATTATAAATTACTAAGTAAATATAGATTATTTAATAAACATATATTATTATATATAACTTATTAATTTAATTTCGAATGACCATTATATTTAAATAATAAATAAAAGTGATATATTTTAAAGAACAAATAGAGAGGGCCTAACTTACCATTGGACCATTATATAAACACAAAATTACCTAATGTAACTAAATTCTAAGAGTAATAGTAATTTAATACCATTTAAATAATATTAGAATAATAATAATTATAGATTATTTGATAAATATGAACCATTATACAAGATATAATTTATTAATGACCATAATAAATATGGATATTATATTATTCATATACTAAAATTATCAAATGAATTTTAATTTTAGATATACATATACATTTATTTAAATTAACAAATGAATTCCTTTATTTAACTGTTTTAGCTATTTATAGGAATGTTAATAATTAAATTAGTGGTTTGACTAAGATCATTAGGTCAAATTTAGCCGTTGGAATCTCTGCACACTCTATTTAATCAGCTAAGCCGGATTGGTTCTTCAACTTGTCCTGACGATGAACCACACTGGTTGGTTCGAAACGCGTCGACAAAAGATTGGTTATGTGATTTTGCCGAAGATTATCTAAACAAGATTACATTTTTGTGAGAGGCTCTAGCTATATATTGCTTTAGGTTCCCCTTGGTGAAAGATCATGCCCTTTTGCCTAATAAACTACAACTAACTAATTTTTACATAACACATTTGAACAAAAACAGAAATAAAATTTTGTGTACATATCTAAATTTAATTTTGAGAACCATATAACCATAATTTGAATTTCAATATAGTTTTCAAACCATTTTTCAAGAATAAGGCAACTTTAAGTGGAAAATGTATACTATGAACTACTATAATTAAGGTGGATGTGTCATAAAGGATAATTTGAGATGAATATGTCATTTTATGTGAAAATGAAATTTCATATAGCTTTTAAACCCTACCGGTGTGCTTATCAGGACAAATTGCACTGATGCATTAAATCATAACAGTACCAGGGCATTCAAATAATACCCGCACTAGTTTCTAGCATTCCAAAAATATAAAGTATTTTATCATAACGGTGCATTTGTACAAAACGACACCGATGAGTTTAAATAAAAATAGCACAGGTCTGCAGCTGTTTCTGGGATTTTGAAAATAAAAGCGAACTTCACAATGTTAGTGCTCTTATAATAATTATACCACTGATACATTTAAATACAAATTGCACTGTTGCGTTAAAATATTAACCCCACCATTTCAGGATTAAGAAAAAAAATCTATTATGTCGGTGCATTAAAAAATTTTGGCGCCCCAGAAATTTCGGTGTGATTTACTTATAAACGCATCGATGCTCTTTACTATAAAACATACCAATGTTTAGATTAAGTGAAAAAAAAATGCGAGTTTTTTTTTCTTCATTTTTTTTTAATTAAAAAATGAGCAGCAATTGATTTTTCGAAATTTAATTTCATAGTCTTTTCAATAGTAAAAATGTATTCACTATTTCATTATTTTTCCCAAAATTTCGAGTGATTTGCAAGAGAGACATACCAGGATCATTGTGCAGTAGCAAAATTCTTTGGAGCAACAAAACGATTCAGAAGATCAGAAGAGGTATGGTGTTTCACTCAAAACCTTGCATAGTAAAAAAATTAAACTTTATTGTTGTTTTTACTAATTAAAATTTTTACAATTTCTATTAGGGTTTAATTAAAAGAGACATACTAGGAGCATTGTGGAGGAACAAAATATTTTGGAACCACAAAAATATCAAAATTTGAAAGGTATGGTGATTCACTCAAAACCCTACATAGAAAAAATTTTAAATTTTATTGTTGATTTTACTGTTAAAAACTTTTATAATTTCTATTACATTTATTCAAACTTCAAAAATAAATAAATTAAAATTAAAAATTAAAAACCTATATAATAAAAAATTTACTATTTATTTTACTAGTTAAATTTTACGATCTCTATTCCTATTTAGATTTAATTAAAATTCAGGAAAAAAAATGAAAACAAAAAATTGAATACGTACCTTAAACCGTTGTTTCATTTTGCTTATGTGACTTTAAAATTTCACATTAGGGTTTAACTCCCTCAACCACTTCACAATTAGGGTTTTTCACTTTAGGCATTTTAGATTTAATGGGTTTGTGTACTTACTATATGTAGGGTGTTTGACATTTAAAGTAGGGGATCACTTATTGAATTAGATCCAGACCCTATCGACCTTGCCCGTATTTTTTAGAGGTGTATGTTTCATAGTGCGTTAATGTAATATAATGCATCGGTGCACCTTGAGTAATACAATGCACTGATGTATTATAACATTGTCAGCTCTATCTAATATGTTTATTAGTGCTCACAGTGTAATATAACGCATCAGCTTGCCTCTGCCAAATAGGACTGTTAAGTCATTGCAGTGCTTTTATCATTACAAATCGCATTGTCATAATTTGAAATCATTTTTAAAAAATAATCTTCGTTGTTGGTGTTGAACAATTATTTATTCAAATAAACACGCCAGTTATCAGAGCTGTTTTTGGCTGAAAATTATTTGATTTACGTATACAATATATTTGATGGATTCTGTATTGAATGGTATAGGTTGTATATTGATAAAAAATCTTTGATAAGTTATTAAGTAACAAAAATATTGATCGACACAATAATAGCACATCCAAAAAAGAAGAGAAGCAAGTTCTTTGTAAATTCTTGACAAAATTAATATGTTTGAACTCTATGTACGTTTAACTAATATGTATTGATTAGTGTGTGTCATGCAGAGCCACAAAATGAAGAAGGTCGATAACATTATGTCTAATCTAAGTGCAGAAGAGCATAAAATACCGATAGAAAAATTGCAGAAGGATTAATCATGTGAATGAAAAAATATTATTCAATATGCTTTTTTTTTTCATTAATAATATACTTAAGAATATTAGATAAAATGTTTCAAATAATCTATTAATTCATATATGTTTAATGTTATATATGAATCAATAGAAAATAAAAATATCAATGTCGTTCTAAGAAAAGAAAAATTATAGAACATGTAAATGACGATGAATTGGTCCTTAGATAATCTAGAGTGGTGTTGGAGGTTAATGAGAGGGGGGCTTTTTTACAACACTATGAGGGATATAATGGAACAAAGGTATACATGTACTTTCCACTTGCAATACAAAAATAAATCCAATGATTCCAAGAACCAAATTATATCTAAACTACACGAAGCATTTCTAGAGCAATGGTCAATGAGATCGGTCAGACTTGCAATAGAAAAAAACATACAACAACAAAAAAGAATCATTCAAAAGGTAATATTCCTAATTAAAATGGTTTTCTAGAATTATATGTCTATATGTTATAGCATCATTTAGTGCTCATGTAGACTTGATGCTCTTGCAGGGCCTTGGGCAGCCTTTTCCCAAGCAGACTTGATCTTCTATTAAAAAATAATATTTCAAATTCCATATGCGACTCTCCCTATTCAAAAGTGTGTACCTACACAAGTTCTATAACTGCATACTCGCGTATACCTTTTAAAATATGGAAAATAAAATAATATGTTATTTTTCAAGCGGGAGCCCATAGCACAACTGAATTAACTAATTCTAGGTGGTATATATACACACCTTGGGTAGGACTAAAGGACATAAGATAAGGGCTATCGACATTATAGCCATTTTTCTCCTAGATAAAATATGAATTTCCTGTGCCTCCTGCACTCCCAATCTCTATGGAAACCTTGGTTTCCTTTACAAATATTTTCATCATCTTTATAGCATCTCCTTGCATTTGTTACAGAGGTTGTCTTTGTGGCTCAGGCTGGACGGATCCGAAGGAAGGCTTCATCGATGTTTTGGATTGGATCGGGTTGCACCTTTCCTTTACTTGTTGTTGATTATCAATAAAGAAGCTCATGTATTGTTCCTAATATGTTATTGTCTCATGAATATCAATTTGTAGGTTTATATTTGGTGATCTCACATATATTTTATGTATGCACATTGAATTATATAGCATGTATATGCTTCTCTGAATTGACTTGCAGTTCTGCTCAATTCTAGAGGAATCAGAGGGTTTGGATCCTATGGGAACATCATCAAATGTAGCACCTCTAGGTATGTTTCCAATTCCACATTTACTAATTAATATGTTTGGCTTGCTTGCTTGACTTTTCTTTGTTGATCATCTTGTTCTACTATGTTGAGGTTGTCAACCCTTACCTTAGGGAACTTTTCTCACCAACACTATATTACTGTAAGCCATTCATTTATTAATATCAATTTTGTTATATTTAGTTTTCATATATCAATATAAAAATCTTTTATTACTTTTTCTAGGAAAATTATGAAAATCCCAAAGGATCAACGAGCTGATATGTGAAACATGTCAGTAGAAATGTCCAAAACATTATACAAGGAGATGGTCCAAGAAATGGACATAATTGCATCATGAGAGAAACCATCTCAACAACAACATGCTTCAAATGTATGTAATCATGATTGACTTTGTACATATAAAAATTAATTTAGGATTAAATATTGATTTTCAAGTATTTTCTTGCAAAAAAGAAAACAAAATGGAACTCATTCACCGCATAAAAACTGGACAAGAAAGAAGAAAAAGGTTGATATCAAAGTTTGTGAGTAAATTTTTAATATTTCCTTATAGCAACTGAAGGTTTCATTTTTTTATATTTTAAGTTGTTTTACAGCAACCATCCTGTTATCACAAAATCTGACCCTGATAGGTTGCTGATCAAGTAAACATTGGGTAACTCTTTCAAACCAATCTTTTGGCTGAGGCTTAGCCTCCTCAACCTAAGAGGGCTCTCTCAATAGGTTTAAGATTTTTTATTAATGATTAGATGGCTAACTCTAGGCACAAAAATGGACAAATGTATAACTGGTTGACTGGTTGAATCAAAGATTAGCAAACATCTATTGGGCTTTAAAGTGAGGAACTTTGTCTCCTTGTTTTCAGGAACAGTTAGGTCATGACTCAGTAGGGTTTGCAACAATAATGGAGACATCATAAAGCTCGAAGACATGGATTGGTAGCTGATTAAAGAATGTATTTAAGTCATAGATGGGGTTGTTGAAAGCATGTTTTAGGAGTTTCACTCCTATTTGTACTAGGACTCTTAAAGATAGCTCGTTGTCAAGTTGTAATTAAGTAGTTTGTTTTATGAATAGATAGGTGTCAATGACAGGAATTCGAATTCCCCTAGAGATGGATCATAGTATCCAAGGTTGTAAAAACTCTATATTAAGCTTGAGAATCAAATTCCTCAAAGGGGGAAAATGTTATAGAAAAGGACTACTTTTGTAAATGTTATGAAGGGACTGATATATACAGAAGCATTCTAACTTTTTTGAATCTGAGATTCTTAGTGTACTTCAATGAGCTTTATCTTTTATCTTTGATATTTTTTACTTCCGTAGTCTTAACGCTTATTACTCAGAATTCATGGAGGAACATGCTCTGACTTCCTTTAAGTGTTAAACTATGGTGAATTGAGTTCTTGGGTCCTATCATTGCATGTTTTTCTTCAATGTTTTAATACTTATTACTCATAATTCATGGTTATTCATGCTCTGACTTCCTTTGAGTATTAAACTTTGATGAATCACTTTTAATACTTTCCTTTTGAATAGCTTGATGTATCATTATTCAAAATTCATGCCCACATGCTCTGACTTCTAATGAACTTCAATTTATTGAGACTTTCCTGAATGTGTTACTCTTTCATTGAAGTATATACAAGCCTCGGTTTTATAAGAAGAGCTATTTGTTATCTTTATCTCTGTCACTGACTCCATAGCCCAATGGTAGCAAGTCTCCATCTTTCAACCTATAAACATACAAAATCACAAACCATAGAGTTAGCCATCTATCTATATCTTTAATCAATATCATTAACCCTTGACAGCCCTCTCAGGTTAAGAAGGCTAAGCCTCAGCCAAAATATTGGTTTGAAATAGTTACACTGAGATTGACTTGATGAGCAGCCTATCAGGGTCTTATTTTGGTGATAACATTTTGGTGCGTCTGTCGGGAGCCTGAAGATTACTCATTCCCGAAATCAAGAAGCTGAACTTTTGAAGGTAGCAGGAGCTCAGGAAGTTGTTCGAGGCTGCATCTACCTTGGCGACTCCACACATCAAATAAAAAATTCGAAGGTGACTCCACTGCTAGAAGATCAGTAGCTTGATGAAGTTTCAAGATGAGTGTCATTGCAAGAATGAATGCCAAGTGTGCCCCTATGAATCGGTCTCATATCCCTGGTTTTCCAAATCCTATGCCAAAGGTTGAATGGTTAGATGATCTTCTAATATTCAAAGATGAAAAGAAAGACAATGTTGCTCTTCATTTGGTTAGGTTCCATATGCATGTACACAGTCTTAAGGTTCAGTTCCCTGAAGATTGTCTCATGAAGATGTTTATGACCACTTTAAAAGGAAAAGCATGGTCTTGGTATAAAGGCTTGAAAAATGGTTAATTATATTCGCTTGCTAATTTCCATGATGTATTCTATGAGATGTATAAAAAGTGTCATCGCTCCTTATTGCTAGTGAAAGATTGTTGTAAACATTCTATGAGTTTTATTCAATATTTGGAGGATTGTTATGATGATGATGAATTCATGGATGAAGAAATTTTAGAGGCTCTTCATAACAATACATTTCAACACCAAGAAGAGAGGATAACTTCCCATGAAATGTGACATGAAAATCAGCAGGGGTTTATTTATGAAAACCATGTTACATCCTCTGAGATTAATGTAAAGATGCAGCAAACTTGCCAGTCTTTTGATCATAAAGAGTATGAAAATCATTGCAAACACCAAGAATAAATACTGGAAGATAGCTTTTATAACCCTGAGGCAGAGGAAAAGGTTGATTTTTTAATGTCATACTTTCCAGCAGTTTACATCAAAGAATGATCATAATAATGAGGAAAATTATATTGTTTGTGGGAATCATTCAGAAAAATAGTTGGATAGCATATCAAAGGAATCTTGTGTGGCTGAGAATTAGTTGTCTGAATATATAGAATGTTATGATGATCATCAAACTAATCATGTCTTTTTTGACCCTATAGATGATTACATGGAAAAGATTTACTGTTCAAATTTCCAATTATATTTTCATCTTGAAGATCAGTTACATCTCATGTTGCCTCGGTTATTTCAGTATCATGTTTATTTTTTCTTAAAGCACAATCAAGAGATTCAAGTTTCAGATCAGATCAATGACTGGCTTCATTGGAAATTTCATGTTCCTTGAGCTACAAATGGAGGTTGCAGCTGATAGGGTAGGTAGGAATGTGCAAATAAGCTCAGGGTAGGTTGACTGAGCATTTTTTAGTAGGTGCAGTTTGAGTCCCTCTTGCAGAAATCATTAAAGAGAATTTCATAATTTTATTCCAAAGGATGGATAGCAGCACTGGAGTTACCGGTTCTTAGTGTACCACTGGGGCACACTATCTCCAGTGGAGCCACTGTTATCACCCAAAAATTTTCAAAACATCATTGTGTCAACTCTGCTTTTGGTCATGATTTCAAGGAGGTCTAAAAGTCATTTCAGTCTTGATAAAAGGCTAAGTGATAGGGTTTGAAGTCTTAAAATGTCATCTTTCATTTCCAAATAAAGTCCTTTAGGTTCACTTCATGGTCAAATAGGTCACATTTTCCATTTAGAAGTCATTCCATTAAGTTTAGGGTTAAATTTTTGCAATCATACAAGAATTCGCAGTTTCGTAGCGCAGCTAGTTCAAAAAAGGTGGTTTGCACTATGAAAACAAGCTAATTTCATAGCGCACTATGAGGCAAAAACCCTGTTTTTCTATTTTTAGTAGTCAACTTCCAAGGGGGTTCCTGAGCAATTGAAAACTCATTTTTGAAAAATGAAAGAGGTTTTTCTTATAAACATTCTTATCTACAAAAACCTCCTCCATTTTTGTAACATCTATCAGGGATCAAGAGATAGGAGCTCAAGAGTGCAGCCTTCTTTTTCATGAAAAGCAGAGTTATTTTTATTGGTTGATGAAATCGTTGTTGCTTTCCACTCCCTCATTTTGTCACCTTTCTCTCCACATTCGAATATCATTCCTTAAACAAGTTACCCAAGCTCTTCTCTATCATTTACTTTTCAACCTTTCCATGTATCAGTCAGCTGTCACCTTTGAAAAGTTAACTTTGTGACAAATATCTTGTTGTCCAAAAAGTTCTTTACAACTGTCATATTTTTAAGAGGGCAATTTGGGCTATAAAGGGAAATTGCCATGAAGATCAAAGCATAAAAAGAAGAATATGTGTTTGGATAGGAGCTTATAGAGCTTTAACTGATCATGGACGACCTCAGCTTCACACAAGCTTTCATCCAGACAGGTTACATGTATTTCTACCAAGAGCTGCAAGGGGATTTGTGTGTTTCTTGGACTGTTTTGAGCTGTTGGTTTCAAAAGGAATTTTCAGGCAAAAGAAGATGAGTTTAAAAAATCTAGAGGTTTTTTCTAAGAATATAACAAGGAACATAAACCTCTTTCAAATTTCTCCCAGGTGCTACCAATTTGGAGATTCGAAGTTTCCTTTGAGACCTATTTTCAAAATTCTAAATTTTCCTGTTTTATACATGATTTTATAATGCAGATTATGGACAACTAAAACTAGTTTTCAAAAAGCTGAGAGAGGATTTTATTATTAACATTCTTATCTACAAAATCTCCTCCATTTTTGTAACGGCTATCAGGGATCAAAAGATATAAGCTTTGTCTCAACACCTATTTTTCAGATGAAAATAGTGCAGAAAAAACTAGCTACGAAGAAATGGAAGAAAGGTTAAGAGCAACTAATAATGAAATTGCTAGGCTAATGATGAGAGCAAGAAGGAATGATGCTAAGAAGATGGATTTCAAGAGGATAAAGGCTCTCTAGGAAGTTGAAAAAGCTTCCAAACCAGAAATAGTCAGCAGTGAAGCTCAGTGCTTTACTTGGATTGTTCCTCCAATCAAAGAAACCAGATTTGTAAGGAGGATGAATGCTCAATTGAGAGCTACTAACAGGAGATTGAAAAGACAAATTGAAGACCTAGAAATACAGTTAACAAAAACTGAAGAAAGGCTACAGCAATAATGAAACAGAGTGATAAAAAAAAGGGCAGTAAAGGATATATCTTAAAACAGTTTTGGTATTAAAAAGAAGGTCATCTCTGAAGAAGAACAATCTTATAAGGTTAAGTTGTTTTGTTTTTGGTGATCATATCAGTCTTTATGAAATATTGAAAATTCCCAAACTATAGATTTTGAAGGCCGTGTTGGAAAAAGAGCATACACAGCAGTTTCGTAGCGCACTACGAAACTGCTGAAGGTGACCATTTAGCACTTTATAGATGCATTTCGAAGGTAAGGTCTGATTAATTCCAAGTTTTGAGGTTGCTGGTAGACATGGGATCATATATGAAGTTTCAGATGGCAGTGGTGCAGAAAGAAAAGTTCCAAGAAGTATTCTATAAGTGATATAAAAGTTGTGCTACGAAAACAAACTATTTTCATAGCACAGTCATGTTTCATCCTTTCCTCCATATGTTCGAGCTTCCCTTTTTGCACAGGTGGAAAATGAAGTTTTAATGGATCACTAATACATGCCACATGTACACCAGCAAAACTGCTCGAAGATAAGCATAAAGGATCAAGGGCTTTAAAGGGAGGAACTTTGTCTCCTTGTTTTCAGGAACAGTTAGGTCATGACTCAGCAGGGTTTGCAACAATAATGGAGACATCATAAAGCTCAAAGACATGGATTGGCAGCTGATTAAAGAATGTATTTAAGTCATAGATAGGGTTTTTGAAAGCATGTTTTAGGAGTTTCACTCCTATTTGTATTAGGACTCTTAAAGACAGCTAGTTGTCAAGTTGTAATTAAGTAGTTTGTTTTATGAATAGATAGGTGTCAATGATAGGAATTTGAATTCCCCTAGAGATGGATCATAGTATCCAAGGTTGTAAAAACTCTATATTAAGCTTGAGAATCGAATTCCTCAAAGGGGGGAAATGTTATAGAAAAGGACTACTTTTGTAAATGCTATGAAGGGACTGATATATACAGAAGCATTTTAACTTTTCTGAATCTAAGATTCTTAGTGTACTTCAGTGAGCTTTATCTTTTATCTTTGATATTTTTTACTTCCATAGTCTTAACGCTTATTACTCAAAATTCATGGAGGAACATGCTCTGACTTCCTTTAAGTGTTAAACTATGGTGAATTGAGTTCTTGGGTCCTATCTTTGGATGTTTTTCTTCAATGTTTTAATACTTATTACTCAGAATTCATGGTTATTCATGCTCTGACCTCCTTTGAGTATTAAACTTTGATGAATCACTTTAATACTTTCCTTTTGAATACCTTGATGTATCATTAATTAGAATTCATGCCCACATGCTCTAACTTCTAATGAACTTCAAGTTATTGAGACTTTCTTGAATGTGTTACTCTTTCATTGAAGTATATACAAGCCTCAGTTTTATAAGAAGAGCTATTTGTTATCTTTATCTCTATCACTGACTCCATAGCCCAATGGTAGCAAGTCTCCATCTTTCAACCTATAAACATATAAAATCACAAACCATAGAATTAGCCATATATCTATATCTTCAATCAATATCATTAACCCTTGAGAGAGCCCTCTCAGGTTGAGGAGGCTAAGCCTCAGCCAAAAGACTGGTTTGAAATAGTTACACTAAGGTTGACTTGATGAGCAGCCTATCAGGGTCTTATTTTGGTGATAACACATCCTTGAATGTCTTCAAATAGGTGTTGATATACAAAGAAGCGCGATAGGAAGACTTGATTGGCATTGGATTAAATATAGGTTGAGAGTATATGTTGGAATATCATAAATTAATTGTGGAATTTGTAAGTATCTATGGTGTTTTACTTCTCTGAGTTTATAATTAATAGAAACAAAAATCCTTTATATTAAATCTATGATTTAAAATGGGGTTTAAAACATGCATGAAACAAAGTATGGAACTATGCAAGAGAAGACTTGTTGCGACAAGGCATGAGACTTGGTTTTGAAACCATGTGTACATTTTATAAGTCACTTCTTGTTATGTACATTGTTATTCAATTTACATTGATGTATATCATTTATTTTAATTTTCATTATTCTCACAAATGTAGATACACTCATTACACTTCATTTCTATGTTTGCAAATAGAACAAGATCAAGAAGACAAAAACAATCGATGCAATCAACAAAACATTCATCCAAATAACCCAAGTCATGGAAGTAGCTTGAGCACTGGCAGCAGTTCCAGTGAAGAATGATGATATAATTAGATATCAATGCAACCTGATGTATTTTTTGAAATAATTGTCTATGAAAATGAAACATTTTGTTTAATGTAATGGACATAATCTCCCAATTGAAACACAAGGAGTTATCAATAACAATACCATTTTGTATGACAAAGAGCCTCTTATTGATATATAATAAAATACATTTTAAATTATTCTATTGTGTTGTCCAATGTTGTTGTGAAATGTTACACCACTGATTAAATATATGGATGATTAAATATTATAATGAAGAGATGTGAAATTTGGTAATATATCAAATTAATCCAAACATCATATACAAATGCACTAATCAAATTTTTATTTATATGAATATTGTTATAAGATATATGTCGATATAGCCCCAAGGGTTAGCTCAGTTGGTTAAAATCAGTGCCTCGCCAGTGGGAGGTCACAGGGTCCAATCTTCCCGAAGCCCTTGGGGTCAGGCTTTGCTAGTGGGTCGCGGGGCTAGATTCCCTTCGAAGTCGATCAACCCAGATTTTTCCATGGACGCAGCGCCACCCATTGACCAGAGTGTCTGTGAACCAAAGCCTAATATATATATGTGTGTGTGTGTGTGTGTGTGTGTGTGTGTGTGTTGATTTTTCAATGAATAACAGATTTAAAAAATCACAATAATTACACTGTCACAAGTCAATGTTTCCAAAAAAGAGAAAATCTCATACGAAAAACCGATGCGTCCATATCATAAACATGAACCGGTGAATTATGTTATATAAAAGCAACATTACGACATTTTTTTTGCATGATTGGTTCCTTTTCAGAAAATGACAGCACCGTGGTGTTTAATTCTTCAAGCACCGATATTGTTTGCAATTAACGCCCTAGTGAATTGTAATTCTTAAAGCACCAATGTTTCATAAAACTAATGCCCTAGTGCTACATAATATTATTTGTAGCTCCGGTACATTATTAAAATTAACAGTGTCGGTTCTTTTATATTTGTAGTGCACTAGTGCATTTATATAAATCATACGCATCGACGCTACGAGTTTCAATAAAAACACCAAGTTTACAATATTTTTTTGCCTGCCCTGGTGTCGTTCTTGAAAAGAATGCCTTGGGATGTATTTTGATATATATGCACCGAGGTAGTATACATTTTAGGCATTGGTGTTCTTTGCATTCAACACCTCAGTGCTTTTAGTTATGTATGCAGCCTCAATGCTTTTATATATGTAGCACACTGGTGTATTGTTCCATGAAGCAGAACGCTAAAAAAACATCTATTAAAACCTCCAGGCGCCCATATTTTTTAGTTGTGGTGAAGCTCCATTATAATCTCCATTAAAAAATTCACTACCATAAACGAATGTTTTAGCGGATGTATTTTTGACAATTTTTGTTCAATTTTATAACACTAAAAACCTTTGTTATAACCTCTGCTAGAAGGTATTTTCCTTGTAGTTTGTGTGGGACTAAATTATCTCCATTATGACATCATCCTTTCAAAATGGATAATCTCCATGAAGCAAGTGATAATTTAGCTCATTAGTTCTCCTTGCTCCAAGAAAATCATCAAAGTGTATGGTTACACCTCTAAATAACTCCTCCACCATGATTTCCTAGCCAAGAAGGCTTGCATCACCCTTTTAGGGAATATGTGTTATCATATGAAAATCGTACAATCATATGTACACACTAGAAGACACTCAAAGTTAGTGATCAACACATACAAAGGTTACATTTTCAGCTAAAGGCACCATGAAGACCAAAAATTAAAAGCTTTCCTAAGGTTCAAGTTAAATAATTGAACCATGTGGGTGCACCATTACTGGAAATTAATAGTCGCGAAAAGTCTAGTCAACACCTAGGGTCGCGAACTTTCTTGAAGAACACTCCAACTCTTGACATGATGGGCTAGAAAATTCAAGCCTTGCCCCAAGAATCCCTAAAACCAAGGAGATGGTAGCTCTTATATCATTTATGAGGAAACAACCACATAGATGAGCCAAAGGAGGGAAGGAGTACCCTAAAAATCTATAAATACAAGTTCATGGAGGGACAAAAACAAGAAGAAGTAGTGTACTTTAATGCTGCCAAAATTGCTCCCAAGCAATCTAGTATTCCATTGAGAAGATAATTCCACCATTAACAATGTCTTTTATGCTTCTTTGAGAGAGAGAGAGCTTGCAAAGTGATTGAGAAAGGGAATTCATTGCTGAGAGTTTTTTAGCACCATTTCTCAAACAATTCTCTTCAAGTGTCTTTGATTCTTCTATTGTAACTCTTCCACCACTAGCATTCAATAAAGAGGATCTATTTCCTAACCTTTGTTGATTTTTTTTGCTTCATTAAGCTTGTTTATTTATTAATTAGTGTAGTTGTATTTTATATGTGGTCATGCATTGTTTCCATTAATTGCAATGTTTTGTTTATCCATGTTTGTCCACGAACAATATCCAATTCCTTGTATGATCCATGTAGGTAGAAACCAACTCCAAGCAAGGTGTTTTTGGTACTCATAGGCAACAAAAACACCATTACAAGATGGTGAGTCCACCCGTTTCCTTTGTTTTATCTAATTGGTTTGTTTTGCAACACCTTTCTCTTTGCATTTTCACTCCATTGTGCCTCTAATAGTTGTTTGGAAATTTGTAGGCCCCCTTGGACATGTTTCTAGCCTAGAAAATACCTCCTTTTAAATTTTCATGTTGGTCACATGGTTTCTATCGTAGATAGACACATGGTTCGCACGTCTGTGCAAAACATAACCCGTGTGGGTTATAGAGAACTCAAAAAATCATTGTAATTATTCTTTCCATAATGTTAGGTGACCTTTACTGAACTACCTACACTTCTACAATTTTTTTACAATTAGATAGTTTGTTTAATTGCTTTACTAACCACTATTAGTAGTGAAATTACTTATTCTCTACTTTCAAAATTTTCAATCCCAACATAGCTTAATTAGGAAGAGAGTAAGTGGCCTTAAATCCACAAATCTTTTTGACTAACCAAAGCTTTTTACTTCATTAGTATTGGGACTAGGATTGGATGATATTAAAGAAAGGGAGTAGCCCCTCCTTCCCTTGCATCTTCTAGACGATCCTAGGCTTGCATCTGGAATCTTTCTTAACGCACTCAATTTTTTCGTCTCCCTTTTAGGCTCACATAGTGTAATAGGAAGGAAGTAAGTGGCCCATAAACCACACATTATTTAGTTTCATGCAAGGAACAACTACAATGTAGTGTAAGTAGGGTATTTTGTAAAGGAACATCACATTTCCACATCACTACACACTTTGTATGTTCATTATGTCACTTACGCACACATTTCACTCCACACACTAAGCTACTCTAAAATTTGTGACAAAAAGCATCCATTTTCAGGAGCCTTTGTACTTATTTTATTCTAGCTTACCTCTTCACACTATAAGTGAAGTAAGACTCTATAAAATAAACCATAACTTGAACACATTACATTCCCCCATAGGGGCCACAAAATAATTTATAGTTCAGGTTAGGACCATTGGGGGTAGGCATCCCATAAGCCGCCATGGTGATGTTATATTTTGAAACATAGAATTTGTCTTTTAGGGTGCTTCAATTCCTTCATCATCCCATGGAAAATACTACCCAGGCAAAAACTCAATTCAAAGGGGGTTCATCTTAGGTCTTAGTGTGTGTGCTACTATGTAGGGCTACCTCTCCTATATAGTGCTTGATACTAATGACTGAATACCAAGAATCTAAAGACTCAACTGCCCCCATGGGATGAAGGTATCCTAGTGGCAAAATATTAGGGCATATTTCCTTATAGGTGGAGGTGCGGGAAGCACTAAATCCTCTTGTTTACCTTGGTTGATTCTTTGGCTACTAGAAGAGTCACCAGTTCTTTCAGGACATAGCCCCAGTACCTGTCAAAAAGATATCATCGCAGGATGCAGATACTTTGTGAGTGGAAAGGACGAATAGGTCTTGTTAGTACCTTTTATAATAGTCAAAACAAACAAAGACATTTTTCTTGTTTGATTTATCACATAACATAACTTAAAGAGAATGTAACCATTTATTTTTCGCTTTATTTTATATATGTGATTTACTTTCTTTGATACATATCCACCCTCACCATAGAAGTAACACACACTCAATTTGACACCATAGGGGAACCAACAGTACCTTGTCACTCTAGGTGCTTCCAAAACCTCCCCCCATTATTAGGAGGTGTGCCAATTCTCTCGCCATTTCAGCATGGAAGACATCACATATCCATTGTTATGGGTTCATGCTTTATTGGAGCAACCTTGAATGGAACCCCTCCCCCTCAAAGTATTCCTTTCACTACATCTCAAGGGAGTCGACATGATACTCCTCAAGGGATTCCACATGCTACCCCTCAAGGGAGCTCACATGCTACCCCCCAGGTAGTCCATCTCACACTCCCCCACAGGGAACCCCTTTACACATCACAGTTAAAAATCGTTTTACGATGGAAAATAACACCAAAATCTTGTTTCTTACTTCCTTAAATCTTTCAAACTTAATCAAGTTGAAAAATGACCCCATAGCACATAGTTAGAATTGGACCCCTATTCTAACCAAGTTACCCTTGGATATACCAAAATTTGAATGGAAATTTGGGGGGGGGGAGGGGTTTGGGAAGATTCAGGAAACCACATAATGACCTTTCATCTATAGATCTCATCCAATAGCATCACATGTGACTGAATTCGGCTACAAGTTTTTCAACACAACCTCACTGGTTGTGTAGTGAAATGGTACGTAAGCGATGCCTTAGGTTCCCATTGGAATTTTGACTCTATATCCAGGTCATTTATCACATGCGTTCAGCTCCCAATATGTCATTGTAATGGATTAGAGCTACTCACCCATATCTAGAAAACGACTTCCATACATATCGTGGCCCACATCCATGAATGGTGGAAACGTCATAGAATATGTAAAGTGAATGTAGATGAGGACCTCCTCCTTGACCTCTTTTTAAAATCTCTTGTTCCCATGATCTCAAAATATGTGGCTTCCATGTTCTCACAAACAAAAGAAGAGGCTATAATAAAATCTCAACAATTTGAGCCCATTTATAGTCATTCTAGATACCTCTACTATATTCTACTTGATGCCCCTCGGTAACACTCATTCAGACAAGAGAAACTAGGAGCATCAAGTGTTGCAGATAGTTTGATTGGAACCATAGCCCAAAATCAACCATGAAACACTTTCCAGTAATATGGAAACATGTACAGTGGCCCAACCACTTACCATCCATATAGTACTCCACATGTAGTACAAACACCATCCAACACAAGATATCATCCCAATCAGCCTACACCCTCACAGAACCCTACTATGCAGAGTAACCAATACTCTACCATGAAACATAGTCAATACCCTCCCATGCAGGGTGGTCAGCTCCCTCCGCGTATCGTAGAGGTGGTTGCCACCTCGCAAAGCACTTACACCAACCCAAGACAAGGGAATCCTTATTTCCCTTTTACACCACCACAACAGAATAACCCAACAACATAGCCTAACAATGGGGTTAATTTTGTGCAACCTTATTTCCCGCAACAATAGTAATCTTTTGAACAGTTGAATACATAAAACCCACTGAATTTTAACAAGAATAAAGGAAAGAACAAGAAGAAAGTAGAACTTAAGCAAGAGGAAAACAAACAACATCAACCTTCACGAGCACTGGCTAAGGGAAATCCCCCTAACTGAAACTAAAACCATGGTCAAAACAATAACAACCCACAAAAGCAGAACAAGAATGCTAGTCTAAGGACTAATGTCGCTTGTGCTATTTGTGGGGAATATGGGAATTACACCCATCATTGTCTGCAGCTCCCCTAGTTGAAGAGGATCAAAGACACCAAGGGGAAAGGAGGTCCAAACCAGCAACCTGCAGTTATACAGAATCCCTTCCCCCACCAGGGAGTAGTGAATACCCAGCATGAACCCTCCCCCCAGCAACATCAAAATCCTCCTGGAGGAAGTTCCATGGATCCCACCAATCGCAACATTTTCATGGCCATAGAGGATGTTCTCCTACAAACACGAAACAGGGAGTATGGAACCCCTCTAGAAACCAACCCTTTCACATCAACCACTGTTACAACTACGGTACCTTTGAAATTTCCTCGACCCCCTTTAGAAACCATCCTACGTATGGTCAAAGGGCCACTACGTCGAGCATGACATAATTCAAATCCTTCTCATAGCTATAGCATTGTCAATGATGTAGCTCAATCTCCATCATCTATGTCAGTATTGGATATTTTACAAGTTTTCCCAACCCAACAGAAAGTGCTTGTTTCCATGTTAGGTGTAGTCAACCCAATCGATTCACATTTTATGGCTTTCAATTTGGATAATGTCACTCCACACCATCCATTGTTAGTCGCCTTCTAGATTTTTGTCACCATTCAGGATATAAACCATTCCATCGTTGCATCATTAATGAGGGAGCATCTACCTGTATTATGTTGAAATCATTTTTATAGAAACTAGGATCCCCCCAATTTAGTGCATCACCCATTACACTAAGAGCATATGACAGACACACATTGACTTCCATAGGATTTTTTTTAAGACATTCTAGTAGAGCTTGCGGGAAAAAACAATTCTCATAGATATAGAGTTCCTTGATGCCCAACCAGATTACAATATATTGTTGGGTCGTAGCTATAAGTATGCCATGAGAGTAGTGGCATCTTCAGTGTTCCATATCATGATGTTCCCCCATCATGGGAAAATCATTACGATACATCAACTCACATACTATGAGGAAAGGAGATCCACCACCCCTAATGGTGTATTACCCTTCAAAGGATACCACAGAGAGTTGGTCACAACTTTTACTAAATCAGGTCTAGGGATTTTGAAGCCATCATCACTCCATGGAACATACTTTGGTGATCCACCTTTAATTGATCCTTCCCCAATAACCCCAGTGTGTATGATAATTTCGTCAAACACACCTCAGCTCTAGAAACCAGTTCCAGACACCCCAAGTGCTGTGACTACTAAATCAATGTTCCTACATGCGCAATCACTTAGACACCTTTCTTACATCTCCTTCTTGGTTTTGCCTCACACCAAGTCATGGAAACATTGACATTTTCAAATATGTATGTTGGGTCCCTATAATACTAGTGATTACCCCATTACTATTGTAGTTATACCCCTTATTTATATTGTTGTGCCCCTATTACCCCCATATTGTTATTTCTGTGCCCCATAGAATCCCTCTATTGTTATTTTTGTGGCTTTATATTATTATTGTTAGGCCGGCTGGATTATATTGTGACTCCTTAGACTCCTATATATAGAAAGGAGGTTTTGTCATTTGTATCATCCAAGAATTGTTCATTTATGTAATGTAAAGGAGGTTGCCCCCTCGAAGAGGCTGAATTCTAAGGCGTTGATCTTTCTTTTCTATCTTTTCTTGAGTTGGTTTCATAACATTTGGTATCAGAGCTTTGGATTCTAGGGTTTCGCTGCTCCAAACAGGTCATCGTGGCATTTTCGTTATAACTTTTTTTCTGTGACGTTTCAGAAGTCGCAAAAAAAAACCCATTTGAGAAGAAATAGCGTTGAACCTCGGGTCCGAATTTCAGAGCTTTTTGCGCGATATTTTCAGAGATATGATCTGAGGAAGTTGGTCTTTTTGCAGACTCCTGAATTACACTCAAAACAGGTGACCTGGGGAAAATCGTCATAACTTTCTTTCTGAGCATCGGATTGAAATTTCGTAAGAAGGTGCAGAAAGAGGACGGACTGTAGTTTTCTTTTATATATTTTTCAGAGTCAAAGGTTGAAACAGTGACACGTGGAACTTCATACAAGTTTGCTCTACTGAACTAGTCTATAATCAGGTCACTGCGGGAGATTGTGCATAACTCTTTCTTGGAGAATCCAATTTGGATCAGACTAGTGGCATTGGAAAGAGGACATAGAAGGCTACTACAGGTCACAATTTCAGAACTGGATGATTCGAAATTACAGAGATACATCAGATTCAATATCAGGCTTCTACAAAGTAAAAAAAGGTGTGTAGTTTTTCTTTTTAATTTTTGCATAAGCTTGGTTTGAAGGAATCCAAAGGGCATAGTAAAGCATTATCATCGGTACCTGATGCCCTGAGGAAAGAAAATGAAAACACCTAGTAAGGAACCTGAAAGCTCTAGCATGACTCATGAAGAAGAGGAAGAAATGCTACATGATATATCAAAATTACAAGAACAAGTGCAACAAATGTCACGCTCACAAAAGCTAACAGATGCTAAGATAAATGGCGTGGAATCTAAGATAAATGGCGTGGAATCTAAGATAAAGGGCATGGAAGCTAAGATGGATGATCTGAAGACAGATTTGAAGACAGACATGGTAGATTTGAAGACAGATTTGACAAATTTTCTACAAGAAATACTTACTAATGGTGAAAAGGTTGTAAAGGAATCTCATGATGTGAACAAAAGAAATGTTAATCATGATTCCATAGACTCTAATGTTGGATTGAAGACCCACCATATTCCAAAAATCGATATGAGGAAGTTTGATGGCAAGGATCCCGCCACATGGATATTACAGATGGAGCAGTTCTTCGATCTCAATAATGTGCAAAACACACAAAAGGTACGTATGGCAACTTTATATTTGGAACCAAATCAGTTTGTATGGTATCAATGGCTTTGTTCTCGTAAACAATTTATCACTTGGGCAATTTTTACGGAAGAATTGATAGCACATTATGAGGATACAAAAAGCAACACTTTTTTTAGCCAATTGATAAGTCTCAAACAAAAGGGTTCAATAATGGAGCACATTGAGGAGTTCCAAAAATTGAACATAAGGGTAAAATATATTCCAGAGGAGCATAGGATTGATGTGTTCATAGGGTCTTTAAAGGATAATATCCAACATGATGTGCGCCTTTGGGAACCTGATTCATTAGAGAAGGCATTCAGGTTAGCAAGAAAAATGGAAAGCAAGATTATGGCAACTAGGAAGCATACCATTCACAACTATAAAGACGGAAGTGTTGTTGCAATTGTGATAGCAAATACACAAAAGGTCATAAGTGTGCTGAGAAGAAATTATTCTACATAGATTGTGAAGAGGAAGAAGAAAAGGAGCAAGAAAGGTCAAAAGAAGAGGATATATTCTAGGAACAAAGCCTAGATGAAGAACAAATAAATCCGACCATATCTTGTAATGCATTGGCAGGAATTACCACTCCTCAAACCATCAAGATAGAAGGACAAATCAAGAAGAAAAAGGTAATAGTGTTGATTGATTCAGGAAGCACCCACAATTTTATTCATTGTAGGGTAGCAAAAGAATTGAATTGCTTCCTATATCCAGCACCAGAGTGTCAAGTGATGATTGCAAATGGAGGAACAATAAATTGTTCTGGAAAGTGCCATAATATCAAGCTATCCATGGGAGAATATGTATTGACTAGCCCAATGCTTTCCATTCCAATGGGAGGTGCTGATGTTGTACTAGGAGTCCAATGGCTACAATCCTTGGGTACAATAGCTTTTAATTTTCAAGAACTTTTCATGAAATTTTCTGTGGAAGGAAAGGAAGTTGAATTAAGGGGTATTGCAGGGAAACCAGGAAAGATAATCAGCTCTAATGGCATGACAAAGCTTCTAAAAAAGGAGCAAAGAGGTGTAATTGCACAATTATGTTCGCTAGATGTTTCCACATTGGAATCATCTATTTCTCCAGATCTCCAAAAAGTCCTGGACAATCATTCCAAGGTATTTGAGACTCCCAAAGGTCTCCCACCTATGCGTGATCATGATCATGCTATTCATCTGATTCCAGGAAGTGTTCCTCCAAACATCAGGCCGTACAGATATCCATATGTCCAAAAAAGTGAAATTGAACGTATGGTTGCAGAAATGCTAGAGGCTGGTATAATTCAACCGAGTCAAAGTTCTTTCTCAGCTCCAGTAGTATTGGTGCACAAGAAGGATGGATCATGGCGCATGTGTCCAGATTATAGGGAGCTCAACAAGCTCACTATTAAAGATAAGTTCCCCATTCCTGTCATTGATGAATTACTGGATGAATTGCATGGATCAATTTACTTCACCAAGTTGGATCTTCGTTCGGGATATCATCAAATCAGAATGAAGATTGAAGACATTCCGAAAACGGCATTTAGAACTCATGAGGGTCATTATGAATTTTTGGTCATGCCTTTTGGCCTTACCAATGCACCTTCAACATTTCAAGGTTTGATGAATTCAATTTTCAAACCATTCCTTAGAAAATTTGTGTTAGTATTTTTTGATGATATACTAATCTACAGCAAGTCTTGGAAGGATCATGTTGAACATGTTGACAAGGTGCTACAACTATTGGAGGAGAAACAATTATATGCAAAAAGATCCAAATGTTTCTTTGGAGTCCAGGAGGTGGAATATTTGGGTCATATTGTATCTCATGAAGGAGTTAAGGTAGACCCTAGCAAAATTAAAGCCATTAAGGAATGGAAAATTCCCACATCCATAAAGCATCTGCGAGGATTTCTTGGGTTGACAGGGTATTATCGCAAGTTTGTTAAGAATTATGGGAGAATAGCAGCACCTCTAACAACATTATTGAAGAAAGATTCATTTTCATGGACTCCGGAAGCAACAAAGGCCTTTGAACATCTTAAAGAGGCAATGTGCCAAGCACCGGTCTTAGCTACACCGGACTTCACAAAAACCTTTATTGTGGAATGTGATGCTTCAGGAAATGGAATTGGTGCTGTTCTAATGCAAGATGAAAGACCCATTGCTTTTGAAAGTCGTCCAATCAAGGGAAAGTTTTTAAGCAAAGCTATTTATGAGAAGGAAATGTTGGCAATACTCCATGCACTTAAGAAATGGCGACCCTACCTAATGGGAAGACACTTCAAGGTAAAAACGGATCATGATAGCCTTAAATACTTTTTAGAACAAAGATTATCCTCTGAAGAGCAACAAAAGTGGGTCACAAAGATGTTGGGTTATGACTTTGAAATCATCTACAAAAAAGGGAAGCAAAATGTGGTGGCAGATGCACTCTCAAGAAAGGATGAGGATATGGAAGCATTGTTGTGTGCCATTTCTATTATCCAACCAGATTGGATAAACGAAGCAAAGGAGGAATGGAAGAATGACAAAGAAGTGTGGGCACTTATTCGAAAGCTACAACAAGATTCCAGTACTTCTGATACATTTAGCTGGCAAAATGATTCGTTATGGTACAAAGATCGCTTATACCTCTGTAAGAATTCCCAGCTAAAACAAAAGATTCTTATGGAATTGCACACTTCTCCCTTAGGAGGGCACTCAGGATTTTTAAAAACTTACCACAGGGTTAAGAAGGAATTTTTTTGGGATGGCCTTAAATCAGATATTCAAAAGTTTGTGGCGGAATGTTTGGTTTGCCAACAAAATAAAGTTGAAACAATTAAGACACCGGGTCTATTACAACCTTTATCCATTCCAAGCCAACGTTGGGAGGAGGTTTCAATGGATTTTATCACAGGTTTACCCAAGTCTGAGGGAAAGAGTGTCATCATGGTGGTAGTTGACAGACTTACCAAGTATGCACACTTTTGTGCATTATCACATCCATTTAAAGCCAGTACAGTTTCTACTGCATTTATGGAAACAGTTCAAAAGCTACATGGAAACCCAAAGATTATTGTAAGTGACAGAGATCCCATTTTCACTGGAAATTTTTGGACAGAATTATTTTCTTGTCTTGGTACTCAGTTAGCTCATAGCTCATCTTATCATCCTCAATCTGATGGGCAAACTGAGATAGTAAACAAATGTTTGGAAGGATATCTTCGTTGCTTTGTATCTGATAAACAGACACAATGGGTCAAATGGTTGCCTCTGGCTGAATGGTGGTATAACACTTCCTTCCATACAGCAACAAAAATGACCCCATTTATGGCACTTTATGGGTACCAACCACCATCAATCACATCATATTTAAGAGAAAATTCTAAGGTTCAGGCAGTGGAACATCACATCGAACATCAACAACAAGTCCTCCAACTCTTAAAGGATAACCTCGTGTTGGCACAAAATAGAATGAAACAACAGGCAGATCAACATCGCAGTGAAAGAAGTTTTGATGTAGGTGATTGGGTATTCCTACGGCTACAACCATATAAGCAAATGTCCCAAAAGCAAGCTAAGAAGGATAATAAATTATCACCAAAGTATTATGGTCCGTACAAGGTGTTGGAAAAGATTGGTACTATGGCATACAAATTGGAGCTTCCTGCAGCTTCTCGATTGCACCCAGTTTTCCATGTTTCATGTTTAAAGAAGGTTATAGGCGACAAGCTCCCAGTTCAAACAATATTGCCAGAACTTGACGAGGAAGGAAAAATTATATTGGAACCGGAAGCAGTCATAGAAACAAGAACTCGACAGCTACGAAATCGATCAATTTCAGAGTATCTTATCAAGTGGAAGAACTTATCCGCTGAAGATTCCACATGGGAGGATGAGAATTTTATGCAGAAGTATCCAGAACTGCTCAAGCGTTGAGGACAACACTTTTTTGAAGGAGAGGGGCATGTTGGGTCCCTATAATACTAGTGATTACCCCATTACTATTGTAGTTATACCCCTTATTTATATTGTTGTGCCCCTATTACCCCCATATTGTTATTTCTGTGCCCCATAGAATCCCTCTATTGTTATTTTTGTGGCTTTATATTATTATTGTTAGGTCGGCTGGATTATATTGTGACTCCTTAGACTCCTATATATAGAAAGGAGGTTTTGTCATTTGTATCATCCAAGAATTGTTCATTTATGTAATGTAAAGGAGGTTGCCCCCTCGAAGAGGCTGAATTCTAAGGCGTTGATCTTTCTTTTCTATCTTTTCTTGAGCTGGTTTCATAACAATGTATTTCGTGATACCTGTCTAGTATTTGGCCCCACAAGTCATGTCAAAAAACTTAGGTATTACCTCGGTAGGCATCATTCCTATATCCACCCCTCAAGATTTCACCACAAAATGAGTTATACCTGCATCGACACCAGGAGGTACCACCAAAAGGGATAAGCAAGAAGGAAATAAGGTGGAGACCTCAGCTACTTCCTCGTCCAGGGTACCACCACCCTATGCATTATGTGAATTATCAAGTCACCCTACTAACTTGTGCCTGGAATTAGAGGAGTTAAAATATCTTCTTCACACCCCAAAAACGCCAGTAGCCCCGCCTCCACCTTCAAGAGATAAGGCTACAACAACACGTAGTAAGGTATTGTGCACCAACCATGCATGTGATATATCCATAGACTATGAACATTACACACATTACTATCCCAAAATCCTCGCTATCAAGATGCATAGGGATCCCTCGCTCACGCCAATGTTGAGACACCATCACTTCCTGCCATGCTAGTAGAGGATGATGGGTCAAAAAAAAATTATTGTATCTTAGAGGAAGAATATTTTCACCCAGTTTATCCTTGCGCCCATTTTCATTCTACCTCTCACCCTCTATTAGTATCTAGTAGGATGGAAAGTATTCCTATGACAATATTTCCAAAACCTTCCCACTCATTCGCCCTGTGCGACAAACCAGGCCATTTGATTGATCAATGCTGAGAATTGAGAAAAATCAGAGATATTTTTCTCTTATTGGTCCACCTTCCACAACCTTCTTGCTCAAAGCACTCTAGACGCATGCGCAACCATTGTCTCATTTGTTCCTAAGTTCATCATACATGGAAATGTTAATACCTCCTGTGATTTCAAGTAGCAAGAGCAGCCTTGCATCAAATTGACTTCGAGATCAAAAATACTCCTCCCATCGTCGATGCTAAGATCGGGAGGTGGCCTGCACCTTAAATTCCCCACCTCATGACACTAGCCACCCGTGGTCATCACGAATCCAAAAAAATGTTGGTATGCACACAATTTATTACATTGCCATATAACCTACATTACGTGTATTAAACACGTGCAACATTTGTACTAGCAAACTTCATAGTTCGGAGACATGTCCTATGTTGAAAATATTTGGACAACTTAGTCGAAGACCCATGCATCCATTAGCACCTAATTCAACAGTGCTTACCTTTTGATGCAAGGGATGTACCAAGAGTAAAAGACCCATGCATCCCATGGCACCTCATTTAGTAGTGCTTTACCTTTGATGCATGGGGGCACCCATTTCAGACTATTTCTCATATATGCCCTTGAGGGCATAAGTAATTATCTTCATCAGCCATCAGCATGTCAGGCACATCAACATTGACTTGACAAGACCATTTCCTGTATGATTGTAATACTTAGTCACAATCATCATAATGAGCATGGGATATTTTTGCCCCATATAGACACTTTTGTATCAATATTTCTTAAGAGCATGGTTCTCTTTAGCTCTCAGTCAAAGATTTTCCCTAATCATCTCTACAATAACTTTCTCTATCTCTCAAGAAGTTAGTAAGACTCTCATCCAGATAAACAAAAAACATGATGTATTTGGCTATATTCTTTCTCCTAAACTCATACATCAGGGGGAAACCCTTATCATGTGAAAATCGTACACTCATCTATACACACTAGAAGATACTCAAAGACAGTGATCAACACATACAAAGGTTACATTTTCAACTGAAAGCACCATCAAGACCAAAAATTAAAATATTTCCAAAGGTTAAAGTTAAAAAATTGAACCATGCGGGTGCACCATTACTAGAAATTAACATTCGCGCGATTATTTCTTTGATAGACGCACGGTCGCAAAAAGGTGAGTCAGCACCTCGGGCCATGAACTTGCTTGAAGAATACTCCAACTCTTGACACTATAGGCTGACAAATTAAATCCCTGAGCCCCAAGAAGCCTTAAAGGAAAGGAGATGGTATCTCTCATCTCATGTATGAGGTAGACAACCACATTGATGAGTCAAAGGAGGGAAGGAGTGTCCAAAAAATATATAAATACAAGTTCATGGAGAGCCAAAAACAAGAAGAAGTAGTGCATTCTTTTTTTACCAAAATTGCTCCCAAGTAATCTAGCATTCCATTGAGAAGAGAATTCCACCATTGAGAGTGTATTTTATGTTTCTTTAAGAGAGAGAGAGCTTTCAAAGAGATTGAGAAAGGGGAATCCTTGTTGAGAGTTTTTTAGCACCATTGCTCAAACAATTCTCTTCAAGTGTCTTTGATTCTTGTATTGTAACTCTTCGACCACTTGCAGCCAATAAATAGGATCATTTCCCTAACCTTTATTTGTTGTTTTTGCTTCATTAAGCTTGTTTATTTGTTATTTAGTGTAGTTTTAGTTTATATTTTTTCATGCAATGTTTCCATTACTTTCAATGCTTTATTTATCCATGTTTTTCCACTAACAACATCTAATTGTTTGTATGGTCCTTGTAGGTAACAACCAACCCCAAGGAAGGTTGTTTTAGTAATCATAGGCAACAAACACACCATTACAATATGGGGATAACATGGTGTTGGTATTAAATTAATTTTTTTGTTTAAAAACAGAAAACCCCAAGAGAATAATTGAATAAATCATTATTTATTTAATTTTCTCCAGAAATAATTATTAAGTCATTTTTTTATAATTATTTATTAACACATTTGACTTAATCACCTTAGAATAATTAAATAAATCATTATTTATTTATTATTCCTTATTCTTATTTTGGAATAATTGTCAAACCATTATTTAATAATTATTTCAAATTCACACTTTCTTAATCCTCACAAAGTGATTAATAAATCATTTTATTTGTTAATTACTTCAACCATTTTATAAATAAATATGTTTTACCATTTTGAATATCTTTTCCCTCTCCAAAAAATAATAAAGTATTCCTAACTGCTAGATTTTGATTTGGTCAATAATATTTTATTATTTTCCGATTACTAATTTAGCTCAATACTTTGTTATGAATAAGAGGATTTTCCATCCATTCTTCACCACGATCATTATCATCGCCGCCATTATCATCTCACAACATTTGAGCTCCCACTAGAGTTACATATTTCTTTTTGGGTTTTTTGCATTTTGAGAGAGAAGAACAAGATCTTTGAAGCACAAGGAAATCAAAAGGACCCATCCCATGGAGGGGGATTTACAGACCCTTGTTGTAAATCTTCTTCACCGGGTGTTTCAATAAAATTATAATTCATTTAAAGTCTTCTAATGGGTTATTACACTTCTCTTTACTGCTGTTGTATGTTTTGGGCTTCCATCGGAATTTTTCTTACAAGGTTTTATCATGTTTTATTGCAAATCCGAAGCATAAAAGCGGCCACATCTTATTGTTAGGGTTACTTGTCACCATTGACTTAAGTGAAGGACTTTTGGTACACATACTAAGAATTTACATACTAAAAAATGGAAACTTCAGTAGTCTAGTAATCCAAATCCTTGGTGATTGTCATTTCAGTGCTCTTCAATGTTTTTTCTAGCTATTTTTAGCCTCTCAATTTCCATTTTTAGATCTCCTTTGTTTTCTGGAAAATTTTTGGTTTCTTTTGGTTTTCTGCATCTTTCCTTAGGTCACTGGTACCAACCGAGCATGAGATGGAACAATCTAGGTGAGATATGTCGAGAGAGAGTTGCTGGAGAAAAACACACTTTTTGGACTCTTTTATGCATTCTACAATGCACTTTTCAAGCCTTTCTCTACATTCCAACGCACTTTTCAGACCAATTTCCGCATCCTATCATTTTTTAGAAGAAAAAAAAAACCTGAAATTTCTAGATTTTCCGATTGTGTTGTGTGTGTACTGGGAAGGGTTTCTATTCTTTCTTGAGTCACCCCAAGGCATATATTCTCTTAGTAATTTCTCATTGAGGAAGAAAAAATCCCCCTAGGGTTTAGAGTATACCTCCATCATTTAGGAAGATATTTGCTAAGTTGAGGAGACTAGGGTACAACACTTTTAACCTTTGATTTCTAGGTTTTTTTCCATTGTTTTACAACCCTTTTGGATAGGTTTATTCATAATTTTACTCTCTTTATATTTTCTGTGTGTCCTAGTTTTTAGAGCTTATTGCCTAACCTTTTTCAGCATTTTCACCTCTGATTTTTGTTGATTGTTTGCACCATTTTTAGTAGCCTTGTGCCTGTAGATCCTAGTCCCTTAGACATTGGTCTTTTTTCCATTTGTGTATCTTTGAGTAGCTTGTTTGCTACCTCTCACTTTGTTTCTTGTTTTATTCTTTAGGTGGGGGTTTGTGTGCTTGGAATTATTGTTCATTTTACTGTCCACTTTCAGTAATTATTTATAGTTTTTTAGCACTTTATTTTCAATGGCACATGGCATCATAAAACATGCTCAATTAACTCACCCACTTGACACATTATTTCACACACACAAACCCTAAGTGAACGTGAGCTTGGTTACACTGCCAAGCCAAGACTTGAAACACTACACCTTGATAACTCAACTCACATATATTAATACCACTTGGGCACCAGGGCTAAAACAATTTGTGTAGTTAGGTGTAAGATCAATGGGATAGGATTCCAATAACATCCATCGATCACTTACATTGAGACATAGGAATTGACATATCGAGGAGCTTAAAATCCTTCATCATCCCACCGTCCAAAGCTGGAGTGCGTCAGAAACTTAATTCAAAGGGGGTTAGGCTAGGTCATCATGCAAGAAGTTCTCCTCTAGGCTACCCAACCTATCGCAAGGAATCCCATGCATTGGCTAAACACCAAGAAGCTCAAGACTCGACCACACCTATGGGAAGAAGGTAACCATAGTGACCAATCATAGGAAAACACCCTATAGGACTAGTTGTGGGCAGCATTTGGTTATCTACCCAACCTTTCTCTAGATAACTCTTCTTGTGGGGATCAAATTCTGTCAAGTAAGAAGTCTTTTGGAAGACTATCTGAAATATTAGATTTAGGAATTGTTTGAGGATTTAGATCACCTATAGGTTGGAGGTAATTTTTCTTTGATATGACACATTTGCTTGAATTAGAGTAGCATGTTAATATAGTTAGTTTACACTTGGAACCATGGCACTAGATGTTTTCTTGTTGTTTATTGATCTTTTTCTCCTATCATCACCTTTTAAGTCTACTGAGTCACCATTTTCTTAACATCATGGTTCCCCCTAGGTGTTTGTCGCGGAGACTTTGTGGAATTTTCCCTCAGTTTCCTTTAGGAAATCTTACTCCTCCCCATCGAGTTAGAGTTCATCCTCCTAGCCCTCCATTGAGTCCTCATTCTGAATCTATTTCTTCTAATTATTCTAGTTCTTCCTTTCATTCCATATCTTCCCAACCCTATACCTCCACTATTTCAAGCACCAACGTGGGTGTGGGAAACCACGGTGGTAACCAAGGTAACCCCACAAATGGAACCTCTATCTGTATGGTCACTAACCTCCCATTTCTCTCCTATATGGTTGGTTTGAGGCTTCCTGATTTCAACCAACACATCAACAATCCTCTTCTCCGAACCCCAATTGGCTTACTATACCTACCAAACTTCCTTCCGACATCCCCAAGTTCGAAGATAATCCTAGAGAAGGCACCACAAATCATGTTCGCTCTTTTCATATGTTGTGTTCATCTAATTCCATCACTGAAAACTTCATTCATCTTCGCCTTTTCCAATGCACCCTTACTGGAGTTGTTGCCAAGTGGTATGTGGACCAACCTCATGCCTCCAATTCCACCTTCATGACTCTCGCCAAATATTTTAGGTCATACTTCTAGTTACCCCTCTGATATGACACTGGTACCAAACTTTTGACCTATTTTCTTCAAACTTTTTCCACCCGCCTATCTGACCATGTTCAAGAATGGCATAGAAGGAGGAGCATGTGTAGAGCCCCTGAGTTTGAAGACCATGTTTATATGGATTGGTTCCTTAGAATTCTTTTGGCCCCCATAGGTAAATATGTCACCTCCCACTTCCCCCAATTTGAGGAAGAAGCACTCCAAGTAACTTTGAAATATGACTCGATCTATGCACAGTCATGATATGTTTATATTGTTCTTCCTTATATGCCTTGGCCTGGTGTTGCTAATGCCTCATGGGCATCTCATGCCACTGACAGTATCATTGGATTTATCTCCCTCCCTCCACCTTCACCATATGATCCACCTTCGATGAGTTATGTTCAACCCCAGGGGGGACCAGTTCCTCTTACACCTATCCCCCTCCCAATCCTTCACATGGCAACACTTACCAAGGTACAAGCATGTCATATGCATATCCCCATCTGCATCAGTTGATGCTAGGGCTAGTTTTTGCTCCACCTGGTTATCAAAATATTTCCCTGAATCCTTTCTACCCATATGCACCACCCAGTGCTCCAGCCCCTCCTATACCAATACCCCAACCTCCCATGTCTCCTCCACCTCTACCACAATAGCAACCACCTCCTCAAGGTCAAGTGTATGCTCAACAAACTGAAACCAATCCCCCAACCCCAAAAGAAATAATAAGGAGAAGGGTAACCGAAGCCAGCCATCTCAAGATAACCAAGGCAACCAGGGTCCACCACCTGATTCCCCTAAGGGTGATCAGCCTAATCCCACAACCCAGCAATATGGCGGACAACCCAAGAAAAACAAGGCTCTTTGTACGAATAAACCTTGTGCCTGTTGTGGAGTATTTGGCCATTATACTCATGAGTGTCCCCTTTTACCTCAGATGCACCAAGCATGGGAAGCTCAAGTAGCTGCTTCTAGAGGACCTCAACCCATTTCTCCACCTCCTCCCCTTCATGCTTCATCATAACCGTTTGTGCTTACAAATAATTTTCCCCATCGATGATAAATAGCTTCCCAACTAACATTGGGGAATGAAGCTCCTCAAACTTCACAATATGGCTAGAAAAATATCAAATCCTCATGATGAATTCCGATGAAGTCAACACCGAACAATTCAACCTCCAGATTTGGTCGCGCCAATATGACAAGCCCCCTGCAAAGTCTTTTTATTAATTCCCAACCTAAAGTTTCCACTGAGCCTCTATCATCACCAAAAGGTCCCTTACAAATCCCTCTACCTAATGTCGAAGTTACCTCCAAGATCCCCAAAGGACCATAACATCAAAATGTTGCTTCTTCTAAAGTCACCCATACCTATAGCACAGTAGATGACTTTGTGCAGTCCTTTGCTACCATGTCAAGGTTGGAATTCCTCCAGACATACCCATCCCAACAAAAATATCTACTATTTTCTTTAGGCATTATGGATCCCTTTTATGATCATCTGATGGTCTTTGACGTTGACAAATCAGAACATGTCCCCCTTCCTTCCTTAGTTTCCTTTCAAAAATTAGTTTCCATAAAGAACGCCACAGTACAACGGTGTATCATAAATGAATGCGCCTCCACATGTGTGATGGTTGCTAGTGTTTGGAAACAACTTAGTTCCCAACACCGATGCCATTTCATCCCCATATTGTAATGGGAATTAATTAAAAACAATACAGGGGTTTGATGACCAGAAAGCCCCAGATTTTTCATTTTTTGAAACGGCACCAGTTATGCTAAAAGGTGACATCATGCTGCTTTTATTTAAAGTAAAGCACTCATGCATTTTTATGTTATGGATGAACTGATGTTTTTGTATGGGATTTTCTATTTTTTGGAGACATCGAACTGTGATAGTGCAATTATTGTAATTTTTTAAATCTGTTATTCTTTGAAAAATTGACATATATCTTATATTAGTATTCATATAAATTAATATTTGTTTATTGCATTTGTATATGATGTTTGAATTAATTTGTTATATTATCAAGTTTCGCATCTCTTCATTATAATATTTAATCATGTGTGTAACATTTCACAACAACATTGAATAACATAATAGAATAAATTAAAATGTATTTTATTATATATCAATAAAAGGCTTTTTGTCATACAAAATGGGTTTTTAATTTGTAACCCCATTGCTTTCAATTGGGACACTATGTCCATGATTACATTAAACAAAATGTATAATTTCCACAGACAATTATTTCAAAAAATACAACATGTTGCATTGATATCCAAATAGATCATCATTCTTCACTGGAATTGTTGTCAGTGCTCGAGCTACTTCCATGATTTGGGTTATTTGGAGGAATGTTTTGTTGATTGCAGCTATTGTTTTCATCTTCTTGATCTTGTTCCAACTGCAAACATAAAAATAAAGTGTAATGAATGTATTTACATTGGTAAAAATAATGAAAATAGAAATAAATAATATACATCAATGTAAATCGAATATTAATGTGCCATAGTAATAAGTGACTCATAAATTGTGCACATGGTTTCAAAACCACGTCTCATGCCTTGTTGCAACAAGTCTTTTACTGGTGTAGTTACATACATTGTTTCCTACATGTTTTAAACCCCATTATAAACCATAGATTTAATATAAAGGAACTTTTTGTTCTATTAATTATAAACTCAAAGAAGTAAAACAACATATATACTTACAAATTCCACAATTAATTTTTGATATGCTAACATATACTCACAATCGTTATTTAACCCAATGTTAATCAATTTTGTTGATGGCTCCTCTTGTATGTTAGCATCTATTTGAAGACATTCGAGGATGGTTGTTGTAAAACCACTTAAAATATTAACAAATGAAACCTTGAGTTGTTATAAGGAAATATTAACAATTACTCACAAACTTTGAAATCAATCTTTTTCTTTCTTGTTGTCCTGTTTTATGTGATGAATGGCTTCCAACTTTTCTTTTCTACAAGAAAATACTTGAAAATCAATATTTAATGCTAAATTATTTTTTTATATGTACAAATTCAATCATGATTACATACATTTGAAGCACATTTTTGTTGAGATGGCTCCTCCTGCGATGCAATTATGTCCATTTCTTTGATCATATCCTTATACACTTTTTTGGACTTTCATACTGCCATGTTTTGTATATCAACATGTTGATCATTTAGGATTTTCATAATCTTCCTGCAAAAAAAAAAAAAAAAAAAGAAGAAGAAGAAACTAATAAACTATTTTTATAATGATATATGAAAACTAAATATAACAAAATTGATATTAACAAATTAATGTTTTGTAGTAATATATACATATAGTTTTAAAAAAACATTTTATACAAATAGGAATATTAACTTTTGAATGATTGTTTTTTGTTGTTGTATGTTTTTTCTATTGTAAGTCTGACATGTCTCATTGACCATTTCTTTGGAAATTCTTCCTGTAGTTTAGATATAATCTTATTCTTAGAATCATTGCATTGATTTTTGTATTATAAGTGGAAAGTATGTCTATACATTTGTTCCACTAGATCCCTCATAGTTGTGTAAAAAAATTCCCCTTTTCATTAAACTCCAACACCACTCCAGATGAGCTAAGGACCAATTCATCATCATTTACATGTTCCATAAAGTTTATTTTCTTAGAAAGACATTGATCTTTTCCTCCGTTGTTTCTCCCTGTAGAACATTAAAAATATATGAATTAATAGATTGTTTGAAACATGTTAACTAATATTCTTAAGTATATTATTAATGAAAATTCAAATAAAAACTCATATTGAACAGTGTTTTTTCATTCACCTAATTCATCATTCTGCAAATTGTCTATCAGGATTTTATGCTCATCTTCACTTAAATTAGAAATAATCTTATTGACCTTCTTCATTGTGTAGCTCTGCATGACACAAACCAACTAATACATATTATTTAAACTTACATTTAGTTCAAACATATTAATTTTGTAAAGAATTTACAATGAACTTGCCTTCTATGATTTTTTGATGTGTTTTCATTGTGTCAATCAGTATTTTTGTTACTTGAGACATTCTGAGACATTTTTTATTAATATACAACCTATACCATTCAATACAGAATCCATTAGATATATTTTACAAATAAATAAAATAATTTTCAAAAAAAATAAAAACTCTTGTAACCGCACCAGGATTTTAAATATTCAGCACTGTCATGGAAAATCGTTCTTTAAAAATAATTTTAAATTAGGATTGTGTGATTTGTAAGGCTAAATTCACTACACTGATTTAACAGTATTATTAGGAACAGACGCATCGGTGCATTATATTACACCAAGAGCAACAATGAATGGACTTGACAAAATCGAAAGTGTTATAATATATTGGTGCATTGAAATACTCAAGTAGCCCCAGTGTGTTATGTTACATTTGGTGCACTGTGAAACTTATAGACGTTTCTCAAAATCAGAGAGAGTTGACGATGCGATTTGTAAGGCTCAACACACTGCAATGATTTAATGGTGCTATTAGGAACAAGTACGTCAATGCATTATATTACATTGGGAGCAACGATGAATAAACTAGATATAATCAAAAGTTCTAGAATTTATCGATGCATTATATTACCCTTGTAGCACTTGTGTGTTATGTTACAGATGGCTCACTGTGCAACATATATGTGTTTTAAAAAAAATAGAGGGTTGACAAGATTTGGATATAATTCAATAAGTTATTCCCCCACTTTATATGTCAAACGCCCTATATATAGTAAGTACACAAATCCATTAAATCTAAAATGCCTAAATTGAAAAACCCTAATTGTGAAGTGGTAGAGAAAGTTAAACCCTAATGTGAAATTTTGCAAAAAGAAGCAAGGGTTTAAGGTAAGTATTGAATTTTTTTGTTTTTTTTTTCTGAATTTTAATTAAATTTAAATAGGAACAGAGATTGTAAATTGTTTTACTAGTAAAATCTATAATTTTTTATTATATAGGGTTTTGAAATTTTTTTCTGAATTGTCAATAAATATAACATAGATTGTAAAATATTTTAACAATAAAGTTTAAGTTCTTTGTTATCCAAGGTTTTAAGTGAGTCAACATACCTTTAAACTTTTGATATTTTACGGATGCAAAATATTTTGCAGCTTTGATCCGATCTTGCAAATTATCTCTCTTTTTAATTAAACCCTAATAGGAAATGTAAAAAATTCTACTAGTAAAATAAACAATAAAATTTAAAACTTACAATGCGGGTTTTTGAGTGAATCACCATATCTTTTAGCTTTTACTCTTATGAATAGTTTTGTTGCTCCAAAGTATCCTTTTGTTGTTGCACAATGCTCTTGGTATATCTCTCTTGCAAATCACTCCCTTGAAATTTTGGGTAAAATAATGAAATGGTGAATTTTTTACTATTTGAAAGACTTTATGAAATTTGATTTCAAAAAAACAATTGCTGCTCATTATTGATTTTTTTTTAAAGAAAAAAATAGCATTTTTTTTAATTCAATTTCTCGCACATCAGTGCATTCGATAGTCAGGTGCACCGATGCAGTTATCTAAAAAGTGCATCAAAATTTCCGCGGTGCCATATTTTTTCAATGCACTGACATGATTCAACCTTTTTTCATTTTAAAAATCTCGATATAGTGGGATTATTTGTTTTAACACAACAGTGTGGTATATATTCAAAAGAGCATCGAGACGGTTGAATTCGTTTTTTTTTCTAAATTCAGGAAATAGTTGCATACTAGCGTTATTTTTTATTTAAATGTAATGATGTGATTTTATGTGAAAGAGAACTTCTATGATAATGTATTTTTCATTTTTTATGAATGTCAGAAACTGGTGTGGGAATTATTTAAACATCCCACTGCTCTTATTATTTAAATGGGTCGGTGCGGTTTATTTTCATTAGGGCATCGGTAAGGTTTAAAAGCTATCTAAAATTTTATTTTCACATAAAATGGCATATTAATCTCAAATTATCTTTTAGGACATATCCACATGAATTACAGTAGTTCATAATATACATTTTCCTCTTAAAGTCGCCTTGTTCTTGAAAAATGGTTTCAAAACTATATTGAAATCCAGATTATGGTTATATGGTTCTTGAGATTAATTTTTGATATTCACACAAAATTTTATTTCTGATTTTTCTCAAATACAAAGAAAAATCTCAATAGTATCAAATGGATAATTCTTCAAATTCCATCTCATTCCATATTGTTGATCAAATTCCTTCACAGAGTTCTCCCTTTCCATCTCGAGTAAGTTCAAATTTTATTTATTTTTCAATTATCTAAGTGAATTTTTTTTTTTTTTATCCATGTCAATTTGGATAAAAATGTATGCAAATTATTTGCAGGATCCAGATTTAGAATCGAGTTTAAAGCATAAAATATTAATCCATATTATTTTCAAAAACATTGGAAGCTCTTATTAAGAGCAGCATATCACAAGAAGATGGTAGATGAAAATGGACATCCTCTTCACCTTATCAATTGGAACGTGGCATCTTCTAGCCTCAATCCAAGATCAACGATGGTAATAATTGTTTAGTATACTAAAATTTCAAAAACCCAATTGCATTTTCATGCTTAGTAATATCAATGATATTTTACTAGTGACATTCAATATTTTTTGAAATTAGGATTCTAGTGATGATGAGTGACCCACCTACCATCTTCTGGTGCACCCCACTACAACATAAAACTGAGAGAAGGTTTCATTAAGAGTAAGACTCAGAGAGGAAGCATAAAAATAATGATTGAATCAACCACCTATTCATTCCCACTACATCTAGATTCATCAATTAGGAATGACTACAAAAATAGTAGTTATTCATCACAAGTTGGCAATGGAGGCAATCAAATAGAGGTTGGTATGGATGATTACTTATGGGATACGACTTCCATGGAAGCAATGTTTTTAGATGCATTCCAGAATGATGAGCTAGGGGATGATGCTCATATCACTAATACCTTATTCGAAAGCCTGAAATCTACTTCCACCACCCCTCTCTTTGGACCTGGTGGCAAGTCAAAGTCTACTCAGTTGGGGACAATGATGTTGTTGTATAACGTGAAAGAAAAGTTTGGCATGTCGAATGCATGTTTCTTGGTAATATTGAGGTAAATGACTTGCATGATCAATTAAGTTCCTTATATTTTGTCACATAATAAAATTTAAAAATGGTCGATTTTATGAATGTTAAATATTGACATTGTACAATTATATTCCCCACCAACTACATAATATTCAAAGATATGGTTCTTCCGAGTGATAATGTCTTGTCGGGTAGTTGTGAAGAGGAAAAGCAGTTGTTGAAAATGTTGGTTGTTGAGTACATATAATATTGTGCATGTTTGAATGATTGTATTCTATATAAAGGATAATATGTAGACAAAGAGATGTGTCGAAAATGTGGGCATGATAGGTACCGTAATTCAAAAAAATTGGGTAAATCACATGGCCCTCCTCATTGATATTGAGGCACATACCTATAATCCCAAGGATTCAAAGACTCTTTCGTTGCAAAGAATTAGCTATGTTGCATGGATGGCATGCACTCAGGAGTTATGTGAATCCCAACATATTCAATAGCCTTAAAGCATATAGAGGATACATGGCCTGAAAAATTCAAGGATGAAGTATGAAGTCTACAACTCAGCATAGCCATGGATGGCGTCAAAACATATTCCCTCCAAAACACCAACTATTATGTTTGGCCTGTAGTAGTGATCAATAACATTATCCCCCTGTGGTTTTTCATGAAGAATAAGCATCTTATGTTAGCTCTCGTAGTCCCTACTAGAAGACAAGTGAAGAATATAGATGTCTACTTAAAACCATTGGTAGATGAATTTAAGGAATTATGGGAAGGGATACATGTGTACAATGTATCAAGACCCATTGCAACAAAGAGGAATTGTACGTTGTATGGCATATATGCTTACACCATACATCACTATCCAGGCTTAGGAGTTTTCTCTAGTAAATTACATTCTTATTGATTTGTTTAGTAACAATATTATTTCACATATTAATTTAATTCGTTGTAATTGTTCATATCTTCATGGTCGCTAACGTGTCAACCTATATACAATAATTTTACAATTCTTGTAACAAAAGGGTATCATAAATGTAAATACTTTGGACCTTCTCTAAAGGATAGGTGTTTTGACCACCTACGAAAGACAATGTATGACTGCGCTAGGGTATTCCTCCCAAAAAAACACCATTATAGAATAACAACATCTGCTTTCAATAGTAAACCAAAGAGAACCCAAAGGCGTGAAATAATGACACCAATTGGATGGTTTAGAGCATATGAGATAGAGAAGGAGTTTGCAAAAATGTTTGATTCAAATGGGGAGCCTATGTTCAATGATCCAGATTTGTTTAACACCTATGTTGAGAAATTTACCATCAGGATGAAAAGGAAATTTGTCGTTCATGAGCTCCCATATTGGGAGCATCTTAAGATTTCCCACTTGCTAGATCCCATGCATATATTTAAGAATGTTTTGTCTTGTTTATGGAGGCACATATCATCGAAAGAAAGAGACACATTGGTTGTTAGGAGATATATTGTTTCTTCAAAAACTAAAAAGAAACATTGTCCAAGACAAGAAACTAGAGGAGAGGTTGGCCCCTCTTGATATTTCAAAGAAGCTGATGTCCCATGGATTCTAAAGAAAGACGATGTTTCTTTGGCAAAGCAATTTATAATGAATGTGAGGGTGCCTTATTTATATGGGTCTTCATGACAGCATTGCTTCACTTTGGATGACCGTTGTCGGGGTTGAAATCGCATGGCTATTTGAACCTTCTAAGAGTATGTATGTCAAAAACATGATTTTATTATTTTTTTATTGTTATGTAATGGGATATTTTATAATTACTTTTGTATAATCTACTATTTATTGTGAAGTTTCATTATCATCTTCTCCAGCATGGATGTGTGAACCATGACTTCCCCCAAGACCTACGACGTGCCATATCTGAATTATCTACATTCGTACATTGGATTAAATCAAAAGAGATTCATATGGCTAGCATTCCATGGTGGAATCAAGAGATAGATGAGATTATTTGTATGTTTAAGAAGGAACTACCGACGAGTTTCATGGACTTGTAGGCTCATCTTCTAATTCACCTAGTAGACAAGGTTAAATTAGTTGGGGTCATTTCTTGCCATTGGATGTTCTTCTTATAGATGTACATGAAGAAATTGAAAGGTATTTTTCGACAAAGGGAAAAACCCGAGGGGTCTATGGAAGAGGGGTATATATCATATGAGTCTTCTATTATGCTAGTGAGTACATCAAACGTATAAAAATCACACCAAGTGTGGTGATTTGGAAAGATGAAAGGGATGAAGACAAAAGATAAGGGGAGCTTCTTAAAACGAATGGAAAGATGCATATGATAAAGAGTAAGTGCAAGCTTATCATTTTTCAAATTACTACACAATAATTATTCACACTTATCTTCATATTAATGCATATATATATATATAGATGTTGGTTTGATTTCATCAGCGAATTCAAAAATTGAAGCCATCAACAAATCCATTCTTTACAATATGAAAGAGACACAACCGTGGGTTGCATTGTACGAAGAGAAGAAGAGGAAATGAGATAGTGACAGGAAAGAATTCAAATGATTGAATGGTATAAGTGTGCCTTATCCTGATCATTTAAAAGAAAATATGCCAATGATATGCCCTAACAGTTGGTTTGTTGATCAAATTGGAGAGAAATATGGTGCATCTAGTCTTTACCCATGTGCTGAAGAGGATGAGCTAAACATAGGGATTGGGTGCAGCAACTCGATAATTATAATCTCTTTCTATACAGTTTTAACTTATATTTCACCTTTGAATTGTCACATCTATATATATTTTATATTTTTAATTATGTTTGGGTAATTAGATGCATGACACTGTGATTTGTCCACCTTTTTATAGATGCATTTGTTCTCATCTATGTGGGCATATGGACATCACTTTCGCATAGAGGATGTCAATGATGGATGCATGACACAAGAATGTGGAGTGGAAGTTGATTTATACCAATCTATTCATGCTAACCATTGTGATAAAAATCTAATTTAGGGGACATAGGTTACGTTGGAAAGATACAAGAGATCATTCAAGAGGGCATCTCTCCATTCCAATGTGTTATTGTTTTTAGGTGCAAGTGGTGGGACACCTTTAATTGGAAAATATCTCGATAGTGGGTTGATATCTATCAACTCTAGAAAGATGTGGCATGAAGCTAGGGAGCCTTATGTCTTCCCAAAACACTACAACCAGGTGTTTTAGGAATTGGTGGTTTGTATTAAGACACAGCCCTAAGTCAAAACATTTTTTTAGAACAATAGCGTTATCATGCCAAGCCTCGAAGAAGATAATCAAGGTGATAACAATGGAGAGTGATATGTACTTGTTTTATATCATCATTTATACTATTGTTGTATGTTTTTTTTTCATTATTTCCCTAAGTATTTCCAATTTTTGTTGCTCCCTCTACTGACGGGTATGATACGTGATTGACATATAAAATACATCTGCCTCATACATAAAATACATTTTTTTTATTAAATGAAAAATATATTTATTAATATGGAAACACAACTTTCAATTAAAAAGAAAAAGCATTATCGGTGCTCCAAAAACACAGTCATGCACCGACTTTGGTGCTCTGTAAAACACATAGAGAGTGTGCACATACCTATGACACACCGTTGTAAACTAAAAGGAGGTCTTATGCATGTATAAAATGTTGATTACATATTTTTGTGGACCATAAGAGAAACAAATGGGCTTACATGGATGCATGAGAGGTTTTAATTTTTTCTTCATGGATATTGAAACAATTTTAACTTTTCTTTTCAATGGTGATTATAAATAAAAGTTGAATTAATAATTATTTTATGGCTAAGAATTAAATGATAAATAATGTGATGGTGATTAAGAGGCATTTGTTTGACTTTCAAATAGACTTGGTGATGTGTTTTTCTTTCCTATTTAGATTATGTAAAATAAATATATATTTTTATATATTTATAAGTAAATTACTTAAAGTAGAAATGTCTTTATAAGTTCGGTAATAATAAGTGATAAAACTACATAATAAGGAGTTGTGTGTGATATATTATTAAAATCTATCCTGCCCAAAATGATTATTGATGATCACGATCACAAGCCATATACATCATTTCATTGGAAGTCACGAACCTAATTCATATACATCACATTGTTGGTTTGAAGGACGTCAATTGTACGATATGGCAATGGCATGAAAGGAACACCTACAAGTTTTCAAAGTGTTTGGTGTATAACTAATAAGACCCAACAAACTGTAATCTGATATATTTTCTCCATACCACTTCCTTTTAATTTCACTCTTATTTTACCATTTGAATGGGGAGCATTTAACAAAGTATAAACTTTTCACAATTCCATTTCTGAAATCCATGGCGATATGGAGATTTGTAGCGGGGACCTCTGAGATCCAAGTAAGACACTTGGAGTGTGTATCGTAGGAAAACATTTATGTGTTCTCTCTCCCTTTGGCCTCCCATGGTGGGACCATATTGTATGGATCCAACATTTTCTCTTGGTCCTGTTGTTGCTCCCTCTGTTGACGTCTCTGCTACATGATTGTCATATAAAATACATCAACCTCGTACATAAAATACATTTTTTTATTAAATGAAAATTTTATTTATTAATATGGAAACATAACTTTCAATTAAAAAAAATTCACCGGTGCACCAAAAACAAAATCATGCACCCACTTTGATGCATTGCCAAACACATTTGTACCATAGACGTTGCGCACATACCTATGACGCACCACTTTTGGTTCACAAAATTAAATTTTCATAGTGGTGCATCACATGTATACACTGGTGTGTACGTATAGAAAATTTGCACCGAGACGGGGCATTCATGTTAGCTAACACACTGATATATAACTATATTTTTAAATATTATTTAGGCAATGCGTTGGGTAAATATAATAGCATCGGTGTGATCAAAACATACCAAGCACACCACATTTGTGATCGTTATTAAGAGGCATTTGTTTGAGTTCAAATAGACTTGATGATGCATTTTTTTTCCTATTTAGATTATGTAAAATAAATATCTATTTTTTATGTATTTGTAACTAAATTATTTAAAATAAACATATCTTTATCATTGTGAACATGATGTATTATTAGCTAGGAGAAACGTGAAAAACATGAATTTTAGTGAATATCTTGTGATAATTTAATTTGTATTATTTAAACTGTATTACTCATATTGATTATTAAAAAGAGTTACATTTAAACCGGTAAAATAGCAAATAAAGAACCAAAATAGCATTAAAATGTTATATCTTTATTACTAGAAAAAAATTCACTTGCCTCTTTAAGGGAGGACTTCCAATAGAGAAAACCCCCAACTACAAGTAACTTAATCACAAGCCTTATTTTACATTTCTTTATCCTCATCTTTAGAGAGGGAGATTTTTAATTTAAATTAGTAAGAGTTGATATAAAGATTAAATTTACATTGCTTGAAAATCTCATAACTTTAGTAATAAAATAGAATTTTTTATGTTGTATTAAATCTACATTAATTGTGCTAAGAGGAACTCTATAGCTCAGTATGGGAGAAATGTTGTCACATAATGTTACATTTAACAATTGTAAAATAATAATTGAAATTTAGAAATTAAAAATAGTAATAAGAGAAGAAATTAATGTCTGTCATAATTACAATACTTCAATTTACACCTTAATCTTATATAACTTTATATAAAGATATAATGTTATGGAAAGTTTAAAAAAAAAATAGCTTTTATTATGAGGGAGAAATGAAATGAATAAAAAATATATAATTTACTTTTAACTACAAGGAAAAAAATTATTTTTTCACATGACAAGAAATAATATTATTGATATTACATTATGTGTAATCCATTCTATGTTCCATCTACATGTGATATTTAAAACAAAAATATATTTATAACAAAAAATATTTTACTCACAACCATAACTAAAATATCTCAATGTCCATATTAAATAACATAATTTTGTAGATACTTTATATAGAGAAAAATAAAGTAATTTAAATTGAAAATTTTCTTATATTTTCACTTTAGTGAGAAAGATTGAGAGGATTTGTATTCCATTAATATTGCTTTATAATTCAATGAGAGGGATATTTGTAAAATTTTCAAAATTTTCAATGTTTTTGATATGGATTTGATATGTAATATTAATTTAGAAAATATTAATAATAAAAATAATTAAATGTATTTAACATTTTAATATGGAGGAGAACGTGAATTATAAATAAAATATTAATATAATATACATGTAGTTGACATGTAATATTAATATTAAGAACTAACAACGAACTAATATATATATATATATATATATATATATATATATTAGTTTTTAATATTAATATACATTTTCGTCTTTTTAAAAACTAACTAAATTATTTTACCTCGCAATTACTTTATCGTTGTGAGTATTGAAATATTTTACTAATTAAGTTAGATTGAATATCAATGAACTATCTAAGCAATAAAAAAATATTTATGGTATATATATATATGTGTGTGTGTGTGTGTTTTTAATATTAATATACATTTTCGTCTTTTTAAGAACTAACTAAATTATTTTATCTCACAATTACTTTATCATTGTGAGTACTGAAATATTTTACTAATTAAGTTAGATTGAATATCAATGAACTATCTAAGCAATAGAAAAATATTTATCGTAAATTTACGATTATAGTTTCAACCACATTAAACTTTGTAATTTATAAAAATATTTTTGCCTTTTTTTAAAGTAAGTCATTTTAGATGCAATTTCATATATAAAAGTTTGATATAAATTCACCAATACATAATCTATAATATATATTTTCTCATAAAAATAAACATCATGATGATAATATTCTAACAAACATAAACATCATCTAAGATACACATTCGAATTCACTACCATCATATAATTATATACACTTTTAGTAACACATAGAAATGTCATTAGTTGGCACAAAAATATAATAATCTAACAGGGCATCATCGTCATGATCACATCTAACAAAACACAAATATTGTAATCTAACATCATCACCACATACATCCTCAAACTAATATAAATCTCATGTCAAATAATTGCTATCATGTACACATCTATCCGCAAGCACATTAAATAAACATATCTAACATGGCCTAACAATATACACATCAACACCAACATATAAATTAAATACATAAACATGAACAAAAAAAATGCACCATATATATATATATATATATATAGAAGTCAAATAACTACATCATGAAGTCAAATAAGTGCAATCAAATATTTGATACAACAGACATAGTAGTCCCTGCAGCCTAGTCTGCAATAGAAGATAATGGATGGTCATCTACTACATGATCAAGTATGTATGTCGAACTCAGCAAAGGTGGAGGGCTAAGGCGTGTCTAGTCTATAGTAGAAGGACGTGGTTGGTCTGCAGGAGAAGGTGGTCAATCTGATCTGTCAAAAGAAACATACGACACATCCTCTAGCTCTGGAATCTCGACATCATCAAGCGACTTACGAACAGGTGTACTACCAGAAGGATCATCGATGCCTTGAAAGCCATGATCTGATGGGGTGGCACCACTAGAAGCATCATCACCACCATCCTCACCATCATGATCATGATCATCACCCTCATCATCATGATCATCATGATAATCATCATCACCCTCATCATCTAAAGGATATGTTGTTGCATGATGTCATACATCCCTCATTGCTTCTAGTAAAGTACTAGCTTCAATGACATGCCACATAATAGACATCAAATCCCATGTACAGGTCTTGTAGAGATCCACAAACATCAGATATGTGTTGATATCTTGAGGCCTCATGGGGCGGACTCCTGCCGAACCAAAACTTTGGCCAATCTATCACAGTTTTCCATCTAACATCACATAGCATGCATCTACCCCCGAACACCCACGCCCCCCTGAGGATGTGCCTCACCCTCACCCACTTGGGCCTCGCCCATCTCTTCATCTCCTCCATCTAGCGGTGAGGGAGGAGGCATGTCCCCATCTTATGATCTGATGTCTACAAAATATACAGTACAAAAAAATAATTAGACAATTTAATAAAACAAGTTAAAGAATGTGCTAGAATAAATTTGATTCTAATTCATTAAAACAAGAAAATGAATCTGGATTAATTTAAAGTAAACACTAATATTACCTCTATCATCTGGAGGCTCATTTGTTGTGAAGAAGATGTTGGAACACCCTCTCCAATCAATCCCCGTGTATGGATACCCCAACACGACAAACACATGGTCATCCACACTGGCCAGTAGCTCTAGTGCCTCGTCCGAAATCCTGGCCAGAAACTTTGGCATGCCCCTCTTGGGAATCATCTTCCCCCACATGCACAACCAGGACTCAGTGATTGGCCTAGGAGGGTGACAATAAAATGTAGGCCTTATCTCCGGAAACCTCTCAAAAACTAAACAAAAAAGATTGGAAGAAAAAGGGAAGGTCTCCCCCCTGTCTCGAAAACGCATGACATCTATCTAAAGTCGTGCAAAAATTCCTCAAAAAAATGGCAGATCATCTGATGCAATGTGGCCCCTGAATCAAAGAATCAACATAATACAAAAGAAGGAAAATAATGCGCTACCCATCACCACAAGAATGTGAAATGGTGATGACTAATAATGAGAGGCACCTAGTCTCCTTTGTAGCAAAAGAAGAAATTTGTAGTTGTCCACCATGGACCTAAAAATCTGATGGATCAACCGCATGAGGCCTGACATATTTCAGAGTGTATGTAAGATGACTCTCCTTTGCAACACCATGGGGCACATCAGGGAACTGGGGAAAATCCCCCCTTCTCCTGGATAGGTAAGTGATAAAGAAAATGTCCTCCTCAATGGGCCTATATCAGAACTCAGGACCAACATTGAAAACCTGCTACTGGACATTCCATCAGCAGATCAAATGCACCAATAGGTGTTGGTGGGAAAATTTCCCTAAGGTAAGCACTGAAAACCTCAACAAAGAAGATAAAGTAATCAACAAATAACACTCAATCAAGCATGCCAAACATTCGAATTATCAAAGTTGGACTTAGATACATACCTGAGGTTCCTACGTTTGAAGATGTCCTCGTAGGGTCCAAACCCTGTACTCCCTCCAAGATGTGTAGACCTACAAATCAATCACAAAATATTATACATGATATATAATTCAACATGCATGCATAATAATATGTTAGATCATCACATATAAGAATTCAAACTATCATTCATAATATCACAACATATATCAGGAACAAGACATGAGCTTCTTTATTGATTAACAGTAGTAAGTACAAGATAGATACAACCTGATCCAGGCCAAAGACATTGACGAAGCCTTCCTCTAGATCCGTATAGCCTCAGCCACGAACACAACCTCTCTAATAGGTGAAAGAATATGCTAGATAAGGAGGTTGAGCATCTCTGTAAAGGAAACCAAGGTTTCCTAGCATGGATAATTTTAGGGGCTAATGTTCGCCCAATGGGCTAATTTTCCATGATTTTTCCACAAAAAATATTCGCCAATTTCCAATTTTACAAAAGACGATTCGCCCAAATTTTAGAATATAAAATTATTTTACCTTAAAAATCGCCAACATTATATAGAGACTACGTATAAAATCATTATAAATTTGGATAATTTTACAAATATATCAATAAATTTTTTATAGTTTTCATATTAGGGATTAGTGAGATTCGCCAATGTTTTTAAACTTCAAGAAAATTTTCCATCCTTAAAATTTTCCTTGTTTCCTAGAGAGTAAGAAGTGCAGGAGGCATAGGAAAAGCAGACTTGATATGGGGAAAATCGAGTATAATGTTGATATATCTCTTCTCTTATTATCTATGCCTACTCAAGGGATGTATATATACCACCTCAATTTGGTTATTTCAGTTAGGCCACGGGCTCCTATAGGTGGGCTCTCGGTAAAACTCGTAAACCCCACCCGAAAGATAACATTTTATTTAATTTTTTTATACTTAAAAATGTATGCGGGTATAGTGTTCTGGGAACTGCATATGTACACGTTTTTGTGTGGGAAGAGTCGCATATGGAATTTGAAATATAGTTTTTTAGTATAAAGTCAAGTCTACATGGGTAAAGAGACTGCCCAAGGCCATAAAAAAGCATCAGGTCTACAGGAGTGTTGAATGATGCTATAACTATAGTACAAAGTGTGCCTTCAAGGATGTACCCTCCTCATAGTACTTGAGGAGGCCTACATTTCTCAAGAGTGCTCAGGTCACTATAGTAATAGGTCGAGGGTATAAATACATCTCCCTCTCTCTCGTCTTCCATGGTTAGACCATATCGTGTGGGTTCATCTACTGCTCCTCCTCCTATTGTTGCTCCCTCTATTAATGTTTTTCTACATGATTGACATATAAATACATTAGCCTCATACATAAAATACAATTTGTTTTATCAAATGAAACATGTATTTATAACAATGGAAACACAAATTTCAATCTAAAAGAAAAAAATTATGAGTGTGCTCAAAAGACAGTCATGCACCAACATTAGTGCGCTTTCAACTATAACTACACTGGTAACGGTGCACACATAAGTATGATGCATTGTGAGTGTTTCATAAATTTAAATTTTCATAGCGGTGTGGCATACTTGTGCACTGGTGTGCATGTATAACCTGTTGGCACCGGAACGGTACGTTCAAGTTATCGAACGTACTGAGCTATAGGAATATTTTAAAATATTTATTTATGGTGTGTTTGGTAAATATAAGTGCACCAGCAGTGACTGTTATGAAACCAGCTCAAGAAAAGATAGAAAAGATAGATCAACGCCTTAGAATTCAGCCTCTTCGAGGGGGCAACCTCCTTTACATTACATAAATGAACAATTCTTGGATGATCCAAATGACAAAACCTCATTTCTATATATAGGAGTCTAAGGAGTCACAATATAATCCAGCCTACCTAACAATAATAATATAAAGCCACAAAAATAACAATAGAGGGATTCTATGGGGCACAGAAATAACAATATGGGGGTAATAGGGGCACAACAATATAAATAAGGGGTATAACTACAATAGTAATGGGGTAATCACTAGTATTATAGGGACCCAACATGCCCCTCTCCTTCAAAAAAGTGTTGTCCTCAACGCTTGAGTAGTTCTGGATACTTCTGCATAAAATTCTCATCCTCCCATGTGGAATCTTCAGCGGATAAGTTCTTCCACTTGATAAGATACTCTGAAATTGATCGATTTCGTAGCTGTCGAGTTCTTGTTTTTGTGACTGCTTCCGGTTCCAATATAATTTTTCCTTCCTCGTCAAGTTCTGGCAATATTGTTTGAATTGGGAGCTTGTCACCTATAACCTTCTTTAAACATGAAACATGGAAAACTGGGTGCAATCGAGAAGCTGCAGGAAGCTCCAATTTGTATGCCATAGTACCAATCTTTTGCAACACCTTGTACGGACCATAATACTTTGGTGATAATTTATTATCCTTCTTAGCTTGCTTTAGGGACATTTGCTTATATGGTTGTAGCCGTAGGAATACCCAATCACCTACATCAAAACTTCTTTCACTGCGATGTTGATCTGCCTGTTGTTTCATTCTATTTTGTGCCAACACGAGGTTATCCTTTAAGAGTTGGAGGACTTGTTGTTGATGTTCGATGTGATGTTCCACTGCCTGAACCTTAGAATTTTCTCTTAAATATGATGTGATGGATGGTGGTTGATACCCATAAAGTGCCATAAATGGGGTCATTTTTGTTGCTGTATGGAAGGAAGTGTTATACCACCATTCAGCCAGAGGCAACCATTTGACCCATTGTGTCTGTTTATCAGATACAAAGCAACGAAGATATCCTTCCAAACATTTGTTTACTATCTCAGTTTGCCCATCAGATTGAGGATGATAAGATGAGCTATGAGCTAACTGAGTACCAAGACAAGAAAATAATTCTGTCCAAAAATTTCCAGTGAAAATGGGATCTCTGTCACTTACAATAATCTTTGGGTTTCCATGTAGCTTTTGAACTGTTTCCATAAATGCAGTAGAAACTGTACTGGCTTTAAATGGATGTGATAATGCACAAAAGTGTGCATACTTGGTAAGTCTGTCAACTACCACCATGATGACACTCTTTCCCTCAGACTTGGGTAAACCTGTGATAAAATCCATTGAAACCTCCTCCCAACGTTGGCTTGGAATGGATAAAGGTTGTAATAGACCCGGTGTCTTAATTGTTTCAACTTTATTTTGCTGGCAAACCAAACATTCCGCCACAAACTTTTGAATATCTGATTTAAGGCCATCCCAAAAAAATTCCTTCTTAACCCTGTGGTAAGTTTTTAAAAATCCTGAGTGCCCTCCTAAGGGAGAACTGTGCAATTCCATAAGAATCTTTTGTTTTAGCTGGGAATTCTTACAGAGGTATAAGCGATCTTTGTACCATAACGAATCATTTTGCCAGCTAAATGTATCAAAAGTACTGGAATCTTGTTGTAGCTTTCGAGTAAGTGCCCACACTTCTTCGTCATTCTTCCATTCCTCCCTTGCTTCGTTTATCCAATCTGGTTGGATAGTAGAAATGGCACACAAAAATGCTTCCACATCCTCATCCTTTCTTGAGAGTGCATCTGCCACCACATTTTGCTTCCCTTTTTTGTAGATGATTTCAAAGTCATAACCCAACATCTTTGTGACCCACTTTTGTTGCTCTTCAGAGGATAATCTTTGTTCTAAAAAGTATTTAAGGCTATCATGATCCGTTTTTACCTTGAAGTGTCTTCCCATTAGGTAGGGTCACCATTTCTTAAGTGCATGGAGTATTTCCAACATTTCCTTCTCATAGATAGCTTTGCTTAAAAACTTTCCCTTGATTGGACAACTTTCAAAAGCAATGGGTCTTTCATCTTGCATTAGAACAGCACCAATTCCATTTCCTGAAGCATCACATTCCACAATAAAGGTTTTTGTGAAGTCCGGTGTAGCTAAGACCGATGCTTGGCACATTGCCTCTTTAAGATGTTCAAAGGCCTTTGTTGCTTTCGGAGTCCATGCAAATGAATCTTTCTTCAATAATGTTGTTAGAGGTGCTGCTATTCTCCCATAATTCTTAACAAACTTGCGATAATACCCTGTCAACCCAAGAAATCCTCGCAGATGCTTTATGGATGTGGGGATTTTCCATTCCTTAATGGCTTTAATTTTGCTAGGGTCTACCTTAACTCCTTCATGAGATACAATATGACCCAAATATTCCACCTCCTGGACTCCAAAGAAACATTTGGGTCTTTTTGCATATAATTGTTTCTCCTCCAATAGTTGTAGCACCCTGTCAACATGTTCAACATGATCCTTCTAAGACTTGCAGTAGATTAGTATATCATCAAAAAATACTAACACAAATTTTCTAAGGAATGGTTTGAAAATTGAATTCATCAAACCTTGAAATGTTGAAGGTGCATTGGTAAGGCCAAAAGGCATGACCAAAAATTCATAATGACCCTCATGAGTTCTAAATGCCGTTTTCGGAATGTCTTCAATCTTCATTCTGATTTGATGATATCCCGAACGAAGATCCAACTTGGTGAAGTAAATTGATCCATGCAATTCATCCAGTAATTCATCAATAACAGGAATGGGGAACTTATCTTTAATAGTGAGCTTGTTGAGCTCCCTATAATCCGGACACATGCGCCATGATCCATCCTTCTTGTGCACCAATACTACTGGAGCTGAGAAAGAACTTTGACTCGGTTGAATTATACCAGCCTCTAGCATTTCTGCAACCATACGTTCAATTTCACTTTTTTGGACATAGGGATATCTGTACGGCCTGATGTTTGGAGGAACACTTCCTGGAATCAGATGAATAGCATGATCATGATCACGCATAGGTGGGAGACCCTTGGGAGTCTCAAATACCTTGGAATGATTGTCCAGGACTTTTTGGAGATCTGGAGAAATAGATGATTCCAATGTGGAAACATCTAGCGAACATAATTGTGCAATTACACCTCTTTGCTCCTTTTTTAGAAGCTTTGTCATACCATTAGAGCTGATTATCTTTCCTGGTTTCCCTGCAATACCCCTTAATTCAACTTCCTTTCCTTCCGTAGAAAATTTGATGAAAAGTTCTTGAAAATTAAAAGCTATTGTACCCAAGGATTGTAGCCATTGGACTCCTAGTACAACATCAGCACCTCCCATTGGAATGGAAAGCATTGGGCTAGTCAATACATATTCTCCCATGGATAGCTTGATATTATGGCACTTTCCAGAGCAATTTATTGTTCCTCCATTTGCAATCATCACTTGACACTCTGGTGCTGGATATAGGAAGCAATTCAATTCTTTTGCTACCCTACAATGAATAAAATTGTGGGTGCTTCCTGAATCAATCAACACTATTACCTTTTTCTTCTTGATTTGTCCTTCTATCTTGATGGTTTGAGGAGTGGTAATTCCTACCAATGCATTACAAGATATGGTCGGATTTATTTGTTCTTCATCTAGGCTTTGTTCCTGGAGTATATCTTCTTCTTTTGACCTTTCTTGCTCCTTTTCTTCTTCCTCTTCACAATCTATGTAGAATAATTTCTTCTCAGCACACTTATGACCTTTAGTGTATTTGCTATCACAACTGTAACAAAGCCCTTTTGCTCTTTTTTCTTCCAATTGTTGTGGTGTCAACCTTATAGGTTGTGGAAGACTAGGGGCAACAACACTTCCGTCTTTATAGTTGTGAGTGGTATGCTTCCTGGTTGCCATAATTTTGCTTTCCATTTTTCTTGCTAACCTGAATGCCTTCTCTAATGAATCAGGTTCCCAAAGGCGAACATCATGTTGGATATTATCCTTTAAAGACCCTATGAACACATCAATCCTATGCTCCTCTGGAATATCTTTTACCCTTATGTTCAATTTTTGGAACTCCTCAATGTGCTCCATTACTGAACCCTTTTGTTTGAGACTTATCAATTGGCTAAAAAAAGTGTTGCTTTTTGTATCTTCATAATGTGCTATCAATTCTTCCGTAAAAATTGCCCAAGTGATAAATTGTTTACGAGAACAAAGCCATTGATACCATACAAACTGATTTGGTTCCAAATATACAGTTTCCATACGTACCTTTTGTGCGTTTTGCACATTATTGAGATCGAAGAATTGCTCCATCTGTAATATCCATGTGGCGGGATCCTTGCCATCAAACTTCCTCATATCGATTTTTGGAATATGGTGATTCTTCAATCCAACATTAGCGTCTATGGAATCATGATTAACATTTCTTTTGTTCTCATCATGAGTTTCCTTTACTACCTTTTCACCATTAGTGACCCTTTCTTGTAGCAACTTCTTCAATTCTTCCATGTCTGTCTTCAAATCTATCTTCAAATCATCCATCTTAGCTTCCATGCCCTTTATCTTAGATTCCACGCCATTTACCTTAGATTCCACGCCACTTATCTTAGCTTCCACGCCATTTATCTTAGCATCTGTTAACTTTTGTGAGCGTGACATTTGTTGCACTTGTTCTTGTAATTTTGATATATCATGTAGCATTTCTTCCTCTTCTTCATGAGTCATGCTAGAGCTTTCAGGTTCCTTACTAGGTGTTTGCATTTTCTTTCCTCGGGGCATCAGTTACCGATAATAATGCTTTACTATGCCCTTTGAATTCCGTTAAACCAAGCTTACACAAAAATTTAAAAAAAAACTACAAACCTTTTTTCACTTTATAGAAGCCTGATATTGAATCTGATGTATCTCTGTAATTTCGGATCATCTAGTTCTGAAATTGATACCTGTAGTAGCCTTCTGCGTCCTCTTTCCAATGCCACAAGTCTGAGCCAAATTGGATTCTCCAAGGAAGAGTTATGTGAAATCTCCCACAGTGACTTGCTTTTAGACTGGTTCAGTAGAGCGAACTTGTACGACGTGCCACGAGTCACTGTTTCAACCTTTGAATCTGAAAGACACACACAAGAAACTACAGTCCGTCCTCTTTCTGTACCTTCTTACGAAATTTCAATCCGATCCCCAGAGAGACAGTTATGACGATTTTCCCCAGGTCACCTGTTTTGAATGTAATTCAGGAGTCTGCAAAAAGACCAACTTCCTCAGATCATATCTCCGTAAATATCACGTGAAAAGCTCTGAAATTCGGACCCAAGGTTCAGCACGATTTATTCTCAAATGGGTTTTTTTTGCAACTTCTAAAACGTCACAGAAAAAAAGTTATAGTGACAATGCCACGATGACCTGTTTGGAGCAGCGAAACCCTAGAATCCAAAGCTCTGATACCAAATGTTATGAAACCAGCTCAAGAAAAGATAGAAAAGATAGATCAACGCCTTAGAATTCAGCCTCTTCGAGGGGGCAACCTCCTTTACATTACATAAATGAACAATTCTTGGATGATCCAAATGACAAAACCTCCTTTCTATATATAGGAGTCTAAGGAGTCACAATATAATCCAGCCGACCTAACAATAATAATATAAAGCCACAAAAATAACAATAGAGGGATTCTATGGGGCACAGAAATAACAATATGGGGGTAATAGGGGCACAACAATATAAATAAGGGGTATAACTACAATAGTAATGGGGTGATCACTAGTATTATAGGGACCCAACAGTGACGCACGAACACATAATCGTTCGCATCTTTCCTGGTGCGTTGATATTTACAAAATGCACCGCCACAATGGAAGTGTGTTATGTTCAAAGATCGGAACATGGTGCAACCTATAAATTTACAGGGTGCATCATGCCCAGTGTGAACTTAACATATCGAGCGCACCGCGCATTGGAAAAAAAAAATCTGAAAAAACAATGAAAAATTCAACCTAATTTTCAATTCTAATTTGCTAAAAAGTTAAATTAGAAATAAACATAGAGATTACTTAGACATTTGGTTGTCGAGGAGGCATTGTGGATACATAATGGAGAAAAGCAATTTTCACACCATTTGAAAAAATTAGAAACTCAAACAATGAGCACGGTACTGAAAGGTGGTGAGAAAGATCAGCACCAACGTCAGAGCGCTTGCACATGGCAAGAGTGGCACCAGTGCTTCAAATATCTCCCGCACTATAGATGGTTAAAATGAAAGTTACAGTCGAGATGGTTTTTTTTATTTAACCCTCCTCCGTTGCGTTTCTCGAAGTGGACCAGGGGCAGGCTATATCCAAATGCACCATGTTTTTTTATTTAAAATTATCGCAGTGCTTTATCGATACACACCAAGGCTTTACATGATCGACAACGCACCGGTGTTGTAGTTTTACAATAGAACTGGTCTTTTTTTAGAAATTAGATATCATATATCGGTATGATTTATAATATGCCTCAAGGCATTGTTATATGTTTACTGCACCAGGATGTCATTATCTAATAGCACTGGTACGTTTTACTATATGAAGAAGTTCGGTGCTGGAAACTTTTCAAGCACCAATGCATTTGGGTATTTAGCACACCATGAATTTTTATTTTTCAAAAACAATTCTACAGTGCACCATGTTATATGCAACCCTAGTGCGTGTATTGATAATAAAGCACTAGTGTGCTTGAATAATTTAGACACACCATCAAAGAAACATTTGTCTACCCACCTCCGCCTATGACCTCCACTACAAATGGATTTTTAGGCTATTTTTATAGGGGCCTCCACAAAAACCTTCACCCTTGTAGTGCATTTGCAATATGGCATAGTTATCATTTACTTAAAGACATGCCTTGGTTGTAGTTGTTTATCACGAGATAGAAGTGCACATGTGCCTTTGGAATGAGCAAGAAAGTGTGCCTTGTGAATGCTAGATTGCATATGTATCAAGGTTATTTCACTGCAAAAGGGGAATAAAGTGAGCCTCTAAGAGAGAAGTAATAGTACTATCCTAATGGAGACACACACATATGAGAAATATTTTTCTAACATCAAGAAAAATAGTTCATATAGATGCAATGATTGTTACAATCATTACAACACATTTTCAATAAGTTAAGCACCAAAGTCATTGAGCTAGTTCAATTACTCTAGTACATGTGAAAGCAAACATGAATCATAAACACTCAAAGAATATTCTTAAAACATTCACAATCCATAAGTGAAAATGTGGTGCCAAAAAGGCTTCAAGTATTTATTAAAACTTCCAAGAAACATAAGCACAATGAACATCACTAGCTCCAATAGTGCATTGTTAGAGCCGCTACTTTCTCCCCAAAAGTATTGAGTCTATCTCTATAATGCCTTGTGGGAGAAGCCAAGGTTAAAAGTCCTTTTATGAGAAATTAGGATCCTTTTATAACTTGAGGCATGATCTTTCGTATCCTCATGACTCTTGGCTTTCTAACTTCTAATGACCTATGACTTTTGGAATAACATGACTCTTGGTATTACATGTCTTTTAGACTTCTATGTCTCTTTTTCCATACATGAATCTTGGAATTCCACTTATTTGTCTTTACAATTATTACATAATTATATCACAACTTACACATCATCATATGATGTGACAAGTCACTATCCTTGATGACTAGGACACACAGTGACTGATGATATGGACTTTCTTCAGTAGGTGACATGGTTGCCACTCGTGCCTTCATTTTGCATGCATCTTCTGACCATTGATGCCTTCACCCTCCAAAGGGTCTTTGATCTTGGAGTCTTTAGGGTGCTTCGATCATCAAGATTTCAATGTGTTCTTTGTCCTTCGATACTTCCTTTTTTTTCCTTCTTTGCCTGATATTATTCATGCATGCTTTTCATGCTGCTCCTAGAATACCTGTAACTAAAATCACTTATGAAAAGAAATCGTCAGCCTAAAAATATTTATAACATTTTTCATGCATATTTTTTGTTTGTGCCTTAACAGCGTGATTGGAAGGAGAAAGAGATATTATGGGCATAAGGGCACACTGCAAAAGGTTGAAAGGTTGAGAGGGAAGGCTTCAAGGCTTCGACATGTGATCATGTGCTTAAGAGAGAGAAACAATCAAGGAAGGGCACAGGGTACATGTTTGAAGAACAAAGGGGAAGGCTTCAGGCTTCCCAAGTGAATTATGTTCTCAAACGAGAGAAGGAGGGCATAGGGCACACTTCTGAAGGTTGAAGGATGGAGCTTCGTGCCTTTGGAGTGCGCTCATGCGATCAAGAAACTAAGAGGGGTACATGGTGCAAGTCTAAAGGCTGAAGGGTGAAACTTCGTGCCTTCCGGGTGTGCTCATGTGCTCAAGAGACCAAAGAGGGTGCATGGCACAAGTCTGAAGGCTAAAGGGTGAAGCTTCATGCATTTAGAGTGCACTCATGCGCTCAAAGGGTCAATAGGGCACATGGTGCATTGTGGAAATATGAATGGTGGGGCTTAAGGCCTTTGCGGTTTTCTCATGCACTCAAGGAGGGCATACTTCTTTGAGCCAAAGGAGTGCACTCAAAGGAAGACTTAGCTTTTCAAATGGCGCAGTTCAGAACAAGGAAGAGGAAGGTGCTTTAGGGGTGCACCATGTGCTCTTGGAGGGAACAAGGTGCACTTCCGAACAATGAATGATTCCCAATCAAGGATTTAGAGTGTGCTCATGTGCTCTTTGCCTTAATGGGTTTGCTTTGAAACAAAAATTTGTCTAAGTTTGGAAGATAGGAAAAGGGGCAAACATGATGAGTTTAGACGTAAAATCAAGTGCGACACATACCAACTAATCATGAAAACTTAAACAAGCTTTAACAATAATAATTAAACATCAAAACACCACTTTACAAACATTTACCAAGAACAACAGGTGAAGTGTGTGTGACTGCGACCAAAAGGTGTCGTTTTACAACAACAAAGGTGTTACGACTATGAAATACACAAAATATGTTCTAACTAATACGACGACACTTAAAAATGATCAATAACAATTGAAACATATAAAATAACTTGTAACAACACTTGACGACTAAGGCGAAAAAAGATACGACGCTAAAGTAGGCTCCAAAATTTGAATATAGTGAAATTTTTTGGAGGGTGTTGTAGCAGCAATAACACTTGGCAACACATTGGGCGATCTTCAGCTTCTCTTTTTAGGAATGGATTTTTAGTTAAAGGGCCAATCCTTTAGGAAGTATTGATTCACCAATTGGAGGGCCTTGACTTCCCCCTTTTGACTTGGTTATACACATAGTATCTTGCTTTCTTATTCTTTTTTAAACACACAAAGGTACACCATATCATAATTGTTTCAATCTAGGAAAAGGGTAATGTGTGCGATGAGTTTATGATATTAAAAGTATGAGTTTTAATATTTGGTGTTGCTCCACTACCAGTAGGCCTAGACAGTACCCTGATGGAGTCACTTCAGGAGCACAAATGTTGCTTCGCTTCCAACAGGAATGGACAGTACCCCAGCAAAGTCACTTGCTTCACCTCCCTACGCAGGAAGCCTTTCTCTTCTTTCATCCTTTATTTATTTATTTAATAGGACTGTACATCGGCACTTATTATTTTCGATGGGTGGAAGAGGGATCTCAACTTATTGAGAGAAGAGGAGGTTTCCCCTTCAGAGAAGTATTTTAAGACCTCTGATATAGTTTTTATCACTTTAGATTTTCCCCTTATCATTTCTCTACTAGATTGGACAAGCGTTAACACACATGCATATTTATACCAAGTTAAATAGTTTAGATATTAGCACAGGCATGGATGTAATAGTTTCCATTAAGGTTTTCATTTTGGATATATCGTATTTTCCATCCATATTTAGCTTAACCTATGGCATATTCTCAAACAAAGAATAAGAACAAATAGAAATCCAAGAATTGTGGTTGTCACATTTTCTCTTTCATTCCACCATAGAATCCTTTTGAGCCATGCACTTTTACACAAGATCTTATTTATATACAATGACCAAGACATGAACACGACAGGACACAACACACATATGATTGATATTGACGAAAAAGAAAAGAAAAGAAAAGGACAAACTGTCCAGGAAGAGTAGCTTGTAGTTGCTATTGAAAATAATGTTTCAAATCTTGGCCATTTGCGGGAAGGGGTCAATCCTCTTGTCCAAATATTTCAGCTTGAAGGTGTTATGACCGAGCTTCTCTTTAATAGTGAAGGGGCCAATCCAGAGAGGTTGTAACTTCATGTTTTTTTCCCTTTTCTTCCTGGGGTTTATCCCACTTCAGTACTAGGCCACCCACATCGAAACTCTTTTCCCCTGCAAATTTCTTTTCGAACCAGCACTTAACACAATTTGGTGAACAGAAAATCTCTCTTTAGCTTTGATTCTTTTTCCTTGAGTTTTAGTAAATAATATATCTTGCTCAAAACCAGAAGGCAAGGTCTACCTTCAAATTCTTATGAGAGCTGCAAGGCTGGTAGATACAAGTTCGGGGGAAAGACAACTTATTTACCATAAACCAGAAAGTATGGTGAGGTATTAAGGGAAGGCTTAGGAGTTACACATTTAGCCCATAATCCATTTATAAAAGCATTGTGCCAGTTCCTTTTCTCAGAGAATATGGTTTTCTTGATTATGCGGATGAGATTTTTATTTGTTTATTCAGCCAAACCACTTCCCCACGTGTAATAATTAGATGCATTCTTTGATACAATCCCATTTTCTAATGTGATTTCATAGTGACAAAAAATAAGTCACAATATCAAATAAAAGTGATGTTGGAATGCCAAACCTAGTTATAATCTTATTCTACAAGAAGTGGATGACTTCTTGGTCGTTTACTTGTCTCAAGGAAATTCCTTCTGACCATTGAGTAAAATAATTTTTCGGCGTCAGAATATATCGGTGTTTCTTTAATGAGTGTGGAAATATTTCTCTAATAACATCTAGACCCCGCTTTTGGAATGTTTCCTCAACTGCTTCTAGTAGCAGTGGGGTGGCTAGCCTCTGATCTTGACCGATGCATCCTTGACAAGTTCATGTGCATCTTTGAATAAAGTGGACCAACAGTAACGAGACCTTATTACTTTGTGCATAGTTGTGTCACCCGCATATTAACCACCTTTTGGTCCATCATGAAAATCTCTAAGTACCTCCTCGGTATCCCAACGCTCAAGGCATCTTAGTAGGACACCATTGTGGTGCTTTCTGAAAATCACTCCACGAACAAGTTGGTAAGATAGAGCTTTTAAGTGAATTGCCATCTTTTGTTTATTCGATAAATGCATGGGCAGCGTTTCGTGCCCTAGAAATTTCCATATAGTGGAATACCATGGCGTTGTAGACGCGGACTGAGGAACATGTTCAACATTATACATTTCAATCTCCTGCTCCCAACCTGAAAGATCTTACTCGGGAGCATCTCTTGCTTCAGCTGCTAGCTGACAGAGGCCATGACCCTTAATGGTATGAATTGGCTTAAATTCCATATCATATTCCTACAAACAGGTCATCCAATTTGCCCTCTTTTCACCCAGCTCTTGTTGTACACAAAGTGTTCTTACCACTGGGTGAGGCACAAATATGTTCATGTGAGCTTTTAAAAGATAGGGCCTAAAGTACTTAAGCACCTTATATACAACATACACTTTTTTTTCAATGGTAGAGTAACTTAGTTCTGGCCCCTGTAAGTTGACAATCATGAAAGAAATAGGCCACTCATTTCCTTCAATATCCTTTCGACTCATTATGGCCAGAATAGAAGAACCTAAAGCAAACGTATAAAGCAAGAAATCTTTGCCATAATCAGGACTGAATAGTGTAGGTGCATCAGCGATAACCTATTTAATTTAAGCAAAATCATCCCTCTCTTGTTTGTCCCATTTGTAAGTTGCATATTCCTTTATCAACTCTTGTAAAGGCTTAACTATTTGAGCATAATCAAAGATGAATTTCAGTAGGAAATTATTCTTCCCAGATAAATATTGCATCACCTTCTTATTCATAGGGAAAGAGATCTGAGTAATAGCTTTGACCCTCTCAGGATCAACTTTAATTCCACTCTTTATAAAGATGTACCCTAAGAGAGTCCCTTCTAACACACCAAATATGCTTTTCTTGGGATTAAGATAAATTCCATATTTATGACACCGCTCAAATATTTGTTTCAGATGACATACATGATCTGACCTTCTCTTGAAAAACACAGTAACATCATCCAAATGAACAACTATGATTTGACTAATCAAGCCACGGAAAGTAATGTCCATTTCTCTTTGAAACGTAGCACCAGAATTGATAATCTCGAACAGCATTCTCTTGAAAGTGAATGTTCCCCATTTGGTCTTGAAGGTAGTCTTCAAATGATATGTTTCTGCCACTAACAGTTGATTATAACTAGAGAATCCATCTAGCAGTGAAAAAATCTCAAACCCAAATATTGTTTAGAGGATTTGTTCCATGTATGGCACTGGATAATTGTCTTTATCAGATGCCCAATTGAGATTGCAGAAATCTGCACATAACCTTATTTCATTGAACTTCTTTCTGACAGCGACCAAATTCAAAACCCAAGTGGAATGTTTGACTCCGAAAATGATTTGAGCATCCAGTATCTTTCTCAATTCCTTTTAGATGAGGAGCTCCAGCGTTGGATGAAATTTCCTTAATTTCTATTGGAAAGATTTTGCCCCTTCTTTTATGGGAATAACATGCTAGATAATACATGTATCATATGTATTTAATCATCGTGTGTCCACGTAAACACTTCACGGTACTGTTTGAATAAGAGGATGAACTCTTTCTGTTCTTTTGGAGAACAACATGTACCGAGGTTTACATACTTTGGATCTTCTTGGATTCCTAGCTTGACTTGTTCATATGATAACTTGGAGCTTTGACTCTTGGTATTGATTAGTCCTCTGAACCGGTTTTGCAAGTCATATAAATTTTCCAGGGACACCACAGCTTTAGGCATAGTGTTACCTTTCATTGCATTACATGCCTATTGAAAAGCCTTGTCGTGCTCATCCTCTTATATGGTAGCATATTTAAACACATTCGCACTAGCCATGAAATGCAGTATTTATTGGTCATCATTTAAAATGTGAAAGTTAGTGACATTTTTAGACACATAATGTTTAGATATAATCTCAATTGAAAAACCATTTCTCAATGGAGACATTCTAGTGGTTGCATTTGCTAATGCATCTGTTGCAGCATTTCTAAGCCTAGGAACATAAATAATATTAAAAGCTTTAGAATGATTAATCAAGCGCCATACCTCCTCCAGTTAGTTTTTAAGATTCGGTGAAACACAGTGGATAGTATCTTATACCTGACGAGTGACAACCTCTGAGTCACCAATTACCTTGAGAAACTCTACGATGGATTTCTTTAGTCCAAGCACGAGTACTTCATATTTGGAAGTATTATTTGTGCACTTGAACTCTAAGTGGTATGATAGGATGTGCTTCTTACTACAAGGGTCTATGAGTAGGCAACCAACTCCAAAGCCATCCTGTGTCTTTGAACTATCAAAGAATAAAATCCAAATATTGTTAACTACTAAGTTTCTTCCTATACTATTATTACTATTATTATGTACATCTATATTACAAGATTCATTTGCACCAACTGGAGAACAAGGAAGGAGCTCCAATTGTGTATCAGGTGGGATGGGTGATGGTTGTGCTTGATAACACCTGTGATCAATTTCTAAGAAACAATTTCCAAATATTAAATCAGTAAAGGCAACAAGCTCATTGTGGCCCTCAAGTGGTGTCATAGTGTATTTCATGTATGGCTCACTTTCCACTCGAATCTGGTTATTTTTTCCCTTGTATTGAATCCATAAATGTGATCAATTTGTAGCAAAGTACCCTTGTAGTTTACTAGAACGGTCTCTCCTTAGGAGTACGCCATAGGATTTTAGGATGTCCACAATTACAATATTTATACATTGGTGAACCCGTTGATCAGATGATAATTGAATAAGAACATTCTTGAGTTCACCAATAGCTTAGACAAGTGATCTATCCACCTGAATGATTTATGATCAGTTTTGCCCCGTTTAGCGTTAATTTTATTTTAAGTAGATAATGGCATTACATTCATAGATGCACCGGAATCAAATAAACAATTATGTACATTGCAATTGAAAATTTCATAAGTTAACAAAAATGGAGGGTGGAGAGCGTTAGCATTCTAATGTTACAACATTAACTACATATTCAAGGGAACGAAAAGACTTACAAAACACCTTCTAAGAGGTAGAAACTTTTTTACCTGGCGAAGGTTATGAAAATGGAATGTCTTAAGTATGGATTACCCTGGACATGCCTACTACAATCAATGCTTCCTATTACTCCCCCTCATAAGGTAGAGACCTCAGGGGAGGTCGCACTAGACTAGGGACAAAGGATAACCTCCCAGGTGAAGCTTGGAAATAAGGGTACAATCAATAGAAATCAATCATCTAGCTTGGACTATGATCCATATTAGTATGCCCCAAAACATTAAATAAAAGCACATGTTTACAAAAATGGTTAATGCACCTTCTGATAAATGACCCACCTTCCTTCAAGAAGCATGCTAGATGGGAGAGAACATTGACCACTGCATAAGTTGACAGCTCTAGTGTAAAGTTATTTGTGGGTCATCATAGGGTTACTGGGTGGATAGCTAAAAAATGAGGAGAAAAAAATTCTCCTGTGGGTTACCTAGTTTTGGTGGGTAACAGTTACCATGTTTCAAATGTCAACCTTTCTTTCCGTTATATATTTGAGGCTCTTTATCATATCTTCCAAATTGGACACCTTAAATTCCACCACTTCATTATCTTCTTGTGTCAAGGATGATCCTTCAATTGAATCCTTTATAAGAATCACATTTGTCTTATTACATATAGACATGATGTGTTGAGGTATTTGTAGGTCTATAATAAGCAACCTTGAACCTAATAAAAAATTATCAAATATATTACATCTCTTAATGAAATTTTAACATGATGTACTTTTATGTTTCTCTTCAATATTTGATTGATCCCATGCAATTTATACCTTCCACATGATAGATATGGTAGCAATAATAGAACCTTTTATTTTACTACAACTTTGCCAATATTTCCTACAATATCTAAAAATTGGACCCAAAACACCCTACTATTTCTTCTATCCAATTCCACTAGTAGCACTCAATTACTAAGTTCCCAATATTCAAATATGGTTTTTTTTATGAAAACCACTTGTTTAGGCCTAGTTTGAGGACTAAACAAAAGCCTAAACTTATATAGCCTATAACTTTAAAAGTGTAGTGGACTAGGTTTCGAAATTTGTATTCAATGTGCTTGGTTTTGTCCTCTATCAAACATTGAAATTTTCACACACAATGCCAAAGATCCAAACAAATGTAAAAGAAAAAATGGTATGAAGGCTCATTTGAAGGAGCCAAACCAAAGGTCATTGGTCCAATACTAAGGGTTTGGACCACATAGCCAAATAAGCCTACAAAAGAACTAATTCAATAGTGTCATGCCTAAATTAATTGAAAGGGTGAATGAATAAGAAGCCTTTATAAGAAAGCAATGTCGTCAAATGAAAGGGTGAATGAATAAGAAGCCTATATAAGAAAGCAATGTCATCAAATGAAAGGGTAAATGAATAAGATGTTAGACCCAAGATCACATTGAGAGGGTGGGGGAGGTGGGTCGGTGAATCAATGTTTCAACTACCTTACCAATTTATAACTTTTCATCAATTAGCAATGTTGTAATCAATCATAACAACTTGTTGCATATCAATAAACATAACAATACATCATGAAGCTATCATCAAGATACCATCACATCAATACAAGAGGACATAATCATTTTACGTGGAAACCCATATGGGAGAAAACCATAAATTTTTCTTCTTTGTATACTTTAATTCATTACATAGATTCGCAGGCTACAACCTATTGGAGGTAATTACCACAAAGATATGCAAATTGCCACTTGTAGTAGGTTACAACCTGATTGAGACACCAACCTCAAAAGATGCAAGTTGTTGCTCACTGTAGGATACAAGTTGATTGAGGCACTGATGAGCCCCGGAAATGGGCAACTATATGGGCTCATTTTGCCTAATATTCTCATTTAATCCACCATTCTCCATAGTTTTATGCATGTTTTTGAATATATTTATGTTAATTGTGTGAATGGGAATAGTCACTTTACCACAAGGTCTAATACGTTCTTATTACAGATTTTTGGACATTTTTGGACCAAGATCAAGCATTTATGAGTAGATTGGCAGCCAAATACAAGGAAACAAGGCTGAGGATTTGTAGGAGGGATGTCTACTGCACTAAATGACCCCTTCCTCGAGTTCTCCACCATCAGCTCAGAGTTCTACAGCCCACCAAAGATGATTTCAAGGGGCAGCCGAGCAGGTCTAGTGAAGTGGCTAATTAACTGCAATTTTGGGCAGCCAAGCTCCTAAAGTTAAGGAGGACTGTTGGGGGTCCTCGTTTGCATAAGTAGGAAGGCTTCAAGCCTTGGTAGTTTAATCATTTGTTAGTCTATTTTCGCACTTTAGTGCAGCCCTGTATCAACACATTTTCGAGCTTCTTCTTGTAGACAGTTTTTGGGATGTAACTATTATTTTTTTATCAATGAAGATGAATCCAGCTTTGCACCAGCTCTGATCTTTCTTAGGAGGCTGTAGCTCTTGGGGTTGGGCCCAACCCTAGTTCCAGTACCTCCTTTGTGTACATTTATGTGTTTTTCTTGCATTCATAGAATAATTTCTACTATTTAGGTTAAAATCTTGCTTTAGTACTTAAGTTGTCTTTTTATGATTAAGATAGCTATTCATGCTTCAAGTTGATTTGACAGCTTGGTAATAGAAAAGATCCACAAAAATGCTACCAAGCAATCCTTGATCTCATTTCTCCCTCCTTGGGATCATGATGTTGAAAATGCAACAAGATGATGGAGCTTAGTGAAAAGAAGTCGCCTTCACTAAGTGGGCCCGCAGGCTATTTTTGGCGCAAAGTCTATTTTTAGACATATGGATCATGGTCTATGAGTTGTAGGATGCTATTTGTGGATGATTGGTCATGTTGGTAAAAATAGATGGACTTCTATTTTTAGACATATGGGCGGAGTCTATTTTTAGACTGCCAGGCTAAAAATAGAACAGTCGAATATTATTAGCTCTTAATAATATTTGGACTATAAACATTATCTTATCCTCTTGAAGCATTTCAGTTCGAGCTACGGATGTGGCACATGCAACTGCCAGAAGGAAATACGCTTTTCTTATGGGTCATTTGAGCTATTGCATGATGGACTTCAATTAGAACTCAAGTGATTGAGTTTGGTGGAGTTGATTGAGGAGTTGATGGAGTTGTGTTCAGTTTGACTTAGTTGAACTAGTTGTATTTAGTCTAACTGCAAATACACTAGTGATGAGTGATGTGAATTAATTATTAATTAATTCACTAATTATTAACTCATAAAGCAACTAAAGAATACATCAGTTAACTCAGCGCATGGACAGTTCAGTGGAGACAAATGTTAGAGGTGGGTGAAAGAGTGAGACTGCTATCAGTTGTGACTATAGTTGTGCATGAGATTTGCACAATCAATGATGGAGATTTCCAATGAGGATTGCATGGTACAAGTCAAGGGAAAACGAGTTTGGATCTGATCTATTCTCACATTGGATTGCGCAGTAGAGGCAAGCAAACAGTGGAGGAGATTTGAACCTATGACTTGATTCAGATCTGAGCTAGTTTGTGTGTAGCAGGTGGAGATAGTACTGAGTACTTGTGAGGAGTATTGTACTATGTATTGTTACATGTTCTCTATCATTATAATATACAGATAGTTGGGGGTTTTCAGCTGTATGCTTTCCCCATTACATTCTGTGTTAATGTGCGCATGCGATTGATGCTTCATTATTTTTAATTCCGCAAAATTGATAATCAACGTAGAGGAGGTTATGTATTATGCATGCATTCCACAAATAGTGTATAATCAGGATAATCTCTTTGAAAAGTGTCATATTATTCAAAATTTCTACACGTGAATTGAGACCAAGGTACACTTGCTACCACAAGAACACTGTTTTTGCCTTCCAATGCAATTACTAGTGTTAGATTTTGAGTTGGAGAAGTTGATATCAATTGTGTTTCCATGTTTAGATCTATTCTTACTTAGTTTCCATAGACATTTTGCATGATTTTCTATCTATAAACTTTTGTTCATCATATTTCTGGTTTTTAAGGGCGGATTAGGTCAAAATAGATAGATCTCTGTTTTTTTAGTCTTTGTTTGGATCAGTTTTGGAAAGTAGTGTGCAGAGCACCTATAATACATTCCTACCTACCCTTCCTCCATCATACAACCTGCTCCAGTCCCTCACTCAAGATTTCTTCCCTTCATTCGCCACACTTTCCCAACTTGCCCTAATTTCTACATTTTTGTGCAACATTGCTTTCTTCATCCTTGAACAAATCCAACCATCTTCATCACTCCTTAGCTTCATTTACCAGGTCCTACACCTCTTAACATCCTTATCTATCCTTCATTTCCACTTTCCCACTGTTTTTCCACCATTAATCCTCTAAAAACCACTTTCGGCCTGTTCCTGTAGAATTTCTTGTAGATCCCCTGCAGCCTCCTATAGAAGATAATGCGAGCGATTTTTCAAGATCTAAGTGCGATGGAAATCTCCAGAAGGGTGCTAAGGACCCCTTAGGTCCTCTCCACACCTTCCTAACCCCCTACAAACACCCACTCTATTTCCTTTCACCAATAAACCTCTACACAGTCAAAAATAATTAAAACACATGCATAATAATTCTGCATAAAATTGCTCAAAACACAAAAAGATGATTTTTCCATATTTTTCTTCAGAAGTAGCTTAGACACATGTATTTTACCTTTTCAATAGTCCATGGCATCCATTTCAGTAGTTTTACATCTCTTTTCTTGCACAAGTAGGTTTAGTAGATAAAACTAGGGTTTGCTAGGGTTTGTATTTCCTTTCAGCTTTCATCTTCTTTCTGAAAGTATACTAGCCTCTTTTGAGCTAGCTTTCATCCATCACAGTTAAAAGCTTCTTTTAAGAACTCATAGAAGTTGGCTTAAGCTCCTAGCGAACTTGTGCCAGTTGATCAAGTGACAGCCTGCAGTAAGAGCTAGTACTTGTGCATATAGCACCATCGCTTCCAAGTTTGTTACAAACTACCGGGTTGATAAAAGTAAAGTAGGGAGTCCCAGGAATTGCAGCATCATTGTTGTAATACTGGAGCTCACCATATTTTTGGCGCCATTGCCTGGGAAGCGTCAGAGTATTTTTTGATTACTGCTTTTCTTCTATTTTCTACTCCAACCTTCTACTAAGTAGTTTATTTCAGCAAGAGTAGAGTAGTTGTTTCATTTCAATTCTGCAAAAGTAGATTAGACCATTTCCTGCTTTCATTTCAATTCCACAATTTCATTTCAGCAAGTGTAGATTAGTATTTCCTGCTTTCATTTCAATTCTGCAATTTCATTTCAGCAACATAGATTAGTCCTTTCCTACTTTCATTTCAATTCTGCATTTTCATTTTAGCAAGATAGATTTTAGTTAGTTGCAGTTCAATCTATTTCAGTTTTTGCAGGTACAAGCAGAAAAAACAACAAAAATCACCCAAAAAAGAGATTTCATTTCATGCCTCGTAGGAACAGAGACAATTCAGGAAAATTCCTACCCAACACCCCCACCACATCACTGAGTCACCCTTCTCTCTTCTTTGGTGGAAATGATCCTAAAGAATCTATAGGTGAACCTCCAAAGATATACAAAGATCCTATAACATAAGAAGAGCAAGAAACCATTCCTCTTGAGACCATGGCTGAAAACAGAAACGGTAGAGGGAATGGGGAGAGAGTAGAAGGTATCTTTCCCATCCGAAAGACCAATGGGGACACAAAAATGAAAAACATCAGTGCCTCAGCCTTACCTCACTTCCATGGATTGACTACTGAAGACCCTGATACCTTCTTGTTTGAGTTCGCTGTCCTTTGTCGAACTTATGACTATGCAGAAGACGAGCAAAAGTTGAAACTCTTTCCTTCTACCCTCAAGGATGCAGCACTCCGATGGTTCATGGGGCTACCTGGAAACAGTATCACAACTTGGGCTTAAATGCAGCAAGCCTTTAACAACAAATACCGAGACTACTGTAGGTCAAAGGATACAAAGGAAGAAATCTTTCGAATGACCATGGGAAGTGATTAATCTTTAGAAGACTATGAAGAGAGGTTTCAACTCAGTTATAAAAGGGCCAGGTGCACACTTGACCCCGAATCTCTGAAGTTGGTTCTACTTAGAGGAGTCCCTGAAGACCTTCTAGATACCCTCCATTTGCTGGCCAGGGGAGACATCTACCAGCTACCTTATGATGACATAAAGATTGTATTTAGAAACCATCCTAGGGCAGCAAAAAAGAAAGGTAGAGGAAGTCAAATCTTAGCCAGTACCCCCTCATCTAGTTCATTCCTTAAAAATGAGTTTGCAAATCAGATGGAAGATTTCAAAAGCGAGATGAGGCAGACCATTGCCATGCAAATGGATACCTTACGAATCCAAAAGAAGCAAGAGGAAGCCAAGAGGGCTTTGGCCATCTTCTGTCCCAAGTGCACTAGAAAGCATCCTAGTAACGAATGTCCATTGCACTCTGTAGAAGTGTGTTTTGTCTATGAATAAGACCATCCTACAAATCAGTGCCCTTCCTTGCCCGGATTTAAAGCTATGTACCAAGGGGCTGAAGGAGCCACTAAACCACTCTACTTCATGAACCAAAGGAGGCCACATGGACCCAAACCTTACTAGTAGGGAATGCAAGAGACATCCCAGACTTATTACAACCCCAATCAAGCCACTTCCATGCCTTCTTGGGGTCCCCCTGCTCATCCTTCCTGGTCCACACCCCCTCCTTGGTCGTATCCTTCTCAATACCATACTCAACCAGCTACTCACTCGTTCCATTCTCACACTCAGCCACAACCTCAGTGGAATGCACCTCATCAGGGGTGGAGGCCCCAATACAACTCTCCCCCCGCTCTTTTGCCTCCGCCACCTGCTCAACCACAACCGTTACCTCCTACTCCTCCAAGACAACCCTAGATACCTGCTCAACCAAACCCGAACCCCAACAGCAGACAGGCCCAGCAAGTATATACTGGAGAAACTACATGCCCTACCTATGTTGTGGAGATTTAGGAGATCAACCTACGATTTGGGAAGGTCCTCCCGAATAGCCAACCTCCTCCTAAGGAGGATGAGGACGAGAAATAGGAAAGTGAACCCAAAGCCATTCCACCCTTTCCTAAGAGACTAACTGGAACCACGCAACCAAACCCAGAAGAAACTGAACTTCTGGGAGAACTTAAACAGTTATGTGTGAAAATACCACTTCTTCAAGTCATAAAAGATGTACCAATCTACAATAAGTTGATCAAAGAGAAGTGTTTCAGGCACCCAGGTAGGCACAAGAGAGATGCCCCAACTATCAATGTCATAGGACAACTGTCTAACCTGATGTTGGGACAAATAATCTGTCCAAAATATCTAGACCTTGGGAGTCCTGTAGTCGATGTCCACATCAATGGCACCATAATCCCCCACACTTTGATTGATCTAGGGGTTGCCATTAACATAATGACCAAGGACACTATGCTCAAACTCAACCTTCAGAGTTCCCTAAGAAAGACCTCAACAATACTACAGTTGGCAGACTGCTCCACTGTGACTCCTGAGGGGATTGTGGAAGATGTCATGGTCTCCATTGATTCCTGGGAGTACCCTGTTGACTTCTTGGTCCTTCAGCCAAAGGAAAAACTCACTGGGTATCCCCTCATCTTGGGAAGGCCTTGGTTAGCTACTGTAGATGCTTACATCAGTTGTCGAGCTAGGAGCATGACCATCAAGAATGGGCATATGTCCAAACAGTTAGTCCTATATCCTCCTGCCCAACCTCTGCTAGAACATGACTTACCCCTCTGGTTGGAGGAGAAAGATGAGGATGAAGTCTACTCTGCACCATTGTGCACGGTGGAAGCCACTAGGGGAGGTCATCAAACCAAGGATGATCTTATTGATAATTTGATTCAAAATCCACCCCCCAGTGTGCTGCCATTAGAAGAGTTGGTGGAAGAAACCCAAGCCAGTGCTTTAGTTGATCTCTGTGTGGTTGATCCGACCTCTCTCCGAGTTAAGAATGTGGAATTTGGCCCTGAAAGAACCTTAAAGATCAACTCATCCCTATCCACCTCTCAGGAGAAAGAGCTGTGTGGCTTATTGAACAACCATTTGGATGTTTTTGCTTGGAGCTATAAGGAGATGAAAGAAATCCATCCTTCAGTCTGTACCCATCACATCTACATTAAAGAGGATTGTAAACCAGTCAGGCAGCCTCAAAGGAGGATGAATCCAGCCCTTAAGGACATTGTCAAAGAAGAACTGCAAAATTTGCTGGATGCAGGATTCATCTACCCCATCTCTGACAGCGAGTGGGTTTCTCCTTTGGTGCTTGTGCCCAAGAAAAACGAGAAGTGGAGAATCTGTGTAGATTATCGAGAACTTAACAAAGCCACCAAGAAGGACCATTTCCCTTTGCCTTTCATAGATCAAGTGTTAGATGGCCTAGCGTGGAAGAAGTTCTTTTCCTTCCTAGATGGGTTTAGCGGGTACAATCAGATCCAAATCAACCCGGAAGACCAAGATAAGACCACTTTCACTTGTCCATGGGGTACATTTGCCTATCGGGTCCTTCCCTTTGGGTTATGCAACGCTCCTGCCACTTTCCAGAGAGCAGTACTCAATATATTCGCTGAGCTGGTTCATGATTCAGTGGAAATCTATACGGATGACTTTACCCCTTATGGTTCTAACTTCCAAGAAGCTCTGACTAACCTGAGGAAAGTTTTAGCCAAGTGTATTGAGATGAACCTGTCCCTCAGTCCTGATAAATGTGAATTCCTAATGACTGAAGGGACCATGCTAGGTCATACAATTTCTCAGCAAGGTTTACAGTTGGATCCCAACAAGATTGCTATCATCCAAAGGGTCCCACCTCCTCAGAAAGTAAGATATGTTCGGAGTTTTCTAGGCTTAGCAGGATATTACAGAAGATTCATTAAAGATTTCAGTAAGCTAACCTCTCCATTGTTTGGTCTTTTGGGAAAAGATGTTCAATTCATATGGACTGACAACTGTCAGGAGGCTCTGATGCTTTGAAAGGTAAGCTAATAACTGCCCCAATCTTGAGAGGTCCAAACTGGGCCCTACCTTTCCACATTCACATAGATGCCTCGAACAAAGCCATAGGAGCAGCCTTAGGACAAGTTGAGGAGAAGCTACTGTATTCCATATATTTTATTAGTAAAAACCTATCCAAAGCAGAGTTAAACTATATTGTACCAATAAAGAGCTTTTGGTTGTAGTCCATTCCATAAACAAGTTCAGACACTACATCACTGGGTATCAAACATTCGTGCATACTGATCATGCTGCAATTAGATATTCGATGAACAAACTTGATGTAAATGCTCGTATCGTTAGATGGTTACTTTTATTGCAGCAATTTGATTTGACCATTGTTAATAAGCCAGGTAAGGAAAATGTTATTGCTGATTTTCTGTTTAGACTAGATTTGCCTGCAAGTGAAGAAGGGATGGTGGATGATCAAATGCCAGATGAACACCTGTTTGCTATTTCAGTACTCTCTCCATGATTTGCTGATATAGCAAATTATTTGGTTTCAGCACAGTTTCCGCCATACCTGTTCTCAAAAGAGAAGAGAAAGATCGTGAGGAAAAGTGCCCCATTCACCTGGATTGGGGGCAATATTTTTAAACTTGGCCCAGATCAGATTTTGAGGCGATGTGTCAGGGAGGAGGAAGTTTTTGACATCCTCCTAACCTGTCATGATGGGCCCTATGGAGGCCACTTTGCAGCAAAGAGAACCACCTTCAAAATTCTACAGGCAGGATACTATTGGCCCACTCTTCATCAAGATGTCAGGAGATACATCGGCCAATGTGATAGATGGCAAAGGATGGGGAAACCTACTCCAAAGGATGAGATGCCCTTGTAGCCTCAGGTGACTTTCGAGCCATTTGAGAAGTTGGGCATGGACTTTGTGGGTCCTATCAAACCTCCTTCAAAACAGAGGTCCTACATCATTGTGTGCACCGATTACCTAACAAAGTGGGCAGAAAAAGAGGCAATCAAGGCAGCAACAGAAGAAAAGGTAGCTGAGTTTTTGAGGGAAAATATCTTCTACAAGTTTGGCTACCAAAGAGAATTAGTCACAAATCAAGGAAGTCAATTACCTCTAACCTGATTGAAGACCTGCTCACTCATCACAAGATTAAGCACAGAACTTCCACCCCTTATCATCTGCAAGCAAATGGATAGGTGGAAGTTACTAACAGAGCTTTGGAAGGGATTTTGACTAAGGTAGTAAGTAGCAGCAGAAAAGATTGGGCAGATGGCTTGGTTGAGGCCACCTGGGCCTATAACACTACTTGGAAAACTACAACAGGTTTCACACCCTATGAGCTGGTCTACTGGAAGAAGGCTTTGTTGTCCATAGAATTTGAATATAACACATTGAGGTTGGCAACTCAGCTGGACCTAGATCTCAGCCATGCACAACAGGAAAGATTGCTTCAGCTGAATGGATTAGATGAACAGAGAATGCAGGCCCTTCTCCACTAAGAGGTAATCCAACTTCAAAGAAAGATATGGCATGACCGGCACCTCAAGGAAAAGCAATTTCAGCCAGGGGATTGGGCGTTGTTATATGATCCGAGGTACAAGGATTTCAAGGGCAAGCTAAGGACAAGGTGGCTGGGACCATATACAGTGGAAACATGCAATGAAAATGGTTCAGTCCTTATTCGGACCATTGATGAAGAAGCCATCCCCATGCTCGTTAATGGGCATAAATTGAAAATCTACAAGAAGCCCCTTTCCAAGTAGGAGTTCATTGAGACTCTTGGCAAATCAATATTGATAATGGAGCAGGTTCATGTCTCCACTCCACCTACATCATGAAAAAAAATGTCCTTGGGTGAAAACCTCTTGGAGGTGCCCAGTGCAGACAGTGAGGGTGAAAACCTCCTGTAGGCACCCCAGCTATCTCAAAAAAAAAAAAAAAAAAATCTAATTTCTGTTGAATAAATTGCAGGTTGCAGAAAGGTCATTACAGGTTTTGGGAGGATTGCGCAAGACAAAAAACAGAGGACATGACCGGGATGCATCCATCCCTCACAACCCTTTCCTCTATCATCGCTACCCTTTCCCAAGATCTAGACTCATTTGGTCCGAAATTCCACAACCTGCAGGAAGCTGTATCTTCTACAGGAGAATCCTATAGAAACTTCAGACAGACCAAAATCGATCTCAGAAGAGGACCTGAGAGTTTGAAATCTATCTATGAGGCCTATAAACCTCCCTGCCTCCATTTATCGCCATTTGTCACCCTTTTCCATCTCTGTACACCTCCATTCCACTCGTTTTCATGTCCCTGCACAGTCACACACAAAAAATCCTGTTTTTCATGACTACAAACAAAATTTTAATGACAAATCAAAACATCATTTTTTTCACTCACCATACCTGATACCCTCCATCTGAGATTCCTTGTCAGCCGAGACCCTCATCGATAGTTGTAGCCGTACTCATTTTAGCTTGAATTTCAGGAGGAGAAGCAGCTACAGGAAATCCTACAGGATTCCTATAGCAGCTGATCCCTCTGAAAAACATACTATAGAGCCAGGGACAGCAAAGTATAGCCTATGAAACATGCATGAGCTCTGTTTGAACGTGTAAACATCAGCAATAGTAAGAGGTCGAGAATGCAGAACGCAAGCAGCAACAGCAATGAAGAAATGGGTTCCAAAATCCGAAATTTGCATAACACGGTCGCGACTGCACAGGTAAGTGCCTAAACCTATTCTGCAATTACGTAAATCATATTTCAAGGCTGCGTGACTATTGGAATGGTTTAGATTGAATGGAATCGGTGGCCAGTTAACTGGCCACCCTCAGTCAGTTACACGTCCTCGTGGAATCCAAACGAACCTCGTCAAGTTCAAAACTGTTCATCAGATACGTAGCCAGGACGTGTGGAATGTCCATTCAAGACGAAATATTCGGGACTGGTGGTGGTGGCGGTGGATAACAGGAGTAAGGGAGGTGATGGCAGTCAGACGGCATGCAGAAACATTATGGCCATGACGTTGGATCAACGGTCCGGTCCATCCACCTCATCACCTCACCACGAATCACGCCCGCAAATTAAAAAAACAGCTCAGTTAAGACATTCACCACCCTTTGTTCATTATGCACTCACGACATTCTCGACTGGAGTACGCATCTACCACTTCTAGAGTAGCTAACCAATCATCCTCCGCCAGATTTCTGCATGTTTTTCGAAAATCTCCTGCCTATCGGACCCTACAGGAAACACAATTTCATTCTACAGGAGCCAAATGACTTCTACAGGAAGGGTTCTACAGGTAAGGCAGAGAACAAATCTACAGAAAGAAAACCCGGAATTTTCGTTGAATTCCAAGCTCAAAACGAGTTAGGCTCAGGAAAACTTCTCTGTGCATTATTTGTTTGTGCAAGATGGTGAATTGAACACGGCATTAGGTTGAAAAACGAGAGTAAAAGTATGCATGTGCATTGAGAAAAAAGTGAAAGTTTGCCTACATATTTCACTTAGTTTACCCAGTTTTTTTCTCTTCATCCAAAATCTCCTCATCATTTTTTTAAATTCTCCTATAAGGAAGATACATGCAGTAGTAGAGGCCAGCCTATGTGTGGGAAAAAACCTGAATTTACATATCTACCTATGTGTTGAGAAAAGACCATGTGTCCTTATGCTCTGTTCTGTAAGAAAAATAAATTCTTTTCATAAACAAACGGTCAAATTCTGGGTGACAATAGTTTTCAAACCGGGAATTATTGCCATTTGATGTTGTAAGGAGCACACGAGAAATTCCTTCTTTGATCTCAGAAAAAAACCGAATTCAGCTATCCTCTGTTTCAGTGATTGACTGTGTTTTTTTCCCACCTGAGCATTTTCTTTTCTAGTTAAAACACAAACTCAACACCATGCCAGGAGGATTCATGAGGAAAGAACCCTTAAACTCTAGCAAATTATATGAGCACCCTGAGGTGGTGGACCTTTTCACCAAGGCAAATTGGATATCCTTCTTTGACAGAATTCAAGGTTATGATGAGGAGGTGACTGAAGAGTTTTTGATGTCCCTGAGACCACTTTCGAAGACACATGCCACAGCTAGTTTTAGGGTTTTGACCCTAGAACTTACCCCTGATTTCATCAATAAAATTACCGGTTTACCATTAGAGCTCCCTTGGAGCAAAGAGGAGAAGTCATTGGGACAAGTGGCTAAGAAAACATTTTTCTGCTTGAGAAGCATCCTATAGAAGACAAAAATGGGGTCAGAAGGACAAGCTTGCCTCCTCTCTGGAGTGAAGTCAATTATCAAATCATGAAGTATATCACACGTGAAGGGAGATTTAGCATCATTTATGGTTATCATTTCAGGTTGCTACATGAATTGAGGTATGGGATATACTTGCTTCCAACTAAGAAACTGAGCATCCCATATTTCCTCCTTCAGTCTTTAATTGAATGTGGTACAAAACTAAATGCAGGAGTCCCAGATCAGTGAGCCCACCATGGACTCATCAAACTATTGGTGGAAGATGCTTTACACACCTATACTATCCCCATAGCTTGGGAAATCTTCAGAAATATGTCCAATGATGATAACATCAGAACTTTGGCTGAGAACATCAGCCCATCCAACAGTGATGAGAGGGAGCAAACTGAAGAAATTGAAAAGAACATTGATGAGGGAGCACAGGACATTCAAGCAGAGGGTAAAATAGAGGAAGAACAGAAGAAAAAAGAGGAATTTGACAAGACTGCTGAACCTAAGACAGAAAAGGAGAAAAGAGCTTAAATAGAGAAGGGAAAAAGGACAAAAATTGGAAAGAAAATGACCAAGAAAGCCCAAAAGAAGGCTGTCATAGCCAAGGAAGGCACCCAACAAGAGAAAGAAGAGACACACCCTAAGATATCAAGGACACAAGCAGAAACAGGGGGCATAGAGATTTCTACAAGAAGTAAAGAAAAAGAACAGTAGAAAGAGAAGTCACCTGAAATGTTGGCAAGGGAGGCAGCAACTGTGCTTGCTGCATTAAACACACCTATGAAACAAAAAGGAAAAAGAAAAAGGCAGACTTCCATGTACTTTAAAGCCAGGAAAAGCACAAGGATCAAAGTGGGCAAACCTCAGCCACCATCCAAAGAACCAATTGTCATTGAGGACTCACCCGCTAAAAATAAGGAAGAGTCTCCTTCCAAGATATCCATCACCTATGAAAGAGGAAGCCCAAAAACCTCTACATGGAAAGAGAAAATTAAGTTGATGGACTCAAAAGCAATTCTACATGAAGCTAAAAAATCTCTACAGGAAACTCTAGCGAAGTTAAAAGAGACTGAGGAATTGGAGGAGAAGGTAGCCAAACAGTCACAGGGGGAGAACAAGGCCAAAGAAATACCTGAACCTACCCCTTAGCCTGATTTGGGCTCATATTACAATCTGTTGGAAGGTGGGAAAATCATCCTACAGAAATTTGTTGTACCATTATTTTTTGAATTAGATAAGGAGAGGATCAGAACACACACATGGATGAAAATCACCAAATCTAAAGGAGTTGAGGACATAGGCCACATGGAGGATAAGTTAAAAGAATTAAGGGGAGAATTGGCCATGGTGAGGCACATAGAAAGCTGCAAAAGAGCCCAGTGACAGGAGGAGAATGAGCTGCTGAAAAAGTAGTTACAGGAAGTTCATAAGGGAGATAGGTTGTCTATTTTAGGAGGGCAGCAGCAGCAAGAAGGACCTCCAATAGGCAAGGAAACCATTGAGAAACAACAGAAAGAGAGAGAGCTACAAGCTAATGTGGAGATGCTAACAAAACTGCTGCAAGAACAGGAGTCTCAGGAGGCAAAATAAATACAAGTTTTAAAACAGCAGTTGCAAGAAAAGGAAGCCCAAATGGCCTGCATGGCCAGTTGGGCAGTGGAAGCCTTACATTGTAGGCAACCTACTAAATCCTATGCATTATATCTTAAAGACCAATGGTTGCAATTTCAAATTAACACATTGGCCCAAAGGGGCACCACTCCATTTCAGAATTACAATCAATTTCTGCAATTGTGTAACAGTAGCTCAGCTGAAGACAAGGCCAAGTTAGCAGAATTCTATTTACACAACTCGGCGCTTCCTAACATGAATCTATGGGACCCAAACATGGTATTAGGAGATTTGCAACTCATGGCCATGGCTTCTTGGTTAAGCCATGAGGAAAAGAGGGGAGTAGAGATTCAGAAGATTATGGCTAGGGAACTAAATGAGCCACTTATGATCAGGGCAGAACCAGAAGATCCCTCAACTCTTATATATTCCCATTGGTACCTTGCAAACAACCCTCACATCGTACTTGACTATGTTGAAAGGTGGGCTCAGGCCATCGCTCACTTTGAGGACATGGAAAGACTGTTTGGTGATAATTGCATTCATGCTTGCACAAGGAGATGGAACACCTTGTCTCATAGTCTAAAAATAAGAGAATACCACTTCCCAACCAGAATGAGGGAGGCCATGAGAAGAGTACCCCTATACAAACAATCAATGCAGAACTTGAAAGCCAATTGGATTGGCCTTAAGTTCAGCCCTCCACTACTGCTAGGGCTATTAGAAGGGGTCAAGGAAGAAGAGGAGCAAAGACAATGGGAGGAGGTAGACAGAAAAGCAGGATTTCATGATAGAAAAGAGGACATCACCTCAGAGGCCTGAGATGTCAAAGAGGCAGTCAAAGCAATCAAAGATGATGAACTGGATTAGTTTCTCAGAGGATGAGCAACACATTCAGCAGGGGGGTGATGATGAGCCCAGGGCTCATTTTGCCTAATATTCTCATTTAATCCACCATTCTCCATAGTTTTATGCATGCTTTTGAATATATTTATGTTAATTGTGTGAATGGGAATAGTCACTTTACCACAAGGTCCAATACATGGTTATTACATATTTTTGGATATTTTTGGACCAAGATCAGACATTTATGAGTAGATTGGCAGCCAAATACAAGGAAACAAGGCTAAGGATTTGTAGGAGGGATGTCTACTGCACTAAATGACCCCTTCCTCGAGTTCTCCACCATCAGCTCAGAGTTCTACAACCCACCAAAGATGATTTCAAGGGGCAGCCGAGCAGGTCTAGTGAAGTGGCTGAGTAACTACAGTTTTGGGCAATCAAACTCCTAAAGTTAAGGAGGACTATTGGGGGTCCTCATTTGCATAAGTAGGAAGGCTTCATCCTCGGTAGTTTATTCATTTGTTAGTCTATTTTTGCACTTTAGTGCAGCCCTGTATCAGCACATTTTCGAGCTTCTTCTTGTAGACAGTTTTTGGGATGTAACTATTATTTTTTGATCAATGAAGATGAATCCAGCTTTGCACCAGCTCTGATCTTTCTTAGGAGGTTGTAGCTCTTGGGGTTGGGCCCAACCCAAGTTCCAATACCTCCTTTGTGTACTTTTATGTGTTTTCCTTGCATTCATAGAATAATTTCTGTTATTTAGGTTAAAATCTTGCTTTAGTACTTAAGTTGTTTTTTATGATTAAGATAGCTATTCATGCTTCAGGTTGATTTGACAGTTTGGTAACAGAAAAGATCCACAAAAATGCTACCAAGCAGTCCTTGATCTCATTTCTCCCTCCTTGGGATCATGAATTAAGATCAAGGTACACTTGCTGCCACAAAAACATTGTTTTTGCCTTCCAATGCAATTGCTAGTGTTAGATTTTGAGTTGGAGAAGTTGATATCAATTGTGTTTCCATGTTTAGATATGTTTTTGCTCAGTTTTGATAGCTCTCTTGCATGATTTTCTGTCTATAAACTTTTCTTCATCATATTTCTGGTTTTTAAGGGCAGATTAGGTCAAAATAGATAGATCTCTGCTTTTTTAGTCTTTGTTTGGATCAGTTTTGAAAAGTAGTGTGCAGAGCACCTGTAATACATTCCTACCTACTCTTCTTCCATCATACAACCCACTCCAGTCCCTCACTCAAGATTTCTTCCCTTAATTCGCCACACTTTCCCAACTTGCCCTAATTTCTACATTTTTGTGCAACATTGCTTTCTTCATCCTTGAACAAATCCAACCATCTTCATCACTCCTTAGCTTCATGTACTAGATCCTAAACCTCTTAAAATCCCTATCCGTCCTTCATTTCCACTTTCCCACTGTTTTTCCACCATCAATCCTCTAAAAACCACTTTCGGTCTGTTCCTTTAGAACTTCCTGTAGAATTTCCTGTAGATCCCCTGTAGCCTCCTGTAGAAGATAACGTGAGCGATTTTTCGAGATCTGAGTGCAGTGGAAATCTCCAAAAGGGTGCTAGGGACCCCTTAGGTCCTCTCCACACCTTCCTAACCCCCTACAAACACCCACTCCATTTCCTTTCGCCAATAAACCTCTGCACAGTCAAAAATAGTTAAAACACATGCATAATAATTCTACATAAAATTGCTCAAAAACACAAAAAGATGATTTTTCCATATTTTTCTTTAGAAGTAGCTTAAACACATGTATTTTACCTCTGCAATAGTCCATGACATCCATTTCAGTAGTTTTACATCTGTTTGCTTGCACAAGTAGGGTTAGTCGGTAAAACTAAGGTTTGTTAGATTTGTATTTCCTTTCAGCTTTCATCTTCTTTCTGCAAGTAGACTAGCCTCTTTTGAGTTAGCTTTCATCCATCACAGTTAAAAGCTTCTTATAAGAACTCATAGAAGTTAGCTTAAGCTCCTAGCGAACTTGTGCTAGCTGATCAAGTGACAACGTGCAGTAAGAGCTAGTACTTGTGCATATAACACAGTCACTTCCAAGTTTGTTACGAACTACCGGGTTGATAAAAATAAAGTAGGGAGTCCCAGGAGTTGCAGCATCATTACTGCAATACTGGAGCTCACCGGGCACCAACCTTGAAAATGAGCGACATCCAACTTAATCTAGGCTCCAACTTGATTGAGGCTGCAACCTCCTTATTCAACCCCTTGTGGACCTCTATTTCATATCATCTTCAAACTAGATCCATTGTCATCAACTATGGTTGTCAATCACTGCATAAAAATAAAATCTACAAACACAATTACAACATGCAACCATTGTTACTGTAATCACTAACATAACATGCAACTACTGTCACTACAAGCATAACCTGCAACCATTGTTGCTATATTGCAATCATTGTCTTGAATGTTGGATAAGGTTGTAATTGATGGCAAACCCTAGCATCGTTGAAGCCAACCCTAGCTATATGGAAGATGACCTAAGCATGAAGTATATGCCAATGGGGCACTTCAAGAATGAAGATATGTTGATGTTGGAGCAAACCCTAGGTATAATGAAGAAGGCTTAGAAAGCCTTTATGGTGCGTGCTCTTTTTTCATCTATTACTACTTTATGGCATCAAAGTAGTTGTGATGTAGCTTTGTCTAAGGCAGTGAAGCTGAGCATTAAATGGCAGATACCAATATGGAGAAACATTGCTAGCCAACTTGAGAAGAGACTTGGACCAGGGAGTTGGAGGAACTCTTGAAAGTAGGCCTCGGCTTCAAAAACAAGTGTTGGACCCTTTACGAATTTGAACTACTGAGCTAGATGGCAAAGCTACAAGTGCAATCAAGTTGAAGTGTAAAGGACTAGTGAGATAGATATCTCAATCACACTTCAAAGCTTTTGCAACTCTTCAAGTGGTCATACCTGAATCTGGGTCCATATCATGGGACTTTTGGTAACAATTTATTGTAATACACATTGTTGCAAATTACAACCATTAACTCTTCAGTGTGGATAGTATATGGGTACATAACTTGCGTATCCTCAATCCAAGCTCAAAACTCATATAGAAACACTCGTAAAGACTTAGCTATACCTTGTCCAAAATAATACGCACACCTTCACATTGTCATCCAAAAGAGTAATAGTGAAGCTAAAGCTAGAAAGAACATAAAATACAAAGGTCTAGAATAATGTGAACAAATTATTAAAATTTGCAAACCTGGTACATTTCAGCCTCGGCTACAAGTCGGCTCATTGAAAGGACATATCTATTCACAACATGGTTGAACTACTGTAAATATAAAGTTATGCTCCTCCATTTGAGCTGTCATCTCATATCATAGAAGAAAAAGTAGTAGAGCAAGGAGAAGAGAAAAAAGATTTATTGTTTCCGTTGGGAAAATATCTTATGATTTTTTGGTATCTTCTGTAGTGTGGATATTAGATTTATAACTCTGTTTTAGAAAGACTGCTTGGCCCTATTTGGAATCTACAACAGACCGAATTTCATTCTCAAACTTGGACACGTTAACCTCTGTAAAGCTCGGATCTATAGCTACATTCTTGGACCTGTGATAGTGACCTGTATCAAGCTCATACCTGTGACAACATTTTCGTGCCTGTAATTCTATATTAAAATCTCAGACCTGCAACTAAGGAGCTCGGACTTGTGAAGAGTAGGAACCTCAGACCTCTGACATATTGAAGCTCGGATCTGTGCCTAAATTCGCATAATCGCAGGAAGCTCAGATTTGTACCTAAATTGGAAGAATCTCAATCTTAGACTTGTTGTATTACCAGACATCGGACTTGTTTTGAACTTGTGATCTCTGGCTAATTCGGAACTATAATAGTAATTTCAAGACTTAAATAATTTCACATGTGGTAGTAATCTCAATATTCGAACCTGGGCTTTCGTACAGACATTCAGACCTGTGAGGAAAAGTTGGAGCAGACTTAAGACAACGAGGTCTTGCAGAGTATCTTGGAGTAGTTTTTTGAAATAGTTATGATGAAGAACTTGAGCGTTGAAGTCTTCCTCTTACACCATCTTTGAAGAGACTTTGGAGACTCGTGATTGTGAATCTTGTCTTGGCATCATTTGAGAGCAGAGTTTGGGATTTCTCTTGAATAGAACTAAGCCTATTGAGGCAGCATTATTGAAGGCTTGTTAAGACAGATCCTAGCCTCATTGAAAAACCTTGTGTTGACTTGCGAAATTGTGTAGTAGACCTTGGAGCACCATTGGTGTCATCCCTTAAAGCAACATTGTTGAAGCTCTAATGAAGTAGCCTAAAAGAAATATGTTTTGTGCAAACATGAAGAATTATGGAGACACATTACGGGCATTTGATGAAGCAAATCTTGGAGTTATATGTAAAGAATTTTTGATGCAATAGCATTCTTTGAGAAATAGTTCTAGGCTTGTTGTTGAAGATATTGGAAGCCTTGAAGAACCATAATAACCATCTTGAATAATTGAAGCAGATTGAGAGGGTTGGAGACTAGAGGATCGGTGTCCTCACACAAGGTTGGAGCCTTGAGAGGATTGTTGAGTCCTCAAGAAGACCAATTTGGAGCTTCGATTTACAATACAGGTTGAAGCTTGGTTAAATTGAAGATTGGAGTCTTCATTCATGGTTGGAGCCCTGAAGTATTTTTGTACCTAATTTGTTGTAAAAAGAGGATTGGAGTCCTCATCATTCACATTAATAAAATTGTCATTTTATGCATCTTATGTTCTGTTGTTTATTAAGTGATTTATAACTAGCATAAAGTAACAATTGTAAAAAAATATTGATTCACCGCCCCTCGCCCCTAATATTTCCAACAATTGGAATCAGAGCCAGTACCTTCAGCCTTAGCCTAACAACTTGAAGGTAGATACTTAGAATAAAATGAAAAATTCAAAGAAGAAATCAGCTTGGCAAATCCCCATGTTCAATGGAATAAATTTTGAACTATGGAGTACAAGAATGGAGTTATTTTTTATGGCCCTTGGCAGTGAAGTATGGGAATCAGTTATTACAAAAAACACTAATAAAAATGATTCAGAATAATCCAATACAAAAGCAATGAGTACCATTCTAAGTGGCCTACTAGATCATATAAAATTCAAAATGGAGAAACGCTCATCAGCAAAATATTTTTGGGAGAATCTTCAAGATCTCAATCAAAACTTGACTTTTACTCATGATCTCATATCTAGAAGATTATGGACAAGAGCACAAAGATAATCAAGAGTCAAATGAGACAGACGAAGGCACCAATTTCATATAAGTGTGATGATGAAGAGAAACCTGAAATAGTAGTTGAAGTAGACCTCAAGGAAAAACTTGTGGTTTCTCTAGAAGAGATAAGCAGACTGAATATATATATATATTTTGAGGAACTTAAGAAACAAGTACAAATTGTTGATCATGACCTTGTGAAAACAAAGGAAGTTGTATTTTTAAAACATCAAGTACAAGAAAGAGATGAGGATCTCAATAAGCTTAAGGAAGAATTCCATTAGAGTGAGAAGAAACGCAATGAAGAAGTCTTCTCCACAAAAACTCAATTAGAAGAAGCAGAAAGAAGGGAAGGCATCTTGACAAGTCATCTCAACAAAAAATTTGAGGACTTGAGTAAATTTGAAGCAAAAATTTGGTCAATAAGAAGAAAAAGTCAACTCCCTAAATGTTCAACTAGATGAAGCAAAGAGAGCAGAACAAGTAATGAAGCCTTCAGCTAACAAAGAAATAAGAACATTGTGAAAGACTTGAAGAAGAGATTGCTTCCTTGAGAAATAAAGACGACAAAGTGTTTAAGAGTTTGAAGAGTTCTCAAACCTTGGATGACATTCTCAGCCAACAAAGATCACCATTGGAAAAAAGAGGACTTGGCTATGTAGGAGAACCTCCTTGCAAACAAGAGACAAACTCCAAATCCCCAAGGGATAAGTCTGAAGAAAAACCGGAAATTGTTGTTCTTCAAAGACCAAATCAGAGTGAAGATGGGAAGAAGGTTTAAAGTGTCCCTAGTCCAAGAAGCTATGTTCAAGCTCTCAAGGGATATTTGCACAATGAAAGCAGTAGTAAGGATCAACAAAGGTCTAAAGCTCTTCCAAGAAGAGACAACTTTAAAAGATTAAGAGAAGGTTACTCATCCAAGTACATAAATTTTTTCTCTGGTTATTGTTATTTTTGCACTAACTTTGGTCATAAAGCTAAAGGTTGTAGGGCTTACTAAAAATCTATCAATACCCTAGAAGGATATTTGCAAATAGACATTACAACTCAGTTCCTCCATCATTCAAGTATAATATTGAATGCTATCAATGTCACAACTTCGGTCACATAGCACGAGAATGCAGAAGTAATATGAAGTGGGTTCCTAAAAGGCATCTTGAAAAGCCCAACCAAGTTTGGAGAAGAAAAATGAGGAACCAAAGACACAAATACAAGACTTTGTTCTAAATTGTTAGATCATCCTCCAAGATTGAATACTCCAGTATGGGTACACCATGAATGTGTTGGCATTCCTGCTTTCCCCTACATTGCTCCATTTTCTGCCTGATTATGAGGTCTTTTAATAAAGGATTTTGTAAGCCTCACATGGAATTCTATGATGTTGTGAAGAAATATCAAATAAGCTCTTTGTTATGAATGAGGCTTTACTCAAATTGATCAACATTTCCATGTTGGGTGGTATCTCATGCCATGTCGATTGTTGTCAATATGACAGTTTTGGAGTGAACTTGTAACTTTATGCAGTATGCTACCTAGCTTTGTGGCATTCCTATATGCTTGGAAGAAAGGCCACATGGTCAAACTTTCTTGAAGAACTCTCAAGATGTTTCACATGAAGCAAAGTTGAGGCTAGTTAAATCCAAGGTGGCAACATCAATTGAAACCAAAATGAAGTTCCACAAAATAAGTTCTAAATGAGGTAATACTTTACTTGAAAATGTTGGTTTCTACAAAACAACAAATATTACCATTGGATGCTTTGGAGAAAGTAGGAAGTGGGGTGTTGAAGCACATAATTGGTTGCATCATGGTGACAATGTCAAAAGATTCAATATAAATGTTATAACGGGTATTGATAGTGATTTACGAATGCTAGAATCCTTTACCAAGGAAATATTCCATAGCACTGAGGGTGCTATAAGTTTGAAGGAATGCTGGGCAAAAGCAACGCAAATTGCTAAAATTTTATTGAGAAATCAGCCAGAGAAATTCATTATAAGAGAGAAACACTTCAATGATTTGGATCATAGAAAGGTTGCAGTGATTTCTGAAAAATTCAGAGAAGTGCCTGAAAGGATATTTGGAAGCTTGGGGGAGTCCTTCATTCTGGAATATTTGATTAGAATCTGTTGATGGAAAATTCAAGAACTTTGAAGATTTGTTGATATCAGGAAATATATGATATTCTTGACCTTTTCATCATGAAAATCACAAGTGGACTCCATATTGGCAGAAGAACATATTTCTTTCCCTTAGAAAAGGAGCAGTCCCTCAATATTCAAAGACAATACAGATTCTCACATCTAATGTGCCCAAATCTGAGAGAACATCATTCCCAGGGGGATTAGTTGACAGAGATATTGTGAACATAACTGTTGATCATGATACCTACCACTTTGAGTTAAAGATGTCCAAGAAGCCATATGAAAAGTTGCAGACAGCAGAACATTTCTTTGCTATTAATGGAAAAATGGGGGCAGCATGCAGACAGTGGGAGCAGCACAATCACAGGAAGAGAAGCATATGAGGAATATTTTTCCATTGATTTCAAAGGGGGAAGAGGATACTAAAAGGAGGAGAGTAATGCCATCATTGACAAAGGGGGAGATTGTTGGATAAGGCTTTGATTGATGTCAATTATGATGAAAAACCCTATCATTGTTGAAGCCAGCCCTAGGTGTATGGAAGATGGCATAAGCATGAAGTATATGCCAATGGAGCACTTCAAGAATGAAGATATGTTGATGTTGGAGCAAACCCCAGGCACAATGGATAAATCTTGGAAATCCTTTATGGTGTGTGTTATTCTTTCATCTATTACTGCTTTAATGGCATCAAAGTAGTTGTGATCCTGAGGTAATTGTAGCCATGTCTAAGGGAGAGAAGAAATCTCTATTGAGCATTAAATGGCAGACCCCAATATGGAGAAACATTTTCAGTTAGCTTGAGAAGAGACTTGGACCAGGGAGTTGGAGGAACTCTTGAAAGCAGACCTTGTTAGAAAATGATAAAGTGCCAGTTATTAATCTTATCATCATTAACCGTAATAGTTCCTGTGAATCTTTAGTTATATCTTTCATCAAGCAATATCAAGAACAATAACAATAACAAAAGAGGACATAAATATAGGGTCTTAGCCAGAACAAAACCTCTCCAAGGGGAAAAGCCAAAAACTCTTCTCTTCTTAGAATATGCTTCAAATGAGATACAAATACCCAATCCTTAGACCAAGTCCTCCTCCCAGTACCAAGTCATCCCTTCCTCAATTCCTTCTTGAATCTGCACCAAACTGCTACACACTGCAGCTTCGACCTACCAACTAAAGTGTTGCTAATCGACCTGCAACTTCGACTTTGCAGCTCCTAAAGAAACCCTAATATGGCCTCCTTCTGGGACCTTCCAAAAGCAAGTCAGCTCTTCCTAAGCGCACTGTCTGACAAATCCTTCAAAGCTTGTTGTAGAAGATATCGGATGCCTTGAAAAACCATAATAACTATTTTGAATAATTGAAGTGGATTGAGAGGGTTGAAGCCTTAGCAGATTGAGAGGGTTGAAGCTCTAAAGGATTAGTGTCTTCAAATAAGGTTGGGGATTGTGGAAAACTAGGTCAGAGCCTGAATTATTGAGAAGATTGGAGTCTTCAATAGGACCAAGTTAGACCAAGTTGGAATTTGGATTTATAGGACAGGTTAAATCCAAAAGGGGAGTCTTTAAGATTGGAATATAGTTGGTTAAGTTGAAAATTGGAGTCTTCATCTAAAGTTGTTAGATCTCAGTGTTGGATCCCTAAAGTATTATTGTACCTGATTTATTGTAAAAAAAAATTGAAGTTCTCATCATTCACATTAATAAAAAAAAAAGTCTTTTATACATCTTATGTTATATTTTTTAACTAAGTAATCTAAAACTAGAATAAAATAACAATTATAAAAAAAATATTAATTCACTCCCTCAGTATTTCCAATATTGAATATTACCAAAAACTACCATCCTAAACTATCATATTATTAATGCTCATACTTCCCTTCACTTATCCATCAATCTAGTCAGGCTTACCCTTTCTCGAGTACTAATCTTAGCCATATTTAAAAATCTACTTCAACCTGATCATAAACATGTAATAGAGATTTCAGTCATCAAATATATGTCAGGAAGGCTTGTCATTCCTTTGGATGCACCCACCTACGAACTCTTATGGCCGGGCATCTCAATTTGGCACAAAAATGAGCTCAAAAACTCAAAATAACCAATTAAAGCTATATAAAAAATTAATCATTAGGTAAGATCCCCCTTCTTGGGCACACCTTACAAAATGTCACTTTCTAACACCGGCGCCACAAATTCCCACCAGAGGTCTGCTAAATGTTCGACAAAATTAACCCCATAATAAAAATAAAATTAATTTATTTCAGACCTGTGATCAGCGTTAATCGAACTTGGAACTTCCATTAGCACAATACGTGCCCACAACAAACTCAGTCATCCAGTGATGCTTATAGTGTCATGTCATCGAATTATAATATTTATTAAATCATGGCGTAATTCTTCAAAAATCAACTGAGGATTGAACTCGAACCTTAATGTCCTAGAGTAGGGTCTTTGTAAGTCGCATTACATGCCACAGGGCTTGATCTCCACATAATAGTAGCAATATCTAATGATTGATCATAATACAAATTAGTCAGAGTTCCACTTGTCAATAGGATCTACATGTCCCATATCTGTTGTGCATTATATGGTTCGGTATTTGCTCCTTGTACCAACTCAGAACTACGCCATGTCATGGGGTTTTATCATATGTATATAGTGAGTATTTTTCCAATGTCAAATATTGTCGCCAATATTGATCATTGTAACAAATGTCTCTGCTGGAACTAGCACTAAGAACTTTTCCACTCCATATATAATCAATTTATAACTTTATCGTTATGTTTATACAGCTTTGCCAAATGTGGACAGTCTCTCCGTAGACCTATCTCCCATCAATATCTCTGCAAACTTCAAACTTGTTTACGCCATTTTCGTACTACTTCCGTCTAGTATAGCCGAACTTTGCTAGAGAAACTCTACCTCCGCCATTGCCAAATGTATCCAATCCTTCCATTACAGACCAGGAAAAAGTTATTGCAAAATAATTGTGATGGCCTTTTTCAAGCCCTTGGTTGTGCTATATATATAATTTTTGATGGAGTAGGGTTATAAAGGGGTCAACTGTCAGACCATGGAATTTTGGGTATGTGTAATATTATTTCCATAATTAGTTTTATGTGTTGTGACATTGCGTCTTTCACAGTGGCTGGGGATCAGAACGGCGCGGAAGCCCCCTACCACCTCTGCATGAGGTTTGGTGCAATACACTTAAAAAAAATATGGCAGATTCAATAATGGTTGAGTGGATCTAATAATGGTGGGCAGACCCATCCATGGTTTTGCACATGGTTTTGGCATGATGGTTTTTCCCATGGTATTTTGCGTGCAAACTAATTATTAAAAATAGAAAAATATATAATGGCAAGAACATAAAAATATACACACAAAACCAACCAGATTGATTCTTCATTATTTCCCTTTCACTGTTACAATATATTATATACATGTTGACACATTCATAAACCCCAATCCATTAACCTAGATTATAACATATTTGTAGTTCCCTTAACAAGATCTACCAAATATAATGGGAAAAATCATCATGCCCAACACAAACCATGGGTGGGTCTCCCTGCCATCCTTGCCATCCTTGGGTCCGCCCCCCATCTTTAGGTCTGCCCAACCATTATTGGGTCTTCATTGTGTGGACCCAAGGATGGAGGGCAAACACAAGGATGTTGGGCGGAACCACCCATGGTTTTGAGCATGGTTTGTGCCCATGATTTTGGGCATGACAATTTTTCCGATGGTATTTTACTAGCAAACAAATTCTTGAAAAAAGAAAAATATACAATGGTGAGAACATAAAAATATACACAGAACCCAAAACTTGGAAAACCAAATTGATTTTTCATTATTTTCATTTCAACGTTACAATACATTATATACATGTTGAAGCATTCATAACCCCCAATCCATTAATAATGGATTAAAACATAATTGTAGTTCCCTTAATTGGATCTACAAAATACCATGCTCAAAACCATGTGCACAAACCATGCACAAAACCATGAGTGGGTCCCTCCCCCATCCCTAGTTCTACCCCCCATCCTTGGGTCCACCCAACCATTATTGGGTTCACCAAAAAAGTATTTGGCATTCCCAATAATGGTTGGGGGACTCAAGGATGGTGGGAAAACCCACCCATGGTTTTGCATATGGTTTTGGGCACGATGGTTTTTCCCAATATATTTTATACACAAATATTTTCTCCTCCAACACAAAACCGGGAAAACCAAATTGATTTTTCATTATTGTTGTAATAAGAAATCACTAAAAGAGGGGGGTGAATCAGTGATTAGTGAAGTTCTTAAACTTTAAACTCAATTCTTAATTTTGTTTCACTCTTTTCAATTACTTATGTGAGCATTATTAATACAGTACATATATAGAAATGTAAACCATTCACATGAACATACAATCCATCAATTCAGTAGCATGCACATATTGACACGAGTATTTTTACATGGAAACCCAAAGGGAGAAAACCACCAATTTGTTTATTATTATGATGTAATTTTAAGCTCCTATTTAATTACATCAAATTGTTTGTGAGCACCCACTTCAAGAGGCCTCAACTCCCATTAAGATAGCAAGCCACTACTTACTTAGAGGTACCAACCTATTATGAATGTAGGCCACCACTCGTTTTAGCCAGCTATTCTGGATTTCATACAATTTTCAAACTGAAAACAAAGGCCTATATAAATGCACCAAAAATATAAAACCTGGTCAGTTGTTACACACAACACCATCTCCTCAGCTCTACAATCCTTCTTTTCTGCACTTTCAGCTATGGTCTCGGCCCTCACTTGCTCTATGTAGCGATCAACTCTCATCCACATACACACTTCTACTCTTTTCCCACACGAGCTTCACTCTACAATGCTACATTCCCCCAAATTACACATTTTCAATCCCTAGTTTTGTTCCTCTATTGCACAAGGAACAATGTTGTGTTTGTTATCATTCACACATTGTCCGAAAGCGTACTCATCATGTCTCTCCATGTTGTTGTTACATCGAATTCTCTGGCCACTATAGCTGCATTAAACATAAGAATGGTCACCTGAGTGTTTCTCCATAGTGAGATTTAAATCTCAGTCAAATTACATGCTACAACAAGGCTCTCCATGCTTATTAATTTGATCACAATGCTCAGTTTGTACCCTACACATGACATACTTGTTATGTAATCATCTCTTCTGCATGCAACCATCGTTTGTATTTAATTCTTTACAATGTTCAATAAATCTCAGGCATGGTTGTTCTAGAGTCAACTGCTACCCCTACAAATCACAATCGTTATTGCCTTGAACCAGCAATCTCTACAATCACCATTAATTAGTTGCACCAAACTCACTGTGTGCATTTACCTGGCCGCCCAAGCTCTGCAAACTCCAACTATGGTCATAGCTAATTTTGGCATACTATCAAGTGTGACAGGGTCATCACCAAATTTTCCAACCTGTTCAATGCCCACCTGATCCATTCGTGGTGAATGGCCACTTTGGCGTAACAGCTAAGTATGGAGGAACCTGCCAAAGATTTTCTGACTCGTTCATGCCTTTGAACTCCATAGCCCAAGGTACTTTTAATCATGATTAGCCCATAGGCCCTTTGGATGCTTGCCCGCTATGTCCTTTCATCAAAAATTGCCCAAAGGCCTCGGGTCACACCAACATGTGAGACCACCATGAAACAGCTCTTGGGCCCCTCTTTAAACTATAGGTCACGAGGGCTTAAACATCAACATTATTCCTTTCGCGCTGACAGTCATAAGGCCCCCAAAAAAACGAGTCTTGCAGCTTTACTTTAACCACCGGCTCCATTTATACCGACGCTTTTCTTTTGTGTCCTTTAAAGCCTTCCGGGGTCTGCCCTACGGGGTGACTTGTCCTGTGGGGCCGCCTTGCGCCTCCTCCCATTTGTTGCTTCATTGTGCATTGTCTTTTTGACATGTCCCAACAATTTTATATTGGCTAAAACTTTGTGCACCCTTTTATTTCCTTCGGGATGAGCCTTACGAGATGAGGTGTCATGTGGGGTCCTCTTGCTGGTCGTCGCTTATGTACTACCTTTTCAATGTGTCCTGGCACTTATATCTTGACCAAAACTCTATGCGCCCTTTTATTTCCTCCAGGATGAGTCTTACGGGATGACGTGTCACATGGGGTCCTCCTACTCTTCTGATCTGAATTTGAAACTACTTGAAATTTGTTTGCAAGGTATTCAATTCAGAATTAAACATGTTTAAACGATTTCCATGTCTTGCAGAAAGAAAACACATGAAATTTTCAGCTGTTCATGACCCATTTAAGCATAGCAGAGTTATTTCCTTTTACTGTTTAACACATTAAAACGAATTTGTTCTGCAAAATAAATCAACCACAAATGCAAAAGAAGTTGATAAAGCAGTTCACCCCCTCCAGGGCTACGTCTGTTGGGTCCAAAGCTCCCAAATGGGCTTGTCCTTGTTTCAATTAAATGCTCAAATTGAATATACAGCTAAATAGAAGCATCTACAGGTGAAATAGATGGCAAAAATGGATTCAGAACACTTGAATCCTTCAGGATTGACTATTGGATCACCTCCAATGGATACCTGCAACCCTATACAGTCTTCACAAAATTGGGCCCTAGTGGCTCCTAGAACTTTCACGGCTCCAAAACCTCTGCAAATGACCTTAGATGGCTGTAAGACCTGCACCAATGGCTTCAGAAGGTCGAAAATACCCAAAATCAAAAAAAAAATCGTCCAAAACCGCCTTTCCTAGCCAAAGTTATGGCCATTTAATGATCTCCTCCAGTTTTGCCTAAAAGAACTCCAGCTAACTTTAGTTAATGTCCAGTTAGCTCCGCCAATTATGGCGGGTCCGCCAAATTCGCCATGTCCACCAAAATTTCTGCCAAATCCTGCAGTTACATTTAATGTTGTGTGGTTGCCTCGGATTTCGTGCTGGCAGTTTGGCTGGCGGTTGGGGCTTAAGCCCCTGGTTCCTGGGTCGTGGTCATATGAAAGGGGGGCTGGCCCCCTTTGGTTTCCACCCCACTGCAATTCAAACTTCAAGAACTGTTTATTCTGCCCTTTAATCAACAACCAAGACCGTGGGCTAACGGTAAGGCGCTTGACTATGAAACCATAGGTCGGGGGTTCGATCCCCCATCCGACCAAAAAAAATTTGAATACATCCGCCCAACCCATTCTTGCTGACGTCATCTGGGGGCCACGTGGCGGCCTCCGGGCCTGCCACATGGAAGCTTCTGATTGGCTGTGCAAAGGGAATATTCCCTAAAATATTCCAAGGAATATTCTGCAAAATATTCCTTTTTTAATTTTTTTTGAAAAATTAAAATTTCTAATGTTATGGACAAATTCTTCTTTTTGCCATAACTTCCTCATACGGCGACCGTTTTTCGAACCGTTTGCGGCACCGGAATCGGGAAGATGAGTAATTTCTAGTCGTTTAACTTTGAACTAGTTCTGAGCACTTTAAATTTTGAGCATTTTACGACACTTAGGACATGAGCACCTGATCACGCCTCCCCATTGGGAAGCTTTTGGACCCCAAAAGCCTTCAACTACCTGTTAAAGAGGTGAGGGTACAGCTCCCTCACTCTGTCCACCTCCATCCACTTTGCCTTGTTCGGTTTGCTGCCTTTGAAACCGACCCGAACATAATCTACACTGCCCCTTCTTGAAGTGTGTGTCCTTCTGTTAAGGATTGTATCTTCTTTCAGCTCATCTAAGAATTCTGGCGAGAAATCTTCTATAGATGGTAGTTGAACAGCATTTTCATGATCAACAATCAAAGGAGGTTCATACAAACGTAAGTTCTCCACATTGACAACAGAATACATTTGCATGTAGGAAGGCAAATCTAATTGAAAAGCATTATTTCCAACCTTCTTGAGGATTTTGAATGGACCATAACGAATAGGCTTCAGCTTTTTACCTTCTCCTTGCATCCTTTCCTTACTAATGTACAGCCATACCTCATCTCCTTCTTGAAACTTGTGATCGACTCTATGCTTGTCGTGTCTTTCCTTGTACTTGCCTTGACTCTTCTCAAGTTGTTCTTGAATTTGCTGATGTATTTGCTGAATTCTTTCAATGAATGAACGAGCTTTGTCAATATCACTATGTCCCTCAATGGCGACATCTTTCTCAAGAATGAAATCAAGAGGTGATTTTGGCAAGTAACCAAAACAAGCTTCAAACGGTGAGGTGTTTGTGGAAGAGTGCTTGGCACGATTGTAAGCATGTTGTATGTAGTGCAAATGTTCATCCCAAAGCTTGGGATGCTTGCTGCAATAACCTCTCAAGAGGTGCACAATGGTTCTGTTCGCAACTTCAGTTTGTCCATCTGTTTGCGGATGGAAAGCAGTACTTTTCTTCAACTTTGTGTCCATCATCTCCCATAGGTTGGACCAAAAATTCCCCACAAATCTGGAATCCCTGTCACTAATAATGGAAGTAGGCAAACCAAAGTGAATCCATACATGATGAAAAAATAATTCAGCAGTTTGTTCAGCAGTTAATTCAAGAACAACTTGAGAAGAGTCAAGGCAAGTACAAGGAAAGACACAACAAGCATAGAGTCGATCACAAGTTTCAAGAAGGGGATGAGGTATGGCTGTACATTAGTAAGGAAAGCTATCTTTCATCGCCATGAAAACAAATATCATCTTTTCAAAGATGGCAAGGGGTTCATTGTTAGAGCTCATCGCAAGAAGACAAATATAGCGATGGTGAATGCAGGACAGGTAAAAAGGCTGGTCAATTCAAGTAAGAATTTTGTTCTTCTTATGATTAAGCCCAAGGTTGATGTGAATCATGAGTCATTTGACAATTGTGATCCAAAACTTAAATCAGATCTGTATGATGTAGTTGATGCATATCATGAGATGTTTCAGGAGCCAACAGGTTTGCCTCCTAAGAGGGAGATTCAGCATGAAATCCATTTGCATCCAGATTGTCCTCTTCCAAACATAGGCATGTACCGCATGTCTATTATGGAGAATGATGAAATAAAGAAGCAAATCAAGGACTTGTTGGACAAGGGTTTCATAAGGCCAAGTACTTCGCCATGTGGGTCACCGATTGTATTGATTCCAAAGAAAGATGGCACTTGGCGTATGTGTGTTGATTTCAGGGCCTTGAACAAGATAACGGTAAAGAATCGTTACCCACTCCCAAGGATAGATGATTTGCTAGACCAGCTGAAAGATGCTCGATATTTCACTAAGCTAGACTTGCGCAGTGGATATCATCAAGTAAGAATTGAAGAAAGTGACATTTGGAAGACAGCCTTTAAAACCAAACAAGGACTCTTTGAGTGGCTTGTGATGTCGTTTGGTTTGTGCAATGCACCTGCAACTTTCATGCAGGTAATGGATGATGTCTTGCATCCTTTTCTTGATGATTTCGTTATTGTCTACTTAGATGACATCTTAATTTTCAGCAAATCTAGAGAAGATCATGTCATGCATGTTAGGAAAGTACTTGATGTTTTGAAGAAGAATCAGTTATTTCTTAAAATGTCAAAGTGTGAATTTGGAAAGACTTCTTTGGTTTATTTGGGACGCATAGTAGGAGGAGGTGCTTTGAGAATTGATCCTGCTAAGATTGAGGCTATTGTGAAGTGGCCTACTCCCAAATCCATAACAGAGGTAAGAAGTTTTTTGGGTGCAGCTCAATATTGGAGGAAGTTTATCTCTAACTTCTCTTCTATAGCAGCTCCTATGCATGCAGTGACAAGTGTGAAGCATGCTTTCCAATGGGGAGGCAAGCAGCAAAAAGCTTTCGAATCTTTGAAAAAGAAGATTAGTTCAGCTCCAGTCCTTGCATTACCGGATTTGAGACAGCCATTTGAGATACAAACTTATGCTAGTGATTATGCTATGGGTGTAGTTCTTCTACAGCATGGTAAGCCTATTGCTTTTCATTCTGAAACTTTTAATGGTGCTGTTGTAAATTATCCTACATGTGATAAGGAGTTATATGCGTTGGTACAAAGCGTCAAAAAGTGGAAACACTATTTGATGGGCAAAAAAACTGTTATACATATCGACCATCAGCCCTTACAGTACTTGCAATCACAAAGCAAGTTACAACAGTCATGACACTTCAGATGGATGGGCTTCTTGCAACAGTTCCATTTGGTAATAAGGTACAAGAAAGGTACTTTGAATAAGGTTGTTGATATGCTTTCAAGGCCTATTATTGGTGTTGTTACTTTACTTAAGAATGATTCCATTGTACATGATAGTTACATAGAACAATATGCATCTGATGATGACTTTAAAGATGTGTATGCTAACTTGAGTAAAGGGAATCATGTAGAGGAAAATGACTATCACATGCGTAACAATTTGCTGTTTCATTTGGGCAAGTTGTGTATACCACAGGGGGAGAGGATAAATGTCATAAGAGAAGCTCATTCTTCTCTTATTGCTGGCCATTTTGGTGTGAGCAAAACAGTTGCACATCTACAGAGGTATTGCTATTGGCCTCGCTTGGTAGATTCTGTTTCAAGGTTCATAAGAGGTTGTTCATTATGTGCTACAAGCAAGCCTAGCAATAGGAAGCTTGGTTTGTATACTCCTTTGCTGGTACCTTCTAGACCATGGGAGAGCATCTCTATGGATTTTGTAGGAGGTTTGCCAAAATCTAGAAAGCAGCATGATTATTTATATGTAGTAGTTGATCATTTCAGCAAAATGTGTATACTTATGCCTTGTAAGAAAACTATAACTGCTGAACAAGCTGCTGAATTATTTTTTCATCATGTATGGATTCACTTTGGTTTGCCTACTTCCATTATTAGTGACAGGGATTCCAGATTTGTGGGGAATTTTTGGTCCAACCTATGGGAGATGATGGACACCAAGTTGAAGAAAAGTACTGCTTTCCATCTGCAAACAAATGGACAAACCGAAGTTGTGAACATAACCATTGTGCACCTCTTGAGAGGTTATTGCAGCAAGCATCCCAAGCTTTGGGATGAACATTTGCACTGCATACAGCATGCTTACAATCGTGTCAAGCACTCTTCCACAAACACCTCATCGTTTGAAGCTTGTTTTGGTTACTTGCCAAAATCACCTCTTGATTTCATTCTTGAGAAAGATGTTGCCATTGAGGGACATAGTGATATTGACAAAGCTCGTTCATTCATTGAAAGAATTCAGCAAATACATCAGCAAATTCAAGAACAGCTTGAGAAGAGTCAAGGCAAGTACAAGGAAAGACACGACAAGCATAAAGTCGATCACAAGTTTCAAGAAGGGGATGAGGTATGGCTATACATTAGTAAGGAAAGGATGCAAGGAGAAGGTAAAAAGCTGAAGCCTATTCGTTATGGTCCATTCAAAATCCTCAAGAAGGTTGGAAATAATGCTTTTCAATTAGATTTGCCTTCCTACATGCAAATGTATTCTGTTGTCAATGTGGAGAACTTACGTTTGTATGAACCTCCTTTGATTGCTGATCATGAGAATGTTGTTCAGCTGCCATCTATAGAAGATTTCTCGCCAGAATTCTTAGATGAGCTGAAAGAAGATACAATCATTGACAGAAGGACACGCACTTCAAGGAGGAGCAGTGTAGATTATGTTCGGGTTGGTTTCAAAGGCAGCAAACCGAACAAGGCAAAGTGGATGGAGGTGGACAGAGTGAGGGAGTTGTACCCTCACCTCTTTAACAGGTAGTTGAAGGCTTTTGGGGTCCAAAAGCTTCCCAATGGGAAGGCGTGATCAGGTGCTCATGTCCTAAGTGTCGTAAAATGCTCAAAATTTAAAGTGCTCAGAACTAGTTCAAAGTTGAACGACTGGAAAGTGCTCGTCTTCCTGATTCCGGCGCCGTAAACGGTTCGAAAAACGGTCGTCATATGAGGAAGTTATGGCAAAAAGAAGAATTTGTCCATAACATTAGAAATTTTAATTTTTCAAAAAAAAATTAAAAAGGAATATTTCGCAGAATATTTCTTGGAATATTCCAGGGAATATTCCCTTTCCACAGCCAATCAGAAGCTGCCACATGGCAGGCCTGGAGGCCGCCACGTGGCCCCCAGATGATGTCAGCAAGAATGGATTGGGCGGATGTATTCAAAAAAAATTTGGTCGGATGGGGGATCGAAACCCCAACCTATGGTTTCATAGTCAAGCGCCTTACCGTTAGCCCACGGTCTTGGTTGTTGATTAAAGGGCGGAATAAACAGTTCTTGAAGTTTGAATTGCAGTGGGGCGGAAACCAAAGGGGGCCAACCCCCCTTTCATATGACCACGACCCAGGAACCAAGGGCTTAAGCCCCAACCGCCAGCCAAACTGCCAGCACGAAATCCGAGGCAACCCACAAACATTAAATGTAACTGCAGGATTTAGCAGAAATTTTGGCGGACATGGCGAATTTGGCGGACCCGCCATAATTGGCGGAGCTAACTAGACATTAACTAAAGTTAGCTCGAGTTCTTTTAGGCAAAACTGGAGGGGATCAAATGGCCATAACTTTGGCTAGGAAAGGCGGTTTTGGATGAATTTTTTTTTTATTTTAGGTATTTTCGACCTTCTAAAGCCATTAGTGTAGGTCTTACAGCCATCTGAGGTCATTTGTAGAGGTTTTGGAGCCGTAAAAGTTCTAGGAGCCACCAGGGCCCAGTTTTGTGAAGACTGTATAGGGTTGCAGGTATCCATTGGAGGTGATCCAATAGTCAATCCTGAAGGATTCAAGTGTTTTGAATCCATTTTTACCATCTATTTCTCCTGTAGATTCTTTTATTCAGCTGTATTTTCAATTTGAGCATTTAATAAAAACAAGGACAAGCCCGGTTGTGAGCTTTGGACCCAGCAGACGTAGCCCTGGAGGGGGTGAACTGCTTTATCAACTTCTTTTGCATTTGTGGTTGATTTATTTTGCAGAACAAATTCGTTTTAGTGTGTTAAACAGTAAAAGGAAATAACTCTGCTATGCTTAAATGGATCACAATTGTCAAATGACTCATGATTCACATCAACCTTGGGCTTAATCATAAGAAGAACAAAATTCTTACTTGAATTGACCAGCCTTTTTCCCTGTCCTGCATTCACCATCGCTATATTTGTCTTCTTGCGATGAGCTCTAACAATGAACTCCTTGCCATCTTTGAAAAGATGATACTTGTTTTCATGGCGATGAAAGATAGCTTTCCTGTCAAACAAGTAAGGACTTCCCAAAACAATTCCTGCTATATCAAAAGGTACCACATCAAGTTCAACTGTGTCAATAAAATGTGCAGTAATTGCAAAGCGCAATGTGCACTTTCTTGAAACTTGCAAATTTGCATCCTTGCAAATCCATCCAAGTGGATATGGCTTCGGATGTGGAACGGTCTCAAGTTTAAGCTGCTTGACCAAGTCCTCTGATACAAGGTTTGTTTGTGACCCACTATCAAAAAGTGTGTCAATTTTAGTATGTTTTGAAATCACCCTCACATGAAACAGTTCAATTCTTTCTTCCTCATTAGGAGCTTGTACATGGCAGTTTGAGGTACTAGTGCTGGCTTGAGTTTCAATTTCTTTTCCCTTCAAGTTTTTCAAACCCATGGCTGCAATTTTGGTTTCATCACCTGAGTCATCCCCTAAATCCTATGGTGTAGATGTAGTAGCAGCAGTTTTCTGTTTCCCTTTGGATTTGTTAGATTGAGGTCTTTTTTCAGGATGTAATTTCCAATAGTTTTTCTCCTCATGGCCTGGTTTAGAACAGTGTTTACAGATCACTTTCTCACTCTCCTGTTTGACAGATGCATTCTTTTTGCTCTTTCCCTTGGAGGTTTTCTCTTTGTTTTTCCCCTTGGGGGGCTTGTTTCTACCCTCTTCAAATGTGTTTTTTCCCCTTGCCTCTAAATGGGTAGCTTGGACACAAACCTCGTCCAGGCTAGTAGGGTTAAACATCAAGATGGTGTGTCTAAGGTAGCTATGCAAGCCACCGATGTATTTCAGCAAGGCTTCCTCGGTCTGTAAATCTACCCCTAACAAGAGAGCTCTTCTCCTGAATTCTTGGGTGTAGTCTTGGACACTCTGACCCTTAAGTTGTCTGAAATTTTGCCAATTCATAATGGCTTTCTTCATGTGAGCAAGAGGATAAAACTATTTTTTTAATGGCTAACAGGAATTCAGGCCATGTTAAGGTAACCTTACCAAATTTCTTGATCTCCTCTTTAGTCTTGGCCTCCCACCAGACCAATGCTGCTCCATCCATTCTCAAAGAAGCCAACTGAATCTTTGTGGCATCATCATGCATATTCTGGATCCTCAAGTAAACTTCCAACTGCCTAATCCAGTTGTCAAGCTTTTCTGCATTCACTTCACCATTAAACATAGGTAATTCGAATTTTACATCAAGCTTCAAAAAAGGACTTTTTCCAGAGGATCTATGCTTATGAACAGAAGAAGACGAGGATGAAGAGGAAGAAGGTGAAGATGGGGGTGGTGGATCACCATTTCCTCCATGTCCTTTCTTGGAATGATCATCATCCTTCTTACCTCTTGAAGAGCCCTCTCCTTCATGTGGATGTTTGGACCCTTCTCCAGCCAATTTCTCATTTCTTTCTTGGTACAATATCCTCACCATTTCAGTGAGGTCCAAGAAAGCCTTTCTGAAGACTCTTTCTTCTTCTCTTGGATTTGTCTCTGTAGGAATTTCTCCTTCATGTTCAGACATCCTTGAAGCTTCTGCTGAGACTCTTGAGGGTGAAATTGAAGGTGGAGGTGATGGCTCTCTGGCCTTCCTTGACTGAGGATTCTCTCGTTCTCTAGTCAACTGTCCTTCCCCTCTTTTAAGTTTCAACCTGGTAAGCATCAATACTTTGCAAGACAGTTAGAAGATCTTTGCACAAAAACCTGAGCTCTGATACCAACTTGATCTGAATTTGAAACTACTTGAAATTTGTTTGCAAGGTATTCAATTCAGAATTAAACATGTTTAAACGATTTCCATGTCTTGCAGAAAGAAAACACATGAAATTTTCAGTTGTTCATGACCCATTTAAGCATAGCAGAGTTATTTCCTTTTACTGTTGAACACATTAAAATGAATTTTTTCTGCAAAATAAATCAACCACAAATGAAAAATAAGTTGATAAAGCAGTTCACCCCCTCCAGGGCTACGTCTGTTGGGTCCAAAGCTCCCAAATAGGCTTGTCATTGTTTCAATTAAATGCTCAAATTGAATATACAGCTGAATAGAAGCATCTACAGGTGAAATAGATGGTAAAAATGGATTCAGAACACTTGAATTCTTCAGGATTGACTATTGGATCACCTCCAATGGATACCGGCAACCCTATACAGTCTTCACAAAACTGGGCCCTAGTGGCTCCTAGAACTTTCACGGCTCCAAAACATCTGCAAATGACCTCATATGAATATAATACCTACACCAATGGCTTCAGAAGGTTGAAAATACCCAAAATCAAAAAAAAATTTGTCCAAAACCGCCTTTCCTAGCCAAAGTTATGGCCATTTAATGATCTCCTCCAGTTTTGCCTAAAAGAACTCCAGCTAACTTTAGTTAATGTCCAGTTAGCTCCGCCAATTATGGCGGGTCCGCCAAATTCACCATGTCCACCAAAATTTCCGCCAAATCCTGCAGTTACATTTAATTTTGTGTGGTTGCCTCAGATTTCGTGCTGGCAGTTTCGCTGGCGGTTGGAGCTTAAGCCCCTGGTTCCTGGGTCGTGGTCATATGAAAGGGGGGTTGGCCCCCTTTGGTTTCCGCCCCACTACAATTCAAACTTCAAGAACTATTTATTTTGCCCTTTAATCAACAACCAAGACCGTGGGCTAGCGGTAAGGCGCTTGACTATGAAACCATAGGTCGGGGGTTCGATCCCCCATCCAACCAAAAAAAAATTGAATACATCCGCCCAACCCATTCTTGCTGACGTCATCTGGGGGCCACGTGGCGGCCTCCGGGCCTGCCACGTGACAGCTTCTGATTGGCTGTGCAAAGGGAATATTCCTTGGAATATTCCAAGGGATATTCTGCGAAATATTCCTTTTTTAATTTTTTTTGAAAAATTAAAATTTCTAATGTTATGGACAAATTCTTCTTTTTGCCATAACTTCCTCATACAGCGACCGTTTTTCGAACCGTTTGTGGCGCCGGAATCGGGAAGACGAGAAATTTCCATTCGTTCAACTTTGAACCAGTTCTGAGCACTTTAAATTTTGAGAATTTTACGACACTTAGGACATGAGCACCTGATCATCTTCTCTCATTGGTCACCATTTGTGCACTACCACAACTACCATTTCATCCCCACGCCTACTCAACTATTGCTTCTACCTATGCCCCTTTCAAATCTTCTAGGGTGATACCTGCGGGATGACAGCATGCTTGTGTCATTACTGCCACATCACGCCTCTAGAGAGGTGACACTTGTCACCCATATTTGGCCCATTAGGGCACCCAAAAATGTCTAATCTAATTTCCATGTGTCCCTTGTACTGATGTCATGTTGATGTCATTACCAACCAATACAATGTTGCCATGTGTCTTCCAAGAGGAGAGAGAAAACAGTCTTGGACCTTGTGTTTTGCGACGAAATCCTTTGTTAATTTTATATAGGGATCCCTGCCATTTCCTTAATTCTACTTTGTTTCCATCTTGTCCCTTTAAAAACTTTCGGGGTACACTCGTAGGGATGATGTCATCCCTGGCTTGCGCCATCCGTGTGGTTCCCTTGCACTCCCCTTTGAACCTTTCAAGGAAGTGTTTGTGGGCTTAGCTGTCAAGTGGGACATCCCGCTAGCCATTCAAAAAGCTCTCCATCACTACTATGTCTGTCCACATCCATCTGGTCTTTCACTTAGCTACTTTGGTAAGAAACTCCATTGCATTTGGAAAAACCACCAAACTAATCATGCTCCAAAGGGTCCTTCAGCCACTTTGGCTATGCCCATTTGACTTTCACGGCACCTAACTTTGAGTGGAAATAACTCCTGATACAAGAGGCCATTTGTAGACTTCAATATACCATTAGAAATGTCTTTACAATCACTATTAAATTATGCCAACTACAAGAGCATATGACCTAAAACCCTAAGATAGGAATGACTTCAAAGCATGGGACTCCCTAACCATGATAGATATATTATTTTAGCTTCTTCAGTAAGCATACTAATATGATTATTCTCTACTAAAGACTGCAGCAATTGTGGGACTCCCCCTAAGCTTGGCACACCATTTATTTGTCTGCCCTACACATTTGACATCAATGCCAACACTATGCTCAATAATCTCCCCCTTTTGAATTGATGGCAACATACCAAACTCCCCCGAAAACCAAGCATGATTTTCTCCATGCTCCCCCTGTCATCAATAATCATCCTAATCATTGACTTCTTCTCCCCCTTTGAAATCAATGGCAAAGGATGCATCTAATAGAAGAAAATCCCCCTAACACTTTGCATCCTACTCTTCAAATGATCCACTACGATGAGTAGCTACAAATACATATTAAATTTGAGTCATTTGGGTGGAGGAGCCATAACTCCTATTTGTTGTCAGAGATACTCAAAGGGTTCTCTTGCTAGCTGATTAGTGAATATATCTACAAGTTTCTCATTAGTGGCCACATACTCAAGTCGAACAAAATTAGCAGCACATGTTCCCTTATAAATGGAACTTAATTGGAATATGTTTGGTCTTTGAATGCATGACTTGATTTTTAGAGATGTTGATAGTGCTAGTATTGTCACACATGATTGGAATTGGATTAGTCAACTCTACCTTGGTTTCCTTTAAGGTCTGCTTCATCCATAGAATTTGTGAGCAAACAAGTGGTGGCTACAATATACTCTGATTTAGTTGTTGATAATAAGATGGAGTTGTGTTTCTTGCTGACCCAAGACACTAAACTTTCTCCCAAAAAGAATGTAGCACCAGAGGTACTTTTCCTTTCATCAATATTGCTTGCCCAACTAACATCAGTATAAGCTTTTAATTTAAAATCTCTACTTCTGGAATACCACATCCCATAGTCTTTTATTCCTTGTAAGTATTTGAGAATCATTTTTATAGCAATGACATGGCTTTCTCGAGCACAAACTTGAAATTTGGCAACCAAACCTACTTCTTGCATGATGTCTAGTCTTGAGGCTATGAGGTAAAACAGGCTTCCAATCATTGATCTGTAGACTGTATGATTTACTATAGGTGTCTCATCTTCTTTACATAACTTACATCCAGTAACCATGGGGGTACTAACTGACTTTCATTCTTCCAATCTGAATTTCTTCAGTGTTTCTCTCAAATACTTGGATTGGGAGATGAAGGTGCCATCCTTTGATTGAGAAATTTGCAGCCCCAGAAAGAAAGATAGTTCTCCTATCATGGACATCTCGAATTCTTTCTACATATAGTTTGTAAATTGGTGTCCCAACTACTCCAAGTCGCTTCCAAATATTATGTCATCTACATAAACCACCACAATCAACAAGTGATCATATTCAAATTTTATATACAAATTTATCTACAATGCCTCTCTTGAAGCCTTGTTGTTGGAGGTATTTATCCAACCTGACATAGCAAGCTCTAGGAGATTTCTTGAGCCCATACAGGGCTTTCTTTGGTTTGCATACATAATATTCATTCTTCGAGAGCATGAAATCTTCGGGTTGTTCTATATATACTTCTTCTTTTAGATCATCGTTGATAAAAGTTGATTTCACATCCATCTGGTATACCTTGATGTTCTTGTGACTTGAAAAAGCAAGAAACATTCTAATGGCTTCTAATCTAGGTACAAGTCCAAATATTTCTTGAAAATATTTTTCTTCTATTTGAGTGTACCACTTACAATCTATTTGAGCCTTGTTCCTTATTACTTGCCCTTGCTCATTTAGCTTATTTTTGAAGACCCATTTTGTGCCTATCATAGTTTTTTCTTTGGGTATTGGAACAAGCTCCTAGGTATCATTCTTTTGAATCTAATCCAATTCTTCATTCATTGCCTTCACCCAAGACTTATCTTCAATTTCCTGATTGAGGTTCTTAGGCTCAACTTGAGACAATAGAGTAAGGTTCGTGCAGCTTGAACTGCCAAGGAATCTCCTTCTAGTTTTAACATGAAGTATTTGATCACACATAATATGACTTTCAGGATATTATTTATGTACATACCTTGAAGGAGTTTTGGGCCTTTGCATTGTACTTCTTCCTTCATCCTTTTCCTATGTTCCTTCTTGGTCCAAAAATTTGGTGGCTGAAATTTCTTCTCCATATGAGTTCACGTTTTCTTTGAATGGATCATATTGTGGTAGTATTTCATCTACTACAATGTCAATGCAGTCTTCAACTCTTTTTGTTCTCTTGTTGAAGCATCTGCAGATTTTACTTTTGACTGAGTATCCAAGGAGCATACCATCATCAGCACAACGACCAAACTTTCCAAGATTTTTATCATTTCTTTTGATGAAGCATTTTCTCCCAAACACCGTGTACTATTTCACTAATGTAGGTATCCATTTCCATAGCTCATAGGGACTCTTATCATTGTTAGGCTTGAGTTGTGTTCTATTCGCTAGATACATTGTTGCTTGTGTTGCTTCTCCCTAGAAGGTTTATGGTACATCTACCTCATCCATCATAGCTTTGGCCATCCCTTGAATTGTTTTGTTATTCCTCTCTAATACTCCATTTTGTTGTGGATTTATGGCTATTGAGTACTAACTCCTTGTGCCATGCTCTTTCAAAATACTCTTCAAACACTCTCGAACTGAATTATCCACCTTTGTCTGATCTTAGGCATTTGATTTATAGATCTTTCTCATTCTCAACCTAAGCTTTGAATATCTTGAAAGTGTTCAAATCTTTTGATTTCTCTTTCGAGAGCATTATTCACATGGCTCTAGTAAAACCATCAAAAAATGAAATAAAGTACCTTTCTCCTCTTGGGATTTTTTCCTAGTTGGGCCATAGATATCAGTTTGAATTAGCTCCATAGGTTTAGATTATGAGAATTCCTTTGTCTTGAATTGAGTCCTTGTTTTCTTACCAAATTGACAAGATTTGCAGATTGAATCATCAGGCCTTGACAGTCTTGGAAATCCTCTTACTACTCCCATATTGTTGATTTTTATCAGTGTCAAAATTCATATGACCAAGTCTCCTATGCCACAACCAAGATTGATTTTTCTTACTCAGGTAGTAGCTTACTCTGGAGTCATCAAACACCCATACATTTTTGTGAGTCTTGACTCCCTTTCTCACTAACTTTCCATTTTCTTCCTTTCAGATTTTGCAGGCTTTGGATCAAAAAGTCACATTATAGCCATTATCACACATCTAACTCACACTAAGAAATTTTGTTTGAGACCTTCTACATACATCACATTTTGAGCCTTATTCTTTTCATCAAGACTGACTATACCTTTATTGTTAATTCTTACTGGAGAATTATTACCGAAAGTGACATTGTTTCCTCTGTCATTTTGTTTTAGAGGAAAGAATTTACTCTTATCCCCAACCATGTGCTTGGAAAAACCACTATCCACATACCATCTATTTTCTTGATCATGTGCAAACAGATAAATTCCACACTCCATGTTTTTTTAGCCTTGCATTTCTTCTTGTCTTTTGTAAAGGTTGGCTACCAAGAAAACCAAGATTTGGAAGTATGCTCAAACCTGCTTCTGCACTCACTAGTCTTGTGCCCAAAATTATTACATTTGAGGCATTCAACTTCATCCATCAAGGGGGGAAAATGGTTCCTATTCCTAGGAAGTGAGTTCTGAGAACTAAAATTCTGATAATGTGTGTATCTTAAATTTCATCTCTTTCAAGTTTGATTCTTCTACAATTAATATATTTATGTCCAAATTTATGTCATTTATAGCAATGTCCATAAAATAGGTTAGGGTACCTAAAATTGGAGAGTTAGTTTGGGACGGTTGCGGGTATCTCTATTGTCTTGTTGATTGGTTCATTTTTCTCTGGTGTGAGTCCTTTGAGAAGTTAGAATTATTGTTTCGATGTTGGGAGCCTCTCTGGCTTTCTTTCTGTTTGTTTTCACTAATTCTTCCTTGAAGCACCTTCGCATAGAGCTAGGGTTCTTTGACTCCTACAAACCTAAATCTCATATTTCTCATAGAAGACTCCTATGACCCATTATATCCCAGCTCTACCTTGTTTTCTAGGGATATTTGACTACTTAGAATATGGCTTAATTTTCTTGTCCCTTCAGCAAATTTTTTATCCAAATCCTTCTCTATCTCTAATATTATAAGAATTGCTCTCAAGGAGACAACTTCTGCCTCTAGACTCTGATAGTTCTCTTCCCATTCAAGAATCAAGTTGTTTATAACTTCTTCCTTCCATTTTTCTTCCTCTAACTTGACATTCAACAACAGAATATCCACTTTACACATTTATGAGATCATGTCCTTTTTCTTGATCAGCTCCTTCTTTAAGAACCCATTCTCCTCCTTTATCTTCTCACACATTTTTTGTTTTTCTTCTAATAGGAGAGCTAATTTATCTTTACTTTTAATGGCTTCTTCAATTTTTCACTTTGATAAAAAAATTCCTCATTGTCTAAGTTATACATACCTTCTTCAGCTCGTAGCATCTACTCTTTTACTTCCTTATTCCTTTTTCTGACCTTCTTTAACTCATCAAGAACATTGATGAGATCCCCTTCAAGTTCCACTACTCCTTCTTCTTCATAGTCTTTGGCATTTTTTTTCTTGAAGTCAGCTTCAAGTGCCATAAGTAGACATTCATTTGACTCACACTCTAAAGAATCTTCACTATCTGATTCTAGTGCGGAGCTATCCTCTTTGGATTAGAGGCCCTTCTTCTTGAAGAACTTCTTTTGATGTTTTTGAGATTTGTCTTTGGACTTTTGATCTTTGTCCTTTTCTTTGTAATGGAACCTGGATGAAAAATGTCCAACTCTTCCACAATCAAAAAATTTTAAGGGCAGCTTCCCTTTATACTTTCCTTAACCATATTTTAGTTTCCTGCAAAGTGAGCCAACTCCTAATCAGATTCACAGCTGGAACAATCTTGATGATCTATGTGCTCCTTAGCCTTCTTGGATACCTTGAAAGCTGCCTCCTTTGGTCTAGAATTCTATTTCCCAACTCTCATCTCACAAGCAGTGAGGGTACCTAGTAGTTGGTCTATTGTGAGACTTTTCAAATCAGTCATCTCTTCAATGGCTGAGATTTTGGCATTAAATCTCATAGGCAGAGATCTTAAGACCTTCTAGACAACTACATCTTCTTTAAGAGCTTCACCAAGTCCTCCAATCATATTGGTCACTTCATCAACTCTGAGGAAATACTCTACTACACTTTCTTATTCACTCATTCTTAAGATATCAAACCTCATTTTGAAAGTTTGAAGTTTGGCCTGCTTAACTTTCTTATCTCATTCATGACTCTGATTGAGTTTCTCCTATACTTCCTTAGCAGACTTACAGTGCATAACCTTTACAAGTTCAGATTGACTAAGACCGAAAAGAATGGAATTGTTGTCCTTAGCATTATTTCCATACACCTTTTTACCATCTTCATTTGTAGGAGGGACTGCGGGGATAACATAATCTACCAGCACAAAGCTCCAAACATCTACCCTAGATACATGAGATAGGCTACCATCCTAGCTTTACAAAAGGCATAGTTTGTCCCATCAAAGAATTAGTATCTTATTTGAGTAGGCATCTTGACTCTCTTGCCTAGACATGATTCCTTATAGATCTACCATCTAGTAGTTAAATTGTTCCTGAAGGAACCATGGCTTTGATACCAATTGTTGGAATAAGGAATTATTGAGAGGTGGGGGTGAATCAATAATTAGTGAGGTTCTTAAAATTTATACTCAGTTCTTAATTTTATTTCACTCTTGTCATATTAATTATATGATAATTCTTAATACAATTCATGTACAACAATGTAAACCATTCACATGAACATACAATCCATCAATTCAACAACATGCACATAATGACACGCATATTTTTATGTGGAAACTCAAAGGGAGAAAACCACCAATGTGATTTTTTATCACAATGTAATTTAAGTTGCTTCTTAATTACATCAAGTTTTTTGTGAGAACCCACTCACAGGAGGCCCCAACCCCCTTTAAGATAGCAAGTGACTACTTGCCAAGAGGCACCAACCTCTTATGAATGCATGCCACCACCTTCTTTAGCCAGCCGTTATGTTTTTCATACAATTTTCAAATTGAAAACAGAGGCCTATACAAATGCACAAAAATATAAAACCTGGTCATTTGTTCCACAAAGTGCCTTCTCCTTTGCTCTATAGTCCTTCTTTGCACTACATACTTTGTTGCACTTTCATCTATGGTATCAGCGCTCAATTTCTCTATGTAGCTATCAACTCTCAACCATGCAAACATTTTTTCTCTTTTCCCACACTAGCTTCACTCTACAATGTTTCATTCCCCAAAATTACACAATTGCAATCCATGGTTTTGTTCCTCTATTGCACAAGGAACAATGTTTTCTTTGTTGTCATTCACACTATCCAAAAGAGTACTCATCATGCCTCTCCATGTTTTTGTTACATCAAATTTCCTGGCAACTACAGTTGCATTAAACATAAGAATGGGCACCTGTGCGTTTCTCCATATTGAGAATTAAATATCAGTCAAACTCCATGCTACATCAAGGCTCTCCATGCTTATTAATTTGATCACAATGCTCAACTTGTACCTTATGCATGGCATACTTATTTTGTAATCAATTCTTCTACATACCACCATATTTTCTATTTAATTCTTTACAGCATGCAAGAAATCTCAGCCAAGGTAGTTTTGGAGTCAACTTCTACCCTTGCAAATCGTGATCCTTATTGCCTTGAACCGGCAATATTTACAGTCACCATTAATTAGTTACACCAAACTCATTGTGTGCATTTACATATCTTCCCAAGCTACGCTAACTCCAATTATGGCCATAACCAATTTTGGCATACTTCCAAGTGTGACAAGATCATCACCAAAGTTTATGACCTGTTCAATGCCCGTCTTATCCATTCATGGGGCGAATGGCCACTTTGGCATAATGGCTAAGTATGGAGGAACATGCCAAAGAGTTGTTGACTCGTCCATGCCTTTGAACTCCATAGCCCAAGGTATTTTTAATCGTGATTTTCCCATAGGCCCTTTGGATGCTTGCTCGTTGTGTCTTTTTTAGTGAAAACTTCCAAAAACAGGCGAGACCATCGTCAAATAGCTCTTGGGTCCCTCTTTGAACTGCAGGCTACAAGGGCTTAAACATCAAAATTAGTCCTTTCATGCCGACTATCACAAGGCTCCCACAGAAAAGAGTCTTGGCGCTTTACGTTAGCCCCTGGCTCCATTTATCTCGATGCTTTTCTTTTTCATCCTTTAAAGCCTTCCCGAGTCTATCCTATGGGATGACATGTCATGTGGGGTTGCTCTGCGCCTCCTCCCATTGGTCACTTGACTATGCATTGTCTTTCCGACGTGTCTCGATGCTTGTATCTCGGCCAAAACTCTATGCACCCTTTTATTTCCTCTGGGATGAGCCTTGTGGGATGACATGTCCCATGGGATCCTCCCTCTCTTCTCTTATTGGTCGTCTCTTATGCGTTGTGTTGTCGACGTGTCCCAATGTTTGTATCTTGGCCAAAACATTGTGTGCCCTTTTATTTCCTTCATGATGAGCCTTGTGGGATGACGTGTCTCGTGGGATCCTCCCACTCTTCTCTCATTGGTCATTGCTTGTGCACTGCAAAAACTGCCACTTCATCCCTACACCTAGTTAGCTCGCTGCTTCCACCTAGGCCCCTTTTAAACCTCCTCGGGTCATACTTGTGGGATGATGTCATGCTTGCGTCATTACCACCTGTTGATGCCTCGAAAATCGCTGCAACAACATTGGGGGATAACCACCCGGTCCGGACCTTAGTACAGCTCCTTTTCCGTTTGGAATGGTGGCTCCGACTGGGGATAATGGGACCAGTTTCCCAAAAGTGGATAAACGGGATGAATGGATGATTGATTAACTAAGCTAATGATGGGCGAATGACTAAATCTATTAACAAGAATATAAAAAAACTATGACTTATCCCGGGAACTATTAAGCTTTGAAGTGTAGCGCTTGATGATCTATGTCTATGGACAGGCATATAGATGACTCCATCTAACAGACATGGACATTATTTCATTCGAGATTACTGTGCCTAAATAGTTAAGCAAAGCGATTAAAGCGATATTGCTACACTCATCATTTATATCATCGACACATACATGATTAAAAGAAAAGCATACCATAAAACATCCAATAGTGGAAGGAATATAGAACTGCTGTTAAATCACATGCATATAATCAATAATAGCAAGGATAATCAAATAACAATTCATATGAAAGGAATGAATTTAGACATAGATAGAAATACCATATGAGCTGCTTGACACTCTCAATATCAATCGCTACTTGTAATTCTTCCTTCAAAGCATAAACACTTTCAAACAAAGACAATAGTGCACAATTGCATAAAAAGCTTCCTTGTCAAATTAAGAACAACTGGTCCAGTTTCATAAAAGAATATGACTGAAGCACAATAGTGCAACTTCAGTCTTTAAGTCAGGTACAAAACTTTACGACCCTTTCCAAAACAATGAAAGGGTCTATAAATACTTAATTAATCTACCTATCTATAAAACAGAAATCCTACTTAATTGGTATCAATAAATCTTGATCCTATTTTCTTCAGCGATCTGGCAGTGGGCGACATGATTCATCAAGTAGGCTGCTTGCCTTTATATCTGAGCTGACTTATCGCAAGCATTGGCTCTACTTCAAGTGGTTTGTTGAGGCGCGAGCTGAGCTGGGCAGCATAGGTGGCATCCTGAATATCGGGAATAATATACCCGATTGCATCTGTTAGGCACTTGATGGCGGCTCTCTGTGTGTGCGGCTTTACCAGGAAGAACCAATAGGTGTCCCAGGTTAAACTGTTAATCCCAGCGATTAATCTCCCTTTTTCTTCTAGATTTGGATAACATGATTGCTCCAATGTTTTCATCATTGTCAGCTTTCCTCGTGTGCATTGGGAAATCATGTTTGATAAGTAGAGAGTGTTATTGACTAATTCAACTAAATTGCTAGAAGTTGATTTACATCTTGAAGCTGCCCTCTCTGCTTTCATTAACTGGGACTGCCATTCTGTGAAGAGTATATCTTTATGTGATTCTAAGATCCTGGGTAAATTCGCCGCTTGCCCTTGATCAGAATCTTGCCAGTCGAGAAATGCAGCTATTGTTTCTTCGGCTTGATCCAATTCAGTTCTGGCCTTTTCTACTTGCTTATTTATGGATGTCGTTAACTCACATAGTGGCTCTGCCTGGGCGATTTGTTGACACAGAAGCTTAATTTGGGATATTAATGCAGTATCTATTTGTAATGCTTCTGCTCTAAATTCAGCCACCTGTGGAACACCCTTTATTTTCTCGAGCTGTGATGATAATTGAGCAATTTGCTCATCTTTTGTTTTCACCATTTGCTCATTTGATGCCTTCAATTGTGCCAATGCCTCTGATAATTCTTTCTACTTTTGGATTGCGCTTTGGTCAATCCTTTGCTTTTCTGCCTGCAATTGTTGAGTTAGTTGACTGTTTAATTGTTGCTGTGTCAACAATTGTTGCTCTGCCTGCTCCGCTTTCTTCTTTGTTTCAGCTAACTGCGCCTGTAATGAGAAAATCTCTTGATCCTTTGTTTTTAGTAAAAGGCTTACGTCCGATGCCTTATCTATTATTGCTGCCGAATAAGCTCCCGCATACTGTGATAGTTTTGTCAGGTCATCGGAGGGGTCAAATTCCTCCTTCCAAACCACATTGCCCATGACAGTTTGCTCTGGGAAAAGGGAAGGTTGATCATTCCTTCTTCTTTTCCTTTGTCGCTTAACCACCGCTTTATGCCTTGGGTTGTAGAAGACATCCAGGGGAGGAATATCTTCTACCTGCAAAATGATTTCGTTGGAGGGGTCCTTTGGTATTATCTCTACCTCTTTAGAAATGGGTGGGCCGCTGGTTCCACTCAGAACCTGTGATGAAGTGATATCATGTGTGTCCGTTACCTTTGAAGTATCTGTGTCCTTTGAACATTCCAAACCACTGATAATGGAATCAAATTACTTCCATTCCTGGAGCAATTTAGGGTCAATATGAGTATCCACATTGACATCAATGGTGGTTTGTTTTTCCTTTTCAGCTTGGGTCTCCTTCCGCACTTTTTCCTTCTCTCTCTTTTTCCTTTCCTCCTGCTCTCTTTTCTGCTTTTCCTCTTTCTCTCTTCTCTGCTTTTCCTCTTTCTCTCTTCTCTGCTTTTCCTCCTGTTCTTTCTTCTGATTTTCCTCCTGTGGCTTCTCTTGTTCTTTCGTTATAACTGGAGGTTCCTTTGACTGTTGCCGATCAGGCTCGCTTGACGATGTCGCTGGGGTTGTCGCTAGTAGATCTAGAGGCAGAGTTTGCAACCTCTGTTCTCTAAGTCTATTAAATTCAGTCAACCCTTCATCATTATATTTCATTTTGGTGAATTCTTTAACCTGATTTATTGTCTCAGCTGAAGAGAACAGGTCGTCAAACATATCTTCCTTATGATCAAACTTTGACAATTTGGCCTGTTCTAGTGCATTATAGGCAACTTTGTTTGGATCAAATTGCCTATTTGGGAGAGTCGCCAGGGTTAATGATTTAATCTTCGTGGCTTCCTTTTCTGCATGTTTGAGATCATGCAGAGTATAAACACCATATCTCAAGGGAAAAGAGGGCCAGCCCTGCTTCTTATTTTTCTTGAGAGTCTGTGTAACACTCTCAGCAATAATCTGGTAAGAGATTTCTCTTGCCAACAGTTTATCCGGTATGTATAGGGGGAGAACATGAGGTTCGGCTTGGCTACTGAAAACTCTTATATAAGTGAATTTCTCCTCTCCAAACCATCTCCCTACCGCTGTTAAATCAATCCCAGCTTGGTAGGAAATCTTGGGAATGGGTTTATCAAAAATAGAATAATAAATAGGCACCATAAAGCCATTACAGACTTGGTACAGATGGTGCTTGTAAGAGGATTTCCATAGTTTCTGATGGTATATGTGGATAGCCGTGGGATCTTGTGGTGTCCACCTCCAGCCGAACACGGGAAATTCAGAATTGAAACACAATGTATCTAAAATATATGCACTGTAATAGAATGGGGAAATTATCCTTTCAGAGATGGAAGTCTTATTCCTAAACTCAAGAACAGCTTTGGCTAGTTTATCTGAGAGAATAGTGGCCCAATCCATTATTATATTGTTGCATGCAGCTTCCATTAAGGGGACCATTTCTATAGTGAAATTAGCAGAGTCATGCAATCCCCACAATCTACACATCATTATTCCAGCATAGCAATAAGGAGAAGCCAGGGAATCAACTGAGTACTTACCAGAAGACTCATGTTTGTGCTTTGCCGGATTTTGTCTCCAATCCCGGATGGGTTCGGATTCAACTTCATTTTCGTTTGCGAAATTCTCCAGGAACGCCTTATTATATATCTTCTTTGGCTCAGGCAAATGATACATTTGCCTCAAATCATCAGCTTTAAATGACCCGAAAATTCTTCCGTCTCTGGTGCTGAAGGTTCTATCCAAGATTGGGATTTCTTCAATTGCCCACCACACTACATCTGTGTATGGGAGAATTTGTTCCCTAGCTGCTATCCGGTGAAGGAAGGAGTCAGCTAAGTCCTTAAGAGTACCCTCAGATTTCCGAGTAGAGTCTGCAGTAGCTTCTACTGTTGTCACTTTAGGTTCTTCGATTTCGATCAAGTTGTAGGTACTCTACCAAGTAGTTCTGCCGAGACCAGAACATGTGGTATCCGAAATCAATCCTTTCTTTTTGTCAGCGACAGCTTGTCCTGCTGCTGGTGCCGCGGAAGCGCCTGTGGTCTTCTTGGATTTCTTCCCCATTTTGCCTGAGCTTTCTCCTTTGGATGAATTCTGCACAGAGGCGAAAATAAACGTAACACAGAGAGATGACAATGAAAATCCAATATGGGAAAGATATATTGATCAAAGCGTGCTGAGAGATTAACTCTAAAAATGGCTGCGGATACAATCCATGGGAAGATCTTACAATTACATTAAATGGCCGTTTAAAACCTGCCAATCCTTAAATGCACATTATATCATTAATCTGCCGAATGACCTGTTTAAGCGTGCTGTGGATGTTTTGGCGGTTGAGCGCAGGTGAATGATTGCTTAACAGATCAAGCTTTAAATATGAATGGATCGTAATATTCCTCCACTTTAACGGCTTTTTTGAAATCTGCGCTTTATCGCAATCGGCGATCGGGGCAAGCTTAAACCTTTTATATTGACATCCTTTGAAAACCCCGATCGCCGATAGCGATATCGCATCGCATCGGGAGTATTGGCATCATATGAGACATATATAATATATCGCCGATCGCCGATTGCCGATATCGCATCACATCGGGGCCAATGGCATGGGGGCGCTTTAAAATGTGCATAGAGTATTGCCGATAGCCGATAGCGATATCGCATCGGCGGAGACCAATGTGCCACTTATTTATGTACTTTATGTCACTGCGATATGCGATCTTGCGATCGCTTTATCACAATGATAAAAAATTGATTTATTTACATAAATGGGATTTTTCGAAAAGGGTTTTATAATGTTTTCATTTGGTTTTCGGACCTTTTTAAAATAATGCAATATTGATACCAATCAAACTCTAAAGGGACCCATTTCTTATGATAATTTTGTGAATAAAATGATAAGAAATGGGGGGTTGTTGTAGAGCACAACAATTGGCGATTCGCTGGAAGAAACAGTTATCTCTGAAAAGTATAATAATACTTAAACTTTTTCAAAATAGAGTTCTAATCAAAAGGGAAAATTCTAATATAACTGGGTATATATGCATTCCGAATGAAATGAAACTATTTTGCTAACTTCCTCTCTTTTTTAAGAAAATAGATACATTCTAAGTTTTAAATAGGCCTTTATTGGTTTATAATGATAAAACAGAAAACCTTTCCAAATCAGCTTTTATAGTGAACTCATCTGTCATAGGTAGAGCCTCTGCTACCAGCAAACGTTCATAGTTTCGACAGGGATACCTTTTAACCATGTTATTGTCCATTGTCCCATCCAATTAAGAGTATGATTAACAGGATGAATTCAAAACATGTTTTCATATTTTGTATTCCTTTTCCTTTTTCTGTTATTGATAAGATAAAAAGCCATTGTCCTGGTTTGGTGGCCAGCTATTGACAATGCCATTCACTGGTAGTAATCTAACAGAACAAGCTGGCTCGTGATGAGACCCCTTGTCTTATAATTCTAAGCCATTACTCTGTTATGGTATGCAGTTTTGGTAATGTCGATTAGACTATTTCCCTATGATCATGGTAAGCAGGCTTGTAATAAGACCTCTTATCTTTAATATCAGATATTTTAGAATTACACTCTGAGTAACCATAAACTTTGGTGAATGGGATGGACAATTTTCTCCTTAAGAGTAGATGGATGACAGGGTAAGAGTTGAAGATGCTGAAGTTGGATTAGCTTCTATCTTGATATTGATAACCATTTGTGACCAATTTGAAAACAGAAAATGATTTATAATACTTGTAAACTTTGAAAGGGGTTCACAAAACTTGAAGTGTGGTTTCAGAATACAATGATACCCAGTTTCCTAGAAATTATCCCTTTTGGTTGAGACTTCTATTATTTTAAAAGCAAATATCATACTACTTTTTGTGGATCAAGTTTTCAAACACAACAAAGGTCAATGAGAGATACCTTACAACATTATTTTCTAAAAATCCTACAAACTACAAAACTCTATCAAACTAAAAGGAGAAGGGGTTACCTCCTCAATTAAAGAATTTCTTCAAGATAATGCCATTAACAGGGAGAGAATCTCTCAAACCTGATAAATCTTGCAATATGAAGGTTGAATGGCCTATCTTATCGCAGATTTGAAATGGTCCAAGCCACATCTTCTGGAACTTGGTGTGTTTTCCCTTGTCCTCATGGGCTTTGTCCCATTTCAGAACTAAATCACTGACTTGAAATTGTTTTGAACCGGATGAGACTGAATCAAAAGCTGCCTTGATGATTTGCTGATGTTTGGCATGAATAACCTTGGCTTTTTCTCTTTCCTCTTCTAATTTTAGAATTTGATCATGTCTAAGCTGAATATAAGAGGAAGGACTTTCCTCAATGAACTGAATTAGGGCTAGAGAAGGAAGAACAAGATTTGTGGGCAGTACTGCTTCTTTTCCATACACAAGGTTGAATGGGGAAGATCCTATAGAAGCTTTCTGTGTTATCCTATCAGCCCATAATGCAAACATTAAGGATTTGTGCCAGTTTTTATGATTCTGTTCGATAGTTCGCTTAATGATTTTGATCAGATTTTTATTAGTAGACTCTGCTAAACCATTACCCTGGGGATAGTAATTAGCAGAGTATTTCAATTTAAATCCTCTTTTAATAGCGAAATCAAACATAGCATTGCCTGAGAAATAAGATGCATTATCAAAAACAAGAGCATTTGGGACACCAAACCTGGTAATGATGAATTGATCTATGAATTCAATGATTGCTTCAGAATTAGCTGTCTTCAAAGGAATTGCCTCAACCCACTTAGTAAAATAATCGGTAGCAGTAAGGATATACTTATGCTGTTTGGAAGACGGTGGAGTAATTTCCCCAATGATGTCCAATCCCCATTGCTCAAATGGTTGTTCAATGTTGACTGGTTGCAGAGGGAAAGCTGGTTTACGTTGTCTTCCACTAGAAGTTTGACAATTGAGGCATTTCCTTACATACTCGTGGGCATCTCTAAACAGAGTTGGCCAATAGTATCCAGCATGAATAATTTTGTGAGCTGTTGTGTCAGCTCCAAAATGTCCTCCTGCTGGTCCATCATGTAACTCCTGCAAAACCTTTTGTGCTTCAGGTTTCTCAAGGCATCTTAATAAGATGGAATCATAATTCTGCTTAAAAAGCACATCATCAATAATTGTAAAATTCTTTGCTTTTAACCTAATGGCCCTTTTGTTTTTGTAAGACAGGTTAGGAGGTGCATATCCATTTTTCAAATAAAAGATTAAATCTGCATATTGTGACTCAGAATCAGTAATACTTATCTGATTGATTTCTTCAGTTTGATCTGTATCACCTGATTCTGGGATGTTGGATGCTCCTGCCAATAACCTGCAAAAACCTTGGCCCCTAACAATCTTTGCTGGCTTAATTTCTAAGTCATATTCTTGAAGCGTTGTGACCCAGTTTGCCCTCTTTTCACCCAGTTCTTTTTGGATTAATAGTTGCCTAACTGCAGGGAAAGGAACTATAACTTTTGTGTGGGTTTTCAAAAGGAAGGGTCTATAATGTTTGACCGCTTTAAATACAGCAAAGGCTTGTTTTTCTACTTCGGAGTAATTCAATTCAGCACCCTGAAGATTTGAACTAAAAAATGAAATGGGTGCTTCCAATTTGTGATCGTTGAGCTGCGTGAGTACTGCTGCATAAGACGAGGTGGAGGCGATAGTGTATAATATAAAATGATTAGAAAAATTGGGAGTATTTAAGGCTGGGGCATCGATTATTGATTGTTTGATTAAATCAAACGCTTCTTTCTCTGCTGATCCCCATTTAAAGACTGAATTTTTCTTGATCATAGTTTGAAGTGGCAAAATAATTTGAGAAAAATCTGGAACAAATCTTTTAACAAAATTGATTTGGCCTAAAAATGACTGCATGGATTTCTTATTGTGCGGGAAAGGGATTTCAGAGATTTCTTTGATCCGATCAGGATCAATATAAATGCCATCTTTAGACACAATAAAGCCTAAGAGCTTTCCTTGGTCAAGAGCAAAGAAAGATTTTTTAGGGTTAAGAGAAATACCATATCTTTTGCAGCGTTGAAAGATTTGACTTAGGTCATGCAAATGATTGGACCTCTCTTTAGAGAATACAGTAATATCGTCTAAATAGACGACTACTGTTCTATTAATCATCCCTTTAAAAGCTGTATCCATCGCTCTTTGGAATGTTGCTCTTGCATTAATAAGTCCGAAGGGCATTTTCTGATATGCATATGTTCCCCATTTTGTTCTGAATGTAGTTTTAAGCTGGTCATCAGGATGGACCAAAACTTGGTTATATCCTGAGAAACCGTCCAAAAAGGACATTAATTCAGAGCCTGCTACTGATTGGAGTATCTGCTCCATAGTAGGCAATGGGAAATTATCTTTTAAGCTTGCCTTGTTCAAATTCCTGAAATCAATACAAATCCGAATGTCGCCATTTTTCTTTCTGACTGGCACCATATTGGAGACCCAGTTTGAGTGTCGGACTGGAAAAATAATCCTGGCTTTCAAGAGTTTGTTAAGCTCAGTCTTTATTTGACTCTCTAAACTTGGATGTATTTTTCTTAACTTCTGTTGAATTGGTTTCTGATTGGGAAGCACTGGAATGGTATGCTGGATAATGGATGTATCATATGTCTTCAAATCATCATATTTCCAAGCAAAAACCTGTTTATTTTTTCTTAATAGTTTAATGAATGCTTCTTTCTCTTCCAAGGAAAGTCCTAATCCTAAATTAATATTTTGAGGAGATTGCTCAGTACCAAGATTTATCAACTCAAACCTTAGGGTAGAGCTTTGGAGCTTTGCATTAATCACAGGTTTAAACCTGTCTTTAATATCATAAAGATCCTCCAGCTTTACCACAGGCTTGGGGATTGAATTTTCTTGAGGTGTTTCTCGCATTTGAAAGTCATGTTCATTTTCCTCAATAATTTGATTATCATAGGACTTTTCAGAAGTTAAGAATTGTAAAATATCCTCATCATGGTTAAATACTCTCCAATTAGTGACATTGTCAGGAATTGAAGGCCTAAAAAGCAATTCTATTGAAAATCTATCCGGGTTGTAGTCTTCAGAAGGTAGGAGTTTGGAAGCTACATTGGCTAGCAGGTCGGCTGCCGAGTTTTGAGATCTAGGGATGGCGGAAATATTGAATGCCGAAAAGTGTGAAGTGAGTTCTTGTACCAGCGATTGATAATGTTTAAGATGATTTGAAAGACAATGAATTGTATTTCTCACCTGTTTGACAATAATTTCAGAATCGCCGAATACTTTTAGATATTTCACTTTAAGGCCGATTGCTTTATACAGTCCTTGGACTAAGGCTTCATACTCGGCTGTATTGTTAGTGCATTCAAATTCCAGCCTACAAGACAGCATTGTCTTTTCTCCTTGTGGGCTAACCAAAATACATCCTGCTCCTGAGCCCTCGCTAGACTTGGACCCATCGAAATATAATGACCAAAATAAAGAAGTATTAACAATTGTATTTACAGTTTTCTCAGTATCATTGAAACATCTAGACCTATCTGTTTGTGAAAAATTCTCAATCTGAGATGTAAAATGGTTGACTGAGAAAGGGGATGACTGGGCAGTAAAGTTACCAAAGAATGACTCAGATGAATAATTCCCCAAAATGTTGTTCTTAAATGCTACGGGTTGGTTTTCTTGCTCAAATTCAGTAACTGTATGGGTCATATGTTTCTCTCAATCAATCCTTATTTGATTTGGCTTACCCTTATAGGGAAGCCACATATGTGACCAATCAGTAGAAATATACCCATGTAGTTTTTCAGACCAATCCCTACTCAAGATTAAACCGTAAAATTCAGGTATATCGGCTATTAGGATATCAATCCTTTGTACTACTCTGGGATCAGCAGATAACCTGATAGTTACGGAATTAATCTCTTCCACAACCTGTACTTTGGTCCTGTCCAACTGTACAATATGAATAGCAGACTTCTGGGGTTCAATGTTCAGTTTGGAACAAACTGAAGCCGGCATTATATTAGAAGATGCCCCTGAGTCAATCAAACAGTTGTGCAGGTTTCTGTTGTAGATCTCATAGGTTAGAAGGAATGGTGGAGTATGAGAATTTGATCTATCTCCAATCAGAACTGAATCGGTAGCTTCAACCATACCGGGAGGAGGTTGGCCTGAATCATCAGCAGCTTTAGCACTGGGAAGAGGTGCAGAAGGAACAGCATTAAATTCTTTGAGAAGCAATTTTTGTTGATGTTTTAGTTTACTAAGTTCAAACATAGTAATGTTTGCTTTAGTTTTCTTCATGTCATCAACAATATTGTACTCCATTGAATCAGATACCACTAATGTTTTAGATGTTGAAGGAATATTAGAAGTTGAAGGCTGGTTTTGGGGAACTGCTGCAGGTGATTTCTTTGCAAGTATTTTTTCTTTGGTTGTAGCGGCACCTGCACTCCTTTTCTTTGACGTTACCTGAACAGGTTTGGAAGTACTTTTACTCCTAGTAGTGACCGGGAACGCTTCTTCTTCATTATCAGTATCGGAGTTGGGGAGTATAAAATCCCACATTCCATGACATTCTACTACTTCTTCTTCATCATCAGTTGGTGAGATTGTTTCCTCTTCCTCTTCTTCTTCTTGTTCTGAATCTGCATTGGATATGACATTTGGTGGCTTTGATTCATTTTTCTTATAAGTCCTAAAGGGTCTTTTGGTTGAGGTTTCGGCTACCTGTTTTTGTATTTCAACCATTTCATTTGATAAAGTTTTTAGGACCTTTTGCAAACCCTCCATGTCATATGGGTCTTTTGGGGTTTTCTTTTTTGAGTCATCTTTAAAAGAGACTTTTTTGGCTTTTCTGTCTTCCAGAGCAGCCTTCTTCTCTAGAGCATTAATGCGTTTCTCCACCGCAAGTGCTTCTTTCATATTTTCAGCTAAGGTAGGTTTCCCAGCCCTATCTACAAAAATGGCTATATTGGCAGGTAGGGCGGTTATATACCATTCGCTTCGAATTTGTTCACTTGGTTTGGAGGCCGTCGGGATTTTGTTCAGGAGTTTATTGAATCGAGCATTAAATTCCTTAATTGGTTCTCTATGCTCTATCCTCAGATTGGAGAGATCGTTTATTAGGGTAGCCAAAGACCTATCATCTCCATATTTGGTAAGAAACTGCTCTTGGCAAGTGTTCCAACTGGTAATGGAACCAGAAGGTAAAGAAAAATACCAGGATCCTGCTGATCCTTGCAAGGTATATGGAAAAAGTCTAACAACAACATCTTGTTCTGTTACTCCTTTCAAGTTGACTGCCAACATGAAATTGTTAATGTGTTCCTCAGCCTGGGTCCCATCATCCGGATTAAATTTGGGTAGCCATTTTTCAGGAGCATCTGGTAATGCATGCAATGGTGCAGGCATGTTGACTGCACCAGGCTTGGTCCATGGATCTGCCATTGTAATAGCAGTAGTGGTTGATACTACTGTTGGAATTCCAGATGTCTAGGAAGGAAATAATGTTGAGGAGTGAGCAGGTTGGGATGTTAAAGCTCCTAATCCCTGATGAACAACAATATGTAATGGGGGAGTGGATGGTTGACTTTGCAGAGGGGAAGATGCAATGGAGGATGTGGATGAAAGCCCTTCACTGTCAGATCCTTCAATATATTTCTTCGCCTTTTTCCTTTTGGGTAAAGGGAACTCAGTGGGTTCCATACCGAGCTTTTCGCTCTGAAGTCTGGTGAGAGGGTGAGGTAAATTGAATTGCGAAGTCGCACTGCTTTGTGATACCTCAGATTTCTGTGGTGAAATCGAGAAGCTATGAAGTTTGTGGATAAGAGACTGGACTTCAGGTCATTCAAGACTTAATTGTTCTGGAGTATGATGGGTTTGAGCAGTGGTAGTTGATTCCTCTTCTTCTTGTTTGGATGCTGGAGAACCAGCATGCAAATGGGAAGTTCGAGGGGATACAGAGGGAGAATTACTCTTAGAATGGCTTGCAGATTTTGGTTTGTGTGCCATTCATAGTTGAGGCCCTCCTTCTAGCACCAAAAATGTTGATGCCTCGAAAATCACTGCAACAACATTGGGGGATAACCACCCGGTCCGGACCTTAGTACAGCTCCTTTTCCGTTTGGAATGGTGGCTCCGACTGGGGATAATGGGACCAGTTTCCCAAAAGTGGATAAATGGGATGAATGGATGATTGATTAACTAAGCTAATGATGGGCGAATGACTAAATCTATTAACAAGAATATAAAAAAAAAAACTATGACTTATCCCGGGAACTATTAAGCTTTGAAGTGTAGCGCTTGATGATCTATGTCTATGGACAGGCATATAGATGACTCCATCTAACAGACATGGACATTATTTCATTCGAGATTACTGTGCCTAAATAGTTAAGCAAAGTGATTAAAGTGATATTGCTACACTCATCATTTATATCATCGACACATACATGATTAAAAGAAAAGCATACCATAAAACATCCAATAGTGGAAGGAATATAGAACTGTTGTTAAAGCACATGCATATAATCAATAATAGCAAGGATAATCAAATAACAATTCATATGAAAGGAATGAATTCAGACATAGATAGAAATACCATATGAGTTGCTTGACACTCCCAATATCAATCGCTACTTGTAATTCTTCCTTCAACGCAAAAACACTTTCAAACAAAGACAATAGTGCACAATTGCATAAAAAGCTTCCTTGTCAAATTAAGAACAACTGGTCCAGTTTCATAAAAGAATATGACTGAAGCACAATAGTGCAACTTCAGTCTTTAAGTCAGGTACAAAACTTTACGACCCTTTCCAAAACAATGAAAGGGTCTATAAATACTTAATTAATCTACCTATCTATAAAACAAAAATCCTACTTAATTGGTATCAATAAATCTTGATCCTATTTTCTTCAGCGATCTGGCAGTCGGCGGCATGATTCATCAAGTAGGCTGCTTGCCTTTATATCTGAGCTGACTTATCGCAAGCATTGGCTCTACTTCAGGTGGTTTGTTGAGGCGCGAGCTGAGCTGGGTGGCATAGGTGGCATCCTGAATATCGGGAATAATATACCCGATTGCATCTGTTAGGCACTTGAGGGCGGCTCTCTGTGTGTGCGGCTTTACCAGGAAGAACCAATAGGTGTCCCAGGTTAAACTGTTAATCCCAGCGATTAATCTCCCTTTTTCTTCTAGATCTGGATAACATGATTGCTCCAATGTTTTCATCGTTGTCAGCTTTCCTGGTGTGCATTGGGAAATCATGTTTGATAAGTAGAGAGTGTTATTGACTAATTCAACTAAATTGCTAGAAGTTGATTTACATCTTGAAGCTGCCCTCTCTGCTTTCATTAACTGGGACTGCCATTCTGTGAAGAGTATATCTTTATGTGATTCTAAGATCCTGGGTAAATTCGTCGCTTGCCCTTGATCAGAATCTTGCCAGTCGAGAAATGCAGCTATTGTTTCTTCGGCTTGATCCAATTCAGTTCTGGCCTTTTCTACTTGCTTATTTATGGATGTCGTTAACTCACATAGTGGCTCTGCCTGGGCGATTTGTTGACACAGAAGCTTAATTTGGGATATTAATGCAGTATTTATTTGTAATGCTTCTGCTCTAAATTCAGCCACCTGTGGAACGCCCTTTATTTTCTCGAGCTGTGATGATAATTGAGCAATTTGCTCATCTTTTGTTTTCACCATTTGCTCATTTGCTGCCTTCAATTGTGCCAATGCCTCTGATAATTCTTTCTGCTTTTGGATTGCGCTTTGGTCAATCCTTTGCTTTTCTGCCTGCAATTGTTGAGTTAGTTGACTGTTTAATTGTTGTTGCGTCAACAATTGCTGCTCTGCCTGCTCCGCTTTCTGCTTTGTTTCAGCTAACTGCGCCTGTAATGAGAAAATCTCTTGATCCTTTGTTTTTAGTAAAAGGCTTACCTCCGATGCCTTATCTATTGTTGCTGCCGAATAAGCTCCCGCATACTGTGATAGTTTTGTCAGGTCATCGGAGGGGTCAAATTCCTCCTTCCAAACCACATTGCCCGTGACAGTTTGCTCTGGGAAAAGGGAAGGTTGATCAGTCCTTCTTCTTTTCCTTTGTCGCTTAACCACCGCTTTATGCCTTGGGCTGTAGAAGACATCCAGGGGAGGAATATCTTCTACCTGCAAAATGATTTGGTTGGAGGGGTCCTTTGGTATTATCTCTACCTCTTTAGAAATGGGTGGGCCGCTGGTTCCACTCAGAACCTGTGATGAAGTGATATCCTGTGTGTCCATTACCTTTGAAGTATCTGTGTCCTTTGAACATTCCAAACCACTGATAATGGAATCAAATTGCTTCCATTCCTGGAGCAATTTAGGGTCAATATGAGTATCCACATTGACATCAATGGTGGTTTGTTTTTCCTTTTCAGCTTGGGTCTCCTTCTGCACTTTTTCCTTCTCTCTCTTTTGCCTTTCCTCCTGCTCTCTTTTCTGCTTTTCCTCTTTCTCTCTTCTCTGCTTTTCCTCTTTCTCTCTTCTCTGCTTTTCCTCCTGTTCTTTCTTCTGATTTTCCTCCTGTGGCTTCTCTTGTTCTTTCGTTATAACTGGAGGTTCCTTTGACTGTTGCCGATCAGGCTCGCTTGACGATGTCGCTGGGGTTGTCGCTAGTAGATCTAGAGGCAGAGTTTGCAACCTCTGTTCTCTAAGTCTATTAAATTCAGTCAACCCTTCATCATTATATTTCATTTTGGCGAATGCTTTAACCTGATTTATTGTCTCAGCTGAAGAGAACAGGTCATCAAACATATCTTCCTTATGATCAAACTTTGACAATTTGGCCTGTTCTAGTGCATTATAGGCAACTTTGTTTGGATCAAATTGCCTATTTGGGAGAGTCGCCAGGGTTAATGATTTAATCTTCGTGGCTTCCTTTTCTGCATGTTTGAGATCATGCAGAGTATAGACACCACATCTCAAGGGAAAAGAGGGCCAACCCTGCTTCTTATTTTTCTTGAGAGTCTGTGTAACACTCTCAGCAATAATCTGGTAAGAGATTTCTCTTGCCAACAGTTTATCCGGTATGTATAGGGGGAGAACATGAGGTTCGGCTTGGCTACCGAAAACTCTTATATAAGTGAATTTCTCCTCTCCAAACCATCTCCCTACCGCTGTTAAATCAATCCCAGCTTGGTAGGAAATCTTGGGAATGGGTTTATCAAAAATAGAATAATAAATAGGCACCATAAAGCCATTACAGACTTGGTACAGATGGTGCTTGTAAGAGGATTTCCATAGTTTCTGATGGTATATGTGGATAGCCGTGGGGTCTTGTGGTGTCCACCTCCAGCCGAGCACGGGAAATTCAGAATTGAAACACAATGTATCTAAAATATATGCACTGTAATAGAATGGGGGAATTATCCTTTCAGAGATGAAAGTCTTATTCCTAAACTCAAGAACAGCTTTGGCTAGTTTATCTGAGAGAATAGTGGCCCAATCCATTATTATACTGTTGCATGCAGCTTCCATTAAGGGGACCATTTCTATAGTGAAATTAGCAGAGTCATGCAATCCCCGCAATCTACACATCATTATTCCAGCATAGCAATAAGGAGAAGCCAGGGAATCAACTGAGTACTTACCAGAAGACTCATGTTTGTGCTTTGCCGGATTTTGTCTCCAATCCCGGATGGGTTCGGATTCAACTTCATTTTCGTTTGCGAATTTCTCCAGGAACGCCTTATTATATATCTTCTCTGGCTCAGGCAAATGATACATTTGCCTCAAATCATCAGCTTTAAATGACCCAAAAATTCTTCCGTCTCTGGTGCTGAAGGTTCTATCCAGGATTGGGATTTCTTCAATTGCCCACCACACTACATCTGTGTATGGGAGAATTTGTTCCCTAGCTGCTATCCGGTGAAGGAAGGAGTCAGCTAAGTCCTTAAGAGTACCCTCAGATTTCCGAGTAGAGTCTGCAGTAGCTTCTACTGTTGTCACTTTAGGTTCTTCGATTTCGATCAAGTTGTAGGTACTCTGCCAAGTAGTTCTGCCGAGACCAGAACATGTGGTATCCGAAATCAATCCTTTCTTTTTGTTAGCGACAGCTTGTCCTGCTGCTGGCGCCGCGGAAGCGCCTGTGGTCTTCTTGGATTTCTTCCCCATTTTTCCTGAGCTTTCTCCTTTGGATGAATTCTGCACAGAGGCGAAAATAAACGTAACACAGAGAGATGACAATGAAAATCCAATATGGGAAAGATATATTGATCAAAGCGTGCTGAGAGATTAACTCTAAAAATGGCCGCGGATACAATCCATGGGAAGATCTTACAATTACATTAAATGGCCGTTTAAAACCTGCCAATCCTTAAATGCACATTATATCGTTAATCGGCCGAATGACCCATTTAAGCATGCTGTGGATGTTTTGGCGGTTGAGCGCAGGTGAATGATTGCTTAACAGATCAAGCTTTAAATATGAATGGATCGTAATATTCCTCCACTTTAACGGCTTTTTTTGAAATCTGCGCTTTATCGCAATCGGCGATCGGGGCAAGCTTAAACCTTTTATATTGACATCCTTTAAAAACCCGATCGCCGATAGCGATATCGCATCGCATCGGGAGTATTGGCATCATATGAGACATATATAATATATCGTCGATCGCCGATCGCCGATATCGCATCGCATCGGGGCCAATGGCATGGGGGCGCTTTAAAATGTGCATAGAGTATTGTCGATAGCCGATAGCGATATCGCATCGGTGGAGACCAATGTGCCACTTATTTATGTACTTTATGTCATTGCGATATGCGATCTTGCGATCGCTTTATCGCAATGATAAAAGATTGATTTATTTACATAAATGGGATTTTTCGAAAAGGGTTTTATAATGTTTTCATTTGGTTTTCGTACCTTTTTAAAATAATGCAATATTGATACCAATCAAACTCTAAAGGGACCCATTTCTTATGATAATTTTGTGAATAAAATGATAAGAAATGGGGGGTTGTTGTAGAGCACAACACCACCACATGGCACCTCCAGAGTGGTGACACATGTCACCTATATTTGACCCATTAGGCCACTCAAAAATATCAAATCAGTTTGCCATGTGTCCCTTATACTAACGTCATGTTGGTGCCATCGCCGGCCAATACAATGTTGTCACATGCCTGCCTTGAGGAGAGAGAAAAGGGTCCCGAACCTTGTGTTTTGCAACGATATCATTTGTTAATTTTTTATAGGGGTCCCATCCATTTCCTTAATTCTAATCTACTTCCATCTCGACCCTTCACCTTTGCCTCCCTTTAAAAAATTTCAGGGTACACCAGTAAGGATGATGTCATCCCTGGCTTGAGTCATCCTTGCGGTTCCCTTTGTACTCCCCTTTGAACCTTCGGGGAATAGTCTATGGGATTATCTATCAAGTGGGACCTCCCATTGGCCAATCAAAAAGCTCTCTGTCAGTGCTTTGTCTGTCCACGTCCACCCGGTCCTTCACTTAGTTGCTTCACTAAGAAACTCTGTCACATTTGGAAAAAATGACAAACTAATCATGCTCCAAAGGGTCCGCTAGCCACTTTTGGCTCTTCCCATTTGACTTTTAGGGAACCTAACATTGAGTTGAAATAACTCATGATACAAGAGGCCATTTGAAAACTTCAATTTACCATTGGAAATCTCTTTCCGAGCACTATCAAACTATACCAACTCTAAGAGCATCTGAGCTAAACTCCTAAGTCATAAATTCCATCAAATCCTAGGATTCCCTAACCATCATAGATATATTATTTTAGCTTCTTTAATAAACCTGCTACTATTATGATTCTCTACTAAATGCTACAGCAACCATGGAACTCCCCCTAAGCTTGACACACCATTCATATGTCTACCCTTCTCATTTGACATCAATGTCAACACTATGCTCAACAATTATTTTCCTTTCAATGATACAATACATTATATACATGTTGAAGCATTCATAAACCCAATCCATTAACCCTGGATTAGAACATAACCATAGTTCCCTTGACTGGAACTAGAAAATACCATGGCAAAACTATCATTTCCAAAACCATGTGTAAAACCGTGGGCGGGTCCGCCCATGATCCAGGTGGATATTGGTAGCCACCTGCCAAATCCATTTGGACCCCCACCATTGTTTCTTTTAGCTTTTCAGCTTCCTTAATTGTAGCACAGTTTACTATTTTTAGCAGTTTTTCGGGTCCTAAACTTCCGGAGCTGTTTTAAGGCCCTAAACGACGTTTTTTGGAAAAAACTGGGAGAAATATCGGTCCATGGACCCATGTTGCTCTTCCCAAAGTTGTAGTTCTTGGATAGATATTTCTAACGAGATATTGTGCACGTCAAACGGAGATCATATGCAAAAGTTACGACCCCGGGAAGTTGATGTACCAATTTACCCAAACGGGGCCCATAGTTTGGCGTTTCATCTTCTAAGGTTAGGTTTTTGGATGTTTATGGTTTTCCTTTGTTTCTCAACAGTAAACAGGCCTTCAAGCCTCATTGTAACACAGTTCAGAGGCATGTAGACGCCACATCTCTCCTCAGAGATAAGCTACCATTGCCCTAGCTGGTTTATTTCCATTACAATTTGTAAGCATATTTCAGTATTTTACATTAATGAAATGAAGTATTATTTCCGTTGCATCTCTGTGTTTATGGTTATCTCTGTGATTTATTGCGTTTCTGTTTAAATCCGGATCAGTGGTATCAGAGTGGTCTGCTTTTTCTCTATTTTTCTTTGCATGTCCCCAACGAGGTCGGGACATAAGGAGTTAGGGCTTGAACTGGTCGAACCTTTGGAAGACCAACCTCCAAATGCTGACAGCCTCCCATGGAAGATGAAAAGAAAGATGAGGGGGCAGGAGATCCTACCAAAATATTGCTCGAAGAAGCCCTCGAGTGACAAAGGAACGCGATGATGGACAGTTTTTCCCAGATCCTCCAATGGCTACCTAGGGGCGATGCATCGACTTCCAACAGCTACTCTAGAAATGCCACATCGTTTAAGGTACAAGTTAATTTTGAAATCCCCATATTTGAGGGTTAGATAGACGCAGATATCATTGATAAATGGTTAAATATGCTAGAGGGTTATTTTTCTATTCATGATTTTTCCAGTCAAGAAAAGATTATTTTCGCTCTTCTCAAAGCAGCCCCCCCGTCAAGCACTGGTGGGAAACCTACTGCGAGCAAAAGGATGAAAGTACAGGCTCACTATTTTCAGTCGCACCCACTTGGGATTCATTCTGAGATGCCATCAAGGAGCAGTACTACCCTGTCAGAAGCTATGAGGATCAATACATAAAGTGGACCACGCTGCGGCAGGGGAGGGACCAAGACGTGTCGGAGTTTACCAATATTTTCCATACCCTTCGCGCAAAGTTGGGTATCAAGGATTCAGAGCAGCATTTGGTACTCAAATACCGTGGCTACCTGCACAAGTACATCCAGGAAGAAATAGAATTCTTGAACATCCCCTCGCTCAGCATGGCATACCGATATGTCGTCAAGGTCGAGCAAAAGTTTAAACAGAAGAAGCGCAACTTTGGATCTAAAAATTCGAAGCAAGGGAAAGGTGCCCCCAAACCGCAGAACAAAGGACAAAGCCAAGGCGAGGTGGCCCAAGACAACCCACCAAAGCTACAAGAAAAGAACAGCGTCGTGAAACCGAAAAAGGAGACGGGAAAGTGGTGTGAGTTCCATAAGAGCTCCACCCACAACACAAGTGAGTGTTGGGCCAAGCAGTCACTGGTGGTCGAGCTAAAGGTTTCAGAATCAGATGCATGTTCCGACTCTGAGTTAGAACCCGACAAGGGGAATGACAAAGGGAAGCAGAATATCGATGTGGAGCCCAATGCCACCATTGCCACCATGAAGATACAGAAGGAGGAACCCGAAGTCCAGAGGAGGAGGAGCGTCTCTTCCATTCCCAGATGTGGGTAAAGGGCTCCCTACTACAATTCATTATCAACAACGGGAGCCAAAAGAACCTCATTTCAGCAGAGGTCGTGAAGCGGCGGGGCTTACCGACCACAGCACATCCACAACCACACACCATCGAGTGGCTTCACCAAGGATGGGATCTTCGCGTGAGCCAGCAGTGTCGCTTTCCATACAACATCAAGCCCTTCACGGATGAGGTATTGTGTGACATTGCTCCCCTTGAATTTTGTGATGTATTATTAGGAAAACCATACTTGTGGAAGCGACATGCTTTGTATGAATCAAGGCCCCATGTTATTATTGTTACTTTGGGAAATAAGTTGTACAGGATACCGGAGGTAGCACCGCCTACCACCATCTCTTTGGTTACTACAAAACAATGCAGTAAGCTCATTTCCAAAACCGGAAAATTTTTTTCCTGATGATACGCCTTCAAGGAAAGAAGAAGACGGTGGCCATGACCTCCAGATAGAGCCCCTCCACACAAAAACTACAGATGGACAAGGTCGTGGAGGAGTATGAGGACATCTTCACCTCCTCCGCAGGGGTTCTTCTACACTGTCAGGTCAAGCACTCCATCGATCTGACCCCAGGAGCGCCACTGCCCAATGGACCAATCTATCGGCGCTCCGGTCTGGAGAACAATGAAATCAAGAGGCAGATTTAGGAGCTGCTACAAAAAGGTCACATATGTCCGAGTTCATCGCTCTGTGGGAGCCTGATCTTGTTGGTACAGAAGAAGGATGGGACTTTGAGACTTTGTATTCACTATCAAGCATTAAACAAGATCACTGTCTGTAATAGGTACCTGATCCCATGGATTGATGACCTCCTGGACCAACTGAAGGGGGCAAAATATTTCAGTAAGATCGATTTGAAGTCAGGATATCACTAGGTACCAATCGAACCCTCCGATGTGTGGAAGACTGCCTTCAAATCTAAGGAGGGCCTTTTCAAATGGTTGGTTATGCCTTTCGATATGACGAATGCTCCTTCAACCTTCATGAGACTAATGGATGACATCTTGCGACCATTCACCAACTCATTTGTGGTGGTATACATTATTAATGAACAGGGGGTGCATGTGGATCCAGCCAAGATCCAAGTCATTCGAGATTGGCCATCTCCAACCACTATGACAGAGCTCCGCGACTTTCTAGGTCTTGCCAACTTCTACCGCAAGTTCGTGTTGGGATTTTCTCATATCACTTGGCCCTTGAGTCAAGTCACCAAGGGAGGAGCGAAAGCAAAATTCTTTTGGTCTGAATCTCAACAGAAGGCATTCACAGAGTTGAAAGATCGCCTCTGCACGGCACCAGTGCTCGCATTACCAGACTTGCAACAACAAGTTGAGGTCGAGACAGATGCCTCTGAGTATGCTATTGGGGCAGTGCTTACTCAACACAGGCATCCAGTGGCATATCACAGTGAGACACTTTCAGACACAGTCTGGAAGTATCCCACTTATGACAAAGAGATGTATTCCATTGTGCAGGCATGCCGACAATTGAAGCATTACATTTTGGGGAAGGAAACGATCATCCACACAGACCACCGACCCCTGCAGTTCATACAGACCCAAGGGAAATTGCAGAATGATCGCCATCAGAAGTGGTCCACATACCTGCAACAGTTCCATTTGAGTATCAAGTATAAGAAGGGCAGCACCAATAATGTTGTAGATTGCCTCAATCAACCACCGATCATGGCGTTAACCACCGTGCTCAACTCTTTTGGGCACGAGACTTCTGATTGGCCACTTCTCTACAAAAGCAACCCAGAATTCGGCCACACATACCAGACACTCTTGGAGGGTTAGCATGTTCCATATTTTCACCTCCAAGATGCCCTATTATGCCACCTGGGTCACCTTTGTGTTCCTTCAAGTGAGCGTGCCAAGATTATTTGGGAAGCACACTACAGTCGGGATGCTAGGCATTTCGGGGTCGAGAAAACAATGCCAGTACTGCAGAAGTATTTCTATTGGCTGAAACTTCGACAGGATATTGGGAAGTACATCAGATCATGCACTGCCTATGCCATTGCCAAACCGACCATCAAGAAGCAAGGCCTCTATACCCTGCTGCCTACCCCTAGTCGACCTTGGGAATCCATCTCCATGGATTACATGTTAGGCCTTCCTTCCACTAAGCATGGAAATGACTGTGTTTTTGTGGTCATCGACAGGTTCTCGAAGATGGCCATTATAGCAGCCTGCAAGAAGAATATCACAGCAGAAGCCACTGCTAAACTCTTCTTTGAACGAGTGTGGGTACACTTTGGGATCCCACATTCTATCATCTCAGATTGGGACAACAAGTTCCTCAGTACATTTTGGTCCAATCTCTCATCGATGCTAAACACCAAACTCACTAAGTCCACAACCTTCCATCCTCAAACTGATGGCCAGACAAAAGTTGTCAACAGGATGATTGTACACATTTTGCGCATGTACATCTCAAAGCATCCACGCACATGGGACAAGAGCCTCCCCTATGTTCAGCACAGCTACAACCAATCTCTTCATAGCTAGACTAGCCACAGCCCTTTTTAGGTGGGCTTGGGATTCCAGCCACCATGTCCCATTGATGTGGCCATGCCATTAGCAGCTACTCACGCAGATTCGGCTCATGTCCAGTCTGAAACAGATAAGGCAACCAGCTTGATTGAGCACATCCAACATATTCGCCAGTAGGTCCTTGACATTCTGGAGAAAGCAAATGCCAAGTACAAGCAGCAACATGATCAATATTGGGTGCCACACAAGTTTCAAGTGGCCGACAAAGTCTGGTTGCATTTGCAAAAGTAACGCCTTACTTGAGCCTATCGGAAACTCAGACCAGTCTAATATGGTCCTTACACCATTACCAAGGCTATGGGAGACAATGCATTTGAGCTCAGAATTCCCCCATTCCTTGGCCTACACCCAGTGTTCAATGTGGACCGCCTTCGGCCATACTTTCCACCATTACTAGACACATCCTACATTGCAGAATAGCTCACACCCACAGAGTTAAATCCAGATTGCATGGAACAAGCTGCAACTGATCAGATCATGGACACACATATCAAACACACTCGCCAATAGAATATCCAACTGTATCGATTTTTCAAATCAAGCCAACTCCTTCACCAGGGACCAAGTTCAACAGAAGTTTCCTCGTCTCATGGAGGAACTCAACGCAATGGGGACCATTGCTTCCTAAGGTGGGAGGAATGATCCAGGTGGATATTGGTGGCCACCTGCCAAGTCCACTTGGACCCCCACCATTGTTTCTTTCAGCTTTTCAGCTTCCTTAATTGTAGCACAGTTTACTGTTTTTAGCAGTTTTTCAGGTCTTGAACTTTCGGAGCCGTTTTGAGGCCCTAAACGACGTTTTTTGGAAAAAATGGGAGCAACATCAGTCCATGGACCCGATGTTTCTCTTCCCAAAGTTGTAGTTCTTGGATAGATCTTTCTAACGAGATATTGTGCACGTCAAACAAAGATCATATGCCAAAGTTACAACCCCGGGAAGTTGATGTACCAATTTACCCAAACAGCATCCACAGTTTGGCGTTTCATCTTCTAGGGTTAGTTTTTGGATGTTTATGGTTTTCCATTGTTTCTCAACAATAAATAGGCCTTCGAGCCTCATTGTAACACAGTTCAGAGGCATGTAGCCGCCACATCTCTTCTCAAAGATTAACTACCATCGCCCTAGCTAGTTTATTTCCATTACAGTTAGTAAGCATATTTCAGTATTTTACATTAATGAAATGAAGTATTATTTCCGCTGCATCTCTGTGTTTATGTTTATATTTGTGATTTGTTGCGTTCCTGTTTAAATCTAGATCAACCCACAATCCTTGGGTCTACCCAACCATTATTAGGTCCACCAAAAAAATTGTAGATCCATTCAAGGGAACTATGGTTATGTTCCAATCCAAGGTTAATGGATTGGGGCTTATGAGTGCTTTGCATGTATATAATGTATTGTAACTTTGAAAGTAAAATAATGACAAATCAATATGGTTTGCCTGGTTTTGGGTTCGAGGAGAAATATCTATGTATATTTTTATGTTCTCGTCATTGTATATTTTTCTATTTTTAAGAATTTGTTTGAAGGTAAAACATCATGGTAAAAACCATAATGTCCAAAACCATGTGCAAAACCATGGGTAGGTACTCCCACCATCCTTGGGTTCGCCCCCCATCCTTGGGTCCACCCAACCATTATTAGGTCCACCCAAAAAACAAATTGGTAGGCCCAATAATGGTTGGGTGGACTCGAGGATGGGGGGTTGTTAATTTTAGTTAACAATGGTATGTTCTATGCTTAGCACAATTACTTCAATGTTCCTTTAGCAGCCCAATGACAATTTCCAATTTAGTTTTCCAATAGTAATTGTTGGCATTTTGGCACAGGTATGGCGCTATGGTACAGGTGTTGTCCTTGATCGCAACTCACTTTGGTGACAGATCTCAGTTCAGGTGCTCAGAATGAAGGAAATGTTGTATACGCAGGTACACCTTGCAGAAGACGCGTATACACGCGGTTTATACGTTCCGAAGTCGCGTATGTGTATACACGCACTTTTATGCACATAAAAGCGCGTACATGATGGGAAACTTATTTTTGGTCCGTGGTTGTTAGTCCTTGGAATTTGAACCTATGGTTGTGGTCCATGGTGTCTCGTCAGAAGAGTTTACCCCAGGTTTTTGGCCCTTGGTATTGGTTTATTATGGTTTTGGACCGTGGTATTGAGGAAGGCCTAAAACTATAAAAGAGGAACGAGATCATGTGGCAAGAAATCATCTGAATTATTGAATATCTGATATTGTGATAGATCTGGAATACTGGTGATTGGGTTATGGTGCAGATCTAGATCTGAATGAAGGAGGAACCTGAGAGCAAGAAGGATAAGGACTATTGATGGATCTAAATCTCAAGGCTTGAACATTGGTATCTCTGTATGATTTTGATCTGTTATATGTGGCGCACTCTTGATCTATAAATCTGGGCTAACTAATGTTGAATACTTAAAAGAATAAATTATCCTTTATAGATCTGTATGCAGGTTCAGTGAATTGAAGGTGCGTATACACGCTTTTTCTGTGAATGAAAGACGCGTATACGCAGGTTGGTTGTGGTACAGAAGCGTATACTCGCAGGTTGATGAACAGTGAAGTAGCGTATATATCTTGATTTATGTTCTAGCTGCTTCTGTTTTATTGCTGCAATGTTCTGGGTTCAGAATTGGTGTTTGATTACAGTTACTGTGTTCTGGGTACAGTGGTCAGAGAAGTGCTTATTTGTTTCAGCTATTGATTGATGGAAAGGAGTTTGGGTTATGCAGAAATTCTTGATGTTTGATTGATGTTACTTGTGGATCCAGTCTGAAAATTAATGAAACAAGGTCCCTGAAAGCAAAGAGAAGGTTGCACCCTTCTGCAGGTAGAAGCTTGCGTACTAGTATCTCAAGCTAGTACAAGAACTAAGGGGGTTGGAGCTCCCTTCTAGGAAATCTGGAAAACGAGAGCGAGTTGTAGCTCTCTGCAGGTTGCAGCCTGCGTACTGGTAAAGTCTGCTCCAGTACAAGACATTGTAAAGAGAAGTTTCTAATTAAAAAGAAGATAGAGACGAATTGCAGCAGGGGGTTTTCACCCACATTGGGTTTCCTCCTTATATCTTGTGTTCTAGTGTGTGATTGTCTTCTGCTCTGTTTCACTATTTCTGGTACTGTTTATTTGCTTCTGAATCACAGATTAATAACTGACACCTGAAAGTTAAGTCAAATTACAAGTCTGCTTTATATACGCGGGTTTCTTTATCTGTAGTTGTGTATATACGCGGTTTTTATTAACTGAAGTAGCGTATATCATCTGGAATTGAAAAAGGAAATATTTGGCTTGATAATACTGATTCACCCCCCCTCTCAGTATTATTTCCAACAATTGGTATCAGAGCAGGTCCTTCTGAAACAGCTTGATCGCTTGAAGGAAGATCTTTCATCATGAGCAACTACGAGAGGGAAGCATCAATCAGGCCACCGGTTTTTGATGGGACAAACTTCATATATTGGAAGGTAAGAGTTACTGCCTATCTTCAATCTTTGGGTACAGAAGTCTGGGATATCATAGATACAGGATATACTTTTCCAGCAGCAACTCCTACAGATCCGGCTGAGAAGAAGAAATATGAAACAAATGCAAAGGCGATCAATACTCTATTGGGATGTCTATCTCAATCAGAATTCGTGAAAGTTATGCAGTTAAAATCAGAAAAAGAAATATGGGACAAGATTGTCCTAAGCTATGAAGGAGATGATCAGGTAAAAAGAGCAAAACTTCAAACCCTCAGGATTCAGTATGAAAATCTCAAGATGTATAATGATGAAAGTGTGGCTAACTATTTTCTTCGTGTAGATGAGATTGTTAATTGTATGAAAATTTTGGGTGAAGAAATAAAAGAGGCTGTTGTGGTTGAAAAAGTGCTAAGATCTTTGTCCCCTAGGTTTGAATCTAAAGTTTCTGCAATAGAAGAAAAGGAGAATCTTCAAAACCTTAAAATGTCACAGTTGCATGGAATTCTAACTGCTTATGAAATGAGGAAAGGAGGACCTTCAGACAGGAGAAAATCTGCTTTCAAAGCTTCCGGCAAAGGAGACTACTATGAGTCAGGACACATATCAGAAGAAGAAGAAGAATCAAATTTTGTCAAAAATCTTCAAAGGGGTGTTGGACGATTCCGAGGTAAGTTACCTTTCAAGTGCTTTGCTTGTGGAAGAGTAGGTCACTATGCTGCCAAATGTCCTCATAAGGATAAGATTGACAAGGGAAAGGAACCTATTAGATGGAACAAGAAACAGAATGCAAATAAGAAAAGCTATTACACTCATGAAGATAGTGATGGTCTTTCGAATAGTGACGAAGATGAACGAGGTAATGAATATAAACTTTTAATGGCTTTTGAAGATGATGACTACATGGATGCTATAGATGTAGACGGTTTTTGTGAAGAGATGACTAATCTCAAAATTTGCTTAGAAGAGAAAAGTGCAATTATCGATTCTCTACAATGTCAACTGGCTGAAAGGGAAAAACATCTTGAAAAGTTGGAATGTGAAATTGTTTGTCTTAGAAAGGAGATTGAGAAAACAAAAGTTATTAATCTTAAATTTGTTAAAGGATCTGAAACTCTGGATGAGATTATCAATGTGCAGCGTTCTCCACTAATTAAGACAGGTCTTGGATATAATGGAGAAACATCTCAAGCATCCACATCCAAAAGTTATCTTGATGCAGCAAGGAGGAGCGAGCAAAGGCCTAATAGAAATCATCAGGTAAATCAGGGACAATTTACCTCAAAAACAAATAAAGACTATCAAGAAAATCGGGGGCAAACTACCTTAAGGACAAATAGAAGCTACAATCAGCCACAGGTAAAATCTTCTCAATTTGCCTCAAGAATGGATGTCAATAGAAACTACAATCGGTTGGATGATAGATTTGATAATCGCAGGAATTTCTTCAATGGCCAATGTTTCTCTTGCCATAATTTTGGTCACAAAGCAGTTCAATGTGTTGCCTATAAGACAATCATGACTAGAGAAGCTCAAAAACAAAAGAATATGACTGGGATCACGAAAAGGACCTATAACAACTTTTCAGCCCTTGAAAATGAAGTTGAATGCTCTATTTGTAATAACTTTGGTCATGAAGATTCTGAATGCAGGAGCAGGTTTTGGAAGACAACTCAGAAGGAACAAACCTCAAGTGCCAGAACATGGAGAATGAAGGAACCATAACCAGAAAGATGTGGGATAGCTTTTTATGCAGAAGGACAGGAAAATCTATGGTATATCGACAGCGGATGTTCGAAGCATATGACAGGGGATAAAGAAAAACTTGAATCATATACTGCATTAGAAAAGGGAAAGAAGGTTTCTTTTGGAAACGATACCCCTGCAGCTATAAAAGGAAAAGGCATTGCTCAGTTGAAAGAAAAGGTCAAAGCATGAAATGTTTTGTATGTTGATGGATTGAAGCATAATCTCCTGAGTGTCAGTCATATGTGCGACCAAGGAACCGAGGTAATATTTAGATCAAATGGATTCCGTGTTCGTGATCTTAATACAGGTGAAACAGTGATCAATGGTAGAAGAACTCCAAATAATCTATACATATTTGAAGAAGGACAACAACAATGCTATTTGAGCAAGGATGATGAACACTGGTTATGGCACCGGAGGTTGGGGCATCTAAGTTTTTCACAAATAAGGAAAGCATGCAAATACCAGGCAGTTCGTGGTCTTCCAGATATCAAAATTCCAGACAACACCATATGCAAATCATGTCAGTTTGGAAAGCAAACCAGAACTAACTTTCCTAAGAAAGAAGGATCAGCTAGCATGCCTCTTGAACTAGTCCATACAGATGTATGTGGTCCATTTAGGAAAAGGTCACCTCGAGGAGAAGAATACTTGATATTATTCATTGACGATTTCTCCAGGTTTGTTTGGTTAGGACTTATGAAGCACAAAGACGAAGCATTCGAAAAATTCAAATCCTTCAAAGCATTGGCTGAAAATGAATCAGGTTACAAAATTAAGTGTCTCAGATCCGACAGAGGTGGGGAGTTTGCCTCAAATGAATTTTTCGATTTCTGTGAAGAACATGGAATAAGAAGGGAATTCTCTATAGCTAGGACTCCTCAGCAAAATGGAGTGGTGGAAAGAATGAACAGAACAGTCCAACAAATGGCTCGTGCTATGCTTGATGAGTCTGGAACTCCCGCAACTTTCTGGGGTGAAGCTGCATATGCTGCAGTTTTTATTCTCAACAAAACAAATGTCCGAGTGAACAGCACTCAAACTCCTCATGAGCTCTGGTATGGTGAGACTCCTTCAGTAAAGCATTTCAAAATTTTTGGGAGCAAATGCTATATTAAGAATACTGATGAGCAACTTGGCAAACTTGAACCTAGAGCAGATGAAGGCATTCTTCTTGGTTATTCTCCCTACAGCAAAGCATATAAGTGTTACAATAAAAGACTTGGAAGAATTGTTGACAGTATTGATGTAGTGGTTGATGAAAAAGGATACATCCCCAGGCAAGTAAATCATGAAAATATCGATGAGGATGAAGACTACTCTCCAAATCAGGCAGATGATGAAGAAGAACCCCAGGAGGCACCAGAGGAACAGATAAGGATAGAAGAGAAGACTCCATCCAGATATGTTCAGAAGAATCATCCAGAATCTCAAATTTTGGGGCAGAAAGAGGCAGGTATACAAACAATAAGAACAATAGCAGAAGCTTCAAGCTATTTGGCATTGCTCTCTTCCACTGAACCGCAAAATATAAAAGAAGCATGCAAAGATGAGAGTTGGGTTAAGGCAATGGATGAAGAACTTGAGCAGATCGAAAAGAACAACACTTGGGAGTTGGTTCCTAGACCAAAAGATAAGAATGTCATAGGAACAAAATGGATCTTCAAGAACAAGTTGAATGAAAATGGGGAAGTTATTAGAAACAAGGCAAGGCTTATTTGCAAAGGGTATGCTCAACAGGAAGGAATAGACTTTGAAGAAACTTTTGCTCCCGTAGCTAGACTTGAGGCCATCAGAATGTTCCTTGCCCTCTCTAGCTTTCAAAAATTCAAAGTATTTCAAATGGACGTGAAGTCAGCCTTTTTGAATGGAGACTTAGAAGAAGAAGTGTACATTGAGCAACCAAATGGCTTTATCCTTGGAAATAATCCAAATCTTGTATGCAGACTTAAAAAGGCTCTCTATGGGCTTAAACAAGCTCCAAGGGCTTGGTACTATCGGTTGGACAAATACCTTCATCAACAAGGTTTTTCAAAAGGATCAGCAGATAGCAATCTATATATAAAAATTGAAAATAACAAATTGCTAATACTTGTTGTGTATGTAGATGATATTATCTTTGGGAGCAATGAAGAAGCTATGAGTCAAAGCTTTGCCTTGGTGATGCAGAAAGAATTCGAAATGTCATTACTTGGAGAATTGACATATTTTCTTGGATTGCAAATCCAACAAAACGAAGGCGGTATTTTCTTGTCTCAAACCAAGTACCTCAAGTAGATCTTGAAGAAGTATGGCATGGAAGATTCGAAACCAGTATGTACCCCCATGGTTACAGGATGCAGCCTTAGTGCAAATGATGAATCAGCAGCAGTGCATCAACCAACCTATAGATCCATGATTGGGAGTTTGCTTTATTTGACAGGTACCCGACCAGATATTATGCATGCAGTGGGAATAGTTGGAAGGTTTCAGGCAAATCCAAAAGAAACTCATCTTCAGGCAGTGAAGAGAATCTTCAAGTACCTTCAAGGAACTCAAAATTATGGCTTATGGTATCCTAGAGAGACAGATCTCACTCTTCATGCTTACACAGATGCAGATTGGGCCGGAAGCGTGGATGACAGGAAGAGCACAAGTGGCGGTGCATTCTTTATGGGTTCCAGATTAGTATCTTGGTTCAGCAAGAAACAGAGTTCGATTGCTTTATCTACAGTAGAAGCAGAATATGTGGCTGCTGCATCTTGTTGCACACAACTCCTTTGGATGATGCAAACCTTGCAGGATTTTCAAATCACGTGTACTCCACCTGTCTCTATCTTATGTGATAATACAAGTGCAATAAGCATTTCAAAGAACCCAGTCATGCATTCAAAGACCAAACACATACCAATCAAGTGTCACTTTCTCCGGGAACAAGTGTTGGAACAAAAGGTCAAATTGGAGTATGTTCCTTCTAAGGAACAAGTTGCTGATATTCTCACCAAACCACTGCCCAGGGAAACTTTTGAATATCTCAGACAAAAGCTGGGAGTCATTGATGCTTCATCCTGCTGTTGAAGCTTGTCTGTTCCAAAGAAAAGCGGTGTACGTGAGTTGGATGAGGGTATTACGCGTACATACGCCGATTTATGCAAGTGCAGTCGCGTATATGGAGTTCTGAAGAAAATCAGCAAGGGCAGACTCTGGTTGAAGAGCATCTGATATGGGTCTGTTAGAGATCATCAGGCACAGGTTCAGGGGGAGCAGTTAATCTTCTAATAATGCATTGTTGGCATTACCTTAGAAGTTCTTGGTTCTAGTACTCAAGCTGTTTTGGTTTAGGTGGATCAGCTGCAGAAAGGAGATCAGAAGGAGAACATGATTGCTGATATCTACAGTGATTGTCAGATGCTGCTGATAATTGTTATTGGTGATTTGCATAGTCTTGATATTTCGTCTCTATGTCATGTATATTTTTTTTATCAAGGTCATGTAACAGCCTATTTTGGTTTCCCCACTATGCCTGGGATGATTGATGCAATTGGTTGTCATATGTGAATTTCTGATGTATCCCCACTTGGTTGGATGGATGATCCCCACTTGGTTGGGTGATGGTTGTATGTATTGAGTCTTTTGGTGATAGGAAGGTCTTTTATGATGTTTAAGTCATGGTTATTCTTGAAGAACATCTTTTTGCAGATCTTGCCTACAGTCAGCGGGAGCATGTTCAGCACAGCACAGCAGAGAGATCAGCATGTACTCAGGGGGAGCACAGCCCTTTTCCCTTGATGACAAAGGGGGAGAATGACTTTGAGGATCTTGGGGTTGCCATCAAGTCCAAAGGGGGAGATTGTTGGCATTTTGGCACAGGTATGGCGCTATGGTATAGGTGTTGTCCTTGATGGCAACTCACTTTGGTGACAGATCTCAGTTCAGGTGCTCAGAATGAAGGAAATCTTGTATACGCAGGTACACCTTGCAGAAGACGCGTATACACGCGATTTATATGTTCCGAAGTCGCGTATGCGTATACACGCACTTTTATGCACATAAAAGCACGTACATGATGGGAAACTTATTTTTGGTCCGTGGTTGTTAGTCCTTGGAATTTGAACCTATGGTTGTGGTCCATGGTGTCTCGTCAGAAGAGTTGACCCCAGGTTTTTGGCCCTTGGTATTGGTTTATTATGGTTTTGGACCGTGGTATTGAGGAAGGCCTAAAACTATAAAAGAGGAACGAGATCATGTGGCAAGAAATCATCTGAATTATTGAATATCTGATATTGTGATAGATCTGGAATACTGGTGATTGGGTTATGGTGCAGATCTAGATCTGAATGAAGGAGGAACCTGAGAGCAAGAAGGATAAGGACTATTGATGGATCTAAATCTCAAGGCTTGAACATTGGTATCTCTGTATGATTTTGATCTGTTATATGTGGCGCACTCTTGATCTATAAATCTGGGCTAACTAATGTCTGAATGCTTAAAAGAATAAATTATCCTTTATAGATCTGTACGCAGGTTCAGTGAATTGAAGGTGCGTATACACGCTTTTTCTGTGAATGAAAGACGCGTATACGCAGGTTGGTTGTGGTACAGAAGCATATACTCGCAGGTTGATGAACAGTGAAGTAGCGTATATATCTTGATTTATGTTCTAGCTGCTTCTATTTTATTGTTGCAGTGTTCTGGGTTCAGAATTGGTGTTTGATTACAGTTATTGTGTTCTGGGTACAGTGGTCAGAGAAGTGCTTATTTGTTTCAGCTATTGATTGATGGAAAGGAGTTTGGGTTATGCAGAAATTCTTGATGTTTGATTGATGTTACTTGTGGATCCAGTCTGAAAATTAATGAAACAAGGTCCCTAAAAGCAAAGAGAAGGTTGCACCCTTCTGCAGGTAGAAGCCTGCGTACTAGTATCTCAAGCTAGTACAAGAACTAAGGGGGTTGGAGCTCCCTTCCAGGAAAGCTGGAAAACGAGAGAGAGTTGTAGCTCTCCGCAGGTTGCAGCCTGCGTACTGGTAAAGTCTGCTCCAGTACAAGACATTGTAAAGAGAAGTTTCTAATTAAAAAGAAGATAGAGACGAATTGCAGCAGGGGGTTTTCATCCACATTGGGTTTCCTCCTTATATCTTGTGTTCTAGTGTGTGACTGTCTTCTGCTCTGTTTCACTATTTCTGGTACTGTTTATTTGCTTCTGACTCACAGATTAATAACTGACACTGAAAGTTAAGTCAAATTACAAGTCTGCTTTATATACGCGGGTTTCTTTATCTGTAGTTGCGTATATACGCGGTTTTTATTAACTGAATTAGCGTATATCATCTGGAATTGAAAAAGGAAATATTTGGCGTGATAATGCTGATTCACCCCCCCTCTCAGTATTATTTCCAACAGTAATCACATTGACAGTAACTATAAATAGAACATAAAATAAAATATAGAACACAAGCCAAGACAAGAGGACACCAGATTTGGCGGATTCCAAGGAAAAACCCCAAGATGGAGAAACCCTTTGATCAAATCTTCTTATTATTATATCAAATTTTCAGCGAAGAGAGAGAGTACAAAAAGTTAAAGTTGAATTTCTAAATCAAATTCAAAACATCCCTGCCAAATCTATAGTCAAATTCAGCCCTAATCAGAAAGTCAAAGATGGTCAATGTAGCAGCAAAACTTCCTCTGTGAAGCTCAGTCAAAGGCAATCAAACTCGGCCTCTTTAGCTAGTCAAATAGAAGTAAAAACAGTCAACAAAACAACAGTCAAACTCGGTAAACTAAAGTCAACTTTTGCGATCAAACAGGCATGCGGTCAACGCAGGTCAAAGTGCTTAGAATTTATTGATTTCTATGCCAATCTGTACAACCACTCAAAAACAATTTTTTCCCACAAAAATCACAAGAAAATGATGAGTCAAAGTGTTTGGTCAATGCTGGTGAAAACCATGCAATAGTCCTAAAATCTAGCCTTGCAATTTGCCCAGAAATTCATCCTCCTTACCACACGTGTGAGAGAGAAGATCTGCCCAATATTTGTACGAACCAATGAGAGAAGGAGAGAGAAGAAAATGTGTTAGTGATGATGATGCCAAATGAGGTGAGAGGACACTTGTATTTATACAAGTCATTAGGGGTGAAGAGACATGTCTATTGGGCTTCATGAGCCTATATGATGATGTGGCCAACCTGAAGAATTTGCACGTGTGGCCATAAATTCAAAAACACACTTCTGCTTGTCCAAATTAGATGATGTTTAGATCAATTTTTGTCCTCTCAAAAGTAGGAATTCAATGCAATCATCTCTCCATGAAATGAGTTTTCTAAAGTGGAATTTTTCCCTAGTTGCCAATTTTAACACTCCCTCTCAACGAGGGATAATTCCACCTGCCATTCCATCTATCATCACCGATCATCATGCCATCCTATCATTATGTACCATCTCTAAATCGCATCTATGTTTTGTTGAACACTGATGTAGATAATGAAGAAGAATCGATTGACAATGAGTCACAAGACCTTACCGCTCTCCACTGAAAAAAGTCAATATAGAGGTACAACCTCAATCAGACTTGATCCCAGATCAAATTGTTGAACAGCATGCATCCTATACATAGGGAATACGGCAGTACACGATGCATCCATCAATGGTGCTATGGTCCCTATCCACTTTTCCCAAGTCATTGGCCAAATGAGAAGTACTTCCCATGACTCTCGGACTACATGGGTAGGATGTATGTTGGGGCATCCTCAAGAGAAGGTGAACCACTCATCCTGCTCATATTCCATAGGAGAAGGTGAACCACTCATCCTATGCATATATCATCAATCGTAGGGGAAGGTGAACCACTCACCCTACCAACATGTTTCATCAATCATAGGGGAAGGTGAACCACTCACCCTACACACATGTCAACCATCACGGGGTATCATAGGGGAATGTGAACCACTCACCCTGTGCACAGCGCACCAATAGGGGAAGGTGAACCACTCACCATATGGTCGCTCATAGCTCCAAGAAGTAACCCAAGCCCCCAAGAGCTCCCAGAGCTTAATGTTCAACTCAATCGGGACCCTCACGGGAGGGTCTTTCCACGACTCCAAGTCTCTCTCTGAAGGCTAAGAATTTGACCTTCCCTAAGGGCTCCGTGAGGATGTCTGCGACCTGCTTATTAGTCCTAATGTGTTGGAGCCTTATTTCTCCTCATTATACCATGTCCTGGATAAATTGGTACCTAATATCAATGTGCTTGGAGCGGTCGTGGAACTCGGGATTCTCTTTAATGTGAATCACACTCTAGTTGTTGCAGAATATCACGGTGGTATCCAACACATTCTCAAATAACTCACTAAAGAGATTCCTCAACCAAATAGCCTCACAACAAGCCATACTAGTTGTAATGTATTTGGCCTCAGCAGTGCTTAGAGAAACTGATTTCTGCTTTCTACTCATCCAATCAATTGAAGCAGGCCCTAATGAGAAGAAACATCCAATGTTCTTTTATGATCAACCACACTACCATCCCAGTTAGCATCAGTATATCCATGTAGCCTCAAATTCCTGACAATGTATCTCAGCCCATAGTTGATTATGCAACGGAGATTTCTCAAGAGATTCTTGGAATAAATCCAATGTATGTGATGAGGCTTGACCATAAATTAACTCAATATATTCACAGTGAAGCATATGTTTGGTCGGGAATTTACCACGATCATCAGGGCCCCACAAGTTGTTTATATTTTAAGGGGTTTTCTAATTTGATGCTAGCAGCACTTCCACATAGCTTCTTGAAGTTGAGTTCCATCAAAGTAGACACAAACTTGCAATCCACCATCCCACATCTCTCGAGCAGCTTCACAATGTAATTTCCTTGAGAAAGGAAAATCTCACCTGGCTTTTTCCAGACTTTCAAGCCTAGGAAATAGTGCATCAGTCCTAGGTCCTTCATCTCGAACTCGAAAGCCAACTCCATCTTGCTTGATAAATGAAAGGGTTTGCACCTGTCATAAAGAGATCATCTACATAAAGGACCAAAATGAGAGGCATGTCCTTTTCAACCTTGAAGTATAGGTTAGGATTAACATCACTCCTCGTAAATCCCAACTTCATAAGATAGCTATCAATCCTCTCATACAAAGCCCTAGGGGCTTGCTTCAACCCATAGAGGGAATTCTTCAACCTTCATACATGTGTCCTTCTATCTTGCACTTCTAACCCCTAAGGTTGTTCCAAGAAGACTTCCTCCTTAAGCGAGCCATGCAAGAAATCTGTCTTAACATCCATTTAATGTAGGATCCATCCTTGAAAGGTAGCAAGAGAAATAATCGATTAGATAATGGTATATTAGGAAACTGGTGCAAATATCTTGGCATAGTCCACTCCTTCCTTTCGAGAGAAGCCTCAAGCAATGAACCTGGCTTTATATTTCTCAACACTCCCATCTTCTCCATGTTTGAGTTTGTATATCCATTTTGAGGTGACTCTGAACTTGTCATTGGATTTAAGCACCACTTCCCAGACATCATTCTTCATGATAGATTCATATTCCTCATTCATCACATCCTTCCAGACTTGGTGTTTTACGGATTCTTCGAATGTACATGGCTTAGTTTGAACAATAGTACTCATAGCAGCTAAGTACCCTTGATACCTATTTGGCTTCTTACTTTCACGAAATGTCCCTCTTGGAGAAATATGTCTTTCAGCAAGTTCGAGAGTACCTTTGAGCCACAAATATCTTTTCCTTGAGGTAGAGGGATCACCGGGAGCTGGATCAATGGGATCCATCAAGCCTTTAACATCATGCATAGGCTTATTTGTCGAAGGTTAATCCTGTTTTTCTGTAGCGTCGTCATTGTATTTCCTTAGGAGAGGGAAGTCTTTGGCTTTCCCAAGGATAGTATCTTCGTCGAAGGTGACATTATGGCTTAATTTCACTTCTATTTAACCAAGCACATAAATTCTATATGCCTTTGAATTTTCATTGTACCTTTCTTCCTAGATGTTTTTAACTTGTTTCTTTTCTCTTTAGGTACATGAAAATATACGGGACAACCAAATATTCTAAAATGAGAAACATCAGGTTTCTTACCAATGAAAACTTCTCTTGGTGCCTTGAAATCCAATGTTTGATGTGGGCTCCTATTTTGAACATATGTGGTAGTGTTGGCAGCTTCTCCCCATAAGAACTTCGGTAGACCTTAATCATGGAGCATGACATGGGTGGCTTCCACGATTATTCAATTCTTCCTTTCAGCAACTCAATTTTTCTTAGGAGTGAATGGAATGGTTGTCTCCCTGTTAATGCCAGCCTCTTTGCAAAAGTCATTGAATTCATTTGATTCATATTCAGTTCCATTGTCAGTCCTCAATATTTTGATCATCTTCCCTGTTTGATTTTCCACCAAGGCTTTGAAAGAACGGAACCATTTGAACACTTCATACTTCTTATTCAAGAAATAGATCCATGTTTTGCGAGAGAAGTCATCCACAAAAATTGCATAGTATAAGTATCCTCCCAATGATGTTAGGGGAAACATACCAGTAGTTTGGATTTCACTTGAAGGGAATGATCCCCTTGTAAGTTTCCCAGTTGCACAACCATGAAAAACTCCTTCATGATTTATATTGAACTCGAGCATACCCGTGACCATATTCCTTACCCCAGGTAAGGCTTTGTAATGAAGGTGGGAAAATATATAGTGCCATAATTCAATTCAGATTGAAGAGAAGTATCGCAAGTCAAGGTTCCCAAAGTAATTCCTCCCTCTTGATAGAGGCCATCCATAATAAATCCAAGTTTAAATGCATCTTTAGGGTTTCTTTTCCAAATAAGTACCTTTCCATCAGTGAATTCTACCTTGAAGCCTTTATCTTCCATCCCAGGAATAGACACCAGGTTCTTCTTCAAATAGGGCACATACAATACTTCTTGTAGATTAATGGTTTGACCTTGATTTAAGTGAAGAGTGACAATACCTATCCATTTCACGGGGTAGGTGGCATTATCTCCAAGTATGATCTCCAAATTAGTCTTCTTTTCAATCAAATTTCAGAGGTATTATTTGTACCCAGTGAAGTGCCTTAAGGATCCACTATCAATCAACCAATGATCCAAAGTATCTAGAGGAAAGACAGTAGACAAAGAAGAAATAAGATAAAACTCATTTTGTTTTTCTATAGCATTACTTTCCTCATACCTAGAATTTCTCGTCCTTTTGGGAGGTCGACCATTTCCATATCAACCAGCGGGAGCATTCCTCTTTCCTTTATTGTTGAACCTATTGTTCCTTTGATTTCCATTTCCTTTGAAATTGTTGCTTTTTTGTCGTCATCTCTTCGAGAATCCTTCTTGTGAGGACAATCTCTAGCATAGTGGTCAAACATTTCACAATTGTAGAGCCTTCCTTTTCTTCCTTCTTTGAATCCCTGCTTGAATCCTTGACCCAGTCTCCTTGGACCAAAATTATTTTTCGCCTTAACATGAATGGAGACATCTAGCCAATAATTCATCGAAACTAGGAATCCTATCATTATTGAGAATGGTGGTGTTAAACACATGCCATGCTCTTGAAATACCGCCAAGTGTAATGAGAGTGATCTCCTTGTCAGCAATAACTTCTCCAATATATAGTATGTCATTCTTGATTTTTGTTATTCTCATAAAGTATGATTGGATAGACTCCCCTTTATCCATTTTGATGTCCTTCAACTTGTTCTTGAGAAAGAAGAATTGATTTGCATTGTTTACTTTTAACATCCCAACCAACTTATCGTACATCTCCTTAGATGTTCCCAAATCATAATTATAGGCAATCAAATGCTTTTGAATGGATTCTATGATAATTCTTGTAGCTTTGACCTTATCTTTCTTATACTTTGTCTTTGCAGCAGCTAGTGTATTTGAAGGAGGCTCCACCACTCTTCCCTACACATAGTCCATGACATCATTCTCTTTCAAATTTAAATCCAAAGTCATCTTCCATGCATTATAATTTTATTTTTCCTTGAGTTTATCCTCATATTGGAAGTAATATGTAGTAGTCATTGAGGCTAATCCAATAATATTGTCTAACAAATATCCCTCAGCAATTGATTTTCTCTCTTTTGCTTGGGATTTGTCTTCACCTGTGCTCTAATACCATATTGATTTTACTTAACAATGGTATGTTCTATTCTTAGCACAATTACTTCAATGTTCCTTTTGCATCCCAATGACAATTTCCAATCTATTTTTCCAATAAGAATCACATTGACAGTAATTGTAGATAGAACATAAAAGAAAATGCAGAAAGTAGGCCAAGACAAGAGGACACCAGATTTGGTGGATGCCAAGGAAAACCCCAAGATGGGGAAAACCCTTTGATCAAATCTCCTTATTAGTATATCAAATGTTCATAAGAGAGAGAGACAGAGTACAAAAATTCAAATTAGACTTGCCAAATCAAAGTCAAAACAACCCTATCAAATCTACAGTCAATTGCAATCAAATTCAGTGCTCACCATAAATTCAAAGATGGTCAACGCAGCAGCAAAAATTCCCCTTTGAAGATCAATCAAAGGTAGTCAAACTCGGCCTCTTTTGTTGGTCAAATAGCAATCAAAATAATCCAGAAAATAATAGTCAAACTCGGTCAACTAAAGTCAACTTTTGTGGTCAAACAGGCTTACAATCAACACAGGTCAAAGTGCTCATAATTTCTCGATTTTTGTGCCAATTTGTATGGCCCGTCAAAAATGAAATTTTCCCACAAAAATCGTAGTCAAATGATGAGTCAAAGTGTGTAGTCAATTTGGGTCAAACCCCTTCAACATTCCTGAAATTCGGCCTTGAAATTTTCCCAAAAAATTCATCCTCCTTGCCACACATGTGAGAGAGAAGATCTACCCAATAGTTGTGCAAACCAATGAGAGAAGGAGAGAGAAGAAAATATTTGAGTGATGATGATGCCAAATGAGGTGAGAGGACACTTGTATTTATACAAGTTGTTGAGGGTGAAGAGACATGTCTATTGGGCTTCATGAGCCTACATGATGATGTGGCCGACTTGAACAATTTGCACATATAGGCATAAATTCAAAAACACACTTCTACCTGTCTAAATTAGATGATCTTTAGATCAATTTTTGCCCTCTCAAAAAGAGGAATTCAATGCAATCATCATCTCCATAAAATGAGTTGTCTAAAGTGGAAATTGGCCCTAGTTGCCAATTTTAACAAGGGTGGACCCACCCATGATTTTGCACATGGTTAATTCGAATGGTTTTGTGGTTTTTCCCATGGTATTTTACGTACAAACGAATTCTTAAAAACATAAAATATACAATGGCGAGAAGATAAAAATATACACATAGATTTTCTCCTGGAACCCAAAACCAGGAAAAAAATTGATTTTTCATTATTTTCCTTTCAATGTTACAGTAACTTATATACATGTTGAAGCATTCATAAACCTCAATCCATTAACCCTAGATTAGAACATAATCATAGTTCCCTTTGCCGTACCCAGGTCGTGAGAGAGAGAGAGGTCGCGTGTGATTAGCTTTTTAGCATTTTCACATATATAATAGAAGACCAATCAAGAATTTTTGGTCCGGGCATAATGAGCGAATACTTTTTAGTAGTTGTGGTCTAATATCTCCGTTGATTGAGGCATCGAACCCACATATTAGCCCATGGAATCCTTGGTGCAAGATGGTTGAGCTAAGTGTTCCATGAATCTGCCCGATCTTTCCATACCAGAGATCTTTCCCCCTGATGGTTTGTAGCCTGATGGTCACCCTCCTACTTATTTCCTTCCTTCTTACACGGATGGACTCTGGCATGACCCACTTTTATAGTGTAGCCAAAGTAGCGAGGCCTGTGCCAACCTACCCTGGGGGAGATAGATAAGTAGTACAAAATACCATGGGAAAAAACATCATGCCCAAAACCATGCACAAAACCATGGGTGGGTCCCCACTATCCTTGGGTTTTCCCAACGATTATTGGATCCGCCAAAATAATTTTCTGGTGGACCCAAGGATGCGAGGCAGACCCAAGGATGGTGGACAGACCCACTCACGGTTTTGGGCATGATGGTTTTTCCCATGATATTTTGTGGATCCAATCAAGGGAACTACAATTATGTTTTAATCCAATATTAGCGGATTAGGGTTTATGAATGCTTCTAAATGTATAAATTTATTGTAACATTGAAAGGAAAATAATGAAAAATCAATCTGGTTTTCTCAATTTTGGGTTCCAAGAGAAAATCTCTATGTATATTTTTATGATCTCGCCATTATATATTTTTCTGTTTTTAAGAATTCGTTTGTAGGTAATTTTGTAAACAGTTAAAACATACATGGAATAGGGTTGGGATTACGAAGCCAAAAACCCACGTTCATTCCTATATAACCAAAGTTGCAACCAAACTTTATCCATGTGACTAGCTCATATGACTGAGTGAGGCCAATGTACAACCCTTGATATCTAGAGCTCTAAAACCATACGATTGTGTCCATATGACCAGGACCCAAGGTTCATTGGTCATATGTGTGATGATGTCATCATACCACGTGGTGGCCATTGAGGGTTGCCACGTGTCACCCATCAATTGAAAGCTATTATTTGTCTCACCACTTTCCAGCCCATGGTGGTGCCACATCATCATGTTGACGTTAGTTGTTGACATGTCATGCCATGTGTTGCCACGTCATTTATTGTAAATTGTCGCCACGTGTTTGAGTTGATGCATCATTCCTGAATGGACAAGGGAGCCACATATCATCCACATCACCATACATGTCCAATGAAATTGCACCAAGTGTCAATACTCAATTAGGTTGTGCTTCAATAGGTGATAGCCACATGTCATCATTCTATTGGCTTAGCGGGATGTGTTAAATGTCATGCAACTCTTGACGTCTTCCGTTGTTTTTGTTTGGTAGTCATGGTTGATTTATCTGAAAGTTGCAGGTTTTTTATCTGTACTAAACATCGTGCATGTCCAACCTTCATTCGTCGTTGACTTGGTCAATGTATGGTGGATGTTGTTGAAAGAGGTGCACTCTTTAACATTTTAACGTTATGGGTTTTTGCCCTATAGTTTGGGCCTCCAACTAGTGTTGATCTTCAAATGGCCATAACTTCTCATCCAGGAGGAGCTTTTCAAAGCAAGAATCAATGATCTCTATGCAACCATGTAGTTTATAATATCATTATGACATCATAAATACATCAAAAACTCAAATAATTTTAAGCACATTTAACTTCTCTTGATAAGAACCTGTAAGAGATCCAACTATCATATTGCTTCATAGAGAGTCATGTTGCTTCCTTGGTCATCGTGAGTGGTATTTTTGTTGTCTCATACATCTCCTTTTACATCAATAACGTCTTGTTGTCATCAATTACAACATTATGTGCAACATAACAAGCCTCTATTGGAAATCAATGTCCTTTTATTGATCTGTAAATTATAGTGGATATTCCATTGAATAGTTTTTCACAACAAATCTAATAAAAATAAACTAAAATCTATCTATGAAGGTTAAATTCCTTTAGATTCCATATTGGTTAATTATTAATTTCTTGTTTATGCATGAAATAGATACAATATGGACAATATAGAACATTAAAAAATGTAATCACACACCAACCACAATGAACACAAAGATTGTAGAAATTAATGTGCAGATACAATATTGCTCATGAAATTTGCTAAATCACAAGACTTGAAGCTACTCTACTAATCTGTGGAAGTTAATTCACCATCTAAAACAAGAATCATTGACATGGAAAAGGAAACATCACACATACAAAGATATTTATGTAGGAAAAAGCAATTGCTCAAAACCCCTTACTATCTGTATTGCATTAATCAGAGAATAGAGAATAAATACAATGCTTTCTCAAGCCTGAGCACGCCCTGTAATAGCATAGTCTATCTCTCTGCCTGACTGGTTGAACCTAGACCAACACTTAGCCAATTTCAATCCTTCCCAAGCTCATATTTCCTTGTGTTGTTCCCTTGGGAAATTGCCCCATTTTTTAAGGAATTTCACACCAAGGAATTGTGCAATAGCCTTAGTTCAATCTTTGACTACATGCACCACCTATACACATGGGAATATGCTACAACTTATAGTACACTACCTTGGAATATCCATCTTAACTAGGTAATTCAAATTCTCTACATGGAACAATTATTTGGGGCTAATTGATCAATTAACTAGTTGATCCCTTACTGTGGTTGAAGTTACATAACCACAACTTGACCTGCACTAGTTCTTCTGGCAATTAGAACTAGTTAAACTGGCAATAACTCATTAATTGAAATAGATTGCTACAAATTAGCAATCAATCATGTAGAACTAAACTCAAGTGTCTCCAACTCAAATTCACTGAGTTAACTGAGTGACAAGAGCCATGTCACCTCAGTTAACTACATCCAAGTATTCTATTGAAATAGAAATTAAAATTTTAATCTAGTTTGACCAAGGCAAAGTCAAAACTCTTAGCAAGAAAGGGATTATCAGATACCCCAATCTTACTTCTATGGAACTCAAATTTCCCTCTTGACAAAGCCTTTGTCAAAATATTTTCTTCTTGTTCCTCTATCAGAATGTACTACAACAACATAATCTACCTCTGCACACAATCTCATAGATTGTCATATCTGATGTCGATATGCTTGGATCGATCATGAAATATTAGATTATCATAGAGTTTAATACAACTCTAATTGTCACAGTAAATCACTGTAAGATCCATCTTCTAACTAAATAACCTAACAAGAATCTTTCTCATCCAGATAGCCTCACATGTTTCTTGACTTGCAAGCATGTACTATGTTTATGTTGAGCTGAGTGCCACGGATCTTTGCTTCCTGTTGTACCAAGAAATTGTTGCGGACCCAAGAATAAAAATTCCTCTTGAAGTTCTCTTCCTATATGATGGACTAACCATCCAATCTACATCTGTGAAGCCTTGCAGCTTCACTCACTCTGTATGTTTGTACCAAATACCATACCAAGTAGTTTCCTTGAGGTATCTCAACACATTGTTTGTTTCCTTCCAATACAGTTTGGTTGGCTTAAACACTTCTTGACTAACTTTGTTAACTGTATAACACATGTCTGATCATGTGTTCACCAAATAAATGAGTGAACCCATAAGTTGCTTGTAAATGGTAGCCTCCACTGCTTCACATGAAGTATCATCCTCTTTCCTCCAGTTTCCTACTAGAGGAGTCTCCATGGGCTTGCACTTGTCCATGCGAAACCTCTAAAGTATCTTGTTAGCATACTTTCCCTGAGAGACAAAAAATTCCCCATCTACTTGCCATACTTCTAGTCCAAGGAAGTAGTGCATGAGGCATATGTCCTTCATCTTGAACTCTCTTGCAAGGTCCTCCTTGCAAGATTTTATTAGCTTCTCATCAATAGAAAGGATTAAGTCATCGACATATAAAACAATAATCAATAATTTACATTCTACCACAATGTGATAAAGTTTTCCCAAACTGGTGAGATAGCTATCGATCCTGGTATACCAAGCATAGGGTGCTTGCTTGAGTCCATACAATGCTCGCTTGAGTCTACACACATGTGACCCTCTATCAAGGATATCAAACCCCTTTGGATGCTCAATATACACCTCCTCCTCAATAAATCCATTGAGGAATGTTGTCTTCACATCCATCTAGTGAATCTTCCACCCCATCTACGTTGACAGTGCTAGAATTTATCTAATGGATGAGTACCTTGCTACTAGAGCAAAGGTATCCTCATATTTAATTCCCTCCACCTAAAAGAACCCTTTGGCCAAAAATATAGTCTTGTGTTTCTCTATGTTACCGTTTGGTGCATGCTTTACCTTGTAAAGTCATCTCGAACCAACCACTGATTTGTCTACTGGTTTTGGGACCACCTCCCAAAAATTGTTTCCTATAATGGAATCATATTCCTCTACCATAGAATCAACCCATACTGGTTTCTCTACATCTTCCTCAAATGGGGATGGATCTATCTCTACCAGCTCACTCACCATAGCCATGTAGCCAGTGTACCCATATGGTGACCTCCTCTGCCTACATTGTGATGTGGGTGCCCCCACATTCTCTCTAGCATCCTACAATAATCATTAATCTTCCCTGGTTCGCTTCCTTCCTTCTCTGGATGTATTTTATTGAGTGGATGTCTCCACTCTCTTCTCCTCTTCTTTTGGTTGCTCCACAACTTCCTGAGGTTATTCCTTTGGAGCCAAAAGCTTCTGATCAGGCTGTAACTAAATCTCCCTCTCGAGAGAACACCTCATTTCCTTCGCCTCATCAAACTTCACATCTCATCTAACCATTTTACTCCTGAGGGATGGAAAGTATACATGATAGTTGTGAGGTGTGTCTATGTACCCCGCAAATATGCCTAACTCAGTTGTCAACTCTAGTTTTTTCCTTGCTTCCTTGGAAACATGACAGTAAACTGATGATCCAAAGATCCCAAAGTGTGACGCTTCTAGTTTCTTCCCTGAAAAAGCTTCCTCTGGTGTACTCATGCCAAGAACCCTGTGAGTACTCTTGTTTTGTAAATAGAGCATTGTGTTGCATGCTTCAGCCCACAAGTGCAAAGGTAGGCTTTGGTCATGCAACATCGCCTGTGTTGCTCCCATAATACTTTTTTTCTTCCTCTCAGCCACCCCATTATGTTGTGGGTTATGGGGTGTTTTCAAATCCCATCGAATGCCTTCCTTTGCACATAAATTTTTAAACCCATTCAACACATACTCACCACTATTATAGCTCCTGAGAGCCTTCACTTTCCTGCCAATTTCTTTCTCAACAAGTGCTTTAAACTCAATAAATTTTGAGAATGTATGGTATTTCTTCTGCATGAAGTATATCCAGCACTTCCATGAGAAATCATCTACAGATATAACATCATACATGTGCTTGGTTTTGGAGGCTGTCGAGAAAGGTCCACAGACATTAGAGTGGGTCCTTTCAAGGAATGCATGTGCCTTATTGTCCTGGTCATTGAAGGTGGATTTTGTGTACTTCCCCAACGTACACTCTTTGCATGTATCTCACTGCTCTAGTGCTCCTTTGGGGAGGCTTGTAGAAATCTGTTGCATGATCTTCAAAGTGCCATGATGCAAATGGACAACTCTTTTATGCCATAATTCGTCGACATCTCGGCTCTACACCTTCTCTACTTTTGTGCTCAATGTTGCATAGTCTTCCACATCTAATTTGTAGAGGTTCTTCACTCGAAACTCACTCTTCTTCACTTGTCCCTTGGTGATATGTCTCAGGAAATCCTTCCCTTTGCTGAATATCACATCGTAGCCACGATCCTCCAACACAGCTATGGAAACTAGATTCTTCTTCAGACCGGTTACAAACATCACATACTTGAGCCTGAGAAGGGATCCAGACTCCCTCTGAAAAGTAATGGTACCAATACGGTTCGCGTTATACCTTCCATCATCTCCCATCTCGATGTGCATCTAGAGATCCTTCTCCTCTGAGTCACTAAAGAACTCTTGGTTGCTCGTCATGTGGAATGAGGCACCACTATCGAGATACCACACATTACCCATCATTGTGCTTGGCATGCATGCAATAAGGGTAAAATCAAGTTCGAACTAAGGCTTCAATCGATGCTCCTCCTGCAGTATTCTTACTTTCTTTCTTATGTGGACACTTTGTTGCATAGTACCTGAATTCATGATAGTGAAAGAACTTGATTCTGGACAATTCTTTCTTCTTGCCCCCCTAACTCGAATCTGCTTCAGATTTGGATTTATTCCCTTTCTTTGCCTTTCCATCCAAGAAACATTTTTCCTATTCCTCGCCTGTGGATGAGTTCCCGTCTCTGGTGTTATGCCTTATTTCTTCCCACACTAGATCGGACCATAACTGCTCCCAACTCGGTAGTTTTTCTTTACCATTTACAGAATCTTGATAGCTATTCCAACTCTTGGGAAGGCCCAAAAGGGCTAGAGCTACCAAGTATTCTTCATGGATAGTCACATTGACCCCGCCAAGTTCATCATGACATTGTCTAAACCTACTCAGGTACTATGGAATTGTGTCATTCTTTTTCACCTTGATACTTTGAAGCTTAGCCTTGAGTGCCAACTTCCTGTGTTCACTATTATTCTCGAATAACTCGATCATTTCTTTCCACATCGCAAATGGAGTCTCTTTTCCATGGAGATTCTAGACAATATGATCTTGAACTCCCTCCAAGTTGATTCTCCTCGCTCTGGCCACATCCTTCTTCCACTTAGTGATATTCTGAGCATGTTATGAAACCAGCTCAAGAAAAATATAGAAAAGATAGATCAACGTCTTAGAATTCAGCCTCTTCGAGGGGGCAACCTCCTTTACATTACATAAATGAACAATTCTTGGATGATTCAAATGACAAAACCTCCTTTCTATATATAGGAGTCTAAGGAGTCACAATATAACCAGCCGACCTAACAGTGATAATATAAAGCCACAAAAATAACAATAGAGGGATTCTATGGGGCACAGTAATAACAATATGGGGACAATAGGGGCACAACAATATTAATAAGGGATACAACTACAATAGTAATGGGGTAATCACTAGTATTATAGGGACCCAACATGCCCCTCTCCTTCAAAAAAGTGTTGTCCTCAACGCTTGAATAGTTCTAGATGCTTCTGTATAAAATTCTCATCCTCCCATGTGGAATCTTCAGTGGATAAGTTCTTCCACTTGATAAGATACTCCGAAATTGATCGATTTCGTAGCTGTCGAGTTCTTGTTTCTGTGACTGCTTCCGGTTCCAATATAATTTTTCATTCCTCGTCAAGTTCTGGAAATATTGTTTGAATTGGGAGCTTGTCGCCTATAACCTTCTTTAAACATGAAACATGGAAAACTGGGTGCAATCGAGAAGCTACAGGAAGCTCCAATTTGTATGCCATAGTACCAATCTTTTGCAACACCTTGTACGGACCATAATACTTTGATGATAATTTATTATCCTTCTTAGCTTGCTTGAGGGACATTTGCTTATATGGTTGTAGCCGTAGGAATACCCAATCACCTACATAAAAACTTCTTTCGCTGCGATGTTGATATGCCTGTTGTTTCATTCTATTCTGTGCCAACACGAGGTTATCCTTTAAGAGTTGGAGGACTTGTTGTTGATGTTCAATGTGATGTTCCACTGCTTGAAGCTTAGAATTTTCTCTTAAATATGACGTGATGGATGGTGGCTGATATCCATAAAGCGCCATAAATGGGGTCATTTTTGTTGCTGTATGGAAGGAAGTGTTATACCACCATTCAGCCGGAGGCAACCATTTGACCCATTGTGTCTGTTTATCAGATACAAAGCAACGAAGATATCCTTCCAAACATTTGTTTACTATCTCAGTTTGCCCATCATATTGAGGATGATAAGATGAGCTATGAGCTAACTAAGTACCAAGACAAGAAAATAATTTTGTCCAAAAATTTCCAGTGAAAATGGGATCTCTGTCACTTATAATAATCTTTGGGTTTCCATGTAGCTTTTGAATTGTTTCCATAAATGCAGTAGAAACTGTACTGGCTTTAAATGGATGTGATAATGCACAAAAGTGTGCATACTTGGTAAGTCTATCAACTACCACCATGATGACACTCTTTCCCTCAAACTTGGGTAAACCTGTGATAAAATCCATTGAAACCTCCTCCCAACGTTGGCTTGGAATGGATAAAGGTTGTAATAGACTTGGTGTCTTAATTGTTTCAACTTTATTTTGTTGGAAAACTAAACATTCTGCCACAAACTTTTGAATATCTGATTTAAGGCCATCCCAAAAAATTCCTTCTTAACCCTGTGGTAAGTTTTTAAAAATCCTGAGTGCCCTCCTAAGGGAGAAGTGTGCAATTCCATAAGAATCTTTTGTTTTAGCTAGGAATTCTTACAGAGGTATAAGCGATCTGTGTACCATAACGAATCATTTTTCCAGCTAAATGTATCAGACATACTGGAATCTTGTTATAACTTTCGAATAAATGCCCACACTTCTTCTTCATTCTTCCATTCCTCCCTTGCTTCTTTTATCCAATCTGGTTGGATAATAGAAATGGCGCACAACAATGCTTCCACATCCTCATCCTTTCTTGAGAGTGCATCTGCCACCACATTTTTCTTCCCTTTTTTGTAGATGTTTCAAAGTCATAACCCAACATCTTTGTGACCCACTTTTGTTGCTCTTCAGAGGATAATCTTTGTTCTAAAAAGTATTTAAGGCTATCATGATTTGTTTTTACCTTGAAGTGTCTTCCGATTAGGTAGGGTCGCCATTTCTTAAGTGCATGGAGTATTGCCAAAATTTCCTTCTCATAAATAGCTTTGTGTAAAAACTTTCCCTTGATTGGACGACTTTCAAAAGCAATGGGTCCTTCATCTTGCATTAAAACAGCACCAATTCCATTTCCTGAAGCATCACATTCCACAATAAAGGTTTTTGTGAAGGCCGGTGTAGCTAAGACCGGTGCTTGGCACATTGCCTCTTTAAGATGTTCAAAGGCCTTTGTTGCTTTTGGAGTCCATGAAAATGCATCTTTCTTCAATAATGTTGTTAGAGGTGTTGCTATTCTCCCATAATTCTTAATAAACTTGCAATAATACCCTGTCAACCCGAGAAATCCTCGCAGATGCTTTATGGATGTGGGGATTTTCCATTCTTTAATGGCTTTAATTTTGCTAGGGTCTACCTTAACTCCTTCATGAGATAAATATGACCCAGATATTCCACCTCTTGTACTCCAAAGAAACATTTGGATCTTTTTGCATATAATTGTTTCTCCTCCAATAGTTGTAGCACCCTGTCAACATGTTCAACATGATCCTTCCAAGACTTGTTGTAGATTAGTATATCATCAAAAAATACTAACACAAATTTTCTAAGGAATGGTTTGAAAATGGAATTCATCAAACCTTGAAATGTTGAAGGTGCATTGGTAAGGCCAAAAGGCATGACCAAAAATTCATAATGACCCTCATGAGTTCTAAATGTTGTTTTCTGAATGTCTTCAATCTTCATTCTGATTTGATGATATCCTAAACGAAGATCCAACTTGGTGAAGTAAATTGATCCATGCAATTCATCCAGTAATTCATTAATGACAGGAATGGGAAACTTATCTTTAATAGTGAGCTTGTTGAGCTCCCTATAATCTAGACACATGCGCCATGATCCATCCTTCTTATGCACCAATACTACTGGAGCACAGAAAGAACTTTGACTCGGTTGAATTATACCAGCCACTAGCATTTCTGCAACCATACGTTCAATTTCACTCTTTTGGGCATAGGGATATCTGTACGGCTTGATGTTTGGAGGACCACTTCCTGGAATTAGATGAATAGCATGATCATGATCACGAATAGTTGGGAGACCTTTGGGAGTCTCAAATAACTTGGAATGATTGTCCAAGACTTTTTGGAGATCTAGAGAAATATATGATTTTGATGTGGAAACATCTAGTGAACATAATTGTGCAATTACACCTCTTTGTTCCTTGTTTAGAAGCTTTGTCATACCGTTAGCACTGATTATCTTTCCTGGTTTCCCTGCAATACCCTTTAATTCGACTTCTTTTCCTTCCACGGAAAATTTCATGAAAAGTTCTTGAAAATTAAAAGCTATTGTACCCAAGGATTGTAGCCATTGGACTCCTAGTACAACATCAGCACCTCCCATTGGAATGGAAAGCATTGGGCTAGTCAATACATATTCTCCCATGGATAGCTTGATATTATGGCACTTTCCAAAGCAATTTATTGTTCCTCCATTTGCAACCATCACTTGACACTCTGGTGCTGGATATAAGAAGCAATTCAATTATTTTGCTACCTTACAATGAATAAAATTGCGGGTACTTCCTGAATCAATCAACACTATTACCTTTTTCTTCTTGATTTGTCTTTCTATCTTGATGGTTTGAGGAGTGGTAATTCTCACCAATGCATTACAAGATATGGTCGGATTCATTTCTTCTTTATCTAGGCTTTGTTCTTGGAGTATATCCTCTTCTTTTGACCTTTCTTGCTCATTTTCTTCTTCCTCTTCACAATCTATGTAGAATAATTTCTTCTCAGCACACTTATGACCTTTAGTGTATTTGTTATCACAACTGTAACAAAGCCCTTTTTCTCTTTTTTCTTCCAATTGTTGTAGTGTCAAACTTATAGGTTGTGGAAGACTAGGGGCAACAACACTTCCATCTTTATAGTTGTGAGTGGTATGCTTCCCGGTTGCCATAATTTTGCTTTCCATTTTTCTTGCTAACCTGAATGCCTTCTCTAATGAATCAGGTTCCCAAAGGCGAACATCATGTTGGATATTATCCTTTAAAGTCCCTATAAACACATCAATCCTATGCTCCTTTGGAATATTTTTTACCCTTATGTTCAATTTTTGGAACTCCTCAATGTGCTCCATTATTGAACCCTTTTGTTTGAGACTTATCAATTGGCTAAAAAAAGTGTTGCTTTTTGTATCCTCATAATGTGCTATCAATTCTTCCGTAAAAATTGCCCAAGTGATAATTTGTTTACGAGAGCAAAACCATTGATACCATACAAATTGATTTGGTTCCAAATATAAAGTTGCAATACGTACCTTTTGTGTGGTTTGCACATTATTGAGATCAAAAAATTGCTCCATCTGTAATATCCATGTTGCAGGATCCTTGCCATCAAACTTCCTCATATCAATTTTTGGAATATGGTGGGTCTTCGATCCCATATTAGAGTCTATGAAATCATGATTAACATTTCTTTTGTTCACATCATGAGTTTCCTTTACTACCTTTTCACCATTAGTAAGTATTTCTTGTAGAAAAATTGTCAAATTTGCCTTCAAATCTGCTATGTCTCTCTTCAAATATGTCTTCAAATCTATCTTCAAATCGTCCATCTTAGCTTCCACGCCCTTTATCTTAGCCTCTATTAGCTTTTGTGAGAGTGACATTTGTTGCACTTGGTCTTGTAATTTTGATATATCATGTAGCATTTCTTCCTCTTCTTCATGAGTCATGCTAGAGCTTTCAGGTTGCTTACTAGGTGTTTGCATTCTCTTTCCTCGGGGCATCAATTACCGATAATAATGCTCTACTCTACCCTCTGAATTCCTTCAAAGTAAATTTTCAAACCAAGCTTAAGCAAAAATTTAAAAAAATCTACACACCTTTTTTAACTTTGTAGGAGCTCGATATTGCCTCTGATGTATCTTTGTACTTTCGGATCATCCAATTCTAAAATTGCGACCTGCAGTAGCCCTCTATGTCCTCTTTCCAATGCCACCAGTGTGATCCAAATTGGATTCTCCAAGGAAGAGTTATGTGAAATCTCCCACAGTGACCTGATTATAGACTAGTTCAGTAGAGTGAACTTGTACGACGTGCCACGAGTTACTGTTTCGACCTTTGGCTCTAAAAAATATATACAAGAAACTACAGTCCGTCCTCTTTCTGTACCTTCTTACGAAATCTCAATCTGATGCTCAGAGAGAAAGTTATGACGATTTTCCCCAGGTCACCTGTTTGGAATTTAATTCAGGAGTCTTCAAAAAGACCAACTTCCTCAGATCATATCTCCGCAAACATAGTGCGAAAAGCTCTGAAATTTGGACCCGAGATTCAGCGCGATTTCTTCTCAAATGTTTTTTGTTAGCTTCTGAAACATCGCAAAAGAAGTTATAGCCACGATGACCTGTTTGGAGCAGCGAAACCCTAGAATCCAAAGCTCTAATACCAAATGTTATGAAACCAGCTCAAGAAAAAGATAGAAAAGATATATCAACGTCTTAGAATTCAGCCTCTTCGAGGGGGAAACCTCCTTTACATTACATAAATGAAAAATTCTTGGATGATTCAAATGACAAAACCTCATTTCTATATATAGGAGTCTAAGGAGTCACAATATAACCCAGCCAACCTAACAGTAATAATATAAAGCCACAAAAATAACAATAGAGGGATTCTATGGAGCACAGTAATAACAATATGGGGACAATAGGGGCACAACAATATTAATAAGGGATACAACTACAATAGTAATGGGGTAATCACTAGTATTATAGGGACCCAACAGAGCATCAAATTCTTGGGTTTTTTCTACATCTGTCTTAATCTATTCTAGCATCCCATTATCATCCAATACTTCCTCAATCATGTCCTTCCATGCAACAAAGTTTGAGGTTCCTTGCATACTCGAGCCCGAGTCCATTACAAGCCATCTCCTCAGTCCTAAAGAAAACTTTCAACATTGATCTTGAAATTTGAATCTCCTACAATGAAAACTTTGAAATCTCTTCTCTATAATGATTCCAACTCTGATACCATGTAGAAATTAATGTGTAGATTCAATATTGCTCATGAAATTTGCTAAATAACAAGACTTGAGGCTACTCTACTGATATGCGGAATTTAATTCACCATCTAAAACAATAATCATTGACATGCAAAAGGAAACATCACACATACACAGAGATTTATCTATGGGAAAGCAACTGCTCAAAACCCCTTACTATATGTATTGCATTAATCATAGAATAGAGAAGAAATACAATGCTTGCTCAAGCCTAAGCACACCTTGCAATAGTATAGTCTATCTCTCAGCTTGAATGGTTGAACCTAACCCAACACTTAACCAATTTCAAGCCTTCCCAAGCTCCTATTTCCTTGTATTGTTCCTTTGGTAAATTGCCCCTATTTTTTAGGAATTTCACACAAAGTAACTGTGCAATAGCCTTAGGTCAATCTTTGACTGCATGCACCACCTGTACACATGGGAATATGCTACAACTGATAGTACACTGCCTTGGAATCTCCATCTTAACTGGGTAACTCAAATTCTTTGCATGCAACAATTGTTTTGAGTTGATTGATCAGTTAACTAGTTGATCACTAAGTGTGGTTGAAGTTACACAACCACAATTTGACCTCCACTCATTCTTCTGACAGTTAGAACTATTTAAATTGACAATAACTCAAATTAACTGACATAGATTGCTACAAATTGGCAATCAATCATGTAGAACTGCACTCAAGTTTCTCCAACTCGAATTTACTAAGTTAACTTAGTGACAAGAGCCATGTCACCTCAATTAACTACCTCCAAGTATTATGCTGAAATAGAAATTTGAATTTTAATCCAGTTTGACCAAGGCAAAGTCCAAACTAGATTTTCTTGCTGCATTTTCAACAAACATATTCTTTAGGAAATCCTTACGAGAGAAAACCTAGTTGGAGGATGAGGCTACTCTACTTCCTTTTCTCTGGAATGGAAATAATACAAGTACAAAGGAAAATGAACTCCTTGTGGAGTTATTTGAGACCTATGCCATGTTAGGCTACTACATGAATCTAAAATCCTATGTTATGCCCTCTAACTCCCACCCCACTTGCTTTTATATATAATGGAACAAGATACAATCGAATAGAATGGAAACCATTGTCCTCCTAGTAGCTCGATCATGACATAGCTCGATAGCCAACTAGGGTCAAGTTTGATTCATTGAACTCTCAACAAGAGTTACAAATTAGACCTTTCTAGAGTCTTCTTTATAGTCCTCATATGGCTAGCTATTCTTCCATGATTAATGGGGACTGACATTTCATCCACTCATGCCATGGTGGTCAAATATTGTAGGTCAACATTTGGGAAGCATAACTTTTGCATAATAACTCTAATTGGTGTGATTCTTGCACCATTATAAAGGTGTCTGAGTGTGGAATAGCATAAAAAATTTCATTATTTAATTGGGAAATTTTTACCCCCAAAAAACACTATTTAAGGCCTCAAAATGGCCCTAGAAGGTTTTAGACCCCAATTCTCCAAACTAGGTTCTTGCTGATAAAACTACTCCTAATCCTTAAATTTTTCCACTTTGAAAGCATCAAGATGACAAATTATATAATTATCTACTAGATATCATTACAACATATCAAATGCATAAGATAAATTATTCATTCAAATTATATATAGGAAACAAAAAAGCTAAAATGTAATAATGGTAAGTTGGCAGAACTAGATTTAATGTAAATATAATGAATGAATATTATATTTAGGGTTTTCACTCATGGACACCTATAAATGTTGAAACACACACCACACACAAACAAACACACACACACACACATAGTGAAGTTCTTTTGCATTAATATAATTTCCTTCTCTAAGCTAATTTATTCATAATAACTCATTACTCATCACAATTATTCACTGTGATCAATATAATTACAATGACTAGTGTCACAAAAGTTTTGAGCCTCATACTATAGGCATTTCACACCTAGGTTAACCAATCTCACCTTATATTTCAATTATCTTCTCATTGTTTCTATTTGAATGAATATTATATTTAGGGGTTTCAGTAATGGACACCTATAAATGTTGAAACACACACACACAATGAAGTTCTTTTTCATTAATATAATTTGCTTCTCTAAGCTAATTTATTCATAATAACTCATCACAATTTTTGCATTAATATAATTTCCTTCTCTAAGCTAATTTATTCATAATAACTCATTATTCATCACAATTATTCACCGTGATCAACATAATTACAATGGCTAGTGTCACAAAAATTTTGAGCCTCATACTAAAGGCATTACACACCTAGGTTAACCAACCCCACCTTTTATTTCAATGGCATTACACACCTAGGTTAACCAACCCCACCTTTTATTTCAATTACCCTCTCATTGTTTCTATTTGTAAGTTATTGATTTGTGCTTCCACTACACATCCTTATCATTTACCCTTCTCATAAAAAATTACATAATTATTTGTACCTAAGTATTATATACCTTGTATACTCTATTTAACCTAACCCAGATAAAATTACCAAGTCATATAACTAATTTACTTGTATAAATTATATATTATAGTTAAATATTAAAAACTTTAAAGTATATACTATAGTTAATTATAAATATAATATTATGTTTTGATATAAGATGTGGCCATGGAACATGGGCTTTCTCGATTATTTACACCCTTTAAAATTATTAGAATGTCCATCTTGAGGCTATAGCTTAATTTTCTAGGATATGTTTTGTCCTTATCTCATTGATACAATTAAATTTCACAATATCCCTATTTTATAGAATATTTAAGTAGAAGACAATGTCAACCATCATTAGAAAGGTTAATAATCTTGGGGGACTCTATTGGATTGGAACCTATGACCTCCTTTATTCACAACATAGCTTTAGGATATAGTCGAACCGATTAAGTTAACCATTGGAGTGATGCACACACACTTGAAATTTCTTCTACATCAATATAAGAAAGACTCCTATATTAATCCATATATTTATAAATATGATGTATGAAAAAAAAATAGAGACTTGTGTCACACAATTGAGATAATGAATGCAAAGTGGGGGGCTTTCTACAATGCAGTTTACTAATCTTTGTTATGGCCCTTTTCTAAAAGGCTCTTAAAGTTTTATTTCAAATGGTGATGGAGCAAACTCAAAACGATGGTTACATACAAATTATCCTTGTTGCGGGATGAATCATTATTTCTATTCACATAGTAAGAAATTCTCGTAGGTAAATTTTCAATGACTATATCTTCCACGATATTGCTTCGAAGCTTTATTATGACCCTATTGAAAAATTCTCGTGATTTTATTTTAAATAGAAATGGAACAAACTCAATAAAAAGAATGAGAAATGAAATATTCTTACCACAAAATATATAATTATTTTCCATCAACAAAATGGGTAATTCCAAAAGATCAACTTTATAAAACCATATCTCCCTTAACAATGCACAAAATCTATATCGTCACTTTTATTTTAAAAGCTCTTGAAATTTTCTTTCAAATCAAGGAAGATGCGAAAAAGATGAGATTTGTATCTCAACATAATTTCGTTGCAATGTACACATTTGCTTTTCATGCCAATATCATTACTCTCTTCATGTATGTATTCAATAAATATCACCAAGCAAGAGTTATACTCCATACATGACCAAAACTTTGATGTAATGTTATTAATATGTAATAAATATAATAAACACAAAAACTAACCATAATCACCTAAAAAGATATCATGGTAAACAAGAATTCTTCAGGTACAAAAAGAGACCCTTCAGATAAATTATAATATCATAAATGGTATAGTTGCACAAGTGAGAAAAGTTCAAATGAGGCTTAGGCCTATTTATAAATAGGTGGTAGGGTCACTTATAATGTGGGCCCTAAGGATGGATATTCCTAACTTACACCAACATTGTCCACCATTGGCCCTTAAGAATGTATAATAGATGACTTATAAAATCCATTAGGGTCACAAATCAAACTTAGTCAACATATCTCCAACATCCCCCTTAAGATAGATTTTGGGACACAAGTGAGGAAAGTTGACATCAATGAAATTTGACCAAGTAAATATCACATCACAACCCAAAAGGCTAGAAGGTCAATGTGAAATATTTACCAACCTTCATAGAGTTTCATAAGATCAATTTTATACCCCTTTCAAAAACAATAAAAACTTTTATTAAAATATAATGAAGTAATTACACAAGAAATTTTAGGAATGCAACATATATAAAATATTACAAAAACAAACAAAATACAAGAAAATGTTTTGAACTTGTAGCTACAAGAAAGGCAATGAGTTTAGAGTGGTACATCAAATCCAAAAGAGTTGTGTCCTTTCAAAAATTAGCCAACTTGGCTTCAAACACAAAGGATAACTCCTTAAACAATAGACCTTTAAAATTCCATGTGAAAAGGTTCAAACATTCATTAGTGTTAGAGATTAGAGCTAACAAGCACCCAAAAAGCGTAATGGAGGAGTAATGTTGAAATGGAAGCCACCATTAGTGACAAATTCGTTGTATGATTCACTATATGGGACATTGGCCTCCTAATTATTAGCTTCTTTTTGGTCTTGAAGCATTGATGCTTACATGGGGTCCCATCCTCTTATTTTTACACTACATAACTTGACACTCTAATTTGAAGAAGAAAGTGTGTGCCACCTAAACTTATGATCATTTAATAACCGAAGTGAGTGGCCAAATAAATTAGTTGTAAGAGATGGCCTTGTAGGTTGATTTTTTCTTTTTCCTATATATTGTTCCATCTTGATCTTGACCCACATGGAACTCCAAATTCATCTTCCTCTCCTAGTTATTTAGCCATGTGGTGCCTTACTTTCTTAATAGAACTAGCATGCCCCCAAAACAAGCGAAGAGGATCATCGAAAAGTATTAAGCATGAAAAAAATTATAATGTAAGAGAGAAAATGTTTGGTAAAGGTTTGAATGAAAAATGCATAAGGTGAAAGCATAAGAGATGCATATTATAAAATTAAAATACCTTTGATTAAATTAAAAATGAAAATCTAAATAAGAGAAAAAATTTAAATTAGTTAATGGAAATTAACATAATTGTATTGATCTTGATTTTTAAATAGAGAGAAAGGTTGAGGATTACCCCATGTTCAATTGGCAAAATCTTCTCTTTTCAATCTATTGAGTTGTACAGTGGTTGAGACAAGCCATCACTATGGTCAAGTAGCATAGAGCTATGAATTTTATGTTAGTCTAGTTTAAGGACATCCAATAAACATTAATTCAATTAAAATTGACAATATTTGGTATTTTATGGGATGGAAAAAACCTTTTTTATTGTATCATAGACTTGCAAGTTTCAATTCTCCTTTCCTCTATATTAAAGTGTGTATTTTATCACACTAATGCAGAGCTAAAGTTCAACATTGCATGGATCAATCAAAAATGTTCACACACAACAAACAAAAGAAAGATAAAGATCAAAAACTCAAATATGCAAGCCTCTTGACCCTTAATAAATCCAAGGTGTGTCTGCATATTTGAATTGTTGTGTACATAAGAAATTAGTAAAGTGATATTTCCAATGTCAATCAAATATGAAGGTAGAAAGGAGATTGACGAGACATGGAGATCTCCTAACACCATGAGCATAGTGCATTACTTCTCTCAATACCATTACCTTCATGTCATTGTAGTATTATACAAATGTCATCTCTTGAAGTGTTTTTTTGTGTCCATGGCTTTCGTTGCATCAAAAGAGTTATACAAATATAAGTATGGGACTTGAGACAGTTGTGGCAGGGGCAATGTTTCTTTGAAGCAACAAATACCTACACATTTTGCGCTCCAAATAAAATGCAACTTCCATGGAAATCTCTAGTGCCATGTGGTAGTTGTCTATATTTGATGTTTTTTTTGTCTAGTGATGAGTGGAAGTCATTAAGTTCCACCTTTTCTCTTCAAATCACCCCAACCACTAGTTATTTGTTTTTTAATAAAAGGTTAGGTGCTCAACACAAGAGACATATCCATTTTGCCAAATAAAACACAAGTTGAATGACTACAAATATCTTCTAGTTTCATATGTTTACTCAAGTAGTTCTATTAAAGGTTTCCATGACATAAAAACACCTAGGGACATAATAGAATTTTATTTGCCTTGCCATACTAATTATATTTATATTTACTTGAGTGTATTATGACCATGTAGATATTCAAGTAAAAACATTAATTTGTTTCAAGTGTTTGCCTTGAAATGTTGTCACTACACTTATCATTTTTATCCCATAGAAATTTGTATGAAATGAAGTAAATAATGAGTCTCTAGAAATAATAATGAATAAATTGCAATATAGAAGTAAATGCTTTCCTAATATTTTTCACATCAATTCTTCTATTGATGAATTTCTCTATAGAGGACTAATGTTCTTTATGAAATGAATTTCTCTATAGAAGAGTAATGTTCTTGATGTATAGCTGTCATGAAAGATTCCTGACATGATAAATTAATCACTAATATTTCCACATACGACGTATCAAATATCTAATTAAAGAAATCTTAAAATGCAAAACAAAAAGAATTAGCAAACTTTTAATCTGAATTTTATCAAAGAATAGAATCCATAAAATCAATGCAAACTAAATGAATATATAACGTAAAGTTGACTTGTTCAAAGGACCGCCTTCAAATGGATCAATACACATGCATCAATTTTAACCAGATGCATCAACTTATCTCATACCTCACGAGCTCTAAATAAAGCCAAATGGATTAAAATGTGCATGTTCGAGTTTTCCACGAATTTTTCTCTCACTGAATATATTAAAGGATAATATTTCCTATAAAATAAAGTTATTTGTTATTAATAAATATATCCTTTAATGCCCCATCATAAAAAGTTCCACATTCAATGAATTTATCCCAATTAGTTGTGCCTCGTCATCAAGGAATATTTAAAGATTTCATTTTTAAGTACATCCTAGAGACAAAGTGAAAGGGATTATCAAACAAGAGAATTTAGCTAACTTACGAAATAAATCTTCTCCAAAACCCTAAATTTGATTCAAATCAAAGCATTTTAAAAGCAATATTGCCAGTGGAGCGAAATAGTTAATTCAACAATCGACAATTTGCAAGATAACACGGAAATGGAAATAAGTAGGTAAAGAGAATGTAACTATTACCTGATTAAGCTCTTTTTTATCACAAGGATGTTATCATTTCCAAGAATGGAATATTTAGCAATATAACACACAAATGGAAAGAAGTAGGTAAAGAGAATGTTGTTGAGAAACCTAAGTAATTTGCATTAGGTGATTTCTCTTTTATTAGTGACTGTTGTGAATGTTTTTTACTTGTTTAGATTAGAATCTTCTTCAAGTTAGATTATTAGTGTTGTTCTTCATCAAATAGTAACCAATGCATGAACATAAATACACAAAAGACACGACATGTAGGTTATAAGTCAAGGCCAAAACCTCTCACTCTTTGAGAGGAAAACCCGCACAAATTCTTCTTATAGAGATTCCAATTGACGAATACCAAGGCTAAGACCCTTGCTCTCTAGATTGTCTTCTCCTTCGCTTTGACCTTGAGATCATCTCCTCTGACTATGGTATATATATATTCATTCGAACTGTATCTTTCTATTGTAGCATTGAGACTCTTTCTTAGACATCTGAACCCTTATCACTGTGATATCCTTTCATCATTGATCTGAGTTCCTCATGTACTTTGTCACTGCCACTATGATATGAATTCCTTGACCTTCAGAAATCCAAAATTCTTGTGATTCGAGCTTCTGTGATGTGAATTTATCACTGCCTCAGTGTTAAAATTGGAAACCAAGGCAAAACTTCATGTGGGTCATCTTATTCGTGGCTGATAATATTTTTATTAGATTCCTCTCGTCGAGAGGTGTAGGATTGATATAAAAATCATCTGATTCCGATAAGTATTCATGGAGATATGAATTTATTTTGATTATGGAATTATTATCAAGCCGACCTACAACTCATGTAGGCTCAGAAGCCCAACAATCGCATCTATTCACCCACCAACGTTGTGTATAAATATAAGAGGAATTTTCCTCATTTGGACTCACTCATCTCATCACATCTCTCTCTCTCTCTCTACTACGCAGAAATGAGTCTCTTCTCTACTGCGCTGAAATGGGTCTCTCTCTCACACATGTGAAGCCGGAAGCTGTTGAATTTGAAGCTGCAATTGCAGAAGTAAAGATTGACTTGCGTGTCTTAGAAGATCTCCTCTTTGGAACTGCATTGTAGGTTCATCTAAACCTCCTCTGAAAGCCGCAACTTTTGGTGGTGGAATGAAGTCAATCCGATGAACGGTTTGCAAGATATCGACTGCCCTAGTTTGAAGCCGGAAACTGCTGAAACTGAAGCTGCAACTGCAGAAGTAAAGATTGACTTGTGTGGCCTAGAAGATCTCCTCTTTGGAACTGCGCTGTAGGTTCATCTGAACCTCCTCTGAAAGCTTCAACTTTTGGTGGTGGAATGAAGTCAATCCGACGAACGGTTTGCAAGATATCGACTACCCTAGTTTGAAGCCGGAAACTGCTGAAACTGAAGCTGCAACTGCAGAAGTAAAGATTGACTTGCATGGCCTAGAAGATCTCCTCATCTGAACTGCGTTGTAGGTTCATCTGAACCTCCTCTGGAAGCTGAAACTTTTGGTGGTGGAATGAAGTCAATCCGACGGTCGGTTTGTGAGATATGGTCTGCCCTAGTTTGATAATGAAGCCGCTAATGTTGATGCTACTGATCTAGGGTTTGCTACTGCTGATATGAATCAGATTTATTGTACTATTTCTCTCTGCTGAATTATTGAAGAAGATTTGATCAAAGGGTTTCCCCACACATTGTGGGGTTTTTCCCTGGCTAGCTGCCACATCTTGTGTCTCTTGTCTTGGCTTGTTTTCTGTCGATCGTTTAATGTTCTATCTGCACTTTACTTTATGTACATGTGAATGCTAATCGGTAGAATATAATAAGAAAAAGAAGTAAACTGTTATAAGCATAGGACATACCATAACTGAACATGGTATCAGAGCTGAGGTGAAGACAAAGCCTGAGCAAGAGCAAGAGCAATCATTGAAGAGAAGATTGGCAAGGCTATTCTAAAAGAACTATGGGGTCCTCAACACTCTTCCCTGCTGAAGACAAGCTCTGTGAGAAAGCTGACTATCACGGATGAAAGATGTCTATCGATCTAACCCTAGAGGATCATGTAAGAGGCAATATTGTTGAGCCTCCATCAAATGCACCTCATGCTGCCAGGAACAAATGGAAGAACGGAGAAATTAAAGCGAAAAAGATCATCCGGGACTCTATCGACAAGTGCTTGGTGGCCTACATCTCTAATCTAGACACCTCCAAGGAAATCTACGATAGACTGGTGAGTTTATTTAAAGTTAATGATGCAAATCAAGTTTTGTTTCTTAGAAATAAGCTGAGGGAAATCAAGAAGGGTAAAGATGAAAGTATGCAAGCATACTTCTTAAGAATCACCGAGATCAAGAACGATCTCCTATCTATTGGGGAAACTATTACTGACAGAGAAATGGCACTCACCACTCTCGGAGGATTACCATCTGAATGGTATGTGTTCAGGACTACTCTTCTGAACAATAATGTAATTCCTAGTTTCGAGGAATTAATGGCTAGATGCATTCAAGAAGAAACAAGGGTAGAAGAGCAGGAAATGCCCTTGCCTAAAGGTCCTCCTGCTGCTTTTTCTTCTCATGCTAAGAAAAGAAATAATTCTGGGTCTAAATCGAAAAGAAAGGCTGGATTTAAGGGTGGAAGAAAAGGACGATGTTTCATTTGCAATAAAGCAGGTCACTATGCAAGGGAATGCCCTGATAGAAAGGACTCTCACCGTGACGATGATCAAAATCCCTCTAATGGCAATCAAAGGAATGACAAATTCAACAGCAAAGGTAAGAGGAGAGCTGGGAATCAAGGAAGAGGACAAGCATTCAAGAAGGCTAGAAATTCTAGGATGTATTAAATGCACCTGACCTCAAAAGGAACCTAGTGTCCATCTTGGCAATGGAAGACAGAGGCTACAAGGTAACCTTCAGCAATGGCAAGGTATGTATATGGAAAAATAATGTTAAAGATGCCTTTACTCTTGGGTTTAGTGTTGATTCATTATATCAGGTCGATGGAAGTCCGCTAGGTGTCATGTCTTGTGACACAACTCTTTAGTCCGAACTTTGGCATCGGAGGTTTGCCCACCTTCATTACAAAGCTCTACCCGATGTAAGACAGATGGTAACAAGGATGCCCGAATTCCAAGTAGAGAAAGAAGGTGTATGTCCGGGATGTGCCAAAGGAAAGCTCAAAAGGGGACCATTCCCCTCAAGCCAAAGCAAGACCTCCGTATATATTACAATTGGTTTACTTAGGCATACCTGAGGTTGGCATTAAGAGGGAGACTACTACACCACATACTCCTTAGCAGAATGGTGTGGTGGGAAGGAAGAACCACACGATGATGGAAGTTGTCTGGGCCATGCTACATGATCAAAGACTTCCAAAGTTTCTATGGGCTGAAACTACAATCACCGCCATATATGTACAAAATCGATGCCCTCATCAAGCATTGGGTTCCTAAACTCCTGAAGAAATGTTCACCACCGGTCAAAGGGAAGTCGTGATTAGTCATGATGTCACCTTTGACAAAGATATGGCTCTCAGCAAGGTGGAAAATCTGTTGACTTTGAGTAACTCTCAAGAAGCTGACACCAGGGAACCCAAAGAAAAGGATGATGAATCAATGCCAGATGTAGAAGAACCCATGGATCCGATTGATCCTCATCCACATGAGCCTTCCTCTTCTAGGAAGAGGCCTTCATGGCTTAGGGGGATACTTGATGATGCTGAAGGACATGCTGCACCCTGAGGAACCTTCCATCAAAGTAAGAAACTTAACAAGTATCAGGGATACCTGACCATCATGAGCACGATCATACAAAATGAACCTTCATCATTCTCAGATGTCATCAAGCATTAACTATGGAAGGATGCTATGACCATAGAATATGAGTCTATTATGGAGAATGATGTCTGGGAAGTAGTTCCCAGACCCTGGACAAGACAATTGTTACTTCAAAATGGCTTTACAAGATAAAGCATGCAGCAAATGGAAGTATGGAAAAGTATAAGATTCATTTTGTTGCTCGTGGTTTATCCCAGAAGGGATGTATAGACTATGATATTTGCACCTGTTGCCAGATATACGACCATCCGCTTGATCATAGCCCTTGTGGCTTCACAAGGATGGAACCTACATCAGATGGATGTTAAGACCGCGTTCTTGCATGGTTCTATCAAAGAAGAGGTCTATGTGGAGCAACCTGAAGGATTTGAGATTTATGATTGAAAATCTCATGTATGCAGGTTGAAGAAGGCTCTCTATGGGCTGAAACAAGCACCCCGAGCATGGTATGAGAGGATCGATAGCTACTTGATGAAGCTGGGATTCACTAGGAGTGAAGCTGATCCTAACCTTTACTTTAAGGTTGAAGATGACAAGCCTCTCATACTGGTGTTGTATGTGGATGACCTCTTTCTAACAAGTGCAAACCCTCTCATTCACAAATGTAAGAGGGAGATGGCTTTTGAATTTGAAATGAAGGACCAAGGACTTGAAGTGTGGCAGAAGCCAAGGGAAATTTTCCTATTTCAAGGAAAATATGTGGTAAATATATTGGAAAGATTCAGTATGATGGGCTGCAAGCCTGTGACTACCTCGAGGATCTTAACTTTTAGAAGTTATATGGTAGTGATGTCGGACCAGACTTGGGAAATGCCTCTGACTTTCAAAAACTCATTCGCATTGATGTTCTTGTTGAACCTCCGTCCGAACATATGTTTTGCAGTTAGCATTGTGAGCTCATATTTGGTTGAGCCTCACTGGATTGATGCCAGGAATCTTCTGAGATGTCTTCCAGACACAATCTCTCATGGATTAAGATACACTGCCAAAGATGTGAGACTACTTGGATATACTGATGTTGATTGGGCAGGCAGTGTGGTGGACCGTAAGAGCACTTCCGGGTACTGTTTCACCTTGGGATCTGCTTCGATATCCTGGATGAGCAGGAAGCAGAAGTCGGTGGCTTTGAGCACCGCTGAAGCAGGATATATTGTTGCTAGCATAACCTCGTGTGAGGCAGTCTGGTTGCGAAAGATCTTCAGTGAGTTGTTTGGATTTACATTGGATACCACTGTGATTCTCTGTAACAACCAGAGGTGGGATTCGATTATTGAGGAATCCCGTATTCGTCAATTGCTCCAGCAGATAGACATCATCTGAGATATGGTAAGTCAATGAGCAAGGAAGCTCCATCACATTAAGATGATGTACAGGTTGATACACCTTGTCAAAGCCCCGAGGAAAGATCTAATCTGTGATTTTCCCAAACGACTTGGAGTCGGCAAGAAACCCTTGTACAAGGGTCCTGCATGTTGCGTACATTGAGCTCTGGGAGCTCTGAGGGCTTGCGGTTCCTACTGGAGCAACATATGACCACAGGGTGACTCACCCTCCCCTGGTGGTGCACACTGGAACAAGATGATTCGCTCTCTTGTGGGACAAGATGATTCACTCTCTTGTGGAACAGGATGATTCGCTCTCCTGTGTAGCAGGATGATTAGTTCTCCTGTGAGGCCTGGATTGATGTGTTCTCCATGGCAGCCTGGATTGATGTGTTCTCCACGATGATTGTAGCAGGATTGATGTGTTCTCATGTGAGGACAGGATTGATTAGTTCTCCTGTCGAGGCATCCTACCCATGCAGTCTGGGACTCATGGGAAGTACCTCTAATCTGATCAATGAGCAAGGAAATGAAGTTAGGGACCATAGTAGTACTGATGGACGCATTGTTGTATCTATCGTACTCCCTATGCTAGGATGACCTCCATTGATCTGGGATCAATGATACTAGTCTGGGACTAATGGTAGGAGTTGTACCATACTATGACGCTGACTTCGGGTCAGTTGAGACTGGTCTGGGACCAGTGGTACATACTCCGAGACTGACTTCGTGTCAGTGCAGTACTGGTCGACCAGTGAGAGTGGTACATACTATGACGCTGACTTCGGGTCGGTTGAGACTGGTCTGGGACCAGTGGTACACTCTCTGAGACTGCGATACTAGTCTGGGACCAGTGGTAGGAGTTGTACCATACTATGACGCTGACTTCGGGTCGGTTGAGACTGGTCTGGGACCAGTGGTACATACTCCGAGACTGACTTCGTGTCAGTGCAGTACTGGTCTGGGACCAGTGAGAGTGGTACATACTATGACGCTGACTTCGGGTCGGTTGAGACTGGTCTGGGACCAGTGGTACACTCTCTGAGACTGCGATACTGGTCTGGGACCAGTGGTAGGAGTGGTACTTACTACGAAGCTGACTTCGGGTCGGCTGAGACTGGTCTGGGACCAGTGGTACGCACTCTGAGACTGACTTTGAGTCAGTGGAGGATGATACTGGTCTAGGACCAATGGAGTTGTACTCACTATGACGCTGACTTCGGGTTGGTTGAGACTGGTCTGGGACCAGTGGTACATACTCTGAGACTGACTTTGAGTCAGTATGATACATCCTCGATCATTTCTTCTTCTTCATAATTCGAACAAAAGCAAAGCAGAACAAAACAATGCAAGAGCAGAGCAGAACAGAGCAAAACAGTATAGATCAGTGCAGGGCAGAACAAGACAAAGAAAAACAGGCAGAATAGAGCAGAGCAGGGCAAGGGTCAGGCTGTACAGGGTTGTGCATTTGATGGATGAATAGTAACGACCGATAGACAGATTGCAGATGAAGTTCTCCATGGTTGAGAGGGAGTGTTAAAATTGGCAACCAAGGCAAAACTTCATGTGGGTCATCTTATTCATGGCTGATAATATTTTTATTAGATTCCTCTCATCGAGAGGTGTAGGATTGATATAAAGATCATCTGATTCCGATAAGTATTCATGGAGATATGAATTTATTTTGATTATGGAATTATTATCAAGCCGACCTACAACTCATGTAGGCTCAGAAGCCCAACAGTCGCATCTATTCACCCACCAACGTTGTGTATAAATATAAGAGGACTTTTCCTCATTTGGACTCACTCATCTCATCACATCTCTCTCTCTCTCTCTACTACGCAGAAATGAGTCTCTTCTCTACTGCGCTGAAATGGGTCTCTCTCTCACACATGTGAAGCCAGAAGCTGTTGAATTTGAAGCTGCAACTGCAGAAGTAAAGATTGACTTGCGTGGCCTAGAAGATCTCCTCTTTGGAACTATGTTGTAGGTTCATCTGAACCTCATCTGAAAGCAGCAACTTTTGGTGGTGGAATGAAGTCAATCCGATGAACGGTTTGCAAGATATCGACTGCCCTAGTTTGAAGCCGAAAACTGCTGAAACTGAAGCTGCAATCGCAGAAGTAAAGATTGACTTGCGTGGCCTAGAAGATCTCCTCTTTGGAACTGCGCTATAGGTTCATCTGAACCTCCTCTGAAAGCCGCAACTTTTGGTGGTGGAATGAAGTCAATCCGACGAACGATTTGCAAGATATCGATTGCCCTAGTTTGAAGCCGGAAACTGCTGAAACTGAAGCTGCAACTGCAGAATTAAAGATTGACTTGCATGGCCTAGAAGATCTCCTCATCTGAACTGCGTTGTAGGTTCATCTGAACCTCCTCTGGAAGCCGAAACTTTTGGTGGTGGAATGAAGTCAATCCGATAGTCGGTTTGTGAGATATGGTCTGCCCTAGTTTGATAATGAAGCCGCTAATGCTGATGCTGCTGATCTAGGGTTTGCTACCGCTGATATGAATCAGATTTATTGTACTATTTCTCTTTGCTGAATTATTGAAGAAGATTTGATCAAAGGGTTTCCCCACACATTGTGGGGTTTGTCCCTGGCTAGCTGCCACATCTTGTGTCTCTTGTCTTGGCTTGTTTTCTGTCAATCGTTTAATGTTCTATCTGCACTTTACTTTATGTACATGTGATTGCTAATCGGTGGAATATAATAAGAAAAAGAAGTAAACTATTATAAGCATCGGACATACCATAACTTAACACTCAGTCCACCCAAAAATCTCAAGATGTATTTGAGCTTCATTGTCCTTTGTCACCTGAAATATCAGAGAGATATGAATTCTTTTCACTACGTTTATATCTGAATTGTTCACTGTACCCATCTGAATTCCATCTGAACTTCTAACTATAGATATCATCCCAAAATCTCAGAGATCCAAATTTTCACTGTTGAAATGCGAAGAGTTTGCCCACATATTTATAGTGGTTTGTCCATAAATAAGCCGACTTTTACTTATGAAGAGGTGTATCTTTATATAAGTTGAGCCAACATGATTTTCTAATGCATATTGAGGTCGACATCAAGAGGAGTATTAGTGCTTGTCGTTGGAGGGATTTCTAAACATATTATAGACTCAAATACATTGTTATATCCCCAAGAAGGGTTCTTCATACATGACATAGACTCTTTGACTTTTAATGACCAATACTAGGGCTCTCATTGGGAGCCATCTAAAATAAAATCACTTTCTTATGAAACCCATAAAGCAAGGCTTACAATAATAATTTTATTTTCGTCATTACATCATTTACAAAAGGCACAATTACATGTCATTATGAAGACTGATCCTAATTACACTTTTCAACACTCCCTCTTAACTAGGGAGGTATTCATAATGGTACTTGGTCATTTTCAATCTGAAGAATTTCTCATTAGAAAAATAGAATTGGCAACACATCTGTCTAGCATCATATCAACCAACATTGTCACATAGCAAGGCCTTGACTAATAGCTCTATCCACATGATCAGAGCACAATGCTGGCGGGAGAAATGATTCATACACACCATAATCATTGTCTCTCAAGGTACATACTCCACTCAAGTGTTCACAGAGTATGACCTTCTTTGGACTATTCTTATCTTGGATAGTCAGTCATTAAAGAATATCGGTCCATGACTACTCTTATCTTGGATGCTCTATCTCATCCTCAAAGAGCATCAGATGCCAAATGATTACCCAATTCTTCATTTTGTCTTCCCAGGTGAATACCAGAATGGTGTTTGTATCTCTTCCTCTCAAATAGAGAGGACATATCTATTCCAATAAAAGAATGCATTCATTCCTACACAAGGAATGTACCTAAGCTCCCTCTTGGCTTAAGAATTTCCAAGTTTCTCCCAAGTAAGAAACTTGCTTCCAGACTCCCTCTTAATTAGGGACCTACAACAGCTCCTCGACCAACTGCTTGAAGAGCTCCTTCCTTCGATGTCATGAATTTCTTTGTCCAAGAGTCTTCATCTTTTGGGGCTTCTTCATAGGGCATAACCACCCATCACTTTCATCCATGAGTCACTTTCATCCAACTTTCTTCTTCTTCCCAAAAGTTTTATCATGTTGAGTTAACATTTCACAGAGTTCATCAAACTTTAATTTCTCTAATTTCCCAGTTACTTGTAGAGTCTCCAAAAAATGCGTATAGGAAGAAGGAAGCCCAGCAATTACAATTGTGACCATAAAGCTATCATCAATTGCGGGAAAACCAGCATTAATAATTTCTTGCCTGATATTCTTAAGTCTTGAGATATATTCAAGAACATCACCGCCTTCAATTAATTTTTATTGCAACAATTTTAATTGTAGATCGACTTTCTTTGATTCAGGCTGAGTATCAAAGAGGTCTTTAAAAGTTTTCAAAGCAGTCCATGCATCTAAAGCATTTTCTATATGGACATACATTTCATCATTCACAGACGATTTAATAAGAGCTAAGGCTTTAGCATTCTTGATTTCCCATTTTGCTAGTGCAGCTGCATCTGTGGATTTATTCGGCTTAACATCTCCATCACATATTCCCTGCCATAATTCATTGTAAATGAGTGTGCTTTTGATGAATCGATGCCATGTTTTATAAGATTTGGTGCCTTCAAGTTTGTCGGAATCAGAAAACAAATTAATCAACTTAGACATTTTAGCGTTGAAGCGTCGCACCAAAAATCAGAACAGAAATGACAAGATAGTCAACACAACACACCACGCAAAAACAACATGATCTATCGGGGCTTGGCCTTGACCCTCGAATAGTCGTCAAAACAGGAGAAAATTGACTGAGCTTTGCACTTGGCTCTAGTCAATATCTCAAATTTTTACAAAGCAACTTTCAAAATTTGACTTTTTACAATGGTGCTTTTGCACAATATGGTAAAAAAAAATTACCCCCCTCAAAGTAAAATTACTTTGAGTTACAATGTGATAATACCAAAGAACTTCTTAAAAACAAATTGCCCAACACACCTTATCTCTCCAATTTACAAATTACAAATAAAACTCCTTATTACTCCAAAAATTTACAAAACACCTTATTACTCCACAAACAATAAATTCCCAAAATTAAAAAAAATCACCAAATCTCCCCAAAAATATAATATTCCTTATCTCTCCAAAAAAAAAAAATACAAACAACCCAAAAATCTTATCACTCCATTAATGTTACAAAATTAAAAAATATTTCTTATTGTTGGCATGCTGGCGTGTTGCTGGTAGGCTGGCTCACACTGGCTTGACTGGTAGCGTGGAGTATGATTTCTTCTTGTTGAAATGACGATTTCAATTGCTGCATTCATCAACTTATAATTCTCTGCTATCCATGAAAACACCAGATTTGACAAATCTATTCATCAAAGATCACAACAGAAATGTAAGATCTAGAAACTGCGTGATGAATTTTCTAAGAGAAATTCAAATTATTTTTGCTGCCGCAGGGAGAGAAACTGTTGTTCGATGCACCAGAGATAATAGAAAATGCCTTGGGGACAGAACAAAAAATGAATAAATGCCTTATAGAAAATGGGTTCTCCAATTCAACCTCACTCTCTTGATATCGCTGAAAATTTCACAAATTCTTTAATTTCTACACTTGAATCTGGATCCAAAACCCATCGAAAAACACGGTTAATATATTTTATTGCAGAGTACGGCTGTGACAAACAAACTACCCCGCGCAACATAACTTTGAAAGTCGCTTGGGAGAAAAATCCTGCTCTCAGACGCCAATGCCATGGTTTAAAAATACTGTGGCCTAGAGAGAAACTTCCACACGCAACATTCCAGAGATCCTTCAGCGCCAACTTCTATCTGGGCTGCGGCGAACGCCTACTGTCAGCTCTTTCAATTGCAGAGTGACAACATTTTCAAATTTGACGGAAAAAAATAATACAATGCTGTTGGGCTACATTACAAATTCAATCGCAGATTTTTGAAATATTCATAGAATTTGGCATCGGCATAAATATGCTCACACCAAATATCGGCTTGCCCTCAAACAGTCATAGATGTGAATGGCCTTTTTCCTCATCAAATCACCCAATAAATTTTATAAATCAGTGGTTACTCCATGAATCAGAAGATTATATAATCTAAATCCCTGAAAATAAAACTTCCAGTTAGTCAGCTTTCGGCAAGTTTCATGATGGAATTCTTGGCTGTTAAGAACCTTGTGGCCAACCTCCAGTGAGCTAGATACGCCACAGTCGCCAATCTGCTGCACGCTCCAAGGAACAACAAGCGCAACACTTTCCTTGCGTTGGATTTGTATTATGCCATCAACGGAGAATTTAATGTCTCCAGGACCAAGTCTTCTCCAGACTGGAATTCCTCACAGCAATTGGAGTCAAATGGTGGCAACAATGATTCTTACCATTGATTTTCAGATTTAAAAAAAATCTAAAATTATTAAAATAATAAAATTTCTTCTCTTTTGAACAAAAACTTGATAAATTTCATACCAAACATTCGCTGAAAAATTCAATGGAGTTTTCCACAAACTTGTAGAGCTGGAATCTCCTCCTCACATCAGCTGCAACATTACTGGAGCTCTGATACCACAATAATGGCAGAAGTGTCCTCAGACACATAATTTTATTAATCAGAAAAAATAATTACATAATTGATTTTGCAAGAGTTTACACCCGAACCACACAAACACTCCTGCAATGAGCTATTTATAAGCTCCATGTCCTAACTACCTCTAATTATGGATCACTTATTAAATAACAAGTGTACATTTACAATAAATGCTATTCAAACCAACTAGCTAACTAATCTCCTAAATTAGAGCCTAAGATACGACACATTTGGAGAGTCATATCTAGTTACAACAATATGCTAATTCTAAAAGTCTCCATTAAATAATTAAACATTCTAGAATAATAATTATTAATTTAATATCTTAAATTAATAATTATTTTATTCTAATTTTATAACCTATGATAAAATTGTATTTTTGGATCATCTAACATTCCTTTCATTAGAAAGTGATCCATTAGTCTTCATCTGGTCTTGTTTCATGTCATGCTGCCTTCTTCATGCCATATTTTCCAAAAGGATCTTACATCCTTCTATATGGTCCTCTTGGAAGACATTCACAATTCTTCCCTTTGGCAGTCTTGCATAATCCCATCCAAATATTTGCTCAAATAATTAGAAATGAACACTTAAATCAAAATTACCTTTGTGATGGTCTTTCATCATGACATCTTCCACTTTGCATTAGCATGATGCATACATGTTAACATATCTCCCAAAGATATCCATTGTCAAGGGTCTCCATTTTTTTTAGACTTCCATCAGTCTTCATATCTTTCCAGGAGATTTCTTAGTCAAATCTTCTTGGTCTTTTGGATGTTGATTGCCTTTACTATGGTTGCATATCTCATGATCTCTTCCTTCCTTTCTTCACACATTTCATTCCCAAGAGCTTCCAATCAGATTTCCTCAATTGTAGTCAAACACCTCATACTATATATGATGACATATTATGTTGATTTCATCTAGTGTGACCTACGCCTTCATGTATCTTTTTAGAGGAGGTGATCATTTTCCTTTGATCATGCTTCTCAAGATAGAAGTAGTGATCCATGTTACCTGCAACCATACGACATGACATTATAGTATTGAATACAATCATACATACCTCATTTACCTTTAGGTCATCTAGGCTTCTTTCAGCAGCTTCCTTGATTGAAAAGATCACCAACCCCTTGATCTACTTCATATCTTATGTCATCATACCATCATGAATTCCACCAGTTGGAGTTCCTGATGAAACACTTGCTTCCACTCTAGATCTACAAATCCTTGATGAGGATTCCGTTAGAGAATCTTGAGGATCTCGCATATCCTTATTCAACATATGTTTCCCTTTTCACTTAATTTATGATGAGCCTTGTACTGGATGACTTATTCATTTCCTTAAGTTTGCAATGAGGTTCCCAAGAGCTAGACCCTTCATATTTGACTGCCATGATTTTGTTTCTATACATCCTTCATGTTTCCTATGGTGACGTCACGAGCTCTTATTTCTAATGTTTCCATGATGCCATGATGCATCTTATTATTTATTATAGCCATATCCCATGACATAAGATTTAGAAGCTATGTCGAGACCTTTTGTGAGGGAGACTATCTCAATCATAGTAGAGATCTCTTACTTCCTCCTTTCTTGGACTTCTTCTCTTCGGCTTCCTCCACTTCTTCAGTGATATGGGCTTCTTCTCTTCTTCTTTTGATATTGTCTCTTTAGGACAATCTTTCCTATAATGTCCATAATTTTTCCATCCATAGCATTGAATCTCAGCTATGCTCTTCTTTCTTTTCTAAGGAACAAATTTTCCAAACTTCCCTTTCCTTCCTACAAATGTTTGAGTCTGTTAACCTTCAACACTTTTGCCCTCAACTTGTCTTCTTCTATCTTGCATAGAAACCACAAGTTGTCGAATGAGGTAACTTTCTTATCCCCATGGACATTTGTTACCTTGTTCATCAGTTAGTGCATTTAGAACAATGATGATTATCTTCTTATCATCTCTCCCAGATCTTGCAGTTGAGATCTTATGAAGATATCCCTTCATTCTTTGATACCTTCAATTTTGTGTAGATCAGATCTAAGTCATGTGACCTTCTTTATCGCATCTTCAGAGAATATTCTTATGAGCTTATCATATACATCTCTTTGATGTCTCCAATATTGCTATATGAGGGGTCCTTTCATAAGAATCCCTTTCCATGAATTCAAAGGAGTTCTTTTTCATTGATGTGTTCAATGACTTTACTTTCTGCAAGGACTACAACTATCCTCCTTTTGCATGCAAGGAATTTTGATGACCCGACCAACTTATAGAACTCCTTGCAAACACGAAGTCATTTTACCAAATTTGATTAAAGAATGAAAGATACTTACTTGACAAGTGAAGATGAAATCTTCATCTTGACCATTTTGATGATGGTTGAAGAAGATGTATTAGTGCTCCCTTTTGGATGATCTTCTTCCAAATGAAAAATCCTTTCTTCAATAAAGAAGACAACGCCATTTCATCTAGCTCCTTTTGATGATGGTGACTGAAGAGGATTTCTTTATTGCTTCCTTGGATGATCTTCGAGGGAAAGGATAGGATCATTGCATCAATGAGAGGGAACTTGCCTCATAGCTTTAAAGATGATGATAATGCCTTCTTGTTGATACTTCAACTACTTTGGTAATGAATGAGTGCAGATCAAAATTGCTTCTAGGGTTTCAACTTTCTCAAAGATGATGTGATCTTCATCTTTAATGTACTTCGAGCTACCTTGCCTCACAAATAACTTGATGATGACTAGAGGATCCAAAAACTTTTGTTGTTGTACACTGCTTCTTCGATCTAGGGTTTTCTTCTTCAATGTAGATCTTGATCTTTTGTTTTGATAACCTTCAACTTACTTAGATGCCTTTCTTGAAACTCGATCTTTGAGTGTCTCTTTGATTAGGTGCCCTTCCTTTGACTTTAGCACCTTAGCTCTGATACCATGTTGAGAAATCTAGGGCATTTGCATTAGGTGATTTCTCTTTCATTAGTGACTGCTTGTGAATGCTTTTTACTTATTTAGATTAGAATCTTCTTCATGTTAGATTATTAGTGTTCTTCTTCATAAACAGTAACTAATGCATGAACATAAATACACAAGAGACATAGCATGTAGGCTATAAGCCAGGGCCAAAACCTCTCACTCTTTGAGAGGAAAACCCACACAAATTCTTCTTATAGAGATTCCAATTGACGAATACCAAGACCAAGACCCTTGACCTATTACCCACTCCAAGACCAAGACACTAATTCTCTAGATTGTCTTATCCTTCCTCTTCTCGGTTCCTCCTTCGCTTTAACCTTGAGATCATCTCCTCTAACTATGGTATATATATACTCATTCGAACCGTATCCTTCTATTGTAGCATCGAGACTCTTTCTCAGACATCTGAACCCTTATTATTGTGATATCCTTTCATCATTGATCTGAGTTCCTTACGTACTTTTTCACTTCAACTGTGATCTAAATTCCTTAACCTTCAGAAATTTGAACTTCTTGTGATCCGAGCTTTTGTGATCCAAATTTATCACTGCCTCAATCCACCCAAAAATCTCAGAGATGTATATGAGCTTCACTGTCCTTTGTCACCCAAAATATCAGAGAGGTTTGAATTCTCTTCACTGTGCTTATATCTAAATTGTTCATTGTACCCATCTAAATTCCATCCGAACTTCTGACTATAGATACCATCTAAAATTCTCAAAGACCGATCTGAATTTTCATTGTTGAAATGTGAAGAGTTTGCCCACATATTTATAGTGGTTTGTCCATAAATAAGTCGAGTTGTACTTATGAAGAGGTGTGTTTTTATATAAGTTGAGCCAACATGAATTTCTAATGCATATTGAGGCCGACAACAAGAGGAGTATTAGGGCTTGTCGTTGGAAGGCTTTCTATACATATTATAGACTCAAATACATTGTTATATCCCCAAGAAGGGTTCTTCATACATGATATAGACTCTTTGACTTTTAATGACCAATCCTAGGGCTCTCAATGGGAGCCATCTAAAAGAAAATCACTTGCTCATGAAACCCATGAAGTAAGGCTTATAATAATAATTTTATTTCTTCATTACATCATTTACAAAAGTCACAATTACATGTCATTATAAAGACCGGACCTAGTTACATTTTTCAACAAATGTAACTATGCCTTGATTAAGCTCCTTTCTATCACAAGGATGTTTTCCAAAAATGGAATATTTAACAATGACAAGTTGTGATTGTGCCAATTGCACATCAACCTCCAGTGTTGAACCTTTAGAGTTGCAATGCAAGGATAGTCCAAGTATGTTGGGAAACATCAAGGTTGTGTATGATATTCACCTAAGTCATTCATACAATAATGTACTACCAATGCAATCCAATAAATATTCACGCTCTCTAGTGGTACTTCCACACGAATCTCAGGATTGCCCAAAACCCATTGTAAATGCAAACTAGTTTCATGTAGCAACATTTTTGTGAGGATACAACCACCATAAGGAACACCTTCTCCATAACAACCTCTAACAGATGAAACGTGTATATATTGAACCTGTTGATGCACCTCTCACATAAGTGGCCAACTTGACATGTTCAAGGGTTTTCTTAGCAAGATCCATTCCAATGCACACATGGGGGCTTGCTTCAATAGTAGAGTTTTCTAATCCCTTATACCTAGACAAATTTCAACCCAATATTACTTACACAAATTTTCGTAGCGAGGGGCATGTTCATGAACTTCACCCAAAGGGAATATCTTGAATTACTAATATCCCTAGGGTCGAAATCATCCCACCAAGGTTGAACATAGGCTAGAGACCCTGAAATATTCTAAGTTTTTCAATGGAGAACATTCACTCTAGGCATCTGTGATGGATTTGAAAATCACCCCTACAAACCAATATCTCAAACCCTTATAAATTTGCACTGCAATATCCTTGTTATTCTAATTCAAGCTACATAAATTTAAAAATTCAAAGACATAAAGCATTTTTCATTTGAAAAAAAGGGTACAAGTAATGTGAACAAATATCAAATCTTGAAAAAGTTTTAACTCTTAAATAAACCACTCTTTTAAACTACGAATTGATCCATGGTCAAGTCCAGAAAGACAGAAATCCACCACCTTGATCTCAACATAATTCCCAATTCATTAAATACTTGTCATCATTCCTACACGGAGCTCCCAATACCTAAGAACGATATCATAGACAAGCAACTTCATAATTGAGCTCCTCTATATAGAGTTGTGGTTATTATTAAAAATATGATTCACTTGGAGCGTGGACTTCAGCAACAAGCATTGGTGGAGTCAAGTTTATCAAAGAGTTTGAAAAGCAAAAATGTGTTACATATATTCCCACAAAGAGAATGTGTAGGTAAATAGCCGTTGCAAAGTTAATATTCCAAGTAATCGTGTTCAACCTGCAAATGTATTCCTAAAAAAGGAATGAGTAGATAAGTAGTTGTCAGATTAATATATTAATATATCACTTGGCACAAATGCAACAATTTCTTACTAGGAACCATTACGTATAATTGCAAGATTATCGCAACGGCATTCCTGGATGCAATTACAAAGTATATAGTAGCCAACTAGATAATAGAAGCCTTTAGAAAAAACAATCCCAACATTGGCCAGCTTTGATAATCACTACCACAAGATCCAACTGATCTTCGACATTATTACTGGCTACAAGGGTTGGATCTTTTCATGGGATTAATAAGATGCACTACTAGAAATAACGATGTTAGAAAATGGCACAAATACTCGTTCTTTTTAACAGTTAAATACTCTTTCAAGTAAAATGCTTGTGAAGCAAAAACCATAAACCTTACTTAGGAGCCTGCCCATAGGTTTCTATTCCACCAAACTTGCCCTAGGCTTCACCTTGACTTCTCAACTTGCCTAGGCAAAACCACCTAACCTAAGTTAACCAGGAGATATTACAAAATAGAACAATTTGATCACATTATCACCATAGCATGTTCTGAGGGAAATTGAACCCAGGTCTCTATGAAGAAAGGTCACTTGATTTACCACTTGATCACATCCTACTTAACCTACAATACTCATGCTTAACCTTAACTTCCATATATATGTGTGTGTGTGGACCTCACTATGTACATATTAACTAAAAGATCAGCCCAAGGGGTAATCTGATCCGGTTGTTGCCAATGTTGTTGAGCATTTGGTTAGTTCCAAGCCAGCAGGCACCCAATTCATATGCCCTTAGGTTAGGTGCAGTAGTTTATACCAACAGGTTTAATAAGGATGTCATCCACGAATGCCGAGAAGTATTCCTTAGGTTTTTCACGAAGATTTTCCTTCAGAAATTTGAAACAAAAATAAAAGAAAAAATTAAAATTTCTAAATTTCTAAAAAAAAAAGAAAAAAAAGGAGCAAAAAGCAATCATAACTAAAAAGTCGAGGGTTTAGATTCTCACAAAGACGAGAGAAATCATCTCGGAGAAAAGAGAGGGTCAAAGGAGATTCTAGACTAGAAATAATACACACCAAGTTGAGCCTTATAAGGGAGCCTATAAATGTTTAGTTATGAACCACATACAAAACAATCATAATACTATTGTTGCATCAATCATACATAATTGCTAGAATAACAGGATTTGTTCATTCAATTTTGTGATGGGCAAGAAAAAAATACTAATAGATCAGAATATTAAAATTTTACTCAATTGCAAAATAGAACTTGCTTGTTTTATTTTGATGCAATTCCAAAAAAATAGTGTGTCTAATGCTCTACAAATCTATTCCAACCACCAATCTGATATTCCAGTTCCACATCTACCATTCTAAGTGCATTGAACTAAAATTCATCCTGCAAAGAAATGCTTAACATGAAATCTACACATTTACACTACATTCAAGTAGTTCTGGTCATAGCTTGTAATATCAAATAGTTATCGACTCCTTTATTGTATAAATTGACTTAATACTCCCAGTGGATCAGCTCAAGTTGAGTGCTGGGAATTACAAATCACGGGATCAAGTCCCTGGGCTGGCTGCCTCTGTGGACATTGTGGGCCTCACTCAATGTCCCCGTCAGGTCAAGTTGCCAAAAATGCAACCAGCCAGTTTACCCTATGTATCATCCTCAGTATGAGGGGAAGTGCCTACAGGGTTTGCCCGGGATGTGCTTTTCATCAGGAAAAATAATATAAATTGGCTAACAATGCTACTCATGATTTGTCTGACGTTCCTAATAAAGTGATACAAACTATGCTTTATTATAAATCCAATCTTAAAAGATATTAATAGTCTTCCTTCCATTATTTTCTATATACTGTCCTTAATCTTGCTAAACTATTCCTATAATGATCAACTCAAAAGCCAGATCTGAGCAGTTGACCAAGACTGCTATGGAGGCTTACTTGCTCGCCATAAAGACAATCAAAATCTTGTCCAAGTACAAAACTATTTTTTACACTATGTACAACACAATTTACAAAAAATAAATGAAGGGACAATTAAGACATCATTGAACAAATATTAACAGCAAGTAATAGAACCCTTTAGTTTAAATAGCCAAAACATCATAATGCATTATTGCCACTTATATGACTGCAGATAAGGATAGCATCCTGTGAAGGAGCCGCAGATACTTTGCATTTCTAGTATTTGCCTGCAACCTTGCACTAATTTCCCATAAGTTAGGGAGACAGAACAGCATTAGTATCTTGCAAACCAGTTCCACCACCACTGTGGTCTTCTACAACCTGTAGATATTTAACATACGAAATAAATTAGACAAAACTAACGTGCTACCACAAATTAAAGAAAACACAGAAAAACATGACATGAAAGTTGAAACTCTAGCGTGCTTACATTGATTTGACATGATAACATACATCCAAAATCTAGTAAGATATGCAAGACCGTTCATTTCCAGAGGTGAGCATTGATATCTTATCATAAACCCATTACAACAAATAGTAGACCCACCTAGACATATTTTTCATATAGTTCATCCCAAAATAAGAAATTTCTATCCTTTCTAAAAGCGAATGGGTTTATAAGAAAGAATCACAAAGAGATTCTTTCTCGTGAATGAAATGATTACAACATCAGTTTTCATTGTGTCCTTCAAGGGGATGCAATAGGGAACATTTCCGTGAAAAAATGAGAGACTTCCACACTCCTTTTGACCAAAGTCTGTCAATTTGAGGAAAAAGGGGGAAAAACAGCAAACAATGAAATGAATGTAAACCTAATGCACAGATAGATGAGAAGGGGCCTGATGAGGCACACCTCAGATTGGTTGGTGTGCCATTAAGTATTCTTGAGAATGCAAATGATTCTGATTAAGATAGCAACATTTCCATGGTTGATCCTTTTTCCTTCATGCACTAGCTGGATGCAGGAACTAGTGGGGCACTGCCTTGAGCATTGACGCTCATTTGTCATTTGCCTTGATCTTAGACAAGTCATCTTAATATTGAGATCTATATCCTCTAAATTTTCTAAATATAATGAGAAAAACAATAGTGAAAGATGATTTGTAATCCATGATTATTATGTTATGTTATATCATTACATGTATCATTTATGTTTTATTAAGTTACGTGTAATTATGTGTGTTATCAGCACATTATATGTATAAGATTTCAAATATTTAAGTTTCAGTTTTCATATATTTTAATGTTAATTATTTTGTATTTTTGGCAGGGTCCTGTATGTCGGAGAACCTGATGTCCTCTATGACATTCCCAAGAATTTGGGGGCTGATTCTACATGTCCCCCCACTGTGTTTCCTCACTCCCACATCCCCACATCCCCACTGAATTGTGGTCGTGAAATGCTCCTACTGAGAAGGTAAAAATATTGGATCTCTGTTTTTTAAATATTCATGTGACAGAAAAAATCACCAAACATATATTTCTGAACTAGGATTCTATGTAAGTGGCCAATCACGGACAACCCAAACCTTGCTCTTATCTCTCTAAATGCTATATACAGACATTTTGAAAAAGAGATATAACTTTAAATTTGGAAAAGAATAGCATTTGCTAGTTCTTTATAAGATATTATTTGTACAGAGATTTAAGTATTTCATCTGTTCTAGCCTCAAACACTAACCAATATTTGTGTATTTATTAAATGTAGGTAAAATACAAAAAGTGATAACAAACATTTCAATTGTTCTAGCCAGTCAAAAATAGCAGATTTTATATTCAAGAGTTCATAAAATCTTAGGTGTGGGAGAGGGGTTGTGGGGGGATAGCAATGCAAATAAAACTTCGATTTCAATTTCCAAATCCCATTTATGATAATTCAAATATTTAAGTTTCAGTTTTCATATATTTTAATGTTAATTATTTTGTATTTTTGGCAGGGTCCCGTCTGTCGGAGAACCTGATGTCCTCTATGACATTCCCTAGAATTTGGGGGCTGATTCCACATGTCCCCCCAGTGTGTTTCCTCACTCCCACATCCCCACATCCCCACTGAATTGTGGTCGTGAAATGCTCCTACTGAGAAGGTAAAAATATTGGATCGCTGTTTTTTTTTAATTTCATGTGACAGAAAAAATCACCAAACATATATTTCTGAACTAGGATTCTATGTAAGTGGCCCATCACGGACAACCCAAACCTTGCTCTTATCTCTCTAAATGCTATCTACAGACATTTTTAAAAATAGATATAACTTTAAATTTGGAAAAGAATAGCATTTGCTAGTTCTTTATAAGATATTCTTTGTACAGAGATTTAAGTATTTCATCTGTTCTAGCCTCAAACACTAACCAATATTTGTGTATTTGTTAAATGTAGGTAAAATACTAAGAAAGTGATAACAAACATTTCAATTGTTCTAGCCAGTCAAAAATAGCAGATTTTATCTTCAAGAGTTCATAAAATCTCAAGTGGGGGAGAGGGGTTGTGGGGGGATAGCAATGCAAATAACACTTCGATTTCAATTTCCAAATCCCATTTATGATAATTCAAATATTTAAGTTTCAGTTTTCATATATTTTAATGTTAATTATTTTGTATTTTTGGCAGGGTCCCATATGTCGGAGAACCTGATGTCCTCTATGACATTCCCTAGAATTTGGGGGCTGATTCCAGATGTCCCCCCACTGTGTTTCCTCACTCCCACATCCCCATGTCCCCACTGAATTGTGGTCGTGAAATGCTCCTACTGAGAAGGTAAAAATATTGGATCTCTGGTTTTTTTAAATATTCATGTGACAGAAAAAATCACCAAACATATATTTCTGAACAAGGATTCTATGTAAGTGGCCAATCACGGACAACCCAAACCTTGCTCTCATCTCTCTAAATGCTATCTACAGACATTTTGAAAAAGAGATATAACTTTAAATTTGGAAAACAATAGCATTTGCTAGTTCTTTATAAGATATTCTTTGTACAGAGATTTAAGTATTTCATCTGTTCTAGCCTCAAACACTAACCAATATTTGTGTATTTGTTAAATGTAGGTAAAATACTAAGAAAGTGATGACAAACATTTCAATTGTTCTTGCCAGTCAAAAATAGCAGATTTTATCTTCAAGAGTTCATAAAATCTCAAGTGTGGGAGAGGGGTTGTGGGGGATAGCAATGCAAATAACACTTCGATTTCAATTTCCAAATCCCATTTATGATAATTACGTTCATGAAAGGTGCATAGCATGTTCCACCTTTTAGCACATACCCATTCTTGGAATTGATCTTTATTCTCGAAGCAACCATATATGTTTCAGAGGATCTAGAAGATGTATGCTTTCTGTTAATTGAATTATCATTACACACCTGCTAGGGATCAGATCAAAGCTGCAATGATGGTTGATACTTCTATGCGAGAAGTACATTCTCTGCTATGGATTATTCTAATTCTGTACATGTTCCACTCAGAATGGTTTAATAAAATTTTTCAGTGGCTTTCCCCCCTTAAACAGGGTATCATATTCCATTTCCCTAGCTCAATTAAATACATGGACACAGCCTTAAGTCAGATGGCAAAATCAGAAAGCACACAAATAAGCTGCAAGATTGGTCCCTAAATTAGAATTACACAATTATGTACATTATACATAAAACAAGCAAACCATGGTAACAAACTCAAAGGCTGTAGACTATGCATTATACCTACCCCTAGGTTGGTTGGAAGATATAAAACAACAGAAGCAACAAATGAAGACTATCAAGCAATGCCAGCAAGAGGTATTGATAGGGTTTCCATTGCTGCTGCATCACAGCTTTCAGCTATCGAGGAGATTGCAGCCGATCTCTGCTATCCTGGTTCTCAGAAAATTATTCGTTCACTGTTCCTTTCATCCTCCCTGTGTGTTGTATGTAAGAAACTTTATCTGTATTATTATTCCTTTCATTTTTGTTTTTCGCCTGGTTTCATTGCCCAGGTGTGATTCTAACTTCTACTTCTCTGTGGCTGCTAATGTCACCCACAGATGCAGTATCTAGAGATTCCCTTTCCAGATTGAGCAGTTCACACATCTAAAAATTAAGAGGATGTAAACTCCATCCAAGGCCCAAGACATAGTGTCTTCCAACCAGTGAGGCCTGTAGTTGTCATCCTCAAGCCAGCACCTCTAGCAGATCATATTGAAAGTTTTCTTGAATTGGATCTCATTTGTTAGTCAATGGTGATTTCGCCATCAGTGAACACGATAGGCAAAAGAGTGAAATAGCATTGGAAACTACATAAAAGTGTGGCTGTCAGGCTCCTTCCAAAACAATAGTTTCCAGTTTTCATCCCAAACCCACGACAGGAACTCTGCTTTTGAACATGGCCACTGGATGATAGGCAGGGCCAGTTAGTCCATGAAACTCTGGGATCTGGGCTTTGACCCACTTGAGGAGCCCCATCATCCATTCCAGTTTAGGTAAGATGCCCAGTTCTGCCCATGGAATCAGGTCAGTCTTCACTCAGATAAGGAACTCATTAGGTTCATTTTGATGGCTTCCAGGATCACTTGAGGTGGACCAATCTGGTATATACACAACTATGTGCTGACTTGGATTTTATCTAGCCATTGTCAACCTCAATCAACTCAATATTGTTGGATTATTCACTGGAGCAGCCTTCGGAATATGAAAATATTGAATATTCCCTTCAATTGCAGCATCTGCTCCAACCTTGGTCATTCAGCTCACTCATGCCATCAGTAGCAAAGACAACTCCAGCCCCTCCCCTTCTCCCCTCTCAACTGAAATCCTCAGTAAGATAGCACACAGTAAAGGAGAAAACAGCAGGGGGCTCAAAATCTGTCAAGAAAAAGACAAATATAAAAGCATGGGCAGCCAATTCGAACTGTTGAAAATTGGCAGCTCAGGGATGAATTTCCTTAAATAAAATCTCATTTCTGACAATTCTGGAGTGACTCTCTAAAAATAGAAAGTCATGTCTAGCATCTCAGGCATGTCTTTCCAAAAATAGTAAATCACCTTGCATCAATTGGTAATCATGTATAGTTGATGGAAAATCACTCAACTTATCATTAATCAATCTTAATAGTTCAATTTTGACTTAATCATCAATACTATTATTATTATTATCATCCTTTATGATACTATGATATTATTATTAAAAGGAATTACAAGTCACCTAAGCTTCATCACCTCAATCACTTCGCATCTCTCTCCTTGATGACTCCCATGGCGCACTCTCTCTCTCTCTCTCTCTCTCTCTAATGATACGTTACACTCTCTCTTAGCCAAGCATTTGGGCGCTAGGCCCTTTATGCCCTATGCAGGCTTGTTTTCTTCGTTTGTGGCTCCGTGCCTTTGGTCTTGTTTCTACGCGAAACAACCAAAGGCCAAATCTTGGCGCTAAGGCCGAAGTTCCGAAGACTGGCACTTTTACCCAACAATTCTTTAAACTGTGCAAAGAACTTCTTCCAGATTATCTCCTCCAGACCACATTGTCATGTGGGGCCGCCACTTGTGCTCTACCTATTGGATGCAATTGTCCGCCTGTCATTGCGACGTGTCCCGACTCCTACTACCCGACGTTTTTTATTTATGCTATGTTAACAAACCCACCGGGGTCTATCCTATGGAATGAGTTGTCCAGGTGGGGTCCTCTCGCTGCAACAAGAGCCAATAAAGAAAACCTCTTCGGGCTCCATCTAGCAAGATGAAGTCACTTGTACCACGTGTCAATCAATGATTGGTGACACGTGTCACCCAGAAATAAGCCTTTTGGGTGCCCAAAAATGCCAAATATGACTGCCATGTGTCATGCTCTGATTGGCTAATGCTTACATCATCATCCTCTGTCGTCTGTGCCAGTCGCATGTTGCCACCTATCCTGCCAGAGGAGAGAGATAGGGTACTCTAACCCTTGGTTTTGCACTGATTTCATTCGTTAATCTTTTTATCAAAAACCACCGGGTTCAAGCCATTTCCTTTCTTTTTCCGTAGGGTAGCCTTTCTTTTTCCGTCGGGTCGGCACTTTGCTGCACTATCTCTTTGTTATACCTCCAAGCTAGCCCTCAGCGGGCCAAGCTATCAATGTGGGGGCCTCCAGGCCGCTTCCCATTGGACGGCGCTTTGCTACCATGTCGCGGCGTCCACCGCCCAGCACTTTCCTTTATTGCGCCCTTTGCAATCCTTCGGGGTGCCCCCGCCAGGGTAAGTCCTTCAGGATGGCATCACCACCTGGCATCATCCTGCTCCATTCATCCCAATGCTAATACGTGTACGCCAATACCATATCGTCGGGGTAACTCCGTCGGGCCACGCTATCAGGTGGGCTCCTCTTGCGCCAATAGAAATGCTTCCCGTTGTTGTGTTGTCAGCCTCGTCTGCCCGGTCCTTTGTTTGTCCACTCTGCTAGCGGTTTCCCGCCAGGTTTGACACTTCTGCCTACTTTGGCTATGCGCCAAGGCTCCTCTAAACAACCTTTCAACTCTACTAACTTTCAGTTGGGATCACCAAACTTTGACTGGCTCTATCTTTGGATCCAGGAGGCCATTTTCAATTTTCCACATATCACTGGAAAGCTTTTTCCAAGCTCTTTCCATCTAAAGTAGGTTTCACCTACTTCTGAGATGATCTGTTGCTCCAAAACTAGCTCCAAAGTCTTTGCACCATTACTACTACCATGTTGATCTTTTTGTGACTGATCCTTTGCTACTTCTGAGATGATCTGTTGTTCCAAAACTAGCTCCAAAGTCTTTGCACCATTACTACTACCATGTTGATCTTCTTGTGACTGATCCTTTGCCATGCTTTGCCTTTTCCACCTTTGCCATTACCTTTGCCTTTTCCTTTACCAATAATGACAACATATTTACCAATGCATTTGCAATTGCCATTTGCTTGCCTTTGCCAACAATCTTTGCCATGGCCTTTGACATTGCCAACAATGTTTTCCTTTTCCATCAATGACAACATATTTACCAATGTAGTTGCCCTTTCCAATCTTTGCCATTTCCTTTGCCTTTGCCTTTGCCATCAATGACAACATATTTCCAATAATCTCCCCCATTGGCATTGATGGCAACACCGAGGTCAAACAACACATCATTACCAATGATCATTACTTTTATTTGATACTTCTCCTTGTGCTTTGCCAATGATCATTTACCATCTTGTGTTTGATCCGCCTTGGTATTCGTCAAGTAGAATCTCTATAAGAAGAATTTTTTGCGGGTCCTCTCCAAGAGGGAGAGGTTTTGGCCCTAGCAGAAAGCCAACATCTTGTGTTCTTGTCTCTTGTATTTTGGTAAATGTTTGATGAAGTAAGAAATACACATACTAATGATATCAAGATAAGATTGTGCTAATAAGAAAAAAGTTAAAATACCTCACAAATAGTTATCATGCTAAGAAGAATCACATTAATTACATTTGCCCTAGATTCTTCAACACTAGGAAAAAAATGACGAGGTAGCTACAAGGTCGGGTGTGAATGTTGATGGTGAAGTAGAACCAATACCACTCTCACAGTCACCTCCCAATCTTGACACTCTACTCCCTGCTATTTGACTCTTCAGAGCTGCCTTGGACAATTTGGTTCTCTATTTCTTCCAATGATTTGAGGGCTCTTCTGATGATTTTTGGATTTGTATTTGAGTAAGGTCGTACCTCATGTCCAGGAACTTGTGCAAGGTGATACTTCTATCTGTATACCCCCCTGTCATATGATGCCTACATAACTTGCAAATCAAATTTGTTCTATCAAACCCTCCATCAAGTTCACCAAATTCCCACAGAGGGTCCAAGTTCCTTGGCATGTTTGTAATTTTGTTGAATCTTGAGTTTTAATGTAAGATTGAAGTTTGAAGTTTGAACCTAGGGCACAAGAAGAATTGCAAGTTAAACAAATGAAATTAAAATTTACATACAAGATTTTGGAATTTTGACAAACAAACAAAAAAAAAGAACCTCAACTCAATGCAACAATAATGGCAAAAAATACATTGTATCTCTCCTAGCAGACTTCTGATGACAGCAGACTCACCATGATGCTTTTGACTCATCATTAAAAATAATCATATAAATCAGTACTTGCCTACCAACACTTGGACTTACAGACAACATGAACACTATACTCTTGACAAAGAATCTAATGACTATAAATACCAATTGATAGTACCTGTGATACCAATTTAAAATGATGCCAATTGCTGAATCAATGCTACTTTTAGCATTTGTTGAGCACTTGATAACTGAATGTCCTCATCCTCTAATCGTGCTCCTTTCACCACTATGTCTGATACCAATTACCAATTGGAACAACAACATAACAGTCAATCCATTTATCATATCAACAACTCAAGATAACATGCAGCAAAACCATTAGCCTCTGTCATGCAACACACAATTGATACCAGTTAATGATACCAATTTTTAATGCATAAATTGATACTCAAATCTTGGCTTGAGTATTACTCCCCCTGTGGCCATGATTCCTCTTTGTATTAGGAATATGAAAACAATACTTGCATTAATAGTAAATAGATCATCACCATCTATCTATCAATCTGATTTGACAACATTCAATACTTCTCTTATCCTTCAGATGCATTCCTTGGCATGTTCCTTTCTGCTCCTTGCATCTGACCTTTCTGGCTTCCCTTGAAGCCAACCTCTTCTCTTCAATGAAGAGGAACAAGGGATCTACTCCCCCTGAGTAGACTATCTTCCTTTTTCTTCCACACCTGGATATGAGTTGATTTCTTGTGCTGGTTTGCCTGACTGGGTGACTTTCTACCATTTCCTGAGCATACAGACCACTGATCATTCTTCTTGTTAGCACCAATTAAAGCCAATTTGCAATTTACCTGTTGCTCTTCTTTCTAACTGTATTCCTTTGGAGATCTTTCAGAACTGATGTTGCTTCTTTTAATTGATTGAAGTCTCTTCCCATTACTGGTTATATAGGAGAGATCAACTATGGGAATTTCAAAGTCTGATGTGCCAATATTTTGTTGATTATCTTCAAAGCCAAACATTGTTCTGCATTGCCTCCATCACTTGATATGTCTTTCTTCTAAGAGCTGAAATAGCTCCTGCATAATTCTCTTTGCTTGCTCTCATCATAATCCATGCCTTTGATTGTAGTATTCTGAAAAGAGGTTTTCTTGCCAAATTTGCATGTAGCTGCTTTATGCCCATATTTCTTACACCTGTAGCATTCAACATTATTCAAGAAGGGGGAAAAGGAATTATTTATCTTACCAAAGCTTATGCCTATCCAATTTCCTGGACTGTAATTCACTCTCTTACTATTATTGGGCCACTGGTCATATTGCCTTTGAGGGGAAAAGGCTCTCTGTGTTTGGCCGTTCGAATTGCTCTCAACAACTCGTGGTTGTGGTTGAAATGGAGCTTTCCACCTATGTTGTTGCACCTTCATTTTCCTTTCTAGACACTTGGAGGAAAATTTCCCTATGTTGCTACAACAAAAGCATATAAGGGGTTGCATACCTTTTATTTTATTTCTGGAATTATTTTGGTCTTCTTGTGGCTGCGTTGACTTCTCTGCTACAATAGTATTGTTAGGTATATCTTTAACAAGGCTAGTGGGTCCCTTCAATGCTTCAGAATTCTCTGCATGCTTCTGAAGATTCAACAACTGCTCTTTTAATGTTTTATTCTCTTCTTCTAGCTTCATATTGATGGCTCTGAGATTCTTGATCTCCACAAGGGCTGATATGAGTTGCCTCTTCAAACAGATCTTTTCTTCAAGATCTTCCAACTCAATTGAGGAGCCACTAGATTCACCACTAGTGTTTATTTCACTCTCAAAATTTTGTTCCCTTGATGACTCTAGGGATTCTTTTGTTGATACGTGAGATGTCCTTTCTTCCTCTTCACCAAAGGTGGACCCATTGTCTTCTTGACCAATGTCCAAATTTGCTATCACTATTAAGGTAGCTCTATCTTCATTACAACTTGATGAGAAAGTCTCACTTTCACCAATACTTGCAACTAAGCAATTTGAAGATAAATGGTATATTGTTCTACAATAACAACAAAACAACAACTTACTTGCAGATTGCATCTTCTTTGGGTGTTGATCATCGACTTGGCCTATTGATACAGAAGAATCATCATCTGATTCATGATCTTCAACGCTCTTTGAATCTTTGACTGCTTCATCCTCCATGGAAAGCCTCTTGACATCTAGATTAATTTTTCAATATCTGACTTAGACAACCCTCTCATGATTTCCTTCCTGATTTGTTTATCAAACTTATCATTTATTACTCCATACTCCACAGATAGCCATACATCCAAATCAAGAGCTTGCAAGTAGATTCTCATCCTTACCTTCCAAGTTGTATAATTTGAGCCATTCAAAAATGGAACTCCATCTGAGGTAATCCAGTCTTGGTTCTCCATGATCCTTGATCTTCCTTCCAGTTGTTAAACTAATCCTGAAGGACACTGGCTCTGATACCAATTGTTAGAAACAATGGAAACCAGGACACTACTGAGAGGAGGGGGTGAATTAGTAGTGTGGCCAAATTATACAATTCTTCACAAATTTCACTTTTTAACCACTTAAAAATTTATTCATCGATCAACACAACTCAATCATGTAGAACATAACATCATAAACATCAAACACATGAACAACATATGCATAAGACACCAATCTTCTTTTTATTACAAGCTTCCACTTGATTACATCATTGCCCCACAAGCTACTTGTTAATTTTAGGCAACAATGGTATGTTCTATGCTTTAGAGAAATTTTACATCAATTTCTTTATTAGCCCAGTATCAATATTCAGATTAGCAATCACATCAACATGATAGTAAAATGCAGATAGAGCATAAACATAAACAGTAGAAGACAAGCCAAGACAAGAGGACACAAGATGTGGCACCAATCTTCTTTTTATTACAAGCTTCAACTTGATTACATCATTGCCCCACAAGCTACTTGTTAATTTTAGGCAACAATAGTATGTTCTATGCTTTAGAAAAATTTTACATCAATTTTTTTATTAGCTCAGTATCAATATTCAGATTAACAATCACATCAACATGATAGTAAAATGAAGATAGAACATAAACATAAACAATAGAAGACAAGCCAAAACAAGAGGACACAAGATGTGGCACCAGCGAGGGACAAACCCCGATGTGGGGAAACCCTTGATCAAATCTTCCTTTAGTCTTCAATAGTTCAGCAGAGAGATAGTACAATTTACAAATCTGATCATTTATAACAGTAGCAAAAGAGCGCTAACCAAAAAAGTCAACGTTGGTCAACAAGGCAGATTTGACCCTCAACAAATCGATCAACTTCAATCAACTTCAGCCTCCAAACAGCAAGATAAAACAACCCTCAAAACAGTCAAATTCAGCCCAGTCAAAATCTGGTCAAATAGCCCACCTGCGGTCAGCCCTAGCTGCAGTCAACGTTGGTCAAACTGTCCAGAAATTCGGTCCCCTGAAATTTCGGCCTCCTGATATTTCGGACGTGTGGAAAGAGAGGCCCAGAAATCCATACCCAATCAATGAGGAGAGAGAGAGAAAGTGTGAAGATGAGTTTGTCCAAATGAGGCTAAGTCACCTTCTATTTATATCCAACATTGAGAATGAATAGACGTGACTGTTGGGCTTCTAAGCCTACATAAGTTTGTTGGCCGACCTTGACAATTTGACCATAATCAAAATAAATTCATAACTTCATTTGTACATGTCAGAACCGGATGATCTTTAGATCAATCCTACACCTCTTGGAGAGAGTAATCCAAGAAAAATATCAGTTGTCATAAATAAGATGACCCATGTAGAGTTTGGCCCTAGTTGCCAATTTTGACACTCCTTCTCAACTACGGAGAACTCCATCTGCCAATTTGTACTATCTTTGCCATCAGTGCACTGCTCTCCACTGCTCTTCTCTGTTGAACTCTGAAGAAGAAGAAGTGATCGAGAATGTATCATACCATTCTCTACTAACCCGAAGTCAATCCCAATCAAAGGAGAGTGTGTCATACCAGTCTTACTGACCCGAAGTCAGTTCCAATCAATAGAGAGTGTCTCATACCACTCTTATTGACCCAAAGTCAGTTCCAATTGATCCCAAATCAATATTGGTCATCCTAACATAGGGAGTACAGTAGTACATGATGCGTCCATCGGTAGTACTATGGTCCCTATCCTCATTTCCCTACTCCTTGGCCAGATGACAAGTACTTCCCATGAATCCCAGATTGCATGGGTAGGATGTCTCAGCAGGAGAAGGATGAACCACTCATCCTGCCTACATGTCGCCAAGGGGTATTGCAAGGGAAGGCTGAACCACTCGCCCTGTAAACAGCAAACAACTAGGGAAGGTTGAACCACTCACCCTATGGTTCCTCATCGCTCCAAGAAGTACCCTAAGCCCCCATAGCTCAATGTCCATCTCATACAGGACCCTCATAAGAGGGTCTCTCCACGACTCCAAGTTGTTCTCGGAAGGCCAAGAACATGACCTTCCCTAGAGGCTTTGTCAGAATATCGGCGACCTGCTCATCAGTCCCAATGTGGCAGAGCCTTATTGCTCCTCGTTGTACCATATCCCAAATAAAGTGGTGCCTGATATCTATATGCTTGGAGCGATCACGGTGGTATCCAACACATGTCCAAACAACTCACTAAAGAGCTTCCACAACCAGACAACTTCACAGGAGGCTATACTAGCAGCTATGTATTCGGTCTTGGCGGTGCTCACAGCAACTGATTTCTGCTTCCTGCTGATCCAAGTTATCGAAGTAGAACCCAAAGAAAAACAGCATCCAGAAGTGCTCTTGCGATCCACCACACTGCCAGCCCAATCAACATCAAAATAACCATGCAGCCTCACATCTCCAGCAGTGTATCTCAGTCCATGAGTGATTGTGCCCCGAAGATATCTCAAAAGATTCTTGCCACCAATCCAATGTATATGATGAGGCTCAACCATATATTGGATCAATGTGTTAAATGCAAAACATATGTCTGGACGAGAGTTCACCAAGTCCATCAGTGCTCCTATGAGTTGACGATACTCAAAAGCATTTCCCAATTCAAGTCCAGCAACACTAGCACATAACTTCTTAAAGTTAAGTTCCATCAGAGTAGTCTCAGGCTTGCAGTCCACCATCCCAAATCTTTCCAATATCTTCACAACATATTTTCCTTGATAGAGGAAAAAATTTCACCTGGCTTTTGCCAGACCTCCAGCCCTAGGAAATAGTGCATCAGTCCTGGGTCCCTCATCTCAAATTCAGAAGCCAACTTCCTCTTACATTTGCGAATGGGAGGGTCTGCACCTGTCAAAAAGAGGTCGTCCACATAAAGTACCAGAATGAGAGGTTTATCATTTTCAACCTTAAAGTAAAGGTTCAGATCAGCTTCACTTCTAGTGAATCCCAACTTCATCAAATAGCTATCGATCCTCTCATACCAAGCCCGAGGTGCTTGCTTCAATCCATAGAGAGCTTTCTTCAACCTGCATACATGAGATTCTTGATCATGAACCTCAAACCCCTCGAGTTGTTCCACATAGACTTCCTCTTTGATTGAACCATGCAAGAAAGCGGTCTTGACATCCATCTAATGTAGGTTCCATCCTTGCGAGGCAGCAAGGGCTATGATCGAGCAGATGGTGGTGTATTGGGCAACAGGTGCAAATATCTCATCGTAATCTACACCTTCCCTTTGACAGAAGCCTCGAGCAACAAAGCGAGCCTTGAACTTTTCTGTATTTCCATCAGCGCCATGCTTGATTTTGTAAAGCCACTTAGAGGTGACAACCGATTTGTCCTGGAGTCTAGGGACCATGTCCCAGACATCATTCTTCATAATTGACTTGTATTCTTCATTCATAACATCCTTCCATACTTGATGCTTCACGGCTTCTTCGAATAATGAAGGCTCATTTTGAATGATAGTGCTCATGGCAGTCAAATATCCTTGATACCTGTTTGGCTTCTTACTTTCATGGAAAGTCCCCCTTTGGTGCAATGCGTCTCTCGGCATCTTCGAGAGTCTCCCTAAGCCATGAGGGTCACCTTTTGGAGGACGAGGGCCCATGAGGAGGAGGATCAATAGGATCCATAGGTTCATCAACATCAGGCATCGTTTCACCTTCTTTTGCACCCTAATTTCCAGTGTCAACTTCTTCATCCTTCCTTAGGATAGGAAGGTTGTTGACCTTCCTGAGGGCCATATCTTCGTCGAAGGTGACATCATGACTTATCTCAACTTCCTTTCGACCATCCACATAAATTCTATATCCCTTAGAATTTTCACTATAGCCCACAAAGATTCCTTTCTTCCCAGATGCACCCAATTTGTTTCTTTTCTCTTTCGACACATTAAAATATACGAGACTTCCAAAAATTCTAAAATGAGAGACATCAGGTTTCTTACTAGTGAACATTTCTTCGAGAGTCTTGGAGTCCAATGCTTGATGAGGGCATCAGTTTTGAACATACATGGCGATATTTGCAGCTTCAGCCCATAAGAACTTCGAAAGGCCTTGATCATGAAGCATGGCACGAACCGCTACTACAATAGAGCGATTCTTCCTTTCAGCCACACCATTCTGCTCAGGAGTGTATGGCGTTGTAGTCTCCCTCTTAATGCTAGATTCTATGCAATAATCTTGGAATTCATTGGATTCATACTCAGTCCCATTATCAGTGCTCAGTATCTTGATTTTCTTCTCGGATTGGTTTTCGATCAAGGCTTTGAAGTGTCGGAACCAGGTGAACACTTCATCCTTCTTCTTCAAGAAGTAGATCTAGGTCTTGCGAGAATAATCATCCGTAAAGGTGAGATAACATAAGTATCCTCCCAAAGAGTTTACGGGCATCATACCAGATATGTCCGAGTGGATCAATTGCAACATATTTGTGGTCTTGCTATTACTTGAGGGGATGGTCCCCTTATAAGTTTTCCTTCAGCACATCCCCAACATACACCTTCATGCTTTACTTTGAACTCGAGCATACTTGTCACCATTTGTCTCACATTGGGTATGGCCTTATAATGAAGATAGGCAAACCTTCGGTGCCATTGTTCAGATTGTAGAGATGTGTCGCAAGACATGGCTCCCAATGGACTTCCTCCAACTTGATACAAAGTGTCAACCCTGAACCCAAGAGTAAAATCATCTTTAAAATTTCTTTTCCAAACACGTACCTTTCCATCGATGAATGCCACCTTGAATCCTTTATCCTCCATGGCTGAAATGGACACCAGGTTCTTCTTGAGATCAGGTACATATAGTACTTCTTGCAAATGAATAGTGTTACCTTGATTCAATTGAAGGGTAACATTCCCTACTCCCTTCACGGGATAGGTGGCATCGTCTCCAAGGATGATCTCCAAGTTTGTCTCCTTTTCTATCAGATTAGAGAGGGCTTCCTTGTATCCGGTGAAGTGCCTTGAGGCACCACTATCAATCAGCCAATTTCCCAAAGAAGGCAAACTTTACTAGACCCTCTCTGAGAGAAAAGTGGGAAAACTATATCTGAATGATTGCAATTCTCAGGACTTCCTTGACTAGATTCAGGGGTGTAGACCCCAATTCATGAAAAACTATGAGCCCTGCAGTGTAAGGACAACCTTGCTTCAAAGTTTGAGATGAAGGACATAGAGATGATGCACTACTTTCTGGGTTAGAGGTGTGGCAGCAGCCTGGAGAGATATTCCTTGGGTAGGGCAAGTATGTGATTGATATCCATAAGAGAATTGGGTTGGAGGATTGCATGTTGATGTCGAAAAATATGATTACCAACTTGACGAAACTTAATGAGTGATTTGGTGAATCCCACCTTATACAGGCACTTGATAGAGTCCTTGATGGCTCTGGTTAATACCAGACTGGATGTTTGTTTTGTTGTGAACACACTCAACCAATTCATGGTGGGGCCGAGGAGGGTTCACTGGGTGGCAGCAAAAAATGTGCTTAGGTATCTTCAAGGTATAGTGGAGTATGGACTGAGGTATGTTAGAGTTGGTGGAGTGCAGTTGCAGGGCTATACAAATTCAGATTGGGTTGGGAGTGCAGTGGAAAAGAAGTGTACTTCAAGTTTTTGCTTCAACTTGGGATCAGCTTTAAGCAAGAAACAGAACTCAATGGCACTTACCTCAGTAAAGGCAGAGTACATGGCTATGAGTCTAGTGAAGGCCATATCGCTTCACAAAATGCTCTTAGAGTTGTTTAGTCTTGAGATGGGGCCTACGGTGATTCACTATGACAACAAACATAGTAACAAGCTTTGGGAGAATCCAATGTTTCATGACATGTCCAAGCACAAAGAGATCTACCACTTCATCAAAAACAAAGTCCACATAGATGCAATGAGATTGCAGTACATATCCATGGATGAGCAGGTGGCAAATATTCTCACCAAGACCTTAGTGAAAGGGAAGTTTGTTTTTCTACAAGGACAAGCTGGGGGTGGTGGAGAATCCCTTCCTTGCTAGGAGGAAGTGTTGATTCTGTAACTTTGGAAGGTTTTCTGCATAGGCTATTGTCTTGCATGCAAGAGAAGAAGTCATCTTTAAGTAGTTGTTTGACATAAACAACTAATATGATTTCTTTCCTAAGTCTAACTTAGAAAAAGCACATTAATTAATATAAATGTTTAAATGTTGGCTAATTGAGCAAATTTCCAAGGATAAATATTTAATTATTTAAGTGACTTAGATCTAATCTTAGCCATTGACCTAGGTGGATTAGAATTTAATTCTGGCCTTCTATCACTTTGAAGATTGAGAGTAGGGAATTTTACCCAATTTGAAATTATTAAGGAGCCTAAGGGAGAGATGAAGACGCATTCATTTGGAGAGAATCCAACAGGATTGTATGAGTTCATTGGACGTTTGAGAGGTTGAAGAAATAGGAAAAAGTGCTGCAGAAATTTACCAAGGCACAGGCACAGCAGTTTGCCACATGTGGGAGGCCAAGTAAGGTTCTGGAGCATGGGACGTGTGGGAGAGAGGGTCTGCCGCTGGGAAATTTTAGAAAAAAATCCAGGGTTATTTTTGTCGTAATTTTCTATATTTCTGAGGGCCAATTTCCCTGGTAAAAGAGCCCTTAATTTTTCAAAAAAATTATTAAAGAGATAATTTGAGGGCAAATTTACTATGTTCTGTGTGGTTTTTTGTGACTAATTTTCTGAATAATTCCACTGCAAAATTTGGGTGTGTCATGTGGAGGAGGCTAAGACTTGACACACCGAGTTCTAGCAAGCAGACCATGAGATTGGGGAGGCCATAAGGGTTTATGCTAGACTTTGTAGGAATCTGAATAACTGGAGGTGGGTTGAAATTGTGAAAAATAGCCAGCACATGTCCAAGCTGAAATTTTTAGGGGGGCAAGTTGCCAAGTTCCATTGGTATCTTTTTTGTGTATTCCCTGAGGGTCAATTCCCTTGTTAATGGACGCCCTAATTTTCTCGAGTAATAGAAACTAAAGGAGAATTTGTTGGGAAAAAATTTATGTTGTATTTTGCAATTGATTTTCCATTTATTTTCTGCCGCAATTTTTATTTAAAGTTAAAATACCAGTAAAATCAAAAATTAAATTATTGATTCTATGCCTAAGGTCCAAACTTAGGAAGTATTTAAATAAGTCAGTTGTGAGAGAAATTTGGTGACTTACTGCATGTCATGGCACTTGACCAATGCAGAATCACCTTCCAAGCTAAATTTTCAACACTCCCTATTAGCGAGGAAGGCGTTCTGCACCATCCCCAGCTTACCTCTAAAGAATATAAATTTGCCCTTTATCAAAGCCTTGGTCAGGATGTCTGTTACCTGCTCATCTGTTGGTACATAATGTTTCTTTACTGTCTCTTCTGCACAAAATCTTGAACAAAATGCCACCTGATTTGAATGTGTTTCAACTTGTCATGAAACATCGGATTCTCCGATAGCTTAATACAGCTCAGATTGTCACAGTGAATCAAAGTCGGCTCCATCTCCTGATCAAATAACTCCACAAGAAGTTTCTGAAGCCAGACTGCCTCACAAGTTGCCCAGATGGCAACCATGTACTCGGCCTCAACATAACTTAGTACAATTGACTTCTGCTTCCTGCTGAACCAAGAAATTACTCCTGATCCAAAGCTGAAACAGCACCCAGAAGTGTTTTCTGACAATTGTATTGCCTGCCCAATCAACACCAGTGTATCCATCTAGCTTCACTCCATCCATCTGAGTATATCCCAGTCCATAATCAACTATGCCTCCAAGGTATCTCGGCACATGTTTTACAGCCACCCAGTGAACTTGCTTTGGCTCCACCATGAACTAACTGAGTGTATTCACTGCAAAATAGATCTCTGGTCTAGTATTGACCAAGTACATGAGAGATCCAATCAATTGTCTATATAATGTAGGGTCCACTGCCTTTGATCTGGAAGCATCAATCTTCTTCCAGTTGACCGCTAGTGGCATAGACATGGGCATGTAGTCCATCATCCTGAATCACTTCAGGATCTCAACTGTATACTTCCCCTGCCCGAGGAAGATCTCTCCATCCTTATGCCACATCTCCAAGCCCATAAAATAATGCATCAACCCTAAATCCTTCATGTTGAACTCTATTGCTAGGTCCCTCTTGCATTCTACTATGAGCCTCTCACAACCTGTGAGAAATAAGTCATCCACATACAACACCAAAATGAGAGGCTCACCCTTGACCTAAATGTAATACAGGTTTGGGTCTGCCTCACTCTTGGTGAAGCCCATGCCCTGCAAGTAGCTGTCAATCCTGGCATACCACACCCTGGGAGCCTGCTTGAGTCCATACAATGCTCTCTTCAATATGCACACATGGGAATCCCTCCCATGCACTTCAAACCCCTCTCGTTGCTCAATGTAAATCTCTTCCTCAACCACACCATTGAGGAAGGTTGTCTTTACATCCATTTGGTGAATCCTCGAACTCATCTGCGTTGCAATAAAAATTACTAACCTAACAGATAAGTATCTGATTACAGGAGCGAAGGTCTCATCATAGTCAATTCCTTCCTTTTGTGTAAACCCATGGTCATAAGAACTTTTCCACACTGCCATCTGCAACATCCTTAATCTTGTAGACCCATCTAAAGCCAACCACAGATTTGTCCTTTGGCCATGGCACAACCTCCCAAACATTGTTCTTCATAATAAAATAATACTCTTCCACCACAGCATCCATCCATGCCCGATGTTCAAATGCCTCTTGGAAGCAAGAAGGCTCCACCTCAATCAGCGCATTCATCAACACCATACAGCCTGAATATCTCTATGCTGCCTTACTTTGTCTAACTAAATATCTAGGAGTACCCACGTACTCATGTGCATCTCTCAGTGTCTGCACTTCCCACTTGGCCTTCTTCCTTGTTTTGTTGGAAGTCTGAGCTTCAGTGAGAGGAGCGCTCTGCTCCTTGTTCTTTTCCTCTTACTCATTTTGCACACCACTCTGTGATACAACAACCTAGGGTGTCTACACTATCTCTGTCTTTGGTGCCACCTAATCCTGACTCTCCACTGTAGAGGAACCTATGTTGCGAGACTTCTTGAGAGCCCTCTACTCCTCAAACCTCACACCATGCACAACACTATTTTCTTAAGTGTTGGAATATATATCCTGTAGGGCTTTTGAAGTTTCATTGTACCCCACAAGAATTCCCTTCTTCGCATTAGGATCTAACTTGGTCCTCTTTTTGAAGGAACATCGTTGTATTCTAAACAACCAAAGATACGAAAATGTGATAAGTTTAGCTTCTTCCCTGTAAAAGCCTCCTCGAGTGTCAGCCTACCTAACACCTTATGTGGACTCCATTTCTACTCTTCCGCTCTGCAACCCCATTTTGTTGAGAGTTGTATGGAACTATTAGCTCTTTTCTAATACCCTCGTGTGCACAAAATTCCTTGAAGGTATTCGAGGTGTACTCGCCTCCATTATCAGACATAAGTGTTTTAATCTTTCTCCCTATTTGGTTCTCTACAAGGGCTTTGAACTCCCTGAACCGACAAAAAAAAAAAAAAATCCTTCTTTTCTAGAAGTATATCTAGGTCTTCCTAGAGAAGCCATCTATGAAGGTTACAAAATAGTGGTATCCACTTAAGGACATTGTTGACATGGGCCCACACACATCTGAATGTATCAGGTCCAAGATGTTGTTGGCCCTAGTATCACTACTCGAAAAGGTAGTCTTGGCATACTTGCCTAATGCACAACCCTTGCACACATCATGTTGCTCAACCCTGAACCCTCATATTCCTGTCACAAATTCCTTGAGCACATTGCGTGTTCAATGGTGCAAATGAGCCATCCTCTTGTGCCATAACTTGCCCAACTCTTGGATTCCACTCAATAATGCTTGCACTGGTTCAAACTGAAGTCTGAACAGGTTACCGTTTTTGACTCCTATCACCTTGGTTGTTCTGGAATCCTTAGGTCGAATATACACCTTGCCATCCTCAAAGATCACGGTGTAACCCTTGTCTTCCAAGACAACAACAGAAATCAGATTTTTGTTCATTCCTGAACCATACAACACATCTTCCACCAAAAAGGATTTACCAAACTCCCTCTGAAACTTGACAGTGCCAACTCCAGCTGCCTTGTACTTGGCATTGTCTCCAAGTTCTATGTAGAAGTCCATTTCTTTCTCCTTCAGGCTGGTGAAATACTCCTTCACTCCCATCATGTGGCAAGAAGCCCCACTGTCAATATACCACACACTAGTGGCTACTGAACTCGAGAGACAAACAATGAGTGAAAACTCATTTTCGAAATTGGCTACAAATTCCTCCACTTCAGCTATAGCAACAAACTTCTTTTTCTTTCCCTTTTTCTTATTAGGGCATTGGCTAGCGAAGTGTCTTGGTTGATGAAAAGCAAAACACTTTATCTTATTAAGGTCCTTTTTCTTCTCTCCCTTAGAAGTTGACCCATTACTTGGCCCTTTCTTTGCCTTCATCTTACCCTTACCAACTAGGGAAAGATTTTCTTCCTCCTCAAATTTCTTCTTCTAGTCACCTCGCTAAGCCCCTTCTCTGATCTCTTCTTGAATGAAATCATCCCACATTCTTTCCCAAGTGGGAAGGTGCTCTCGACCCACGATGCATTTCACAAACACATCCCATTGTTTCGTAAAGCCATTCAAGGCTATATGCACTAGTTCTAGTTCAGGTATAATTTCTCCTACAACTGCCATCCCATCCCATAGCTAAGTGATGCCTCTCTTAAACAATGGAAAGAAGGGCCTCAGGGAAGGTCACACTAGACTAGGGGCAAAGGATAATCTCCTGGGTGAAGTGTGGGAACAAGAGTACAATCAAGAGCAGTCAATTATCCAGTTTAAATTGTGATCCATAGTAGAATGCCCCAAACATTAAATGAAAGCACATGATTACAAAAATGGTTAGTGTACCTTTTCATTGATGACCTACCTTCCTTCAAGAAGCATGCTAGATGGAAGAGAGCACTGACCGAAACAATGGGTGGAGAGTTCTAAAGTAAAGTTGTCTGTGGATCATCATAGCGTTGTTGGCTCACTGGTTTATCAAAAAGGAGAAAAAATTCCTCCTGTGGGTTACCCAATTTTGGTGGGTAAGAATCACCACATCGTCATTGTTGATGTTTTTTGCCCATGCAGGTACTTTTGCACTCACCCAAAATCTCCTAAAGATGCTCAAGTATTGAATAAGTTGTTATCATAACTTAATCTAAGCCTAACTTAGGAAAAGCACATTATTAATTATGTTGGCTATTGAGCTAAAGAAACTTAGGAAAAGTAAAGTATTACTGTAATGATCATATTTTAATCTCAACCAATGATCTCAAGTGAAGCGAGATCTAATCTCGACCATCCATCACTTTGGAGATTAGGGTTAGAGATTTAGCTCAATGAAAAGTCATAGAAGCAAAGGCTAAGGAGAGGAAAAGCACACACCATACAGATCTATGGCCTAATCAACTGGATCAATTCCAAGGTATGTTGTAAATGTATTTTCCTTAGTTGGGCCATTATCCCAGGATGTGAACCCAAGTAGGTTCAAATTATTAAGTTAATGAAGAACTGTTGATTGGAAAGAATTTGTATCTATCACATGTGGTCGAAATTGGAAAATAGTTTTTGTTTCCACTCAATAATTGTGTTAAGAACCTAGTTGTACTTTTACTCAATAAATTTGTGATAAATATGCTAGGAACTTATTGTCGGGTGCTAGGTTTAGGATTTAACAATCAAGGTGTCCACATCAACCTATGACATTATATGGAGTATTTGCTAGATTATACTATTGCTATCTCGCATATGTGAGGGGTGTCCCCTTTTCCTTGAGCCCATTTCACACTTGAGCACCTTTTTGATGCATTATTGAGTTAGTGTGTCACATGCACACGTAAAAATGTTTCAATTTTTGTAAGGGTGTCAAATGGTTTATGGTATCTTGAAGTAGTAAGGGTGTGACAATTCACACTCTACTTAGAGATTACGACTAAGAGAAAGAAGAGAAACACTAGTGCACACTCCTTCAAGAGAAGAATGATGAGTGTGTGTGACAATGATCTAAAGGAAATTGACTCCCCTCTATTTATATGAGGGTAACCAAGTCAATTTTCCTTAATTTACAATCAAAAGCCCTAAAAGTTTGCTCAAAGCATTTTAAAAAGCTAACAGGTCGCAAACCAACCTAAAGATAGCTTTACAAAATGATAAATCATAATAAACTGCCATAAATTCTCCACGTGTGGGAGAATTGTGTCTTCAATAATGACATCATCCTCCATAAACGAGCATATTCACCAAATAAGTTGTGAAAATAGGTCCAAAAGTGCTCCTCATTCCAAGATATCTCATGAAAGTGAATAATTGCATCTCCATGTACACCTTAGTAGCGTTTGCCTAGGTGATGTGGCAACCTTAGAACATGGTGTTAACATCAAAAGGGAATGTGTCAACCCTCCCAAAGTGTCTAATTCCATTGTCATTTAGGCTCAGAAACAATGCAAGATCCATGCAAGATCCCCTAGGGGTGTCTTGTGTCCTCTAGGGCACATCATCAATCAACCTAATGCCCTGACTTCTTGGATCAACTTTTCAACATCTAGAGGTGTAGAAGTGGCCATGTATCCATGTGTAAGCTCCTCAAGGTCCAAAGTTGATCCCTAGAGGGGCAACATTGGGGCTACAATGTCATAAATGCTCTCATAACTAGGCTAGACATCCTCTTCAATGTGTTGGAAAGATGTCAAGCCATCCCTCAAGGGACATCCAATGTATTTGTGAGAAACCACTTGAAACATACCCTCAATATCAAGTGAGATCAACATCACTAGGTAAAGAATCCATTAAAGTATCATAGTGGACCATATTCAATGCTAAGGGCACAAAAATACTTCACACAAACCTTGCCTTCAAATGTCTTTCTAGCTGATGATTTGTAAGCAAGTTACCACACTTGTGTTAGGGATGATTATGCAATTAGCCCTATTAGGTGTTTCCAATCCCCAAGGGGAGAGATAATTCCTAGGTAGGCCCATCAATCGATAGATGTATTTGATAAATGTGGTCATGGGGTGGGAAGGCTTCAATGAAAATGCCATAACCATGGTGCCAACTAAAGGAAGTTCAACGTCTTGTGTAATGATGATAAGAGGGAGCAATTATGGAGGACAAAGTTACCCCTTTCCTTGGCCTATTTTTACCACCCCTCTAGTGTGTCTTTTACTTCAATGATCTTTCTTTTGTTTCTTGCATATCTTGGGTGTCCAACTTACTGTAGTCTTTTCAAATACCCCTTAAATATCTAATGGTTTATTGCTCATTGGATTTGGGACATTATAAATTCTTTTGATTTAGATAGAGCATGAGATGCTTAGGAATTGGGTGATGTCTAATGATGGGGGTGGAGCTTAGGCTAGGCTTTTTCCCATGCGCTTATTATTGGTCATGGTCATCTTTTACATTTTTTATTTTTCATTTAGTTGTGACCAAAATCACACTTCTGCTTGTCCGAATGAGATGATCTTTATATCAATCTTGGACCTCTCAAAAAGAGGAATCCAATGCAATCATCATCTCCAACAAATGAGTTGTCCCAAGGTGGAATTTCGCCCAAGTTGCCAATTTTAACATTCCCTATCAACTAAGGAGAATTCCACCTGCCAATCCATCTGTCATCATGTCATCTTGTCGTCATGTACCATCTTTGTAATTTCATCTCTGCTCTGCTGAACCATGAAGTAGTAATGAAGAAGAATTGATCGAGAGTGAGTCACAAGACCTTACCACTCTCCACTGACAAAAGTCAGTCTAGAGGTAGAACTTCAAATGATCCCAGATCAAGTTGTTGAACACCATGCATCCTAGACATAAGGAGTACACTAGTACACGATGCGTCCATCGATAGTGCTATGGTCCCTACCCACATTTCCCCACTCATTGGCCAAATGAGAGGTACTTCCCATGAGTCCCAGCCTAAATGGGTAGGATGTATGCTAGGGCATCAGCAGGAGAAGGAGAACCACTTATCCTACTCATATGCCATAAGAAAAGGTGAACCACTCATCCTATGCATATGTAATCATAGGGGAAGGTGAATCACTCACCCTACACATGTCTAGTAGGGGAAGGTGAATCACTCACCCTACACACATGTCTAGTAGGGGAAGGTGAATCACTCACCCTACACACATGTCTAGTAGGGGAAGGTGAACCACTCACCCAACACACACGTCACCATGGGGTATCACAGGGGAAGGTGAACCACTCACCCTGTACATAGCACACCAATAGGGGAAGGTGAACCACTTACCCTATGGTCGCTCATAGCTCCAAGAAGTACCCCAAGCCCGCAGGAGCTCCCAGAGCTCAATGTCCAACTCAAGCGGGACCCCCATGGGAGGGTCTTTCCACGACTCCAAGTCTCTCTCGAAAGGTTAAGAATTTGACCTTCCCTAAGGGCTTTGTGAGGATATTTGTGACCTGACCATTAGTCCTGGTGTGTTGGAGCCTTATTGCTCCCCGTTGTACCATATCCTGAATAAAATGGTACCTGATATCAATGTGCTTGGAGCAGTTGTGGAACACAGGATTCTCTGAAGGGTGAATCCCACTCTGGTTGTCACAGAAGATCATAGTGGTATCCAGCATGTGCTCAAATAGCTCACTGAAGAGCTTCCTTAACCAAACAACTTCACAACAACCCATACTAGTTGCAATGTATTCCGCCTCAACGGTGCTTAGTGCAACCGATTTCTACTTCCTGCTCATCCGAGAAATTGAAGTAGATCCCAATCAGAAGCAACATCAGACGTGCTATTACAATCCACCACACTGCCAGCCCATTCAACATCTGAATATCGATGCAGCCTCAAATTCCCAGCAGTGTATCTCAATCCATAATGGATTGTGCCCCGAAGATATCTCAAGAGATTCTTGGCAGCAATCCAATGTATGTGATGAGGCTCAACCATAAATTGACTCAACGTGTTCAAAGCGAAGCATATGTCAGGACGGGAGTTTACCAAGAACACCAGGGCCCCCACAAGTTGTCTATATACGAAAGGGTTCGCCAATTTGGGCCCAGCAGCACTTCCACACAGCTTCTTGAAGTTGAGTTCCATCGGAGTAGACATAAACTTGCAATCCACCATCCCACATCTCTCAAGTAGCTTCACAATGTATTTTCCTTGAGAAAGGAAAATCTCACCTGGCTTTTGCCAGACCTCTAGCCCTAGGAAGTAGTGCATCAGTCCTAGGTCCTTCATCTCGAACTCGAAAGCCAACTCCCTCTTGCATTGATAAATGAGAGGGTCTGCACCTGTCAGAAAGAGATCATCCACATAAAGGACTAGAATGAGAGGCCTGTCATTCTCAACCTTGAAATATAGGTTAGGGTCAGCATCGCTCCTTGTAAATCCCAACTTCATAAGATAGCTATCAATCCTCTCATACCAAGCCCTGGGGGCTTGCTTCAACCCATAAAGGGCTTTCTTCAATCTGCATACATGTGTCCTTCGATCCTATACCTCAAACCCCTTAAGTTGTTCCATGTAGACTTCCTCCTTAAGCGAGCCATGCAAGAAAGCAGTGTTAACATCCATTTGGTGTAGTTTCCATCCTTGAGAGGCAACAAGAGCTAAAATCGAACGGATAGTGGTATATCGTGCAACTAGTGCAAATATCTCATCATAGCCCACCCCTTCCTTTTGAGAGAAGCCTCAAGCAACAAACATGGCCTTGTATTTTTCAGCACTCCCATCAGCTCCATGTTTGATTTTGTAAAGTCATTTAGAGGTGACCACAGAATTGTCCTTAGGTCTAGGAACTACATCCTAGACATCATTCTTCATGATGGATTCATACTCCTCGTTCATCGCATCCTTCCATACTTGGTGTTTCATGGCTTCTTCGAAGGTACAAGGCTCAGATCGAACAATGGTACTCATGGCAGCAAGGTATCCTTGATACCTCCTAATGAGCTTCTTACTTTCACAAAATGTCCCTCTTGGAGCAATATGCTTTTCAGCATCTTCGAGAGTGTCTTTGAGCCACAACAGTCTTTTCTTTGAGGTAGAGGGATCACTAGGAGGTGGATCAATGGGATCCATCGGACCTTCAACATCGGGCATAGGCTCATCAGACGAAGGTTCTTCCTGCTTTCCTGTAGCATCATCATTTTATTTTCCTGGAATGGGGAGATCTCTGGCTTTCCCAAGAGCAGTGTCTTCATCGAATGTGACATCATGGCTTACTTCCACATCTCGTTGACCAAGCACATAGATTCTATATGCCTTTGAGTTTTCACTGTAGCCCACAAAAGTTCCTTTCTTCCCGCATGCTCCCAACTTGTTTCTCTTCTCTTTAGGCACATGAAAATATACGGGACAACCAAATATTCTAAAATGAGAAACATCAAGTTTCTTACCAGTGAAAACTTCTTCGGGTGTCTTGAAATTCAATGCTTGATGTGGACACTTGTTTTGAACATATACGACAGTATTTGCAGCTTCTCCCCATAAGAATTTTGGTAGACCTAGATCATGAAGCATGGCACGGGTGGCTTCCATGATCGTTCAATTCTTTCTTTCAGCAACTCCATTTTGCTCAAGAGTGTATGCAATGGTTGTCTCCCTCTTAATGCCAACTTCTCTACAATAGTCATTGAATTCATTTGATTCATATTCGGTCCCATTGTCAGTCCTCAATATTTTGATCTTCTTCCCTGTTTGATTCTCCACCAAGGCTTTGAAAGCACGGAACCATTTGAATACTTCATCCTTCTTCTTCAAGAAATAGATCCATGTTTTGCGAGAGAAGTCATCCACAAAAATAGCATAATATAAGTATCCTCCTAATGATGTTACAGGCAACATTCCATATAGGTCGGAATGGACTAGTTGAAGAATATCATAAGTTTGACTTTCACTTGAGGGGAATGGTCCCCTTGTAAGTTTCCCAGTGGCACAACCCTGAAAAACACCTTCATGGTTCATGTTGAAATCGGGCATATACCTGTGACCATCTTCCTTACCCCAAGTAAGGCTTTGTAATGAAGGTGGGAAAATCTCTGATGCCACAATTCGGATTGAAAAGAAGTGTCGCAAGACATGGCTCCCAAAGGACTTCCTCCAACTTGATAAAGACCATCAACCCTAAATCCAAGTGTAAATGCATCCTTAGGATTTCTTTGCCAAAGATGTACCTTTCCATCAACAAATGCTACCTTGAAGCCTTTATCTTCCATCGCAAAAATAGATACCAAGTTCTTCAAATCGGGCACATACAATACTTCTTGTAGATGAATGGTTTGACCTTGATTCAAGTGAAGAGTGACGGTACCTATTCCTTTCACAGGATAGGTGGCATTATCTCCAAGTATGATTTTCAAGTTAGTCTTCTTTTCAACCAAATTCTAGAGGGCCTCTTTGTACCCAGTGAAGTGCCTTTAGGCTCCACTATCAATCTGACAATCAGCCAATGATCCAATGTATCCAGAGGAGAGGCAGTAGATAAAGCGGAAATAAGATAAAATTCATTTTGTTTTTCTACAACATTACTTTCCTCATACTTGGAATTTCTTGATCTTTTGGGAGGACGACCATTTCCATATCGAGTAGCGGGAGCATTCCTCTTTCCTTTGTTGTTGAACCTGTTGTTCCTTTGATTGTCATTGCCTTTATAGTTGTTGTGGTTGTTGTTGCCATCATCCCTTGGAGTATCCTTCTTGTGAGGACACTCTCTAGCATAGTGGCCAAACCTAGTGCAATTGTAACATCTTCCTTCTTCCTTCTTTGAATCCTGGCTTAAATCCTTGACCTTGTCTCCCTGGGCCAGCGTTGTTCTTCCTTTTAGGATGAGCAGAGAAAGCAGTAGGATCATTTCCATTTGAGGGCTTATCTCTCTCCATCATCCTTATTTCTTCTTGAGCGCATCTAGCCAATAACTCATCAAAACCCAAAATCTTGTCATTCATAGATTCCCCTCTATCCATCTTGATGTCATTCAACTTGTTCTTGAGAAAGAGGACTTGATTTGCATTATTTACTTTAAACATCCAACCAGCTTATCATACATCCCATAGATGTTTCCAAATCAGAAAAATAGGCAACCAAAGGCTTGTGAATAGAATCTACAATAATTTTCTTAGCTTTGACCTCACCTTACTTTGTTTTTGCAGCAGCGGGTGCATTTGAAGGAGGCTCCACCACACTTCCCTTTACATATTCCATAGTATCATTCTCTTCCAAAGTCAAATCCAAAGTGATCTTCCATGCATGATAGTCAGATTTGTCTTTGAGCTTGTCCTCGGATTTGAATAATGATGTAGTCGTCATTGAAGCTAGACCAATATTCTTGCCCAACAACTTTCCTTAGTGATTGCTTTTCTCACTCTTGCTTGGGCTTTGTCTTCACCTGGGCTCTGATACCATGTTAATTTTAGATAACAATGGTATGTTCTATGCTTAGCACAATTTACTTCAATGTTCCTTAGTAGCCCAATAACAATTTCCAATAGCAATCACAATAATCACATTGACAGTAAAAGTAGATAGAACATGAAACAAAATGCAGAAGACAAGCCAAGACAAAAGGACACCAGATTTGTCGGATACCAGGGAAAATCCGCAATGTGGGGAATACCCTTTGATCAATTCTTCTTATTATTAAATCAAAAGTTCAGCAAAGAGAGAGGTACAGAAGTCAAATTGACTTGTCGAATACAAAGTCAAAACAACCCCGTAAATTTCTGCAATCAAACTTCAACCCTAACCAAAAAGTCAACGTTGGTCAAAACAGCAACAAATCTTCCTCAAAGAAACTCAGTCTTCCTTGGTCAAACTTGGTCTGATCAGGAGGTCAATTTCAACCCAAAATAGCTCGGTCAAAGGAGAGAGAAAACTGCTGTAATTTTTCTGCGATCAAACAACAGTCAACGCAAGTCAACCAGCCTAGAAATTCTCGATTTTTGTGGCCAACAATGTGGCCTGAGAAAACTGAAGTTTTGACCCAAAACCCGAAGTCAAACTCAATCAAAAATACCTTGGTCAACATTGGTCAAACCTGTCCCTGAAGTCTGAAATTCGGCCTGCAATTTCTGCTCAAAAAATCTGTCCTCATTGCCACATGGGTGAGAGAGAAAGGCCACCCAATAGTTGTACGAACCAATCTGATGAAGAGAGAAAAATGTGTGAGTGATGTTTGTGCCAAATGAGGAGTGAGGTTTCTTGTATTTATACACTTCATTGTGGGTGAAGAGACGCATCCATTAGGCTTCTTGAGCCTACATAATGATGAAGTTGACCTGAACAATTTGCACATGTGTGGGCATAAATTCAAAATCACACTTTTGCTTGTCCGAATGAGATGATCTTTATATCAATCATGGACCTCTCGAAAAGAGGAATCCAATGCAATCATCATCTCCATCAAATGAGTTGTCCCAAGGTGGAATTTGGCCCCTGTTGCCAATTTTAACAACATTTTACAACCAACTAGCCATGCATTTGTCCATTGTGTCTTCTGCCTTGAACTTGTTCACAAGTTTGACTTTCATTAGACTTTGATGTTTAATTGCCATGGCCTTCTCCCATTTAGTTTTCCTTGTTGCTTCCTCAAATATTTGTGGCTTATAAATTCCCTAAACATTGACCATGAAATCAAATTTGATCGTGTTTGGTTTTAGTTTGCTCTTGCCTCTTGATGATCATCCCTCAACATTTCACCTACCTAAACATCTCCAGTGGTGTGATGCCACCACTTTGGCCTCTTCTTGAGATCTTCCTCATCCAAGTCAATGTCATTACCATGACTTGGGCTACTTATACATGTTTCATCCAAATGCTAGTTCAAGTTATCTACATTAGAATTTACTAACCTACGAGACTCATGATTCTCAAAATATTTCCCCCTTTCAGGTGGAGTTACCTAAAGCTTGACACCTAAATCCTTAGCGATAATGGTTCTCTCCAATAATTTTTATCTAAGTCTTGAAAGGGCCCTACTTCCTCAACTATGCATCTCTACTGAGGCTCAATCGATTGGTCTTAACATCAACCAACCTATAAGCTTTTTTATAATCATTGTATGTTGTGATCATCATTTTCTTGCTCTTAGGGTCAAATTTGGTTCTTTTCTCTTCCAAAACCCAGGCATAAGCAATAGAACAAGACTTTTAAGATCATTGATCTTGGGCTTCCTCCCAAATCATGCTTCTTCTAGGGCCTTCTACTTCGTTTACATCAGATCTACTCAACAAATATATTGTTGTGAACACTACATTAGCCCAAAACCTATTTGGAACACACTTGGCCATCTCTATGATAGTAGTATCTACCTCTCAAGTCTCTCAACCACTCCATTCTGTTGTGTAGTGTAAGTTGTGGTGAACTATCTTTCTATCCCATGTTTAGCTCAAAAATTATTGAATTCTTTTGAATAGAATTTTCCACCATTATCAAACCTAAGAATGGCAATAAAAGCTTTAAACTTTTGAAACTCATTAAACACTTCAAATTCCAATTTTGAAAAATACACCCACATTTTCCTAATGTAATCATGAACAAAAAAAAAGGAAATACCCAACAATAGTGTTGGATGTCGTGTCCTTCGGTCCACAAACAAACATCAACTAGGGGATGGACCTTGTTTGCTCTTCGAGGTTGTCCTTCGTCAAATGGCACTCTTTGTTGCTTCCCTACCTAACAAGCTCCACAAACACCCTATTTGTTATTGGATGTCAAGAAATCCATCTACCAAAGTCTCTCGAGTCAACTGAGAGAGGTAGGTCAAGTTTAGGTGCCCATACAATTTAGGTCAATTTTAGGTGCCCATGCATTTTAGGTCAAGTTTAGGTGCCCATATAGTTCATGCCAAAGTGTACTAATGTTCGATGCACTCTTGGTTGCCAATGCATGCTCCCTAACCTATCCAATGTCAACTAGTGTATATAATCCATTATCCCCCAAACCAAGAGCAAGTCTTCTTAGTCCCTTTGTCAACTATGTAGCATTTGTAATTGCTAAAGTTGACATCTAGATGGGGGAAATGCCTCAGATTGTAACTCACTGAGAATAAATCAAGCTCCATGCCTAGCACATAGAACACACTAAGGAAAATCAACACATTTGCTCCAAACGAATTCCACACATTCCCTTTGCCTACTACCATGAGCTCTTCCCCACCACTAAAGATCCTTGGATCCTTTGAGGATGAAGCAATGTACACTATGAACTAGTCCTTTTTGTTTGGCCATGAATGAATAGAAATTTGATGACTCCTCCTCTTTATGCTCTGTGACATGAGCCTTTTGTTGAGGCCCTCCCACGTTGGTTTTTGATTAGCCAAACTCTTTCTCCAATGCTTCGTCATATGTCCCACCTTGCCACAGTAGTGACATGTGATGTTGGTCAAACTCCTGGTTGCTGTGAAAATTTCTGAATCTAATAAACCAGAAATCCTACTGCAGTAAACTGATTTGTATTATCTACTTGTGTTCTTCAGTTAACAAGTTATTTTCATAAATATTCAGAAAATATTAAATGCAAATACACTGCGGCCTACACCAATATACAGAGATCAAGTACTGAAAAATAAATGAGACAATCACACAAAGGACACACTTATTTTTGGACTAAACGTCCCCAAAAAAACCCAATGTGGGAAAACCAGAGCAGCAGATATGAGGGTTTTATTATTAAGCAGATTTTTTAATACAACTAGGGTGCCAAATCCGGCTCACCCAACAGAGAATAAACGTGGCAAAAGTACCTCTGCCTGGAGACAGATATTTTGGTGAATCCAGCACCTGGATGAACAAACCCCACAGGTGACTGCATTGTCCCCAGTGATGGCTGCTCCAAGCTCTGCGTTGGAATTGCATCACCTCCTCTAGGAGCTGCATCACCCTTCCAGTGAGCCTTCCTGGTTCAGAAATTGATCTATTGAACTGCTGCTCCCTCTGCCTCACAGACACCCCAGTGCTGCCTCTAAGTGACTGCGTCAGCTCTCTAGCCTCTACGTCACCCTTTCTAGAGTCGCGTCAACTCTCCCTGGTGTTGCTCTGCCTCTCTACTATGTATTCTCGGCCTTGGATTGAAGTCCCTCTGCCAAATTTCCTCTCTCTGCTAGAGATCTCAATTGATTTTCCTCCTGAGAACTTCTCACTTCAGAAAATCGATTTTCTCTATCTCTCTGTGTGTATTCTCCAACTGACCCCAAGCCTTCCTTTATACTTTTCCTGTTGAGAAATCAACGGCCGTGATCTAATCTCTAATCAACGGCTAAGATTAAATTAGACTTGATCCTCGTCTCTTAGAAGTTTCTCACCCATATTTTCATTAATACCCATTAATATTTTAATTTTCCTAAGTTTAGCCTTAGGAACTCCATTAAAAATATTAATTATTTTAATAAAATATAATCCGGGTGGAATTTCACCAAACGATTTCTAGGTCTTGGAGATCTCATGTGTTCTAGCCCCTCCACAAAATTTCGAAGCTAGAGCACATCCGATGCTACCCAAGAATCAACAGTTGCATATTCCCTGCTACATTACCCTTTCATCTTTGCCCACTTGCCTTTGCCCTTGATATTGGTGCAAAAGTTGTTCAATAACATCTAACTCATTGTTGCTAACAAACTATTTCTTCCATCTATCATGTTGTTAAAACTTATTGCACAACTTGTCAAACTTCAAATGCCCTTGACATTGGTGCAACACTGCAAAGGCTTGATAACCTCTATCTCATTGTTGCCACCAAACTATTTCTTCCATCTGTCCTGGTGTAAGAACTTATTGTGCAACTTGTTAAACTTCAAACAACACTCATAGGAATGATGTTCAAGATCTTAATAAACTGTTTATACACACGCGGTAAGCTTTCCAACATGATTACCACCATGTCCTCCTCTTCCATCTTCCAACCAATGGCCAACAACTATTCTTTGATATCCTTGATCTTGACTGAATGCTCCTCCAATGATGACAGATCAAAAGCAAAATATTATTTAGGAAAAAGGCTCTACCCTTTTCCCAAGTCTTACGCAACTCTCACAAATGATTCCAAATCCCTGTTGAAGTCTTCCTTGTCTGGACCTCAAGAAGCATTTCAACTGGCACTACCAACTTAGGCAACATCACTGCTTCTCTATCTCACTCAAACTTGTCATGACCTCTACCCACAATTTGTGGGTAGTATCTTTACGTAGAATGACAGCAGCCAAGCACTTTTACTCAAATATGGCCAATATACAGTGCTTCCACGTATTGCATTCTTACTAGGGAATATCGGGCTGCCTTTCAGATTTTGAGTAAGGAGGCCAGTGGTACAAGTAAAAAATGCATAAATATACACTGAAAAAGAGTAAAAATGTTGAAAAATACATGTTCTTACCTCCCTCAGTCTTCAATTCTACAGTAAGAACACCTATATCTTAGCTCTAATTTCTAAACACCTGCCGTAGCCACATAACACTGAAAAACACAAATTTTTGATAAATCTACCAAAAACAGCCCAAAGCCCACTGATTTTGATCAATCTGCTCAAATGAGCAACAGCAAAACACACATATCTGCTCATTAACAGTGCAGATTTTGAGAAATTTGCTTTGAAACTGCTGAAAATTAAATAAATTCAGTGAATTTCTCCTTAAAACTGCTGAAAATCAAAACATTAGCAACTAAGTCTTCCAGATTTACAAATATGGACAATAATACAGGTAGGAACAACACCAAACTGCTCCCAAATCCTCTGAATTGTCAATAAATCTAAAAATTAGACTGATTGACTGTTAAATTAAACCATACAGGTCAATTTCTGCCTAAAACTAGCAATGTCAATAGTAATACAGTCTGAATTAGTTTGGTGGCTAAGTTTCCTATGTTGTAAAGTTGTATAGCTCCCTAATGGCAATGGTACAGTCTGGTCACTGAATTTGTCCTTGGCGGCATTGTACAAACCATACAATCACATTTGCAGCTGAAAATTTGTCTTTGACAGCTATACAGAGTTCCTTGGCGGCTATACAGTTTTTCCTTTTCAAAAAATTCTGCATTTTTTCCTTTTCAAAACAATGATCTACAAGGTTCCACCTTAAAAATTAAATTGCTTCAATAAAAAATTAAATCAATACATGGTTTTGATGAAACCCTTTTGACTCTTCGATGTGCTACACCAATGATCCTTCGATTTATCTCTGTTTGCAGCGGTCCCTAGGTCTTCACATTCTCATGTAAACTCCATGGCTCTATCTAAGCTCTAATACCATATCATAATAAATGAAAATCAAACACATAAAGAAACACAAGATAAACTTGGGAGTTTTCTAAATTGCATTTATAAACTAAGGAGTGAAACCTCCTTAAACGGCTACAAGATAGCCAAGTCAATCCACTTTATGAATGTGGGATAGACAGAGAAACACACTGAAGTGAAATAAAGCATAAAATAATTTAAATTTGAAATGACTTAATTAATGCCTATGTCTAAAATCTAATTCACCATTATTAAGCTGATATCACCTAATAGATTTTCCAACTACACTCAATTGCAAAATGAAGATTACAAAAGGCCAAAACTGCCTTTTAACATATAGACTTATAAAGTATAAAACCATAAGTGGAAAAACCCCTAACTATCCAAAATCTTAACCCTAGAATATGAGGTGGCAAAAAGAATGTGGGTCTCGAGGAGCTTAGTTGATACATCATCTTCCCAAGGCCACAATTTTCACATACAAATTCCATTTGGGGCATTTCTTGGACTGTTACAAAGCTTTATCCTATGCTCTATGTTTATGGCATTATTAGTCTGATATTACTATAACAGATATGTCAGGCACACTCTTTCACAAGAAGAAGATTACAAAAGGCCAAAACTACCTTTTAATGTAAATTATAAAACCCTAAGAGGAAAAAACCTTAAAGAGCCAAAATCCTAACCCTAGGAAATGAGATGGCAAAAAGAATGCCAGACCCAAGGAGCACAGTTGTTACATCAATTTCCCAAGGCCACAACTTTCACATACAAGTTCCATTTGGACTCTGGAGCATTTCTTGGACCGTTAGAAAGCTTATTCTATGTTCTATGTGTTTAGCAAGCCCTAGACAATGTCAACTGCTAAAAACACATGGGAAATGTCCAAAAGATGTGCTGAAAGTTCAAGACCTGGAAAACTGTAGTAAATCTATCAAGTTGTAAAACCATTTTGAGTCAATGGAAATGGTGTGTGGCCTCAAATATACACCTAGATCATCTTCTCAACGCTCATGACAAAGAGATTGACCATAAATAGGAAGAGATTCAATCTTTGCAACTATGTCATCTTCATTTTCCTCACATTTCAATTCTTGCTCCTTTTGTACCAATGATAGCTACAAGTGATTATGCCATAGTTGTCAGGCAATGTGGAAAGATTCCTTTTCCAACTTTTGTACAAGATGTATCACCTATTGTTATGCATCTCCTCGTAAAATCCCTTTCTATGACAAGCCATGCAAGTTAGCCTCTTATTTTCTTTCCTTGCTCACTTAACTTTTGCTCCAACAATTTCAACTCTTTTGCCATACTTGCCCAAATTGCAATAATCATAAACTTATAAATTGAAATCAAGCATATAATATGTCGTTTTGAAGGCTAAGTTGCATTTTTCAATCGATGAATTAAATCTAAGAAGTTTGTTAATGATTAATCTGCTAAAACAGCTTGAAAATATCACCAAAACCATACCAGAAATCGTTGATTTTAAAACCACAATATCTTGGTCTTCTGACCTCTAATTTGGGTGATTTTGTTTTTTAAACCACATATTATTTCAACTAGAATTCAAAACTGCAATTTATTTCTGGTGATTGTCATCATCCTCATTGTTTATGTTCTCTTTTATTTCCCTTTTTTGGGAAAGTGCACCATGAAAGAGAAATCAACTAGCTTTGATACCAACTCGAAGTGTTCCAATTCCTGGAATGGAACTACAACAACAAACAGCAATAAATTGAAATAAACAAGAAGATATTACAAAGGGTTGGGAGCACCTACATACTCAGTTTTGGAAGGCACCTGCAGTTCCTAAATGGTTCATTAGCATGAATTTGATGAATTAGCTGAAGTTGGGGCAATAAATAGATATTCCCCAATCCCTCCGTGAATACATCTCCATGTAATTGGTACACAAATGAGTAACAAATTTCATTAGTAATGATAACGGGATGAATGTCTACGAGTGAGGAGGGAGACCCTTTTTAATACAAAATTCAACTAACAACCCTCCACAAATTTAATGGTGAGTCATTAATGAGTATAAATAGTAAGTCTCAACTAACTTGGTGATGATTTGAGTCATTAATATTGATAACTAAGAACCCTCAACTAAGTGATAAGTCATTAATAATATAAGCATTAATTTCTGAGCTTACAAACGAATTAGCTCATCTATAAAACATGGTATGTATAGGTAGACAAAAAAAAGTAAAGAACTCTGAATCTCTGGAGTCTATCCATCAGATTGTCAAGTGGCTTGAGCTACCACAAAGTATTATTCTTGGGCTAAGCAATAAATGCCATTTTAAGACTGATTCCCAGTCATGTGCTCAAGATGCCTACCTATTACAAGGGAGTACTGTGCAGGCAAGGGAATAGGGCAATTTTTCACATAATAGTTTGTGTGTGAGGCTTGAGCATGCATGTGCATAAAAAAGTCAAAAGCTTGCACTCATCGTAAGAAACTACTTACTCACCTTTTGAGAGGAAAGGTCATTGCCACTACTTGATTCACCATTGAGAGCCTGTGGAGCAACTTGGCTTGAACCTGGACTTGCAGTGCATAAATTTACTCCACTGTTGTTGCCAGAGCACATATTAGGATGGTTATCATCAATGGCCTGTCTAGCAGGTGCAAGTACTGAGCGTCCTTCCATATCATCAGAAATAGACATAATGCCTCCCCTGTTTCTCCCATTGGTATCAAGACATTCCATCATACGGGTAACACCAGCAATACCAGCACTCACCTCCTGACCATGATCTGTTACTGTACTATTGCGGGCAGACATCCTCTCCCTAAAACCTCTTGTAGCCTTTGCAAATGATTCCCTGCACCTGCAAAAGTACCATTCAAATCTTAAGAAAAGAGGAAATGTAGAGTAATTTAAAACATCCCAGAAAATATACAAACCTAGATGACATGGAAGTAAATCGAGATTTAAGTGATTCAGAAAAGGACGGCATCTCAGATGGTCCCGATCTCTCATGATATTCCATGGAAGGTTGCCCTCCAACATTCCTGATTGAAATTGCCACAGAACAAAGAACAGAGAAATAAGAACCAATTGTCTGCATACCAAAGTTTTCTCTCATAAAAAATTATGTAGCTACAGCAAGAAGGAAGTGCAGACAGCACTCCAAATTCACCGGCTGTTTTCAACTTGATACCAATGCCTTCACTACAAGACTTTCATACCTATGTGGAAATGATGAACTTCTGCCATCCACATCTTGAGCAGTCATGCTTGCACTCCCAATTGAATGTGAGTCCGAATCAACTTGCATGGGCAGAGATGATCTCTGCATTTGTTCTTCCTCAACAACTGCAAGAGGTGTAATAGGACTGGGCACAGTCAATGTTGGAGGATGCCCACCTTCAGCAGCTGTGTCATTTGGGACAGAAGTCGTTGCTGGAAGGGGAGGCACATTAGGACGAGACGAAAACAACAAAATTTGTGGGTGACCCTGAGCAGAACTCCTATCATGTGAAGTTTCTCTTCTAGTGAATCGCCTTGCCCTGCCCATGGCAGCTGCAGCTGCCAGATGTTGCATTATGCGCTCCTCAAGCTCTGGATCATCACTATTTATCCGAACCTGCCAAGTTTTTACGAAAGATAAATCATCAACTTTAGCGCACCTGAACATTTTGCCAAGTACGCAAAACAATGACCAGTATCTCAAAATCAATTATATAAAATGTGATTACAGACATTGTGTAAATCCAGATCTTCAAAAGATATATGGGGGAAGATTGGAGCATTCTGAGGCCTGCTCATTCTTAAGGTCCTTTCTTGTTCCGTGGCTTCAAGTAACTCTTGGCTGTCAGGAAAAGAGAAATTAACAATATATTATGATACCCCGCTCTCCATTACAATCCAGGTGAAAAGAAAACTTGACAGTATTTTGAAATTTTCTAGATCAGGCTTAAAGTGTAACTATTTACAATTTACAACAAACCTGGCTGGGTCCTTCAAGCTGAGGAGCTGCCAGCACATAGGGCACTGCTTGCTTCTTTGAGCCCTGTAAGAAAGAAGCTTAACTTCAACAGATATATAATTATAGGTAATCTCAAGAAATAAGCCAGAAAATAAATCAGTGTTCTCAACCCCGAGATCAGGTGAGGCAAACTTAAGAAACATGTGGAAGGAGAAGAACCCACCCTGAACCAACACCCCCATGACGATAGAACCCAAAATTCCAGGTCTCTGGGTACGTTGGTCCATTGAAACAGGGAATGTGAAATATTGTGTAGGGAAGCATCATACAAACTGAATTCATAACAATCATTCTCCACCAACCATAATGTAGATCCTAGACTACACCAGGCAATGACCTATATTCAACACCATAATTTAACCTTTGATCATGGTATGGATAAGGGCATGAGAGAGCCCAGGTGGTGGACTAATTTGAGGCAGACTTGCCGTAGAACCACTAGATTTTTCTTTTGAATTGGTGAAAGACAGGGTCCAAATCAACGTTACCAGACTCGACTGGGATAATAACTTAGAAATGCGAAAGAGCAAGATTTAACTCTGATTCCAGAAAAGCTCGGGTGTTTGAATTGAGAAAATTAGAAAATTAACCAAAAAAAGTAAAAAAGAACAACTAAATTTCAAAAAAGAGAGAGAAGCGGGGAATATTTTCCATTGATATGAAATTTTACAATCTCTATATGATGCGATTTTTCATGTATTCGTTTCAAAATAGATGATTGCATACTACAAAACACCATGGATTCTGGGCAACTGACAGGTCCATTGATTGACTTCTGTGAAATAGGTACAGAAAAACAAGCAAAATGAGTGTAAGGATTTTCTGTCTTTTATAGACAGATGACAGTTTCACGAGTGTGTGACTTGCCAGTCTGAGTTATCCTCGCAAGTCAATATCACAAGAGTATGACTCAAGGATGGGTCAAACTAAGAGGAGCTAACTGAACTTGCTTTCCTCAAAGAGCAGAATAAAACTCAGGAGTTGACTCTCACTCGGCAGAGTTTGGTAACACCGATTCAAATGTATGTCCCCCACCTTGTTAGGTGCCCACGATCGGGCTTGGCTTGAAGGATAGACATTGCACTAAACCAAAACCGTTTTCTTGTGTATCTACTGAAGTATTGATTTAAGCACGTGGAGGTAGCAAGGATGACAAAGATAATTTTCTCTCAAGCAAATCATGTCACCAAAACTGTTTGAGTTTGTATGATTCATTCATACAGTATTGATAGAGTTTGTGATTAAATTGGAGACTAAAATACATCTTCAACTACCAATTGCCTCCCTCTGATGTCTGAAAATAACGTATAGACAATACATTAAACCCCCTATGTCTCATCCATCAATTGAAACTGCAAACCCAAGTGAAACCAAAATTGGGTTCAGAAAGAAACTCACCATTCCAGAATGCATTGTAAATGGTACTCGTGCTTACAGCTTGTAACCTGGAGGAACAAGATCCGTTTTACTCAGGAAAAATCATTTGAATGAATGAAAATTGACAACCATTAATTACTTTTATATATCAAATCAAATCAACGCCTATGTGGGTCGCTGATAATATGCACTAGAAGATACTGCGCAATATCGAAACCGAACTAGCATTCAAAAGAATGACAAATTGATGAATCAATCCAATGAAAACCACAGTAATTGAGAAATAAAAACACAGAAAAATTACTGAAATCCAGACCGTGGAAGGATCAGTGTCGCAGAAGGGCTCCAGACAGATGCTGCAGGCGTCCTCACATGCTTCTTGTATGCCTCCTTCCACAAAGGCGGCTGCAGATGTCAAGTGGGTGCCTTCTAATTTGGCAGTGTTCTCGTTATCCATCACTGATAATGTTCAGGATCGCCTGAACAAAATTATGGGGCATGAGACTTGGTGGGATACGACTTAATTAGATAATCGGAAGAGACGAGAATGAAATTTTAGAGTACCTGATTGTTTCAGAGGTCTAAGGTCCCAGGGCGGCGGAAATTGATGGGAATTGGCCAACAAATAATCTTACTCACCATAACAATTTCATCCACTTATTCATACTGAGGAGTACTTTGTTTTTGATCTGTAGGTTTGTTGGGATTCAATCCTTAAATTAGAATATGAGTCTTCTAGAGTCATAGGTTTTGGTGCCTCGAGGATTATTACCAGTGATATGTTAGACCTTAGAGTTCCACAAAGAGATCGGGATTGATCCAAACAGGTCCACGAGGGAGAAAAATTTTGGTTAAATTTCGGCAAGGTTTGTATTATGAAGGGCAATAAAAAATAAGAATCGATTATTTAAGGGGAAACTATATTATTTAATATGAATAGCCTTGCATAAATGAAGGACCAAGGCCGTAACACTAGAGTTAAAGATATTATGGGGTTAATGATGGAAAAGATTAAAGAGGATTTTATAGTTATAATTATATTTACGAATTTTTTTTAATTATTTGTTAAGTTGGAAGTTTAATTTAGATCGCAATGGATTAAATGGGTTTATGCATAAAGGTTAGAGAAGGGGTTTCATTGTGTTAAATGAGTATTGAATAAATTGGTTGTGAAGGGGTTTTATTGTGTTAAATGAGTATGGAATAAATTGTTTGATTAACTTGTGAGTGTGGTATTGAGAGGTAATGTGAGTTGAATTTTCAATATTATAAATTTTAAGAAAGTTACGGAATGGGAATGAAATTTATTGTTAATATAAAATAAGAATGTTTAGATTTTCAAGAAATATTTTGATTTTGGTTTAATTTTTTAGGTGCTTTATATTTTTTAATTAGCAAGATTAAAGTGGAAAATTGCAATATTTTGGGAACTTGAATTTTAAATTTATGGGAAGCATTTGCAATCTCTTCATAGTTCATAAAGGTTATGGTGACTATTAATGAACTATCATTTCAATTATCTGTCACATAAGTGAATTATTTTAACCAACATAAAGTTGATTTAGAATAAAAGAAAAGATATAATATATATGCCTACCATTAGCAAATAGTTTATCCAATAATAAGAAACTCATCCTTGTGGAAGGATCCTATGAATCTCCATGGAAAACAAAATATTTACTTAATAGTGGCTATCTTCAAGCAAAAAAACCATGAATCATTCATTAGTTTGTATGTGATATTTTTGTGGGGAAAGGAGGATAGAATAGGTTTTAATATGGAGTTGAAGGAAATGATTACACAAATCGTAAAGAAAAGATTTGCAAAGTTTCACAAGACAATGTCATTGTGTTCCTTAAAAAATGGAAGTATGGATGCAACTAAATTGAAATTGAAAGGAAATAAAACATAAATAGAGATCCAACAACAAAGAAAATAAAGAGGGCATCTACACACCTAAGGATGGATTACACCAACAAATCTAAGCAATGAAGGAAGCTCTCTTGGTAGAGATGTTGATTATGTTGATAAATGATGAGAGATACAATTAGAGGGGGAAACGGTCCCTATTTATACCAAAAAAGAGATAAAAACCAATTTGATCCCTCAACAAACCCCAAAAAGAGATAAAACCACATTGATCCCTCAACAAACCCCAAGCCCGTGGACCTGGGAAAGCCCACCTTTTTTTTTTCTATTTTTGCCTTTTATTTCATGGGAGAATACTTTTATCCCAATCTTTTGAGTTTTACAAATGTGACTGATAATGTCTTAATTCCTCGAAAAGACCTTAGTCCTTTGAACCTTACTATTATATAATATTTGGCTTTTGCATTCAAAAGGTCCCTTGATTCCTACATTTATCATGAATTGAAGATTTCATGAATTTTATATGGTCATAGCCTTCAAACTCTTTTTTTGAATTTGGTTGAGCATTCTCTATGCTTTCTTTGATTACTCTTTCAAAAGTATCCCAATCCTTTATCAACCCTTCTCTAAAGATGAATGGCTTGCATCTTTCAAAGAATCTTAATGGTTCATTAGGAGGGTTCCAACTATTGAATCATGTTCATCTTTTGGATCATCCAAATTATTCATTGGGCTTCTTTGAAAATCGTCCTTCAATGGCACTCAAAGGCCCTTAATGGTTCATTGGGAGAATCCAAGCTTTTAAATGTGCATATTTTAGATCATCTTGATGGTTCATCAAGCTCCTTTGAAAGATGTCATTTCAACATCTGGAAAAATGGCATGATATTTCATTAAGAGAGTTCAATAGTTCAAATGCCTCACCTTTCTATCAGCTCCAACAATTCATAAAGGAGTGGTTAGGGAAGTGTTATTGCATCTTTAAAAGTCTCAATAATTCATGGAGATAATTTGAAATTTGACATTTCAACTTCTTTCAAACTCACTCAATGATCACTCAAGAAGGTTTGAGCTTTTGAATGTGTCATCTTTCATTTTCTCCTTATTGTTCATCAAGGAGTCTATAAAGAAGTGTTGTCACATCTTTTGGTTCCCCCTAATAGTTCATCTATCAAAGACAATCTTTCAAACACATTATCCTTTGATTATCTCCATCATTTCATCAAGGAATTCTTAATAATGTCATTTCTTCATGTTTTAAACTCTCTCAATAGTTCATTGAGAGGTTTCAAAACAAGCATTTTCTCATATTTTCAAAACCCCCAATGTTCTATTGAGAGTTTGCCAAAGATATCTTTTTGAAAGGTATCTAGTGTTTCAAAAAATTCACTTTACTAATTCTTTCAAAACATTCTTGCACTTCATTGGGATGTTTGTAAAGATGTCATTATAACATCTTTTGGAAGCATCTTATGGTTCATCGAGATGTCTTCATAATCATTCAAAGCATCTTTCAAAGGATCCTAAGAGTTCATCGAGAGAGCTCTAACATTTTAATATCACATATTTCAAATCATATCAATGGTACATCAAGGGACAATTATAAGGTCATTTCCAAATATCACATTATACATCTTTGAAAGTCTCATGATAGTTCATTTGAGGGATCTTAAAGTTTGAATGGTGCATCTTTTAAACCATCCCAATGGCATAGTTGTTTTCCTTCCAAGTTTGAACATTGGTATTTAATGACAAAGTATATGCATGGTTTTTTGAATCAATCCAAAGTTAATGCACCCACGACCATTTAAATATGGCAAGTAAATTGTGTCCATGCTTTTGAATATCTCTCCCCATGATCAAATTCAATGTTGCAAGTGTAGCACCCATGGTTTATTAATATCACATAACATTCAAATGAGTCGTTATACATTTTGAATTATTGTTGCTTCAAAAACTAAGCTAGACTAGTTTTAGAGTTAGGACCTATTAATTCTTATCCAATGTTTGAACACCTTTGACATTCTCGAATACTAGACATCCTCTACACATCTCATTAAAACTTCCATTATATTTGTTTGGTAAGCATGCTAAACAACCCTTCTTATGCACATCATTTACATTTTTTTTAACTATCTTTCGATTTTGAATATATAGACAATGTTAGAGGAGAATGAAGTAGACAAGTCATTAGTATTTTTTTGAGCATAATATCTTTTGATCCCTCTTCATTACTAAACTATGCATTAGCATCCCTTTCTATTGAGCCCATTTGTTTTAATTATAATGTATGAGACCAAAAGCTATGCAAGGTCATAGGCCATTTGAATGGTATTCCCTATTGACCAAATTTTGAACATTTAGAACCTTAGTTTCCACACCTACCTTTGTTCAACTTAGACAAAATTCCCACCTTTGAAGTTAACGTGTAACTTGAAACTTGAATTCCCAGGAGATTTTGAAATAGGAGGTACTTGAAATCAAGGTTTAACTTTATTTGCATTTGATTATGCATAAGCAAGATTTTGGAGCCTCAATGCTAAATATGTTATACAAGGAACAAAAGCTATAATAAATTTAATGATATATCCCTTATAGGAGGCCTTAATTTGAATGGTATAGCTCTCATTAATGTGTTTAGTTGTTCTAATGGATGATATGCAAGAATACTTATATGGTAATTAAATGGAAAAAGCCATAATCAAAAGAAAAGAAAAAGAAAGCCCATGAAAAAAACACATCCATGGAAATAAAGCATAATAGGCCAATTTACTCATATACATCCAACTATGCAAAATTGTCTACTTACCGTCAATTAGGTAAGCTATTTCGAATTTTCAATGAGAATAACTATGCCCCTCTACCTATAGCAGTTGATTTGAGTAATGATGAGGATACATACATGGATTTATACTTTGACATTCAATGGTCATGTTTGCATAATGACGGTGCTAGGTCCATTGTTTTACCATGTGTTGAGATAGTTAAGTGGATTATTGACCATGCAAACCTAGACAAAGGGATGATAGTAAATTCGTAGGATAGATGTATTGATTCCTTTTAGCCCAATAATTTAGAGATGTATTATAAATTAACAAGAATTGAAGTTCATATGACCACAAAACAAATGGAAGAGTTTGATGGATTGAAAAATTATCACAAATGAACAAATGGTGGATTGAAGAAAAACAATTTAAGTCCCAAAATAATAGGAATTAGCCCACCACCAATTTAAGAGGACCTTAAGTCTATGATACCACATTGTTGAGTACATTGTTTAGGGGGGAGAATGCTACTCATTTCAAAGAATATTAGGTGCCTCTTATGTATGCCATTGTACAAGAGGAATTGATATTTGATTGGATAGTTATCCTGTATCTCATTATTATGTAGTATGAGCCAAGGTTAGATATCCTACTCTAAGTACTCCTATTGAGTTTTACATGTATCCATACCTTTTAGATATCACCTATGCCAATAATCATTTCTTGAAGATGGGATGGGGCTAGAGCATGATGAATCACCAATGGAAGTGTACAATTAGAGATTGTGGGAACATAAATACATGAGGCAATATGAAAAAAGTTGTGACTTTTTCTTTGCTCCACTATATGAATTGATTTTGTACAAGATATCTCTAAGACTAATGGAATAGGTCATGCAAATTATGATCATGTGTAAAGATTGGTATGTAAATGAGGACAATATACACATTAGGATTTATGGAGAAATCGAAGCTCCTCATTTGTGGCCAATATTTGTTCCAGATAAGTTAGCATTTAGGGAAATAGATTGTCAAACCATTTACATGGATTTAATTCCTCACTAATCAAGGACCAAAAGAAGTTATGTTTGGCTTATCCTATGTGCATAGGATTGTAAGTACTAAATAACTCCACATTCAAAAGAATAGAAGCTAAGGGCATAACTGATTATTAGTTTAGAGATAAGAAAAGGCTTGGAAGAAATGGTACACAAAAAGGTGATAGCCTAGCATGTAGCTCATATGACCACTACTTGGCCATATACTCACATAGAGTGATAAGACATAGAGGTGAAGAAAAGGCACTATTTTCCGAAGAGGCACAAATTAGAAGGCAACAAAATGACTAGGCAAGAGCATAAAAGAAGAAATTAGAGGAGGAAATGAAGAGGAAAGTTGACATGGAGTTAGTCCATAAACAAAATTTTGAAGTTGAAATTCAAGGTTTAGCAATAGCAAAGGAAGATATAGAAGCAAAGGAAGAGAGAAGGATAACGTTGAGTTAAAGCAAAGGCTAAAGATAAAGCAAAAAGAAAAGTTGATGTGGAAAGAGCAAGGAAAGCAATGAAGGAAGAGGTTAGCAAATTAAGCTAAAGCTAAGTAGAATCTAATGCAAAATAGTAAAGAAAAGAGGTTGAAGAAAAGGAAGTAAAGTAGCAGAAGAAAGTTGAAAAAGTTGTTGAGGCTCAAAGGAAAAAGATCGAGGAATGATATATTGAAGACATTAAGGAGGGACAACTAGAAAAGTGTGTGCATACTCCTAAGAGCTTTGTTATGATGTCTTCAACTGCACTAAATATAGAAGGGGATATGCCAATCCCCATTACCACAACTGAGGCCACTAAATCAGAGATGTTTTCTTTGAACGAGAAGGAATACAAAACATGTATTAAGGCAAACACACAAAATGAGAAAGCTTACTATTGATCAAGAACTTGTAGTGACTACAAAATCTACTATGTTGGACACCAAAGAAGTAGACCAAGTAGTGGTAGCCTCTGCTAGAGTGCTCTTATTGAATCCAATGTGTTCAATATTTGTGATATAGTCCAAGATTTGGAAAACGATAAAGCATAAGCAAAAATCTTGGAGATTCAAGCAAGTTACTACAAGGAAAATAAACAAAACACCATAACGTGTATTTAACATGCAATTGAGATTGAGGGTGAGCTAAATTGAATGTAGATAAATTTATGTAAACAAGCTCAAGACTTCAAGGAAAAATGTCAAGATGTAATTTCTCTATATAATCAAACATAAAAGTGGAAAATAAAGCAGGAGAAAAAATAGACTCCAATTTGACTCAATAAAGAACTGACAAGTTGATCTTGGAGACACCCCTCTTGAAATTCCACATATAAATGAAAATAAAACCTCAACATTGACATTGATCTCAATGTTAGAAGGAACCATACCAAAAAGCATGGAGGAATATTGAAGTAGAGTTTGTGTGAAAAATTATGTTGACTAGCATAAAGAATTGCATATAAATGTAAATTGTCATCTCTTTGGATCAAGTGATAGTTTCTACCATCAAGAGGAGGTTACAAATGCTTTAGAAGATGGAATCTAGCAAGGGAGACATGTGATTCAATCCCTTCTTGGTCTTAGTAAAGCATGCATGAAAGACTATATAGAAACTCTAATAAGGGCAATAGATTGTAATCTAATCAGTTTGTAAAGTTAGAGAAAAGCTTAGGGAAGGTGGAGTGAAATATTGTGTTATTTAAAGCTCCAATGGAAAAGCTTAAATTTCTAGAAGCTGACAATATCCAAAAGACTTTCAATGCTTGGAAAGATTATATTGAGAAATATGTAAAAGAAAAAGAACCAAACTTCTAAATGTAGGTAGAGAATGTGAAAGGTCTAGAAGTTGAAATGATTCGACTTTGTTTATTTCATTTTCTATATAATTATGATAAAAAATAATCATAATAGGTGTTTTCTTAGCAATGTAAACTATTTTTCTTGTTAACTAAGAAGCTTGTTGGCCACCCTTTTGAAAATCAATTCCTTTGTGTGCCTTGGTTGAGGCTATTCTTTGTTGCACATATGTTCTGGAATCATTGTAGGATTAGATATTATAACTTTAAGAGTTTTATCATGTTGTTGTATCTTTGTCTTAGTTTTTCTTATCAATGATATTAATAAATGGACATGGAATTGTAGCATTTTTAATGGAAATCTTTGTTTACAGTTTGCTATTCAAATTTTTTGCAAGTGATAACTCAACAAAATGTTTTTGTTTATTATTTGCATTTGTTTCATTTGATTCCATATATGTTACTTGTTCTTAATTACTAGCTAGTAAGTGTTAGAATAAGATAACTTAGGTTAAAATGGCTTTAGGAATTTTAGAATTTAATTTGCTAACTAGTAATGACAGACAAAATAGAATCCATAGAGTTTGTCATTCCAAAATAAGAAAGCTCTAATTGGACCCTTTTCGTAAGTAAACCTATTTAACTGGGGAAGGGAAATCACTCCTATCACATGCCCTTGTATGGTTGATAAGAAAATTTACTCACCATGTGGATTCTTTTATAATCAAAACAACCTAGAAACATCATCCCACTAATATATAACTAAAGGTGGAAGTTAACCTAGTCAAACTTGTAGTCTAGAACCTAATTATGAGACGTAGATGCTAGATTTAAAAATCCTAATTTTTTGAGAGCTAAAAATCGAGTTGAATATGAGCCTACAATTCAATATTGATTTATTGTTCTGAATCTAGAGATAAATTTTTTTATGGATTACATGATCTTATGTCTATGAGATCGACCAATTACCCCTTATGCATTAATTACTTAGACATACTAGAGCCCATACGATTGGTCATCAGATTGAAGAAGATACCTACATAGAAGGACTTAATAGTTTTTTTTTCCCTATCTCTAGATAAAATCCTATAACATTTCAACCAAAATTTCCTCCTCTTTCTTTTCTTTCTAATGAAAAAAATGTTTATATTCCTAAAGGAGAATATACATATAATTCGCCCCATTGAATCAACAAAGGGACTGGGAATTTATAGATTCAGCCTAAAACCCTTGAAACTACAAAATAAGAATTATACCCATGGATCCATACCCAACACTTAGACTCAAAGCCAAGACAAAAATTAAATAGGCTAAAAATAGAGTCTAACGATTCATTATTACAGCTTAGAGATATAATATATCGACTAACAATGATACAAAACTTCAAAATGAAGCTTCACATGCTTAAACATTTGTCCATCCTTGAATTCATAAATAGCAAAACCATTGTCACAACATTCTAAAGCTTCTTTGGGAAACTGATTAGCAATTTGGTTTAACTCTCAATATATATTGGTAAAGGAAAATAATTCCAAATCCTAAATGAAACTTTGAATCTGATACAACAAGCATTAAAGGGACACAACCTCCACCTTAGACTTGCCATTAGCCCAGTTAATAACCAATTGTGAATCACCCAAAACTTGAAGATAGGAAATACCATGAGATTTCACAAAGTATAACAACATGTATAAAGCTGATAATTCAACCTTAGTGTTGGAACCAACTCCTTAGGCATATCAAATAATAATAAAATGGTTTACATTTAAAAACAACATCACACCTATTAGGTTCTCACTCTCAACACCTTTGTCACTCCTTCTTTCATGATTTTGCCTTGTAAATTCATAATCTATAATGTTTTATACCTCATCTCCATTCCATTTTGCCATAAAAGCCTAGAATTTACAATATAAGATATGAAGGAAGGTTTTTTTTAGGTAACTTGTTTATTTTTATGCATTTTTCATCTTTTAATAATTAATTTGGATTATAAATCATTTTCTAATAAGTCACTACAAGAACCCTGATTCTATAGCGACTATTTACTATGTAGTAGAATATGTGGTTGGCTCATCATTTTTCATAGTTTTGGGTATCCAACGAAGGAACCATGAGTTGGACGAGATTGCAAATAGTGTAGATGGATATCTATACACCAACCAAGTTATAGAAGCAAGAAAATAAGTGGCAAAGGTTGGTAAAAGTTAAAGTCAACGAGGATCTTCTGACAGTATGCCATCACAAATCTAATGATATCAAAACAAACAAGCTACATAGTGTTAAAGTCAACAGGGATCTTTTGACAATATGCCATCACAAATCTAATGATATCAAAGCAAACAAGCTACATAGTAGCGAATACCTGCCGCCTAGTTTAAATATAACTAAATTAAAGTAAAAAAACTATGAATATTTAGCCAAATAGAAGCTTATATAAGCGCATCTAGAAAAAGAAACCAAAACTAAAAAAAAAAGGGTAAAATTAAAAATGATATATTGAAAATAATTAAAAATAAATAAATAAAATAATTTTGTATTTACTATAATAAATATATGTCCATATTATTTACATTCACATTACTTTTTTAAAATTCAAAATTCAAAATTACTACTAGTTGCTTAGATATTTTTATACTAAGGTGATAGGACTATATTATTTAAATTCAAAATATTTTTTTATTTTTTTTCAATAATAAGATTTAAAATTTGATTTAATTGCGTAGATCTTATTATATTTGTGGGATGGTATATATAACAATAACAATTCATTTAATCTTAATGATTTATCTTTACAAAAAATAAATTGTTCTGGTAATTTTACAAGGCTTTATAGGGCTTGGTGTGCGTTGGACTAGAGGAGCCTACCATTTACTTAGCGCATGCGAGAAGATTAAAGCTCTCCCATAAAACTTCTATTACATTAATCCCAAAACAACCAATATGTCAATACACCCTTAATGGGAATTGTAAGTAAGGCCTTTCTTAATATCCCAATACAAGTTGGTGAATGTACTTCTTCCCTACAGGATAAGGAGTGCGTCAACTAATGGGTGCTTCACAACCTAGCTTCGTGAAACAGTGGAATCTGCTTACGTTATAGATTAGGACGGTGACCTTTCTAAGTCTTTCTGACTCTTAATCCTACTCTTATGGGCGGTGGGTTTACTACTCAAATATACTAGAAAAGGAAAGTCTATAACAATGTGAACTGCCCACTCAGATGGAGGCTTTGAAACCGACCCAAAAAGATCTTAGTGAATCTCATTTGCCTATATGAATTCAATGACATTTTGATAGATATAGAATGATATATATGTATTATTATGATAGTAGCGAGTAGTTGCTGCATAGTTTAAATATAATTGGATTAAAGTACAAAACAGTGAATATATATATATATATATATATATAATTTTAAGAAATCTAAATTTTGAAATATTTAGAAAATTGTTATATTTTTAAAAAAATTGAACTTATTCAAAAAAATATGACTTTTTTTTAGAGATTTACTAAAACAAATCATACTTTTGATATATAATGAAGTTTGAAAATTAAATTAACAAGGAAATTTATAATTATAATACGTTTTATTATTTTAATAATTAAATTTATTAGTTGAATTGAGGCTTCTGTGATCCATAATAGTTGAAAGAATAACTTCGGCGTAAATCACATGTAGACAGACATTTGTCGACGCGTTTTGAACCAACAAGTGTGGTTCATCGTCAGGACAAGTTGAAGAAACAGATCCAGCTTAGCATGTTAAATAGTCTGAGCAGAGACTCCAACGGCTAATTTTGACCTTAGGACCCAGGTCAAATTATTATTCATTAATTTAATATTATTATTATTTTTAATATTAATACATAAAATATTTTTAATAATTAGTTTTAAAATTTAATTAATTAATTTATATATATATATATATATATTAAAGTTATAATATTAGGTTATTAAGATAAAAGTTAGGATTAAAAAATAAATAAAATACTTTTAGTGGTTAGTTTAAGAAGATAATTTACTAATTTATTATAATATGTTTTTACTCTAAAATTAATATTAAAGTTTAGAATCCAACCAATTTTGATTTGTAAATTGAGATATTTTATTAATTATAATTATAATTGTGGTGGTGGACAATCCAATCCTAAAGAGCAACAATAACAAAACAAACAACTAAATAAAATCACTGCTTAAAATAAAATAAAATTAAGCAAAGTTTTTTTGGTAAAAATCACATAAGAGAATTTTTTGGCCGACGCGTTTCGAACCAAAAGACTTTGATTTAATTGTTTGATTTGTTATTTCTACCAAAAGACTTTGCCTAATTCATTACAGATATCAGAGAAACTTGAATACAAAAATAAAATAGAATTTTAATAAATCATTATGCCTAATCATATTTTTTAAATTACACTAAATAATCTTTAAAACAATAAAATAAAATAATAATTTTAAAAAAAATATCTTAAAAAAATTAATACAATAAAAAATGTCTTTATCATAACTACATTTATTGTAATAAAAATAATATATACTTCTTAATATGTAATATTTTGTATTTACTTAATATTATTATATATATAAACCTTTACCGTATTATTATAATAATAATTTGAAAATATATCTCTGAAAGTCTAATATGTTGTATTCAATTAAATAATATTATATAACCTCTATTAAAAACAAAATATATCGAGATGATGTGGCTGTTAATATATACATCCAAGGTAATCTTGATCACGTTCAATCAATTCATATTATCACTGCGTACATTTTCCATTTTGAATGATAATTGTTATTAAAAGTAACAACGGTTTGAATAATCTTCGAATAAAATACAACTTATCTTGGTTTAGTTTAACTATTTTATATATATATATATATATATAATTTTTTAAAAGTTTTTAATTTATTTATATAAAAATATATTTTATTAATTTTTTAATAAAATATTTAAAAGTATATAAATATATTCTATTAATTTTTCAATGGAGTTGTCTTTAGTGTGATTTTTTTGAGATTCCGGTGACGAAATCCGGTGGAAAAAATTGAGGTTAAATCTTGATTTGTATTATTTAAAATGGTTTTTTAACTGCATATTTGGATTCAACACCCTGAAAAACCCTGAGGACGCTTTGATTGTGCAGAAATTAGCTATCAAACTTGCGATTTCAATAAATTGCTGCCGGATTTTGACCGGAAAAACCCACCGGAAAAACTTCCAAAAAATCTCTTTAAAGACAACTTCTTTTTCAATAACATATTTTAAAGTTATAATAAACCATTATAGTGCATGCAAAACTGAATACGTTATATATTGACTGCGACAGGTATAATAATCAATTGAATATCGATCCATGAGTTTCATGCAACTGTTAAGATTGTAACGAAGGAAATGCATATTAGAAATCGTATTTCATTAGGAATGTTTTGTTCTATAATGACAATTTGTTTACAAATCCATAGGATTAGGGATGTAACAATATTATTAAATCATTTTAAGAGGAACCTTTATGTTATATAAAGGGAATGAAAATACATTAAAGGCATTGATTATTATCCTATAAATTATTTTAAGACTTTGTACTTTGTTTTCTTCAAAGTTAATATAAAAATTTTGATTTGCAATTTGCATATTTTTTAATTCTAAGAATTGTGTGTGCAAAGTTAAATAGTGCTATAACGTTTATGCAACAAAAACTAAACAAGGAGGGCCCACTATGTAAGGGTGTCCATTGCTATTGAAATTTCGATTTAGTTCGACCTTATTCATGTTATAGCTTTTGTTTTAAACTCTAGTTTGTTGCTGGTTCAATTCAACATTTATAGCTTTGTTTTATGCATATTTACAAAGTGTAATGGAACTATAAGAAAGCTAATATAATGCTTGTAACAAAGCTACAAGAAAGTTAATACCTTATTTGTAATTTGAGAAATTATTTCATTGTTATTATAAGAATCATCATAATGAGTTGTTAGGGGCAACAGGAGCAGGAGGGGTGATTTATAACCTCGATGAATAAAAAAATATAGTTATGCTTGGGGGCTAGGAATTGAAACAAATAATCAATTTGAATTTTGGGCCTTGCAGAAAGGTTTGGATGTAGCTAGGGGCAACAACATAAAGAAGTTAATTGTTCTAGGAGATTCAATGGTGGTGATAAGGAAAATCTCAAAGGCATTAGTTGGAGACCATAAAGGACTTCCTCTAATCGTGAGTCAGATTGCCCTTCTATCCTCACAATTTGAAGAAATCTCCTATTTTCATATTCTTCGAAATTTAAATTCCGAAGCAGACATAATTTCCAACCTGGGCTCCTAGTTGGAGAAAGGCATAATCAAATTCAAAGGTGGTGGGAGGATCTGGGCCCCAATTCTCTGATCGCAAGAACAGTTAATGAAAAGATATATAAGTCTGATCCGAACGAACCAGGGGGTCCTAAATCTAAGGAAATTAAATGAGAATGTACAAATGAAAATCCACCTTATGTGGTTGAAGGACGAGGGAGGACACTTGTTCCTCGAGATTACAACATATGTGTGGCATCACATGCAGAAGATGGAATACACTTGGAGGATTCACCTCGAATGGCAACAAGTTTTAAATATGAAATAGATCCTTTATACAGTGTCGAGGATCTTGATGAAGAGTAGAAATCCGGAGAGCATTTATTTCCTCATTTGAACTCATTGTGCAAGGACAATCAGGATGGTAGGAGAATTTATCTCGAGGAAACACTTGAATATAGAGTTAATGTCCATTATGGGTGAGAGACTTCGCCAATGGGTTATGACCTTGTTATATAAGCTTGGTGGTTGTGCCTCTGGGTTTATTATAATTGCATTGAGTTTGAGTGATCAACTAAGAGTGTGGTAGTTCGCATTCATGGAGGGACAGGGCTCGGAAAACGACTTGGCTCGATGGAAGAAGTCAACTGAGAGACTCTTTAAGATTTTGAGGGGAATGCATGAGTTGGTGAATGACGCTTGGAGTTCATGGAGAAGGAGCGGGACAACGGAGCAAAGATGGTGGACCACAAGTTAGAGTAGGGGCTCACCATTCCGATGGTGAGGGATTTATCGCTCACCTTCCCCAAAGAAGTGAGGGACTCGGCCGAGGTTACGAGCGAGAGGAACTTTAGTTGCTCGACCATAAGGTCCGGAGGCGCTCGACCATAGGACCTTTAGGTGCTCGACCATAAGGATGCTAAGCAAGCTCGACTGTTAAGGAGAGGACCTTTAGGTGCTCGACTGTTAAGGACCTTTAGGTGCTCGACCATAAGGGAGAGGAGAGGGAGAGGGAGAGGATGTGGAGGCAGGCTCGACTGTTAAGGATGCGTAAGCAGGTTCGACTGTTAAGGAGAGGACCTTTAGTTGCTCGACCATAAGGATGCGTAAGCAGGCTCGACTGTTAAGGAGAGGACCTTTAGGTGCTCGACTGTTAAGGAGAGGGAGAGGAGAGGACCGGAGGGACGAAGTCACTCACTATTCCGATGGTGAGGGTGCGTAAGCACACTCGACTGTCAAGGCCGCCATCGATGGAGTCACTCACTCATTCCGATGCCCACCACCCAATAAGCATCAAGGACCGGCAACGGGGCTCGACTGATAAGGAGAGGAACTTTAGTTGCTCGACCCCCGGGAGAGGAAAGCACACTCGATTGTCAAGGATGCGTAAGCAGGCTCGACTGTTAAGGAGAGGACCTTTAGGTGCTCGACCAAAAGGACCTTTAGGTGCTCGACTGTTAAGGAGAGGGAGAGGAGAGGGGCTCGACCGTTAGCCCCCCCACCCAATAAGTAAATTGAAACTTTAGTTGCTCGACCATAAGCCCCCCCACCCAATAAGCAAACCCAAACCGGCAACGGGGCTCGACCATAAGCCCCCCCACCCAATAAGTAAATTGAAACTTTAGTTGCTCGACCATAAGCCCCCCCACCCAATAAGCAAACCCAAACCGGCAACGGGGCTCGACCATAAGCCCCCCCACCCAATAAGTAAATTGAAACTTTAGTTGCTCGACCTTAAGGGAGAGGGAGAGGAGAGGCATTTCACTGTCATAAACTGGTAAATTCTACCAAATACCGACCCACTCTCCCGACCAAAGAAGGGGGAGGGGCCCCAAAAGAGAGGCTCTCTGCATGGTATTTTGATAGCTCGATCGACAATGCATATATTATATATGTCATTATGCATTCATTCTTTATATATGTCATTATGCATTCATTCATTATATATGTCATTATGCATTCATTCATTGCTCAATATTCCAAAACCTCCGCCACGGTCAAATGGCTAATCTCGTAGGAACGTAGTCGCTTGTCCGCATCGGGCAAGGGTGAGGAATCGAACTCTCGACAAGGGGGCCGCCATCAACGTAGTCGCTTGTCCGCATCGGGCAAGGGCCAAAGCATCAAACCTCCGCGTTATTGGGTGGGGGTGAGCCTGTCGAACTCTCGACAAGGGGGAGAGGTAGTTGAAGGGTTGGAACATGCATTCAAAGGTCATAGGTCAAGCAAGTAGTTTCAGGGTACTCAAGTTGTATGGGCTAAGATGAAGGGGAATAGCTCAAGTTGTATGGGGCAAAGACGACATGACACAACCTTACCTTAGATGAAGCCAGAGCCCAGCCAGAAGCCAGCAAGATAAGCCTTCACCCAGCCCCCCAGCCTTAAGCCCTACCTGGCTTAATGAATTGGTTGGTAAGGGCAAGCAGTACTCCCTCCATCCATAAACTAAGTAGGATGAAGCGTTAAGTAAAGTCTGGTAACCAAAATAGGTGGATAGCATGCACGTAAGTAAAGGTAGGTTGAGTAAGAGAGTACTAGTGCTGATACTGCTACCACTAAGAATCTTAAAGCAAGTGTTATTTATTGAAGCCTGCCTGTGAATGTTGTATTTGAAGCTCATGAGCAATGCTCTATGTTGAAGTCCAGCTCTCTCTGCTCTATGTGAAACCCTTCCATCCATCTTCTCAAATGCTTGTTGTAAGTCGTCTAAGTAAGGCAGGCAAGTCTCTATCTATCTCTAGGTGGGTAAATCTCAAAGTAAAGGCACTAACGTTATTCAAGCATATCCTAGCAATGCTGGCTGTCTAAATCAATCAATTGTATCTGTAAGCTTGTCCCCCAAAAGCTCAATAGCGGTACCACTAACTAACTAAGATTCCTGGCTGAAGCAAGTGGTTAGGGCAGGTAGCACTCCATGCATTAACAAGGGTGGTTAAAGCAGTAAGTAAAGGTCCGGTAAACAGGTGGATAGAGATCGGGCAGCAGGAACCCGGATCAATCACCAATATGAAGGCAGGTAAGAAGGTTCGATGGGTGGCTAAGAAAGCTGGTGTGCTAAGAAGGACTGAAGTACTGATTATGAGGAAGGCAGGTGTGACTGGATCATAAGGCAGGTTGTTCTACTGAATAACCACCCTAGTCTGTTTGCTTGACTGATGGCTATAGACCCTCTGGTACCTATCCTTGATTCCTTGATTGAGTGAGCTTGGTTGGAAGGAGGAGTCTACTGAGTGTAGGTAGGTCAAGGTAAGGTGGGTTGGGTAGGCAGGTAGGGTAGGTTAGGCAGTATAGGCATCTAAGTAGATAGATAGAGCTAGCTGGGGATATAGATGTGTATAGCTATATAGAAGGTAGGATGGGTATGGAGATAGAGTGAGTATAAGGGTCTGAGTATAGGTGGTATAAGCGGTATAAAGTGTCTTAGTATGATAGTTTTATGGAGGGTTAGTATGCTTCCTTGATTGAATGAAGTGTGGAAGGCTAATTTGTATTATGTTTCAATGGGTAAAACCCCGTTTGAAGGGTGTAAAGGTGGTTATGAATAACCCATCCCAGTTAGTAAGCCGACCAGCTAGCTTTCTGTAAAATGTTATTCTCAATGCGTGGATTCAGCAGTTGAGTACATGAATGAATGTTCTCTATCCCATTCGATGGAATTTATTTGCCTCGTCTACAGCTTGAAACACCTACCTTTCATTGCGTTGAGAGGGAGATTTAGATTAAGTTCCACAGCCGAAAGAAGTTTGGGAATGATGTGTACGCCGGCGGGAGCTCGGACTAGCTTATTCACACAGAAAGGGGTTTCTTTCTTTCTGCCCAGATCCCAATTCTGTGCTAGGGCCAGATGCAGTTATATACGTAATAAGGCGGATGTATAGGATGGATGATATGGCTGGTATTTTGGATTTGAGAGATCTGTGGTTTGTGTCTTTCGAATTAGTGATCGGAGAATCCACAGTTTGAACATCTTTATACCAACGTTTCAAATCCCAAGTGGGATCCATCATCAGGGTTGAAGAATGATGATAAAAGAAGAGCAATAAGGCAGAATAAATACTAATGAGGAAGAAGTTAAAGGAAAAACACAGAGTCGGCTAGAATTTTTAATATAATTTTATTTCATTTATATTTATTCATTATAATTTAAATTAATTATTAAAATAATTAATAATAGAATTTTATTGTTATACATATTTCTTTAATAACTAATATTTAAAATAAATTATTGTTATTCATATTAATTATTATACATAATTAATATTTAATAATAATAAATTAATATATTAATTAATAAAATTAATAGTATTAGATCATATTAACTAATTAATATATTAAATCTTATTAAGGAATTTAGACTTCTGTGATCCATAACATTGTTAAGATAGTCTTCGGCAAAATCACATAACCAATCTTTTGTCAACGCGTTTCGAACCAACCAGTGTGGTTCAACTTTGTCCTGACGATGAACCACACTGGTTGGTTCGAAACGCGTCGACAAAAGATTGGTTATGTGATTTTGCCGAAGACTATCTTAACAATATTAAATCTTATTAATAATTAATATTTATAAATAATTAATATAATAATTAAATAATAATTAATATGATGGCTAATAAATAAATTAATATAATATAAAAATACTAATAATAACCACTTATTATATAATAATTAATTAATTAATATATTGATTAATTTAATTTATATATAATTAATATAAATTAATATATATCAATTAATTTATATATAATTAATTAACCACTTAATATAAATTAATATAAATTAATTTATATATAATTAATTAACCACTTAATTAATATATATAAATACTAATAATAACCACTTATTATATAATAATTAATTAATCAATATATTAATTAATTTAATTTATATATAATTAATATAAATAATATAAATTAATATATATTAATTAATTAATTTATATATATTAATTTATATGGCTGGTATTATTGGTCTTGCTGGATGGTACGACTAGGTGGGGCGGATGGTAAATGAAATACAGAAAGATAGCGTTGTGAGAATGCTTGATTCGTTGAACTTAGCAATTGAAACTGGTAAATTCACGAGTGAGAAGGTGGCGTCTCCAGATGATAGAGAGTGCGGACCTATCGACGAGTTCTCCTCTGTTTACCTGGCCTTGATTGAAGTGGTAAATTAAGGAAGCAAAGGTGACGTATCCAGATGAGAGAGAATGCGAACGTAGCCTATCAAGTTATCCTTCCTATGTGAACCTGGTCCATCCAGATGGTGGGAAATTAACGAGTGAGAACCTGGCGTTGCGAATGCTTAATGGATCGTTGAACTGAGCAATCGAAACTGGTAAATTCACGAGTGAGAGGGTGGAAGCGACGATAGGCCCGGAGGGACTCGACTGAGGTTACGAGGTCGAGGCCCGGAGGGACTCACTATTCATATGGTGAGGAGCTTGCTCTCTGGGGGAGGGGCCCCAATAACAGAGAGGGGGGAGATTCCTAAATTAATTCATTAGATAATTCTTCAAGTTGGGAGCCACCAGCTACTTAGAAATAGGGGGATGTGAGTGGTGGGACTGCACAGCAGCAGACGTGATAGCACCAGTGGTGTAAACGTCTTCAAATGCCCTTCTTATTCAATATAACGTAACCTTTCGTCAATTTGTGACGGGAGTAAATTGAACGAATCTGAATACAAAAGGTGGTCCCGTTCGGAAACGGTTCCACAACGTATATACGAGATGCCGATAGCTGGCCGAAAAAGAGCCCTTGTACCAACCGATCGATCAAGGATGGGTGAACTGGGAGGTGGAAAAGCAGAGAATCGGGGCTGCGGTAGGAGGGAAAACACGCTTTTGAAGCTATGCAGTCGGGGTGGGAGGGACGAAACGTTACATACGATGCACCAGAGGATCATACTACATTTATAGCCAATAGACGCTAGTAACTGCTGGTTAACATTGCCAGTTCTCATCGCTGATAGCCAGGAGGTCATTGCCTTTCATAACAGTCAGAGCCATAAGGTGGTCATAGTATGCCAGTCATTGACGATAGTTGATCAGCGCCAGAAGGTAATTGCCAGTTTTCATTCCCAGGAGGTGCCGATTACCACATAGCTTTTACCCCGAAGAGAGACCATGCCGATACCCAAGAGCCATGGATAACCGCCCGTTAATGATACCCGGAAGAGAGATCCTCATTCCCAATCATAGCCCATAGCAGCCATTGCCCTCGAGCCCTCGACCTCAACCTCACTTACGCATATGAAACACCAGGTTCCTACATCGAATGGATTGAAGGTCCCGGAGGGGCTTGCGCTTCCTAGTGCAAGGAATTAATAGCAATGCGTTACATACAATGCACCTGTCGAGGATCATGCGCCAGACACATTGTGCCAGTAAGGGAGGTGGGTTATGTGCTTGCCGGATAGTGATTGATCGATAGCCCACATCCTTCGAGAAGGGTGCCAGATTACAACTGCCCAATCTACCGAGATAGGCGATCCCACGGGTGGACAACAGGCAACATCTACCGAGAGGGGCAAAAGGACGGACGAATGCTTGAGCGTTGGTTACCGATTGATACAGAAAACTATGGGCCTACAGGGGCCTACTCCTACAGCTACACATAGTGTACACATAATGCCTACACACACAGATAGTTATATAAAAATCTTTACAGATATAGCATAGAAAAGAAAATATCTAAAGTACAGGCACGCTACGCATTATTGGAACTGATTCTTTCAAACCTTCTCATTCACTGGTGCGGCTGGCCTCACTAGTCTTGCTTGTTAGCTTGTTAGCTCTTGATGGTTAGCTTGATGGCTTATTGAGCTTGCTGCTTGCTGGCTGGGAGGGGATATTAACCGAGAGCTGGTCGAACCCATCGGCTGGTTGTTGAACCCCGGGCTGGGATAAAGAAGAAACCCGGGCTGGGATAAGAACCGAGGGCTTGCTCGCTATACGAACATGGCTGCTTGCTGCTTGCTCGCTGATCGAAGAACCCGGCTGCTTCTCATCCAAGAAAACAACGGGCTGACTAGTTGAAGAAACAACGAACGGCTGGGAGAAAAAAGAAAGAAACGTAATTGCTTTGAGGCTAGAACCGTGATGCTACACGAACTAACCCGACGAGTAGGCTTCGCTTTACTTATGAGATTATGCTTTGCTCGATGAAACCTAACACCCTACGAATCACTTTACATATTAGCGCATGGGTGAGGAGGGAGCGGGGCCTCCATGGCCAAACTACACACTCCACTGGCCCAACAAAAGACCAGAGACTTTGAACCTCAAAATACACCACCCTGGTTTGGATGCAAGCATGTATGGAGGGGAGATTAATCGGTATGGAAACTAAAATTTTGTTGCTAAAGACGACGATCTATGACACCACTGGAAGAAGATGAACTAGGTTGCGAGAAGCATGTGAAACATGATGGAAAGCTAGACCCAGGACCCTTGGGGGAAATTAATCAATTCTAAAATATGAGTTGTAAGTTTAATTTTGTTTTTTTGTATTTTTTGTAGAATATACATGCATTATCATTGCAATGTAAAGTCAAAAAAGCCTGAGGTAGTAAAAAAAATGTCGTGGTTGTATTGGAACTTTGAGGCAGTTGATGTTTCAATGGAATGTAAATGGTAATGGCCATGAAAACCAACCCTTATAAATAGGATGAGTACCCGTTCCGTTGAGAAAAAAACTATAACAGGTTGTTAAAATAAGTAATCTATAAATTATAAATTACATTAGTTCTTGTAGCATTTTGTTTAGTTAATTTGAAATGTTGTCATATAGTAGTTGTTATTTGTAAATAATTTAATTATGCACATATAGTTTAGACGCTTCACAAGATTATGATTTTAGATTGTCAATTAAATGATAGGAATTTAAGACCAATTAGGTTACCTGACATTTTTGGCACCATTCTCGAGGAAGCATTAAAAGGAATTAGTTTAAATTAGATAGTGATATATAAATGCATTTAGAAATTATTTTAGATTAAATCATGGTATTTAGAATACATGAATAGGCAAAGAGACTCTAGAGGTAGATTTGTCAGAGGTGGAGTTGTTCCAACCACTCAACCACTCGTCACCCCATCCATTTCAACTCGTGATGTAATAAGAGCCACATCATCTCTATATAGAGTTACCAAAGGAGGACACTCGAGTCAAATTTTGGCTCCAACAAGACAGAGGAAAATCTAAAAAAGAAGAAGGGGAAGAAATCATAGATATATTAAGTCCACAATAAGCAGTTACACTTTGCTGTCAGCACAATCAAGAATAATTAATTAGTGAAGAGCCTAAAACAATATTCATTGGTATTCTCATACAAGAACTAGAATACTTTGTTTCACTAGAAAAATATGTGCAAAGTAATATGGCTAAAGAAAAAAAAAAGAACAGAAGGAGCAAGGGGAACAATAGTCACAAGAAAAAGTTAAAGAATAATTTGGATTTCCTATTGTGGATCCTATTAGCCTTGTGGGCAAACGGTCCAAAAAAGGATCCAAGTATGCCCCAAAAGTCTTCAAAATCCTCTCAAGGATCATTCAAAGTTGAAATGATCACGGGAGGAAAGCCCTTGGAAGGGCAGAAATACACTATCGAGAGGCTCAAAACACTCTAAAAACATGGGAAAACCATTACCGCAGGTTTACACTGGGCATCACACAGCAGCCATTAGATCTGGCTGATCAATGGCCCAAATCTAAGCGGCAAATCGCATATCGGTAGGACAAAGGGGACAGTCGAAAGGCGGGCACATGACACCACCGATCAGTTATCACCGATGATCGGATTGACAGGTCGCATCGGTGGGAAGCACATGTTCTGTGGTATGAAGGACCAGGGAACGAGCGACTCACGATTGCTATTTATCGCATCGCAATATCGCTATCGGCATCAACCGGGGGACGAGGCCTAGTCACAGGCATATGTGCGACCCGATGTAATTATATGCGATAAATGGATATATTTTCAAATCCGCGAAAGGACATTCTAATGTATTTTCCGTGTATTTCGCTATGTAACGAAATACACAGGAACCTTGGCAGCACCAATAGCGATAAAGTCTGGACCCGATGGGTAAATAAATCATTTTTGAGGAATTTTAAAGTCTGGAAGGAACAAACATTGGCGAGAGTTTACATCATTACAATGGTTTTTGTGTTAAATAGAAAATACTCATTATTAAACAGTTTGAAGAGAAACCGAGGCCGAGAGGGATCTACAACAAACACACCCGCTCCCATCTTGGCCAATAGCCTCCGCTGAGCCATTTCCACCATCCATTTCCCCGATCTGACGGTAATCTCTCTCTCATCCCAACTGTCAGTGTACCCATGCATCCCACGTCCTATGACCATTCTGTTGCTCAAAGAAGGAGATGACCAGCTCTGCCAGGATCGGTTACAGTAATATCCCCAACAACCACATTAAACAGAAAGCATGGCCAAAAGGAGAAAAGGACATAGCACGACTCTGTAGCAGAATTTATCAATCATGGGCTTCACTGCTCCTAGCATTCCAATCACCTAAAGGACAGCATAACAGTTGTACAGATCAGATTTGCACAGTCAAGCAAGCAATCTTGTTCAGGGACTCCATCAGGCAGTTAAATGTAGTTGGTGGTCAATTAAGACCCCTCCATACCTAAATGGCCAGGTGCCATAGTAATGTAAAATTATAAATATCCAGAAGAAAGATGTAATCAGGGTTGGCATTTGATGTAAGTTTCAACTTCTAGAGACTGTATACTCTTTGTTACTTGCAGCGTCTCATCTTCATTTTCAGCAAATACAAGCTTCTTTTGTTGTTAACTGCTCACTGTCCATTCTCCTCTGTTCTAAGCTTGTGCCTGATATGATGTGTTCTTGATCTCTTGATGTTTAGCACTAGATAATCATCATCTTATCTTTGTGTTAAAATCTTGAATGCATCACTGAATATGTTGCTCAGGTTTATTTTATTCTAATGCAGGAGAGTGTCATCCTGTCTTTGCATTAGTAGATTAGATTTGTAGGTTTCTGTACTAGTTGCAGTTGGCCATCACATGGTCTTGTGTATCTGCTGGTGTGGTTAGTATTTTCCATATTCACCTAATATCTAAAACTGTGAGCATTGGTGGTCTAAAGCCTTGTAGTCTGAGGGGGTTCATGCATATCTAAAGTGAAATAGAGTAGAAGTGGTTATCTGGCTTGAAACAAACAATCATTTCTTCCATTAAACCTTGCAACAATAGTTGAATTTATATGTTACTAGGCATCTCCGAGCTACAACCTAGGAGAGTTTCTTGGAATCCTAACATAATTGGCGTCGTTGCTGGGGAGAGGAGATTGAAGCTCAACTTCCCTGGGAGAACGACACAGATCTAGCTTTGATGATAGACAAAGTCTGGACACGTTTTTGGTTGTACTCATCTATCTTGCAACTCTGCTGGAGGACTAACATTTTGGCGACTCCACATCACAGTTTTGGCTCAGTTTGTGAGACACACTTAGAGAAATCCTCAGAAATCACCAGCTGACCCAGTGCCTGACCCTGAGAAGATTGTCACGCAAAGAAAGACTTCACAAAAGGGAGCATCAAGATCAGGTAAGCCTAAAAAATCTTATGTATCCCTGCCAGAAAGGCTTGTAATAGAGCATCTACATGTTAAAAATATAGAGCCTAGCACTATCGGTGAAGCAATACTCTCAGAGATTCATAAAGCTCCTTGTTCAATAAATTCCCCTTCGGATATTCCGCAGAAAACCTCCACTATAGTCCATCAATTTCCTTAAGCCCTGTCATTCATTTCTCGGCTTTCTATCATCCAAACTGCCAGTACCCTTCCATCTACCCCAGTCATGGCAGGCCCACAAGCACCCACCAAAATGGAAAGAATCATAGCCGCTAGGTATGGACCCCTGGTCCTGCCTATTCCTTTGAATGCCATGCCTACAGGAGAATATCATAAATACATGCCTAAGTTCACTGGGATAGAGGGAGTATCAGCTGAAGAAGACCTTCAGCCTTTTTATATCTATGTTGATAACCTAGATATCAGTGAAGATGATGTGTGGATGAGAGTATTTGTCCAAAGCCTTGATAAAGAGGCTAGAAAGTGGTTCAGAGAGCTGACCCCTAGGTCTATAACAAACATTGAAGCATTAGATGATGTGTTTTTAAAGCATTGGGGAGATAAGAAAGACCTGCTTTACTACCATAATGAGTTTGGAAACCTAAAAAGGGAAAATGGGGAGTCATTGGCTGATTTTAATAAAAGATTCAATCGTATGTATAGCAAGATACCAGCTGAAGTCAAACCTACCCCCACCTCTGCTAAACTCACTTATGCCAATGCCTTTGATTCTGATTTCTACCTATTATTAAGAGAGAGAGGATGTGCTTCTTTAGCTGAAATGCAAGATGCAGCCTTGGAGGTGGAATCCAATATCATGGCTACAGAGAAACTCAAAGGACATGTGGATAGAAGGAGGCAGAGAGGTGAGTCTTCCTCTTCTTCTTCGTCTTCAGAAACCAAAATAGACAAAATGACTAAAATGATAGAGTCATTGGCTGCTGAAATATCCAAACTGGAGGTTGAGTAGAGTTCTAGGAAAGTAAGACTTCCTAATACATTTGCTCCTAGAAATCCAAATCCATTCAAAAGAGCAAATGAACAATTGCAGATCATTTAGAGGGGCAAAGAGGCCAGTGAAGAACAAAGGGTTAAGACTCCTTTCCAGAATGTAGTCATGGAGGAGGAGCAGTTTGATGAAGAGGATGAGATTCACTGCATGGAAGACAAGGGCAGTGTTGCCTTTTTGACATTAGCTACCTACGAGGAGTCATTACTCAGGGACCAAACCAATCAAGAGTGGGACAGAGAAGCCGTTCTACAGACTGAAGACCAGCAAAGATATAACTTGAGGTCAAGAATGAGTAATGTTAAAGAGAATCATGCCCAAAGAGTTTTTGCCCCACAGAGCAGTAGATTAGCAAGCAGAAACGACCAACAACTGATCCCACCATCCTCAAAACATCGATTCAAGAGGTAAGAGGCCCTGACAGGTCCCCTTCCCCTTTTAGTTTCGAATCAAAAGTCCAGAAGTTTAAAATATCTGTACCTCTGATAGAACTTGTAAAGAGTGAGGTCTTTAAGAAGCCCATCCTCGATGCCCTTGAGCTGGAAGCCACTCAAACATCAAATGACTATGTGAATTTACAAGATGATAAACCTGCAGTTGTGCTTAGCCCAATGATTGAACCTGTTGATGATAATTCCCTATCATTTTATGTCTCCTTGACCATTCATGACAAAATCCTCCACAATTGTCTGATGGACATAGGTGCCAGCCATAATCTGATGCGAAAAGCTATCATGGAAGAGTTAGGCCTTGATATTACCAGACCTTATCATGACTTGTTCTCCTTTGATTCGAGGAAGGTGAAACGTCTGGGGTTAATCAAAGACTTAGCTATCACCCTAACTCAGCTGCCCATGAAGAGCATGATGATGAATATTGTGGTAGCAGATGTCACCTCTAAGTTTGGTATGCTACTTTCTAGAGGGTGGATTAAGAGGTTGGGTGGGACATTGCAAAATGACTTATCTTATGCCACCGTCCCAGTTTTTGGAGGAGAAAGCAGAAGACTATATAGGGAAGCCCAGTTGGCCTATATCATCAGTGATGAGAAGAATCCCACTAATCATCCCATTTACGCTATGGACACTGATTTTGGAGCATGCATTCTCCAAATTGAAGAATCCCATAAGGCCTTGGTGCAGCTCAAGAAACCAATATGCCAGGCCATGAAAGAGTAAGGGACACAGGCTTGGGATATGTTCTTCGATGGAGCGTGTTCAAAATAAACTGCGGGAGCAGGAGTGGTGCTGGTGTCTCCAAAACAAGAAAGCACATATCTGTCTTTTAAATTGACTTTTCAAGTCACCAACAATGTAGTAGAGTATGAGGCTCTGATATTGGGCTTAAACGCTGCCAAAGACATAGGAATCAGAGACATAAAAGTGTTTGGAGATGCTGATCTCATCATTCAACAAGTGAACAAAACATTCCAAGCAAGGCACCCAAGGTTGAAAGCATACAGAGATGAGGTATGGAGACTCAAAGAATCTTTTGATAGCTTTTGTATCTCATATATTCCTAGAGTGAAAAATCAACTTGCTGATTCCCTTGTTGTGTCTGCTAGCATGTTCATCCCTCCCATGCCCCCTAGATTGGCTTATGAAGTCCAGATAAAATATAGACCCTCCTTGCCTGATAATGTCCAGCACTGGAAAGTCTTCGAGGATGATGATGAAGTAAAGAGGTTTCTGCAAGTCATTGACAAATTCTCTGAAATGCAAATTGATAAAGAGAATGAAACCTTGGAGGAATGTCCCCAACCCCAGCTAAGGAACAGAATTGGCCAAGACAGTATTGTTCAGTTTCCTAGCAATCATATACCTAAAGGGCTAGTGCCTCTAGAGAAGTTGTTTGACCATAACAATGTGCCTCATAAGACTGCCCAAAAATAAAATCAGTCTGTAGTCCATAGGCATAACATAGGGAGTCCAGATCATCCAAGGTATATAAATTTGTCCACCCATTTGTCTGCTGCCCAAAGTTCTGAGTACTGCACCTTAATGAAGCAATTTGCTGATATCTTTGCCTGGGAATACAGGGACCTTAAAACTTATGACAAAAATATCATCTAGCATAAGATCCTAATGGAGAAAGACACCATTCCTTTCAAACAGAAGCTAAGACCCATTAATCCTTTGCTCCTCCCTCTGATTGAAAAAGAAATCAAGAAGTTGTTGGCTGCCAAAATCATAGTTCCTTTGAGGTATTCAAAGTGGGTAGCCAACTTGGTAGTAGTGAGGAAGAAAAGTGGAGAAATCAGGCTATGTGTTGATTTCAGGAACCTGAACAAATTTTCTAGAAAGGACAACTATCCCCTACCCAAGAGGGAACATTTACTGCAGAAAGTCTCTGGAGCCAAAGTTATGTCTTTCCTAGATGGATTTTCAGGGCATAACCAAGTTGTTGTACATCTAGATGACCAAGAAAAGACTACTTTCACCACTTCTTGGGGCACTTTTATGCACTCTAAGATGCCCTTTGGGATGATGAATGTTGGGGCTACCTTTCAGAGAGCCATGGATATAGCGTTTGTAGGAGAGAAGGATAAGTTTGTCCTGGATGATATAACAATATACTCCAGCAGCCATCAAGATCATTTGCAGCATTTGAAGAAAGTGTTTCTGAACTGCAGAAGGTTTGGGATATCAATGAATCCTAAGAAGTCACAATTTGCTTTAGAAGAAGGCAAGCTTCTAGGACACATTGTTTCTGCAGCAGGTGTCAAGATTGACCTAGAGAGAGTGAAAGCACTACAGACCTTGTCAGTCCCAAGATCAAAAAAGGACATCCAATCCTTTCTGGGCAAAATAAATTTTATAAGGAGGTTTATTCCTAATTTTGCAGAATTGGTGAAGCACATCACCGCTATGCTAAAAAAGGGATCAGAGAGCAGATGGACTGATGCAACAAGAAGATCTTTTGAAGCCATCAAAAGAGCTATTATGGAAGCCCCCACTCTTATCAGACCAAACTATAGCAAGGAGTTTCATATCTTCTCCTTTGCTTCAGGTGACACCCTTGCAGCAGTCTTATTATAGAAAGATGATGGAAATTCAGAGCATCCAGTGGCATTTTTCAGCAAAACCTTAAGGGATGTTGAACTAAGGTATGATATTATCGAAAAAAAGTCTTATGCCCTTATCAAATCTTTAAAAGCTTTCCGGATCTACATTTTGCACTCCAAGGTAATTGCATATGTGCCCTCTGTTTCAGTAAAGGATGTCCTAATGCAGCCAGATGTTGACGGAAGAAGGGCTAAATGGATTGCAAAGCTTATTGAATTCAACATAGAACTGAAGCCCACTAAGCTTGTCAAGGGCCAGGGCCTTGCTCAGCTGATGGCTAAAGAAAATTGCAAAATGCTTGACATAAACTGCATGGGTACAAATTCAGAGGATGGACAGACAGAAGAAGCAACAATAGGACATGACCGGTTGTTGGTTGAGAATCTAGCTTCTTGTGAATGGTATTCTAGAATAGCTCAATTTTTGTTGAAACTAGAAGTCCCTCTAGGCCTCAGTTCAAGCCAAGCTAGGACTATTAAGCTCAGAACAACCAAGTTCTGTATTCATGAAAATTTGCTTTATTGGAGGGATCCATCTGGAATCCTTTTAAGATGTCTGGACAAAGAACAATATGTGGAGGTCATGCATCAGTTTCATTCCAGCATCTGTGGAGGACATCACTATTGGAAAACCACAGCCCACAAGATTCTCAGACCTAGGTATTATTGGCCCACTCTGTTTTCCGATGTCCTTTCATTTGTTAGATCATGTGACAAATGCCAGAGGTTTGAAGGAAAATAGCAGTTGAAGGCCTTACCCTTGAAGCCAATACATGCCAATGGCCTTTTCCAGCAGTGGGGTTTGGATTTCATAGGGGAAATTAATCCACATTCTAGTAGCCAGCACAGATGGATCCTAATAGCCATTGAATACTTCACTAAATGGATTGAGGCCATCCCTACTAGGAAAGCTGATCACCATGTTGTCATGAAGTTCTTGATAGAAAATATTTTCACTAGGTTTGGCTGTCCACACAAATTGGTTATAGACAATGCAGCAGCCTTCAGGGCAAAAGAGTTGGTGGACATGTGTGACTCAATGGGCATTAAGCTAGTGCATTCCACCTCATATTATCCTCAAGGTAATGGTCTAGCAGAATCATCCAATAAGAGCCTGATAAGGATAATAAAAAAGTTGTTGGAAGACAATAAAAGGAATTGGGATTCCAAAATGAAGTTTGCATTGTGGGCTGACAGGGTAACCACCAAGAAATCCACAGGGAATTCTCAGTTCAAGCTGGTATATGGCATTGAGGCTGTATTCCCAATCCAGTTGAACCTCCCCATGGCCAAGTTCTTGCAGTAGGAGCAGAATGAGGAAAATGACATGGCAAAGAGGATTAGTGACTTGGCTGAAGTACATCAAATCAGAGATCAATTGATTGAAAAGTCTGCAACACATCAAAAGAAAATCAAGGAAGCTTTTGACATAAAGGCAAAGATGGACAATTTTCAAATTGGAGACTTGGTTCTTAAATGGGATGCACTGAAGGAAAAGAAAGGCAATCATGGGAAGTTCGATGCTCTGTGGACTGGGCCATTTTTCATTGCTCAGGTCTAGGGGAACAACACTTTCATGCTGCAAAGTATGGAAGGAGAAACAATTTTTGATGGCCCAGTCAATGGGTGGTTTTTGAAAGTTCATGTTAATTAATTCCTTTAGGCCTCATCATTGTAAATAGGTTCTTTTTACAAGTTTTAGTGTAGGCTTAATTAGACTCCATGCCCAATGGAACACTAGAAAATATTGTTGATCTTGTTTTTGTATGAAAGGCAGTGGTCTACGGTTCTTGAAACCTCACAGGGAGGCTTTCATCCCCAGAGGGAGCCAGTGTTAGCCTTGTGGGCAAACGGTCCAAAAAAGGATCCAAGTATGCCCCAAAAGTCTTCAAAATCCTCTCAAGGATCATTCAAAGTCGAAACGGTTGCGGGAGGAAAGCCCTTGGAAGGGCGGAAATACACTATCGGGAGGCTCAAAACACTCTTAAAACATGGGAAAATCATTATCGCAGGTTTAAACTGGGCATCACACATCAGTCGTTAGATCTGGCCGATCAATGGCCTAGATCTAAGCGACAAATCGCATATCGGCAAGACAGAGGGGATAGTCGAAAGGCGGGCGCATGACACCATCGATCAGCGATCGCCGATGATCGGATTGGCGGGTCACATCAGTGGGAAGCACATGTTCTGTGGTATGAAGGACTGGGGAATGAGCAACTCGTGATTGCGATTTGTCGCATCGCAATATCGCTATCGACGTCAACCGGGGGACGAGGCCTAGTCATGGGCATATGTGTGACCCGATGTAATTATATGCGATAAATGGATATATTTTCAAATCCACGAAAGGTCATTCTAATGTATTTTCCATGTATTTCGCTATGTAACGAAATACACAGGAACCTTGGCAGCGCCGATAGCGATGAAGTCTGGACCCGATGGGTAAATAAATAATTTTTGAGGACTTTTAAAGTCTGAAAGGAACAAACATTGGCGAGAGTTTACATCATTACAATTGTTTCTGTGTTAAACAGAAAACACTCGTTATTAAATAGTTTGAAGAGAAACTGAGGCAGAGAGGAATCTACAGCTAACACACCCCACTCCCATCTCGATCGATAACCTTTGCCAAGCCATTTCCGCCGTCCATTTCCCTGATCCGACGATCATCTCTCTCTCATCCCAACTGTTAGCTTACCCATGCATCCCACGTCTTATGACCATACTGTTGCCCAAAGAAGGAGATGACCAGCTCCGCTAGGATCGGTTACGGTAATATCCCCAACAACCACATTAAACAAAAAACATGGCCAAAAGGAGAAAAGGACATAGCACGACTCAGTAGCAGAATTTATCGGTCATGGGCTTCACTGCTCCAAGCATTCAAATCGCCTAAAGGACAGCACCACAATTGTACAGATCAGATTTTCACAATCAATCAAGCAATCTTGTTCAGGGACTCCATCAGGCAGTTAAATGCAGTTGGTGGTCAATTAAGACCCCCCCATGCCTAAATGGTCAGGTGCCATAGTAATGTAAAATTATAAATATCCAGAAGAAAAATGTAATCAGGGTTGGCATTTGATGTAAGGTCCAACTTCTAGAGACTGTAGACACTTTGTTACTTGCAGTGTCTCATCTTCATTTTCAGCAAATACAAGCTTCTTTGGTTGTTAACTTCTCACTGTCCATTCTCCTCTGTTCTAAGCTTATGCCTGATATGTTGTGTTCTTGATCTCTTGATGTTTAGCACTAGATAACTGTCATCTTATCTCTGTGTTAAAATCTCAAATGCATCACTGAATAGGTTGCTTAGGTTTCTTTTATTCTATGTAGGAGAGTTGTCATCCTGTCTTTGCATTAGTAGATTAGATTTGCAGGTTTTTGTACTAGTTGCAGCTGGCCATCACATGGTCTTGTGTATCTGCTGGTGTGGTTAGTATTCTCCATATTCACCTAATATCTAAAACTGTGAGCATTGGTGGTCTAAAGCCTTGTAGTCTGAGGGTGTTCATGCATGTCTGAAGTGAAACAGAGTAGAAGTGGTTATCTGGCTTGAACCAAACCATCATTCCTTCCATTAAACCTTGCAACAATAGTTGAATTTATATGTTACCAGGCATCTCCGAGCTACAACCTAGGAGAGTTTCTTGGAATCCTAACAGATCCAACACAAATTTTAACATGAAAAACATTTCACCATCAATACTTCTTAATTTTCATGGTATGAGAACAGAATATCATAAAACTTTACTTTTTGAAATTGATGTATTATGTCATAATTATGATTACTCTCTTTATGCTCAAAAACTTAAGTTGTTTCTAGCTACTCTTAAGGACGCATATTTGCAATGGTTTATGGGATTAGGGACAAATAGTATTAGAACTTGGAATAATATCCATCAAATATTTCTTAAAAAATACTAAGACTACTATGTAAATTAATATTTATGAGAGGAATTATTTAAAATGTCACAAAAGGAGGGTGGCACCTTCGAAGATTATTTAGAGATATTCCATTATATTTTTAAGAGGGTTAAAAAGAAAAAAAATGAATTTTGATACTCTTAAAATTCTTCTACTTCGAGGAACTAGAGATGAATGGATAAATGTACTCAATATTATGACCAAAGGGAGATGTCTCTTAATGAAGTTATCCATAAATTTGTAAATTATGTAAGCACATTTCTTGAGGAAATGCTAAGTATGGGAAGGGACCTAGATATGCTATATCTAGAGTCATTAAGTCGACATCTAGTGGGTAAGTAGAGTTGAAGTTGGTAATTTGTTGGAAATTTTTAAAACAAATATTCTTGGTAATCTTAGTGAACAAACAAATACTTTGAAAATCTAACAAAAACAAAAAATAGAAAATGCAGCTTTGTTGAGTTTTTATCCAAAATGTACAAAGAAGCATCCTTTGTGTGAATGTCCTCTAAATAATATTGAAGTTTGTGCTATATGTGCAAGAAAACATGTAATAAGAAATCACCCATCACTACCAAGACTTAAAGCAGTTTTTGAAGGAGACAAAAAAGCTACAAAACAACTCTGTTACGTTGCACCAAGAAGACCTTGGAAACCACCACCAACATATATTTCTTAATACCCCACCATGATCCTAAAACCAACCTTGGCAATAAGGATGGAGAGGGTTTGGTTAAAATGTCAAATTACCCATACTCACAATATCCACAACAATACTAACAATATCCACAATATCAACAACAACATTTCCTGAAATATCCTCCATAAGTCCAGAAAGATTATCATACCCAACCTACACAACCACAGGTCCCGCAATCACAACAACTACAATTGTCATCAAAACGATCTCCTCAATGGTTAACATAGTTATCTATCCAACCCATTCCAAACCCCAAAAATATAGTAGCTCAACCTGCTTACAATGCCAAGTTACAAAATTTTCCATCTTATATTATTACTACTCTTGATTTAAATGATATTTATATTAGATCAAGGAAAGTACTTCATAAAGATTCCCTTGTTATTATTTAAGAACAAATTAAGAAAAGAACTCCAGACCCATCAAATAATAGTACAATAACAAAACAAACATCCTCTTCTCCTCCAGTAGACCAACCATCAACATCTCAAATTCCTCATTTTCCAAAAAGGTTGAATGCAGATAAGAAAGTGATACAATCTCAATATGATCTATTAGATAAACTGAAGAATACATGTATTAGAATTCTTTCACTGCGTGCAAGTAAAGATATTCCAATTTATGCAAAAAAAATTAAGGGAATCATGCTTAAAGAGATCAGGAAAGAAGAAAAAGGATACACAAGCAATACAAGTTGTTGGCAAATTAACAAATTTAATGATGGGAAAAAATTATATTGAAAAATATCTTGATACAGGAAGTCCCTTTATTGAAATTCAAATCAATGACGTTGCAATTCCAAATACTTAAATAGATCTAGAAGTAGTGATTAATGTCATGACAAAGCTACAATGGATGATCTCCAAATAGGTAATCTTCATCACACACCTAAGGTTTTACAATTAGCAAATCGATCTACAATAAAACCAAAAGGAGTGTTAGAAGGCATTATGGTTTCTTTAGATTCTTTGGAATATCTTGTATATTTTATGGTTTTAACACCTAAAAGTAATTTGGGAGGACACACACTAATCTCAGGAAAATCATGGTTAGCTACAACTAATGCATTCATTTGTTGTATATTTGGAGATATGGTAATATAAAATGGGAATTTAGTTTAGAAATTCTCTTTATATCCATGTACAAAATCAACAATTGAATTGGAAAACTCACAACAGATTGAAGATATATATAATGACAAGGAAATAATACAACCTATTTTAATAATAAACCAAGCTACGAGTTTCAAGGAAGCTATTGAAAAAAATCAAATTTCTAATTTCATTAGCAATTCTGATTTTTAAAAAAACTTGGGGGACATTCTTCTTCTTATGCTCATATTTGGGGCAAAAAAATTCAAAAAAAGTGTATTATCACTAGTCTATCATCACTATTTGATTACATGTCTTTCTTTAATCTAATATCAAAATCATGTAGCTCTCCCATAGAGATTAAACAATGAAAAACTTTAAATGTAAATTCTAAACCTGATAAATCTCAAAAGTAACAATTAATTTAGAAGCTATAAGAACATTCTAATGCATTTTCATGGGAGTACATTGACATGTGAGGAATTAATCCTAATACATGTATGCATAATATCTATATTTAGGAAAACTCTAAACCAGTCAACCAACCCCAAAGGTGTGGGAATCCTGTGTTAAAATATATTTTGAAGGAATAATTACAAAAATTACTAAATGTGTACTTCATATACCTTGTTTATGATAATAAACTTGTATCACCATTAGCGATTGTTCCAAAAAATAATGGTAAATGGTGTGTTTCATAAATTATCGAGAATTGAACAAAGCTACTTTAAAATAACATTTTCCTCGTCCATTCATAGATGAAGTTTTAGATACTTTGGCAAGAAAAATAATATTTTTATTTTCTTTATGGTTTTAGTCGTTACAATCAAATCCAAATCACACCAGAAGATTGGGATAAAACAACTTCTACATGTCCATGGGAACATATGCTTACAAAGTATTACCCTTTAAGGTTATTCAATGCTATTGTTACTTTCGAATAAGTCGTCTTATGTACTTTCTTTGAATTGATCCATGATTGTGTGGAAGTTTACATGGACGATTTCATAGTTTATGGTAATATTTTTGAGGAAGCATTAGAAAATCTTGAAAATTTCTTAGTAGAGAAAATAATCTTTCACGAAAAATGCCATATGTTACTGACAAAAGAATTTTTTTTGGTTCATTGTATTTCATGTGTAGGATTCAAAGTTAATCCAACAAAAATATAAGTTATTTCCAAACTTCCAATACCAACAACTCAAAAGGATGTAAGAAGTTTCTTGGTTCATGCAGGTTATTATAGGTGATTCATAGAAAATTAAAAAAAAATAGCCTCACCCTTGTTTAAATTGCTTGCTAAAGATAGTTAGTTTCTATGGAATATTCCTTGCCAAATTTATTTTGACACATTAAAAAAAAAAATTCTAAAGCATCCATTTTGAGAGGACTAAATTGGTCTCTTCCTTTTCATATATCCAATAATGATTCAATACAGCCTCGGGACCAATATTGGGTAGAAATAAAATCAAATTTCTCATCCCATTTATGTTGTAAGTAAGAATTCAAGACCTATTAAATTATATTATATTAAAAACAAATCTCACAGTAGTACAGGGTATAAATATCTAGGTAATACATTACCAATTACAATACAAGTTCATATTGATCATTCTATTATTTGATATTTAATGAAAAAGTCAATTACCAATGGTAGGATAACTAGATGGCTTCTTTTATTACAAGAGTTATATATCACCTTCTTAGATAATCGTGGAAACGAAAATATAGTTACAAATTTTATTTCTAGAATCCACAATGAAGGTGAAATATTCTTGTGGATGATAATTTTACTGATGCACATTTATTTGCAATTTCTATTAAATCTCCTTGGTTTGCAAATATTGCTAAGCACTTAGCTATAGGAAATTTACCCCAACAAATATCACCCAGAGAAAATCATAAGATCATCACGACAAGTGCCACATATTCTTGGGTTGGAGGAGACCTATTTCTTACAGGACCTGATTCTATTATCAGACAATGTATGTGAGAAGATGACGTATATGACAGATTGAAAGCATCAAAGAACATTTTGTTGATAAGAGCAACTTATAAAGTCTTGCACTTAGGGCATTATTGGCATTCTCTCTTTGAGGATGCCAAGAAATGCATTAGGAACTATGACAGTTGTCAGTGTATGGATCATGAATACAAGCCAATAAAATGCCCCTACTACATTAGGTACTTATAAATCCTTTTAAAAGTGGGCCCTAGACTTTAGGGGACCTATCACTCCAACTTCATTAAAGAAAATGTATATTCTTGGTATGTACTAATTACATTACTAACTGGGTAGAATCTAACCCTATTCTTCGAGCTACTGAAAAATCAGTTGTCGAATTTTTATTTGAAGAGACATTTACTCGTTTTGGGGTATCTAGGGAAATTGCAATAGACCAAGGTGATCATTTAACATCAAAGATTTTTCAAAATATCATGCAACAATACTAGATCAAACATTGAAAATCTTCACCATATCATCCACAGACCAATGGTAAGTGGAATGAACTAACAAAGTTCTAGAAGCCATCCTTGTTAAAATAGTTCCACTTCGTCACAAATATTGGGTAGATCAACTTCTAGAAGCATTTTAGGCATACAGGATCACCTGGTGATACGCAATTTTTTACCATGTGAATGGGTATATGGTAAGCAATTTTTGCTTCATTTTGAGTTCCGAATAAAGACTTATAGAACAAGAACAAAACTAGGCTTAAGTATTTCAAAAACATAATATTGAAAGAATAACACAACTCAATGAGTTGGATGAGATACGATAAAAGACTATTCAACATACTACACTTATTCAACAACAACGAATGGAGTGGCATGACCTATTTTTAAAGAAGAAGAAATTTCAAGTAAGTGACTAGACTCTTACCTTCAATTCAAAGTTCAAGAATTTTAAAGGCAAGTTCACTACCCATTGGTTCGCACATTATGAAATTGTAGAATATTTTGATAACAGATCAATGAAGATTAAAACTATTAATGTTGAAGGTGTCACTTTTCTGGTAAATGGTCATAGGCTATGATTGTATCAAAAATCGTTTAACTGAAGAAGAATTTGTTAATAGTCCGCTACAACAATATGAGTTGGAGATTGTAATTAAGAGGAATTTTCCTCCTACTCCTATTTGAAAGTGATTTCTTTTCTGACTTAAAAAAGGAAAAAGAAAAATAAAGAAATAAAATATTACAGCAAATAAAAATAAAAATAAAATTAAAAAACTATGTTTCTTTGTGAAAATTGGTTCTCTAGCACAATTGAACATGGACTTTGTTTGAAAACCATATTTTCATGGAAAGCAAAGTTCAAAATAGGTATATAATTTTTCTAGTTTTGAAGATTTACCAACATTTATTTCAAAAGTCTAAATCTTTGCTACAAAAATCAACTTAATTCTATAAGCTTACTATGTTGTAATATCTCAATATTTAGAATAAATTTTAGTTTTCCAATTTCAATTCTCAAAGTATTCAATATTTTTATGAAGACTTCCAGATTTACAACTTTTAGATCGACACAATTTTTGCAATTACCAACATTTCTGTATAGAAACAAAAAAAAAATGGTTTTCAAGAATTTCACGCATTATGTCATTAAATTCTTCATCAATAAAAAAAAAAGCCTCAAATTAGTCATCATCAACAACTTAATATTTTTCGGGAGGCAACATCAATAACAACTTTTCTCCAAGGATCCAACAACTTAAAAGTTTACAAACAACTCAAAGTAGAATCATATAATCTGAGGTAAAATATTTTAATCAAATTACTATTTTAAAAGTTTGAGCTATGTATAAAAAATGACAAACGTAAAGAATTCTTTCATAAATGACATATCCTATCCTTCATGTCACATCATTCATATAATGTCAGTCCATCGTATCATCTTATATTTTAAATTCAAGACATTGCATTATGATTATTACCTTATCCGGCTACACATAATATGAGTTTATTGCATATTATTGTAATGATTTTGATTAACTAAAATAATTTCAAATCATGCTATCATAATGTTTAATGCTACTCGAAGTGGAGATAACCGTTCTATTATGGAAGTTTGCAAACCTAACAAAACTTGTATCATTTTTAGCTCCTTCCTAATTCAAAACCCAGTAAATAATTGTGATAAGCAAAGGATCTGGAAGAGGGGCATCGTAATGCAGAAACTGTTGGGAGTGACACAGTTCTGCGCAAAGGGTGACGCAAAGTCTCCAGCTCAACAGGATTAGTCATTGATTCTTCCAGTAACAGGGTGAGATCATTTCACCATTCTTTTGTTCAGTATTCTCTTTGTATTGGATTGCTAGTTGAGCATCCTAGAATTGTACTCAGATTTTCTCCTGCATAATAATAAAACCCTCAAAGAAGCTGCACCGGTTTTCCCACATTGGCTTTTTTGAGGGACATTTGTCCAAAAATAATGGTGTCCTATGTGTTTGTATTTCCTTGCTCAATTTCTATGTTTCAGAATCATATTTAATTTGGTGTAGGTTACTTCAGTGATTTACTTCAATGTTTCAAGAAGAAATCTGAAATAAGTTTGTAATGCAATCTAGGTGGAGTAGATCAGTTGGTTGCAATAGGATTCTTGAGATTGTTATATCTAGGAATTTTCACATGGTATCAAAGATGTTGATGTGAAACAGGGGGGAGAGCAGATCTAGCACTGAAGCAAGGGCCAACTTGCTGCAACAAGTAGTAGTTCGAATTCCCTGATGGATTGCGCAATTCTAACCAGGAGGGCTATATTTTCGTGGGTGTCTTTCTCTGAGTGAGATAATAGAGAGGTAAGACTACCAAATTGAAAATTTTCCAAGGCAGAGGGAGCTATGCAGAGCTACATAGAGCCATGCAAAGCTAGAGGGACATAGTTTTCTACAAGCTGAGTGTTGGGCAGAAAAGCCGTCGGGAGAAGGAAGAAGATCACATAGTGAGGGAATACTTCCTTAGTGATTTCTTGTCGCAAAAATCAATATTCCTCATTTTCTGAACAACAGAGGAGTAGTAGACTTACTAGCTCGATCAAGGAGTGTGTAAGTCAACTCAAGAGCTACGCAGTAGGGAGAAAGAGGGAGTTGTTCAACATTTTTTTGGAGGATATGGCAACCAGTGGCTTGAGGGATCATGACAGGTTGGACGGGGCTTCCAACTACGTCATCTGGAAGGTTAGAATGTCATTCCTTCTAGATGATCATGCCCTCAAGATGTATGTTTATAGTGTGGTAGCCGTCCCTGCGAATGCAGATCCGCTAAAGAAGTATAGAGCTGAGATGGCGAAGGCAAAGAGGATGATCCTGGATGGAGTCATGGATCATGCGGTATGTCATATTGCTAGCAGAGGGATTGCTAAGGAAATGTGGGATGCCTTGGACACATTGTATCAGGGATATTCTGACTAGCAGAAGATGTACTTAGAACAAATGTTGAGATTTGTGCAGATGCAGAAGTGAGAACATGTGGATCTATTCCTCATGAAACAAAAGGAGACCTGTGATGAGTTGTTGGTTGCGGGGCACACACCTCAGGATTCAGAGTTAGCGAGACTAGCTCTAAATTCTGTCTCAGATGAATGGAAAATCTTTGTCCATAGTATCCTAGGTAGAGCAACATTGCCAAATTGGGACAAGATGTGGGCAGCTTTGAAAGAGCTAAGGAGAAACTTGGTTAAGGCCAAACTTGATGGAAGTAGCAGTAGTAGTGGGTCGAAGCCCAAAGTAGAGGAGGAGGATAACGTATCCCTTTCATCAAAGGGATAACAAGGGCGGCAAAGATGAAAGAAGGATGTCTCCAAGGTGAAATGTTTCAAATGTGGCGAGATGGGCCACTATGCATCCTAGTGTCTTTTGAAGAAAAAGGACAAGGATGAGAGCCATGATCCTAAGGTTGCAGCTACAAAGATTGAACATGAAGAGGAGTTCACCATGACGGCCAAGATACCTCCAGGAGAGAGGTGGGATGATATAGAACTGTAGTTCAATAGAGCTATGGATGGGAAGGATCCTTGAGGAGCCCACCTCTTGGATCATCACCTTGCTGTGGGAGCCCATGATCAATAGTAGTGAGATGGAGGAGTTTTCAGTTGGTTCCATGGAGTGTTGATTTGATAGATGCAGTAGTTTATAGCGCCAAAACGTGAGCAACACAGAGCAGAGAGGAAGCAGTGCGTGGAGGCACAATGCAGAGCTTCAACAACACAGTGGCTTCAGAAGATAGCATGGGACTAGAAACAGGAAAGATTTCAGCACCAAGGTGTATCCACTGGATACTTGTCCAATTTTGGGTTTTTTCAGTTGCTTCTCTCAGCAACTGAGTTGCAATATGGATGCAGTGTTAGTAGTGGCAGTGCTAATAACATAACAGATGCAACATTTGAGAGGGAGTTGTAGTACAGATGTAGCACTTACAGTGGCAGTATCAAAGGCAACAATATAGTATCAACAGTAGCGCAGTAGTTGGTGGACAACATGTTAGACATCAATAGCACAGAAGACAATGCTTCAGAGTCAGAGCAGTAAGAAATAGCAGTGTATTGCTAGAGCACATTACTCGGATATTCTCTAAGCTTGAAATTTTGCTGGGAGGCTTGGGCACATGTATTCCAAAGAACCCATAAATAATTTTGGGAAATTCCACCCTAAATGATTTTATTAAAATAATTAATATTTTAAATAGGGTTCCTAAGTCTAAACTTAGGAAAATTAAAATATTAATGGGTATTAATCTAATCATGGATGAAACTTCTAGAAAAAGACATGGATCAAGCCAAAATGATCTAGGCCTTTGATTAAGATTTAATTTAGGTCATTGTTTGTCCAACAGGAATATATAAGAAGGGGCTTGAGGGTCATTTGGAAAACACACGGAGAGATTAAGAAAATTGATTTTCTGAAGTGAGAAGTTCTCAGGAGGAAAAATCAATTGAGGAGATTTCTTGCAACAGAGGGGTAATGAGAATCTGGAAGAAGGAATTTATAGAGAGTACGAGGCAGAGAGAGGACAAAAAGACGTCTAGAGGAAGGCTAGCGCTGGCCCACACAGAGCTAATGCAGAGGCAACACAATCCTTGAAGGGAAGTCGAGTTTCCTACTAAAGGAAGTTGAGTTTTAGTTGCCAAAAGCCGGGGTGTGAGTTTGGAAGGCTAAAGATCAATTTCCTCGGCCAACAAAGGATGCGGAAGAGGGGCAGCATAATACCCAACAGGGGGGATACAGAAACTGCTGGGAGTGACACAGTTCTACGTAAAGGCCACGTAGAGGGTGACACAGAGCCTCCAGTTCAGCAGGATCAGTAACTGATTCTTCCAGTGACAGGGTGAGATCATTTCACTAGTATTTTGTCTAATATTCTCTCTGTATTGGATTGCTAGTTGAGCATCCTAGAATTGTACTCATATTTTATCCTGCATAATAATAAAACCCTCAGAGCTGCTGCACCGATTTTCCCACATTGGATTTTTCCTATGACATTTGTCCAAAAATAACGGTGTCCTATGTGTTTGTATTTCCTTTCTCAATTTCTGTTTTTCAGAATCATATTTAATTTGGTGTAGGTTGCTTCAGTAATTGACTGCAATGTTTCAAGAAGAAATATGAACTAAGTTTGCAATGTAATTTACAATCTAGGTGAAGTAGATTCAGTTGGTTACAGTAGGATTCCTGAGATTGTTAGATCTAGGAATTTTCACAAGAAACACAAGGCCTACGAATCCATAGACCGATGAAGGTGGGATTGCGGTAGACCCTGATTGTGTAGAGCCTCGTTGGGCCTAAGAACCCTTGAATGGTGAATGGTGGGACATATGGTAAATCCTAGAGGTTGGAGATGGAAAAATTCCTCACGGTTTAGGTGGAGAGATCCAAAGGTGTGCATGCTTGTATGGCTGTAGTGATCCCTGGACCGGTATATGGTGGGATTACAGTAAATCCTGGTAGTGTATGTTTCTTGTTTGGGCCTAGGAATCCCTTGGCGAGATTGCGGTAAAGCCTGGTTGTATAGATTAGGGTTTTGGGCCTAGGAATCCTTGACCGATATTAGCGAGATATACGGTAAATCCTGAGGAAGCCATGGTTGGTTTTGTTGTAAGTCCCAAATTCATGCTTGGAATATTCATGGGGGTGATTGGCTGAAAGAAAGTTTTGGTTCAGCCTAATCTATGGTCGGGTGGTACGTGGAAGTCGTTGGCTTGGTTGGCTTTTTCATATGTTAATAAGAGCTCTTTTCCTCTTGTGTATTATGTGTAAATGTGTTTGTTATTATGTGGTTATAATGGTTGTTCTATCATTGTTATTCTACTAGTTATAAGCATGGTTTATAATAGACTTTGGTTATGGCTCTCATCATATCTTGATTAATAAATGAATTTTTAATGAATACATGACCTAATAGATGATAATGTAGCCAATGTGAGAGGGCATAGGACCTTCTTGACGAATCTAAGATAAGTATGAGACCCCTATGCTCAAATGTGTTTATATGACCTGTAGATTGCATGTTCATGATGTGTTTGATGAAATGCTTATCATGGATAGGCCTTGTTAGGTGAGGTCCTTTTTCAAGGTTTGCATTAGAGGCTTTTTCATCTTGTTATTTATCATTTCTGAAAGTTTCATCAAGTTCTGGGTAGAGGCTTGGGTCCTGGACCTGAAAAAGTGGCTCATATTATGGGTTCGCTAGCACAGAACTACCTAAAAAAGGTTGCAGTCGCATGGATGCCTTGTTGTTGGAGCAACTGGAGGGTCTCAGTTGCATGGAGGGCTTATCATGGGTGTGACTGGGGATCTAGTTCAGTTAGAAAGAAGGTTAACTCAGAGGTTTTGCACCTAGAGTGGTTGGTTAGCCCTTGGGGGTCCTATAGCTTCTGAGGAAGGTTAGTTTGGTTTTGGTTTGTCGATTCCACTTCCTTAATTGTACTTAGGGAGCTGAAGCATATCATAGTAACACTTCATCATATGTTTACCTCGGTGGACCAGTTAGCTTGGATAAATGTGGGACAAGGGTGTTATAAAGTGGTATCAGAGCATGGTTCACCCCTTGGATTGGATGGGCGAAATATGGTTGGCATGCATGCATGTAGGTTGTGTTTGTGCTTGATGTGTATGCATGGTGATGGTCATTGTTGCAGTTGTGTTTTCATGTATAAGTTGAAGATGTTGTTGTTGGGATGTGTTGTAGTGAATGCATGTCAGTCAAATATGCATTTGTTGTGTATGATTTTTCTCTATGTGGATGTATGCATGCATTGTCATGGTTATAGTTGTCGTGCATGAGGTCAAGTATGCGGTTGGTATGGTCATGCATGGTAACTGGATAATGGTTGAAATGATGTCTATATACTGATATGACTATGATTATACATGTATTATGCTAATCTAGTTGATCTTGCAGATGAGATATCCTCCCCTGAACTATACTGTGGTATGTTCATTATGTTTATATTTTGGTTTAGCTGACATGGTACACTTGCAGGAAGAAGATCAAAGATGACTACCTATTACAGTTCAGGAGACTCTCCCTATAGATAAGATGAACAACATGGTGATGGGCACTCTCCTAACACAACATACACATTGAGAAGTTTGAAGGCAGAAATAAGAAGTTGCAAAGCAAATAATGACAAAATCATTCAAGCACAGGGGAAGAAAGTAGAGGTTAATGCAGTTATCCTTTAGAGTTTGTTAGACTTGCAAAAACAGGGACTAATTAGGATCAGCCATGGGCAGGAGGATAGGACTAATGGGGCATATGGAAGTAGGTCTCATGGTGGACACATGTCAAATAGAGATGAAACGATCAGAGATGGCATGTTCTTGGATACACTTGATGGACACATGTTATATTCTAGTTCTGGTTCTGACATGTACCATGGTCATCATCGTTATCATCCTTACAAGAGAAATGGCAGCATATATTTTCTAGATGAGTTCAAGAAAGCAAAGCCATCTACCTTTGATGGGGAATTGAAGAAGCCAGAAGATGTAGAGGCATGGTTACTCGAGATGAATAAGTTCTTTAAGTTGCATAATTATACAGAGAATATGAAAGCCAAAATAACTATCTTCAGCCTTAAAGGGAAAGAAAATATCTGGTGGGAAGGTGTGAAGTGGGTTAGAGACATGAGGGCAACGGAGTTGAGTTGGCATGAATTCAAGAGACTTTTCAGGAAGAAATATTTGTCAAAGAGGTACATTTGTCAAAGAGGTACTATGAAAGTAAAGCTAAGGATTTTTATGAGCTAAAGATGGGATCAATGATTGATGAGGAGTATGCGACCAAGTTCCTGGAGTTCTTGAGGTATGTACCATATATTAAAGATGAGAACTCCAAAGTTCATATATTTTTCAGTGGATTACCATTAGCATTTAAAGATCAGATTGGGTAGGATGAGCCTCGGTCACTTGAAGAAGTCATTGGGAAGTTGAAGCACTGTTATGAGAAATCAAAGTGTAAGAAAAAATATCAGCAAGGTTGGAAGGGGAAAGACAAGACTAAAGGTAAATGTCAGCCAAAGCGAACAAGACCTCAAGATGTAGGTGAGAAATATAATGTTTTTCCTTAAAAGAAGTATAATTTAGTTGGATAGGGAAATGGGTCACAACCTAGAGGGTAGTAGCATAAAGGTGATGTTAAGGGACGATTGCAGTGTTGGACATGTGGTAAGGAGCATCTCAATAGGGATTGTTCACAGAATTAGGGTGGTAGGTCTCAGATTTATAGTGCACTGAAGCATAGACAATTGGGGATGTTGGGCGGAGCATTCCACGGATCTATGCAACATTGGATAACAGTTAGGCAGATCACTAGACATATATTATTGACATGGACGGTAAGCTTTGTGATCAAGTTGTTTCTATTTTGATTGACCTTGGATCTAATTATAGTTATGTTAATCCTAACCTGGTGGATAAGTGTGGTTTGAATAAAGAAGTGTGTGCAGAATCTTGGTTAGTGTAGTTGGCTAAAGGTACAAAGAAAATAATTCATTATTGGATAAGAGCTTGTGCATTTGAGTTAAATGGTATGCCCACATCAGCGCATCTAAATGTACTTCCATTAGGATCATATAGTATGCTTTTGGGTATGGATTGGATATATCTTCACAGGACCAAGGTGGATTATAATGACAAGGATATTGAGTGCTTGGATGACATTGGAGAATAAAGAATCTTGCAGGGTAAGAAGAAGGAAACATCAATTAGAATGGTGACAACTATGCAGACAAAGCATAGTCACAGGGAAGAGTGTGTATTATTTGTAGTGCATATTTCTAGTGATAAAGGTAAGGATGTTGAGGATGCGTAGGTATTGAGAAGGTAGCCGGTTTTACAGTGGTTTCATGATGTATTTCCCATAGAGATTTCAGAGTTGTTGCCTCACAGGGAAGTGGACTTTTCCATTGAGTTGGTACCAAGGGCAACACCAACATCAAAGGCACCATACAAGATGAGAACACTAGAGTTAGTATATTTGAAGTTGCAGTTGAAGGAAATGCTTGAAAAGGGATACATAGGTCAAGTGTATCACCTTGGGGTGCACCAGTGTTGTTCGTAAAGAAGAAGGATGGTACTCTCAGGTTGTGCATCGACTACAAGCAGTTGAACAAAGTAACCAACAAGAACTGGTATTTTTTGCCGAGGATTAATGACTTGTTTGATCAATTGAAGGGAGAAACAATGTTCTCGAAGATTGATTTGAGATCAGGATACCATAAGGTATGCATCAAAGAAGAGGATATCTACAAGATTTTTTTCAGACAAGGTATGTTTGTTGTAATTCCATTTGGTTTGACTAATGCTCTGACTACTTTTATGTGTTTGATGAATAGTGTGTTGCGTCCTTATCTGGACAAGTTTGTCATTGTGTTCATTGATGATATATTGATATATTCCAAGAATGAGAAAAAACATGTCAAACACTTAGCGACATTGTCGAGATTTCTAAGAGAGCATCAGTTGTATGCGAAGCTTAGCAAGTGCAGTTTATTTTAGACAAAGGTACATTACTTGGGACATGTTGTCTCCAAGGACGGCATAACAGTGGATCCGGAAATGATAAGAGCTATCATGGAATGGGAAACTCCTAGTAATGTGGATGAGGTAAGGTCATTCATGGGGTTAGAAGGTTACTATATGAGGTTCATTAGGAATAGTTGATCACACATTGAATATACTAATACATCATTGCAAATAAAAGGAAAAAAGTTTGAAAGGACAAAGGAATGTGCAACCAATTTTGAGTAGTTGAAGCAGTTTTTCAAAAATGCTCCAATTCTTAAATTGCAGATCTGGATAAAACATTCATGGTGTGTAAAAATGATTAAAAAAGAGGACTTGGTGGAGTCCTTATGCAGGAAGGATAAGTAGTGTGATATGAACCAAGGAAATTGAATGAGCATGAGCAGAGTTATGTTACACATGATATTAAGTTGGCAACGATCATCTATGCTTTGAAGATGTAGAGGCAATATCTTCTTGGCAGGAGGTTTGTATTGATGAGTGATCAAAATGGATTTAGATACTTGTTTGAGTAACCAAATCTGAATTCCAGGAAAGCTAGATCGTTGTCCATGATCAGTGAGTTTGATTTCGAGATTAGGTACATTAAGGGAAAGGAAAACATGGTTGCAGATGCTCTTAGTAGGTGGATTAAGGTAAATCACATAGAAGCTATGAGTTTTTTAACAGGATGAAATGTACCACCAACAACTAGGGGGTCTCCTCGGTGTGAATTCCCAATTAGAGCTCACAATGTTTAGGATAGGAGCCCCATTCGGTATGTGGGCCATATTGCCACCATAAATGCTTCTGCTCTTGGCTGTCAAATGAGAAGGTGTCAGAGTGGGGAAAAGGGTGAAATTCCCAAACAGTGAAACAAGAATTGGCCCAATATTGACAAACTACAAACATAGATACAAATAAGTCTCAACAACAATAAAAGGGGGTATGTCATGAGAGGGATCAGTGACCTGAAACCCAATCAGACATACAGTAAACAGGAACATGCCAAAAGTTAATTGCAAAATAGTTCACAATAGATCACTGACATGGAAAGGAACAAGTAAACACAGATTTGAAAGCAAAACATACATGCAATCACTATGAATTAGTCCATAACATATTGCGTATATGACGACACACATACAAATATAGTGAAGTATCAAAGAGCCAATACAACCACCATGAGTAAGCATGGGAATCAATGTCGAATAAAGAGAACATCTTATTAATGTTGCTGCAACTTCAAGTACATAACTAGTAGTTGGTCAAAACCCAACAGTGGAATAAGGGCTTCTCATAACATTGCCCAATACAAAACCCTAAGCTCACTACAACTCCATCTAGTAGCTGCCAAGGGCTGAGTGGCTCTAGCTCTCAAGCATCCATCAACTATCTAATCCTCACCTCAACTCAAGTGCTAAAGTCCCTCCCTGTTGTAGGGAAAAGTATCCGATTCGGATGACCCTATCCCACTCTAAGGGTGATAGTACCTCAACAACAACTGTAAAGAAAACTACTTAAGGTTTACTTCTTTATGAAAGCAAGAGAGAATGAAGAAATGCACTAACCGTTGCCTTGCGCTTAATGTCGAATCCAAACTCTTCTCTTTGCTGCTTGCTCCCAGCTCCTTGCTCTTTTGCTGGCCCAGCTACAATGAGATCCTGCAAAATAACAAAGAAGGAAACTACAAAAAGCATGCAATCATAACTGATTCAAGGATTAGCATAAATCAAATATACAATTATCACAATACATCATTGAAACAAGTGCATATAGAAGAACCTCAATAGCTTTTATTAATGGAAGAAATAAAGTTCTGAGAGTGTTACAACCATTGAAGGCCCCAATCCAGCAACACCTCTCAGCAGAAAGAATTTCTCCTCTTCACCTCCTTCAAGCAATCACCCAATAGTTCTATAGTGAAACCAACATCATATCATTACTTTGCACAAAATTCCAGCCTCCTGAGCTCATAGGAGAGAGCTCAATATATAGATGAATTGAGAAAGGATGAGTCAGCTTGCAACTGATGTGTAGCTGCCTTGTGTCCTCTCTCTCTTCAGTTGATCTTCAGTTCTTGAGTCCACTTGGAGAACCTTGCTTCCACTTGGAGAAACAGAGCCTCTGACTCATCACAAGGCGAAATCCCTGATCCAAGTGTCATTTTTGGAAGATTCCAGAGTAATGACTCAGTGTGCCACTTGTCCCATCTCGCTCAGCGCAGGTGGCCTTTGTTCTACCTGCTTTGCAACGCAGGTACACCATGGAGGAGTTGAGTTTCAGCGCAGAAGCCTAGTGGAGCACCTGCTTTGATTTCAGGATTGCTTGTTTTTGAGTGTTTTCAGGTGGAGAACTGATCTGAGAGCTGTTGGTTTGCTGACCTTGTTCCTCTAGGGGTAGGAACATCATGTTTAGGGACTTTGGATCCCTTAGATTATTGACAATTCATGCCTGATGCTGCAAGGCACAAAATTGTCTATAATAGATGCCCCCTAAAGTATGAGGTCGTTTATCGGGTGAAATGCTTTATTAGGAGGATCCGAAGTTCATTCAATCTGCCGAGAAGTGTCCTGTAATAAGATACAATACAATACATTATTTTTCATACTTTTTCATGATCTAGCTGAGGTGGGCATTCCCATGCTCAGCTTTATAAATTCATTTTGGTACATAGAACAGACGATCGTCTGATGGTAGACTGATAATTCTCTGCTGAAATTATCATCCTTTGAGAAGGATGATCATCTGCTGCAATGATGTACACATCAAATGTCTTTATATCCTGAATATATATCGCAGCCCGGATGGATGAAACTAGATCCGGGGTCTTCAATCTCTTCCGATCTTCACTCGATGTACAAGTCGATCCATGTGAGAATTTCTTGAAGTCGAACATGGAAAGACATCGCTTGATTACCGGTCAATGATGTAAACCGTTAACAAGCGCGAGAGGAATCACCGATAAGGATGATGACCCTCAAGGTACGGCAGTACAATTCACATGGTGGGAATAAAGGACTTGGCGTCGACCACCATGCAAAATCTTCTGGTCGAAGGTCATTGATGTATACCTGTCGCCGGAAGTGAGAAACTTGCCATTGAGGCATGCAAGCTTCAAAGTACTGAAGGGGTTGTTCCTAGATCAACTCCTTGGATAATGAGCTGATGTCGACAAGGAGCGATCTGTCAAAGGAGGGCCTTAATGAATCCCACATCAGTGACACGGAACGGAGCTAGTGATTGTGATGAGGTGAGAACAAACTGTGATGTATGATTCAGGGTGGCGGTCATGAAATGGATGAAGGACAATGTATGGCAGTGGATGGGACACGGTTGACTCTTTGCAGAACAACATCTCTTGAACATATAACGACACTGATGTGATGGATCGGTAGCATTACCCCAAATGTGGATGGTGTGGCGAGGACCATGGTGATGAGACCGGTGAATGAAACAACCCAACCCGATGTGATACGGAGGACAAAGTGTCATGTTCAAGAGCGACTTGCTACCATTAAAGCTGTGAGGTTCTCCCAATTTTTTCCCCAGTCATTGCTGACCAGTACCTCTTTATTTTTGTCAAGCTTGAGGAGGATAACATATGCTTGTTCTATAACTTGCCCTTCGGGCAAGCCCATCGCTATGTTTTAACGAGCCTAGCGATAGGGAAACTCGTTCTCGTCTAAAGACAAGTTTGTCGCTATTTAATGAATTTAACGAGTCTAACGACAAGGATAACTCGGTCCTTTTCATTTTTAGAGAGTCTGAAAAGGTACATAAAGTCAACTCCAGAATTCCTTTTTCGTCATCTAATCCCTTAAGTCCGAAAAAGTATAAAACAATACAGAAGGGATGAATTTTCGATTGCTTTAACGAGCCGAACAAACAAGCGCTCGATCTTTTTGTGCAATAATCCCTCAGGTCCAAAAAGATTAAAATCTAGAGGAGGGATAGCTCTTCCGGTCGTTTAACGAGCTGGAAGGCCAAAACTCGGCAAACTTTTCATATTTTACGAGTCAGAAGAAAAGAGCTCAAAGAAGACTCGTCTTTTGAGGAACGAGTGATAAACAGGGATAGCAGCAGATTCCAGGTACAGGTTGGAATATTCCAATCACGGCAGTGTCACAAGGATGGCTAAGTGAAATCACTCTTCGCAGCTGTTCCTCAAAATGGGTAAACAAACATATGGAGATGAACGATTGGCCAAATGAACGGATGGAGGTGAGACTGCAAGAACACGACCAAGGGCTTTAATATGGCTGTCAAAGGTTACATTTACCAAGGTTATTTACCAGTTCATTTTTTCTGGGTGAGCTTGAACTCTAGGGGAAGATTGCTCACAACTTATGTTTATTTTTTAACGAGCATGAACTATGTGCTAAAACTGCTCGGATCTTGCGTTTATTTTTTAACGAGCATGAACTGTGTGCTAAAACTGCTCGATTATACCAGTCTTAATACAAGGAACGCCTCAGGTGAGGTAGTCATATTTAAGGAGCTATACCTCACTAGTTACTCCAATTTGGCAAGTTTTAACTTTTGCCCCACACAATTTCTTTATGCAAGCTGGAAACGGCTAATCCTACGAGTTTAACGGGTTAGACCTACAGGTTTAAAGGGAGGACCTAAAAATTTAAAAAATAAATAGTCGTCCCGTGCTTGCACTCCAAAAGGTTCGCATGCCCCCAGGTATAAAGTATAATTTCAAGGCTACCCCTCCTCTGTCCCACCTCTGTTTTTCTACTTGTCGTCTTGCTATATTTTTAACGATACTTGTCTTCTCGTTATTTTTCGGTGCCGACGGTACTTGTCTTCCCATCAGTTCACTTTTCGATTTTTGCAAGATCGCAATAGATAAAACATTGGCGTTACGGAGGGAGGTTTGCCTCTTACTTATTATCCGAAAAATGGTTTTGTTCGCTGCCGCAAACTAAACTCTTTTTTCCGGCGATGTCTATTACTAGGTTACTAAAGATGGTGACCACTTGTTGCAGCAATTTCATCTCTTTCTTTGGAGGCTGCCCCTACTTATCCTTCAAAACATATGTTTTAATGGGTGAGGCTTGCCTTCAAAGATGGTGGCTACTTGCCGCCACAAATGGATCTCCTCCCTCGGCATCCTAATTACCTAGACAAGGGGAGCGAGAAGCTGATTATCTCACTCACATAACTTTGACAAAAGAACTTTATCCTAGAACAACCCTCTCTTCCATGCCGGACGGGGTACGGACTAGTCATATTCTTCTGCGGAAATTAACTTTATACCCAAGGTTTTCTCTGCCCAAGGCAGGCCAGGGTGCATGCCCCCTGGGTCCCAGTTCTTTCTTTCGAATCACTCGCATTCATCGGGAAGTAGAACCGGGGGTGGAGGCATTCCTTGAGTGAATAAACCGTTAAGGGATGGTATTTGACTATTTGCGATGCGTGATCCTGAAAATGAAAGTTGGTCTACGAGCTTGACCATTCTTCCTTCGTGCGGAAAACACATAACTCTGAAGAGTGAGGACACTATCGCCTCCATGCAATATATATAGTCTCGTCCAAGGAGTAAGTTATACACCAAGGGTCCCTGGACGACCATGACGTTCATATGAACTGTCTTCCCCTTCAAAGTAACGGGAACATTGGGGAGAATCCCTAACGGGCGACTGGTTCCTTTATCAAAACCTGATAGATTTCTCATCTCAGGTAAAAGCGCCGGGGAACCCAGTGCTTTCCAAGCAATAGAGGAAAGGATACTCACAGATGCCCCTTCATCAATGATAGTTCCAGCCATCACCATTCTATAGATTTGGACAATGATTCTGAATGGTATATTGGCTGGTAACCGGGGTCTGCCTAGTTGGTTCCAATCAAAGGACACAACCAAGTTGCTTGGTGGTGGGACCGAATACACGGCCGGATACGACCCTGACGATGTTCCTTCCTGCGATAAAGGAATGGGCGCATTGCCCTGATGCTCATCAGAGTCTGTGTTGATGAAAAGAATCTGGATGGTGTCATCCTTGTTCTCTTCAGTGAGGGTGTCATTTGAAGATGAATCTTCAACGACGGTGTCATTTGAGGATGAAACCTCTGAAGGAAGAACCGGGTCAACTGCCGTTTCGACCTTTAGACTTTCGTCTGGTCTGGATTCAGTAGGTTCATTCTCAATGACCGACACTTCAGCTGACCACTTGATCGGGCCAGTTGGATTTTCAACTATCGAGGGACTTGGCACGAGTTTTTGGTATCCAGGAGGAAGTCGTAACGGTGAAACCGGACGATCTTCCAAAACTCTCTTCGCCTCATCTAAGAATGGACAACGGTGGATGGCGTGATCGCCTTCACACAGTCTGCAGGGTGATCTTGGTCTCCCTCTTTGTCCTTCACTCTCGCTAGTTGACGGAATGCAATCAACATGTCTATCAGAGGTTGATGCTACCGGATTGTGCAACCTGGGGGACCAGTCCCTTAGTATCCGGGGAATACAAGGACAGTCACGGTGGAAGTGGGTCCCTTTGCAAATGACACATGGCGATTTAGGCCCGGCCGGTGTAGTGTGTGGATTTTTGTCAGATGTCTTTTGCTTGCCCCCAGTCGCCTTCGCCATAGGCCCCTTCTGCTTCTTTTCTCTCTTCTTCTTTTCCTTCTTCTCCATGGGAGGCTGACTTTTGCCGGCTCTACCTTGCGAAGATGAAGGATCAGAGGAAGAATTGTAAGAAGTGGAAGGCTGGTGGGTAGCTCTAGACTGGTCTGACTGTTGATTCGACTGCTCAGGATTAGTGGTGATCTGAACTACATTAGTTGAAAAGAGCCATACAGGTAGGCCAATTGTCAATCCTGGAAGTGACAATGTGGCCATATGAGGCGCACCAACATCTCCCCAAGAGGAGAAGGGATTGGGACTTCCACCAAGGTGACTTCCTTGGTTGGTGGGCTCCATACTTTTCAACTGAAATATCAACGTGGGAATAACAGGTGATTATGTTCCGATTAAAATAAATTTTATTAACGACGCTTTAGACACAACTTTGCTTTTTCATGTTTTAAGAGTCGAGAAAAAGCTAAAGATGACTCTAGTCTCCTTCGATGTTTTAACGAGCCCGAAGTGACAAATGCTCGGATGGACTTTTTCAGTTATAGAGTTTGAAAAATGCCAAAAGAAACTACTCTGGAGTTCTAGGCAGAGGGTGTGCCAAACTTTTCGCGAAACCACAGAATACGTTTTACGGTACGGGTGGTCGATCTTCGTGAATGCTGTGTTCACTGCATCGCGATCAGTAGGGCGGCCGACACGGCTTCCTATGGATAAAGGCTTTGTTCCTATAGGGGTCTCCCAATATATATGCGACGGTACGTGGGAGCACAAGTCCGTATTAGTGCCACCGACTCTCAGGAGGAATCACCCACCTTCGTAGAGATCGACGGTCACTACGTTTAACGACGCCGGAACACGTCTCTACCTAGACCTCTATGTGTTTGCGTTATGTTTCAAAGCGTTGTTAAGTAAATTGGATTTATTTTAATGTTGATCTTGCTTAGCAGTTTGCCTTTAAGGATCACCACGAGATGTATGTAACAAATTCCTGAATGCAGTCTAAGATGAGAAGCAAACTTTTCAATCTTTCAACTTTGAAAATCTTAACTACTGAGGAGAAGAAAGGCAAATCTTTTCACACAAATCATAGAGCACACACTAATGCAAAATTTCCTAAATCAGCATGCAAACAGTCAAATGCAAAATGCACAATGCATGTATTTTCTTTTCCCTTTCTTAATGTTGATGTATTACAAAAAGAAAGTTGTTATATAACTTTGATTTCGATTTAAAGCGAAAACAAACAAGCTTGTCCAAAATCAAAAGACACCTTAAGATTTACTTGTTTAATCACTGGAAATACATGAAATCAAACCATAATGACGAAAGTAAAAAGACTAATCAGCTATGGACAGCAAACAAGCTAACTCTTTAGACCAGCAAAATGCCTAACACAGGTTCAGATCTAAGAGGCCAAAGCAAGACTATTTTACTTTCGTTATGGGAAATTGTAAATGATGTAAGAAATACAAAAGAACAAGTACAATTTCGTTATATAACAGAGGCGGAATGATGGCAAGTAAGGTTGGTTTCAGAACAGGTACAAGACTGGTAACTGGCTGCAAAATCTATAGTGAAAACAGGCAAGAAAAAGGGAGGAAACCCCAAATGCACAAGGCAAAATTGGGCCAACGCAGGTGCTGCACAGCCAGTCTGGCTCTCAGCGCAGGTAGCCCCTTCGGGACCTGCGTTGCAAAGCAGGTAGCCTGTGTACTACCTGCTTTGGAAAACGAAAGTTGCGTTTTCTCAGTTTCCGGGTCACAATTTTCTAAAAAATTCACAGTTTTTGCTCAAATAAGAAGCTATCAGTCAAGTACACACTAAGGGATGACAAGGAAGATGAAAAGCTATCACTAAGAGCTTACAAGGATCCTTGTAGATCAGCTCTTCAAATCATGAACCTGCTCAGAAATGAGCTAGAGTAGCTGCCCTCTACTTCGCTTTTGATATAGTCAAAAGCTTTTCGATTTGGTACTCTTTTGTTCAGGAAATGAATAGCAAAATACTACAAACAATCAAACAGATACGACCCCTAGCGGAGTCGCCAGTTTGTTGTAGGGAAAAGTATCCGATTCGGATGACCCTATCCCACTCTAAGGGTGATAGTACCTCAGCAACAACTGTAAAGAAAACTACTTAAGGTTTACTTCTTTATGAAAGCAAGAGAGAATGAAGAAATGCACTAACCGTTGCCTTGCGCTTAATGTCGAATCCAAACTCTTCTCTTTGCTGCTTGCTCCCAGCTCCTTGCTCTTTTGCTGGCCCAGCTACAATGAGATCCTGCAAAATAACAAAGAAGGAAACTACAAAAAGCATGCAATCATAACTGATTCAAGGATTAGCATAAATCAAATATACAATTATCACAATACATCATTGAAACAAGTGCATATAGAAGAACCTCAATAGTTTTTATTAATGGAAGAAATAAAGTTCTGAGAGTGTTACAACCATTGAAGGCCCCAATCCAGCAACACCTCTCAGCAGAAAGAATTTCTCCTCTTCACCTCCTTCAAGCAATCACCCAATAGTTCTATAGTGAAACCAACAGCATATCATTACTTTGCACAAAATTCCAGCCTCCTGAGCTCATAGGAGAGAGCCCAATATATAGATGAATTGAGAAAGGATGAGTCAGCTTGCAACTGATGTGTAGCTGCCTTGTGTCCTCTCTCTCTTCAGTTGATCTTCAGTTCTTGAGTCCACTTGGAGAACCTTGCTTCCACTTGGAGAAACAGAGCCTCTGACTCATCACAAGGCGAAATCCCTGATCCAAGTGTCATTTTTGGAAGATTCCAGAGTAATGACTCAGTGTGCCACTTGTCCCATCTCGCTCAGCGTAGGTGGCCTTTGTTCTACCTGCTTTGCAACGCAGGTACACCATGGAGGAGTTGAGTTTTAGCGCAGAAGCCTAGTGGAGCACCTGCTTTGATTTCAGGATTGCTTGTTTTTGAGTGTTTTTAGGTGGAGAACTGATCTGAGAGCTGTTGGTTTGCTGACCTTGTTCCTCTAGGGGTAGGAACATCATGTTTAGGGACTTTGGATCCCTTAGATTATTGACAATTCATGCCTGATGCTGCAAGGCACAAAATTGTCTATAACACTCCCTATGAAGCATGAGGGCACATTTATAGAGATGAGGTGATTGTTCACCTTCCATGACCCTTGACCTCCTTTCATGACTCTTGAACTTCCCCAATGCTCTCTCATGCATATTGTTTAGTGCATGTTGAATTGATCCCAATGCAATCGTCAATATCACGATGAGAATATTCACACACTGATAGAAGAGAGAAAAAGAGAAGTCTTGAGAAACCCTAGGGTTGGTTCTTATCGCTGAAATTGTCATGAAACCATGAAAAAATGCATCCATGGTTGAAATTCTTGCCATTGTGCCTCGCTTGCATCCAATCATCTTATGTCATTGTGTTCCTAACATTGCCACCAGGTTTTAGGAGCTTGAATGGTTCTAGTTTCGATCTCGTTGAAACCCTGATTACATAGCTTTTACAAAAAACCTAGCTCCCTTTTCTAGGTCAATGTTCTCGCTTTCCTCTGCAATCTACCATTGAGATTGACATAATGCCTAGGAAGTCACACAGGTCTAGTGAGAAGTCCTGGCTTCTTCGCATAGACCAACATTCTCGTCCCTTCTCTCTACTTGGATTTCCTTTTCCATCACTTTTGGTCAAGCATCGACATGCATAACAATCATCTCCTTCCATATTTCAATCCTGCAAACACACACATATACTAGTCAGGAATCAGGATGAATACCTCTTAATAAAATACAAAGCAATAACCACAAATAAACATTAAAAGGGTGAGGATTTATAGCCCTGAGGTGTTGATATGCTACTGCTAGGCTCATTCTTCTTTGGTTTTGTTACCACACCGATGATGTATGTTAGTCTTTAACGGTTGTTCATGGGCACGAGTATTGTTTTGACACTCAACAAACTACTTCATGCTACTGGGGAAACAATGCTTAATAAAATTCTTCCAACACATGGGTTTCACTCAACGTGACCAACATGACCTCATACTCTCCTCAAGCAATACAACTCCACAAATCAATTGTGTATTTTGCATTAGAGTGTTTGGAAATAATCATATAACCTTTCTATAAAATTTATGACATTTATAAATGCGTTATGAGTGATATATATTTTCTTTGGGAGCCCAAAATCCCATGGAAAATTCAGTAATGATATGGGCATTTCGCCTTTCAATTTGTTGAACACTTATTTTCCTCTTCCTCTAAATATATTTGTAAAGGGATTGAAATCATCCCCTAGTGGAGGAGATCTCTGTCTTTGCACAACCCAAAATGCACCAACTTTGGACAATGCTTTCTCTATACACCAACTTGACTCGTCCAAGTCCATGGCTTTTAATTAGAGCAGGTTTAGAGCTTTCCCTTTTATCATTGCACTGTTGTATTACTGAAAAAAGGCTAACTTTGGTTAAAAACGTGTGGTCTTGATTTTGTGGCTTTCCCAATCAACTGTGGTAGTTTACAAGATTCCCCGTCGATAAAATTGCCAATGTAAGCCGCCTCCCTCCTGAAGGATCTCACGTGGTCGCATAGTCGCTGAATGGGATGGGTTGCAATAGTTGTTAGCTCCTTAGACATGCTTTTGTGACTTGCCTACCCTAGAAGAGGTCACATAGTCGCACTTAGTAGAGGTCACATATTTTATCTGTTTCTTGAGGTTGTGACTCAGCGACTTGTGTAGGTCACTCGGTCACATTTGAGTGCAGGTCGCATTTCTAATGGTTTTCCCAAGGTGCGACCTACCGACCTGGGTGTAAGTGCGACTCACATGAGGTCACACAGTTGCAACTCGGATAGGTCGCATTCCTGGAGGCTCTCCTGAGGTGTGATTTTGCGACCCAATGACTTGGGAGAGATCACATAGTTGTGTTGAGGGCTGGGTCAAATCTTCTGATTAAGTGTTGAATCCCTGGGGTGCGAATTGGTGATCAATGGAAGGGATGCGACTCTGCTTCTTTGTAATATGACTCCAATACCGCCTTAAAGTAGCATCATTCACATCTGTGCTTAAGTGATGCATCAATCAATTGAGGGTAACCATCTTTTCTTCCTTGGAAGAAGCTAAAGTAACAATGGGGCCTTCAAGCGCATGACTGGTCGAACTGTTGTTCTCGGCCATGTTCCATTGCTCTAGGGGATGATAGAGGTCAATGACCAAACGATTAGTGGGGCTAGAAGACGCAAACCACTTCGATGTATCTTGTGCATACACCCTGGTTAACACCCCAGTGATGGATTCCACCTCTCCTGTGGCAAGAGCTAGATAAGATCTTTATCATCTCGGTGGTAATCAAGAGGCATTACAGATCCAATAGAACTAGAAAGGAAGACGTGGCTGATTCGCACGTAAGGATGCGATTGGAAACCTCAGTTTCTCAACCCAATTGGTCATTCCTTACGCTGTCCCAATTGATTGTTTCCTTCACACTAGAACTTTAAACCGATCCGGAGTTGGGCGTTCTCCTACCAATATCATCTGCTTGTACCTGCAGCTTCTCAACATTTGACCGTTGAAAAATAGAGATGTGTGCAATTATCATAATCCAAGTCTGCAAATTCTGCTGTGGGTGTCGAAGTAAGCTACATTTTCACCCCACACTCTCCTCAAAACAACCTCACACTTTATGACACTACTGAGGGAATATGCGGAAGTTCCTATCTAAAATGTGGTAGCATGTCTGGTCTTTTCGACGGGCAGCGATTTTTATTCTTGTTGCTAACATCACGACAGTAGCATCCGGTGTTTCAGATTCTCCCTACAATACCACCTTCTTCTCATATATATTAGCTGGCTATCTTCCTGCTTCCTACGTTGCTGACACCGCCCTTTGTTATGAGTTGGGAGATCATCCAATTTTCCAGCATACATGACACACGTGACTACGAAGAGCTATGCATGTGGAGTGATAATTTTATGCCAAATAACTTGGCCATTATTTCTGTTGCGTGATTTTATCGCATAAGCTCATGGAGTCGAGGCACTATGCTCTAGTACTGATATATGTTGCCTTAGCTCATTATCAACGCATATTTCCCCTTCGTAATCGCTTGGTGTCATTGGTGGGTTACAAGACTAGTGTGCCCTTATCCAACACATGTATGTGGATTTCATATTACGCCTTTTAACACCAGACATGCACCATTTTGCCTATTTCAAAGGCCCACCACGCAATACCCAAAAAGCATCGTATCTTCCTTTCTATAAGCCTATGTCGATGATATCTCAGATCTCAACGCAAATTATTTGCTTTATTGTTCCTTTTGATGGGCTTCAATGCATGTGTCAAAGGTAAATTGGACTCGCCCCTGCCAAGTGTCCCTTCATATTATGTTGGACTTGAGTCATTTCAGTCTTGGCACGCAAAGCATAAACTCCCAAAACCATGCCATAAACCAACGATTGAGGCCTTGGGCTCGAAAATGTAGGTGCCTTTATACTTCCACTCCCAAACGCACCAAATCACATGATGTGAGTTGGCAATTTGTGAAACGATGCTCTCTCTCTTTTGGCTCTATATTGTGCTTTCTCTTTTGTTATGCCCAAAGAAACTCCATTTAAATTTTTGCAGAGAAAATGGAATAAATAATTAAAACCGTGAAAGAAATCCATTTAATACGAGTAGAGGTGATAATATAATTATAAATCAATTCTATGGGTAGAGTAAGAGAGATTGAATTTGAAACCAACTCAACATTTGGGCACTTAATTCTATGTGTAGAGTAAGAGATGATTGAATTTGAAACCAACTCAACATTTGGGCACTTTGATGGGCCTACTTATTGTAAGGAACTTCAACATCATGTGCTTCCCAGGGTGATGAGGCAATTATAATGTGAGTGCCTCAAAGTGAAGACACATTTTGGAGAGTGAGGGTTAAATTTAAAACAGGGTTGGGCCTATAATCACATACCTTTAGGGTAAGTTGGATGCAAGGGGAATATATAATTCTCACAAACCCTAACATACATGCTGAGGTGAAGGATCCACCAAGAACTTGGGGAAAATGTTTTGTAATGACTCTCATCATGATGACAAGCGATGTCGATGAGACCGCACCCCTAGAGGCATGCGAATTAGGTAACAACAGGGAGGGGGTCACTCTTTTGACAATCTAGGGTTTCTCCCAAACCTTAATATTTTCAATCGTAAGGAAAGCCAAATTTCATACATGCTTGTCAAAATATAGGGCATCTACTAATCATGGTGCATATCATGCAAATATGAGTTTCAAAATCATGGAAAACTCTTAACGCATCAATGAAGCCATGGACCTTCAAAACCCTAATGTGATCCTAAGATCTATATCTGAGATAAAACATGATGTGTGGATGCAACGTATGAAGCGTGAGTGGGTGCATCAACAAGGTTTGATAGGAAAGGTCGCGGGGAGAGTAACCAGTTGAAGGCCTTATCGAAACCCTAGTAGCTTGGGGCGAGTAGTGGGGTACCCAAAATTTTGGATATGCCCAAAAATTTTGGGTGGTGTTATAGCGGCTACAACAATTGGTGAACCACTGATAGAATCCAGTATCTTTGTCAACATCCCTGTAATAGTTCGAGTCTGGATAATGATGCAAGGGAATATTGCACAATCACTATGGGTACCTGTCACCTTGACCTTTACATATATGCCTTCCCTTTGTGTCTCAGCAAGGTCCTACTAGTCAGTAAACACCCACTTAGAAGTTCAAACATGCTAATAGTTAATGATGATGCATAGAATAAAGTAGAGGGCTTATTGTATCCAAAATTTTAAAATAGGTTTCTGGTGTTACTCCACTACCAGTTGGCCTGGACAGTACCCCGACAGAGTCACTTCAAGAAATTAGAAACGTTGCTCTGCTGCCAGTGATCCTGTTAGTACCCCGACGGAGTTGTTGCATTACCTCTTTGCACAGGAAGCCTTTCTTGATCCTTTACCCTTCTTTTAATTTCATTTTCTTTCATGTGTGCATTTGCACTTATTACTGGGTGTTCATTGTGTTAGGGCAGATGAGGGATCTTGAATTATTTTAAGACCAAGAGGTTGTTTCTTGTTTGACAGAAACTAAAAGATATTCTGATTTAGGTTTTCCCTCATGCCAAGCTTCCACATCTCATCTCCAGTTAACAAGTGAACAATGAAAATAAGTCATTGAAACATTCAAGACCATGTTGAGCACAAGGTTCAACTTATGGGTATAGGTCATTTGAACTGATTAGGGTTCCCCACTAGTAATCAATTCTTATTTTCCTCGATAATAAGTTAGACTCGTAGGAGAGATATCTAGGAGGTAACTTTGATGATTGGTTCTAAGAGAAGCTACCTATTTGAGTAACCATCACAACTACACACAATCATTATGGCTAGGGTTTTAATGCTAGGGAAAGGTGACTAGGGAAACTGTTCTAGGGTTTCAACATGTACGAAGAGGTCGAACCAATCACTTTAACATTTGAGCATGCACAAACAAAAGCGAAAAAGTTAGGCCCAACACCGAAGGTTTGAAAGCTCCAGGTTCGTGAAGGCTCATGTGGTGGCATGCAACATAAAGGGAAAATCCAAGCTAGGTCAAGGCGAGTGAATTCCAAGCGAGAAGATAAATGCATGATGTAATGCAACAGTGAGGGCTTATGGCACAATTCAATGTTGTGTTATGCAAATGTGTGGAAGAAATCAACCAATTACAGTGTAATGCATATGCAAAGATTTCAATGCAAAAAGATGAATGCATGATTAAATTCCAAAATCTATACAACAACTAAGTTCCTACGATAAAGATGACACAACAAATCATATAGAAGAAAATTATAGTAAGAAAACTTTGAAAAGGAAACCCTAATAAGAAAACTTTGATAAACAAACACTTATTAGCAAAATAATAAGTAAAACCTAAACCTTAACTAGTCTAAACCCTAAAACCCTAATTTAATCCAAGAGGAGGTTAGGTTATGTGAAATCAAACTTCCAATGCAGACATTGTAGCAGTTCCGGACCTGCAAAAACAAAGATGACAACAATTAGAATCTGTAAAAAGAATTGTGCAAAAGCCAAAATGCTCACACGTGAAACATGCACAACAATAAGAAAGACATGTCTACTTACAGGGAAACATACCAGAAAAGACCATTCAAGGAAAAATGCAATCCAATCCTAGTAAACAGAATCACAAAATTGAAATTTATAATCATCCAACCATGACATACATCCATTCATGCTTAACCCTAAATCCAATGTAAGTGAGGCAAGATGTTTCCTACTAGCAGAGAAATCTGCCAAATAAGACCCTTTAAACCAATTAGCGACCCTATCATGATATAGAGTATGATCAACTTGACGACTCTGAAAAGATGGGTTTTCGTCGGGTGTAACTGGGATACTCGAGGATTCAAGTGCAGAAACCCTAATTTCAGAAACCCTAGTTTGAAGTTGTCCATGGATTTCGTCGAGGGCGTGAGGACCTAACATAACCATCAACAGAAGCTGAAGTGCCTCACCATCCTGACAAATCTCTGAACCTTCAAACGACAAGTCATCAAATATCGGTAGTTTCACAAGATTGACAGGTGAATGCATATGGTTATCATTAGCTGTGACAGGAAAACTATCAGTGAAAATATTGTTGATTGGATCATATGTCTGAATATTGATAGATTGGCAGTTCAATAGATCAAATTATTTAGATTCCCAAGAATGAATTGAATCAATCAAAAGAGTCTCAGGTAGAGGAGAGGTTAGGCGATTGGCACCTTCCCATATAGGGGATTGTAAGACATCATCTGATTGTATACGTTCAGAAACTGTATTGGCTAGGCCATAGTGAAAAAGCTCTGATACAATGGCTATAGTAGTCCCTTCAGCAAACAAATTAGGGTATAGGGGTTGATCCATGTCAGATGATAGGGGGTGGAAATATGTGTTTGGAGAAACCTCACTCGAATCATAGGATTTCCGAGATGAGATTGTATTCGACGAGATGATGCTGAGAGGAGAGTGATGTGTAGAAACCCTAATTTGACTTGGTTCAGGGGTCCCATGAGGAACGTGAGAACCTGACATAACCATCAACGGAAGCTGAAGTGCGTCAACTTCCTGATGAGTCCTTGAACCTTCACAAGGTGCATCATCAAATTTCGGTGGTTTTGTAAGATCAGTAAGTGGGTACGAATGACAATCATCATAGGTATGGGCGAATATGTCTTTGATAGAATGAAAACCGCTGAAGCCACCAGTTCGATTAGGTTTGGTATCTACCACATAGGGCTCTTCTTGGATTGAAAGTGAAGAGGAAGTAGTGAGAGAACCATCTTGACTTGGTCGATATGTAAAGCCTTCTTCTTTACCTGTTAAATACTGCGGATGGAAGAGATCAGGAACAAGAGATTCAAGATCCTCATACTACATGATTGCAATCAACATGAGCAGGATAAAGATGTGAATGATTTGTAGAGATTGTTGGTGTAGTAGATGCACAGAATAAATCAAGGTACCTTGGATAAAAAGGGTCAGATGAAGGGGCACCAATCAGACCAAGACTCACAACCTACACAAAAGGATTTGCATGTGTGTCATAGTTCATGGATTTGATAGGACAATCAACATCGTGTGAGATAAGACCCAAGCCATGGTCGATAGGTAAATGAAAAATATGAATAGAGTGTGACATGTGTTCAATGGAATTGAGCGTGGTTTCATCAACATGGAGAGATACTACATCAACTTGATCTTCAAGTTCAGATTCAACAAGATGTATAAAATATTTAGGGGTGATACAAGTTGGTTCATTTCCTGGAGAGCACATTTCATCATCTGAACCACTTACAGCCAACATATTATTATGTAACAAATCAGGAGGAGGTTGAGAATTCCCATAAGCAGTAATTTCCTTCTCAGAGGCTTGAGGTTGTTCGAAATTTCGAGAGATAGGCAAAACAAGATTAGGGGTAAAACCTCGGAAAATTTTAATTCACAAATTATCATGATATTCACAGGAGTCAAGACTTGTTTCAGATTGAAGTTGTTGTAGAGAAATGAGAAACAATCGTTGAATTTTTTTTACTTAGATGCACCTAATCGACATCTCCTTCAGGAAATTTTGGGTGGTGTTGTAGCGGCTATAATAGAGTTCTTATGGGAAAAATCTACATGATGAGATATTATAGGCAGGATAGTAGGATGACAAGTACATGGAGCTTAGGCACAGTTTACAACATGGTATAGGTAAACATGATGTAAACTATCATCTTACAACAGATGATTTGATCAGATTTAGGGATAGGATCTATGTGTTGGAAATAGTGAGCTCAAGGAGCTTATCCTGAGAGAATTTCATGCTAAAACGTATACAGGTCACCCAGGATATCAAAAGACATTGACAATGGTGAAGAAGTTCTATTATTGGCCGAATCTGAAGAAGGAACTAGCAAAGTTTGTGGTGAGATGCTTGGATTATCAACAGGTAAAAGCAAAGTGTAAGCATCCAAGTGCATTACTACAATCGATTCTAATTCCAGAGTGGAAATGGGAGGTCATTTCCATGGATTTCATTACAGGTTTGCCGAGGACATCTAGTCAACATGATTCCATCATTGTTGTGGTGGATAGGTTGACAAATATAGCACACTTCATTTCGATGAAATATACTTTTTTTAGCTAGTGACATAGCACAAGTCTTCATCAGAGATATAGTGAGGTTTCATGGTGTACCAAGAAGATTGTGTCAGACAGAGATACTAAGTTCATTTCTAGATTCTGGAAAGAGTTGTTTGCAGGTTTGGGTATAATGTTGGCCTTCTCATTTGCAGACAGATGGATAGACAGAGAGGGTCAATAGGATTTTGGAGGACATGTTGAGGATGTATGTCATGCATCAACAGCAGAAGTGGGAAGAGTATCTTCCACTAGTTGAGTTTGCTTACAACAATGGGTATCAAGAGTCTTCGAGGATGAGTTTGTTTGAGGCACTTTATAGGAAGAGTTGTAATAATCCCATCAGTTGGAGTGATCTAGTGAATAGGGCGTTGATAGGACCAGACATATTGGTAGAGATGGAATAGGAAATGCAGGTTATCAAGAAGAATCTAAAGGAAACACCAGACAGGTAGAAAAGTTATGCAGATCAACATAGGCTTTTTTAAGGAGTTTTAGGTTGAGGAACATGTGTACTTGCGTATCAATCCCAAGAATAACTCCTCGAGGATTGGGTCATGTGTGAAGTTAGCACCTCAGTATTGTGGGCATTTCGAGATCCTTGATAGGATTGGACTAATGGCCTATAGACTTGCACTGCCTCCGACAATCAAAGTCCATGATGTTTTACATGTTTCATTGCTTAAGAAGTATGTAAAAGATGTTGATCATGTTATTGATTGGTATGTATTGCAGGTGGAGCCAGAAGGATAATTCCAACTGGAACCTCAGTGTATTTTACAGAGAAAGATGCTCATGCTCCAGAACTGAGCAATCGAGTAGGTTAAAGTGCAGTGGAAGCACTTTGGGCCCAATGAAGCTACATGGGAGATGGCTTATTAGATGCGGGCTATGTATCATTCTCTATTCACTGGTTGAGCGGATGTCTTTTGGTATATGTTTTTCCATGGTGTTTTGGTATAGGTATATATGTATATGGATGTAAATACTGCCATGAATTGTGTTATAAATCTCCAATAAGTGGTATGGGTGTCATGTTGTTATGTTTGTCATGTTGGTTTGCTTTTCAGCAGGTTGATCATTGTAAATACATCAAGATAAGTTATAAAGATCCATGGGCAGTATGTTTTTATTTTCAGGGATATCGCTGATTGTAGGTGTCATTGAACACTGAGTATGGTGTTCCCCTAAGGGGGAGGGATCTATAACAACCCTAGGTTAAAAATCAATGTAATAAATTTAATAAAGGAAAAAGAAGACCAAGGTCATGGGACACTTATTCCAAGCTGAATGTTGGGAAAAACATCCTAGTGTGCATGTTCATTTGATTTATTATGGCTAAGGGAAATTGGCGAAGGCATTGGCAAAGGATTTAGAAAGGAAAAGAGGCATTAATTGGCATTTTATTTATGAAAATAAAGGAAAATAGGAGAAAAGGAAGGTGAAAGGTCATAGGTTGCATGTGAGGAGAAAAATGAAGGGAAAATAATGGAAATTGAAGGAAATAGAGGCGTCATTGATAGAAAGGCTTATGAGGACTAGTTCACAACCTTTTGTTAGTTCAGTTTTGGAGCTCTCTCTCTATTCTCTCTACTCTCAAATACTATCGCACACTTAGAGAATTCTTGGAGCACTCTAGCATTGGAGCAAGGACAAAGAAGGCAAAGGAAAGTAAAGATCAAGCAAGGAATAATTGGATCAAGCTACTATAGCGGGTATGATATAGAGTTACATGTATGGTTTCCTTCATAGTTTTGGCATTCATGGTATATGCATGTGTGTATTTGGTTCTATTGTTGTCATTGGCACAGGTTTTGACAGGTGTGATAGTGGTTTTCAGCCTTGCCTTGCCATTGTTCAGATAACCATGGTGTGATGGGGTTTCTCTTATTTGGTTGAGTTGGATTACCAGATGGTTTCGAAATTTAGTGGGGTGGTCTCAGGGATAAACACAAGGCCTAGGGATCCTTGGAATGGTGAAGGTGGGATTGTGGTAAATCCTGATAGTGTATACCCTCGTTGGGCCTAGGAATCCTCGATCAGTGAATGAGAGGATATATGGTAAAGCCTAGAGGGTGGAGACAAACAAATTCCTCACGGTTTAGGTGGAGAGATTCAGAGGCATGCATGCTTCTATAGGCATAGTGATCCCTCAACCAATATATGGTGGGATTGTGGTAAAGTCATGTAGTGTATGTTTCTTGTATGGGCCTAGGAATCCCTTGGCAGGATTGTGGTAAAGCCTAGTTGTATAGATGAGGGTTTCAGGCCTAAGAATCCTTGACTAATATTGGATGGATATATGGTAAATCTAGAGGAATCCTTGGTTGGTTTTGTTATAATTCCCACATTCATGCTTGGAATATGGCACGAGGATCATTGGCTGAAAGAAATATTTGGTTCAGCCTAATCTATGGTCGGGTGGTATGTGGAAGTCCTTGGCTTGGTTGGATTTTACATATGTTAATAAAATCTCTTTTCCTCTTGTGTATTATGTGTAAATGTGTTTGTTATTATGTGGGCATAATGGTTGTTCTATCATTGTTATTCTTCTAGTTATATGTTGGTTATAAGCATGGTTTATGACATACTTTGGTTGTGGATCTCATGATAATCTTGATTAATAAATGAACTGCCAATAAATGAATGACTTAATAGATGATAATGCAACTATTACGAGAGGGAATCATACCTTCTTGACGAATCTCAGATAAGTATGAGACACCTATGCTCAAATGTATTTATATGACCTGTAGATTACATGTTCATGATGTGTTTGACAGAATGTATGTAATGGCTAGGCCTTGTGAAGTTAGATCCTTGTTGGATTTTTGCATTAGAGGCATTGTCATATTGTTATTTATCATTTCTATGAGTTTCATTAAGTTCTGGGTAGAGGCCTAAGTCATGGCCTTGAAAAAGTGGCTCAAAATATGGGGTCGCTGACATAGAACTGCCTAAAAAAGGTTGCAGTTGCATGGATGCCTTGTTGTGGGAGTGATTGGAGGGTCTCAGTCACATGTAGGGCTTGTCATGGGTGTGACTGGGGGTCTAGTTCAGTCAGAAAGCAGGTTAACTCAGGGGTTTGCCACATGGAGTGGTTGGTTAGCCCCTGGGGGTTTTGCAGCTTCTGAGGAAGGTTAATTTGGTTTTGGTTTGTTGATTCCACTGGCTTAATTGTAATTGGGGAGTTGAATCATATCATAGTAACTATTCATCACATGTTTACCCTGGTGGACCAGTTAGCTTGGGTAAATGTGGGAGAAGGGTGTTACAAGTCAATTTATGAACCATACCAAGCTTGGTAAAACATGCCGTAACCAAACCACTTCTTTAACTACTTCCTTAACTTCCCTATACTATGCTTCATAATAAGAGAGAGAAATAGTTCTCAACTTCTTACTAGACAATGAAATTAGACCTAAAACAATCTGAAATATGTATAGTGCAGTAGGCTAACTATTTGGACTATCACATATCGAATCATAATATGTATAAGCTATAAGAGAAAATATAGCTCTGCTCGAATAAAAAACACCATAATTCATTATCTCCAAATATATATGAGAATTTTCTTTACTGCTTGTCAATGAATTTCATGAGGCTTATGGATAAACCTCGAGACCATACTGACGACAAAAGAGATATCAAGCCTATGATGTGTCAAATAAATCAAACTTCCCATAAGTTGATGGTAGAAAGTAGCATTGGCAAGAGGAGTAGTGCAATCAACAATTAATTTTACACCAAACTAAAATGGCATTGGTGAAGGCTTACAATCACTCATACAAAATTGAGAAAGTAAACTCGTTGCATAATTAGGTTGTGAAAGGAATATACCATTTTAGATATGCCAAATTTGAAGACCCAAAAAATAGTGCAAGATGCATAAATCTGTCATTTCAAATTCATTCTGAAGTTTATTCTTCAATTCTTGTATAGATGCAAGTTGGCTGCCAGTAATAATAATATCATCCACATATAATACAATAATGAGGATTTCATCATCAAAGTGCTTTACATATAGATTCAGATTAGATCTACACCACTTGAAACCATTCTTACTGAAATAAGTATCATTTTTTTCATACCAAGCCCTATGTGTCTGTTTAAGACCATATTCAAACTTGTTTAATTTTCATACCAAACGTGAAGTTTTAGTAGTGATAAAACTAGGTGGTTGTTACATATAAATGTCTTCAAGAATATCACCATTCAAAAAAGCACTCTTGACATCCATTTGGTGTAGTTCCCATTAATAAGATGCAGTAAGAGAAATAATAGTTCTTATAGTGTTCATTTTAGCAACTACAAAAAACATTCATTATAATCAATACCTTCTTGTTGAGTAAAACCTTTTGCCACTAATTGAGATTTATGTTTTTCAATATGTCCTTCTACAACTTTGTATTATATACCCTTTAAATCCAATTAAATTTTGTACAGGAGGAAGAGGAACAAGAGTCCAAGTCTTGTTCTTCATTAAGGAGTCATACTTTGTAGTCATTGTTTTTACCCATTCAGGTTTTTCCTTAGCCTAAGCATAAGTGGAAGGATCATCTATAGCCAAAAATTTACTCATAAGAGAAAAACCATATCTAGTTATACGAGGATCCAAAGGAATACCAATCTCAGAACTTACAAATTCAAGAGTTTTCCAGGCCCAAACAAGAAGAGGGTGAGTGTTAGGAACCATTCTATTATCTTCAAAACATTCAAGAGGATCACTTGAAGAGCTAGGTGAACTATGATCAAGATTAGGCATAGAGCTACAAGAAAAGGTAATCAAGGCTAAGATGGCAATAATAGGATGTTGTAGCGGCTACAAGCACCCTCAAAAAAATTTCCTTCGCTTTGTTTTGAAGTCCCCCTCCTAAAATCTTAGCAGCTTGCCTTGCATTGCTCAAGTACTTGTGATTTCATTTGAATTGATCTTTCACTTTAGAACTTGTGTTCACTTACTTGATTTGTTGTCTAACCACAAGATGAACCCCCATGAATTGGTTGCATCCGATTCTTGCATTGCCTTGGAAAACTATGTAGTCCTAGAGGGCATCCGACCTTGCTCTCAAGCATTGCACAAAGTAGCCCAATAGTGAGCCTTGCTCTCAGCCCAACAGTAAGCTTCAACTCCATAAATGCGTAGACCTAGCTAGAAACTTGTATTCAACTAGGAAATTGTGCAGAGCATGAGAGACATCCAGAGCCACTCATCCCAGGAATTGCGTAGAAGAATTTTCACGCTGCTACCCGATGCATGTGCGGTAGGTTGCCCGGTTCCCTCTAGAACTGCGCAATCTCTCCATGCATGCATTTCATCCCTTCTTGAAAAATAAAAAGGAAAAAGAAAAAAGAATCCCTAAAAAATAGGGATCTATTTTTAGCAGTGGGAGTTACATAAGCTAATTTTAGAAAATTGCTGCTGCTTGTTGCTTTTTCCTATATTTTTGGCATGCACGTCATAAACCCTAAATGGATCAAATCTATTTAATGGTAGCCACCAGAGCTCATTTTCACATTCGATCTTGGTGCTTTGGCATTCCCGAGGCATCTAGGAACCTTCAACACAATCAACACAACTTTTCCGGGTAAGTTTTGCTTTTCAAGTCTTTTGCTACATTTTCTGACGCTTTTGTTTCCTTGGATTGTGTGAGTGTTGTTTTGCATGTTTTATTAAAAGACTGCTGGCGTTTTAGCTTTTTTTAACCTATAGAAGTGTTGTTTCAAGTTTTGCATTGTCTTTCTTAAGCGTCGCATGCATAACCCCATTTTTTCACTAACGGTCGTTGTTGCGGCAACTCTCCCCACCAGCTTCATTGTTCATCCGTTTTCTTCGATTGCATGCATGACCATTCACTCAAATCTACACCATACTTCACTTATGCATTACAATATACTCATTTTCAAGTTTCCCTTGGGTAGATCTGGGCTGCCTTGGCTAAGATATAGCTCTCCCTGACATGCATTGTGCATTTATGGAACTCAAGGCTCTGCCTTGGCTCCAGGAATTGTGTAGAGGTTGTCAGTCACTGGCTCCAGATGCGCTTTGCACAGTTCTAGGAGACAGTCCCCAGTCTTGTGCACTAGGATTGAGAAATGCACACTCCCAGCCAACATCAAGCCAGACTGAACTCTGCATTGCGTAGTTCTAGTCCACAAAAAGCCACACTAGACTGCGCTCTGCATAGTTCCAGCCATCAATACCTCTCACTGATAGCTGGGACTGCACAATGCGTAGATCCAACTGATAGTATCACACCTCTAAGAGTCAAAACTATGCAATCTTGCCAAAAAAATTCCTAGTTTGTTGCATGATCGATCCTTGAAGTGCTTTGTGTTTTTAAGCTGACATTTGCTTGTCATGAGTGTCCACTCTATCTCTAGGTACATCAGTTGTTGAGAAACTTCTCAGCAGTACAAGAAGCATGGTTTCCAAGAGAGCTAGATCAAAGGATACTATAGAGAGCAACACTGGAGATGTGGTTGAACAAGTGCCAATGAACTTTCCTATCTATGTAGACACACAACTGTTCATAGAGAAGGACATGAAGATTACATGGAAAGAAATAAAGGACATATTTGCAGGAAGTTTCAAGGAAGATCTGGAAGATCGACAAGTCTATGTCAACATTCACAAGTCAGGCTTGTACAAGGTTGCATGCAGGTACCCCGCCTTCCCGTGCGTGGATATCATTCACTGGATTGTCTCACATACCGATCCCGAGATGATGACACTGAGTAGTACCAATGGGACACAACTTGCCACCTTCAGGATGGAAAACTACCATAAGATGTATCACTTGTCGCATCCAGTGAACCACATGGATGTAATGTTATTCACTCCCAAAAACAATGTGAACACTAGAGACATCATGAAGCGTTCGGTAAAAGAGTCATCGAAATTCAGAGCGACATCGAACCAGGTCTACAAGATGAAGTCACTCAGGAAGGCTTACCAACTCTTGGTCATATTTTCATGCCACTTGTATGGTCAAGAGAGCATGAAGACCTTCCTGTAGAGTTAGGTGGTTATGTTGGATCAGTTGGAAAATGAAGGAAGGGCATTCAACTAGTCTGACAGGTTGGCTCTTCAGCTAAATTGCATGTGTCTAATGCGCGGAGCCCACCCACGTATGAGTAAGCAAGATTATTTATGTCTCCATACCTTCTTGATGTAATCTGTGCCCAACAGCACCCTGGCATGGGTTGGACATGGACACCATTAGAGGACGATGTGAAGATCTATTGCAAGTTTCTCTCTGAGTGCAACTACCGAGGATTCATGGCGCGATTGTCTGACCACTTCATCAACCCGCTATACAATATGATATTCGAACAAGGTCCACCTTGCATGTCCCAAGAAATGATGCAAGAATTGATTAACATTGCAGATTGGTATGCCTCACACGATGGCACCTTCATCAGGATGTTTAGCGCGGAGAAGCCTTTGCATGAGCTACCGAGGTTTTCCACGGACAAGTTGGTCATACAATAGGTCGGATACCGCATCTCCACAGGGATATCAGTAGGACTGCACAGGAAGAAGAAGGCACCATGGCCTACTCTTCCTTTGCTGATTGGGTTGTACGAGATTTATACCTTGAAGGATACAGATTCTGAGGCCGAGCACTTGAAGAAGTTTGGGTTTGACACCAAGAGTTTCAATCCATATGATCCCCACTACATATGCAAGAACCACTGTGCGAAGGTTTATTACCCATGAATCCATGGGGCATGTCATTGGCCAGAGGAAGATCCTTGGAGATATTGCTACAACTCCTCTAGGCTCAATGAACTGGTCAACATAGCTGTGGAATGGAAAGAATCACTACATGTAGCAGCACCGCAGGAAGCAACAACAACAACATTGAGTAGCAAACCAGCCCAAGAAAAGGCAAGAGGAAGATTTCTGAGAGCACAGAGGTGGAACAAAGCTACAAGTATAGAGAAGATCCTCTTGTTGAGAAAGTAGCTTTGGATATAAAGGCGAAGAGGCGACCACGCGAAAGGATAGTAGAATAGAGGAAGAGAGAGAAGCAAAGGGTGGAAGATGCAGAGAGGAAGTTGTAGGAGACAGAGCATAAGATGAAAGCAAAACAAGAGCTCAGGAGGAGAGAAAGGGAAGAAAAGCAAAAACAAGAATAGGAAGAAAGACAAGCCGCACTGATAGAGAAAATTGTGCCTATATAGGTTGAGACAGTAGAGAAGCCAACAGATGAAGAAGAAGGTGAGTAGGTACACATTCAATAATCTGATAAGTAGGTTGAGTAGATGGTTGAGGCAACAGACATGGAGACAGAACAGGAGCCACAAAACCAAGACATCGATCTCATGCCAAGAGCATCTGAGGTCAGACCACAATCTCCGCCACCTCTAGAATCATAACCAATCCTGAGCGAGAAAGGCGAGGTTGTTTTCCTTGATGATGATACGAAGATGGATGTGTACAATCTGTCATTCAACAAGTCACAACATAGTATTGTATAGGCCCGTAGAAAGCAACTCCCGGATGATCACACATCATCTGCACACATAAAGGAAAGGGTGATTGTATCAGCTGTTAGAAGACATCCAACTACCATGGCTTAGGCTTATGCAGAAGCCATGAGTTCGACGGTCAAGTTCTTGATAGCAGAGAATGATCGAATGGTGAAGGACTTGCAAGAGGTCAGGAAAAGAACAGAGCAATCTGTGGGATTCTTTATGGCATAAATGAAGAAAGCAATACTTGCGGAGATATGAAATTTGGATACCACCATGTGGATGCTGTATAGAATATTTGTCACCGTACACAGAGCAGTTGTCCATCTATATGGTTTTCAGCAGCAGTTCGCGAAGGTAGCTAAAAATCTCTAAGACATCCACGCTAATATTGTGCTTGTAAAGGAATGGACAATGAGGTACAATAGGGCCCCACTTTACTTGCACAAGATGATGAAGCCACAAGCAGAGCTAGACAAAGCACAGATTTAGATGTTGATCCAGAACTATGAGCAGGTCCCTCCGCTCATTACCAACATTAAGGCTTCCTATGCATGGTTTTACAGGAGTCTCGATGACATAGTGAGGACACACATGATCCCTTCCATAAGAACCCTCACTAGATCCATGAGGAAGAACCAAGTCATGCTAGAGGTCGACGGGTACATAGAAAAGTTGATGCGGGAAGCCACCAGTGATGCCTTGCAGCTGAGTGTAAAGAACATGCAGAAGTAAATTGGTGGTCCAACCACACTTAGGGAAATGATGTGCATGCTTCAGGATGAGATGGATAGTGGTTTCAGAACCATATACCCGAAAGCCATGGAGGAAACAATTTGCTTCAATAAAGACATCACCAAATAGTACGGGGACACAATAGCAAAGTACCAAGCTTGGTATCAGTTCGTCATCGAAGACCACCATGAGGAGGTTACCGAGTTGGTCATTTCCTAAGACCTCGAGTGATGTTGTTTGTCTTGTTAGGCTGACTCAAGCCTATTTTGTCCCACATGGGTATATGTGGAAATTGTATTATTGTAAATATGTTGTAAGTGAAATTCCAAGTGTTACTAGTGGAACTTGAATAGTCACTTTGTAATGTGAAGATTCATGAGGGTAGTCCAAGAGTCAAAGGGGAATGTCAAGGGTCACCCCACCCTTTTCTATATATAGAACCTCATAACTCATAGTACAGGGTTTTAGGAGCCAAGATTTTCGTTAGGATTTGCTTAGAGAAGGCTTGGAGAGTATTGTGACGAGCCTTGGCTTCTCCACAGCGTAGAGATAGTACATCTCTTTGGAGGAGCAGGCGGTGTTGATTGTAATGTTCCATTATTGGGGCTAGAGGCTGTCAATGGTGTATGTATGGATGAAACTTTCACTTAATATATATAACTGAGCCAACACATTTTCATGCATATGTTGTTATTGTAGTTCGACTATTCTGGTTACTTTAGCAATGCATGTTATCTCACTTACACATTTGTGTATGAACTATTTTGTATAGATTGTACGAATATTGTTCAAGACATGTTGTTGTATTAAGTCGTCACTTTATATTGTGGACTATTCCGCTTCCAGCCTGTGATGTCATTCAGCTCGTGTGTTTCTTTCAAGCTGCATACTATTATAGGCTTCTAAGGGACACACTTCCTTTCCCCTCTTTGTGTTAGAACCCCCATGCATCTAACTTGACTCGCTGCAAGGTCACACACTTGCTTCTGACAAAGTTATCATACTTACCTCTACGCGCTACTGCAGTCAAGGCACTACTGTGCTACCCACTGTTGGGACTCCTACTCCGAACAATCTAAGGTCTAGGTGGGACTTCTTACCATGGAGATCCCTTGACATGTTGGAGGGTCCATCACCATCAACATTTCCGGCGTTAGAAAGAGAGCCATATGACAAGCTGAGCCCTCAAAGTCTGTTTTGAATCTCTACACATCATTCATGACTTACATTACAATCTCAACTCCGACATGTTTTTCTCATGCATGTGATTTCGAAGTGTCGGAGGACGTCATTGATGACTTATCACAAATTAAGTATGATAGTGAAGGCAGAGCCACCCTGCTAAGGCACATAGTTTCCTTTGCAGGCTTTTGTCACAGAAATGAAGTCCCCTCAGATGACATTTCCTGTGGGTTGTTCGCTTACACGCTCGATTGGCAGGCTGACCAATGGTGTCGCACATTTCTCGCAACATCCATTCAGTCTTATCATCACATGATCGATAAGTGAATCTATGCTTTCTATCATTATGACCACAAATCATTCAACAAAAAAATTCTAAAATTACAGAAAGAACCTCATGAATCTCTTGCACAATTTTGGGTGCGCTTCTTGAATCTTTCTTTTCAAATCCCTAAAGATGAAATTGATTGGAAATTTCTCAAGGAACGGTTTCAGTATCTTCTTCACATATCTGAAAATCCTCATGAGTTAGAATCATTCGAACCCCTCCCAACATACCTCGGTGTTAGAGCTACCAAATCTAATATGGACAAGGTTGCTGTCATAGGTGACCAGCCGTCGGCTGCTCATCAAACTTCTCTAGCTCCGTAGGACGAGGTGGGAGAAGTTGTGAACCCATCTGTTGAACCATCACCTCCTCCCACCCCACCTACTCCAGATTTATCCACATATGTGGACTAGGAGCCTGTTGGTTGTCACGTGAACTTATTTTCTCAACCTCCGTCCTCTTGTTCTGTTGATCCTCCATATTTTGGTGTCTTGTGTTCGTCCATTCCGGACTCCGCATGTGATGTTCACGAGGATCAAGTTGTTGACGGAGTTGGTGTTGAGAAACCAACCTGTGCTATCATTTTTTATGAGTATGTGTGGGAATCTGAAGAAGAACTTGTGGTGAAGGATGACCTCCTTCTGTCCGCACCTCATCCGCTCTATCCTGACATCTTCTGTGATCCTGCCATTTCTGATTTGTCTTGTGAAAATTCATTCCCAAATGTTTCTATTTCCAATCATTCATAGGACACATAGGATGTCATTTCGTCATTTGATTGTGGTGAGGGAAAATATTTCTTTCCGAATCCACTCAATCTGTCATCTTTCAATTCCAAAAATTTATGTTTCTCATCAACCTATCTGTATGATTCGTCAAATCATGAGGACGTCGATGTACATCTTGAATTTTCTAATCGTGGCTGTCATGATCTCTTTACTCCTTCATTTGATCATGATTATGATTCACTTGTTGTTGATATTTATAAGCCATCAGTCTTTGATTATCTACCCACTGATGAAGTGGAAACCCCTCAAATTGTCGAGGCACATCATCCCGAGCTGATGGTTATGTCAGGTTATCACTGTCTTGAGGTCAATTCCGCTCCCGATCAAAAATCCGTTGAAACACCCCAGGCTCCTCATCACTCTCCCGTTTTCATTGAAAATCTATTTGATTTGCACATCGTACATCCTCCACCAGAATCACACAATCCTATTGCTCATGCATTGGAGGAGTCATATTGTTACACAATATTTTGTCACGCCTCCTGCACTTCCCTGTGACATACCCCGAAGTTCCCCGAACATGACCATTATGTAGTATACTCATCCATGTATATGACTCAAATCCATCCTAAGACTTTGTTTGGAAAATGCCTTGAGCTTTCCCTGAAGAAATAGCTAAAACCCTAAAATGAGAGTCATCGCCCTTCTGAGGCTCAAAACAGTGATGGTCGCCTATTGCATTGTGTTTGGCCAGTGATGGCATCGATCTGTTCCCTTGCATACCTGCGATGGTCCCAAAAAGGTAATTTTGTCAAAGGAGATGAGAAGCTTCGTGATCTAGAAGCTTCCAGAGCGGTGAGCTAGAGGTGGTTTCACATAAATGAGGTTGAATCCTCCTAACTTGGCCTCTTTGTATTATCCCTATGAGCTACCTCCTTGAGATGTGGGCCTAATCCTATCTTTGGAGAAGTCCTAACTCCCTCTCCCAGCCTATAAATTCATTCTCTCCCATTCCCAAATGGTTGGTCTATGTTTATTTGCACCCTTATGTTGAGATTGTGTCTACGGCTATTCATTAGACTTGGAGAAGGAGTGCTTGGAGAGTTTCTTGGCTTGGACTTGGATTAGCACCCAAGGAGAGCCTTTCAACATCAAGGCTATGGTTGTAAGCTTCCCTTTATTCCTTAAATAATATACAACTGTTGGTTCATCTTCCCAAAATATATATGTTCATGTCTTTATTATCTTGACATTCCTTGATCAGTTAAGTAGGTTGTTTTTGGATTTGCTATTGGTTTTGGCATGCTTTGTTGTCTCTTGATCACTTGTGTGGGTACATAAGCATTGAGAGAAGAAGGAACAAGTCCGTGACACAAGCAGTTCGAGGCCCTCAACAAAGGAAATCAGAATAACATCAGAATGAGGTAGGTCATCTCTTTTGTTATACTTTTCAATTATATCCTAGGAAGATGTCTAGTTGATTGTCACTTCAGTTGCTAGACCAACTCATTGGGCTAGAGGGATCGTTTCTGTCCGTAGAGAGGATTAACCTTGTCAGCAATATGGTGACTCCACTGGGGACCCTATGACCCTTTCCTTCCCTTTCTTCACCTTGCCTTTTGATGAGTTTGATAAACCATTCATTCTTAGACCTCATTGTTTGTTTGTAGTCAGTCTCACTTTCTGGTAGATGCTTGAAGGTTGTTGATTTGAGCTGTTCTTGAAGATTTTGTGTTTTTTCTTTGCTTTTCTTGACCATCACATTTTTGACCCTGACAGTCGCGATGATATCGTAGTTTTGTTGATTACAGTAGCGATGATCGCTACTTTCCTCTTGACAGGTGCAATGATTGCAGAAGATTAAGAAATTTAGGGTTTGTCTTCTTATTTTCAGTTCTGTTGGCCTTCTCCCAGTGATTTACCAATGTCATTTTGGTTGACTCTCTTATTGTCTAATTGAAATTACCTTTTAACTTGGTTTCATTGTGCTTGAAGTTTGATTAGCCTTTTAGGGTTTCTAGGTCAACCTTTGTCCACTCGTTGGTCTTCTCATCAGAGATCGTAGATCAATTACCTGTGTTAAAGAGTCTTTGTGTGTTCAGACGTCCTTTGCAGATCACTTTTGGTTCTTGTGAATTAAGTTGTTTTCATTAGTAGATACTGTGAAAGTCACTTAAGTTCCATTTGACAAATAATAGATTACAAATTGATTGTCTCATTTGAATCAAAAGGAAGTGTTTGCTTTGAGTTTTGTGTTTCGAAAAGTGGAAGTGAAAGTGTTTATCTTTTCATATTTTTCGAAGCATTTTTTGTGATGCATTCAAATCATTAATGTGAAAGAGATTTTCATATTTGTTGGCTTGCTTGCATTCTCTTTTACTTTTGCACTAGATTACGTTAGTTGCATTTTGAAAAAGAGAAAAATCATCATTATATCTTAAGGAAGTTTTGCTTTAATGTTTGGCATTGCATTTTCTTGTCATATGAAAGATTAGATTTCATATTTTGCATTTAGCGTTTGAAGATTGTCATGGATGCACTTTTGCATTTGGTTTGATGCATGATTTGAGTGATCTTCTTCCCTATGTAGATAACTTTCATCGAATTGAAGGATTTCATTTCATCATCTAGTTTGCATTTTAGGAACATGTAACATCGTTAAGGCCTTGAAATCGAAACATAATTCCAAGATCAACTTTAAAATCTATCAATTAATCTAAGGAGCATTTGAAACATTAACGTTCATATTTAGTGGTATAGGTTAGAGATGTATTTCGACGTCTTTAAAACTTAGCAGCCGTCGTTCACTTTGGCATTAGACAACGCTAGCATGGACTTGTGCTCCTCGTACCATCGCGTATATAAAGGGAGACCCCCATAGGTTGCAAACCTTTATCCATAGGAAGCCGAGTTTGCCACCCTATAAACGTGATACACTGAACATAGCATTCAGGGAGATTTCCTGCACGTATGTCAAGTCCTTGGTAAATTTATTTGCTGAGGTGTATATTGCAGTTCACGGTTACTTGGTACTCCTTTTACCTAGATTCACCTGAGTAGTCATTTCGATCTTTTCTGACTCTTTAAATTTGAAAAGATCATCGAGAAACTTGTCCTTTCAAGCTTGCTAAATCATTGAAAGTGACTAGAGTCACCTTTTCGTCCTTTTCTTGACTCTTAAAAGATGAAAATGCAACGTTTTTGTTTCTAAAAATAACTACCCACGATAAACATGTCGAACCCAAGCAGTTTCTTCTTGGGCTAATGTTGAGTAATTCCCTGTTAATTTCAAGATTGTTACAAGCCCTAAATGAATCTCCTTTCCTTTTTTTATTTTGAGAGGAAGTCATCGTGGATGAACCATTGAGTTCATCTCATAGTTCCCCTTCATTGTCTGATACTAAAGGGTCCAAGGAGTTCATCCAGAACTTCCTTAATCACTTCAGTGTCAAGGTTTTGAACTTGGGATTATTCCAAGTATCCAACCTTTGTCTTCTTGTCTGCCTCCATTAGATTCATGGTCACCTCAAGAATCTGATCCAAATACCTCTGATAATCCTATTCAAACCCCTGAGAGTCTGCAGAGGCTTGTTGTCTATTCGTCAAATCCATTGTTTGATTCTATTGTGATATCTCCTCAGCATCCTTACAGTCCCTACGATCGACTTGGTATTCCTTTGGAGTTATCTCCTTGTACATCCTGGGTTCCTCGTCACCAATTGTTTCCATCTATGGAGTCAAAAGGTGAAATCCCAACCTCTTCTCTGGGTCATTCAGAAGTTTCCGCTACCCATACTCCTCATATCAATGATGAGCAAGGATATGAATTTCCTCCAGAAGGCTTTCCTTATACATGGAGAGTCCCATTTCTCACTTTTCGTGAAACTAATGGACCCATGTTGCCACATGGTTATACCACCTTAGCTCAGTTGGTTTCGGGTACTCTTAGTGCCTCATCATTATATCATAACCCCATTTGGTATTCTAATGCTATGCTACATCAGGTTCGTTCATTCTGAACACGACCTCTTGAACTTATGTACAAACTGCAGTCACCTCAAATCTTGTTCAACCTACCATTCCGTCACAGCCTGTCTCGTCATTTCAACCAACCCTTCCAGTTCAACCGATTGTTTCAAGTTAGGTTTAGGTAAGTTCTTCTACCCCTCCATCAAGTGGACAGAATGTGCCACTGCCTTTGGGGCAAGATTTGAATACTCCTCTTGTGTTAGGCCAAAATAATGTGAGTGGATTACAAACTCACATGGTTGGAGTTAATCAACCTTATTATGGTAGTATTTCTAACCCTGCTAGTCCATCCGGGTCAGGAAACGTCCAATACCAACAACCTTATATGGCTCAGGTTCCACTCCGACAGGCTTATGTCCCATATGGTTCACAAGCCTTGGTTAATCCGTCTTATATTCCTTAAGTAGGAGCTTATGTCTAGCTTAGTCAATCCGCTATTCCTGGTGGATATGGCCAGATTTAATTCGGAACTATTAATACCCTCAGGGTATAACCCAAGGAACTGTCCAGCAACCCTTACAACAACAAGGACAACCTTTGTAGTAGCAAGGGTAACCTTCGCAGCAGCAAGGGAAATATTTACAACAACAAGAGAAAGCATTGCAACATCAAGGGAAACTGTTACATCAGTAGGGACAACCTTTTCTGTAGTTGCAACAGCCTTTGCAGCTGCAAACCAGTTTGTTCAACAGTCTTCTCAACGTTTGTCCTAGCAAGGCCAACCTTTGCAGCAGAAAGGTCAACCTTTATAGCAGCAAAGTCAGCCTTTGCAGCAACAAGGTCAGCCTTGGAAACAACAAGATTTATATGCATATCAACAAGGTCATCCTTTGTAAGCCCAAGGTCAACCCTTGCAGTAGCAGGGTCAACCTCCTTACGTCTAGGGTTAATAGGTTCAACAACCTTATAACCCGTATGTCGCGTACAATTCTTATCAGCGACCTATGGTAGGACAATATCAAGCCTACCTTGGAACAAATCCACCTTACAGTCAAGGTAACCCTTAGTGGGGACAAAATCAAGTCCCGTGTGGACAAAATCCTCCACCGTGGGGCCAAAATCCTTACCAATAAGGATGGAATCTATAGTTTGGGTCTCCTCAAAGGCCCTATATGTCGTTTAACATGCAATTTCCTTTCTTAGCTACGTTGGAGCTACCTGATATATCAAGGCTCACAAATGATCCCATTCTTCGTTCGACTTACTTGCCTCCAGTTCTAATGAAAATTCCAAGCGATTGCCCCAAATTCGAGGGAAAAATTAAGGAGGACCCGCAAGCCCATGTGATGACATATCACCTCTGGTGCTCCTCCAATCCGTATGTCGATGATTCTATCTGTCTTCGACTCTTTCAGAGAACTCTCTTAGGCGCTGCCACTAAATGGTATATCGAGTTGCCTCAAGGTACCTACGATGACTTCAACTCTCTGAATATGGCTTTCCTCACTCATTTCCAATTGCCAGTTCGAAATGAAATTGGAACTCATTTGCTTACATCCCTTAAACAAGATACCGCGACCCACATTTCGATCATATCCATGAATGGAGACGTCAGTGTCACCTCATCAAATCTGAGATTGTTGACATAATGGTTCACAAAATCATTCGTCAACAATATTTCTAAGGACATAGCTATGGGAGGATGTGTTACTAAAGAACAAGCTATTGCCCGTGCCCAGAATTTAGACTTGGTCTATTCGCAATCTAGCACATTCTACGAGATGTTACCTGATGCTCTGAGACCATCATCAGATCTAACAGCATCAAAGTCTCTTGATACCCCGCCTATTGACGGTGTGATTGGTTCCGTGTCTTAGACTTTCGTGAAAGCTTCTTTGAAGCAGAAATCTGTCTCAAACACTGGTTCCAATAATCCCTCAAAGAATTCATTCAGTCCTAGTAAAAACTCCGAGGTACATGTTGTTTAGTCTACCGCAACAGATAAGGCCTCTAAAGGTAAAAAGAAGGGCAAAGGTAAAGCCAAAGCTGATGCCCCAAAACAGGACCCTCCTAAATCATCTGCTGATGATGCTTCTAAAAGAAAGCCGAAATATCCTTGCCTCATCTGTGAGGAGGATCATTACACTAAGGATTGTCCCCGATGTTTTAAAATTAATCACTTTTGAAAGGGACTCCGACTGTCTTAAAATAACCCTTTCCATCTTAGCAAATGTTGTTGGTAGACCAACCACAGTCCTCTGCTTCCTTAGGTTCCCAAGTGTTCATGATGCAAGGTTCATCACCTATCTCGATCGCTACTCGAACTAAGGACTATCAAACCACACTTAAGCAGATGGTGGAGAAAGACATTACCGATGTTCCTTATACTTCTACCCTCTCCAATTCTGGTTCGATCCAAATTGAGTGCCCTAATAGTGAGTCCATCATCCGACCACCTCCCAAATGTGTTCTTCGGAAGTCATCTTTTAATCTGAATGCTAGAGCTGCACAACATTACAATATTGTTAAGGATTTAGCTCAAGCACCTTCGACGATGTTTGCCTTGGAGGTTCTTCGATCCTGTCCAATGTAGTGGAAGTCACTGTTGTCTGCTGTAGGTGCTATTGATACTTCTTATTCAAGTCTGATTACCTTCTATCTTGAAAACCACGTGCCTCGTCTTCCTCATTAGGTTTCTTTTCTGATACAGGTTCTTATCAAAGGAAATACGATCTGTTGGACTGTTATTGAAGAAGGCGCCTCTACCTGCGTCATGTCTGTTTTGTGTTGGAAGGCCATTGGCTCTCCTACCCTTAACTAGTCCCCGAACACCTTGGAAGCCTTTGATGGCATAGGTTCACGTCCTTACCGTATTCTCATGAACTTGTCGATTACATTGGAAGGAAATACCATTGAATTAGAAGTAGAAGTTGTAGATGCAAATCTCAACTACAACCTTCTTCTCGGGCAAAGCTGGATCCACGCTATGTTTTGTGTGGTGTCTTCTTTGTTCCGAGTACTTCGTTTTCCTCATGAAGAAAAAATTTTCATTGTTGATGAACTATCCTTCTTTTCTTCTGGTTCATCAAATGTCAACATCCCTTACGTGGGAAATACTGAAATTCCTTACAATAGTGTTAGGGCAGGTCTCTTGAAAGACTCTGCTTTAATGGGTACTTTTACTCTCCCACCTCCGAACGTTCATTCAGTCAATATGATCTCGGTCTCTACAGATCCTTGGATTATCCCTACTGCAAATCAAATTGATTTATTTGGCAATGTTATGCCTTTAAGTCCATTGGAGCAAAATTATCAAGAAATTGTCTTGGCTTCGATGGCCGCTTCATAAAGTCATAATGTTTTCAGTATGAACCTGGATAATTACATGCCATCTCCTTGGATCGCTTCTTGGGATTCTCCAGATCTTTCGAATGAGACATTCCCCACCGATGGGAGTATCATTGAGGTCATGTCTCTGGATGAAACTCCGTGGAACGGTCTACATCATCATTCTTCATTTCTTCCTAGCCTCGATGAGATGCCTTCCTGTCTTGAAGCGTTTGTTTCTCATTATCCTACACCTCCACTTCAGACACCTGTCCTAGTGCATGAAGTCTTGTCGGAGGGTAATATGGGAAACATCACTACTACTATGCCTCTTGACATTTCCATTAAACCTGGAATTTTCGAGAACATTCATATTGGGGTTTCCTGTTCTCTAGATGAGATCAGGATTTATACTCAAATTTTTAAAGAATTCCGAGACGTCTTCATTTGGTCATACGAAGAAATGCCTGGTATTGATCCAACAATAATGGTGCATGAGATTCCGATTTATCCTGGTGCTAAGCCTATTTGATAATAGCTTCGCCCTGTGCACCCTTGAAAGGCTGTTGCTATCAAAGCAGAAGTGGAGAAGCTTTTAAAAGCGAGTTTTATTTATCCTATCCCATTGACGGATTGGGTGTCTAATGTCATCCTTGTTGCCAAAAAGCAGGGTAAGATCCATGTTTGTGTTGATTACCGCGATATCAATCGCGTGTGTCCTAGGGACAATTATCCTACTCTATTTATTGATCAAATCATTGATGAATGTGCTGGGAGTGATATTTTCTCATTCATGGACAATTTTTTTGGCTATAACCAAATTAACATTTCACCCACCGATCAACATAAAATGACCTTTATATGTCCCCGGGGTACTTTCACTTACAAAAAGCTTCCTTTTCGGTTTGAAGAATATTGGCTCTACCTTCCAATGAGCAATGTCTTATGCATTTCACGACATTCAACACATTGTTCAGTCGTACCTCAAGGACTTACCAGCTCATTCTTCTAAGCGTCATGACCATCCTGATCACTTAAGATCCATATTTTTACGATGTCGGCCTTATAATATCTGTCTCAATCCACACAAATATGTGATTTGTGTTGAGTCCAGCTGACTCTTGGGTTTTGTGGTGTCTTGCGAAGGTATCCAAATTGATCCTTTGAAATTTGAGGCCATTGTCAATTTACCCCCCCTACATCATTACTGCAATTGCAGAGCCTGCAGTGAAAGGATAATTTTCTTCGTCGATTTGGCCCTAATTACGCTGAACTTGCCAAGGGTTTCACTTGCTTATTCAAGAAGGGGATCCCTTTTATCTGGGATGAAGTTTCCCATAAATCCTTTGATGCTTTAAAAGACACGCTTATTAGTGCTCCTTTACTGCATCCCCCCAATTATCACTACAATTACTTACTCTATTTGGCTGTAATTGATACTACTATTGCTATGGTGTTAGTTCAGGACGACGACAATGGCAACGAGGACATGGTTTATTATTTGAGCTGAAATCTTCTCGATACTCAGTCTCGATATGTCTATGTTGAGAAACTTTCCATGGAGGCCATTCATGCCATCCATATATTTCGACACTATATCATTTTAAGGAAAACCACAGTGATTTCTGATTGCAACCCCATGACATATATACTGACTCGCCAATTATTGGGGGACAAATACTCCAAATGGATCATTATCCTGCAGGAGTTTGATTTGGAATTTACTGCTGCCAAATCAAAGAAATTGCTCGTCTTTGCTGAGTTGATCTGCACTCTTCTATCTGCAAGAACTTCAACTGATTTTACTGAGCAGATACCCGATGAAACTCTGTTTTTGATCAACACTCTTGACCCATGGTATGGAGATATTATTGTTTATCTCCAAACCTAGAATTTCCAATCTGAGTTGTCCCGATCTGACCAAAACTGCATTTGGCATTAGTCCCAACCCTATTGGATGCTTGGTGATACATTGTATCGGGTCTCGGTGTGGACTCTGTTCTTCACAAATGTCTCACCTAGAAGAGGCTGAGCAGGTCTTAAATGATTTCCACTCTGGTGCCTGTGGTGGTCATATGTTTGGATATGCCACTGCTCAAAAAATCCTCTGCGTCGGTTATTTATGGCCTTCTATCTTTAAAGATTGCATTCTAGCTGTCAAAAAATGCCATGAATGCCAGATTTTCAACCACAAGTAGCACACCCCACCCGTACCCTTACACCTAGTAATTACTGTTGGCCCATTTGCTAAATGGGGCATTGATTTCATGACATGTAACCCTCACTCGGCCGGGGGGCATGGTTATATAATCATCGTCGTCAACTATTTTACTAAATGGGCTGAGGCGATGCCTACATACAATGTTGATGGTATTACTATTGCTTGGTTCCTTTTTAACCACGTCATAGCATGTTTTGGTGTTCCTCAAGCTATCGTGACTGACCATGGATCACATTTTCATCAGCACATGATGGCAGAGCTGACTGCTCAGTTGGGCCTTTGTCATGATAGCTCAACTCCTTATTATCCATAGGCCAATGGCCAAGTTGACGCAGTTAATGAAATTTTGATTACTATGCTTCAATGTACCATTGGGAAGCACAAAAAGGATTGGTATTTGATGCCACTGAATTCACTCCGTTCTAATTGGTATATGGTGTTAGGTTCCTATACCAATAGGAGTCATAATTTTGATTGACTAAGGTTAAGCCTTGTAATATTGTACATACCTTTGCTTTCTGCAAATGTTTTCCATATTAAAAAATTTTAAAAATGTAAAGAGGGTATATCCTAAAAAAATAATCAAATGACAAAAAGAATGAAAATAGGTCACAAAAAAATGAAAAATATGAACCCCAAGAAAACAAAAAGACAATGAAAGTGTGCAAGTCAAAATGCCACTACTATTTAATTTTTATGCTTAATGAATGATTGTGTGTAGGTTTTTACTTATGCCACAATCCATGAATAGTCAAAATGTTTAAACTTGGCTATTTCATGTTTTCAATTTCATGTCTATAGAGAGAGAATAAAATTTGACCAAACAGTGTAATTTTGGCAGATAATTAGATAGGTAGAGTAAATAAAGGAGCTCAACTATTTAAACTGAGCCCATGAATGAAATAAGGTTTGATTTAGATAGTTTGCTATGTAAAGAAAAGAAAATATTGATAAAGGTTTGCTAGCTTAAATGCACCCTAATAAAGTGAAGAAAAAATGGTAGAATGAGTAGATGGGTAAGTAGAAGAAAGGTTGCAGAAGTATGGTGATTGATTAGACAAAAAACATATTTATCACTTTTCATCATATATGAATGGACAATCAAGCATGCAAATGAACTTCAAAGTCAATTAATTAACCTCCCCCATTCATTTCACCTCTTTACTTAACTAATTTCCCATAATGAAGTTCAAAGTATTCAAAAACCTTTAAGTCAAAGAGGCTCAGAGCATTTCTCTGACTTTTGGAGGGACCAGATCCTCGACTCAAAGACTTATGGATATCAAGTACTAGTTCACACCCCCTTTAGTTCATTCATTTTCCTAATAATACTCCTTTTCCTAAGGTTAAAACACTTTTCGCCTAGGAAAAAACAATTCTTCCCCCATATAAAACACTTTTCATACCAAAAAACCCACAAAAATGTTGTACCCTAAGTATTAATGTAAATATGTGGAAACATGTAATTCACGAAAAAGCATTTCACTTAGTATTTTCCATTTTCCGCCCATTTTTCATATTAATGACTAACTTTATTATAGTAAATCCCAATAAAAACCCAATTTCCCGTATATATTTAACTCCTATGTATTAATTAACCCTACGCCCCAGTTTAATTATAAACTAAGATTTTCACCTAAAACCCGACCAAAACCTTTAACTGGTCAATCTGCGATCAAGTTAATTAAGCCCCCTTTTTAATCCTCCGTTAATTATCCCGATGGCCTAATCTCTCTTTAAGCAATTGTTAACCTTGATATCGCCATAATTAAGTGCCCGCCAGGCCCCCCACTAGCCTCCGCACAACTTCTCCACCCGATCACCATGCGATCGTCCCCCTCCTCATCTGACGACCCTTACCCATATCGGGCCAACCCGACATTTGTCCTTTACCCACCTGATAAAATGGTTTCACTCGTGGCCCCTAATGCTACGTGTCATTCGATGAGTGGAATCAGGCGGCCCCTCCCAAATACCACCGAGTGCCCAAAAGCAGTGCGAAATAAACTGCTCACCGCCCTCTCGCTATGCAACAAATTAACCACTATTCACCCCATACCCGCCAAAAAATAGTTTTTTGCGTATAAAAGCCAAAAGCCCCAAAATTGTTTCTTTTCATTGAAATTTCATTTGCAAACCCCTATACACATGCACGATACCTGCAAACGTCGAAACCATCAACCCACGTACAATTTCACTCCAAAGATGCCGCGGACAACCCAGTCGGCCTTGCAGCCTATACGAAGTCCATTCAACCTCTTGTAGTCGCCAGCCACCCTGCTCTGAAATAATTCACCCCAGTTCTAGGTATTTAAACCAAAATTCACCAAATACCCTGTCAATTTCAAAGTAAACAATTGCTGAGTGTTTAGTTAAGTTAAAAATTAATTAAAAATACTCAAGAGCTTGAGCCATAAACCACTATGGAACACCGTTTCCCCAAAAACTCTGAATCCCTCCCCACACTCAAATCCACAAGAACTAAGTATGGATGCCCCAATTGTAATGGATGTGAGGCCCATCATGACACCTCATTTAGACCTAGACCACCTTCCCCTAGCTGACAGAGACTTCCAAATAAAATATACCACTGTCATAGATCTCCTACTCAAAGTGCATTCCCAAAGTAGGGACAGATTCTTGAACCATGCTGATGAAATTGGCCTTTTGGAATCAAATTTTCCCAAGTACCAGTTCCCCCAAGTCCACATTTTTCCTGAAATTGTGCATATGTGCTATGCTTACTATGTCCCCAGTCACATAACCATCATGTCTCATGACCAGAAGGTCCTTTTCACCATTACCGCTGAATCCATCAATGAAATGTTGCAGCTCCAACCAGGACCAAATCTAACTCCCCTCTTAGTTGGAGACCTATTGGACTTATACCCCAAAATTAGCTTTGCCAAATTGGCCCAACTGTTCCAAACCTTCATTGTAGAGCTTTCATGTCCATTTATACCCCAGGGCAACCTCCTACAACCATTTATGACTTGGCCACATTCATAGCTGACAGGATGCATGAGCAGTTCATAAGAATGGGGAATGAGAGGGTATTCAAATACTCTTTAGTGTTATACCATATGTTCCTCTATTATCAGTCCGATAAGTTCCCATTCACCCTCCAAAAACTGGACACCAAGGGTCAACCAAGGTCAGTAATTTTTTGGACCCCATTAATCCATGAGTACCAGTCTCCATACTCTTATTCAGACCTTATTGAATTATTTGTACATCCAGTTATGACAATGTTGACTGGAAACCCTCCTCAAAGAATCAGTCCAGAAATAAAGAGAGTCCTTCAACTGTCAAAGTAGACCAAAGTGGGTGACTGATACCTTTACCAGAACCACACAGAGATCAAGATATATGGTTGCATTCTTGCACCATACAAATTGCCAAGATACCTCCCTATGAGGTTGTTTGCTTTAGAATATTACAGGAAAATCATCAATGCAGATGAGATAAACTTTGTAAATGCCAAGAAGAAGGCCAATTTCAAAATAAAAGACCAACTAGGCCCCTTCATATGTAACTCTAGGGAGGCTGGGACAAAGGCAGAGTTGATACTACAGAAGATGAAGTTCCAGAGAAGTTTTGTTTGGATATATGACCCTTCAGAATCCATCACCAAAAAGAGGCAAAAGGTCAAGCTGGGACCTTTTATTCACCATCCCATACCTGAGATTGAATCCTATGCTAACCAATCAGAATGGGTGGAAGGAACCGTAGTTGATCAAGACATCACCAGAATAGACATAGAGAATGCTCTAATTGATCTTGAAAAACAATTTGATGAGGGTTCTTTCCTACAGGTGCCAGAGCAGTCATACAGGCCAGCACAGTCAGACAGGCCAGAGAAATCAAGAAAACCAGAGACATGCATGAGTACTCCCTCAGTTGTGCATATTCCTCTAAATGAGGAGAAGAGCTTAAAAAGAAGTAGGGAAGAGGCCACACCATCAACAAGGGCCACTTCAAAAACTTATGCAAGGACAAGCCAAGCAAAAAGACATAGAGTGAATCATGTCTCTGAACATGAATACACATAGGAGACAACAGAAGTCACCAGCACAGAAGGAAACCAGAGCAGGCCTATCACCCCATCGGAAGGCACACCCTCCACATCACAAACTCAAGGGTTGGAAAGGCAACTCAGTCTTGAGGTGTCTTCCTTCAGAATGCCTGCTGACAAAGACCAAGACATCAAGGAGAGGTACAAAGAAATAAAAGCAAGGAATGAGAAGCTTAAGGTCCAAACTTATGCCCAGTACCTGAAGATGACCCCTATAAATCAAACAAGGCTAATGTCAGCCTTTGATATCAAAGAGGGGAAATGTTGATGACTTTCATCAAGCCTACAACTCAACAACCAAGAACAACCTCAGATTTCAAGAAAGTAGATTTCGAAGTGCTGGCAAGGGATATCCATCCCATAGACCAGATTGAGCTACACAAGCAAACAGGGGAGATGATATACTCCACTTTGACTGGAAAGGCCATAGATTCCCACCAACTACAGAACTCCCTAAACAACATATTTGCACAATTCCAGTTGGAAAAGGCCTCCTCACAGGCCAAGGGCACAAGAATCAAGTCCTTAGAGGACTTAGTAATTGAATTGGGACATGATCCCAAGGATATAAAAGACACAGAGCAACTAATTAAGAATAAAAATGATGATATCGCTGCACTCAAGAAGCAGCTAAAGATACCCTAGCTGCATCATCCATAAACATTAGAAGTCCTGGAAGCCCAGCAAGGACATGAAGAGCTCATGGACTTTGTCCTGAATTTGAATGACCAACTCAAGGATACAGAAAAGGAGTTGGACAGTTTAATTCAATCGAAGCAAAATGACTTGGCCACAACTTCCAAAACTATCATCCCCACGGTATCCACAACAGTTCCTTCTACACTGGCAGCATCACTGGCACCCACAACTCCACCTACAACAGCATTGCCAGTAACAACAAAATCTACTATAGCAGTAGGAGCACCAGGGGACAAAGCAACAAAACTTGTGAAAGCCATGGAAGATATGTCTATCCAGGCTACAAAGATAAAAAGACTGAAGGAAAAGGTGGCAAGTTTGGAAACTGACTGCAAACTTGCCCAACTCAAGCAGAAAGAGGAAACACAAAGGGTCCAAAGAATGGGTAAGAGGATCAAAATCCTGGAAAACGATTTGACACTTTAGAAGCCACTTGGACAAACCAAGGAAATGCTATGGGCCAATATCATTGACTCTGTCAATGATATTTGGCCATCAATCCAAGTTATTTTTGAGCAAACAGAGCTAGTAAAGATAACTACTGAAGCTATCTAGAAAGTGAAGGAGGAATTGGGAAATAAGCCTGAGGATGCAAATAGACTCATCCATTTCCTCAATAGCAAAAACAGATATGAGCTACAGGAGCTGAACATTGAAGACATAACTGTCACTATTTTAGAAATAAGGAAGGTTCTTTCCAAAAGGAACCTTATGCTTAATTTGGAAGAAAAGTGCCACAATATGCAGGTAGCCATTGATAGGTTCATGGCTAAATTTTAGATTTTGAGGGAGAAAGGTCTGCCTAGTCCTATGGTCATCAATGACAGACTCATGACACAGTCGGACTATGGGGATAGACTTAGAAAATTGGCTAAGGATCAAGCCAGTTCCTCATCCATTAAAGCCTGCCCAACGGGCAAAGTATTATAACACATTTGAGAACTTGTTTTTCCTTGAGTATGAGGTAAAACATTTGTTCCTCACCAAGCCCAATTTTGCAAAGTATACTGAGGCTGATGATATTTACAGGAGGATGATAAATGTAAAATTACCAGATGCAGAATGGTGGGGAACTGTGACTAACTTACTGTGATAAATTAACAACTAAAAGTTACCACACCGTAAATATGAAGGCAGCAGGATCAAACAGGTAAAAACAACACAACAGGGTCAAAGAGTAGTAGGGTCAAAGAGTATCAGATGAAAGGTCAAAGTAGAGGAGACTCTAGCATAAAAATGATGCAAATATCAACCAACATAAAGGGCTATATCTCAACCATAAATGCCAGCACAACCATAATTAAAGGGACAACAAGAAGCAATTCATTAGCTGTCTCTATCTTCTTGCTAGAAGATATTTGTATTTCCTAGAATAAATCTCATGTTGTTTGAGATATTTTGTAATAAGTTTTTGTATAAATACTTCACAATTCAAAGTATGTAGGGTGGATTCCAAAACATTTCTATAAACTATTTCTCTCGAATAAGAAATCCTATTGTATCAATGACTGGATTGGCTTACTAGATCAAGGAATAAAGATAAGATATTTTATAGGATTCTTGTGTAAAGCGAAATACAAATAAGTATTCTCTCATGTTCAATGTTGTTTTCTTTCAAGTTTTTCGTAATCTTTATGTATCTCTAAAATCTAAATGTTATAACATGGAATGATATTTCAGAAATTGCTTAAATGCACTTTGTCTTGACTGTTATGCATTATTATATGTTTTCTTCACGAATCTAAGTTAAGGAATTCTTGATTTCTCCTTAGTTTAGGTGGCTTCTTGTGATCTATATAAAAGGATTCTTAATTGCCCTTTGTTCATGATTATCCTCTGTTCTCCATTCTGATTGCGGTCTAAGGATTATTGAGCGCCCTTTCACCTGGGTTAGAATTACTTCACCCATTAGGCCTAAAGATTTGCATTTCGCTCTGCTAGCCTGCCCTGTGAACATTCCCTTTAATGAATTAGTCCAGTCCTATTATCCATTTGTCAACTCCATAGCCCAATGGCTTGAAGACCTAGCTCTATCCATCTGTTCTAAGAATTCCACCACCCAACCTTAAAAAAAAAAACCAAAACCCCAAAGAACACTAAGAACTAGCCTAAAATCCCATAAGAAACAAAGCTAAATTATATAGAGAGAGCCTTCTCTGAGTCATAGGTTGGCTAGAGCCTATACTTAAAAGACTGGTTTGTGGTTACCTCGGTTTCTTCCTTCTTCTGATAACTTCTAGGGAAAATTCTGAGTGATAACATAGTGGTGACCATACTGGGGAATTAAATCCTCAGTCTTAATAAACCTTTATTTTTTTTTTTAAATCTTTCTTTCAAGCCTCTTAAAGAGTTTATTAGAAGTTATTTACAAAATCTGACAAAAAGAAAGTAATTAGAAAAAGCTTGAAATTCTGGCTTCAAGGAGAACTCACTACACTAGGGCTAATCCAGATCAAAACCCTGCCCCAGTAGTTGATAATCCAAACCTGATTTCAACAAGACCCAAAAGAGAAGAAAGTTTAGTCAGTCAAACACCTTTAATCAAAGCTGATTCGTGCCCTGATGAGTGATTGTTCTTAGAAGACCTTCCCTTTGACGTGCCATTTGATATTTCCCTATTTAGAACAAGGTCTGAAAGTGCATTTGATGAAATTGTTTTAGATCCAGAGTTTATTGCAGACATCGAAGTCCAAAAGGACAATCAGTCAATTGATCAATATATTCTAAATTCCACACAATCATCCCTTACTACTACTAGGAACCCTAAGATTTCTGAACCAATATCCACTACTCTTAGTTCACCATTATTCCCTTCAACCTCTAAAGTTCATTCCCCACCTCCATTCATACCCTCACTCCCTTATCAACCTATCATATCCCAGGTACCACCTGTTGGTCCTAGTTCATCCTCCACTACTGCATCATCTTCCAGTGTCTCAACCCCACATTTTAACCCATCCCAACTCATAGCCACAACAAATAGATATGCTCCCCTCGTCTTACATGCCCCACTTGGTGCCATGCCAACAGACTAACAGAGTAAAATCGTCCAATTTGATGGCGTAGGACACTACACTGCACAACACCATGTTAATAAAATGACAAACTACTTTGAACTTCATGAAATTGATATTGTGGATTTCCAAATGAGATTATTCGCTTAGACTTTAGCTGGTGATGTTAGAAAGTGGTTTAGATCATTGCCTGATAATAGTCTTGATCGTTTAGAAGTATTTCAACAACAACTTTTGAATATATGGGAAAAGAAAAAGAATCCTCTACAGATCCTTTCTGAATATGAAAATATTAGGAAAGGACCCAATGAAATTGTTCAAGATTACTGCACCAGATTTAACAATATATACAATGCAATTCTAGTTAATCTTAGGCCTCGACCTGACTTAGCATTAATAAAATTCCCTGATGGTTTTGACACAGACATGGCATTCCAGCTCAAGGAAAGAAACCCCCCAACCCTAGAAGATATGCAAAGTGTAGCAGTAAGTGTAGAGGCCAATTTATTAGCTAAAATAGCTAGAGTTAGGAATGAAAGAAGAGGATCAACTAAAGATGAGCCTTCACCCTTTGACATTAAAATAGATAGCTTAAAAAAAGGCATGGAATAGTTAATGCATAGAATAGAGAATATAGAGAGGAAACCCCAGTGGGATAATCAACAGGCATCTCCAGTTAGAAACCCAAACTTTAGGAAAAACCAAAACCAAAATACTGGAAAAAATGGACCTGATCAGAATATAAGACCTCCTTTCCAGGAAAATTATGCAGAAACATCCCATCTTGAAGATCCAGAGCAAGACACACAAATTAACCTGATGGGACTAGATGATGAAGGTATTGTTTTTCTGACCCAAGATGATCAGGAATTGCATATGCTGCAGCAATTGCAAATCTAGTCTGGAGAGTCATTTGACTATAAACAAGGTTATGATTCTACCATCTTTGAAGTACATAAGTAGTATAACCTAAGGAGTAAAAAGAATTCTGATATCTCTGACCAAACCAAGAAAACAATGCCAAATCAACCAAAGAAAGTCAAAGAATCTTGGTTTTTAAAATCCTCCAGATTCTCCCTAGACAAAACCAGAATTCTTCTGGTCCTACTATTGAAGATATTACCCCTAATCAACCTTTTGATGATCAACCTTCTTCTTCAACTTCCCCCAAAAAACCAGTGGACACACCTCAAAATACTAGATTGGAAAATTCACAGAAAGAATTCCCCAATAAAGGAAAAGAATACCATCCCACTCAAAAACCTGCTGTTAAAAGTACAAACCCTCAAACAGAGAAAGCCCCTTTGCCTTTCAATTTGGGAGCAGAGGTAGCTAAGCTAAAGATTTCAGTCACTTTGACATAGTTAATCAAGAATGAAACCTACAAAACACAGATAAACCAAACCCTGAACCTTGTTGAAAATGAAGATTCTGTTAACCTGTTTGATGACCAACCTAAACTTATATTTGGTCCAGATGTCAATGGTAAGCCTTGGCATCCATGAAAAAATTCTTCATAACGCAATGTTGGATTCTGGTGCCCAAATCAGTAATGGAAAAATTGAACCTAGACATTACAAGACCTTACAAGGACTTATTTTCATTTGACTCAAGTCAAGTAAAGTGTCTGGGGTTGATTAAAGACCACTGTGTTACCTTAGTTCAATATCCTGCTAGAGCATCCTTATGGATATTGTAGTTGTTGACATCCCACCGGATATTGTAGTTGTTGACATCCCACTGAAGTATGGCATGCTGTTATCCAGGTCATGGGGAGCCAAACTTCAGGGATCTCTACAACTTGATATGTCATATGCAACAATTTCTGTTTTTGGACAACCCAAGAAGCTATACCGAGAAAATTTAATGAAATACATGGTGAGTAGCCAGGATCGGCCTCAAAACTTTCCTATCTACTTTGTACATCCAGACATTGATTCTTTTATTTTGTATAATATTGATGAAACACATAGAACTCTTTTAGGCAGTATTGATACAGAAACAAAAGAAATTGCAGTTTCAAAACAAAAGGAAACTTTCCAAACTTAGAATTTTCCACTAAACAAGGTAGTCAAGTTGAGGAAAAATTGGTGGAAACAGATGATACGAAATATGAACATGAGATATTGTGGCATCTTGAGTTTGATGGGTTAGTAAATAAGTTTGGAGCAGGAGCAGGAGTTTGGATATACAATCTAGAGAATGACTATTCAGAAGGCCATGCAAATAGACTAAATTTTAAATGTACTACCAATATGGTGATGAAGCACTACTTTTAGGTCTTAAATTAGTTAGGAAGCTAGGAGCTATAAGAGTTTCTATCATGGGAGACTCTGAATTAGTGATAAAACAGATTAATGCTGTATATATGACCAAAGACCCTAGATTAAGTTGTTATAGAGGAACCATTGTAGAAATACTAAACACTTTCTTAGAAACCAAAGTTGCTGTAATTCCTAGAAAACATAATATGCAGGTTCATAGTTTAGCAATGTTTGCCAACACCTGCAAGTTACCCTTGCAACCTAACTATCAGTACACTGCTGAAGTAAAACACATGCCCGCAATCCCAGATAATTTGAAGAACTGGAAAATATTTGCTGATGACAAACAAATAAACAACTTTTTGATTTCAGAACAAGAATTTGTAAATAGCAATATAGATACTGACACATCAATAGACCTTAACACGAAAGATAAAATAGAAATTAACGAGATAGAAGGTGAAGAAATAGATAGATTCCATCCCACTAAATTCACAAAATCAGATGTAGAAAACCTAGAACAAGTTGAGATTGATGAGATAATTAACGAAGACACTGAAGTAATTAATCTCAAGGACAATTTCTTACCCAAGGGATTAACCCCTTTGGAATACTTGTTTGATTCAAATGATGTCCCTAGAAAGCCCAAATTGGAACCTTTGAAATCTGATATGGAGGAGTGTAATATTGGCACTGATGAGAATCCAAAATTGATCAAACTTTCTAAATCATTACCTCTCATTGAAAGAGTAAAATACATTGAGTTATTAAAAGAATTTCAGGATGTATTTGCTTGGAGTTATGATGACGTCAAATCCTATGACACCAGCATCATACAACACACAATCCCTATAAAAGAAAATAAAAAACCTTTCAGACAAAAACTTAGAAGGATAATTCCTGTCCTATTACCTTCAATTGAAAAAAAATTTCAGAGGATGTATGATGCTAAGATAATTTCACCAATCAGATTTTTTGATTGGGTTTCAGACCTGGTGCCAACTAGGAAGAAAATCGGCGAGATTAGACTCTGTGTGGACCTTAGAAACCTCAACAAAGTATTCCTTAAAGACAATTACCCTCTCCCCAAAATGGACCATATTTTGCAAAGGGTAGTTGGATCAACCAGGATCTCATTATTGGATGGGTTTTCTGGTTACAATTAGATTTTAGTTCATCCTGATGACCAAGCTAGGATTGCCTTCACTACTCCATGGGGCACATTCATGTATGTGAAAATGCCTTTTGGATTAATGAATGCAGGAGTCACTTTTCAGAGGGCTATGAATATAGCCTTTGCCAAAAAAATTCATGATTTCCTGGTGATATACCTAGATGACATTACTGTATTTTCAAAATCTGACAACCAGCGTTTGGATCATCTAAGGCAGGTTTTTGTTAAATGTAGGAAATGTGGAATTTCTTTGAACCCTAAGAAGTCATTGTTTGGATTAGAATAAGGAAAGTTACTAGGTCATATAATTTCAAAAGATGGTATTTGAATAGACCCTGCAAGAATAGAAGCCATCTTACAGATACAACATCCAAGGAACATCAAAGAATTACAAGCTTTCTTAGGAAAAATTAATTTTCTTAGGAGATTTATTTCTAATCTAGCAGAATTAATTAGATCACTGAACAATATGTTGAAAAAAGATTCGACGATAAAATGGAGTGTTGAGGCTAAGAAATCCTTTAAAGAAATTAAACTGGCCTTAACAAGAACACCAGTTTTGATCAGTCCAAAATTTGACAGAGATTTCATCTTATTTTCCTTTGCTTCTGAGCACACAATTGTTGCAATTTTACTACAAAAAAATGATCAGTGCTATGAACAACCTATTTCTTTCTTTAGCAAGGCCCTGAGAGTTTCCTCCCTTAAATATAACATAATGGAAAAATAAGCTTTTGCTTGGTCAAAGCTATCAAGGACTTTAGAGTATATATTTTATATTCTCATATAATAGCCTATGTTCCCAATTCAGTTGTCAAAGACATCCTAACTCAGGGTGGTCCAGATGGAAAGAGGGGAAAATGGATTGCTACTATTTTAGAATATGATATAGAAATCAGACCAACTAAGTTAATCAAGGGCCAAGGTTTAGCCAAGCTTATGGCTAAGTCAAACTGTCAGGCCCTGGATATAAACTTTATTGCTCAAATAGATAATGAAGAGGAGATGGCGACTCCACTAATCAACCAGGCCTTTATTGAATCACCATGGTATGCTGATATCATTTATGTTTTACAAAATTTACAAGCTCCTCCTAGATTATCTAAGACCAAAAGCAGATTTTTAAAGATGAAGTCCTTAAAATTTTGTATACTAGACATTGCGTTGTTTTGGAGGAATCATGAAGGTATTCTCCTCAACTGTTTATTAAAAGATGAATCTAACAAAGTACTGTAAGAGTTTCATGCAGGTGACTGTGGAGAACACCTTTACTGGAAAACCACTGCAGGTAAAATTCTTAGAGTTGGTTTTTACTAGCCAACTTTGTTCTCCGATGTAAAGAAACATATGAACTCATGTCACAAATGTCAAATTTTTGAGGGAAAGAAAAAACTTCTACCTTTACCCCTAAAACCAATTTATGCTGAAACACCTTTTCAACAATGGGGGTTAGACTTCATTGGTGAGATTCACCCACCTTCCTCTGCCCAACACAAATGGATCCTCACTACCACAGACTATTTCACCAAATGGATAGAGGCCATACCTTCAAGGCAAGCCATTGACACTGTTATCATAACCTTCCTTGAAACCAACATTCTATCAAGATTTTGATGTCCAACTAAGTCCATTACTGATAATGCCGCAGCCTTTAAATCCAAAAGGATGATGGATTTCTGTAACAAGTATCATATAACCCTGGGCCATTCCACAACCTATTATCCTCAAGGAAATGGACTGGGAGAATCCTCAAACAAAAGCCTGGTGAACATCATAAAAAAGCTGTTGGAGGACAATAAGAAAACATGGAATAAAAAGCTAGTCAATGCCTTATGAGCAAATAGACTAACCACAAAGAAATCAATTGGTATCTCTCCCTACCAACTCGTTTATGGGATGGAAGCTTTTTTTCCATCTTCCTTGGGAGCACCAGTAATGAAGTTGCTCCAAGAATTGCAGGTTGACCCAAATGACATCCAAAGAAGAATCAACCAAACAATTCATTTACAAAAAACCAGGGAAGAAGTGAACATCAAATCTTAGGTTGTCCAGGAAAGGATCAAGAAGATTTTTGATAAAAGGACCAAGCCTGAGGATTTATACCTTAGTGACAAAGTCCTAAGATGGGATTCAAGGAGGGAATATAAAGGTAAACATGGGAAATTTGATTTCCTATGGAAAGGCCCATATGTCATTTATGCTTTCAGAGGTAATAATGCTTTCTTCCTCAGAGAAATGGATGGTACAGAAGCAGAATGTGGATCAGTAAATGGTCGGATGCTCAAACACTATTTCGAACCTAACTACTGATTTTTACTTTCCATTGTACATATTCCGGTTTTTTTTCAAAAAAGTTTAGTTTGGATTGGATGGTGGTCATTGAAGTTGAAGCAAGGAGAGAATGCCCTAAGCTTCGAAGGATTCACTATCATAAGTATCAATAATGCAGAGGCATAAAGGATAATTTTGCAAGGTAACATCAACAACAATTCAAAGGCTACTGATTTACAAAGTTCTTGATATTTCACCAGGAAATGGCATCCCCAAGTGGAGCCACTGTTAGGTTCCTATACCAATAGGAGTCATAATTTTGATTGACTAAGGTTAAGCCTTGTAATATTGTACATACCTTTTCTTTTTGCAAATGTTTTCCATTTTAAAAAATTAAAAAAATGTAAAGAGGGCATGTCTTAAAAAAATAATCAAAGGACAAAAAGAATGAAAATAGGTCCCAAAAAAATGAAAAATATGAACTCCAAGAAAACAAAAAGACCATGAAAGTGTGTAAGTCAAAATTCCACTACTATTTACTTTTTATGCGTAATGAATGATTGTGTGCAGCTTGTTACTTATGCCACAATCCATGAATAGTCAAAATGTTTAAACTTGGCTATTTCATGTTTTCAATTTTATGTCTATAGATAGAGAATGAAATCTGACCAAACAGTGTAATCTTGGCAGATAATTAGATAGGTAGAGTAAATAAAGGAGCTCAATGATTTAAACTGAGCCCATGGATGAAATAAGGTTTGATTTAGATAGTTTGCTATGTAAGGAAAATAAAATATTGATAAGGGTTTGCTAGCTTAAATGCACCCTAATAAAGTGAAGAAAAAATGGTAGAATGAGTAGATAGGTAAGTAGAAGAAAGGTTGCAGAAGTATGGTGATTAATTAGACAAAAAGCATATTGATCACTTTTCATCATATATGAATGGACAATCAAGCATGCAAATGAACTTCAAAGTCAATTAATTAACCTCCCCCATTCATTTCACCTCTTTACTTAACTAATTTCCCATAATAAAGTTCAAAGTACTCAAAAACCTTTAAGTCAAAGAGGCTTAGAGCATTTCTCTGACTTTTGGAGGGATTGGACCCTCAGCTCAAAGACTTATGGATATCAAGTACTAGTTCACACCCCCTTTAGTTCATTCATTTTCCTAATAATACTCCTTTTCCTAAGGTTAAAACACTTTTTGCCTAGGAAAAAGCAATTCTCCCCCCATATAAAACACTTTTCATACCAAAAAACCCACGAAAATGTTGTACCCCAAGTATTAATGTAAATATGTGGAAAAATGTAATTAACGAAAAATAATTTTGCTTAGTATTTTCCCTTTTCTGCCCATTTTTCATATTAATGACTAACTTTATTATAGTAAATCCCAATAAAAACCCAATTTCCCGTATATATTTAACTCCTATATATTAATTAACCCTACACCCTAGTTTAATTATAAACTAAGATTTTCACCTAAAACCCAACCAAAACCTTTAACTGGTCAATTTGTGATCAAGTTAATTAAGCCCCCTTTTTAATCCTCCGTTAATTATCCTGATGGCCTAATCTCACTTTAAGCCATTGTTAACCCTGATACCGCCACAATTAAGTGCCCGCCGAGCCCCCCACTAGCCTCCACACAACTTCTCCACCTGATCACCATGTGATCGTCCCCCTTCCTCATTTGACGGCCCTTATCCATATCGGGCCAACCTGACATTCGTCCTTTACCCACCTGATAAAGTGGTTTCACTCGTGGCCCCTAATGCTACATGCCATCTGATAAGTGGAATTGGTCGGCCCCTCCCAAATACCACCGAGCGCCCAAAAGTAGTGTGAAATAAATTGCTTACCGCCCTCCCGCTATGCTACAAATTAACGACTATTCACCCCATACCCGCCAAAAAATAGCTTTTTGCGTATAAAAGCCAAAAGCCCCAAATTGTTTCTTTTCGTTGAAATTTCATCTGCAAACCTCTATATGCATGCACGACACCTGCAAACGTCGAAGTCATCAACCCATGTACAATTTGACTCCAAAGACGCCGCGGACAACCCAGTCGGCCTTGCAGCCTATACGAAGTCCATTCAACCTCTTGCAGTCGCCAACCACCCTGCTCAGAACCAATTCACCCCAGTTCCAGGTATTTAAACCAGAATTCACCAAATACACTATCAATTTCAAAGTAACCAGTTGCTGAGTGTTTAGTTAAGTTAAAAATTAATTAAAAATACTCAAGAGCTTGAGCCATAAACCATTGTGGAACACCGTTGCCCCAAAAACTCTGAATCCCTCCCCACACTCAAATCCACAAGAACTGAGTATAGTTGCCCCAATCGCAATGGATGTGAGGCCCATCATGACACCTCATTTAGACCTAGACCACCTTCCCCTGGTTGACAGAGACTTCCAAATAAAAGACACCATTGTCATAGAGCTCCTGCTCAAAGTGCATTGCCAAAGTAGGGACAGATTCTTGAACCATGCTGATGAAATTGGCCTTTGGGAATCAAATTTTCCCAAGTACTAGTTCCCCCAAGTCCACATTTTTCCTGAAATTGTGCATATGTGCTATGCTTCCTATGTCCATAGTCACATAACCATCATGTCTCATGACCAAAAGGTCCTTTTCACCATTACCGCCAAATCCATCAATGAAATGTTGCAGATCCAACCAGGACCAAACCTAACTCCCCTCTCAATTGGAGACCTATTGGACTTATACCCCAAAATCAGCTCTGCCAAATTGGCCCAACTGTTCCAAACCTTCATTGTAGAAGAAAAGAACATCCGTAACAACCCCCTCCATATGTAGCAACTATATTTTCCCCTTGGGGCTGAAATATTGTAGCCATGATATCTTGTGTTCTGGGTTACTCCACTAGTGAGTATATTGATGAAATTATCCTGGCTTTTATGTCCATATATACCCCTAGAAAACCTCTTGCAACCGTTTATGACTTTGTGTTGGGCATGGGATCCCTTGCAGCATGTTTTTGGGGCTCAAAGCCCAAGTTTTGGTCAATTGGATTGTAAGACTCCACGAATTGCGGGCGCGAAGCACGAAGTCTAGGATGAGTCATAGGGTTGTCCGCAGAAGTACATTGGTGGTGTAACCAGACTCAGGATAGTGCTGCGCATGCTTCAGTATGAACTGGACATGAGTTTCAGAACCATATACCCGAAAGCCATGGAGGCAAGAGTCTGCTTCGATAAAGACATCACCAAATAGTACGGGGACATAATAGCACAATACCAAGCTTGGTATCAGTTCGTCTCCGAAGACCATCACGAGGAGGTTACCGAGTTGGTATTTTCCCAAGACCCTGAGTGATGTTGTTTGTCTTTTAGGCTTACCTAATCCTATTTTGTCCCACATGGGTACATGTGGAAATTGTATTATTGTAAATATGTTGTAAATGAAATTCCAAGTGTCACTATTGGAATGTGAGCATCCACTATGTAATGTAAAGAGTCATGAGGGTAGTCCAAGAGTCAAAGGGGAATTCCAAGGGTCACCCCACCCTTTGCTATATATAGAACCTCATAAATCATAGTACATTCTTTTGGGAGCCAAGATTTTGGCTGGGCATTGCTTAGAGAATGCTTGGAGAGTATTTTGATGAGCCTTGGCTTCTCCATACCGTAGAGCGAGTACATCTCTTTGGAGGAGCAGGCAGTGTTGACTGTAATGTTCCACTACTAGGGCTAGTGGATGTCAATGGTGTATGTATGGATGGAACTTTTACTTAATATATATAACTGAGCTAACACATTTTCATGCATATGTTGTTATTGTAGTTTGACTACTCTAGTTACTTTAACAATGTATGTTATTTCACTTACGCATTTGTGTATGAACTATTTTGTATACGATTGTACGAATCTTGTTCAAGACGTGTTGTTGTATTAACCCATCACTTTATATTGTGGACTATTTCGCTTCTAGCCTGTGATGTCATTCAGCTCCTATGTTCCTTTCAGGCTACGTACTATTATAAGCTTTTAAGGGACACCCTTCCTTTTCCCCTTCATTTGTTAGAACTCCCATGCATCTCACTTGACTTGCTGCAAGGTCACACACTTGCTTTCGACAAAGTTATCATACTTACCTTTGCGCGCTACTGCAGTTAAGGCACTACTGTACTACCCACTACTGGGACTCCTACTGCAAACGGTCTGAGGTCTAGTTGAGACTTCTTACAGGGGATATCCCTTGACATGTTGGCAGGTCCAACGCCATCAACATTTTTGGCGCTAGAAAGAGGGCCAGATGACAAGATGAGTCCTCAAAGTATGTTTTGAATCTCTTCACATCATTCATGATTTACATTATAATCTCAACTCTGACATGTTTTTCTCATGCAAATGATTTCGAAGTGTTGGAGGACATCATTGATGAATTGTCACAAATTAAGTATGACGGTGAAGGCGGAGTAACCCTGCTAAGGCACAGAGTTGCCTTTGCAGGCTTGTGTCACAGGAATGAAGTCCCCTCAGATGACATTTCCTATGGATTGTTTTCTTACACGCTCGATCGACATGCTGACCAATGGTGTCACACATTGCCTGCAACATCCATTCACTCTTATTATCACATGATTGATGAGTTAATTTGTGCTTTCTATCATTATGAACGCAAATAACTCAACAAAAAAATTCTGAAATTACGAAAAGCCCCTGATGAATATCTTGTGCAATTTTGGGTGCACTTATCGAATCTTTATTTTCAAATCCTTGAAGATGAAATTGATAAGGAATTTCTCAAGGAACAATTTCAGTATCTTCTTCACATATCTGAAAATCCTCATGAGTTAGAATCACTCAAACCCCTCCTAGCATACCTCGGTGTTAGAGCTTCCAAATTAAGACGGACAAGGTCACTGTCATAGGTGACCACTCGTCTGCTCCTCATCAAACATCTCTAGCTCCACATGGCAAGGTGGGAGAAGTTGCGAACCCATCCATTGAACTGTCACCTCCTCCCACGCCACCTGCTCTTGATCTCTGCATAGATGTGGACTGCAAGCTTGTTGGTTGTCATGTGAACTTGTTTTCTCAACCTTCGTCCTCTCGTCCTATTGATCCTTTGGATTTTGGTGTGTTGTGTTAGTCCATTCCACTCCACCAGTGATTTTCACGAGGATCAAGTTGTCGACGGAGTTGGTGTTGAGCAACCAACCTGCACTGTCATTTTTGATGAGTATGTGTGGGAATCTGAAGAAGAACTTGCGGTGAAGGATGACCTCCTTCTGTCTGCACCTCATCCACTCTATCCTGACATATTCTGTGATCCTTCCATTTCTAATTTGTCTTGTGAAAATTCATTCCGAGAGGTTTCTATTTTTGATCATTCATGGGACGCACATGATTTTAGTTCGTCATTTGATTGCGATGAGGGAAAATATTTCTTTTTGAATCCACTCAATCTGTCATCTTTCAATTTCAAAAATTCAGAGGGTGAAAATTTCTATTTCTCATCAACCCCTATGTACGATTCGTCAGATCATGAGGATGCTGATGTACACCTTGAATTTTCTGATTGTGGCTGTCATGATCTCTTTACTTCTTCATTAAATCACAATTCTGATTTACTTGTTGTTGATCTTTCTAAGTCACTGGTCTTTGATGATCTACCCTCTCACAAAGTGAAAATCCCTCAAACTGTTGAGGCACTTTATCTTGAGTTGATGGTTATGTCAGGTTATTTCCGTCTTGAGGTCAGTTCCACTCCTGATTAGAAATCTGTTGAAGCACCCTAGGATCCTCCTCACTCTCCCATTTGCATTGAAAATCAATTTGATCTGCACATCATACATCCTCCACTAGAATCACATGATCCTATCGCTCATGCATTGGAGGAGTCATGCGTAGCAATTCATGTTGCGAAGCGAAAGTTTTCTTCTTTCTGCATGTTTTCTCGTTTGTCCAGATCAAAAGATTGTGCATGTTCGTCATCTATGCATAGTGTGATGCTTCACCATGGTATGGACGCAGAGTGTTCGTCATGCACTTTCACTTTTTTCTTTTCTTTGGACACATTCAAAATTCGAGTGTGTTGGTCTTCATTGTTTTATCTTTCTTATGCGCTGGTTTACCTGAATATCTTTCTTGTTAACCATGCCTTCACCTACATGGGCCAGCCAATGCACTAGTGGTTGCATTGAAATATCACTTCACGTGAGTAGGCCCATGCACTGTTTAGTTTAGGAGTAGGAGTAGTGTTTTCTTTCTTGTTTGCTTTGCTTACTTGCTTTGCTTTCGTTTTACTTATGTCCTTTTCTTGTTTGTTTGCTTGTTATGTCCCGTAGGATTAGTTTCACATGGAACCATGTTTGACTCATGAGACAAGCAGGGTGAAGTACAATAGGACTTATACAACTATTAACATTTGGTTATTTGTTATCCCCTCTCTTTATGAAGATCTTGTGTTATTTTAGTCAATGATACCCTAATGGAAAATACGTTCTGTTCAGAGTGAGTCTTGGTGAAAACACAACGCTTGCAATTTTAACTAGTACTGCCTACTCTAATCAGTGTTTCTATATTCAGTTAACCTTTGTCATCTCAATCAAGTAGAGTAATGTGAGGGGGAAAACCTTAAAAAGTATATCGAAGGTATACATAACATAATTTTATGAAGGGACAACCTCTTTTGCTCTCAATAAGTCGGGATCCCCCTTCCACCTCATGAAATAATTAAGTTCCTATGCACAGTTCTCCTAAAAATGAAAAATGAAAATGAAAAAAATAAAATAAGGAAAAAGAAGAGAAAGGATTCTTGCGCAGAGAGGTGAAGCAACAAACTCCATTGGGGTACTATCTAGGCTTGCTGGCAGTGGAGCAATGCTTGTGTTCCTTAAGTGACTTTGCCGGGGTACTATCCAGCCCTACTGGCAGTCGAAAAACACTAGAGATGAAACTTAAACTCTGACAATCTACATAATTTGTGCATCAATATACCCCTCATCCTTAATCGAAACAACTCAGTTGACTTGGGTTGGTATGTGTGCTGATCGATTAAGAGAATGGCATGGACTATATCTTTAACTTAAGCTAGTGAGGAATCCATGATAATCAAAGAATCGAAAAAAAGTTTCGAAGGAGTTAGACTCGATTTTCCCAAGATGAGGTCCATATAGAGAGTTGGAGTTCTACCAGTGTGTTGCCAATGTTGTAGCGGCTTCAACGAACCTCCAAAATTTTTCCTTCGCTTTGCTTTGGAGCCTCCCTCCTTAAATATTAGTAGCTTATCTTGCATTGCTCAGGTACTTATGCTTTCATTTGAATTGATATTTCACTTTAAAGCTTGTGTTTTCTTACTTGCTTTGCTGTCTAACCACAAAATGAACCCTTGTGACTTGGTTGCATCCAATTCTTGCGCTGCCTTGGCAAATTGCGCAGTCCTAGAGGGAAACTAACCTTACTCTCAGGAATTGCGCAGAGCAACCCAGTGGTGAGCCTTGCTCTCAAGAATTACGTAGATCAGCCTAGTAGTAAGCTTCGGCTCCAGAAATGTGCAGACCCAATTGGAAACTTGTCTTCACCTAGGAAATTGCGCAGAGCATGAGAGGCAGCCAAAGCCACTCAACCAAGGAATTGCGCAGAAGCATTCCATCAACCACTGCCCGATGCATTTGCTCGCAGGTTCCCCGGTTCCCTCTAAAATTGCGCAATCTCTCCATGCATGCATGGTATCCCTTCCCAAAAAATAAAAATCAAAAATAAAAAAGCATCCCTCAAAAATAGAGATCTATTTTTAGCAGTGGGAGTTACACTTGAGTTAATTTTAGAAAAACGCCGACACTTGTCACTTTTTCTAGATATTTGGCATGCATGTCATAAACCCTAAATCGATCAAATCTAGTTAATGGATGTCGCCATATCTCATTTGCACATTCGATCTTGGAGATCTGGCATTCTTGAGGCATCTAGGAACCTTCGGCACGATCATCACAACTTTTCTAGGTAAGTTTGCTTTTTAAGTCTTTTGCTGATTTTTCTATTGCTTTTGTTTCCTTGGCTTGTGTGAGTGTTGTTTTACATGTTTTATTGAACGGCCGCTGACATGTTATCTTGTTTTAACCTGTAGAAGTGTTGTTTCAAGTTTTGCATTATCTTTCTTAAGTGTTGCATGCATAACCCTGTTTTTCCTCTAACGGTCACCGTTACAGTGACTCTCCCCACTAGCTTCGTTGTTCGTCTGTTTTACTGATTTCTGCACTTAGTTTGAATTTATGCATGTCCATTCACTCAAATATATACCGTCCTTCACTCTTGCATTCAGATCTACTCATTTTCAAGTTTCCTTTGGGCAGATCTAGGCTACCTTGGATCAGATCTAGCTCGCCCCATCATGCACTGCGCATTTATGGAACTCAAGGCTCTGTCTTGGCTCCAAGAGTTGTGCAAAGTCTATCAGTCACTGGCTCCAACTGTGCTCTACGTATTTCCAGGAGATATCCCCAGTGTTTCCCACTGGGTTTTCGTAATGCGCAGTCCCAACCAGCATCAAGCTAGACTGAACTACGCATTATGCAGTTCTAGCCCACAACAAGCCACACTGGACCGCGCTCTATGCAGTTCCAAATCAACACCTCTCACTAGCAGCTGGCACTACGCAATGCGTAGATCCAACTGATAGCCTCACACCTTTGAGAGTCACAACTGTGCAATCTTGCCTAGCAATTGCCTAGTTTGTTGCATGATCAATCCTTGAAGTGCTTTGTGTTTTTAAGCTGACATTTTCTTACCGTGAGTGTCCGCTCTGTCTCCAGGTATATTAGTTGTTGAGCAACTTCTTAGTAGTACAGGCAACATGGTTTACAAGAAAGATGGATCAAAGGATAATGTAGAGAGCAACACTAGGGATGTGGTTGAACAGGTGCCAATGAACTTGCAAGTCTATGCAGACACACAACTATTCATAGAGAAGGACATGAAGATTACATTGCAAGAAATAAAGGACATCTTTGCAGGCAGTTTTAAGGAATATCTGGAAGATCGACAAGTCTATGTCAACATTCACAAGTCAGGCTTGTACAGGGTTGCATGCAGGTACCCTACCTTCTCGTGCATGGATATCATTCACTATATTGTCTCACATATTGATCTCGAGATGATGACACTGATCAGTACCAATGGAACATAGCTTGCCACCTTCAGGATGGAAAACTACCTTCAAATGTGTCACTTTCCGTAGCCAGTGAACCACATGGATGCATTATTCTTCACTCCCAACAACAATGTGAACACTAGAGACATCATGAAGCATTGGGTAAAAGAGCCATCGAAGTTCAGAGTGACACCCAACTAGGTCTACAAGACGAAGTCACTCAGGAAGGCTTACCAACTCTTGGTCATCTTTGCATGCTGCTTGTATGGTCAAGAGAGCACAAAGACCTTCCCACAGAGTTGGGTGGTTATGTTGGAGCAGTTGGAAAATGAAGGAAGGCCATTCAACTGGTCTGACATGTTGGCTCTTCAGCTGAAAGTGCATGTGTCTAATGCCCAGAGTCTGCCTAAGGATGAGCAAGCAAGATTCTTTATGTCCATGTACCTTCTTGATGCAATATGTGCCTAGCAACAGTTCCCTAGCATGGGTTGGACATGGACACCTTTATAGGGTGTTGTGAACATCTATTACATGTTGCTCTTTGAGACAGATACCGAGGAGTCATGGCGAGGCTGTGTGACCACTTCATCACCCCGCTATACAAGATAAGATTCGAATATGATCCACCTTGCATGTCCCAAGAAGAGATGCATGCATTGCTTAGCATTGCAGATTGGTATGCCTCACCTGATGGCACCTTCATCAAGATATTTGGTGTGGAGAAGCCTCCACATGAGCTACCAAGGTTTTCTATGGAAAATTTGGTCATGTAAGAGGTTGCATACCACATCTCCACAAGATTATCAACAAGATTGCACAGGAGGAAAAAGGCACCATGGCCTACTCTTCCTTTGTGGATTGGGTTGTACGTGATCTATACTTTGAAGGATGAAGATGCCGAGGCCGAGGACTTAAAGAAGTTTGGGTTTAGCACGAAGAGTTTCAATTTGTATGATCCCCACTACATATGCAAGAACCACTGTGCGAAGGTGTATTACCCATGGATCCACGTGGCATGTCATTGGCCAAAGGAAGATCCTTGGAGATATTGCTACAACTCGTCTAGGCTCAATGAATCGGTCAACATAGCCATGGAATTGTAAGAAGTACTACAGGCAACAACACCACAGGAAGCAAAAACAATAGTAGCAGTGAGAAACCAACTGGGGCAAGAAAAATGCAAGAGAAAGATTACCGAGAGCAGAGAGGAGGAGCAAAGCTACAAGTTCAGAGAAGATACTCTTGTTGAGAAAGTAGCTTTGGAGATAGAGGCGAATAGGTGATAGCGTGAAAGGAGAGTAGAAGAGAGGAAGAGAGAGAAGAAAAGGTTGGAATATGCAGAGAGGAAGTTGTAGGAGACGGAGTAGAAGCTGAAAGAAGAGCAAGACCTCAGGAGGAGAGAAAGGGAAGAAAAGAAGAAATAGGAACAGGAAGAAAGACAAGGTACACTGACAGATAAAATGCGCCTATACAGGTTGAGACAAAAGGGAATCCAACAGATGAAGAAGAGGGTGAGTAGGTACAGGTTTAGGAATCTACTCAACAGGTTGAGTATATGGTTGAGGCAACATACATGTTGATGGAATAGGAGCCACATGACCAAGATACTGATGTTATGCAAAGAGAAACTGAGGTCACACCACAGTCTTCTCCACCTCCAGAATCACAACTGGTCTTGAGCGAGCAAGGAGAGGTTGTTCTCCTTGATGATGATCTAGAGATGGATGTGTACAATCTGTCATTCGACAAGTCACAACACAGGATTGTACAAGCACGTAGAAACAACTCTCCAATGATCACACATCACCTGCGCACATAGAGGAAAGGGTGATTGTATCATATGTTAGAAGACATCTAGCTGCCATGGCCGAGGCTTCTCAGGCTTATGTAGAAGCCACGAGTTCGACGGTCAAGTTCTTGATAGAAAAGAATGATCAAATGACAAAGGACATGCAAGAGGCTAGGTAAAGAACAAAGGAGTCTGCAAGATCCACTATGGAAAAAATGAAGAAAGTAATACTTGCGGAGATATCAACTTTAGAGACCACCATACAGACATTGTATAGAAGATTTGTCACCATGCACAAAGCGATTGCCCATTTCTATGGTTTTCAGCAACAATGTGCAAATATAGCCCAATATTTCAAATATATCCACACTGCTATTGCGCATGTACAAGAATGGACAATGAGGTAAAAGGGGGCCCCTCTTTACTTGCATAAGATGATGAAGCTGTAGGCAGAGCTAGACAAAGCACATATTTAGATGTTGATCCATAACTATGAGCAACTCCCTTCTTTCATCACCAACATTAAGGTTTCCTATGCATGGTTGTACAAGAGTCTAGACGTCATAGTGAGGACACACATGATCCCTTCCATCGGAACCCTCACTCAAGCCATGAGGAAGAACCAAGTCATGTTGGAGGTCGACGGGTACATAGAGCAGTTGATGCGCGAAGCCACTAGTGATGACTTGCAACTGAGCGCAAAGAACATATAGAAGTACATTGGTGGTCCAACAAGACTCAGGACATTGCTGTGCATGCTTCAGGATGAGCTGGATAGGGGTTTCAGAACCATATACTTGAAAGCCATGGAGGCAAGAGTCAGCTTCGATAAAGACATCACCAAAAAGTACGAGGACACAATAGTGCAGTACCAATCTTGGTATCAGTTCGTCACCAAAGACCACCATGAGGAGGTTACCGAGTTGGTATTTTCCCAAGACCCCGAGTGATGTTATTTTTCTTGTTAGGATCACTCAAGCCTATTTTGTCCCACATGGGAATATGTGGAAATTATATTGTTGTAAATATGTTGTATGTGAAATTCCAAGTGTCACTAGTGGAATGCGAACAATCATTATGTAATGTGAACAATCACTATGTGAAAAATCATTATGTAATGTGAACAATCACTATTTAATATGAACAATCACTATGTAATGTGAAGAGTCATGAGGGTAGTACAAGAGTCAAAGGGGAATATCAAGGGTCACCCCACCCTTTGCTATATATATAACCTCATAACTCATAGTATAGGCTTTTGGGAGCCAAGATTTTGGCTAGGCATTGCTTGGAGAAGGCTTGGAGAGTATTGTGACGAGCCTTGGCTTCTCCACAGTGTAGAGCGAGTACATCTCTTTGGAGGAGCGGGTGGTGTTGACTGTAATGTTCCACTATTAGGGATAGTGGATGTCAATGTGTATGTATGGATGGAGCTTTCAATTAATATATATAACTGAAACAACACATTTTCATGCATATGTTGTTATTGTAGTTTGACTATTTTGGTTACTTTAGAAATGTATGTTATTTCAATTATGCATTTGTGTATGAACTATTTTTTATACGATTGTACGAATCTTGTTGAAGACATGTTGTATTAACTCATCACTTTAGATTGTGGACTATTCTTCTTCCATCCTGTGATGTTATTCAACTCATGTGTTCCTTTCAAGCTACGTACTATTACAACATTCTAAGGGAAACACTTCCTTTTCCCCTCCATGTGTTAAAAACCCCATGCATCTCACTTGACTTGCTGCAAGGTCACACGCTTGCTTCTGACAAAGTTATCATACTTACCTCTGTGCGCTACCATAGTCAAGGCACTACTATACTACCCACTGTTGGGACTCCTACTCCAAACAATCTTGGTTCTAGTTGGGAATTCTTATCGGGGAGATCCTTTGACATGTTGGTGGGTCCAACACCGTCAATATTTCTGGCACTATAAAGAGGGGTAGATGACAAGCTGGGCCCTCAAAGTCTATTTTGAATCTCTTCACATCATTCATGACTTACATTGCAATATAAACTCCGGAATGTTTTTCTCATGCACATGATTTCGAAGTGTCGGAGGACGTCATTGATGACTTGTCACAAATTAAGTATGGCGGTGAAGGCAGAGCAACCCTGCTAAGGCACGAAGTTTCCGTTGTAGGATTTTGCGACAGCAATGACGTCCCCTCTGATGACATTGTTTGTGGGATGTTCGCTTACACGCTCGATGGGATTGTTGACCAATGGTGTTGCTCATTGCCCACAACATCCATTCACTCTTATGATCACATGATTGATGAGTTAATCCATTCTTTCTATCATTATCACTGCAAAGCACTCAACATTTTTTTTTTGAAATTACGGAAAGCACGTAATGAATCTCTTATGCATTTTTGGGTGTGCGTCTTGAATCTTGATTTTCAAATCCCTGAAGATTAAATTGATTGGAAATTTTTCAAGGAACAATTTAGTAACTTCTTCACATATCTGAAAATGTTCACGAGTTAGAATCATTCGATCCCCTCCCAACATAAATCGGTGTTAGAGCTGAAAAATCTAAGACGGACAAGGTTGGTATCATAGGTGACCAGCTGTCCGCTCCTCATTAAACAACTCTAGCTCCACAGGACAAGGTGGGAGAAGTTGTGAACCCATCTGTTGAACTGTCACCTCCTCCCACCCCACCTACTTTGGATTTTTGTGCGGTCACAAATGGAGAGGAAGAGAGGAGGTAGAGTGGAGACATCCACTCAAACAAAGACCTCCAGTAGGGGGAGAGTTCGAGCCAAGTGGGAAGAGGGAGCACATGCAATTATACGTCTAGGAGTGAGGTGGAGTATTGTAGATCCTTAGTCCAAGAGTTTTAAAATTGGGAAGGGTTCATTGAGGCGTTCTCCTCATGGTTCATTACCTTGCTATGGGGGCCCACAATATTCAGTAGTAGGAGGATCAGTGTCATTTAGATACTGAGGAGTGCAGAAGAGTGTTGAAAATAAAGTAGGAGGCTCAATAACAGAGCCAACAACAACACAATTTTCCTAGTAGACAGTTGCACGCATAGTTGATTCAAATTTTTTTGGATGCTTCTCAGTTGCAAATGTTGTAGTAGCAACAATGAAAGTGAGAGGTGTTGTGTGCAGTACATACCACATGTGCATGATAAGGGTGGTTGATAATCCCTTTCTTGCTGAGAGGGAGTGTTGAAAAAATCATCAAGAAATTATCAATTTGATTTTGCCTTGATTAAATTGAGAAAATTCGAATTTCCACATCAACAGACAACATGGAAGTAGTTAACTTGTGTGACATGGCTTGGGTCACTTAGTTTACTCAATAAATTTGAGTTGGAGGAGTTAGAGCTCAATTAAACATGTGTGATCACTAATTTGTAGCAATCAAGGTCATATATTTCAAGTTATTTTCAATTAAAACAATTCTAACTGTTGGAGGAACTAGTGGAAGGTCAGTTGTGTAGTGGGACTTCAGTCTAACTTAGTGATCATTCAGTTAATTGATCAATCAACCCAAAATAACTAGCGCATGTAGAGAATTCGAGTTCCCTAGCTGTGATGGAGATTCCAAGGAAGTGTAACATCAGTTGTAGACTAATCTTGAGCGTACAGGTGTTGCATGCAATCAGATGATCAATCTTGGGAATTGTGTAATCCATTTTGGAGAAATTCCTAAATAATAGGGGCCTAATTTCTTAGGAATTGTGCAAGGAAATAGGGGCTCAAGAAGAGGCATAAATTGACCAATTCTGGGTCAAATATTCTTAGAGAGTAGAGAGATAGGTTATTCACTCGCATGTTGAGCTCAGATTGAGCTAGCAATCATAATACATCTCTATTCATCAGATTAATGCAAGCAGGCAAAGGGATTTTGAGCAGATTTCTTTCCCCTAGAAAAAATATTGTGTGCATGTGTGTTATTTCTCATTGCATGTTTGTGATCGATATTATAAATTGTGAATTTAATTCCGTAGAGCAGTAGAATAGGTTTGTGTCTTGTGATTTTGATTAAAACTTCATGAGCAGTTGCAAATCTACACCATAATTTCTACAAACAAGACCTGAAGAAACTAATTTGAAGTTGTGTTTGATATCTTTAAGAACATGCTTATCGAGCCATGCTTCAAACATATAACCTTTTTGGTATGCACAATAAATAGAAATCAAATTGATGGGAATTCCTTGAACATGAAAAACATCTTCCAATATTCCATTAGGAACTTGAATATTACCAGGACCTACTAGTGAAAGTTGTTTACCATCATCGATATAAAATTTATATGATGCTTGCTTGTTAGTGTCATAAGAGGAAAAGAAAGAAGCAATATTGAACATATGGTTAGAGTATCGGAATCCATAATCCATTCCAGAGAAGAAGATGATTTTCTTGGTTGAATCGAATAGGAACAAATAGAAACTTCTTGTTCAGAGGAAGATTTATTCTTAGCTTTAGCAAGATCATGTTTCTATTTAAAGCACATATTTTCATGGTGGTTAGGTTTTCGACAAAACTTTTTATGAACATAACTATGTATAAATAATAATAAATAATGATTAATAAGTGTCTTTAGTTATGAAAGCACATTTCTTAAAAGGACATGACCATTCATGAAGGGCCTCCTACATAGGTATATAAACAAGGCCCTCATTTGTAACCAAATATATCTCTTATACATTCAAACATTCTTATATAAATATATTACTTGTCCTATGCTTGTCATTCTCATATTCTAGATATTTTGAATGTTTTGTTGAGTACAAAATTTGTTCATTACATTGGTATTGGAGCCGCTTTTCCTGATCATTAGGCCTTTGGTCAGGCTTTATCCACATTTTAATTTTTTTTGGAGTTTCTCTAGTTTTGAAATTCGTGACAAAGGAAAAAAAAATAGGCCTTTGGCCTTTGGCTAGGACCTACTAGTGAAAGTTGCTTACCATCATCGATATAATATTTATATGATGTGTGCTTCTTAGTGTCATAAGAGGAAAAGAAAGAAGCAATATTGATCTAGGTGGATGTTGGTGGCCACCAACCTTTCCCATTTCGACCCCAACAATTGTCTCTTTCAGTTCTTTCAGTTTCCTAAATTGTAGCATAGTTTACTATTTTTAGCAGTTTTTCGGGTCCTGAACTTCTGGAGCTGTTTTGAGGCCCTAAACGATGTTTTTTTGGGAAATCTGGGGGCAACATGGGTCCATGGACTGATGTTGCCCTTTCCAACGTGGTAGTGCTCGAATAGATCTTTCTAACGAGCTATTGTACGCGTCAAATGGAGATCGTATGCTAAAGTGACGATCCCAGGAAATTGATGTACCAATTTACCCAAATGGGGCCCACAATTTGGCGTTTCATCTTCTAGGGTTAGGTTTCAGGATGTGAAGGGTTTTCTATTGTTTCTCAACAATAAATAGGCCTTCGAGCCTCATTGTAAGACAGTTCAGAGGCATGTAGCCGCCACATCTCTTCTCAGAGATAAGCTACCATCGCCCTAGCTGGTTTATTTCCATTACTGTTTGTAAGCATATTTCAGTAGTTTACATTAATGAAATGAAGTATTATTTCCGCTGCATATCTGTGTTTATGGTTACCTCTGTAATTTTTTGCGTTCCTGTTTAAATATGGATCAGTAATGATCCAGATGGATGTTGGTGGCCACCCACCTATCCCATTTGGACCCCCAAAATTGTTTCTTTCATCTTTTTCAGTTTCCTAAATTGTAGCATAGTTTACTATTTTTCGCAGTTTTTTGGGTCCTGAACTTCCGGAGCCGTTTTGAGGCCATAAATGACGTTTTTTTTGGGAAATATGGGGGCAACATGGGTCCATTGACCGATGTTGTCCCTCCCAAAGTGGTAGTGCTCGGATAGATCTTTCTAATGAGCTATTGTACGCATCAAATGGAGATTGTATGCCAAAGTTACGACCCCGGGAAATTGATGTACCAATTTACCCAAACGGGGCCCATAATTTGGCGTTTCATCTTCTAGGGTTAAGCTTTAGGATGTGAAGGGTTTTCCATTGTTTCTCAACAATAAATAGGCCTTTGAGCCTCATTATAAGACAGTTCAGAGGCATGTAGCCACCACATCTCTTCTTAGAGATAAGCTGCCATCGCCCTAGCTGGTTTATTTCCATTACTGTTTGTAAGCATATTTTAGTATTTTACATTAATGAAATGAAGTATTATTTCCACTGCATATATGTGTTTATGGTTATCTCTGTAATTTGTTGCATTCCTGTTTAAATCTGGATCAATAATGATCCAGGTGGATGTTGGTGGCCACCCACCTATCCCATTTGGACCCCCACAATTGTCTCTTTCATTTTTTTCAGTTTCCTAAATTGTAGCACAGTTTACTATTTTTAGCAGTTTTTTTCGGGTCCTGAACTTATGGAGCTATTTTGAGGCCCTTCCCAAAGTGGAGTTCTCTGATAGATCTTTCTAACGAGCTATTGTACGTGTCAAACGGAGATCGTATGCCAAATTTACGACCTCGGGAAATTGATGTACCAATTTACCCAAACGGGGCCCACAATTTGGTGTTTCATCTTCTAGGGTTAGGTTTTGGGATGTGAAGGGTTTTCCATTGTTTCTCAATAATAAATAGGCCTTCGAGCCTCATTGTAAGACAGTTCAGAGGCATGTAGCCGCCACATCTCTTCTCAGAGATAAGCTACCATCGTCCTAGCTGGTTTATTTCCATTACTATTTATAAGCATATTTCAGTGTTTTACATTAATGAAATGAAGTATTATTTCCGCTGCATATCTGTGTTTATGGTTATCTTTTTTGCGTTCCTATTTAAATTTGGATCAGTGGTATCAGAGCAGTCTGCTTTTTCTCTGTTTTTCTTTGCATGTCCCCAACGAGGTCGGGATATAAGGAGTTAGGGCTTGAACTGGTCAAACCTTTGCAAGACCAGCCTCGCAAATCCCAACGACCTCCCATGGTGGATGAGAAGAAAGACGAGGGGGCAGGAGATCCTATCAAAATATTGCTTGAAGAAGCTCTCGCGCGACAAAGGAATGTGATGATGGACAACTTTGCCCAGATCCTTCAGCGACTACCCAGAAGTGACGCACCGGCTTCCAGCAGCTACTCTGGAAATGCCACTCCCTTTAAGGTACAAGTTAATTTTGAAATCCCCATATTCGAGGGTCAGATAGACACAAATGTCGTAGATAAATGGTTAAATCTGCTAGAGGGTTATTTTTTTGTTCATGAATTTTCGAGTCGAGAAAAGATTGTTTTCGCTCTTCTCAAAGTAGCCCCCCATGTCAAGGACTGGTGGGAAACCTACTGCGAGCAGAAGGATGAAAATACCGGCTCGCTATTTTCAGCCGCACCCACTTGGGATTCATTCTGGGATGCTGTCAAGGAGCAGTATTACCCTGTGAAAAGCTACGAAGACAAATACATCAGATGGACCACACTGCGGCAGGGGTTGGACCAAGATGTGCCGGAGTTCACAAAAATTTTTCATACCCTTCGCACACAGTTGGGTATCAAAGATTCTGAGTTGCATCTGGTACTCAAATACCGTAGTTTCCTACATAGATACATCCAGGAAGAGATGGAGTTCTTGAACATCTCCTCGCTCGGCACGGCGTACTGATACGCTGTCAAAATTGAGCAAAAGTTCAAATAGAAGAAGAGAGACTTTGGATCTGTAAATCCGAAAACCAAAGGACAAAGCCAAGGCGGGTGACCCAAGACAACCCGTCGAAGCTGCAAGAAAAGAACAACACCACAAAGCTAAAGAAGGACACAGGAAAGTGGTGTGAGTTCCACAAGAGTCCCACTCATAACACAAGTGAGTGTCGAACCAAGTAGTCGCTGGTGGCCGAGTTGAAGGCTTCTGAATCAAATGCATGTTCCGACCCTAATCCAGAACTCGACAAGGGGAATGGAAAAGGGAAGCAGATCATTGATGCAGAGCCTAACACTACTGTTTCCACCGCCAAGATCCAGAAGAATGAACTCGAAGATCCAGAGGAGGGAGAATGTCTTTTCCACACAAATGTGGGTGAAGGGTTCGCCGCTGCAATTCATTGTCGATAGTGGCAGCCAAAAGAACCTCATTTTAGCATAGGTCATGAAGCGGTTGGGTCTACCGACTACATCACACCTACAGCCGTACAGTATCGGGTGGCTTCATGAAGGACTAGATCTAGCAGTGTCGCCTTCCCTACAGCATCAAGCCCTTCACATACGAGGTATTGTGTGATGTTACACCTCTGGATGTTTGTGATGTGCTATTAGGCCAGCCATACTTGTGGAGGCAACATGCTATGTATGAGTCAAGGCCTCACTCTGTCATCATTTCTTTGGGTGATTCATTATACAGGATACCAGAGGTAGCCCCACATACCGCCACCTCTTTGATCATTGCTAAGAAAGGCAGCAAGCACATCTCCCATACTAGGAAATTCATCTGTTTGGTTCGCCCCCAAAGTAAGGGGAAGATCGTTGCCACATCCATGACCCCCGCAAAGGGTTCCTCCACATAGTAGCAGCAACAAGGGAATACGGTCATGACTGAACACAAGAACAACTTCTCCTCACCCACAGGGGTACCACACAAGCTTCAGGTGGGCAACAAAGTCTGGTTGCATCTGCAGAAAGAACGCCTTACAAGAGCCCATCAAAAGCTCCGACCACGCCGACATGGTCCTTACACCATTACTAAGGCTGTGGGAAATAATGCTTTGGAGCACAACATTCCTCCATTCCTTCACCTACACCAAGTATTCAATGTGTACTGCCCTCGACCATGCTTCCCACCATTACTGGACACATCCGAGATTGCAGAACAACTCACCAGGGACCAAGTTCAACAGATGGAGGAACTCAATGCAATGGGGACTATTGCTTCCTAATGGGGGAGGAATGATCCAGGTGGATTTTGGTGGCCACCCACCTATCCCATTTGGACCCCCACAATTGTCTCTTTCAGTTTTTTCAGTTTCCTAAATTGTAGCACAATTTACTATTTTTAGCAGTTTTTCGGGTCTTGAACTTCCAAAGCCGTTTTGAGGCCCTAAACAACGTTTTTTTTTGGAAATATGGGGGCAACATGGGGCCATGGACCAATGCTTCCCTTCCCAAAGTGGTAGTGCTCGGATAGATCTTTCTAACGAGCTATTGTATGCGTCAAATGGAGATCGTATGCCAAAGTTACGACCCCGGGAAATTGATGTAGCAATTTACCCAAACGGGGCCCACAATTTGGCGTTTCATCTTCTAGGGTTAGGTTTCGAGATGAGAAGGGTTTTCCATTGTTTCTCAATAATAAATAGGCCTTCGAGCCTCATTGTAAGATAGTTCAGAGGCATGTAGCCGCCACATCTCTTCTAAGAGATAAGCTATCATCGCCCTAGCTGGTTTATTTCCATCACTGTTTGTAAGCATATTTCAGTATTTTACATTAATGAAATGAAGTATTATTTCCGCTACATGTCTGTGTTTATGTTTATCTCTGTAATTTGTTGTGTTCCTGTTTAAATCTAGGTCAAATATCGAACATATGGTTAGAGTTTCGGAATCCATAATCCATTCCACAAAAGAAGATGATTTTCTTGGTTTAACTGAATAGGAACAAAGAGCAACTTGTTGTTTAGAGGAATATTTTTTCTTGGCTTTAGCAAGATCATGTTTCTATTTAAAAGCACATGTTTTCATGGTGGTTGGGTTTTCCACAAAATTTGTTATGAAAATAACTATGTATAAATAATAATAAATAATGATTAATAAGTGTAGTTAGTTATGAAAGCATATTTCTTAAAAGGACATGACCATTCATGAAGGGGCACCTACATAGGTATATAAACGAGGTCCTCATTTGTAACCAAATATATCTCTTATACATTCAAACATTCTTATATAAATATATTACTTGTCCTATGATTGCCATTCTCATATTCTAGATATTATGAATATTCTTTTGAGTACAAACTTTCTTCATTACATTGGTATTGGAGCCGTTTTTTCTGATCATTAGGCCTTTGGTCAGGATTTATCCACATTTTCAAAATTTTTGGAATTTCTCTAGTTTCGACATTCGTGACAAAACAAAATAAATAAATAAGCCTTTGGCCATTTAAAAAAAAGAAAAAGATCACCACATTAAGGAAAAAAAAAATTGAAAAGTAAATAAAAATACATAATATAAAAAAAACACAAAGAGTACAGAAGAGAAACAAAAATCAATAATTTAAGTAATAAAAAAGGGAAAAAATTCCTATGACTTATATTTTTTTGTTGTTGTGTAAGCTTGGCAGTACCTTTCTATTAATGATATGTAAAGCGGGTTATAGAAAATATGTCCGGTGGCCTCAACTTGCCCGAAGGAAACCAGGTCTGTTGTCGATCGATCATCATCATAAGCCATCCAAAACATAAACAGTTTGAGTATGTCCATCCAGGATTTATATGTTGCCATATCTATCACCCATCTATATGTACTACTCACAATGTAAATTCTATCTGACCATATCATAAAAAAAAAAAAAAAACATCAGAAACTTTCAGAAATATCATGACTTCTCAGCAGTTAATCATTAGACGATTCTATCGAGGCAGGGTTCTTTGCACTTGACCCTGACATTTCATTTTGTTGCAGACTTTGTAGCTGTTTTTCCATATGGCCAAGGTAGACATTCTGATGGTACTGCTGTACCTATACTGCTTATATTTCCCATTGAATTTCCTTGAGGCTCAGTTCGATTGCTAGGTTTGCTGGGGGCCATCCAAGTTCTAGGTTTCCGACATGGCTATTGCCAGTAAGCTCTTCATAACCCAATGTAGTTGGACTGATAGTTTTAACAGAGTTAGCCTTCTGTGAGTGTGTCTAGGGTCCATTACCAAAGGTTCCCAGTCCTCTGTTGGAATCATTTCTGCTACCGCCTTGGCATTTAATTCCACCTCCCATGACAAGATTATGAACTTCACTTGTGCCGGGGATCCAACACTGTAAGAATGCATGAGATTTTGCATGTTCTCCTCCCCTATTTTCCTTCCTTTTATACATTGGGGCTTGCTGGATGAAGCCATTGACGCTTTCGCTTTGGTGTTGTCTCGGTTGCTGTCGTGACGACACCCTTGTTTCCCCCCGCCAACCTCTGCCTTCACCATTCTGCTTTAGACTAGGTCTCCCAACGACTGTGGTACCTCCCGTGCCCTCATTGTTGTGAGAACTCGTAGTTTCGAAGCTAGAGTAGTTTGCATTTTAGGCAGACCTGAAAGGGTAGTGCACACAGATGGTTCAATAAAATATTTTCCGTCCAAATGCCAAAATCAGGCTTTACCATTCGTCTCTTTCCGTGGGAGATAATTTTGGTTCCCCATTTCCTGTTCTAAGGAATGAAAGAACAAATAAACCTGACCTCCTTGGCCTTTTCCATTGGGATGGTAGAAGACCCAACCATCACTGTATATTTCAAATGGCTTGGATGCCTTACTCCTCCCAAATTCTCTAGCCGACTCCAGGCCCAACCAAGCCTCTGACTCCAGAATTAAACGAATCCTTCACAGAATTTACAGACCAGACACTGGGTGATAACCCTGACTCCCCATACATGTCTCTTTGGGCCGGAAGACTTATAGTAGACGTCAGACTCTCTGATCGACCCCAGACCCATCCATGCCTCAGACGTCTAGAATTAAAGGACTCATTAACAAAATTTACAGATAGATTCCTAAATGCAGGCTCAAATCCCCATACATGCCCATCTAAGCCAATAGATTTCCATAAAAGAATGAAATCAACATTCCATACGCTAACAGAGACAGACTTAACACAATCCCAATTAACCCGTGCACTACCATCACTAAACCCTGCCATTCCAACTTCATTCCTTGCAGCAATATCGCCATTTCATGAACTAAGAAGGCCTGAGATGCATACCAGTAGCCCTAACTTGCTGTCGCGTCATTGAAATCAACCTGGGTGCTCTGCCTGTGGTGCATGTCTCCAGACCCGTGAGCAAACTTCAAACCTCACAATAACTCTTGAGGTGAAACCACAACGTTTGCATGCAAAATGCTAGACTTACCACTTGTAAAACCCAAATTACCGCGTCTGAGGTCCGCTTTGCCACTTGGTTATGGTTCATCAGATCCTTAATTACCTTGAGTGTGCGATTGTGTGGGGTGGGTCACCCACTTGTCTTCCTCCACATTTGTTTAATCATAACAACGATCCTCGAGGGGGTTTTGCATCTCGTCACATCCCAATTGAGGGCTTATGACTTATATTTAAAAAAAAGGAGTTTAAATAATTTTTTTTTATCATTCATATATATATATATATATATATATATATTAAATACAACCAACAAGGCATAGGGAAGATAATGACATAATGTTCTGTTTATGCACTATGTGGTGTAAAGATCATTGGTTCGACTCCATGGGAAAAAATCCAGTCATGCTAAGGGTTGGTGTGGCCCAGGCTGGGTGTGATCCCCAGGTGATTTTGGCAGCTTAAATGCATCTGGGTCGCGACTACTCAAGCCAAATGTTAAGCATGTTGGTCATATCAGGGCTCACATTACCTAGCAAAAAAATATTGTAATATATATATATATATATATATATATATATATAGTGCATAAAACATACTATTGTAACACCCCACCCCACATTTACCTGCTTTTACATGCTCTCTAGGATAAACATGAGCCGAGTGTTACTATGAAATGACCCAACCTCCAAGTTCCAGTTATGGAAGTGGGGCCTACAAATTAGAAACTTATTGATACCTCTCAGGAACACCTAATCACCCAAATTTCAACAACCAACCTCTGGTGATCATACCTTAGTTGGAACTTTTTTTAACTAAGATCACAACCCAACCACACACATGCCAAACTGTGTATGCATCTAGAAATCTCCAACCGCACGCACAAGCCTTCCTCCATGTGGTTGCAGTCGAAGATTCCTAAAACTATGCATGAGACCGCGAAATTAGTGCCACATTTTCAGGGCTAGCCTATAAGCCAATGCCTAGAATTTCCCATAAATTTCCAGAATCAAGTCTAAGCAATCACACGTTTACACAAGCTATACTAGGCTCAAAACTTGCCCAAACATACCAACATGTGATAAAATTTTTGTCAAACATATGGTAAACATAGTAACAACAGGTCATGAATGCATATATGATCGTTGTCTTATTCACTTCACTAAATAATCATGAAGAAGGCTCACTTCCATCTCAAGCTAGCTGCAACAAAACTTGTTAACCCATGCATTCATATAACCATACAATAACTTATTTGTAACAACCCCTAGTTGATTTTCCATGTAAATAAAATAAGACCAAGGTAATGGGACAAGTATTCCAAGTTGAATGGTGGGCAAACATTAAAGTGGGCATCACTTATGGATTAATAATGGCTATGGAAATTGGAAAAGGAATTGGAAAAAAGGTAAAGAGGCATTAATTGGAATTTCGTTATGAAAATAAAGGAAAATAGGAGAAAATGAAGGCGAAGAGACACAAATTTGCATGCAAGGGAAATTAGAGGAAAAATGAAGGAAATGAAGAAAAAGAGAGATCAATGATAAAAAGACATCAGAGAATCAGTTCACAACTTTTGTCAGTTAAATTTTGGCTCTTTCCTTTCATTATCTCATTCTCTCATACTCTTGCACACTTAGAGAATTCTCGGAGCACTCTAGCATTCATTTGTATTTGGAGAAAGCAAGCAAGGAAAGCAAGGAAGCACGAGAGACAATTGGATCAACATCTACATCGGGCTTGCTTTGCAGGTAACAGGTTGTATGTGTGATCTCCTTGCTAATTTTTGGATGCATGGTATATGCATGTGGTTCCTTGGTTATGTTCTGTCATTGGCATGGATATTTTCTTGGATTGACAATGGTTTCAGCCTTGCCTTGTGATTTCCTATATAGTCATGGTGTTGTGGGTTTCCCACTTGTGTTTCTGATTGGTTCTCAAGTTCCCTATGGCCGTGGGTTGGAACAAATGCTCTGGAGTCCTGAAACAAATTGGGTTGAGTTACTAGTTCCTAGAGCCTACAGGTTGGGACAAATGCTTTGGAATATTGTGGGTTGAGTTACTAGTCCCTAGAGATACGGGTTGGGACAAATTCTCTAGAGCCGTGAATTAGCTGTGGGTTGAGTTACTAGTTCCTGGAGCCTTAGAAAACTTGGGTAGAGACCAATCTGGTTGATGTTAGTGATTTATGGAACATATAGGTGGGATCACTGTGGTTGAGGTTTGAGGTGGTTTGGCCTCTAGAAGCCCTGTTTGGTTTTGTTTTGGTTTAACCCACATGATCCCACATTCATGCTTCGAATATGGCACGGGAGTGATTAGTTGACCATTTAACCATTTTTTTTGTAAGCTTGGCAAGACTCCATCTTCATCATGTCCAATATATCACCCTGATCAGGATGTGGAATTGAATCGGTGACTTCACATAAAGGAGTGCCTTAACAAAGCACCCTATCACCGTCTATCCAAGATCCTGTGGACGACCATTTAACCATTTAACCACACCTATAACCAACATTTAACTATATTGAAGCAATGCCAAACAAATCATAAAATTGACACAATAACCAATACATGTGCTTATTATTCTCAATAGAAATCATTACAGAAGTACATATGCAAATGCCAACCAAGTCAAGGACTTCTATGTACCACCCAACCATATATTTGACTGAATCAAATACTTCTTTCAACCAATCACCCCCGTGGAATATTCCAAGCATCAATGTGGGATCTCATGGGATAAACCAAAATAAACCAACCAGGGCTTCCAAAGGCTAGACCACCTCGATCCTTGACCACAGTGATTTCCCCTAAACTGGTCCATAAATCACCAAACCGACAAAATCTTGGATGCCTAAAAATTTCTTCACCATACTTAAACGAATTTTCCTGTGTCCACCCACCTGTCAAGGGATTTCTATAGAAAACCATCTCCACCCCCAACCCTTGGGATTTTCCTGAGACCACCTCACCTGGATGAAAAATCTTTTGGAAATCCAAAACTCAACCAAGAATGAACCCCATCACACCATGTCTATATGGGAAATGGAAAGCCAAGGCTGAAACCACTGTCAATCTAGGAAAATCCCATGCCAATGAAAAAAAATAATCATGTAAACCAAATGCATGCACCATGCATTCTAATCCCAACAAGGGAATCACACATGCAACCTATTACCTGCAAAATCTTCCTGCTGTAGCTTCTCTTCCAATATTCTCCTTGTGCACCCATGCTTTCCTTTACTTGCTTCTTGCTTGTCCTTTGCTTGCTCTATCTTTCCTCTTAGAGCTCTCTTTCTAAAATTGATCCAAAGACAAAACTGACAAAAAGTTGTGAATTGTTTCTATGATGCCCTTTTATCATTGATTTCTAGTCTCTTCATTTCCTTTTCCTTTTTTCTTTCATTTTCATCTAATTTATCTCTAATTTCCCTTGCATGCATATTTGTGTCTCTTCATCTCCCTTTTCTCTTATTTTCCTTTATTTCTCAAATGAATTTCCATTTATTACCCTTTGCCTTTGTTAATTTGCATAGCCATTAATTGACCACAAGTGATACCCACTTTAATGTTTTCCCCCTCCATTCAACTTGGAATATGTGTCTGTTGGCTTGATGGGGCTTGGGCCCAAGTTTAGAGTTAGTTGCGCTAACCAACATAACCCTACACTACTGGCCCTTTTGGTAACAAACTGCGTAGCGCAGGCTGCAGCCTCACCTGAGGTAGTATTGGGGGATACTAGAACCAGACTTCTGCATCTAGAAGGCTAGGTGATGTGGGATTAGGGAATTTCTTCAGTTTCAGGCATGATCTAACCTTCGCGAATCCTTATTCATCCAATCCCCACAATTAAAGTGATTTTCAGTTAGACAATGTTATGGACTTCATGTAAATGTTTGATCATGCATAAAATAACATATAATAGTAGATCCAGATCTTCGAGGAGGACTTAAGAAAAAATACAGATAAATGTCATTAGATTGTGCGTAAATACAGAAATACACAAGTATATAAGAAAAGACACATAATTGCTTCAAATATTCTTTATTACTTTAGATCTTCCTTATACAAACTTCCCAGACCTTGTGCACACAGCTACATGGGCTCGCACACTCAATCGCTGACTTACCTAGGTCTCTGTGCACTTAGCTGCAGGAACCTTCCCCTTCGCCAAAACATATAAAGATAGACTCAGAATATATCAAAATCCCATTCACTTCCTTAAGTTATTTTCTTAGACTCGCTAAGACACCCTTTTATATGCTTTTTCCCATTACAATACCATGCCCTGCAAACCATGGGTGAATCTTAAGCAATACAAAAAATAAGGGGCTTTGACCTTCCTAAGGCCCTTGACTCCTAGTGGCCTACACTACTCATGCTCCACTCCTCAAAATGCGGAGACTTTACAATATTTTATCAAAACTTGACCCAGGGGATCCCATCCCAACAGGCCCCCAACACAAATATGTGACTCATCCTTGAGTCACTCTGCTGGAATATATTCGACACATGCTTTGAGGCCTATGAATTTGGACTTCAAGGCTTGAAGTTCTGCTATACTCTGCACGATAGCCTACCTGACCTCTTCAACCAACTTTTCTGTGATTGGCCTTGTGACTACTAAACTCATTGTCCTCTGCATCTGCTAAATGGATTTTAATTTTCTCTAGACATTCTGCAATAGTTGGCTTGCTTTTTTGGCCCATGGCTGCATCCTTGTTGAGATGATAGAGGCATTTTGACACAACTCATCTATCTGGGTTTGTATGAATTTCCCTTCTTATATTCTGGTGAACCTTTGCACAGGTGCTAAGGTCCATGCTGTCGCCTTGATCTCATCAAACTGTAGTTTCTTTTCACGGATGTGAGCTTCAAGTTTATGGAGATATGGGTCCTCCTATAGCGAGGCCCACATTTCCATTGTACTTTCAAATTTTTGGATGCAGTCGTTAACTGCAGCGACAAGAATTTCCATATCAGCTTTAATAGCAGCCTCGCGCTGCTCTCATACTTCGGGAGGGGTGGTAGGTTGCAGCTTCATCTAAAGCTGTAGCTCAAACCTCACCTTTCCTACCTCAACCTTAGATGCTTTGACTACGACTGCCAATTTCTGTAATTTATCAGGCAAAGCTGCCTCTGTTGGAATCTAGAGTTCTGGAAGCTCAGTGCATACCTGCGCTATTGCTGGCTCCAGCTTTTGACTGCGTGCAATGACCTCTTATCGTTCGTTGAGTGCCTGCGCCTTTTCCTTGAACGTTTGTTGGTTCTTAGGCTTGACTTCACTAATAACTAGTAAGGCCCACTGTTCCCGAACCCTGAGCTCATCTGAGACTCCTTGATGCAGCTCAGGAAAGGTCTAAATGGCCAGTGCCACTAAGTTAAGGCTCAAGTTATTCATATGTAGGAGGCTCGCCCTGTCTTTTGAAGTGTCAACATGTAATGATCCCTCCAGAAACTACACTGGTTGAAGGTCTGTGGTTAGTTCTGCTTATAAGGCTATCACACTCTCTTACTTCAGGCTCGCTTGACCCATGCTCGCTTGTAGAACACTGGTATGTACCTGCAATTCCTGAAGGCCTCGTTGGACCTTCATCAATATGGACTGGTATTTCTCTTCTATGTGCCCCCAGATGTCTTCCGTCATGGATCAGACAATTTCACCAATTTCATCAAGATCCTCCTCTGTAAGGGCCAATGGCTCTATGCTGGTGGACTTGTCTGATTTTTGTTTCTTCTGCGCACTGCTAGTTCTACGCTTCTACCGCTTCCTGATAATAAATAGAGACTCAAAGTCTTCCATTCCCATAAAAGGGTCTTCACCACCCTCTTCATGCTCTGCAGTTTCTATGCCGACTGTGCACTTTGTCTCTAGCACAATGGTTTCCTCCAGGTCAATCGTGACCTTCTTGGGCTCCTTCTAGGAATTCTTCTTCTCAGCCTGGGTTTCTGCATCGGTCTTGCTTGTACCTACTACTGTCATTGTCTCGGTTGTGGTGAGCCAATCTCTCAACCACTTACTAATGATAACCAAAATATCATCTTCGGCTATGAGATATGGCAACGCATGCCATTCTTCAGTGTAATCCTTCTTGGCACAAATATAGACATTGTGAAAATCAGCCTTACACTTCGCAATGTCATGATACTGATCAAACATGGGAGGTGATAATCATGACTGTTGATTAATCACCAAGCACAGCTTTGTTTCGAACAGAACCCGAAATATCTTATTCTCCATGGCCCTTTTAGGGTCTTTGGATACCCATAACGAGGCATATCGATTAACTTCAAAGATATCTGGGTCCACCATAGGGAACTGCGATTCCTCTGGTGCTTTCCAAGAGATTAATGCAATCATAAGCAATAAACATACATAATGGAATGACTTTCCTTCCTCTTGTGCTTATCGGTAGTCATCCATGAATTCTTGGCACAAGTACCTTGCCCAGTTGAACTGGACCCCCTGGCTGCACTATGCAGCCAAGGACACAACAGGGGCTGGTACTTCATCTGCGAGACAATTCCACATAATATTCCTTGCCAAAATAGAAGCGGAAAAACACACAACCTCTTCGTTGATAGAGATGACAACATAGCCCCAGAACTTGTTGATCAATCCAAAGTCACCCTTCAATTGATATACTAGTTTCTTCTCCTGAGACTTGCCTACAAAAGCATCATCCAAATTTCCCCCTCATAAGGCAGCACAGTAATTTGTTTGATCAAAATCTCATCAATAGGGATGGGCTCTCCCAGCCATAGGCACCCATCATGGACCAGTACCAAAAACAAGCGCACACAAATAATGCTGATGATACTATGCCCGAAATGGGGAACATACAACATGTTCAACAAACCCGCATGCTCAATTTCAGTAGCCCACTTCATAGGTTCAACGCATGTGACACTTACTTCTTTATAATAGACGGATTTGAGGTATGGACTGGGCTCAAGGTGGGGATATTTACTGCGATCATTTAAATTCCAATCTTCCATCTTCAGTGACAGTAACCAAGCCAAAAAAAACCTTATATTTAACCGCATCTGGATCCTTTGTGACCTTGGATGTTGACTTTCGTGGTGGCATATACAGAGGCAACCTGGACACATGTTCTACGTCTTCTACACTAATGTCTTCAAAGCCACCGACCAACTCCTCCACATCCAAGCCTTGTGGTTCCATTGGCTGTTGTTCCTATCCATTTTACCCTTCTGTCTCTGCTAGGTTGGAATTTTCCACGACGATTACCAAACCAGGGTCTGCTGCGTCTTTTTATGCTTCTTAACTGCTATTGCTGAGGCAACATGCTACTATCTAGGGTATATTGGCACTGTAGCATGGGAAAGATGTGTAGCAGTCATGATATATCCAAGGCCTCTCTACAAGAATTCCCTTTCTAAAGCTCCCCAATTTCACTCAGACATCCAACAATTCTCACGAATCACACTTAGGCGCAAACTTACAACATAAGCTCTTTGAAAGAAAAGTGTCCAAATGTGGAAAGGGGTGCCATATTGATAACCTGATTCAAATTCAAAATATCTTTTCCCCCTCATATCTTCCTCATAATTGTGAATTTGCTAGCAAATTTTCCAGATTTGTGCCTTAAATGCATTTCCCCTGCTCCTTTTAACGATAAGATTGTTGTCAAATCAACTGTAGCTATTCCAATGGTTACTTTATGGGTAGTCTACTCGACAATCCACCTTTTTGCGTAGCTACCTTGTCACAGTTTCCACCTGTGCCATCCTCCAAAACATCGCGTAGGTGTTCTACTTCGGTACAAAATTTCCTTGGCAGAGTAGTTTATAGTCCTGCGCTCTCTTCCAACTACCAGAAGAACTAAGAATTTCCTGTTGTCATGTAGTCATTGCACAGAGGTGGGATCGTCCCTGTAAACCTTCAACCTGCTCCCATTAATCCTACCAGGAAATACTTCCCCATTCATCTTCGCGAGCTGAACTACGCCACCATTCGAAATATCCTTAATTACATGTGGTTCTAGACAATGCATCTGAAACTTCCTCGAAATTTTGGTAAACTTGCTATCATACATCATGACCAAATCACCATTCTTGAATATGTGCTGCTTAATGTGACGATCATGCCATGCCTTTTCTCTAACTTTTTTTTACATGTTGATGAAAGCCATACAAAAAGATGTCTTCCTCTAGTCCAAGCAACTACGCTAGGTGCTCCTCCATTATGTTGTGATCTGCCAAATTAGTTATTGCTGCGATCCTTATCCTCGGCACTATGCATTCCATCGACATTACTACTTCTTGTCCTTAAACTAGTTGGAAGGGTGTTTTCCTGGTCAATTTCTTACAGGTAGTACTATATTCCCATAGAACCGCGGTATGCGTACATCCCAATCATTCCTATTAATATTGCAGACCTTTGTGAGGGCATTCTCCAAGATTTTGTTGAACGCTTTGACAATGCCATTCTCTTAGGGGTGATATGGCATACTCTTTTGATGGTACTTCTGAAATTCCTTGGTTAAAGCTGCAATTGTCTCGTTCAAAAAGTGTGAACCCTGGTCACTCATCAGAATCTTCGGGCATCCGAAACTTGATAGAATAAACTCGAATATGAACTTCCCAGTAGTGTCCGTGCTGCAATCATTCACAAGCTGTGCCTCGGGCCACCTGGTTAAGTACTCCACCACATTGATCTTCATCATCCCCAAATATCCTACTATCCCTTTCCAGTCAGAGAGCTTAGTTGGAAATAAATCCTAATATTCATGAAATAATTTAGCTACCTTATCCACTGTATCTTCATTCCAATAGTCACCAATGTTTGCGAATTTTGGTTCTGCACCTGAACCAATATTTACTTGCTTTGTGCGCACTGGTTGCAAAATATCAGGGATCTCCGCATTAGGTCCACCAACTTCATGCTGTCCTTCTGATTCAGGAATATTAATATTATGTGGATCCTCATCACCTTCTTCCGTCGTAACATTGTAACATTCTAAAGCATGCTATAACTACGTACTCCATTCAGGCTGTACCTATGTGATAGGTTCAACGGGTGTTCAGAAGATTTCTGCTTTAGTTTCCTGAAGCGCTTCATCAATTCATTCAAACCCATCTTCGAAACTAAACGTCAAAAAGAAAATTTCTTTCATCTCATCCCAATCGGCGGTCCCATGTCACAACTCCATTTCTAAATACCAGTGCTTTGGGATAACATCCAAGGTATGAATAAAGATATGCACTCACTTAAGTTGAGGTATCTCATCCCACACATTAGTCCATTGCGTCAAATGTTCATGTGGATCATCCTTCCTGGTGTATTTTTTAGTGAGATGGGTTTTCACATTGCCAAATCTTAATCGCATCATTCTACGATATTCCTTCTTGTCAGAAAAATTATCCCTGTGCGTACTCCACCATCTTTCAGGAATAACTCTTAATGCTAGATCTAAGGCATGGAACTGATGTTCCTTTGGTAAATCCCTTTCAAAATGTTCAAGAAATATATTGACATCATCCAAGCCATCATAATGGGGTAACTTACATACATCACTAGATACACAACGTAGCGAATTTGCAATCCAGTTACATCGTAGCATAGATACCTCATGCAACTGATTCTGCCAGTTTTCTAACTCTTCGTCTGAGTCTGATTGGCAAGAACTATCCTTCTCCCAGCTGATCCTTCCATCTGCAGTGGGATTGATCTAATCTTCATTTCGTGTAGATAACTTATATATGTGCTCAATGTCTTCATCTTCATAATAGTCACGGTTCGGTTCTGTGTACCGCACACCCTCAGCTGGATTCAACGGGACAATTATAAGAAGTTCATTCTTTTCAAATACCATGCATCGATTCTTTAAGTAAATTATTTCATTACTGTCAGGCCCAATCAATCTCGAGCAATAGTAGGTTTCAACAATCTCAATAACTTCGAAATCAGCCACTTCTCTTGCGCCTTCAATATCTATAGTTACTCCATGTGGCGCCCCATTGGAATTATCTTTTGCTAATTCTCCATGCGCAGCTGAATTAGTGACCACTGTAACTTAGGGTTTCCCATACGTTCCCAAGTCTACTTCGGCGGTACGTTAGCATCAAAGCCCAAGGCTAGGATTACCTGATCCATTTCAAAATCACCAATCTGCACAGTCAATCGTGGGTCAACCGTATCTCCCTACTAGTTCTCTTCTTGCTTTGGTTCACCTTATTGACTGCACACTATCATGGTAATGACTTATCCTTGCTGGCGCAATTATCTATTGGATTTTTCATTCCTTCAACTGCCTTTTGATCCCATAATAACTTCATTCAGGTATGAAAGAAATGATTTTAGCACCATGGGATCTAAATCTTTTGTTGTAGTAGTGTCTTCAGGTTTCTCTTTTCGTGAGACTATCGACATCTGGTTCTGAGACATAGAAGTAATTGGACCCATAAAATTCTTTCTTTCCTCCTTGAACGTCTCTTTTTCTCTATGTAAATCAAACCTAACATTCAACTCACTGGCTTTTCAGAACCATGAATCCAATTCTGGCTATTTACCTTTGACCTTGTCTTCACCAGTGGCTACACCGCTGCAATATGAAATCAACAAGCAAGCACACACCATGAGCATCATACACATGAGACACAAGGTTTTACGTGAAAACCCTTTCGAGAAAAATACCACCAAATATTGTTGTTGTTCTTGATGTAAATAAGAGCAACTACTCTATTACATCAATCTCTTTTGTGAGAACCCACTCATAGGAAGCACCAACTCCCTTTGATTTCTTGCTAGCACCGACTAGTAGGAAGCACCAACTCCCTCTTTTTGTAGATCCCTTTCCACCTTACTAGAAGCAACATGTGAAGCACCAACTTCACATATTTTTTGCAAGCACCAACTTGAACCTATTTAGCTTTATGCAAGCACCAACTTGCAGGAGGCACCAACCCCCAAGGCTTCTCAAGAACCCACTAGAGATGGAAGCACCAAATTCCCGTATGTAGGGTCCAACCCACACTCAAATAGGAACTAAATGTTCTTTGTATTTTGGCAGCTACTCTGCTTAATGTCAACTTTGTTCTCTACTCACTCATCACTCTGCACACTATGCAACAACCCACTGATATGCTCAACAACAGTCACTCATCACATTCCATGTAGCTCTGATCTCTGCTCTTCATCAATAGTCACTTAGTTCTTGACATGTTTCTCTCCCCAACACACACACAACTCTCGACCTCCTTTCTATACACAGGCAACTTCAGCCTTTCTCATACAATAGAGGAAATTATGTCCTTGCTAACAACAATGCATAGGTAACTTCTGCCTTACACATAGCCCACAGATAGCTTTTGGCCTTACACACAATGCACAAGATAATTTCAGCCTTACACACAATGGACAGGAAACTTTTAGCCTTACAGGCAACAGTGCAACTCTTGGGCTCTCTTACCTCTACATAGGCACTCTCAATGTTTTCCCTGTAGAACTGGCTTTGACTCATCCTTACACAAAAATGCACACACTGAGATATTTTCCGCTTAGCTCTCTGGCAACTATGTTGCTTCTCCTCACATTTCTCATCTGAGCTCCTGGGTTTTGTTCCTCTGTTGCTCCCCGATCGATGCTGCCACTCTGTCCTACATTCACACTGTGCAAGTGTACCTCGACATGGCTCTTCCATTTTTTTGCTATGTCTGACTTGGTCTATGCCACTGCACTAACCATGAGAATGGGCACCAAAAATTTTCTCCATATTGAGAATGAATTCTCAGTCCACTTGCACACTCCTACTAGGCACAGTCTTCTCCATGAGAAACTCTCCTCTTACCGAGGCTCTTTGCATAAGGTAGACTCTACTACCTGTCCTCTGGCTTCCCCCCTATACTTAGGCATGATCTTCCTTGCTGATATAGCATCTCCTGTCTGTTTCTTGTTACAGTGCAGAAACAATGATCGACCTTGCAGTCCTTCATTGCCTGACTGCATGGAGCTCCATGTTGAGAAATTAATTCTTAGATGAACCGCACACAACTTCATGAGTCCCATACTTCCATTTAACTCACTGAAGATGTGCATAGGAGCACAATGATAGCTTATCTCATCTCAAGGTGGACCCGACACTCTTTCATGAATGTCGTGGTCCTTGCTGCCTTGAACCAACGATATTTGACAACTGCCATTACTCTTGAGGCCAACTCCTCTACTCCTGCATTCAACTTCACAGCTGTTGACCCATATGCTCTTTAAAGCCCTGTACTGCGCTATTGAAGGACTTCCACATCAAAAATTCATAGTGGTGTGGTATTCTAATATTTTGATTTTTGACCTCTGATATGAAGAGCTCCTTCCACTTAGACCTTCCCACATTTCTCACCATAGGACCGAGGGTCGTGACTTGCATCTTAGCCTTAAGGTGCTAAAGCATTTTTTATCCTACTGAGGGCTATTTTTCCTTTGTTAAGTGCTTAACACCCTTGGTTCTTTAAGTTCTTCTTAACCATGTGCTAGCCAAATATCAGAGCCCCTCTCATCGAAAGTTTCGAATTGGGGATTTAAATTTGGATTTGTGATATTCCCACTTCCGATGTAGCCCATAGCTCTCAGTGCTCAACCCCAGCTCCACGCCTTTGGTTCTTTGTGTCCTTATGACCATGTGCTAGCCCATATTGGAAGCCCTCTATATCAGAGCTTTTCAACACTTGATCTGTTATAGAGTTCTGACATCTTCAATCCTACGATCGCCGACTTCTGATATGACATCATCACTTCCATGTGGTGACTCCTTAGAGGTGACATGTGTCACATGGTTATGGCCCATTAGACCACCCAATATGGTTGCCTACCATGTGTCCTACCATACGGCTACGTCATGTCGATGTCAGCTGCCACTGTACCTTATCGGAGCCAATCAAATACTGCCACGTGTCCTTATCGGAGCCAACCAAAAACTGCCACATGTCCTTATCAGAGCCAATCACATGCTTCCATGTTTCCTTATCGGAGCCAATCATGTGTGACCACGTGTCCTGCTAAAGGAGAGAGAAAAGGGCTCTCTCACCTTTGATTTTGCGATGAAATCCTTTGTTAATCCTTTATCGGTGTTCTAGGTGGCTTTTAACGCTATCGGTGCTTCACCCATATTGCAAATTTTAAAAGGTTCTCATGTTCAGAATTTTTGATTCTCCGATTGCCGACATGCTTGATATGCTGGTCCACCGATGTCCGATATGATGATATGGTGGACCACCGATCTTCCAATCTGTTGATGTGCTGATACACTGACCTCCGATCAACGATGCGCTGATATGCTGACCTTTGATCACTGTGCACCGATATGCTGACCTCCGATCTTCTGATCTCCAATATGCTGGATCACCAATCGCCGATATGCCGATATTCCTTCTTGCATAAGGCTTTAAATCCCTGAGCTTCAGCAGGCCATATATTTTGAACCAGGAATCTGTTTCTGGACTTCCACATATCATTGGAAATGTCTTCTAGAGAAATTTCCAATGGAGAGTGTCTGATTCAGGATTTGAGCCTGTTGGGTGTGGAGCCTGATTATCTTCTATATTCAAAGGTATTGCCACATAGGACCCCAGTTTGAAATGGGGGCGGCAACGCCGCCCGTAAAATATTCGCTGCAGGGGGGGTCTAGGGGGGGCGGCTACGACCTTTGGGAGCCCCCCCCTCGCGGGGGGTTTCGGGGGCAGCGCCCCCAAAGCTAAAAACAGCTGTAAAATTGCCTTGTAAAAGTATAGTAATTTCTAGTCAATCTGAGCCGTTCATTAGGCGGATGATCTGACGGTAGAACTTATGTTTAGTTTAGGGTTTTTTGCCCTAGAAGGCAACCCCTCTCTATGTATGAGGGTATTGTATTTGAGGCTGTGAAATAGATGTGTATTCGGTGAGCGAGAAACAGAGAGGTGAGACTGTGAGAGAAAACAGAGGATATTACAGCGGATTTGCTGTAGGTTGTGTCTCTTCATTTTGCTGGATAATAGAAAGGAAGGACTGGCTGTTCGGGGTGGACGTAGCCCAAACTGGGTGAACCACGTATATCTGTGTCTCTCTTGTTTTGTGTGTTTTCTGTGTTTATATTTCTGCAATATTTTACGTGTTCCATTGCTCCGTAATATGTAATTTTCTAACAACTGAAATGGATCCAAAAATATTTGCCACTCTTCTACTCCTTGAATCTCTAGACAACTGAAATCACACCCACCATGGTGGTACTTTGCATGAATCTTGCAGTTATCATGGATTTCCTTCTGGTACATGAAGCCTACAACTACCATGAGATTCCTCCTCGGCCATCACTGCCAACATTTTCTACAACAAGCATCCAAGCTTGACATCAATGCGAACAATTAGGCACTACTCCTGCCAATAGTTAGGCAATGCCAACTATCCAACACATCTTCCCAGCATGAATGTTGACATCAATGCCAACACACTTACATATGCCTTCACTAGGCCACTGGCCATCCAGATAATACCAACTATCCAACAATCTCCCCCTTTGGCATTGATGGAAACACTCCATCCTTCTCTTCATGTGATGGCCAAAAAACATCTCATTGCATGAGACACCAATGGATTGCTTTCTTCTACACAATCCATCATAGCTTCTCCATAATTCTCTCTCCCTTTGACATCAATGGCAAGGGGCTACAAGCTGCCTTTCTCTCCCCATGAAATCACTTGGATGTGAAGACCAGAGTCTAGTTGTTGAGATGTGCATTCTACTTCGCAGACATCTCTTCCAAGACTGTCACTACTATTGCTCCAAAAACTAGGCATATGTGATATGCTCCCCCTTAACATATACTGCCTCTGATTTGAATGCCTTCAATTTTGGACACCTTATGGTTGTTGGCTGAGCACTCTCTCCACTAATGCATCTTTTGTATCAAAAAAATTGATATCCATTAACTGCTCATGGTATTGCTGCTGCTACAAATACCAATTAATGATGATGCATTTTGAATCACACTTCTTCACTGCTGCTAATGCTTTCGAGACCATGCTCACATTTTTTAGCATCTCCACTTCTCTCCTTAAGATCATTCTCATACAATAGGGACTACTTCTTATACAAATTTCACCAAAGGAAATGATACAAATGGAGAATTGTACCAGGAAAAATCTAATATTTATTTTGTCAAAAAGAATGTCCATTTGCACACAAGGTCACTCATCATGAGCCCAACACAACCAATTGACATAGCGATACCAATTGAGGGTTAAGGGACATAAAAATCTTGCAACAATTATGTTTCATGAACATAAGACTGCTATGCATAATCAAATTCACAACTTAAATGAAATAAGGGTATTTCACCCAAGATGAAAACATTTCATTTTCTCAGCAATATCCCTTTCTGAGGCTACCATTGTTGCCTGCTACTGCTTATAAAAGCAGCTCCCCATGAGACAATGCTCTTTGATCTCTTGCAATAGATTTTTCGCCTCTGCACGGGGACTGATCTTGTGGACCTGAATTGACTGTGAGCTTCTTGTCATTCCACACTTCCACTACAATCCATCTTCTTCCCATAACATAAGATATTGTTGTGTACTCCTCATGCTAGCTTCACTCCTCCTTTCCAACGTCGATACATTCAAAATAAACCAATTTATTCTAGTAATCAATAAGAAAACACAACCATACCTTCACAATTAGATGCACCTTTCTGTTTATTCTTTTTGGCTTTCTACATTAGACATATTCGGCCTCCCTTGAGGCCATCCTCTTCCTTCACTGAAGAGAAACAGAGTATATACTCCCCCTAAGCAAATCATTCCCCTTCTTCCTCCAGACCTTTAATGGCGAGGTCCTGACAGAAGCATTATTTTCTAGCTTCTTCTTTGCCCATGTTTGAGATTCTTCTCGGCTACACATGGGTAGAGGAAACTTTTCATTTAACTCCTCTTTCTTCACCCAAATATTCCCTTTCACTTTACAGTTGGGTCTACTACAAGAGTAGGAGGATCATTCTTCTGATTTCTTCCTCCTCTTTTCATCTTGATCTTTTGACACAGAGAACTGAAGACTTCTCAACTCCATTCTTTCTCCTTGCCTTCAAATTTGAAGTTGTTGCATTTGCATGCATATGCTGAGAACCATTCCATTTCTTCTCATTTTTGCAGCAAAACTCTCTTGTGCCCGATATTTCCACAGTTGTATCAGCTTAAGACTAGGGCAGAGGATTTACCTTTCTTGACAACATTCTTGCCAAAACTCCTATCATGGCCAACATACCTTCTCCTAGCCTTTTTGTGCATTATTGTGCTGCTGCTACCCAAGACATCTTGTTTCCTTGCATGCCATCTATAGTCTATGGCTTTATGTCAAAAATTATTGCAAGAAAAACAAAACTAATATGAAATGACCATATGTTAAACTGAAGTAGAATTGATTATGTCAACAATGAGATGAATGTTAACTTAAAGTGTTGAAATCGTGAGAACTGCTTGAGAATAAAGACTTTATGACAGATGAAAAAGATAAGCAAAATGCAAACATAAGTGAAAACAACAAATACACAACGATACCAGACAACAAGATTGATTACGGAGTTCGTCCCTGATGGACTACATCTCTGGGTCCACTTTCAAGATGGGCAACTGCTTTATTAGGATTGATACCGAAGAGGTTGATTACAGAGAAATTTGACCAAATGGAATGTGCACGTAGGCACTTATAGTCACTATCATCAGAAAGCTCTCTGAACCAACTTTCCAACGCCTATCATGGTTCCCGATTCTGACTACGGATGCTCTTGTTACACTAAAAACAAAACATCCTATATCCTCCAGAACTTGCATACAAAACTCAAAACCACTCCCCATTTCTTCAATGAACAAAACTACCTTTTATAACCTTGTAGATTCACTCTAACTTCTTCATCCAAGTTTAGGAATGAAATGCTTCCAATTTTGGTTTACAAGGTTTGGTCTAGTTATGATTTGCCACCTTAGGGTTCATACGCATGGTCTTTGAATTAGTTTTAATGCCAAAACACAACGAAAAACCCAAAATAAACCATATATTAATTCGAAGACCGTTAGTTGTTTGCTAACTAGGCAGAGGGGAGACAGTCAACATGTGATTGCTGTGGTCTAACCGCAGGCTTCTACCTCTGCGTTGATCCCCGATGGTTCCTGCTTGTGGTGCTCTACGATTTTACATGTGAAAACTATGGTGCAGTTACAACTTACTTGTGGCGGTTCTGACTGACAGTTAAGGCTTTGACATCTCTGCTAGTTGTAACCTCGACTACCACGACCGCTCACATGACAGTGGTTTTGACTGGCGGTTAAAACCTCATGGTCAGGACTATAACATGTAACCTCCGTCCGTTTGACCTCTGTTCACATGACACTGTCTCCACCGTGGTCTCCATATTATGTTTTATAATGTTTTGCATTGTACTACAAAGGCTCCGATGGTTATTTAATACATAGGGTTAATGTATTTTGATTTGTTTTATTACATAGATTGTAATGTAACATGGTTTGATAGGGTTTAGGACTTAGGGTAATGGCTTAAATGCATTTTTTTAATACATGGGTTAGTTTTGTAGACTTAGGTGTCCACCTTAGGTCTTTTTTTTTAATACAATGTTTTGCATACAAGTTTTCCATGACTTGGAACATCAAGTTACCAAAACCCTTTTACAAAAAATTGTCACTATGTGACATCAAACCCAACGACCACATCACTGACCCACACATCATTGATGACGACAAAACAATGCTGACGATGAACTGAACCTGTGCAACTGATCTGACAAGATCCTCTTAGATCAATCCTCTCCTCTTGAAAGCTTTTGGACCACAAAAGTTGGACTAGACAGATAATAGGTGAGGGTAGAGCTCCCTCACTCTCCACCTTGTCCGGAAGATGTACCAATACATTTGATCAACCACCTAAAAGTGATGACCCTGATGACGCGACCATGGAACATTTTGAATTGGTGACCTATTCCATCCATTTGTAGTATACACAACTTGCGAAGATGGTTAAACAACCTGCTATGAACATGGCAATTGACTTCTTTCCCTGAAGTACCATGAATCAGTGATTCACACACATCTTTGAAAACAATCTCTACATGATATTGTTCAATACTATTGACATGTATTAACAATCTATATTGTGGAATGACAGAGACAATCAAAGATATTTTTGACATCAAACCAACTACTTGACTTGATATACTTTCTTGATTCCCGATTACTAAGTGAACTTGCTGCAATAAACCCATCAAACTGTAACCTGAAAATTGCTGCAACTTAGTTTGATTTTGAAAGTATTGAAAAGGCTATTGATTTGTTTGAATCACTATTTCCTTGTTCATTAAATGATGTTTCCATTGATTAGCACTTCCCCCTGATGCATAAGTTTCCCTTATATGTATTGGATACATTGACACTACTTTAGAAAAGGCTTTGATATGAAAACAAATAGGCTTCCTCTCTACTTGAAAAGAGGCTTCCAAACTATTTGAAACATGAAATGGTGACACAATACAAGATAAATTTAACACTGACTTTCCCCAATATTGACCTGCATCCCTGTAATTGATATTTTCCAAACTTGGAATAAATTGATTCATTCTGACATTAGGAAGAGGAGCTTCAGGCATCAACTGTAATTCATGTTTTATTCCCTGCTTATGAGTAAGATGTTTGGTTTCTTTAGATAGATCTGGAAAAGTTTCTACCTCTTTGATTAAACTATCTTTAAGCTGAGACTCATAACTTGAACAAACATCTTATTGATTCTTATGTTGTTCCTTTACACACATGATTACAAATCTCTTGTTTGAACTAATTAATCGCTTCATCTAATTAGCAACAACTAAATTCAAGTGATTTTTGTTTTGATGTGCCCTGACAATAAATTCAACACTATATTTCTTAAGGTGATATTTATGCTCTCTTCTATAAAATACTGCATCATGATCATAAAGATAAGGACTTCGTAAGACAACTCCACATATGTCTACTGGAACCACATCTAATTCCACTTCATCAATGTAATTAGCTGTAATGGAAAATCTTAATCGACACTATTTTGTGACTTTTATTTGAGTTGATTTATTTAGCCATCCTAATGGGTAAGGTCTTGGATGATTCCGTGTCTCCAAACCCAAATTCTTAACTAAATATTCAGATATTAGATTGGCCTGTGATCCACTGTTAAACATTGTATCTATCTTTGTGTGCTTAGAAGTTATCCTTATGTTAAATAATTCAACTCTTTTATCCTCATTTGAAGGATTTATGTTTGATGAAGATGCAATAGTATTCGAACTTGAACCAGTGTTAGAAGTTTTACTTGTCGAAACTATGACAGTTATCCTCCTTTCATCACCTGAATTAGAACCTAGATCTTGCTGGACTGCTGCAATTGCCTTCTTTTCATCCTTCTCCTTAAGGAACTTTTTGGGCTTAAGTTCTAGATGAAGTTTCCAACACTTAGATTCATCATGACCGATTCTCTGGCAATGAGAACAAGTAGGTCTTTCCTTCTGAGTATCGCTAATTTCTTTCTTTTCAAATTGTTCTTCCCCTTACTTTCATTAGAATCTTTGATTTCCAACTGTTTGGATGATTGCAATGAAAACTTGAATGGTCTGCCACCTGATTGAATATGTATGGCTTGAACACACACTTCATCAAAATCATCAGGATTAAACATCAATAATGTATGCTGCAAATATGAATGTAAATTGCCGATGTATTTTAATAAAGTTTCACGTGTATCCAATGAAATACCAAGCACCAATGCTTTCTTTCTGAACTCCTGAGTAAACTCCTGAACACTCTGCCCTTTACCTTGCCTCAAATGCTGCCAATCAATAACAACTTGCTACATGTATCCTAAAGGATAGAATTATTTCCTAAGAGATTTTAAAAACTTAGACCATGAAGAGATGACTTTACCTTTCTGCTTTATATCTATTTGAGTTTTACTTTCCCACCAGATTAAAGCTGTTTCCCCCATTCTAAGTGTAGCTAACTGAATTTTCGTTTTATTGTTAGAAATTTTCTAAATACGACAATACACTTCTAACCGCTTAATCCAGTTATCTAGCTTTTCAGGATTCATTTCGCCATCATAAATAGGTAACTCAAATTTTACATCAAGTTTTAAAAGAGATGTTTTCTTAGGTTTCTTTTCTGTTTCAAATTCTGCATTGGAAGAAGAAGAATAAGATGATGATGATGGAGATGATGGAGGTGAAGGAGGTTTATCAGCCTTGCCTTTACCTTTGTCCTTCTTCGATGTTTTTGAAGAAGAAGCTGCATCTATCACCTTCTTATCTTTGTAAAGTACTCCCAACATCTACTGCATATTCAAGAATGCTTGCTGAAACTGTTCATCTATCATCTTAGTTTCTGGCGTTTCACCTGCATCAGATCCTATCATGGTCGACTTATGAATGACTCTTCGCTTTCCAATCTATGAATTAATCTGCTCGAAGATTCCTTCTCCACGTTGTGTCTTTGACCTCGATAACATTCATCTGACAAATTCTACAAATGCAACTTGCTATGATACCAAATTATATGATCTGAAATGATCATATGTTAAAACTGAAGTAGAATTGATTATGTCAATAGTGAGATGAATTTTAACTTAAAGTGTTGAAGCTATGAGAACTGCTTGAGAAGAAAGACTTTACAATAGATGAAAAACATAAGCAAAATGAAAAACAAAAGTGAAAACAACAAATACACAGTGATACCAGATAGCAAGATTGATTATGGAGTTCGTCCCTGATGGACTACGTCTTCGAGTCCGCTTTCAAGATGGGCGACCACTTTATTAGGATTGATACTGAAGAGGTCGATTACATAGAAATTTGACCAAATGAAATGTGCACACAGGCACTTCTGGTCACTATCATTAGAAAGATCTCTGAACCAGATTTCCAATGCCTGTCACGGTTCCCAATTTTGACTCCAGATGCTCTTGTTACACTGAAAACAAAACAACCTATATCCTCTATAACCTGCATACAAAACTCAAAACCACTCCCCCTTTCTTCAATGAACAAAACTGCCTTTTATAACCCTGCAGATTCACTCTAACTTCTTCATCCAAGTTTTAGGAATGAACTGCTTCTAATTTTGGTCTAAAAGGTTCGGTCTAGTTATGATTTGCCACCTTAGGGTTCATATGCATGGTCTTTGAATTAGTTTTAATTCCAAAACACAACGAAAAACCCAAAATAGACCATATATTAATTCGAAGACCATTAGCTGTTTTCTAACCGGGCAGAGGGGAGACAGTCAACATGTGACTGCCACGGTCTAACCGCAGGCTGCCACCTCCATGTTGATCCCCGACGGTTCCGGATTGTGGTGGTCCGGCGGTTTTACATGTGACAGCTATGGTGTAGTTACAACTTACCTGTGGCGGTTCCAACTGGGGGTTAAGGCTCTGACATCTCCGCTGGTTGTAACCTTGACTACCACGATCGCTCACATGGCCGCGGTTCCGACTGGTGGTTAAAACCCTGCGATTAGGACTGTAACATGTAACCTCCGTCCGTTTGGCCTCTGTTCACATGACACTGTCTCTGCCGTTGTCTCCATACCCGCGCGGTGTGGGGACTATTTTATGTTTTATAATGTTTTGCATTGTATTACAAAGGGTCTGAGGGTTATTTAATACATAGGGTTAATGTATTTTGATTTTTTTTATTACATAGATTGTAACGTAACATGGTTTGATAGGGTTTGGGACTTAGGGTAATGGCTTAAATGCATTTTTTTAATACATGGGTTAGGTTTGTAGACTTAGGTGTCCACCTTAGGACTTTTGTTTTTAATACAATGTTTTGCATACAAGTTTTCCATGACTTGGAACATCAAGTTACCAAAACAATTTTACAACAAATTGTCACTATGTGACATCAAACCCAATGACCACATCACTGACCCACACATCACTGACGACGGCAGAATGATGCTGACGATGAACTAAACCTGACAATGAATTGAACTTGTGCAACTGATCTGACGAGATCCTCCTGGATCAAAAACCCATAAAAAGGATTTTGTTGACAGAGGTTACCTTTTCTCTGAAGGTTCTGTCATTGAGAAGGAAGGGTCCTTTGATGGCTCTTCATGTTCTTCTATGCCAATTTTCATAACGACATGCACTCTTTCTTTTAGTTGCCTAGCTCTCTTTTGTTGCTGCCTCTTATCATTTTGTTGTTGCCTTTTCTTCTTTTACTGCTGTTGCTTTCCTTGATGTGGTTGTTTTCAAACAACCTAATTTCCTTTGTTTATGTTAGAACCTTTGAATCCCTTTACCTGGGAAGTTGACCCTTCAACCTTCACCATCTTGGAGCTTGGTTTTTCTTTGAAACCCAAAGCAACCTTGATGAGCGGGGATTCTTGCTTAACAAGAATCTCATCCAATGCCTTTGTGCTCCCCTCAAGCTTATGACATTGAGACAACTCTATTTTTGAATTTTCTATGTCATGTCTCAATGAGACTACCTCATTTTGTAGTCTCCCATAGTAAGCTTCCTTCTCACCCAACTAATTGGTTAAATTTCCATTCAATCTGCTAGCCTCTTCTTGTTGATCATTTAGATCAACTAATGTTTTTCTCAACCTTCCATTCTCAAGCTCATAAATTTTTAGTTGCTCCTCTTGCTTGAGATTTTCCTCTGATAGGTCCTTGATCTCCTTTAGAGCAGAGATCAACTTCTTTCTAAAAAATATCCTTTCATTTAGATCCTTTTCTTCACTATCAAAGGTGCTAGTTGAGTTACCGCAGAGATCTAAGCCCATCTCTGTGTCCATGGAGTCTTCCACAGGTCTAAGGGTTGTCCCTTCTTCATCACTTTTAGTGATACCCCTATTCTCTCCATGGGATATATACTCTTCTACTTCAAAGGATCCCTTATTCGCTATTGCTACTAAAATGGGTTTATCTTCATTAAAACTACTAGATGCATGATTCTCTCTATCTTCCAATGATTCACATGAACATTTAGATAATTAATGACATATTTCTTTACATTTATCACAAAGAAATAACATACCTTTTGAGCAACATTGTCTCTCCTTTGAGACATCTTCATCATCAACACAAGTGTGACGAGCAACAACTTCACCATATTTGGTTAATTGCTAGAGAATCAAGGCTCCGCAACCTTTTCTTGAGCCACATGGATATCTCCACCATATAGATATTGGAGTCTATCCAACACTTCCTTTGCTGACTCACAATGACTCACTTTCTCACCATCTAGCTTAGATAACCCCTTCTGATAATATTCCGGGCTTCTTCATTCATCTCATTCTTTTCTCCATACAATACAGAGAGCCACATATCAACATCCAAGACCGTCAAATATACCAACATTCTAACCTTCCAGACTTCATAGTCTGATCCATTTAAAAATGGAACTCCTTCTGCTGTTAGCCAATTTCTATAAGCCATTTTTTCCCTTTGATCTACCTTCTAATGATTAAGATATTCCTTAAGGAACTTGGCTCTGATACCAATTGTTGGAAACAATGATAATATTGAGAGGGGGGGTGAATCAATTTTAAGGCTAGTTTTAAACTTTTTATGCCAATTTACTTTTCTGATTCAAACTTGGCAACCATCCATATAATGAGAAGCAATATGAAATCAATGAACAAGCACACACCATGAGCATCATACACATGAGACATAAGGTTTTACGTGGAAACCATTTCGGGAAAAAAAAACACCAAAGCTTTTTGTTGTTATTGATGCAAATTAAAGCACCTACTCTAGTACATGAATCTATTTTGTGAGAACCTACTCACAGGAAGCACCAACTCCCTTTGATTGTTTTCTAGCACTGACTAGCAGGATGCATCAACTCCCTCTTTTTGTAGATCCCTCTCCATCTTACCAGAAGCACCATGTGAAGCACCAAATTCATGTATTTGTTGCAAGCACCAACTTTCATCTCTTTTGATTTATGCAAGCACCAAATTGTAGGAGGCACCAACCCCCAAGCCTTCTCAAGCACCCACTAAAGATGGAAGCACCAAATTCATGTATGTAGGCTCCAACCCACACTAAAATAGAAACTGAATGTTCTTTGTAATTTGGTAGCAACTTTTCATGATGTCAACTTTGTTATTTGATCACTCTGCACACTCTATAGCAATCCACTGATCTACTCAAGAACAGTCACTCATCGCAGTCCACACAGCTCTGATCTTTGATCTTCATTAGCAGTCTCAACTCGACCTTTTTCCCTCCACAACACACACACAACTATCAACCTTCTTTCTTTGCACATGCACCTTTGACCTTTCTCATACATCACAGGAAACTACGACCTTGCTCACAATAGTGCACGTGCAACTTCTGCCTTACACACAGTGCACAGGAAACTTTTAGCCTTACACATAGCGCACATGAAAAATTTGGACTTACACATAGCATCACAAATCTCGGGGTCTCTTACCTCTGCATAGGAACTCTCAGCCTTTTCCCCATATTTTTCACTTAGCTCTCTGGAAACTATGCTACTTCCCCCCACATTACTCATCTGAGCTCCTGGGTTTTGTTCCTCAGCTACTTCCTGATCGATGTTGCCACTTAGTCCTGCATTCACACTGTGTGAGTATACCTCAACATGGCTCTTCCATTCTACTGCTGCATATAACTTGGTCTTTGCCACTACATTAACCATGAGAATGGGCACTAGACAGTTTCTCCATACTGAGAATGAATTCTCAGTCCAACTGCAAACTCCAACCATGCACGGTCCTCTCTGTGAGAAACTCTCCTGTTATTGAGGCTCTCTGCGCAAGGTAGAATTTGCTACGTGTAATATAGACTCCCCCCTGTACTTAGGAATGGCCTTCCTTGCTTCTATAGCATCTCCTGTCTATCTCTTGTCACAATGCATAAATAGTGATTGAGCTTGCAGTCCTTCGTCACTTGACTGCATGGAGCTCCATGCTGAGAAATTAATTCTCAGATGACCTGCACACAACTTCATGAGTCCCATACTTCCATTTAACTCACTGAAGATGGCATCCGAGCATAGTGATGGTTTGCCTCATCTCAAGGCAGACCCAACTCTCTTTCCTGAAGATTGTGGTCCTTGCTGCCTTGACGTAATGATCTTTGAAAGTCGTTATTACTCATGAGACCAAATCCTCTACTCCTACATTCAACTTTGCAACTACCGACCCATACGCTCTTTAAATTTCTGTATTGTGCCATCAGAGAACTTCCACATTGCAACTTCACAGTGGTGTAGTATTCTAATCTTCCGATTGCCGACCTCTAATATGACAAGATCATTCCGCTTAGCCCTTCCCACATTTCTCACCATAGGACCGCGGGTCGTGACCTGCTGCTTAACCTTAAGGTGCTAGAGCATTTTTTATCCTTTCAGGGGATATTTTTCCTTTTTTAAGTGTTTAACGCCCTTGGTTCTTTAAGTTCTTCTTGACCATGTGCTAGCCAAATATCGGAGCCTCTCTCATCGGGAGTTTCAAATCATGGATTTTATTTTGGAGTTGCGATATTCCCACTTCTGATATAGCCCATAGCTCTTGGTGCTTGGCCCCAAATCTGTGCCTTTAGTTCTTTGAGTCCTTATGACCTTGTGCCATCCCATATCATAAGCCTTTTATATCAAAGCTTTTCAACACTTGATATATTATAAAGTTCTAACATCTTCAATCCTCCGATCGCTGACTTTTGATATGATGCCATCAATGCCACGTGGCAACTCATTAGAGGTGACACATGTCACTCAGTTACGGCTATTATGCAATCAACTCACAAAATAGAGAAAAGATAGATCAACGACTTCAAAATCAACCTCTTCTAGGGGGCAACCTCCTTTACATTACTTAAATGAACAATTCTTGGATGATACAAAGGACAAGACCTCCTTTCTATATATAGGAGTCTAAGGGGTCACAATATAATCAGAGCCGACATAAAAATAATATTATAAGGGCATAACAATAACAATAGTGGCTTCTATGGGGCACAATAATAACAATATGGGGACTACATGGGCACAACACTATAATAAGGGGGTTTCAATAATAACAATAAGGGGCTACACTAGTAATATAGGGACCTAATATGCCCCTCTCCTTAAAAAAATTGTTGTCCTCAATGCTTGAGTAGTTATGGATGCTTCTGTATAAAATTCTCATCCTCCCACGTGGAATCTTCAGCGGGTAAGTTCTTCCACTTGATGAGATACTCTAAAATTGATTGATTCTGTAGTTGTCAATTTCTTGTTTCTGTGACTGCTTTAGGTTCCAATATGATTTTTCCTTCCTCTTCAAGTTCTAGCAATATTGTTTGAACTAGGAGCTTGTCACCTATAACCTTCTTTAAGCATGACACATGGAAAACTGGGTCAACTCGTGAAGATGCAGGAAGCTCCAATTTATTTTCCATAGTACCAATCTTTTGTAACACCTTTTACGAACCATAATAATTTGGTGATAATTTATTATCCTTCTTAGCTTGCTTGAGGGACATTTTTTTGTATGGTTGTAGTCGTAGAAATACCTAGTCACCTACATCAAAACTTCTTTTACTGTGATGTTGATTTGCTTGTTGTTTCATCATGTTTTGCTCCAAAGTGAGGTATCCTTTAAGAGTTGGAGAAATTGTTGTTGATGCTCGATGTTATCTTGCACTGCTTGAACCTTAGACTTTTCTCTTCAATATGATGTGATGGATGACATCCATAAAGTGCCATAAATGGGGTCATTTTTGCTGCAGTATGGAAGAAAGTGTTATACCACCATTCAGCCAGAGGAAAACACTTGACCCATTGTGTCTGTTTATCAGATACAAAGCAACGAATATATCCTTCCAAACATTTGTTCACTATCTTAGTTTTCACATCAGATTGGGGATGATAAGATGAGCTATGAGTTAATTGAGTACCCAAACAAGAAAATAATTGTGTCCAAAAATTTCCAGTGAAAATGGGATCTCTGTCGCTTACAATAATCTTTGGGTTTCCATGTAGCTTTTGAATTGTTTCCATAAATGCAGTAGCAAATGTACTGACTTTAAATGGATGAGATAATGCACAAAAGTGTGCATACTTGGTAAGTCTATCAACTACCACCATGATGACACTCTTTCCTTCGGGCTTGGGTAAACCTATGATAAAATCCATTGAAACCTCCTCCCAACGTTGACTTGGAATGGGTAAAGGTTGTAACAAACCCGGGTCTTAATTGTCTCAACTTTATTTTGTTGGAAAACCAAACATTTTGCCACAAAATTTTGAATATCAGATTTAAGGCCATTCCAAAAAAATTCCTTCTTAACTCTGTGGTAAGTTTTTAAAAATCCTAAGTGCCCTCCTAAGGGAAAGGTGTGCAATTCCTTAAGAATCTTTTGTTTGAGTTGGGAATTCTTACAGAGGTATAAGCGATCTTTGTACCATAACGAATAATTTTTCCAGCTAAGTGGATCATATGTACTGGGATCTTGCTACAAATTTTGAATGAGTTCCTACACTTCTTCATCATTCTTCCATTCATCCCTCGCTTCGTTTATCCAATCTAGTTGGATAATAGAAATGACACAAAACAATGCTTCCACATCCTCATTGTTTCTTGAGAGTGCATATGCAACGACATTTTGCTTCCCTTTTTTATAGATGATTTCAAAATCATAACTTAGCATTTTTGTGACCCATTTTTGCTGCTCTTTTGAAGATAATCTTTGTTCTAAAAAGTATTTAAGACTATCATGATTTGTTTTTACCTTGAAGTGTCTTCCCATTAGGTAAGGTCGCCATTTCTTAAGTGCATGTAGTATTTCCAACATTTCCTTCTCATAAATATATTTGTGTAAATACTTTCCTTTGATTGGATGACTTTCAAAAGCAATGGGTCTTCCTTATTGCATTAAAAAAACACCAATTCCATTTCCCAAGGCATCACATTCCACAATAAAAGGTTTTTGTGAAATCTGGGGTAGCTAAGACCGGTGCTTGGCACATTGCCTCTTTAAGATGTTCAAAGGCCTTCGTTGCTTCTAGAGTCCAAGAAAATGCATCTTTCTTCAGTAATGTTGTTAGAGGTGTTGCTATTCTCCCATAATTCTCCAAAAACTTGCGATAGTACCCTGTCAACCCAAGAAATCCTCGCAGATGTTTTATGGATGTGGGGACTTTCCATTCCTTAATGGCTTTAATTTTGCTAGGGTCTACCTTAACACCTTCACGAGATACAATATGACCCAGATATTCGACCTCTTATACTCCAAAGAAACATTTGGAGGCTTTTGAATATAATTATTTCTCCTCCAATAGTTTTGAGCACCCTGTCAACATTTTGAACATGATCCTTCCAAGACTTACTGTAGATTAGTATATCATCAAAAAATACTAACACAAATATTCTAAGGAAGGTTTTGAAAATGGAATTCATCAAACCTTGAAATGTAGAAGGTGCATTGGTAAGGACAAAAGGCATCACCAAAAATTCATAATGACCCTCATGAGTTCTAAATGTTGTTTTCGGAATGTCTTCAATCTTCATTCTGATTTGATCATATCCTGAACAAATATCCAACTTGGTGAAGTAAATTGCTCCATGTAATTCATCCAATAATTCATAAATGACAAGAATAGGAAATTTACCTTTAATAGTGAGCTTTTTGAGCTCCCTATAATCCGGACACATGCACCATGATCTATCCTTCTTGTGCACCAATACTACTGGAGCAGAGAAAGAACTTTGACTATGTTTAATTATACCAACCTCTAACATTTCTACAACCATACGTTCAATTTCTCTCTTTTGGGCATATGGATATCTGTAAAGACTGATGTTTGGAGGAACACTTCCTAAAATCAAATGAATAGCATGATCATGATCACAAATAGGTGGGAGGCCTTTGGGAGTCTCAAATATCTTGGAATGTTTGTCCAAAACATTTGGGGATCTAGAGAAATAGATGATTTTGATGTGGGAACCTATAGTGAACATAATTTTTCAATTACGCATCGTTGGTCTTTCTTTAGAAGCTTTGTCATGCTGTTAGAGCTTACTATCATTCCCAGTTTCCCTGCGATACCCTTTAATTCATCTTCCTTTCCTTCCCAAAAAAATTTCAAGAAAAGTTCTTAAAAATTAAAATCTATCATACCCAAAGATCATAGCAATTGGACTCCTAATACAACATCAACACCACCCATTGGAATGGAAAGCATTGAACTATTTAATGCACATTATGCCATGGATAGATTTATATTATGGCACTTTCCAGAGCAATTTATGGTTCCTCCATTTGAAACCATCACTTGACACTCTGGTGCTAGATATAGGAAGAAATTCAATTCCTTGGATACCTTACAATGAATAAAATTACAGGTACTACCTGAATAAATCAACACTATTACCTTTTTCTTCTTGATATGTCCTTCTATCTTGAGGGTTTGATGAGTGGTAATTCCTGCCAATGCATTACAAGATATGGTCAGATTCATTTCTTCTTTCTCTAGGTTTGGTTCCTAGTTTATATCCTCTTCTTTTGACATTTCGTGTTCCTTTTCTTCCTCCTCTTCACAATCTATGTAAAATAATTTCTTCTCATCACACTTATGATCTTTAGTGTATTTGCTATCACAACTATAACAAAGCCCTTTTGCTCTTTTTTCTTCCAATTGTTGTGGTGTCAACCTTGTAGGTTGTGGAAGGCTAGGGGAGGCAACACTTACATCTTTATAGTTGTGAGTGGTAGGCTTCCTTGTTGCCATAATTTTGCTTTCAATTTTTCTTACCAACTTGAATGCCTTCTCCAATTAATCAGGTTCCCAAAGGCGAAACTCATGTTGGATGTTATCCTTTAAAGTTCCTATGAACACATCAATCCTATGCTCCTCTGGAATATCTTTTACCCTTATATTCAATTTATGGAATTCCTCAATGTGCTCCACCATTGAACCCTTCTGTTTGATATTTATCAATTGGATAAAGAAGGTGTTTTTTTTGTATCCTCATAATGTGCTATCATTTCCTCTATAAAAATTGACCAAGTGAAAATTTGTTTAAGAGAGCAAAGCCATCGATACCATACAAACTGATTGGGTTCCAAATATAAAGTTGCAATGCATACCTTTTGTGTGTTTTTCACATTATGGAGATCGAAATATTGCTCCGTCTGTAGTATCCATGTTATGAGATCCTTTCCATCAAACGTCCTCATATAGATATTTGGAACATGGTGAGTCTTCAATCCAATGTTAGATTCTATGAAATCATGATTAACATTTTGTTCTCATCATGAGTTTCCTCTACAACCATTTCACCATTAGGAAGCATTTCGTGTAGCAACTTTGTCAAACCTCCTTTCAAATCAAATCTTCAATGTTTTCTTTCAGTTTTGCTTCTAAACCATCCATCTTAGCTTCCATGCCTTTCTTTAAACCATCCATCTTAGCTTCTGTTACTTTTTGTGAGAGTGAAATTTGTTGCACTTGGTCTCATAATTTTGATATATCATGTTGCATTTCTTCCTCTTCTTCATGAGTCATGGTAGAGATTTCAGGTTTCTTATTAGGTGTTTCCATTTTATTTCTTCAGGGCATCAATTAATGATAATTATTCTTCACTATGCCCTTTGAATCACTTCAAACTAATTTTTCAAACCAAACTTATGCAAATGTTTAAAAAAACTACACACTTTTTTTGCTTTGTAGGATCTCAATATTGAATTTGTTGTATCTCTGTAATTTTGGATCTCCAAGGTCTGAAATTATATCCTGTGGTATCCCTTTAAGTCCTCTTTCTAACCCCACCAGTCTGATTAATATTGGATTATTTAAGAAGGAGTGATGCCAAATCTCCCACGATGTCCTGATTATATATGGGTTCAGTAGAGCGCACTTGTACGACCTTCCAGGTGTCACCATTTCGACCCTCAGACTTGAAAACGATACACAGAAAACTACAGTCCATTTTCTATAACTTCTTATGAAATTTCAATCAGATGCTCAGAGAGAAAGTTATGACAATTTTCCCAAGGTCACTTGTTTGGGATGTAATTCGGGAGCCTACAAAAACCTTAATTTCCTTGGATCATATCTCCAAAAATATAGCGAGACAGGATGTGAAATTAGGACCCTAGGTTCATCAAGATTTTGGCTCAAATGTGTTTTAATTTTAGCTTCTGAAATTTCGTAGAACAAAGTTATATAAAAAATTCCACGATGACTTGTTTGGACTAGTGAAACCCTATAATCTAGAGCTTTGACACCAAATGTTATGCAACCAACTCACAAAATAGAGAAAAGATAGATCAACGACTTCAAAATCAACCTCTTCGAGGGGGAAACCTCCTTTACATTACACAAATGAACAATTATTGGATGATACAAATGACAAGGCCTCCTTTCTATATATAGGAGTCTAAGGGGTCACAATATAATCAGAGCTGACATAACAATAATATTCTAAGGGCATAACAATAACAACAGTGGCTTCTATGGGGCACAATAATAACAATATGGGGACTACATGGGCACAAAAATACAATAAGGGTGTTGCAATAATAACAATAAGGGGCTACACTAGTAGTATAGGGACCTAACAATGGCCCATTAGACTACCCAATATGGTTGAATATGCCTACCACGAGTCCTACCGTACTGCCACGTCATGCTGACATCAGCTGCCATTGTACCTTATCGAAGCCAATCAAATGCTGCCATGTGTCCTTATTGGAGCCAACTAGACATTGCCATGTGTCCTTATTGGATCCAATCACATGCTTCCATGTGTCCTTATTAGAGCCAATCATATGTGGCCATGTGTCCTACAAGAGGAGAGAGAAAAGGGCTCGCCTACCTTTGGTTTTGAGATGAAATCCTTGGTTAATCCTTTATCACTGTTCCCGATGGATTTTATCTCTATCATCGCTTCACCCATATCAAAAATTTTAAAAGGTTCTCACGTTCAGAAGTTCTGATTCTTCGATCGCTGATATTCCTGATATGCTCGTTCGCTGATATTCGATATGCCGATATGCTGAACCGCCGATCTTTTGATCTCTTGATGTTCCGATACAATGACCTCTGATCGTCGATATGTTGACCTCCTATCACTGAATCACAGATATGCTGACCTTTTATATTCCGATCTTCGATATGCTGGATCACCGATCTCCGATATGTCGATATTCCTTCCTTCCTAAGGCTTCAAATCCCTGAAATTTAGCAGGCCATAACTTTTGAACCAGGAATCCATTTTTGGACTTTCGCATATCATTGGAAATCTCTTTCAGATAAATTTCCAATGGAGAGGGTCAGATGTACACTTTCAACCCCTCTTCTACCTCTAATATGGATCCAAACTCTCTGCTACTCTTCTGCTCCTTGACTCTCCGGACAACTGAAATCACACCCACCATGGTGGTCATTTGCATGAAGCCTCCAACTATCATGGACTTCCATCTAGTACATCACTGTAATTTTCATTTTATGGATTCTCCAATAAGCCTACTAATATGATGATTTTATAAATGAATCCTACAACTAGTCTGGTTGACATCAATGCCAACAATTAGGCAATGCCAACTACCCAACACATCTTTGCAACATGAATACTAACATCAATGCCAACACACTTGTATATTCCTTCACTAGGCCACTGGCCATCCAGACAATGCCAACTATCCAATAGTTGTATGATGTCTTCTATGTAAAATTGGCAAGATACTTGGCACACATTTCGACAATGGGGAGAGGTTTTGAAAATGTCTAGAGTGATGGGGTACCATGGGGTCCCCTATGGTGTATGATGGAGAATGTGCTACTTCTGTGGTGATGGGGAAATTTTATCAAAGCAAGTAAATCACATACATAAAAGAAAGCGAAAAATAAATGGTCACTTTCCCTCTAACTCTATGTTATTTGATCAATCAAATAAGAAAAAGGTTTTGTTTGTTTGTGTATGATAAAGAGTCCTAAAAAGACCTATATGTCATTTCCAATATCAAAGAAACCGGGCTTCCGATGATATATTTTTGACATGGATTGGGGCCACATCCTGAAAGTATTGGCGACGTTTTTAGTAGCCAATAATCAACCAAGGTAGTAAAGAGGCTTTAGTGCTTCCCACACCTCCACCTATAAAGAAAGATGCCCTAAAATTTTGGCCACTAGGATATCTTCATCCTTTGGGGGAAGTCAATTCTTGAGCATATTGGTAGTGAGTCAATCAATGTGAAGCACTATACAAGTTGGTTAGCCTTGAATAGGACCACAGACACTGAGATCTAAGCCTAACCCCCTTTTGAATCGGATTTTTGGTGTTCCCAGGTATTTTTTTCCATGGGGTGATGAAGGATTTTAAGCACCCTAAAAGAAAACTTCTATGTTTCAAAGATGTAAAATGAACAAGGGGGCTTATGGGACGCCTACCCTAATGGTACTAACCTGAACTATAAATTCTTTTGTTGCCCCTATGGAAAATTTAATGTGTTCAAGTTATGTTTCTTTTAGGGTGTCTTACTTCACTTATGGTGTGAAAATGTAAGATAGAATAAACTAAGTACAAAAACTTCGGAATGTGGATTCCCTTTGTACAAAGTTTAAAATAGCTTAGTGTGTGTAGTGCAAAGTGTGTGCAAGTGAAATAGTGAGCATACAAAGTGGAGTGATGTGGATATGCAATGATCCTTTACAAACTCCCCTAATTACACAATGTTGTTCTTGTTCCTTGTAAGAAAAGAAATAATTTGTGGATAATGGGCCACTTACTTCCTATTTACACTATGTGAGCCTAAAGGGAGATGGAAAATCGAGTTCTTTGAGAAAGATTTTAGATGCAAGCCCAGGATTGTCACAAGGACACAAGGGAAGCAGGGACTAATCCCTTTCCTTAATAACACTCGGTTTTAGTCCCAATACTACTTTGAAATGAAGTAAAATCTTTGGTTAATAAAAAAGATATGTGGATTTAAGGACACTTACTTTCCTCTTAATTAAGCTATGTGATGTGAGTTGTAAAACGATAAAAATAAGTTGAAAATATATGTGGATTAGGGCCACTTACTTGCCTTTCTTAGAATAGGAAAGTTTGTTGAAGAATAAATCTGTTTAATCAATTTTCATTGGCTCAAAATTCCATTCTTCTACTGTTGGAGCCTTCTCATTGATTAAGATTCTTTTCTCTTCATCTCTTCAACTATTTTCCTGCAAAATCAAATCAAAACAAAATTAAAATGTAAAAATAAAATCAAAATGCTAAATTTGGCACTAAAACAAATCTAATCAAATTCAATTAAATCAATAATTGAAAATGAAATCTAAGCTTTCTATTGATGCCTATGATGATTTAATTGGCCAAGGATATCATTGACGAATAGATTTGCATTCAGAAGAAGCTTAGACAAATGAAAATGCAGAAAAATAAAACTCAGAAAAATTATTTTTATTTAAAAATTCTAAGCTTGACCTTCTAATGGATTTTAGATCCAATAAATGATCAAATATGTTAATTAAATGCCCTACAAAATGTTCTCCATGATTTTACCTTTCCAATGAGCCATGTTGGGCTTCATTTGGCCAAGTAAAACTTAATCTATGAGTCTCCAAAGTTGATGAGTCAAATCTGGTAGAATTCTGGAAATTCTGTTGACTGGGCCAAAAAATCAGAATTTGTTAATTAAATTCTAATCCTAAATTAAATAGATGTTATTGATTAATTAATAAAAATTAATTATAACTACATTATTAATTCTTATTAATTGTTTAATTAACTAAATATATACAATTATTTTAATTAAATTAAATTAATTATATATTAAATACTAATTAATTTAATTATATTAAAATTAATTTAATAAAATAAAATTATATATAATATATATAAATATATATATATATATATATATATATATATATATATATATTTGGCCTGGAGTATGCCGTAAAACTGCTTCTGCTTGGCTAATCGTCTTCCTCGGACGTAAGGAAACAGGTTAACGGCCCAAGACCCAGAGGCATCTGGCAAGTGAAAGCCTGCTCCCTTACGGATATATATATATATATATATATATATATATATATATATATATATATATATATATATTATATATATATATATATATATATATTCCCTCAATTCACTTGAAACGAATTGAAAACAAAACAAAAGTTAAAGTTATCATCACATCAACTTATCACATTTTTTTGTTTAATGTTCATGCGATAAGAATTATGTTTTTGCGATAAATTTTTCTGGGATGATATTTGTGATATGATTTTTTTGTGATCTTGGTCTCGGGGGCTATTAAATTAATGAAGATGAGTGGGGCCTACGTGAATTAACAATCCTACAAATTGGATTACAACCACTTTACAATTTTGGGTTTTGGGTTTGGCAGTTTATTTAAAATTAATAAATTGGAGTAATTTACCAAGATCCTGAAATGTGTTTTCATCTGTTGTATGATTTAGCTGGGTCATTTTGTAGGACCGTTAATGAGAAAATAAAAAATTAATAAAAGTTAACTAAAATTCAATATTTACAATGAATGACTATTGAACTTAATTAGTTACAAAAATTGAAATATTATACATTTATTTTCATTTTTAGTCCAGACGATAAAATGATCAAACTTCAAAGTAGTGCCCCAAACTGGTTGACCAAATGAGTCGAAACAAGTATTGATGGAAAGCTTGTGAAAATTCGGATTCATTGAAACAATCAAAATAGAAATCTGATTAAAATGAAAAAATGACAAATTTGTAAGACATTAACAAAAATGAAAATCGTAAAAGATGCTTAGCCAAAAATTAATGGAAAGGGTTCCCATTACTTCAAGTAATGGGGGGTGTTGGGTTTTCCCTACAGCACACCCACACAATTCAATTTTTTAACTTGAACGTTAGAAAAGATTTTGATTTTTGGTCCTCATGATGCTTTCAACTGAAAATGTAACCTCTGTGTGTGTCGATCCAATCCCATATTCATCACATGTCACTTATTTTAGAGAAAACCTCTATATAACATTATGTAATAAATGCATTTATAGTTATTAACCAAAAACCATTTACCATAACATACAGATTGTCATTACAAACAAACCTAGTAACAAACATATGAATAATCATGAAACAATGAACATCAATTTCATTTCATTAATAGAGAAATAGATACACATATTTGATTCACTTAGGCTTGTTGTAAATTGAAGAAGGGAGAGCCATTCTCTGCCCAATCATAGGCACATCTACAATGGAGATTTCTTACACTTGACCATTCTTGAGCCATATCTAATGCTTTAAGAGGGAGCTTCTTTCATGGTTTTACATATTTCAAATAAAGGTAGAGGACAGGAAGGCCATTCTCCTTCACATACAAGATTAGGATTCTAATTTTCAATTACAAAGTATAGGCCTATTCACATAGCAAAGTATGGCCACCATGGGCCTGCACAACACAAAATGGATCCCTTCGTTTATTTAACAATACCTTGGTGCTTCTCCTTTTCTTAGTGACTTACGTGTTTTAATAAAAGAAATAATTTAGAACTTCTTATTGGCCTTATAACTTAGGTCGAAGACTTTATCACCAATTTCCTTAACTAATTTAACTAAAATCACAACTCCACACAAGTTTGTTGTGACTCAACGGGTTCTTTTTTCACCTCATTTTTAGAGTCACGCTCACAAACCTATGTGTGGTTCAGTTTCTACTCATGTATTCCACTGTTTCAGTGATGCACATTATTTGACCTTCTCACACACTATTGTATTCCACCACTGCTCTCCCCTGGATTCTCTTTCTAACATTTCCCTCTCTCTACATATTCTCACCCACACATGGACTACTAAACATGAGAATTCGAGGCCCCTCCTTGGGCTATATGTTCAACCATAAGTCTGCAAAATGAATACTGTTAACGCATGTAAATAATGAAAATTTTGCAAACCATTGTAATTATCTTTCCTATTTCCATAACATGTAAATTTAAAAAAATATCTAATAATAAAATGAAACTAGTAGGTGGGACCCTACCTTAAGTCAATCATATGAAAAGTCTCTAAAATGTGCAATGGTACTTTTCTTGCACATTTGAATCTCAATTATCTCTTAAAGGAAAAAATTTCCTGATGTGAAATTGGCAAATAATCTAAGCATACATATATTAAGAAATAACCAAAGCTTCAAAATGTGCTAAGTTCCCTCAAGCACAAGAATAAGGATTAAAACTTATAAGGTTTAAAATTTTGTTGTTATACACTCAAATTATATATATATTTCTAATGTGTATATTTAGGAACCATTCTAGTAAGTGCTTTTGATACGAAATCACACTTTATTGTTTTGTTTCCTATGGTTTGTACGTGGTATATTTTAAAAGTTGCTTGAAGACATTTGAGAAACATTGTTTATATATTTTTGTGGTTGAAACTTTCCATACATAGCAAAGGATGGTAACATTTATGTGATACTTATGCTTATAAGGTCAAAGACATTGCATATACTATCATGGGATAAAGCTTTCTTAGTACACAATGCATGTTATAATGTATGGCTTGAGGTGATGGCGGGGAACATGTTTAAACAATGATATATTAAATGCAATGAAATATTTAACATATGTTTACAGGCGGCATAACATAGCTTTTGACTTAAATTAATATGTGTAAGATTACTTCAGCAAAGAAGTTGAAAATGCATATGTTGGCTTGATTTTTTATGTGTGGCATCGCTTGTTAATATAACCCAAGGATTTAGCCAAGGATGACTATGGTGCCATTCCACGTGTATTCACTTGCATGGCATCAAAGTTTGTTGTTTTTTGCACCATTCATGTTTTTTCATGCACATATTTTTATTTGATATTGGTTTTAAATGCCATAATCAACCCTCTCTTTCTTTGTGAGCATGACATTACAAGTCATTTAACCCATTATTAATTCTCCATTAAGAGTTGTTCTACCATCTCACTCGATTGCGAAAACCTTTCTTAAGTGGTCTCCTCTCACTTATGGTTACCATAAGTCAATACTGATGTGAATCCTACATGACATTTTGGTTTTGATTATCTTGAGAACAAAACCACTCACGCTAGCACTTGCCATTAATCTTCCCTTTACTCTCCACTACTCCTTGAACTTCGATCATTGCATGCCATCTTTCTTTCTTCCTGCAAACTTTTAGAGCAAAAAACATGTTTAGCTATCTTATATTCATTTCTTTGCCATCCAAATTACCTAAAATTACTGCTTGGAGTTGAAGAGAAAAGGGGAGATTATTTGACTGCATTGTAGCTATTCTATGACATGCCAAAACACCATCTATGCTTAAGTACAAGTAAAACACCATCTATGCTCAAGGACCATTGAAAAAAAATGTTTATATATTTTTTTGGTCAAAATTTTACATGCATAGCAAAGGATGGTAACATTTATGTGATAATTATGCTTATAAGGTCAAATATATTTCCTATACTATCATGGGATAAAGTTTTCTCAGCGCATAATGCATACTAAAATGTATGGATTGAGATGACAGTGGGGTACATGTTTAAAAAATTAAATATTAGATGCAATGAAATATTAAAGGTATGTTTACAAGTGGCATAATATAGCTTTGACTTCAATTTATATATGACAAATTACTCTAGAAAATAAGTTGAAAGTGCAAATGTTGGCTTGATTTTTATGTGTGGCACCGTCTGGTAACATGACCCAAGGATATATCCAGGGATGACTATCATGCCATTCCACGTGTATGGTTTTCATGGAATCAAAGTTTGTTGTTTATTGAACCTATCATGTCTGGCCCCACACATAATATTTATTTGATATTGTTTTAAATGCCATATTTGACCCTCCCTTTCTTTGTCGATGTAACATTACAAGTCATTTAACCCATTTTCAATTCTCCATTAAGAGTTGTTCTACCACCTCACTCAACCACGTAAATATTTCTCATCCTCTCACTTGTGATTACCAAAATTCGATACTAATGTTGATCATATGTGACATTTGGGTTTTGATTGTCTTGAGAATGCAACCACCCACACTAGCACTCGTCATTACTCCACCATTTACTCTCCACTACTCCTTGAACTTTTACCATTGCACGCCATCTTTCTTTTTGCCTGTGAACTTTTAGGAGCATAAAACATGTTTTTTTATATTATGTACTTAATTTTTTTCCATCCAATCTACTTGTAACTACAGCTTGGAGCTGAAGAGAAAAGGGGTTATTCTTGGATTGCACTATAACTATTCTTTGGCATGCCAAAACACTAGTGATGATCAAAGACAAGTAAATTTATTTTAGACTCTAATGGGTCAAATTTACATTGAGTTTCTATTCCCATTTTCTCATTATCCCTTTGGTTTACTCTTTATTCGTTTAATGTTGTCTCAAAATTCTCTAAAATCATTTGACGATAAACAAAAACCCTTTTTTGTCTATTCAAAATCACTATGAAAAGCCAAAGGGTTTCTTCTATGTGGATCTAAAAACTACCACCTATGTGTCTTTGCTATGGACATGCCAAATATTTATTGTTAAATCTTGGCCTGCATGCAAGGATAAAAGAATATAAGGTATTTGTTTTTCCCTGTGAACAGTTAAGGAGATGATACTTGCACCATGTAGTGCGGGCCCTTGAGACTTGAGTCTTTGGCACAAAAGTATTCTACGTCTTTAGACTCTTCAGATTTATGTCTATCCTTTCTGTCTTTCAATGAATCTTGTTATTGCAGTTGTATCTAATTTCCAAGCAAGACATGAAAACTCTTTGTTGTAACCCTTTGAGACTATACATATTTACTATATTTTGAAATATTATTAGTATAAAAAAGTTGTTTTCTCTTCACAACTATCAGAGTAGGTCATATTAGGTCATTGTTATATTTTATTATATGGTTTATGTAGATAACCCATTCATTTTAGAATAATCCAGCGAACATACCTCTTATTTTCTTTTCATACGATAAGGCTTATCACAATTTTCTTTTAATCTTGAATTTTCTTTCTTCCTAATGAATAGTTATTCCTAACTTTGGGTGCATTGTTTATTTATTTTTAAACAAATGAATATAAGCCATAAATCATGCTTTCATTGTATAAAGAATGGTGCAAGGTGGGAGAGCTTGAGACCCCACGGTTTCTAGCACAAAAACCATGTCTATACTACCTAGCAAATGATGCAAAACAATTTTTTTCTCTTCATGGCATAGACCAACCAATTATTTAATATGTAGGCATACATATTTATTCATGGGCCTCAAGTTACCTTGCCTTTCTCTGCAACAGGAAAAAAAATTAGTTATATATTTGTCCACTCAGTGCATAAGATCTGTACATTTTCTTCTACATGCATATTTCCTCAGGTTAGCATTTTAATAAAAAATACATAACATTCATATTCTTTCCAAAGGGTTTCAATTTCTTATCTCTCCATAACCCTATACGACTTTGACTGTATACATTATCAGTCATTGGTTAAGAAAAAGAGGTTGTTTCTTTTTATGCCCTGACACTCTCATAATGTATTATGTAATAATTTATTACTGATATATGTGTGTGTGTGTGTCAGACCTTTGAGAAATGCAAAAGGAATGCTAAATCATTATGTAATTGCTTTTTATTTGTTCTTTACATCATGATATTATGTAGATCTTTAGTCTTAGATAAGTTTTGGTGATGCATTAAGCAATTATCCCTTTCCTTCCAAATTTCTTCTTGCAATTGTATGTTATTTAAAACTCATGTAATAAATATTTTTTGATACTGGAATATTTTATTTTTCCATGACATGCATAATAATTCTTTTACAACATGATTTTTTATAATTTAAACAAAGGTAAGGGAAGGAATAAAAGAGATAGGGGGCTAGGGAAAAGAAGAGATAAAAGGCCTAGGGTTTTTATGTATTTTGATGGAAATTTAGAGGAATTTAGGTAGCTTCTCAAAATTTGCATTGTAAATTTAACCGGCCAACCTGTTTCTCATCCTCTACAACCTTCCATCCATAACAGGCCTAGTATTAGTATCCCAATGCCACCTCATATTTTAGTGCCACTTGTAGTCTCTACCAATGATGGTTGGAAAAACATTATTCAACCACAACCATTACATTCAGTTCAGGGACGACCAACAACTTCATTGCCTCCCCCTCCTTCCCCTCCTAAACCTCATGTGTCACATAAGTTATAATCAATTGCCTCTTATGTTGTCCCCACACCACAACCAACAACCCGGTCTTCTAGGCCTTCTGACCAACCTCCTCCATCTAATACTCAAACTTCTAGACACGTCATTAAACCTCCTCAACATATTTCCAGTCATGAAAAGAGAAAGGCTTAGATCACAAGATCATAATCCGCTCATGGTTCTTCTCACTCTATCGCATCTCATCCCGCTAGCTAGAGCATCAAGCTGAAAGTTCACCCTCTCACAGGAAAAAATAATATTTTATGAATATTCCTAGATTAATTTTTATATATGGATGGATCGTGATTCATTTTTTCTACTATTCAGTTCATCTTTTTCAACACTTATTCACACAAATTTTTGATAGATTTCATATGCATGTGGATAGTTACAACACTCAGTTTATGGATGACATTTTTTTTGGGATTTCATGACACTTGTGTTATATGTTTTCGAGGATGCATGTATATTTTTCAAGATGTATTTATTTATTGATCATCATGATGCCTCATTATCGAGAGATAAGGGGAATTATTGGAGATACAAGTTTCTCATATTTCTTGTTTGATGATGATTATTTCAACATGTATATGCATGGATAATGATGACTTGTTTTCACATTGGTGACATACGAGATGTGCTTTCTCTTACTACATGTTTCATGGTTACAACATTATTTAATTTATTGTGTTTCATTTGCAAGTATATACCACAAGTGATTTATGATTGTTTAATTATTGATGATTAAAATTTTATACAAGGAAGTCATATTAAATGACTCACCTTATGGAATAGGGGGGTCCCACCTACTAAGAAAATAAAAAATAATATTTTATAAAGTTATTTCAATTTAAATTTCCCTTCAGAAACCCCATCCTTGTATTCTAATCAAAATATGATTAAAAAATAAATCATAACGAACCCTAAAGGTGGTTCAAATTCCAAACTTATTTGAGGACACATAAAAGTGGAATGGGGCTTATGAAGGGAAGATAGAGAATACTGCAATGAGAGGCATGCATTAAGTTTTAAATTTTCAGTCCTTCCTTCTGATTTCGATATTCTATGAGTTACAAGAAACTGAACCAAAAGGTGGCCGTAGATCATTTTTTAAGGGAAGATATAGTCAAATGAGAAACTCCACTCAACCTTTGGACATATATTTTTAGGTAACTTAATTTTCTGTCATTTTATTTGTTGTTTGAAGGCCTATCTTTTACTTACCCAATGCTAATATCCATTAACATTGCAATGAAACATGTTTTATAGTATTGTATCAGATCATCTGAAGGTGTTTGGAAGATTGTCTCATCATTTATTTTCTTTCCAAAGAAAATGTATATGATTATTTTTCATTGTATATGTTTATAATTTTATATGGTCAAGATTTTCATAGTAATTTTCTTTTTTGATTATGTTGTACTCACATACATTTAATTAATATATCAATCTTTTTTTTCTCTATATTTGTTGTGTATACTTCTCGTAGAAATTTATATTTTTATTGGTAGTTTATTCTCTTCAATGTATAAATTTAATGCACTTGAGGCTCTACAATGGTTTGAATCTGAAAAGATTAAAAACATTGATTAGTTTTCTACTCTTTAGGTTTGATTTTAATTATTGTTTGGTGATTTTCAATATGTAGTCTTTTCTTTCAGATCTTTTGTAAAATTTCGGCAACTTTTTGTGAATATTAAATTTTAATTTTATTTTCTATCTAAATTCCCTATAAATAATCTTCTTTTATCATTTAAAAACTAGTAAACTCCTTTTAAAATCAATTACAACAATAGGGATTAAATTTTTGGGCAAATGTTTCCCATTATCTCACCCACCCTAGTGAGATATGAGGGATTGGTTGAGAGAAGTATACAATTTTTTCCTTGATCAACAATATTTTTGGCGCCCGTAATGGAGAATGATTAGTTCCCTTGTTATCTCAAATCTATTTGGAATTTGTGACTATTTAATTCCTAGAATAATGTAATCTTGGGTTTCGTCTGCGTGATTAGACTAATATTGCTCATTAATTACTTGTTTTCATCCTTTGAAACATTGTTTCTAATGAAGAGTGTGCTCGAAATTGGGCTATTATCTCATGAGATATGGAATTACAAGAAATACGAGAAGCCATTCAAAGGAAAATTCATGAGTGTGAAAACTTAACTCATAGATAGTTGGTTTGCCAATATTTCTCAATAATCTTCTTCCAATCTAATAAATGACCATTCGATCAAATCAAAAACCTGATCTTGTTCCACAATTGACTAATCAAAGGCACATCTCTAATTATTTAATTCATTACATATTGTATAATGCCTCTACTATTGATCAATTAAATCAAGATTGGGCTGTAGTTGCATGGGAAATTGAAATTTCTGACGAATAAGAAATTATAATCAATAAAAAACATGAATGTGAATGCCAACATGTACATGCCCCTCACCAATGATCTTCCTATGAGTGTTGAGCCTCAATCCTGTAGATGTATTAGAAGTGAAATTCATAGATATATTCCTATTGACGAGATTCAAAGACATAGAGTTATCTTAAAATTCAAAGTTTGATGTTGATTCCTACAAAATCTAACTAGCTCTTCTAGGACTACATATCCCATTAAGCGCATCATGTATTGGACTCAATCACAACCCTCATCTGAAACCCAGGGGTCCACAACCTATGGGTATTCCTCATCAATTTTAGGCTCGATTTCCACCCCAACGCATTCTATTGCGTTAATTCATTCGTCTTTCACTCGCCATTAGTCAACCACTCCCTACAAAGGCCATTTGCAAATATGGCTTGTTTCAATTTGAAGAAGATATTAATGCCACACCTTGGCATGTGCAAACCCCTTTAAAATTTGCACCAGCCAATGCACCTCTTCCAGTACTCAGCTGACGAAACTATCATTGTGAACGAGCATTTAATAAAATTTTCTATTGCTTTCCACAATATTGGGGAAAATGATAATGGCACCTATATGCAGTTGTTTGTGAATTTCCTTCAAGGAAAAGTTGTTGTCGATGTTTTTGAACTGCCCCCCAAAGCCTTTGAAACTTGGGAAGAGATTTGTTACTGGTTCAAATCTACATATGGTCAGCCTAGAAATCCTATTGAACTTCTATACGATTATAAAAATGTCTCCTTTTCAAAAGGAGAAACCATTAAATCATTCAACCTCTATTTTAATAACCTATATATCAGATTCTTGAAATCATTTTCCCTCAAAATCAAGCAACGATGATGCATTATTATAGTGCATTGCCTCCATCTTACCGTCAGTGGCTAGAAGAGAAGAATGCCACAAGCCTTGAGTCAACACTCCAAATTTGTCTAGAATATAAGAGTGACTTCATAGAACTTTTGTTCCTTTAGAGGTCCAAGCCAAGCAATATTACATGACATCCATTCTTCAACTCATGCAAGACATGAGAAATATATTAATTTCGTATAAAATAAAACTTAACTAGAACTCTCTCCCTTAGCACATGTTCACACAACTCAATAGGCATATCAACCAAATTCTCTGTTCTCTCAACCTTGGTGTAATTTATGTGAATAATACCACAATGAGAAAACTTGTCGAATTTGGATTAGTGTGAGAGAAATAATTTTTGGCAAAAAACCTGATCCCAACGTGGAAAATATAGATTGTATTGATAATGAAGAGGTGCTAGCTTTTGAGACAATGAGTTCCCTTAGGTCCTGCAATGCAAGAAATCAAGTTCCCAAAAAACTTGAGAATCCTAGATCTAGGGATCCCTTGATCTCAAAATACCACTTTTTCCTCCCAAAATTTACATTATTATATCTCCTCTACATCTTCCATGCTACCTAAATTTTACATTTTCAAATAGATGGCCAATATTAAATTTGATTCCTCCTTGTTTGACATGGAAAAAATCCATGAAAAACAAAAGCAATTGAAATATTTCCTTGAAGGTAAGATACTTGCACCAGTTAATGCCTTAGAAATCCAACCAAAAGAAGAAGACCATTAGGAAAAATTCCTCGCTATTCATAACCCTTTGGGTTCTCTTATAACTCCTCCTTTTTATGTCTCCATGAAACTCCATGAAAAAATAGTACATAGTTTCTTGGTCGATGGAGGCTCTAGACCTAACGTAATTCCTAGGATTATAATGGAAGAATTAGGCCTACAATGCTCCAAAGATACCCCAAGGAAAGTATTAGAATTCAACAACTCTCTCCAGGAAACAATTGGTGAAATCAAGGATATCACGTTAGTTGTCTACTCTCATCGTGAAATTAGAACTACTAGCAACATAGAAGTCATGGATATGCTTGTCTCTAATTATTCAATAATTTTGGGAAGAAATTAGAAAATCCAGACCAGTGGTTACATTTCATTCAATGGTATAGATATGACCTTGCCTAAAAATGGAAAAAAACATTACCATGTACAGGGATGGTTGTATTATGCCATACATTAAAGGTTTACCCCAACTGCATGTTAATTATGTAGAAGAGGATATTGATGTATATTCCCTTTTCACTAAAGATGAGATGAATCCTCCTATAGAAACCCATTAGGAACATCAGATCTAACATTTACATTTGATGCAACCTCTTCTAATGAAGGTAATGGTGCCAATATTATCTTGTATTACCCTCTCGAAAAAATGCACTAGTACACATTTAGACTCGAGTTCCAATGCACTAACAACACTGCGAAATTTGAAGGACTCCTTTTAGGGATAGAGAAAGCCTTAACTTTGGGTTGTAATTACTTGACCACCTTTTAGGACTTAGAGCTTGTTGTCAATTTAATAAAGAAAATATATTGTCCTTCTAACAAGCCCATCAAGAGATATACTCAAATTGTTTGGGAAAAAATCTCCAAAATTTTAGCTTTTAATATTACTCATGTTCGAAGGGAACTCAATTCCTTTGTTGATCGGTTAGCCATGTATGAAACAAGTCCTTCTCATCAAATATTACCTGAAAGGATAGATTATGTTTTATAGTATCTCTATAGGCCTCATTTCCCAAACAAAGACGAGTATTTGTAAGTATTTACTGACGATGAAAGAATTTTTTCTTTCATCCAAATCTAGCCTATTAAGGAGAATGAGATTATATCACTAAAAGACAACAAATACCTAGCTGGAATTTCCCCCTTAGAAAATTATTTCTCACCAAGTGACATTCCTAATGCAAAACAGAAACATGGAGAAGGATCTAAACGTAAAATTGGAGAAACAATTTCAGTAAATATTGGAACCCCTAATGATACAAAGAAGAAAAAGAGAAGCTATTTATCTTATTCAAAGAATTTTCTGATATCTTTGTTTGGTCTTTCAAAGACTGTTAGGTAATTTAATTGTGAGTTAAATTACTTGCATTAAATGCCAATCCATGTTTGTGTACTTGTGAAGTACACTTGGACAGTATATGCTAGGAAATTAACTCTCAATCAAAAAGGAAATTGACCTATGGAAATGATTGCAAGACTCAAAGAAAACTAATTAAAGAAAATATCTCAATGAACACACACACCATACATGTTCTTTTTCAAAGACTATATCTATCAAAGTATCAAATTCATAGCTCGAAAGAAATACGCTATTCAAATTCTATACTATGAAAGCCTTTTGAATTTATATTCTATCAAACATAACGATAAATCCTATTCTATTGGAGTTGGAAATGAATTCGATCTATTGAAATTGAAATAAATTCTAATCTATTGAACTCAAAGGCAACTCTAATCTATTGAATTTGAGAGAAATTCTAATCTATTGAACTTGAAAGTAATTCTAATCTATTGAAAGAAAATGACTTGAAATTAAAATTCCTAAAGCCTATTGAGATTACTGATGTGTGCATACTAAATAGAGCCAATCATAACTATCAAATTATCTATGAATTTGAAACTAAGCAACTTAAATGAAATGAGCATAAAAGAACATAAAGAAAGTGCATAGAAAATAAATCATCTAATCAAAAGACTTGAAATAAACTTTGCAAAAAATGAACATAAAAGAAATTAATCTATCTTGCAGAAATGAAACACTAAAATACACTCATACTCATCAAGTGGCCATCATGAAGTGCATGAGAGGTGGAAAGTTCAAGAAGTTATTGATCAAACACCAAATCTCATCATGAAAGCACAACCATATCAAAGGATTGTATTAAAATCAATAGTATTCATAACATCAAGCATAAGCATAACCAATCCTTAGCATTCCAAAACTTAACATTGAAGCATGAGCATAGCTCCCAAACTTAACACCACCTTTGAGAGGAGAAGGCACTCCTATTTATACAAAAACTAAGATAACTAATTCATAAATGTAGATCCACAAATATCTCATTTGGTTACAACCATGTGTTAACATATAAAAATTAGCGTCTCTTCATATCCTCTCACAAATATATCATAGCTTTGATAAGAGATACTTATGAAGACTTCCATGATTCTCTTCCATGAAGTGTGCTTGATCAATGATCCCAAATCTTCAAGACATTGAATATGAAATTCGAATATGAGACTTAGAGCCCAAATATGATTGTGCTGGAATATTCAAATACGCCTACACACATCACAAAACTCATTCAAATTTTATAGATAAGTGAATACATGTTATTTTTCTAATATTTAACCACAAATTCATTCAAATTACTAAAATAATGCATTGGAAAATAATAATGATAAACCCATATATGATCATGAAAATGGTCTTATTATAGGATTGTGGAGTTGCAAAATATTTTAAATACTGAAGGAAAGTGAAAGACACGAGGGTAAAATGGATGACATTTTAGAGACCCAACATTCCCCCCAACTGAAGATGTTGCATTTACTCATGAAACTTTACATTAATTGTCATGGATTGTAGCCTTTTGTGAGGTAAAAGATAAAGTAATTTTGTTAATTTGAGATAATCTTCAAGACTTGTAAAGTTTTCTTCAATTTTTTTTCAAGATATTTCTTATTATTTAGGGTCTTCTTTATCTAAGTAACAGCTATTGTGGCTGGTTCTTGTGTGGAAGCCATAAGTATTTCAAATGTTGGTTCTTGTGCGACAACACTTTTCTTACTCTTCTTATTGCTGTAACCAAGAATACTTAAAAATGCACTCAAAATGAAGACCCAATTATATACATATCAATCGATCCTTGCTCATAATTTGAATCTTTCTAAAACATATCCATCTTTGAATAAAATAGCAACACTAGTCAGTCAGAAGAGACATGTTGGTCAACAATATGCAAGATTATGGAATATGGAATTAATAATGGTATTGAATATTCCCCCTAACTGAAGAGGTTTTCTATTCTTGGAAAATTAGGAAAGGAATTTTGCATGAGAAATTTTCCAAATACATATTTTTTAGCATTCAGGGAATTAATGATTAAATATTAGAAAACAACATGCCTTCACCTACCTAAAAAGTCAATAAATTATACATTTGTGAGATATTGATTGTTAATGTTGGATCATGGAATCTGAATTGAAAGAATCTTATTTGTTTCTTCATCTCTTTGGTTGTATGAATAGTGGATGAAATATGAAATTGGAATCTTTGTGTCTTCTTATTGCTGAACTTGGAAACTGAATATTGATTTATTGGAACACTGCTGCAAGCTGCTAAAATCATATAGTCTTTATTCATTCTTGCATCGCGGCATAATTATTTTCTATGTGAATAAATTTTGATGATGTCGAACATAGAAAGAAATTGTTGGATTACTGGCCATTAATGAATATTGTTAACCAACACAAGTCTTCTTACCATTGATGTCAATGAGAGTCAAGATGCCCAAGTACATCTTGCTAGGAATGAATAAATGAGTTGAAGTCAAGTCACCTAGAAGATTCAACAAACAGGGGACATTGATGTATTCCCACCATTTATTGGTGAGAGAAATTTCCATTAAGGAATGCAAGGCTTAAGGTACTAGAAATAACTTTAGTCTCAAACCCAGATAATGTGTTGAAGTCGATGGGTCAAGACTTGTTAGAAGGAAGGCCTTAATGCATCCCCCATAATCTAACGCGAGTATAAAGTAATGATGTAAATGACCATAGATGAAATATTTACTCTTATCAAGCAAGATTTATTTGGGAAAAGGTAAAGGACAATGGGGAAACTCATCATGTAAGTGATCAAGATGATTTTATTTATGGGTTAGAGATGAAATGTGAGTGAGGTATGAAAGTATGAAATTTGCAAAAATGAAATGGTTTTGAAGTCATGATGGAATGTAAGCTTAGAAACGATGAAAATGAATGGCTATAAATGGCATGATGATTTTTCTTCTAACATGGACTTGAATTCTTCATGTTCTTCTGAAAAAGAAATTGGTTTTTGAAAACTACTTGTGCGTAGATTGATCTTTTTTATCATCCTGGAACTTGCAAAAGCTTAGCACTAATTTTCAATAGAATGTAAGATTCTTGAAGGAGAGAGGTGATCAGTCTCTCTTCATACAATATATATGAAATTTATAAAGAGTACTAATAAAACAAATTCAAGATAAATAAAAATGAAATGCACTTTTACCTATTAGGAAGAGGTGCACTTGGGACTACTCGTCAATGTTTTGTTGATAAATTCTTCATTTGATATCTGATTTAAGTGATTCAAAAACCAAATTAAATAAAATTCATATTAGAAACATGTTTTAATGATATTATGATGTTTTTGAAGTCAAATTCTACAAAATCCATAAAAAACGATCATTCTTTTATTTTATCAAATGTTAATGAAAGTAACTTCATGATGTAAAGCTCATCGAGATCTTTCTAACGACACTTGAATCAACTCAAATATTCATTGTATGATAAAGTTATGCCCTTTTGAATTTTTTAGGAAATAATGAAAAAATGTGCAAGGGTGCCATGTGGCAGCACTAGGGAGTGACATGTGGCAGCACTAGGGAGTGCCACATGGAAACACTAGGGAGTTCCACATGTCAGTACTAGGGAGTGCAACATGGTAGCACCATAGGTGCCACATGGATTGTATATGATGACGCAGATGTTGATGTGTACTCTTGAAGTGGAGTGCTAATGTGTCATGATGACATGGCAATTGGTGTGGCAGTGATGACATCGCATCTTTTTTATGTGGCAGACTACTGATGTGGCGGCTAATGACATGGTAGATGACTAGGTAAGTTGACTTGGTAGCTGCTAACATGGTAAGGTGACATGGTATCTAGGCGGACTAGTGTTGCGATGCCACATGGACCAATCTTGTGTTTCCATGTGGCAACAAAATTGTTTTTGGTATGGGGACCCCCAGGTCCAATTTTGTCTAAGTTTCGAGTAAAATTTTGTAATATTGTAAATTCTCCGCAATTTGATGAGTGGAGCGCACAAAACATTAAGAGTCAAAGGGGATTTTATGAAGGTCAAAGCCCCTTATTTTGTAAAGGGATGGGTTGTTTTGATGATACAATGAACTCCGCCCATGGTTCGCGGACCATGGTAATGTAATGTAAAAGATATAAAAGGGAGTCATTTAGGAGTCATTAGAGGTAAGTCTAAGCTTATGGTTAGTTGATAAGTAAGATTTTGAGTCTATAAGTCTGTATTCTGGCGAAGGGGAAGGCTCTTGCAGCTAAGTGCGCTGAGACCTTGGTAAGTCCACAACTGAGTGCACGAGCCCCTAGAGTTGTGTGTGTAGGGTCAGAAGATGTGTATATATTGAATATCTGAAGTAATAAAACAAATTTGAAGAAAATATGTTCATTCTTTATATATGTATGTGTTATGTGTTGCTCAGTTATGATTCATTTCTCTGTCATATTGTTTTAATTACATCGCGAAGTTTCATATCTACTTTGGTATATTAACTTATGCATGCTAGAACACTTAGGCGAGGTTCATAGATATAATTAAGTAGAAATCACTTTAAGTCTGTGATTCAAAAGATAAGGGTTTGAGAAGGCTAGATCAGGCCCTATTAGCCTCTCTGCTACATCACATAGCCTTCTGGATGAAGAAACTTGGTTCTAGCATCCCCCAATATTGCCTTAGGTGAGACTCTAGTCTGTGCTAAGCGGACTATTTCCGAAAGGGCCGGTAGTGTACAGTATTGTTGGTTAGCACATCTAACTCCGAACCTGGGTCCAAGCCCCCTTAGGCCAACAAATGGTTCAGTTGCGAGGACTGAGATCTATCTGAGGGATGTGTGATGTGGCATCCTTAGATACCAACTAGGAAAGAAATAAAGAAGTGGATAGATCAGAAGTTGCACGAGTTTGTAGCTCAAGAAAATTGAAATCCACGCTAGTCCAAAGAAAGGTGGTTACAGAGATATCTCTACACAAAAGAGCATGAAATTTTCTTTTCATCATTCCCTTGCGAATTACATGAGTGGCTGTGTAATCTAATGGACAACGAACCTACTTAGAAACACACCGATCCTATTGTGTGGACTCCTGAACTGATCAAGTGCCTTGAAGAGTCTGATTATAAGGTTACAAGGGCTGTTGACTATTAGATCGATAATATTTTGGGTGGTTTCATCACTGAGATTTCAATTGACACCTCTGTATCTTATAGCGAAGTTGAATGTCGATTCTTTAAGGGTCCAAGAGATAAGTACCTCAGATCACTAAAGGCTTGGATTAAAATGTTGTTGTGCAAAAAGGGTGTTATGCCTTTGAATTGATGTTTAAAAGAGGCTGGACCGGATCTACGTTAAGTGGAAAAATATTCAGAGCCGATTGGGACAAATACACTAAAGGTGCATACAGTCCATTATTGGGTGAATCAAATAGTGAAGAAGAAAGGACCAGCACTAACACACTTGGAGGTGCACCGTAGACAGAAGGTCAGGGCACTTCTGGGATTCTGAATCCATCCACCCCATTTCCACCTTCATCACCACCTCATACACCTATGCCTCCACCTCCACCTCAACATTCATTATTCAATATGACAAATATAGTGAAAATGCACGTATTCAAGGGTCAGGGATAAGAGGATCCTGATCAGTGTGGTTCGTAGCCGAAGCTATGTGGAAGGTGCAACAAATCAATGATAATGACATGAAGAAAGCGGAACTAGTTACAACGCTACAAGATAGAGCGCTTTCATGGTATATAAATATAGCACAACCAATCCAAATGCTACGTTGGATGAGACAAAGACTGAGTTGAACGCAAAATTGAAAGACGAAATTAGAGGCTCAGTGTGTTACTGAAATAAAGAAGATCAAGCAGACAAATAACGAGTCCACGTGGGATATGGATCAGAGGTTGAAGTTCTTACTGAGATAAGCTAATCTGCAGATTCAGACGAACAACATAAGGAATGGTACATAGCTTCACTGTAGGTTTTAACCATGTACAAAAATTACCTGCATACGAATTATAATAATAGAAAATAAACAAAGGTGAGAGCATAACACATAAAACAAATATACACAAAGATTTTTCCCTAAATCCCAAAACCAGGACTACCAAATTGATTTTTCATTATGTTCCTTTCAATGTTACAATACATATAAATACATGTTGAAGCATCCATAAACCCTAATCCATTAACCTTGGATTAGAATATAACTGTAGTTCCCTTGACCGGATCTACATAATACCATGGACCGAAAACCATCGTGCCCAAAACCATGTGCGAAATCCATGCACAAAACTATAGGTAATATATGGTCCGATTTTTTTTTCCTAGGGCGTTGCCCCCTAGACCCTGTGCAAGGGAGACCCCTGCATACCCCCTAATAGGGGGGCTGCCGCCCCCCTATGACCCCCCGCCAGTTGTGGAAAGAATATAACACAATCCAACATTTGGTATTGCCACATTTAAGACTGCCTTTGTCTCAAAAGAAGATTAGATCTCAGGTCGAAGCATTAGAGATTGTGATGAACCTGGAGGCTTCACTGATATAGGATACGAATATAGGAGTCCAATAGATCTAGTCACAATTAGAAAGCTTACATATGGAGTTGCAAGATCTGAAGAATAGAAAGGAGGTTCAGTCAAGATTACGCCCTCAAGTTTGGTGCATGAAGTTAAAGGTTGTAGGCCACTATAAGGATCAATGCCCTATATACCGGGATTATATAGCTACTAGAGGTCCCAACCCACTGAAACCAGAGTCTCCTATTGGATTAAGCGTTGGTTCAAGCATGTGGTGTAGTATATTCCAAGTACCAAGAATGCATACGATAGACAATTGTTATCTATTACAAAAGTTTGTGTAGTCACCAAAGCAACTCTTCTGCAAATTTTGTAAATCGGTTGGCCATGATGAAAGAGATTGCCGAAGCTATGACATGATGATAGACAAAACCATAATGTACATGATGCAGGCTAAAAACCACGTTTAGAATGACCAAGGCTCACTTACGGATCACAAAGGATTCCAAGGATGGGGAAGAGGACAAGGAGGAGGAGATGGAAGAGGTTGGGGCCAGATCACCTGCCACAACTGTGGAGAACCAAGAAATTTTGCTTGCAACTGTCAGAATCCAACTCATCCTTCTTGTCAATACTATAAGCAATTCGATCATGTTATAGAAGAGTGTCCTGTATTAATAACAAAGATGCAGGAAAAGTAGAACCAATAGCCAACATAGAACATTCCGATGATGCAATCTGAACTGTGTGAAGGCAATCCTAGTGTCAATATAGTAACGTGAAGTGGTATATCCACTGGTGAAGACAATGTAGAAGGTAAATTAGATACATGGGTTCACAGGGCTGGTGAAAAGAATGTTGAATTTGACATACATAGAGAAAAGGATACTTTTATGGAGGCAAGGAAATGTTTTATGGATCCAGGTGCTTCTATGTCTAAAACTCAAAAACCATTTGTCCCACGAAGAGAGAAATCTAAAGAAAGTATTGTGATGGAGAACTCTGATCCCACAATGCTGAAATTATTTCTACAGACATGCATGAAGCATCAAAAGGCAGTTGAAGGACTACAAGAACTGATAGATAATTGTGCTAGCAAGGACAAGCTGCTACCAGAACAACACGTCATAAATAAGGTGAACTGAAGCAAGAAAAGGACTGGTAGGGAAATGCAGTTGACAAAACAAATTGGTGATTTTGATATGGACAAGATAATTCTAGACTTGGGATTTGATGCTAATGTACTACCAAAAAATACTTGGGAATGTATGGGGAAACCTAAGTTGTAATGGTTGCCAATCCAACTACGCATAGCAAAACAACAAAAGATAATTCTGATGGGTCGCTTACATGGAGTGGCTGTAGATATTGAAGGAGCCAGCGTGCTCATAGATTTTGAAGTTATTGAAATAGTAGATGACAATAATCCATACCCAGCATTGCTCGAGATTGATTGGTCTTTCGACATGAATGCTATTATTAATTTGAACAAGTGAAGCATGGTATTTGAAAAGAATGGCCTTAGAGTGGTTGTTCCATTGGATCCAACGGAAGGTGTGCAATACAAAGAACTAGTCTGTGATGACTATGATGACGAAGGCATTGATCACATATATAAGCTCACTGCATGAGACAAATACTGGACTAATCCCACTGTAGATGGACGTGTCCATTGGGAGAATGATAGTTTGTGCCAATCAGACTCAGATGAAGAATTAAAAAATAGGAAAAATTGGTTGCATGAGGTCTCTACACTATGATGCGACATGCTTACAAAATCTCTACACTGTATATCAACTGAGGTACGTAAACTACCTTATTATGATGGGCCAGACGATGTCAATACTTTTCTTGACCATTTTGAAAGAGACATACCAGAGGAGCACAAGTTCGCTCTATATTTGGCTTTAAGAGCTATGCCTGCAAGATGGTGGCTAACCCACAAGGATAATATTGCTAATTGGAAAGAATATCATAGACTGATGAGATTAATATTTGACTCTGCAATGACACAGCTCAGTGAAAAGTAAACAGGTAAGGATGACCCACGCAAACATCTGGCTCGATAGACTAAGGCTTGGGGTGAGGTACCTCAATAGGAATGGGTATGTATCTTTATTCATAACTTAGACGTTATTCGATGAACTGGTATTTGGAGACGAAGCTGCGACACGGGACTGCTGATCGGGATGAAATGAAGGATATTTTTCTGCTTACATTCAACTTTGAAGATGGGTTTGAATACATTGATGGGTGGCTTCAGGTCAATGAGGCAACGATCTTCCAAACACCAATAGAACCTATAGCTTGGATGCAGTTTGACTCGAACACACAACTACAACATGCGCTGGAATGCTACAATATTACTATGGAAGAAGGCGATGATGATCCACAAAATATCAACATTCCTAAGTTAGAAGGACTACGCAAAGTAGCAGGAACTGATGCAAATAACCGTGATATATCACAACTAGTAAAGAGAAAACAAGTAAATGTTGGCATAGAAGCAGAACCAAAGTTCACGCACATTGGCAACTATTGGGATGAAGACATGGTTGGCAAGGTTGTTGAATTACTACATGAATATCGGGACTTATTTACAACTAAATTCTCTGAATTGAAGGGCATTGTAGGTGATTTGGTGCGATGAAGACCAATTTAAAACCAGAGGCAACACCCATATCGATTGAACCCAAAGTACAAGGAAAAGGTACGAGAAGAGTTGGATAAGATGCTCGTGACAGGTATAATTGAGCTAGTGGAAGAGTCAAAATGGGTTAGTCCGACGATGGTCCAAGAAAAGAAAAAAAGGGTGATATAAGAATTTGTGTAGATCTGCAGAAGTTAAATGATGCATGCGTGCATGACCCATTTCCTACGCCTTTTACAGATGAAGCTCTAGAAAACGTTGGTGGACGTGAGGCTTATTTGTTCATAGATGGATTTTCGTGATATCACCAAATTAATATTGCACTAGAAGATAGGAGAAAAACTACCTTCGCTACCGAATTGGGGTCATTCCAATATACCGTCATGCCTTTCGGACTGAAAAATGCCCCTACAGTATTTTCAAGGGTGGTAGTGGCAACATTCAAGGAATTTATTCACATGTTTCTGGACGTCTACTTTGACGATTGGACAATATTTGGGTTGGTTAAGAAACAGTCTGTGCCTAATGTTGGATACATGCAGGAAGTATCAAATTTCCTTGAATTTGAAGAAATGTATTTTCTGTGTAGATCATCGTGCCAATTGAGAAGTTATTGAAGAAGGACGCTACATTTTGCTGGGATGATGACTGCCAAAAGAGCTTGGATGTTCTTAAAGAGAATATGGTTACTGCACCAATCCTAGTATTCCTGGATTGGAAGAAAGAGTTTCATGTGCACGTGGATGCATCTTGTATAACATTGGGAGCTGTTTTAACTCCACTAGGTGAAGGAGATATTGACCATCTCATTTCCTTTGCAAGTAGGAAACTATCTAAGATGGAGAGAAACTATTCAACCACAAAACGAGAAGGATTAGCCATGGTCTACGCACTACAAAAATTCAGGCATTATCTGATAGGCACACACTTTAAAATGTATATGGATCATTCTGCATTCAAGTACCTAGTCAATAAGCCTATGTTGGGGGGGAAGATCTGTAGATGGTTGCTTCTCTTCTAGGAGTATGATTTTGAAGTGATAGTTAAGCCAGGGAGGTTAAATGTTGGACCTGATCACCTCTCTAGGGTCGAGAATAGTGAAGAACCCACTAATATCGATGACGGGTTACCTAACATGCAACTCTTCGTTGTCAGAGTTGATGATGAACATTTTGCAAACATTATTTATTTTTTGTCTATTAGCATAGCTCCTAAAGGATACACAACGTAGCAAAATATGGAACTAGTGGTAAGGGCTGCAAAATTTTCAGTCATTGCAGGACACTTATATAAGATGAGACTAGATGAATTTTTGCGTCGATATGTACGTGAGTATGAACAACATAGTATTTTGGCTGAAGCACATGGTGGTGTCACAAGAGGACACTATGAAGGTAAGGAAACTGCATAGAATATTCTGTGAGCAGGATTATGGTGGCCTATGGTACACAAATATTCTAAGGAGTACTGTAGTGCATGCGATGTGTGTCAGAGGACTGGAAGACCATCGCAAAGAGATGAATTTCCATTAAACCCACATGTCATGCTGCAACCATTCGATAAATGGGAAATTGACTTCGTTGGACCAATTAATCCACCAGGGAAGAAGACAGGTGCGCGTTATATTATCACTATGACAGACTACTTGACCAGATGGGCCAAGGCACAACATTTGAAGGATTGCAACGCGGAAACTGTTGCAAATTTTATTTTTGAATACATTTTGTCACGGTTTGGATGCCCGAAGATCCTGATGAGTGATCGAGGTTCGCACTTCTTGAAGGAAACAATTAAGGCATTGGCAGAAGAGTTCCAAATGCACCATCAGAATAGTACACTATATCATCCCCATGCGAATGGCACTGTCAAAGATTTTAACAAAATATTGGAGAATGCCTTAATGAAGATCTGTAATGTTAATAAGAATGACTAGGATGTGCACATACTAGCGGTTCTATGGGCATATAGCACGACTTATAAGAAATTGATAGGGAAAACATCGTTTTGACTGGTATATGGACAAGAAGCAGTGATGCCCAACTTTAGGATTGTTGATTAGTGGTTGTCATTGATGTCAACCCAAGCACACCAAGGGCTACCCTGATCTTGCATGGTCATTTTGACTTGAAAAATTACTCTATTCTAAGTCAAGGATCTTCCAGATGGATTCTACTCGTCGAGATGTTTCTGTTGATATACAACATGCCATGTAATTCTTCACGGTTTGAGAGATATTCGCGTTTGAAGTTAGTAACCCCAGTTAGTGGGCTAAAACCCTATGGGGTTGTGGCATGAAACTCATAATTGGTTGTGGTCATTGAATAGTTAATAATTAATAATGTTATATTTTCTCCTAAAATCCCTCCAACATTCATTTGTTGAGGACCCTCTCAACTCAAGACATTCATATAAATAGTCTCCCTCATATCCTCCTCTAGTAGGGATTTTGTGGCTTCAAACAGATCATCGTGGACTTTTCGCTATATTTTTTTTTTTTTACGAAGCTTCAAACGCTGATATTAAAACCCATTTGAGCTGAGATCTTGATGAACCTCACAATTGAATTTCAGATCTTGGTTCACTATATTTTCGGAGATATGATATGAGGAAGTTAGGGTTTTTGTAGGCTCCCGAATTCCACGTCAAAAAGGTGATGCTGGGAAAATCATCATAACTTTGTCTTTGAGCATTGGATTCACATTTCGTAAATAGTGGCAGAAATAGGATGGGATTTAGTTTGTTGGGTTTTGTTTTCAGGGCCGAAGGTTGTAAAAGTGACACATGGAACTTCGTACAAGTTCGCTCTATTGAACAAGTCTACAATCAGGTCATCGTGGGATATTGGGAATAACTATTTATTGAAGAATCCAATATTGATAAGACTTGTGGGGTTGGAAAGAGGACTCAGAGGGATACCACAGAATGAAATTTCAGACTCTGCAGATTCGAAATTACATAGATACAATAGATTCAATATCAAGCTCCTAGAAGGAAAGAAAAAACATGCATTCAAGGATCATTGCAGTAAGGACCCACATTACAGTCAAGCGTAAGTCTCCTACATCAAGGTATGTATGATTAGTGTTTACATTTGAATTTTGAGTATCATCTCTGACATATGTTTTTGTAGGAGAACGTAATTATATACATGGGCTCGGTTATATCTCTATGTCTCTATATGTCATAGTTAGTTTTGATACCACATTTTGGATGTCCTATTCTTGATACTACACATCTGATGCTACATATTCTTGATGCTACACCAAGTCTACTAAATCTATATTATGTTGTAAGTTCATGTTACTTGTCTTGTCATAGTTGATATAATGGTCTCTATTGTTGTACTTAGAACTTGGTCCATCACCAGTCTAGGGTCTGTCATCAGTTTTTATTGTATATATCTTTAGGTGAATTTTTTATATAGTCTTGCATAGAGTCCAGGACTATATCAAGAGTGAGAGCCTTTTTCTAATTCTACAAGAAGTCAACAACAAAAGTGACAACCACACATCAGGTACACATTGTAATTTTTATTTGTATTTATTCATTATTATGCACTTACATGTGTTTTGCAGGTAGAGGTAATTTGAAGAGTATTTTGTTTTGTTTTGGGATTGGTTTCACTGGGAAAATTTTGCATGCAAGTAGAAGAAGATTCAAGTACAACATCAAGCAAGAATTTAAGAGTAGACGTATAAAATCAAAGGAAGCATTGCAGCAGGACATCCTTGAAGACATGACAACCATCCAGATATTGTGAAGTATTGTTAAGGCCAAGAGTCATCATTGTAAAGTTGTAAAAGAGTCATGATTGTAAAAGAGTCATTTGTAAAAGAGTCATCATTGTAAAGTTGTAAAAGATTCATTTGTAAAAGTGTCATCATTGGAAGAGTCACTATTGTAAAAGAGTCAATCTTCCTAGAGTCGAAAAGGCATTGTTGGGAGGTATAAGAGTCTCTATTGGGATGATGTCATGGTTGGGTTGCAGGCCATAGTGTGATTGGGTGTTCAGTCAAAATAATTGTAAATCATATTGTGTCGTGGATCATTGTCCCTAGTATGGGAATCCACACTCTTGTCTCATTTTAAGTCATTATAGGGTGGCAGGGAGGTGTTAGGAAGGTGTATGAAGTCACCTACAAGTTGGGGCATGTGAACAATTTAGGGTGGGTCGGGTGGTGCTAGGGCAAGTTGTGGCTCACTAGGGTGTTGGGGCATCCATTCAGTTGATTATTGAAGAAACTAGGGCATTGGGGCATTCTTCCAATGGGAGATGGAGAATAATGATTTTCTAGAATTCTAGGAAGTTGTTGCTTTCATTTCAGTTGGGGTGGAAGATTAAAGAATTTATTAGAAAATAGTTCGGTGGTTTTTGACCTGGAGGGGGTTTCCACCTAAAATTCTTGTGCTTAATATGTTCTTTTATTTACTATTATTACTGCACAAACATTAATAATAATCGAAGATTAACTAATGCTCTAAAAAGATTTAAAAGTGCTAATTGCTAAGGAATACTAATTTAGTCCCCATCTCAGTATTTCCAACAAGGATCGCAATAGTAACCGAGATGGCCGATCATGATTGCATGGAGGAATGTTTAGCGCAACTACTTGATTGGAGGAGGATCGCTTTTTGGTTGGCTTTCATCAACAAGTGAAAAAAGCTAGGGAAAAGGTGTGGCATTCTTTCCATATTAAGCAATGCACTTTTAACACTAGAGATTTGGTCCTGATGTATGACAGTAAGTTCACAAATTTTCTAGGGAAGTTTTAGATGCATTGGCTGGGACCATATGTAATCAAGGATATTTCGGATGGTGGCGCATTTCATCTCACAAAGCTGAATGAAGAGTTGTTTCCTGGAAGGATTAATGGAAGCAGATTGAAGCTATATAGGGACGATCCCATTCCTACAAGGCTGTGAAAACTATATGACAACAGGAAAGTCTTAGTGCTTCACGCAACTGAAAGAAAGTGCAAGGCTATAAACTACTCTGTTGAGAAATGGTTCCATCGAAGAAAGAGGGTTGCGCGATGTTTCAGGAGATGGAACAGGTGGAGAAAGCCATGAAAATATAGTTGTGCCATAAGGGAGGGTCCAATGAAGCCTAACCAGAATATGACCATTGGAAAAGCTACAATTGATTTGACCACGATTTTTCCATTAAAGGGAGCGAGCGAAGTGTAATTAAGGATCATATTTATGAAAATATGCCGCCAAATTCGCATTTATGAGGAAGATCCATAGGCATTCATGGCATTCGAATTTGAATTTGGCTATAAATATGGCCTCCTACTTGCTCTACATTCAGACACTTTTCCTATTTAAGAACTCCTGTGAGATTTTGCACTTAAGTCTGAGGCAAGAGAATTGTTATGTTATGAAACCAGCTCAAGAAAAGATAGAAAAGATAGATCAACGCCTTAGAATTCAGCCTCTTCGAGGGGGCAACCTCCTTTACATTACATAAATGAACAATTCTTGGATGATACAAATGAAAAGACCACCTTTCTATATATAGGAGTCTAAGGGGTCATAACATAATCAGAGCCGACATAACAATAATAATGTAAGGGCACAATAATAACAATAGTGGGCTTCTATGGGGTACAATAGTAACAATATGGGCACTACATGGGTACATCAATATAATAAGTGGGTTATACTAATAACAATAAGGGGTTACACTAGTAGTATAGGGGCCTAACATGCCCCTCTCCTTCAAAGAGCGTTGTCCTCAACGCTTGAGTAGTTCTTGATGCTTCTGTATAAAATTCCTGTCCTCCCATGTGGAATATTCAGCGGGTAAGTTCTTCCACTTGATTAGATACTTTGAAATTGATCGATTTCGTAGCTGTCGGGTTCTTGTTTCTGTGACTGCTCCAGGTTCCAATATGATTTTTCCTTCCTCTTCAATTTCTAGCAATATTGTTTGACTTGGGATCTTTTGCAACTTTTGAATAAGTGGCCATACTTCTTCATCCTTCTTCCATTCATCCCTTGCTTTGTTTATCCAATCTATTTGGATAATATAAATAGCACAAAACAATGCTTCCACATCCTCATTCTTGAAGAGTCTTCCCATTCGGTAAGGTCGCCATTTTTTAAGTGCATGTAGTATTGCCAACATTTCCTTCTCATAAATAGCTTTCTTGAGATGTAGCAGTAAAAATACCCAATCACCTACATCAAAACATTTTTCGCTGTGATGTTCATCTCCCTGTTGTTTCGTTTGATTTTGCACCGAAGTGGCGTTATCCTTTAAAAGTTGGAGAACTTGTTGTTGATGCTTGATGTGATCTTTCACTGCTTGAACCTTTTTCTTCTTGATATGTCCTTCTATCTCTAGAGTTTGAGGAGTGGTAATTTCTTCCAATCCTTTACAAGATATGGTCGGATTCATTTCTTGATGCTTGATGTGATCTTTCACTTCTTGAACATTTTTCTTCTTGATATGTCCTTCTATCTTGATAGTTTGAGGAGTGGTAATTTTGAACAATGAATTACAAGATATGGTTGGATTCATTTCTTCTTTCTCGATGTGATCTTTCACTTCTTGCACCTTTTTCTTCTTGATATGTCCTTCTATCTTGAGAGTTTGAGGAGTGGTAATTCTTGCCAATGCTTTACAAAATATGGTCTGATTCATTTCTTCTTTCTCTGGGGTGGGGTCCTGGCATATATCTTCTTCTTTTGATGTTTCTTGATCCTTTTCTTCCTCCTCTTCATATTCTATGTAAAATAACTTCTTCTCAGCACACTTATGACCTTTAGTGCATTTGCTATCACGATTGTAACAAAGCCCTTTTTCTCTTTTTTTTTCCAATTGTTGTGGTGTAACCCTTGTAGGTTGTGGAAGGCTAAGAGAAACAACACTTCCATCTTTATAGTTGTGAGGGGTACGCTTCCTGGTTTCCATAATTTTGCTTTCCACTATGTCACAAAGCCCTTTTACTCTTTCCAATTGTTGTGGTGTTGCTCTAAAGAAGGTGTTGCTCTTTGTATCCTTATAATGTGCTATCATTTCCTCTGTGAAAATTAACCACGTAACAAGTTGTTTACAAGAACAAAGCCCTTTGTACCATAAAATTGATCTGGTTATAAATATGAAGATGCAATACATACCTTTTGTAACAGTTGTACACCATGTAGATCAAAATATTGTTCCATCTGAAGTATCCAATTTACTGGATCCTTGCCATCAAACTTCCTCATCTTGTTTTTTCTTGATTTTAGGAGCTCGACCTTGAAACGACTGTAACTCTGTACTTTCGGATCTTTAAGTTCCAAAATTGTGAGCTATAGTAGCCCTCTGTGTCCTCTTTCCAATGCCACAAGTCTGACCCAAATTGGATTCTCCAAGGAAGAGTTATGCGAAATCTCCCACAGTGACTTGCTTATAGACTAGTTCAGCAGAGCGAACTTGTACAATGTGCCACGAGTCAATGTTTCGACCTCTGGATTTGAAACATGCATACAAGAAACTAAAATCCATCCTCTTTCTGTACCTTCTTACGAAATTTCAATCCGATCCCCAGAGAGAAAGTTATGACGATTTTCCCTAGGTCACCTGTTTTGAATGTAATTCAGGAGTTTGCAAAAAAGACCAACTTCCTCAGATCATATCTCCGCAAATATCACACGAAAAGCTCTGAAATTTGGACCCAAGGTTCAGCGCGATTTCTTCTCAAATGGGTTTTTCTTGCGACTTCTGAAACGTCACAGAAAAAAAATTATAGTGAAAATTTCACGATGACCTGTTTGGAGCAGCGAAACCCTAGAATCCAAAGCTCTGATACCAAATGTTATGAAACCAGCTCAAGAAAAGATAGAAAAGATAGATCAACGCCTTATAATTCAGCCTCTTCGAGGGGGAAACCTCCTTTACATTACATAAATGAACAATTCTTGGATGATACAAATGAAAAGACCTCCTTTCTATATATAGGAGTCTAAGGGGTCATAACATAATCAGAGCCGACATAACAATAATAATGTAAGGGCACAATAATAACGATAGTGGGCTTCTATGGGGTACAATAGTAACAATATGGGCACTACATGGGTACATCAATATAATAAGTGGGTTATACTAATAACAATAAGGGGTTACACTAGTAGTATAGGGGCCTAACATGTTACATTTCTAGTGAGGATTAGCAGGACATCTATTCAACATTTCTGGCACAAGAATTAATAGGCATCAAGACTGCTACTCCTCCAACACACACCACAGCTCCCATATTTCCAAGGTCAAAGCCCACAACTACAGGAGCAACAAAAATGGTGGTATAACTAGCAGAAGTCGCAACAATGAAGAAGCAGAAGAAACCGTAGAAGCCATCCATGAGATAGTCGCCTAGGAAGATGAATGCTGAGAAGAGGAGCAAGGGAAATATGGAAAAAGAGAAAAAGAAGAAACCAATGGAGTTGGTTGACTTAGAGGAGGAAAAGCTTGGGGCCGTAGTTGAGGATATAAAAGTCGACGAAGCCAAACCAATTCCGCGGTTACCTCCATATATGCCCCCAAGGAAGCCGACTGCCAAGGTGACTAAGGACCCTGAAGCAGTGAAATTTTCCATTTGCATACCTTTGCTACCTGAGCATGTGCCCTTTGAAGGAGCGTTGCTGGCACAGGTACCTCAACTACAGATGGAGGGTTGGGATTTGGCGAACAAGGCCAAATTCCCTCATTTTGAGCCAAGCAAATACCTAAATATGATTTATTATGAGGAGGCTGGTGTCACTCGAGTAGAGCCAATGACTTGGGTGGCTGGGATTCAACATGTCGGGTTGTTGAACATGTTGTCTGTGCCTCATTTTGGGTGCAACAACATCAATTCCATATGTATGCGCCAGTTGCTGACCTTGGTGCATGACAAAGCTTTATGGCTGGAGGAGAGGATCCTAATTGATGCTATTCTCATTAGAAGGATGATCGCGCTGCCATGTATAGGAGCAGATCCTGTTAGTGCTTTTATTGGCAAGTCTCAAGAAAATAAGCTTGCAGACAAAGTGAAGAAGGATTTTCATGTTTTCAAGAAGTCACGAGGCTACGTTGTTAGCTCTAATTTTTATCAGGCTGTTGCCTTTTCTGCGTCCATTCTGGCTGGTAAAATTATGAGGAAGTACTGGATAGACGAGGTGCCAGCCCCAAAAATTTAGTTGGTTATGTAGTGTGCTCAAGGGGTATAGTTTAATTGGGCCATCTATCTCTACCATGAGTTTCTCGATGATTGTCACAAGGCCTGGGAAGAAGGGAAACCATTCCACTATGCATGATTGTGTTGAAAATAGCAACAAGAAATGCTAAAAATAGCATTGCTAAAGATATCATTTCAGGAGATTCCAATTTTAATTTGTCCTTGAATTAAAATTGAGAATTAAAATTCGAATTTAGTCTCACCAGCTGTTTGAAAAATAATTAATTAATTCATCTTGAGTTAATTAGTTGGAGAAATTCAAACATGAAGTCTTTGTGAAGTCATGCAACAATTATCCTTTGATTGAGGAAGTTATCCCCTAATTAAAGAGATAAGGATGAGTTGTATTTGAGTTCTAATTAGTTAGCTCAGTTAACTGAGTTAAGTCCAGTTAAATTAGTTCCAAACAGTTGGAGGAACTAAGTGTGATTTCAGTCAGTTAATGCATGCATGCTTGAAAGTGTACTCTAAATAACTGAATAATATCTCATAAATAACTCATGCATGTCAGTTCAGACAAAGACCCAGTTGAGATTAAAGGTAGGGAAAATGTACTATCAGTTGCTAGAATTTTCCTATAAGAAAATCTCTTGCATGCAGAAGGAATTCATTCCTTGAGGATTGTGCAGTTTTATAGTGTGTTGGGGTAGTGTGTGAGATCAGTGTCACACAAGGTTACAACTAGAGCACCTAGGGAAAACTACACAAGGAAATAAGAGGCTTGGAGGACAGAGGGAAAGGCATATGAGTTGTCTAGTTTGTCTATGAGCAGCGAGGGATTGTACTGAGAGCTGGATAGCTGTGAGAGCTAAAGCTTTGTGTAATCCTAAGATATTTCCACTTGTATGATAATACAGATAGCGGGGTTTTTTAGCTGAGGCTTTCCCTAGAGTATTCTTCTGTGTTTCATGTGTGATTGATTATTCTTCTCTGTTATATGTGTTTTGTTTGATCTTGCTCAAATCGATTAAGCTTCCACAAGTTTTATTGTAGAAGTAGATTAAGTATTTTGCTTTAGTACATTGCATAATCGATTAATCTACAATGATAATTTCTACATGGTATCAGAGCAAAGGTGATCAAAGTTGTGAACACCATACTGAGAAGGGAAAAGTCTAAGTTTGAAGTTCTTGATTGCAGGTACAAAATCAAATTCTTATCACACCTCAAGTTCACCAATGGCATTCAATGGCTTGAGACTCGAGTATGCACTGGATGGCAGCTTGAATTACATAGCATGGAAGGATCGCATGGAAGCGGTATTAGAAGACAATGGTTTGAAGGATTTCATTGATCAAGAAATCCCCAAGCCAACAACAGCTAATGCCCAAGAATTGGCAGAATGGAAGAAGTGTGTGGTGAAGGCGAGGATGATTCTTCTGGAGGGAGTTCGAGACCATATTGTCTCGAGTCTCCATGGGAAGCAGACTCCGTTCTCAATGTGGAAGACATTGAAGGACCTATATAAGAATAGTAGCAACCAAAGGAAACTGGTGCTCAAGGACAAGCTTCAGAAAATCAAGTGTGAAAATGGCGACACTATTTCTACATATCTGAACAAGCTCACCGCCTATAGAGATAAGCTTGGAAGTGTAGGAATAACGATAGCCGATGATGATATGGTGAGTCTTGCTGTCCTCGGTCTTCCTAATAGCTGGCATAGCTATCAGGACTCAGTGAATGGAAGAGAGAAACTGCTGGATTGGGAACGACTGTGGTTGGATCTGATGCAGGAGGGGATCAGGAGGAGCACCAGAGATGGTTCTTCATCTAAGCATGATGATGAAGAAAATCTAGCCTTAGCAAGTAAGGTGAGGAAAGGGAAAGGAAAGGCTTCCCATTCCAAATCGAGTTCTTCTCATGGTGGGAAGAACATTGACAAATCTAAAGTGAGATGCTTTAATTGTCATGAGGTGGGCCATTATGAAACTAATTATCCATTGAAGAAATCCAAGAAGGGATCCTTCAAAGGATCAGAAGGTGAGGCACTAGCATCTTAGTTTGAATTGGATTTTACCCTCATCGCATGTATGGTTTCATCGATGGTGGGTTGTGTTTGGTACCTGGACAGTGGAACCTCATTCCACATGATCGACGATAAGAGTTTATTCAGTACCTTGGAGGAGAAAGACCTCAAGATGTGCATAGAGATGGGAAATGATGGAAAATACCGTGTTTCAGGTGAAGGCACAGTTTTGTTTTAGAGGGAGCATGGAGCTCCTCTCACCCTGAATAATGTAAAGTATGTGCCTAGATTGAAGAAAAACTTGGTATCGATTGCGATGTTGGAAGACAAAGGCTATGATGTAGTCTTCAATAAAGGAAAGGCATTCCAGAGACACATAACCACGGGTTAGACCAAGAGGATTAGGATTCGACTGAAGAATCTATACAAGCTGGAGGTATATGACTATGTTGCATTGAGTTTGAAAGCATAATTGGTGCAAAGCCAAGACATTGGCGAGTTATGGCATAGGCGGTTGGGCCACTTCCATCATGGGGCCTTGAAAATAATGCAGTAGATTTCTACCAGACTTCCCAAAGGTAAACTTGAGCAAGTGGACACATGCAAAGGTTGTACCTTGGGTAAGTATGCCAAGTCTTCCTTTTATGATCAAGACAGTCGAGCTGAAGAAATCTTGGAGCGAGTTCATATAGATGTGTATGGACCATTCTTGATATCCTCCACCATGAAACAAAGGTATTATGTGATTTTCATTGATGATTTTTCTCGTAAATTCTGGATCTATTTCATGCAGAAGAAGGATCAAACCTTCTCAAATTTTTGTGGTTCAAAGCTTTGGAAAGAATCAGGGAAGAAGATTAGGGCCTTGAGAAGTGACAATGGTGGAGAGTATGTCTCTCAAGAGTTTAAGGACTTTTGTGCAGCGGAAGGAATTAAACAGGAGTTGATGGCACCTCATAACCCACAAGAGAATGGAGTGGCCGAGGGGAAGAACAGAACGATTGTGGGGGCAGCTCAGGCAATGCTGCATGACTAAGACTTACCACTTCATTTGTTGGCTGAGGCATGCAACACAACGGTCTATTTGTAGAATATAAGCCCGCATCGCATACTTGGGATGAAGACACCAGAGGAAGATTTCTCCGGCAAGATACCAGATGTGGGTCACTTCAGGATCTTTGGCTCATCGATATATTCCCATGTGACCAAGGATGCCCAGAAGAAGCTTGAGCCGACAACTTAGTTGGGGATACTTGTGGGGTACACTGATACACCCCACAACTATTAGATTTACTTGCCTATCAATCGAAGGACAGTGGTTCGCAGAGATCTTAAGTTTGATGAGCAGAAGGCCATGCGAGCTTCCCTTGAGAGGGAGCTCCAACTATAGGTTATGGAGGAACTTTTGGTTCCTAAGGAGGAGAAGCCTTAGATTGATGCGGAGCAACCACATGCAGAGGTTCCAGGAGTGGAGACATCCACTCAAACAGAGTCTTCCAGAGATGGGCGAAAGCGCACGAGAGAAGCTGACAGATTGTTGTCGGATGCGAGGGAGAATGTGGGAGAACCATCTTCTCAGCGCAGACAGAGGAGGTCACCTAATAGGTACACTGTATACATGGCCCTTGTTGGGGAATGTATTGAGACCGAGCCATCTTCCTTTGAGGAAGAAGTGCAATAGCCGATTTTGGTTGATGCTATGGTGGAGGAGTATGAATCCATAGTTCAGAACAGTGTTTGGGATGTGGTTCCAAGACCTGAGAACAAGTCAGTTGTGAGTTCCCGTTGGCTTTACAAGGTAAAGCAAGCTGCTGATGGTAGTGTGGAGAAACGTAAGGCAATATTTGTTGCCCGTCGTTTCTCATAGGTCGAGGGGATTGACTATGATGAGACTTTTACTCCTGTAGCAAGGTACTCATCTTTCAGATCGATGTTGGCACTATCAGCACATATGGGTTGGAAGATCCATCAGATGGATGTGAAGACTGCACTCCTCAATGGCAAGATTGAGGAAGAGGTGTACATAGAGTAGTCGGAAGGTTTTGAGACCTTCAATCATGAGTCACATGTGTGCTGACTCAAGAGAGCCTTGTATGGGTTGAAGCAAGCACCTCGTGCTTGGTACATCAGGATCGACAACTACTTCACTGGGTTGGGCTTCACAAAGAGTGAAGAGGATGCAAACATATACCACATCATGGTAGAAGGTAAGCAGTTGATCATTGTTCTTTATGTTGATGATCTCATATTGACAGGTGATGATCAATTGATCATGTCTTGCAAGGAGGACCTTGCAAGAGAATTCGAGATGAAAGACATAGGTCTCATGCACTACTTTCTAGGAATGGAAGTGTGGCAGAAGGATGGGGAAGTGTTTGTGTCTCAAGCCAAGTATGCCAATGAGATACTCAAGAGATTCCAAATGGAGAAGTGCAAGCCCATGCAGACTCCTCTAGCAAGTAATTGGAGGAAGGAGGATGCTACTTTAGGAGAAGTAGTAGAAGCTACTATGTATCGGCAGCTTGTGGGTTCATTGATGTACTTAGTGAACACATGACCAAATTTGTGCTATGCGGTGAACCAACTGAGTCAAGCTATAGTTTAGCCTACCAAGCTATTTTGGAAGGCAGCGAAGCATGTTTTGAGATACCTCAGAGCCACATCTTAGTATGGATTATGGTACAAACGGACAAAGGGAGTGAAGCTACAGGGCTTCACAGATGCAGATTGGGTAGGGAGTCCATCAAATCAAAAGAGCACATCAAGAGGAATTTTCAACCTTTGTTTAGCTGCAGTTTCTTGGTACAATAGGAAATAGAGGTCAATTTCACTTAGCTCAATAGAGGCTGAATACATGGCTGTAAGTCAGGCAGCATGTGAGGCCATTTGGATGCGAAAAATTCTAGTTGGTTTGTTTGATTAGAGGATGGATCCAACTGTGATCTATTGTGATAATCAAAGTTGTATCAAACTCTTCGAGAATCCAGTATTTCATGATAGGTCCAAGCATATCGACATTCAATATTATCATCTTAGAGACTGTGTGGCGAGGAGGATCATGTTGTTGTAGTATATTTCGACCGAGGAGCAAGCTGTTGACATTTTGACTAAGGCATTGTCAAAGTGTAAATTCGAGTTCCATAGAGACAGGATCGAGGTGGTAGATAATCCCTTTCTTGTTGAGAGGGAGTGTTGAAAATAACAACAAGAAATTCTAAAAATAGCGTTGCTAAAGATAGCATTTCAGGATATTCCAATTTTAATTTGTCCTTGAATTAAAATTTGAATTTAGTCTCACCAGCGGTTTGAAAAATAATTAATTAATTCATCTTGAGTTAATTAGTTGGAGAAATTCAAACATGAAGTCTTTGTGAAGTCATGCAACAATTATCCCTTTGATTGAGGAAGTTATCCCTTAATTAAGGAGATAAGGATGAGTTGTATTTGAGTTGTAATTAGTTAGCTTAGTGAACTGAGTTAAGTGCAGTTAAATTAATTCCAAACAGTTGGAGGAACTAAATGTGAGTTCAGTCAGTTAATGCATGCATGCTTGAAACTAGTGTACTCTAGATAACTGAATATTCTCTCATAAATAACTCATGCATGTTAGTTCAGAAAAATACCTAGTTGAGATTAAAGGTAGGACAGTGTACTATCAGTTGCTAGAATTTTCCTATAAGAAAATCTCTTGCATGTAGAAGGAATTCATTCCTTGAGGATTGCACAGTTTTACAATGTGTTGGAGTAGTGTGTGAGATCAGTGTCACACAAGGTTACAGCTGGAGCACCCAGGAAAAATGTGCAAGGAAATAGGAGGCTTGGAGGACAGAGGGAAAGGTATATGAGTTGTCTAGTCTATCTATGAGAAGTGAGGGATTGTACTGAGAGCTGGATAGCTGTGAGAGCTAAAGCTTTGGGTAATCCCGAGATATTTCCACTTGTATGATAATACAAATAGCAGGGTTTTTTAGCTGAGGCTTTCCCCAGAGTATTTTTATGTGTTTCATGTGTGATTGATTCTTCTTCTCTATTATAGGTGTTTTGTTTGATCTTGCTTAAATCGATTAAGCTTACGCAAGTTTTATTGTAGAAGTAGAGTAAGTATTTTGCTTTAGTACATTGCATAATCAGATTAATCTACAATAAGAATTTCTATAGATTGTTGTCGTTAATTGCTTTGATAACCTGGAGAATCCCCGACGAATCGCAGTTCCCTGATGTAGACCTAGACTTGTGCAAAGCTGTGAGGTACGCTTCGTCGTGGGCATCCAAGGATCCAAGTTGCGTAGTAGAGAAGAAACAATTTTGGGTATTGTTTGAGATGGATCTGTGCACCGTGGTCAACTAGAAGCCACGAGTATCACCAATGTTATTTTCTCAATACCGCGGAGTTACAAACTTCAAAGTAGATTTCCATAATGTACATATACATGTGAAGAAAGATGCAGAGGGCATATGGTATGAGTTTCCCTATTTGGTCACAAAGTAGGGTATTTTTCACGTAGCCTCTAACTAGTCAAGTGTGTCACTGAACCCCAACAAGGAATTCGAAGGAGACCAGGCAGTGACCAGCAAAACACAAGGTATGCCGAAGGAAGACCCCAAGAAGGTACCTCAAAAGGTCAATGTGGACCTTGGAAGAATAGGAGCCAGAGTGCGTAAATGAAGAAGAGGCAGACATGGAGGAACCAGAGTAGGGTGGAGCAGACCCTTTGAAGGAGACAAAAGACATTGAGTCTCCCTTCATAATAAAGAAGAGGAAGAAATATGCCATTGGAGGTGTGCACAAGAAGTAGAACTCTGACAAGACTTCCAACATTGAGTCGATGATCCTCACCGAGGGGGACATCATTGAGATTGGGGACACTATGTGCTCTGTCACTGAGGAGATGTAGGGACACTTCGAGGATCAATACAAATTAGTATTGTCGCATGTACAATAGGGCCTAAAAGAGCTCAAAGTGCAAGAGAGCGCGATTCAAGTAAGTGTGGTTCAAGCGAGCGAGAATCAAGCAAGCATGGCAACGACAAGTGCAACACCCAAATTATCTTCAACGTTGGGGGTCACCATCGAGACCCATACAGTGCCTATTCTAGGAGGGTTGTTGCGCTTTCCTGCTGCACCAGATAAGGAAAAATTTCCATATGAAGTAACTCAGAGCTGAACTTAGCAACACTTCCCATTTAGGCATTACATGAACTCCACCAGGGAGTATATGTTGAATTGAAAATTTGAGAAGAGCGGGCACTCTTCATGATTAAGGACATCAAGAGCCATAACGAGCAGTTAGATGAGGAAGCTTCTAGGGAAATAAAGGATAGAGACACAACTGCTGTGCACAGGTAGGAGCTGGAGGACGCCATCAATTAGACTTGCATTGAGATTCCAGAGATACTCATATATACTGAAGCAACTTACGAAGACAGTCTCCAAAAGCTAGCATCCACGGTGAAGGAGTCCAAAGAAGAGGTTGAACGAGTCAAATTTGAAATGAAAATGTAGGACGCAGAGCTGCAGATGAAGCTACAACTAACAAAACCTCCAAAAGTTCGAGAGAAGCACGAGGATGCTATTAAGGCCGATATGGAAATCCTAGAAGCTGTAGTTTAGGACTGCAACCAGATATTTGAAAACACCATGGATATGTGGGCCGCACTACAGGAGGACCCACATGTACAAAATATTGAAGTAGACATCCGGGAAAAACAACTGCAGTTTGATGAAATCAGAGCAACAACGTGGATCTTAGCACTTGTGTAACGATTCTCTAGACTCCAGGAAGGGAAGGCCCTTTAGGTTAAGATAGACGAGTTGCAGAAAAAAGCCTCAATCATCTAAGAAAGAATGCAACCTTGGGCCTATGAAGTTAGTTGACTCTCTCAGTCTATCGAGAGTAAACTAAAAGGAATGTAACAAACACCGAGGACCATCGGATTGGTAGTCGAGGGGCCAACCACTGAGAAGTTGGTCGAGGAGGTCTCGCGCATTCCATAGTAGAGCTTCAAGCATCGAAGGCAGAGTTGAGCGACCTCAAAGCATGTGTTGAGGACGTACCGGTAGAGTGACTCAGGACAAGTCACATATTTGTGTTGGGGGCCTGTTGGGATGGGGACCCCCAGGTCCAATTTTGTCTAAGTTTTGAGTAAAATTTTGTAATATTGTAAAGTCTCTGCAATTTGAGGAGCGGAGCGCATAGAACATTAAGAGTCAAAGGGGATTTTAGGAAGGTCAAAGCCCCTTATTTTGTAAAGGGATGGGTTGTTTTGATGATACAATGAACTTTGCCCATGGTTTGCGAACCATGGTAATGTAATGTAAAAGATAAAAAAGGGAGTCATCGAGGAGTTATTAGAGGTAAGTATAAGCCTATGGTTAGTTGATAAGTAAGATTTTGAGTTTGTAGGTCTGTATTCTGGTGAAGGGGAAGGCTCCTGCAGCTGAGTGCGTGGAGACCTTGGTAAGTCCATAACTGAGTGCGTAGGCCCCTGCAGCTGTGTGCGTAGGGTCAGAAGATGTGTATGTATTGAAGATCTGAAGTAATAAAGCAAATTTGAAGCAAATATGTGCGTTCCTTGTATATTTATGTGTTCTGTGTTTTATGCTCAGTTATGATTCATTTCTCTGTCATATTGTTTTAATTATATTGCGAAGTTTCATATCTACTTTTGTATATTAACCTATGCATGTTAGAACGCTTAGGCGAACTTCATAGATCTAATTAATTAGAAATCCCTTTAAGTATGTGATTCAGAAGATAAGGGTTCGCGAAGGCCAATTCGAGCCCTAATTTAAGGAAACACATTGTTACTACATCAGATAGCCTTCTTGATGCAGAAACCTGGTTCTAGAATCCCCCAATACTGCCTGGGGTGAGACTGCAATCTGCGCTAAGTGGACTGTTGCCGAAAGGTTCGGTAGTGTAAGGTTTTGTTGGTTAGTGCAACTAACTCTAAACCTGGGTCAAGCCTGCTCAAGCCAACAATTGTCACAAGGTTAATGAAGTCAAATGGCTTCCATGGGTTTCAAAATGATGAAATTATATACACAACTAGAATGACTTACCACTATGTCATAACCATTAGGTTGTGAAATAAAATGAAGAAACCTTTATTCAAAGTTTAAGTGTTTAACTATGTGACCAAAAACAAACAGTCCCAGGAATGGATCTGACATCTTTGCAATCAAAACAAATCATTTACGTCCCACACGCCAAGATTTTAACAAGCTATTGAAATATTTTATTTCTACTAAATTGTGGTATGTGCCCCAAAAAATGAGGATCGTTAAACAATTTCTATGGTTTTTTTTTAAATTAAAATCTATACTCTTAACTTTCAACAATTTGAACCTTTTACTGTAAAAACTAGTGTTTTGCAATTCAGCAAGCGATCATAACTAAGGAAAAACAAATAATGGCAGGTTTTTAATTCAATCCTAACAAGGTTTGCAACTTGGCACGTTCAAGGCATGTTCACCTTAACCTGTGGAAATTCGTTCGACGCTCGCTTTTATTTCATTGAATGCAATGGTTTTTATTGATGATGATGATGATGATGATGATGATGATGATGGTTAACGTTCACTGAGACCAAATTGGTCTATTAGACCTATAATTTTCTTAGTTTTTAATTATCTTGCTCCTCGTTTTTCTTGGCGAGATTGGTGCTGTAACTTTCTTTTTTTTCTCTACAGTCTTCCAACTTCCTTTATCTTGCATCTCCTTCATCTCTTTTGGTTCTTGGGACATTGGTGTCTTAACTTCACGATCCATTGTGTTTGTCCTTTTGAAGGTAGTCGGAGAAGAAGTTTGGTCTAGGAGATCTGCTTTGTTGTTAAATGAAGATTTATTTTGTGCAGTATTCGAATCCTCATCACTGTTGATGCTTGAGGGGTTGTCGAGTTCACTTTTTTGTTGTTGGGCGGGGCTTTCTCCCTGCTTGTCTTGAGAGTTGTTTCTTTCTTGCCCGATTTCTTGTGATTCAGAGTTTTCTCTAGAGTATTCTTCTTTGATGACAGTGTAGTGTTCTTTTTGTGCTCCTTCCCACCATGTAGATCTGTGGTGGTTTTTTCTAGCAGAATTTTTCTCGGAGGCTTTTGGGCAATTTTTGGCTAGATGGCCTGTCTCAAAGCAAGATCGACATCTAAAGAGGACACTTTCATAATCGAGTTTCTGGTTCCACACATAGTCTTTACTTGTTAGGTTTATTTCAGCTGGGAATCCGGCGTTGAAGTCCATTTCCACACAGATGCGTGCATAGGTGGTTCTGGCATATTCCTCTGTTTCTGGGCACCTACAGTAAAATTCCCCAATTGCATTTCCAATGGCTTTTAGTGAGGAGAGGTTCCAGAGATGCAAGGGTAGACTTGGCAATCTCACCCAAACTGGTGCTGAGGTTATGACTGCTGTTGACGGATCGAATGATGGATTCCATGGCTTCATGAATAGGCCTGATTTTTCCCAAAGCCAAGGGCCGGAATTATTTTACCCTTGTTTTTTTTATTGAATGCAATGGTTTATTTATTGTTGTTTATCTTCTTCATCGATTTGTGGAAACTTGTTTTGCTTTTTAATATATATATATATATATATATATATATATATATATATATATATATATATATATACATTTTTTTGTTTTATGTGCTTTTTTTTTTAATGATGTTTGCTTTTATTATGTTTTTGGTTTATTATTATTTTATTTTGTTTTGTTTGTTTTATTTATTTTTTCTTATTTTATATTTTATGATTTTGTTTTATATGTTTTGTTTTATTTTGTATTTGTTTTTATTGTTTTATGTTTTATTTTTTTAATGTTTTATTTTTGTTTTATGTGTTTTGTTTTTAATATTTTGTTTTTTAATTTTCTTTTTAAATAAAGATAAATACTTTATTCTAGAAAATTTTGAGACAAATACGTTGGAGATAAAAATTTAAACAATTTTTTTTAAATCAATAGTGAATTTATATCTCTTAGTCATATTTTCAGATTTATGATTTTTATTGCAAAATTTCAAAGTTAACTTATTCAATTTTCCTTTCTGATCTTCCAGGTCACAATAAGGTGCAATAAGAGAGCATACTCAAGAATTTTTTCAATTCTTTATTCACTTGAAATCTGAAATTGGAAAGGGAAAGTAAGAAGAATTGATCTCAAACCTCAAATTTTAGCTCTCGAAACTCTGTCTTCTTTACAAAAATCCCTTCTCTTATAGATCTTATTTCCAATGGTTAGTGAATGAGATGGCTCTTACTGCACTACCAAATGATATTTTTCAAGAAAATAAATGAAATCAAATGTCAAAACGAAAAATCAAAAACATCACCAAGTTTGGTTTTATTAATTCCTATTCTATCCTACTCTATTTTTAAAAAGAAAATCTTTTTGTCAAGTGTATGGGTATTTCCAATGAAGCCATTTATGGGTCAAGATCTCTAATCTGCCCATTCCATGTTTGAAAAATATACCTCAATGTTTACTAGGATATGAGAAACAAACTTTACATTTAGATTTCATGCCAAGATTTTTTGAAGAATGGATGAATGTTGTGGTCTAGTTACTTTTTGAAACTAACCTTCAATGTAGCCCTCACTCTCCCGGTTCTCTTCTTTAGTCATCATGCCTCAAATTTCTTCAAAAATATCTTCATTCTCTAAAGGGAACCAAGGATATGGAGAAAAACATGCCAAATATTCTTCAATTTCTGGCTCAAATGGTTGCTCCTCATTAGCTATATTCCATGGCTCTTAGCTCTTCTCCAAATGCTTGATCATCATTCTAGCTCTCCTGTCCATAAATGGATTAGTATCGAAACTCTTATAGTACAAAAAATGATTGAAATGCATGCATCCTATTTATCATGTTTTACATATGCAATTAAAAATGATATTGAAAACTAAAAAGTCATTATAAATTGAAAGTTAATGCCTATGTATACTTCCCTAGCAATGACGCCAAAAGGTTGGGTAATTTAATTGTGAGTTAAATTACTTGTATTAAATGTCAATGCAGGTTTCTATACTTCTGAAGTACACTTGCACAATACATGCTAGGAAATTAACCTATGGAAATGATTGCAAGACTCAAAGAAAACCGATTAATGAAAAGACCTAAGTGATCACACACACACACACATTTTTTCTCAAAGACTATTTCTATCAAAGAATCGAATTGAAAACTTGAAAGAAACAAGCTATTCTAATTCTATACTATGAAATATTTTTGAAATTCTTTGCTATCAAACATAAAGGTAAATCCTATTATATTAGACTTGGAAATGAATGTGATCTGACGTTGAACTTGAAAGCAATTCTAATGTATTTAAAGAAAATGACTTGAAATTAAAATGCATAAAGCCTATTGAGATTAGTGATGTGTGCATACTAAATATAGTCAATCATAACTATCAAATTATCTATGAATCTAAAACTAAGCAACTTAAATGAAATGAACATAAAAGAACATAAAGAAAGTGCATAGAAAACAAAACATCTAATCAAAAGTTTTGAAATAAACATAAGAGAAAATAATCTATCTCGCAAAAATGAAAAAGTAAATTATGCTTATACTCATCAAGTGGCCATCATGAAGTGCATAAGAGGTGGAAAGTTCAGGAATTTATTGATCATACACCAAATCTCATCATGAAAGAACAACCATATCAAAGGATTGTATTAAAATCAATAGTATTCATAACATCAAGCATAAACATAAGAAATCCTTAGCATTCCAAGACATAACATTGAAGCATGGGCATAACTCCCAAACTTAACACCACCTTTGAGAGGAGAAGACACTAATATTTATACAAGATCTATGATAACTAATTCACACTAGTACAAAATGGATAATTAGTTACTAAAAAAATGACTAAAATTTGCATATAAATGATTATTTTTTGGTTGGTGACCAATAGTAGCTAATTTACAGTGTCTTATAATGCGACCAACTTTAGTCATTTTTAGCCTAGTCATTAATTGGTTATCTCAATTTTATTGTGTAGTAGTATATTTAGTCATAAATTTGGTCATTAATTTAGTTGCTGATTTAGTCATTAATTGCCATAATTAATGACCAAATATACAACTAATATATAGTAATATATACAACTAATATTTAGTCATATATAAATATTGCTAAATGATCACCCAATAAAACCAATTAATGACTAAAGAAATATAATCAAAATGTTGGCCGTGTTATAAGATACTGTAAATTAGCTATTAATAGTCACATATATACAAATTTTAGTCATTGTTTGAAACCAATTAATGACCAAATAAATATGACTAAATTTTGGTTGTGTTATAAGATACTGCAAATTAGCTACTAATAGTCATATATATGCAAAATTTAGTCATAATTTGTAATATTTTTTTAATCATTTACAATAGTCATTTATCTTTTTTAATAGGTTCATATTCATTATATAAATGACTATTTTAGTAGTTTATGTTAATTTCATTTACTTTCATTTAAAATCATTATAAGAAACTAATTTAGTCATTTATTTATTTTATTTGTGTTCATTATTAACCAACATAAACTACTACTTTAGTAGTTTTAGATTGATTTGATGTGTTCATTGTTAATCAACATAAATTAATTAGTATGATTTTGCAACTAAATTTAAAAAAATGTCATACAATGTACATGTTCATCTAATATGAAAACACAAAGTTACATATGTTAATTACAATACTAAATAATATCGCAAATATAAATAATTTCAACAACATAAATTATATTCTATATTACAATATGAGTTTTCAACTTAATATTGGTTGGAATACAATATACACATAAAATATTGTTTCATCGCTTCAAAACATTATCATAATGATTCCAAGGCATTGCAGGTGAATTCACCAACTATGAAGACTTGACCATCAGTCTTTGTGCGTGTCTTATGTGGGATATTGGCTTTATGGGTACCACTAGATTAGTTCTCTTCTCTCTCTCTCTTTAATTTGGACTTTGTCGCTCCAGTGTTATATTTGTTCTCTTTTATTTTCAGTTCCTACTTCTTACCATCAATACTTAGCTTTTTTGTTTTTGTTTTGTTTTGTTTTGTATTTTTTGTTTTGTTTTGTTTTGTTTTTGTTTTTGTTTTTGTTTTTATTTTTTGGTTTTTGGTTTTTGTTTTGTTTTTGTTTTTGTCTTTTGTTTTTTGTTTTTTGTTTTGTTTTGTTTGTTTGTTTGTTTGTTTGTTTTTTTTTTTTGAAAAAGAAAGAAGATACAATGCAAAATATAAGACATGAAATACGATGAACACTGCAATATAAACTAAAGTAGCCTATAAATGATTTATACGATATATACTTCAACATTAGCAATGTTGGCAATGCCATTTTCCCCATAGAAGAAAGAAACTCGAACAAGTTTTCTTCAGTTGGGCAGTAGTGGCCACTATGTGGCCACATTACATGTATAAAAAAAAGCAAATAAAATGTCACCATAGAAAATAACACCTTAGTAAACTTAGTATTCAACCTTTAAGAAAATCGTAGGTACAATCATGCCAACTAAGTTACATGCTAAAAATCTCAAGTTGTAGATTACTTATATGTGGGAGTGCAAACAAAACTCTTAGAAAATTCCAAAGCTAAGTCTAGAATAAAATGAAATGATGTAAAAATGATACAATAATAGGATAGCCTCGTATACATGTATATAACCAGATAATGTAGAAGGATAAGTGAATAAGTCTAGGGCTGTAGGTCCATGATGTCAAGAATTCAAGTCTAATGAGAATTTCTTCAGATAAGAACTACTATTTAGGTCCATTATCACATATGAATAAGCCAACTAGTATATATCAAATTATTAATGTTTTACTTATATTTATGGATCACTAAAGTATAAGTGGATAAATTGCAAAGGAAATTCCCTTCCCATTGTGTTCCTGACTTGTGGTACAATATATTAGTTGTGACTTGGAGAAAATTTCCAACATCGAAAAATGTAGCAATCACCACTAGTAATCCCCCAAATAGGATTATTTTGGAATGTGACTTTGAAATTCCAATTGCTATATGATTCTTGAATGGAAAATCCACACTGAATTCCAACACCAAACTTCCAATTTGAGGGAACACCTGTGGCCATCCTAAATCACTCAGAATCAAAACATCAGTGATCATTATAATGAAAAGATAAAATAGGAGTAGTTTTGATCTGTTTTGTAGATTTACATGCAAAGCATCAATAGTTTTCCCATATTTACCATACTTATAATTTCCAAGATATAAGACATCGATTTATCTTTTAAAACAAATACTTGATTCAATACAAACAAGAACTTAACATATTACAATGATACCACCAATGTTTGATCCTCAATTAGTACAAACTAGTTAGCACAAAAACTTCAAGAAAGAGGAACAAATAGAAATAACAAATCCATCAATCAATAACCAATAAAAAAAGGATAAGTTTTTTGCTAAAGCTTGATAAAAAACTATAAATATTGACAATCCATTGCAATTAGTGGTCTTTTTCAAAGAGCAATACTACCTGGAGAAATCATCTTCCAAATTCTTTGCTCTATCCATGAAGCTTTCTGTTATCCTCAAAACATAATTCACATTTAATGTTTTAGGTTTCTGAAGCTTCCCAAAGGCCTTGCCAAATGAAGCAGTGAATTTCATTGATTTTCATAAAATGCTTCTGGTATTGAAAAAATATAGTTTGATCATGTGATAGACAATTCAAGTAAGTAAGTAAAAATTTTGTGTACAATATTTCTTAGAAGACTTCATGTTAAAAGGAAAACTTGCATATTTCAGATAGAAAAAGAAGATTAAAAGAGATGGTCAATATTATAAAACAATAGACTAGATATAAAACCGCAGGTAGAACTAACAAAATCCTAATTGAAATACAATTGATTGATTATTCTAAGTGAAGCCAACTAGATACATACAAGTTTTCGTTTTCATATTTCTTTCCCATATCTTTATTGGAGGTGGAAGCTAGCATGCATGTCGCAAGGTTTTTTTAGCAAGAGTATATGTTGCATTCTCATATTCCACACTTTCTTTTCCACGAACAATCACAACAGGTATTGGAGGAATTAGTTGCTACATTAGCTGAGTTGTCAATTTTAACCTTCTCTTTACGCGAGGTACTGGTCCCTCCCCTTTTTCTTGGTTATCAATATCATCTTCCTCCTATAGCCAACATAGGAATAATTTGGGTTCAGGAAGAATAAATATATTCACATGATGTCTTCAAATTTGAAAGGATGCATTTTTATTATTTAACTACTATTAAAAAAGTGATGGGAAGACCTTAAATATAACTAGACCTTTACTATGAAGCGATATGTTGCAGATGTTCATGCTTGTTATAGCACCATTTGCCACTCTTGGTAGATCTGATGCTCTGATTATGGCCTAGGGCAACCCTTCCTTCCAGACTTGGTCTAAAATCTAAAAAACAGTGTTTTATTCCCTATATGCTACTTTGCCATGTGATAAAAGCGTGTACATGTGGGTCAACATATATCCGACCCGCGTACATATGTTAAAACACTTAAATTTTTTTCCTTAATTTCAGGTAGAGTTCACGGGTTTTACCTGTTACTCACCTCCTATTTCGTGTGGCCCAACTGTTTCCCAACTGAAAAAACTAATTTGGAGAAGTATAAATAAACCTCCTTGGGAAGGCCTTAAGGGAGAAGATATGATATATTGATACTATAGTCAGATTATCACTGATTTAGTTTGATGAAATCCTTGTGCCTCCTACACTCCCCAAAGCTTCAGGAAACCCTTGTTTCCTTGTTAGAGATATCCTTCATCTTTCTTGAAGATATCCTTGTATTGGTGATGGAAGAAGATTGCTGAGGCCAGGAAAGGACGAATCTGGAGGACGGTTCTGCTTGGAGCTGGAGAAGGACTCAGGTTGTATTTCTCCACTTTACTTGTAGCTAACTTCAATAAAGGAATGTTGTTCTGTTTTCGATATTAAATGCATTTATGCATCTATTTGTATTGTAATTTGCTTATGAATCTTACATTGATGTATAATGGTTCATTCATTTATACGATTTAAAGTTAATATCATGAACATGCTTTACATTTCTACTGCTGTATATGTTTCATTTGAATAATTTTCAGGTTTCGAAGATATCAAGAGAAGCCGAGGGTTTGCACCCTACAAGATCTACTCAAACGTAGGACTCTCGAGTAAGGACACTCTTACATAGTTCAGTAGAATAAGCATTTAGGTTGATTTCTTGAGCATTTCTTGTTGTGGTTTTCCCTCTGCTCTGTTGGGGTTCTCAACCCAAGACCCTAAGGTGGTCTCACTCGCAACAATGTTAGCACAACAACATTGAAAACAAATGGTCAAAAATAATTAAAACTTTGTCCCCTAGCATGAACATTGGCTTAGTCTTCATAAAGAAACATAAACCATTTCAAACTACAAGGAATAAACAAAAAGAACACCATTGATATAAATTGATAGAATACTGACAAAAAAAATAAGTGAATTTCTTAGGTAGTAGCTCAAAACCTTGTAGTGGGAAGATGCCCTGAAGCTTGAGTAATATCTACATGCCAGGGAATGAGTTGTGACACTTGTTTCTTACGTTAAGTTACTAGGAAAAATTGAAACTGGAGCTCCAATTTTTACTTTAGATATATAGTATTAGTGTTGATATGCAATGTGGCCCTCCATCATTAGTAATGACAAATTTGTTGAGGTTCGCACAGTTACTGCATATTCAATGTATTTCATGTCTGACTGACTAGTGTGGCTGGTAATTATTGGTGCTAATCCTGAGCTAGGGAACAAATGCTCAAGATTTCTCCCTAAAGGAATCTGTCGAGAGTTTAAAGTTCCAGACCTTCCAGAATCACCAAAACTCTTATACATGGTAGCAACTTGCAAGGCTAAGAGCCTCTCACTAGTATGAGGCCAAAACTACATTAATATGGAATTCAAAATTTGTTGATTGAAATTATTTCTATCACCCACTCCTAAAGACAACTGAAGAATTTTGATAGTTGATTCGACTAAAAGGTTAAATTGAGCGGGTGAGAGAGCCTTGCATCTTAGTTTCCCTTTTTATAGCAGAATTTAAGGAAGAAAATATAGATGGTGTCGCTAAATGGCATCTTAGTATTATTTTCCCTACAAAAACAACATCTTGTGAACCTTGAAGTTGATGAGTGGTGATCATGTTTCCTTGAATGTTGGTTTGTCTTTGGGTGACTACATGTGGAACTGTTGATTGAGGAATTGATATAAGTTGTCCAGTGGAATTTGGGTGTTGAATATATTCTAACTGAGTTGAAGGATGAATATCAGAGGCTGCAAAGTATGGAGGTTTGTCCATCTTTACAACAATTCTCTTTTACACATGTTGGTGATGATCTAGAGGGAACACTTAATGACATTGTTGAGGTGGTCACTTGCAAGATTTTTACTTCAGTTGTGGAAGCATCACCTACTTTTGATAAAGAATCTTGATGAGTTGCTAAAGCTACACTCTTGTGGGCACTTTATCCTTTTGATGGATGGATCTTCCTATCCAATATTACATTTGTAGTTTGCATAGATGCACTTGTTTGTAAAGATCAATTTTGCATCCTTTGCAATAGTTAGGCTGGTGAACCCAGTCTAAATCCAAATCCCTGAGAAGAGAGAGTACTTGATGACTGGTTATGACCAAAATGAGTAACTGAAACATCAGGTGAAGAAGATTCGTTGGGATCAACAAATGCATTCTGCTCACTAAATATAGTGTGCTTTAATGTGTCACTTTCATTTGGATTATTTGACTTGCTTAGAAGGTTAAGAACGTTTTGGTTGGACATAAACAATTTATAAGCATAAATTGAACATCTTAGTATATTATATTATAGAAAACTAGTAAAAGTTAGTGGAACAACAAATAGACAAATTACTTAATAACAAAACATGAACCAAAACCTTACCTTGATAAAGATGTTGGTTTGTTTGAACCAGATATGTTTGTGTGGTTGTCAAATAAATATGAGTTTGTAGAAGCATAACCTATAAAAAAATTATTTAGGATGTCCTCCTCCCAATAGTTATCTTAAATTGGTTTGTAAATTTGAATTCGGAACATCCTGCAAAAGAAACAACTTCTTACTACAAAAGGGATACAAAAAAATCAAGCATATGATATCAATCTAAGCATGAATTATTTTCAATTGGGATAAAAGGATGCACAATACTGACAAATTGAACTTCTTACAAGGATCCACAATATTCATAGATTAGATATTTCATTCGAGTCCAAATACATCGAATAAATTTAATACCTCTCCTGCGTTCATAGTGTTATTTTGTGAGCCTGTCCTAACCACCTTTGACTGTGCAAAGTCTACTTGTTCAAGAGCCTTTTTCCCTTGAGAATTCATGTGCACTATTCCTCTCAGAGATGAGTCTTGTCTAACACTTTCTGCATGCCACTGTTTCATTGAATTCATTCCTACTGCCTACTGGAGCATGTGCCTAGGGGGAATTCTCAAGATATCATTTCCAAAACTTTCACCTGAACCAATACTCATTTTACTCAGCTAGCTATATCCCCAGTGATTCATATTACTTAAAGATTATAAATCATCTTCCCTTTGAGGACTTTTCCCAGTGTAATCACTTCCAGCTTTTGCACCCTGATTAGGATCACCCTTGCTTTCTATCTGATGAGTAGTTATGTAGTCATTTTGACTATATTGTAACCTATTTATATCATTTGTATATCTCTGATAATTATCATAGACATTTGGAAATGGATTTAAGGCTAGTGAACTATTTCCCTACTGATAGAACACGTGTTTCCAACAAGTCTATTTTTGGCATATGAGTCCAAAATAATATTGTTAGAATTGAACTCCTTGTATATACATATTAGTAGAACTAGCATGAAGTGATTTTTCCTTTCTCCAATCCATGTCCTTATGGAGTTCTGGCCTGAAAGTGACATGGAGAAGATCAAAACCATAAAAAATCCAGTAATGGTTAATTCATAATAATATGGGCATACATGACATGCACAAGAACACTAGGCATTCTAATTAAACAATTCCCAAAAGTAGAGTTCAAAGGGAAACAAAAGTCATTGCAGATTGAGGTTTCTGGTGAGATTTGCTTTCTCATGTAGACCTCTCCCAAAAGGTGGTTCTCTCCATACTTTCATTTTTATTTGTTCATTAGACAAATGAATTTTGTAATTAGTAGCAAGAAATTTACAATCAAGGAGCAAATTATTATTTTCAAATTACAAAATCTCAAATGCATATATAGACCAAGTAAAAGAAGCAAGTCCAATAGTTAGAACACTAATATCATTTCAAATGTCTTACTTGCTGCTCTAACTGTGAGGCTTGCTACTGTTAGAATATGACAAATGCAATGAAGTAGAAGACTTGTGAAAAAAATGTAGAAAAAAATGCAAGCTGGAGGCAAGTCCTTCCAAAGGAAATAATATAGAACACCATGTAAATATTACTAGGATTTCTCCATATATGGCATAAACATCTGAGCCTATCTTCATGTGAATAATATAAAAAATGTTTTATGTCGTATACAACTCATAGGCTATTGTTGTCAATGATTTTCAAGCATGCTTGATGTGTTCATGGTTCATTGTTGCAACAGTTGATGTGCCAATAAATAATTTAGCAGTAGTAAATAATGTGGTCCTTGAAAAATATCTGATTATTGCTAGTTTGATTATGAATCTTTGAACCTATATTCGTGATGAACATGTTACCAAATCATATTTTATACCTTTTTGTATGTTTATGATCCACACTAAAGGACTTTTGATATATAATTCAACAAATCAGTTGGCAGCATATGCTAAACAAGAAATAACTTCATGCATCACACAAGCAAGAACTACAACATTCCTTAGCCAACTGGGGAGTCCATTTGGATAAGAAGGAAATGATAAATACAGATTTTCTAGAGGATATTCTGGATGACATGGAGAGGAAGTGGAAGAAGTTGTGATCAGGGTTCCACATGGATGTGTACCTGGGTGTTGGGAACATGACTTTATGTTCCCCATGTTCCCCAAGCATGGGACCATCATTAGAGATGCCCCTTTTTGTACACAGAGGATACCCTTGGTACTTGGGGGTGATGTCCCCAAGTGCTGTGGGTGGTCAAGAATACCATAATACCACAAGAGTACTCCTCAACACCATCTACTAGGGAATCCTTTTGAAAAGTTACTAGCAGCCAAAAAACCCAACTAGATAAGCAATAAAGACCTAAAATTTGAGTTTTTCCCATAAAGCCAAATAAAGGTGGTGGGGCACTCCCAAAACCTCATCTTCACTACGTAAATCAAGCAAACCCTAACTTCACTTTTCACCAACAACTCACTGGTAGCAACACACCAAGGAGGTTAAAAATTGTTTTTTGTGGGCAACAAGCTTGCAAAGGAAAAAAATGTGTGGGGAATGATTTTCTACCATATTCCAAATGTTCTAGGTCCAACAAGAATTATTTCAATGAAATATTGGAGAATCAATTTTTCTCATCTATTTGGCTGGAAAAATTCAAACAACAGTCACATTTGAGTTTGGGGGCAGATGATTTTGGTACTGGAGTGAGTATTTCATAAGACCGTTGGTTTTTTATTTTTCCTCATAAGTTCTTTTATTTCCTCCTTTGCAATTGACAACAAGAAACAATTAAAAAAGAAACTTGGAAGCACAAAAAATAAGTCATTCGAATTGTAGAAATTTCACCTGTAGATCAAATTGGTAATGCAATGTACTAAAGCAAAACACATGATCTACTTCTACAAAACATTAAGCGGAAGCAAAATCGATTTCATGAGCAACATCAACCATAAACACATATAACTGATCAAGAGAAATAATCACACATAACACAGATATATCACTGGGGAAAGCACCAGCATAAAACCCCCAACACTGTATTATCAATCAAGTGGAAATCCTCTTCTGTTTACAAAAAATATCAGCTCAAGAGCTATCCTGTACTTCCTGCAATCAAAAGATGATGATGATAGACTCACTATGCCTCAATATGTAGGCAACCATCCATCAATCCCCTATTTCCTTGCGCAATTTTGATTGGGGTCCAATTCATAACATATGAGCATTGGCCCCAAATCATACCTACTGTCAACCATAGGTCCAACTACGCAATCCTTGAGGACACTAGTTCCTCATGCATGCAAGGAATATTCCATGGGAAGATCCAAGCATCTGATAGTACACTGTCCCTCATCTGATCTCAACTGGGTCTCTGACAGAACTGACATGCAACAGTTATCCATGAGTGAATCCTCAGTTATCTAAAATAATAGTTGTCACATGCATGCAAGCATTAACAAACTATATTTTATTATTTTAACAACTTGTTAAAATAATCTAATTGGACTTGACTAGTTAGAACTAAGTCAACTGATTCTCTCATTATAGAACTCATACTTATTCCCTCAATCAGTGGAGGAAATTAAGGATAAATTCCTCAATCAGTGGGACAACTCATGTGCATGCTCACAAAGACTTCAAATTCGAATTTCCTTAACTAATTAACTCAACTGAATTAATTAATTAATATTTCCAACTGTTGTTAAGACCAAGATTAATATTACTTCCTATAGATAGACCAGGGATTGCTATAAATAGGAAGGGACCTAGAAATGCTATTTTTTAGAACTTTCTATTTTTAGCAGTTTCACCTCTCACCCAAGGTGGCCAATGACCTCACTAGCCAAACTGCTATTTTTAGACATTCTATTTTTAGCACATTCTAAATTTAGCATTTCTTGTTGCCCACTTTTCAACATGAACAACAATACTTGTGATAGTGACTTCACAATAGTAAGCCACTGTAGGGGAAACATAATGGATCAAAACCAACAGGGGCAAGTGGGCCTGCCAAGGTAATGTAGAAGTGGAACCAATGTGTCCCCATAAAATGCATTAACTGAATATGCAAAGAGACCTGTCAATAAGAAAAAAAAAAATTTCTCATTGAAACCAAACTCACTTGAAACAAACCCAATAACAATAGAAAATTATATAATTTGAATTTGGAAGTGCAACATTTGTAGCCAAGCTTGGATTGGGAGTTACAATGAAGTAGAGAAACAAATTTTGTGCATTCCAAGCACAGACAGTTAGATCTAGCATATGAGAGAAGTTGACTATGTCTTAAAATGTGAAATCAGGAGGTTGCAAATAACAACAGGCGCAAATGTTACAATTTATGGTAGAATGTCACTTCCAAACTCAAGTCAATGTGGGAGACTTAGCCAAAAATGCTAGATAAGGCCCTTCCTTTGTTATGCCTTCATTGGCACCAGTAAATATGGGGCCTTCTAAATCTTGAAAGGCAGCTCCTGGAGTAGGAACCAAATTGAGAGACTTGTATAATTTGCAGCAGTGAGGATATAAATGATGTAATTAGCCAATTCTTTTTGTCAATCGCATTCCCCTCACTACTATAAGATGGTTAGGGTAATTGCAACTCAAGGGACCTCAAATATACTTCTACTTCATTGCACCAATAATTCTCTTCTCTAAATATCTCTTTAGGACCTAAGGCCTAGGCTACTAAAGCCCAAAGCACAAAAAAGGTGCCAAAAAATCAACTTTGCAGACCAAAAACTAGATCCATTTGGATACATTTTTACGAGGATCTGTACCAACAACCGATTTAGGAAGATCTGGTACCAATACTTTAGTGGAGGAGGATAATCAGTGTAACTATGATCTTCAAGTGGCAATCTGCACAAGGAAGGAACTCTGGCAACTAGAAGATATAACAATTAGGAAAGAGAACACACCTGAAGGACTGATTCAAGATTTGGATTTAGTTGTGCACTTTCTCAACTCCTCATCAATGCTTCCTTAAGAACCTTCATATAAAAAAAATTACATTTTAAGGGAAAATAGGAAAATAGGTGTATAAAGAAACTACCATGTGTATGCCTTAGACATTCATATCCAACAATCCCAGTGTTTCATCAAATTTGTATATCTTACAATAATAAAATACTGAGACACAACAAACCTCCTTGGCTTCATCTGTTGGATCCTTGAGCTACAATAAAGCCCGACAAACAACTTGCTCTTCCTGAATGAATGCACCTCCTGGCATAATTTTCATATCAGATAAGAGAGATAAAATAAACTTATAACCTCCCCAAGTCAACTTTGAACAATTTTTATTCTAGGACCAATATAATCAGACCCTTCATGAAAATCATTCTCACTTTGAACATATCCCATCACTACAATAACTACAAAGATGATATATATGCACAATTGATGCCATATCAAGCAGTTACGAAAAATATTCCTCAAATTTCACCCATTCTAGTTTCTCCTTCACTCCTCCCCAAACCTAATCTCGAATGTTCTGCTTATATATTACTTTCTACTGATCTCTAATTTCCATATCCAAAAAATGTTTAGTATTTACATATTTGATGCATTCTAGATTTCATAATGAGGTATGTTGGAAGTTTAATATACTAATTTTAAATTTCCTTTGATATAATTTTCAAATTATAAGCATGAACAAAGTAATGGCAACATATTTGGTTTAGAAGAAGTGGAGAAAATACTACCATTCTTAGATGTTTCCAACTTGCCAAGACCTACAGATTGTTCCATACACTTGGAGGTATAATATTAATATCCTCCACTGGAGAATAGAGGCATGCACGAGCAAGAAGAGATATCACAATCCACATAAATGGTCCATCTCTCATTGAATTAGAAATTAGAGTTGGTAGTATAGCATCAATAGAACTAAAAAATGAATGAAACTGATGATGTTTAGCAAATTGTATTAATCCTGATAACAATTCCATTGCTTCCCTTCTTAAGGTCATTGATGGCTCACAAACTACTAAGGATATTATTCTACCCCACATGTTCACAACCATAGTGGAATCAAGACAACATTGACTTACTTTCTTGATAGCCATTCCCAAGCTACCATTTTCCCTCAAAATTCCTTATATGGATAAATTTGTAAACTTGCCAAGTTCCTCATGTTCAAAAACTCTACCTAGATGCTGAAGGAAATACCTCTTTGCTCTGGTTTAGAATTCTCAAGCATTGTACAAAATAACTCAACCAAAGAAGAAGATGCAAAACTTGAAAAATCCAAAGATTCCCTTTCAAACAAATTCAATAACCATTTTCCTGTCTGCAAACACCATGTAACTCTTGGTGCATGGAAACAAACATACTTTAGTGCAGAACAAATAGAGCTCAAAATAGAATCCAAACTAAATGAAGGTGGAAAGGAAAAAAGATAGTCAAGCATCACAATAGGCACTTGCCAACAATGATTTTTTTCTAAGGTCAAAACAGCTTGAGCAAGACCTTCAAGTGAATGTTTCCAAACAATTGAACATTGCTCACTTTCAGAGACAAATGAATAAGCTTCATCTCTTGTAGCCACTTTTCTTGAATGAAAAGACTTGTATCTACACACCATGGATCCTGAGTAAAGAAAATAAGTTATTGCAGTTTGAGACAATTTACTAACCATTTAAGGATGAAATTTCCAGCAAACCTCAAGTGTTGGAATTTGTGTAAAAATCAGTGCCTACAAATATTTTGTGAATTCTTCCATATCAGAAATACATGAAAAGTACTTTAAAGTACTACTGACACCTTGTTTAGCTCCACGACCATTAATCCCATCTTCAGTTGCATCAGCATGATCCTTGATTTGTGAATAATCTCCTAGCTGGCATCTGTCTTCTTGTCTATCAACATCACATGGATCAAATTTTTTCTCTTCTCTCTTAGAAGTTGCCAATGGCACCGTATGGTCACTGCAAATAAATGCAGATGAATCTTTCTTAAAATTTGAAGGATGTTCATTCACCAATTGTTATAGACATTTTTGTGCCTTACTGCTATAAGCATGAAATGTCCATAAACCAAGGGATCCTAAGTCCCTAAAGATGTTGTTCCAGCTCCTAAAGAAACAAGGTCAACAAATTACAGCTTCTCCTAGAAGTTCTCCACCAGAAACTGCTCAAAACTAGTCAAATCAGGATCAATTCAGATGCTCCACTAGCTGCCTGCGTTGCAAAGCACCCAAATACACTGGCTAGGTGCGTTGCAACGCAGGTGAATGCACTACCAGGGTGCGTTGAGTGGGAAATGACAAATGGCAAAGTCATTCAACGAGGTGGAAAGGCAATGGAAGCTTCCAGAATCTTCTCCAATGACACTTGCCTCACTGAATTCGACCAGTGATGAGTAAGAGGCTCTCAGTCTCCAAGTGGAAGCAAGAACTGACAGAGAGAAGCCACAAGTCAAAACATAAGCTGACTCATCTTCTCTGCTTACATCTATATATGGATCCCTCATCCCAGAGATCCAGAGGCTGGAATTTTGTACTTTGCAGAGAATTGCTGTTGGTTTTGAGATTGAGATTAGTGCATTGGGTGATTTATGCTTTGTTGGAGGTGAGGAAGGGATTCCTTTGCTGGGAGGTAGATGCTGGATCGGGACTCACTTGGTTGTATCTCCTCTTGGACTTTCTTATTATATCAATAAAACTATTTGAGTTTCTCCTACATGCTTGGGTACCAATGATGTTTTGTTATATTTGCATGTTTAGCTTAAATCTGATCCTAAGCTATTTATGAATGTAAATCTATGTTTTTGTGTAGTTTTCCTCTTCTGTGATCTTACAGGAACTTGGTGAAGCTGGGCGAGTAAGGGAGCAGGTAGTGGGAAGCAAACAAAGAGGAGAGCGATTGGATCAACAAACTAGCGCAAGACACAGGTTAGTTCATCCTTCCTCTTCGTTTACATTTCATAAAGAAGAATACGAAAATAGTTTTCCTTGTTTGTTGCTAAGGCACTGTCACACCTTAGAGTGGGATAGGGGCGTTCTGAATAGATACTTTTCCCAACAACAAAATGGCGACTCCGCTGGGGATCGTGTCTAGTTAGTTTATTTGTGTTTCTATTGTTGTTCATCTCATAAACTCAGGAGTGGCGAATCGAACTGCATTTGCCATTTACAAATGCAAAGTAGAGATCTACTACTCTAGTCCATTCACTGGGCCTGTTTATGATCTGAACAATTGATCCACAAATGCTCTAATTGCCCTTTGTGATAGCTCTTAGTCCTCCTTTAAATCATCCCTCTGATTGTACCTTACTGATAGCTTTTATCCGGCCAAAAACCATAGATTAAACTGCAAACCGTGACCTAGAACCCAGAAGAAATTCTCGTTTTTGCTTCAGCGCAGGCTCTGTGAAGAGACTCTGCATTTCAGCGCAGTTCCCGAGAGGGCTACCTGCGTTGCAATTCAGTTTCTCTGTGTAGCAGGTGCGTTGATCAGCCTAGCCCTGCCTAGCTGAGGTTCTTTGCTCACTTTTTCCAGTTTTGCCTCTGATTTTTGCAGCCTGTTATCAGTGTGTGTACCTATCTGAAAACCCCTTTTCTTTGCCTTAATTCCGCCTCAGTTGTATAAAAGAAACTGTATTTGTTTTTGTGTATTTGTTACGTCATTTACAGTTTCCCATTGCAAAAGTAAACTGATCATACTGTCACCCTTAGATCTAGATCTGTCGTAAGTGTCGTTTTGATCTTAGGAGAAAGTTTATTTGCTGTTGACAGTTGATTGCGGTTTTAATTTTGCCTATTGGTTTGAATTTATGAATTTCTAGTGTCGAAACAAGTGTTTACTTCAAAATCATAAAGTGTCGTAATCGTCTCTACTTTTTGATTTCGAAAAGAAGCTTGTTTGTGTTTTTCACTTGAAATCGAATTCAAATTTGTACAACAACTTTCTTTTTAGGCATCAATATTAAGAAAGTGAAAAACAAATACATGCATATGTGCATTTGCATATTGACAGTTTGTATGGCTTGATTTAGGAAAAGTGCATTTACAGTGTGCTCTTTGCTCTTTGAGAAAAGATTGTGTCTTTCTTTTCCCTTTGTAGCTAGGATTTTCATTGTTGAAAAGAGATAAAAGCTTGCTTATCATCTTTAGACTGCATTTAGGAATTACATCTACATCTCGTGGTGATCCAAAAAGGCAAACTTCTAAGAAAGATCAACCTAAAATAAATTGAATGAACTTAACAACGCTTTGTAACTTAACGCACAACATAGAGGTCTAGGCTAGAGACGTGTTCCGACGTCGTAAAGCCTGGTAACTGTTGTCCTCACTGTTGGTTGGGTGATTCCTCCATTGTGAGACGATAAGTGCCAGTACGGATTGTGCTCCCACGTACCGTCGAGTATATATTGGGAGACCCCTATAGGCATAAAACCTTTATCCATAGGAAGCCGTGTCAGTCGCCCTACTGATCGCAATGCACTGAACACAGCATTCGGGAAGATTGACCGCCCGTACCCTAAAAAGTATTCTGCGGTTTTGCGATTGGTTTGGCACACCCTCTACCTAGATCTCCAGAGCAGTCCCTTTCGTTCCTTTTCAGACTCCTTAACAGAAAAGGTCCATCTGAGCACTTGTCACTTCAGGCTCATTAAAAATCGAAGGAGACTAGAGTCATCTTTTGTTTTTTCTCGACTCTTTAAAACTGAAAAAACAAAGTTGTGTTAAAGCGTGTTAAAATTTATTTTAAACGGAATATTCATACCCTTTTTCCTGCGTTGATCTTTAGGTTGAGAAAATGGAGCCTACCAACCAAGGAATTCCCCTTGGTGGAAATCCTAGTCCCTTCTCCTCTTGGGGAGATGTTGGTGCGCCCCATATGGCCACATTGTCACTTCCAGGACTGACAATAGGCTTGCCAGTTTGGCTCTTCTCAACCAATGTCGTTCAGAACACCACTATTCCTGAACAGTCGAATCAACAATTAGATGAGTCCAGAGTTACCCACCAACCTTCTACTTCCTCTAATTCTTCCTCTCCTCCTTCCTCTTCGCTTGACGGGACTGGTAAAGCTAAAAGCCAAGTTCCTAAGGAGAGGAAGGAAAAGAAGAAGAAAGAGAAAAAGAAGAAGGAGCCAAAGGCAAATAAGGGAAAACAAGTGTCGTCTAATGAAAATCCACACACAGCACTGACCAGGCCTAAATCGCATGTGTCATTTGTAGAGGAGACCACTTTCACAGAGATTGTCCTTGCATCCCCCGGATACTAAGGGACTGGTCTCCTCGTTTGCACAATCCGGTGTCATCAACCTCTGGAGATCATGTTGAAAGCACACCGTCAACTAGCGAAAGTGAAGCCCCAGGACAAAAAGGGAAAGCTATATTTCCCTGTAGACTGTGCGAAGGCGACCATGCCCTCCACCGTTGTCCCTTCTTAGACGAAGCTAAAAGAGTTTTGGATGATCGTCCGGTTTCACCGTTGCGACTTCCTCCTGGATACAAAAAACTCTTGCCAAGTCCATCACTAGTTGAGAATCCAGCTGGCCCGCTCAAGTGGTCGGCTGAAGCGTCTATTATTGAGGATAAACCAACTGAATCCATACCAGACGAATGTCAAAAGGGCAAGGCGGCAGTTGACCCGGTCTTGCCTTCAGAGGTTTTATCTTCGAATGATACAGTCACTGAGGAGAATAAGGATGACACCATCCAAATTCTCTTCATCAACACAGACTTCGACGAACACGGGGGCAATCCACCCATTCCTTTATCGCAGGAAGGAAGTTCGTCAGAGCCATACCCAGCCGTCTACTCGGTCCCACCTCCAAGAAACCTAGTTGTATCCTTCGACTGGAACCAACTAGGCAGACCCCGTTTGCCAGCAAGCATACCATTCCGAATTATCGTTCAAATATATAGAATGGTCATGGCTGGTACCATCATTGATGAGGGGGCTTCTGTGAGTATCCTTTCCTCTATTTCTTGGAAAGCGCTTGGTTCGCCATCGCTGTTGCCTGAAATGAGAAATCTGACAGGCTTTGATAAAGGAACCAGTCGACCTTTAGGGATCCTTCCCGATGTACCTATAACATTGAGAGGGAAGACAGTTCGCTTGAACGTCATGGTCGTTCAAGGACCCTTGGATTATAACCTACTCCTTGGACGAGACTATATTTATTGCATGGGAGCCATCGTCTCCTCACTCTTTAGAGTAATGTGTTTTCCGCACGAAGGAAGAGTGGTCAAGCTCGTGGACCAGCTTTCATTTCCCAGATCACACATAGCAAATAGTCATATACCGTCCCTAAATGGTCTCTTCACGCAAGAAATGTCTCAAGTCCCAGTCCGTCCTCCCGATTAGCGCGAGTAATTCGGAGGGATATGACTGAAACCCAGGGGGCATGCATCCTGGTCTGTTTCGGCAGGAAAACTTCGGGTATAGAGTAGGTTTCCGCGGGAGAATATGACTAGTCCGTACCCCGTCCGTGATTGGAAGAGGGGTTGTTCTGGAATAAGATTCTCTTGTCAAAGTTATGTGAGTTGACAGACGGAGTCTCTCACCTTTGTTTATCTCGGTAGACATCGCCGAAGAAGTGTTTTGTTTGCACCGTGAATAGAGCAATCTTTGGGTAGCCTGTAAGAGGTAGGCCTCTCCTGATAGAACGAATGTTTTGTCTGCAAATTGAGGGGTAACTTTGAAACTCTATTTTATACCTGGGGGCATGCAAACCTTTTGGAGTGCAAGCGAAGGGCGACTATTTATTTTTTAAATTTTTAGGTCCTCCCTTTAAACCCATAGGCTAACCCTTTAAACTCGTAGGATTAGTCGTCCCATAACTTGCATAAAGAAAGGATGCGGGGCAAAGCTTTGTAAGGCGCAAGCTCCATAAAAAATGGCATCTTATATGAGACATTCTTATCATATGACTGGATTAATCGAGCAGTTTTAGCACATAGTTCATGCTCGTTAAAAAATAAACATAAGACCGAGCAAGTGTTTCAATCCGCGTTTAAGCTCGTTAAAAAATGAACTATCCTCCGGTAAATAACCACCGTGAATGTAACATTATCAGCCATTAAAGCCTTGGTCGTGTTTGCACCGTCACCTCCACTTTTATTTTGGCCGATCATTCACCTCCATTTGATTGTTTACCCATTTTGAGGAACAGCTGCGAAGAGTGATTTCACTAACCATCCTTGCGACACTGCCGTGATTGGAAAATTCCAAACCTTACCTGGAATCAACTGCTACCCATTTCATCACTCGTTCCTCAAAAGATGAGTCTTCTTTAAGCTCTTTTCATCTGACTCGTAAAATATGAAAAGATTGCCGAGTTTTGGCCTTCCAGCTCATTAAAGCGACTGGAAGTGCTATCCCTCCTCTAGATTTTAATCTTTTTGGACCTGAGGGATTATTGCACAAAAAGATCGAGCGCTTGTTGTGTTCGGCTCGTTAAAACTATCGAAATTTCATCCCTTCTGTATTGTTTTATACTTTTTCGGACTTAAGGGATTAGATGACGAAAAAGGAATTCCGGAGTTACCTTTACGTACCTTTTCAGACTCCCTAAAAATGAAAAGGACCGAGTTATCTTTGTCGTTAAACTTGTTAAAAACATTAATAGTGACAAACTTGTCTTTAGACGAGAACGAGTTTCACTATCGCTAGGCTCGTTAAAACATAGCGATGGGTTTGCCCAAAGGGCAAATTATAGAACAAGCATATGTTATCCTCCTCAAGCTTGACAAAAATAAAGAGGTACTGGTCAGCAATGACTGGGGAAAAATTGGGAAGAAACTCAAAGAATCTTTATTGGTAGCAAGTCGCTCTTGAACATGACACTTCCACTCCGTGCCTGAGTCGGGTTGGGTTGTTTCATTCACCGGTCACATCACCATGGTCTCGTCATACCATCCACTTTTGGGGTAAATGCTACCAATCCATCACATAAGTGTCGCCGACATGTTCAAGAGAAGTCATCCAGAGAAGTCACCCGTGTCCCATCCACTACCATACATTATACTTCATTCTTTCATGACTGCCACCCTGAACCATATATCATCAGATCGTTTTCACCTCCATCAAAATCATTTGCTCCATTCCGTGTCATTGATGTGGGATACATCAAGGCCCTCCTTTGACGGATCGCTTCTTGTTGAAATCAACTCATTATCCAAGAAGTTGATCTAGGAACACCCTTTCAGTACTTTGAAGCTTGCATGCCTCAATGGCAAGTTTCTCACTTCCGGAGACAGGTATACATCAATGACCTTCGACCGAAAGATTTTGCGTGGTGTTCGACGCCAAGTCCTTTATTCACACCACGTGAATTGTACTGCAGTACCTTGAGGGTCATTATCATTATCGGTGATTCCTCTCACGCTTGTTAACAGTTTACATCATTGGCTGGTAATCAAGCGATGTCTTTCCATGTTCGACTTCAAAACATTTCTCACATGGATCGACTTGTACTTAGAGTGAAGATCGTACGAGATTGAAGACCCCGGATCTAGTTTCATCCATCCGGGCTGCGATATATATTCAGGAAAAATAAAGACATTGGAATGTACAACATTGCAGCACAGATAATCATCCTACCAAAAGGGATGATGACTTCACCAGAATCATCAGTCTACCATCAGACGATTGTCTGTCCTATGTACATGAAAATGAATTTATAAAGCTGAGCATGGGAATGCCCGCCTCAGCTAGATCATGAAAACAGTATGAAAATAATGTATTGTATTGTATCTTATTATAGGTCTCCTCCCAGCATTGAAAGAACTTCGGATCCTCCTAATAAAGCATTTCACCCGATAAACGGCCTCATACTTTAGGGGGCAACTGTTATAGACATTTTTGTGCCTTACTGCTATAAGCATGAAATGTCCATAAACCAAGGGATCCTAAGTCCCTAAAGATGTTGTTCCAGCTCCTAAAGAAACAAGGTCAACAAATTACAGCTTCTCCCAGAAGTTCTCCACCAGAAACTGCTCAAAACTAGTCAAATCAGGATCAATTCAGATGCTCCACTAGCTGCCTGCGTTGCAAAGCACCCAAATACATTGGCTAGGTGCGTTGCAACGCAGGTGAATGCACTACCAGGGTGCATTGAGCGGGAAATGACAAATGGCAAAGTCATTCAACGAGGTGGAAAGGCAATGGAAGCTTCCAGAATCTTCTCTAATGACACTTGCCTCACTGAATTCGACCAGTGATGAGTAAGAGGCTCCCAGTCTCCAAGTGGAAGCAAGAACTGACAGAGAGAAGCCACAAGTCAAAACATAAGCTGACTCATCTTCTCTGCTTACATCTATATATGGATCCCTCATCCCAGAGATCCAGAGGCTGGAATTTTGTACTTTGCAGAGAATTGCTGTTGGTTTTGAGATTGAGATTAGTGCATTGGGTGATTTATGCTTTGTTGGAGGTGAGGAAGGGATTCCTTTGCTGGGAGGTAGATGCTGGATCGGGACTCACTTGGTTGTATCTCCTCTTGGACTTTCTTATTATATCAATAAAACTATTTGAGTTTCTCCTACATGCTTGTGTACCAATGATGTTTTGTTATATTTGCATGTTTAGCTTAAATCTGATCCTAAGCTATTTATGAATGTAAATCTATGTCTTTGTGTAGTTTTCCTCTTCTGTGATCTTACAGGAACTTGGTGAAGCTGGGCGAGTAAGGGAGCAGGTAGCGGGAAGCAAACAAAGAGGAGAGCGATTGGATCAACAAACTAGCGCAAGACACAGGTTAGTTCATCCTTCCTCTTCGTTTACATTTCATAAAGAAGAATACGAAAATAGTTTTCCTTGTTTGTTGCTAAGGCACTGTCACACCTTAGAGTGGGATAGGGGCGTTCTGAATAGATACTTTTCCCAACAACACCAATAAAATACCTAGCTCTCTTAAAGTGTCTTGGACTAGACAACTACAGACAACAAAGACCTTCTGAAATGCACAAAGATAGTTGTAGTAAGTTATTGTTTCCTGGAAGCTAGTAAAATTACCCCAACATAATAGTGATTGCATAAGTTCTCTCCTCCTCATAATAGACAAGTTAGAAAGTAGATATTGAGCAAGAAAAATCAACAATGCACCTTGTGGAATGTTATTGTTCTTATGCTCAGGACCTGATTTCAGCTCATTTATAAGAGCATCAATGCATAAAGATTCAAAACTCATCATAGAGAGGTCATCCTCTAATAAATGCTCTGAAGCAGTTATTGTTCCAACAACATGAGAAATCAGAGGCTTCAAAGTGCTTAATACAAAATCCAATAAAGGCACATCACAATAGGAAATGCTACACAAAGACAACAACAACTGAATCACCCTTGGTATCTCAGGCATAATATCTTCCATATGTCCCACAACGATTACTTCTAGTATCTGCAATATGATGCACTTCACATTAGAAGCTACAACACCTTTCAGCACACCACAACTGGCATCAATCATTACATTTTGATCTCTATCTACATCCAAGAATGGGTTGGAACACAACTCTGAAAACCAACTAAGTATATCTGGAATAGAACTAGGTGGAACTTATTTTAAATGGGAGCAGACAACCTCCAACATCACTTCTACATATGTGAAAAACTGATTTCTTAAGTTTGGAAAGATCATGTCTAGCTCAGGGTAAAGAGCATGGACAAAGCCATCAATATCCACTTGATCTAAATGATCACTTTTCTTAACAAATTTCTCATATTTATGTTTGATGGATTCCAAAATGGAGGCCTCTTGTAATTCTTCATTCCCTTTCCCTTTATATCTTTTCACATATGTGAGTTCATCAGAGAAAATAAACAATAAACTTGTCATTTGTTGCATATCTTGGGCAAGGAGGAGCCCTCTCTTCTGGTGTTCCTTCGCATAGTGAGCCAATGCCATCCAACCTATGTATCTAACCAAAGGAAATGAAGAGGTTGAGAATTTTAATATTATTTCCATCCATGAGGAGGCAGGAATCAGGTTCCTATACTAGAAGCCCTCTTTCCTACCACACTCATCATCCTCCTCCATGATGCCACTACCACTGGCTACAAAAACTATTCTTTGAAAAGTGCCCACTGCCACCTAACTCCATGTATTTTTCCAGGTTCTATTGGATGACTAAACTCCTTTTGTTGTTAATGAAGAGAGAAAAGAAATGTATTGAGATGCTCTGCAGCCTACAAAATCACATCAACAACATTCTCTGGAGGACAAGACAACTGAGTAGCTGAATAAAGGAAAAAAAATAAGACCATGTAGAAGAACTTCATACATGTTATGATGTTCCCTCTATAACTACCGAATCAGAAAAACACAGAGTAGACCCTGATGTTGGCGTACAAGTGTAACAACATCCACAAACTCTGCATTATCAAGAAAAATTCTAAAACCATTTTGCCTTTCTTCAAAATCACAACTTACTTCTTTCTCATCATATGATCCCTCATTTAAAATACTAGACTACACTTGTGTCCCATTTTGCTGCTTGCATAAGAATGTCAATTCCAGTTTTGTCTCTATTTTCTTCAAGATTACCTATCATTTCCACTTCTGACTATCTATTACTTGAAAATAGCTCATCAACCATCATCCTACCCATGTGAGAAGATTTGGAGTTTATACTGGCACTTTTGTTTGTGTGATGGTTGTTGTCACTAGAGTTCATCATGAAATATGGATTCAGGTGGTATTCTACTGCCAAAACAAGTGCATCAATTGTAGCTTCATGACTCTCCAAGTTCATCTCATACTTTTGATGCAATTCCTCTGCGAATGGCTAAAATCTGAGGCCCATAGTTCACGGTCTTGATAATTCACAAGTTGTAAATACTCTATTTGCAAGTCAAGGTTTTCATCTGCACCTACATCTATCATTAACTTTCTCCTTGACCTACTCTATTTTTGCCTTAGCTATATTCCATCAACATTCACATTAATATGACCAAATATCTGAGTGTCAGGAAGGTTTACCTCAAAAACAATTGAGAAGTTACAAAGTGTTATGTTTTTAAACTCAGGAGGAGAAAAAAGAAGTCTACCATGTTCAGTCACATCAGTCTTTGAATTTCCATCCACCATTTCAAATTTTCCATCACCATCTTCCTCAACGACATTGATTTTACCTATTATTGTTGGATGTTGATCAAATGAAATAGGTGTGAATGATGATGCTTCATTCTCTGGACCTTTACTTATAAAACTCTTGCAAAGATCAATTCCAAGAGGTAATGGAACATGAGGGGCCAAAATGGAGAGAAGCACATAGCATGATCAAAATTTGAAAACCTAAGTGCTCAATTCTTAGAACAAATACAATATTCAAATTTTGGACTGAGCATAAAAATGTCATCAAAACAAGAAAAAAATCACCAATATTAATTCCTCTAGTTTAAAATTTATCAAAATGAAATATCAATTCGACATGTCCAAGAGTGAGCTCCCTTCCTCCTTTTGCTCACATTACTCTGTGGGGAGGTTTGTCTCTCCCTTTTTCTTCTGACATGACTCTACAACCCCAGGCTCCATTCCAGTTTGTGGCATTTGAACTATTTGAAGTGAAATTCCAGTAAACTCCCAATGTTCCTTGCTGAAGCAATTTCCAGAACTGTCCAAAAACTTGTAGAATTGCCCATATAGTGTTTCCTACTCCAACCCCCAAATCTTCACCATGCTTCCCTATCATGAAGAATGGTTACGATGGTGGAATACCTCTTCCACTAATTACCATAATACCCTCCCCACACTTCGATTGCCTTCTTAAACTTATGTATTTCCTGATTTTGTCATGATGAGACCCTTCTGGCATGTGCTTATGACTTTGACACATGGTGTAGGTTGTTGTTTACAGGTGGTATCAATCACTATTTTTAACCATGACACCCTATTTGGGGAATAAATTTCTTTGATATTAATTGAACTTGTATTTTATTTATTTAAATTGCAAAATTTTCAAGCCCATGTGACTGTTGTCCTAATGTTCCCTCATTAAATCACTGAAAGATAGAATTTGTGTAATAATGGAAAATGAATTTTCTGAAAATTTTATCAATCATAGAGTAGCTAAAAAATGAACAACAAAAGATATAATCCACATACACAGTGAAAAAACGAGATGTTAAAACATAAACCGTCAAAGATTTCAATTGAATACCTTGGTGCTGCATTCCCTCATCTCCATTCAATCTCCAGAGCTGGAAGGACAGTGGGCCTTTGCACTGCAGTACAAAGAAAATCCAGGACTAGAGCATAAGCCTACTCCTACTTCTCCAAGAAAATAGCAGAGACATCTCCAAAGGAAATAATATTCTTCATTATTCTTATTACTGGCTCTAAAAAATGTTCTAACATTTCAATAAGAAAAAGTAGGTTGTGCTCATAGCAAGGACAAGACAAAGAATAAGTTATGGATTGACAAAGGAGAGAGATTTTATACAATGAATCTAACTAGGTGTTTGAAACTAGAATGTGTTGTTGAAATAAATAGGTGTTTTAGTTTATACCTTGATGTAGGATGTTATGTGGCTTGATAAAGTAGGATTTTGACTTGGACTTGGAAAACAATGTATTATTTTGAGCAAATTGGCATTTTTTCCTACTTAGTTTAAAAATCTATAAGCCATTAAAGTTTTGGGTACTTTGGATAACTAAGCGAATGATCTTGGTAAGTAAAGCATCATCAACAACATTAAAGAAGCTATTGCTGATGATGTCACTCTTTATCCATGATGATGACTCCTAGTTGATAAGATATCTCTTCTTAAATGAACCAAATTGATATTTGTACCTAGGGTTTGGAAGCAAGTCTTGAGCCATTCCTAGGGTTGTGAGTGTTTAGGGTTTATAACCCTAGCAAGGGCCTGAAGGACTTAGGGATTGAACCCTAGGACTGAGAAAGTTGTGCAAGATTGAGCATTATTAGGGTTTGGAACCCTAGAGCTGAGTGATGTAAGTCTAGGGTTTGGAATAAAAAACCTAACCAACCAATTTCAAACCCTAACCAATCTAAAGGTTTGAAGAAAATTCTAAGGTTTATACACTAAATCCTAGGATTGAGGAAGAAAGTCAATAGTGAAGGTTTCTGATATCTAGGGTTTATAGTCATTAGATGAACTTGAAGATACCAGGTTGAGCTTGATTTTTTATCTTTTAGATAAAAGGATCAAGGAACTATTATTTTTGGTCAAATAATATATCTATGCTTTCTAGTAGAATGTTATATATGTGCTTGCTGGTAAAATGTTATATTTGTGCTTGCACTTGAAAATGTTCCCTTGAATGCACTCATTTCCTCATTGTTCATTTGATCTCTTACTTGTCAATACCAGGTTTGCCCATGCAAATCTGGTATTAAATCCAACAATTGTTGTGATTCCTGAGAACATTCATAAAAGCATTGGGCATTATGTTATGTTGCAACTGTTGGGGAACATGAAGGAGAGAGTCAATAAAAAAATTCTTGTTGATTACAAAGATAATGAGGTCAGCAATAGAGATTTTTTTCTAAATGATTTTCATCTTGTAGCAAATTGGGAGAGGATGAACAACAAATTTGAGTTGTTATGAGGAACTTCTCCAAACTTTGTATGGTGATATTAACTGTTGGTTATAATGCTCCTTTTGAATGGACTGTGCTGGTCCTTTTGTGACTAAAATTTACATGGAGAAGGTTCCCTAGCTTGAGGAGTATTAACCTGTGTTCATGGTGTTATTATTGGCTAGTACTTGTAGAGGGTGCTTGCTTTTGAAACCATTTCAGTCTGATTTAAGCAGTAATATATAGCATGTAGATGAGCATTATTTTCAAGAGATTAGCTTGTGGATGAGCACTTGTTTGAGGACATGTTTTTGTTGTCTTTACACCTTTTGAATGTAGGTCTCTCAACATGAGTGTTAGGTCCCTATACTACTAGTGTAACCCCTTAGGTTATTAGTGCAACCCCCTTATTAAATGGTTGTGCCCATTTAGTCCCCATATTGTTACTATTGTGCCCCATAGAAGCCCACTATTGTTATTATTGTGCCCTTACATTATTATTGTTATGTCGGCTTTGATTATATTATGACCCCTTAGACTCCTATATATAGAAAGGAGGTCTTGTCATTTGTATCATCCAAAAATTGTTCATTTGTGTAATGTAAAGGGGGTTCCCCCTTCAAAGAGGCTTATTTCTAAGGAGTTGATCTATCTTTTCTATCTTTTTGTGAGTTGGTTTTATAACATTTGGTATCATAGCTTTGAATTCTAGGGTTTCACTGCTCCAAATAGGTTATCGTGGAATTTTCGCTATAACTTTTTCACTACAAAGTTTCAGAAGCTAAAAAAAAAAAACCTATTTGGGCCGAGATCGCTCAGAACCTTGGGTCTGAATTTTAGGTCGGTACGCACTATATTTTCAGAGATATGATTTGAGGAAGTTAGGGTTTTTGCAAGCTCCAAAATTCCATCTCAAACAGGTCATCGTGGCATTGTCACTATAATTGTTTTTCTACGAAGTTTCAGACTCTAAAATTAAAAACCGTTTGAGCCGGAAATGTGGTGAATTTCGGGCCCAAATTTCAGATCTTGTTTTGCTATAATTTCAGAGATATGGTCCAAGACATTTAGGGTTTCTACAGGCTACCGAATTACATCCCAAATAGGTGATCTATGGAAAATCGTCATAAATTTCTCTTTAAGCATCAGATTGAAATTTCATAAGAAGTTGTAGAAAGAGGACAGATTGTAGTTTTCTATGTATCAGTTTCAGGTCCTAAGGTTGAAATAGTGACACATGGAACTTCGTACAAGTTCACTCTATTGAACTAGTCTATAATCAGGTCATTGTGGGAGATTTGACATAACTCTTCCTTACAGAATCCAATCTTGATCAAACTTGTGGGGTTAGAAAGAGGACTCAGAGGGATACCGCAGGACGCAATTTCAGAACTTGGAGATCTGAAATTACAGAGTTATAGTTGTTTCAAGATCGAGCTCCTGAAATCAAGAAAAGGCAATATGAGGATGTTTGATGGCAAGGATCCGGTAAATTGGATACTACAGATGGAGCAATATTTTGATCTACATGAGGTGATCAATTTTTAGGGTATAAAGGGCTTTGTTCTCGTAAACCACTTGTTACATGGTCAATTTTCACAGAGGAAATGATAGCACATTATGAGGATACAAAGAAAAACACCTTCTTTAGCCAATTGATAAATCTCAAACAAAAGGGTTCAATGGAAGAGCACATTGAGGACTTTCAAAAATTGAATATAAGAGTAAATGATATTCTAGAGAAGCAAAGGATTGATGTCTTCATAAGGACTTTAAAGGATAACATTCAACATGAGGTTTGTCTTTGGGACCCTGATTCATTGGAGAAGGCATTCAGGTTGGCAAGAAAAATTGAAAGCGAAATTATGGAAACAAGGAATCCCACCACTCACAACTATAATTATGGAAGTGTTTTTTCTCCTAGCCTTCCACAACCTACAAGGCTTACACCACAACAATTGGAAGAAAAAAGAGAAAAAGGGCTTTGTTACAATTGTGGTAGCAAATATACTAAAGGTCATAAGTGTGCTAAGAAGAAATTATTTTACATAGATTATGAAGAGGAGGAAGAAAAGGATCAAGAAACATCAAAAGTAGAGGATATACACCAGGAACCAACCCCAATGAAAGAAGAAATGAATCTGACTATATCTTGTAAAGCATTGGCAAGAATTACCACTCCTCAAAAGATAAAAGGACATATCAAGAAGAAAAAGGTTCAAGAAGTGAAAGATCACATCGAGATAGAAGAAATGAATCCGACCATATCTTGTAATGCATTGGCTGGAATTACCACTCCTCAAACTATCAAGATAGAAGGACATATCAAGAAAAAAAATATTTAGGAGGTGAAAGATCACATTGAGCATCGAGAAATGAATCCGACCATATCTTGTAATGCATTGGAAGAAATTACCACTCCTCAAACTCTCAAGATAGAAGTACATATCAAGAAGAAAAAGATTCAAGCAGTGAAGGATCACATCAAGCATCAACAACAAGTTCTCCAACTTTTAAAGGATAACACCACTTTGGTGCAGAATCGAATGAAAAACAGGCAGATCAACATTGCAATGAAAGAAGTTTTGATGTAGGTGATTGGGTATTTTTACGGATACATCTCAAGCAAGCTATTCATGAGAAGGAAATGTTGGCAATACTACATGCACTTAAGAAATGATGACCTTACCTAATGGGAAAGCACTTCAAGGTAAAAATGGATCATGATAGTCTTAAATACTTTTTAGAAAAAGATTATCTTTAGAAGAACAGAAAAAATGGGTCACAAATATGTTGGGTTATGACTTTGAAATCATTTACAAAAAAGGGAAGCAAAACGTTGTTGCAAATGCACTCTCAAGAAATGATGAGGATGTGGAAGCATTGTTTTGTGCTATTTCTATTATCCAACCAGATTGGATAAACGAAGCATGGGATGAATGGAGGAAGGACAAAGAAGTGTGGCCACTCATTCAAAAGTTGCAGAAGATCCCAGTTCAAACAATATTTCCAGAACTTGATGAGGAAGGAAAAATCATATTGGAACCTGGAGCAGTCACAGAAACAAGAACCCGACAACTATGAAATCGATCAATTTTAGAGTATCTCATCAAGTGGAAGAACTTACCTGCTGAAGATTCCACATGGGAGGAAAAGAATTTTATACAGAAGCATCCAGAACTACTCAAGCGTTGAGGACAACACTTTTTGAAGGAGAGGGGCATGTTAGGTCCCTATACTACTAGTGTAACCCCTTATTGTTATTATTGAAACCCCCTTATTATATGGTTGTGCCCATGTAGTCCCCATATTGTTATTATTTTTCCCCATAGAAGCCCAATATTGTTATTATTGTGCCCTTACATTATTATTGTTATGTTGGCTCTGATTATATTATGACCCCTTAGACTCCTATATATAGAAAGGAGGTCTTGTCATTTGTATCATCCGATAATTTTTCATTTGTGTAATGTAAAGGAGGTTTCCCTCGAACAGGCTTATTTCTAAGGCGTTGATCTATCTTTTCTATCTTTTTGTGAGCTGGTTCCATAACAATGAGAGTGAAATTTTTTTGATAGTATATTAGAATTCTTGAGGACACATCCCTTGTGTCCATTTTTAAACACTCATTACAACAACAATGAGAAGAAGAACACAACAATGGGAGTTTCCTTAGCAGAAAATATGATGTACCACTCAGTTATAGGGGAGGCACTGATGTATTGGCAGCTACCAATTGTTCACTCTCTCCTTTAATGCTTATTTCTGACATGTTCCAAGTGTTCATTCCTAGAAGGTGAGGGCACTCCACTTGAGGGAGTTACTTACCTATTCATGGCAGCATGAGGAGTTACAAAGTATCACCTTTTTGGCACTTGAAGGGAATACATTATGTTTTTGGCCACTTGCATGGTTTTAATCATGCCTTAAAATACAAAGTATTCCTATATTTAGGGTTTGGTCCATGGGGTTATGTTTCATTTGAAAATATGGTGATGTGGAAGGCCACCTACCAAGGTCCAATTCCCCGAAGACACAAACAAGTAGTTGGGGACATATATTTTGACAGAAGAGTACCACTGACATGAATATGAAGGAAGTGCATGTGAGTATTGATTCATATTTTGAGGGCCCTCATGCCCATGGAAATATGCCGCTTGTGTTGCTCGAATTATTCAGACCAATTGCAATGCTTCCAGAGTCTAGGGGTATACTTTCAAATAGAAAAGCTATGGGACCCAAAATTTTGAAACAAAACTTAATTAATTTAAGATTACAAATACAAAGGTAGGAATACTGAATGAACAACATTAATAGCAATGACCTTGGAGCTAGAAATAGAGACAAAAATGTAAATGACTAATTAATTCAAAGTTTGAAATCAAAATCAATGTTTGAGAAGAAATAGACAAAAATGTTGTTGCATGAATATTGGGTAAATTGTCAAGATAACCAATGATTCATCAGTCTGGGGTTTGAGATAAAATCCAACCTTTTTTTGGTTCAGGGTTTGAAAGAAAAATTCAAAATTTTTGAAGTATAAATAATTAGTAATTTATGTTTACATCCATGAATTCTGTTTTCAAGGGTTGATGTAATAAACATAGATTTTACCATTAAAAATCATGTTATTTTCTTTGAGTATGAGTAGGGAACAAGAATTTTCAAATATTGATAAATACCTTACAAGGGTTTCCATTGAATATCTCATAAGGATTTGTGAGTATCTGAGGCTGACCAAAACATTTTCTGATTTCCTTCTTTCGTTCTGTCGTATTTGTTGAGGCACTCTTCTTAGGATCGAGATGCTTGAGCCCTGGGACTAGAACCAAAAAACTTACGGCAACACTGATGGTGTATAATATCAATTCCTTTTCAAATGAATCCTGCTTGCGTGCCATGTTAGTGAACTAGTGATAAGAACCGGTGCGATAGTCGCCTTTATTGAGGTGCTCTTATTAGGATTGAGATGCTTGAGCCTTGCAGCTAGAAACATAAAAATTAAGGCAACATTAATGGTGTATAGTATCAATTCCTTTGCAAATGAATCCTGCTTGCGTGTCATGTTAGCGAACAAGTGATAAGAGCTGGTGTGATAAAATATGAATAGACACACACAACAATCTCGAATGTAGTAGTTTAGGCATATATTTTCATTGGCGACAAAGTAAATTACTATATGTTCAAAGTAGGGCATTGCTCTTTGATTGGGTGCTTGAATAAGATAAAGAGTAATTTTCAAAATTTTCACAGGATTAAGGTATTATTCTTGAATTGATAGTTGATTATCAACTCAACGGTTCATTTTTATGGGTAGTTGAGGTAAAGCGCTCTTTGGTTTGGTGCTTGAAGAAGATAAAGAGTAATTTTCAAATTTTCCACACAACTAAGGTATTATTCTTGAAAACTATGGTAATACTCTTGAATTGATAGTTGATTAGAAATTTTACCGGTTCACTTTTATGGTTAGTTGGGGTAAAGGCATTTTTAGAAGACATTTTTTTTGGGCTTTTAGGAGTCAACAATGGTCATCACAATTAATTTAGGGAAGAATATATATATATATATATATATATATATATATTTTTTTTTTTTTTCATAATTAATAAAGAGTAAAGAAGGTATAAATATATTTATAGGTGGTGTTTGTTTTTTTTATAATTTTAAATTAGGTGTTAATCTAATATTGAGGGAGATGGTTCATTTTGATATTCTCCATAACGTATTCTTCTCTTTGTAGGTATTATTCATAATGCATTTGTCTCAGTTGTAAGCCTTTTAATTTAATTCCTTGTGAGTGTGATCAAAGGATATAACCTTTAAGGTTTTAATCAACTCCATAACTCTAATCATTTATTGATCCAATAAAGAAATATTCAAGGAAGTATAACCTTTTAGCCAATTCATAATAGCCTTTGAATCCCCTATCACTTGTACGTTCAGATTGTTGAAGTGACATAATTAAAATGACTAACATAAATGGCTAATTTGTATTATTGTAGTACTTTTTAGGTAGTCGTATTTTTGTTCCTAAACTAAATTAGTCATTCATTTTAGTCAATTTTAGTTGCATTAGTTATTATCTAGTTGTATATTTTAACCCGAGACTAATTAGTTGTTTTTAGTTGGGTCACTTAAGATTGCTCATTTTTGGTAGTATTTCACTTGGAAAAGTTGTGGTGGCTAATTTTTTTCGCCACCTAGTCACTAATTTCATCATTTTCTACTAGTTTCATAAATTTAGATCCGCAAATATCTCACGTGGTTACAATCATGTGTTAACATCTAGCAACTAACATCTCTCCATATCCTCTCACAAATATATCATATCTTTGATAAGAGACAATTATGAAGACTTCCATGATTCTCTTCCATGAATTTTGCTTGATGAATGATCCCAAATATTCCTCAAATCTTCAAGAGTTGGAAGAGGAATTTATAATTTGAGACTTAGAGCCCAAATATGATTGTGATGGAATCTTCAAATATACCTACACACATCAAAAAATCCATCCAACTTCTATATATAACTGAATACATGTTATTTTTCTAATATTTAACCATAAATTCACTCAAAATACTAAAATAATGCCTTGGAAAATAATAATGATAAAATCATATATGATGATGAAAATGGTCTTAATGTAGGATGATGGAGTTGTGGAATATGGTAAATGTAAAGGAAAGTGAAAGAAAAGAGGGTGAAATGGATGACATTTTGGAGACCCATCAAACACCTTCATAGTTTTGATCCTGACATCATCCAACATGTCATTCCTATCAAACAAGCTTCCAACCCAGTTAGGCAAAGACAAAGATTGGTCAATCCTACTCTAGAAACTACTATTAGGAAAGAAACCGGATAAATTACTACAAGCTCAAATCATTTTTCTAGTTAAATATTCAGAGTGGGTGGTCAACCTCGTCCCTATTAGGAAAAAAAATGGATACATATGGTTGTGTGTAGACTACTGCTCATTAAATAAGTCACTTGTAAAAGATAATTTCCCTTTGCTTAACATGGACCAGATTTTATAGTAAGTGGTAGACACTCAAATGATGTCCCTTTTAGATGGATTTTCTAGTTATAACCAGATTCACGTAAAGAAAGTGGACAAGTACAAAACTACTTTCACCAGTGGTTGGGTCACTTTTTCTTATGAACAAATGCCTTTTGGCTTGATCAATGCATGTGCCACTTTCCAGAGGGCTATGTTGTTAGCCTTCGATGACCTTATCAGGAAGATCAGTCATATCTATCTCGATGATATGACCATATACTCAAAGTGTCGTAAATATCATTTTGAGCATCTGAGACAATTTTTTATTAGGTGAAGAAGATATGTTATATCTCTCAACCCAAATATGTTTGTATTCAGAATCACTATTGGTAAGTTTCTAGAACATATTATGTTCGAAGCTAGAATTAGAATTGATCTAAAAAGGGTCAAAGCAATCAAGAATATCCCACTGCCTAATTAGAAAAAGGAAATCCAATTTTTCATGAGAAAGTTAAATTTCCTTCATATTTTTATTAATGAATTTACTAAAATTACCAAGCCTATTCATAATTTATTGAAGATTGTGTTTTTAAGTGGGATGATACTACACAAATATATTTTTATGGCACACCAGTGCTGGCAAAGCAAAACTTCACTAAAGAATTCTCCATCTACACTAATGCCACAAAGGAATCCACTTCCAGTATCCTCATGCAAAATAATGATCAAGAAATTGAACAACCGATTGCTTTCATGAGTGAAAGCCTTTTAGACAATGAATTAGAACATTCTTTTATTGCGAAACATTTCCTTGCTCTTATCAAAGTAATTGATAAAATTTGGCACTATATCCTAGGAAAACATACAAAGTTAAGAGTCTCATTACTTTTCGTTAACTTTTTTCTTTCTTAGGATTATCCTTCAGGGAAAATCGCTCATTGGATTGCCAAAATTCAAGAGCATGATCTATCTATTATTAATACCAAGAAAATAAAGGGATGCAACCTAGCACTTCACCTAGCTTAATATCCTTAACCATGTGAACTAGAGAATGACATTGAATCCTTATCTACCCTATTTCTAATTAATGAACAACAAATTGACGTCGCAAATCACCCTTGGTACAAGGATTTGATCAATTACTTGCAAAATTAGAAATTTCCTGATCATCTTGATAAAACTCAATGAAGAAGGTTGCATTTGGTATCTTCCAAACATCTAATCCATAATAACATGTTTTTTCGAATTTTTTTTAATGGATTATTATTACGTTCTATCAATGGCAAGTTTGTTGATGAAATTTTAGCCTTCTCACATCCCTTGCTTCATGTCCCCAATAACTCATATCCTACTCATCCATAGTCTAAGCCATCAACTCTATTACCATAGATTTATGAGTTCTCGTTTTCCCTATGCAAACCACCCTATGGAGTCACCAATGTTGACGCATCTCAATAATGATTTTTTCACAAATGATTTTGATTATCTTCCCTATTTCCCTAACAAGTAAATTAAATATAAGTTTCAAAAAAATTATATAATAATAAAATGAAACTAGTAGGTGGGACCCTACCTTAAGACAATCATACGAAGAGTTTATGCAATGTGCAATGGTACTAGAAAAACTAATGCAATAGGTTTTCTTGCACATTTTAATCCCAACTATCTCTTGAAGGAAAAAAATTTCTGCTGTGAAATTGGCAAATATTCTAAGCATACATATATTGATAAATAACCAAAGCTTCCAAATGTGCTAAGTTCCATCAAGCACAATAATAAGGATTAAAACTTATAAGGGTTAAAATTTTGTTGTCATACATTCAAATTATATATTGTTTCTAATGTGTAGATTTGGGAACCATTCCCGTAAGCGCTTCTAATGTGAATTCACACTTTATTTTTTTGTTTCCTATGGTTTGTACGTGGTATATTTTAAAAGTTGCTTGAAGACCTTTGAGAAACATTGTTTATATATTTTTGTGGTTGAAATTTTCCATGAATAGCAAAGGATGGTAATGTTTATGTGATACTTATGCTTATAAGGTCAAATATATCGCCTATAAAATCATGGGATAAAGCTTTCTTAGTGCAAAATTCATGTTATAATGTATGGCTTGAGGTGACAATGGGGAACATGTTTAAAAAATGAAATATTAAATGCAATGAAAAATTGAACATATGTTTACAAGTGGTATAACATAGCTCTTGACTTAATTAATATGTGTCATATTACTTGCAAAGAAGTTGAACATGCATATGTTGGCTTGAATTTTTATGTCTAGCGTCTCTTGGTAATATAACTTAAGAATTTGGCCAGGGATGACTATGATGCCATTCCACGTGTATTGGCTCGCATGAAATCAAACGTTGTTGTTTATTACACCTATCATGTCTAGTCATGCACATAATCTTTATTTGATATTGGTTTTAAATTCCATAATCGACCCTCCCTTTCTTTATCAGCATGACACTACAAGTCATTTAACCCATTTTTAATTCTCCATTAAGAGTTCTTCTACCATCTCACTCGATTGCATAAACCTTTATTACCTGCTATCCTCTCACTCGTTATTACTAGAAGTCAATACTGATGTGGCTCCTTGACATTTTGGTTTTGATTGTCTTGAGAACACAACTACCCACATTAGCACTCAACATTACTCTGCCATTTAATCTCCACTACCCCTTGAACTTCGACCATTGCATGCCATATTTCTTTCTTCCTGCAAAATTCTAGGAACATAAAACATGTTTGCTATCCTATACTCAATTGTCAACTGTCCAAACTACCTATAACCACTGCTTGGAGTTGAGGAGAAAAGGGGAGATTCTTTGATTGCATTTTGAATTTTATATGACATGCCAAAACACCATCTATGCTTAAATACATGTACATTTATTTTAGGCTATAATGGGTCTAATTTGCACTGATTTTATGTTTCCCTATTCCAATTATCCCTTTCCTTTCCTATATAATTGTTTAATGTTGTCTCAGAACTTCTCTAAAATCATTTGTTGATAAACAAAAACCAATTTTCATTTATTCAAAATATCTATGAAAAACCAAAGAGTTTCTTCTCTATGGATTTAAAAACTATCACCCTATGCATCTCTGTTATGGACATGCCAAATATTTAGTGTTAAATTTTGGCCTATATGCAAGGAGAAAACAATATAAGACATTTGTTTTGCACTACCAACAATTACTAAGATGATACCTGTGCCATGTCGTGCAAGCCATTAAGACTTGTCTCGGGAAAAAAACACTCTATGTATTTAGACTCTTCAAATTTGTGTCTTTCAATGAATCTCATTGTTGCAATCGTATCCAGTTTCCAAGAAGGAAATGAAAATGATTTGCTATAACCCTTTGAGACTATACATAATTAATCTATTTTGTAATATTATCAATATAAAGAGTTGTTGTCTATTCAAAAATATCTGAGTATGTCATCTATGGTCATTGCTATGTTTTATTATATGCTTTATGTAGATAAGCCATGCATTTTGGAATAATCGAACAAGCATATCTCGTATTTTTTTTAAGAAGGGTTTTTCATACGATTAGGATTATCAATGTTTTCTTTTAATATTCAATTTTCTTGCTTCCTATGAAGAGTTATTCCTAACTTTGGGAACATTTTTTGTTTCCCTTGAAACAAATGAATATAATCCCTAAATCATGCTTTCATTGTATAAATAATGGCGCAAGGTGGGAGCCCTTGATACCTTAGGGTTTTAGACACAAAAACCATGTGTATAATACCTAGCAAACGACATAAAACAAAAGTTTTCTCCTCACGACATAAACCGACCAATTCTTTAATATATAGTCATACATATTTGTTCACGGGCCTCAAGTTACTTTGTGTTTCTCTACTACAAGAGAGAATTTTAGTTATATCTTTATCCACTCAGTGCATAAGATATGTACTTTATCAATCAATCAGACAAGTTCAACATCTCGTTTTGTTCTTCTACACACATATTTCTCCAGGTACACATTTTAATAAAAAATACATAACCTTCATATTCTTTCCAAAGGGTTACATAAACCTATATGACTTTGATTGTATACATTATCAGTCATTAGTTAAGAAAAAGAGATTATTTCTTTTTCTGCCCTGTCACTCTCATAATGCATTACATCAATAACTTATTTTATATATATATATATATATATATATAACAAACCTCTGAGAAATCATTATGTCATTTCTTTTTCTCTCTTCTTTACATCATAATATTATTTAAAACTCATTTAATAGTAGATTTGTTGACATTGTAATATTTTATTTTGTGATGACATGCATAGTGTTTATTTTAGAACATGAGTTTTTATAATTGAAACAGAGGCAGGGGAAGGAATAGTAGAGATAGGGGGCTAGGGATAAGAAGAGATAGAAGTCATATGGTTTCTGTGCATTTTGATGAAAATTGAGAGGAATTGAGGTAGTTTCTCCAAACTCGCATTGTAAACTTAACTGGCTAGCCTATTTATCAACCTCTGCAACCTTCCATCCATAAAAAGCCTAGTATAATTGGTATCCTATTGCCGCCTCATATTTCAACATCACCTGCAGTCCTTGTCAATGATGGTTGTAAAAACATTATTCATCCACAACCATTATGTTTAGTTTAGGGATGGCCAACAACTTCATTTCCTCCCCCTCCTGCCCCTCCTAAACCCCATGCGTCACATTAGTTAAAATCAACTACCTCTTGTGTTGTCCCCATGCCACAACCAACACTTGGGTATTCTAGGCCTATTTACCAGCTTCCTCCATCTATTGAACCTCATGTGTCAGATTAGTTACAATCAATTGCCTCTTCTGTTGTCCCTGTGCCACAACCAACAACCTAGTGTTCTAGTCTTGCTAACCAACCTCTTCCATTTGTTTCTTAACCTTCTAAAAATGCCATTAAAACTCCTTGTTGCCATTCATGAAAAGAAAAAGGCTCAAGTCACAAGATCAAAATCCTCTCATGGTTCTTCTCGCTATATCACATCCCGTCCCCACTAGTAGGAGTAGTAAGCTGAAATTTCACCCTCTCATAGGACAGAATGACATTTTATGAATATTTCCAGATTAAGTTTTATATATGGATGGATCATGCTTCATGTTTGCTAATGTTCAATTTATTTTTCTTAACACTTATTCACACAGATTTATGATAGATTGTGTATGCATATGGATAGTTTACAACACTCATTTTATGGATGGATTTTTTCTTGGGATCTTATGAAACTTGTGTTATACATTTTCAAGGATGCATGTACATTTTTAAGGATGTATGTATTTACTGATCATCATGAGGCCTAATGATGGAGAGATAAGGGGAATTATTGGAGATACAAGGTGCTCATCTTTCTTGTTTGATGATGATTATTTCAACATGTATATGCATAGATAATGGTGACTTGTTTTCACATTGGTGAAATAGGATATTTGCTTGCTCATACTACATGTTCCATGGCCACATTATTTATTTTGTTATGTTTTATTTGGAGGCATATAACACAAGTGATTTTTGATTATTTAATTATTGATGAATACAAGTTTATATTGAGAAGTCATATTAAATGAATTGCCTTATGGAATAGGGGGTCCCACCTACTAGGAAAATAAAAAACAATATTTTATAAATTTAATTCAATTTAATTTTCCCTTTAAAAACCCCATCCCCGTATTCTAATCAAAATATGATTAGAAAATAAATCATAACGAACACTAAAGGTGGTTTAACTTTCAAATTGCTTTGAGGAGGCATAAAAGAGGAAGGGGGCCTATGAAGGAAAGACAAAGAATACTATATAGTGAGAGGTATACAATACGTTTAAGTTGTCATTCCTTCCTTCTAATTTCAATATTTTGTGAGTTACAAGAAGTTGAACCAAAAGGTGGAAATAGATCATTTTCGAAGGGAATATATAGTCAAATGAGCAACTCCACTAAACCTTTGGACATATCTTTTTATGTAACTTGATTTTCTGTCCTTTTATTATTATTTGAAGATTTGGTTTTTAATTATCTAGTGCTAACATTCATTAATATTGTAGAGAAATATATTGTCTAGTATTGTATCAGATCACCTGAAGGTGTTTGGAAGACGATCTCATCATTTATTTTCTTTCCAGAGCATTTGTATACTATTCTTTTGCATTGAATATGCTTAGAGTTTGATTTGGTCAAGATTTTCGAAAGAATCTACCTTTCTGATTATGTTGTACCCACAGATATTTATTTAATATATTAGTCTTGTTTTTTTTCTCTATATTTGTTGTGTATACTTCTCACATAAATTTATATTTTTATTGGTAATTCACTCTCTTTAATTTATAATCTAACAAAGTCAAGGCTCTACAATTATTTGAAGTTGAAAATCTTCAAAACACTTGTTAGTTTGCTACTCTTTATGTATGCTTTTAATTATTTTTTGTTGATTTTTCAAGTGTAGTCCTTTATGAGTCATATTTCTTGTAAAATTTCAGCAACTTTTTGTGAATATTAAATTTAAATTTTATTTTTTTGTCTAAGTTACCTATAAATAATCTTCTTTTGTCATAAAAAACTTGTAAATTCCTTTTAAAATCAATCACAATATTAGGGCATAAATTTCCGAGCATATTTGTCCCATTATCTCACCCGCCCTAGTGATATCTAAGGGGTCGGTTGAGAAAAGTATAAAAATTCTCCTTGATCAACATGTATATCGCCCATACTCCTGGACAAATTTCATACCATTTCTTCCCATTCTTATCATATTTGTTGGTAGTTAGGTAGTTCAATTGCCAAATCATACATCAGGACAATTAATTCAGGTAAGATAGACAACTTCCCAATTCCCCCTTACAACTCTCCCCTTAGACTTCAAGATTTGTGTTAACTGCTCTCTTCTTTGGCTTTAGCAATATATTATTAAGAGTTAATATTTACATCAATTGAAGTCTTTCAAAGCACCCATGTTTGTCATTCCAACATTATTAGTCTTAGTTACATATTACAAAACTTGGGATTTAAAAAATGGGTGCTACAGAGAATTTATTGGAGTTTCAAAATGATTATGTTAAGATAAGAAACAGGTACATACATGAAAGCAAGTTGTAGACATTCCTGCTATTATAGAGTCACTTTATCTTTATCAACATAAAAAAATGACTTATTTAATAATAGCACATAATTTTATGGGGGCCAAAGTTACTTGTTCTTCGTTAAACTAACCCCAATTAGTTTTTATAATGGAGCTCTCAAGAACAATACAATGGCATCATATGAAGAGAATCTTCCAATGATTATTAGTGTACAAGGAAATAGATCATCATTATGTATTGTGACATTTTCATGGGTCATATACAATTTCATTATATAGCATTTCTAGATCAATAAAATAATATATAAAAGGAAAGACATGAATGTACTTCCTTACCCCTGTCTACCTGTTGGTCAACACTATGATAGTACTTTGGTTAGCACAATGGTAGGACTTTGGAAAAACATGGTTTGCAGTTAATTAAAATAATTTGCAATGACTCCCCGAAAATCTCTTCTCTTTTTCTTGATCAACACAACAAAAACTCTCTAACATCTGTGGATGTTTCTCTAGTAGTAATGGGCACAATAAAATTAATGGGTTACAAACACTAATTTATCCATCTGTTACACACTGTTTGGAAGCTTTCCTAACATTATATTGTAGGATTTATTTTGCTAGAAAAGTTGAGTATTTGAAATCTCAAAGCCAAAGGAAAAGAAGGAGAATGTGGAGCATCATCAACACATTGTTGTATGTGTGATTCACATCCATAGATCTGCTAATAGAGGTATCATTCTTACTAACAAAACTATGATTGTCACAAACACTGCATCCTGCCTATAAACCTTTCTATAACAATCACATGAACGTGAAAAAACCAATGTTGTTAAAAAACTATATCAAGTTTAACATGAATTGAGCATGAAAAAAGAAGGGAGAGGATTCCATGTAAAAGGTACTAACATGAAAGTTTGTATTTTGATGGCAATAAGAATATGCCTTTTACTAAATCCATTAAACCTATGCTAAATTTATTTGATTATATATTAGTACAATAGTTCGCTGCAGACAAAGTATATTCTTGGAGGCATGAGGAGATATCACGTGACAAATTTGATTACATCATGTTTAACATTCATACATTTGTATACTTCATAATATATATATGTTGTCAAGGCCAAAATCACATTGTAATTATCATGCATGTGCAATATTATTATATTTGTAATGCTTACCATTAGTCATTTACATTGAATTGATCATTTATAATATGTATAGCTAGATCTACCTACAAGTTGCACCATATAATTCTTGATTTCTATCTACCACTACAACAACCAACATATTGAAAAATCAGTTCCAACAGAGTCTTCAGTAAGTTAGTAACTGTATACAGTTTGCAATTTTTTGCTTTGTTCTGCATGATGCATTCTTATGGTAGGCAATCTACCATACATGTACATGTGTATGTGTGAAATTGGCATTCTGAATAAAAGAAATCTATTAAGCATGTGGCATTTCTTACATGATGTCATAACACTGCAGTTCCTACCTTGTTTATAAAGAGAGAAGAATCTATTCATTCAAAAGAGTCATTTCATTATAGTTTGATTTTCCTATCCTGTTATGTCAGCGTGAAAACTAAATGCTACATTCAAATATTTCTTCCAGGAAACAATCTCTACATTTCCTTCTCTTTCTATAGTTTAAAACATACCGATTCATCCTAGTACTCCACAATCAATCTCTGCTTGGCATGTTGTTGGGAATGTCTGACCCATAAGTGAATGTGGGTCAAACCCTGACTTGCAAGTAACTTATAGGTTTTCTTGGATAGCCCAACTCATTGACATATGGAACATTGTTATATTGTGAGTCCCTAGACAATCAAAATGTCAAGGGCTACCTTCTTATGAGTTGTTATCCTTATCCGTTGATGAGGTGTTGTCATTAGTCACCAATGAGTTATCAATAAGATCTAGACCTAAATGTGGTTAAATACCGGTACTATAAAATTGACATCATGAGATGAATATGTGTTGTAAATGGTTTAAAACCTTTTCCACCAAATTATTGTGTCTTGTCTAGCTGACATCAAATACAAATGCCAAGAAGGAAAAAATACCTTCATTTTAAAATATTTCTACTACAACATTCCCTAATTGTTTGTCAAGCTTTTCCTTGTATACTAAGCACAATAAAAGTTAAACGACAAGTTAAAACAAATACATGCATACAAAAAAGCATTTAAACATAGCTAAAACATTTGGCAGATAATGATGAGTGAACAGAGGGATCTAAAAACATGCATACACGTTTGTGTGTTTTGCACACATACATATACACACGTATATGTGCATGTGTGCAATAAATGTTTTAATCGCATTTGATTATTCCATGATAACTTCAAATTTTCTATCACAAAACAAAGACCAAAGTATATTTGCAAGAAAATAAGCTTCATTAATTATTCCAAGCCTTTTGGAAATTTAATTCATTTGTAATATGTTATACAATCCTATATTTTGTAATTCCATCGATCCTTTTGTAATTGAATATGTGTAGTTTATCTTCTACAATCCTACAAACCTTTCTGCAAAAATGATTTGATATGTAATCAATATATGCATTTATCCTCTACTACAACACTACTGAAACCTTTCAATATATGGTGGTATTTGTCCTACTACGAACAAATCATCTTTTGTAATTTTACATATCCACGTGAAGATATGATTAAATGAGTAATTTAATATGTCCCAATTTATCTTAACAAACTAATGTGCATTCTAGAAGATACAAAGAACTTTAAAGTTTTTTTTACCTCAATTGTGTAAATCACCAAAGAACCACCAAATATTGAAGATGCAAGTTGCAACCAAATCAATATTTTGATTCCCGAGCCCAATAATACTCCTAGAAATAGGTACTTCCGTCTCTTGGCTGTGATTGTTGCTACTAAAAAGCAAGCGAAGGCTAAGGAAGTCCTAACAAGTGCACTCACCAATATACTGCCATTTTTTTTAAACGTGACAATCAATTTTAACAAGGTCAATCCTACAACTCAGGTGTTAGGATGATTATAATATTACTAAAAACAACAATAAGTATTTTATTAAAAAAAAAACTAAAACCATTCATCATTTATCATAAATGTAAATAAGGCACCGGTCCAAACTAATGAGAGGAGTGTTACACTCCACCTAAATTCAATTCCATTTCACTTTAAACATAAATATAGTCATGGTATAAGTCCAATCTATTGAGAGGAGAGTTATACTCTCCACTTAAAAATCAATTTCAATTCCTTACGATCCAATTCCAATTCCTTTTGGTCGAAATTCCTTTGGTTGTGAATGTGTTAAACTCTTCATGAGTTTATCATCATATCCACCTAAAATCAATTTAAATTCCCTATGGTCCAATTCCCTTAATTCACTTAAGGATAATGTGTTAAACTATGATATTAAAATTGTATCATGGAAAATTCTATATACTTTAATGCCATGCAATTACCTTGTTGTAAATGTGTATGTGTTAAACTCTCCCTTTAATATGGAAAATCCTATTTATCTTGATACCATCTTAAAAGTGGTGGATAGTAAATGTGTTAAATTCTTCATGATGTTGTTATAGACCAGTGCCCATATTAATTCTAATTTAACCTTTACGTTTTTCAAAATTGGTAGAATTCTCAATATCTTATAGAATTTCTAAAGTAAAAAAGACATTTTCGATTCACAACTCTATCGATTCAGATTGGATGTAAAAAGACATTTTTGATTCACGACTCTATCGGTTCAGATTGGACTTTTATAAACTACACCCATATATTTTTAAAAAATTAAAACATTTTATAAACTTTTTGTTCGATTATATCTTTCTTGCATACATTGACCACAAATTAAATTAATTAATTTTATCTCTACTTTTGACATATGTTAGAAATTATATTATCATTCTATATACCTGTCCTTCAAATGATTTTTAAATGTATTTTTGAATTAGTGACGTCATCTCATGCAGAATGATCCTACACGAACCGCCTTACTGAGAGTAAGAGAAAATGAAAACAAACATAACACAAGTACTTCTCAACTGGCTTTTCAATTAAGGAGATTAGAATCTAGAATGGCGAGTGGCATAAAGAGATTTGTGTTTGCATGTGAGTGCATGGTGCAGTGGTCCAGGCTGTGGCTTATTCGCCCCCGACCCATGTTCGATCCCAAGCAGCGATTTGTATTATCGTGATATATATTGACATATGTTGATTGATGTGATAGATATCAGCCTTGTATATATGTATAAATGTTGTACAATGGGCCTAATAAATGCTTCTTCAGGGGACTAGCCACCCCCATTTGAAAAAAATAAAGAGATTTGTGAGAAGAAATACATTCATGATTCCTTCAGGAAGAAATTGGGATATCAATGCCAATTTGGGCAAGTAAAAGTTGGCTGCATTTTGTGATGAAACTATTAATATGTGGCAGAACAATGAGTTGTTAAGTGATTTTGAATTCCCCAGTAGGTGGACATACGTTACTAACACATACAACAATTTCTTAGAGCTTTTGGATATTGCACAATATTATCGCACCTCTAAGGGGAAGGGAAGCTATATTTCTAGTGGAATACCTACATGTCATAAACTTTTTGATAAATGATCTAAAGACATTGCACATATTCATAATTCCACAAGTTAGAATGTTCACACAAAGTTTGCATCTTTGAATGAAGATTCATGCTTTTGGGAACACGTACAAGAGGCTTTGAAAGATATCAAACAAGGTCTACACCAAAAGAAAGAAAGTATGGAAAAGTTTGAAAAATATGTGACAAGGATGATTAATAAGTGCACCATTTCTTTAGATGTTTTTTGAGAAGGAAGCAATTTCATAACATGGTGGCAAGAATATAAGAAAATTCAATCGATTGAATGGAAATTAACCTCTCCATTGTATGAGACAAACGAAACAACATGTTGGAAGAGATAAATGTACAAAATTTGCAGGTAGACATGTATTTTTTATTTGATTTTACAGATGGGGGATTTCATGACACAGTACATTGAGATGAATGTACAAATTATGTAGGTAGAAATGTATTTTTAATTAGATTTTACAAATGGGGAATTTCATGACACAATGAATTCTAATTCCGAGGCACTTAATAGATATAAGGCTCAAACAGATCTATGGTGGTGACAAAATTTTATGAAAAACATCAGGATCTTTGTATATGTGAGAATCACTGGAGTTCAAGCAATTTTCTTTTAGGAATTAGTTCAACATTGTTCCTTTGTTTTGTCACCTGTACTACTTACAATTCAACATTATGCATCTTGTACAATCATCAACTATACTATTCTATTACATTAGAAGATGAGATATGTTACCTACTATTGCATGGTTCGGGAAGTCATGTTCATGTTACAAATTGCAAAGAAAATTTATATGAAATTGTGAGGATTTTACATGTGGTATTTGGTAATGTATTGGCCCCAAATAAAATATGACAAGAGTTATTATTAAATTTATAAGACCATATACATTCAAGGAAAATCAGAGAAGGAATCCCTATAATGTTGTAGCAATCTTGTTTACAACATTGAGCTAGACAAAAGATCTAGGCATCTGCAAACTGTCCATAAACCTCTGTCTAGGAATGCATATTCCCTACATGATTTCAAACAAAATGAAGATCAATTTTACTAAAACATTCTAAAATAGATTTCTCTCCATCCTAAGAAGCCCATTTGGGGACCCTTATCTATATACCTATATATATATATATATATATATATATATAAGGATCTCAATCAACAAGTGTTAATATGAAGCAAATAAGATTCAAGGAGCCTAGAAACAAAGGAACTTTTTCTCTAAATCCTCAACAACAAGAATACTTTGTCTTGGGTGGATCCTCTCCATCCATAATCTTAATCTATCGAGAGAAAATTTATACTAATAAGAATCTAAATTCATCATTTTCTTTCCCACATTATTGTAAATCTCCCTAACCACAATTTGGAATGTAGGAAATACATTTTTATTATCTAGAGTTGAGGTCTCAATGAAGAACAGCCCCTCTGACTCGACAAGCTTATTCCCATATTCCACAAGAACTTCTCTAATATGATCTAAATTAGACTTATTCCCCACAAGAATTTTCATCACATTGAAATCAACATGTTTTGCAACACCAAAATTTTGCATGAGTTTTAAAATAGCTTGCAAAATCACATAAATGATAACCACAAGCTAAAGCCAAAGGAAATTTCAAAGATGGTCCATAAGGCATTATAAGAAACTGCCCAGTTTCAAAGCCAAAGCCAATTTCAAATATGTTCTATAAGGCATTACATAGGAATGACTTACAATGTTACTAAGGAAGATGCTATTATATCAAACCCAAAAATGTTCCACAAGGCATGACACACAAACATCAATGATCCAAAAGGCACATCACAAAAAATTCCCATAATGTTAGTAGGAGAGTAGGGGAGAGCTAGTACATCCACCCAATGATGAGCTTCAGAGTGTGGAATGATGTTATGACATAAAACAAGGGAGAAACAAACTTCTGGAGAATCTAATGCCCCTATTAACCATGTGTCTCACAATTGTGCATAGAAACCAGACATGAAGCTAGTAAAAGAGTAAGGAAGTTATCAAAAGAGTAAGGAAAGATGTTATCACTTCAACCCAACGATAAGGTACAAGAAATGATATGGAAACTATTAGCAAAGTATTAGGGTGATGGAGGATATTATGAAAACAAGCTAGTGAGCTTTTATTTTGGTATATGTAATGCTTATAAACAATCGTCCTCTCACAATTGTGAGGCATATGAAATTATTGACAAAATACACACCATAATGAGATCTGAATAAGATATTTAAGGTACTTACTCTTGAGCTCTTTGAGCTAGTGGTCGACATTATCCAAAGTATAAGCCTGTGACTGATATAATACATAACAAGTGATCCCATAACTCCCCTTTAATAAACTAATGTGACTGCCTAGAACCTCTCTTGGCCTGCAGTGTCCCAAATTTGAACCTTGACCTCCTTCCCATCAATCTCCATCACTTGGTTTTGGAATTCTAAGCTTATTGTTTCCTTGGAGTTGGGGTTGAATTTGTTCCGAGCAGATAAAATCAATTAAAATTTTAAAAAATAAATAAAATAAAACAAATAACATGCATATGGAATTCATGCAAGAGCCTCCCTTGCATGAGGACCACTTGGCGTCTCCATTGTAGCAATAACGAACATAATTATAAATTTCTAGAGCTTATTGCTTTGGAAGACAAGGGAAAGGGTTTTCTAGAGAGCACAAACGGAAACTACTATCTCAGACAACCACTTGTTCGAGATTGTGGAGCCATTGGATTTCAAGGACACCTTCGAAATTGATCACAACAATCACCATAGTTTTATGAATAACAATAATGTTATCCATGGCAGGACTAACGAACATAATAATAATCGTCTAGATCTTATGTTTTTGGAAGACAAGGGAAAGGATTTGTTGGAGAGTGTGGATGGGCTTTGTGACGTTGTGTTGATTGTTGTATGTTATGAGAATGGATTGGAATTACTGAAGCCACATAATTGTAAGTAGTGGAAGTCATCCAAAAGGCTCGAATTTTATCATCTAGGAATTAATAGTCAAAGATTGGATGCTAGCAATGATAATAACCTCATTCATGATTTGGTGGGATTTTTAGAGGTTTATAGCAGAATCGAAGTCCATAAAATGGAGCTCTACATAGATGAATCTAGAACTTGTCAGACTTCAGAAGAGGAGAATAAAGAACGACATCGACGATGTTTTCATCTTTAGTTCCGTTTTAGTTTCTTTAAGCTCTACATCTTCAGATTCAAAATAAGAATAATTGTAGTTAATGCCTTCCGATCCATTAAATTAAATTCCAAAGTGGTTGATTTAGGGGTTTGTTGAAAGGGCTCGAGCTTGAGACTAGTTGAAATGGTGGTGGAGCCATTTTTATATCCATTGACAATTGGACACAACCAACCGTGATCTTGCACATTCAACCACAACTCTCAACACTTGGTAACTTATAAGTGTTTTTCGACATACGAGTCTTGACAGCCTAAAAGTAGCTATGGACAGATGATAAAATCTTGAAGAGAACCACTCCCTTAAAAAATTCCTTCGACGTAATTAAGTAGAAATTGAATCTCTTGAATGTGCCAACTCAAGCCTCAGAAAAGCCAACTAGGTCGAGTCTTGAAAACTCCATTGTTTATGTTGCACATATGAGGATGAGAGTCTTTGATAGTTGATCAACCCCAGTATTGCAACAAGTATGTTGCAACTCCTAAGGCTACCAACTTAAATTATCAACCTAGGGTTCATACAAAATTAAGAGGTGTCGGAAATATATGTGTAGTATGCAATGTGTCCTTCTTTTGTCGATCTATTGCAATGAAGTGAATGTCATAAAATCTATCCTAAACTAGTTGCAGAAATAAACCATGCTACTGTAATTGCAAAAAAATCAAATCAATTATTCTACTTGAAAAACACAAATCATTAATCTAATTTCAAATTTCTTGGAAAGAAGAAATTTAATCTACAACACATAACTAGGAAATTCAGAAACTTAGTCTACTTATTACATTGAAGAGTTTCAAATGTGAAAATTGCTTCCTAACTCTATTTGTTGTATTGTTCTTGTAGTGGAGGAAGGATGGGTTTGCAGTGGTCCCTGGGTCTCCCTAATCATGGATTAAAATCCTAGAGGTTTTCATTCAATCTCAAGATACAAAAAACAAGATCCTAGGGAAATTCTGGTTATGTTTGGCTAGTTCTACAAGATTGCTACAAGGTGCTACAAGAAACTCTGTTTTGCTACAGGAGTGGGTCCGGGAGCTTTCTGAGGGAAAAGAGTGTGTTCTGAAGGTGTTTTGAAGGTGGATGAAGGATGTGTGAGGTGTTTTTCCAAGATTAACACCCATCATAGGCATATCTTGCACAAAATTTCATGCCCATGGTGTCGTTCATTGACCCTAAAAGGATGATATTAATAGAAGAGATTAGGAGCAGTATGAGATCTCCAGGAGGAGAGTGGAAATATCTAAGTGGATGTGGATGAGTGTGCAAACCCCGACAAGTCACTTGGCATCCCATGTTGACCAATAATTAAAACATGCATCTATTGATCAATATTGCAGTAAGATAAACCAAGGTGGAAAAGATGAGTTGAATTTTATTCTTCAAGATCTATTCAATACTACCACATGCATAAAATCTATTTATCTAGTCATGATATTAACTTCCAAGAATGCAAAAGAAACTTTATCTAAAGCCTAACAATTTCCAATGAATCATAAACTCATATTTTTGGTTTGTTTTTGTAGACTCTTAACCCAAACTTCCCATAATAGAGGTGGTGATCAAGCCTGCAACTACAATTTTTTCAATCTAATTCCTACTTAAACAAAGAGAGAGACACCCTTAATTGTTGGAATGTGTTGTAGTAGAAAAAAGGGAAGTCCTAAGTGCTGTTTGGTCTTCCTAAATCATGGATTCAAAGCCTAGGGGTCATTATTCAAGCCTAAGAGAAAAAACCAAGATTTTCGAGAAAATCTGGTCAAGTTTACACGTGCTACAGGATTGCTACAAGAGAGACAAGATTGCTACAAGAGTGATACTCCTCAAGATAACTTGCCGAATGCCCAACCAAATCAGATGCAAGGGAGAAGGGAATTATTTTTTTATGAAGTAGGATGTCTTAATACTCCATTCCAAGTGGAACCACTCAAAAATACCAATTTTAAAATTTTCTAAAAAATAGCAGAAAATTATTACTCTAAAAACTAGAAATTCAAGAATTGGTGAGCTAGTTAACCTATCAAATATCTAACCTGATCAAGTGAAAACCATATGGAGTAAATTTTGTTATTAAATTGAAATTTTTATAACTCAACAAAAGTGGAATCAACTCAAATGAAGTTCATTAACACGTTCTAAAAAATAGCAGAAAATTACTACTATTTTGTTACAAGAGACTTCCGGAAATTCTAGATTTTTGAACTAGTAAACCAATCCAAGTAGCTCAAATATGGATATAAATTTTAAAAGTTGTTATACGGATGCATCATGATTGTGACTCCATAAATAACTTTCAAAACAACTCACTTCAATCATTTAATCAATGTAACCTACATCAAAAGAGGCATGAACACTGAATGCATAAATAAGAGATGCGAGTGAAAAGACATTCAAAGAAAATAAATAAATTCTACAACAGGGCTATGAGACTCCTGGGATGGCTAAGACCAAGGAAAATCAGATTCCTATGAAGGAAACCAAGCTTTAGAAGCTAAAATTGGCACTAAACTTCATTATTTGAATCAATCCAAGTATATCTTCGCTAGAAATGAAAGTGGAACTATTAAATAACAAGTTTTCTCCACAAGAAGAATAAGAAATACACGCCTCTAGAGGAAAATTCGAATTGGTACTTATACAAAGTGATGAGGAAGCATTCTCTTTGAAAGGAGGCAACTTCCCCTCCAAAATCCCTCAAAACGTGGATCTAGTTCCCAACACTAGGAATTTGCATTAAATGGTAGGGAACACATTCCTAGATTTTCTCAATCACTAGAGCTTCAGAATTTGTGCAATAATTTCATAATATCCTATTAATTTATTATCCAATCTTGGTCCTCTTGTAGGAAGGAGCAAGTTCCTAGATTATTTCTTCCTTCAAATCTTCATAATCTGCCCAATATTCTACAAAAATAAATAATATTAGGCACATAATATGTAATTATCTCTAAACCTTCCTGATGGGCATATTAAAGTTAGAAGGATGTCATCTAATGAAAAAGGAGATTTTTAATGTGCTAATGGATGGTCAGATGATCCTTAATTTGTGTCTAATTTGGAGGCCCATCATACCCCCCTACTGAAAGTGTTGTTCATCCTATGAGAAACTTAGTGACATAATCGTGCCTCATTCATGGCCCTGGTGGCCTCCTTAACATCCCAAGATACCTCAGAAGGAATTTTGGCACAACTTCTCTTGCTCCATCCTCTTCCTCTTCTTCTCTAGCTTATTTTTCTATATGTCCTTCCTTTTATCCAAATTTTAATTAGGCTCGTGCTTGTGTCTTGAGAAAAGTCTCCCTGAATATGTCCACAAAATTTTCCCATGATACAAGTTTTCAAACATTTTCCTCAAAATATATGATAACTGGAATCCTTGATGAGTCTTTGGACTCTCTTCAATTAACCCTCCAGCCCCCCCCACCCCACCCCCCAACCATTATTATCACTGTGATTTTCCAAAGTTTGGCAACCCAATACTCCCAATCTGTTGGGAGTGGAGCCTGATTATCTTCCTGATTGTTCAGAGGTTTTTGTTTTAGTCGCATTAGATCCCTGTTCCTAATGGGGCAGAAAAACTACCCATTTAATCATCATCAAGGGGGTCCAGGGGGCATGATGACGAATTTTATGAGCCCCCCCGCAGGGGTTCGTGGCAGTGCCCCCAAAGCTAAAAATAGATGAAAAATTGCCTTGTAAAATATTGTAATTTTATAGTCAATCTAGGTCATTCATTAGGAAGATGATCTAACGGTAGAAGTTATGTTAATTTAGGGTTTTTTTCCCTAGAAGGCAACCCTTGGTTTATATGAGGGAATTGTATTGCGATTGTGTATGATTATTTTGAGCGAGAGAAAGAGAGAGGAGGTTGTGTGAGGGTGAAGAAGAAATTACAACATATCTAATGTAGGTTGTATATATTCATTTTGATAGATAATATAAAAGGAAGGACTAACTGTTTCTTTGTGGACATAGCCCAAATTGGGTGAACCATGTATATCTGTGTCTCACTTGTTTTATGTGTTTATGTATTTGTGTTTCTGTAATATTTTGTGTATTTCATTGCTCCGTTAATTAATTTCTAACAATTGGTATCAGAGCCAAAGGTCTATTTGGCTCATAAACTCACAGGAGAGAAGGGTTCCTGGTTCGAGTGGGAGAAATGCTGGAAGATGGTAGGTTTATAGTTACCAAATATAATGGCCAAAACTACCAGCTGTGGAAAATGCATATGGAAGATTATCTGTATCAGAAATATATGTACCTAACATTGAGCAAAAAATCAAAGAAGCCAATGAGTATGATGGATGCAGAATGGGAGATTCTTGACAGAAAGGTACTAGGAAAAATACGATTGTGTCTGGCAGTGTCGGTGGCATTTAACATTTCAAAGGAAATGACAACAAAAGGTTTAATGATGGCATTGGCCAAACTATATGAAAAACTCTTGATGTCAAATAAGGTATTTCTTATGAAGCGTCTATTTAATATGAAGATGTCAAAAGGAGGATCTATTACTGATCATTTAAATAAATTTAATACAGTTACCAGTGAGTTAAGTTTTGTAGGGGGATATTTTGATGATGAAGTTAGGGCTTTGTTATTTATTTTCTCATTTCCAGAAAGTTGGAATGGATTAGTTATGGCTATTAGTAACTCTATCTCTGGATCTAGTACTTTAAAGTTTGATGATATTGTTGATGCCATCCTTAGCAAGGAAATGTGACAGAAATGCTCCGGTGAGACATCAAGTTTTGCTTTAACTATAGAGACCAGGGGAAGAAAAATGGAAAGAGGAAGGAGCCTAACAAATCACAGTAAGTAAAGAAAAGGCAGATCAAAATCCAGATCAGGGATAGTGTGTTGGTAATGTGGGAAGAAAGGATACCTGAAGAAAGACTACAAATCTCAGAAAGGAAAAGAAGGAGATGGAAAGGAAGAGAACAATCATGAAGCGAATATGACAGGTGATGTGTTGCAAGATACTTTGATTCTTTCATTAGAAAATATTATTGATGCCTGGGTGGTTGATTCATGGGCTTCATTCCATGCTACACTTGATAAGAAACATTTTCATGACTATGTTCAAGGAGATTTTGGACATGTTCGTTTGGGTGATGATAAACCTTGTAAAATCATTAGAATGGGTAAGTTTTTTATAAAGCAACAAAATGGAAATCAATGGCTATTGAAGGAGGTAAGGCATGTTCCAGATCTGAAGAAAAATCTAATTTCAACAGGGCAGTTAGGTGGTGAAGGTTGTGTAACTACATTCACAGACAAAACCTAGAAGGTCACTAAAGGAGCCCTAGTAATAGAAAAAGGAGAAAAGGTTGGTACATTGTATTTATGAAATGGTATTTCTTATTTTGTTAATGCTTTGACTTCTGCAGGAGTAGATATGACATTGTGGCATCATAGGCTTGGGCACATGAGCGAGAAATGGATGTAGATTATTCACTCAAGAAATTTGTTACTAGGTTTGAAGCATGTTGATTTGGATTTCTGTGAAAATTGTGTTTACGGAAAACATAAGAGAGTCATATCTATCAGAGTTGGGAAGGAAAATAAGAGCGAAAAATTAGAGCTTGTGTATACAGATGTATGGGGACCTTCTCAGGTATCATCTCTTGGTGGTTGTTACTATTATGTTACTTTTAATGATGATGCAACTAGAAAAACTTGGATTTATTATATTCAGAATAAATCTGATGTATTTTATAATTTTAAGAAATGGAAAGATTTGGTTGATAATGAGATAGGAAAGAAGTTAAAGTGTCTTAGATCATACAATGGATGTGAATATTGCAGCAAAGAGTTTGATAACTATTGTTCAGAGCATTGGATTCGTAGAGAGAAGATGAACAGGAAAATCATGGAGTGTGCAAGGTGCATGAGATTGCATGTAGGATTTTCCTTACAATTTTGGGAAGATGTTGTAGATACTACTATTTATCTACTAAACATAGGGCCTTCAAGTTCCTTGGATGGTGGTATTCCAGAGGAGGCATGGACAAGTAAAAAGGTGAACTACTCATTTTTAAACACTTTACGGTTGTGAAGCCTTTGTTCACATTAATAAAGAAAATAGAAAAAATATTGAGGCAAAATAAAAGAAATGTACCTTTATTGGATATGGCATTAATGATTTTGGTTATCTCTTATATGATTATGAAAATCACAAAATCATTAGGAAAAGAGACGTCATATTTAATGAAAATGCCTTGTATAAGGATCAAATGCAAGGAAAGAAATAGGAAAAAGAAAACAAAGAATACACAATGATTCATGAGATCATATAAAAAGTAAAGGTGCCTGAAAATCATAATGATCAGCAGCCACAACAACAAAAACAACCACAACAACAACATGCACCTCAAACACTTGAAAATGGTGTTAGAAGATCTACCATGATAAGTAGACCCCCTAAACGATACTCTCCTTCATTATATTATGTGTTGTTCACTAATTCTGTTGAATCAGAAAGATATGAAGAAGCAATGTAGGTAGAAACCAAGAAAAAGTGGGAGAAATCCATGGAAGAAGAGATGTACTCCTTGATGCATAACCAGATTTGGGACTTAGTCAAGTTTCCTGCAGGTAAAACAACATTGTAGAATACATGGGTTTACAGGTTGAAGGGAGAATATGGAGGTAACCACATGTATAAGGCCAGAGTTATGGTGAAAGGGTTTGCACAAAAGAAAGGTATAGACTTTGATGCATTTTTTTCTCTTGTTGTTAAAATGACTTCAATCAAGGCTATATTAAGTCTAGTGGCAGCAGAAGATTTTCATCTTGAGAAGTTAGATGTAAAGAATATCTTTCTCCATGGAGATTTGGAGGAAGAAACATATATGTAGAAACCACAAGGGTATGAGGTCAAAGGGAAGGAGAAATTAGTGTGCAAATTGAAGAAGAGCTTGTATGGCCTAAAATATGCTACAAGACAATGGTATCTAAAATTTGTCAGGTTTATGTCTGAATAATGTTATTCTAGATGCCATTTTGATCACTTTGTTTATCTTAAGAAACAAAATGATGGAAGTTATACTGTATTGCTATTGTATGTAGATGACATGCTTGTTTCAGGGTCTAACGTGCGGGAAATAAATGTGATCAAAGAAAAATGGAAAATTCATTTGCAATGAAGGATTTGGGTGCTGCAAAACAAATCCTTGGTATGAGAATAACTAGAGACAAGAAAAATCACAAATTAACATTGACTCAGAGAATACATAGAAAAGGTGTTGGAAAGATTTAAAATACAAAATGAAAAACCAGTTAGTACACCTTTGGCTAGCCATTTCAAACTAAGGAGATGTCCTAAGACCCAGGAAGAGATGGATAATATGTGTAAAGTTCCATATGCATTAGAAATTGGAAGCTTAATGTATGCAATGGTCTTCTCAAGGCCTGATATTACGCATGCAGTGGGAGTTGTAAGAAGGTATATGAACAATCCAGGAAGAGAGAATTGGATGGAAGTGAAGTGGATTCTCAGGTATTTGAGAGGTATTGCAAATAAATCATTATGCTTTGGTGGTTCAAACATTTCTCCACAGGGACATGTTGATGCATATATGGTAGGTGATAGAGATAATAGGAGGAGCACCACAAGGTATGTGTTTACTGTAGGTGGAACAGATGTCAGTTTCTTTTCAAAGTTACAAAACATTGTTGCACTTTCAACAACAGAAACAGAGTATGTTGCTGCTACGGAGGCTAGTGAAGAAATTATTTGGTTACAAAGGTTTATGGATGAGTTGGGAAAGAAGCAAGAGATGGGTAGGTTATACAGTGATAGCTAGAGTGTCATTCATCTTGCAAAGAACTCAACATTTCATTCCAAGACTAAACATATACATCTCAAGTACCATTTCACAAGGTTAGTGTTGGAAGATGGACAATTGAAGCTGGAAAATATATACACTAGCCAGAATCCTGCAGACATGTTAACAAAATTTGTAACTGGGGAGAAACTAAGATCCTCCTTAGTTTCAATTGGTCTTCAAGTATGATGATGAATATGAGAAACAACCAGGTCCATAGTGGAAGCATTATCCAACAAGATGAGCATCAATGGAGTTCCTAGAATTAGTCTCTAAGTGGGAGATTGTTGGTTGTGGAGCCTGATTATCTTCTATTTGTTCAAAGGTTTTTGTTTCAGTCACATTGGATCCTTGTTTCTAACATGCTGACAAAACCACCCTATTTAATCATCATTAGGGGGGTCTAGGGGGGTTGATAGTGACTTTTATGAAACCCACCTTGGTGGGGGTTTAGGGGCAAGCAACCCTGAAGCTAAAAATAGATGAAAATTTGCCTTGTAAAATATTGTAATTTCGTAGTCAATCTAGGTCGTTTATTAGGTGGATGATTTGATGATAGAAGTTATGTCAATTTAGAGTTTTTCCCTAGAAGGAAACCCTTAGTTTATATGATGAAATTGTATTGCGACTGTGTATGATTATTCTGAGCGATAGAGAGAGAGGAGGTTGTGTGAGGGTGAAGCAGAAATTACAACGGATCCACTGTAGGTTGTATCTCTTCATTTTCCTGGATAATATAAAAGGAAGGACTAGATTTTTCTCCATGGACGTAGCCCAAATTGGGTGAACCACATATATTTGTGTCTCTCTTATTTTATGTGTTTTTGTATTTGTGTTTCTGCAATATTTTATGTATTTCATTGCTCCGTTAATTAAATTCTAACACAATCTTCTATAGGGGTAAAAGAGCAGTTTTAACCATACCTTCTCTGATATTTCCCTCTTCAAATCTATGGTTTTGGTGACAAAGTTTCTCAAAACCAACCTTTTTTCATTCTATGGACTTTCCTGTAGCACATTGTCTTCTCCTCTAGCAAAGTTCTCCCTTAATGTAGCAACTATTTTTCTCCTATAATAACTTTGTTTCTCCTATGAAAACTTTGTTTTATGGTGAGAGGCTTATTTGGTGCCCCTATTTTTCTATCTTTTTGAGATATTGAGGGATCTTTAGGGCTGCCTTCTTCTTCTTTTTGTTATCTGCCCATGACTTCTATTGCTACTTCCTTAAATTCTTTGAAGGGAATTTCCAATATTTTTCTTTGAGCAATCTAGGGTGCGAAGCGTGGCTGATGCTTTTTGGTCAAAGAAGGAGATGAATGGTACCCCATACCTCTGTGAAAAACTTCCTCTGCTCTTTCCTTTCCTTTCTTATGTGAGAAAATAATTTTTTCAGGATTTTACTTTCACAGAGGTTTTCTACAGGATGCCTGTAGCAAGAATAATTTTCTATGCAATTGTATGGAAAGTGAGGAGGGAGAATATCACTTACCCTTCTCAGGATGACTTCTTTATGTTCATGGGGGTTTGAGGAAAATTATTAGTGGTTTGGACTGCATTTCTAATTTTAGTTCAATCATGTAGCACCTCCTTTGCATTCATGCAGTAGTGGTGTCCAGTCCTATAACATCTGCAAACTAAGCTTGTAGCTCTTTTGTAGCACCCTAGGTAGCCCCTGGTAGCATCTAGCTCAAATTTCAATGAAGTAGTGGGCCTCTCTTACCATTTTTGGAATGCCATCTTGGTATAAATGAAGTTCGGACTCATCCATTATTCCTTTTGTGGTTTGGTGGTGGGCTCAATGCGTTGGATGAGTTATCCCACACCTACCACCTTCGTAACTTCTAAAACCCATTGGACCACTCCTGTAATTATTGTCCTCCTTTTGTTATTATTTTCCACGTTGCATGAGTGAGAGAGTTGGTTGCACTCATTTGTTTGAGGATGGTTGAGACTATTGGCCACCTTCAGCCTAGAAAACACTCTCTTGTGCATTGAAAACAAAATTTTAACCATAATATGCTCAAGAGGAGAGATGAAGGATAATGCATACTTGTGCCTACCTAGTGGTTTCTTGATGATGTGTTGATCCTTTGTTTGCATGACAGGTATGGACATAGGTGAGGTTGTTTCTGAGATGTCATTGCTTTGTCTCCCTTGCTTCCTGCAATTTCATAGATATAAGAACTTTTTTATGCTTTATGCTAGCTGAAACTTCAATAATGCAATTCCTTCTAGATTCAGGTGCTCTTCTTTGGATCATATGCTACTGTTTTTTGAGTAATCAAATACCCTTTGGAGCTTGTATCTATGGTCTTCTGCTTCAAGGCTTTACTGCTTTAGAAATCCCTATGTTTTATCTACTACATGCATGCTTCTTCTACTCTAATTATGATCTTTTAACATCCTACAGGAGGTCCTATAGCTGCTCAAGATCATGGTTTTGAATCCTCCAATGCTCCATGGTTGCTGACTTCTAGATATGGTGTCTAGTTATGGTATGGAAAGGGATGTGCATACTACTACAAGATTATGTGTCTTCTTATAGAAGTCATATATACCCTACTAAGATCACAATTTCTTTCAAGTTCAACCTCTAAAAATATTGATAATTCATGAGTAACCAGTTGATAGTGGTCAAAGGTATTTTCTATGGTAGAAGAGATGGAAGAAGGGGTGAAAAGTGGTGTTTTTTATAGATAGAGGTGGAAATGAGAGTGGAAAGAGGTCAAGTGGCGTATAAAATGAAATATTAGGCTACGGTGGATCCCTCCTCTTGTTATTATATGAAAAAAATTCAAATCAAATCTCCCTTTCTCATGCTCAACAACTTCCTCTAGCAATTCTGGAACACTACTATAGTAATTTTGGAACACTTCTGTAGAAGAGTTGTTTTATCCATATCCCTCAAATGGTAGCTTGGATTGACCTAAATTTTTTTGAGCATGATTCCATCATCCTTATTCAACTTGCCATAAAAATTCCAAGCCAACAGATGCAAGAACCTCGCGAAAAATGAAAAATGATTGTAGGTGATGGAGGTCAATTTCTCGAAAAGTATGCACTGGAATTTGCTGAAATTTAGTGAGCATGTTACAATAATCCTTATGAATATCCCCATGAAACAAACTGGCAAAAGGATGCATATTTTTTGAGATATGGTAAAAACAATTTCTGTCCTGTGTATCTTGGCAGTCCTGTAGCAAAAAAAAACCTTCCTGTAGTACTTTAAGGCTGTTGGAAATAATACTGAGAGGGGGGGGGGGAATCAGTATTATCAAATTCTTTTCAATATACCCTCTAGATTTATAATTTAATTTATTCTTCAGATGTTGACCATTAATTTGAATAATAATGAATAGGAACAAGAAAAACAGACAGTCACACCAAAGAACACCAGATATAAGGTGGAAACCCAATGTGGGTGAAAACCACCTGCTGCAATGTGTCTCTATCTTCTTTCAATTAGAAACTTCTTTTTACAATGATTCTATACTGGTGCAGTCCTTTACTAGTATGCAGGCTGCAACTTACAGAGAGCTACAACCCTCTCTCATTTTCCAGACTCTCTTGGAAGGGAGCTACAACCCCCTTAGCTCTTGTACTAGCTGAGCTACTAGTACGTAGGTGCTCACCTACTGAAGGCTTCAACCTTCTCTTTTCTTCCAGGGACCACGTTTCATAAATTTTCAAACTGGATCCAAGAATCTCAATCAAACATCAATTAGATCTGCAATCAACCAACTTCCTTGTGCAAATATTGAATTAAGAACTTCTAAAAACACAGTACCAGCAATCAGACACCAATTCAGAACCCTGAACACAGCAGTGATAGACAGAAGCAGCTAAAACATATATTGAGAGAAAAGTCCGCAACTTCACCAATAGTAACCTGCGGATGTTCGCACTTTCTCTGTCAGTGGCTTGCGTAGCTTCGCTCTTGCGCTGTCAATGGCTTGCGCAGGTTCGCACTTGTACTGTCTCTGCCCTGCGGACCTCCACACCTGAGGTGTCTCCTGATCTGCGTACCTCCGCACCTGCGCTGTCTGTGATTTGCGCACCTCCGCACCTGCACTCTCAGCTGCTCCGCGCACCTTCGCACCTGCACTGTCGGCTTCTCCGCGCACCTCCGCAGTTGGGGCATCTTCTGATCTGCGTACCTTCGCACCTGAACTGCTTCTGGCCTGTGGACCTCTAAATAAAGATAGTTTATTCATATATACCCTCGACTGTCATATTCACAGATCTGATCATGCGCTAAAGAGATCACGACCCCTCAATTGATCTATCTTCTCATGCTCAGGTTCAACTATAACTCACCAACCGATTACAAGTATTTCAGATCTTGTTCGTCTTAAGATATTCAACACATGAGTGCCTAGCCAATTGATCTCCTTTCCTTTTATAGGCAAGCCCTTACTCAAACCATGGATCAAAACCATAGAAAGCCAATACAAGGGACCCAAAATCGGGGTTCAATATTTTAGATGCAATACCACGGACCAAAACCATAGGATCAAAAACGTCGGACTAAATACCATGGATCAATCATAAAATTTCCCACGTGCGTGCGCTTCTCTGCATGAAAGTGAGTGAATTTGATGTCCGCACCTTTTGTTCGGAGAACCTACGGGTATGTCCACACTTCTTGTTAGGAGCACCTGCGGGTCTGCAACTTTTGTTAGGTGCACCTGCGGGTATCTCATTTTCTATCATTTTGAGAGCCTAAACAATGATTTGCCACTTGAGTGAGTTGCCATCAAGGACAACACTTATGCCATAGCACCACATCTGTGTCATAATGCCAACAATCTCCCCCTTTGGACTTGATGGCAACCCCAAGATCCTCAAAGTCATTCTCCCCCTTTGTCATCAAGGGAAAAGGGTTATGCTCCCCCTGAGAACATGCTGAAAACTCTGCTCTGCTGTGCTGATCGTGCTCCCCCTGATTGTAGGCCAGATCTGCAAAATAAATTTTCTTCAAGAAGAGCCATAATCCACCATACACCATAAATGACCTTCCTATCACCAAAAGACTCTATACATACATTCATCACCCAACCAAGTGGGGATCATCCACCCAACCAAGTGGGGTTACATCAGAAATTTACATATGACAACCAAGCACATTATATCATTCATCCTAGGCATAGAGGGGCTATTACATGACCTTGAAAAAAGAAATTTAAGACATAGAGACAAAACATTAGTAGCATTATTCAGATCAGCATCCATGTTCTCCTTCTGTACTTTCTCTTCCAAGATCTTCTACAATAATGCCAACAATGCATTATTAGAAGAATATATGCTCCCCCTGAACCTGTGCCAGTTGGTCTTTGACCAATCCATAAACCAGCGAATGTACGCATATGCCTTGTATGAAACTCGCTTACAACCAACAATCTCTAAAACAGACAAGATTCAACAGCAAGATGATGCATCAACTACCCCTAGCTTTTGTTTGAGATATTCAAAGGTCTCCCTGGGCAGTGGTTTGGTGAGTATATCAGCAACTTGTTCCTTAGAGGGAACATACTCCAACTTGACCTTTTGTTCAAGCACTTGTTCCCGAAGAAAATGATATTTGATAGGTATATGCTTGGTCTTTGAATGCATGACTGGGTTCTTTGAAATGCTGATAACACTTGTATTATCACATAGGATGGAGATAGGTGGAGTACAAGTGATTTGAAAATCCTGCAAAGTTTGCATCATCCAAAGAAGTTGTGTGCAACAAGATGCAGTAGCCACATACTCTACTTCAGTTGTAGATAATGCTATTGAACTCTGTTTCTTGCTGAACCAAGATACTAATTTGGAACCCATGAAGAATGCACCACCACTAGTGCTTTTTATGTCATCCACGCTTCCGGCCCAATCTGCATCTGTATAAGCATGAAGTGTGAGATCTGTATCTCTAGGATACCATAAGCCATAGTTTTGAGTTCTTTGAAGATACTTGAAGATTCTCTTAACTGCTTGAAGATGAGTTTCCTTTGGATTTGCTTGAAATCTTCCAACTATTCCTACTGCATGCATGATGTCTGGTCGGGTACCTGTCAAATAAAGCAGACTTCCAATCATGGATATAGGTTGGTTGATGCACTGCTGCTGATTCATCATTTGCATTGAGGCTGCATCCTGTAACCATAGGGGTATATACTGGTTTCGAATTTTCCATGCCATATTTCTTCAAGATCTGCTTGAGGTACTTGGTTTGAGATAAAAAGATACCACCTTCATTTTGTTGGATTTGTAGACCAAGAAAATATGTCAGCTCTCCAAGCAATGACATTTCGAATTCTTTCTACATTACCAAGGCAAAGTTTTGACTCATAGCTTCTTCATTGCTGCCAAAGATAATATCATCTACATACACAACAAGTATTAGAAATTTGTCATTTTCAATTTATATATAAAGATTGCTATCTGCTGATCCTTTTGAAAAACCTTGTTGATGAAGGTATTTGTCCAAACGATAGTACCAAGCCCTTGGAGCCTGTTTAAGACCATAGAGAGCCCTTTTTAGTCTGCATACAAGATTTGGATCATTCCCAAGGATGAAACCATCTGGTTGCTCAATGTACACTTCTTCTTCTAAGTCTCCATTCAGAAAGGCTGATTTCACATCCATTTGAAATACTTTGAACTTCTGAAAGCTAGAGAGAGCAAGGAACATTCTGATGGCCTCAAGTCTAGCAACGGGAGAAAAAGTTTCTTCAAAGTCTATTCCTTCTTGTTGAGCATACCCTTTACAAACAAGTCTGGCCTTGTTTCTAATTACTTCCCCATTTTCATTCAACTTGTTTTTGAAGATCCATTTTGTCCCTATGACATTCTTATCTTTTGGTCTAGGAACCAACTCCCAAGTGTTATTCTTTTTTATTTGCTCAAGTTCTTCATCCATTGCCTTGACCCAGCATTCATCTTTGCATGCCTCTTTTACATTTTGTGGTTCAGCGGAGGAGAGTAATGCCAAATAGCTTGAAGCTTCTGCAATTGTTCTTCTTGTTTGTATACCTGCCTCCTTTTGCCCCAAAATTTGAGATTCTGGATGATTCTTTTGAACATACCTGGATGGAGTCTTTTCTTCTATCCTTATCTGTTCTTCTGGTGCCTCATGGGTTTCTTCTTCATCATGAATATGATTTGATTTTGATGGATAGTCCTCATCATCTTCGAAGTCTTCAGATCTTACCTGTTTGGGAGTGATTTCTTCTTCATCCACCACTACATCAATGCTGTTGACAATTTTTCCAAGCCTTTTATTGTAACATTTGTATGCTTTGCTGTGAGGAGAATAACCAAGGAGAATGCCTTCATCTGCTTTAGGTTCAAACTTGCCAAGATTTTCATCATTATTTTTAATATAGCATTTACTTCCAAAAATTTTGAAATGTTTTACCGAAGCAGACTCACCGTACCAGAGCTCATGAGGAGTTTGAGTGCTGTTCACCTGGATATTTGTCTTGTTGAGAATAACAACTGCAGCAAATGCGGCTTCACCCCAGAAGGTTGCGGGAGTTCCAGACTCATCAAGCATAGCACGAGCCATTTGTTGAACTGTTCTATTCATCCTTTCCACTACTCCATTTTGTTGAGGAGTCCTAGCTGTAGAGAATTCCCTTCTTATTCCATGTTCTTCACAAAAATCAAAAAATTCATTCGAGGTAAACTCCCCACCTCTATCAGACCTGAGGCATTTGATTTTTTGATCTGATTCGTTCTCCACCAAGGCTTTGAATGATTTGAACTTTTCAAAGGCTTCGTCTTTGTGCTTCATAAGTCCTATCCAACACATCCTGGAAAAGTCGTCAATGAATAATATAAAATATTCTTCTCCTCGAGGTGACCTTTTCCTAGATGGACCACATACATCAGTATGGACAAGTTCAAGTGGCTTGCTAGTTGATCCTTCCTTCTCAGGGAAGTTAGTTCTGGTTTGCTTACCAAACTGACACGATTTGCATATTGTATTGTCTGGAATTTTGATGTCTGGAAGACCACGAACTGCCTAGTATTTGCATGCTTTCCTTATCTGTGAGAAGTTAAGATGCCCCAATCTTCTATGCCATAACCAGTGTTCATCGTTCTTGCTTAGATAGCATTGATGTTGTCCTTCTTTGAATATGTATAAATTATTTGGAGTCCTTATGCCTTTGATCACTGTTTTTCCTGTATCAAGATCACGAACACTACATCCATTTGATCGAAATATTACCTCCGTTCCTTGATCGCACATCTGACTGACACTCAATAGATTATGCTTTAAGCCATCAACATACATAACATTTCCAGCTTTGACCTTTTCTTTCAACTGAACAGAACCTTTACCTTTTATGAGCGCAGGGGTGTCATTTCCAAATGAGACCTTCTTCTCCTTCTCTAAGGCACTATATGACTGAAGTTTTCCTTTATCACCCGTCATATGTTTCGGACATCCATTGTCGATGTACCATTGATTTTCTTGCCCTTTTGCATACAGGTTATACCACATCTTTCTGGTTGCGGTTATTTCATTCTCCATGTTTTGGCATTTGAGGCTTGTTCCTTTGTTTGCCGAAACCTGCTCCTGCATTCAGAATCTTCATGACCGAAGTTGTTACAAATAGAACATTCAATTTCATTCTCAAGGGCAGAAAATTTATTGTAGGTTCTTTTCGTGATCCTAGTCATACTTCTTTGTTTTTGAGCTTCTCTAGTCATGATTGTCTTATAGGCAACACATTGAGCTGCTTTGTGACCAAAGTTATGACAAGAGAAACATTGGCCATTGAAAAAACTCCTGCGATTATCAAATCTACCAACCGAATGATTGTAGTTTCTATCGACATCCATTCTTGAGGCAAATTGAGAATGTTTTACCTGTGGCTGGTTGTAGCTTCTGTTCATCCTTAAAGTAGATTGCCCCCGATTTACCTGGTAGTCTTTGTTCATTCTTGAGGTAAATTGTCCCTGATTTACCTGGTGATCTCCATAGTGCCTTTGCTGTCGATTGTCAATTTGTTCACTCCTCCTTGCTGCATCAAGATAACTTTTGGAGGTGGATGGTTTCTACGCTTGAGATGCTTCTTCATTATATCCCAGACCTGTCTTGATTAGAGGAGAACGCTGCACATTGATAATCTCATCTAGAGTTTCAGATCCTTTAACAAATCTAAGATTAAGCGCTTTTGTTTTCTCAATCTCTTTTCTAAGACCCACAATTTCACATTCCAACTTTTCATGATGTTTTTCCCTTTCAGCCAGTTGGAATTGCAGAGTATCAATAATCATATTTTTCTCTTCTAAACAAATTTTGAGTTTAGAAATTTCTTCATACAGACCTTCTTCATCTATAGCATCCATGAAATCATCATCTTCAAAGGCCATTAAAAGTCTATAATTATTACCTTGTTCATCTTCATCACTATTTGAAAGTCCATCACTGTCTTCATGAGTGTAATAGCTTTTCTTATTTACATTCTGTTTCTTGTTCCATCTAACAAGTTCCTTACCTTTGTCAAGCTTATCCTTATGAGGAAACTTGGCAGCATAGTGACCAACTCTTCCACAAGCAAAGCATTTGAAATTTAACTTACCTCTGAAGCTTCCAGCACCCCGTTGAAGGTTCTTGACAAAATTATATTCTTCCTCTTCTTCTGACATATGTCTTGACTCATAGTAATCTCCTTTGCCTGCAGCATTGAATGCAGCTTCTCTCCTGTCTGATGGTCCTCCTTTCCTCATTTCTTAAGCAGTTAGAATCCCGTGCAGCTGTGACATGGTAAGTTGCTGTAGATTCTTTTTTTCTTCTATTGCAGAAACTTTTGATTCAAACTTAGAGCAAAGATCTTAGTACCTTTTCAACCACAACAGCCTCTTTTATTTCTTCACCCAAGTTTTTCATACAATTAACAATCTCATCTATACGTAGAAAATAGTTAGCCACACTTTCATCATTGTACATTGTGAGATTTTCATACTGAATTCTGAGTGTTTGAAGTTTTGATCGTTTTACCTGTTCATATCCTTCATAGCTCAGAACGATCTTATCCCATATTTCTTTTGCGGATTTGTACTGCATAACCTTGACGAACTCTGATTGAGATAGACATCCTAATAGAGTATTGACAGCCTTTGCATTTGTTTCATATTGCTTCTTACTAGCCGGATCTGTAGGTGTTGCTGACGGAAAAGTGTACCCTGTATCTATGATATCCCAGACTTCTGTACCAAGAGATTGAAGATAGGTAGTGACTCTTACCTTCCAATATACGAAGTTTGTCCCATCAAAAATTGGTGGCCTGATCGATGCTTCTCTCTCGTAGTTGCTCATGATGATAGATCTTCCTTCAAGCGATCAAGCTTCTTCTGAAGGACCTGCTCTGATACCAATTGTTGGAAATAATACTGAGAGGGGGGGGTGAATCAGTATTATCAAATTCTTTTCAATATACCCTCTAGATTTATAATTTAATTTATTCTTCAGATGTTGACCATTAATTTGAATAATAATGAACAGGAACAAGAAAAACAGATAGTCACACCAAAGAACACCAGATATAAGGTGGAAACCCAATGTGGGTGAAAACCACCTGTTGCAATGTGTCTCTATCTTCTTTCAATTAGAAACTTCTTTTTACAATGATTCTGTACTGGTGCAGTCCTTTACCAACACGCAGGCTGCAACCTGCAGAGAGCTTGTTACAGGGGAAAGTGTCTATGCAGAACTGCTAATCCCACTAAGGTGTGGTAGCTACCTTAGAAACAAACAAAGTAAAACTACTTTCATTTTCCTTTATGAAAGATAGATGAGAGAAGAATAAAGGAGACCAACCTCTGTCTTGCGCTTGGCTCCTTGTTCGATTCCTCTCTCTTCTGATAGTCCTTTGCTACTTGCTTCCTTGTACACCCAGCTTCACAGAGTACCTGTAGAATCAAAGTAGCATAACACTATACAAGAACATGGATCTATTATCATAAACAATCTAGGATCAGATGTAAATCGACCATACAAATGCATAAAACATAAACGATACAAGAGTATGGAGGAAAACTTGAATAGCTTTATTGATAATCAAGAAAGAGCCAAGAGAGTTACAACCAGTTGTTCTGACCCAGCATCATCCTCTCAGCAAGTAAGCCCTTCTTCACCTCATGCAAAGCTTAGATCACCCAACACTATGATGTTGCCTCAAGAAACCAACAACAATTCCTTACAAGATGCAAAATTCCAGCCCCCGGATCTCTGGGATGAGGGATCCATATATAGATATCTGTAAGGGAGATGAGTCAGCTTGTGATTTGATTAGTGTCTTCCCTATGATAGTTCTTGCTTCCACTTGGAGATTGATGATCTCTTACTCATCCTTGGTCGAATTTAGAGAGGCAAGTGTCACAGGAGAAGTTTCTGGAAGATTCCATGCCTCTCCACCTTGCGGATTGACACTGCCATTTGTCACTTCTCACCCATCGCACCCCATAGAAGGGCTTTTTGAAATGCAACGCACCCACAGAGTGTACTTAGGTGAGATGCAATGCACTTTGCCTATGGAGCAGGTGAAATGATCCTGTTTTGACCAGTTCTGAGTAGTTTTTCATGGAGAACTTCTGGGAGAAGCTGTAGTCAGTTGACCTTGTTCCTTTAGGGGTTAGAACAACACTTTTAGGGACTTAGGAGTCCTTGGTTTCTGGACATTTTATGCTTGGGGTTGCAGTGCCCAAAAATGTCTATAAAAGCTGCCCCCTAAAGCATGAGGTCTTTAATCTTAACCTTTTTTTTTTTTGATGTCAGGTGAAATGCTTTATCATGAGGATCCGAAGTTCTTTCAAGCTGGGAGGAGACCTATAATAAGATACAATACAATACATTATCTTCATAATATTTTCATGATCTAGCTGAGGCGGACATTCCCATGCTCAGCTTTATAAATTCATTTTCATGTACATAGGACAGATAATCATCTGAGTGTAGACTGATGATTCTGGTAGAGCCATCATCCCTTTGATTGGATGATTGTCTGTGCAGCAACGATGTACATTTGATGTCTTTATTTCCTTGAATGTATATCGCAGCCCAGATGGATGAAACTAGATCCGGGGTCTTCAATCTCGTTCGATCTTCACTCGAAGTACTAGTCGATCTATGTGAGAGATGTTCTGGAGTCGAACATGGAAAGACATCGCCTGATTACCAGCCAATGATGTAAGCTGTTAACAAGTGCGAGAGGAATCACCGATAATGATAATGACCCTCAAGGTACTGCAATACAATTCACATGGTGTGAATAAAGGACTTGGCGTCGAACACCACGTAAAATCTTTCGGTCAAAGGCCATTGATGTAAACCTGTCGCCGGAAGTGAGAAACTTGCCATTGAGGTATGCAAGCTTCAAAGTACTGAAAGGGGTGTCCCTAGATCGACTTCTTGGATAATGAGCTGATGTCGACAAGAAGTGATCCGTCATAGGAGGGCCTTAATGAATCCCACATCAATGACACAGAACGGAGCAAATGATTTTAATGGAGGTGAAAACGGTCTGGTGATATAAGGTTCAGGGTGGCGGTCATGAAAGAATGGAGCGTAAATGTATTGCAGCGGGTGAGACACAGGTGAATTCTCTGAGTGACTTCTCTTGAACATATCGGTGACACTGACGTGATGGATTGGTAGCATTAACCCCAAATGTGGATGGTGTGATGGGACCATGGTGATGTGACCGGTGAATGAAACAACCCAACCCGACTTGGATGTGGAGTGAAAGTGTCATGTTCAAGAGCGACTTGCTACCAATAAAGTTTCTTCAAGTTTTCTTCCCAATTTTTCCCCAGTCATTGCTGACCAGTACCTCTTTATTTTTGTCAAGCTTGAGGAGGATAAAATATGCTTGTTCTATAATTTGCCCTTCGGGCAAACCCATCACTATGTTTTAACGAGCCTAGCGATAGTGAAACTCGTTCTTGTCTGCTATGGACAAGTTTGTCGCTATTAGGTTTTAACGAGTTTAACGAAAAAGATAACTCGGTCCTTTTCAATTTTAGAGAGTCTGAAAAGGGACGTAAAGGAAACTCCAAAATTCCTTTTTCGTCATCTAATCCCTTAAGTCCGAAAAAGTATAAAACAATACAGAAGGGATGAATTTTCGATCCTTTTAACGAGCCGAACAAAACAAGCGCTCGATCTTTTTGTGTAATGATCCCTTAGGTCCAAAAAGATTAAAATCTAAAGGAGGGATAGCACTTTCGGTCCCTTTAATGAGCTGGAGAGGCCAATGGCTCAGAAATATTTTCATATTTTACGAGTCAGTTGAAAAGAGCTTAAAGGAGACTCGTCTTTGAGGAACGAGTGATAAAATTGGGTAGCAGCTGATTCCAGGTAAGGTTTGGAATTTTCCAATCACGGCAGTGTTACAAGGATGGCTAGCGGGATCACTCTTCGCAGCTCTTCCTCAAAAGGGGTAAACAATCAAATGGAGGTGAATGATCGGCCAATACAGAGTGGAGGTGATGATGGGAACACGACCAAGGCTTTAAATGTTGAAGTATTACATTCACGATGATTATTTACCGGGAATTGGTTCATTTATTATTGAGCTTAAACGCTGGGGGAAACATTTGCTCATTGCTTATGTTTATTTTTTAACGAGCATGAAGTCCGCGTTAAAACTGCTCGATTAATCCAGTTGTATAATAAGAATGTCTCATATATGAAAACGGCAATTTTTAGAGTTTTGCCCCACATCCTTTCTTTATGCAAGTTAGGAAACGACCAATCCTACGAGTTTAAAGGGTTAGCGGACCTACAAATTTAAAAAAATAAATGGTCACTCTTCGCTTGCACGCAAAAAGGTTTGCATGCCCCCAGGTATAAAATAAAGCTTCAAGGTCACCTTTTGTTCTACCGACAAAACATTTGTTTTATCAGGAAAGGTCTACCTCTTTCAGGTTACCAAAGATTGTTCTATTCACACCGTAAACAAAACACTTCTTCGGCGATTTCTACCGAAATAGACAAAGGCGAGCCAATCCACTCACATAACTTTGACGAGGGAATCTTATTCCAGTCTAACCCCGTTTTCAAATCATGGATGGGAGTACAGACTAGTCATATATCTCTCGCGGAAACCTACCCTATACCCGAAGTTTTCCTGCCGAAGCAGACTAGGGTGCATGCCCCCTGGGTTTCAGTCATGTCCCCCGAATCACTCGCGCTCATTAGGTGGACGGACTGGGGATTGATGAGACATTCCTTGTGTGAAAAGACCATTCAGGGATGGTATATGACTATTTTCTATGTGTGATCTGGGAAATGAAAGCTGGTCTACGAGCTTGACCACTCTTCCTTCGTGCGGAAAACACATTACTCTAAAGAGTGATGAGACAATGGCTCCCATGCAATAAATATAGTCTCGTCCAAGGAGTAGATTATAATCCAGGGGTCCTTGGACTACCATTATGTTCATATGAACGGTTTTCCCTCTCAATGTTATGGGCACATTGGGAAGGATCCCTAACGGTCGACTGGTTCCTTTGTTGAAGCCTGTTAGATTTTTCATCTCAGGCAAAAGCGATGGCGAACCAAGCACTTTCTAAACAGTCAAGGAAAGGATACTCACAGAATCCCCTTCATCTATGATGGTACCGGCCATAACCATTCTATATATTTGAGCAATGATTCAGAATGGTACACTAGCCGGTAAACGGGGTTTGCCTAGTTGATTCCAGTCAAAGGAAACAACTAAGTTGCTTGGAGGTGGGACCGAATAGACGGCCGGGTACGACTCTGACGAACTTCCTTCCTGCGGTAAAGGAATGGGTAAATTTCCCCCATGTTCATCGGAGTCTGTGCTTATGAAAAGAATTTGGACGATGTCATCCTTGTTCTCTTCGGTGACTGTATCATCTGAAGATAGAACCTCTGAAGGCAAGACCGGGTCAACTGCCGCGTCAACCTTTTGAATTTCGTCTGGTATGGGTTCAGATGGTTTGTCTTCAATGATAGACGCTTCGGCCGACCACCTGGGCGGGTCAGCCGGATTTTCAACTAGTGACGGACTCGGCAAGAGTTTTTTATATCCAAGAGGAAGTCGTAACGGTGAAACCGGACGATCGTCCAAAACTCTTTTAGCCTCGTCTAAGAAGGGACAACAGTGGACGGCATGATCGCCTTCGCACAGTTTACAAGGAAATCTATATTTTCCTTTTTGTCCTGGGGCTTCACTTTCACTAGTCGACGGTGTGTTTTCAACATGATCATCAGAGGTTGATGACACCGGGTTGTGCAAACGAGGAGACTAGTCCCTTAAGATCCGAGGGATGCAGGGACAATCTCTATGATAGTGGTCTCCTTTGCAAATGACACATGGAGATTTAGGCCTGGTCGGTGCAGTGTGTGGATTTTCACTAGATGATGCTTGGTTGCCCCCTTTCACTTTTGGCTCCTTCTTCTTCTTCTCTTTCTTCTTCTTTTCCTTCTTTTTCTCAGATACTTGATTTTTGGCTTTACCAGCCCCATCAAGCGAAGGGGAAGGAGGAGAGGAAGAATTGGAGGAAGTAGAGGGTTGGGGGGTAACTCTGGAATTGTTTAGTTGCTGACTCGATTGTTCAGAAATTGCGGTGTTCTGAACGACAGAGGTTGAGAAGAGCCATACGGGCAAGCCAATTGTCAATCCTGGAAGCGACAATGTGGCCATATGGGGTGCACCAACATCTCCCCAAGAGGAGAAGGGACTAGGATTTCCTCCAAGAGGAATTCCTTGGTTGGTGGACTCCATTCTCTCAACCTAAGACCAACGTAGGAAAGGTGATGATTATTCCGTTTAAAATAAATTTTAGACGCTTTGACACAACTTGTTTTTTCAATTTTAAAGAGTCGAGAAAAAAGAAAAGATGACTCTAGTCGCCTTCGATTTTTAATGGGCCTGAAGTGACAAGTGCTCAAATGGACCTTTTCCATTAAGGAGTCTGAAAAGGAATGAAAGGGACTGCTCTGGAAATATAGGCAGAGGGATTACCAAACCAATCGCAAAACTGCAGAATATTTTTTATGGTACGGCAGTCAATCTTCCCGAATGATGTGTTCAGTGCATTGCGATCGATAGGGCGGCAGACACGGCTCCCTATGGATAAAGGATTAAGCCTATTGTGGTCTCCCAAAATATACGCGATGGTACGTGGGAGCACAAGTCCGTACTGGCACTTATCGTCTCAAAGTGGAGGAATCACCCAACCAACAGTGAGAACAACAGTTACCAGGCTTTACGATGCCATAATACGTCTCTAGCCTAGACTTCTAGATGTTGTGCATTAGGTTCCAAAGCGTTGTTAGATTCATTAAATTTATTTTATAGTTGATCTTGCTGAAGAAATTTTCCTTTCAGGTTCACCGTGTAATGTAGATGTACAATTCCTAAAATGCAATCTAAGATGATAAACAATCTTTTATCTTCTTTGTGCAATGAAAATCCTAGCTACTAAGGAAAGAAAGACAGAATTCTTTCAACAAAGAGCAAAGAGCACACACTATATGCACTGTCCTAAATCAAACCAATCAAATAGTCTAAATGCAAATGCACATGCATGTATTTGTTTTCAGCCTTCTTAATATGTGAATGATAAAAATAAAGCTAATGCGTAAATTTGAATTACTTTCAAGCGACAATTACTAACAAGTTTCTTTTCAAATTCAAAATGAAGACTTGCTTTCGACACTAGAAAGACTACTAATTCAGATCAAATACAACAGTAACAGGGTAATCGACTATCAAGAGCAATCAGACTCTCTTCTATGACTGAAAATGACACTTGCGACACTTTCAAATCAAGAAACGACAGTACAATTACGTTACTTTTTTGCAAAGGAGAACTGAAAATGACTCAACAAATACACAAAAACACTTACAGTTCTTTGCACAATGGAGGCGGAATATCAGCAAGGAAAGGGGTTTCAAACAGAGGTGTACTGACTACAGGCAGCAAAATTCATGAATAGAACTGAAAAGAATGAACACAGAAACCAACATTCAGGAACAATGCCTAGTCTAATCAGTGCACCTGTAACACAGTGAATTTGAAATGCAGCGCACCTACTACACTCGGGAAGTGCGCTGAATTTCAGATTCATAGAACAGAGAGTGTGCTGGGCCAGAGACGAGACTTTGCTTGGGTTCCGGGTCATAGTTTGCAGTTCAATTCAGGGATTTTGGCCGAGCAAGTGGTAATCAATAAATCAACAACAGGGGTAGATCTAAGGAGGTTACTAGAGCCAAAACAAGGGCAATTAGAGAGTTTGTAAATCAGTTTTTTAATTCATAAACAAAACCCGGAGATTGACTGAAGCAGCATTTATCTATTTTTCATTTGCATAACAAATGCAGTTCGAAAGCTACCTGGCTCGACTTCAGGCTCCGTCTGTAAGTTTATAAAGTAAACAAAAATGTAGATAAACAAACAACCTAGTTGCTCCCCATCAGAGTCGCCATTTTGTTACAGGGAAAAGTGTCTATGCAGAACTGCTAATCCCATTAAGATGTGGTAGCTACCTTAGAAAAAAACAAAGTAAAACTACTTTTGTTTTCCTTTATGAAAGATAGATGAGAGAAGAATAAAGGAGACCAACCTCTGTCTTGCGCTTGGCTCCTAGTTCGATTCCTCTCTCTTCTGATAGTCCTTTGCTACTTGCTTCCTTGTACACCCAGCTTCACAGAGTACCTGTAGAATCAAAGTAGCATAACACTATACAAGAACATGGATCTATTATCATAAACAATCTAGGATCAGATGTAAATTGACCATACAAATGCATAAAACATAAACGATACAAGAGTATGGAGGAAAACTTGAATAGCTTTATTGATAATCAAGAAAGAGACAAGAGAGTTACAACCAGTTGTTCTGACCCAGCATCATCCTCTTAGCAAGTAAGCCCTTCTTCACCTCATGCAAAGCTTAGATCACCCAACACTATGATGTTGCCTCAAGAAACCAACAACAATTCCTTACAAGATGCAAAATTCCAGCCCCCGGATCTCTGGGATGAGGGATCCATATATAGATATCTGTAAGGGAGATGAGTCAGCTTGTGATTTGATTAATGTCTTCCCTCTGATAGTTCTTGCTTCCACTTGGAGATTGATAATCTCTTACTCATCCTTGGTCGAATTCAGAGAGGCAAGTGTCACAGGAGAAGTTTCTGGAAGATTCCATGCCTCTCCACCTCGCGGATTGACACTACCATTTGTCACTTCTCGCCCATCGCACCCCATAGAAGGGATTTTTGAAATGCAACGCACCCACAGAGTGTACTTAGGTGAGATGCAACGCACTTTGCCTATGGAGCAGGTGAAATGATCCTATTTTGACCAGTTCTGAGTAGTTTTTCATGGAGAACTTCTGGGAGAAGCTGTAATCAGTTGACCTTGTTCCTTTAGGGGTTAGAACAACACTTTTAGGGACTTAGGAGTCCTTGGTTTATGGACATTTTATGCTTGGGGTTGCAATGCCCAAAAATGTCTATAACAGAGCTACAACACTCTCTCATTTTCCAGACTCTCCTGGAAGGGAGCTACAACCCCCTTAGCTCTTGTACTAGCTGAGCTACTAGTACGTAGGTGCTCACCTACTGAAGGGTTCAACCTTCTCTTTTCTTCCAGGGACCACGTTTCATAAATTTTCAAACTAGATCCAAGAATCTCAATCAAACATCAATTAGATTTGCAATCAACCAACTTCCTTGTGCAAATATTGAATTAAGAACTTCTTAGAACACAGTACCAGCAATCAGACACCAATTCAGAACCCTGAACACAACAGTGATAGATAGAAGCAGCTAAAACATATATCAAGAGAAAAGTCTGCAACTTCACCAATAGTAACCTGCGGATGTCCGCACTTTCTCTATCAGTGGCCTGCGTAGCTTCGCTCCTGCGCTGTCTATGGCCTGCGTAGGTTCGCACTTGTATTGTCTCTGCCCTGCGGACCTCCGCACCTGAGGTGTCTCTTGATCTGCGTACCTCCGCACCTACGCTGTCTGTGATTTGCGCACCTCCGCACCTGCACTCTCAGCTGCTCCGCAGACCTCCGCACCTGCACTGTCGGCTTCTTTGCACACCTCCGCAGCTGGGGCGTCTTCTGATCTGCGTACCTTCGCACCTGAACTGTTTCTGGCCTGCGGACCTCCGGATAAAGATAGTTTATCAGTCCTCAGATATACCCTTGACTGTCAGATTCACAGATCTGATCATGCGCCAAAGAGATCACGACCCCTCAATTGATCTGTCTTCTCATGCTCAGGTTCAACTATAACTCACCAACCGATTACAAGTATTTCAGATCTTGTTCGTCTTAAGATATTCAACACATGAGTGCCTAGCCAATTGATCTCCTTTCCTTTTTATAGGCAAGCCCTTACTCAAACCATGGATCAAAACCATAGAAAGCCAATACAAGGGACCCAAAACCGGGGTTCAATATTTTAGATGCAATACCACGGACCAAAACCATAGGATCAAAAACGTCGGACTAAATACCATGGATCAATCATAAAATTTCCCACGTGTGCACGCTTCTCTGCATGAAAGTGAGTGAATTTGACGTCCGCACCTTTTGTTCGGAGAACCTGCGGGTATGTCCGCACTTCTTGTTCGGAGAACCTGCGGGTCCGCAACTTTTGTTAGGCGCACCTGCGGGTATCTCATTTTCTATCATTTTGAGAGCCTGAACAGTGATTTGCCACTTGAGTGAATTGCCATCAAGGACAACACTTATGCCATAGCGCCACATCTGTGTCATAATGCCAACAAAGGCAACGAGGAAAATGAATAGGAAAGGCTTGGGAATGATGGGTGGATGTTGGAAATAGATGAGGGTGATGGATTAACATGGAATTTCCTTATTGGATCATCTGAGAAAAGGAGGAGAAAGCCCAAGTTTGACTTTGTTTGACTAGGTTTTTTATCAACTTTTTTCTTTTGGTGCTAACATGTTCTTGTTGCTCACAAAGGTTGGAGAGCACCTGCATTCAACAGAGAGAGATAAATGGAGAAAATAATTTTTTCTTTTCATTTTTTTTCTCTTTTCTTAGGCCTACAAGATTCCTCAATGAGGTTTTCAACAAGTATGTTTTCCTAGGCACCTCAAAGGAGGTTTTCACCTAGGGTCTTTTCCTTTTTTCTTTTTTTTTTCCAACCTACTGACTACCTCAAGGATGTTTTCAATCAATGACCCAATCTTAGGCGCCTCAATGGAGGTTTTCACCTGAGATTTTATTTTTCTTATTTTCTTTTCCTAGGCTTTTAACTTCTTCATTTTTTCCTTCCTTTTTCTTTTATCTTTTTTTTATTCCTCTATCCTACCCTGCTTGAAAAAAAAAGAAATTCTCTTTCAAGTATATGAATACTTTGATTGGAGCCATGTGCATGGTAAATTTTAGGGGCGAATTTTAGCCCAAGGGTGAAATTTAAGGAGTTTTTATTTTAGAAGGGCAAAATTTTTGTAAAACACCCATTTCATATATTTAGCCCAACTTTTATTTTAAAAAAATTATTTTTTTTCATTTTAGCCAAAAAAAAGGGGCGGCTAAACTACAAAAAGACTCATTTGACCCGATTCGCCTGGTTTGAGAGGTTATATTCCATTACAATCACCTTATTTTCTTCTTTGCAATGTTAAATTCATTTGCAATCGCCCATTTTTTGGTTTGGAAGGTTGTATTTGGTCCCAATAAATAAAAATATAAATAAAGTGGAGGTATGGTAAAAAAACAAAACCTCTTTTAATACTTACTCCAAAGGTATGGTAAATAAATAAAAATATAAATAAACTAGAGGTATGGTAAATAAATAAAACCTCTTTTTATATTTCGTCCATAACCCTCTTTCTATTTAAGAAGGCTCAAAAAAGAGGTTTTATTTAAGTGAATCCTATGGGCCAAATACCATATTTATAAAAGAGGTATGGTAAATTAATAAAAATATAAATAAACCAGAGGTATGGTAAATAAATAAAACATTTTTTGTATTTACTCCATAAGTCACCTTATATTTATGAACACATAAGGGTGTAAATAAATAAAAATATAAATAAAGTGGAGGTATGATAAATAAATAAAACCTCTTTTTATACTTACTCCAAAGGTATGGTAAATAAATAAAAATATAAATAAACTAGAGGTATGATAAATAAATAAAACCTCTTTTTATATTTAGTCCACAACCCTCTTTCTATTTAAGAAGGTTGAAAAAAGAGGTTTTATTTAAGTGAATCCTATGGGCAAAATACCATATTTATAAAAGAGGTATGGTAAATTAATAAAAATATAAGTAAATGAGAGGTATGGTCAATAAATAAAACATTTTTTTTATGTTTACTCCACAAATCACCTTATATTTACGAACACTCAAAAATTCCTTATATTTAGGTGAAGCCTATGGGCCAAATACCATGGGCCAAATTATTATTAATATGATGCAAAAAAACATTATTAACCATAATATTATTATTAATAAAAATAAATATGGCACATGGTATTGACCCATGGTATTCATGTGGAATCAAACCATCATAGATCCATCTTTACTCTGGATTTACTAAGCCCCGAGAGGGATCAAATATCGTGATATGCAAACTAGCATAGAATGAAAAAATATTTGATCCTTCTCGGGGCTTGGTAGATCAAGAGTAAAAATGGATCTTGTAATTTAATGTCACTTAAACATTTTATCTTTTTCTTTTCTCAATCTGTCTACTCCTATTATTTATACAAAAATATTACAGCAAGGCCATGGCCTTAAAAGTCCTACCATGAATTTGGCATGTTACAAAAAAGATCATGATCTCAGTACAGTGTGAACCTTCAGCAGTATTTTGACTACACATATGACGTGACACAGTGCTGAACATAAACTAAGACGAAACTTGCACAGCTAGACAACGGTAGACATAAATGACACATTGACAGACAGAGACCTGAAACATGCAATAACTTCGAGAATCAAAACAGAGTCGAGCTCCTACTTCAGAAACTGCAAGGGCGAAAACCCGGGCGGGATCAGTCATCCTCAGAGGTGTAAGGCTCCTCGACGACCCTACACCCGAATTGAAGAGAGTCCTCCGAGTCAGAATGAGGAACCGCCGAGCCTGTAGGTTCACCACGAGCTGGCGCACTTGGACCTGCAGGGACAGCCGGATTCACCAGCGAGGCACCTCCCATGACCTGGCGCTGATTGTCCACCGGATTCGCCATCCTCTGTTCTGCGAGTGCTCCTGGATGGGCTGCTCCTGAACCCCTATTATCTTCACATTTTTCTATGGTGACTGAGACTATGAAGGTGGAGTTGGCGAGAGAACACGGGATGCGATAACGCACAGTGGGGTGAGCAGCATGCTCACAATCAACCCTCCCAGTTCTCCCACGACCCCTGCCTCTTCCGCTTCTGGTGGCAGGGGGACTACTCCGCCCAGGTTCCAACGTGTCTGAGGATCGCTGAGAGGCGGCGCGACCACGGGAGCCACCACGTCTGCTCCCCATCCTGGGCCGTTCGCGCGGCATTGCAATGTTCAGTGAATTGTCGAGAGAGCGAATACACGGAGAGGAGTACCCTGAGCGTGGCAAGAACAGAGCACCAATTAAACCATAAGATCCCGGAACCAGAAACGGAATGAAGGGCCTAAGTTCGCTTGCAGAGAAGCTTAGAGAGACACAAAGGAATCCGACAATCCATGAAGCCGCAGAGGAATGCGACAAAGCCGCGGGAACGATTAGCTTATGGAGCGCCATAGCACAGTTAACCAGGCAACGGATGGAGGAAGTAAATGCCTCCATTAATAGGCTTGTGCGAGACCAGCTCGCCTGTCCTGCCTCATAACTCGTGGCATGTTGGGGCTGACACCTGCCCACGTGAAACGCCATCCGCATACCCTTCGATCTGTCAAGCACCCACATCCGGGACTTAAACATTTTATCTTGGTTAAAATAAAAAAATAAAATAAAAATCAATTACTAATTTTATTATTTTTTATAAATTACTAATAGTAGTTTTTAAGCTCTAGGTTTATGATAACCCATGGTAGTACCATGGTATTCATGTGAGCATAGACTATTTAAAGGGGAAATTCTATTAGCGTAGATCCATCTTAATTCTGGGTCTACCAAGTGTTGAGAGGGATACATAGATTTCATCCCTCTAAGAGTGGTATATGTGGAGTTAAGATGGATATAGGTTGGTTTTTATTATAATGAAGATATTAAATAGACTTAGGAAATTATATTGTAAAAAGCTTCTTAAGGTGAATGGTTAAAGCTACATTTAGTCACTTCACAAAATTTAGTAAAAAATACCAATATCTCCATTAATATTATTCAAAACAGTGAAATCTTATCACTCTTTCCGCATCACCCTCGCAGAAGAGAGATAGTAGCTGCCCAGATTTCCCACCATTTTTCAAACATCCTCAATATGATATCTTCATGAAAAAGTTAAGGTATTGATGTTGGATTAGTTGGTTGAAAAATACGCTGGTTTGTACAACCTTTCATCTTCTTTGTTATTCTTAGTTTCTTGTAATGATCTATAGGGGTTGGGTCACTGCACCATATTGTCCTAAAAGGTGGAGATTGTGCACCAAAAAGGAAATTAATCCACATGTTACAACATTGTTAAAAAATGTAAGACGTATGAAGGTAGTGAATTATGCTAATAATCAATTTAGATTGGGAGAGATGTATTTAAATTTTATTATTTAATTGAAGATTTCCAATTAAAATAATAATAAATCTACATTTATATATTTATATATTGATTGGAAGGCTTCTAACAACGGTCACTTCTTTCCATTAGATTCCCTTCAGGCCTTTGGGATACCTACTACTTTCTTATATTATATAGTTGGGGCTTGATACTTGTTGGCGTGTTGGGGTAAACAAACTTGATGTGTTTTTTTTATTTTTTATTTTTTTATCTCACAGTTGGATTGGAATAAGAAAGAAATTTTATAGCTTGATAGAATTGGTAGCTTGAAAAAATGGTAGAGAAAAGATTAATCTCTCCTACCTTGACAGAACTGGTGGTCAAGATCAACACATACAAGAACTTTGTTGTGGAATATTATCAAAACTAATAAAAGGATATGAAAGAGTGTACAGTAAGAACCTTGACAAATGTGGCCACTAAAACTTGCAACATTGTTTGTAGGAAGAGAAAATTATGTCTCTTTTTTCCAAACATGTATGTTAGTATATTACAGTTTAATGAATATGTTTTCCTATTATCATATATGGTTTCATAATTTAACAAAAAATTCACCAAGGCTTCACAATGTTTTATTATTTAATGAAAAACTCGCCATGAATTTACAAGATAATATAATCTGGTGAGAGATTCACCAAAAAATTATATATACATATTATATTATTGATAAAATTGCCTCCCATTTTTCCTATGTATCATGGGGATTCGCCCATTTATTATATATATAAATTTAGCGTGGTTCTTAAATTTTTCCCTGGCCATGTGTATAACAATATGATAGATATGTTGGCATTATGGTACAGGTGTTGTCATTGATGGCAACTCTCATATATGATGAATGATGGCAGTCCATAGTGCAACAGGTTAACAACAAAGGATTACAGATCAGACTTCAGAGATTAAACAAAGAGAATGATTTAAGATGTATGCACAGGTTCACTTTGACCAAGAAGCATATACACGTGGGTTAACAGAACAAAAAGAGTGTATACATATGCACACACTTTCATAAGAGGAAAAGCGTGTATAGGTTGGAAAACCAAGGAAACTCAAGTTTAAAGAATACCAAGGGTCAATACCATGGTATTAGCCCACAATACTGAGTAGAGTAATGACTATTTGATCATGTCCAAGAATACCACAGACTTTAAGTGTTGTTTTGGTCCGAGGTATTGAGAAAGGCCAAAAAATCTATAAGGAGGAGAAGATCAAAGGGCTAAGTGTGAAAGTGTAAGGGTTTCTCACAAATACTTCTATCTGAAGTATATTTTATGTTGCAGGGGCTATGATTATGATATGATCTGAAATATTTTGTGCACCTTGAATTCAATGTTGGATCAGGATCACGAGACTTGAAATGATTTGTCACTGAATGATCTGAGATTGGTTTGGCTAGATCTGATTGCTAACACATGTTTTATTCTGTAAATGTTATGATCTGGGTATATTGAAGTTTGGAAACAATTGTGAAGTTTTAAGTTTGTATTTTCAGATCTATACGCTGGTTCACCTTGGTGAAGGCGCATATACACGTGGGTTTGGTACTTCGAAGTAGCGTATACATTATGAAATATGATGTTTGAAGTTGCAGTTGGTTTTGGTTGTTGATGCAGAGTTCTGGGTTCTGCTCTATGTTCTGGTGACTGTGTTTTGGTGACAGTGTTCTGAATGTTTAGATTGATTGATTGTGATTTTCTTCAGTGATGATGGGTTTTCAGTGATTGGTTGTATTGCAGTGGTGATTGATTTTGAGCTTCAATGTTGCTGATGGGTCTAGTATGAAAATTGGATGAAACGTGGCCTTCATATTGTGTTGTTGTGTACCAGGAGTATCCAGTCTGAAAATTTATGAAACATGGTCCTTGGAGGAAGAGAGAAGGTTGTAGCCTTTTGTAGGTTGGCGCCTACGTAATTGTAAACATATCAGCCAGTATAAGTGCCAGGGGGTTGGAGATCCCTTCAAGTAGCAGCTGGAAAAAGACTGAAGGTTGGAGCCTTCTATAGGCCGACACCTACGTACTAGTAAACATATCGACTAGTACAAGAGATAAGGGGTTATAGCTCCCTTCCAGTAGAAGCTCGAGAACAAAAGAAGGTTGTAGCCTTCTGTAGGTGGGTGCCTGTGTACTAGTATGAGTCTTCACCAGTACAAGATTGTAAACAGGTTTTTCTTAGATTAAAAGAATACAGAGACGACAACAACATGTGATTTTTCTCCCACATTGGTTTTCCACCTTAAATCTTGGTGTTCATGTGTGTTACTTATGTATGATGATTTATTCTGTTATTACTGCACATGGTTACTGTTTAAATGGTTAATAAAGTAATGATGCACTGATTAAAGATCAACATATGATGAATTAATTGAATCATAAGTTCATTGGATATACGTTGGTTTCCTTAAGAACAATTGCGTGTACATGTGAGTTACCTTCATTGAAGTAGTGTATATAAATCTGATTATGAAATGAAAAAGTTATTGACTTGTGAATACTGATTCACCCCCCTCTTAGTATTATTTCCAACAATTGTTATCAAAGCAGGTCCTTTGGCAGAAGCTTGATTGCTTGAAGGAGATCCGTAGAAACAATGGGAAAGAAGCTAAAGAAGAAAGTGCCTCAGAAGAAGAAGAGATCTCAAAGGAATAGTGACAACAGGAGAGACTATTGGCCGTTAGGTGGAATCAAGTATTTAGATTCAAAATCACCTCAGATTTAAGATGAACAAGCAAAAGAAGTATCAGGTACAAATTTTTGGTCTTCTGGTGATACTTTTCTCTATTCATGCAATGTTGAAGATATTGAAAGTGACAATGAAAGAAATATAGAGGCAGAAGTTAAAAGACTCACAAATAAAATTAGAGATCAACAAGATCTATTTAACAAAAGGGAGTGTGTCTTCAAAGAAGAAGTTACTAGATTAAAAGCTCAGTTGGAGGAAGGAAACAAATTAAGGAAGAAGTACAATGAAAAGGAAGATCAATTTCAAAAGCTGCAGGATGAAGTGACATCATTAAGAAATGAAGTAATTGAAAATAGTACAACAATCAAGAGACTTAAAGATAGATCCAGTTACTATGAAAATCCTGAAGCTAATATCGTCTCTCTAAAAGAAGATCTTGAAAATTCAAATAATAAGAATGAAGAACTACCTCAAGCAAATGAAGAACAAGAAAATGAGATTCTCAAATTAAGGCAACAAGTGGAAGAAGGAAGAAAGGCTGAAGAAATAATGAAGAAGCAATATATGGAAAAGGAAGAGCAATATCAAGTTGAAGTAAATATTTTAAAAGGTAAATTAGAAGAAAATGATAAAATGTTATGATTTCAATATAGTATTAAGATTTTGGATAATATTCTTAGTAGCCAAAGGTATCCTACCATCAAAACTGGTCGTGGTTTTCATGAAACCGTTGAAGGTGAATCTAGCTCACAAGATGAGGCAAGGAACTCTAATGCAAATTCTAAAATCATCAACCAGGAGATAAGAGGTCAACCCCATCAACAACCAAGGAAAGAAAGTATTCAAAGAAAAACATTTACTCCTAACTATGTAAGTGATAATCGGTTCTTTCCTCTGATGAATAATGTTGAATGTTTTAGATGTCATAATTTTGGACATGTTGCAGGTAAATGCAAAAGTATAATGGTTCAAGAAAATAACGTTCACACAGAAAGATCATCAGCTTCCAGGTACTTTAAGGGATATTGTTTTTCTTGCAATATGTTTGGTCATAGAGCCATTGACTGCTATAGAGGGAATATGAAACATATAAGATGTTATTCTTGTAACTAGTTTGGGCATATAGAAAAAGAATGCAGAAGAAAATTTTGGCCAACATACCAAAAGAAGCAAACACCATCACACTCTAAGGTATGGAAGAAGAAGGAAGTACAGTTAGAAATATGTGGCATAGCTCAGTATTCAAACATAACAGACTCAGGGGGAGCCGAAAGTGTGAAACTTCAGTATTCCAATTCCTGAGAAAGGCCAAAAACTATACAAGGAGGAGAAAATCAAAGGGCCAAGTGTGCAAGTGTAAGGGTTTCTCAGGAATACTTCTATCTGAAGTATATTTTATGTTACAGGGGCTATGATTATGATATGATCTGAAATATTTTGTGCACCTTGAATTCAATGTTGGATCATGATCATGAGACCTGAAATGACTTGTCATTGAATGATCTAAGATTGGTTGGGTTAGATCTGATTGCTAACACATGTTTTATTCCGTAAATGTTATGATCTGGGTATGACTGAAGTCTGGAAACAATTGTGAAGTTTTAAGCTTGTATTTGTAGATCTATATGCTGGTTCGCCTTAGTGAAGGTGCGTATACATGCTGGTTCGGTACTTCAAAGTAGCGTATACATTATGAAATATGATGTTTGAAGTTGAACTTGGTTCTGGTTGTTGATGTAGAGTTCTAGGTTCTGCTCTATGTTCTGGTGACTGTGTTTTGGTGACAGTGTTTTGAATGTTTAGATTGATTGATTGTGATTTGCTTTAGTGATGATGGGTTTTCAGTGATTGGTTGTATTGCGGTGGTGATTGATTTTGATCTTCAATGTTGCTAATGGCTCCAGTATGAAAATTGAATGAAGCATGGCCTTCATATTGTGTTGTTATGTACCAGGAGTATCCATTTTGAAAATTTATGAAATGTGGTCCCTAGAGGAAGAGAGAAGGTCGTAGCCTTCTGTAGAACGGCACCTATGTATTGATAAACATATCAGCCAGTACAAGAGCCAAGGGGTTGGAGCTCCCTTCTAGTAACAACTGGAAAACGAGTGAAGGTTGGAGCCTTCTGTAGGCCGGTGCCTACGTACTAGTAAACATATCGGATAGTACAAGAGCTAGGGGGTTGTAACTCCCTTCCAGTAGAAGCTGGAGAATGAGAGAAGGTTGTAGCCTTCTGCAAGTGGGTACCTGTGTACTGGTATGAGTCTGCACCAGTACAAGATTGTAAACAGGTTTTTCTTATATTAAAAGAAGATAGAGACAACAACAGCAGGTGGTTTTTCTCCCAAATTGGATTTCCACCTTAAATATTGGTGTTCATGTGTGTTGCTTATGTGTGATGGTTTATTTTGTTATTACTGCACATGGTTATTGTTTAAACGGTTAATAGAGTACTGATGCATTGATTAACGATCAACATATGATGAACTAACTGAAGCATAAGGTCACTGGATATACATTGGTTGCCTTAAGAACAGTTGCGTGTACACGCGAGTTACCTTCACTAAAGTAGCGTACATAAATCTGATTATGAAATGAAAAATTTATTGATTGGTAAATACTGATTCACCCCCTCCCTCTCAGTATTATTTCCAACAAGATAAAGTCATGTGTAGGCTCGAAACATATGTTTTGACATGTACCTAAATATTAGAGACCAACTGCTTTGACTTGATGATATGAAGCACTATTGAAGAAGAGAGTGATGCTCCATCTTGTTGATTTTTTTGAACCAAATCTCAATATAACTTTGATTCCCTTGATTCACTTGCTCATCTAGATCATTCTTCATGTCTTATTTTTTGTGCCATTCAAATCTTCTACTATTTTTTGATTATTCTCTTGAACACATGTAGGATCTGATGCTAAACATGATGGAACTTTATCAATATCATGTGAATCTTCTATTTCTGAATGTTGTCCTTCAATGAAATCAAGAGAATCCCTTTTCTGCAATACTCTTCCTAATCTAAGATGAATACCATTTAGATCAAGAGGAGTTGTTTGGAATTATTGTACCTTAGCATTGTAAGTGGGTTGAGCTACTTCCTTATGTGGGTTTGGAAATGGTGGTACAGGTAGTTGAGTGGGGGTGGATATGGTTGAGGTTGTGGTTGTGGTGGAGGTGGATGGTAGGGATAACATGGAGTTGGGTATGGAGTATATTGAGGAAAATATTGAGGATATTGTGCATTTATCCCATAAGGTCCTTTCCAACCTTATTTCCAAGATTGGTTTTGTGGTTGAGATGGCCAAGGTTTCCAAGGAAAGGGTGTGTTCCAATTACTTTGAGATGGATGTGTATAACCTTGAAATTGTGAATTAAGTTCTTGCATCATATTAGGTTGAACAGGTTGCTATGGTCTTCTTGGAGCTACATAACATAGTTACTTTGGTGATTGAATTTCTCAATTTTCCTCTTGATAAACTTCCTTCAACCTTGGTAATGATGGGAAATATTTAATAGCATGTGATTTTGCATGGACAACACAAATATCAACATCTTATTTTTTCTTATCTTGCATTCTTAACATTTCTACTTATTCATTTAGATTGCTAAGAATTTATATCTTAAAGTTATCAAGAAAATTTCCAAGTTCAACTTGACTTACCAATCTTGATGTTGATTTATTTACTCTTGCCCTTCCTCTTGATATGCTCTTGCATGTTTCACAAATTTATTCAAATTATAATCGGTATACATCACCTATAATCATGAGATCAAGGATATCAATTCAATCATCCCTAATTGTTCTAAGAGGGTTTTTAGTGTGTCAAATCCCAATGATGTAATTTTTCTCTCTTAACACTATACATGAATCTCTCTATTAGATCCTTAAGGCTCTCATCTTCTCTTTGAGTCATTCTAAATATTTCCTCTTTCAGATCATGGTCTTTATATAGAAATATCTTTTGATTACCATTCCATGATCTTATTGAATTAATCCCTAAATTCATGAAACATTTAAGAGTTCTATCCTTCAATGTTGTTGGAAACAATCTCAATTTTTAAGTGTTTAACAAGTAACCATAATATCTACAAATGGTTTTAAATTCAAAGAGAAAGGTTTATGGATCCTCTGACCTCATACTAGAGAAGTTGGGAGGGAAAGATGGAGGGATGCTCTTCATATGAACATCAATATCGATATCTTGAATGAGAAACCCAAGAGGATCTTCCTCATTATCATCATATCCATCCATTTCTTCTACCTTCTCTACTACCTCTTCTTCTTCTACCTAAAAAAGTGGATGGCGATGTGGTTCTTAGTGCACCAGGTGATCAAATGGGGGGTTTTGGTGTTGGTGAAGTATTTTTGTATTTTTGTATTTTTTTGTGTGTATTGTTTTGTATATATATATATATATATATATATATATATATATATATATATATATATATATATATATATATATATATATATATATATATATATATATATATATATATATATATATTAAATTGAACGAGAATGCTAATGCAATATTTTTTCTTTTGAAATTAAATATGCCTAATGCAATTTTGTTTTCTGTTTTTGTAGAAAACAAAATAAATGAATCAACTATGAAAGAAAACAATGCATACTTTGACACCTCCCCGACAACGATGCCAAAAAGCAATGAGCCCCAATATTGCAACAAGAATGGTGCAATTCCCAAGGCTACCAACTTAAATTATCAACCCAGGGTTCATACGAACTTAAGAGGTGTGGGCACTATATGTTCAACATGCAATGTCTCATTCTTTTGTTGATGTGATGCAATGAAGTGAATTTCATAAAATCTAACCTAAACTAGTTGCAGAAATAAAGCATGCTACTATAATCGCAAACAAATAAAATTAATTATTCTACTTGCAGAATGGAAATCATTAATCTAATTGAAAATTACTTGGAAAGAAGAAATTTAATCTACAACACATAACTAGGAAATTCAGAAACTAAGTCTACTTCACTTGCATTGAAGAGTTTCAAATGTGAAAATTTCTTCCTAACTCTATTTGTTGTTTTTGCTTGTAGTAGAGGAAGGACGAGTTTAGAGTGGTCCTTGGGTCTCCCTAATCATGGATTCAAATCTTGTAGGTCGTCATTCATTCTCAAGGTACAAAAATCAATATCCTCGGCCAAATATGGTTGCGTTTGGCTAGTTCTATAAGATTGCTACAGGGTGTTACAGGAAACTCTGTTTTGCTACAGGAGTACCTTGTTTTGCTATAAGAGTGGGTCTGAGAGCTTTCTAAGGGAAAAGAAGGTGTTCTGAAGGTGGAGGAAGGTGGACAAGGGTGGATGAAGGATGTGTGAAGCATTTTTCCAAGCTATATTGCACAAAATTTGATGTCCACAGGGTCCTTCATTGGCCCTGAAAGGATGATCTCGGTGGCAGAGCTTGAGAGCAGTATGAGATGTCCAGGAGGAGGGTGGAAATGTATAAGTGGATGTGGATAAGTGTACAAACCCCTACAAGTCACTTGGAAAATCCGACAGACCAATAATCAAAACATGCATCTCCTGATAAATATTGAAAGAAGATAAATCAAGGTGGAAAATATGAGTTGAATTTTATTTCTTCAAGATCTATTCTGTCCTACCACATGCATAAAATCTATTTACCCAGTCATGAGATTAACTTCCATGCATGCAAAAGAAATTCAATATAAAGCCTAGAAATTTCCAAGGAATCATAAACAAAAAATTTTTGTTTGTTGTCGTATATTCTTCACCCACACTTCCCACAAGAGAGGTAGTGATTAGACCTACAACTACAATTTTTTCAATCTAATTCATACTTAAACAAAGAGAGAGACATTCGTAATTGTTGGAATGTGTTGCATTGGAAAAAAGGGAAGTCCTAAGTGGTCTTTGGTATTCCTAAATCACTGATTCAGAGCCTAGGGGTCATTATTAAAGCCTAACAGAAAAAAACCAAGATTTTGGAGCAAATTTGGTCAAGCTTACACGTGCTACAGGACTGCTACAGGAGTGCTACGGCTCGAGATACCTTACCGAATTCCCAATCAAATAAGAAGAAAATGAGATGGGACAATTTTTTTTATGAAGTAGGATGTCTTAAGAATCCATTCCAAGTGGAATCACTCAAAAATACCCATGTTAACATGTGCTAAAAAATAGTAGAAAATTACTACTCTAAAAACTGGAAATTCAAGAATTGGTGAGCTAGTTAACCTATCAAATGCATAACCAGATCAAGTAAAAATTCTATGGGGTAAATTTTGTTATTAACTTAATTTCTTTTTATAAATCAAAACAAGTAGAATCAACTCAAATGAATCTCATTAACATGTTCTAAAAAATACCAGAAAATTACTACTATTTTGCTACAAGAGACTTCCAGAAATTCTAAAGTTGTGAATTAGTAAACCAATCCAAGTAGCTCAAAGATGGATATGAATTTTAAAAGTTTTTCTAAGGATGAATAATGATTGTGACTCTGTAAATAACCTACAAAAAACTCACTTCAATCATATAATCAATGTAACCTACAACAAAAAAGGCATGAACATTGAATGCAAAAATAAGAGATGCGAGTGAAAAAGACATTCAAAGAAAATAAAGAAATTGTACATTAGGGCTCTGAGGCTCTTGGGATGGCCAAGGGCAAGTAAAATCAAAGTCCTATGAAGGAAACCAATCTTTAGAAGCTAAAAATGGCACCAAACTTCATTATTTGAATCAATCCAAGTATATCCCGGCTAGAAATGAAAGTGGATCTACTAAATAACGAGTTTCCTCCACAAGAAGACTAAGAAATACATGCCTCTAGAGGAAAATTCGAATTGGTACTTATACAAAGTGATGAGGAAGCATTCTCCTTGAAATGAGACAACTTTTCCATCCAAAATCCCTTAAAAATTGGATCTAGTTCCCAACACTAGGAATTTGCATTAAATGACAGGGAACACATTCCTAGATTTTCTCAATCACTAGAGCTCTAGAATTTGTGAAATAATTTCATAATATCCTGTTAATTTATTATCCAATCTTGGTCCTCCTGCAATAGGGAGAAAGTCCCTAGATTATCTCATTCTCCAAATCTTCATAATCTGCCCAATATTCTCACAATATTCTACAAAAGTAAATAATATTAGGCACAATATGCAATTACCTTGTAACCATGAACATATTAAAGTTAAAAAGATGTCATCTAATGAAAAAAACATAGGTTTAACGTGTTGAAGCATGGTCAGATGGGCCTTAATTTGTGTCTAATTTGGAGGCCCATCAATAGTCATTGTAATCATGTAATTATCCATAATTATAGTATCATTATAACAAGATTAATAACTACAACACAATATAGTCCCTACCTCTACCACTAATTAATTGATTAAGGCAATGTGGAGTCTATGTATTATCTTTATTCAAGAATTATTTCCACAATCTCACATGCTTCCTCTGCACCTCCACATTATGTACAATGAAAGCCACCTCTGCACTCCGCAAAACGAAAGCTTCCTTTGCACCTTTGAGGAAACATGATATCACAACTAAGAAACAGTCCTTGGACTATAGAGCGATTTCATTGTGCAAAGTTTTCTCCACACTTCATACAATGAGAAAGATTATGCATAATTCTTTATACATGAATGAATTTCTTTGCACTAGGTACAAATTCACTATGGTAACTTCATTAAGTATGATAAAGAGACCAAAGAAATTTACCTTTGCAACAAATTTATATTTTTTTATATCATTAATTGTGCTTTTATATTTTACAGGTTAAAAGCATAAAAGAAATCTATTTTATTTTAGAAAGAATATAATGACCATCGTTGATTCAAACATGGGGTTGGCCATGCACTTTGGCCATGAGTCATTAGTTGTCTTCCATGAAAATTTTATAAGTGTAGATTTCTCGAGGTGAGTAATGTTTTAATGAAAAATATGAACGAGAAGTCCTCTTAAAAATAAAAAATAAAATGAGAGTGCAAATAAATCACATTTACATTGTGTGTATTGCGTAGATTGCCGAGAAGTGAAAATAAATCACCATTCTCTACATTCCCACACATTAGGGTAGGCTAGTAGACAACGCCATTAATTTACAATTATTTAAAAAGCTAAAATATTATTTTCACTTCCTGTCCATGTTTTCATTTATCTAATTATTTTTCCCTTGAAATGGTAGTCATCCTTCAAGAAATCGGATTTGATGAATTCATTGTAACAAAGGTAAACGTGGCCCACTAGCCTAGGCTAATGTGCAGGAGGCCACTAGCCTAATGTGTGGGAATGCGAAGAAGGGTGGCTTCTCTACACTTCTCGAAACTCTCACACAATGAACGCTGCTTCTTATCAACAATAATTTAGAGATCCTCCTTGCCTCATGGAGTATGAACTTGTTGGCTATTGGCATTACAATAATGAACCAACAGACCATGGAGTGATGTAGCTACTTGCTCATGCTCGTTCATAACGAGATTTATGATTTCTTTACATTCAAAAGATTCCATATTGGACTCATATGAATGGTGTAATGCATTGTCAATGTCATGAGGACTGGAAACATGATGTGTGTTAGAAATTGGCCACATGCTTTTAGCCTGGTTCATTATTTCAACACAAGAAGTTGAACTTAATAGTGCATCTTCTAGTGCCATTGTTCAAATTCCCCATTGGTGATATGGGATACATATGAAATCCACTACTCTGTCATAATTATTGAGATTGCATGATTCAAATGACTAAATGAAGTAATATGTTTCCTCTATTTGTTGAATTCACATTTCAAGTTCCAACAATAAAAATAACTGAAACAATACAAATAACTTGCTCACTTCTGATTGTTATGATCATGGGCTTACCTACTTGGATTCCATAAAACCCTGACATATCTTCCATATATGTCGTGTGGAGGTTAAGTGAGGCCTTGTTTATCTGTCATACAAAGATATGCTTGCAATCCTTAATTATCGTGATATCTAAAAAGTTCTCTACTAGTTCTTATGTTATAGAACATGGAAATTTTTCTTGTCTAACTCCGTTGTTAGTGGCACATACATCTTAACCTTACGATTGTAGTTATAAACCCCAATATGGGCAATTTCGTTATGTTCCCTTGCCAATAAATACAAAAGGCATTCAGATATACCATAAAAAAACTCATTTAAAGACTTTAGTAAGAAAAAATGAAGTTGTAAAAGTGCAAATGTTCTGAGAAAACTCCCAAATGACATACCCTAAGGGTTTCTATGGAATATTTCACCTAGCTATGGCATTAAAGAAGATGAAGGTTTTAACATACTACGACTTATCCGAGCCACAACCCTTTTTATCACAAGATATTTTGAATTTTCTGCAAGACAATGGCATTATGAAGTGTAAGTTGATAAGAAAATGGTTAATCACATCAATTATAAGACACTATATCACAATCAGTAGGACCAATGACAATTGAACAAAGAATTTCCAATATCCAAAATCTAATAACAATAATATAAAATTCCCATAACATGCAACTTATGTATGGGAGATATTGAAAGCAACATGCATTAAAAAGAAAACTAAGGAGGAGACAAGTGTCCAAAACTGCATTCATTAGTGTCGCCTCTATCATCACTAGCAAGCCTAGGTGAAGGATACAACGCATAAGAATTTGTCATCCCCAGTACCACGAGGCCAGTCTCATAGGAACCACCGAAGCTTTTGATGGATTAGATGTTGATTTCCTAATCCCTACGAAGTTGAGAAAAGTATAATACATGGCATAAAACACAGTCATTGATATTCAACTTATCAAGAAAATGAATCAAAGCACATGAAATATCATCAACTACGTTTTTATATTTTACATTTTAAAAGCTTCAACATATTCTATTTTATTTTAGAAAGCATATAACAACCACCATTGATTGAAACTTATGGTTGGCCATGAGTAATTAGTTGTCTTCCATGTCAAGTTTATAAGTGTGGCTTTCTCGAGGTGAGTATTGTTTTAATGAAAACATGAACAAGAAGTCAATGTGCGGGAGACCACTAGCCTAATATGCGTGAATTAGAAGAATGTCGATTTCTCTCCACTTCTTGGCACTCTTCGCAATACACACAATACAGTGACAGAGTCATGTGTATTTTGCACTAGAAGTGCAGATAAATCACCATTATCCACATTGCCACACATTAGGCTAGTGGCCTCTCGCACATTAGGCTAGGCTATTGGACAATGCCATTGATTTAAGATTATTTAAAAAACTAAAATAATGCTTTCACTTCTTTTTCATGTTTTCTTTTAATTTATTAATTTTCCCTTGAAATGGTGGTTGTCATTTAAGAAGTTAGATTCAACGAATTCATTGTAACATAGGTAAACGTGGCCCACTAGCCTAGTCTAATGTGTGGGAATGCAGAGAATGGTGATTTTTCCACACTTCTCGGCACTCCCACACAATGAACACTACTTCTTATCAATAATAATTTGGCGATCCTCCTTACCTCATAGATTATGATCTTGTTGGCTATTGGCATCATAGTCATGAACCAATGGACCATGGAGTGATGCAACTACTTGCTCCTCCTCATTCATAACGAGATTGATGATTTCTTTCCATTCCAAAGATTCCATATTGGACTCATATGAATGGTGCAATACATTTTCAACGTCATAAGGACTGGAAACATGACGCATGTTAGAAATTGGCCACATGCTATTAGACTAAGTCGTCATTTCAACACAATAAGCAAAGCTTACAAGTGCATCTTCTAGATCAAACTTGGTATGTTGATAAGAAAGATGGTTAATCACATCATTATGGGATTTGTTATCCTAAAAATCAGATGTCGATTGCCTAATCCCTATAGAGTTGAGAAAAGTATAATGACGAGCAGAAAACAAATCCAATGATATTCAACTTATCAAAACAAATGAATCACAGCACATGAACAATGTTATTACTTTTACTAACCCCTATCTAGCTATGAGGAAAGCATAAAACTCTATTCCGAGATGTGAAACTCTGTAATACACACAATACAAACAATGACAATTGTATTGTTGGTTGTATATGGAAAGGTCGTGATGAAGAAATTATCCACTTGGAAAGAAATTTATGATTGAAAATAAGTTGGGGTTTAATATGGAAGTTGACAATAATGTACAACAAAGAATTTGCACAACTTCAAATTAAAAGAGAGGAGAAGAGTTGGTATTCTCTTGACTGGGATTGTTAGCTTTTGTTCCCTCTAATAATCTGATTGTTGTAGGTTTATGCTTATTTTCGTTGTTGGTATAGATATATGTATGGTTGTTTTTTCTCTATACAGACTCTGAATAATATTGGAATCATGGACTCTTAATGACCAAGGTGACTAATTGTGTGGAAAAAGCATAAGAGTGTTGTAGTGGAAGTGTGGAGCATTGACCTATGTGCAATATACAAAGTTTCGATTTGTGTAAACTATGGCATGATTCAAACATGGAGTTGTTGGTGTTAGTGCTTTGGTGTAATTCATTTATATTCCTAAATATATCACTATATTTTGTCTTGGAAACACATTAGTAACACTTTCTAATGACTATAAACTCATGTTGATTTAGAGCTTGTATTTTTCCCTGTGAATTTATGAGATAATTGAACTCGTGTTGTGAAGTTGAATAGTTGTTCTTAATTATTAAATTGAAATTGGTAACGTTCAATGAAAACAACGGGTTGTTCCAAGTATTTTGGTTCTATGATAGGATCAACATTGTATTGGCCTGCTAGTAATGTGTGGATTAAGGAAATTTTCTCAATTGATATCTTTATTGTAGTAAGAGATACTATGGTTAATTCACGGGAGTAAGGATGCAGCGGGGAAGGAACTCGATCCCTGGTCAAAACCTTGAACCTCGAACAGGGTTCGGGTAGGCAGTCGAGGCCAGATCTACGCACAGCTGCCATCACGAAAGCTTTCCCTTCAGCTCCTTGCAACTGGCAGATGGAGGTTAAATCGCGTTTTGGTCTTTCCTAGGGTCGGTAAAGATAATTTTTTATTACTGTCAACTGTCAGCTGTTAGCAGTCTCCGTTTCTTTCGGTCTGTCGGTGGTCTCTCTCCTTCGTAAATAACAACCATGGTTAAGCCCTCCGAGTTTCTAGCACTGGACCCAGACGTCGAGGACATACTTTCCATGTGGGGCAAAGAAATCAACTCACAGAATGTGGACTATTATTTTGGATCTGTAGATACCCCCAGCCTGGCGTCTGCTTCACAGCCGGAGATCCTTCAGGTTTTTTCCCAAGACCAGGTGCCGGACAGAGAGCTCCAGCTAGAAGGTTTTGCGACCGGCCCTTCTCATCAAGCGAAAGAGACAGATCTGAGAGGGGCGTTTGCGGCATCAAAGCCCTCGGAGCCAAAGGGTCTTCCTCTGAAACCACGGTTTCCAAACCCTAAGGGGCTCGAAGAAATCTCCCAGCTAGGGTTTCCTGCGGACGTCGAGCATTCTAGATTTCCAGGCGCTCCAGGTTCGCTCACGAGGGTTTCCCTCTCCCGAGATTCACAAGGCCTACCCGAGGTTCAGCCAAGCGACCAAGGCACCTCCTTAGCTGACGGGCCGGCAGAAAATGAAGGTCAAGGGGCAGATACTTTGTCCGCCGGGAATGTCAACTTGGTTCTTTCAGGACAGATCCCGCCCCTGTGGGAACCAGATACCCTCTTGGGTTCAGCTCAAATAACATCTGATAATACCGAGGATTGTGAAGGAAGAAGGCCGGGGGGGGAATGCTCAAGGCCAAGAGGCGCGACAAGGAAGCAGAAAAGACCCATTGGTTCTCAGGTAATAGCGGAGAATCTGGTTCTAGGGATGGAGGTATCGATGAGAGAAGCTATTGCGGTGGCTGACTGCACTTTGGTAGGAAGAGTTAGAGGCAAGCCATATTCTTCTGCTTTTCTTCAAGAATGGGGGGAAAAAAGCTTCACTCCAGAAAGACCCGTAAATTTCGAAGCACAAGTACTAGCAAAAGGATGGTTTAAGTTCAAATTTGAAGACAGAGAAACGGCGGATTGGGTTCTGCAGCGTTTATGGCATATTGATAACATCCCCGTTCTATTCAAAAAATGGTCTCCATTGTTTGATGCTATCAAGGAACGCACTGATTCTTTTCCTGTCTGGGTGCGCGCTCCGGGTCTACCCTCCCTTCTATGGACTGAGGAAGTTTTCAGAACAATCGGCAACCGGCTGGGGGAATACATGACTGCGGACATGTCCTTCTTAACAACAAACAATTTGGCAACCGCGCGTTTTCTTGTAATGCTCAAACCAAGTGGGGGTTTGGCACAAAAGGTAAACCTTCAATTTGACGAATATGTCCATGAGCAGCTTTTAGACTATGAATACCTACCTTTTAGATGCCATTGGTGCCATGAGCACGGCCATTTAGCAAAAGATTGCCCCCATAAGAGAAGAAGGCGACATTTTCGTAGGACTCCTGCTCACAGAGCAAATGCACAATCCGATGCTCAGACAAGGATGGAGCAGGACATGCCGGAGCCACATGAACAAATGAATATGGAGGCAGAGGAGATCGAGAAAGAACCATCGAATGCAAGCGCAAAGCCTACAAATTTGGAAGCAGAAAATGGCACAGACCAGGCCGTTGTGGAAGGGGCCGACGAGGTAACAGCCAAAGTCCCGGAAGCAGAGAAAGGCTCGGTCGAAGGAACACTTCTAATTCAATCCGACGATCCTGAGAAGGGTAAGTGCTCGGGGACTCCCTCCTCTTTTATTTCTCCTGAGCCTTCAAATGTAAATTGTAATATTGCCTCTTTGTCTTATCATGAAAAAAAAATAAAAATAGTTGAAAATTTGGGCGACCATTTATCTGAGCCGAATGTGGAAACCTTAACTGAAACATTGCCCCTCCTGGATATAAACTGTGAAGAAAATTGGCCCCCTCTCCCTCTTCCTGTGACTCGGACCCCTTGTCCTTACAATCTGAGATCCCAGGGTGGGAACCAAGTGATTCAGGAGTCTTTAGGTGGGCTGGGCTTGATTCCTTCTCAGACAAAATCCAAAAACAAACGAGGTCGGAAATCTGATCTTTTCAAGGCAAAACTCAAAGCAAAGATGGATGTTGCAGATGGCAAACAATTCTCCATCCAGGGGGTTCTTAGAGCAGCCCATCCCCCTGAGGGAGTTATCAAATGATTTTAACATCCTGGAATTGCAGAGGTTTGGCCAGCAAACCCAAAAAACTGGCCCTGAAAGAATGGATTCTCAACTCTAAAGCAGATGTTATCCTTCTGCAAGAAACCCTTGGGAAGGCCACTGAGATCGAACCTATGCTTATGGCTCTTCTTCCAGGGTGGTCCTTCAGTGCTATGGATGCCTTTGGTCATTCGGGGGGATTAGCAATTGGGTACAAAGATGGGAGAGTTAAAGTTCTCAATAATTGGGGGATGAAGAACGTTATGGGAATGGAGATAGTATCCCCTGACTTCCAGTTCCCAATCTCCATAATAAATATCTATGGGCCTTGTCAAGGCAGGGAATTTTTTTGGGATACCTTGATGACAACATCTGTTATGAAAGCTCCAGTGATGATTCTGGGTGGTGACCTAAATTTCTCTCTAGGTCGTGCGGAAGCCTGGGGACCCATGGCGAGAGAAGATCCTCTAACAGAATTTTTCCATAATCTCATCTCAGCGAATAACTTTGTTGATCCTCTCCCGATTAAGCTAAAGCCAACTTGGCGGAATCGAAGAGTTGGTGCAGACAGGATTGCTAAGAGGCTTGATCGCTTCCTGCTTTCAGATCCACTTTCTGCTAAAGTTCCCCTAATCAGACAGTGGGTTGATGAAATTGGGAATTCAGACCACTTCCCAATCTTTCTAGATCTTTCTTCTCCTCCTCACAAGCCCCCCGCCCCTTACAAATTTAATCCTGCCTGGCTACAAGATCCCTCTTTCAGTGATTTGTTTAAAAAAACTTGGATCCACCCAGATCTCAATGCAGGAGAGGAGAAAAGCTATTTGTTCATGGAAAATTTAAAAAGAATGAAATCTGCAACAATCTCTTGGGCAAGGGATAGGAAATTGAAACAAAATGAGGAGCTAAACAGTATTAGGGAAGATCTGAAGAAACTGGAGAGTTTGGATTCTGATGGATACTCAACTCAAGAATCCAAGGAAAGAATTCTTCTTTTGGAGAAGCAGCAAACCAGAATTCTCCTGGAAAGGGAAGAAGAATGGAGAATAAAGAGTAGGGCAATCTGGCTTAAGTCTGGGGATGAAAACACCAAATTCTTTCATAATTTTGCAAAAGGAAGAAAATCAATAAATACAATTTGGAGCCTTAAAAATGAAGAAGGAAGAGATGTCAAGTCCTTTTCTGATCTCTCTGGACTAGGGAAACGACATTTTCATAATTTATATTCTGATCAGAGAGAAGCTACTATAGCAGAAGTCCTCAAAACGGTGCAATGTTTCCCCAGATTCATTGAGGAAGAAGAATCTGAAGATCTTTCAATTTCGGTCACTAAGGCGGAGACTGAAGCAGCCATGAAGCTTTTAGGCAAAGACAAAAGTCCAGGTCCTGATGGCTGGACTATTGAATTGTTTCTTCATTTCTTTGACCTAATTGGAGACGAGATAACCGAAGTTGTAGAGGAGTCCAGATTGAAAGGAGATATTTATAGACCATTTAATTCAACATTTATTGCTCTCATTCCTAAGAAGAACGAGCCAGAAAGCTTTGAAGATTTTAGACCAATTTCTTTGTGCAATTGTATTTATAAGATTATTTCAAAGGTTATTGCCCTCAGATTAGCTCCAATTCTGTCAAGGAACATATCTATGGAACAATTTGGGTTCCTAGATGGCAGACAAATTCATGAAGCTATCGGGGTTGCTCAGGAGACAATCCATAGTATCAAATTAAAGAAAAAGAAAGGAGCTGTTCTAAAAATAGACCTTTCCAAAGCATTTGATAGGATTAACTGGCTCTACCTTCGAATGCTTCTTACTCATGTGGGATTCAACTACCAATTTGTTAGTTGGATCATGGGATGCATAACTAATGTCAGCTTTGCAGTTCTGGTCAATGGAGCTGCTTCATCATTCTTCTCTAGCCAGAGGGGCCTCAGACAAGGGTGTCCATTATCACCACTTCTGTTTCTCCTTGTGGCCGAAGGTCTTAGCAGGCTGATCCATAAAGCCAGAAGTGCGGACAAGGTAAAAGGTATAGAGGTAGCCATAAATCTCTTCATCACCCATCTTCTTTTCGTCGATGACATATTGATCTTTACAAATGGAAATTCCAGCGAATTAAAGGAGATAAAATGTATCTTTGATCTTTTTCTTAAAGCTACTGGAATGCAGATAAATTCTATGAAATCACAAGTTTGTTTAGCAGATGTGGACAGAAGGGAAAGGAGTCTTATAGCTGATCTTTTTCCGTTTCCTAGCCAATCCTTGGATGTTCCTTTCAAATATTTGGGGTTTTGGCTAAAACCTGTCGCTTACAGAAAAGCAGATTGGAACTGGATTATAGCAAAAATTGAAGCTAGAATATCACACTGGAGCTTTAGATGGCTTTCCAGAGCTGGTAGGCTAACTCTCATCAAGTCGGTCTTGCTAGCCATTCCGGTTTACTGGGCCGCTCTAACTTGGATTCCTAAAGGAGTAATGGAGAAAATCAGAAGAATTTGTTGCAGATTTCTTTGGGCTGGTTCTAAGGAATTCTCTGGTTTACCGTGGGTGGCATGGGACAAAGTGGCCAGATCAAAAGAATGGGGAGGTTGGGGGATCAAAAGACTTCCCGAGTTCAGCACTTCTTTAGCAGCAAAGTCTGGCTGGAGGCTTATAACCACAGAAAATCTATGGACAAGGGTGATCAAAAGGAAGTATATCGATCCAACGCCCTTGGAAGATTGGATCCGGAGTCAAAACAAGAAGGCAAAAAACTCTTCTGTAATTTGGAAGGCCACAGTGGATGCTTTCTCAGTGATTGAGCAAGGTTTAGCTTGGAAAGTGGGAGATGGTAGACATATCAGGATCGGTAGAGACCCTTGGATCGGGTGCAATGAAGCATTCGCCTTATCGCCTGGGCTCCTTCTACATCTTGAGTCCAAAGATATCACCTCATTAAATCAGGTGGCAAGAGTTGGGCAGTTCTCCATTTGGGGCCAGGTCTGGAAGGATGATGAAGAATTAGGGCTAAATATCAGATGGAAGAATGAATGGACAGGTTTTATAAAAGAATTAAAACGATCCAATGTTAGGATAAAGGAGGAACCTGATAGGTTAATGTGGGCTCACAGCAAATCGGGGGGATATTCACCAAAGGAGGGCTACTCTTATCTTTTGGGAAAGAAAGGATGGGGTGCCCCGGAATGGTGGTCCAAAGCATTATGGAAACTCAAAAGCCCAGCAAAATCAAAGCTCTTCCTATGGTGTATTCTAAAAAAGAAGGCTCCAACATGGGAAATCCTTCAATCCAGGTTTCTAGTTGGCCCAGGGCGTTGCCCCCTGTGTAAGGATAATGAGGAAACTTTAAATCATCTTTTCATCTCCTGTCCCTTCTCACGGAAGATTTGGGAGGAGGTCACTGGGCTTCTCAAGGTCATTGCACATTGGGGAAATGAGTCGCTAGTCGAATCCTGGAGGAAGTGGTGGTATACATACTCAGAGGGGAATATGCGGAACCTGCCGATTATCTTCTGTTGGGGTGTGTGGCTCGTGAGAAATAAGAGCCTGTTCCATGACCAAATTACACCGCCCTCCGCTATTGCCTCTAATATAGCAGCCATCTATCATACTCTGCCTCCCCCTGAAGCAAAGAAACCCAGAACAAATCAAAACAATCTCATATTTCAGGAGGACATCCCTTGTGGCTTCTTTGACGGAGCCTCTCAAAATAATCGGGCTGGCGCAGGCATGAGTTTGCACATCAATTCAGAACACATTCTAAAAGCCTCAGTTGGGCTGGGCCCAGGAACAAACAATTTTGCAGAACTCTCCTCTTTGCGCCTTCTTCTTTGCTGGCTTCAACACAAACACATCAACTCAATTCAGTTATTTGGGGACTCTCTAAACGTTATAAATTGGGTCAATGGATCAGCTGCTTGTCAAAATCAAATTCTAATGACAATTGTTGAAGAGATTTTATACCTAAAGACTCTCTTTAACAGGTTTTCATTATGTCATATCTACAGGGAAAGGAACGAAGAAGCCGATCAGTTATCTAAGGCAGGTATACTACAGGATCCGGACAGCTGGGCGATAGAAGAAATTTTCCAGGGGCAATCAGTCAGATCAGACTTGCCTCCTTATGATCAGTAGCATATACTCAGTTTTTGATCCGCCCCTTTTTTGTAGGCTCATTATCAGTTTTCATATTTTTTCTGTTTGTACTTTCTGTATATATTTCTCCATAGCAGATCTCGTTTTTTTTCGGATGTTTAATTCTCGGCTTTCAGTATACCAATTTTTGTAAATTTTTGTTCTTACACAGTGCTGATGGACACTTTTTTTTCTGACTGTAATGGAGTTGTTTTCCAATATGGAGACTCCAGATATTTTTGAACTATTGTTACAAATGGTATCACATCCTCCTCTTGGGAGGAAGACTCTCTCAGTTTTCATACAGTAAAAAAGCTCCCCGCGGGTCGAGCTGTGACTGCTTCATTAAGCCCTGCGCGGCTTAAGAACTACTGGATCAAAACTTTTATTATTATAATAAAATACTGCTTTTTTCCCCGGAAAAAAAAAGAGATACTATGGTTAGTGCTAAGGATCTATCCAACAAGCGATTTTGAAAAAGACAAAATCAATTTTATCTATGTAACCAACTCATGCAATATGCTCAATTAACCAATAATCTATCCATTTTTGGAGCGATCTACCTTAAGAAAATTCCTCAACATTTTATTGCCTCCACAACCTGTCACTTGAGTTACAATGATATGTTAATGTGTGGATTTATATGACCATCCATCTCCACTACCGGGACATCCTTAATCCACGGATATATTAAACATTGTGCTCTCATTTCGGTATTTTTAGGAAAGACATAGCAGTATAGAAAACAAGATTTTAAATAATAAGGTAAAGCATAGTAAATTAACCTTAGAGAGGGCATGATGGTTCCATTTAATACCTCTACTTGATTTAGACGTTGCAAGGTGCATTTCCACATATTAGGGACCCTCCTTGCTCTTGCTAAAGAAGTTGTTATTGTTTTAATGGCTAATGGCAATCTGCCACACTTTTGTACAATACGCTTGGAGACAGATTTCATCTCTTCTAAAGGAGGATGATTTTGATGGTTTGGAAATGCATGAACGTCGAAAAATTTCAAGCTTAGTTTGGTAGTTAAATATTTCATTTCATGAGTGTTATGAGCTCCTATAGCTTCTCCAACTCTTTTATTATATGTATTAATTAATGAGTGTTTTGTTATTCCTTGTTAGGTCCCTATAATACTAGTGATCCCCCCCATTACTATTGTCATTGTAGCCCTTATTGTTATTATTATTCCCTGTATTGTCTCCATATTGTTATTATTGTGCTCCATAGAAGCCCACTATTGTTATTGTTGTGCCCTTATATTATTATTGTTATGTCAACTTTGATTATATTGTGACCCCTTAGTCTCCTATATATAGAAATGAGGTTTTCTCATTTGTATCATCCAATAATTGTTCATTTGTGTAATGCAAATGAGGTTTCCCCCTTGAAGAGGCTAATTTTGAGGTCGTTGATCTATCTTTTCTTCTATTTTGTGAGCTGGTTACATAATATTTGGTATCAGAGGCTTTGGATTCTAGGGTTTTGCTGCTCCAAATAGGTGATCGTGGAATTTTTGCTATAACATTTGTTCTATGATGTTTTAAAAGCTTAAATTAAAACCCATTTAAGCAGAAACCTCAATTAACTATAGGTCCAAATTTCAGATATTTTCTCGCTATATTTTAGGAGATAGGATGCACAGAAGTTAGGGTTTTTGTAGGACCCCAAATTATTTCTCAAATAGGTGACCTGGGAAAAATTGTCATAACTTTCTGAACATCAGATTGAAATTTTGTAACAAGTTACAAAGTGAGGATGGTTTGTATTTTTCTGTGTATCAGTTCTAGGTCCTAAGGTTAAAAAATGACACGTGGCACTCAATACATGTTCACTCTACTAAACCAGTCTATAATCATGTCATCGTGGGTGATCTGACATAACTCTTCTTTGGAGAATCCAATATTGATCAGACTTGCGGTGTTGGAAAGAGGACGAAGAGGGATATTGTAGGACACAATTTCAGACCTTGAAGATCTGAAATTACAGAGATACAATAGATTCAATATCGATCTCCTACAAAGTGAAAACATGTGTGTAGTTTTCTTTTAAATTTTGCATAAGTTTGGTTTGAAAAATTAGTTTGAAGGAATTCAAAGGGAAAAATGAAGCATAATTATCATTAATTGATTCCCTGAAGAAAGAAAATGGAAACACCTAGTAAGCAACTTGAAAGCTCTAGCAAGAATCATGAAGAAGAGGAAAAAATGCAACATGATATATCAAAATTATGAGACCAAGTGCAACAAAATTCACTCTCACAAAAAGTAATAGAAGCTAAGATGGTTGGTTTAAAGAAAGGCGTGAAAGTTGAGATGGATGGTGTGGAAGCTAAGATGGATGGTTTAAAGAAATCCATGGAAGCTAAGATGAATGACGTGGAAGCTAAGATGGATGGTATAGAAGAAAAACTTAAAGGAAACATGGAAGATTTGAAGACAAATTTGACAAAGTTGCTACAAGAAATGCTTACTAATGGCAAAAGGTTAGTAAATGAAACTCCTGATGAGAATAAAATAAATGTTAATCATCATTTCATAGAATCTAACATTGGATTGAAGACCCGCCATGTTCTAAAGATCGATATGAGGAAGTTTTATGACAAGGATCCCGTAACATGTATACTACAGATGGGGCAATATTTCGATCTCCATAATGTGAAAAACACACAAAAGGTACGCATTGTAACTTTATATTTGAAACCAAATCAATTTGTATGGTATCGATGGCTTTGCTCTCATAAACAAATTTTCACTTGGGAAATTTTTCAGAAGAAATGATAGCACATTATGAGGATACAAAAAGAAACACCTTTTTTAGCCAATTGATAAGTCTCAAACAAAAGGGTTCAATGATGGATCACATTGAGGACTTCTAAAAATTAAATATAAGGGTAAAAGATATTCCAGAGGAGCATAGGATTGATGTGTTCATAGGGACTTTAAAGGATAACATCCAACATGAGGTTCGCCTTTGGGAACCTAATTCATTGGAGAAGTAATTTAGGTTGGCAAGGAAAATGGAAAGCAAAATTATGGCAACAAGGAAGCCTAACACTCACAACTATAAAGATGGAAGTGTTGTTGAGCCTAGCCATCCACAACCTACAAGGTTGACACCACAATAATTGGAAGAAAAAAGAGAAAAAGGGCTTTGTTACAATTGTGATAGCAAATACATTAAAGGTCATAAGTGTGCTGAGAATAAATTATTTTACATAGATTGTGAAGAGGAGGGAGAAAAGGAACAAGAAACTTCAAAAGAAGAGGGTATACACTAGGAACAAACCCTAGAGAAATAAGAAATTAATCCAACCATATCTTGTAATGCATTGGTCAGAATTACCAATCCTCAAACTATCAAGATAGAAGGACATATCAAGAAGAAAAAGGTAATAATGTTGATTGATTCGGGCAGTACCCATAATTTTATTCATTGTAAGATAGCCAAGGAATTGAATTGCTTCATATATCCAACACCAGAGTTTCAAGTGATGGTTGCAAGCAGAGGAACCATAAATTGCTCTGGAAAGTGCCATCATATCAAGCTATCCATGGGAGAATATGTATCAAATAGCCCAATGCTTTCCATTTCAATCGGTGGTGTTGATGTTATACTAGGAGTCCAATGGCTACAATCCTTTGGTACAATAGCTTTTAATTTTCATGAACTTTTCATGAATTTTTTTTCGGAAGGAGAGGAAGTTGAATTAAGGGGTATCACAGGGAAGCTGGGAAAGATAATCAGCCCTAATGGAATGACAAATCTTCTAAAGAAAGAAAAAAAAGGCGTAATTGCACAATTATGTTCGCTAGAGGTTCCCACATCGAAATCGTCTATTTCTCCAAATCTCCAAAAAGTCTTGGACAATCATTCCAAGGTATTTGAGACTCCCAAAGTTCTCCCACCTATTTTTGATCATGAACATGCTATTCATTTGATTCCAAGAAGTGTTCCTCCAAACATCTAGCCCTATAGATATCCCTATGGCCAAAAGAGTGAAATTGAACGTATGGTTGCAGAAATGATAGAGGCTGGTATAATTCAACCTAGTCAAAGTTCTTTCTCTGCTCCAGTAGTATTGGTGCATAAGAAGGATGGATCATGGCGCATGTGTCTGGATTATAGGAATCTCAACAAGCTCACTATTAAAGACAAATTTCCCATTCCTTTCATTGATGAATTATTGGATGAATTGCATGGATCAATTTACTTCACCAAGTTGGATCTTCCTTCAGGATATCATCAAATCAGAATGAAGATTGAAGACATTCTGAAAACAACATTTAGAACTCATGAGGGTCATTATGAATTTTTGGTCATGCATTTTGGCCTTACCAATGCACCTTCTACATTTCAAGGTTTGATGAATTCCATTTTCAAACCCTTCCTTAGAAAGTTTGTGTTAGTATTTTTTGATGATATACTAATCTACAACAAGTCTTGGAAGGATCATGTTCCACATGTTGATAGGGTGCTCAAACTACTGGAGGAGAAATAATTATATGCAAAAAGCTCCAAATGTTTCTTTGGAGTACAAGAGGTGGAATATATGGGTCATATTGTATCTCATGAAGGTGTTAAGGTAGACCCTAGAAAAATTAAAGCCATTAAGGAATGGAAAATCCCCACATCCATAAAGCATCTGCGATGATTTCTTAGTTTACAGGGTACTATCGCAAGTTTGTTAAGAATTATGGGAGAATAGCGGCACCTATAACAACATTATTGAAGAAAGATGCATTTTCATGGACTTCAGAAGCAACGAAGGCCTTTGAACATCTTAAAGAGGCAATGTGCCAAGTACCGGTCTCAGCTACTTTGGACTTCACAAAATCCTTTATTGTGGAATGTGATGCCTCGGGAAATGGAATTGGTCCCATTTTAATGCAAGAAGAAAGACCCATTTCTTTCGAAAGTTGTCCAATCAAAGAAAAGTATTTACACAAAGCTATTTATGAGAAGGAAATGTTGGCAATACTACATGCACTTAAGAAATGACGACCCTACCTAATGGGAAGACACTTCAAGGTAAAAAAGGATCATGATAGTCTTAAATACTTTTTAGAACAAAGATTATCTTCAAAAGAGCAGTCAAAATGGGTCACAAAGATGTTGGGTTATGAATTTGAAATCATCTACAAAAAAGGGAAGCAAAATGTTGTGGCAGATGCACTCTCAAGAAAGGATGAGGATGTGGAAGCATTGCTTTGTGCCATTTTTATTATCTAACCAGATTGGATAAACGAAGCAAGGGATGAATGGAAGAATGACGAAGAAGTGTGGGCACTCGTTCAAAAGTTACAACAAGATCCTAGTACATCTGATACATTTAACTGGAAAAATGATTCATTATGGTGCAAAGATCGCTTATACCTATGCAAGAATTCCCAACTCAAACAAAAGATTCTTATGGAATTGCACACCTCTCCCTTAGGAGGGCACTCAGGATTTTGAAAAACTTACCACAGGGATAAGAATTTTTCTTTTGGGATGGCTTTAAATTGGATATTCAAAAGTTTGTGGCTGAATGTTTGGTTTTCCAACAAAATAAAGTTGAAACAATTAAGACCCCAAGTCTATTACAACCTTTATCCATTCCAAGAAAACATTGGGAGGAAGTTTCGACGGATTTTATCATAGGTTTACCCAAGTTTGAAGGAAAGAGTGTCATCATGGTGGTAGTTGACAGACTTACCAAGTATGCTCACTTTTGTGCACTATCTCATCCATTTAAAGCCAGTACAATTTACACTGCATTTATGGAAACAATTCAAAAGCTACATGGAAACCCAAAGATTATTGTAAGCAACAGAGATCCCATTTTCATTGGAAATTTTTGGACATAATTATTTTCTTAGCTCATAGCTCATCTTATCAGTTAACTCATAGCTCATCTTACCATCCTCAATCTGATGGGAAAACTGAGATAGTAAAAAATGTTTGGAAGGATATCTTCGTTGCTTTGTATCTGATAAACAGACACAATGAGTCAAATGGTTGCCTCTTGCTGAATGATGGTATAACACTTCCTTCCATACTGCAACAAAAATGACCCTATTTATGGCACTTTATGGATATCATCCACCGTCCATCACATCATATTTAAGTGAAAATTCTAAGGTTCAAGCAGTGGAAGATCACATCAAGCATCAACAACAAGTTCTCCAACTCTTAAAGGATAACCTCATTTTGGCGCATAATAAAATGAAACAACAGGTAGATCAACATCGTAACGAAAGAAGTTTTGATGTAGGTGATTGGGTATTCCTACGACTACAACCATAAACAAATGTCCCTCAAGCAAGCTAAGAAGGATAATAAATTATAACCAAATTATTATGGTCTGTATAAGGTGTTGCAAAAGATTGGTACTGTGGCATACAAATTGGAGCTTCCTGCAACTTCTCGAGTGAAACTAGTTTTCCATGTTTCATGCTTAAAAAATGTTATAGGTGACAAGCTCTCAATTCAAGCAATATTGCTAGAACTTGACGAGGAAGGAAAAATCATGTTGGAACCTGAAGCAGTCATAGAAACAAGAACTCGACAACTATGAAATCGATCAATTTCGGAGTATCTCATCAAGTGGAAGAACTTACCCGCTAAAGAATTAGTGGAATTTTGAGGTCTAAAATGGGGAAATTATAAAATAATGGCGGAAATAATAAAATAAGATTAGATTACATCATCAAATTTTAGAAGGAAAAAAGAAAAAACTATTTTTGCAACTCGTATTTTCAACTTATCTCCCTATGGGTTTACTCAAATTTTAGGCGGAAACACTCGTTGGATGCATAATTTGATTCCTAATCCAAGGATTACCCATGTTCCCTACTTTCAATGGACCTTGATACATGAAAAATGAGAAATACATGAAAAACATGAGTGCAATCACATTTTTTCATTTATTTCTCATGTTTCATGTAGTAAGGTACATCGAAAGTATGCAAAATGGACATTCCTTGGATGAGGAATTAAATTTTGCGTCCAAACGAGTACTCCCACTCGAAATTTGAGTAAAACCTTAAGGAGATAAGTTGAAAATACGAGTTGAAAAAATAGTTTTATTATTTTATTATTTTTTAATCCTTTTACTTTCTTACTCCAAAAATGGTGAATCATCCCCCATGGTTGACATCATCATCTTAAAGCCTATTGGTTCTTATAAAGTTTATTTTGGTTGTACATTTTTCTTAGGAGGCTCATTTTAGACCTCAAAATTCCCCTAATGGATTCCACAGGGGAGGATGAGAATTTTATACAGAAGCATCCAAAACTACTCAAGCGTTGAGGACAACACTTTTTTGAAGGAGAGGGGCATGTTAGGTCCCTATAATACTAGTGATCCCCCCATTATTATTGTCACTGTAGCCCTTATTGTTATTATTGTGCCCCATAGAAGCCCACTATTGTTATTGTTGTGCCCTTATATTATTATTTTTATGTCAACTTTGATTATATTGTGACCCCTTAGACTCCTATATATAGAAAGGAGGTTTTGTCATCTGTATCATCCAAGAATTGTTCATTTCTGTAATGTAAAGGAGGTTGCCTCCTCGAAGATGTTGATTTTGAGGTCATTGATCTATCTTTTCTTCTATTTTGCGAGCTGGTTACATAACATTCCTGCTCTGCAGCTCCAAGTCAATCTATTGCAAAGCATCTCACGCCCACACATATTGAGACTAACACCCAGTTAATAGCGAACACGCTAGACTCACTAGATATTAATCATTTTCCCAACATAAATATGCATTAATCAATGTTGTTAATCTGCCAAAGAACATAACAGGTTGTGTATATTGAATTATGTATAGTTGGCTTAGAGGGAGTAAAGGGGTCACCTAATAGGATGTTATGGAAAAATAACAACCCCCATTTTTACATTATTATCTTCATAATAATAACGGGGACCCTCTATGTAAATTTTGGTCATATCACTTATTTCATGCTTTCATTTTGTTAATTTTGAGGGATTTCTACTTTTCTCAGTTTTCCCTTTTGGTTGCTTCATTGTGTGTGGTTTCTCGGTGTTTTCCTAACAACTCAAATTTTGCTGAATTCGGAATCATGGTTTGAAAATAGTGTTTCTTCAAAATTTGATTGATTTTTATTACTTTGACTTTAAAATATACACACTGTATTTTACTTTTTTATATAAATTTAATTAATTTTAAAATCATAAATATTATTATTTAATTAATTAATCTAAATTATTTAAATTATTTATAAATTATTCCATTAATTTATAAATATTAATTTTTTATCATTTAATTAACTTTTATTAATTATTTAATTTTCATTTAACTAAAATACAAAACCACCAAATTCAAAAACAACCTATAACCATATAATAAAATCTTACTTTGTGTATATATATATATGGAGGGAAAGAGGGTTTACTCCACGTGGGTAGATCCCACCTACCAGTACACTTCACTTTTCATCCCTTATACCTTTTATTAATTCATCTTTACATATAATTGTTTGAAATCAAACCTTTGTTTTATTTATATTTTATTAAAGTTAATTTTTTTGTTTTGGTTATTTTATATATTATTTTATTTAATTTTATATTTTATGTTATTTTGATTTAATTTTAATATTTATATTTTATAAAAATAAAAAATAAAACATAAAAAACCTTTAATAAAGTCAAATATTAAATAAATTGTTTAAATAAATTGTTCGGAGTTGTGATTTCCAATACATTGTCAGTTTTGAAATCTAATATTTGAAAGGCTTTATCTTAAATTCTACATGGCCAAATGAAGTTCAGGATGTTTCATTGGAAATCCAAAATCATGGAGAATGATCCGGAGGCATTAAATGAAGCAAATATAAACATTTAATATGACTAAAATTTAGCCGATGGAGCTCTTAATTTGCAACAAAAAACCAATTTTCAAAATTTTGTTTTTTGAATTTCATGGGCCAAAAATTGTCTTGTTACAAATTCATTCGAAGATTGCCTTCTTGGGCTAGAGAAGCTTTGACAGAGATCAATGGGAAGCATCAATTCCTTTTCATTTAATTTATTTAATTAAATTTTAGTTTGAGAGTTTGTTTTCCCAATTTTGTATTTTCAATCTTGTTGTGCAATTTTAATTGGCTTAAATTTTATTTTGGCAGAGAATTTGTTGGAGAGATGGGGAAAAGAGATATGAAATCAATAGGTTTGTACCAACAAAGAGGAGAAAGGAATGTTTCCCAACTAAATTCAGAGATCTTAACCATTCTTTTTGCAACTTTCTCATCTTAGGAAATTCATTTTGTAAATTATAAATATCAGTTTTGAGAATGAGGAAAGGGTTCATCTTTTCTGCATATCTGATACTCTTAGCACTTTTGTAAGGTGAATTTAAGATATAGGTGAAGTGGAAAATTCATATCTAAGTTATTTATGGATTTTCTTTTCAAAAACCAATCTTTGTTTTGGAGGCAAAGTTTGCATTATTGCATCTCTTTCTTTCAACAACTAAGCTAATGATTTTGAAAATATTGTTGGAGATCTATTAAAAAACAGAGCAAAGAAATCAGGTTTCATTATTTGTATGCAAATACTTTTATTTGTAAATGCAATTTTTTATGCTTTTAATGGCATATTTGTGTCAATTATTTCATATCTTTCACTTTTATTAGATATGAAATGATTGTTTATAAGATCAACTATTTGATCTTGTAGTGACATTGATTTGTTATTGATTTTCCCATTTTCTCTTGCATTAAAACAAATTGTTGAGTAATTACTTACTAAAAAATTTGCCATATTAAATCTATTTAATTGTCAATCAATTGCATGAACTATTTTTACATTTTAATGGTTTATCTTTCACTATTTTAAATCTCCAAACATAACATGTATTGCAATAATTATATCAGATGTTAGAACTTCTTCAATAGTATGATTTTCATCACATTAAAAATGTTAAATCCTCATTCTATTTAAAACATTTTGCTCTTGATTTGGGAAAGATCCTGTTGGCTTGATGGGGCCTGACCCAAGTTCATCTTTAACTGTGCCAGCCAACAAAACCCTAAATTGTTGGCCCTTTCGGCAAAAACCCACGTAGCGTAGGTTGCAGTTTCACTTGAAACAGTATTGGGGGATGTTAGAACCAAGTTTATGCATCCAGGGGCTTGTGTGATGGTTTTCTGAAGTCCAACGATGTAGATATGACTTCGCGCAGCTTTATCCCTTGCAAATAGACAACTATTGCAAATCTAACTAAATGATGTCTAGATCTTCGTGAAGGTACTTAGTTGTACTTATTATACATAAATATTACATATCTACCAGGTTCGCGCAGTAAATACACATTCATTCATATAAAACACATTACAGAGTGGATGAATATAAACTTAGAAGAAGTAAATAAAAGAACACAGATGCATCATTTTTGGCCCAAAAGAATCTTTATTAAGTGTAAGTGTTCAGTTACAGACTCTTTATCCCTGTGCACTCAGCTGCAGGGACCCACACACACAGCTTGCAGACTTACCAAGGTCTCTGCGCACTCAGCTGCAGGAGTCTTCCGCTTTCGCCTAAGTACAGGAAACAGACCTTTCCTACCTTAGTAACTTGCCCTTACAATGATTCTTCACAAAAAATTATATTTAAGACTCGCTATGACTCAACTTTATATAGAATTTTCTTTACAATACCATGGTCCGCGGACCATGGGAGGGTCTCAAAAAAACTCTATCACCTACCCAACTAAGGGACTAAAGCCCCTTTTACTTCTACTAACTTCGCACTTCGCTTTCCACATTTCGCGGGGACTTTACATGTGCTACAAAAGATAATACAAAATTGAATCAAAACTTAACAAAATTGACCCTAGGGACCCCATCCCAACAGACCTATATCTTTTCCTAATAAAGATAGGATCGATTATATTTCCTTTCATTGCTTGCATTCTAGATTAATTTTCATCTTTCATTTAAAAATAATTTTAAAAGTATCCTTACGCAGGAGCAGCCTTAGGTGTGGCTTGGTTGACCCCTCAATTCAATGTAGGAACTTCTTTCTTACAGGTATGCAACAAGAGAGTAATTTAAATTTCTTCTTCTTCTTGATAATTAATTAGAGACATCACAAATTAGCATGAAGGGTGAGAGGGTAACTAGAACCAATAGAACCAGTCGGAGCCATCATTACAAATGGATAAGAGTCTATTTTGGGACAGTGACTAGATGGTCTTCCTAAATGTTGATGAGGTCATTTTTTTCCATTAGCATAGGGATGATGTCTCATTGGTTGAATCTAGGGGGTCATATTCATTGCATTGTCAGGAAAATATGGCTATCTCATGGGCTAGCTCGCATAGTAGGCATTGGCTATTGCACCCACAATAGACGAGGGAAGTCTCCATGATCTAAAATATATCCTTAAGGCACTGTCCTATTTTTGAAGCGTGAAAAAAATAACATGCATTTAGTATCAAACTTTCCCCATCATGCACTTGTTTCTAAATGCTTTTAGATATGAAAAAATTAGCCAAGCCATCCAACACTTTTTTAGTCTACTTTTGGGATGCTTCACGACAAGGTTCACTAGAAAAGTTGATTTTCCTCTATGATTTCTACTTCAATTCAACAGATGCCATGATAATGAAGGAAATTAAAATAGAATGCTTACTAAATGCCAAAGAAGAATTCGAGCAATGCGGAGGAAAAATTACGGAGGAGAGAAATGTGGAGATCATCCACCTCTGCAATTTAATTAGTTATTGGGCATAGTTGGGCATGTGATATCTTCAAATATTTAATATTAAAATGTTTCTCTATTTATTAATGTTCTTAGATGTAACCAATCAAGAAAAATCGAGGCCAAAAGCATAAGGACATAAGTGAAACAACAAATCGCTAGACAGTATTGATTTTCCTTCCTTCTCATTATATTCCACCAAAAATATAGATTTTCCCATTTCAATAACTAATTCTACTTGCACTTTGAAATTGTGAGAGTGGAGGCTTGATGAGGAAGCTAGTCGGCAGATAACAAACCTACGAAAGTTTGATGTAATTTTTTTGTCCACTTCGACAAAATTGTTTGTATTTTAATATGTATATTGACCATTTATGTCAATGACTGCGTGATACTTCATGTTATGCCATGTCAAGTGTTAGCATGTAAATTCTTTAGAGATTTCTCAGACACAAAGCGAAATTCACAAAAAATGAGATCATTGTTAAGTATTCGATGAACACTCCAACTTGCACATTTGGGCCTCAAAATTGGTCGCTTTGGGTTTTGTGGTTTCCATAACCATTTTGGTTGTCGGTTGTGAATTTTATTCATTTTTCAAAGTAATAATTATATAAATTACTAAAAAGCGTTAAAGTGTTGCTATAGAATTAGTACAACATTTATTGAGAAAAATAAAGCGTTAAAGTGTTGCTATAGAATTAGTACAACATTTATTGAGAAAAATAAGCATATCTAAGTGTATGGATTCTAGTTAAGTAAAAATGTTTAATATGAAGAATGTTTTAAAAGTAGAAATTAAATATTTTTAATTGTTGAGGGTAATTTAATTTTCCATAAATGTGGTAAGATTGGTTTAATATAGTTGTACGGGAATGCAAAATGCAGAAGATAGATTGTTGAAAATGCAGTAAGAAAATCCTAATTTAATTTTGCCTTGATTAAATTAGGAGAAATTCAAATTTCAATTTCAACAGAATACTTGGAGGTAGTTAACTAAGGTGACATGGGTCTTGTCACTCAGTTAACTCAGTAAATTTGAGTTGGAGACACTTGAGTTTAGTTCTACATTATTGATTTCGAATTTGTAGCAATCTATTTTAGTTAATTTGAGTTATTGTCAGTGTAACTAGTTCTCACTATTAGTAGAACTAGTGGAGGTTCAGTCAAGGGTGTGTAACTTTTTTCACACTAAGTGATCATCCAGTTAAACTAATCAATCAACCTAAATTAACTCATGCATGCAGAGAATTCAAGTTACCCAGTTGAGATTGGAGTTCAAGGGAAGTGTACTATCAGTTGTAGAATTTTCCAAGTTGTACAGGTGGTGCATGCAGTCAAAGAAGGGCCTAAAGGAATTGCACAATTCTCAATGAGTAATTTCCCTAATTAATAGGGGGCTAATTCCTCATCAAACAATGCAAGGAAATAGGAGCTTGGAAGGCTGAGAAATTGGCTAAGTATTGGCTTGAGTCAGTCTGTGAGGCAGTGAGATAGATTATACTAGTGCAGAGGTTGCTCAAGCTTGAGCAAGCATTGTATTTATTTTCTCTATTATTTGATTAATGCAATACAGATAGTAAGGGGTTTTGAGAAGTTTCTTTCCCCTAGATAAATATTTGTGTATGTGTGTTGAATCTTGATGCATGTTAATGATTTGTGTTCTTGATCGTGATTTTATTTCCGCAGATGAGTAGAGTAGCTTCAAGTCTTGTGATCTAGTAAATTTCATGAGCAATTTTGAATCTACACATTAAATTTCTACATGTTATCAAAGTAGGCATCGCAGTAGAGAAGATAATTCAAAGTTGTTTTTGCAAGTGGATCGAATATGCAGGATCAATTCTTCAGAGCTATCAGGATGGCTTTCTATGGAGTGAGACTCGAGTATGCCCTCAAGGGTAGCTCGAATTATGTTGCTCGGAAGGACATGATAAAGGCAGTGTTCAAACACAATGGGATGAAGGAATTCATAAATAATGATATCCCAAAGCCTCCAACATTTGATGCTCAAGATCTAGCAGAATGGAAGAAGTGTGTAGCAAAGGAAAGGAGGATCATATTGGAGGGAGTTCAAGACCATATTGTCTCAAATCTCCATGGGAAAGAGAATCCATATGCAATGTGGAAAGCCTTGACAAATTTGTTCCAAAACAATAGTGATCATAGGAAGTTGGCACTAAAGGAAAAGCTTCAGAATATCAAGATGCAGAAGGGAAACACAATTCCACAGTACCTCAGAAGGTTCACACAATGTCATGATGAACTCTGTCAAGTTGGTGTTACTGTAGCAGAGGATGATTTGGTAAGCCTAGCACTTCAATGCCTTCCCAAGAGATTTCACAGCTACCAAGATTCAGTAAATGGGAGGGAGAAGCTACCAAATTGGGAACGCCTTTGGTCTGATTTGGTACAGGAGGAGATAAGGCGAAACACCAGAGATGGAACCTCATCCAAGGGTGATGATGAGGAGAATTGTTCCTTGGCTAGAAAGGAAAAGAAAGGGAAAGGGAAGAAATCCCAATACAAAGCAAAATTGGGTCAAGGAGGGTAAGAAGAAAGACTTATCCAAAATCAAGTGCTTTCATTGTCATGAACTTGGATGCTATGGCACGAAATTTCCACACAAGAAAGTAGGCAAGAATGCCATAGGAGGAGTAGCGGATGAAGCCTTGGATTCATAGTTCAGACTTGATTTTACCCTCATTACATGCATGACAAGCACAATGATAGGTAGTGTGTGGTATCTCGACAATGGTGATTCATTCCACATGACGGGAAACAAAGAATTTTTCAGTGACTTGGAGGAGAAGGATATCCATATGCACATTGAGATGGGAGATGATGGAAGGTATAACACAACTGATATTGGTACAATTACCTTTCAAAGGGAGTTAGGCTCCCCTCTCAGGCTCAAGAATGTAATGTTTGTACCGAGTTTGAAGACGAATTTAGTTTCTATCGTCGTGTTGGAAGACTGTGGCTATAATGCGATATTTAGAAAAAGAAAGGATTTCTTGAGACACATCGCTATAGCACAAGTGAAGCAGATCGAGGTTTGAGTGAAAAACATCTACAAATTAGATGTGGAAGACTGTGTAACATTGAGAACACAAGCAAAGAAGGTGCAAAGCCTGGATGTCAACGAATTATGGCATAAAAGACTTGGCCATTTGCATCATGGAACTTCGAAGATCATGCAATAGATTTCTACTGGACTCCCAAATGGAGCACTAAAGTAGCAGGATACATGAAAAGGATGTAAATTGGGGAAGTACACAAAATCCTCCTTCAATGATCGAGACAACATGGTGCATGAAATCCTTGAAAGGATCCACCCTAATGTATGTGGACCTTTCTCGACAACTTCCACCGCCAAGCACATGTATTATGTTTTATTTGTGGATGATTTCTCATGGAAGTGTTGGATCTTATTCATGCAAAGGAAAGAACAATCATTCTCAAAATCTCTTGACTTTAAATCACTTGTTGGGAAAGATACTTGCAGCAAAGTAAAGGCTCTTAGGAGCGATAACAATGGTGAGTACGTGTCGAATGAGTTTAAATTTTTTGGTGAAATGGAAGGCATTCAACGAGAGTTGACAACACCTCATAAGCCACAACAGAATGAGGTGGTTGAGAGGAAGACCAAAAGTATTGTGGGAGTAGCACAGGTGATGTTGCCTGACCAAATCCTACCTCTACACTTGTGTGTTGAAGCATGCAACATAGCGGTCTATTTGCAGAACAAGAGTCCTCACAGGATTCTTGGCATGAGTACACCAGAGGAAGATTTTCTAGGGAAGAAACCAAATGTGTCATAGTTCAGGATCTTTGGATCATCAGTTTATTGTCATGTTTCCAAGGAAGCAAGGAAAAATCTAGATCCGACAACAGAGTTGGGCATATTTATGAGGTACACAGATACACCTCACAGCTATCGGGTTGGTCTAGGTGGATGTTGGTGGCCACCCACCTATCCTACTTGGACCCCCACAACTGTCTCTTTCAGCTTCTCAGTTTCCTTAATTGTAGCACAATTTACTATTTTTAGCAGTTTTTTCGGGTTCTGAACTTTCGGAGCCGTTTTGAGACCCTAAATGATGTTTTTTTGGGAAATATGGGAGCAACATGGGACTGTGGATCGGTGTTTCTCTTCCCAAACTTATATTCCTCAGGTAGATCTTTCTAGTGAGCTATTATGCGCATCAAACGAAGATCATATGCCAAAGTTACGACCCCAGGAAGTTGATGTAACAATTTCCCCAAAACGGGGCCCATAGTTTGGCGTTTCATCTCCTAGGGTTAGATTTTTGGATGTTTAGGGTTTTCCATTGTTTCTCAACAATAAATAGGCCTTCAAGCCTAATTGTAATAGAGTCCAGAGGCATGTAGCCGCCACATCTCTTCTCAGAGATAAGCTACCATCGCCCTAGCTCGTTTATTTCCATTTTTGTTTGCAAGCATATTTCAGTATTTTACAGTAATGAAATGAAGTATTATTTTCACTACATCTCTATATGTATGGTTATATTTGTAATTTGTTGCATTCCTGTTTAAATCTGGATCAGTGGTATCAGAGCGGTCTTCTTTTTCTCTGTTTTTCTTTGCATGTCCCCAACGAGGTCGGGATATAAGGAGTTAGGGCTTGAACTGGTCGAACCTTTGCAAGACCAGCCTCGCAAATCCTGATAGCCTCCCATATCGGATGTAAAGAAAGGCAAGGGGGCAAGAGATCCTATCAAAATCTTGCTCGAAGAGGCCCTCGAGTGACAAAGGAATGTGATAATGGACAACTTTGCCCAGATCCTTCAGTGGCTACCCAGGGGTGACACATCGGCTTCCAACAACTATTCTGGAAATGCCACACCCTTTCTAAGGTACAAGTTAATTTTGAAATCCTCATATTTGAGGGTCAGATAGACGCAGATGCCGTAGATAAATGGTTAAATATGCTAGAGGGTTATTTTTCTGTTCATGATTTTTCCAGCCGGGAAAAGATTATTTTCGCTCTTCTCGAAGCAGCTCCCCACATCAAGGACTGGTGGGAAACCTACTGCGAGTAGAAGGATGAAAGTAAAGGCTCACTATTTTCAGCCACACCCACTTGAAATTCCTTGCGGGATGCCATCAAGGAGCAGTACTACCCTGTAAAAAACTATGAGGACAAATACATAACGTGGACCACACTGTGGCAAGGAAGGGACCAAGATGTGCCAGAGTTCAAAAACATTTTTCATACCCTTCACACACAGTTGGGTATCAAGGATTCTGAGCTGCATTTGGTACTCAAATACCGCAGTCGCCTACACAGGTACATCCAGGAAGAGATGGAGTTCCTGAACATCTCCTCGCTCAGCGCTGTGTACTGATACACTGTCAAAATCAAGTAGAATTTTAAACAGAAGAAGCGAGACTTTGGATCTATGAATTTGAAGCAAGGGAAAGGCTTCCCCAAATCGTAGAACCAAGGAAAAAACCAAGACGGGGCAACCCAAGACAACTCGTCAAAGCCGCAAGAAAAGAACAACACCACGAAGTCAAAGAAGGACATAGGAAAGTGGTGTGAGTTCCATAAGAGCCCCACTCACAACACAAGTGAGTGTCGGACCAAGCAGTCGCTAATGGCCGAGTTGAAGGCTTCAAAATCAGATGCATGTTCCAACCCTAAGTCAGAACCCGACCAGGGGAATGGAAAAGGGAAGCAAATCATTGATGTGGAGCCCAGCGCCACTATTGCTACCACCAAGATCTAAAAGAATGAGCCCGAAGACCCAAAGGAGGGGGAGCGAATTTTCCACTCACAAATGTGGGTGAAGGGTTCGCCATTGCAATTCATTGTTGACAGTGGGAGCCAAAAGAACCTCATTTCAGTAGAGGTCGTGAAGTGGTTGGGCCTACCGACTACACCACACCTGCAGCCGTACAGTATCGAGTAGCTTCACCAAGGACGAGATCTCCGAGTTCACCAACAGTGTCACCTTCCCTACAACATCAAACCCTTCACAGACGAGGTATTGTGTGATGTTGCACCTTTGGAAGTTTGCAATGTATTATTAGGCCAGCCATACTTGTGGAGGTGACATGCTGTGGATGATTCAAGGCCTCGTGCTGTTATTATTTCTTTGGGTAATTCATTATACAGGATAACATAGGTAGCCCCACCTACCGCCACCTCTTTGATCACTACTAAGAAAGGTAGAAAGGTCATCTCCCAGACTAGGAAATTTATTTTTTGTCTAGTTCGCTCTCAAAGTAAGGGGAAGATCGTAGCCACATCCATGACCCCCACGAAGGGTTCCTCCATGCAACAGCAGTAGCATATGGATACGGTCATGAAAGAACACATGAACATATTCTCCCCAACCACAGGAGTACCGTTGCATTTTCAGGTCAAGCATTAATTAGATCTGACCGCTCCATTATGAAAAAATGACAAGTACAAGAAGCGACATGGTCCTTACACTAGTACCAAGGCTGTGGGGAACAATGCTTTGGAGCACAAAATTCCCCCATTCCTTCACTTGCACCGAGTGTTCAATGTGGACCGCCCTCTACCATGCTTCCCACCATTACTGGACACATCAAAGATTGCATAACAACTCACCAGGGACCAAGTTCAGCAAATGGAGGAACTCAACGCAATGGGGACCATTACTTCCTAAGGGGGGAGGAATGATCCAGGTGGATGTTGGTGGCCACCCACCTATCCCACTTGGACCCCCACAACTGTCTCTTTCAGCTTTTCAGTTTCCTTAATTGTAGCACAATTTACTATTTTTAGTAGTTTTTCGAGTCTTGAACTTCCAGAGCCGTTTTGAGGCCCTAAACGATGTTGTTTGGGAAATCTTGGAGCAACATGGATACATGGGCTGCTGTTTCTCTTCCCAAAGTTATAGTCCTCGAATATATTTTCCTAAAGAGCTATTGTGCATGTCAAACGAAGATCGTATGCCAAGGTTACGACCCCGGGAAGTTGAAGTACCAATTTACCCAAAACCAGGCCCATAGTTTGGCGTTTCATCTCCTAGGGTTAGGTTTTTAGATGTTTATGGTTTTCCATTGTTTCTCAATAATAAATAGGCCTTCAAGCCTCATTGTAACAGAGTTTAGAGGCATGTAGCCACCACATGTCTTCTCAGAGATAAGCTACCATCGCCCTAGCTGGTTTATTCCCATTTTTGTTTGTAAGCATATTTTAGTATTTTAAAGTAATGAAATGAAGTATTATTTCTGCTACATCTCTATATGTATGGTTATATTTGTAATTTTTTGCGCTCCTATTTAAATCCGGGTCAGTGGTATCAGATCGGTTTGCTTTTTCTATGTTTTTCTTTGCATGTCCCCAACAAGGTCAGGATATAAGGAGTTAGGGCTTGAACTGGTCAAACCTTTGCAAGACTAGCCTCCCAAATCCCGACGGCCTCCCATGGTGGATGAAAAGAAATACGACGGGGCAGGAGATCCTATCAAAACCTTGCTTGAAGAGGCCCTTCAGCAACAAAGGAACATGATGATGGACAACTTTCCCGAGATCCTTCAGCGGCTACCCAGGGGCGACGCATCAGCTTCCAACAACTACTATGGAAATGCCACACCCTTTAAGGTACAAGTTAATTTTGAAATCCCCATATTCGAGGGTTAGATAGACATAGATGCCGTAGATAAATGGTTAAATCTGCTAGAGGGTTATTTTTATGTTCATGATTTTTCCATCCAGGAAAAGATTATTTTTTCTCTTCTCAAAGCAGCGCCCCACATCAAGGACTGGTGGGAAACCTACTACGAGTAGAAGGATGAAAGTACAGGCTCACTATTTTCAGCCGCACCCACTTGGAATTCATTCTGGGATGCCACCAAGGAGCAGTACTACCTTGTCAAAAGCTATGACAACAAATACATAAAGCTGACCACGTTGCGATAGGGAAGGGACCAAGATGTGCCAGAGTTCACAAACATTTTTCATACCCTTAGCACATAGTTGGTATCAAGGATTCTGAGTTGCATTTGGTACTCAAATACTACAGTTGCCTACACAGGTACATCCAGGAAGAGATGAAGTTCCTGAACATCTCCTCGCTCGGAACTGCATACTAATATACTGTGAAAATTGAGCAAAAGTTTAAATAGAAGAAGTGAGACTTTGGATCTGTGAATTTGAAGCAAGGGAAAGGCTTGCCCAAATTGCAGAACCAAGGACAAAGCCAAGACGGGGCAACCCAAGACAACTCATCGAAGCCGCAAGAAAAGAACAACACCACGAAGTCAAAGAAGGACAGAGGAAAGTGGTGTGAGTTCCATAAGAGCCCCACTCACAACACAAGTGAGTGTCGGACCAAGCAGTCACTAGTGGCCGAGTTGAAGGCTTCAAAATCAGATGCATGTTCTGACCCTAAGTCAGAACCCGACCAGGGGAATGGTAAAGGGAAGCAAATCATTGATGTGGAGCCCAGTGCCACTATTGCCACCACCAAGATCTAGAAGAATGAGCCCGAAGACCCAAAGGAGGGGGAGAGACTTTCCACTCACAAATGTGGGTGAAGGGTTCGCCGCTGCAATTCATTGTTAACAGTGGGAGCCAAAATAACCTCATTTCAGTAGAGGTCATGAAGTGGTTGGGCCTACCGACTACACCACACCCACAACCGTATAGTATCGGGTGGCTTCACCAAGGACGAGATCTCCGAGTTCACTAGCAGTGTCACCTTCTCTACAGCATCAAACCCTTCACAGACGAGGTATTGTGTGATGTTTCACCTCTAAATGTTTGCGATGTATTATTAGGCCATCCATACTTGTGGAGGTGACATGTTGTGTATGAGTCAAGGCCTCGCGCTGTTATTATTTCTTTGGGTAATTCATTATACAAGATACCGAAGGTAGCCCCACCTATCGCCACCTCTTTGATCACTACTAAGAAAGGCAAGCTCATCTCTTAGACTAGGAAATTTATTTTTTGTCTAGTTCGCTCTCAAAGTAAGGGGAAGATCGTAGCCACACCCATGACCCCTGCGAAGGGTTCCTCCATGCAATAGCAGTAGCATATGGATACGGTCATGAAAGAACATAGGAACATCTTCTCCCCACCCACAGGGGTACCGTTGCACTATCAGGTCAAGCATTCATTCGATCTGACTCCCAGAGCACCTCTACCCAACGGGCCGATATATCACCGCTCCATTCTGAAAAATGACAAGTACAAGAAGCGACATGGTCCTTACACCAGTACCAAGGCTGTGGGGAACAATGTTTTGGAGCACAACATTCCCCCATTCCTTTGCTCGCACTAAGTGTTCAATGTGGACCGCCCTCTACCATGCTTCCCACCATTACTGGACACATCAGATATTGCAGAACAGCTCGCCAGGGACCAAGTTTAGTAGATGGAGGAATTCAATGCAATGGGGACCATTACTTCCTAAGGGGGGGAGGAATGATCCAGGTGGATGTTGATGGCCACCCACCTATCCCACTTGGACCCCCACAATTGTCCCATTCAGCTTTTCAGTTTCCTTAATTGTAGCACAGTTTACTATTTTTAGTAGTTTTTCAGGTCCTGAACTTCCGGAGCTGTTTTGAGGCCCTAAATGATGTTTTTTGGGAAATCTAGGAGCAACATGGGTCCATAGACCAATGCTTCTCTTCCCAAAGTTATAGTCCTCGGATATATATTTCTAACGAGCTATTGTGCGCATCAAACAGAGATCATATGCCAAAGTTACGACCCCAGGAAGTTGATGTACCAATTTACCCGAAACGAGGCCCATAGTTTGGCGTTTCATCTCCTAGGGTTAGGTTTTTGGACGTTTAGGGTTTTCCATTGTTTCTCAACAATAAATAGGACTTCGAGCCTCATTGTAACAAAGTTCAGAGGCATGTAGCCGCCACATCTCTTCTCAGAGATAAGCTACCATCGCCCTAGCTAATTTATTTCCATTTCTGTTTGTAAGTATATTTCAGTATTTTACAGTAATGAAATGAAATATTATTTCCATTGTATCTCTATATGTATGGTTATATCTGTAATTTGTTGTGTTCATGTTTAAATTCGGATCACAGGTGTACTTCTCATCCCTCAGGATGACATTAGTTAGACAAGATGTGAAGCCTGATGAGGAGAAGGCAATGAGGCGTTCTCTTGAGAGGGAGTTTAGTTGTAGCATGATCAAGAAATTTTGGCTCCAAAGGAAGAACCCGAGGAATTTTTGGATCAGCCACAAGTAGAGGAGCGGAGAGTAGAGACATCCACTCATGTAGAGACATCCAAATAAGGAAGGAAGTGGACCAAGGAAGATGACATATTATTGTAGGATGCTAGAGAGAATGTGGGAGAACCCACATCACAACGCAGGTAGAGGAGGTCATTGGATTGGTACATTGGGTGCATGGCTCTGATGAGTGAGCTAGTTGAGATATAACCATCCTCATTTGAGGAAGCAGTGCAAAAACTAGTATGGGTTGATGCTATGGTAGAGGAATATGATTCCATTGTTAGAAAAAGAGTTTGGGAAGTGGTTTGAAGACCAGTAGACAAATTAGTGGTTGGTTCAAGATCGATATACAAGGTAAAGTATGAAGTATATGGGATCATAAAGAAACACAAGGCCAAATTTGTGGCCAAGGGGTTCTCTCAGGTGGAGGGAATTGAGTATGAGGAGACCTTTTCTCTAGTAGCAAGGTACACATCCATCAGGTCAATTCTAGCACTCTAAGTGCATGTGAGATGGAACATCCACTAGATGGATGTGAAGACAACATTCCTCAATGGAGTTATTGAGGAGGAGGTGTATATTGATCATCCAGAGGGGTTCGTGACCTTTGACAGAGAGTCGCATGTGTGCAGACTCAATCGAGTGTCGTATGGACTCAAGCAAGCACCCCGTGCTTGGTATACCAGGATCGATAGCTATCACACCAGTTTGGGCTTCACCAAAAGTGAAGCAGATGCAAACGTTTATCACATTGTGGTAAAAGGTAAATTATTGATTTTTTTTTATATGTCAATGACTTGATCCTTACTAGTGATTAGCAGCTGATCAGATCTTTCAAGGAGGAATTTGCAAGAGAATTTGAGATGAAGGACATGGGAATCATGCATTATTTTCTCAGTTTGGAAGTATGGCAAGGAGATGGGAAATTATTTGTCCCCGAGGGAAAGTATGCCAACGAGATACTGAAGAAGTTCCACATGGAAAGCATAAAACCCATGGACACTCCTCTAGCAGGTAGCTGGAGGAAAGATGATGCTACTTCAGGTGAGGAAGTGGAGGCTACCATCTACATGTAGCTTATGGGTTCACTCATGTATTTTGTGAACACACGACCGAACATGTGTTATGCAACTAACCAGCTTAGCCATGGTGAAGACAACCACACTGTATTGGAAGGAAGTAAAACATGCTTTGAGATACCTCAAAGGCCCTACTCAGTTTGGTCTTTAGTACATATAGATACAAGGAGTGAAGCTACAAGGCTTCACAGATGCATATTAGGCATGGAGTCCATAAAACATGAAGAGCACTTTAGGAGGAATTTTCAGTGTTTGTTCAGTAGAAGTTTCTTGGTGCAACAGGATGCAAAGATTTATGGCACTCAGGTCAACGAAAGTAGAATACATGGTTGCAAGTGAAGCAGCATGTGAGGCTATATGGATGAGAAATATTGTTGTTGGGTTATTTGGTCGAATATGGATCCTATAGTGACTTACTATGACAATTAGAGTTGTATCAAACTCTTTGAGAATCCAGTATTTCATGATCGATCCAACCATATCAACATCTGGTATCACCATCTCTGATATTGTGTGTAGAGGCGGATTATGTTGTTGCAATACATTCCGACAGAGGAAGAAGATGCAGATATTTTGACAAAGGCTTTATTAAGAGGAAAATTCAAGTTCCACAGAAGCAAGATTGGGGTACTTGATAATCCATTTCTTGCTGAGAGGGAGTGCTAAAAATGCAGCAAGAAAATCCTAATTTAATTTTTCCTTCATTAAATTAGGAGAAATTCGAATTTCAATTTAAACATAATACTTGGAGGTAGTTAAAAAAGGTGACATGGGTCTTGTCACTAAGTTAACTGAGTAAATTTGAGTTGGAGACACTTGATTTCAGTTCTACATGATTGATTGCTAATTTGTAGCAATCTATTTCAATTAATTTGAGTTATTGTCAGTGTAACTAGTTCTCATTATCAGTAGAACTAGTGGACGTTCAGTCAAGGGTGTGTAACTTTTTTCACACTGAGTGATCTTCTAGTTAAACTAAGCAATCAGCCTAAATCAACTCATGCATGTAGATAATTCGAGCTACACATTTGAGATTGGAGTTCAAGGGAAGTGTATTATCAGTTGTAGAATTTTCCAAGTTGTATAGGTGGTGCATGCAGTCAAAGAATGGCCTAAAGGAATTGTGCAATTTTCAATGAGTAATTTCTCTATTAATAGGGGACTAATTCCTCATCAAAAAGGGCAAGAAAATAGGAGATTGGCAGACTGATAAATTGGCTAAGTAGTGGATTGAGTTAATCTGTGAGGCAGTAAGATAGATTATACTAGTGCAAAGGTTTCTGAGGCTTGAGAAAACATTCTATTTCTTCTCTATTCTTTGATTAATTCAATACAAATAGTAAGGGGTTTTAAGCAGTTGCTTTCCCCTAGATAAATATCTATGGATGTGTGTTGAATCTTGATGCATGTTAATGATTTGTGTTCTCAATTGTTATTTTCTTTCCGCAGATGAGTAGAGTTGCTTCAAATCTTGTGATTTAGTAATTTTCATGAGCAGTTTTGAATCTACACATTAAATTTTTACATAGATCTCCTTCACATTTTTATCCTTCGCAATCTCTCCTTCACATTCGTATTTCCATTTAGGAGGAATTTCATTGTGTAGAAGTCCTTCACTGAACTATATTCTTTGGAATCATACATTAAAACTAAAATTAAAATAATTAAATTGAAGTAAAATTATGTTTAATAGATGTCATTTGGCAATAATTTCTAATTGTGAGTTCCATTTACATTTAGCTTCTATAGGCGTGAATAAGGAATCAAACACGAGATGATAAAAAACTAAAGCCCATATTTGATGAAATTACTTATGCTCTATTCTAACTAGTTGGAATTGTAGGAATTTTAAAAATATAATTTAATAAAAAATATCTGATTTATATAGTTTTCATGACATTTCTAAATCCAGAATGACCAAATTTGCATTATGATCCATCAACTCAAAAATGTGCCAAAATATCATAAATATTAAGATAACGAGCATGGCCATTTGTTCTCCCTCAAGAAAGCACAAAATCAATGCCATAGAGGATTTGTTAATTGAATCACTTCCTGAATCACGTGGATTAACTTAAGAGAAGTTATTGTGTCTTCTGGATATTTTGTGTGAATGAGTAGAGAGAAAAGACACAACAATTGATCATGCCACGGGAATAACTTCCATCTCCAAGAAAATATTCAGTCTCATGTGATCCAACTAAGAAAGTGGTTCAAATGCTCTAGTTTCTCTGCAAGTTCTCTTCAACTCCTCGCCTTATTAAGAAAATTGTGCAGATTAATGTCGTCTACAAATTGTGTAGCAGATTCCACCAATTGAATGCACATCAAAGATGAAACATAAGGAAAGGGAAATTCTCAGAGAGCATGGTAAGGATTAGAAGAAATTCCCTTGCATTTTATGGAGAAAAATAAGCAATATTGAGTAAATTTTCAAGGAAATCGCTCTTCTCATTGTGTTGGAATGCATATTTGAAATGGATGGGAGATTTGTTGTTGCTTCCGGTCTCAAAAAAGGTTGAGGACTGCGACCATGATAACACATAAATAAAAATATTCGTATCGTCATTTATCAAACCGATAGGAAGCTCATTATGCGGGAGTGTAAAGGTGCGAAGGAAGAAATATTATTCTTCCTCCACACCTCTGCATTATGCAAAATGTTTTAAATGGAGATTTATTCATCCCTACCCCCTCATTTCTTCCTCCGCACTCCACACAGTTATGGAGAATTGTTCAATACTAGTGATTTACATCTGATCAAATCTTGCAAGGAGGACATTGCAAGAGAATTTGTGATGAAGGACATGGGACTCATGCATTATTTCCTCGCTTTGGAAGTATGGCAAGGAGATTGGAAATTGTTTGTCTTTCAGGGAAAGTATGCCAACGTGATACTGAAGAAGTTCTGCATGGATAACACAAAATCCATGGACACTCCTCTAGCAGGTAAGTGGAGGAAAGAGGATGCCACTTCAGGAGAGGAAGTGGAGGGTACCATCTATAGGCATCTTATGGGTTCACTCATGTATTTTGTGAACACACGACTGAACATGTGTTATGCATAATATTATTGTCTTTTAGATTAATCACATTCTTGAGGTTTGGTCGACATTTTTAACCAACTAATGTGGTTCATCTTCAGGACAAGAAAAAAAAAACTTAGTCAAGCCATGATTAAGACAACCACACTGTATTGGAAGGCAACAAAGCATGTGTTCAGATACCTTAGAGGCACTACTCAGTTTTGTCTTTGGTACAGACAAACAAAAGGAGTGAAGCTACAAGGCTTCACAGACATATATTGGGCAGGGAGTCCATGAGACAAGAAGAGCACTTTAGGAGGAATTTTTAGTGTTGATTCAGTAATAGTTTCTTAGTACAACAGGGTGAAAATATTTGTGGCACTCAAATCAGTGTAGTAGTCAAGCAACATGTGAGGCTATCTAGATGAGAAAGATTCTTGTTGGGTTATTTGGTTAGAAGATGGATCCTACAGTGATTTACTGTGACAATCAGATTTCTATCAAACTGTATGAGAATCCAGTATTTCAAGATTGATCCAAGCATATCGACATCCGGTATCACCATCTTCGATATTGTGTGCAGAGGTGGATTATGTTTCTGTAGTACATTCTGAGAGAGGAAGAAGATGCAAATATTTTGACAAAGGATTTTTCAAGAGGAAAATTCGAGTTCCATAGAAGCAGGATTGGGGTATCTAATAATCCCTTTCTTGCTGAGAGGGAGTGTTGAAAATGTAGCAAGAAAATCCTAATTTAATTTTTCCTTGATTAAATTAGGAGAAATTCGAATTTCAATTTCAACAAAATACTTAGAGGTAGTTAACTAAGGTGACATGGGCCTTGTCACTAAGTTAACTCAGTAAATTTGAGTTGGAGACACTTGAGTTCAGTTCTACATGATTGATTGCTAATTTGTAGCAATCTATTTCAGTTAATTTGAGTTATTGTCAGTGTAACTAGTTCTCACTATTAGTAGAACTAGTGGAGGTTCAGTCAAGGGTGTGTAACTTTTTTCACATTGAGTGATCATCTAGTTAAACTAATCAATCAACCTAAATTAACTCATGCATGTAGAGAATTCGAGTTACCCAATTGAGATTGGAGTTCAAGGGTAGTGTACTATTAGTTGTAGAATTTTCCAAGTTGTACAGGTGGTGCATGCAGTCAAATAAGGGCCTAAAGGAATTGCGCAATTCTCAATGAGTAATTTCCCTATTAATAGGCGACTAATTCCTCATCAAATATGGAAAGGAAATAGGATCTTGGCAGACTGATAAATTGGCTAAGTATTGGCTTGCATCAGTCTATGAGGCAGTGAGATAGATTATACTAGTGTAGAGGTTTCTCAAGCTTGAGAAAACATTGTATTTCTTCTCTATTCTTTGATTAATGCAATATAGATAGTAAGGGGTTTTGAGCAGTTGCTTTCCCCTATATAAATCTCTATGTATGTGTGTTGAATCTTGATGCATGTTAATTATTTGTGTTCTCAATCATGATTTTCTTTCCGCAGATGAGTAGAGTAACTTCAAGTCTTGTTATCTAGTAATTTTCATGAGTAGTTTTGAATCTACACATTAAATTTCTACATAGATCTCCTTCACATTGCTATCCTTCGCAATCTCTCCTTTTCATATGCATTTCCATTTAGGTGGAAGTTCATTGTGTAGAAGTCCTTTACTGAACTATACTCTTTGGAATCATACACTAAAACTAAATTTAAAATAATTAAATTGAAGTAAAATTATGTTTAATAAATGTCATTACAATAATTTCTAAATGTGAGTGCCATTTACATTTAGCTTCTATAGGTATGAAGAAGGATTCAAACAGGGGCTGATAAAAATATAAAGTACATCTTTGATGAAATTATTTATTCTCTATTCTAACTAGTTGGAATGGTAGGAATTTCAAAAATATAATTTAATTAAAAATATATGATTTATATAGCTTTTATGGTGTTTCTAAATCCAAAATTATGAAATTTGCATTATGATCCATCAACTCAAGAATGTGCCAAAAGATCAAAACTATTAAGATAATGGGCATGGCCATTTGTTCTCCCTCAATAAAGCACAAAATCAAGGCCATAGAGTATGTGTTAATTGAATCGCTTCCTAAATCATGAAGATTAACTTGCCACTTGCGAGAAGTTATTGTGCCTTCTAGATATTTTGTATGAATGCGCAAAGAGAAAAGCCACAACAATTGATCATGGAATGGGCATAGCTTCCATTTCCAAGAAAATATTCAGTCTCACATGATCCAACTGAGAAAGTGTTCAAATGCTCTAGTTTCTCTGCAAGTTCTCTCCAACTCCTCGCCTTATTAAGAAAATGGTGTAGATTAATGTCATCTACAAATTGTGTAGTGACTTCCACTGCTTGAATGCACATCAAAGATGAAACACAAGGAAAGGGAAATTCTTAGAGATCAGGGTAAGTATTGGAGGAGATGCCCTTGCATTTTATGGAGAAAAATGAACAATATTGAGTAAAATTTCAAGTAAATTGCTCTTCTAGTTGTGTTGGAATGCATATTTGACATGTATGGGAGACTTGTTGTTGCTTCTGGTCTCAAAAAAGGCTGAATTCTGCGACATGATAACACATAAAACAAAATCTTTGTATCCTTGTTTCTCAAAATGCTAGGAATCTCATTATGTGAGAGTGTAAAGGTGCAAAGGAAGAAAGATTCTTCTTCCTCCACACCTATGCATTATGCACAATGTTTTAAATGGATATTTGTTCAGCCCGGCCCCCTCATTTCTTCCTCCGTACTCCGCATAGTTACGGGTAGTTTTCACTCCCACCCTCACCCCCATCTTATTGCTTGGAACGTAAGGGACTTGGAACCCCCCATCTTATTGCTTGGAATGTAAGCGACTTGGAATCCCCCACCTTATTAAGAAAATTTTTGTGAATGGTAAATGGTTGTGCAATGGGAACTCTAAAGATCTTAAAACAAGCATCAAGCAACAAAGTTCTATGACTCTAGGTTTTATTTTCCTATTTTCACATAGAAAATGAAATGATTGTTAGAGTAATGCTACTTAATTTCCATGATAGGAACCTAAGGAAGTGCTCAAGTTGAAGCAACTAATAGTTTAACATTGGGCATAAATTGCAAAGGTGTTTCCCTATGATATCTTGATGTTAAACTAGATGTTGAAATGTTTGTGAAATTGACGATTTTGTTGTTAGTAAGTGCATGTACTTGCAAATTCTGAAAGGAAGACTTCATGAGTGGAGTAGGTGTTTTAAGATGCAATTTGATATAGGGAAAGATTTTAGACTTGGCCACCTTAATGATATGATGCAAATATAAGATACAAAGCACATACAAACAAGCCCTATGTCACATATCATATGTGTTAAACATGGATTTTTGAAGACACCTATATAACATGTGCCCTCACCATGTCCAAAAATTCAAACATGTGCTAATTGTAAAAGTGGTATGCATCCCATAAAAACATAAATTTTCCTTTACTTGAGCTTATTTCAATTAACAATTTGGAGGTGTGATATGTTTTGGAGTGTAGTTGAGGGTTATTATGCAATGTTGAAGGGATTCCAAGTGTTATGCAAGTGGATTTTTCCACCAATCTTCAAGTTTTTTCCAACAACAATCCATTTTATTTCTCATTTCATAGAAATCATGGTTTATTCATCAAGGTGATAAGCCCCAAAAATGGGTAACTTATTGGGCTCATTTTGCCTATTGTTCTCCATTAATCCACCATTCTTCATAGTTTATGTATCCTTTTGAAGTATGTTTATGTTAATTGAATGAATGAGAATAGTCACTTGACCATGAAGGATAATACGTGTTTGTTGTAGATTTTTGGACAACTTTTGGACCAAGATCAAGCATTTATGGGCCATTTGACAGCCAAATACGAGGGGACAAGGCTGAGGATTCGTAGGAAGGGTGTCTCCTGCACTAAATGACCCCTTCCTCAAGTTCTCCACCATCAGCTCGGAGTTCAGCAGCCCACCAAAGTTGATTTCCAAGGGCAGTCGAGCAGCTTTTGTGAAGTGGCTGAGTACTTGTAGTTTTGAGCAGCCGAGCCCCTTGAATTAAGGAGGACTGCTAGAGGTCCTCATATTTCATAAGTAGGAAGGCTTCCAGCCTTCGTAGGTTACTTGTTGAACATTTTTATTTCGCACTATAGTGTTGCTTTGTTTCTCAGCCCATTTTGGAGCTTCTGCTGTAACACATTTTGGACATGGTTGTTTTTTGAGTAATGGAAACCAGTTTTATGTTGCATCAGTTTTGAGCTTCTTTTTAGGAGCCTGTAGCTCTTGGGGTTGGGCCCAACCCAAGCACCAGGACCTCCTCCATGTACTGTTATATGTTTTTTTACTGTCTTCATAAAATAATTTCTGCTAGTAGATTAGAATCTTGCTTGGTTATCTAGGTCATTTTTGATGATTAAAAGAGCTTTTCGTGGTTCAGAGTGATTTGATAGGTTGAAAACAGAAAAGATCTTTGAAAAATTCCATCAAGCAACCTTGGATCTCACCTCTCCCTCCTCGGGACCATGAGCTGAGACCCAAGTGTCCTTGCTGCCACAAAAACACTATTTTTGCTTCTTCATGCAATTGCTAGTGTTAGTTTCTCAGTTGCAAAAGTTGATACTAGATGTGATTACATGCTTAGATCTATTCTTGCTTTGTTTTCATAAGTTATTTTACATAATTTTCTATCAATGAATTTCTGTTCATCATGGGTGCTGGTTCCTAGGTCAAATTAGGTTAGAATAGCTAGATATTTGGTTTGCATGGTCTTTGTTTGGTCAGTTTCAAGAAGTAGTGTGCAGAACACTTGTGATACCTCCCTGCCTACCCTTCCACCATCAGTGCAACCTGTTCCATCCCCTAACTCAGATTCTTGCCTTTCGTTTGCCACACTTTCTCACTTTGACCTAATTTCCATATTTTTGTGCAACATTGCTCTATCCATCCTTGAACAAATCCAGCCATCCTCATCAATTCTTAGCTTCATTTGCCAGGTTCTAAACCTCTTCACACCCTCATCCAACCTCCATCTCCACTTCTCCACCTTTCTTCCACCTTCAACCCTCCAAAATCTCCTTTCGGAACATCCTGTAGAACCCCTGCAAACTTCCTGTAGAAGATCACGAGAGTGGTTTTTCGAGATCTGACCACGATGAAACTCTCTGGAAGGGTTTTAGGGACCCCTTAGGCCCTCTTCTCACCTTCCCAACCTCTTGCAAGTGCCCTCACCATTTCCTTCCATCAATCAACCTCTGCACAGTCAAACAGTTAAGCACATGCATAATAATTCTACAAGATTACTCAAAAATACAAAAAGACATTCCTTTTTCAGATTTCACTGCAAGAGTAGCTTAGTCACATGCATTATACATTTCTAGAAGTTAATGGCATCCATTTCCACTGCTTTCATCTCTTTTCTTGCACCGGTAGGGTTATTCTGTAAAACTAGGGTTTGCTAGGGTTTGCATTCCTTTTCCACTTTCAGCTTCTTTCTACGAGTAGACTAGCTTCCTTTGAGTTAGCTTTTGTCCATCACCGTTAAAAGCTTCTTCTAAGAGCTCATAGAAGTTGGCTTAAGCTCCTAGCGTACTTGTGCCAGGTGATCCAATGAGAGCCTGCGACAAGAGCTAGTACTTGTGCATATGGAACTGTCGCTTCCAAGTTTGTTACGAACTACTGGGTTGATAAAAGTAAAGAAGGGAGTCCCAAGAGTTGCAACATTATTGCTGCAATACTGGAGCCCACCACAAGGGCAACTAGAAAAGGTCAAAGGTAATTGAGGAATGCCTCCATTGATGCCCCCCGCCCCCCCTGTTCCTTCATTTTCTTTAGGGTTTGCTAGTGCTCCATCCACTAGTAGTGGGGCTGCAAAAACAACTTCAAATGTTGAAAAAAAATATTGTTTTAACAAGGAAGTGGACTCAAGAGAAAAATATCCATTGTGGAAGCATGTCATAGGACACCAAGGGCTTGACACCAAGTTAAAGGGGGAAGGGGATGTGCTTTGGACATGTAGTTATTGTTATAACCAATTTAAGAGCACTTGCTTTCAAGTTAAGGGCAATTTGTTGGGCATACCTTATGGACTTTGAGCATGTCAAGGAGTGAGTACATCCAAAAAAAGAATTGGAAAGAGAGACCAATGTTGGCTTGGGGATGGTGGAAATAATGTGTAAGAAAACTAAGAATGAGGATCCTTTTCCTTTCTTAAGAAAATCATCTAGCAATTATTCATTTAGGAGTGCGAGTTTGTTTCAAGCTAAAAAAAATATATGGTAGCACATCCATTGTATAAAATATTTTAGCAAGAGAGGTAAGAAAAGATTGAACCTACTACTAGTTTTTTTCTACTTCAACTTCATATAATTTATTGTTGCATATTCACCTTCATTTATTGATATGTGTTAAGCTTTAGCTCAAGGAGCTCCAACAAGGTATGTGCCTCCTAGTTCAGAGAAGCTTAGAACCACATTGATGGTAAAGGAAAAGAAGGTGGATAAAATATCAGGTCCTATTAAACCATCATGGGCCTTGTTAGGTGTTGGGCAGCGGATCCCCCCCATAGCGAATTTTTGGGGCTTGAAGCTCGAGTTTTTGTCAAGTGTAATGTAAAGACCCCACGAAATGCGGGTGCGGAGCGCAAGAGTCTAGGGTTGTCCACCCTAAAATAATGTAATTTAATGTATGGTATGTCGGCCTACCCATGGTCCGCGGACCATGGGATTGTATAAATAGAGCGAGGCTCTAAGTGTAAATTCAGTCTTAGTTTTGAGAAGTAAAAGATAGATGCGAAGGCATGGTTAGAAGATAGAAGTAAAGCTAAAGTGTATTGGGTCGCAATGGTAGGTAGAGGCTCTGCAGCTGAGTGTGTAAAGGCCTGGTAGAGTCCGCAGATGTGTGCATGGACCCTTGCAGCTGAGTGTGCAGGGCGGATTTGGGATTGTACTTGAACAAAGAATTAATAAAAGATAAGTTGATCCTGGAATATTCTGTGTCTATTGCTTCTGTAATATTTATACATCTCTTTACAGTTTTTTGATTACGCGCACTTGTTATGAATGTTGAATGATTAATGAGAATATTGGGCCCACACAATTAAGTTAAGATCTATAATAATAGCACAGTAGGGTATAGGGATCTAGACAACCCCTCTTCGTGCTCTTTGCATAGCTACACGGAAGTAGTTGCACAAGTTGCGAAGGATAGACGGCCGCGCAGAGCAGCGCAAGCGTGCAAGTTCGGTTCGTGAACTTCCTAGACTTCATCAAGACATCCCTAGGGTGCGGAAACCTGGTTCCAACACCCTCCCATACTACCTTGGGTGATACCTCAGTCCTCACACTGCGGACTGTTTCCGAAAGGGCCGGCAGTTTCAGGATTTGTTTGGCTAAATCACTTATGAACCTGGGTAAGCCCCAACAAGCCAACAAATGGTTATGTTGCCGGGACCGAGATCTACCTAAGGGATTTATGATGTTGTGACATTGGAACCCAACAAAGAAGGAAATTGAAGAGTGGTTGGAAAAGAAGCTTCACGAGTTTGTGACATAGGAAAACAGAACTCCACAGGTATCCGAGAAAAGGTGGCTGGATCGCTACGTATATACAAAAATCCACGAGATCTTCTTCATATCCTTTCCTTCTAAATTGTATGTGTGGATCGTGAGGTTACTTGACAACCGGGGAAGGTGTAAGCTCGACCAATCGATAATGTGGACCCCGGAATCAATGCACAGACTAGTGGCATCAGAAGATAATATCGCGTGAGCTATGGACCATTGGCTCGACCAGATAATCGGGGGATTTATCATTGAATTTGCGATAGACACGGCCATGAGCTACAACGAAGCAGAAAGACGTTTCCTCAAGGGATCGCGAGGTAAGTACATTAAATCTTTGAATATCTGGATTAAGATGTTGTTATGTGAAAAGCAGGTCATGCGAATACATTAATGTTTGGAACGACGTAGAGCGGAAGTATCTACAAAGGTAGTGGGGAATTAGGAAACAGTCCCTTAATTTCATCTTCACGAGAGAGTGAGGAAGAGCTCGCTCGAGTCTCTCCGAGAAGTGCGATCAGTTTGATAAGGCAGCTCATTCCGTAGTTACCACCCCCACCCATGCCACCAACCGCTTCACCTCCTTCACCTCCATCTCCACCCACTCCACCTTCACCAACCCCGCAGTTCAGCATGACGAGTGCGATCAAGCTATTCATATTCAGAGGAGTAGGGAATGAGGATCTAGACCAGTTCTGGTTTGTGGTAAGAGCAGTGTGGGAAGTGAAAAGGGTCACAAACGACAACATTAAGAAGGCTACATTGGTGAGCGCATTGCAGGATCGTGTGTTGACATGGTATATCAAGCACTCTAATGATCACCCAAATGCAGGAATAGCAAAGATCCAGAATGCGTTGAATAGAGAATTTAGCTGGTCGAAATCAGAGACACAGTCAATCATCAGATTTAAAGAGATCGCGATGCTTCTAAGTGAGACCCCTTGGGATCTGGATCAGCAGCTAAAAAGTACGATCTGCGAGGCTAATATGACGCTAACGGATGCGCAACACCGCTCATGGTTTGTGGCATATTTGACACCACACTTGAGGACGATGATGTCTAAACAGAAGCTTTCAACCCAAGCTGAAGCATTGGAAATGGCAATGAGATTGCATGAAACACTGATACAAGATCTGGGGTTGGGATTTCAAAAAATCCACATGCAACTACAGAAGCTATGCCTGGAAATGCAGAGCTTGAAGTAGGACAGGGCACCACGGCTAGAGGCACATGACGAAGTGTGGTGCATAAAATGCAAAGGCTAGGGCCATGACAAGGATCACTATCCAGTATTCATGAACTACTTGGCAGGAGGGGGACCAATTCCGTTGAGACCAGAGGCATAGGCAGGGCCGAGGTGACACCCATGCTATGGTGCATGATATGTCAGATAGGAGGAAAACACTCGACGGATAACTATCATTTGTTGCAGAAGTATACACACTGACTCCCCAGCAGTTGTTTTGTAACTTCTGTAGGTCAGTGGGCCACGACGAGCAGACTTGTCACAGCTATGAGTTAATGATGGATCAGACCCCAGCCTATATAATGCAGACAAAAACGAGAGGCCTCGACCCAGTTGCGGGGATGGCGTGCGCTGGATTTCAAGGGCGAGGTCGAGGACGAGGAGGAATGGGGCCACGAACAGTTAATTTTTTACAATTGCAGAGGACCAGGGCACTACGCCTGTGATTGTACCAATCCAACAAGAGTATCCTATTCATACTATGCTCAGTTTGATCATGAAACGGTAGATTGTCCTACATTGATCACACAGATGTGCGAGAAAGGGGTACTCTAGCCTCCTCCTCAAAATATCCAAATGATGAGATTTGAACTGCGCGAACAAGACCCAAATGTGAACATGATGCTCAGAAGCAGTGCAACCACAAGGAGGATAAGGGGAGCAACCTGAGGAAGATACATGGGTTCATAGGGCTCCTACCAAGGAACCTGAGTTTGACTTAGAACACGCAAAGGAGACGTTCATGGAAGCTAAGAAGAGCTTCGTGGAGGCCTCTACTTCAGGTAGTAAGGATCAACCAGAGCTAGGAATGGATCCTTCCATGCTTACTACCTTTTTAGAGACATGCATGAAACTGTTGCACGACAATAAGGCAGTTAACGGAATACAGGAGTTGATCACCAGGTGTGCGGGATCAGGGGAACTGCGCGTAGTCCGGAAATAAGGGAAGCATGCATTGTGCACCGGGAGGGAAATGAGATTGATGGAGTATATTAGCGAATATGAAGTGGATCAAGTAATCCTAGGCCTGGGTTCAGATGCGAATGTATTACCGAAGTAGACATGGGAATGTATGGGAAGGCCTGCATTACAGTGGTCCCCTATTCAATTACGAATGGCGAACCAATAGAAGATTTTGCCCATGGGGAGGTTGCAAGGGGTAACAGTTGATATCGAAGGCGCGAGCACACAAATGGACTTTGAAGTAATAAAGATTGTCGATGACAACAATCCCTATCCCGCATTGCAAGGAATAGATTGGGCCACTGATATGAATGGAGTCATTAACCTGAAGAAGCAGAAGATGATATTCGAGAAAAACTCCCTATGCGTAGTAGTTCCACTAGACCCAGCTGACGGAGTGTGTTACACTGAACTAGTGCGCGACAATGAGCTAGATTGTATTTACTAGATAACGACACGAGACCAGGATCCGGTGAACCCAACTACAGATGGGAGAATCTCATGGGAGCGCGACAATTCCTGTACTTTGGATTCAGATGAATAAGTAGAATGCTGGCAGAACCAGTTGCATGAAGTGACAACGCTGAATTGAAATATGATGATTAGATCGTTGCGTTGCGTGACAATAGAGGCAAGGGAACTGCCAACATATGATGGGGTGATAATGGTGGATGAATGCCTGGACAAATTTGAAAGCGCAATACTGAAACAACAATGGTACGGTGCGATGGAATGGGCACTGTGCGCAACACCCACACGATGGTGGAGTACACATCAGAAGACCATTGGGAACTGGCACGAATGTAGAAGACGGATGCGCTTACGGTTTGGAAGTCCCCAACGTCAAACAAGATCTGGGCAGCCAAGACGAAGTAGCTTGTGTGCCCACCTGTGTTGATGGGTGCATACGTGTGTTGTGCAAGCACATCCCAGACTAAGGATCGAAATTCAAAACCAAACACGACAGTAAGAAAAGCAACGCACCCCACAAATATTCCACGTCAGAGCATTCAAAAAGCTATGCAGAATCATGAACAGAGTTTACCAGGCGCAACGAACTAACTGGGACTTGCACGTACCAGTGGTTCGATGGGCCTATAGGGCCATAAGCGAAAACCGGAGCGCGGAAGTGATCCCAACACTGACGAGAAGAAACGAAACCATAAGAGCAGAGAAGAATCCCCCTAAAACAGCTCCCACAGTTGGGATAGTACGCGAAGAACCGGGTAAAGGAATTATGCAGTTACAGGAAGCCATTTGGCGAGGGAACTTGAAACTTCGCAAACTTGACGATGATTGGTTACAACTGAGAAAGAAAAATATGATATTGGACGAAGAAATCAACAAATTGGAAAACGGAGTCACGCAATCATGCTGCACGGAGAAACTAAGCATGATGGGACAAGGAATAGTCAGCCATACTACTGCAGTAGAAGAAGTTATGACCCTAATACCATGGTTCTGACCGCACCTTACTAGACAAAGTAAACAGGGAAGCACACCATCTAAGGAAGAATGCAAGGCGCTAACTGGTGCGAGGATAATTAAGGAGGGCCTATAGACCAGGTTGGAAGGTGACTTGAAGCCTCACACTGAGGGTGTGACCACTTGATTATCTGTAGGAAGCACAGTCTCAGTGCCCCAAGCAGTTGAAAGAGAGTGCGAGACTTTAAAAGAGTCTGTATGGGAGCTTCGCGACATGGATTTTGCGCACAGGATCGATATGTCACAGGGGTCACGGTCACGCATAGGGTGCTGTGCTGCTACGTGGGTAGGCTAGGAGGTGACCGTTGGTGTCACTGTTCATGACAAGAGGTCCAATTTAAGGCAAAAAGGAGCGAGCGACAGGCAATTAAGACATGAACTAAGAACGAGATTTGGAACGATTTGCCACTAAGAAGGAATTAATGATGCAGAAATGGGGGGAAGGGTCGAATTCAAATTCAAATGATGCTATAAAACCCCCAGGGCCAACTCCAAGGCAATAATTGGTTGTTTAAGAATTGAGAAAGTACAAAGCATTGAGCGCCATGCACTCTTACCATCCTCAAGCGTAGACACAATGACAGCTGCTAGAACAAGAGTGTGATTCATTGAAGTTACCGCAGAGCCTGGTATGGCCCATGAGGAGCCTCGAGAGGCGGAAAATGCAGCCAAAGTTCCAAAATCACCACGCACGCTGCGGCCACAGAAAGATAAGAAAACGATGGGGCCAGCCTGTGTATCCCCAAGAAACCCATGGTTTGGAAAGTTGTCAATAGCAGAGAAGGGAAAAGTTGTCACCATTGAAACAAAGGAGGAGGAGGAAGACTTGCAGGCCCTGATCGCCCAAATTGAGGCATAGGATGATGAGGCAAAGGATGTCTCCCAAAAGCATTCCGTGACAAAGTTACCTCCCTACACCCCCCTGTGGAAGGGGAAGGCCAGGGTACCGAAGGACCTGGAGGTCACGAAGAGTGCGCTCCAGACCCCGCTCCTCCTCAATGATATAAGGTTTGAAGGTCTGTCGTTGGGATGAGTACCTACTATGAATTTCGAAGACTGGGACCTCGCAGACAGCGAGAAGTTCCCTCAGTTGGCTGCAGAGAAGTTAATAAAGAAGAAATGGTTGCGTGGTGTGGAGAAGGTTGGGTTACTCCATCTGTGATGGATACCTCACTACCACCACGCACCCATCACCATTTTTGTCACCAGGCAGCCCCTGTGCCTAGTGCATGATGGGTATCTCTGGCTGGAGGAGCCGATTCCCATCACAGCTGATCTGATTCACCGAATTTCTCGACTTCCAGTCAAAGGAAACGACCCTGCAGCCATAGCAGGAAAAAGCAACGACTTGGCCCTCGCAAAAGATATGAAGGCCAAGTATAAGCTAGAAAAGAGAAAGCGGGGGTACGCAATAGCAAGTATTAAAGACCAAGGGGTGCATGTAGCCACCCAGTTGTTGGTCGGCAAGCTAATGAGGAAATGTCGCGCCGACGAAGTACCAACGTCTATGATTGTGTTGGCAGAGCAATGCGCAGAGGGGGTCCAGTTCAACTAGGTGCAGTTCCTATGTGATGAATTCTTGACAAACTATAGGGAGGCCCAGGTGCAGGGTAAGACCTTCCACTATGCGTGGTTGCTCTTATCCATTCTGTTGGTTATAGGGGAGCTTCTAGCGAACAACCAGTTTCCCACTACTGAGGGTGACCTGCCCGAAGTCGCGAGGTACACCTCACTCTGGGCTATAAGAGACACAGACAGGATTCATGAGATAAAGGTGTTCTAGGTGTTCATGGAGGCAAGCATCTGAACATGGATCAACTGCAGGCTATGCTTGTGCCCTACAATTCATAATAGCTTGCAAAGCATGGCAGAATTCAAGGTGGATATGCATAACCTATATATTCGGGCGTATAAGGATCCAGTACGAAAATGGGAGAAGCTTCCATTCATTACAATGGACGATGCAATCTTCGCAGTAATGAAGTCATGGCCTCCAGAGTGGCGTGCCCCGGACTTGGTGGAAATGGAGAAGGTCACAACTCAACAATGCAAGAAGGACACCAAGCTGTGCCTCGCGCAACTGGCTGAGAGGAAGCACTAGGAACAGGAAGCAACACAGACGGCAGAAACCACAACTGCGCTAACCAAAGAGGCCAAGGAAGGCCAAGAAATGTCCTCAGGGTAGCAGACTGAGAAGTAGACAAGGAAGAGGACCATGCAAACCCCAGTACAACATCAACACAAATTAAGCAGCCGCACAAACCAGAGAAAATTGTCCCCAGAAAGAAAGGGAAAGTCACAAAGATGTCCGACAACCCGATCACGCTCACCAAATATGATCTTTTGGATATCAACAAAACGATTCGGGATGTCGCGGAAGGCGCGCTCCAGGCATTGCGGATGGAGAAAAACACTATGTTGGGGGCGCTTAGTGCACAGCTACAAGGTTTACAGGTACAACACCCACAAACAAGTACAATGGCCCAGTATGTCGCAGCAAGAACCGCTGAGATTGAACAGACGGTGCATGCCCGTATGAGTAACAACTTCATATTGCCCGAAGGCGTGCTAGTAGCAGAAAACGAGGATGACCGGGCTGCGATGAGTAGCATGAAAGGCGTCGGCTTGAACTTGGCCGCCCTGCTGCGTGAAATACCATACCAGCTATAGGATGGGGTCATCGCTGAACTCCGCGCTCAGGAAGGTCAAGCGATCCAAGTCCTAAATGAGCAGAAAATCAACATGGACTAGCTTAGCATCCAGAGGGATGCGTTGGCTATGCAGGCTAGCGGATTGGAGCAGGCTGTAGAGGATGCATGCAGGAGCATTCCAGAGTTGGCCATGTCAGCAAAACTACCAGCAACAGAGCGGGTCCATAGATTTGGCGGCTGGAGTCCGCGAGGCTTGGGAGGAAATGACAAAGGTTCAGTTGGAGCTAAACCTGCAAATCGTTGAGCTGTGATTGAAGGCGCAACCCTCCACACCCCCAGAAGTCAGAGAGCAGCATGCCCACACTATCCATATGGGGTTGGAACAAATTGGCCAGGCGACACAGGGGTGCACCAGGATGTTGGAACAAGCACTCACCATACTTACACATCTCCAGGAAGACCTGAACCTACAACGCCCAGAGACAACAGCACGTGAGTTGTAGTAGGAGTACGACAGTGTCTGGGGCACTGTGCAGACGGTTGCCCTTACTCAACGACTCGCCAGACTACAGCAAGCAAGGTCACTAAAGGACCGATTAGACATCGCGCACCAAAAGGAAGCCCTGCTAAAAGCACGCATCCAGCCATGGATCGATGAAGCTTTCACAATCACAGCTACCATTGAGGGGAAGCTAGCATAGATGCAGGAACTATACACGGTTGGACAGGAATGTGACCCTGCTCATGCAAATTCAGAGATATGCATGCAACAAGTACAATAGCCGGCGGAACAGTGTGCTGTGTATACCTAAGTTGTGCGAGACATGCTGCATGGACTTCGAACGAAGATCGCCGCACCAGCAGAGTGACTCGAGATGAGTCATGATGACTATGTTGGGGGGATATTGGGCATCGGATCCCCCCCATAGCGGATTTTTAGGGCTTGAAGCCCGAATTTTGGTCAAGTGTAATGTAAAGACCCCGCGAAATGCGGGCGCGGAGCGCGAGAGTCTAGGGTTGTCCGCCCTAAAATAATGTAATTTAATGTATGGTATGTCGGCCTACCCATGGTCTGTGGACCATGGGATTGTATAAATAGAGTGAGGCTCTAAGTGTAAAGTCAGTATTAGTTTTGAGAAGTAACAAATAGATGCAAAGGCATGGTTAGAAGATAGAAGTAAATCTGAAGTGTATTGGGTCGTAGTGGTAGGTAGAGGCTCTACAGCTAAGTGCGTAGACGCCTGGTAGAGTCCGTAGTTGTGTGCGCAGACCCCTATAGCTGAGTGCGCAGGGAAGAGTTGGGATTGTACTTGAACAGAGAATTAATAAAAGATAAGTTGATTCTGGAATATTCTACGTTTATTTCTTTTGTAACATTTATACATCTCTTTACAAATTTTTTGATTGCGTGCACTTGTTATGAATGTTGAATGATTAATGAGAATATTGGGCCTACACAATTAAGTTAAGATCTATAATAATAGCACAATAGGGTATAGGGATCTAGACAACCCCTCTTCATGCTCTTTGTAGAGCTGCACGGAAGCAGTTGCACAAGTTGCGAAGGACAGATGCTGCGCAAAGCAGCACAAGCGCGCAGGTTCGGTTCACGAACTTCCTAGACTTCATCAAGACATCCCTAGGGTGCGGAAACCTGGTTCCAGCACCCTCCCATACTACATCGGGTGAGACCTCAGTCCACGCACCGCAGACTGTTGCCGAAAGGGCCGGTAGTTTCAGGATTTGTTTGGCTAAATCACTTCTGAACCTGGGTCAGGCCCCAACAAGCCAACATTAGGTATGTGTTATATTCTTTCCATGACTAGTACCAGGAGAGGGGGTCGTGGGGGGGGGTGACACCTGCTAGGGGGTTTGCATGGGGTGGTATCCCCCCTGTACGGGGTCTAGGGCAGCGCCTTGGGAAAAAAAAAATTAATGTAGAGTCTGTACGTAATAATAGTTGGGTGGATCCAAGGATGGGGGGCAGACCCAAGGATGGTGGGTGGGCATACCCATGGTGTTTTGTATGGTTTTCGTACATGATGGTTTTTTTCCATGGTATTTTGTAGATCCAATCAAGGGAACTACCGTTATGTTTTAATCCAGGGTTAATGGATTAGGGTTTTTGAATGCTTCAGCATGTATATAATGTATTGTAAGATTGAAAGGAATATAATGAAAAATCAATCTAGTTTTCTCGGTTTGGGTTCCAAGAGAAAATATCTATGTATATTCTATATTCACACCATTGTATATTTTTTCTATTTTAAGAATCTGTTTGTAGGTAATTTCTATATAGGGTTAATACTTACAACTCTCATCTAGTTATATTAGTATGGTTTATGATGGATGGATATATGCGACATGCAATCCAATCATGAAGTTTGTGGTGTCTACATTGAACAAACTGATTTTCTTGAAAGCAATCGATGCTCTTAGAAAATACAATGATGCACAATATATGGGTGAGTTTTTCATTAAATTTATTGACGATGTAGGCGTTGATTCTTGCATGAAAATTAATATAGCTAATGCACCTGCTTGTAAGGTTGTTGGTATGATTTTTGAAGTTGAATATCCACCAATATTTTGGAAAACTTACATTGTTCATTCTTTGAATTTAAAACTAAAATCATTGCTTCAAATGTGACATGGATATAAAGTCTTAGTGAGGATGCACACCATATTTTAAATTTGGTACAAACCCATACCAATGCTCTCATGATCTATAAATAGTACAAGTTCTATCATCATTAAGGATTGCAGAAACACAATTTACATTCTCATTCATCATTCTTAAGAGGTTGAGCTAGTTCAAGACCACTCTTGGGTCCATGGTTATTTCAGATTTTTGGTTTATTAGATAAAGACAAATCAAGATTCTTCAAAAAGGCTAAAGGATATAATGTTAGATGATTATTGGTGGGAGAGGTTATATCTTACCATTAATATCGTGGACCCAACCCATCCTAGATAAGTTTATGAAGGGTGGAATTCCATGATTGATTTTATTAAGACCATTAATTTATAGAATGAGTTACCTTAGTATGGGCACTTCAGTAGAAACCTTTTTCACCACCATACAAGATATTCGTGTTAGTAGGTGGGATACGAATTATACACGTCTGCATTGCTTAATTCACTCAATGAATCCCAAATACTACAACAATGGGTGGATCGATGGTGGTCCTTCATGTAGATTCCTTCCTCACATTGATAGTGAGATTTCACTAGGGAGGAAAGATGCATTTATATGGAGATATGAAGATAGAGCATCCCTTGATGAGGTGGATGAGGGTTCTGTAGAGTTTTCCATTGGCATTGAGAGATTTGGAGGCTCATACACATGAGAGCTAAGAATCTCTATGCTTGGTGGGAAACTCACGAGGAAACGTACCCTCTTCTATAATAGTTAGCGTGACACTCCTCTCTTAGGTGACTTCATCCCTTGTAATGAGAGAAATTGGAACATGTTTGGGAATTTGTATAGTTTGAAGAAGAGCAAGATTTTGTAGTTTAGGGAAAATACAATGGTGTATGTGCATACTAGCATTCGTCTTCCTTATAGGAAAATAGAAGAGAATGGGAAGATAAAGACATGGGAAGTGTTTCTTGACAATGGTTTGGATAGAATGTTGAGTTGGAATTCACCAACTTGGATCTCAATGAAACAGTGATAGCATTGGTGGCTTTTGATGATGGTGATCCTCTTAAGGGGTCATCCTCCACACTAGAAAATGCATATATTGGACTAGATATAGAGGACGAGGATGGAGGAGGGATCAATGGTAGACATGCTGATTTTGATGATGATGTAGATGCATAGATTGGATTGGATATACAGGAGGAGGACGGAGGAGAGAGGAATGATAATGATGTTGATTTTGATGAAAATGATATGGAGGACTACCGACACACACAAGATATGAGATTATTTCATCTATGACTCTAGTATATACCTATTTTGATTTTCCATTACCATTCTCACCTATAGTAACAATGACTTAGTATCTTTGTAAATAGCACTTTATGGTTCTAATTTCTCATGTCTGTAATTTTATCATCATCGCATGTAATATTAGTTGTATGGATCCTTTACTTGACGAATCCTTGTTAATAATTAGTACTTCCAACCCTTGGTATGGAGACATTATATTGTATCTCCAAATCTAACATTTTCGACCCGAACTGTCTCATGATGACTATCGGTGCATACATCATCAGTCTCAACACTATCTTATTATCAATGATACTTTAAATTGGCGTGTTTTTGACACTATGTTATTTCGATGTCTTAGTCATGAAGAAGATGAACACATATTGAATGATTTCCGTGTTGGGGCATGTTGTGGTCATCTCTCTAGGCTTGCCACTACTTAGAAAATCTTGCATGCAAGTTACTTTTGGCCTTCACTTTTGAAAGATTGTATCTTAGAAGTACACATGTGCCATCCATGTCAAATATTTTCTTGTAAAATGTGTGCTCACCCTGCCTTGTTACATCTTATAGTTTTCGTCGGACCTTTTGCATAGTGGGGTATTGACTTTATGAAATGTAACCCACCCTCAGCCCAAGGTCATCACTACATCATCATGGTTGTTGACTATTTTACCAAGTGGGTTGAGGCCATGCCTACACATTTAAACAATAGTGCCTTATTCATTTTCAATCATGTCATCGCCAGGTTTGGTGTTCCTAAACGCATCGTGACCGATCATGGTAAACATTTTCAGAACCATATGATGCAAGAACTAGCTGCCAAGTTGGGTTTTCATCATGAACACTCCACACCTTATTATCCTCAAGCCAATGGCCAAGTCGAGGTTGTCAATCGAACTTTGAAAACCATGTTGCAACGAATGGTAGGGAACCATAATTCTAATTGGCATCTTATGTTATTTTCTACCCTATGGGCATATCAAACCTTGATGAAATATGCCACTGGATTTACTCCTTTCCAATTGGTTTATGGAGTGGAGTCAGTTCTTCCTATCCAGTGTGAAATATCTTCCCTTCAACTAGCTGTCGAGTTACTCCCTGACACTTCGATAAAGGAAGAACACCTCTTACAACTTTCCCATCTAGATGAACAATGCCTTCTTGTCCTGGTCAATAATGAAACTCACGAGAAACACGTTAAGGCCCAATAAGACAAATTTGTTCCACCTCATGTTTTTTCCAAAGGTGATCTCATTTTGGTTTATGACCAAGACCATGATAATTTTTGGGAAATAAAACTTGAACCCATGTGGCATGGTCCCTAAAATGTTAAACATGTTCTCAAGAAGGGGGAATATGAGTTAGTTGATTGTGACAAGAATTTGTTGTCGGAGCAAAGTAATGGTCTCTACCTAAAACTCTACCATGCTTATTTTCTTTGCATGGTCTCTTGAACATATTGTATATAGGTGTGTGTGTGTGTGTGTGTGTGATAAGTTTCTTAAATTGATTGTCTTTGTTTTTTTCATGATTTTTATGTGTGATTTGTGTGTCTAGTCTTTGATGCATAGATGTAAAAACTATTTCTTCCTTATAGAGGCTTTGCATATGGTGAAATCCATTACACTCGGAACGTTTCTTCCATCGCTTGGGTCATTGTTTTTTCCACTAATGATATTGTGAGTTTTGGGGGTATTTGTATTCACCCAGTTACCAACAATGTGGCCGAATATAGTGTTTTCATTGAACTCTTGACCAAGGCCAGTCGCCTTGGCAGATGCCACTTAGTTCTTCAGCTTGACTATTAGCTCGTAGTGTCGTAGCTCAACCGTATCTATTATGTAAGGAACTCTACTATCCAATGTTATTTTTTGAGGGTACGTCTCTTTGAATGTTTGTTTGATTACATTTCTTATGTTCATATTCCCTGAGAGAAAAACACATTGGCTAATTCGTTAGCTAATTATGTGTTAGATTGGAATTTGTCACATCAATAGTTTTAACCATGCACATGATAAAGTAAAAACACATTGCAAATACACATAATTTTAAAAATAAACACATAGAAATTTTCATTTTATTATATTATCAAAATTTTCAGTACATATTTCAAAATATGGGCATCAGAGGCCCTAGCTATCCTGCCATACAGAAGCAGTCACATCACAAACACACAACCCTAAGTACATCATTGTTATTGCTCAATGGTGCTCATGATAACATAACACCACATTCAAAATGTGGCATGGGAAGCTCTGATGACAGGCTGAAGTGACTCCAACCATGTGCCTCTACATATGTTGAGGTATATCCACAATACTCCTCTGATGAACCCCTAGTGTTAACCCCTCGACATTGCGAGTGAATTCCCACAATTCCTCATCCTCACCCTCTTCTGTTGTTGCATGTGCCACTTGGGCTTGGGTTGGTGGTACATTTCTCCTAAGAAGAGAATAGCCTACAAGGTGTGTGGGTGCCACATCTGCATATCACATTTATCACATATCAGTAACCTTGTACCCATCCCAAAAAAATTAGATATTCTAGAAATCCAAAAAAATTATAAAATAGAAAAACCAAAAATATTTTATCTTTGTCATCAAACTCAATTCTAGGGGGCAATACCATGTTCCGATATCCCTGGAATTCTACTCCATAAAATGGATAATCGTCCACTTCCAGTGATGTTGTTCTCGACCACTTCTAGTATGTCACTCAGAACCAGTTTCTACTCTACACACCCTCTTCCCTCATCATGAGACTGCACCACCTCATTATCCGAGGCTAGGTTGGTGGTCGATATACTACATAATGAAGTGACATCGGCCTCATGATCGGGATCTTCTCTAGAAATAAACTCACTAGTAGACTCCCATAGACAAAGTTTTTGATCTTCTATCTCTTCATTTTGGTGAGTTGTTCCTTGACATTGGCCAACATTCCTTCACCCTAGTTAAACAAGGTAGGTTGCATGCATCTAAGACAATCCTGTAGATTCACAAGCTCATGCAATGTACTAAAGCACATGACAACAATCTACTTCTACTTTCAACCAACAGAATCCAGTAGATAGATGAAAACAATACAAGAAGATAAATGTAACACAAGATGTATCTGGGGAAAGCCACTGACCAAAACCCCACTATCTGTATTTCATATATCAGAAATATGAGTGAAGATACAAAGCTTGTTCTCACTAGAACAATTCTGCACAAGTATGCTCAACTCTCTCAGCTCGCAAGCTAGCTCTTGGTCAACACTTAGCCAATTCTGCAGCTCTCCAAGCCCCTAATCTCTTGCGTAATTCCTAGGATGAATAGCTCATATTTAAAGGGAATTCATTCTTCCAAAACTGCGCAATCCAAACATAGGATCAATCTCTAATGCATGCATGATATTTACACTCCAGTAAATAATACAACTGATAGTACATTGTACCTGCACTCTAATCTCAGCTGGGTATTTCTCAGAACTTCCATGCATGAGTTTTTGATGAGGGAATCTTCAGTTAACTAGAGTGACACTTGTGGATTCACTAGTGCACCAACTGAGTATTAACTCTCTAGTAGTTCCTCAAACAATTTGGAAATAATTTAACTGAACACAACTCAGTAAACTAAGTGATCTAATTTCCAACTAAATTTAAACTCATACTAGACCCCTAAAACTTAGGGAGAACATATGCATGACTAGAAAAAGGCTTCCAGCTCGAAATTCCTAAGCTAATTAAGTGAATTGAACTTAATTAACTATTTACAAGTTGCTATGAGAATAGAATTTTATTTTAATTCTCAATTTAATTCAAGGAAAAATTAAACTGGAATTTCTTGTTGCCATTTCTCAACACTCCCTCTCAACAAGAAAGGGATTATCATCTACCTCGATCCTGTCTCTGTGAAACTCAAATTTACATCTTGACCATATTGACAATGCCTTTGTCAAAATGGAAGCATATTGCTCCTCCATGGGAATGTACTCTAACAACATAATCCGCCTCAATACACAATCTCTGAGATGATGATATCGAATATCAATATGCTTGGACCGATCATGAAAAATGGATTTTTAGATACTCTGATACAACTATGATTATTGCAGTAAATCATAGTTGGATCCATATGCTGAACAAATAAACCAACTAGGATCTTCCTCATCCAGATGGCCTCACATGCTGCCTAACTCGCAGCCATGTACTCTGCCTCTTCCGAACTGAGTGCAACCGGTATCTGTTTCCTGTTGTACCAAGAAAATATCACTAACCCAATACTAAAGATCCCTCCTAATGTGCTCTTTTTGTCAGATGGACTCCCTGCCCAATCTACATCGGTGAAGCCTTGAAGCTTCACTCCCTCTGTCTGTCTGTACTGTAATCCATGCTTAGAAGTTCCCCTAAGGTATCTCAACACATGCTTTGTCGCCTTCCAATACAGCTTGGTAGGCCTAACCATCACTTGACTAAGCTGGTTAAGTGCATAGCACATATCCAATCGTGTGTTCACCAAGTACATGAGTGAACCCACAAGTTGTTTGTAAATAGTAGCTTCCACTACTTCCCCTGAATTAACATCGTCCTTCCTCCAGTTACATGCGAAAGGAGTCTCCATGGGTTTGCTGCTCTCCATGCGAAATCTCTTGAGTATCTCATTGGCATAATTTCCTTGAGGCACAAGCAACTCCCCATCACCCTATCATACCCCCATCCTAAGAAAGTAATGCATGAGCCCCATGTCCTTCATCTCAAACTCTCTTGCAAGGTCCTCCTCGCAAGATTTGATCAACTTATCATCACCTGTCAGTATGAGATCATCAACATAAAGTACAATGATCAACATCTTACCTTCCACCACTATGTGGTACAAGTTCACATCTGCTTCACGCTTCGTGAAGCCCAACCTGGTGAAGTAGCTATCTATCCTGGTGTACCAAGCATAGGGTGCTTGCTTCAGCCCATACAACACTCTCTTGAGCTAGAACACACGTGACTCACGGTCAAAGGTCTCAAAACCTTCAGGCTACTCTATGTACACCTCTTCCTTAGTCATGCCATTAAGGAAGGTTACATTCACATCCATCTGATGTAACTTCCAATCCATCTATGTTGATAGTGGAAATATAGATCTAATCGACGAGTACCTTGCAATAGGAGCAAAGGTCTCATCATAGTCAATTCCCTTAACCTATGAAAATCCACGGGCCACAGATATGGCCTTATGCTTCTCCACACTACCATTTTCAGCTTTCTTTACCTTGTAAAGCTAAGGGGATCTCACCACTGACTTGTCCTCCGATGTTGGGGCCACATCCAAAACACTATTACAAACTATGGAGTCATACCCCTCCACCATGGCATCAACCCAAACCCACTGCTTTATTGCTTCGTTAAAGGAAGATGGCTCTATCACAACAAATTCACCCATAAGAGCCATGTATCCAGTGTACCTCTAAGGTGACCTCCTCTACCTACGCTGAGAAGTGGGTTCTCCCACATTTTCCCATGCATCATCCAACAATCTGTTAGCCTCTATGGTGTGCTTTCTTCCCTCTCTAGAAGACTCTACCTGAGTGGATGTCTCCACTCCTAGATCCTCTGCATGTGGATGCTCCACATCAATCTGAGGCTCCTCAACCTTAGGAGCTAAAATCTCCTCCTCCGCATGTATCTCAAGTTCCCTCTCAAGGGAAACTCACATGGCCTTCTCCTCATCGAATCTAACATCCCTGCGAACCACAGTCATCCTGCTGGTTGGCAAGTAAAATTGGTAGTTGTGAGGTGTATCAATGTACCCCAAAAATATCCCCAACTCTATTGTAGGCTCAAGCTTCTTCCATGCATCTTTGGTCACATGGAAATATACCGATGACCCAAAAAACCTAAAGTGACCAACATCTAGTTTCTTACCATAATAAGCCTCTTCTGGTGTCTTCATCTCAAGTATCTGACGTGGGCTACAGTTCTAAGCATAAACCATTGTGTTTCATGCATCAACCCACAAGTGTAGTGGTAGGCCCTGATCATGTATCATCACCCTCGCTGCCCCTACTATGCTTCTATTCTTCCTCTCGACCATCCCATTCTACTGAGGGTTATGGGGTGTCGTAAATTGTTGTTTAATCCCTTCCGTTATACAGAAGTTCTTAAATTTGTTTGAGACATACTCACCGCCATTATCACTCCATGGAGCTTTAACCTTATTTCCGACTCTTTCTCCACCAATTCTTTAAACTCACAAAACTTTGTGAAAGTTTGATCCTTTTTCTGCATGAATAATATCTAGCATTTACGAGAATAGTAATCAACAAATATAACATAATACATGTGTTTGGCTGTGGATGCTGTCGAGAATGGTCCACACACATTTGATTGGACTCTCTCTAGAATAGCCTCTGGTTGACTGTCTCTGTCGTGAAATGAAGACTTGGTGTATTTTCCCAAAGTATACCCCTTGGATGTATCAACTTGCTCAAGCGTACCTTTGGAAATACCAGTAGAGATCTACCGCAATATCTTCAAATCCCCATCATGTAAGTATCCCAATCACCTGCGCCACAACTCGCCAACGTCTCAACTCTGCACCCTTTCTTCTTTAGTGCTCAAAGAATCACACTCCTCTACCTCTAGCTTATAGAGATTCTTCACCCGAATCCCTATCTTCTTTACTTGACCTGTGGCTATGTGTCGAAGGAACATATTTCCTTTCGAGAAGATCACATCATAGCCTCTATCCTCAAGCATGGCAATGGATACCAAGTTCTTCTTCAGCCTGAGCACATACATAACATTCTTCAAGGTGAGTGGAGCCCCATGCTCCCTCTAAAAAGTAATCGTGCCCAATCCAGTAACACTATACTTCCCGTCGTCACCCATCTCGATATGCATATGGAGATCTTTCTCCTCCAGGTCACTGAATAACTCTTTGTCACCAATCATGTGGAATGAAGCTCCACTTTCTAAGTACCATACACTTCCCATCATTAATGACACCATGCATGCAATGAGGGAAAAGTCCAATTCAAATTGAGAGGCCAAAGCCTCACCCGCCACTCCTCCTGAGGACTTCTTCTTGGACTTCTTGAGTGGACAATTTGTAGCAAAATGGCCCAGCTCATGAAAATGAAAGCACTTAACTTTCATCATGTATTTATTCTTACCTCCATGATAGGAATCAGATTTGGAATTGGAAGTGTTCCCTTTCCATTTCTTCGCCTTAATCGCTAAAGCATAATTCTCTTCATCATCATTCTTTGATGAAGAGCCATTGGTTTTGTTCCTCCTGATCTCCTCCTGCATCAAATCCAACCACAGTCATTCCCAATCTGGTAGCTTCTCCTGACCATTGACAGAGTCCTGATAACTATGCCAACTCTTTGGGAGTCTTAGAAGAGAAAGACTCACCATATCATCCTCGGAAACCGTGATTCCAACACTTCCAATTTCATCACGACATTGAGTGAACTTGGTTAAGTATTTTGGAATAGTCTCTCCTTTCTCCATTTTGATTTTTCGAAGTTTTTCCTTCAATGCAAATTTCCTTTGGTCACTGTTGTTCTGATACAAGTCCGTAAATGTTTTCCAAATAGGATACAGAGTTTCCTTACCATGGAGACTCAAGACAATGTGGTCTCGAACTCCCTCAAGGATTATCCGCCTTGACTTCACCACACACTTCTTCCATTTGACCAAATTTTGTGCATCCAATGCTGATGGCTTAGGAATTTCTTGATCAATGAATTCCTTCAAGCCATTATCCTCTATCATAGCCTCCATTCTGTCCCTCCAGGATATAAAATTCAAGCTTCCTTCCAAGGCATACCCGAGCCGCAAACCGTAGAACGCCATCTGCCGATCCTGAAATATGTATTGCAAATTTGAATTTCACCTGTAACCTAAAACTCAAAATTTTGAAATCTCCTCCAGTATATTTTTCTCAACTCTGATACCATGTAGAAAATCCTATAGATTCACAAACTCATTTAATGTACTAAAGCACAGGACAAGAATCTACTTCTACTTTCAACCAGTGGAAGCCAATAGATCGATGAAAACAATATGAACAATAAGAAGATAATCAATGGCACATAACACATGATGTATCTGGGGAAAGCCACTTCTTAAAACCCTACTATCTGTATTGCATATATCAGAAATATGAGTGAAGATACAAAGCTTGTTCTCACTAGAACAATTCCACACAAGTATGCTCAACTCTCATGACTCACAATCTAGCTCTTGGCCAACACTTATCCAATTCTGCAGCTCTTCAAGTCCCTAATCTCTTGCGTAATTCATAGGATGAATAGATTGTATTTAAAGGGAATTCATGCTTCCAAAACTGCACAATCCAAACATAATATCAATCTTTGATGCATGCATGATGTTTACACTCCAGTAAATAATACAAATGATAGTACATTTCCTCTCCACTCTAGTCTCAACTAGGTCTTTATCAAAACTGGCATGCATGAGTTTCTGATGAGTGAATATTCAATTAATTAGAGTGACACTTGTGGATTCACTAGTGCACCAAATGACCATTAACTCTCTATTAGTTCCTTAAATAGTTTGGAACTAATTTAACTTAACATAACTCAGTAAACTGAGTGATATAATTTCCAACTAAATTGAAACTCATATTGGACCCTTAAAACTTAGGGAGAACATATACTGACTACAAAAAGACTTACAACTCAAAATTCCTAAGATAATTGAGTTAATTAAACTTAATTAAATATTTACAAGTTGCTATGAGAATAGAATTCAATTTTAATTCTTAGTTTAATTCAAGAACAAATTAAACTCATATTTCTTGTTGCCATTTCTCAACAGTTTTTTATGTTCCATCTCTTCATTTTGGTAAGTTGTTCCTTGCCATTGGCCAGCATGCCTTCACCCCAGTTAAACAAGGTAGTTTGCATGCATTTAAGAGCCAACTCCAAGTGTGGTTCAGTTACACTATGGGGTGTTGTTGTACCTGCTACCTAAGTCACAATATATTCTAGGGTCTGGAGTGTGATGTTTATGAGATCCCCAATCATGATTCTATCCTTATATCTCCATACACTCACTCTGCAATGCTGTTGAATGTAGCTTTGGACTATTTCTCCACCAGCACTACATACCCCTGCTAACACAACTAGTGCACCTCACCTTGACAAACCGATGAGTAGTTATCCTCCAACTCTATGTAAAATGACTCTGACCCCACTATGAATTTTTGGGTGTCCACATCCCACCACCGAATGATTTCACCAAGAAAAAAGGAATGGTTAGTCATGTCGGGGATCATGTAAAACTTTAATAATCCACAGTTACTCAATGCATCGAAGGTTGGTTGATGTATCATGGCCTATATCTCATTGAACACATGATCTCTCTCCCACCATTCAACCATGGTTTCTCCTGCACTCACAAAGAAAAACATTTATCAGTCATGGCCGTAATAAAAAATGAAAAGTCCACTATACAACATCGACAAATCAATTTGGGTAAGAAAAATGAAAAAATTCATAAATTTAACCCTAACCACACTCTTGGAACATGTAACTTTTAGTCACAGCTGCACGGAATGCGTTGTATCCATGCAGCTAGACACTTTTAGCCAAAATTTTCTCGTTTCATGCATGCGACTAAGGCCTTTTCTTCTGAAAAAAAATAATTTTTTTCCTAAACACAACTTCAACCAAGAGGAATGCATGCTTAAATTGTCAAACAAAGGGAAAAACCAACTTACCCTGATGGGGAAGCTCCTCCTTGCCTTTGTACCACCAATCTTGGAAGTTCGCTCCTTCTCTCTTCTTCAACACACAATGAAAAAATGAGGAGGTATGGTCTCTTATTATAACCTTTTTTGGAAACTTTAGAAAATATTCCTTTTTTTAATTTATGGGCTTGAGAGGGTTTTTTTCTTTGCAATTCTCTTTCCTAGTCAAATTTTTTCCAGAGTTTGGTGAGCTACCTTTTAGTGTCAATTTTTGGGGGTCTCATTTACGACAATGGGCCTGAGGTATGTTTCCTTTATTGGCATATAGGGGTAGGTCATTTTCGCCATCACTATTTCATTTTGATTGTCAGTACCATTTTAATGCCTTAGGACCAACCCAATCAAGTTGCAATGTTATCCATCTTCCTTTATGCGTGTTTTCGCTTGGCGGTAGAGCTTACCTGATCAAGGATATCCTAGTACAACACCCCTTTTTCATCTTGGTGTCCATGTAGTCATTTTATTCCCTTTTCGAAATCCCTTTGTCTGACCTGCCATGACTTATAATATGAGCCTCATGTCCTCTTCTTCGTCTTATTTCTGGCTATACCCCCTGAGGATTCCACCACTTTTATCCCTTGTGATTTCCACTTTTATCAACCTATTTTTGCATGATGATCCTTGGTTTCTTCATTCCATTGTTATCATCCTTTTGGACTACCATTCAATTTGACTTGGCATTTTACCCTTTCTTGGAGGAACCACTAGGATGAGTGGTCTTATTAGCCAGCCTCTAGTCCTCTTTATCATGAGTAATTTCACCATTACCGAACCAGTTGTTACCCCTTATACCACTTATTCCTCTAGGAGGATTTTTCTTTAAGTTGTTTTTAGACAACTTAATTTAGAAAATATTGTCGAGTGAACTTGTCTCCTTCATGCTCACTAAATTACTTGAAGGGTCATCTATTCTGTATAAGTTTAACCCTTTTCCAGACTGAGTAGACTAGTTACGAAAAAGGAATACTCTAGTCTACTATGGACAAAAGGTTCTCCCTTGTATATTTTTATCTCTTTTTTGGGCTTGGGGGACTAAACTTACGAAAAATGAACTTTTAAAAAGAGAAAGAGAAAATAACATTAATCTCCATCAGTCATCAAAATGGAAGCGTTAATTACGTCGCCCTTGAACATGGCACCTATCTGCTTCATTATCTCATAGTTGGGCTTTAGCTTGCATAGGAGTCGTACTATCCATATGAGTTTATTTACTCCTCTAACTGGTTACTCTTATAGTCATATGGAACATGCTTCAATTCCTCCTTTGTTGTCACATGATATCACATGGTGCTCATTAGTCATGCTACTGAGTCACTCTTGTGTCGTGTTTCTATGTGTTCAAGGGAAGTTTCTGCCTGTGTCGGCCATCTGCAGTAGCCCATTGACCTTTTTTACTCAACCATTCCTTTGTCAGTTGTACTTCATCATCTCATGACTTCATCCATCCATCATATCATCCTAGTTTGTTCCATGTTGATTGATGGGGGATACATCAAGGCCCTCCTTCGACGGATCTTCTCCTATCAATTTCAGCTCATTATCTAGGAGCTTGATCTAAGAACCAAAAGTACCTCGGAGCTTACATACCTCAATGGTAGGATTCCTCACAATCGACTATGGGTTTACATCATTTACTCCTGATCGATAAATTTCATTGGTGTTCAATGTCATCTCATTTATTCACACTTGGTAGATTGCTATAAGTACCTTGGGGTCCATCTTCCTCTTTAATGTATTCCCTCACGTATGTTAATAGTTTACCTCATTGGTTGGTAATTAGGTGGTTTCTACCATACTCGACCTCAACACATCTATTCACATGCCATAGATTCATACCATTAGGGTTATGTATACAACCCTAGGTTAGGGAAATCTCACTCATATATGACACCTTTCCCAGGTTGCGTTGGAGTTATGTATCATTTATGTACTTTGAGGGCTATTTTGGGGAACCTCTTACCTATTATGTATCCATAGTCCTACTGATGTATATTCTGACATAGATCCACATTGTATTTTCCAGTGGCTATGTTATATCCATTGAGTCACATGGATCCACTGTGTATTTTTCCATGGCCATGATCTAGCATTTCATATCATGTGTATGTTTTGGCAGCCATGTTAGGTTTTAATTTTTGACTGAGCATGGGTATGCCTGCCTCGAGGATGTTATCAGCAAAGATGAGACTTCAGCTTCTGGCGTCTTCTGATCCGAGTTCCTGTGTTTGTCTTCTTCCTTATATTTTTACCTTCGATCTCTGTTATAATGCATTTCGACCATCAGTTACTCTTTTGACCTCATGCATTAGGGGGCATCTGTTATTAGCCTATTTTTCTCCCTAGGGTTAGTACCTCTGAGTCATTATGCTGATAAACCTTCTTCTGGGCATTGACCACTCTTTTCCCCAGTGTTATGCCACAACCACAGGGAACTCGACTTATGCGTGTGGTTGGAACCTTCTAGTTGAACGTAGGACACACTATTTGTGTGGTTATAATCGAGATTTCACTGTTTTGTGCATGCGGTTGAGGGACTTGTTACAGAGGTCTGTGGTTCCTAGGAGATCAGTTCAACTCATCATCTTATCCTGTCTGTTTGAGCTCGATGGGACTCATTATTGAGAAGCTTCTCTAACTTCTCTTTATCCTAAATGTCTACATTCATCCTCTTGGGAGTCCTCTTCTTCCTATTTATACTGGACCATCTTAGAGGGTGAGGCTAATTTTGGAGAGCCATAGATTTGGAGAGTGAGCTTCAGAGAGTTTATATTGCTATTGTGATTCAGATTTGAGGGCTTCATGCTATTGTGATTCCTTATACATTATAGTGGGGAGACTCTACCAAAACGAAGAGAGGAGTACCAAACCTAGAGGTATATTGATGCACATTCATTTATATGGTTAATGGAAATTCATGTTCCTTTTCCTTATATCAATATTTGAAGTAATTTATAGGTGTATTTCTTAATGTTTTGGGATGCCAATTTTATGTGGAATATCACTTGTTGCCTTTGTCCATTTTTGTTTGTGTGCAGGGTTTGGATCGAAAGCACATGAAAAGGATCACCTAATTAGAGTAGAAATATTCTACAATAGACCCAAAACCCTTCATCGACCTGCTAGGAAGCAAGGTACTCACTCATCCTTTATAGCATTAGAAATTTCTTACATTTCCATTTGGTTTGGGGACTTTTGTTGGATTTTCTTAGCCATTCTTTCTATTGTCTGGTGATCTTAATCAGTCATAAGATCACAAAGCAAAAACTCCTTGTGTGTAGAATTTACTACAACAACATGTAATGATTGTAAGAGTAATGCTACTCAATTTCCATGATTGGAACCTATCCAAGTGCTCAAGTTGAAGCATCTAAGAGTTTAACATTGGGAAGAAATTGCAAAGGTGTTGCCCTATGATCTCTTAACGCTACAACTAGATGATGAAATGTTTGTGAACTTGAGGACTTTTTCACCATGTTGGTGAAACAATTAACACGTGTCTGATGATGAAATGTTCATGAACTTGAGCTTATTTCAATTAACAAGTTGGAGGTGTGAGATGTTTCAGAGTGTTGTTGAGGGTTATTGTACAATGTTGAAGGGATTCCAAGTGTTATGCAAGTGGATTTGTCTACCAATATTTAAGTTTTTTCCTACAATGTTCCATTGTCTCTCTCATTTCATAGAAATCATAGTTCAGTCATCAAGGGAAACTAGAAAAGGTCAAACGAAGTCGAGGAATGCCTCCACTAATGCACCCCCCCCCTCCTTTCCTTCATTTTCTTTATGGTTTTCTAATGCTCCATCCACTAGAAGTGGGGTTGCATAAACAACTTAAAATGTTGAAAAAAATATTTTTTAGCAAGACAATGGAGTCAAGAGAAAAAGTATCCATTGTGGAAGCATGTCATAGGACATCAAGGGCTTGAAGCCAAGTTAAAGGTGGAAGGGGATGTTCTTTGGACATGTAGTTCTAGCTAGAACCAATTTAAGGGAGCACCTACTTCCAAGTCAAGGGCCATTTGTTGGGCATCCATCATGGACTTGGAACATGTCTAGGAATAAGTGCATCCAAACAAAAAGAATTGGAAAGAGAGACCAATGTTTGCTTGGGAATGGTGGCACCAATGTGTAGGAAAACTAAGAATGAGGATCCTCTTCCATTATTAAGAAAATCATATAAAAATTATCCATTTAGGAGTGGGAGTTTGTTTCAAGTTATTAAAAAGGACGATAGCCCATCCAATATACAAAATATTTCAGCAAGAGAGGTAAGAAAAGCTTGATCTGACTATTAGGTTTTTCTATTTCAACTTCATCTGATTTATTGTTTCATAGTCACCTTTGTTTATTGAGATGTGTTGAGCTTTAGCTCAAGGGGCTCCAACAAGGTATGTGCCTCCTAATTCGGAGAATCTTAGAACCACATTGTTGGTAAAGGCAAAGAAGAAGGTGCATAAAATGGCAGAGCATATTAAACCATCATGGCCCTCATCTAGTATTAGTATTGTTTATGATGGATAAATAGATGCAACATGCAATCCAATCATGAAGATTATGATGTATAACTCGAACAGAGTGGTCTTCTTGAAAGCAATGAATGATCTCGAAAAACACAATGACGCACAATATATGGGTGAGTTGTTCATTAAATTTATTGAACATGTAGGTGTTCACCCTTGCATGCAAATTAATATAGCTAATGCAACTATTTGCAAGGTTGTTGGCATGATCGTGGAAGTTGAATATCCACAAATATTTTGGACACCTTGCATAGTTCATTCTCTAAATTTAAAAGTTAAATTTATTGCTTCACATGTGACATGGATCTAAAGTCTTGGTGAGGATGCGCACCATATTCACAATTTCGTACAAAACCATTCAAATTCTCTCATGATATATAAAGAGTACAAGATATATCATGGTCGAAGATTGTAGAAACACAATTTTCCTTCTCATTCATCATGCCTAAAAGGTTGAGGTAGGTCAAGACCACTCTTGGGTCCATGGTTATTTTAGAGTTTTGGTCTTTTTGAGAAAGACAAATTAAGCTTCTTAAAAAAGGTTCAAGGATATAATGTTAGATGATGGTTGGTGGAAGAGCATATATCTTACCATTAAGATCGTGAACCCTATCATCTCTTTGTTGCATTTTGCAAACATGTACCCGCCCATCGTGGAAGATTTTTATGAAGGGTGGAATTCCATGATTAAGTTTATGAATACCAGTAATTTATAGAATGAGTTCCCTTAGGATGGGGACATCAATAGACACCTTTTTCACCACCATACAAGATATTTTTGTTAGTAGGTGGGTTAAGAATTGTACACATTTTCATTGCTCGACTCACTCAATCAATCCCAAACAACAATGAGTGGATCAATGGTGGGATTTCATGTAGATTCGTTCCTCACATTGATGGTGAGATTTCATTGGCGAGGAAGGATGCATTTAGATGGAGATGTCAAGATAGAGCATCCCTTGATGAGGCGGAGGAGGGTACGGTAAAGTTTTTCATTGGCGTTGAGATATTTGGAGGTCATGATGTGCTCAAAGACATGGGAGCTGAGAATCCCTATTCTTGGTGGGAAACTCATGAGGCAACATACCTTCTTCTACAATAGTTAGCCATGAGGCTCCTCTCTTAGGTGACTTCATCGTCTTGTTATGAGAGGAGTTGGAGCACATTTGGGAATTTGTATAGTTTGAAGAAGAGCAAGCTTGAGTAGTGTAGGGAAATGAAAATGGTGTAATATGTGCATACCAAACTTCATCTTACTTACATGAAAATAGAAGAGAAAGGGAAGATAAAGAAACATGATGTGTTTTTTGACGATATGGGTTTGGAGCAATGTTGAGTTGGCATTGGCCAACTTGGATCTCAATGAACCAACAATAGCATTGGTGGCTTTTGATGATGGTGATCCTCTTAAGGGCTCCTCCTCCACACTAGCAAATGCATATATTGGATTAGATATAGAAGACAAGGATGGAGGAGGGAGCAATGGTAGATAAGTTGCTTTTGATGATGATGTAGCTACAAAGATTGGATTGGATATAGAGGAGTATGGAGGAGAGAGCAATAATAATGATATTGATTTTGATGATGATGACATGGGGACTACCGACAGACACAAGCTATGAGATTCTTCCATTTATAACTCTAGTATATACCTATTTTAATTTTCCATTGTCATTCTCACCTACAGTAGCAATAACTTTGTATCCATATACATTGTAAATTGCACTTTATAGTTCTAATTTATCATTTTATCATCATTCCATGTAATGTTTTAATTTCTAAATTTAAAAATAAAAATAAAAAATATTTTTCTATGTTTCAATTTTTAATGTTAATTCGCTAATTTATTTTACACATATAAAATGCATGTTCTAAAATGAAGGTTCTATATCTTATTTTCGGGATTACCCTGTCTTATATTAGACATTGTATTTCCATATCTCATATCATCGTGTCTGGGGAGATAACTATGCAAATAGTAGCGAAGTCACTGATCACCTCAAATAACATGTTTCTTGCAATCAAGGAAGATCAAATGGACAAACACCAGGAATGAGCCTTAAAATAAATTTAAAATGTCGTAATAAAGCCCATAAGAAATGAATTCCTTGCGTGGGCATGAAGAACTTTCCCATTCCGAATCTAGAGGAGTGATGGATTATGATGAAGATGGAAGTTGACATGAAAAAGGAGGCAGTACATGGTATCCCAGATGCCAATTTTAAGCAACAGGATTCAACAAAGAGTTTCCCATACTCCACACGTGATCTAAATGTGTTTCTTGCATTATTGGTTGTCGCTGTCACAAAATATTGTAGTCCCACCATGAAAATATCCAGGGGAAAAGCTTATCTCCAAATGTGACTTCTGAAAAAACGATGGGGGAAGGGGTAGCTTTCTGAATGAAACTGAACTACCACGTGTGAAGAAAGAGTTAAAATGGGGAAGGGTTATCAAGAAACCAAGCCAAGATTCAGCCTCTGAGGAGAAGGGGGGCTTTTTCCTGCTAGAATTTTCTGGACATTATTGTCCTAAAATCTAAGGAGAAAGAGCCTGAGCTTTTGCCCAGATATTGGAGAAGGAACTTCGATTTTATTATGTACCATTGGTGGAATCTCCTATGAATTTGCTGAGCATTTGGAATTATTGTAAGATGTGCTCTAGGCTTTTTATATTTCTAACATTGAAAGTTTTGTTTTTTGCGTTTTTTTTCAGAACGAAAAAAGCTTTATATTATATGAGAGATATAAGAGTCCAAATAGTAGATACATCAGAGATGGTCTAAAAAAGTCCATATGTCAAAATAGACTTAAGCTCCTAAGATCTGCATGGGGAATATCATGGTTCACAGCCCATCAAAAAACTAAATACAACATATGTCCTATAAACTATCACGGTTCACATAGTATAGAGAGGCTATATGTAAATACATAAAAAAAAAACATATGCAGATTGAGGTAGAATATGTAGATCATCAGAGACTAGAAGTCCGGGAATGTAAAATCATGGATCTGGAAGGTTTCTCCCTCAGAGAAAATCTCTAAATACCATAAACCTGGAGTAGATAGGAGCCCCAATTTAGAAAGTGCATCAGCTTTCGAATTTTTGTCCCTGCAGATGTGCTCAATAGTACTGCCAACCATGCAGCCCCAGTAATAGTTGATCCTATCCCTCCAGCCGGCCAGGTGTGGCGCCAAAATATGATTTTTCCTTGTTACCGAATCAACCAATACTTTCGAATCTCCAAAAATAGATACCTGTTGTATATCAAGGAAGAGACATAATTTTAAGAGACCAGCAAGAGCGATGGCTTCTGCCTTATTATTGGAGCCGAAACCTCCGTTCCAGTATGTGGAGAAATGTGTATATTCATTCATCATGATGAAAAACCCACATCCGCAAGTACCCAGCTGTGCGGCCCCGTCGAAGAAAGCAACAGGAAAAGATGAGTGATCCGATGATAGCAGGTCGGGTATAATCTTCTTATGCTTGGTAGTCTTCTGTGGGAGAGCTTCCAAATTTACAGAGATCCTATCGATGATTTGCGAATATGATAAGATTGCGTCATTAAAGATGTTGTGATTGCGCCATTTCCATATGTTCCACAGGAAAAGAATACAGATCCTTCGCCATTGTTCATTCTGTCCGCTACACCATAGAATCCATTCATGTATTGTGTCCTGAGTGCAAAGCATAAAACCAAAATCTTTTTCTAATGCCAGCCATATCTGCTTTGTCTTTTTACATTTCAAAAATATATGGGCATTTGTATCCCCGTCTGATCTGCATAATGAACAGATATTTGGGCCATGCCATCCACGTTTCATTAAATTCTCCCAAGTTAAATTCCTATTGTGAAAAGCAAGCCAAGCAAATAGGATCATTTTCGATGGGCAGCCATCCTTCCAGAAAATCTGAGGAAAAACAGGGGAGCCGGGAGACTGCTGCATTATCATATGATGGTAAACCTCTTTTACTGTCACAACATTTATCTCTTTCGATATGTTCCAAGAAAGGAAGTCTGAATCCCTTGATCGGAAAATGCCGCAGTTCCGAAGACCCGTCCTAATGCGAATCCATTGCTGCGCGATCTCCTGTGACATTTGCAATTCACCAGCATCTTTCCACCGCGGGATGGGGCCATGCCATTCAGCTATCAAACTGTCCCAGTAAAATATGCCTTTTCTGTGAAAATAATTCAGTAAGGATTCAGGGATATCTAAATCTTCAGCACCACATTTGAAACGGTCTTTGCCAATAAGAATTTTACTTCCAGTTTGTAAATGCCAGATTAAATTCTTCAAGCAATATGATTCAATCCTCCGGAAACTAAGCCAGATTGGAGATCCATATGAAACACCAATGGAACCTTTCCGGAACCAGAACTGAAGGCTCTTCCTGCCTAAATACTTCATCCGAATCATGTGACTCCACGGACCCTCACCCTGAATAGCTCTCCATAGCGACTTGCACAGTAGAGCTTTTCCAAAGGATCGCAAATTGGATAAGCCCCAGCCCCCCATATTCTTAGGTAATGAAATACTGGCGAGTTTTATAAGATGAAATTTTCTCCTTTCAGCTTGACCCCCCCATATAAAATTAGCTGATAATCTATTCATGCTATTAATGATACTCACCGGTAGAAGAAATAGGTGCGCCCAGTAAACAGTAAGCTGGTTTAATACTGATTGCACTAAAATTATTCTCCCCGCCAAGGAAAGGCATCTGAACTCCCATGCTGAAATTCTCCTGTAGAATCTGTCCAAAATCCAGTCCCAATCGGATTTCGAGTAGCCATTAGCTTTAATCCGGAAGCCCAGGTACTTTATGCCACAGCTGATAGACTGTGCTTTCATTCCAAACAGCTCTGATAACCATAGAACATCTTCCTGATTTAAATCAGAATGATAGATAGTAGATTTTTCCTGGTTAACTTGTAAACCCGTAGCCATTTGAAAATTTTCCATAATATCATAGAATCGCAACCAAGAGACCCTGCAAAACATGGCGAATAATATGATATCATCAACAAATAAGTTATGTGATAAAGAAATGTTCCTGCAGATTTTGAGGGGGCGCCACGAATTTTCATTTACAGCCTTTTTGATATGCAGGCTGAGAGTATCCATCGCCAGAATAAATAATAGTGGAGAGAGAGAGCATCCTTGCCGCAGTCCCCTCTCCGCACGGAAGAATGGGGATGGTATGTCGTTGACGATGATTGCATATTCCACAGGTTCAACACATGCCATGATCCAGTTGATCATATTGGATCTCAACCCAATTCTTGCAAGTAAACACCTGATGTAGCCCCAATCTAGGCAGTCATACGCCTTCCTGAGGTCGACTTTGATAATAACCGCTTCACTTTTCTTTGAATGAATAGCATATAATGCCTCTTGTGTACCAGCGACTGCATCATGAATATATCTCCCTTTTAGAAACCCATGCTGTTCTTTTGTTAAAAATTCAGATAATACTCCCTTCAATCTCTCAGCTATGATCTTTGATACTATCTTGAAGGATATATTACACAATGATATCGGCTGAAAGTCCTGGAAAGTCTGGGCATCCCCCTTTTTGGGAATGAGAGCGATATTGGTGGAGCAGAGATGCTTGCTGATACTACCCTTTATTCTGGTATCTTCCACCATCTTCAACAGGTCATCCTTGATGATATCATAGAAATGTATGAGAAACTCAATTGACCAGCCATCTGGACCGGGGCTCTTGTCCCGTTTGAATGATTTCATAATAGCCAGTAATTCCTCCTCAGTAACAGGCTGATAAATCTGGTCGTTTAATTCATTATCAAACATCCTCGGAAAAACTTCTATTCCCCATAATATATCCTGAAAACTGCGATTATTCATTCTTTCATATTGCTTTTTGAAATATGCCACCGCCTCATTTGTAATATCCTGCTGGGAGTAATGAAAGCCTCCATTACCGTCACTGATTTTCCATATTGTATTTTTATCCCTTCTTGCGTTGGCGAATCTATGGAAAAATTTTGAGTTTCGGTCGCCTTCTTTCATCCATATTGCCCTACTTTTCAACCGCCAGAAGGTTTCTTCTTGTTTCAAGATTAGCAATTTCTTTTTTTGTAGACTCTTAATACGATGTCTCATATCATAAGACAATGAATCATATGCCATAGCTTCCGCAACAAAATCAAGTTCCTTTTGGATTTCTCGGAGCTCTTTTATATTTGCTTGTCTTTTCTGAAACTGCCATTCTTTTACAATCTTCCTGATTTCATTCATCTTATCAATGAAGGACATATGAAAAGGAGCAGATTCTGTTGAAGACATCTCTATCCACGCTTTTACTACAATGTTATTGAAATCAGGCTCCTCCAGACATTGTCTATTGAATTTAAATGGGAAACCTTTTCTGATTCCCATAGATCTCCATCCAAGCATGATCGGCCGATGATCAGATATATAGATATTTTCAACAGTAGAATAAGGCATGCCAAGGGATTCTATCAAGCTGGCATGTAAGATGAATCTGTCGATTCTCTTAGCAATGTAAGCCTTTTCATTCCTTCCATTGTCCCAAGTGGGCAGAATTTTGGGAGGGAGAATGTCAATAAAATTTTTATTTAGAAATTCATTCCTAATCCTGGCAGCATTAGGATCTTGCTTCTTACTGATGCCCCAGATTTCATCCATGTTGAAAGTGATATTAAGGTCACCTGCAATCAATAATGATTCAATATCAAACACTTCCGATGCGAAAAGGCTATCCCAAAATGCCGATCTGTTCTTGTATGGAGCATATATGTTCAATATATTTATAGGACATTTAAACCCTCTAATCTGTGCAGAAATTAGAATGCCTGCAATGCAGCTGTATGCTTTTGCACATATCCATTGAGGGTCCCATAATACCGCTAAACCACCAGATAAACCTATGGCATCAACTGCTGAGATGTGCCATAGGGGAAACATCTTCTTGAAGTAGGATACAGTGACAGAAACAGCATGCATGGTCTCTTGTATCAAAATGATTTTAGGGCTCGTTGATAAAAATAGGTTTTTTAAGGCCAAAAATTTCAGGTCTGCTCCCAGACCTCTAATATTAACAGATAAAATGAAATTCATTTGGAAGGCAATCCGGCCTTTCCAGCTCTAAGAGGCCTGTCATCAGAGATGTCTGTAATGGGAATGTCAACCAATGAAAGATTTCTGATACAACAGTCAGATACAACTCCCCTCCCCCTGAAGTGCCTACTGCCCCTATTGTTCTTTCTTCTCACAGTGATATTCCTAGCAGATGTAGGGCTGATCTTAGGCGATTTAGGGGTCGCAGGTTTATGAACAGTGAGAGGCATGAGGGCAAGAGATTTCTTGGACAGCAGGTAGTCTAAATCGCTACCAATAGAATTAATAGGCGATGAAATAGGGGAATTTGTAGGAGTGGGAGAAATCCGGGCTTCTAAACCATGCTCCCCAGGTGCAGAATATTTATTAAGGGGCGAAGAAGAATTCTGAAAGAGCAGAGATTCATTTCCAATTGGAGGCCGAGGAATGGGGATCAGATTTGTTACATTTTGATCCGCGTAAGGTTCCTTTGGAGGATTAGGAGGACGAGGGATCTCATAATCAGATGCAGTTTCCAATTCAGGCATAGACGGCGAGATCCGGTATATAGGATCAGGGTCAGTCGGCTGTGAGGGAGATAGCTGATGATCAGCTACAAATTCACCATCACGGGAGAGCCGAGAAGTGAGATTAGGAGAAGCCGATTTCTCCGAATCCATAGAAGGCACATTCATCTTATGAGGCAACTCCACAAATTTTGTGAGACCGTGATGCTTTCGGCCTTTAGATTGACGCCTCGGACAATGTTTAACAAGGTGCCCCGTGTGATGACAAGCAGCGCACCGAAAAGGCACACCCCAGAAATCTAACCTCTGTCTAATGGACAGTTCTCTCCAGCTGATGTCGATATGCTCCGGAAAGCCTCCCCTGTAGGATCTTTCAATCAAAATCCAAGCAATACGCTTGTCTTTCTCCCCCCGGCACCAGGGATCAACATATACACACCTTCCAATTGCATTACCAATTTCAGTTAATGTCTCTATCGACCATAACTCCAGCGGCAGACCGGGAAGCTTCAACCAAATAAGATTATTAGAAGGTGTGTTTCTTAGGGGATTAAATCCCAAATACCACCTGTGTAATGCAAGAAAACTACGACCATACACCCATTGATGGTTCAGAATGGATTCCAAATCTTCTGCGTTAAGAAAATGAAAACAGAACCACTCTTTCAGTAATCTGGCAATTATCGGGATATACCCAATAATGGGTTTCCACTGCACTTCAAGCCATTCTCTCATCTGCTGGTCGTTCATCTCCGGGAAATGCCACCGGCCAATCAAAGCTTTATCATGGAGGCTATCAATGCGTTCAGTCAAATGAACACTGTCAATTCTAATGGCATCAGGAGGCGAAATAGATTTAACAGGTTTATGGCATTTGTGGTTTCGATCCCCTGTAGTAGCTTTGCCAGTATGATCATTTTCCACAAAAGAGACAGGAGGAGGGATCGATGGGTGAATCAGCATTTCATCCAGCGTGGCATGCCACTCATTAGACAAACTGGCTTTACGATGGAGGGATTCCGCCTGTATGGCCGCGTGGACCATAGCCTCCGTGGCAGATGAATCCGACATAAATTCCATCATAAATAAAACAGCAGAGACATGACCCAAAAAACCAGAGAGAGTCCTATGTAGGTGCAGGATGTACACTGCCTACAGATATGATAAGATATGGTCGAAACAAATGACCTGGAGAGAGAAGGATCAGCTATAAGAAGTCAGCTGAAAGTACAAGCAAAGTACGCCTCGGAATGAGAAAGGCACATTCTCGATGAGGAAGGACATAAAAAACAAGCCAGCTGTCCACCTTATATAAATATGATAGACATCCTCCAGTGCAAGAAAAACGTCAAGATGGGATACCTTCAAAACTATCGACGACGATAATAACTATCAGCAATTACACCCGTCCTGAAATGGATTGAATGCAGTTAAGGCAATAGATATGAATCTATAATGCCCTACCCAAGGTGGTAATATTCAAAACATACCGGAAACCATATACCAGTAATCAAAAACCGGATACCAGATCCAGAGGTATCCAGGCAATTACCAGAGACAGATACAGGAGAGGAAAGTCGACTATGGCCTCAGAAAATCACTCATGTGGTCTCATCCTGACATACTATACAGCAACAGATAAACTTCTCACATACACACCACCATGGCCCCAGTTTACACCGAAAATCAGAACAAGGTTTTGATATAATGCAATAGCTCTGAAAACTAAAAGTCCTAACCCATGACCAGCAAGTAACAACTCTTTCAGACATGAAACAAGTCCATATGTATAGAAAGAAAACAGCCTTCCTCGAATAAGAGATACAGTCTAGATAATTATCAATATGCGCAGAAACAATTATGATACGGTACTCCCAGATATCTAATCCCAGAATACAGAAACTCCCCCATATCTAAAACCCGAAAACATTTATATAGAAAGCATATTGTAAGACAGATGCGCATACCTGGAAGTGCCGACGGTCCGAAAATGGGGTGCATTACAGAAGAAAGAACAGCAAGTAAATATCTCAACACAGTGATGAAAGAGTTATGTAGCTGAAAGCCTTAAGCGAAGAGTGACTGGTAGTATAAGAGCTTATGTCGGGTGGCAGCTAATAATGCAACATTGCAGCTAAAAATGTATCATGTGTCGACTGTGTAGGATGGTATATGGAAGATATTGTAGCTATGAAGTATTAGGCAGTCGAAACTGGAGAAAAGTATATGAAATAGCTGCAAGTTGGATGAGGTGTGAGAGCAACAGGTGTCAAGTTGCATGCGAGTCTATACGCACCTGTGAGTGGTCAGTCTTACCACTTAGCGCTCCTCGGATTGGTAGTTATCTGCAGAGCACCCCATTCGGTCATCGAGCACCCAAGCTGCATTGTAGTGTTTGTTCTTGTTTTTTGCATTTGTTCCTTTCTATCACACCTTTTTAAAATTGTAACCTTAGAAAAGTAACCAAATGCTTAAATTCAGATTATTTTAAGGAAAACAAATATGAAGTTTGTTAATAAGCATTAAATGAGTGGTAGTTGTATATGTTTATGATTAGATTTTAATAGTTCAGTTAATACCCATTAGCAAATTATATATATATCTCTCCTCATTTAATACCCATCAACCAATTTTGAGCGATTCCAAATTACATTTCAATTGTTACCTTTATTTCCGCATTAACTCTTTGCCAAGGTATTGGCAGCCGTATCTTAACCCGATCATTTTGCACATGGCAGTGTATTTCATTTTTAATTTTAGAAATTTTTTTAGTGATAGATTGAATTGTAAATGGTAAAACTAAAAAAAATAATTGTGAAATCATTCAAATAATAATAATGTTGCCAAGCTATATGGATTCTTTACACCGAATAAGAAAGAACCTAATTGAAAAGAAAACCTGATATCGACAAAGACATTTCAACTTATCAACAAATCGTTAAAACTTGATGATAGCAATAATGTGGATGCATAAATAAAGGAAAATTGAAACATATTTTTCAGTAGGAAGAGTTTTAATATGATAAATAAGCTCATAGTCAAAGGGATTTAAAGAGCAGAAAATGATTCTTTTGTAACGAGTATATTAAATGATTAAAATATATTTAAAAAAAATTAAAGATTTTATAATAATTATATGTAAGTTTTAACCCTGTATAAAAATTACTTGCATATGAATTCTAAAATACAGAAAATAAATAATGCAAGAGCATAATACATAAAATACATATAGAGATATTTTTTTTGGATCCCAAAACTTGAACTACTAGCTTGATCTTTCATTATGTTCCTTTCAATGTTACAATACATATATATACATGCAGAAGCATCCAATACCATGGACCGAAACTATCGCGCTCAAAACCATGTGCGAAAACCATGCATAAAACCATAGGTAGGTCCACCCACCTAATATAAGGTCCAAAAAAAATTTCCCAGGGGCGCTGCGTCTGACTCCGTAGAGGGGGGCTAACCATTCCCCTCATACCCCCTGTGACCCCCCACTATGCAATCGGTGCAATGAAAGGGGGGCTCCGCCCCCATCTAACCCCTGGTTAACTAAGTGAGCTAATCATAGAAAGAATATAACACAACATATAAATGCATAAATAAAAAAATTAAAGTACGATTTTAATAGAAAAAGTTTGAAAATGTTAAATAAGCCAATGGTCGGAGATCAAAAGAAATAGTGAGTAAGAAATTATTATTTCACAACATAGTATATTGAGTGATCAAAAACATTGTAAGACGAAGAGAATTGAAAGTATATAGTATAAGTATTATCTAGCTAACTATTAAAGTACATTGAGTGATTAAAAACATCTTAAAAGGAAGAGGAGGAAGTAGATAGTTAAAAGGAAGAGAAGAGGACGTAGATATTATAAGTATTATATAGTATAAATATTATGTAGTTAACTATAATGTGTTTTTTTTTTCTTTATATTTTAAATTGTAAGCCAAATAGTATGAAAGAAGAGGTGTCTCATTTATTTGTTGGAGTTTTGCTATGTTTGATTTCTTTAAAGTAATTTTTTGTGCTTTTGTTTTAATTTTTAATTATATTTATTTTCATTTATAATTTATATAATGTGAAATTTCGTTAGTGTTAAAAATAATTTCATAAAATATAAATTTGTAAATTTTATAATGTTTTTAATTGGAATATAAAGTTTTTTACATTATATTGATATTAAAACATGTTTATTTGTAGAGTGTAGGTTGATGTGGTTTATAAAATTTAAAAATTCAAAGAATCATAGCTCTTGGATCTATATATTGACATAAAAAAATGAGAGGAGAAACTTTAAGTCTCAACCATGGTAGCTATGTATGAGACATAAATTAAACAAAAAATATGAAATGAGATTTGAAAATTTGGAAATAGATGTATCCTTTGTTACCAAGAATATGAAAGAAGTAATGCTAACTCTTGAAATCAAGTTTGAACCCTTTTAGGAGAAGTCTATCTCCCATGAGAATAAAGAAGAAAAGGAAGAGCCAAACATAGAAAAAGGAAGTTCTAGCAAAAAATCTTCTCAACAACCTTCCATAGTGGAAGGCATCAGTGACATCAATTTTTATGAAGGTGAGGCCAATTTCCTCAAATCAAATCATTGGTTATAGCAATTGAAATTTTATAGTAGAGTATATTGTAGGTGAAGTGAAGAAGATAACATTTTCCAAGGTAAATTTGGAGGGTCATGCCTTAACTTGTTGGGAAAGCTACATTGTCTACCTTAGGTTCGAAAATGAACCTCTAGTGACTAAGTAAGAGGTATTTAAACATCTCATAACTACTTTTATCCTAAAAGTGTAATGACTGTCAAAGTCTCTAATGGCATAACTGCCAAGAAAAACAAAGGTAGAGTGTATAGATCCTTAAATAATAATAAGAGAGATAGTTCCTTATCTCCAAGCCAAGACCATAGCTAATGCATGTGTACAAGAACAACACATAGAGGTGGGTAAAATGACTCTAACAACCTAGTGGAGTTCAAAGTATACAAAACAACAAGGTCATCCCAACAATGGTTGGAAGAAGAATTGAAGGAAAATGAAAAAGGATTATAGACACTGCTCATAAATTAAAATATTCTAGTAACTAATATGATCACTACAATATAAATGATCAACTTCTAAGAAAAATATTGGAAGCTTTATCTATAGTTGTGCGCAAATAACCATATTAAATGGCTATCCAAGAATAAGAATATAAATATAGATGCATGGAAGGAAATATGATAAGCTTTGATGTTGATGAAAAATATTGTGATAGAACGCATAAGAGGTGAGCTTGAAGTGCTTTAGCATGTAGGTGATGCTTCAAGGTAAAAGTTGATTCCTTAATTGAAATATCTCAATTATGTTAAGAATCTATCTACTATAAATGAGTAAAGTTTTTGTTTATAGGGTGAAATGCACCACCAATAGACCCAATTAGACCTCACATCGTTTGGGATAGAAGTCCTATATGGAATGTTGGCCTTGTTGCCATATCTTATTTGAGTAAGAATTAGATTTTGGATAGAATGAGAAAGAAGAAAGGAAACACAAATAAGGCTTCCAATGAAACGCAAGTCAAAATATATTAAGGAATTACCTTTTTCAAAATATACAAAGAATATTATAGCAGGAGTTAGAGCCAGTATTTGCATACTGCCATCAGTGATCAAAATTGCTCTTTTCATATTCATTTTAGGTGTCCCATACAGAAATCTTTTATCATTCCACTAGGTCATGCAAAAAAATTAGTCACTAATGGTAGTCCTAGTCCAAAAACATCACTCTTCCCTAAATGTGATTACTTGCTAGCATAGTTTCATATCTTGTTGACTGTGCATCATCCATAAAGTTATTTTTATCATGCCATTTGTATCAGTCATGAGGTTATTATGTCATCTTGAAATTCAGTCCTTCAAGGTCTCATTAGGTCTTTTAGGGTTTTTCAAGGTTTCATTATGTCATTAGGGTTGCCAATTTTCCATGCCATTGCATAAGACTAGCAAGTAAAGGGTGATCAAATAATGTCCCTTCACCATGTGAAGATGATTTGTAAAGAGAAATGCTTATTTCATTATGTAATTTTATGTCTTTCAAATGTAATAATTTCACCATCCCAAGCTGTTAACTCAGTGTTCCAAAGATGCCAGACCATCAAAAGATCAATTTGTCAAAGGAAATAGTCAAGTGAAAGGGTAAAGTTTCAAAGGGTTAAGTGCATGCCAAAGGGAGTTGTCTTTTCCCAAGGGTGTCCAAATCATCATTTTCCACAAGCACTAAACCCTAATTTCCTCACCCATTGAGCTAGGGTTGGCTATGGAATCAAAGACATCTGAGTATATGAGGCATAAGGGAGGTCATTTCAGCAAGTATGAGGACATTCCAACTCATAAACATCATGTCTCCATCATTTTTCAAGAAGTCATTCCAAGGGACAAATCATTTGCCACACATAGGGCCAATTTTTCTTCAAACTATGTTTTAGACCAAACAGGGATGAATTTGGCAAAAGTGAGAGAGGTTTTTGTCCATAATAGGCCAAGGATGAAAAAAATCCTTCACTTTTTACACAGGTGTCATGGTTTTAGAGAAATGTCAAAAATACAGTTGCTACAAGAGAGTTGCTACACTTCTGGAGTGACTTTGGAAAAATCACTTTTTCTTCTATCTGGAGTCTCCAAATGACTTTCTTGATGATTCAAATGATAAATATACAAAAATATATTTCCAATGAGCTATCATGCACTCAATTTGGAGTTGAGGAAGACCTCCAAAATTTTCCTGCAAGAGAACACTTCATTTTTTCACCCTCATTCTGCACTTTTTGACCAGTCTTGGGAGAATTGACTTTTCAGGGGTTATAATTGATCATTTCCAGTGCTTGATAGGTCAATTGTGTAGCCAAGAGAAAGAGATTTCCCATGAGCTATCATGGGCTCAATTTGGACACTGGGAAAGCCTCCAACAGTGGCTTGAAAAAAGAGTTGCGCATAGAATTGGGGCGTTGCGCATAGAAGAGGGAGCGCTGCGCATATAGCCTGTTTTCTAGTGCATTTTTGCACGACACTGCACATAAAACCGGAGCATTGCGCACTTGTACAAGGCACTGCACATAGGGCCAACAAACACCAAGACCACCCTATCAACCATCTAAATCACTCTTTTGCTACCTAGAACCTCTAAACAAGTAAGTACACTCCTTGAACTATCCTCCTGGCACTCATTTCACGATTTTGAAGTTTGTTTGTTATTTAAATTTTCAAACCCTAGGTTGTCTAAAAACCCTCCTTGCTTACCATATCCCTTATTCCCATATTCTGTTGTCAAATCCCTACACCTATCCCCTATACCTTAATCCCAAAAACAAAATCCCTACACCTATCCCCTATACCCTAATCCCCAAAACAAAATCCTTAAACCCCTATTTACTAAACAGTCCCTACCAAAAAATACCCTCCTCCTCACTCTCACATCATACATATCTCATCCTACATCACACAAGCTCCTCTCCCCTTCCCCTATCCCTGTTCAACATAAATCACCCTTCCTAATTACCTTCTCTAGGGTTTCTAAAGCTTCAAACTCAAAAACATGGATAAAGAGGATAAAGATTATGAGGAGAAAGATAAAATAACTCAGGCTGCCTTGAAAGCAAAGGATGCCAAAATCAGGAAGCTTGAGACTAGTTTACAAAGGGCCAAATATATCATCTCCTTTTATGAGCAAGAGAACAAGCAGGAATTGATGCAAACCAAGTACATCAAGGCAAAGAGGGAGGCTAAGAAGGCCAAGTTTCAGCTTGATGAGGCTTATGGAGATTATGGAGAGCCGGATGATGAACAAGGATAGAGAAAAAGACCCAGAACAAGATTTGTAACATAAGAGTCAAGCAAATGAAGACAAGGCTAAAACAAGCACTCAAAGGAAAAAAGGAGGGTGATAGGCTTAGGTTTCTTGCTGAAGCTTCCTTGGCTGACCCAAACACTTGATGGTGGTGGTCTCCCACAATTTTGAGCAAGTTTTGAGATTTTTTTGCATTTTTGAAGAATTTAGCAGTTTTTGACACATAAATTTTGGCTCTATTTTCCTAGGGGCATCCAATGAGGAAATGGTCAGCATTTTTGGATTCATAATGATGAGTACATTCACCTTGTGCATTTTCTAATCTTTTGGAGGAAAACTAGTCAACCAAAAGGTCAAAAAACACCCAAAAAATGACCTTTTTGCCCTCTTTTTGAGCCACAGAAGCAGTCTCGGGAGAATCAGTTTTTGAGGGGTCAAATGAACTCCAAATGCAAAAATTCAAGATGTTATGGAAAGTAGACTTGAATATATTTCCAAAAAGTGATTTCGGGCCCAATTTGGACACTTGGAAGGCCTCCAAAATGGCCCTGCGAAAAGTGCTACGCATAGGGCAATTTTATGCTGAATTTTCACTTCACTGTGCCAGGACTGTAATTTTGGGTTTTCTCTCATGAATGATGTTTTTACTAATGTAAATGGTGGCTATGCATGTAAATAAGATGGATAGTAGTTACTGTAAGGTAGATTCATTAGATCAAAAGTTATCTTGAGGACAAATGAATCAATTTCCTCCCTTTTAGAGGCAAGTTGTTAGGTTGCCTAGATTCCAGTTTCTTGTTCAGTTTTTGATGGATTAGTTCCTCATCTTAGGGATTCGACCCCTGAGGATGGGAGGAGGTTGAATCCATGTCTGTATCTTCCTTTTCTTTCTCATTGTAAGGGGTTTGACTCAGTTGGATGCTTAGGCTTTGAGTAGACATCATTTTGTATCAGTTTTCAGCAGGAGATTAATGAAAAGTTGTAGCTCTTTCTTTGGGATCCATGTGGTATGATGTTCAGTTCATTTTTATCTATTGTGATCATATGTCAAATGTTTTATGTACTTCATCAATCATTTCATTGCTTTTAAGTGGATGTTTTCAAGTCGATAGACAGAACCCATAATATTTATGCTTTATTTTGGGAAAATATTCATAGTCTATGTTTTCTTCAGTTTAGGAAGAATCCATGTTGCTTACATGCTCTTTCTAGCTCCTCACCTGTCTTGAATCACCTCACGCATCAAACCCTAGAGTTCTGAGCCTTGTGCCTACCTTTCCCCATCGAACACCCTACAATTTTGACCTAATTTCCTTTCCCTAACTATTTGGCTCCTCCTGATCCAGCAAAACCCTTCAAATATAGAGTTTAGGCTTCTGTGATCCATATCAAGTTTACGAAAGATTTTTCGGCGAAAATCACATGAAATATCATTTGCCGACGCGTTTCGAACCAACCAGTGTGGTTCATCGTCAGGACAAGTTGAAGAAACAGATCCAGCTTAGCATGTTAAATAGACCGAGCAGAGCCTCCAACGGCTAGTTTGACCAACCGCTAATATTGACTAATGGACCGGGATCAAAACATTTTTAATAATAAAAAGGAGATAAAAATAATTTAAATTAGTGATAATAGTTTATTAATAAATAGTTAAAAATTATAGGTTAATTATTATTTAAAAGGAAATTAGTATGAATAAATTAAATGTGAATACGAGTTAAAAATAACTAAATAATAAAAATAATAAAATAATAATAAATAAATAAATAAATAATAATAATAATAAAAATAACAATTAAAAAAAAAAAATAAATAAATAAATAAATAATAAAAATAAATAAATAAAAATAAAAATAAATAAATAAATAAATAATAAAATAAATAAAAATAAAAATAAAATAAATAAATAAATAAAAGTAAATAAATAAAATAATGAATAAATAAATAATAATACTAAAAATAATAATAATAATAATAATAATAAAAATAATAATAATAATAATAAATAATAAATAATAAATAATAAATAATAAATAAATAAAGATAAACTAACTTTAAAAAATATATCTATATATATATATATAAATAAAAATAACTAAAAATAAAAATAATAATAATAAAAATAAAATAGATAAATAAATAAAATAATAAATAAATAATAATAATAATAATAATAATAAAATAAATAAAATACAAATACAAATAAAATAATAATAAAAAAAAAAAAAAAAAATGAAGGAGGTGGAAAAATGACTAAAACCCTTCAAAATAAAATCAAACCTCGTGCTACTATACCTAGCCTAATATCATTTTCTTGATCCAGTCATCTTGGCTGAGATCCTTAAGGAGAGAGCCCTCTCCTGGCCTAATAGGGCTAGCTACTTGGCTAAGCGTGGTTTGTGGTTACCCTGGCATTGCCTTCCTTCAACTTGAGGTTCAATCCAGGTGATAACAACAGGTTAGAAAGTGGACATGAACCTCAAAAAAGAGTGATAGCAAACTTTAATTAAGATGCACGAATAACGAAATATACTAGTTAGCAATTATAAATTAATTTTCACTTAATAACCAACATGAAAGCATATATAAGTCAACAAACAATTTCAAGTAAGATATAAGTCTCCAATTAACAAAATAGTTCATTAATTTTCAACACATGAACAATAATCACATACCATTAAACAGCTACAAGAATAGTCTCAAAATGTTCTACAAAACATGAAATAAATACTTTCCTCGGCCTATTGGTTTTGAAATACTCCATGCACTATTACACAAAATATCCTAGAGACCCAATATTGGGAATGTAAAACTATGACTTGATCTTCACAAGAAATGTACAAGCTTTCCCATTTAAAGTTCTCTAAGGAGTCTAAAACTAAAGGCCATTTGTAACTAGCCATGAGGATATATTTACTCAAAATTAGGTGACTTTCACCTCCCATGACTTTTGGAATACCCTCATGATTTTTCAACTTCTTTTACATCTAATTTATATTTCATTTTTTATTCTAATTCTAATTTATTTACATAATTACATGAAAATTCAAAATAATCAAATAAACATCTTTCATGGCACCAATATAAAAATGGCCAAAGGTATAGTTTGAACTTTCAATTCTTGAGTCAGGTAAGTGTGCCATGTTTTGTAATCGACAACTATGGATAATACTTTGCTCGATATCATGTTCTCATGAGCGATCTCATATTCAAAAGAACCAGGCACTATTGTTTTCAAGTATGCTTCTACTTGGTGGAATAGCATGAAGAGCAATGTATGCAACTTTGTTGGTTCACCGTGTGTTACACAATAACTTTCTTGGTGGGATTTAGAGCATTCTGAGTGATGGCTAGCCTGTGTGTATCTATAAATTCCTAAATTTCTTGTTGGATGTACTACTCTGGCCTTACTTCCCCACTTGCTCTAATGATGACTATTTTGTGAGACTTGATAATAAATATTATCATGCTATGACATTACCAATAACTGCTCATTATCCTGACCACATCTATCCCCATTTTCTCATGGGCTTGGATGATCAATCTGGTTTCTTCCTTAGCCCTTTCCCTATCCATTTCATCCTTTCAGGGTAAATTAGTTGGGGCATTAGGTTATTTTGTGTTCCACTTGTACATTATGTCCATGTCAGTCAAAGCTTCCCTTAACAGAGTTCCTTTCACTTTGAGTTCATTTTGGATGGCCATGAGTGAGGATGCTACCTTTTGAAGCTTGATTATCTCTTTTTATAGGTGTTTCATGATGTCTTCTAGCACTCTATTTTCCTCCAGTGTTTCTGCTTGGAAATTATCTTCATGGGAACTTGAGGTTGATAAATTTTGATTCTCTTTTTGAAGCTTATCATTCTCTTGTTGTGAATTGGCCAGATTCTTCTCTAGTTCTTTGACCTTGTTTAGAAAATGCTCGATATTTCTTTCAGTGGTGGCGAAGAAGGTCAATCCTACTGAAGGGGTTGCTAGAGAATTTCCCATATTGTTTGACACTATATTTCTTTTGGTAGTCACCAATATTGGCTTTTCTGATTCTTGGGCTAAGCACCTATGACTTTCTTGAACAGTTCTTCTTGAGCCATGATCAAACCTAAAACTTGCAAGGTCTAAAACTTGATTCTCTTCATGGTTGAGATTCCCATCTCTTTGAGTGGCAAATGTACTTCAGTGAGTGGCACGGAAATCAAGGTAGCAGGATCAACATTCGTGTTGGTCACTATGACTTGGGCTTCTTTCTCAGCCTGCTCCTTTTTTCTGATTTATTCTTGTGCTTGCTTATCAGTTGCCTCTTTTGCCAGTCTTTTTGTTTCTTGTTTTCTTGCTTCCTCTTCTTATTTTCTCTTTTCTTCCTCCTACCTCTTGTTTTATTCTTCTTTCTTCTCATGCTCCTCCTTTGCTTGTTTTCTTCTTTATTCCTCCTCCTTCTTCATTTTCTCTTCTTCTTATTTCTTCTTTTCTTCATGTTTCTTCTTTTTCTCCTCCTCCTTCTTGGCTTTTTGTTATTTCTCAAACCTTTTTTATCTCTCTTTCTTTAATGCCTCTATCTCCCTTTTGCTATTTTGGGTAGCTTTATTGTCCTCGGCACCTTTTCCTTTAGATTATTCCCCGTTTGTAGGTTATGCACCATTTTTTGTTTGATAAGTACCAACTCTCTTCTTTTGGGCATCCACAATCAGTGAATCATTGTAAAAGTTCTTTATTTTTTCTTCTTCATCATCAACACTAGGTGTGTGTAGCCATTTCTACTTTAGCTACTTACAATGAGTTGCAGCAATGCCTCTAGAAGCATAATTGTAAAATCTAATCTCACCAAACCTGAAACGTTATAAATCATTGGCCTCTGCTTCTATTTCCTTATAACATATGACAGATTATGTGCCTACATAAATTGAGAAAGTGGGCCATGGTGCCTTCTTTGCACGCACTAACATGCCTTCCAACCATGGTGTTACCTAATACACTACCTCCTGCAAGATAGATTTATTTGTGAAAAATAAAGGAAACTGGTGCAGAGGTCTGTAGGCTACGAATATTCTGATATATGTAGAGTTTTTCAATCTAAACCAATCGGTGATATTGTGCAATGCTTATCTTTCTTGGTTGGACATACATGGTGTTTCAACATTGAAAAGAATGTGGTACAAGGGTGAAATGAATCCTTCAACTATTTTGTGGTACATTTCCCTATAACTGATATCCCATAAGTTCTAGCAATATATATGTATTGGTGGTATTTTTCGAAGAAAAATTCCATCCCCATGCTAATACCTCAAACTAACACCTCAAGCATATGGCATCTAGCAAGTATGATCCCATGTAAAATTTAGGTTGTTTTCCTATAGGTGGATTTTGAGCTTGTTTCACCCTTGTCTAGATGGAAGCCACCATAATATCTTATTGAATATGCTTCCCTCCTTAGTACAAGTGTATATCCATGGTACCCAAGTCTCTTTGAATGTCTCTGCATTTGGCTTTCCATACAACCAACAACACATAGCCTCTACCATCTGGTATGCCTTTCTCAATAACTTGGCCTTGTATATCCCATCAGTTTTGTGTTAGAATTTATTTGGCTCATTCCAGAAGGTCTATAGGATATCCTTACTAGCTAAGGAAAAACCTTCAAACCACATTGTTGTAAGTGCCACATGATAATTAGGTAGTTTGTAATATTCTACAATGTGAGGATAGATATATGTTACTATAGAATTTCCATCACTATCTTGAATGGTGATGTCTTTCATGTTGATGCATTTTATTACCCATTCAATAGTCTATGCACATGGGAGGACAACATGATATGATGCTACTTTATGCAACCATGAATTCTTCACATTTTGATACACTTCATTAATTTCCTCATCTTCTAGAACATCATTGTGTGAAAACAAGTAAAATATTCCAAACCAAGTCATTAGTATAAATTTATCAATGTATCATGATGTATTTGCATATATTGGGATTAAGATTATAGAACTTTATTCTTCCCCTTCTTTGACACCTTCAACAATCTCTTTTCTTGATCTTCTTTTAGGCAGGGTCATCTCTCCCATTGACAAGGAAATGTTGAGGCACTCCAAATTTATTGTACCTGACATTTTAAATATGTTCATGGTGATAGTTAATGTTAAAAGAAAATAAAATCAAATTTAGTGCATTGCGTAATGGGAGAGCTCTATGTATAGCAAGTCAATGCATTGTTGCGCAGGAAAGAATGATGGACAATGCAAGGGAAACGTGATTGGTGACACTAAGAATTGTAGTAATAAATTGGAGTCATGAGCGTGATTCATAGGAAGTCATGATAGACTATGGCCATAGCTTGTGCCATTGCGCAAGGGAGAGGGGGTTGCAATGACACTAAAAATTATAATACTACAAGGGGAGAGAACACCATTAGACTAGAGAGAGGGGTAGTCTAAAGAGGGTGATTGTGCCACTCCACAAGGGAAGAGAGATTAGTGACAACAAGATTCTCAACATTAACAAAGATTTTAGGTGGTGTAGTTGCACTTGGCAGAGTCATAGACAAATTTTCAAATTTTCGTTGCAACACTCGGGTGAAGGTGATCTTGTTGTTGCGTAGGGAGTAATATAATTCCACGTTGTATCACCAAGCGATGAAGGATGGAATGTTGTTGCACAATTGGGTGAAGTAAGGGAGATAGATAGTGGAAAATAAACTAAGAATGGGGGCAACAGGGTTAAGTGAATGGGAAAGGAGGGTGAGGTTTCTAGAGCGAGAGAAAGGAATGAAAAGGTCTAGATTGTGCATGCCAAGAAATATATAATAGTGCAGGGGATAAAAAAAGGTCAAGCGTCAAGAATTTGAATGCTTTCGCAAATAAGGAAACGTCAAAAGAAAACAAAAATAAAAAGGAAGGTGTGTGAACTTGCCTAACACTTGGCGCGGTTGTTCAGCTCCTAGCGATGACACAACACTCAACAACAACAAGACACACTATTATGCTTTAGGGAATTGATGAGAAAGGAGTTCTCATGACAAGGAAGCATTGTGAAAACGACTTGGGGGTAGCCCTTATATAGTTTTCTCACACGTGCGAGGGTATTTAATGTGCATTTAATGTTATGTTGCAGGAAGACTTGTGCACTAGTGAAAGGTAGTGTGCTAAGACTAAAAGGATGTGTTGATCCATGCTAAGGGGTAAGTCTGTATTGTGTTAATGAATAGCATTGCACTGCACTAGGCATATGCAATGCATTATGCTAGGAAGGCATGATGCACTAAATCTTAAGCCCTTCACATACACATGTTTATCATTTGAAAAACAAAATGGGGGGACTCCAAATTTTAGAAAATCTCGAAATTTTGGAGTTGTTGTAGCTGCTACAAAAATTGGTGATTCACTAGTAGGACCTCAACATCTCTGGTTTAACCCTTATTCATGGTGGAGCCTAATCATTAGGGAAGTGTTGATATAAATCCATGGGTACCACTAGTTTAGATGTTTAGCCATGATTATAAGTTTAGTCTCTCCATTAACTCTTCTCAGTCTCGGTTTGTAACACATCAAATGAAATATGAGTGAGACACCAAAAGATTTAATGGTGGATTGAGATATTATGTATGTGATTTTAAAATGTTTAGAATTAGGAACGAGTCTCTATTGTTGGTCTACTGCCAAAAAGCACCCATAGCCCTAACAGAGTCACTCAAGAAATCACAAGCATTTCTTCACTACAAATGAGCAACCATAGCCTCGACAAAGTTGCTCGCATCACCTCTTTGTGCAAGAAGCTTTTCTCATGCCTTTACCCTTTTATCTATTTTTTCTTTTCATGAATTTTTGCATTATTTAGGTGTTATTTGCATTACAATGGATGAGGGATCCTAAATTATTTTACAGTCATAGGATGTTTCTTTTGTTTCAAAGAATTTAAGATTTTCTGAAATGGGTTTTCTCATGATTTATAATTTTCTCCACTTCCCTTCTCTAAAAGTGGGTCGACACATTCACACATATACTTGTATTGATTTGAGACCAATCAAGTCATAGTGATCCTATTAAAGATATTGGTTTACTAGCTTGGTATGATTCCCCATGGGACTCATTTCTTGTTTACCTTTTGGATGATATAGACTCATAAGAGGTTCAGGAATAAAACAATGGATGGAGATATAATGTTAACCAATTAACGAACAGTTACCATAGTATTATTCATGACATTTTATAAAGCACCACTTATTTTGGGATGGGAAATCTATTTATATACAGGGCCATTTATTTATATGAAAATGACTTGACAATAAAATGCAAGTGAAAAGTAAATTCAGCGAAATAACAAAAAAGGAAAAAAAAGGAAAGCATAAAACAAAATATGCACAAAAAAGAACACCTCAAAGAGTTGTTACTATAAATCGAGTTTGAGATCTTTCCCATTAACGAGGGGGAACTCAATATCCTTGTGTAGGGTTTCTAATCTATAGGTATTTAAGCCAAGTTTCTCGCAAACTATGAATGGAACAAGCCACAAGGGTTGGAACTTCGTGTGTTTGCGTTTGTCTTCACGGGGTTTGTCCCATTTCAATACAAGGTTGCCCACATGGAACTCTCTATAACCTGTCGATTTTTTATCAAACCATCTATTAACTTTTTTCTAATGGGAATAAAATTTAGAATGACATTTCTTCCATTATTGCTCAAGCTTCATAAGGATATCAATTCAATTATGGATGATAGGGTAGGACCTACCATAGGAATCCTGAGAAAGTTGTAGAGTGAGAATATAAAGATTAGAGGGAAGAATGAATTCCTTCTTGTATACTAGGAAGTATGGCGAGGTTCCAATGGAATATTTTTGGTGTCACATGGTCATCCCACAAAGTGTTTGATAAAGCATTATGCTAGTTACATTGTTGGATGACCATTGTTCCTTTGATGATACAGATTATATTCTTGTTACTTGATTCTACTAGGACATTTCCTTGGGGATAATAATTTGAAGAATGTTTCAAAAGAATTCTTTTTTCCAAACCAAATTCATGTAATTTCAATGATGAAAATAAGTGGCATTATAAAAAACAAGATAGGTTGGAACTCCAAACTTGGTGATGATGTTATGTTCTATGAATTGCATGACCATCTCATTGTTAACTTGTTTCAATGGAATGGCTTCCAACCAGAATGTGAAATAATTTTTATCCATAAGGATGTATTAGTGTTTCTCAAATGAATGTGGAAAAATTTCACCGATAATATCAAGTCCCCATTACTAAAATGGTTCTTCAACTTGGAACAATTGCTCTCTTTTCCATTCCAATACACTTTTGACAAATAGGACACTTATTTGGCATATGAGAATGTGTCTTTGGCAATATTAACCTATGCGAATAATCTTGTGTGTTGTGGGTTCACCAGCGAAGTGTCCCGTACTCGATCCATCATGAAGTTCCATAAGAAATTTATTTGCTTCAGCTAACTCCAAGAACCACAATAATACTTTGTTATGATGCTTTCTAAACATAATTTCATTGATTAGTCAATATTGTGTGAGCATGAGCCTAATTGCATGCTTTCATGTTGTTGAGAGATCTAAAGGCAAAGTTCCCTCTTCTAAATACTACCTCGATTCGCTATCCCAGTATATCATATCTTCAGTTTTGGGATCTATATCCTCTGCAACTAATTTACATAATCCATGACCTTTAATCGCATGAGCTAGCTTAAATTCGAGTTCATATTCTCAAAGTGATTTCATCAAATTTCCTCTGTGTTCCCCTAGTTCCTTTTGTACAAATATCAATATAGTTGTAGGGTGAGGGGAAATATCATTATTGTGGCTCTTCAGGATATAAGGGCTAAATTGTTTTATTCCTTTGTAGATTACATAATCTTGCTTATCGATATAGAGATATCTTAGCTTAGATCCTTTCATGTTGGTACTCATGAAAGATATAGGGCATTGATCTCCTTGGTCTTGCTTTTGTGAGAGTACTACAATAAGTGAAGAGTCGCTTGTGAAAGTATACAACATAAATTCTTTATCAAAATTGGGACTAAATAAGGTTAGGTCCATAACAATTGCTTCTTTGACCCTAGCAAAGGCATCCTTTTTTTTGTGATTCCACTTGAATACTATGTCGTTCTTGATCATGTTCTGTAGTGGTTTCACAATCTGTGCAAAATCATATTGAATTTTATAATAAAGTTTATCTTTCCCAAGAAATACTGCATGGACTTCTTCCTGTTAGAGTATAGAATCTGTGTGATTGGTTTTACTCTTTCCAAGTCTCTTTTGATTCCACTCATTGTTATGATGTGTCCCAAGAGATTTCCCTCAAATACTGCAAACTTATACTTTTCTTGGGATTGAGTGAGATCCCACATTTCCTACAACATTCAAAAATTTGTTTCATATGGCATACATGATATGAGCATCATTTGGAAAATACCATCACATCATCGAGATATACAACCACACTATGAGTAAATAATCCCCTAAAAGAGATCCATTTACCATTGGAAGGTGGCCCCAGTTTTTACCATACCAAAAGGAATTCTTCAATATTGCAAATGTAATCCACTTAGTTATGAAGGTTGTTTTTAGCCTGTCTAGTTCAGATACTAGAACTTGGTTATAACTAGAAAATCCATCAAGTAAAGAAAACATCTCAGAACTAAGACCGTCTGAAGAATTTGTTCCATGGATGGGATAGGGTAGATATATTTATCATATGCATGATTGAGATTACAGAAGTCTATGTACAATTATATCTCGCTTGATTTATTTATGACATTGACCAAATCAGAAACCCAAGTTGAATGTCAGACTTTAAATATAATCTTGGCATCCAACAACTTCTTCAACCCTTTCTATTTAAGTGGTTCCAAGGTTGAATGCACTTTTCATAACCTCTGTTGGAATGGCTCCACACCCCTCCTTTATGGGAATCACATGTTGGATGATTCTGGTATCACAAGTCTTGAGATCATCATTGATCCAGGAAAAAAACATATGATACTACTTAAACAATTGTATAAACGTTTTGTGTTCAACTGGAGTGCAATACATAGTGAGATTCACAAACTTGGGGTCCTTCTCTATACCTAGGTTTATTATCTCATACATCAACGTCGAGCTCTACATTTTAGTGGTCAAGGGCCTCCTGAAACAACTCTACGAATCATATAGCTTTTCTAATGTAACAACACCTTTAGGCATCTGATTTCATTTTCACAGCTTTGCTTCCTCCTTTAGAGACTTATTATGTTCTTCTTCATCAGTGATTGCATCATTAAATATATCCAAGTTAGTGAGAAATTCCAATATTTGTTCATAATCATTGAAAACATAAAATTTAGTCACATTATTTGGGATTGCAGGTTTATAAACTATTTCAATTTAAACCCCATCTCTAAGAGGAGTAAATTGTGTTGTCTCATTTTCCAAGGTGTAGCTGCAACATTCTTAAGTCGAGGCACTAAGATAATATTTAAATATTTAAATGATTAAATGAGTTACCATACCTCCTATTGGTAGTTCTTTAAATGAGGATATAAACAATGAATTTTATTACTCACCTATCGAATGATTATTTCAGAATCACCAATAACTTGTATGCATTCTACCTGCAGATTGATGCCTTTCTTTAGACCAAAAAATAGTACCTTGTATTCAGATATGATATTTGTACACTCGAATTCTAGGCAACAAGAAATGAGTGTCTTATTCTTTTCTGAGTCTAGCAAGATGCAACCTACACAAGGTCCATCTTAGGTTTTAGATCCATCATAATATAGAGTCTAAATGTTATTGTTTATAGAAATAATACTCTATATACTAATGTTATTCACATCTATAACAGAGTTTTCATTTTAACTAGTCAGATTACATTGGAGAAGTTATGACTATTTTACTAATGATAACATTGATGGTTGTGTTATGTAGCAACCAATCTCTGATTCCAAAATGAAATTTCCCACCATTTCCTGAGAAAAATGATGGGCTCATTGGGTCCTTCCAATTCCATCACATTATACTTCATATGTGGCTCACTATCCACTCTTATATGGTTATTTTTTCCTTTATATGGGAGCCACAAGTAAGACCAATCAGTAGAAAAATATCCCTGAAGTTTCTTGGACTAGTCTCTACTCAAAAGAAGAAAATATGGTTCAACAATTTCTACTACCACTATACCGATAGCTTGTACAACTCTTGAATCTAATGATAATGAGATGAGTACATCCTTGAGTTCACCATTTACTTGCAATTCACTCTTATCTAGTTGTATAATTTTGGCATTAGTTTTCTCTAGAGTGGCATTGATATTTTTGCAAACTTACCATGTCATAACATTAGTTGAAGCACCAAAATCTACTAGATAGTTATGCACATTATGATTAAAGATATCGAAAGTAATAAGAAAATTCTCAATCTAGAATGAACTTCAATACTTTATGCATTAAGTACATCCTTGTTAGTTTATATAGCATTGGTCAAAGCAACTGATGTTGTAGTACCCGAATTGGTGGATGTAGATCCAAAATTACTTGGTATAACATTCAGGTTGAATGTCTGGATTATTAACTTTCCTTGTTCATGAAGCTGACCCATCTTATAGAGTGTTACATTTGCTCGAGTATTATTCATATCCTCAACAATGTGTACCACTACAAAAAGAACAGGAAAATAACGGCTAAAATAGTGTCAAAATTTAGTGTATTTCAGTTCACGAATTGGACACCTTTTCTAGCATAAAAATGGGTGCAATAAGGAATGTTTATCATAGCACCAGATTTAGTGCCAGAAATTACGCCGGAAATAACACTAAAAATAGCACCTGGAATAGCGACAAAAAAATAGCGCCATAAATACTGCCATAAATAGCACCGAGAATTCTTTCAGAAATTGCACCAGAAATTACGTCGAAATAACCTCAGGCATAACGTTGGAAATAACGCCATGAATAGCGCTGAAAAGAATTTTGGTAATAGAGCCAGGAATAGCGGCAGTTCTAGTGCCAAGATTTGCTTCCAATTTGGCTTCTAGTTTGGCTTCTTGTTTTATGTCTAGTTTTGGTTCTCGTTTTGCTTCCAGTTTTGCTTCTAGTGTAGCCTCCAATTTTGATTCCAGTTTGGCTTCCATTGTTGCTTATTTTTTTTGCTTCTAAGCATTGGGAATAATGCCAAGAATAGCACCAGGTTTAGTGCCAATATTTTCTTCCAATTTGGCTTCTAATTTTGCTTCCAGTTTTGTGTCCCGTTTTGCTTCCAGTTTTTCTTTCCGTTTTGCTTCTAGTTTTGCTTCCCATTTTTCTTCTAGTGTGGCTTTCAAATTTTGCTTCCATTGTTGCTTCTTTTTTTACTTCCAAACATTATTATTGTTTTGCATACAATTAAATTAATATGTTTTATTTCAATTTAATTTGTTAAATATATCATGTCTCTTAAATAAGTTATATGATTATACAATAAGTCATATGAATCCATTTGAAATATTTTATAGGATAACATTTATAAATAAATTTTAGGAAAACATACATCCATACAAATTAACAACATCATTATATGTATTAAATCTCTATCAAAATAAAATCTATAAAATCTAGTGTATATAAAATAACAAGATAATTATTGTAACATTATCATCATATATAATTAAAACAAGTGAGTCAAATATCTATAGTTTAAGTGAATTTGACAACATCCATCATGAGCAGTAAATTGAAACCATCATATGTAATAAATATGCATCCAAATCATCAACCACTTCCAATATATAAAATTGGCAAGCCAATAATGATAAGATTATCATCATATATCACTAAAATAAGTGAAAATCACATATACTAGTAGATCAATAACAAGTGAAAATGATACATGTCCAACAATTGACATAAATCAAAATGATATATTGTGTACAAGTGATATAAATAAAAATGATAAATTATGTACGAAAAAATGATACAAGTCAATATGATACGTCATGTCCAAATGATATAAGTCAAAATGAGAGATGTAAAAAAGATACAACTTAATAATATGGTACTGGAGGTTGTGAAAATGATACATATGATAGTAACCATGAAAATCGACATCATAACAATATATCAAAAATGATCCATGATGCAGTCTATATGATCATGAATGTCATCAGTTGCTACCAACAACTGGCTTATCATCATCATCGCCATCGTGACCATGATCATCATGATCATCATCAATGTCATCTGTATGAGCATTGGCCTCGTTGTCATCTATATTTGTGACATCATGAGCATCATCTTCCATCTCAGCATCAAACCCAACATAATTTGGATCTATGTGATGAGGATCATTCGTATTTTCTAGAATATTCGTGTTCTGCCAAAAACATTTAGAATGAAAAGTTATTGTTTATTTCATTAAATAATTAAATTTTCTGTTATATATCTAATATTACAACATATGAAATGAAACAATAATCATATTTTATCATATCAAAGTGCACATATGATAATAAAATTTCAAATAAGTTACAATTAATATGTCATTCCAATGAATATTTCAAGATCTAGTTGGATAACAATTAAAGCTCAAGGGCGGGATGAATAATGCTTATTTATATCTATGATTATCACGCTGATAGGTGAAAAAATAAATAAACATCAATACAAAGCATCAGAACTTATATGAATTTCATTTCAAATATGAAGACTAAAAAGACTTATATAATTGCACAAGAAAAGCATCACTAGGAAAACTGAATAATAAGCATCACTAAAATAACATATTGGTGTTTAGTATACTAATCTTAGTATCTTCATTTGTAATAAAATAAAATAATAGATTTAAATCTCAAGCAAATTCATGTTACGAATCTCTATCCATTTAACTTTAATTATGCATAATCAATCTTCCTTAATCATGTCTATGAGATTCCATCAAAATACTTTTGTTCATTCTAATCTGTTTAGAATAAGCGATTAAAATAGGTTTTTCTTTCCATCATTAATTAGATCACTCGTCTATAACTCGCAACCATGTGTGGACAATAAATAATTTCTATCCACTAGAGCTCCCCCTCTCACTTTACGACTACAATTTTTAAACCATTGTGCCTTCCATCCCCTTCCTTGGTCTGGTCGTTCTTACATTTTCTTGGGAATGACCCACTCTATTTCTATTTTTCCTTCTCACGGTTTTTAGTTCATAAACTGAACATCACTTTGATTCTAACATCATATTTGACCAAGCATTCTCTAGTTATATGCTTGAAGTGTTCGAAAAGGGTGGGCTCCTTGCTTAGGTATGCCTGGGAGTTTTTGAATTTTGAATCTATTTAAGTCATCTCTCCATCTTACGAATGGATATTCTGATTAGCTTTCTTGTACCTTGGATGAAAGTGGTACCATTCCTTTCATTATTTGTGTTTCCAAAACCATCCATGTTCCCTCCCAAGTGAGTAAATGATCATCTTTATTCGAGCCACCATGAAATTTGAGCATTCTTCGCAAGTAATTGTCTCTATCCCTAACAATCTTTTGTTTAGTTGGTGATTTGTATTTTTACATTATTGTCATCATTATTGGTATTCTTAGTAGAATAATGATGGTATATTTAGTCATCATTGTAATTAAGTTATTATTTATAATGACATCTTTGTAAATGGATTTATCATATTGGTGAGGGATTTTTTATTTGTTTTGTTGTTGTCGTCGTTGTTTTTTAGTTATTTTATTGGGATTTAGGATTTTTTTTTCAATTGATGTATTGTCTAGTCTTTTAGGCCTAATTGGGAAGTGTTAGGTTCAACATCAAGGTGTCATTAATCAAGGGAAAAGGTATTGGAGATTGGTTTTGCATCAACTTTGCTTCTTCCACATTCTAAGTATTTTCATTAAGGTTAAAGTGTTATTTTCCTTCTAGATAATATTTGTTTACTCACTTTTGACAACGTCTTTGAAGGTGTATTGATATTCTCCAATGGTGGGATAGCTTGAAGGCCCAATTTTTATGGTGTAGGTCCCACTAGCTCTGGGATATATCTAAATTTTACTATGTGTTGTCAATACTTTCTCCCTTCTAAACAAATAATTATGGAGAAACAATTAGTGTTATACACTTGTCATTATCTTTGGCACAACTTGTGAATATCTAAATTGTTCAAAAGAACTATTTCTAGAATAAAATTACCAAAAGCACTTTCATAAACATGATATAGGAAAAATGAAAGAAAATATGTGAGTCCTAGGAAAGTGCCCTCCAAAATATGGAGTCAAAAATGGAGCATAGGATATCCTTTATTTGAAATGGCCCACTTTTGACATTTAAGTTTTAGGAAGTATATGTTGTAGGAATTTGCATGAAACTTTCATATGGGTTCATGGATGAATGTTGAATGTTCCAAGGGCACAGTTCCTCCATGCCAAAATAGTTTTGATGGTCTTCAAATCAAGTTAGAGCCTCAAAATATTCATAAACAATATGAAACTATATATTCTTTAACTTTTTACTTCAATAATTTTTTTATCAAAATAATGTTTCCAAACCATTTTACGTAAAGTATATTGGAGGACATAAGGCTTATCTCCACTTACATTGGCACTTAATGATCCTTTAACTACAATATTTGATAAGCAGTGTTGCACGATTGTGTGTCCAACTATCATAGGCAGTTTCTAATAATATTAAACTTGCAAAACTTACAACATAAAATGAGAAACATTCCCTAACTAAAGGTAGTAAAGGTAGTAAGCTAACAACCCCATTATAACATTAAAAAAATAACAAAAACACAAATACCAACAATATTAAATAGTAATAATATTTACAAGCTAAATGCCATAACCCTAAAGCCTTGGACAAAGATCGTCTAGGAATAATCATTAAAATAACTTAGCACAAAGATATATGCAGTGACCATATAGCATATAAGATATAATCATATTCAAGTTAAATACATTGACTCAGTAAAATATTTCTTCTAACCATCTTGATAAGGTTTACTAATCATCAATGCCATTTGAATTATTAACATCGAAGTAAGTTAAAAGGTGGAAAAACTCAATCGTTTTTGTAAACTTATTTTTTAGTAAGACGAAGATTTCACCCTATTCCATTCATTTTTTTTAATTCCAGTGATCAACATCTTCTTAAAATGGATTAAAATCATTAATTAAAAGTCTTATGGTCAAAATTTTCATCAATTAAGTATAACAATATCAACCCAATTTAATTGCTCTATGTTTTGGCCTATTTTATCGAAATTTGAGATATAATTCCTTATAATGTTGTAATCTTTTGTTCTTTAAATTGTATTTTTGAATGCATAAAAAGATTTAACGCCTTTAAAAACCCACAAGGAAACTATATTAGGCATATTGCACAACCCAAACCAATTCGAACAAATCCTTACTAGATTTTGGATAAAATAACCTAAAAAATAAAAAACAAAACAAAACCAAAATATAAAATAGTTCAATTATACTTAACTATAACTTTCAACAAAAATCTATATCAAAATTTGAAAATAAATAAATAAATTTATTCACCTTTAACTTAAACTTAATTAATATTTATTTCATTAATTTTTACTATACCATTAAACAAAATAAATACATATTTTATTTAAATTTAAAATTTATTTATAAAATTCAAATATTCAAATTCAAATTCAAAATACAATTTACTCAATAAAAATTCAATACATCGTACATAAGTTTTAAAAGATCCCAAAACCCAAAATGCGAGTTCCCAAATAAGCATTCAAATTGCAAATATTTAAAAAGATCCCAATAGCTTTGGTTCCAAAAAGATTCCCAATAACTCAAAATACAAGTTCCTAAATAAGCATCCAAATTGCAAATATTTAAAAAGATCCCAATAGCTTTGATTCCAAAAAAAAATTCCAATAACCCAAAATACAAGTTCCTAAATAAGCATCCAAATTGCAAACATTTAAAAAGATCCTAATAACTTTGATGCCTTGAGCTTTGATCATGTGAGTGTGGAATTGGTAAAGATCACAATTTATGAGGGTTGAGTGGACCTAGTGAAAAGGGCACACCCTTACAACTTTTCAACGGTGGAAATTTTCAATAGTGTGGCTTATAAAGATTTCTTTAGAATGGAAAAGTTAATCATTGCAAAAAGGCAATTACGTTGGAAGCATGGAGGACGTCAAGGTCATATTAGAGGGTGTAATAATTTAAGACCATTTTTTCATGGGTATAAATGACTAAATTTTAATAAACGTTTCCAATACAAAGTATTATCAAAGTTCTCAATGCATGTGGTGGACTTTACATGAGGTTAGGGACACGAAGGTCATTTCAGTAGGTATTTTTAATTAAAGTAGGTAGACATAATATATATGAAGATTTATTTTCAATAAAGTAGATGGGAGATTAATTATTACTAAAATTTTAAATATTAAGATTTTTTTTTCCATTGCGAATTTTGTAAATTAAAATTATTTTCTTAAATATTATATTGTAATGAATTTTATAAGCTAGTTAAATTTTTCTAAACTCTCGATCTATCAAGCATTTAGAGGGATCAAATCTCTCAAGGTGGAAACATCTTTTTCAACTGCAAAACTTGAAGAAATGTTTACACCTTGAGAGATTTGATCCTTCTCAGGGCTTGCTAGATCTTGAGTTTAGATGGACATACATTGGTTAGATGACTTTTTTTCCACATAATTGTCTAAATAGATTTTTTCTCTATTATTATATAAAGTCGAAAAATATGATAATTTGCTCTTTTAAATAATATTTTCATAAAATTATAAATACATATTATTCTTTAATTTTTTTTTTTATAAATTTATAAATACAAAATAGAAAAACACATTACCAGTTTTTTTATATTTATAAAAATTAAAAATATACCCCCTTTCTCTATATATAAAGAGGAAAAATAAAATCACCACCCTCAACACAACTAACTTAAAAATGTTATTTTAAAATTTAATCATAAATTATTTTTTATAATTAAAGTGAATATGTTTTTTATTTTTTAAGATTTATTAATTAAACTATTTATAATTTAAATAAAAACTATATTTAAAAAATATTATCTTAAACTCTTAAAATAAAAATACTACAAATATTACTTATTATTAATAATAATAAATATATTAATATTAATATTAATATGATATTGTAAATATTATATATTAATATTGCATAATATAATTAAAATAAAAAATTTAAATATAGTTTTAAGAGCGTAGCTTAATTAGTGATCAAAGTAATGTGATTTTTGAGAAAAATGAAATACCTAAGATTCAAACTCTTCCCCCTGATTGTGATTGGTTTCTCTAAAACACAAATATTTATTAGTTCCTTTAGGATACAAACATATATATTGATTCCTCTAAGATAAAAATAAATAAATAAATAAATAAAACATTGTCGAAGAGATAACTCAATTGATGATAAAATAATAAAAAAACATAAAAAATTGAAAAATACAAAATTCCCGTGATATATATCTATTTTAATATTTACTATTAAAATAATAAATTTAAAATTTTTTATTAAACAAATTTCAAACAACACAAAAACCTAACCTATTTCATTTTTATTAACAAAAATTAATATTAAATTATATAACATGCCCATTCAAGCTTCATAAAAACCAACATCGAGTCACAAGGTCGTTTCTAAAGGATTCCAATGACAACAAGCACGTATTAAGATAGGTCACCTTTTTAATTAAATTTTCGTCCCCATCCCACACCTTTTATTTTGTGGAATTTCTTTTAAATCATAAAGGTGGACCCAACGTACTACTAGCACACATTTGTAAGAGAAAATTCGTTGATTCTCCATCTCTGTTTCGACGAAAAATTATCCTTAAGAAATAATATTTTTAGCAATTGTATCGAGAGGTGTAAAGGAATGTTGATATGAGGAGTTTTTTAGCAATTATATCGAGAGGTGTAAAGGATGTTGATAGAAGGAGTCAGGGGAACATGGAAATTCAAATCAATAATTAATTGAAATAAATGTATAATGAAATACAATTAAAATTTGAGTTTTTATATATCTTCTAAAGAATGTAGTAGGAGGTTAAAGTTAAGAAGAAAGTTACACTAACATAAATGTCCCCAAAGAATGACATAGTAATGATGGTATCCTTCCCCTTCCTGCTCACTCCTCATTTTATGCTTTACCATATGGCATTTGAGAAGTGGAGGAAGTACCAAGGTGATATAAGAATCAACCAATGGAAAATATGAACAAAGAAAATGAAGGAAAGGAAACCCTCTTCACCGAAGAAGCATAAAAAATGAGTCCATGAACTCCCTCATGCACTGGATCAAATAAAAAAGTCATCGATATCATCGGCAATAATGAGAAAGAAACCTGAGAAGAGATGCTCCTTTGAAGATAACACTAGGCTCACAAGCATCTCTAGCCAAATTTGGCTATTCTATGTGAATTTCCTTTAAAATTTAGGTATCTTCATTCATTGTATAAAGAAAATTTATCAAGAAATTATCAAGTCATTTCATAAGTTAAAATAAGAAGCTGATAAAAGTAAGACTCTTTTAGTAGTCAATTTTTCCTTAACCCTAGGTGAGAAGGTGAGAGATCTAAACTCTCTCAATTTTGTATTATATAGGTATGACTACAACCCACAATTGTTATTAATACAACTATAATAATTACTATAAAAAACACTCAACACAAAAAAAACTAATAATTTTGACCACATTTTTTTATAGTTTTCATAATATGCTTATAGAACAATTTAGATCTCTAAATTTCTTTCCCTTTTTAAATAAAATTTTAACAACATTATCCTATTCATAATAATGATGATGAGGAGAATGACCATAATTCTCAATTTTTAATAATTATTTCATTTTCTCCATTATAACTTAAACAAATATTTAATATTATGTCAACTTTGTTTTAAAATGTTTCCCTAAATTTACTTTTTAGTTATTATTTATAAAATTGTTTCTTGCTTAATTTCTCTATTAATCTTCATGTTTTTAATCATTGGCTAGTAATGGGTAATGGAATTACCAAAAATATCAAGAATTTTAAAATTTTATGTAGTGTTACTTCAAAGCATTATGGATATGTGTTGATTTTTTATACCATGTTCAAGGAAGATGGACCAACCCTATAAAAAAAAAATGCTTCATTAATAGTTATTGAATGTTAGAAACATACTGCCAATTATAGGTGATTAGAAGCTATTCATAGCTTGCATTGATTCTTCTCTATATATTGCTACAAGGGAGTCATTTGATCATGCCAACAATAAGCATCATTTGAAATCCCTACAACAACCTTTTTGTGCATGGCATCATTGCAAGAGTAAAGAGCAAACATTTTCTATAGTAGGCAAGTAACAATCATAATTTTAGCTTATTACAATAGTTGAAGCTAGGGTTATACCTCAAAATCATGCACAAAGGCAAGAAATGGGACAAGTTGTTAAATAAATTGTGTATAATCCAACAAGTTCACACCTAGAGCCTCCAACATATGTTTTAGCCAGATTTGACAACTATGTGGGGTTTACATGTGATGAAGTTTTCCCTCCAAACAAGTTGTTAAATATATTGTAGGTTTTAACCCCGTACAGAAATTACCTGCATACGAATTCTAAATCACAGAAAAATAAACAATGCGAGAGCATAACACATAAAACACATATACACAGAGATTTTCCCCTGGATCCCAAAACCGGGACTACCAGCTTGATTTTTCATTATATTCTTTTCAATGTTACAATAGATATTTATACATGCCGAAGCATCCAATACCATGGACCGAAAACCATCGCGTCCAAAACCATGGACCGAAAACCATAGGTAGGTTCGCCCAACCTAATATAGGGTCCAAAAAAAAATTTCTCGGGGCGCTGCCCCGGACCCCGTAGAGGGGGGCTACTCGCCCCCCTCTAACCCCCCGGTTCACTACGTAGGTTAGTCGTGGAAAGAATATAACATAATGCAACAATCTCCCACTTGTTGTTTTCTTTCCACAGGGGGCCACATGAGAGCTTAGTCATTTTTCCAGCCCTGAAAATGCCCATTGTTTCTCTACACCAAGAGAACTTCTCAGAGCTCACAGATTTTGTCAATGCATCTGCAGTATTCTTCAAAGTGTCCACCTTTACCAGCAACACCTTTTTGTCTTCTATCATATCCCTCACAAAGTGATACTGAACATCAATGTGCTTTGTCTTTGAATGATAAGCAGGGTTCTTTGCCAAGAAAATTGCACTTTGGCTGTCACAGTCTATTCTTATAGCTCCCTGTACTAACCCCATACTTGAACACAATCTCTGCAACCAAACTGCTTCCTTGCTTGCATGAGTGGCTGCCATGTATTCTGCCTCTGTAGTTGATAGTGCCACCACAGATTGTTTCTTACTCATCCAACTGACTGCACCTCCAAATAGGTTAAACACATACCCACTTGTAGATCTTCTCTGATCCAGATCTCCAGCCTAGTCTGCATCAACAAAGCCACGAATATCCAACACTCTGTCCAATCCTGGTCTTCCTTGGTAGCAAAAACCATAATTACTAGTGCCACGCAAATACCTGAAAACCCGCTTCACTGCTGTCCAGTGCTCCTTCCCTGGTTTTGACATAAACCTGCTCAATACTCCCACTGCATGTGCAATGTCTGGTCGAGTATAGAACATTGCATACATCAAGCTACCGGCTGCACTCACATATGGAACATGGGACATGTCCTCTTCCTCTTCTTGTGTCTTGGGACATTGTTCAGCAGATAACCTCACACCTACAGGAATAGGAACCTTCACCAGTTTACTATCCTGCATATTAAACCTCTGCAGCATTGCCTCGACATACTTCCTCTGGTTTAACCAGAGCTTCCTCTTTGCCCGATCTCTTTTAATTTCCATGCCCAAAATATAGTTTGCAGCACCAAGATCTTTCATGTCGAATTTGGAGGACAATTGGGTCTTCAAATCCTGGATAATTTCTTTGTCATTTCCAACCAGCGACATATCATCCACATACAAGACCAGATAAATAACACGGTCACCAATTAATTTAAAATACACACAGTGATCTGCTTTGCTTCTGGTGAAGCCAAGTCCCCGTATAAATGTATCAAATTTCTGATACCACATCCTTGGTGACTGTTTTAACCCATACAAAGACTTCTTTAACTTGCATACCAGTTCTTTCTTACCCTTCACCGCAAAGCCTTCAGGTTGCTTCATGTAGATTTCCTCTTCCAAATCCCCGTGAAAAAATGTTATCTTCACATCCATCTGTTCTACCTCAAAATCAAAAGTAGCAGCAACAGATAAAAGTAACCTAATAGAAGTTACCTTGGCAACAAGAGAAAAAATATCACCAAAATCAATTCCCGGCACCTGGGAATAACCTTTTGCTACCAACCGAGCTTTGTATTTCTCCACCTTCCCTTCTGCGTTTGTCTTTTTTTTGAACACCCATTTGCTGCCAATGGGTTTCCTTCCAGCCGGCAACCCCACCAAATCCCAAGCCTCATTTTTGTGCAAAGATGCCATTTCATCAACCATGGCCTCTTTCCAGAGTTTTCCATCCTCTGAATCCACTGCTTCCTTCACAGTTCTGGGATCATCATCAGTAACAGACAAAGAAAAAATTGAATAGAAAGCAGATGGACTATACCTTTCTGGCTGCCTTCTTTCTCGAATTGATCTTCTCAGAGCCGGAGTTTGTGGCTCTTCATCTTCTGATTCCTCCTCTGTTGTAGAGTCTGATTCTTCCTCCTTTAGCTCAAACTCTATCTTCTCAGGTTCCTTTGGTTGGACTTGATGTTTAATAACATCTTTCACCTCTCTAAACACCACATCTCGACTGTACAAAACCTTCCTTGTTACTGGGTTCCAAAGCTTATAACCCTTTAAACCATCCTTATACCCAATAAAGATGCACTTTTCAGATTTACTATCCAACTTGGTTCGTTTCTCCTTTGGAACATGTACATATGCATCACATCTAAATACCCTCAGATGTGAAAGAGAGGGTTTCTTACCAGTCCATACTTCTTGTGGAGTCTTATCCTCCAACGCTGATGAAGGTGACCTGTTGACCAAGTAACATGCAATATCCACCGCCTTTGCCCAGAATTCCTGTCCTAACCCGGCACCACTGAGCATGCTTCTTGCCCTTTCCATCAATGTCTTGTTCATTCTTTCTGCGACTCCATTTTGCTGAGGTGTATATGGAGTAGTCTTCTGCCGTGCTATACCACACTTCTTACATAATTCTTCAAATTCCTTGCTGCAAAACTCTCCACCATTATCTGTCCTCAGCACCTTTATCTTCTTCTCTGTCTGATTTTCCACCAGAGCCTTAAATTCTTTAAACCTGTCAAAGACTTCAGATTTCTTCTTAAGGAAATATATCCATGTATTCCTTGAGAAGTCATCTATAAATGATACATAGTACACAGACTTACCCAGTGATGGAACCTTCACAGGTCCAAACACATCAATGTGCACAAGCTCTAAAATCTGTTTTGCCCTCTTAGCACCAGAGGGGAAACTCACTCGATTCTGCTTCCCATATACACAATTTTCACAGAAATCAAAATCAAGAGAGCTATTACTCATACCTTCTACCATACCTTTCCCATGAAGTATTCGAAGGCCCTTCTCTCCAATATGTCCAAGCCTTTGATGCCACAGTATGGTCTTCTCTCCAGAGACCACTAGATTTTCAACTCCACTTTTAAGAACCACAGAACTGTTGCACCCATCAACAATAGTGCTACCTTGCAGCTTGTACAGAGTTCCAGTCCGAACTCCCCGCATCAATATCAGTGCTCCCCAAACCATCTTGCAGGTATCCTTCTCGAACACTGTTTTTACACCTGCATCATCCAACTTGCTTACAGAAATCAGATTTCTAGCCAATGCAGGAATATGCAGAACACCCGGAAGTGTTCTAACCCTTCCACCTTGCAACTTCAACTTTACTTTTTCGTGAACAATGATTCTAGCCTTCCTATCATCTCCTAAGAAGACATCACCACCATCGTATTTCTCATACTCGCAGAACTCCCTATGGGGAGTGAAGTGAAATGATGCACCTGAGTCAATCAACCATGCTTCATGATCTACATGTGTACTTGAAGAAGCCAAGTACACATCCCCACCTTCATCTGAGGTGGTTTTCGCCTCTGCAAAAGGAGCATCATCAGATCCGTTTCCTTTATTAGGAGCTTTAGATTTACAGTCCCTTCTGAAGTGCCCTTCCTTTCCGCATTTCCAGCACACCACCTTTACAGGTTTTCCTGGAGATTTAGATCTCCCTCTAGATTTAGATCTCCCACTCGATGACTTATTTTTGTTTCTATTCTGGGACCGTCCTCGTACAGACAAGGCATCACCATTCTGGCTCTCCATATTTTTCCGTCTCATCTCCTCCGTCAGCAAGGCTGAGACTATTTCATCAAACTGCAAAGCAGTTACATTGCTACCTATTGCAATAACCAGACTATCCCACGAATCTGGTAGAGAACACAACAAACTGATGCACTTATCTTCATCTGAAATTTTAATATCAACAGACGCTAACTGACTTACCACAGTATTAAATGCGTTCAGATGCTCTGTCACCAAGTCTCCATCTTTCATCCTCAGGTTATACAGCTTTTTCCGCAGGAACAATTTATTCACCAGAGACTTAGATTGGTACAAAGTCCCTAACTTGTCCCACAAAGCCTTCGTTGTAGCTTCACCTGATACGTTCAACAATACTGAATCTAAGACACACAATCGTATTGTGCTCTTTGCCTTCCGATCCAACTTCTTCCATTCTTCATTGGTCACTCCTGTTGGTTTAGTACTTGGATCTACCGCGATCCACTGATCTTTATCCACCAACAGATCCTCCATCTTGAGTTTCCACAACTCAAAACTCTGACCATTGAACTTCTCGATCTCTATCTTTCCGCTGCTCGCCATCTTCTTTCACCACCATAATCGATCTCACAGATCTCCCACTGAACAGGGTCTACCACAGGCCCGAGCGAAACCCCTTAGCAACAAAGGCATCCCCTTGAAGCCAAAACAGCTCTGATACCAAATGTAGGTTTTAACCCCGTACAGAAATTACCTGCATACGAATTCTAAATCACAGAAAAATAAACAATGCGAGAGCATAACACATAAAACACATATACACAGAGATTTTCCCCTGGATCCCAAAACCGGGACTACCAGCTTGATTTTTCATTATATTCCTTTCAATGTTACAATACATATTTATACATGCCGAAGCATCCAATACCATGGACCGAAAACCATCGTGTCCAAAACCATGGACCGAAAACCATAGGTAGGTTCGCCCAACCTAATATAGGGTCCAAAAAAAATTTTCTCGGGGCGCTGCCCCAGACCCCATAGAGGGGGGCTACCCGCCCCCCTCAAACCCCCGGACAGGGGGGCTGCTGTCCCCCTGCTACGCAATCGGCGCAACGAAGGGGGGGCTTCGCCCCCCCTCTAACCCCCCGGTTCACTACGTAGGTTAGTCGTGGAAAGAATATAACACAACACAACATATATTGTGTATAATCCAACAAGCTCACACCTAGAGCCTCCAACATATGTTTTAACCGGCTTTGACAACTATGTGGGGGTTACATGTGATGAAGTTTTCCATCCAAACTGTTTCATTGCATCAAATGGAAGAGGTAGAATGAAAAAAATGTGTTTGAGGATTACTTTCTCATTAATAATTCATAAGTCTCTTTGTTTGACCTTTGGCCATATAACTATTGATATTCATTGATATTTGATTTCAACTTCTTTTCTTATATTTTCAACATGAAAAGTTCAAAAAGGAAGCAAATGTGGTGGGAAGAAGGTGAACAAGAACCCCCAACATGTGATAGAAATTCCTTGACAGATTCATTGTAAACCTCCATATAAGATAGTCACACAACATGCTCGCCATTGTGACTTCGTTGCCTAAGGTTCACAAGTAGATCCTCTATAGCAAAAAACATCACCCTTGGATTCTTAAAAGTACCTAACATTTTGTGTGTTTTACCTTCCCCTGTTGCCCCATAGCAAAAGTGACAGATTTGTTTCTCCCTCGTAGAACAACCTCAATAAGCTTTTATGTACTACATATTCTCACCCCCAAGACACAAATTTTCCACAAGTTTATGCTACATTTTAAAATTCAAATATTCCAAGCATGAGAAATATAGCAAAATGTGAACCAACATACCTAGTCATGTAGATTTCCTCTTTCTCTAAAGCATCAAAGAAGAGTGAATAAAATGCATAATGCAGACTAGAATACCTCTTTAGTCTTAGGTAGCCAGTCTTAGAAGAAAATTCAGAGGTAAAGGTCTGTGTTTTTAACAAGATGAACACAACTATGGGCGCATGTTTCAATTTATTTCTTGTATAGAGGTCACATTCTAACATAAACCATAATTCTTCCCCCCTACACATCTTTAGCAGGGGCCAATGAATCAATCTCTTGTTTACCTTTCATAGGAATGGGCTTCGCTTCTCTTTTCCCATCTACAATATTGAAACTTGTAGGGACGGTTGATGAGAATTCCTCTATTCCTGCACCAGGGTTTGGGAAAGAAAAACCTTCTAGTAGGTTAAATTAGAACCTTGAATTTCCCAAATGGCTAGAACTAGTATGCTCATTGATAAGAACAACAACATTTCCCTTTTTTTCTTTAACCCAATTATAAGTACTTAAAACCCTAGGTAGTTTTGACACTGCTATATGCATTTTATTGTCTGTGTTTTTCTCTCTACCCCTCGACATATTTTCTTCATTGGCAACAACCTTGTGCCCAGGATGATCGTGCATTACTCTCATGGTCAACTTAGCTGATTTACTAACCTATGGAGCGTCACTTTGTTGATGGCCACTACTTCCGATTTGTGCATGTGTTTGGCTGAGTCTTTTAAGTTTCTCCTTGAGATTATTATGAGGGTTTCATGGAAAAGGACTCACCTGGGTTCGAGTCACAACAAACGAATTTTTTCTTCATGACAAACTGATCACATGCTAGTTGTGTTGTATGCATCATGAATATTTCGATTTTTTTGTGAATCTATGTTATGGGGCTGTGTGTAATACATATTTTTAATGTTATTGTTTCATCCCTCTCTTGTTTTGAAGTATTCAACTAATAGAGATTGCATATTTTATTATATGTTATATTAGCCCTCTTCAAGAGAAATATCGTCTGAATTGCTCTAATCAACAGAAGCCAAAAAGTGATGGTTGAAATATATTTGAAGTAAGAAATAAATTGGTTGTATTCTTCACTCATCCATTTACATATGACATTCTTATATTTTCTTTAATAGAAACCATCAATAAAAAAACATTCAATCAATTGATTAATTGATATTATAAAATAATTTAATCTTTTCTTAGAGGCAAAGTTTTTTGTTATTATCCTTTTGGATTGATCTCTCCCATACAACTTCATCAATGCCTATGTGCTTTAAATTGAAGAGCTTCTTTATTCCTATTGTCAATCTCTTCAATGCTTTGCAATTCCATATAATAAATTTTTGGAGTTTGGGCATTGTACCCTCCATCCACACAATGTTTGATGATGAGGAGATTGATATACTCTCTAACACGGGCATGTTCCACATATCCAAGTTCTCCAACATCGAAAATCCATCAACGCTTCCTCTAATCTCCAACTCCATCAGTGCATGTAATTCCTCTAATGTCAATATCCTTAGATTTTTCAATCGCTTCAATTGTGGACGCTCTTCTAGTTGGTCACAATTGAACAATTTCAACTCCTCCAGTCATTCAAAGTCACAAATACAATTGCGCAAACTTATCCCTCTGTAAAATAGAAGATGATATTGGTTGTTGCTCCTGTCCCAACGACCTCCATGGGTTTGGAACTCCAAATCAAAGCAAACCCGAGAAGAGAGCAAAGGCAAATTTTGCAGAAGAAATTTGCGAGTGCAGAACGATTATGAAGAAGTAGAATCAAATACAACCACTTGTCATAATCCTAAAATAAAATACATTGGATGGGAACTTACATGTTTTGAAACTTGGGTGTAGTCATAGAAATGATTATGATGGATGGATGAAAACAAAATGTCAATATCAAGATCAATAATAAATTGAGTTAATGCTACCTTGAAGGTATAAAGGAAACTCCAAAAGTATAAGTAGATGTGTGTTGTTAAGTTTGGTAAGGCCATCTATGATATGAAAATGAGAAACCAGAACCAATTTTCAAGATGACATATGAAGTGACAGTAATGATACTGTGTAGACTCTTATCTTGCATCTTCCAGAGAATATTTTCAGATGGTCAACATTCTCTCATCACAAGTTTGCTTAAGATATAGATGAACAACAGAGTTCAATACAATATGGTTAAATTGAAATTTATATATGTCCACAAGAGACCAAACTAGACAAAAATAACTACTAAGAAGACATATGCATTTTGAAGGATTTATTATGTGCATTCATAACCACGAAGTCGACTGGTTGGACCTCATTAGATAATTCTACCCTCTTTCAGTGGGACTCCAACAAACAGCCAATGTCATCCCTAGAAAGTGTATTCAAATAGTATTTGAAGGTCTTTTAGTGCACCAGAGAGGATTTTGAAGGTCTAGAACCCACTACATTACAATATTATGCCTATGTAATGTTGAATAAGGTTTATATCCAAACATCCCATCACCTATTTGGAATAAGATCTAAGTGGGATATTTAGAAAAAATTATATACAACTTTATAATGTTTAATAAAGCAGTTTATATGATTTCGTAGAGCTTGCAAGTTCCCCTCACCAAGCAAGTGACTTTTTAGTTGAATAATCCAAAGTAGAATTATGAATAGAGTGAACCCAAGCTTGTTGGAGATATGAGATGATTATGTAATATTTTTTCCATGATTATGTGCATGGCATCACTTCCATATGAGAAACAAAAAAGAAGAATAGAGACAAACTATAGAGGAGAAAAGAAACAAAAGAAAGCAAAGAAGAATGAACATAGTAAAAATCTAGTGAACCATCTTTGGGTTGGAAAATTTTAAAAGAATGAGCAAAGATGGAGTCAAGACTCTCTACTGCACATATATTTTATCAAAATACTTACAGTAACCTGTCAATAAGCACCATGTTCATTGTAAGTAATTATTAGTTTAATCAGATGATCTTGGGTTAATAGATCAACACATTATGGTTTGAAATGTGCATTACTTGGTCTCGTTGTTGTAGCCATTGTCCCCATAAAGGGTGTCTGTCGTGGACTATAAGTTAAGAGTATATATGTATTTTTATAAAATTGAATGGGTAACTGCAGTAAACGTAAGCCTTAACATTCCATTACAAGACAAAAAAATCTCCCTTTTTCCCTTTTTTGCTTGATCTTACAGTTTGGTAGGATATCTGTAGAAACAATAATGCTTTTATTATCTATAAAAGAAGAATTCAATTTACAAAAATAGAAGTATGTTGTCAATAATTTTTTATGATTCTCTCAGTGGTTTTCTTTGATTAAATAGACACTAAATACTAATAAAAACATTTTGACATTAGTTGCCGTATAACATTCTTGCTTCAATGACACAGAGTGATATGGAATATTAGAAAAGAAGAGGAAGCAACTACTACAAACTTGTTAAGGTATTTCAAATGGCATGAAAGGGGTTAGAATTGTTTATGGAAAATTCATGGTTCAAAAATATGTAGCAACCCAAGATCTGAGAAATTTAAGTGTTTACAACTCCAAACAGTAGAGTAACATAACTATCAGAACATATCATAAGTACAAAATTTTGATTGATGAAGTAGCATTTAACATAATATACGAGTTACAATTTTTTTTGCACTCATTCACTTTATAGTAGTGAGGCAATAAGCTTTACGACAAACACAAAAACATATAAGATCCATTGCATACCTAACCCTGAAATAGAAGCTTGTTTGCCAACTCCTTGTTAAGTATATTATGGTTTTAGCCCCTAGAAAAGAAAAATATTGTTCCAAATAAGATAACAAGAACTTATTATCCTTCCCACCTTTTAATATAGAGTATGCTAGAAGTTTCTCATAGCCTCCGTATTAGACATCTCGTTGTCAATTGTGTTGACCAACTCCAACACCTTAGGAGTGCTAATGAACTAGACAAATTTATCCACATAATTAGGGAATTTGGGGAATTTAGTTCAAACAAAAATTGATCATACTTGTAGGGAATTTAGTAAAATATTATCAAAGAATAACATAGTTTCTCACACAAAAGAGAAAAAAGAGACAAATTGGACTCATCTTTAACCCGTGATACAAAGAATTCATTAAAATTAATAACAAGTTCCTTTATTCTTCAAGGGCTGACCCTTTGGTGAACCAGGGGCGTCATTTTGAATTTCATTTGTTTCAAGTTTGATTAAGTTCCCACATCTCCCAACATTCTCTTTTGTTTCTAGCAAATGTATAATGAACAAGTTCAGAAGCCTTGACATGAGCTTCTCCCTTTCACCACCACTAGAAATGAACAACTCACATTGGTTCCCATAGGTTCGAACCTCAACATGGAGTCATCACATTTCAAAAGTAGATAAGCTCCAAAACTGATCTAATGGATAAAACCCTCACCAATGAATCCAAACCTTAAGTTTTGCAAGAATAAATACACCTATCTCGTCGGAATTTCAACACTTACTCGTGATCCCAAAAAAGATAGTATAACATTTACAAAAGAGATAATTTAGATGAATCTTTAACAAAACTTTCAAATGCACCATGTATGTTAAGGGGAGAGCTGAAAAGCAACATAATCTAGGCATGCATCTACCTTCATATTCGCTCGTATTAGAGCTCTCGTGGTACCATTTCCCTGCAAATTTAAAGAATAGACTCTCCAATTGCCATTGTCACCATTACAAGAGTTCAAATCCTTCAAATATATAAATGTGCCATTAAAGATCCTCCAACTATGGTAGAGTTCAATCTGCTGCTAAAAAAATCCTGCTTCTACTGTAGGTTAAATCCCAAGTGATTTGAAACTCATCAAAGCGGATATAACATTGTGACCCAACTGCCTTTTGATTGGAATTTGGAATATATTACTGGCATGGGTTTGATTCTCACTTACCATTGAACAATCCGCTCAAATTTCCCTCATCGTGGCAATAGCATGGTCAGTTGCAGCGAAATTGTATCCAAACCCCAAAACTAGAACTCGATTAGAGAAGTTATAGAGGAAAGGCCAAGTGTTCAAAGTCCACATGGACATTTCTAATTGGGAAGAGGATGATGAAAATGAAGACCAGTCATTGGTTGGGGTGAATAGTGTTTGCACACCCCAACCCCACAGAGAAAATGCATATCGACGTAATTAAGTATTATTTATTAGCAATAGTCTAATTAGGAGACTTTTTGGTTTTTATTTTGGGTAGGTTTTATAGTGGTGTTAATCGGATATTAGAAGAAAATTATGTCTAATTTGTAGAATTTAAGTTTTTAAGAAGGTTGAATTAGTTTTTATATTCAAAAATATAGTTTAAATAATATTATTTATAATTTTAATTATTTTATTTTTTTATTGAAAATTATTTTTCTAAATTTCAAAAAGAAAATGAAAAAAAACCAAAAACCATCATCAAATTAAACTATTTATTTTATATTAATAAAAAAACTATATTTAACATCATATTCATTTATTCATCGAATGCGTCCTATTTCAGCCTCGGGAGGATGAGGTCGTGTGGACTTTTTTTTTTTTAAATGGACGAGCGCAATTAAAAATCAAGGGAGTATACTTCAAATATGCTTCGTCTGAGCCTTTATCGACGGATGAGATTTCACTCGCGTGCTCCTTATCCTAGACGTTACAATCCTCAATTAATTTAAATTTAATTAATAATCTTTATTGTTTATAGTTGCCTGTAAAGCAAGCTGCAAGGATGGCTAGTCGAACAAAAACGATGACCCTTCCTTTCCAAATGCCCTGCAAGCCCCTATCTTGTTGTGATGTCCAAGCCCACCACTCATAGCAAGAAGGGAGAGATATTTGGGTTGGAGTGCATGCAAATCGATCTGATCACCCGCACCAAAATCCTAATCACCTTCTCCCCAAACACTTCACACGATGTAAATGATATCTTTGTGGATGACCATGTCTATGTTTCCTACGACTCCCTCATCCTCATTGTTGGTGGTTACTCAACCTCACCCATCGACAACATCCACATCTTCAACACTGCCACCAGGAAATGGACTCCGAGCTCCAACATTCTCTTCCCCAGGGTTCCTTCGCATAGGGAGTCATTTGAAACCACCTTTACATCACCAGTAGTATTGCCCATCGAGCATCATGGAGGACACAAAGGCCTTTGATAAACAAACTATCTAATTCTAACCTTATAACTTCCAATTTCTTAGATTAAACTGATAATCTCATTATTATTCTCTACCTAACTACTGATCTGCCAAGATTAAATAGTTTGGCTAGATCTTCATTCTCTATGTATCAACATGAAATTTAAAACATGAATGAATCAAGATTAAACTATTTGACCATCATGGATTGTGGCATTTTTTACAAGCTGCACACAACCTTATTTTGCAAAGTAAAGTAAAAGGAGTGGCATTTGAATTTGCACACTTTCATGATCTATTCTTATCTCTTTTTTGGGGTTCATATTTTATATATTTTATATCTTTTTATTTCTTTTGGTCCTTTGATTATTCTTTTAGGACTTCACCCTCTTTACATTTTTTATTTTTAATATGGGAAAACATTTTGCAGAAAGCAAAAGTATGTACAATATTACAAGACTAATCATAGTCAATTCAAAATTATGAATCCTATTATTATAGGACCCTAACAATGGCTCCACATGGAGATGACATTTCCTGGTGAAATTTCAAGAACTTTAAGATCAGTAGCCTTTGAAACTTTGACTGTGGTTTCCTTGTAATTACTTCTCTATGATCTACTTTATTCGTACATATGATGCTACACCCTTCAAAGCTTAGGGCCTTCTCTTTAGGCTTAAACCTCAAAAGATAATCATCCAATCCAATATAAACTTTGCAATGTTATGTACAATGAGAAAATTAAACAAATGAACTAATGTTAATCTGGGGACAAGTAATGCTTCAGCATTCTACCATTGACTGGTCCACCTGGTAGATCTGTTCCATCTAATTGCCTCAAGAAAAATGCATTGTTACCTCTGTAACCATAAATGATATAAGGGCCTTGCCATAGGAAATCAAATTTACCATGTTTACCCTTTTCTTCTCTTCTGGAATCCCATTTGAGTACTTTGTCACCTATGTAAAAATCATCAGCTTTGGTTTTCTTATCAAAAATCTTTTTGATTTTATCTTGGATCACTTGGGATTTGACATAGACTTCTTCCCTGGTTTGTTGCAAATGTATTGTCTGATTTATCCTCCTTTGGATATCATTTGGTTCTACTTGCAACTCTTGAATCATTTTCATCACTGGTACTCCTAAAGAGGATGGAAAAACAACATCCATTCCATATACTAGTTGATAAGGAGATGTACCAATGGAATTTTTGGTAGTTAGTCTGTCTGCCCATAAGGCATTAACCAAATTTTTGTTCCAGGTCTTCTTATTGTCTTCTAACAGTTTCTTGATGATATTAACAAGGATTTTGTTTGAGGATTCTGCAAGTCCATTACCTTCTGGGTAATAGGCAGTGGAATGGCCAAGGGTAATGTGATATATGTTACAAAAGTCTACCATTTTATTGGATTTTAAAGTAGCTGCATTATCAGTAATGATCTTTTATGGGCATCCAAACCTAGAATGGATGTTGTTCTCAAGGAATGAAATGATGACAAAGTCTGTGGCTTGTTTAGAAGGGATGGCTTCTATCCACTTAGTAAAGTAGTCAGTGGCTGTCAAAATCCATTTATGTTGGGCTAAGGAGGGTGGGTGAATTTCCCCAATGAAGTCTAAACGACATTGTTGAAAATGGATTTCTGTTGAGATGGGTTTGAGGGTAAAAGGCAAGAGTTTCTTCTTGCCTTAAAATATTTGGCATTTATGACAGGATGCCACATATTTTCAGACATCTGCAAAAAGGGTGGGCTAGTAAAAACCTGCCCTTAAAATCTTATCAGCAGTTGTTTTCCAGTATAGGTGTCCTCCACAATCTCCTGTATGAAATTATTGCATAACTTTGTCAGCTTCATCTTTTAATAAACAATTCAACAAAATGCCACCATTATCTTTCCAAAATAAAGCATTGTCTATGATACAATATTTCATTGATTTCATTTTCAAGAATCTACCTTTAGTTCTGGATAAACCAAGAGGAGCTTGTAAATTTAGTAAAACAAATATGATGTCTGCATACCAGGGTGAATCTATGAAAAGGTTCACTGATCTGTGGAGTTGCCATCTCTTCCTGATCATCTACGACACCAATGAAATTTATATCTAAGGCTTGATAGTTTGATTCAACCATGAGTTTAGCTAAACCTTTGCCTTTGATAAGTTTTGTAGGCTTTATTTCAATTTCATATTCCAAAATGGTGGCAATCCATTTGCCTCTCTTTCCTTCAGGCCCATTCTATGTTAAAATGTCATTTACTACTAAATTTGGAACATATGCAATGATGTGTGAGTATAAAATGTACACTCTGAAATCTTTAATAGCCTTTGCTAAAGCAAGTGCTTGTTTTTCCATTATGTTGTACTTTATTGTAGCATCTCTCAAAGATTTGCTGAAAAATGAAATGGGCTGCTCATAACCTTAATCATTCTTTTGCAACAAGACTGCTGCAATAGTATGTTCTGAAGAAAAAGAAAAAATTATAAAATCTTTTTTGAAATCAAGACTTATGACGACAATTGTTTTAGTAAGGGCTTCTTTGATTGCCTCAAAAGACTGCTTAGTCTCTACTGTCCACTTAAGTTTTTAATCTTTCTTTAACATGTTATTCAATTCTTTGATTAGTTATGCTAAGTTAGAAATGAATCTTCTAAGAAAATTTATTTTACCTAAGAATGATTGTAATTCTTTAATGTTTCTAGGGTGGCTGATGTTTAGGATTGCCTCTATTCTAGCTGGATGTATTCTAATTCCATCTTTTGATATTATGTGTCCTAAGAGTTTACCTTCTTCTAGTCCAAAAAGTGATTTTTTAGGATTTAAGGATATGCCAAATTTTCTACATTTAAAACTCTTATCAAATGATCTAGATGTTCATTATCTGATTTGGAAAACATTGTGATATCATCTTGGTAAACAACTAAAAATTCATGGATTTCTTTTGGAAAAGCTATGTCCATAGCTCTTTGAAAGGTAGGCTCCGCATTCATTAATCCAAAAGGCATTTTCAAATACATGAAAGTCCCCCAGGGAGTGGTAAATGCAGTCTTTACTTGATCCTCTGGCTGAACTAAAATTTGGTTGTATCTAGAAAACCCATCGAGTAATGAGATTCTAGATGATCATACCACCCTCTGTATAATATGGTCCATTTTAGGGAGGGGATAATTATCCTTCATTGATACTTTGTTCAAGTTTCTGAAATCAACACAGAGTCTGATTTTCCTTGTTTTCTTTCTCATGGTGACTAAATTAGAGACCCAATCTAAATATGTAATTGGTGCTATGATTTGTGCATTATACATCCTTTTTACTTCTTTTTCAATTAATGGCATAAGAACTGGATTAATTCTCCTAAGATTTTGTTTGAAGGGTTTCTGATCTTATTTGATAGGTATTTTATGTTGGGTAATGTTGGTGTCATAAGATTTGAGGTCTTCATAACTCCAGGAAAAGGCATCTTGAAATTTTAAACAAACTTATATATTTCAGCTTTACAGCTAGAGATAATGCTTTGGATATTTTAATAATCTTAGGTTTTTCTTCTATTCCTATGTTACATTCTTCTATGTCTGATCTTAAAGGCTCCATTTTTGGTTTTCTAGCTACATCATTTGAATCAAACAAATCTTCTAATGGGACTAATCCATCAGGCAAAAAGTTATTTTTAGGGTTTAAAATCTCAGAATCATCATTGGTTACTTCTTCTATTCTACTTTTTCTAAGTTATCTATTTCTACTTTAGTATATTTAGTGGGCTTATTTACATCTAAAGAATTTATATCTATCTCACTATTTATGATGTTAGCTACTGTACAATCAGTATCTATGTTACAGTTTTGGAATTCTCGCTCAACATTCATGAAATCATAGATTTGAGAATCTTCTGAAAAAATCTGCCAATATTTCAGATTATCAGGTATAACAGGTTTGTGTCTTACTTTTGTAGTGTACTGGTGGTTGGGCTGAAAAGGTAATCTGCAAGTGCTAGCAAAAGTAGCCAAACTGTGAGCTTGCATGTTCTGTTTCCTAAGAATAGCAGCAAAATCAGTTTCAAGAAGTTCCTTAATCAGATCGAGAATAGTTTCTTTGTATTGGCTAAGTCTAGAATTATTCACAGAATACTCTCCTTTAATTTGTTTTATGATCAATTTCGAGTCTCCCATGATAGAAACTCTCTTGGCTCCAAGTTTTCTTACAATTTGCAGTCCTAAGATTAAAGCTTCATACTCCACCATGTTGTTTGTGCATTTAAAGTTTAATATAAAGGAATGACCTTCAGAATGATTATTTTCCATGTTATGAATCCAAACTCCTGCACTTGCTCCTAATCTATTTACAAAGCCATCAAAATATAAATGCCATAGAGGCGCATGTGTTATGTTTTCACTGTTAGGTGCTTTTTATTTTTCTTCTACAGCTGTGATTTCATTTTTTCCATTGTCTAAATTATACAAGATAAATGATTCCATATCAGAATGCATGGAGTATATAGTGTAATTATGTGGTTTTTCTGAACTACTTACCATGTATTTCATCAAGGTTTCTCTGTAAAGATTTCTTTGCTGACCAAATACAGAGATGGTAGCATATGACATGTCTAACTGTAGAGATCCCTGCAATTTTGCTCCCCATGAGCGAGATAATAACATTCCATACTTGGGTGGGATATCAGAAACTACTATGTCCATAACAATACTCTTTGCTGGGCACTGGACTAGAGTTACACATAAATCTTTAATCAGACCAAGGCATTTGACTTGACTATAATCAAAGGAAAACAGGTCCTTGTAGGGTCTGGTGATATCTAAGTTTAATCTTTCCATGATTGCTTTAGGCATTAGGTTATGGGATGCCCCTGAATCTAGCATAGCATTATGTAAGATTTTATCATGAACATTTAAGCTAATGTAGAATGGAGGGATACCCCCTTGTTGATGTTTGCCATTTACTTCTGGACCAAATAATAACTCAGGTTGATCATCATTAAGGTTTATAGCATCTTCACCTTCACCTATGTTTAATGTTTCAGTGATTTGTGCTTTGTATGATTCATTTTTCACTAGCTCTGTCAAAGGAACTGATATTTTCAATTTGGCTATCTCAATCTTAATGTTGAATGGCAATTGAGTTTTGCCTAATTGAATGAGTTCTTCCTTAGCAATTGTGGTCTGTGTACTTTTGTCTTGTTTATCAGAACTTGGTAACTTAGTTTGTGTACCAATAGTTTTGTTTTGAATTTTCTTATTTGGAATAGTTTGAGTAACAGTTGAAGTTTGAGTTTTAGCGGAATTTATGTCTATAATTTTTGGGTTGGAAGTCTCTTGAGTTCCTCTAGGGAGAATTTGTAGAACTTTGGTCACAGGAGCTTCTGCTATTTTTTTAGTTTGGGTTTGGACTGATTTCTTAGTGGGAACTTCTGTATTCTTTTTGCTTCTAAGGCTATACTGTTTTTGAACTTCATAGATAGCAGATTCATAGCCTTGTTTGTAGTCAAAGGACTCTCCAGATTCTAATTGTAATTGTTGTAACATGTACAATTCATGTTCTTCCTGAGTAAGAAAAACAACATCTTTGTTTTTAATCCCCAATAGGTTTATCTGGGTGTCCTCCTCTTCTTCATGTTTTTTTGAACCTTCATCATAATTTTCCTGGAAAGGTGGTCTAATCTGTTGATCGTGTATAGCATCTCTTGTTTTCCTAGTATTAGGAGTTTTCCTAAAGTTGGGGTTTCTAATTTGGGGTCCTTGTTGATTTTCCCACTAATATTTTCTTTCCATGTTTTCTAACCTATCCATTATCCTTTCTACACTTTTAGCTAAAGTGTCTATCTTACCATCTAAAGTGGATGGTTCCTCTTTAATGGTAAGTCTTTTCTCATTTCTCATCCTAGTTCTCTTAGCTAATAAATTGGCTTCTACACTAACATCATTACTTTGCATCTGTTCCAATGTTTCAGGGTTTCTTTCTCTCAATTGGTAAGACATATCAATGTCAAAACCATTAGGAAATTTGATTAGTGCCAAGTCTGGTGGAGGTTTGATATTTGCAGGGATCGCATTATAGATACTGTTGAACCTAGTACAATAGTCTTGAACAGATTCATTAGGAGCTCTTCTAATTTTTTCATATTCAGACAATATTTGTAAAGGGTTTTTCTTTCTTTCCCATCTATTGATAAACAATCTATAGAAATCAGCTAAATCAACAATATGATTAGCAGGTTTACCTTTAAAACATTTTTTGACATCTCCTGCTAGTGTTTGGGCAAATAATCTCATTTGCACATCAGACTCATCAATCTCATGTAACTAAAAATAATCATTCATTTTTTTCACATGTTGTTGGGAAGTATATTGGCCAGTAGCATCAAACAGAAAGATTTTACTTTGGTAGTCTTGGGGCATGGCATGTAGTTGAGTTGGTAAGACCAAAGGTGCATATATGTCTGCCATGGCTAAGGCTTTGGTTTGATTGGGGGGTAAAGTAGTGGTGCTTGAAGAAGAACTTGAAATGGTTGTAGATGAACTAGATGAACTTGAGATGTTTGGTTGGAGAGGAAGTTGAGGTATGAATGGTTTTGGGGAATGAATTGTGGTGGATATTATAGGTGAGGTGGTAGTAAATGAAGTTGTATTTATAGTTTTTGAAGACTCTATAGAAATTTCAGGGGTAGCAGTAGTTAGGGCAGCTAATTCAACTGATTGTTGAAGATAGGCTTCGTCTATATGCCTTATCAAAGTTGAGGTTAAAGCTTCTAGCTTTTCAAAAGTATCCAAAACATGTTGATCTAAATTAGGATGTATATGAACCTTCTTTGATTCAATAAATGGAATAAAATTGGGGTCTATTACAGTATCATGAATTGAATTTTCAGATTTGGTATGAAACAAAGAAAGCTCAAATGATAAATCAAATTGAATATCCTCTAAACTTGATAACTCTTTAGGAAGTGAATTTTCTTTAACTAACTAACTAATACTTCCTTGGCTTTCTACCCTTTTTGGTTTTCTTAAAATTCTGCCAGGATCATCAACTATTATAGCAGGGTTTGGATCTCGATGTGCCCTGGTATAGTGTGTTCTTTTGGAAGCCGGAATTTTATTCTTTTATTTATTTTTATGAAACCTTTTAATAACCCTAAAATGACCTTAAGGCGAAGAGATTAGATTTTAAGATTTCCTTTAAGGTTTATTAGACTGAGGTCTTTCCCCAGTATGGTCGCCACTATGTTATCACTCTAAAATTTCCCTAGGGTTGTTATCTTGTGTCTAAAGAAATATTAGAGGTAACCACAAACCTACTTTTGAGATCAGGATCTAGACTTCCTAATGCTTAGAGAGGGCTCTCTCTTTATGATTTAACTTTGTTGAGTTAATTGATTTTAAGCTAGTTATTTAAGCTTTGATTGGGTTTTGATTTTGATTTGGTGGTGGAATCACTGAATTAGATGGATAGAGGGATGTCCTTTGCCATTGGGCTATGGGGTCAAGTGTCAAGAAAATAGGATTGAATCAAGTTCTAAAGATAGTTTTCACAGGGCAAGGTAGCTGAGTAAATTCAAATATTTTAGGCTGGATGGTGAAGTGGTTTTCAATCAGGGTCAAGGAGCAGTTAAGGATTCCTCAAACCGGATAATGAGGGAAATGATAGAGGTCAATCGAAACTAGGGAGCAATGAAGGATTCCCTACTCTAGATATTAGAAGAAAACATTAAAATGAATAACTGTTCAAGATAGAGTGTACTTAAACAAATTCTGTGAAAATATTCCAGTTATTTCATTCAATTTAGATAACATGCAAGTATGTGAAACACTTAAGAAGATAACAATTTGACAAACAAAAAATACTTCACTAAAGTGGCCCAACACATGAATCCTGTAATGCAATGCCTTTATTACTTAGTCCAGTCTGCTGACTTGAAAAAATGGTACAATGAACCCTTAGGTTTCAGATCAATACAACTAATAGAAATGTTAAGAAATCCACACCCTATACTTCGAATTATGAAGTATTTATACAAAAACTTATTAAAAAATATCCCAAATTGTTTTAGGAATTATTCAAGGAAAAAGAAAAATCTTTATGCAAGAAGATAGAGACAGATATGTAAATGTTGCAAGTTGTCCCTGTTTATTTGGCTCTGCTGTCAGATCTTTTGCTGCTTTTTCTCCTTTGGTATTTCTCTACGCTGGCTATTCTTTTACTTTGCCTTTTGACTGCTACTCTTTCATCCGATACTCTTTGACTTAGCTGATATGCTTCTTTTGTTTCACTGCTCTGTATCCACTATTTACCTTGAATTTTCACAGTAAATCATTTAATTTTTCCCAAGTCTCTGTATCTGGTAATTTAATATTTACCATTCTTCTATAGACTTCATCAGCTTCTGTGTATTTTGCAAAGGTGGGCTTGTTTACAAAAATATGTTTTACCTCATGCTGGAGGTAAAAGAGGTTCTCAAAAGTTTGGTAAATAACCTTTCCTGTAGGCATCCCTTTCATAGAGGAACTATTGGCTTTCTCCTTTGCCACTTCTCTGATTCTCTTGTCATAGTCTTCATGTGGCATTAACCTGTCATTTATTACCAATGGATTAGGCAGACCTTTCTGCCTCAAAGCATCAAATTTGACCATGAACCTACCTATAGCTAGCTCCATGGTTTGGCATTTGTCCTCAAGCTGCATCATCAAGTTCCTCTTGGTGATTACCTTCTTCACCTCTAGTATAGTGCCAGTTCTGTCAGCTATGCCAAGCTCCTGCAATTCATATTTATTCTTTGAGTTAAGGAATTGGATTATTCTTGAGGCTTCTTCTGGCATATTTCCAAGTTCGACCTTAACCCTTTGAATTGCTTCACCAGCCTCTTTTACTAAATCATTTTGTTCATAGATAACTTGTATAGATGGCCAAATATCATTAACAGAGTCAATGATATTGGCCCATAACTACTCTTTTGCTTGGGCAAGTGGCTCCTTCAATGTTAATTCCTTTTCTAAGTTCTTTATCCTCTCAGTCAACCTGTTTGACTTCTGTACTTCATTTTTATGCATGATTTGAGCCAGTTTCTTCTCATCCTCTAGAATTTTTATCTGTTCTTTAAGTCTATTTATTTCAGTGGTCTGAATGGACATGTCCTCCATGGCTTTGACCAACTTACCTGCTTCATCACTTGGATGTGTTGTTGCTGTTGTTGAACCTATTGCTGATGTAGTTGTTGATGCAAGGGGCAATGTTGTAGCTAGTGGAGCTGCTAGAGCCAATGAAGCTACCAAAGTGGAAGGAACTGCTGGAGTGACAGTAGGGATAGCAGTGGCAGTAGCTGCCTCAATGCTGGCCTGTTTTAGCTGTATTAAACTTTCCAATTCATTCTCCATTTCTTTCAATTGAGATTTAGTTGAAGAATGAGATCCATCATTTCATCCTGTTGGGTTTGGCTCTCTAAGACCTCCTTGGTTTGTGGATGTTCAGAAGGAGGCAACTTCAATTATTTCTTCAAAGAAAAAATGCCTTCATTTTTATTCTTTATGAGCTTTTCTACTGCCTTGATTTCATTTGGATTATATCCAATCTCAATCACCAAGTCCTCTAGTGACTTAATTTTGTTATCCTTGGCCTGTGAGGATGCCTTTTCTAGCTTAAACTGTGTTATGATGTTGTATAGAGAACATTGAAGTTTCTGCACAGTTATTGCTTTGTTGGTCATTGTCGAGTAAATAATTTCACCTGCTTGCTTATGAAATTCAATTTGATAAATAGGGTGAACATCCCTGACCAAAACTTCAAACTCTGTCTTCTTATAATCTACTAATGTTTTAGGCTACTAGACTGTAGGCTGCAAAAAGGTCATTTGCATTTTACCAGTTTTAATCTCAAAAGCTGACATCAACCTCTTCTGATTGCTAGGAGTCTGTAGAATGGGACTAATACCCATTTTTTCCTGTATGTAACAGTCCAACATAAATATCAAATTAGCTTTTACTAATTAACATTAAATTTAAATAAGAGTGGCACTTACCTAGCCAAATAAACATGTAATTAATAAACTAAATTCAACTATGAATAGTGCTTACCTGTGGCAGAAGCAGGCTTACCGCAACAAGGTTTTGGGGACGACTCTCCACCCAACCATAGGCTTAATTGTGCAAGGATTCTGTTACAACTGGCCACCCTCGAGCCCTCAATCAACGTACTACTGCCCGTGACTCCTAAGTCTTAGTATACCATTCTCCCAAGAGAATGACAGATAGAATCTCGGAATGATAGAATGCAGGAATGCCTCTCATCTTCCTCACCATCTATTAAATAGAACAAACATTGGATGGGAACCACATGCACACACTCCATGTGTCTGCATGCAACTTTTTTTCTTGTTTTATTTCTTTACTTTTCTTTTGATTTTTAGCTTTCTTGTTTTATTTTCTTCTTTTTCATAGCTTTACTGATTTTTTTATTGTTTTCTTTGTTTTATTTCTTTTTATTCTTATTTAGAGCTTTAGTATAGTTATTACTATTTTTATTTTTTATTATTTTTATTTATTTTCTTGTATTTTTAAATATCATTTATTATTTAACATTTATGATTTATTATTTTTATTATTTATTATTAAGTGATTTATTATTTATATTATTATTATTTATTTTGTATTATTTATTATTTATTATTATATTATTATTTATTATTTATTATTAAGGGGAGGGATATTACATACTCTCCCACTTTAAGGAACTTCGTCCCGAAGTTATGTTGAATTATGTATTATTTATTATTTTATTTACTTCATGTTGCCAACACCCTCTGCTGAACTAGTATAACCAGCAGGCATCGAAAGTCCCCAACACCCCGGGAAATCTCAAGGAATCTCTGTCTTTTTTTCCACTTTCGGCACCAGGCTAAGCCTGACCCGGTCTGTATCCTAGTCCAAGGCTGGCCCCAAGGCTCGCGCCTGACTCAGACCTCATCTGCCCCAAGGCAGGCATCCGGTCCAGTACTCAATGACCCCGGGCATCTCACAAGGCTGGCCCACTCCCTCCACAACTACTAAGGCGCACAGCCCCAGGCATCGAAGTCCTTTACATCCCTTCCAGACTTCGGCATCCCAATCCAATACTAGGCACCTAGCCTAGAACATCAGGCACTTGGCCTCCTCAAGATGGTCGTATAGCTCTTCAAGAGCTATCCATCAAGAGCTATACACAAGACAAAGGAACCACTGGCATATGTAGTGTTGATTGAGTTTGTCCCCAGCCCATATGGTGTTACTTACTCTCCCTCGTGCGTATGGGCTCGCACGAGATCATCAAATAAATTGGCCCTTTCAGTCCATTTGTGGAGTCCTATGAATCATCACACCTCAACATGCAACCAGTGCATTAGCAATACCATCATAGTATCATAGAAAATAATTCACATGCCAAGTTTTGCATGTCATTATGAGAACATTCATCATTGTTAATCGCAATATTATGAGGAATAACGAATTGCATGCTCATGCATGTCAAAAAATTTGTACACAACTATCACATGCTTCACCATCATAAGTTATAACATCAACATATTTACATCAAAGATATATCACTTCACATAATAAATGAACCACATGTCAATAAACCTCATATTATAGCATCATAATCCCTATGCCACGTTATGCATATCATATCCATCATGAGTATTCAACATTAATTACCTATCATCACATAGTAAATGAATATTTCAATATACCTTGACGTAACATCATAATACCTATGCATATCATCATCATCATAAGGATACATCATCACTATTGTAACAACTATATAAATATGAACCACATGTGCATGATCACTCTCATACCATCATATCATGAATCCTCATCAATATGAGAAATATCTCAATACTCATCAAATATAGAATAATACTCTATTAGCATTCTTATCATGATTCATCAGAAAAATCAATTTCATTTACTTTACAAACATTCGACTATGAACTAAGATTATTCAACATCCATCTAGGATCTATGTTATCCCATCAATGTTATTAGTGTTATGTTTTCATCAAGATACCAATTCCTTTTTCACTAATCATTTCCACTTCTTTCAACTAGGAAGTTTACCATTTACACCAATGTATAATCATCTAAGTACATCATTAAATTTCACATGAGCCTCATCATCTTGAGTCTTAATCTCTCATGATATATTCTTCTTTCCCCAAGGAAATTATGGTGAAATTCATTGTTAAGGTATTACTAGTCATATAATCATTATTTAAATCATCTATCTTAAAATCCATTTACCCTTTGGCTTAATTTACTTGCATGAGGGTTTGTTGATCCATGTTGACTTATACATACATCACTTAACAATTATCATTTTCATCTACAAAAATATTTTCTTATCTTGTCAAGTTCCTATCTCAATACCACTTGATTACTTTATCGTAAATTCACCCTTCTTCAAGTTGGACAAGAGATTCTTGCTTATTAATTTGTGTCTTTATTTTAGATTTTGAAATAGTGGGGACCACTACTACCATCATTGTCCATTAAAAAAAATTTAAATGTATGGTGTTATATGGAAACAACCTCTTTTAACGCTATGGAACAAAACTTGATAAGTTTTTCTATGTGAAGTCCCACTCATGAAATAATGAGTGCAAATCAGTCAAGTACAACCTCTATTAATTGACTCTAACTTCTCTTGTTAATATGTACACAATCCCTCTCACAGTATCCTTATAAAATTTCTAGCAACATTCCTTCTATACTTCAACTATTAAACTATGTAGATCATTACTATGACCATTACCAATCATGTTTCTTGGTCCACTCATCAATACCTTTAAAAGAACTTTCTAGAACATCTCCGATATTCATAGATATATTTTTTATTTTTCTCCTAGTCTTAATTTCCTAATATTCCATGTCTGGAAACTTATTCAATTCATGCTATTTTATTAAATTGACTTTAATTTCTCACCTCCAGTCATTGTGGTTTCTTTTCCTTCTCTCTTAGAAGCATTGGTACACTTTGGAAATGTTGTTACTATTCCCCAACTTGGGTAATACCCTATAAATAAATTCATTACGATGGCTACCAAATGTAATCCGCTTATCATTTCCTATTTTAAGACATCAACATAATAAAATTGTCTGATCATACATCCATAATTTATGCATATAGTTAGTCACCTATGAAAAAAAAAATTTACCATGTGGCTCTCCCATTAGAGGAAAAAACTATTATAGATGTTGTCATGTACACAACTTATCTGATCCAAGTTGGCCATAATCACATGAGCTATCATTAGTTATCATCATTAGAAAATTTGCAAGTTTCTCCTTTCCGTTTCTCCTTAAACAACTTTATCCAATATATGCAATTTAACCTTGAATCATGAAACCTTATGTAACCCAATTAATATATATTAAACTATATTACGTAACCCTTCATCTTTATATATTTATTTTTTTTGTAAATCATATATGTCAAAATATCCTTTATCACAAACAAATATTTTAAAAATCATATATAATATTAATATATATATATATACATCATAACTTTTATTATGACAAAATTTCAATATACATTATTGTATTATTACAAATATTTTCCAGTTATATCATAAATTAACTCACTTAAATTTTAAACACATATTAAATATATCAACACATTTTTATTTTTTTTTGATAAATTTAAAATAACAATTAATAGTATTTACATACATACTATGCAATTATATATTATGTAATATATAAAATCGAAAATCATATTAGTTTCTACAACTATTATACTAACTTCACAATCCATCAATTTATTATATAATTTCCAATAAATACAACAAAATTTTATTTCTTAAAAACCTACTCCATTCACACAAAATGTAATTTATCTCTAACTGCTACTCAATTCTAATTAATGCAGTATTGAATTACATGTGGTGAATTTGACTTATTGTATCTTATGTGGTGAGTTTATTCTTAATCAAACATCATTGACTGTCGAACCCGAATTAATTGCTCCAAAAAATTTTCGACAAGTTGAAGTTGGGATTTTCTAAGTGAAGTTGCATTGACAATCAAAACCGTAATAATTGTTGTCAAAAACTAGATAAGTTAAATTTGGGATTATTAAAGGAAAGTTGCAATGACAGTGGAACCCGAATTAGTTGTTGCCAATTTACTTTTTACAGCAACCAGAAAATATAGTAGTGCTAATACAAAGAAAATCTAAGTTCAGAGAACGAGGAAACATTCGGTTTCATAATTAACACGTGACTGGTGTCCTTGCAGATTTCTTCATTGTCGTTCTAAAAGAGAGATAATCAAAATTTTTGTTGTTGTTTTTTTTTTTTTGAATCTTTGAGAAATAAATGAATGACATGCCCAAAAAAAATTAGAAATTTATCTCTTCAAGCCACAAACAATCGAGAGTCCTGGCAATGGCGGTGGTCCATCCAAGCTCACAAAAATCTCATGCCTATGACATTTTTGTTAATAAATGAAAGCTTTTTATAATAATTTAAATAAATTTTCAAAAAAAACTTTGATATTTAAATTTAAAAATCATTACAATGATACGTTTAAAAAAAATCTAATTTATTAACTCCAAATTTCAATAATAAAATTTGGAAATAACTAAATACATTTTCTGGAAAAATAGAAATAAAATGAGAAATCCATATAATGATATACCCAAAACTATCAATGGTTAACTCGTAACATCTATCCTTTGATACTTTTGGCATGAAGTTAAACTGGGACAGGTTGCTATACCAAGATGGAGTTGGTCAGCAAAGCTGCGAGTCTTTGGCCCACGTAAGATATGGCTACATTGATTGAGTTGATCTAGAGGGAAATAACAAATGTGTTATGGAGGAATTTATTTGTCCAATAAAAGAATTGATTAATAAGAACCTATACGGTTCTATGATAATATACAACTGCAGTTATGATTTATAAATTTAAAGAGGAACTTGATAAGGATGATAAAAAGATTCCTTAAAATATAGAGAGAACACTGCAATTATGAGAATAATTACATTAGAGTCGTATTGACCTCTAAAGATGTGATCGCCGGTTCGACCCCAATTTCTCCTACTCGCGGGTTCTATTACCACACCATAAAGACAAAGAGCTTCTTTAATCATAAGTATAATATAAAAACTATGGAACCTAATAGGCTAGCACTGGTACGCTGCTGTGGGGGTCTAATTCAAAAAAATCCAAATTCTATATGCGTAGAAGTTGAATACTCAAAGAAATATAAATGAAATCAGAGTTTTAATATTGACTTTCCAATCCCCTTGGTAGAAGGTTTTTTCTGAAAGGAGACCTCCAACTTGGTATTACTACAACCCTTTCTTTGCTACTAGAAGAGGGCTAGAAATTTTTATATGTCATCCACCAGAAATTTCCCCCAATTTAGAAAACTACGACACTGAAACTGGCACCTAAAAGAGAACATTTGGTACTTCATATTTATGGTTGGCTTTATGATAAAATTTCAACCGAACTTCACTTTTACTAACTTAACAAGTGTACATACTTGTATTTCATAACCCATGGATCACCGTCTTATGGTTGAAATTAGGCAATGTATTTCAGAAAAAGAAACTTAATGAAAACTCACAATTCTTCAGATTGCTGTGATTCTCCTTATTCTTCATGCTACCTTCAAGATCACCCACAATATTTATTTATACTTCTATTATAGCGGAAAGTTTATTATAGCATAGCGGAGAGGTGTATCTATGTCATTGGAAGGCCCAAGTTCCAACATATAATGTTACGGACAGTCCTATAACGCTTCCTTGATTACATTAAACATGAGCATTGCATAGAAGTTCATTGATTACATTACAAATTTACACATGAGCACTGCAGAGAAGTTATTTACTTTTCTATCCCTATATGGATCTGAAGCATACTTGAGAAAGAGAAGAAGTGTGCCTTGGTTACTGTAAAATTCTAGCTAGCTGTGAGGGCGAGACTCAAGAAACCTACGTATTTTGTTATGATTTGAGTAAAGGGATGCTCAGAGGCAATGAGAGTAGAAATCATGTGCCTGTACATATTATGTCAGTCAAGGAGGAAGGAAACCATTCTGCACAAACAAATAAAAACAACATAACAAAACCTTGGAATATAGAGCTCCTACATTTTAAAGTCTTGAAGAGGTATAAAACAACTAGCTGCACAAACTATCCCGAGTTTTGCTTGAACACCTCTTTCAGATCGACTAGTTGAATCAATCAATATCCCATGATTCATCATAGGTGAAAACGTTCATATTATTTATATGTCAAAATAAATAAAAGTGGGCATTCCAGCCTACAAAGTTGAGCCTAGCTGTTGAGCAGATGCAAAGTTTTCCAGAACACATTTCGTCAAACATGCAACGTCAAATTTCGGGGTTGTTATAGGCTGATTTTAAATTCTGATATTTGCAGAGATTTTAAAATTGATTTCTGAAAATTGTTTGAAACGAGCTATATTATAACAGTGGTGCTTTAGACCCTAATCTACGAAAATCGATTTTATTTTATTTGGAATGAGGATAACCAGACTTGTAATTCGTTTGATATTTTTGATTAACTTTAAATATCATCTATCGGAGTAATGTGGTACGTTTTTTTTGTTTTTTAATTTTTTTTTTTTTTTTTTTTCAAAAGGTGGAAAAACCTATCAAACTCAGTTTGTCAAACCAACAGCGAGGACAGCCATCTCTGGCTGCTATCCGCGAATGTTAGTTGACACATCACTGTTATCAAGGAAAACCACGCCCCCTGAAATAACCCGCTGGTGGTCCGTAAGGGAGCAGGCTTTCACTCCTGCCAGATGCCTCTGGGTCTTGGGCGTTAACCTATTTCCTTACGTCCGAGGAAGACGAGCTCTTAGCCAAACAGGGTTTATTTAATTTGACTTCAATTTTTTTTTTTTTTTTTTTAATAAGAATTCAAATCATTTTACCTAATCGTTATCGCAGTTTCTGGGTTTACTTACAGAAATTTAAAAGAAATATTGCATTTTTTCAATTTCAAAAATTCTTTCTGATAAATTGATAATATTGAGAAAATAATCAATTAATTAGAAACATGCCCTACTTAAAGGAAAATATTGGAGAATATGATTGAAGCGTGCCCAGACATGCAAAATGGAACGCACGACACAGCTTGAAAACCCTGAAATAAAAATTACGTGTACCGGGAGGTTTGGAGACCAAAAGGGATATGCGGGCGCCCTGAAGTAACGATCTTGTAACTTTCAAAACAAGTCGAGTTAAAAAATCCTAATTTTTTTTTTAAATGCCCATAGGCCCTAAGGGTTGAGCCAAAGCTCTGATACCATATGTAACAGTCCAACATAAATATCAAATTAGCTTTTACTAATTAACATTAAATTTAAATAAGAGTGGCACTTACCTAGCCAAATAAACATGTAATTAATAAACTAAATTCAACTATGAATAGTGCTTACCTGTGGCAGAAGCAGGCTTACCGCAACAAGGTTTTGGGGACGACTCTCCACCCAACCATAGGCTCAATTGTGCAAGGATTCTGCTACAACTGGCCACCCCCGAGCCCTCAATCAACGTACTACTGCCAGTGACTCCTAAGTCTTAGTATACCATTCTCCCAAGAGAATGACAGATAGAATCTCGGAATGATAGAATGCAGGAATGCCTCTCATCTTCCTCACCATCTATTAAATAGAACAAACATTGGATGGGAACCACATGCACACACTCCATGTGTCTGCATGCAACTTTTTTATTTTATTTTATTTCTTTACTTTTCTTTTGATTTTTAGCTTTCTTGCTTTATTTTCTTCTTTTCATAGCTTTACTGATTTTTTTATTGTTTTCTTTGTTTTATTTCTTTTTATTCTTATTTAGAGCTTTAGTATAGTTATTACTATTTTTATTTTTTATTATTTTTATTTATTTTCTTGTATTTTTAAATATCATTTATTATTTAACATTTATGATTTATTATTTTTATTATTTATTATTAAGTGATTTATTATTTATATTATTATTATTTATTTTGTATTATTTATTATTATATTATTATTTATTATTTATTATTATATTATTATTTATTATTTTTATTATTTATTATTTATTATTAAGGGGAGGGATATTACACTGTAGGGGTGGAATCTGCGGAAAGGAACTAGTATCTATCTGCTTTTCCACATCTATTAAGGTATTTTCCAAACACTCTGACTGGTTGGCATATTTTTCAATGTCTGGCCTTGACTCATGCATAAAAGGGCTTAATTTGAATTTGAGCCTTAATTTGTTTATGACTCCATTAGGGTCATAATGCCACATGAAACTGCGACTAAACTTCATTTGCTGTAAAATTTCCCCTGCTTCTTGTCCAACTTCCCTATTATTACAAATAAAAGGGCCCAGCTGGTTTTTGATCTTGAACTGTGTTTTCTTCCTAGCTAACAGAAAATTGACATCATCTGAGTTTATGATCTTCCTAAAATACTCTAATGAAAATATCCTCATGGCGAGATATTTGGGAAGCTTGTAGGGAGTGAGCTGGCATCCATATATCCTGATTTCAGTGTAGTCCTGGTATAGATACCAGTCTCCTACTCTATTATTTTTAGACAACTGCAAAACTCTTTTTATCTCATCATTGATCCTGGGTTGATTGCTACTGGTTAGCATGTTTACAATTGGATGAACAAAGGAATCAATGAACTCCTTATAACTAAAAACAGTGGAATATCTTTGGATTAATGGTGTCCAAAAGATGACAGGTCTTAGTTGGCCCTTAGTGTCCAATTTTTGGATGCTGACTAGAAACTTGTTTGATTGGAAATATAGGAACATGTGGAACAATATTGAAGAGTATTTGAATACTCTTTCATTTGGCAGCCTGATCAATTGATCATGGATTCTGTCTGCCAAGAACTGGGAAAAATTGAAAATTGCTGCTGGAGGCTTGCCTGGGAAAAAAATAGAGAGGAAAGCAAGTACAGGCTCATCCACAAATTCATCAGTAGTATATCCTAGAATACAAGACAGCATGGTTACAATTTGTCTTACCCTCTCAGAGAAAACGGTGGCAGAGTATGGAGGATTGTCTATAGGAGTATGATATTCTTCTTGGATGAAAGTCTGAAATATTTGAGCCCTCTTGGGAAGGTCCAGCTTTATGTAAAGTTCAAGTAAGGTTTTAATGGAAAATGGGGTCTCATTTGGGTTTGGTTGGATCTGCAACATTTGATTTATTGACTTTGTAGTAATGGTGAATAAAATCTGTTGGTCAGGAGAGACTATGGCTCTTTGACTTGGGATATAGAAAGCTTAGAAAAAGTGGATGATCTCTGGGAATAGGCATACCTGTGGGAACAAGTATTTGGGCAAATTTTATTCCCATATATGAATGTCATCATTTTGGTTTAGGAATTTATCTTTACTCCAGCAGTGGAGCTTTAATAAATGGCTAGAGGTGGATGTGTCTTTAATTTTGAAATCTATGTTGGCCAATGGGAGGTGGTCAATGTACATGTGAAGGGTTTGCAGGGGTTTTTCACTTAGAATGCTTTGGGAAGCCATAATTTAGTTTATTCTATTGAATTACTCTTTCTCTGGCTTTAGGAGTAAGGTTAGAAGCTTTGGAACAGTGGGGAGGGTGAATATAGTCTACAGAAGAGGGTTTCTTCGGATGCACAGTGGATTTCTTCAATTTGGCTAGGTTTTTTAATTAATTCAATTAATTCTATGGTTGTTCTGGTTCTTTTGAGAATACCTGGAAAAAATGACGATTAGGTGTGCAGACAGGGTTCTGTGGTAGCAGCAGAGGTTTTTGAAGCTTGAATTGTCTGTGTGCTGCTTCAATTTGGAGTCGGCAGGGTCTTCAGGTTGCAAATGGGTAGAAAATGGTTGAGCAGGGTTCCTGGGCGTTGGAATTGGTTAACAGAGGTATTTGCAACAAAAATGAGTGAAAAGAGTGAAAAGGGGGCTTTTTTGGTTTTTAACCAACAGTGGTTAAATTTGGGTGCGAGATTAATAAATGAATAGTGGGTGGTTTTACTTTTAAACGGGGAGGTGGGTTTATGCAATATCGCACCACTTTTGGGTGGAGGGTGGTATTTTTCGAGAGCACGCGATACAATGCAGTGTTGCCACATAGCGAAATAGTGATCGGCCAAAACCGCGAATCTCGCATGCTTTTGGGATTTTAATTGTCGGACGATGGGAGCGCGCGATATGGATATGGGTCGTTGGATCTGGGAGTGTTTGATCGGAGGGCTATCACGCGATGGAGTTGTGAGGGTGGAGTTGAGATGTGGTTGGCGGGGCCCGTGGATAAATAATGTGGCAGTTTTAATGCATTCAAAGGTTTAGTGAGGGTCGAGGAATTATAACGTGAGGGGTTAGATACATAAAGCGGGACTATAGGTTAGGGAATAACTTAGGATAAAGGGGTTTTAGTGGGTTTTTAAGGAAAAAGGGACATCAATAAAGGGGAGGGTATTATTTGTGATGGGAATGGTTTTCACACTAGGGAAAAATGGGATGAAATAAAGGGGAAAGTGAAACGAAGGGGAGGGGATATTTTTACAAGGGGAAATGAAAGGAAATGGTGCTTAGAAATGAAGAAGGGGAAAAACATTAGGTAATGAAGGGGAATCAATAAAGGGGTTTAGTGAAATGTGGGGAACTTAGTGAATAAGATTTAGTGAATGACCTTTGCCTTTAATAATTCCTCCTGCATATGAAACGTAGGATCAAGTATGATGAAGGTGCATTTGAGCTTGCAACCTTGTATATTTCCAAAACTTCTTCTACCTACCCTTTATTTACCCTAACATTTTGTCTTCATTCATTGGGTGCGTTTGAGCTTGCTGACCCTTATTTTTTTCTTTGATAAGCAAACTATCTAATTCTCACCTTATAACTTCCAATGGCCCAGATTAAACTGATGAGCTCATTATTATTCTCTACCTAACTATTGATTTTCCAAGATTAAACAGTTTGGCTAGATCTTCATTCTCTATGTATCAACAAGAAATTTAAAACATGAATGAATCAAGATTAAACTATTTGACCATCATGGATTGTGGCGTTTTTGACAAGCTGCTCACAACCTTATTTTGCAAAGTAAAGTAAAAGGAGTGGTAGTTGAATTTGCACACTTTCATGATCTATTCTTATCTCTTTTTTGGGGTTCATATTTTATATATTTTTGGTCTTTTTCTTTCTTTTGGTCCTTTGATTATTATTTTAGGACTTCACCCTCTTTACATTTTTTATTTTTAATATGGGAAAACATTTTGCATAAAGCAAAAGTATGTACAATATTACAAAACTAATCATAGCCAATTCAAAATTATGAATCCTATTATTATAGGACCCTAACAGACTCTACAACTGTTAATGTCACCATTACAAGAGTTCCAATCCTTCAAATCAATAAGTGTGCCATTAAAGATCCTCCAACCATGATAGAGTTTGATCTGTTGGTAAAAAAATATTGTTGCTACTGCAGGTTAAATGCCGACTTATTTGTAACTCATCAAAGCAGATATAACATTGTGACCCCACTGCATTTTTCTCAGCATTTGGAAGATCTTACTAGCATGGTTTGGCTTCTCACTTTCCATTAGATCATTCGCTCTTATTTCTCTCATCAATGGCAATAGGAGAGTCAGTTGTGGCGAATTTGTATCCAAACCACAAAACTGGAACTCAATCGGAGAAATTATAGAGGAAAGGCCAAGTGATTATATTCCACGTGGAAATTTCTAATTGGGAAGAGGATGACGAAAATGAAGAACGGTCAGTGGTTGGGGTGAACAGTATTTGCACACCCCAACCCCATAGCGAAAATGCATATTGGTGTAATTAAGTAATATTTTTTAGTAGTAGTCTAATTAGGAGACTTTTTGGTTTTTGTTTGGGTAGGTTTTATAGGGATGTGAGTCTATTTTTTTTTTTTTCCGAAGGTGGTAAAACCTATCAACTCAGGTGTCAAACCAACAGTGAGGACAACCATCTCTGGCTGCTATCCGCGAATGCTGGGTTTGACTCATCACTGTTAAATAGGAAAACCACGCCACCTGGCATAACCCTGCTGGTGGTCCGTAATCGGGAGCAGGCTCTTATGTGAGTCTATTATAATAAGAAAACCATGTTTCATTTTTAGAATTTAAGTTTTTAAGAAGGTTTAATTAGTTTTTATATTCCAAAATATAGTTTAAATAATAATATTTTATAATTTTAGTTGTTTAAAAAATTTATTGAAAATTTCGTCACCGAATTTCAAAAAGAAAAAATGAAAATAAAAATTAAAAACTATTAACAAATTAAACTATTTATTTTATATTAATAAAAAAAAAATATTTAACATCATATTCATTTATTCGTCGAAGGCATCCTATTTCAGCCTCAGGTGGATGAGGTCGTGTTGAATTTTTTATGTTTTTAAATGGACGAGCGTGATTAAATATCAAGGGAATATACTTCAAATATGCTTCATCTGATTCTTTATCAATGGATGAGATTTCACTTGTGTGCTCCTCATCCTGGATGTTACAATGTTCAATTAATTACGCCGTAAGGCGTTCCCTCTGAGATGAACTTTCCTCTGGTCTTTGCTGTCATCGTTATCGTCCGTCTGATTTGATGTTAGACGATTCGAATAATGGCTACTGTTGGATCAAACTACCCAGCGCTTGCCATACTCAAGGCACCATTGTTTCTCTCTCATCTTCGGCAACTGCAGAAACATGTCAGAGATCGAGGTGAAGGTGTCAGAGATCGAGGTGAGGGTGGAGCGTTATGGCCGTTGAAGGAAATAAAGATTGAATTTCAACCAGCGGATTGAGTGGGCAGTGTAACGGAACCAGCACAAACTTTAAATCATTGGTTGAGACCTTACATGATTCAAAGCGTCAAAGGTCCTTACATGATCCTGCTACTGATTCTTGGCTGGAGATGCCAAACGGTATGGGAGATGGTTGGCCTGCAAGGCAGGCAGGGACAAAATTAAGCGTTGTGGTGGATGGTAACTTGTATGCGTTGGATCCTTCTAGTTCATTATACAGCGGTAAGATTAAAATGTATGATCCCCAGGAAGATACAGGAAAATAAGTATGTTTCTGTCAATTTTTCCATGATTTCCAACGCCCTTGCTCAGAACTGCTAACATCCTGGAGGAGCCTATTGAATCCAATACCATGTTGAAAAGTGGATAAACTAAGAATTAAACATAGTACTTGCTCTTACTCTATCACTGACTTATATGCCCCTTTCATCATTTCTTTTAACAATTCATCTAATTTAAAGGTGTGGATAGCTAGCGTCCTGTAACACTGAAAGTACAATATTACGCTATAGTTTCATTGAGGAGCTTCCTATTTTTCTAAAAACTGGTGTGGATAGTTAGCTTTCTGTTACACACAAAGCATAATATTAGGCTATGTTTATACAGAGGGGCTTCGTATTATTCTGAAAAGTGTCTTCTGAGAAAGATTTCGGAGTAGCAAGGCTGCAAAAGACATTACTTTGGCGATATGAAGAAGCAGAAAACCGCACAAGGCCAGCAAAATTCGACGACCGGAATAAGAGAAAAGACAGTGAGATTATCAGAATCTCCGAAGTAGGAGGAGATTAGAATTTTCATGAGATATAAATTCCATTACTCATGAAAGGCTCGGCTATTTGCTTCCATGAGACTGCCTTCTCCAAACAAGATTTAGAACTTAGGCCCCCTCAACGGAACCATTAGTTTAGGACATATGTAGTGATATGTGCATATTTCATAGCCAGTTAGAAGCATGGTGTTTAGCACTCTCCTTACAGTACATTTTATATTTGGGTGAGAAGCTATGAAATCTATACTTATTTTTCTTTAATGGAAATCTTAATGGAAATCTTACATTCTGGTGATTTTAGATCAAATTCACACTGTATAACAGCTGTCTTTCCTCTCATGTAATGTTTGTTGCAATTAATCTGAATATCTTTTGTAGTTCTGATACAAGGCAGAGATCCTTACATATTGATTTTTGATTGTAATTTCAGTCAAATCATACCATTGCCCCAATTCGAGATGTATTTGGACTCATAAAAGGTTCGGAGGAGCCTAACAGGTATGGATCACCTTCTGGGACTTTAACTTCATGAGTGTATCAATGCATGTCCATTCATGGAGCGTATTTTAACGTTGAAACAATGGTTAATATCATCTAACTCCTGTTGCAAGTCTTCACTAAATATATTACAGCTTGAAATACTGTAGCTATTGATATAAGAAAAAGATATCTTTGGTGATAAGCAGGTATGTTTTGCTGGGTAGCCACCGCGATGCATGGACTTTTGGTGCCTGTGACCCGAATAGCGGAACTGCAACCCTTCTGGAAGTCTGAATCATTGCTAGCTTAATCCCCCTTTTTTTCTAACCTATTTCTATTCGTAAAGATATCCAAGTTAACCACTCTCTGTCTTGTTCAGATATCTCAGAGACTAGGAAAGTTGCTAAAACAGGGTTGGCAGCCAAAGAGAAGTATACTATTGTGTAACTGGATGCAGAGGAATACGCATTGGTAAGAACTTGTATTTACTTTATGAAGAGTGGAGGAATATGATGTTCTGGCGATCGGTATTTCATCCCAATTATGTTTTGGGGCTCTGTTTTTGACGGTTATCTGATCCATGAATAAATATGGTAGTTTAGATTAAGATAGAGGAGGTATGTGTCAAGGATATCCATTTGGGATTCCAAAAATATAATTATAGCTACTCATTGTACCAAGAGAAGAGTCTATATCGATGGGTAAGTTTAACTAGTCTCTAGTAATAGTAATATTACTACTACTAAATATTTGTTTAATTATGGATTAGCTGTAAGTGTCCTGTTCCCTTTACTCTTTTAAATTCCCCACAAAGTTCACTTTGAAATATATATATATATATATATATATATATATATATATATATATATATATATATATATATATATATATATATATATCCAGATTAATCTAAAAAAGTTCTGAAAATTTTACTACTTTTCTCTTTCTATGTTAAATAAATGTGATTAACACAAAACCTAGAATCTTTCTGAGATATATGCTATTTATCAACCAATAAAAATTGCAGATTGGATCCACGGAATGGGTGGAGCAGAACTATGATTTACTGTTCTCATCAGCCGTGGCATATCTCAATGTTGATGAGCTGTCAAGGGCCCGGGGTTTAAACTTCAATTAACACCCCAACTTGACGATTTTATTCAGGATATAGCTAAAGAGGTCAGTTGGATATTTTATTCAAGTGGGTCTATTCTACTTTCCACTGTCAGTAAAATACTGATCGCTATACTTTGAATTGATTATTATACTCTGATTTGCAAAGGTGGAAGATCCAGACAATCCTGGAAAGACAATCTATGAATCATGGGCTTCTTCCAGCCAAGATTCCCGTCCTCCTGTAACTGTTCATGTTTTGTTTCATTACCTTATCCTTCAATTAATGATATGATAAGTAAGATTACATCTCACTGGTTTTAAATTAATATGATTAATCTGATTCTGATTAATCTTGGCTTCTTCCAGCCAAGATTCCCATCCTTCTGTAAGTCCTCATGTTTTGTTTCATGACTTTATGTTTCAATTAATGATAAGGATAAGTAAGATTACATCTCATTGGTTTTAAATCAATATGATTAATATGATTCCCTATCAGAAGGAAATTTGGCAAATATTAAGTACCACACAGTAAGTCAATGATTAGTTTTGGTTTACTCTCTTTTCATCTGGTCAAATTGAATATCACATTATTCTCATCGGATTTGACTACATGGTGCTTAATATTTGCCCATAAAAATCGGGTATTGCTGTAAATTGCCAATAAAAATTGGGTATTGCTGTAAAGAGCTTACTAAATTTCCATCTCAGATTAAAAGGTTAGGTGGAGGGGGATCCGATTATGCCCCATTTGTGCAGCATGCCGGAATTCCAGGCACTGACTTCACCTTTGGAGAAGGTAAAGAAATCACAGTCATAGAATACAGGAAATTGAAAATAAATACAAATAGAGAGATCAACAAGTTATTGTACTTATTTCTACAATGTATTGATGATAGACTTTCCGGCATATCATTCTCTGTATGATGATTACATGTGGATGGAAAAATATGGCAACCCGCATTTTCATAGGCATGTTGCACGTAAGTACATTGTCAACGTTCCATACATTGCCCTCTGGCAAGGAATATCAGCCATGCACAAGTTGTGTGGATCCAAAGGCTTACAGGTTGCAGTAACATACATCCCACAGCACAACCTGTAAAGTCTTAGTATCTGTGCAATTTGTTCATGGCAGACATCCCTGGCCCCTTTGAAGATGGTCGAAGAGTTAAATTTAATGATTATAATCAAACATTTGATTTTCTACCTATTGTCCAGTGGGAGCAATGTGGGGTCTAACAGCGCTCAAGCTAGCGGATGCAAAGGTTCTCCCTTTCAACTATACAACGTATGCCGACAATCTGCAGGTAGGAAAGATGTTGGATTAGTTTAAATGAAGACTTTGTCTTTTTTATAAACAAATATATTAAAAAACCAGCAAAAATTCATGTTAAGTTTTTCATTTTAAATAAATAAAATCTAAACCTAACATAAATTCATCTGCTGTTCTGAACATAAATGGCAGCAAAGTGTTTGTTAACTCTTTTCTAATTGATAGTAGGAAGTTTTGTTCAGTCTAATTCTAATTGATACCATATGCTATAAATCAACTGCTTATACTTGGCAAATTAGTATCAGAAGATGCAAATTTTGAAAATCCATTGAAAATTCTTTGACATATTTGGCCTGTAATTCGGACAGTTGTATGTGGATACATTAGAATCACAGTTAAGCTCTGCCGATGCACCTTGCTTCGTGTCTACAAATCCATTGCATAAGTCCATTGCTGAGCTCAGAAAAGCTGCGTTGCAGATTAAGAAAAAAGCACAGGTTTGGTTTCTTCTTCAAAACCCCTGCAAGAGATATAAAGGCCTTTAAATTTTTGGATGGTAATTGATTAGGTACAACTTTATAATGCTCTAAATTCAGGAACTGGAGGCTCTTGAGGATGAAAGTGCAGAGCTGAGGAGCTTGAATGACCATCTTGTAATGGCAGAGCGTGCATTTACAAATGCAGATGGGCTGCCTGGTTCGCCTTGGTATAAGCACTTGGTAAAGGACATATGTTCAAAATATATGATTGCTGTGTTTGTGATGTTTCTTAAATGCAAGGTTATTAAAACAGAGTTGCACATATGTTTGGCTCGCATGCAGGTATATGGGCCGTCTAAAATCAACAAGTATGGGACAACAGCGTTTCCTGGTATAAGTGACTTGCTTGCGCTTGTAGCAAGTGATGAGGCCAATCATAGTGGTGATGGGTGGGCTGGTGTACAGCACCAAATATGGAGGGTGTCAAGAGCAATCAGCCGTGTAGCTCTGGTCATTCATGGGGAGCTCAGTTGATTTGGTCATTTTCAAGTTGTTATGAGTTGAGTCTCTATTCAAAATGTTCCCAGGGGGGTAAACAAAGGCAATGGCACATGAGATGCCATAAGGCCAGTGGGATTGATACCATAAGGCCCATCATCATGTTAGCTTAGGAACTAACAAAATGAGAGTAAAACTACGTATCTCTGGTTTTCGATAAATCATCAGGTTAGATGGGGCACTGGGGCAAACAAGATCAGAGTAAAACTATGTCTCTAGTTTTCCTTATGTATGGTTTAGTACGTCATAAACAAGAAAGCTATTAAAATTGTAATCAGCATATTATAAGGTTACAACAATTAGAATCAAGCTAACGATCTTGTGTTGTCATTTTGTAATATCCCAGCATTATCATCATAAATATATTGCCTTGTTTTCCCCGACAACCAACAATCAGAATATTAATTTATGATGGAGAGAGATTTTTACATATGCAAAACAATTATTATGGTTGCAAGTGACTTGCTTAAATTATTTCTCACAAAAAGGATCCGCTACTACCTAACATTTTTACGCCGTAAGGCGTTTCCCTCTGAAATCAACTCCCCCAATTGCCACCGTGTCCTTGTTTGAGCCATCAGATTAGATGTTAGACGATTGAAACGTTCCAGACCGTTGGATGTAGTTTAGGTTAGTTTTTTATATTTTTTCGGCACAGTTTTTCTCGCTGCTTCAAATCGCCGCACAGTTTTTCTCGCTGCTTCAAATCTCCCTGAGCAGGCAGCGTCTCTGGGCATCCGACTCTAGGAGCTTGGAGCTTGATGAGCTTTTATCTCCAGTGAGGGTTTTGCAGGCAAAGTTTTCAATGGATCTTCAGGGCTTCAAATTTCCTCCATCGGAAGAGAAATCCTGCATCGATCAGAAGAAATTTCCCGCGTTTTATGAAGGAAAATCCCCTTACAGACAGAGGACAGACTAGATTATGAACGAAGATGCCAGATTCAGATCCTCCAACTGTGGAGAGAATGACTTCATTTGTTTTGCATTCCACCCGCGAAGTTTGCTCTGATGCGGCCATTTTCCGCAGTGCTGTTTCGGTGGTCGGTAACTCTGTTTGGGTCCTGTTTGATGGTCTGGCGGTGGATCAGAAATGTTTACAGGTAAAAAGCTTTAGTTTTATCTTTCAGCTGGTTCTCCGCTCTTATTTCTTTGTTCTTCGTGACTGTAGGCGTTCAAGCCCTATCATAAACCCTAATCAGTTTTCCTGTATTTGAAATGCAACGCAGGACGTTGGGACCCCGAGCTGGCTCAACCTGCTTGTTAGGGCGACGTGTCTACAATGGCGGAGTTTCCTTACGGGTAAGAACTTGCCATAGTTTGAGGGGAAATTTAAAGCGTGGCTCCAATGCGACCCAACGGTGGAGCTTTTGCCAGAGTTTCCTCATCTCCAACTGTGGAGAGAATGACTTCATTTGTTTTGCATTCCACCCGCGAAGGTTGCTCTGATGCGGCCATTTTCCGCAGTGCTGTTTCGGTGGTCGATAACTCTGTTTGGGTCCTGTTTGATGGTCTGGCGGTGGATCAGAAATGTTTACAGGTAAAAAGCTTTGGTTTTATCTTTCAGCTGGTTCTCTGCTCTTATTTCCTTGTTCTTCGTGACTGTAGGCGTTCAAGCCCTATCAGATACCCTAATCAGTTTTCTTGTATTTGAAATGCAACGCAGGACGTTGGGACCCGGAGCTGGCTCAACCTGCTTGGTAGGGCGACGTGTCTACAGTGGCGGAGTTTCCACTTATGGGTAAGAACTTGCCCTGGTTGGAGGGGAAACTTAAAGCGTGGCTGTGGCTCTCTACATCTATGGGATGCCTGTTTCGTAGCCAAAAAGCTCAATTTAGAAGAGGGTTAGAGCTTTTAATGGGTTTTTTCCCAAATGTAAATAAATTTTGCTATGACCATGTGATTATCATTTCAGATATTACCCAGAGCTTATTCTGCTCTGAAATTATGTAGTTTCCTGTTATTCTCTTTTGTGATGATGAAGGTTTATAGAGCTGTGCCAATTAATTATTTTGCGGTTTGATATGGCTACCATGGCCAGCAGTCGACGGCACCATTTGCTTAAATTTGTTTTTGAATCTTTGCTAAATATGTATACCCAGTTTGGGGTTTGCGTCTTCGGTTATATCTTCAGAAAATAATGTGATGTATACTCAATTCCTTGCTTACTCGTGTTTGCCCATATGTTATATCGTTTACATATTTCAAGGAGTTGTCTACGTTATAAAGAGTTATAAATCTTCGATTTGGATATGTGGTATCGGCCAACCTGATCTCCGTTTAATAATTGCAGCTTGTTTACCAGTTACATACGTTTAACATTACCTACTGTATGTTCTTTTCCTTTGTAATTGCGGGGTCTGCTACCCAGTGTCATTATAGCCTGGCCTCCTCAGTTTCCAAGTTTCTTCCGGGAGCTTATGATCCACTCCCAACCTCCAGGGTTCATCATTTTGTGCTGTTATTGCCGCCTATGGAAGATTGGGTCGAGCTGCAGAGGCAGAGAAGATGTTTGAAAAGATGGTTAACGCAGGTGTGGAGCTAGATGTTTTTGTTTATGGTGCCTTGATAAATGCATTTGCTGAAGCTGGATGTGTGGAAGAAGCTGTACGTTACTTTCAAATAATTCAAAAAGCTGGTTTTGCAGGGAACTCTGTGGTGTATAGTTCTTTGATTAAGGTTTATAGTAAACGTGGTTTTTTGAAGGAAGCACAAGAAACGTACAAACACATACAGAAATTGGGTGTTGAACCAGATGCCTTTTTATCAGGCTATATGCTTGACCTTTATGCTCGCACTGATATGGTGACTGAAGCACAAGAAGTATTCAAAGTCTTGAAGGAAAAGCAGCAGGCAAATGAATTTTCTTTTTCCATGATGTTGTCCTTATAAAAAAAGAATGGAAGGCTTAATGAAGCCACTGAAATTGCAAAGGAAATGTTAGAATCGGGATTTCTTACTAACGTTCTTTCTTTTAATAGCGTCATTAGCCTGTTCATTGCAGATGGAAGATTGAGAGAGGCTGCTGAAGTTTTTCATCAAATGTTAAAACTAAAGGCTTCACCCAATGAGAATACATACAAAACACTGGGAATTCTTCTGAAGAGAGGAGGCATTCCAAGGGATACAGTAGAGCAGCTCGATGTTGCACGTAAAAGTGGGCTTCCACATGGTATTCAGGCCTTGAGAATGACAATCTTTTCTGCAGTGGGGATGCATGCTGAAGCTTTGGAAGCTTGTGATGAACTGAGAGCTTTTGGGTTGGATTTTGATGTGTCTTCTTACAATGCTGTTATATATGCACTTGGTAGTGCTGGGAGGATTAATGAAGCTTACAACATGTTCATGATCATGCAAGCCAAAGGTCTTGAACCAGATACAATTACTTATGCAAGTATGACAATTAGCTATGGGAAGCTAGGGTTGGTAGACGGTGTTAGGAGAATGTTTTACAAAATGAAACAGAAGGGTTTTCAGCCAAACAAATTCATGTTCAAGGCAGTTATAGATGCCTATAAAAGTGCTGGGAAGTTTTCTTTAGCCAGATTTGTTACCCAGGAGAGGGAGTTCATGCATCAGTGGCAAGATCATGGTCACATTATATAAGATTATGCAGATCTGGTTTCGAGCTCGATTTCATGTGCACAGCTTTTAAAAGGAAGCTGGCATACCCTGTATTCATGCTGTTGTGTCTTTTAACATTTTGTAAAATTGTAACAGGTTATTTTTTTTTTGGGAAATTTAAATCTATGCTCCTTGTATAGCTTCCACATGGTATTCAGGCCTTGAGAATGACAATCTTTTCTACAGTGAGGATGCATGCTGAAGCTTTGGAAGCTTGTGATGAACTGAGAGCTTCTGGGTTGGATTTTGATGTGTCTTCTTACAATGCTGTTATATATGCACTTGGTAGTGCTGGGAGGATTAATGAAGCTTACAACATGTTCATGATCATGCAAGCCAAAGGTCTTGAACCAGATACAATTACTTATGCAAGTATGACAATTAGCTATGGGAAGCTAGGGTTGGTAGACGGTGTTAGGAGAATGTTTTACAAAATGAAATAGAAGGGTTTTCAGCCAAACGAATTCATGTTCAAGGCAGTTATATATGCCTATAAAAGTGCTGGGAAGTTTGCTTTAGCCAGATATGTTACCCAGGAGAGGGAGTTCATGCATCAGTTGCAAGATCATGGTCACATTATATAAGATTATGCAGATCTGGTTTCGAGCTCGATTTCATGTGCAAAGCTTTTAAAAGGAAGCTGGCATACCCTGTATTCATGCTGTTGTGTCTTTTAACATTTTGTAAAATTGTAACAGGTTATTTTTTTTGGGAAATTTAAATCTATGCTCCTTGTATAGAGAAATTGTGGATAAAAGGGTACTAGTAGTTCTTTTAGTGTATAACAAAAATGCAAATAAAAAGACATTGGTCATTCCCTTCTCCAATATAAATTAAGACTTTGAAAACAGAGGAGGGCACCCCAAAATCCTGAAGCTTGACAGTGGTATCCGAGATTCTCAAAAAATTCTGTGAGATTTTCTCAAAATCATATTAGAATTTCTATTTTTTTTTTGAGAAAAATTGTGATCTGTTTAGACTACGCGATTGAGGAGATGCATTATCTATTGAAACTACAATTTTGCCCTGATGGCCCAGTTCTCATCGGAATATGGTGAAAAAAATTAATGTGTTTAAATCGTTTTTTCGTTTCAGAAATAAAATAGTGATTTCAAATTCTCATTAATTTTCTACACGATTTCAATTATAAATTGGCTAAACATCCTAACACCCAAATTAATCTCTTGAGTGGATCATTCAACACAGAGAAGCAATCTAACTTTCGCTTGTAACACAAGTTATACTTAAAGAAGTGGTGGATGTGAATGCTCAGAAAATGGGAAAACGACATATGAGATCACTAGCCGGTCATCCCTTTAAGTCAAGAACATATGCCTTTTCTATTACATTACCAGACTGAACTTTTGTTCAAGGCTCTGTCTCACTGTTGCACCAATGGAAAGTAGAGCAGACTACCGGTCAGCCAGGGCCCAGCATAGATCCATGCAAACGAAAGGCAGAGACATGTGACTGTGATACTAGCCACAACCTCACATAAATAAATACATGCCCAGGCAAGCCTGACAGAGGGCAACTCCATTGAATTAATATATGAGTTAAGGGTATCATGGTTTAGAACAACATAATGTTCAAATGTGAAGCCAATGAAATTATATAAGATTACCCTGCTCCTTTCTTACTAATTTTCTCTTTATAAACTAGCCATTTGAAACTTTGATGTTACACATTCAAATTCTAGTATCATCCACCTAATTCTAGTATCATCCACCTGTTTAATTCTCATGTTGGGGCATCTGCAATATTTGACGACATAATGCCTTTAGAAGCACATAGTTTGTTTGACTACCTGTCCACTAGTTAGTTTGTCTATGCTCATTATGGTAAATTCGATCTTACACCTTGAACAGGCTTTACTTGTAGTTTACTAAATCCAATGGCTAGTTTTTTGGGTATCCGACACTTGATTAATTCTCACCTCGGGCAATCTTTGACAACATAATGGCCTCTAGAAGCTCATAGAATCCAATTTTTAACATATTTTCACTCTTTTTATCACTAGGAGTGCTTAATTCAAACAATGGTGAGACCATTTGGATGTTAGAAACCTAATGCTAATTTTCTATTTGTCCCCAACCTAATGAATATTAATATTGGTGATAGCATATCTTTAAAATGAACATATTGAGTTAATTTCCCTTATATAAAGGTCTTCCTTATTTATTCATAATCTTTGAATTTCAATTACATCATTGTTCTCATCCTTTGTCAAATGTTCATCAAGCAATGTCAGAAGACAGTATTGGCATCCATCAAGGACCTTAGGATAAACCTTATGAACTGAAAGCACTTGGTAATATGAATAGATGATCTAGCCATTTGTTGATGATAACAAATAAACACCGGTAAAGAAACAAAATTGCATAAAAATTTGACTTCTTTCTTCTATGTTGTTGTTTCTTATGTCATTTGCATAAAATTTTGACTTCTTTCTTCTATGCTATTGTTTTTTATATCATTGCCTTACGGCGTTTCCTTTGCAACATGTGGTGCAAATGCTAGTTTAAATTTAATTAATATTGTTTGTTATTTACGGTAGCCTGTAGATCGAGCTACAAGGATGGGTAGTCGAACCGAAATGATGACCCTTCCTTTCCGGTAACTCTAAGGATTTTAATATGAATATTTAAATTAATATTAAATCCCTACGATACACATTTTGGGATATATATATATATATATGAGAGATTATTTTTGAATATATAAAAAATATATATATATATAAAATAAGCCAATTATTATTAAATTAAATAATGATAATAATAAATATTATTAATAAATAATAATATTAAACATTAAACAAATAATTATTATTAAACCAATATTTATTATTGTTTTAATATTTATTATTAAACAATAACGCAACTAAATATTAATGAACAATAATATTATTAAATATTAAAAATAAATAATAAAATTATAGATTAATAATAATATTAAAAATAAATAATTATTAATAATATTTTATTAATGATAATACTAATAATTTAAAAAAACATTAATAACATTAAATTTTATATAATTTAATTATAAATAATTTAAAATTTAAAATATTTGATAATGTTAAACATTAATTTAACTATGTTTAGATTAATATATTAATATTACTATTAGTTATTATAAATAAATGACCTTAAATCAACTATTTATATATAATAAATCATTATATAACTATCATATTTCAGTTATAATAATTATTAACTAAATGGTATATATAATATTTAAAAATATATTTTAATGAATGGAAATATTAATTAATAAAATGATATATTAATTTAAATATTTATATAAAAATATTTAATAACAATAGTTGATAAATGTTTAAATTAACATACTAATATAAATTAACATAAATATTAATTAATACTACTACTATTATTATTAAATAATATCAATATTAATATTAATGTGGGGTTTATGAAATCAAAATGTTTTGGGAAATGTGAAGCCAATATTTTGGGTTTCCGCATTGTCACAAATATTGTGTTGATATGAAAATCAATCATGGTTAAGCATGGTCAACCATGGTCTAATGTTGCATTGTGACAAGGATTGTCTCAACATTAAATTCAACCATGGTCGTCATGTTTATTTTAGTGTTTATAATATTTTTCTTTGTGTTTATATACCTTGGGTTTATAATATTAGTCCCATGGGTTTATTATTATTCCATTGGGTTCATTAACCGTTAGTGTTTTAGTATTAATCGCTTGGGTTTATTATTCCCTTAGGTTTATAATATCAATACCTTGGGTTTATTATTCCCTACGGTTTATAATATCAATCATAGTCAACCATGGTCAAATGTCGCATGGTGACAATGATTGTCACAATATGCTAATCAACCATGGTCCAACGTCGCATTGTGACAAAGATTGTCTCGATATGAAAATCAATCATGGTCAAACATTTTCAACCATGGTCCAATGTCACATTGTGACAATGATTATGTCAATATGGAAACCAACCATGGTCAATCATGGTTAAGCATGTTTATTTTATGGTTTATATCATTTATCTTAGGGTTTACATACCTTGGGTTTATAATTTTTATCCCTTGGGTTTATTAATCTAAGGGTTCATATTCCTAGAATTTAATATTATTCCCTTAGGTTTATAATCCCTTGGGATTTTAGCATTAATACCTAGGGTATATTATTCCCTTGGGTTTATAATATCAATCATGGTCAACCATGTTTTATAAATTCAATCATGCTCAACTATGGTCCAATGCCGCATTGTGACAAATATTGTCTCAATATGAGAATCAACCATGGTCCAATGTCGCATTGTGGAAAATATTCTGTCGATTTGAAAATCAATCATGGTCAAGAATGCTCAACCATGGTCCAATGTCACATTATGACAAGTATTGTCTCAATATGATAATCAACCGTGGTCAACTATGTTTATTTTAATGTTTTTAATATTTATCTTAGGGTTTATAATATTAGTCTCTTGGGTTTAATATTATTCAACCATGGTCAACCATGCTGTATAAAATCAATCGTGGTCAGCCATGGTTAGTGTTATGAAACGAGCTCACAAAAAGATAGAAAAGAAAGATCAATGCCTTAGAAATTAGCCTCTTCAAGGGGGCAACCTCCTTTACATTACACAAATGAACAATTCTTGGGTGATACAAATGACAAAACCTCCTTTCTATATATAGGAGTCGAAGGGGTCACAATATAATCAAAGTCGACATAACAATAATAATATAAGGGCACAATAATAACAATAGTGGGCTTCTATGGGGCACAGTAATAACAATATGGGGACAATAGGGGCACAACAATAATAATAAGGGCCACAATGACAATAGTACTAGGGGAATCACTAGTATTATAGGGACATAACATGCCCCTCTCCTTCAAAAAAGTTTTGTCCTCAACGATTGCGTAGTTCTGGATGCTTCTGTATAAAATTCTAGTCCTCCCATGTGGAATCTTCAGTGGGTAAGTGCTTCCACTTGACAAGATACTCTGAAATTGATCTATTTCGTCACTGTCGAGTTCTTTTTTTTGTGATTGCTTCAGGTTCCAATATGATTTTTCCTTCCTTGTCAAGTTCTGGAAATATTATTTGAACTGGGATCTTGTCACCAATGACCTTCTTTAAGCATGAAACATGGAAAAGTGGGTGCATTCGAGAAGCTGTAGGAAGCTCCAATTTGTATGTCATAGTACCAATCTTTTGCAACACCTTGTAAGGACCATAATACTTTGGTGATAATTTATTATCATTCTTAGCTTACTTGAGGGACATTTGCTTATATGGTTGTAGTCGTAGAAATAACCAGTCACCTATATCAAAATTTCTTTCATTCCGATGTTGATATGCCTGTTGTTTCATTTTATTATGTGCCAAAGTTAGGTTATCCTTTAAGAGTTGGAGAACTTGTTGTTGATGCTCTATGTGATATTCCACTGTTTGAACCTTAGAATTTTCTCTTAAATGTGATGTGATGGACAGTGGGTGATAGCCATAAAGTGCCATAAATGGGGTCATTTTGGTTGCAGTATGGAAGGAAGTGTTATACCACCATTCAGCCAAAGGCAACCATTTGACCCATTATTTATGTTTATCAGATACAAAGAAACGAAGATATCCTTCCAAACATTTGTTTACTATCTCAATTTTCCCATCAGATTGAGGACGATAAGATGAGCTATGAGCTAACTGAGTACAAAGACAAGAAAATAACTATGTCCAAAAATTTCCAGTGAAAATGGGATCTCTGTCACTTACAATATTCTTTGGGTTTCCATGTAGCTTTTGAATTGTTTACATAAATGCAATAGAAAATGTACTGGCTTTAAATGGATGATATAATGCGCAAAAGTGTGCATACTTGGTAAGTTTATCAACTACCACCATGATGACACTCTTTCCTTCGGACTTGGGTAAACCTGTGATAAAATCCATTGAAACCTCCTCTCAACATTGACTTGGAATGGATAAAGGTTGTAATAGACATGGGATCTTAATTGTTTCAACTTTATTTTGTTGGCAAACCAAACATTCCATCACAAACTTTTGAATATCATATTTAAGGCCATCCCAAAAAAATTCCTTCTTAACCTTGTGGTAAGTTTTTAAAAATCCTAAGTGCCCTCCTAAGGGAGAGGCGTGCAATTCCATAAGAATATTTTGTTTGAGTTGGGAATTCTGACATAGGTATAAGTGATCTTTGTACCATAAAGAATCATTTTTCCAGCTAAATGTATTAGATGTACTAGGATCTTGTTGTAACTTTTGAATGAGTTCTCACACTTCTTCGTCATTCTTCCATTCATCCCTTGCTTCGTTTATCCAATCTGGTTGGATAATAGAAATGGCGCAAAACAATGCTTTCACATCCTCATCTTTCCTTGAGAGTGCATCTACCACAACATTTTGCTTCCCTTTTTTGTATATGATTTCAAAGTCATAACCCAACATCTTTGTGACCCATTTTTGTTGTTCTTCTGAAGATAATCTTTGTTCTAAAAATTATTTAACTCTATCATGATCCGTTTTTTCCTTGAAGTGTCTTCCCAATAGGTAGGGTCGCCATTTCTTAAGTGCATATAGTATTGTTAAAATTTCCTTCTCATAAATAGCTTTGTGTAAATACTTTCCTTTGATTGGATGACTTTCAAAATCAATGGGCATTTCTTCTTGCATTAAAACAACACCAATTCCATTTCCTGAGGCATCACATTCCACAATAAAGGTTTTGTGAAGTCAGGCGTAGCTAAGACTAGTGCTTGGCACATTACCTCTTTAAGATGTTCAAAGGCCTTCGTTGCTTCTAGAGTCCATAAAAATGCATCTTTCTTCAATAATGTTGTTAGAGGTGTTGTTATTCTCCCATAAATCTTACAAACTTGCAATAATACCCTGTCAACCTGAGAAATCCTCGCATATGCTTTATGGATGTGGGGATTTTCCATTCCATAATGGATCTAATTTTGCTAGGGTCTACCTTAACACCTTCATGAGATACAATATGACCCAAATATTCCACCTCTTGTACTCCAAAGAAACATTTGGAGCATTTTTCATATAATTGTTTCTCCTCCAATACTTTGAGCACCCTGTCAACATGTTGAACATGGTCCTTCCAAGTCCTGCTATAGATTAGTATATCATCAAAAAATGGTAACACAAATTTTCTAAGGAATGGTTTGAAAATGGAATTCATCAAACCTTGAAATGTAGAAGGTGCATTGGTAAGGCCAAAAGGCATAACCAAAAATTCATAATGACCCTCATGAGTTCTAAATGTTGTTTTCAGAATGTCTTCAGTCTTCATTCTGATTTGATGATATCCTGAACGAAGATCCAACTTGGTGAAGTAAATTGATCCATGCAATTCATCCAATAGTTATCAATGATAGGAATGGAAAATTTATCTTTAATATTGAGCTTGTTGAGCTCCCTATAATCCAAACACATGTGCCATGATCCATCCTTCTTGTGCACCAATACTACTGGAGCAGAGAAAGAACTTTGACTAGGTTTACTTATGCCAGCCTCTAGCATTTCTGCAACCATACATTCAATTTCACTCTTTTGGGCATAGGGATATCTGTAAGGCCTTATGTTTGCAGGAACACTTCCGGTAATCAAATGAATAGCATGATCATGATCACGAATAGGTGGGAGACCTTTGGGAGTCTCAAATACCTTAGAATGATTATCCAAGGCTTTTTGGAGATCTGGAGAAATAGATGATTTCGATGTGGGAACCTCTACTGAACATAATTGTGCAATTATGCCTCATTATTCTTTCTTTAGAAGCTTTGTCATTCCATTAGAGCTGGTTATCTTTCTTAGCTTCCCTGCGATACCTCTTAATTCAACTTCCTTTCCTTCCGAAGAAAATTTCATGAAAAGTTATTGAAAATTGAAAGCTATTGTACTCAAGGATTGTAACCATTGGACTCATAGCACAACATCAGCACCACCCATTGGAATGAAAAGCATTGGGCTATTCAATACATATTCTCCCATGGATAACTGATATTATGGCACTTTCCAGAGAAATTTATGGTTCCTCCACTTGCAACCATCACTTGACACTTTGGTGCTGGATATAGGAAGCAATTCAATTCCTTGGCTATCTTACAATGAATAAAATTATGGGTACTATCTAAATCAATAAACACTATTACCTTTTTCTTCTTGATATGTCCTTCTATCTTGATAGTTTGAGGAGTGGTAATTCCAGCCAATGCATTACAAGATATGGTCTGATTCATTTCTTGTTTCTCAAGGGTTTGTTCCTGGTGTATATCCTCTTCTTTTGACGTTTCTTGTTCCTTTTCTTCCTCCTCTTCACAATCTATGTAAAATAATTTATTCTCAGCACACTTATGACCTTTAGTGTATTTGCTATCACAACTATAACAAAGCCCTTTTTCTCTTTTTCCTTCCAATTGTTGGGGTGTCAACCTTGCAGGTTGTCGAAGGCTAGGGGAAACAACACTGATGAGCACCAGTATTGTAGCAAGGATGCTGTAATTCCTGGGCTACCAACTTTAATTTATCAACCTGGGGTTCATACAAACTTGGAGGTGACAGTGTTGTATACACAAGTAAAAGTGATGGTTCTCCCTTTTGTCACTGTTCAGCTGGCGAGAGACCACAAGGGTTTCAAGCTAGACTTCTATGGAGTCAGAAGAAGCTTCATTTCTTGATGGAAGAAAGGTAAATATACTCTAAGAGAGAGCTACTCTACTGCAATAATGGAGAAGGTCGAAATTTAATGCTAAATAGCACCATTTCCTAATTAATTGCTAAGAAACTATGCTTTGCAGAAATGCTAAATCAACATGAACCAAACGCTACTATCTAAGTTATAGAAGTAAGAAGCATAAAACATCACTAATGTTCAAGTAATGAGACTGAACTAAATATTTTTTTACCTTTTTGTCTTTTCATGCAAAATCAAGTATGCGAACTAATTTCTTCTGTTGATGTGGCATGTGAATTAAGGATGTTTGAGGATGGCTAGAATGTTTATGGGATGGTTGGATGGTGTGGGAGACCCTTGGGAGGCTTTTGGTGACTTCCTAGAGGTTTTCCTTCAATTTGGCCTCAAAACAAGCCATTTCACGAAAACCTACAAGATGTACTAGAAACCTACAGGATTCCCTGTAAACCTACAGGATACAGCCGAGAGAAAAATGTGAGGTGTTGGAGGTGATGGAAGGCCTAGGGAAGGTGTTTGATGGGTGGAATGGAGTGGGAGAAGGTCTAAGATAACTCAGAAGTCAACAACAAAGATAGGAGATGGTTGGATTTGATCAACATGCTTGGAAGAATTTCTGTGAAAAATGATGAAATCTAGTGAAGGTGATGGTGAAAAAAAGGAATGGATAAGGTGGATGGAATGGAACGTGACTATTGGATATAAAGTCTTATTCTCCTTCTGAAGCACCTACTCTGCATAAATCATGTATATCTTCCAAAAAGTTATGTAAACAAGAAACATTCTCATAAACTAGAAAAGTAGAATTAATGAACTAACTTCTTACATTATGCATGAGGAAAGTTGCTGAAAGGAATGAAAGCATGGATGATATCTACTGAAAAAATTAAGATGAAAAATATGACAATGGAATCCTACCTTGCAAAACTAACAAAATACTAATTTAAATACAATAATCTCCAAAAATCATAAAAGAAATAGAAATTTGTGTTTTTGGGGTTGCTTAAGGGTCCATTCCTCAAGTCATAATCCCAGAGGGAAGAAGTGAGGCGAGACACCTACTGAAAACCTTATGGTGCTCCTTTTATCCCTACTAACCTTCTACTGAAGTAAGGCACAAATGGAAGCAAACTAATAAACAACCAATCCAATCTACACTACTTGCAATGGAAATGCATCTAAAAGCAAATTAACAATGAAGCTATGAAACTACACTAGACATACATGTACAAGAAAGAGGAGCCTTGGCTGCTAGGGTTGGGCCCTAACCCAAGAGCTTCAGCCCTTTGAATTAACTCAGTGTTGGCTCAAAACAAAACTTATTCTTATTACCAAAACAAAAAATTACATCAATAAAACTTTCACAAGTCTAGAGCTCGAAATTAGCTTAGAGTTTTAAACAAAAATACGAATCCTAATGAGGCTCTAGGCCTCTCTACTTATAAAACTGAAGTCACCAATGAATTCCTTAAAATCATGGAGGCTCGGCTCCCGAAATCGAGATAAACTAGCTCTTTATCTCTCACTTGCTCGACTACCTTCTATCCTCATGGCTTGGCTGCTTGCACTCCGAGCTAGTGTGATGGATGGAGGAATATTCGAATGGGGATAATTAAATGAGGAAAATTTACCTCCTACAATCCCTTTACCTTGTACCATTCAAGTTTTAACCTTAGTATTTGCAAAAATTCCTTTATTTTCTCCTTCAATCCAGCATTCAATGAATATTAGTCCACTAGGCATAATATCCAACTCTAACTCATCTCATAAACAAAATATTATCATAAACATGTAATAAGTTGTGAGAAAATTTGGTTTGACTAAGCTAGGAGGTGAATTAAGACCCATATAATTACCCAATGATGAGGCTCATCATCACCCCCTACTGAAAGTGTTGCTCATCCTCTGAGCAACTCAATTAATATCTATATCCTTCATAGCTCTAGTGGCCTCCCTGACATCCCATGCCTCTACTATGGTTTCCTCTTCTTATTCATAGAAGCCTTCTTTCCTTTCTACCTCCTTTCACTGCCTCCTTCCTTCCTTCTATCATTCCTAAGAGTAGTGGTGGACTGAGTTTCAGGCGAATCCAATTGACTTTCAGCCTTTGCATAGATTTCTTGTACATGGGTGTCATGTTTAGTGCTTCTCTCAATCTTTGAGGAGAGTGGTACTCTCTTATCTTTAAGCTATATGGAAATGTGTTCCATCTCCTTAGGCAAGCATGTATGTTATCATCCCCTAATAACCTGAACATGTCCTCAAAATGTGAAATTACTTGCTCTTGGGTAGCAAGATATCTAGGTGAAAGTTGAGGATCATTTTCAATCAAATTATGGGTACTGATGAGGGCCATGGGATCTAATTGTTCAGCTCTGATCATAAGAGGTTTAGTTTGCTCTCTTGCCAATATCTTCTTCATCTCTGCAGCCCTTGACTCCTCATGGTTCATCCATGATGCCAAATCCATCAACTCTAAATCTTCTATCTCGGCATTAGGGTCCCATACATTCATGTTTGTTAGGGCCATGTTTTTCAAATAAAACTCAGCCATCTTGACCCTATCTTCTAGTGTGCTATGATCACAAAGATCAATGAACTGCCTGTAGTCCTAAAATGGCATGGTGCCTCTCTGTGCTAGGGTCTTGATATGGAACTGCAGCCACTATTCCTTGAGGTATAGGGCATAATATTTAGCTGGCATCCTACACTGGATTTCTTCCAAAAAAATACTGGCCATACATGCCAATTGATTCTCTCTTTCCTTTAGTTGTCCTCTCAACCATGCATTTTTTGTCTCTAGTTGATTTTTCATTATGGCCTCTCTGTCTCTCAATCTACTTATATCTATGCCTATATCCTTGAGCTTCTCCTCCATGTGCCCAAAGTCTTCCACCACCTTTGATTTGGTGATCTGCATCCATCGATGAGTTCTATCCCTCTCCTTCTCAAGCTCGAAGAACAGTTGAATAGAAAATTTTTGAGGTATGACCCTGCCTCCTTCAATAAACCTGTAGTAGGAGTCAAGATTAGGTTGAGGGCTAGGTTCTTTTGTCTATGGGTCCTCTTCTTTAGTTTCGTGCTCCTTTCCTACCTCCCTTTCCAATTTTTATGCCTCCTATAGGTTCAATAGAGTATCCTGTAGCACTGCTTCTACTTCTTGTAGATTCTGTTGTGTATCCTGTAGGATTGCTTTTCCCTTGGAGGAGGTTGATCTAGTCATAGGGCTTCTCACATAGGTGATAGGAGACTTAGGGGAAGGCATTTTCTCCTTTTGTTTAGGGGAGTCTTCAATCACAATAGGAATTTTGGTTGGTGTTTGGGGTTTCCCTTGTCTTATTCTTGTGCTTTTCCTTGTCCTGAAATATAAGGGGGTCTGCCTCTGTCTTTTGCCTTTTTTCTTGATGGGGGTTCTAAGAGCAGTGAGGGCAGCTATTTCCTCTCTCTCAGTGGGTTCTGGAGACACCCTAGGTGACTCCTCCTTTTTTTTGTCCCCTCTTTTCCATTGCTTTCTTCACCTATGTCCTTCCTTTCTTCTTCCTCTTGTAGATCCTCAACATCTTTATCAGTTTCCTCCTTAACATCCTCCTCTATTTCTTCATCATCCTCCTTCTCTTTCTCCTCTTCTTCTTCATCTTCCTCATTTTCTTCTGTTTCATCTCCTTCTTCATCCATCTCATCTTCATCTCCTTCTATTTCTTCTTCTTCCTGCTCTACTTCTTCTTCCTCTGCTTTAGTCTCTTCCTCTTCCTCTTCACTGACAATAGGACTAACATCATATGTGAGAGATTTGATGTCTTCCTCTACCTACATGTCTCTGAAAACTGACCATGTTATAGGAATTCTGAGGTTTTGGAGGGCATCTTCTATAAGGATCCTAATTAACCCATGGTGAGCTAACTGTTGGGAATTTCCCTCTTTCACTTTGATGCTTGATTCTATTAGTGATTGCAGCAGGAAGTATGGTATGCTGAGCCTATGGTAAGGGGGTGTTTTTGCTCCAAATATCAATTCTTCAAGAAGCCCAAAATAATAGCCATAGACCACACTATACCTACCCTCACATGAAATGTATTTAATCAGTTGGTAGCTTACCTCATTATAGGGATATGGCATACTTGCTTTCCTTACTCCATTTTTGTCCTCAATGGGTTCCTCACCTTCTAAAAAGAATTTCCTTTTGGCAACCTGGCTATCTCCTTTGTCTTCCTTCCTCCATGGTATTCCTAGTGGAAGTGTGGTAACTCTGTTGATGAGCTCAGGAGTGAGTTCTATGGAGAGGCCTCTTACCACAACAGTGGCATGGATTCTGGTGAGTGGAATGAGGGAGAGAGAAAAATCTCGGGCCACCTCATCATCATACCCTCTGAATTTTTCGAAAAACCCCATCCAATTATGCCTGGTGAAGATTTCTAGTACTTGGGGGTGTTGTTGGATTCTCACATGTTTGTGGGCTCCCTCTTATTAAACCCTCCTGTCATCTTGGTTGGTGAGGTTTTGAGGAGATAAGATGTTTGATACAATGCAGAAGTAAGAAATTGAGTTGACTACGTTGACCATTCTCTTGCACAGCTACCAAATTCACTTCAAACTAGAGGATTTTTTTGATCAATTTACTTGGAAAGAGGAATGTGATTACAGAGTCTACCTCTTCATAATGTTTGTTGTGGTCAACTCCCGATATTTACCCTCTAAAAATCCACTCGGCCTATCCTGTAGACTGTCTCTGTGTATCCTGTAGGAGTTCCTGTGCACGATCCTATAGGAATTCCTGTGCAATCCTGTAGCAATCCCAGTGTAGTAAAATGATGGAATTTTGCTTTTGGTAGGTTGCCTGTGTATCAAAGTGACCTGTGAGAGGGAGCTTCAAGGAAGTGAATGTATTAATGCATGGGGACGATAATTATTTCCTCTTATGGTCATTCGGGGTGATGTGGTGTGCTGGCAGCAAAGGTACATTTCCATTTTTGGACCGTTGGTCCCCACTACCACCTCATCACTCCCCACTCCTCGTAATCAGCTCCCACCTCATGAATCTATAGCTTTAACTTCTTTTGTCCTTCTCCTTCTCTGTTTTTGAGTTGACTGCTACCACGTGTGAGAGAACATCATGTTTTGTCTTTGTTGACTAAGCGAAGGCGGCCAAGTTAACTGGCCTCCTTTTCGCTTATAAACCAACTTCCTCGTAACCTTTACATTTTTTTACTACATTATGCATATGAGAGAGTGAGCAGGATACTTACCTGTGGTGCTAATACCTTACTATAGTTGTTGAAGACTGGAGGTGCTTGTTGTGTGTATTGGTTGCATGATATTCTTCTTCCCTTCTTGTTTCCTTCTGATGATCCTTTTGCTTGTGCAGGTACCTTATGAGCCTCATCATTGAGTAATTATGTGGGCCTTAATTGACCTTAATTCACCTCCTAACTTAGTCAAACCAACTATTCTCACAACTTATTGTATAATTTTGATTATATTTTGCTTATGAGATGAGTTGAGTTGGATATTTTGCTTTGTGGTCTAATGTGCATGTAATGTAGGAATAAAGGATAAAAGCAAGGAAAATGCAGGGATAAAGGATAAAAGCAAGGAACTATGGTAAAGACCTTGGTAAAACCTCGAATAGGACAAGGGAGAGGAATTACAGGAGGTAAATCCTCCTCATTTATTGCCCCTCATTTCGAGTATCCCTCCATCAGTTGAAAGTGCAAACAGCCAAATCAGGAGCACTAGAAGGCATCCAAGCAAGTGAAGGTGCAAACAACCAAATCAGGAGTACTAGAAGACAGTCAAGCAAGTGAGAGCACAAAACAAGAAAGTGAAGGTGCAAACAACCAAATCAGGAGTACTAGAAGACAGTCAAGCAAGTGAGAGCACAAAACAAGCCAAATCATGTGTACTAGAAGGCAGCCAAGCAAGTGAAAGTATGAGTTTATATTGAGTTGGGAGCCAAGACTCCCTACTAGAAGGCAGCTGATCTAGTGAAAGGGACAGCATGAGTTTATCATTGAATTGGGAGTTGTACCTCCCTAATTTTGAAGAAATTCGTTGGAGACTTTAGATGTATAAGTAGAGAGGCTTAGGACCTCAATTTCTCTTAGTTAGTTACCAATAGTCACCAAGAGTTAGAAATAATTTATACTTCTCACTGTAGAACTCTATTTTGTTTTCAAGCTGCAAGTCTTGTAGCAGTTTTTGATTTATAATGAAGACGAGTATTGTTTTGAGCCAGCACTAAGTTAACTCAGAATGCTGAATCTCTTGGGTTAGGGCCCAACCCTAGCAGCTAAAGCTCCTCTTTATTGTATTGTTAAGTAGCTTAGATTCCTCTTTTATGTTCATTTGCTGAATTAGATGCATTTTCATTACAACACCAGCATAGCTTCATGGTGTAGTTGTTTATTTTCTTAAGTAGTTGCATTTGCATCACCACAGTATAGAGTAGATGATTCATGGTTTGATTGTTCATTTACTTTAGTAGTTCATTTCCATTACAGAAGTTTATTGTTTAATTGTTTGTTTGTTTAAGTAGTTGCAGTCTCATTACAGTAGTGTAGAGTAGATTAGTTGTGTCTCAGTTTGCTTCATTTATGCTTTCATTCAATTAGCAGGTTAGCAAAGAAAATATCCACAAGGTTTCCCATAGGTGTCTCGGCCTCACCTCCTCCCTCTGGGACCATGACATGAGGAAGGAACCCTGCAGCAACCCCAAAAACATAGGGCTTTAGTTTTGCATGGAGTTTTTTGTTTAACGCAGTTACATGGTTCATTACATTGTTACTTGGTTCATTTCATGGTCATTTAGTCATTCCATGGTCACCTGTCCCTCCACCCTCTTTCCCAAATCTCACTCATATGCCCATTCTCCTTCTGCATGAAATACTTAAGCGGAAGCTATTAATTCACGGTTTAACGATTTTTACCCATAGATTGCCTTTCACAGCAAAACCCAACCAATCACCGCCCGATTCACTTTTAACGCTGACTTTTTGCACTTTAAATCCCCACCGTCAATCTGCCTCGTCAGATCTGACAGCTATCACGCACCCGCTCGCTAACTAGCTCGGTCAAGTCTCCACCGTTGATCTACCTAGCCAGATCCGACGGTTATCACGCCATATCGCGTGGATTTCTGTCCGATCGTTATCTGCCCAAGGGCACGTGATAAGAGTGGTTTCCCCATGCTACGTGTTGCCCGGGGAGGCTAATCGCGTAAAAATTTTGAAAACCACTTACATCTTTGAGGGCATGCAATAAACAGCTTACCACCCTCTAAACCTGCTTCGTCATTTCCGCATGTTTTCTTCTCCCACTTTAACCTCCACTGTCGATCTGTCCCTTGATCTGACAGCTGTCTCTTCACCCGATTGCCAACTAGCTTGGCTGATCTCCATCGTTGATCAGCCCTGCCTGATCTAACGGCTGTAGCGCCATATCATGCGGATTTTTGCCCGATTGTTATCCGTCCGAGGGCACATGATAAGAGTGGTTTCCCCGTGCTACATGTCGCTCGGGGAGGCTAATCATGTGAGATCTCAAAATACAACTTATAGTTTTGAGGGCACGTGAATTATAGCTTACCACCTCCACAAACCTGCTACCATTTCCACACATTTCTTTTGCCCACAATCTAATCTCCGTTGTCCATCTGCCGATTAATCTTTTTCGTCCATATCTTGACTTGGCCTCCGCGATATAATCTCAATCGTCCATCCTGTTAGTTAACCCTATTTGCCCATCTACCTACATACCCTCCTGCGATCTGATCTCAGTCATTCGTTTTCCTTTCACCCGATTGATCCAACGGTTCTTATGAATTATTTCTCATTATGTCCTCTTTTAACCAATTTTGATCTTCGACTACTCTTCCACTTAAACACAAACTTAGCTTAGTTTCCTCTGTTTGCCCCATAGTCTAGTTTTGATGCTTTTTTACTTCTGCAAACTTAGATAGCAGCATTAGATTAGTGTTGTTGTAGTAATTCTGCTTAGCATGGTTGTTTAATTGGTTAGCTATGGTCTAGTGTGAGTTTAGCATTACATGATTGTTTTCTCCATTACTGCAGTAGAGTAGCTCTCCCTTAGAATAGATTTGCTCTTCTTCTATCAAAATCAAGCTTCTTCTGACCTTATAGAAGTCTGGATTGGAACCCCTAGGGTCTCTTGCCAGATGAGCAGTGACAACAGGTAGTACCTTCATTTCTACTTGTGCATATAGCACTATCACCTCCAAGTTTGTACGAACCCTAGGTTGATAAGTAAAGCTGGTAGCCCTAGGAGTTGCAGCATTCTTGCTGCAATACCTAGGCTCATCACTTTTTGGCACCGTTGTCGGGGGGGTGTCAAAATAGGATGTGAATTACTGCTCCTCCTTCTATTTCTAGTCTCTAACTTTCTTTTCTTCTACTTCTACTCTTTAATTTTCTTCCATTAGTTTATTTCTACAAAATTAATCTAGTTTCTTTCCTTCATTTTTCATTTATCTGCTTTTATTTCCATTCAATCAACAATTTCATTCTGCAAGTAGTTTTCTTTCTTTCAGAAGTCTTTCCATTCAATCATCAATTTCATTCTGCAAGTAGTTTCCATTCTATTAGTAGTTTTTCATTTAATTAGCAATTTCCTTTCTGCAGAGTACTTTCCATCTTTAAAGAAAATCCTACAAAAACCAACACAAAAACATTTCCTTTCATGCCTCATTGGAATAGGGATAATTTAGGAAAATTCTTGCCAAATACCCCCACTACATCCAACAGTCAACATTCTCTCTTCTTCGGTGACTGTGAATTTGAAGAACCTTTAGGTGAGCAACCTGACATATTTGAAGAACCTATAGGGGAAGAAGAAAAGGAAGAACCCATTCCTACTGAACCAATGGCTGAAAACCAAGATCACAGAGGAGATAGAGAAAGAATTGAGGGTGCCTTCCCCATTAGGGAAACCAATGGGGACACTAAAATGAAGAATATAAGCCCCTCTACTCTACCTCATTTCCATGGCTTGACCATAGAGGACCCTGACACTTTCCTATTTGATTTTGTTGTTATATGTTGAACCTATGACTATACAAAGGATGAGCAAAAGTTAAAGTTGTTTCCATCTACCCTCAAGGATGCAGCATTGTGCTGGTTCATGGGTTTACCTAGAGATAGCATCATAACTTGGGCTCAGATGCAGTAGGCCTTTAACAAAAAATATAAGGACTATTGTAGGTCAAAGGACACTAAAGAAGATATTTTTAGGATGACCATAGGCCAGGATGAATCCTTATAAGGCTATGAAGAAATATTCTAGATCAGTTACAAAAGGGCCAGGTGCACACTTGACCCTGAGTCACTGAAGCTAGTCCTACTTAGAGGAGTAAGGGAGGATTTCCTAGATACCTTGCATTTGTTAGGAGGAGGATATATCTACCAACTACCCTATGAGGATATCAAGATTGTCTTTAGAAACCATTCTAGGGCAACCAGGAAAAAGGGTAGGAGTAGTCAACTTATGGCGAGTACATCATCTTCCAACTCATCCATCAAGGGTGAAATTGGAAATATGTTGGAGGACTTCAAAAGTGAGATGCTGCAAACCCTTGCCTTGCAATTGGATACCATGAATATCAAAAGGAAGCAAGAGGAATTAGAGAGAGCCTTGGCCATATTTTGTTCTTGATGCACCAAGAGGCATCCTAGGAATGAATGCCCATTGAACTGTATTGAGATTTTCTCAGTCTGCGAAGAAAACCACTCCACAAACAAGTGCCCTTATTTACCTCGACTCAAAGTTGTATATCAAGGCGCTGAAGGGGTCACTGAGCAGCTTTGATACATCAACTAAAGGAAACCTCCTGGGCCTAGACCATACGAGTATGGTATGCAAGGATCATCCTATGCATATTACAGACCCAACCAAACCACATCTATACCTTCTTAGGGACCCCCTACTCTTCCTTCCTGGTCTACACCCCTCCTTGGTCCTATGCACCTCAGTATCATTCCCAACCAGCTAGCCAGTCATTTCAACCTTACATTCAGCCACAACATTAGTGGAATAACCCACCCCAGGGGTGGAGTCCCCAAGTCAACAATGTTCCACCTACCCAACCACAACTCCTGCATTTTGCTCCACCTAAGCAACCCCAGATGTCTTCCCAGCCAAATCCAAACCCAAACAATAGGCAGGCTCAAGAAGGATACAGTGGAGAGACATCATACCCAGCTTATGTTGTAGAAATCTAGGAGATCAATCTAAGATCTGGGAGAATTCTCCTAGATAAACAAACTCCCTCTCCACATAGGGAGGTTGAGGAAGAAAGAGAGGGAAGCAACCTTAAAGTAAATCCACCCTTTCCTGAAATATTAGCCCAACCACTCCAGCCTACCCCAGAAGAAACTGAACTTCTAGGAGAATTGAAGAATCTATGTGTAAAGATCCCCCTTCTCCAAGCAATCAAAGATGTTCCTATCTACAATAAGTTGATTAAGGAGAAGTGCTTCAAGCATCCAGGAAGAAGAAAAAGGGATGCCCCTACCATTAATGTCATTGGGCAGTTATCTGACTTAATGTTGGGGCAGGTAATATGTCCAAAATACTTAGACCCTGGAAGCCCTGTAGTAGATGTGCACATCAATGGCACCATTGTCCCACACACTCTGATTGATCTTGGGGCTGCCATTAATGTGATGACCAAGGACACCATGCTCAAGCTTAACCTCCAAGGGTCATTAAGGAAGACCTCAACAGTTCTGCAACTTGCATACCATTCCACAATCACCCCTAAAGGAATTGTGGAGGATGTGATGGTCTTCATTGACTCCTAGGAGTACCCTGCAGATTTCCTAGTTCTCCAGCCTAAGGCTAAGCTTACTGGTTACCCTCTCATTCTTGGAAGGCCATCATTGGCCACAACTAATGCCTACATTAGTTGCAGAGATGGGAATATGACCATCAAGAATGGGAATATGTCAAAACAGTTAGTCTTATACCCTCCTACTCAACCCTCCCTAGAACATGATTTATCTTTATGGTTAGAGGAGGAGGAAGAAGATGAGCTTTATTCTACCCAACTTTATGCTTTGGAAGCAATCATAGGAGGATGACAACAAGAGGAGGATGACTTAATTGAACACTTGCTCCAAAGTCCAACTCCTAGCTCATTACCATTAGAAGAAGAAGTAAAGGAAACACTGAACAATCATCAAATTGACTTATGCTTGGCCAATTCCAACCCACTCCAAGTCAAAACCATAGAATTTGGCCTAGAAAAAACTTTGAAAATAAACCCATCTCTGTCTGCTCTTGAAGAGGAAAAGCTATGCAATCTGTTGAAAGAAAACCTAGAAGCCTTCGCTTGGAGCTACAAGGAAATGAAAGGAGTACACCCCTTAGTGTGTACTCACCACATATACATCAAGGAAGGTTGCAAGCTAGTCAGGCAACCACAAAGGAGAATGAATCCAGCCCTTAAAGACATAGTCAAAGAATAACTGCAAAAACTGTTAGATGCAGGGTTCATTTACCCTATCTCTGATAGTGAGTGGGTCTCTCCTTTAGTGTTAGTTCCCAAGAAGAATGGTAAGTGGAGGATTTGTGTTGATTATAGGGAGTTGAACAAAGCCACAAAGAAGGATCATTTTCCCCTACCCTTCATTGACCAAGTGTTAGATGGCTTGGCAGGGAAGAAGTTCTTTTCTTTCCTAGATGGATTCAGTGGGTACAACCAAATCCAAATCTACCTAGAAGACCAAGATAAAACCACATTCACTTGTCCTTGGGGTACTTTTGCCTATAAGGTCCTTCCTTTTGGCTTATGCAATGTTCCTGCGACTTTCCAAAGAGCAGTCTTGATTATTTTTGCTGAATTAGTACACAATGTTGTAGAGATCTATATGGATGATTTTACACCTTATGGTTGTGATTTTCAAGAAGCCCTAACTAACCTAGGCAAAGTATTATGCAAATTCATTGAAATGAACATGTCTCTCAGTATAGAAAAATGTGAATTCTTAATGACTGAAGGGACTATGCTAGGTCATTCCATATCTCAACAAGGACTGCAGGTGGACCCAAACAAAATAGCCATCATCCAAAGGGTCCCACCTCCAAAAAATCAGAGAGATGGCAAGAGTTTCTTAGGGTTAGCTGGATACTACCAAAGGTTCATAAAGGACTTCAGCAAGTTGGCCTCTCCTTTGTTTGGGTTGTTGGCCAAAGATTTTGAATTTATATGGTCAAAGAGTTGTCAAGAGGCCTTAGACATTCTAAAGGAGAAGCTAACCACTGCACCAATTCTCAGAGGCCCAAACTGGGCCCTCCCTTTTCATATTCATGTTGATGCCTCACACAAAGCCATAGGAGCAGCCTTAGGTCAGGTAGAGGAGAAATTTCCCTATGCCATCTATTTTACCAATAAAAACTTGTCAAAGGCTGAGTTAAATTATATTATGACCGAAAAAGAACTCCTGGTTGTTGTGCATTCATTGAACAAGTTTAGGCATTACATTACAGGCTATCAGACATTTGTGCATACTGATCATGATGCAATTAAGTATTTAATAAACAAACCAGATGTAAATGCTAGAATCATAAGATGGTTACTTTTATTACAGCAATTTGATATAACTATTGTTGATAAGATTGGTAAGGAGAATGTTGTTGTTGACTTTCTATCTAGGATGAATCTGCCTGTAGGTGAAGAAGGAATGGTGGATGATCAGTTACCAGACGAGCATTTGTTTTCTATTTCAGTGCTCTCCCAATGGTTTGTTGATATAGCAAACTATTTGGTATCAGCACAGTTCCCACCAAACCTGCCCTCCAGAGAAAAGAGCAAGATAATTAGGAAAAGTGCCCCGTTCACCTGGATTGGGGGCACTCTATTTAAACCTGGCCCAGATCACATCTTGAGAAGGTGTGTCAGGGAAGAGGAAGTTTTTGACATCCTTCTAACCTGTCACGATGGACCTTGTGGAGGTCACTTTGCAACAAAGAGAACATCATTCAAAGTGCTGCAAGCAGGCTATTATTGGCCTACTCTTCATGAGGATGTGAAAAAGTACATTAGTCAGTGTGATCATTGCCAGAGGATGGGAAAGCCTACTCCAAGAGATGAAATTCCCCTACAACCTCAAGTGACTTTCGAGCCATTTAACAAGTGGGGCATGGACTTCATTGGACCTATCAATCCTCCTTCAAAGAAAAAACAACACATTATTGTGTGCATTGATTACTTGACTAAGTGGGATGAAACTAAGGCAATTAAGGCAACAACAAAAGAGAAGGTAGCTGAGTTCCTAAGGGAGAATATATTCTACAAATTTGGGTACCCTAGAGAGCTAGTCATAGACTGAGGCAACCAGTTTACCTCCAACATGATTGAAGAACTGCTCAAGCATCACAAAATCAAGCATAGGACCTCCACTCCTTATCATCCACAAGCTAATGCGCAAGTGGAGGTGACCAATAGAGCATTGGAGAACATGCTAACCAAGGTAGTGAACAACAACAAAAAGTATTAGGCAAAAAGACTAGTTTAGGCCACCTGGGCCTATAATATAGCATGGAAGACCACCACTGGATTTACACCCTATGAGCTGGTCTATGGGAAAAAGGCTTTGTTGTCCATTGAATTTGAATATAATACATTGAGGATGGCATCCCAACTATATTTGGATCTTAGTCATGCACAGAAATAAAGACTATTCCATTTGAATGGCTTAGATGAATTCAGAATGCAGGCCCTCCTCCATACATAGATAGTTCAGCTTTAGAGGAAAATATGGCATGACAAGCATATTAAGGAGAAGCAATTTCAAGAAGGAGACTGGGCATTGTTATATGACTCCAGGTATAAAGACTTCAAGGGCAAGCTAAGGACCAGATGGCTTAGACCTTATGTCGTGGAAAGATGTCACGACAATGGTTCAGTGCAAATCAAAACGATGAAGAAACCATTCCATTACTAGTTAATGGACATAGATTGAAAATGTATAAGAGGCCTTTATCTAAACAAGAGTTCATTGACAGTATCAATAAGACAGTGATGATGGTGGAGCAAGTTTTAGCTCCTCCCTCATCAGGTCACTGAAAAGGAAAGAAAACAGAATAAGGATTCAAGTGAAAACCTCCATGAGGCGCCTGAGTCCCATCTTTGGGTTGAAAACCTCCATGAGGCAGCCCAAGGATGAGAAAAATGGAAAGAAAAAGAAGATCCCTGGGTGAAAACCTTCCTTGAGGCGCCCAGGGAAAATATCTAGGGTGAAAACCTCTCTGAGGCAACCTAGGTGTTTTTTAACATATATATATATATATATATATCTTATCTTTGCTCCCTGATTATCTTTCTCATCCTCCTGCAAATAACAATTATGTTTCTTTCTTCTTCTTATTCTATATATATATATATATATATATATATATATATATATATATATAGAATAAGAAGAAGAAAGAAACATAATTGTTATTTGCAGGCGGATGAGAAAGATAATCAGGGAGGAAAGATAAGATCCAAAGGGATCCCTGCCTCACATATGTTCATCTCCTCCACTCCTTACCATGCATCCCTCCATAAATTCCATTGCTTTTCACTTCATTGCTCCAATTCAAGTGAGAATTGTGTTTTCTACAGAACCCCTAACCTTATCCATTACCATCATCCCTATATCCACACACACTCCTACTCCCTCTGTCCATTCAGCAGCATCAGATCTGTAGCCACAAGCACCATCAGTAGATAGCGAAGGAGGAAGAAAGATGACCATATAGCAGTAGCAACAGCATCAAATATGCAGTCAAGAAACCATCAGCAGATAGCAGAGGAGGAAGAAGAATGACCATTAGTAGCACCTTTGATCTTTGAAAACTGCAGCATGGAATTAAGGCCACCGATAAGTAACCTACTCATTCACTCATATGCATCATTTGATAAAAAGTTGTAAAGTTTAAGAGGTAGTTGGTTTGTAAGTAAAAAGGTGGCCAGTTTCCTCTAGAAAGCTAGTGGATTACATACACAGTAAACTTTTTTTTTTTCAAAGAATTCAATTATTTCCTCCTCAAGCCTCACAAGCAAAATGCTCATCAAGTATATCTCATGTGAGGGTAGACACAGTGTTGTTTATGGCTACCATTTTAGAGAGCTTGAAGAATTAAGATTTGGGGTAGAAACACTAGTACACCAAAGACTTAGCGGAACCTATTTTCTAGTGCAACCACTCATGGACTCCCGCAACAAAGAAAAAATAGGAAATTCCCAACAATTAGTTCACCATGGGTTGACCAGAATCCTCATTGAGGATGCCCTCCAAAACCTCAAGATCCCTATAACATGGTAAGCCTTCCGAGACTTACCAGCAGAGGATAACATCAAAATCCTCATCTATGATGTTAGTCCTTCTATCAGTAAGGAGGAGGAAAAACAAGAAGAGGAAAATACAGAGCTAGATGGGATGAGATGGATGAAGAAGGAACTAATACAGAGGATGATGCTGAAATAGAAGAGAAAGAATGCATTGAAATAGAGGAGGGGACGAAGCAAGAAACTAATAGAGATGAGAAAGAAAAAACCAGAGAGGAAGAAGGCCTTGAAACATAAGGGGAAGAAAAAAAGGAGGAGTTACGTAGGGTGTCTCCAGAGGTCCCTGAGTAGAAGGCAGCATCTTCCATCAATGCTCTCAGTGCACCAGTCAAGCAAAAAAAAGGAAAAGAAGGAGGCAAACCCCTCTACATTTCAGAACAAGAAACAGCAACAAGAAACAAAAGTGATAAGTGGCTTCAGGGACAGAGAAGCAGCTGAAAAATCAAATCCCATGGCCCTAATCAACACCCATAATCTAATTGTAAATAATCCTCAACTAGCACCTCGATATCTTGCTGCTCAAGGGAAAGAAATTTCACATTTTGAGGACATGTTTAGGCTGCCAAGAATTGATAATATACATGCCTGGATAAGGAGATGGAAAACACTCCCACATAGCTTGAAGATTAGAGAATATTAGTGGGAATAAGTAGAAAGGAAAGCAAGCTTCTATAAATAAGAAGTAGAGACCACAACAGAAGAATGAGATGTCAGAGAGGCTACCAAAGCCACTACGTTGCTCAGAGGATGAGCAACACTTTCTGTAGGGGGGTGATGATTGGTGAGCCCCAGTATTGCAGCAATAATGCTGCAACTCCTGAGACTCCCTTCTTTAACTTTATCAACCCGGTAGTTCGTAACAAACTTGGAAGTGACGGTGCTGTATGCACAAGTACTAGCTCTTGCCGCAGCTGTCACTTGGTCAGCTGGCACAAGTCCGCTAGGAGCTTAAGCCAACTTCTATGAGGTCTTAGAAGAAGCTTTTTAATTGATGGATGAAAGCTAACTCGAAGGAAGCTAATCTATTTGCGAAAAGAGATTAAAAAATTGAAGGAAAACGCAAACCCTAGCAAACCCTAATTCTACCAGCTAGTCCTACTGATGCAAAGGAGAGAATGCAAACTACTGAAAGAGATGCCATTACTTCTACGAAGGTAAAATACATGTGTCTATACTACCTGTATCTGAATAAAACATCTTTTTGTATTTTTGATTAAGTCGTCAGTTTCATCATGCATATGCTTTCATTGTTCTTTGACTGTGCAGGGGTGGATCAAGGAGGAGAAATGCTTGGAAGAGGTCGGGAAGGTTCAGAGAGGGTCTAAGGAGTCCCTAACACCCTTCCAGAGAGTTTCACAAAGTTTGGCTATCAAGAAACCTCATTTGTGAGCTTCTACAGGAAGTCTGCAGGGGTTCTACAGGACGTTCAGGAATTTCTACAGGATGTTCAGAAATTTCTACAGGATGTTTAAAAATTGGATTTTGTAGGATGGGTGAGTGAGGGAAGATGCATGAATGGATATGGAGGTAGGATAGGGGTCTGAAGTGGCCCAGGGACTGGTGGATGGAGTGGTGAGAAGGTGTAGATGGCTAAATTGGCTCAAAGAAGGCTGAAACAATGATTGCACAAAAAGGTAGGGTTACGTGGGCAAGAGGACAGATGTGAGACGAGGAACCTAGCTAGGAGATGGAGCAGATGGCTCTGATGAAGCTTAGGTGGATGAAAGAGTGGTAGAGATTCTCTGCACCGTATACATTCAAATGAATCAACAAAGTCTTGCAAGTAATCAAAGTCCTAACTAATCTAATCTAACTAACAATAAAGTGAATGAACAACAGCTTTATTTGGAAGAGAACCATGTATATCAACTATGAAATGAAACATTTCAGAGATCTGAACACATAACCAACTTCTGCAAATGAAAGCAGTACACTAAGGATTGCATGGTAAAGCAAACTAGTGTTTTTGTTTGGGACAGCACAGTTACTTCAATTCCAGCCCCTGATCCAATAAGGAAGAGGTGAAACCAAAAGTGTTTGTTGGCCCTTTTTTGGAACCTTTTTCCTGTAATTATCCTACCAATCTATTCTAAACATAAGAAGCCACTTTAACCATCAAAAGCAATCTAAATAACAAAGCAAGATTTAAATCTAAATAGCAGATTTTATTCTAAGAATGCAGCAAAAACACATAAAGATAAACAAAGGAGGTATTGGGCGCTTGAGATGGGCCCAACCCCAAGAGCTACAACCTCCTAAGAGAGATTTAGAGCTGGTGAAAAGCTGGATTCATCTTTATTGAGCAAGAAAAGAAGAGTTACATCAAAAACTGTCCACAAGGGAAAGCTTGAAAATGTGCTGAAATGCAAAGCTAATCTACTGACTAAAATCGAACTACAAACTAGCTAACTTCTGCCTACAAAGTGACTAACTACTGGCTAACCAAAATGAGGCCCTAAGCCTTCTTATTTATACAAATTGAGGACCCCAACAGCCCTCCTAAACTTTAGGAACTCGGCTGCCAAAACTTGTAGTTAACAACACTTTTACTAGCACTTGCTCAGCTGCCCTTGTGATGATTGATTTGATGGCCCTTGAACTCCAAGCTGATGGTGGAAAATTCGAGGTAAGGGCCCATAAATGAAGGGGACACCTTCCTACAAATCCTCTCCCTTGTTCTCCCACGAATTTGGCTACCAAGTGCTCATTAAAACCTTTGATTTTGTCTCCAAATTGACCAAAAAGACTACACAAAGCACACATTAGACTTGTTGGCATAACGACTAACCCAATTCACTCTATTAGCATAAATATAATAAAAAACATGCAATAAACTAATGAGAATGGTGGATTAAGTCGAATTAGGAGGTTGAATGAGCCCATATAATTATCCATTTTTGGGGCTCATCAATGATGAGCTTCATCATTGAGTAATTATGTGGGCCTTAATTGACCTTAATTCACCTCCTAGCTTAGTCAAACCAACTATTCTCACAACATATTGCATACTTTTGATATATTTTGTTTATGAGATAAGTTGAGTTAGATAGTTTGCTTTGTGGTCTAATGTGCATGTAATGCAGGAATAAAGGATAAAAGCAAGGAAAATGCAGGGATAAAAGATAAAAGAAAGGAACTATGGTAAAGACCTTGGTAAAAACTCGAATGGGACAAGGGAGAGGAATTACAGGAGGTAAATCCTCTTCATTTACTGCCCCTCCATTCGAGTATCCCTCCATCAGCTGAAAGTGCAAACAGCCAAATCAGGAGTACTAGAAGGCAACCAAGAAAGTGAAGGTGCAAACAGCCAAATCAGGAGTACTAGAAGGTAGCCAAGCAAGTGAGAGCGCAAAACAAGCCAAATCATGTGTACTAGAAGGCAGCCAAACAAGTGAAAGTACGAGTTTATCTCGGGTTGGGAGCCAAGCTTCCCTACTAGAAGGAAGTCGAGCTAGTGAAAGAGACAGCACGATTTTATCATTGAATTGGGAGCTGTACCTCCCTAATTTTGAAGAAAGTCGTTGGAGACTTTAGATGTATAAGTAGAGAGGCTTAGGACCTCAGTTTTTTTTAGTTAGTTACCAATAGTCACCAAGAGTTAGGAAGAATTCAGACTTCTCATTGTAGAACTCTACTTTGTTTTCAAGCTGCAAGTCTTGTAATAGTTTTTGATTTATAATGAAGATGAGTATTGTTTTGAGCCAGCACTGAGTTAACTCAGAGGGCTAAAGCTCTTGGGTTAGGGCCCGACCCTAGTAGCCAAAGCTCCTCTTTATTGTATTGTTAAGTAGCATAGCTTCCTGTTTTCTGTTCATTTTCTTAATTAGATACATTTTCATTACAACACTAGCATAGCTTCATGGTGTAGTTTTTTATTTGCTTAAGTAGTTGCATTTGCATCACCACAGTATAGAGTAGATGATTCACGGTTTGATTGTTCATTTACTTTAGTAGTTCATTTCCATTACAGAATTTTATTGTTTAGTTGTTTGTTTGTTTAAGTAGTTGTGGTCTCATTACAGTGGTGTACAGTAGATTATTTGTGTTTCAGTTTGCTTCATTTATGCCTTCATTCAATTAGCAGGTTAGCAAAGAAAAGATCCACAAGGTTGCCCACAGGTTTCTCGACCTCATCTCCTCCCTCTAGGACCATGACGTGAGGAAGGAACCCTGCAGTAACCCCAAAAACACAGGGTTTCAGTTTTTCATGGAGTTTGTTGTTTACGCAGTTATGTGGTTCATTGCACTATTACTTTGTTCATTTCATGGTCATTCAGTCATTCCATGGTCACCTGTCCCTCTACCCTCTTTCCCAGATCTCACTAATATGCCCATTATCCTTTCGCACGAAATACTTAAGCGGAAGCTGTTAATTCATGGTTTAACAGTTTTTACCCATATATTTCCTTTCACAGCAAAACCTGACCAATCACCACCCGATTCACTTTTAACACTAACTTTTTGCACTTTAAATCCCCACCGTCGATCTGCTTCGTCAGATCTAACAGCTATCGTGCACCCGCTCCACAACTAGCTCGGTCAAGTCTCCACCGTTGATCTGCCTAGCTAGATCCTACGGCTATTGCGCCATATCGCGTGGATTTTTGTCCGATCGTTATCCGCCTGAGGGCATGTGATAAGAGTGGTTTCCCCGTGCTACGTGTCGCCCGGGGAGGCTAATTGCGTAAAATTCTAGAAAACCACTTACAACTTTGAGGGCGCGCGATAAATAGCTTACCACCCTCTAAACCTGCTCCATCATTTCCACACATTTTCTTCTCCCGCTTTAACCTCCACCATCGATCTGTCCCTTGATCCGACGGTTGTCGCTTCACCTGATCGCCAACTAGCTTGGCTGATCTCCACCATTGATCAACCCCACCTGATCCAACAATTATCGCGCCATATCGTACGGATTTCTACCCGATCGTTATCAACCCGAGGGCATGCGATAAGAGTGGTTTCCCCGTGCCACGTGTCGCCCATGGAGGCTAATCGCGTGAAATATCAAAATACAGCTTATGGTTTGAGGGCACACGAAATATAGCTTACCACCTCCGCAAACCCACTACCATTTCCACATGTTTCTTTTTCCCATGATCTAATCTCTATCATCCATTTGCAGATTAATCATGTCCGTCCATCGCTTGACTTGGCCTCCACGATATAATTTCAGCCGTCCATCATGTTAGTTAACCATGTTCGCCCATCTACCTACATACCCTCCTGCAATCCGATCTTAGCCATTTTTTTGCCTTTCACCCAACTGATCCAACAGTTCTTATGCATTGTTGCTCATTATGTCCTCTTTTGACCAATTTTGATCTCTGAGTGCTCTTCCGCTTAAACACAAACTTAGCTTAGTTTCCTTTTCTTGCCTCTTAGTCTAGTTTTTGTTAGGATATTCCGACACATAGGATATAGTTAAGTTCAACTTGGTCTAGTATAGAGTTAGGTTAGAGTTAGGTAAAGTGTGTTTCTTTACCGTTGTACATTTTGTAACTTACAATCTGACGGTCACGATATGTAGTGATCCGACGGTTCACTCTCACCTCGGTATTACCGACACTTGATCCGTGGCTTGACACCCGATTGGTCCATGAGTTCTATTTAAAGCGCATGGAGGGTCATTGTTCGTGTAATCCGTGCATGAGAGAAGCTTATGTAAATTTTCATTCTTTGATTAATAAATTGTCTGTACCCACGTTGGGACAGGCCGTGGACTGTTTCCCTCCTTGCACTCTGAGGGTTTTAACCACGTCAAAAATACTGGTGTATTGATTTGAGATCTGGTTGTGAGCGGTGTCCTCTTGGTATTCTTTCTGAGGAACTTACCCTGTAAATTCCTACATGGTATCAGAGCTATTTGAGGGCCGCGTCCGTTGGTGATCCAAATCTGAAGCCGGTAGAACTGCATGCGGCTGTCGTTTCCTAGATCTGCTGTTTCTGACTGCTTTCGGGCCGAGAGGACTGCTCTGTTGCGTTCGGAGCATCTGTTTCAGTGAGGAACCCCTTTCGTTTCACGCGAAAAGGTTTCCGGTAGCCCTAGCTGCGTCATTTTTCAGATCGGGAGGTATACAGTGTTTTTTTTGCAGTTTACTGTCATTTTCTCTCTGCTTATTTCGGTTTCGGTTTATTTAGCCTTTTTTTTTCCGGATCTATACCTTTCATTTCTGCGTATGCTCTTTGCCCTGCGACTCTGTGCGATCTGGGCAAATCAGAAACAGAAAGAAAGGATTTTTCTCATGCGTATGCTCTTTTCCCTGCACCTTAGTGTGATCTCGGAAAATCAGAAACATTGAGAAAAATATTTAGTTTTTCGGCTAAAAGCTAACTTTGAGATTTTTTTTAAAATTTCTAGTTTTTTGGCTAAAGCTAACTTCGAGCCGTAAGGTTCGTTTTTCTTTGGATATTCGTGTTGGGTTTTGTGTTTTGTGTTTTGTAGGGGAAAAGAGTCTTCCCAAGGCAAGCACGCAAATCGAGGCCCCCCCCCCCCCTCTCTCTCTCTCTCTCTCTCTCTCTCAAATATTTTGTATAGATCAATTGGTTCAAAGACCTTTTAAGAGAGTAGAGGTCTTGGGTTCAAGTCTCCATTTTGTGGGGGCGGATTTTTTCATTCCCGCACATTCGCGCACTTTGCCGGCAACGTCAACAATTTTTTTTCAAAAAGCCATAACTTCTTCATCCGGAAGCCTTTTTCAGAGCCGTTTTTTTTAAAACCGCCTATTTTTTCGAGATCTATCCATTGGACCACTTACTTTCAGCATCTTCAGCTTCAGTTGTTTTTCAAAAAATGGAAAGTCCATGCCAAGTCATTCTTGACAGCACTAACTACTTCCAATGGGTAGCCTACATGGGAGATTTACTTAGAAGTAAAGGTCTCTTCAGAATAGCCACAGACCAAGAGAAGAAACCCAAAGATGAAGACAAGGCCGAAAAATGGGAAAATCGACAAGATCAAGCACGTGGTTTGATAGGAATGTCTGTTTCTCCTGATCTTAGATTCCACATTGCAGAAATTGAAACTCCTCATGAAGCATTAGAAAAACTTGCTAAAGTTTTTGGGATTAAAAATGAAATTAGAGCCCATCAACTTGAGAATGAGTTGCTTACTTTGGATCCTAATAATTTTTCTTGCATTGAAGATTTCTTGTCCAAATTCAAGACCCTTAGATATCTCTTGGAAGGTGTTAAAGTTAAGAAAGAAGATGGTAACCTTATTTATTCCATCCTTACTAAGTTGGGACCAGCCTACTCTGTATTTGTTTCCACTTTCCATTCTACCAGGGAAGCTTTCATTTGTCAAGGCAAAGACTACAAGCCCCCTTCCTTTGACTCCTTTTGTGATTCCTTAATAAGAGAACAAGAAAAACTCTTACACCTTGGTCTTCTTAATCTTGGAAACTCTTCCTCGAAAGCGTTAGCCGCCCAGCAGCAACCAAATTCAAAGAATCCTAAGAAGTCTTATCCTCAAAGGAATGGTCCTAAACCAACTCAGCCTCAAGATGAAAGATCATTTCAGCAATATGACAAGACCAATAAAAACAAATGGAAGAAGACTGACAGACATTGTAACTTTTGTAATCGAGATGGCCACTTAGAATCTAAATGCTTTAAGAAGATGGAAGCCTTGGAAGCCGCAATGAAGAAACATAACATCCATCTGGAGCCTACTTCAACTTCAACTTCCGGAACGGCATTTTCTGCATGTCATCGTCAATCATCTCAGTCTGGTTATGCATTAAATGTATCTTCTTCTTCTTCTCATTCTCATGAGTGGCTCATTGATTCTGGAGCCTCTTGTCACATGGCCAAAAACCAAGCCATGTTTTCTTCTTTAAATGATTGTAACACCAAAAATATATATGTTGGTGATGATAGATCTCTTAATGTTGTAGGGACTGGAACTGTTCATCTAGACAATGGTCAGTTCAATGATGTATTATGTGTTCCAAACTTATCCTGCAACCTTCTATCTGTCTATCAGATAACTCATTCAGGTGAAGGTAAAATTGTTGAATTTTCACCTCATGATGTTGTAATCAAGGATCTAAAAGATCCTAAACAGATTCTAGCTACTGGTCTTGCTGATGATTCCAAAAGGTTGTATAAGTTTCACAACTTTGGGTCATCCCATCTTCCCTCAGTATTTGTTGCTCATAATGATGAAGTGAGCAAACTTTGGCATGAGCGGTTTGGTCACTTAAACTATCGCTCCCTTCAGCATCTATGTAAAGAAAACATGGTGACAGGTCTTCCTATGGTATCTTGCAAAGATGGTGTTTGTTCCGGATGTGTACTCGGAAAACATCATCGGGACAGTTTTGACAAACGTGCCTCTTGGCACGCCTCAGCCCCTTTACAGCTTGTGCACAGTGATTTATGTGGTCCTCTTCCTGTTGCTTCATTCTCTGGCTGCAAGTACTTCTTAACTTTCATTGATGATTTCTCCAGACGCACTTGGGTATACTTCTTAAAACTCAAGAGCGAAGTATTTACCACCTTTTTGGCCTTCAAAGCATTCGTTGAAAAACAATCTGGACATCAAATTCTTAAGCTAAGAACTGATAATGGTGGAGAATATGTTAAAAATGCATTCATCAACTTTTGCACCGAAAATGGAATTCAAATGCAACATACTGTTCCATACACTCCACAACAAAATGGTGTAGCTGAAAGGAAAAATCGCACCTTAAAGGAAATGGCTAATTGTATGCTGCAATCTAAAGGACTCAGTCTTAGTTTTTGGGCCGAAGCAATTAATTGTGCAAATTATATAATCAATCGCACTCCTACTAAGGTTCTAGAGAATATCACTCCAGAAGAAGCTTGGAGTTCCATTAAACCAGATGTAAGTCACTTTCGTGTGTTTGGAAGTGAAGCATGGGCCCATATTCCAGATGAAAAGCATAAAGCCTTAGAACCTAAGAGTGAGAAATGTACTTTTGTTGGATATTCTGAAGATGTAAAAGGCTATAGACTTATTCCATTTAAGTCCAAAAATGTTATCATTAGAAGAGATGTAAAATTTGATGAAAATAAATCGGCCTGCGAGCCTAGTCCGGCGGATGTGCCACCTCTTCCTATCTCTTCTATCTTTGAAAACATTTCTTCTTCTGATGATGAAAGCGAGGATGATAATCCTTCCCCACCTTCTCAGGATCCTCAACTTCCAAGATGGGTCCGTGCTACTCGGGATGCAGCAGGTGATCTTGCCGGTGATCCTACAGATCAGCGACGTACACGTTCTCAGTTTGAAAGAGCCTCTTCTTTACTGGCTCAAGCTCCAGTAAATCATGATCCTGACACTTTTGCAGAAGCTTCAGGCCATCCACATTGGGAAACAGCTATGAATGAAGAATATCATTCATTGATGACAAATGATACATGGGATCTTGTTCCTCTACCAAAGGGACGCAAACTTGTTAGATGCAAATGGGTTTACAGAACCAAGTATGGACCAGATGGGAAAGTTGATAAACATAAAGCTCGTCTAGTTGCTAAGGGCTTTTCACAGGTTGAAGGCATTGACTACACTGAAACCTTCTCTCCAGTTGCCAAAATGAACTCTATCCGCCTTGTTCTTTCCCTTGCTGCCTCTTTAAAATGGGAAGTCCATCAAATGGATGTTAAATCTGCCTTCTTGCATGGTGACTTGCAGGAAGAAATCTATATGGAACAACCCATTGGCTTCATACAAACAGACTCCAGCCTCGTTTGTCGACTTAAGAAATCCCTTTATGGCCTCAAGCAAGCTCCTCGAGCTTGGTATGCCAAAATGGATAGCTTTCTTTTAGAATCTGGCTTTTCTAGGTGTCATTCTGACAATACTGTCTACACCAAGAAAGTGGGCAACTCTCTCATCATCCTTGTTCTTTATGTTGATGATCTTATTCTTACTGGTAGTGATCCCAACCTTATAAACCATGTGAAGTCCAGCCTTAAAAAGAAATTTGAAATGACAGACTTAGGACACTTACACTATTTTCTCGGTCTTCAAGTCTTGCAATCCCAAGAGGGTATTTTCCTTTACCAGTCCAAGTATGCTTGTGATATTCTTCGTCATTTTCACATGGAAGACTGTAAGCCAGCCACTTCTCCCTTTCAGTCTGGAGTCAAACTTTCAGTCTCTTGTACTTCTCCTGAAGTTGATGCTACCTTATACCGTCAACTTGTCGGAAAACTCTTGTATTTAACCCATACTCGTCCTGATCTTTCCTTTGCTGTTGGCCTTGTTGCTCGTTTTATGCAAAACCCCCGTGAAAGTCATTGGAAAGCAGCTAAAAGAATACTTCGTTATGTTCGAGGTACAGTACAGTTTGGGATTCATTACAGTGCCAAAGCAGCTCCTCTGTTAGTTGGTTTCACTGATTCTGATTGGGCTGGTGACCTTGATGATCGGAAGTCTACTGCCGGTTATGTCTTCACTCTTGGTTCAGGACCTATTACATGGGCTTGTAAGAAACAGGCTGCCATTTCTCTTTCATCAGCAGAAGCAGAGTATCGTGGTGCCGTGGAAGCTAGTAAGGAAGCCTTGTGGCTTCGTCAGATCCTATCAGAGTTTGGCTTTGAGCAGCAGCATCCAACCACACTTTGGTGTGATAATCAAAGTGCCATTCAGCTATGCAAAGATCCAGTCCAGCATCAGCGCAGCAAACACATTGAACTACACATGCACTTCATCAGAAAGCTCATTCATGACCATGTTCTTGAAGTGCAATATTGTCCAACAGATGATCAGGTTGCAGACATCTTCACAAAGGCTCTCACAGAGGCGAAGTTCACTAAACTTCGATATATGCTTGGAGTTCAGGAAGTTGTCACTAAGGGGGGATAGGCTCTAGTGCCTCCTTCCTTCTCCTATTGTGTCATATTTGTAAATCCTTCAATCCTATCCCAGTTGTTCTTAAGGGGGGATGTTAGGATATTCCGACACATAGGATATAGTTAAGTTCAACTTGGTCTAGTATAGAGTTAGGTTAGAGTTAGGTAAAGTGTGTTTCTTTACCGTTGTACATTTTGTAACTTACAATCTGACGGTCACGATATGTAGTGATCCGACGGTTCACTCTCACCTCGGTATTACCGACACTTGATCCGTGGCTTGACACCCGATTGGTCCATGAGTTCTATTTAAAGCGCATGGAGGGTCATTGTTCATGTAATCCGTGCATGAGAGAAGCTTATGTAAATTTTCATTCTTTGATTAATAAATTGTCTGTACCCACGTTGGGACAGGCCGTGGACTGTTTCCCTCCTTGCACTCTGAGGGTTTTAACCACGTCAAAAATACTGGTGTATTGATTTGAGATCTGGTTGTGAGCGGTGTCCTCTTGGTATTCTTTCTGAGGAACTTACCCTGTAAATTCCTACAGTTTTGATGCTTTTTACTTCTGCAAACTTAGATAGCAGCGTTAGATTAGTGTTGTTCTAGTAATTCTTCTTAGCATAGTTGTTTAATTGGTTAGCTAGGGTCTAGTGTGAGTTTAGCATTACATGATTGTTTTCTGCATTATTGCAGTAGAGTAGCTCTCCCTTAGAATAGATTTTCTCTTCTTCCATCAAAATCAAGCTTCTTCTGACCCTATAGAAGCCTGTCTTCTAACCCCTGGAGTCTCTTTCCAAATGAGCAGTGACAACAGGCAGTACCTTCATTTCTACTTGTGCATATAGCACTATCACCTCCAAGTTTGTACGAACCCTGGGTTGATAAGTAAAGCTAGTAGCCCTAGGAGTTGCAACATTCTTGCTGCAATACCTAGGATCAGTAGTACCTGTTGTTGAAGATGGTAGTGGTGGTGCTGCTTTGGTGCTCCTTTTGCCCTTGGATCATCATGATGGAGGCTTGCTGTTATTATGATTTGTATTTTGTGGGATAGGCTACTACAGGATTTCCTACAGGATGTCCTATAGTTGCTTCTCCCTTAGAACTCTTAATCATACACTTTTCTGGGGTTGTGAGGATGGTGACATGGATGGAGAGAGAGACTAGGAGTGTGGAGAACAAGGAATACTCAGGTGATGCTCTCTATTCCTCCCTATTTCCCTTCTTTTCGAAGACTGTAAAAAAAAATTGAAACTGATTTTGTTTTTAAGGGTGAATGCAGGGGTGATGGAATGATGGTGAGTAAGGTATGGTGATGGAATGATGATGAAGGGGGTGCTATTTCCTTGGCATAGCAGGTCATTTCTTCTTTAGGGTTGCTTCTTGTAGGATTTTTGGGTCATTGTAATTTCTACAGGATCATCCTGTAGGTTTTCAGGGGATCCTATAGGTTCATAAGGGATGCTGTAGAAAACACAGTCCCCTTGTAAACTGAAGGAATGGAGTGGAAAAAATGAGAGAAATGGTAGAGTGATGAGTGAAAATGAGTGGAAAAATAAAATGTGAGTGGAATAGGTCTCTCGATGATCCTCCTTTGCTTCTTGATCATCCTTCTTGTTGACCGGAAAAAATAGAAATTTTCATAATTTTTCTCTTTTCTTTTTTTTTTTCTTTTTCTTTTTCTTTTTAAAACAACTAGGCTGCCTTTGAGAGGTTTTCATCCTAGCTGTTTGCCCTACGCCATTCAAGAGAGGTTTTCACCCAGGGATCTTTTTATTCTCATTTTTTTCTTTTTCTTCTTTTTTTATTGACACTATTGGGCCGCCCCAAGAGGTTTTCAACCCGATAGTGGGACTCAGGCGCCTCATGGAGGTTTTCACCTGAGCCCTTATTTTTTCTCAGTGATTTGATGAGGCAGGAGTTGAAACTTGCTCCACTATCATCACTGTTTTATTGATATCATCAATGAACTCTTGTCTTGACAAAGGTCTCTTGTAGATTTTCAATCGGTGTCCATTAACAAGTAAAGGAATGGCCTCTTCATCTATGGTTCTGATCTGCATTGAACCATTATCATGGCATATTTCTACAACATAAGGTCCTAACCATATTGTCCTTAACTTGCCCTTGAATTATTTATACCTAGAATCATATAACAAAGCCCAATCACCTTCTTGGAATTGCTTTTCCTTGATGTTCTTATCATGCTAGATCTTCCTCTGCAGTTGAATTACCTCTATATGTAGGAGGTCCTGCATTTTGAACTCATCCAAACCATTCAACTGGAACAATATCTCTTTTTTTGCACTGCTGAGATCTAGATCTAGTTGGGCTACCATCCTTAATGTGTTATACTCAAATTCAATGGACAGCAAGGCCTTTTTCCCATAGACCAGCTCATAGGGTGTGAATCTAGTGGTGGTCTTCCATGTGGTATTATAGGCCTAGGTGGCCTCAACTATTCTATCTTCCCAATCCTTCTTGCTGCTACTTGTTGAAAATGCAACAAGATGATGGAGCTTAGTGGAAAGGAGTCGCCTTCACTAAGTGGGCCCGCAGGCTATTTTTGGCGCAAAGTCTATATTTAGACTATGTCTATTTTTAGACATATGGATCATGGTCTATGAGTTGCAGGATGCTATTTGTGGATGATTGGTCATGTTGGTAAAAATAGATGGACTTCTATTTTTAGACATATGGGTGGAGTCTATTTTTAGACTGCTAGGCTAAAAATAGAACAGTCAAATATTATTAGCTCTTAATAATATTTGGACTATAAACATTATCTTATCCTCTTGGAGCACTTCAGTTTGAGCTACAACTGTGGCACATGTAGCTGTCAGAAGGAAATATGCTTTTCTTGTGGGTCAGTTGAGCTATTGCATGTAGGACTTCAGTTAGAACTCATGTGGTTGAGTTTTGGTGGAGTTGATTGTGGAGTTGATGGAGTTGTGTTCAATTTGACTTGGTTGAACTAGTTGTACTTAGTCTAACTGCATAATACACTAGTGATGAGTGATGTGAATTAATTTTTAATTAATTCACTAATTATTAACTCATAAAGCAACTAAAGAATACATCAGTTAACTCAGTGCATGGACAGTTCAGTGGAGACAGGTGTTAGAGGTTGAGATTGCTATCAATTGTGATTGTAGTTGTGCATGAGATCTTGCACAATCAATGGGATTGAGTAATGCCAATGAAGATTGCGTGGTTCAGCCAAGGAAATATGAGTTTGCTTCAGCCATTCATCATCCATTCTCATGCAGGATTGCGCAGTGGAGGCAGGCAGACAGCGGAGGAGATTTGAACCTGTGACTGATTCAGATCTGAGCTAGTTTGTGTGTAATAGGTGGAGATAGTACTGAGTACTTGCGAGGAGTATTGTACTATGTATTGTTACATGTTATCAATCATTATAATATATAGATAGTTGGGGGTTTTCAGCTGTATGCTTTCCCCGTGATATACTGTGTTGATATGTGTGATTGATGCTTCAATGTGCGCATGCGCTTGTTTCTGAATACTGCAAATTAATGATCAATAGTAGAGGAGGTTATGTATTATGCATGCATTCCACAATAGTATATAATCAGGATAATCTCTGTGAATAAGTGTCATATTATTCAAAATTTCTACATGGTATCAGAGAAGAGTTGATCATCAGATCATTATTCAGAAAGTGATTACATTTTATTTCTTCAGGCAGAGTCTGTAATCGGGCTAGGTAGCCTCTGGATTCTTCCTTCTTTTGGAAGGTGAGATATTCGGTAAAAGCCCATACAGTCAATCTCTGTACGAGAAATAATTTGTTCTCACGAATTTTAGATCAGAAACGGTTGAGTTTTGAGCTGGTGGAATTCAAATTTGCACCAGTGTTTTCTTGGTGTCCAAGTTGAAATGTCTTTCTACGGATTGCGATTGGAGTATGCTCTTGAAGGCAGCTCGAACTATATTGCATGGAAAGACAGGATGGAGGCGATATTAGATGACAATGGGCTAAAGGAGTTCATAGAGGCTGAGGTCCCAAAGCCTACTGATGCTGCTCACGTTGAGGCTTGGCAAAAGAAGACAGCAAAGTGTCGAAGGATTCTGTTGGAGGGCGTGAAGGATCACATTGTGTCCAGCCTGCATGGAAAGGCTTCTCCATACTTGATGTGGAAAGCATTGACAGATCTATTCCAAAGCAAGAGCGACCAGAGGAAGTTGGCGCTCAAGGATAAACTCGGAACATTAAGTGTGAGAATGGAGATAGTATGCCCAGGTATCTCACGAAGTTCACCCAATGTCGGGATGAGCTGGGAAGTGTGGGGGTGACTGTCAATGATGAGGACTTGGTGAGCTTGGCTCTCCTTGGTCTTCCGAAGAGTTGGCATTCCTATTAGGACTCTGTCAATGGTCAGGAGAAATTACCAGTATGGGAGAGACTTTGGTTTGATCTTGTGCAAGAGGAGATCAGACAGAGCACCAGAGACAGTTCTTCATGCATGCATGATGAGGAGAACTGTGCCTTAGCGAGTAAGGCGAAGAAGGGGAAGGAGAAGGTTTCTCTTTCCGAATCCAGTTCTTCCAATGATGGGAAGAAGGTTGACAAATCGAAAGTGAGATGGTTTCGTTGTCATGAGGTGGGCCATTATGCTGCAAATTGTCCACGGAGGAAATCCAAGAAGGGATCCGGGGAAGGATCTGAAGGTGAGGCACTTGCTTCACAGTTTGAGTTGGATTTCACACTCTTCGCATGCATGGTTTCATCCATGGTGGGAAGTGGTTGGTTTCTTGACAGTGGAGCTTATTTCCACATGACCGATGACAAGATTTTGTTCAGTACTTTGGAGGAGAAAGATCTCCAAATACTCATAGCGATGGGTAATGATGAGAAGTATAGTGTTTCAGGTGTAGGCATGGTTATTTTTCAGAGGGAGCATGGAGCTCGCCTTACCTTGACCGATGTCAAGTATATACCAAGACTAAAGAGAAACTTGGTGTCGATCGTGATGCTAGAAGACAGAGGCTGTGATGTAGTCTTCAGTAAGGGAAAGGTTTTCCTTAGACACATCATCACTAGACAGGTGAAGCAGATTGGTTCACGGGTCAAGAACCTGTATGCTCTTGAGGTTCAAGATGCATGCAAAGCCTTGAGCAACGAGTCAACTGATGGAGACTTGGTAGTTGTGAGGGAGTGTATATTACCTCTCAACATGCAGAGCCAGAAGAAGTCTCAGACGATTGTGGAGGAGCCACGATTGGTGCAGCAGCTTCAGGAGGTTGTGGAGCAGCCACAACAAGGGAAGCTGAGAGGAGATCGAGTAGAGACATCTACTCATGCAGAGACCTCCAGTAGGGGGAAACTTCGAGCCAGGTGGGCTGAGGGATCACATGCAGCCATACCTCTAGGTAGGAGGTGGGGTGATATAGAGTGATCGTCCCAAGGAGGAGGGGCAGGATCCTTGAGGTACCCAACCTCTTGGATGATACCTTTCTACGGGAGCCCCGATGTGGAGTAGCAGGAACTAACTGATTGGGTAGAGACAGATGCGGATGGAGCAACAGAGAGAGCGACAGTGTAGGGAATCCCAGGACAGCGCATAGCTAGTAGGCTGCAGCAATGCGAGAGGCACAAGTGTTTTGCACAGTGCTAGGTGGCACAGATAAGTGTGAAATGGTGCGAGATGCATGGAGATGTTGCAGTAGTGTAGAAGTCAGAGAGGGAGGACTTGTCAGCAGCAGGTAGAGCTTCAACATCAGAGTATGTTCCTAGCCCAACAGAGTGGTCAGATAGGAGTGTGTTTGTTCCAAGTGTTGTTGGAGCAAGTGGACCGGGCAAATGTGTTGCATGCAGAACATTCCAGAGTTGCAGGATAGGGGTTGCAAATAATCCATATCTTGTTGAGAGGGAGTGTTGAAAATGCAACAAGATGATGGAGCTTAGTGGAAAGGAGTCACCTTCACTAAGTGGGCCCGCAGGCGTTTTTTGGCACAAAGTCTATTTTTAGACATATGGATCATGGTCTATGAGTTGCAGGATGCTATTTGTGGATGATTGGTCATGTTGGTAAAAATAGATGGACTTCTATTTTTAGACATATGGGCGGAGTCTATTTTTAGGCTGCCAGGCTAAAAATAGAACAGTCGAATATTATTATCTCTTAATAATATTTGGACTATAAACATTATCTTATCCTCTTGGAGCACTTCAGTTTGAGCTACAGATGTGGCACATGCAGCTGTCAGAAGGAAATACGCTTTTCTTATGGGTCAGTTGAGCTATTGCATGCAGGACTTCAGTTAGAACTCATGTGGTTGAGTTTTGGTGGAGTTGATTGTGGAGTTGATGGAGTTGTGTTCAGTTTGACTTGGTTGAACTAGTTGTATTTAGTCTAATTGCAGAATACAATAGTGATGAGTGATGTGAAATAATTGTTAATTAATTCACTAATTATTAACTCATAAAGCAACTAAAGAATACATCAGTTAACTCAGTGCATGGACAGTTTAGTGGAGACAGGTGTTAGAGGTTGAGATTGCTATCAATTGTGACTATAGTTGTGCATGAGATCTTGCACAATCAATGGGATTGAGTAATGCCAATGAGGATTGCGTGGTTCAGCCAAGGAAATATGAGTTTGCTTCAGCCATTCATCATCCATTCTCATGCAGGATTGCGCAGTGGAGGCAGGCAGACAGCGGAGGAGATTTGAACCTGTGATTGATTCAGATCTGAGCTAGTTTGTGTGTAACAGGTGGAGATAGTACTGAGTACTTGCGAGGAGTATTGTACTATGTATTGTTACATGTTCTCAATCATTATAATATATAGATAGTTGGGGGTTTTCAGCTGTATGCTTTCCCCATGATATACTGTGTTGATATGTGTTATTGATGCTTCAATGTGCGCATGTGATTGTTTCTGAATACTACAAATTGATGATCAATAGTAGAGGAGGTTATGCATTATGCATGCATTCTGCAATAGTGTATAATCAGGATAATCTCTGTGAATAAGTGTCATATTATTCAAAATTTCTACACTAGTTACCACTTTGGTCAAGATGCCCTCTAGCGCTTTGTTGGTCACCTCCACTTGCCCATTAACTTATGGACGATAGGGGTGGAGGTTTTGTGCTTGATCTTGTGTTCGCTGAGCAAGTCTTCAATCATGTTGGAGGTAAACTGGCTGCCTTGGTCTGTGACCAACTCTCTAGGGTACCCAAATTTGTATAATACATTCTCCCTTACTAACTCAACCACCTTCTCCTCTGTTGCTGCCTTAATTGCCTTGGTTTCAGCCCACTTAGTCAAATAGTCAGTGCACACAATGATGTATTGTTTTTGCTTGGAAGGAGGGTCAATAGGCCCAATGAAGTCCATTCCCCACTTGTCAAATGACTTGAAAGTCACTTGAGGCTACAGAGGCATTTCATCTCTTGGAGTAGGCCTTCCCATCCTTTGGCACCGATCACACTAACTAGTATATATTTTCACATCCTGAAAAAGAGTGGGCCAATAATAGCTTGCTTGTAACACTTTGAATGTTGTCCTCTTTGCTGCAAAGTGACCTCCACAAGCCCCATCATGACAAGTCAGAAGTATGTCAAAGACTTCCTCCTCCCTGACACACCTTCTCAAGATTTGATTTGGGCCAAGTTTGAAGAGATTCCCCCAATCCAAGTGAAGGGGGCGCTCTTCCTTACTATCTTGCTCTTTTCTTTGGAGGAAAAGTTCAGTGGGAACTGTGCTGATACCAAATAGTTTGCTATATCAGCAAACCATGGAGAGAGAACTAAAATAGAAAATAAGTTCTCATCCAGTAACAGGTCATCAACCATTCCTTCTTCACCAACAGGCAATTTTAATCTGGACAAAAATTTTGCAACAACATTTTCCTTACCAGTCCTATCAACAATAATTAGATCAAACTACTGTAATAAAAGTAACCATCTTATAATCCGAGCATTCACATCCGGTTTATTCATCAAATATTTGATTGCAGCATGGTGAGTATACACAAATGTTTGATAGCATGTAATATAATGCCTGAATTTGTTCAATGAATGCACAACAGCTAGGAGTTCCTTTTCGGTCATTGTGTAATTTAGTTCAGCCTTTGACAGATTCTTACTGATAAAATAGATAGCATAAGGCAATTTTTCATCTATCTGACCTAGGGCTGCTCCTATGCTTTATTTGAGGCATCAGCATGGATATGAAAGGGGAGGGCCCAATTGGGCCTCGGAGAATTGGTGCAGTGGTTAACTGTCCTTTAGGATGTCTAAGGCCTCTTGACAACTTTTTGACCATATAAACTCAAATTCATTGGCCAACAAACCAAATAAAGGAGAGGCTAACCTGTTGAAGTCCTTTATGAACCTTCGGTAGTCTCCAGCTAACCCTAGGAAACTTCTAACATATCTCTGCTTTTGAGGAGGTGGGACCCTTTGGATGATAGCTATTTTGTTTGGGTCCACCTGTAGTCCTTGCTGAGATATTGAATGACCTAGCACGGTCCCTACAGTCATCAAGAATTCACATTTTTTGGGACTGAGAGACAGGTTCATTTCAATGCATTTGTGTAGTACTTTGCCTAGGTTGGACAGAGCTTCTTGAAAATCACAACCATAAGGTGTAAAATCATCCATATAAATTTCCACTGCATCATGGACTAATTCAGTGAAAATACTCAGGACTGCTCTCTAGAAAGTGGCAAGAGCATTGCATAGGCCAAAAGAAAGGACCCTATAGGCAAAAGTACCCCAAGGACAAGTGAAGGTGGTTTTATCCTGGTCTTCCAGGCTGATCTGGATTTGGTTGTACCCGTTGAATCCATTTAGGAAAGAGAAAAACCTTTTCCTTGCTAGGCCATCTAGCACTTGGTCAATGAAGAGTAGAGGGAAATGGTCCTTCTTTGTGGCTTTGTTCAACTCCCTATAATCAAAACAAATTCTCCACTTACCATTTTTATTTGGAACTAACACCAAAGGAGAGACCCACTCGCTGTCAAAGATAGGGTAAATGAATCTTGCATCTACCAGTTTTTGCAGTTCTTCTTTGACTATATCTTTAAGAGTTGGATTCATCCTCCTTTGGGGTTGTCAGATCGGCTTGTAACCTTCTTTGATGCATATGTGGTGAGTACACACTGCGGGGTGTACTCCCTTCATTTCTTTGTAACTTCAAGCGAAGGCATCTAGATTTTCCTTTAGCATGTTGCATAACTTCTCTTCTTGGAGAGAAAAAAGAGATGGATTGATTTTCAAGGTTCTCTCAGGGCCGATCCAAGAATAAGTCATTTGGATGATTGTTTTGGGTTTCCTTTACTACATCTTCTAAGGGCAATGAACTGGGAGTTGGACTTTGGAGTAGGTGTTCAATCGAATCATCCTCATCTTGTTGTCCTCTTCCCATGGTTGTTTCTAAAGTACAAATTTGGGCGGAATAAACTTCATCTTATTCATCCTCCTCCAACCATAAAGGTAAATCATGCTCTAGAAATGGCTGAGTAGGAGGGTATAGGACTAACTTCTTGGACATATGCCCATTCTTGATAGTCATATTTCTAGCTCTGCAGCTAATGTAAGCATCGACAGTGGCCAATCATGGTCTCCCAAGGATGAGAGGGTAACCAGTAAGGTACTCCCAAGAGTCAATGGAGACCATCACATCCTCCACAATCCCCTCAGAGGTTACTGTGGAGCAGTCTGCAAATAGTAGAATTGTTGTGGGCTTCCTCAATGAACCTTGGAGGTTATGCTTGAGCATGGTGTCCTTGGTCATCACATTAATGGCAGCCCCAATATCAATCAAAGTGTGTGGGACAATGGTTCTACTAATGTGCACATCTATTACAGGGCTTCTAGGGTCCAAATATTTTGTACATATTACGTACCCCATCATTAAGTCGAATAGTTTTCCAATGACATTAATGGTAGGGGCATCCCTTCTTTGCCTCCCTAGATGCTTGAAGAACTTCTCCTTAATAAACTTATTGTAAATAAGAACATCTTTTATTACTTGGAGAAGTGGAATCTTTACACATAGATTTTTCAATTCTCCTAGAAGTTCAGTCTCTTCTGGGGTAGGCTGGAGTGGTTGGGTTAATCTCTTAGAAAAGGGTGGATTCACTTTAAGAATGCTTTTCTCTTTTTCTTCCTCAACCTTCGTAGGTGGAGGTGGAGGTTGGTTATCTGGGAGAAATCTCCCAGATCTCAGGTTAATCTCCTGGATTTCCATAGCATAAGATGGATATGATGTCTCTCCACTGTATACTTGTTGAGCCTGTCTATTGTTCAGGTTCAGATTTGGCTGGGTAGGCATCTGGGGTTTCTTGGGTGGAGCAGAGTGTAGCAGTTGTGGTTGGGTAGGTCGTGGAGGCAATAAAGCTGCAACATTGTTGTATTGGGACCTCCATCCCTGGGGCAGTGCATTCCACTATGGTTGTGGTAGAGCATAAGGTTGAAATGACTAGTTGGCTGTCTGGGAGTGATACTGAGATGAAAAGGACCAAGGAGGGGGTGTAGACTAGAAAGGATGAGCAGGGGGTCCCCAAGAGGGTATGGATGTGGTTTGGTTGGCGTTGTAATATGCATGGGACGATCCATGCATGCCCTGCTGGTATGGTCTAGACCCATGAGGTCTCCTTTGGTTTATGTAGCAGAGCTGCTCAGTGACCCCTCCATCTCCTTGATATACAGCTTTGAGTCTAGGCAAATAAGGGCACTTGTCTGTGGAGTGGTTTTCTTCACGGACTGATTAAATTTTAATAGAATTCAATGGACATTCATTCCTAGGATGCCTCCTGGTGCATCTAGGACAAAAAATGGCCAAGGCTTTCTTTGTATCCTCCTGCTTTCTCTTAATGTGCATAGTGTCCATTTGCAAGGCAAGGGTTTGCAGCATCTCACTTTTGAAATCTTCCAGCATGTTTCCAATTTCACCCTTGATGGATGAGTTGGAAGAGGATGTACTGACCATAGGTTGACTACCCCTACCCTTCTTCCTAGTTGCCTTAGAATGGTTTCTAAAGACAGTCTTGATATCCTCATAGGGTAATTTGTAGATATCTCCTCCTGCTAATAAGTGTAGGGTATCCAAAAGATCTTCCCTTACTCCCCTAAGCAAGAACAACTTTAGTGACTCAAGGTCAAGTGTGCACCCGGCCCTTTTGTAACTAAGCTGGAATCTTTCTTCATAATCCTCTACGGATTCATCATTGCCTATAGTCATCCTGAAAATTTCCTCTTTAGTATCCTTTGACCAACAATAGTCTCGATATTTGTTGTTAAATGCTTGCTACATCTAAGTCCAAGTTGTGATACTATCCCCAGGTAAACCCAAGAACCAGCACAATGCTGCATCCTTGAGGGTAGATGGAAATAGTTTTAACTTCTGCTCATCATCTGTGTAGTCATAGGTTCAACATATAACATCAAACTCAAATAGGAAAGTGTTTGGGTCCTCTGTGGTCAAGCCATGGAAATGAGGTAGGGTAGAGGGGCTTACATTTTTCATCTTAGTGTCCCCATTGGTTTCCCTGATGGGGAAGGCACCCTCAACTCTCTCTCTATTCCATTTGTCATTTCTATTTTCAGCGATTGGTTCAGCAGGAATGGGTTATTTTTCTTCTTCTTCCCCTGTAGGTTATTCAAATATGTCAGGTTGCTCACCTAAAGGTTCCTCCAGTTCACAGCCACCAAAGAAGAGGGAAGGTTGGTTGTTTGATGCAATGGGGGTATTTGGCAAAAAATTCCCTAAGTTGTCCCTATTCCTACGAGGCATGAAAGGAAATTTTTTTGGTTTGGTTTTGTGTTTTTTTTTTCAAACTTGGAAAGTACTTTGCAAAATTGAAATTGTTGATTGAATGAAAACTACTGACTGAATGAAAAATCTACTTGTTGAATTGAAATCTTGCTTGCAAAATGGAAAGGAAAGTAGAAAATGGAAAATGGAAAAAAAAGGAAACAACTAAATTACTTTTGCAGAAATAAACTAATGGCAGAATATTGAAGACAAGAAATAGAAGAAAAGAAAGCAGTAATCACATTTTACTCAGAAACCTCCCCGGCAATGGTGCGAAAAAAGTGATAAGTGCTAGTATTGCAGCAAGGATGCTGCAACTCTTGGGCTACCAGCTTTACTTTATCAACCCAGGGTTCGTACAAACTTGGAGGTGATAGTGCTGTATACACAAGTAAAAGTGATGGTTCTGTCGGTTGTCACTGTTCAGCTGGCGAGAGAACACTGGGGTTTCAATCCAGACTTCTATGGAGTCATAAGAAGCTTCATTTCTTGATGGAAGAAAGGTAAATCTACTCTAAGAGAGAGCTACTCTACTGCAATAATGGAGAAGGTCGAAATTTAATGCTAAATCACACCATTTCCTAATTAACTGCTAAGAAACTATGCTTTGCAGAAATGCTAAATCAACATGAGCCAAATGCTACTAAGTTATAGAAGTAAGAATCATCAAACATCACTAATGTGCAAGTAAAGAGACTGAACTAAATCTGCTTTTGCCTTTTTTCTTTTCACACAAAATCAAGTATGCAAACTAATTTCTTCTGTTGATGTGGCAGGTGAATTAAGGATGTTTGAGGATGGCTGGAAGGGTCATGAGATGGTTGGATGGTGTGGGAGACCCTTGGGAGGATTTTGGTGACTTCCTAGGGGTTTTCCCTCAATTCGGCCTCAAAACAGGGCATTTCAAGAAAACCTACAGGATGTACTAGAAACCTACAGGATTCCTTGTAAACCTACAAGATACAACCAAGAGAAAAATGTGAGGTGTTGGAGGTGATGGAAGGCCTAGGGAAGGTGTTTGATGGGTGGAATAGAGTGGGAGAAGGTCTAGGATCACTCAGAAGTCAACAACAAAGATAGGATATGGTTGGATTCGCTCAATGTGCTTGGAAGAATTTCTATGAAAAATGATGAAAACTAGTGAAGGTGATGGTGAAAACAAGGGATGGCTAAGGTGGATGGAATGGAAGGTGGTTGTTGGCTATAAAGTCTTAGTCTCCTCCTAAAGCACCTGCTCTGCATAAACATGTATATCTTCCAAAAAGCTATGTAAACAAGAAACATTCTCATAAACTAGAAAAGCAGAATTAATGAACTAACTGCCTACATTATGCATGAGGAAAGTTGTTGAAAGGAATGAAAGCATGGATGAGATCTACTGCAAAAATGAAGATGAAAAATATGACAATGGAATCCTACCTTTCAAAACTAACAAAATACTAATTTAAAGACAACAAACTCCAAAGCTCATAAAAGAAATAGAAATCTGTATTTTTGGGGCTTCTTAAGGGTCCCTTCCTCAAGTCATGATCCTAGAGGGAGGAAGTGAGGCTGAGACACCTGCTGACAACCTTAGGGTGCTCCTTTCATCCCTGCTAACCTGCTACTGAAGTAAGGCACAAATGGAAGCAAACTAATAAACAACCAATCCAATATACACTACTTGCAATGGAAATGCATCTAAAAGAAAATTAACAATGAAGCTATGAAACTACACTAGACATACATGTGCAAGAAAGAGGAGCCTTGGCTGCTAGGGTTGGGCCCTAACCCAAGAGCTTCACCCCTCTAAATTAACTCAATGCTGGCTCAAAACAAAACTCATTCTTGTTACCAAAACAACAAATTACATCAATAAAACTTTCACAAGTCTGGAGCTCGAAATTAGCTTAGAGTTTTACAACAAAAATCTGAATCCTAATGAGGATCTAGGCCTCTCTAATTATAAAACTGAACTCCCCAATGACTTCCTTAAAATTAGGGAGGCTCGGCTCCCGAAATCGAGATAAACTAGCTCTTTGTCTCTCACTTGCTCGACTGCCTTCTAATCCTCATGGCTTGGTTGCTTGCACTCCGAGCTAGTGTGATGGATGGAGGAATATTTGAATGGGGGATAAGTAAATGAGGAGGATTTACCTCCTACAATCCCTCTCCCTTGTCCCATTCAAATTTTAACCTTAGTATTTGCAAAAATTCCTTGATTTTCTCCTTCAATCCTACATCCAATGCACATCAGTCCACTAGGCATAATATCCAACTCTAACTCATCTCATAAACAAAATATAATCAAAAACATGTAATAAGCTATGATAAAAGTTGGTTTGACTAAGCTAGGAGGTGAATTAAGGCCCATATAATTACCCAATGATGAGGCTCATCAAACACTTCCATCCTTGTAGTTGTGAGTGGTAGGCTTCCCTGTTACCATAATTTTTCTTTCCATTTTTCTTGCCAACCTGAATGTCTTCTCCAATGAGTCAAGTTCCCAACGGCGAACCTCATGTTGGATGGTATCCTTTAAATTCCCTATGAAAACATCAATCTTATCCTCCTCTGGAATATCTTTTACCCTTATATTCAATTTTTGGAAGTCCTCAATGTGCTCCATCATTGAACCCTTTTGTTTGAGGTTTATTAATTGGCTAAAAAAAATGTTACTTTTTGTATCCTCATAATGTGTTATCATTTCTTCCATAAAAATTTCCCAAGTCACAATTTGTTTACGAGAGAAAATCCATCGATACCATATAAACTGATTTGGTTCCAAATATAAAGTTTCAATGCATACCTTTTGTGTGTTTTAAACATTATGGAGATCGAAATATTGCTCCATCTATAGTATCCATGTTACGGGATCCTTGCCATCAAACTTCATCATATTGATATTTGGAACATGGTGGGTCTTCAATCCAATGTTAGATTCTATGAAATCATGACTAATATTTCTTTTGTTTTCACCATGAGTTTCCTCTGCTACCTTTTCGCCATTAGGAAGCATTTCTTGTAGCAACTTTACCACACCTCCTTTCAAACCTTCCATGTATTTCTTTAAATCTTCAATGTTTACTTCTAAACCATCCATCTTAGCTTCCACGCCATTCATCTTAGCTTCCATGCCTTTCATTAAACCATCCATCTTAGCTTATGTTACCTTTTGTGAGAGTGAAATTTGTTGCACTTGGTCGCGTAATTTTGATATATCATGTTACATTTCTTCCTCTTCTTCATGAGTCATGTTAGAGCTTTCAGGTTGCTTACTGGGTGTTTTCAATTTCTTTCTTCGGGGTATCAATTAATGATAATTATGATTCATTATGCCCTTTGAACTTCAAACTAATTTTTCAACCCAAACTTATGCAAATTTTTAAAAACACTACACACATTCTTTTGCTTTGTAGAAGCGCAATATTGAATCTAATGTATCTCTATAATTGTGGATCTCCAAGGTCTGAAATAACTTCCTGTGGTAGCCCTCTGAGTCTTCTTTCCAATTCCACTAGTTTGATCAAAATTGGATTCTCCAAGAAAGTGTTATGTCCAATCTCCCATGATGACCTGATTATATAATTTTTCATTAGAGCGAACTTGTACAACGTGCCACGTGTCACTGTTTCGACCTTCAGATCTAAAAAAGATACACATAAAACTATAGTCCGTCATCTTTCTGCAACTTCTTACGAAATTTCAGTCTGATGATCAGAGAGACAGTTATGATGATTTTTCCAAGGTCACATGTTTGGAATGTAATTTGGGAGTCTATAAAATCCCTAACGTCCACAGTTCATATCCCCGAAAATATAGTGATAAAATATCTGAAATTCGGGCCCGATGTTCAAAACGATTGTGGCTCAAATGGGTTTTTTTTTAGCTTCTAAAACGTTGTAGAAACAAAGTTATAGTGACAATTCCATGATGGCCTATTTGGAGTAGTGAAACCCTAGAATCCAAAGCTCTGATACCAAATGTTATGAAACCAACTCACAAGAAGATAGAAAAGAATATCAACGCCTTAGAAATCAGCATCTTTGAGGGGGAAACCTCCTTTACATTATACAAATGAACAATTCTTGGATGTGTTAGGATATTCCGACACATAGGAAATAGTTAAGTACAACTTGGTCTAGTGTAGAGTTAGGTATAGAGTTAGGTAAAGTGTGTTTCTTTACCGTTGTACATTTTGTAACTTACAATCTGACGGTCACGATATGTAGTGATCCGACGATTCATTCTCTCCTCGGTATTACGGACACTTGATCCATGGCTTGACACCCGATTGGTCCATGAATTCTATTTAAAGCGCATGGAGGGTCATTTGTAGGGTAATCCGTGCATGAGAGAAGCTTATGTAAATTTTCATTCTTTGATTAATAAATTGCCTAAAGTGGCCGCGTTGGCTCAGGCCGTGGACTGTTTCCCTCTTTGAGGGTTTTAACCACGTCAAAAATACTGGTGTATTGATCTGTGATCTGGTTGTGAGCGGTGTCCTTTTGGTGTTCTTTCTGAGGAACTTACCATGTAATTCCTACATGGTATCAGAGCTATTTGAGGGCCGCGTCCGTTGGTGATCCAAATCTGAAGCCGGTAGAACTGCATCCGATTGCCGTTTCCTAGATCTGCTGTTTCTGACTGCTTTCGGGCAGAGAGGACTGCTCTGTTGTGTTCGGAGCATCTGTTCCAGTGAGGAACCCCTTTCGTTTCACGCGAAAAGGTTTCCGGTAGCCCTAGCTGCGTCATTTTTTAGATCTGGAGGTATACAGTGTTTATTTGCAGTTTACTGTTATTTTCTCTCTGCTTATTTCGGTTTCGGTTTATTTAGCTTTTTTTTAACTGGATCTATACCTTTCATTTCTACGTATGCTCTTTGCCCTGCGACTCTGTGTGATCTGGGCAAATCAGAAACAGAAAGGAAGGATTTTTCTCATGCGTATGCTCTTTTCCCTGCACCTTAGTGTGATCTCGGAAAATCAGAAACATTGAGAAAAATATTTAGTTTTTCGGCTAAAGCTAACTTTGAGCCGCAAGGTTCAATTTTTGAAAATATTTAGTTTTTTGGGTAAAGCTAACTTCTAGCCGCAAGGTTCGTTTTCTTTACATGTCCGTGTTGGGTTTTTTGTTTTTTGTTTTGTAGGGAAAAAGAGCTTTCTCAAAGCAAGCACGCAACCCAAAGCCCCCCCCCCCCCCCCCCCTCTCTCTCTCTCAAATTTATTGTATAGATCAATTGGTTCAAAGCTATTTTAAGAGAGTAGAGGTCTTGGGTTCAAGTCTCCATTTTGTGGGGGCGGACTTTTTCATTTCCGCACATTCCCGCACTTCGTCGGCAACTTCAACAACTTTTTTCAAAAAGCCATAACTTCTTCATCCAGAAGCCTTTTTCAGAGCCGTTTTTTTTAAACCAGCCTAATTTTTCGAGATCTATCCATTGGAACATTTACTTTCAGCATCTTCAGCTTCAGTTTCTGTTGAAATGGAAAGTCAATACCAAGTTACCCTTGACAGCACCAACTACTTCCAATGGTTGTCCTACATGGAGGATTTACTTAGAAGTAAAGGTCTCTACCGAATAGCCACAGGCCAAGAAAAGAAACCGAAAGATGAAGACAAGGCTGCTAAATGGGAAAATAGACAAGATCAAGCACGTGGTTTGATAGGGATGTCTATTTCTCCTGATCTTAGATTCCATATTGCAGAACTTGATACTCCTCATGAAGCAATGGAACAAATCAATAAAGTTTTTGGGATTAAAAATGAAATTAGAGCCCATCAACTTGCAAATGAGTTGCTTACATTGGACCCTAATAATTTTTCTTGCATTGAAGATTTCTTGTCTAAGTTCAAGACCCTTAGATATCTTTTGGAAGGTGTTAAGGTTAAGAAAGAAGATAGTAACCTTATTTATTCCATCCTTACTAAGTTGCGACCAGCCTACTCTGTATTTGTTTCCACCTTCCATTCTACAAGAGAAGCCTTCATTTCTCAAGGAAAAGACTACAAGCCCCCTTCCTTTGACTCTTTTTGTGATTCTTTAATAAGAGAACAAGAAAAACTCTTACACCTTGGTCTTCTTAATCTTGGAAACTCTTCCAAGAAAGCGTTAGCCGCCCAGCAGCAACCAAATTCAAAGAATCCTAAGAAGTCATATCCTAAAAAGAATGGTCCTAAACCAAACAAGGGTCCTAAGCAATTTCAGCCCCAAAATGAAAAATCATTTCAGCAAAATGATAAGACCAATAAAAACAAATGGAAGAAGACTGATAGACATTGCAACTTTTGTAATCGAGATGGCCACTTAGAATCAAAATGCTTTAAAAAGATGGAAGCCTTGGAAGCAGCAATGAAGAAGCATAACATTCATTTGGGGCAATCTTCAACTTCAACTTCATCTTCAGGAATGGCACTTTCTGCATGTCATTGTCAATCATCTCGGTCTGGTTATGCATTAAATGTATCTTCTTCTTCTCATTCTCATGAGTGGCTCATTGATTCTGGAGCTTCTTATCACATGGCCAAAAACAAAGCCATGTTTTCTTCTTTAAATGATTGTAACACCAAAAATATATATGTTGGTGATGATAGATCTCTTAATGTTGTAGGGACTGGAATTGTTCATCTAGACAATGGTCAGTTTAATGATGTATTATGTGTTCCAACCTTATCCTGCAACCTTCTATCTGTATATCAGATAACTCATTTAGGTGAAGGTAAAATCGTTGAATTTTCACCTCATGATGTTGTAATCAAGGACTTAAAAGATCCTAAACAGATTTTGGCTACTGGCATTGCTGATGATTCTACAAGGTTGTATAAGTTTCACAACTTTGGGTCATCAAATCTTCCCTCAGTATTTGTTGCTCATAACGATGAAGTGAGCAAACTTTGGCATGAGCGATTTGGTCACTTAAACTATCGCTCCCTTAAGTATCTATGTAAAGAAAATATGGTGACAGGTCTTCCTATGGTATCTTGCAAAGATGGTGTTTGTTCCGGATGTGTACTCGGAAAACATCATCAGGACAATTTTGAAAAACGTGCCTCTTGGCACGCCTCAGCCCCTTTACAGCTTGTGCATAGTGATTTATGTGGTCCACTTCCTGTTGTTTCATTCTCTGGCTGCAAGTATTTCTTAACTTTCATTGATGATTTCTCCAGACGCACTTAGGTATACTTCTTAAAACTCAAGAGTGAAGTATTTAACACTTTTTTGGCCTTCAAGGCCTTTGTTGAAAAACAATCTGGACATCAAATTCTTAAGTTAAGATCTGATAATGGCAGAGAATATGTTAAAAATACATTCATCAACTATTGCACTGAGAATGGAATTCAAATGCAACATACTGTTCCATATACTCCACAACAAAATGGTGTAGCTGAAAGGAAGAATCGCACCTTAAAGGAAATGGCTAATTGTATGCTACAATCTAAAGGACTTGGTCTTAGTTTTTGGGCAGAAGCAATTAACTGTGCAAATTACATAATAAATCGCACTCCTACTAAGGCTTTAAAGAATATCACTCCAGAAGAAGCATGGAGCTCAATCAAACCAGATGTAAGTCACTTTCGTGTTTTTGGAAGTGAAGCGTGGGCCCATATTCCAGATGAAAAGCATAAAGCTTTAGAACCTAAGAGTGAAAAATGTACTTTTGTTGGATATTCTGAAGATGTAAAAGGCTATAGACTTATTCCATTTAAGTCCAAAAATGTTATCATTAGAAGAGATGTAAAATTTGATGAAAATATATCGGCCTGCGAGCCTAGTCCGGCGGATGTGCCACCTCTCCCTATCTCTTCTACCTTTGAAAACATTTCTTCTTCAGATGATGAAAGTGAGGATGACAATCCTCCCCCACCATCTCAGGATCCTCCTTCAGCTCCTGAGCTTCCAAAATGGGTTTGTGCTACTCGAGATGCAGCAGGTGATCTTGCCGGTGATCCTACAGATCAGCGACGCACACGTTCTCAGTTCGAGAGAGCCTCTTCTTTACTGGCTCAAGCTCCAGTAAATTATGATCCTGACACCTTTGCAGAAGCTTCAGGCCATCCAGATTAGGAAGCAGCTATGAATGAAGAATATCATTCATTATTGGAAAATGATACATGGGATCTTGTTCCTTTACCAAAGGGACGAAAACTTGTAAGATGCAAATGGGTTTACAGAACCAAGTATGGGCCAAATGGGAAAGTTGATAAACATAAATCTCGTCTTGTTGCTAAGGGATTTTCACAGGTTGAAGGCATTGACTACACTGAAACCTTCTCCCCTGTTGCCAAAATGAACTCTATCCGCCTTGTTCTTTCCCTTGCTGCCTCTTTCAAATGGGAAGTCCATCAGATGGATGTTAAATCTGCTTTCTTGCATGGGGACTTGCATGAAGAAATCTATATGGAACAACCCATTGGCTTCATACAAACAGACTCCAGCCTTGTTTGTCGACTTAAGAAATCCCTTTATGGTCTCAAGCAAGCTCCTCGGGCTTGGTATGCCAAAATGGATAACTTTCTTTTAGAATCTGGCTTTTCTAGGTGTCATTCTGACAATACTGTCTACACCAAGAAAGTGGGAAACTCTCTTATCATCCTTGTTCTTTATGTTGATGATCTTATCCTTACTGGTAGTGATCCCAACCTTATAAACCATGTGAAGTCTAGCCTCAAAAGGAAATTTGAAATGACAGACTTAGGACACTTACACTATTTTCTCGGTCTTCAAGTCTTGCAATCCAAGGAGGGTATTTCCCTTTCCCAGTCCAAGTATGCTTGTGATATTCTACGTCATTTTCACATGGAAGACTGTAAGCCAGCCCCTTCTCCCTTTCAATCTGGAGTCAAACTCTCAGTCACTTGTACTTCTCTTGAAGTTGATGCTACCTTATACCGTCAACTTGTAGGAAAACTTTTGTATCTAACCCATACTCGTCCTGACCTTTCCTTTGTTGTTGGCCTTGTTGCTCGGTTCATGCAAAACCCCCGTGAAAGTCATTGGAAAGCAGCTAAAAGAATACTTCGTTATGTTCAAGGTACAGTTCAGTTTGGGATTCATTACAGTGCCGAAGCAGCTCCTCTATTGGTTGGTTTCACTGATTCCGATTGGGCTGGTGACCCTGATGATCGGAAGTCTACTGCCGGTTATGTGTTCACTCTTGGTTCAGGACCTATTACATGGGCTTGCAAGAAACAGGGTGCCATTTCTCTTTCATCAGCAGAAGCAGAGTATCGTGGTGCCGTAGAAGCTAGTAAGGAAGCCTTGTGGCTTCGTCAGATCCTGTCAGAGTTTGGCTTTCAGCAGCAGCATCCGACTACACTTTGGTGTGATAATCAAAGTGCCATTCAGCTATGCAAAGATCCAGTTCAACATCAGCGCAGCAAACACATTGAACTGCACATGCACTTCATCAGAAAGCTCATTCACGACCATGTTCTTGAAGTGCAATATTGTTCAACAGATGATCAAGTTGCAGACATCTTCACAAAGGCTCTCACAGAGGCGAAGTTCACTAAACTTCGATTTATGGTTGGAGTTCAGGAAGTTGTCACTAAGGGGGGATAGGCTCTAGTGCCTCCTTCCTTCTCCTATTGTGTCATATTTGTAAATCCTTCAATCCTATCCCAAGTTGTTCTTAAGGGGGGATGTTAGGATATTCCGACACATAGGAAATAGTTAAGTACAACTTGGTCTAGTGTAGAGTTAGGTAAAGTGTGTTTCTTTATCGTTGTACATTTTGTAACTTACAATCCGACGGTCACGATATGTAGTGATCCGACGGTTCATTCTCTCCTCGGTATTACCGACACTTGATCCGTGGCTTGACACCCGATTGGTCCATGAATTCTATTTAAAGCGCATGGAGGGTCATTTGTAGGGTAATCCGTGCATGAGAGAAGCTTATGTAAATTTTCATTCTTTGATTAATAAATTGCCTGAAGTGGCCGCGTTGGCTCAGGCCGTGGACTGTTTCCCTCTTTGAGGGTTTTAACCACGTCAAAAATACTGGTGTATTGATCTGTGATCTGGTTGTGAGCGGTGTCCTTTTGGTGTTCTTTCTGAGGAACTTACCCTATAATTCCTACAGGATGATACAAATGAAAAAACCTCCTTTCTATATATAGGAGTCAAAGGGATCACAATATAATCAAAGCTGACATAACAATAATAATATAAGGGCACAATAATAACAATAGTGGGCTTCCATGGGGCACAATAATAACAATATGGGGACAATAGGGGCACAACAATAATAATAAGGGCTACAATGACAATAGTAATGGGGGAATCACTGGTATTATAGGGACCTAACAGTTAGGCATGGTCAACCATTGTCCAATGTCACATTGTGACAAAGACTGTCTTAATATGAAAATAAATCATTGTCTCAACCATTGTCCAACGTCGCATTATGACAAAGATTGTCTCAATATGATAATAATTGTGAACCATGCTCAACCATTGTTAATCATGATCATCCTTGGTCATCCATGGTCAACCATGTTTTATAAAATCAAACATGGTCAATCATGATCAATGATGGTCGAAAAATGCTTTGTCATAGAGATTGTGTTGCTATGAAAATCAACTGTGGTTATGCATGGAAAACCATGTTCCAACGTTACATTGTGACACGGGTTAACTCAATAATAAAATTAACCATGCTCAACCATGTTTATTTTAGTGTTTATAATATTTATCTTGGGGTTTAAATACCTTGGGTTTATAATATTAGTCCCTTGGACTTAATATTATTCCCTTCGGTTCATAATCCCTTAGGGTTTTAGTATTAATCCCTTGGGTTTATTATTCCCTTAGGTTTATAATATCAATCCCTTGGGTTTATAATATCAATCATGGTCAACCATGGTCAATCATAGCCAACCATGGTCAACCATGGTCAAATGTTGCATTGTGACAATGATTGTCTCAATATGAAAATCAACGATGGTCAACCATGGTCTAATGTTGCATTGTGACAAATATTGTCTCGATATGAAAAACAATAATGGTCAACTATGGCCCAACGTCGCATTGTGACAAGGACTGTCTCAATATGGAAACAAACCATGGTCAAGCATGGTCAACCATGTTTATTTTAGGGTTTATAATATTTATCTTAGGGTTTTATATACCTTGGGTTTATAATTATTATTCCTTGGGTTTATGATATCAATCCCTTGGGTTTATTAATCTAAGGGTTCATGCTCCTAGGGTTTAATATTATTCCTTTAGGTTTATAATCCCTTGGGTTTTTAGTATTAATCCCTAGAGTTTATTATTCCCTTGGGTTTATAATATCAAGCATAGTCAAACATGTTTTATAAACTCAACCATGGTCCAACGTCGCATTGTGGTGAATATTGTCTCAATATGAGAATCAACCATGGTCAACCATGGTCTAATGTTGCATTGTGATAAATATTCTCTTGATTTGAAAATCAATCATGGTCAAGCATGCTTAACCATGTTCCAATGTCACATTGTAACAAGGATTGTCTCAATATGAAAATCAACCATGGTCAACCATGTTTATTTTAGTGTGTATAATATTTACCTTAGGGTTTATATACCTTAGGTTTATAATATTAGTCCATTCAATTAAATATCATTCAACCATGGTAAACCATGTTTTATAAAATAAATTGTGGTCAACCATGTTTTATAAAATCAATCAAGTTCAACCATGTTTTATAAAATCAATTGTGGCTAGCCACGGTAAACCATGGTCAACCATGGTCCAGCGTCGCATTTTTACAAAGATTGTCTCAATATGAAAATAAATCACGATCTCAACCATGGTCCAACATTACATTATGACAAAGATTGTCTTAATATGATAATCATCGTCAACCATGCTCAATATGGTCAATCATACTCATCCTTGGTCAACCATGTTTTATAAAATCAAACATGGTGATCCATGGTCAATCATGGTTAACGATGGTCGAACATCGCATTTTCACAAAGATTGTATTGATCTGAATATCAACCATGGCTAAGCATGGTCAAACATGGTCCAATGTCACATTGTGAAAAGGATTGTCTCAATATTAAAATCAACCATGTTAAACCATGTTTCTTTTAATGTTTATAATATTTATCTTAGGGTTTATATACCTTGGGTTTATAATATTAGTCCTTTGCGTTTAATATTATTCCCTTAGGTTCATAATATCTTGAGGTTTTAGTATTATTCCTTTGGGTTTATTATTCCCTAGGATTTACAATATCATTCCCTTGGGTTTATTATTCCCTATGATTTATAATATCAATCCCTTGGGTTTATAATAGAAATCATGGTCAGCTATGGTCAATCACAACCAACCATAGTCAAATTTCGCATTGTGACAATAATTATCTCAATATGAAAATCAACAATGGTCACCCATGGTCCAACATCTCATTGTCACAAAGATTGTCTCGATATGAAAATAAATCATGGTCAACCATGGTCCAAAATCACTTTGAGACAAGGATGTAGGAATTTATAGGGTAAGTTCCTCAGAAAGAACACCAAAGGACACTGCTCACAAATAGACAATATATCAATACACCAATATTTTTGACGTGGTTAAAATCCTCAAAGAGAGAAACAGTCCACGGCCTAAGCCAACGCGGCCACTTCAGGAAATTTATTAATGTAAAAGAAAAAAAAATTACATAAGCTTCTCTCATGAATAGTCACCTAACAAATGACCCTCCATGCTCTTTAAATAGAGATCATGGACCAATCGGGTGTTAAGCCATGGATCAAGTGTCAGTAATACCGAGGAGAGAATGAACCTTTGAATCACTTCATGTATAAAACATATCGTGACCGTCAGATTGTAAGTTACAAAAAGTGCATACTAAAGAAACACAAATTACCTAACTATACACTAGACCAAGTAATACTTAATTATTTCATATGTGTTGGAATATCCTAACATCCCCCCTTAAGAACAACTTGGGATAGGATTGAAGGATGTACAAAGATGACACAATAGGAGAAGGAAGGAGGCATTAGAGCCTATCCCCCCTTAGTGACAACTTCATGAACTCCAACCATAAATCAAAGTTTAGTAAACTTTGCCTCTCTGAGATCCTTTGTAAAGATGTCTGCAACTTGATCAATGGTTGAACAATATTTCACTTCAAGCACATGGTCATGAATGAGATTTATGATGAAGTGCATGTGTAGTTCAATGTGTTTTCTATGCTGATGCTGGACTGGATCTTTGCATAGTTAAATGGCATTTTGATTATCACACCAAAGTGTAGTCGAATGTTGCTACTAAAATAAAACTCTGACAAGATTTGATGAAACCACAGGGCTTCCTTACTAGCTTCAACAGTGCCATGATACTTTGCTTTTGCTAAATAAAGAGAAATGGAACTTTGTTTCTTGCAAGCCCATGTAATAGGTCCATATCTAAGAGTGAAGATACAACATGTAGTAGAATTCTGATCATCAAGGTCACCAACCCAATCAGAATGAGTGAAACCAACCAATAGAGGAGATGATTTTGCACTGTAATGAATCCCAAACTGAAATGTACCTCAAACATAACAAAGTATTCTTTTAGATGCTTTCCAAAGGCTTTCATGTGGGTTTTTCATAAACCAAACAACAAGGCCAACAACAAAGGAAAGGTTAGGATGGGTATGGGTTAGATATAAAAATTTTCCAACAAGATGATGGTATAAGGTTGCATTAACTTCAGGGGAGGTACAAGTGATAGAAATTTTGGCTGTAGACTGAGAGGGAGAAGGGGTTGGCTTATAGTCTTCCATGGGAAAGTGGTGTATAAGATCACAAGCATACTTGGACTGGGAAAGGGAAATACCTTTTTTGGATTGCAAGACTTGAAGACCAAGAAACTAATGCAAGTGTCCTAATTCTGTCATTTCAAACTGCTTATTAAGGTTGAACTTCACATGGTTTATAAGGTTGGGATCACTACCAGTAAGGATAAGATCATCAACATAAAGAACAAGAATGATAAAAGATGTATCCATTTTCTTGGTGTAGATAGTATTGTTAGAATGACACCTAGAAAAACCAATATCTAAAAGAAAGCTATCCATTTTGGCATACCAAGCCTGAGGGGCTTGCTTGAGACCATAAATGGATTTTGTAAACTGACATACAAGGCTAGGGTCCGTTTGTATAAATATAGGAGGTTGTTCCATATAGATTTCTTCATTCAAGTCCCCATGCAAGAAGGTGTATTTAACATCCATCTGATGGACATCCCATTTGAAAGAGGCGGCAAGGGAAAGAACAAGGCAGATAGAGTTCATTTTGGAAATAGGGGAGCAGTATAGTCAATTCCTTAACCTTGTTAAAAACCCTTAGCAACAAGATGAGTTTTATGTTTATCAACTTTTCCATCTGGTCCAAACTTGGTTTTGTAAACCCATTTGCATGTAACAACTTTTCGTCCCTTTGGAAGAGGAACAAGGTCCCATGTATCATTTCCCAATAATGAACAATATTCTTCATTCATAGTTGCGTCCCAATCTAGATGGCCTGAAGCTTCTACAAAGGTGTTAAGATCATAATTCATTCAAGCTTGAGCCAGTAAACAAGAGGCCTTATCGAACTGAGAATGTGTACGATGCTGATATGTAGGATCACCTGCAAGAGCACTTGCTGCATCACGAGTAGTGTAGACCCATTTTGGAAGCTAAGGAGCTGAAGGAGGATCCTGAGAAAGTTGGGGGGGGGGGATTTTCATCCTCGTTGTCATCATCTAAAGAAGGAATATTTTCATATTTAGAAGGGATAGAGAGAGGTGGCACATCTGCCGAACTAGGCTCGCAGGCCGATATATTTTTAGCAAACTTTACATCTCTTCTAATGATAACATTTTTGGATTTAGGTTCAAGAAGTCTATATCCTTTGACATCTTCGGAATATCCAACAAAAATACATTTTTCACTCTTAGGTTCTAAGGATTTATGTTTCTCATCTGAAATATGGGCCCGTGCTTCACTTCTAAAAACACGAAAGTGACTTACATCTGGTTTAATTGAGCTCCATGCTTCTTTTGGAGTGATATTCTTTAAAACCTTAGTAGGAGTCTGATTTACTATGTAATTTTCATAGTTAATTGCTTCTACCCAAAAATTAATACTAAGTCCTTTAGATTGAAGCATAAAATTAGTGATCTAGGTGGATGTTGGTGGCCACCCACCTATCCCATTTGGACCCCCACAACTATCTCTTTCAGTTTTTCAGTTTCCTAAATCGTAGCACAGTTTACTATTTTTAGCAGTTTTTCGGGTCCTGAACTTGCGGAGCCGTTTTGAGGCCCTAAGCGACGTTTTTTGGGAAATCTGGGGGCAACATGGGTCCATGGACCGATGTTTCCCTTCCAAAAGTTGTAGTGCTCAGATAGATCTTTCTAACGAGCTATTGTACGCGTCAAACATAGATCGTATGCCAAAGTTACGACCCCGTGAAATTGATGTACCAATTTACCCAAACGGGGCCCACAACTTGGCATTTCATCTTCTAGGGTTAGGTTTTGGGATGTTAAGGGTTTTCCATTGTTTCTAAACAATAAATAGGCCTTCGAGCCTCATTGTAACACAGTTTAGAGGCATGTAGCCACCACATCTCTTCTCAGAGATAAGCCACCATCGCCCTAGCTGGTTTACTTCCATTTCCGTTTGTAAGCATATTTCAGTGTTTTACATTAATGAAATGAAGTATTATTTCCACTACATCTCTATGTTTATGGTTATCTCTGTAATTTATTGCGTTCCTGTTTAAATCCGGATCAATTAGCCATTTCCTTTAAGGTGTGATTCTTCCTTTTAGCTACACCATTTTGTTGTGGAGTATATGGAACAATATGTTGCAATTGAATTCCATGCTCAGTGAAAAAGTTGATGAATTTGTTGTTAACATATTCTCCGCCATTATCAGATCTTAGCTTAAGAATTTGATGTCCATATTGTTTCTCAACAAAGTCTTTAAAGGCCAAGAACATGTTAAAGACTTCACTCTTAAGTTTTAAGAAATATACCCAAGTGCGTATGGAGAAATCATTAATGAAAGTTAAGAAATACTTGTAGCCAGAGAATGAAACAACTGGAAGTGAACCACATAAATCACTATGCACAATCTATAAAGGTGTTGAGGCATGCCAAGAGGCACGTTTTTCAAAACTATCCCGATGATGTTTTCTGAGTACACATCCGGAACAAACACCATCTCTAGAAAGACCTATCACCATATTTTCTTTACATAGATTTTCAAGGGAGCGATAGTTTAAGTGACCAAATTATTCATGCCAAAGTTTGCTCACTTCATCATTATGAGAAACAAATACCAAGGGAAGATTTGATGACCCAAAGTTGTTAAACTTATACAACCTTGTAGAATCATCAAAAATGCTAGTAGCTCATCTGTCTAGGATCTCTTAGTTCCTTAATTACAACATCATGAGGTGAAAATTCAACGGTTTTACCTTCACCTTAAAGAGTTATCTGATATACACATAGAAGGTTGCATGATAAGGTAGGAACACATAATACATCATTAAATTGACCATTGTCCAGATGAATAGCTCTAGTCCCTACAACATTGAGAGATCTATCATCACCAACATAAATATTTTTGGTGTTACAATCATTTAAAGAAGAAAATATGGCTTTGGTTTTGGCCATTTGATAAGAAACTATAGAATCAATGAGCTACTCATGAGAATGAGAAGAAGAAGATACAATTACTGCATGACCAAACCGAGATGCTTGACAACCACATGCAGAAAGTGTTATTCCTGAAGATGAAGTTGAAGTTGAAGAGTGCTCCAAATGGATGTTATGCTTCTTCATGGCTACTTCCAAGGCTTCCATCTTCTTAAAGCATTTGGATTCTAAGTGGCCATCACAATTACAAAAGTTGCAATGTTTATCAGTCTTCTTCCCTTTGTTTTTATTTGCCTTGTCATTTTGTTGAATTGATTTTTCATTTTGAGACTAAAATTGCTTAGGACCCTTGTTTGGTTTAGGACCATTCTTTTTAGGATTCTTTGAATTTGGTTGTTGTTGGGTTGCTAAGGTTTCTTTATAAGAATTTCCAGTATTAAGAAGACCAATATGTAAGATTTTTTCTTATTATCTTATTAAAGAATCACAAAAGGCATCAAAAGAGGGGGAATTGTAGTCTTGTCCTTCAGAAATAAAGGCTTCTCTGGTAGAATGGAAGGTGGAAACAAACACAGAGTAGGCTGGTTCTAACTTAGTAAGAATAGAATAGATAAGGCCACCATCATCTTTCTTAACCTTAACACCTTCCAAGAGAAGTCTAAGGGTCTTGAACTTGGAAAAAAAATATTCAATGGAAGAAAAATTATCGGGGTCCAACGTAAGCAACTCATTTTTAAGCTGATGGGCTCTAATTTCATTTTTAATTCCAAAAACTTTATTGAGTTGTTTCATTGCTTCATCGGGGGTATTAATTTCTGCAATATGGAATCTAAGGTCTGGAGAAATCGATATCCCTATCAACCCACGTGCTTGATCTTTCATATTTTCCCATTTGGCTTGCTTATCTTCGTATTTAGGTTTAGACTCTTGCCCTGAGGCTATTCTATAAAGACTTTTACTTCTAAGTAAATCCACAATGTAGGATAGCCATTGGAAGTAATTGGTGTTGTTAAGAATAACTAGGCATGCGCTTTCCATTTTAAAATAAATTGAAGTTGTAGATGTTGAAACTAAGCATTCCAATGGAAAGATCTCAAAAAATTAGGTCGATTAAAAGAAAACAGCTTTGAAAACAGCTTCCGGATGAAGAAGTTATGGCTTTTTGAATAAACATTTTTGAAGATGCCGACGAACTACGTGAACATTGGGAAGTGAATTATAATGTTATATTTAAAAAAAACCCCCCCCTTTCCAAACTTAATCTATATAGCTCACTTTTAAAAAAAATATTACTTTATGTGACCCACTTTTATAAATAAGTGAAAGTCACTTTTACAATAGTACTTTATGAACTATCCACTAAATTGTAACTTAAATAAAAGATAACGAGACTTTAGAATTATAAGTGACTCACTTTTTATAAAGGATGAAACATAAGTTACATGTGTTTTTTGAAAAAATAACTCAACAAAAAGAAAGACTTGAACCCAAGACCTCTATTCTCATAAAGTAACTTTGGACCAAGTGAGCTAGTTTAAAAGGTTAGTAAAGTTTGGAAAGGAGTAAGGAGGGTTTTTTCATTTTCCGAGATCACACTAAGGTGCGGCAGAAAAGAGCATACACATGAGAAAAATCATTTCTTTTTGTTTATGTTTTTCTGAGATCGCACAGAGTCGCGGGGCAAAGAGCATACATAGAAAAGAAAGGTATAGATCTGGTAAATAAAAAAAATATAGAGAACTATACACTGAAATAAACAGAGAGATAAATAACTATAACTACAAATAAAGACTGTATACCTCTAGATCTTAAAAATGACGTAGCTAAGGCTACCAGAAATCTTTTCGCGTGAAATGAAAGGGGTTCCTCACTGGAACAGATACTCCTAACACAATAGAGCAGTCCTATCGACCTGAAAGCGGTCAGAAACAGTAGATCTAGCAAACGACAGTCGGATACAGTTATACCGACGTCAGATTTAAATCAGCAACTGATGCAGCCCTCAAATAGATCTAATACAATGTAGGAATTTACAAGTTCCTCAGATAGAACACCAAAGAACACTACTCACAAACAGATCAGAGATCAATACACCAATATTCTTGACATGGTTAAAACCATCAAAGAGGGAAACAGCGCACGGCCTGAGCCAACGCGGCCACTTCAGGAAATTTATTAATGTAAAAGAAATAAAATTTATGTAAGCTTATCTCATGAATGGTCACCTAACAAATGACCCTTCATGCTCTTTAAATAGAGATCATGGACCAATCGGGTGTTAAGCCGCAGATCAAGTGTCGATCATATAGAGGAGAGAATGAACCGTAGGATCACTTCATGTCTAGAACATATCGTGACCATCGAATTGTAAGTTACAAAAAGTACATATTAAAGAAACACACTTTACCTAAATATACACTAGACCAAGTTATACTTAATTATTTCCTATGTGTCAGAATATCCTAACAAAGGATTTTCTCAATATGGAAACCAATCATGGTCAAGAATGGAAAACCATGTTTATTTTAGGGTTTATAATAATTATTTTAGGGTTTATCACAAGTTCATTTATTCCGCAAGGGCTTACCCTTTGGGTAAACAGAGGCATCATTTTGAATTTCATTTGTTTAAAGTTCTATTAAATTCCCACCTCTCCCAACATGTTATTTTGTTTCTCGCAAATGCATAATGAACGACTTCAGAAGCCTTGACACGAGCTTCTCCCTTTCACCACTGCTAGAAACGAACAACTCACACTGGTTTCCACAGGTTCAAACCTCAACATGGAGTCATCGCATTTCAAAAATAAAAAGCTCTCAAATTGCTCTAATGGATAAAACCCTCACTGTCAAATCCAAACCCTAAGTTTTGCATGAATAAATACATATGTCTCGTCTGAATTTCAACACTTACTCGTGGACCCCGAAAAAAATAGTAAAACATTTACAAAAGAGATAATTTAGATGAATATTTAACATAACTTTCAAATGCACCATGCATGCCAGGGGAAGATCTGAAAAGCAACATAATCTAGGCACGCATCTGCCTTCATCTTCACTCGTATTGGAGCTCTCGTGGGCTTGTTACCCTACAACTTTAAAGCGTAGACTTTGCAATTGCTAATGTCACCATTACAAGAGTTCCAATCCTTCAAATCGATAATTATGCCATTAAATATCCTCCAACCATGGTAGGTATTTATGCTGCTAAAAAAAGCCTGCTTCTACTACAGGTTAAATGCCGAGCGATTTGAAACTCATCAAAGTGGATATAACATTGTGACCCGACTGCCTTTTCTCGGCATTTGGAATATCTTACTGGCATGGTTTAGCTTCTCATTTGCCATTATACCATCCGCTTTGAGTTCCCTCATTGGTGGCAATAGTAGATTCGGTTGTGGTGAAATTGTATCCAAACCCAAAAAATGGAACTCAATCAGAGAAATTATAGAGGAAAGGCCAAGCGATCTGAGTCCACATGGAAATTTGTAATTGGGAAGAGGATGACAAAAATCAAGATCGGTCATTGGTTGAGATGAACGACATTTGCACACCCCAACCCCACGGAGAAAACACATATCAGCGTAATTAAGTATTATTTATTGGTAGTAGTCTAGTTAGTAGACTTCTCAGTTTTTGTTTGGGTAGGTTTTATATAGATGTTAGTTTGTTATCATAAGAAAATCATGTCTAATTTTTAGAATTTAAGTTTTTAAGAAGGTTGAATTAGTTTTTATATTAAAAATAGAGCTTAAATAATAATATTTTATAATTTTAATTATTTAAAAAAATTATTGAAAATTATGTTACTAAATTTCAAAAAGAAAAAGAAAAAGAACCAAAAACAGAAAACCATTATCAAATTAAACTATTTTTTTTAATGAATAAAAAATTATATTTAACATCATATGCATTTCTTCGTCGAAGGTGTCCCATTTCGGCCTCGAATGGATCAGGTTGTGTTGACTTTTTTTATATTTTTAAATGGACGAGCACGATTAAATATCAAGGGAATATACTTCAAATATTCTTTGTTTGATTATTGATGGACGAATGAGATTTCACTTGCGTGATCCTCATGATGGACGTTAAAATGTTCAATTAATTTAAATTTAATTAATAATGTTTGTTGTTTACAGTCGTCTGTAGATTAATCTACGGTGATTGGTAGTTGAACCGAAACGATGACCCTTCGTTTGCAAATAACAATAGTTGAGAAATGTTTAAATTAATATGCTAATATAAATTAACATAAATATTAATTAATCAATAATATTTATTGTTATTATTATTATTAGGGTATATCAATATTAATGCTACTATTATTATTATTAAATAATATCAATATTAATATTAATATTAATATTAATATTAATGTGGGGTTTATGCAATCAAAATGCTTTGGGAGATGTAAAGCTAATATTTTGAGTTTTCTCATTGTCACAAAGATTGTGTTGATATGAAATCAATCATGGTTAAGCATGGTCAACTATGGTTCAATTTTGCATTGTAACAAGGATTGTCTCAATATGAAAATCAACCATGGTCAACCATGTTTATTTCAGTTATTATAATATTTTTCTTTGTGTTTATATATCTTGGGTTATAATATTAGTCCCTTGGGTTTAATATTATTCCCTTGGGGTTTTAGTATTAATTGCTTGGGTTTATTATTCCCTTGGGTTTATAATATCAATCCCTTGGATTTATTATTCACTTCGGTCTATAATATCAATCATGTTCAACCATGATCAACCATGGTCAAATGTCACATGGTGACAATGATTGTCTCAATATGAAAATCAACCATGGTCCAATGTCGCATTGTGACAAAGATTGTCTTGATATGAAAATTAATCATCGTCAAGCATGGTTAACCATGGTCCAATGTCACATTGTGACAATGATTATCTCAATGTGGAAACCAACCATGGTCAATCATGGTCAACCATGTTTATTTCATGATTTATAACATTTATCTTAGGATTTATATACCTTGGGTTTGTAATTTTTATCCCTTGGGTTTAATATTATCCCTAGGTTTTTTAGCATTTATCCCTAGGGTATATTATTCCCTTGGGTTTATAATATCAATCATGGTCAACCATGTTTTATAAATTCAATCATGCTCAACTATGGTCCAACGCTGCATTGTGACAAATATTGTCTTAATATATGAGAATCAACCATGGTCCAATGTGGCATTGTGGAAAATATTATGTCAATTTGAAAATAAATCATGGTAAAGCATTCTCAACCATGGTACAATGTCACATTGTCACATGGATTGTCTCAATATGGTAATCAACCATGGTCAACCATGGAAACTATGTTTATTTTAGTGTTTTTAATATTTATCTTAGGGTTTATATACTTTGGGTTTATAATATTAGTCTCTTGGGTTTAATATTATTCAACCATGGTCAACCATGTTTTATAAAATCATTCATGGTCAGCCATGGTTAGTCATGGTCAACCATTGCCCAATGTCACATTGTGACAAAGACTGTCTTAATATGAAATCAATCATTGTCTCAACCATGGTCCAACGTCGCATTATGACAAGTATTGTCTCAATATGATAATCATTGTCAACCATGCTCAATCATGGTCAATCATGATCATCCTTGGTTACCCATGGTCAACCATGTTTTGTAAAATCAAACATGGTCATCCATGGTCAATCATGATCAACGATGGTCGAACATCGCTTTGTCACAAAGATTGTGTTGATATGAAAATCAATCGTGGTTAAGCATGGTCAACCATGGTCTAACGTTACATTGTGACAAGGGTTGTCTCAATATGAAAATCAACCATAGTCAACTGATCTGAAAATCACTCTTGAGTGACCTCAGTTAATTAATTATTGAATGAAGGTATTACAGACTCATGTGCTGGCATGTGTCTATGTTATTTTAGGCAACAGATCGATCAAATTGCAAAATACACAGACGCTGGAAAATGGAAAACAGTAAGAGAAACGCAGTAAGCAAAGACAAGAACACAACAAATTAATAAGGAGTTCACCATATCCTCCAAGGCTACGTCTCCGGTCCAACTTTCAATGGTGGCCTTCTTTTATTGTGTCTTTAAAGCAGAGAATTACAGTGAGGAGCTCAAACTGAGTCTCCTGAAACAGAATTTCTTAGCAGGGTGGTTCTTGGATTCCCCAAGCCACTAGAGTGCACAGACTCTTTTCCTTACCATCTCTTGACCTCTCTAGTCTTCAAGGAAAGGAGCCCAATGTGGTGCTCAATTCCTAACAGTCCCTCTCAGGGATTGCTCGATTTTGCCTTATGTTGCAGGTCAGCTCGGCTCTCTGTCTTTTTTGCTCTTTGCTTCACTGTCTCTTCCTTTCTCTGTCTTCGTTCTCTATCTTCCTCTATTCCTCTCTTCATTGTTCTGTTCTCTGTCTGTTCATGGCTTAAAGCCACTCTATCCCATAACTACTCGTTTCCCCTTCTGTCCCCCGTCGAGTCTCCTGCTTTTGTTCGCTTGGAGTTCCCTGTCTCTGCGTCTTCATCAACGACTCACGGGGAGTGGCCACTTGTCCTCTTATGAACTGTGCCAACTTTTCCTCGTCATTTCGGTTCTTTGGTTACGTCGGGAAATGACTCGTCTGTCACCTCAGCGGTCAAATCAGACCTCAAATCCTTATACATCGCGGCTTAATCCCTTGTTAAATCCGGTTCTCCCATCGGGCGCAATCTCAGCCGTTAGATCTAGAGCCCCCAGATCCGACGCCATACGCTCATTTCGTGCGGTTGACTTGCTCGACCGTTAGTGCGCGATGAGTGGCGGTTTTCTCTCTCCTCCGCCTGCCACGCGTCAGGCGCTGAGTGGAATCGGTCGCTTTTCTTCAATCCCGCTTACCACCTAAGGGTGCCCCCAATAAATACTGCCGGTTTTTGGAGCGTGGGTCCCGCCTTCCGCCTTAGCGCTTTCCCCACAGTTTTCCTAGCTTCCATGTGACTAAGTGCTTCAGGGCTTTCCTTCTCGAGGGGTTTTTCCCACCGATGAGCGATTAGCACTAAGCGCTAATCGCACATCAAAAATGCCCTCTTTTACTCGATCCACGCTTCCCAATGGCTAGTTTCACTTCCTGCATGGTCTCTATGGGCCTCGGTCAGCGCGCTTTGAGCGAGGTCCTTATCGTTCCTCGCTGGCTGCCAACTGCCACTATTCAAAGGTCTTCCTGATCGCTATGTACTCTTGGATTCAGAGTTTTGTCCTGATTTGATACAGTCATGGTGCTTTGATTATTCTTCATGGATCCAATTCGAATCACGGCCTTCCTACTGAAAAAAAATTTGGACCACCAAAAGTTGGTTTTCAAGCATCGACTAAGTGAGGATACAATTGTCTCACTTGTCCAATCTCAATCCACTTTGCACTGCTCGACTTTGAACCTTTTAGCCCAATTCTGAGGTACTCAACATCTCCTCTGCGCGTCGTCCTCACCTTCCTGCCCAAAACTGTGTCTTCCTGCAATTCATTAAGATATTCAGGTAGCAGGTAATCAATAGAAGGCAATTGACTCTGCTCTTCGGGATCCTCAGTTAGTGAAGGTTCAAACAATCTCAAGCAATCTGCATTTACGACTGAGTAGATGTGCATGTAAGCTGGTAGATCAAGGCGAAAAGCATTTTCACCAATCTTCTCAAATATTTGGAAGGGTCCATACCTGATAGGCTTTAGCTTTTTACCTTCACCTTGCATCTTATCCTTTCTGATGTATAGCCAGACTTGGTCACCAACTTGAAAACTATGCTCCATCCGATGCTTGTCATGCCTCGCCTTGTATTTGGCTTGGCTCTTTTCTAGCTGTCCCTGTATTGCCTGGTGGATTTCCTGGATTTGTTCAATGAACCTAGTTGCCCTGTCCACACTATGTCCCTCAACTGTGGTGTCTTTACCAAAGACAAAATCCAAAGGAGACCTTGGTGTGAAAACAAAATAGGTCTCAAAAGGAGACCTCTGTGTAGAAGAATGTTTTGCTCTGTTGTAAGCATAATGCATATAACACAAATGTTCATACCAAAGCTTAGGATGTTTGCTGCAATATCCTCTGAGTAACTGGATCACTATCCTGTTAACTACTTTTCTTTGGCAATCAGTTTGTGGATGAAAAGATGTTCTTTTTTTCAGTTGGTGTCCATCAATTCCCACAGACTTGCCCAAAACTTCCCCACAAATCAAGTGTCTCGATCAAATACAATGGAAGTGGGTAATCCCAAATGAACCCATACATGTTCAAAGAACAATTCTGCAGTTTGTTCGGCGGTAATTTGTTTAGTATAAGGTATCAAAATACACATTTTGCTGAACCTATCCACAACAACACATAGATAATCATGACCTTTCCTAGATTTAGGCAGTCCTCCAACAAAATCCATGGAAACACTTTCCCAAGGGTGAGAAGGAACTAGTAATGGAGTGTACAAGCCTAGTTTTCTATTGCTGGTCTTGCTTTTAGCACACATATTACACCCTCTTACATATCTAGAAACTGTCTCATTCATTTTTGGCCAATAACCAAATCTTTGCAGTTGTGCGACTGTTTTACTTACCCCAAAGTGACCTGATATCAGAGAAGTGTGTGCTTCTCTAATTATCTTTACACTTTCAGTTTGTGGAATGCAGAACTTGCCACGATGGTATAAGAGTCAGTCCTTTACATGATAATCCAATTCTTCTACTCGTTTGCCTTGACTCAAAGTTGCATATACATCTTTAAAGTCTATGTCTTGAGCATATTGTTCAATGTAGCTTTCATGTAACACAGAATTATGCTTAAGTATAGCAAATGCATTTATAATGGGTCTAGATAACATGTCTGCAACTTTATTATGTATGCCCTTTTTATATATGATGACTAAATGAAACTGTTGTAGAAAACCCTTCCATCTATAGTGTCTTGATTGTTGCAACTTAGTTTGGGAGTGTAGATATTGAAGTGGTTGATGATCAGTATGTATTACTGTCTCTTTGCCCATTAAGTAATGTTTCCACTTTTTCACACTCTGTACTAATGCATACAATTCTTAATCATATGTAGGATAGTTAACTACTGCGGGATTAAATGTCTCAGAATGATAACATATGGGTTTACCATGCTGTGTCAACACTACTTCCATCGCATAGTCACGGGCATCTACTTGGATCTCAAATGGTATTTGAAGATTAGGCAGTGCTAGTACAGGTGTTGTACTATTCTATTCTTTCAAGGTGTCGAAGGCTTTCTGATGTTTGCCTCCCCACTGAAACACCTTGTTCAATCCTGTTAAAGCATGTAAGGGAGCTGCAATTGAGGAAAGTTAGAAATGAACTTCCTCCAATACTGTGCTGCCCCTAAGAAGCTTCTCACTTCTGTAGCAGACTTGGGTTTAGGCCAGTTCACAATGACTTCCACTTTAGAGGGATCTATCTTCAATTCACCACCCCCTACTATATGACCCAAATAATTCAAGAAACCAGCTCAAGAAAAGATAGAAAAGATAGAAAAACGCCTTAGAATTCAGCCTCTTCGAGGGGGCAACCTCCTTTAAATTACATAAATGAACAATTCTTGGATGATACAAATGAAAAAACCTCATTTCTATATATAGGAGTCTAAGGAGTCACAATATAACCCAGCCGACCTAACAATAATACTATAAAGCCACAAAAATAACAATAGAGGGTTTCTATGGGGCACAATAATAACAATATGGGGGCAATAGGGGCACAACAATATTAATAAGGGATACAACTACAATAGTAATGGGGTAATCACTAGTATTATAGGGATCTAACATGCCCCTCTCCTTCAAAAAATTGTTGTCCTCAACGCTTGAGTAGTTCTGGATGCTTCTGTATAAAATTCTCATCCTCCCATGTGGAATCTTCAGCGGATAAGTTCTTCCACTTGATGAGATACTCTGAAATTGATCGATTTCGTAGCTGTCTAGTTCTTGTCTCTGTGACTGCTTCTGGTTCCAATATAATTTTTCCTTCCTCATCAAGTTCTGGCAATATTGTTTGAACTGGGAGCTTGTCGCCTATAACCTTCTTTAAACATGAAACATGGAAAACTGGGTGCACTCGAGAAGCTGCAGGAAGCTCCAATTTGTATGCCATAGTACCAATCTTTTGCAACACCTTGTACGGACCATAATACTTTGGTGATAATTTATTATCCTTCTTAGCTTGCTTCAGGGACATTTGTTTATATGGTTGTAGCCGTAGGAATACCCAATCACCTACATCAAAACTTCTTTCACTGCGATGTTGATCTGCTTGTTGTTTCATTCTATTCTGTGCCAACACGAGGTTATCCTTTAAGAGTTGGAGGACTTGTTGTTGATGTTCGATGTGATGTTCCACTGCTTGAACCTTAGAATTTTCTCTTAAATATGATGTGATGGATGGTGGCTGATATCCATAAAGTGCCATAAATGGGGTCATTTTTGTTGCTGTATGGAAGGATGTGTTATACCACCATTCAGCTAGAGGCAACCATTTGACCCATTGTGTCTGTTTATCAGAGACAAAGCAATGAAGATATCCTTCCAAACATTTGTTTACTATCTCAGTTTGCCCATCAGATTGAGGATGATAAGATGAGCTATGAGCTAACTGAGTACCAAGACAAGAAAATAATTCTGTCCAAAAATTTCCAGTAAAGATGGGATCTCTGTCACTTACAATAATCTTTGGATTTCCATGTAGCTTTTGAATTGTTTCCATAAATGCAGTAGAAACTGTACTGGCTTTAAATGGATGTGATAATGCACAAAAGTGTGCATACTTGGTAAGTTTGTCAACTACCACCATGATGACATTCTTTCCCTCAGACTTGGGTAAACCTGTGATAAAATCCATTGAAACCTCCTCCCAACATTGCCTTGGAATGGATAAAGGTTGTAATAGACCCGAGGTCTTAATTGTTTCAACTTTATTTTGTTGGCAAACCAAACATTCCGCCACAAAATTTTCATTATCCGATTTAAGGCCATCCCAAAAAAATTCCTTCTTAACCCTGTGGTAAGTTTTTAAAAATCCTGAGTGTCCTCCTAAGGGAGAAGTGTGCAATTCCATAAGAATCTTTTGTTTGAGTTGGGAATTCTTACAGAGGTATAAGCGATCTTTGTACCATAATGAATCATTTTGCCAGCTAAATGTATCAGATGTAATGGAATCTTGTTGTAACTTTCGAATAAGTTCCCACACTTCTTCATCATTCTTCCATTCCTCCCTTGCTTCGTTTATCCAATCTGGTTGGATAATAGAAATGGCGCACAACAATGCTTCCACATCCTCATCCTTTCTTGAGAGTGCATCTGCCACCACATTTTGCTTCCATTTTTTGTAGATGATTTCAAAGTCATAACCCAACATCTTTGTGACCCACTTTTGTTGCTCTTTAGAGGATAATCTTTTTTCTAAAAAGTATTTAAGGCTATCATGATCCGTTTTTACCTTGAAGTGTCTTCCCATTAGGTAGGGTCGCCATTTCTTAAGTGCATGTAGTATTGCCAACATTTCCTTCTCATAAATAGCTTTGTGTAAAAACTTTCCCTTGATTGGACGACTTTCAAAAGCAATGGGTCTTTCATCTTGCATTAAAACAACACCAATTCCATTTCCTGAAGCATCACATTCCACAATAAAGGTTTTTGTGAAGTCCGGTGTAGCTAAGACCGGTGCTTGGCACATTGCCTCTTTAAGATGTTTGAAGGCCTTTGTTGCTTCTGGAGTCCATGAAAATGCATCTTTCTTCAATAATGTTGTTAGAGGTGCTGCTATTCTCCCATAATTCTTAACAAACTTGTGATAATACCTTGTCAACCCGAGAAATCCTCGCAGATGCTTTATGGATGTGGGGATTTTCCATTCCTTAATGGCTTTAATTTTGCTAGGGTCTACCTTAACTCCTTCATGAGATACAATATGACCCAGATATTCCACCTCTTGTACTCCAAAGAAACATTTGGATCTTTTTGCATATAATTGTTTCTCCTCCAATAGTTGTAGCACCCTGTCAACATGTTCAACATGATCCTTCCAAGACTTGTTGTAGATTAGTATATCATCAAAAAATACTAACACAAATTTTCTAAGGAAGGGTTTGAAAATGGAATTCATCAAACCTTGAAATGTAGAAGGTGCATTGGTAAGGCCAAAAGGCATGACCAAAAATTCATAATGACCCTCATGAGTTCTAAATGTTGTTTTCGGAATGTCTTTAGTCTTCATTCTGATTTGATGATATCCTGAACGAAGATCCAACTTGGTGAAGTAAATTGATCCATGCAATTCATCCAATAATTCATCAATGACAGGAATGGGAAACTTATCTTTAATAGTGAGCTTGTTGAGCTCCCTATAATCCGGACACATGCGCCATGATCCATCCTTCTTGTGCACCAATACTACTGGAGCAGAGAAAGAACTTTGACTCGGTTGAATTATACCAGCCTCTAGCATTTCTGCAACCATACGTTCAATTTCACTCTTTTGGGCATAGGCATATCTGTACGGCCTGATGTTTGGAGGAACACTTCCTGGAATCAGATGAATAGCATGATCATGATCACGAATAGGTGGGAGACCTTTGGGAGTCTCAAATACCTTGGAATGATTGTCCAAGACTTTTTGGAGATCTGGAGAAATATATAATTCTGATGTGGAAACATCTAGCTAACATAATTGTGCAATTACACCTCTTTGTTCCTTTTTTAGAAGCTTTGTCATACTGTTAGAGCTGATTATCTTTCCCGGTTTCCCTGCAATACCCCTTAATTCAACTTCCTTTCCTTCCGCATAAAATTTCATGAAAAGTTCTTGAAAATTAAAAGATATTGTACCCAAGGATTGTAGCCATTGGACTCCTAGTACAACATCAGTACCTACCATTGGAATGGAAAGCATTGGGCTAGTCAATACATATTCTCCCATGGATAGCTTGATATTATGGCACTTTCCAGAGCAATTTATTGTTCCTCCATTTGTAACCATTACTTGACACTCTGGTGCTGGATATAAGAAGCAATTCAATTCTTTTGCTACCTTACAATGAATAAAATTGTGGGTACTTCCTGAATCAATCAACACTATTACCTTTTTCTTCTTGATTTGTCCTTCTATCTTGATGGTTTGAGGAGTGGTAATTCCCGCCAATGCATTACAAGATATGGTCGGATTCATTTCTTCTTTATCTAGGCTTTGTTCCTGGAGTATATCCTCATCTTTTGACCTTTCTTGCTCCTTTTCTTCTTCCTCTTCACAATCTATGTAGAATAATTTCTTCTCAGCACACTTATGACCTTTAGTGTATTTGCTATCACAACTGTAACAAAGCCCTTTTGCTCTTTTTTCTTCCAATTGTTGTGGTGTCAACCTTATAGGTTGTGGAAGACTAGGGGCAACAACACTTCCATCTTTATAGTTGTGAGTGGTATGCTTCCTAGTTGCCATAATTTTGCTTTCCATTTTTCTTGCTAACCTGAATGCCTTCTCTAATGAATCGGGTTCCCAAAGGCGAACATCATGTTGGATATTATCCTTTAAAGTCCCTATGAACACATCAATCCTATGCTCCTCTGGAATATTTTTCACCCTTATGTTCAATTTTTGGAACTCCTCAATGTGCTCCATTATTGAACCCTTTTGTTTGAGACTTATCAATTGGCTAAAAAAAGTGTTGCTTTTTATATCCTCATAATGTGCTATCAATTCTTCCGTAAAAATTTCCCAAGTGATAATTTGTTTACGAGAGAAAAGCCATTGATACCATACAAACTGATTTGGTTCCAAATATAAAGTTGCAATACGTACCTTTTGTGTGTTTTTCACATTATTGAGATCGAAAAATTGCTCCATATGTAATATCCATGTTGCGGGATCCTTGCCATCAAACTTCCTTATATCGATTTTTGGAATATGGTGGGTCTTCGATCCAACATTAGAGTTTATGAAATCATGATTAACATTTCTTTTGTTCTCATCATGAGTTTCCTTTACTACCCTTTCACCATTAGTAAGCATTTCTTGTAGAAACTTTGTCAAATCTGTCTTCAAATCTGTCTTGAAATCTTCCATGCATGTCTTCAAATCTTCCATGCTTGTCTTTAAACAATCCATCTTAGCTTCTACGCCTTTCTTTAAACCATCCATCTTAGCTTCTACATCTTTCTTTAAACCATCCATCTTAGATTCTGTTGCTTTTTGTGCAAGTGACACTTGTTGCACTTGGTCTCGTAATTTTGATATATCATGTTGCATTTCTTCCTCTTCTTCATGAGTCATGCTAGAGCTTTCAGGTTGCCTACTAGGTGTTTGCATTTTCTTCCCTCGGGTCATCAATTACCGATAATAATGCTTTACTATGCCCTTTGAATTCCTTCAAACTAATTTTTCAAACCAAGCTTATGCAAAAATTTAAAAAAAAGCTACACACCTTTTTTCACTTTGTAGGAGCTTGATATTGAATCTGATGTATCTCTGTAATTTCGAATCATCTAGTTCTGAAATTTCAACCTACGATAGCCCTCTGTGTCCTCTTTCCAATGCCACCAGTCTAATCCAAATTGGATTCTCCACGGAAGAGTTATGCCAAATCTCCCACAGTGACCTGATTATAGACTAGTTCAGTAGAGCGAACTTGTATGACGTGCCACAAGTCACTATTTTGACCTTTGGCTCTGAAAAATATATACAAGAAAACTACAGTTCATCCTCTTTCTGTACCTTCTTACGAAATTTCAATCTGATGCTCAGACATAAAGTTATGACGATTTTCCCCAGGTCACCTGTTTGGAATGTAATTCAGGAGTCTACAAAAAGACCAACTTCCTCAGATCATATCTCCGCAAATATAGAGCAAAATGCTCTGAAATTCGGACCCGAGATTCAGCACGATGTCCTCTCAAATGGGTTTGTTTTCTTAGCTTCTGAAACATTGCAAAAAAAAAAAAAAATATAGCAAAAATTCCACGATGACCTGTTTGGAGCAGCGAAACCCTAGAATCCAAAGCTCTGATACCAAATGTTATGAAACCAGCTCAAGAAAAGATAGAAAAGATAGATCAACGCCTTAGAATTCAGCCTCTTCGAGGGGGCAACCTCCTTTACATTACATAAATGAACAATTCTTGGATGATACAAATGACAAAACCCTTTCTATATATAGGAGTCTAAGGAGTCAGAATATAACCCATCCGACCTAACAATAATACTATAAAGCCACAAAAATAACAATAGAGGGTTTCTATGGGGCACAATAATAACAATATGGGGACAATAGGGGCACAACAATATTAATAAGGGATACAACTACAATAGTAATGGGGTAATCACTAGTATTATAGGGATCTAACAAAACCCTTCCATCTATAGTGTCTTGATTGCTGCAACTTAGTTTGGGAGTGTAGATATCGAAGTGGTTGATGATCAGTATGTATTACTGTCTCTTTGCCCATTAAGTAATGTTTCCACTTTTTCACACTTTGTACTAATGCATACAATTCTTTATCATATGTAGGATAGTTAACTACTGCAGGATTAAATGTCTCAGAATGATAACATATGGGTTTACAATGTTGTGTCAACACTACTCCCATCGCATAGTCACCGGCATCTATTTGGATCTCAAATGGTTTTTAAATCAGGCAGTTCTAGTACAGGTGTTGTACTATTCTATTCTTTCAAGGTGTCGAAGGCTTTCTGATGTTTGCCTCCCCACTGAAACACCTTGTTCAATCCTGTTAAAGCATGTAACGGAGCTGCAATTGGGGAAAAGTTATAAATGAACTTCCTCCAATACTATGTTGCCCCTAAGAAGCTTCTCACTTCTGTAGCAGCCTTGGGTTTAGGCCAGTTCACAATGATTTCTATTTAGAGGGATCTATCTTCAATTCACCACGCCCTACTATATGACCCAAATAATTCAAAGATGTTTTGCCAAATTCACATTTTGAGAGTTTACCATAAAGTTTTTCTCTTTTCAAAACATCTAGTGTCTGCTTAACATGCTTTAAGTGTTCTTCCCATGTTTTGCTAAAAATCAGAATGTCATCCAGATACACAATAACAAAATCATCAAGAAAATGTTTGAGTACATCATTCATTAATCTCATGAAAGTAGCAGGGGCATTAGTCAAGCCAAAAGGCATAACCAGCCACTCATACAATCCCTGCTTTGTTTTGAAAGCAGTCTTCTATGCATCTTGTTCTGCAACCCTAACCTAATGGTATCCACTGTGCAAGTCTAGCTTGGAAAAATAAACAACTTCTTTCAATTGATCCAAAAGATCATCTATGCGGGGAAGGGGATAATGATTTTTGATTGTTTTCTTATTCAGTGCTTGGTAATCAATGCACATTCTCCACGAGCCATCTTTCTTTCTCACCAAAACGATTGGTGACCCACATGGTGATGTGCTAGGCCTAATGAACCCTTTCTCGATCAACTCTTGCACCTGCTTCTTGATTTCAGCATTCTCTAAAGAAGACAACATGTACATTCCAATGTTAGGCAATGGAGCATCTTGCTGCAAAATAATATCATGTACTATTTCCTTTTTGGGTGGTAGACCTTTAGGTTCTTGAAACAAGATATCATACTCTACAACAATCATTTTTAAGTCAGCTTGCTGTTTAGCATTACAGCCCTCAAATACATTGGTTTTATCAAGTTTCTTTTCCTTTACAACATTCAGTAAGAATTTTTTGCATGAATTTATCATTCTTTTCATCTGCCCTGAGTTTATGAGAGTACAATTATTCTTGAGCTTATGATCTTTTACAAAGTATTTGATTCCATCTTTAACAAGTAGATACTTGTTCTTAGCTCTATAGAAAATAGTTTTTCTGTCATACAAGTAAGGACTTCCTAAAACAATTCCACATATATCCAAAGGAATTATGTCTAACTCAACCTCATCTACAAATGTTGACCCAAAAGAAAACTTGAGTTTGCACTGTCTAGTCACTTGTAGTTGTGCTTTATCATTCAACCATCCTAATGGGTATGGTTTCTTGTAAGGTGTAGTTACTAATCCCAACTTCCTTACAATTGCTTCAGAAATTAGATTTACTTGTGAGCCACTATCAAACAAAGTATCAATCTTCTGATTTTTGAAAACAACTCGAATATGGAAAAGCTCATGTCTTTTTCTCTCATTTTCTTCATCAATAATAGATTGAGCAGAATTACTAGTAGATGCTTCAGAATTCTTACCTTTTATACCTATGGCTGCAATAGTTGTTTCATCTCCTGATTCTGACCCCAAATCCTTCTAAATAGTTGCAGCAGTCTTCTTCTTCTTGCCCTCGAACTTCTGAGGTCTCAGCTCTGGATTCAGAATCCAACAATGCTCATCATCATGCCCATCCTTTTTACAGTGAGTGCATGAAGCTTTGCTCTTCTGTGTAGTGTTAGTCTTCCTTGCTTTCCATTTTTCTTTTCTCCTTATTCTTGCTTGCACTGGGTTGGGATGGTCCCCCAACTTCTGAATTTCCATTCTTTCCTCTAGCTTCTAGATGAGTAACTTGCACAGATACCTCATCTATACTAGTGGGATTAAACATGAGGATGGTGTGCCTCATGTAGCTGTGTAGACCACCAATGTACTTCAACAGAGTCTCTGGTGAGTCTAGTGAGATTCCTATAATCAATGCTCTCTTTCTGAATTCTTGAGTGTACCATTGCACACTTTGCCCTTTCAACTGTCGAAGAGTTTGCCAACTCATCATGGCTTGTTGCATGTAGGCCAATGGATAGAACTGCTTTTTGATTGCAGAAACAAATTCACTCCAGACAAAGATGGTCTTACCATGTCTCTTCAAGTCAGCTTGGGTCCTGCCTTCCCACCAAACCAAGGCAGTGCCTCCAAGGCGTAGGCTTGCCAACGGAATCTTGCTCTTGTCTGAATCAATACTCTGCACTCTGCAATAAACATCAATTTGTCTAATCCAATTGTCCAACTTTTCTGCATTCAACTCTCCATCATATATAGGCAAATCAAATTTAACATCTAGCTTAATCAAAGATGTCTTCTTGTTATGTACAGGGCTATTAGGAGGTGTGAGAAAGCTTTCCTCTTTCCCTTTGCCTTTTGAGTGGTCGTGGAAGTGAGACCCATCTTCTCCCTTGTCTTGTTTAAAGCCTGATGAATCTTCATCCTTGTGTTTTCTAAAGTCCTTATACATTTCTTCTACCATGGACCTTATGGCTAGGAAACTTTCTATGAATTGAGGGGCTGGACCTACAGAGCCTTCTTCTGACATTGTCTTCTGAGAATAGACTCTCCCAATTTTAGGTTTAGTTTCGACCAACTCTCCTTCTCCTAATTTGAGCTTTGATCTAGTTAGCATTCAATGGCTAAACCAACACAAGCTTGTCTAACCTTAACAGCCTAGATCTCTGATACCACTTGATCTGAAAATCACTCTTGAGTGACCTCAGTTAATTAATTATTGAATGAAGGTATTACATACTCATGTGCTGGTGTGTGTCTATGTTATTTTAGGCAATGGATCGATCAGATTGCAAAATACACAAACGCTGGAAAATGGAAAATAGTAAGAGAAACACAGTAAGAAAAGACAAGAACACAACAAATTAATAAGGAGTTCACCCTATCCTCCATGGCTATGTCTCCGGTCCAGCTTTCAGTGGTGGCCTTCTTTTATTGTGTCTTTAAAGCAGAGAATTACAGTGAGGAGCTCAAACTGAGTCTCCTGAAACAGAATTGCTTGGCATGGTGGTTCTTGGATTCCCCAAGCCACTATAGTGCACAGACTCTTTTCCTTACCAGCTCTTGACCTCTCTGGTCTTCAAGGAAAGGAGCCCAATGTGGTGCTCAATTCCTGACAGTCCCTCTCAGGGATTGCTCGATGCTGCCTTATGATGTTGGTCAGCTCAGCTCTCTGTCTTTTCTGCTCTTTGCTTCATTGTCTCTTCCTTTGTCTGTCTTCGTTCTCTGTCTACCTCTCTTCCTCTTTTCGTTGTTCTGTTCTCTGTCTGTTCATGGCTTTGTTATCACTTCAAAAAACTCTCCTAGGTTGTAATTCGGAGATGCTCGGGAACATTACAAATTCAACTTATTGTTGCAAATGGATGAATGGAAGAGATGATGCTTATTCAAGCCAAATAACCACTTCTACTATGCTTAACTCCAGACATGTGTGAACAGCCCCAGACTACAAGGCTTTAGACCACCAATTATTCACAGTTCAGAGAATGGGTGAATATGGAGAATACTGACCACACCAGCAGATGCACAAGACCTTGTGATGGCCGGTTGCAACCAGTAAATAGGTCTGCAAATCTAATTCCCCAGTGTACAGACAGGATGATAGCTCTCTGTCACTAATTGAAAAGAAACTTGATTAACACATCCACTGATACATGCAAGATTTAAACACAGAGGTAGGATGACAGCTCCTCTAATGCTAAACATCAAGAGTTCAGAAAAACTGCGTATCAGGCACAATCTAGAACAGAATAGAAATGGAAAGTGAGCAATTAACAGCAAAAGAAGCTTGTATTAGCTAAAAATAAAGACGAGACGCTGCAAGTATCAAGGTAGTTACAGTCTCCAGAAGTTGAACCTTACATCAAACAACAACCATCAACCCTGATTACATCTTGTTTCTGGGTATATATAGAGTTTCATTACAAAGGCACTCGACCATTCTAAGTATGGAGGGGTCATAATTAACCACCAACCGCTTTAACTTCCTGATGGAGTCTGAGTGCGATTGCTTACTGTAGTGGATGAATTTGATCTTCTCGAGTGCTCTGTTGTCCTCTTAGGTGGCTGGAGTGTCGTATGGGATGAAGTCCCACAACTGTTAAATGCAGCTACCTACTAATACTCGGTCCTTTTCCTCCTGGGCCATACTACCTGTTAAATGCAGTTGTTGCGGAGCAATTGCTACTGGTACTGGTGAGCCAGTCGCCTTTGTCCTTCAAGTGCACGGAGTGGTCAGGGGGCATGGACTAAGTGGCGAATGGACAGACTGGACAAAGGATGAAGATCAGTCGTTGAATCGAGAGGATGGACGGCGGGGACGACTTAGCGGAGGGTATGGGGAGAGATGAGAGCGGAGTGATCGTGGGCCATTGGATCTCGGGCGGACAGATCCAACGATGATCGGGCGGTGAAGGCGCGTGGCAGTTATGGGGCGGGAACATGGGATCGGGCGGTAAGCGGTATTGCTCACATCGGCGTTAGGGGTTGGGTGGTAAACGTACAATGGCGTGCGATACCACTCGGAGTGCGACATGTGGCAGCGGGGAAAGGACAAAACCACTTTTCATCGCGCGCTATCACGCCGTCACTTTGTGGGCGCGGGGAAAGCGATTGCCATCCGATCGCGGCAGAGATGATCGGATGGTGGAGGGATGATTGGGCGAGTCGCTTTATCAGGCGCAGCGGGCGTCATCGAAACGGGTTTTTGGATCTTGGGCCTTTACGTATGGCGACGTGTGATTGCGATCGAATTGCGTCTCAATATCGCATCGGTGGAAGCTGAGGGGCTCAACCTTTATACATACACGGATGCGATTTGCAATAGCGATTAAACCGAACCTGGTAAAGGAATTAATCATTTTTGGGACTAATGAAGGGAGAATGAGCGGTGCAAGGGAAGGAGAAGATGACCGTTGTGAGCTTATTTTTAGCGGGACCAAGTGGACCAAGATCATCTCTGACTTTAAAAAATCATCGTTATACAGCAGAGCTAACACTGGCTCCTTCTGGGGATGAGATCCTCCTTGTGAGGTCTCAAGAACTGCAGACCGTTGCCTCCCCTGTGAAAACTAGATAAGCAAAATTTCCTAGTGTTCCATTGGGCATGGAGTCTAATTAAGCTTACACCTAAACTAATAAAACAACATATTTACAACTTTAAGGCCCAAAGACCTTAAATAGCATAAGCTTTTAGAAAACGCCCATTAATTGGGCCATCAAAAACTGCCTCCCCTTCCATACTTCGCAGTATGAAGGTATTGTTCCCTTGGATCTGAGAAATGATAAAAGGCCCTGTCCATAGAGCATCGAACTTCCCATGGTTGCCTTTCTTCTCTTTGAGTGCATCCCACTTAAGAACCAAGTCTCCAACCTGAAAATTATCTATTTTTGTCCCCCTGTCAAAAGCTTCCTTGATTCTCTTCTGATGTGCTGCAGCTTTTTCGACCAGCTGTTCTCTGATTTGATGTATCTCTGCTAAATCAGTGATCCTTTTTGACATGTCTTCTTCCGCATTCTGTGTTTCTTGCAAGAACTTTGGCACAGGGAGGGTTAACTGAAATGGGCATACAACCTCAGTGCCATATACTAGCTTGAATGGATAATTCCCTATGGATTTCTTGGTGGTTACTCTATTAGCCCATAGTACATACTTGAGCTTAGAATCCCAATTCTTTTTGTTGTCTTCCAACAGTTTCTTAATTATCTTTATCAGGCTCTTGTTGGAAGATTATGCTAGACCATTTCCTTGAGGGTAGTATGATGTGGATTGAACCAGCTTAATGCCCATTGAGTCACACATGTCCACCAATCCTTTTGCCCTGAAGGCTGCTGCATTGTCTGTGATCAATTTATGTGGACAACCAAATCTGGTGAAGATATTTTCTATCAAGAACCTCATGACCACATTATGATCAGCTTTTCTAGCAGGGATGGCCTCAATCCATTTATTCAAGTAATTTGTGGCTACTAAGATCCATTTGTGCTGGCCACTGGAATGTGTATTGATTTCTCCAATGAAATCCAAGCCCCACTGCTGAAAAGGGCCACTAACATGTATGGGTTTTAAGGGCAGGGACTTCAATTGTTGTTTTCTCTCAAATATTTGGCACCTATCACATGATTTAACAAATAAGAAGACATCAGAAAATAAGGTGGGCCAATAGTACCCAGCTCTGAGAATCTTATGGGCTATAGTTTTCCAATAATGATGCCCTCCACACAGGATGGAACGAATCTGTTGCATGACTTCAATGGATTTTTCTTTGTCTAGACACCTCAAAAGAATTCCAGAGGGGTCTCTCCAGTAGAGAAGATTCTCATGACTGCAGTATTTAGCTGCCCTGAGCTTAATAGTTCTGGCTTGGCTCGAACTAAGGCCTGGAGGAATTTCTAGCTTCCGCAAAAATTGAGCTATTGCAGAGTACCAATCACAAGAAGCTAAATTTTCTGCCAATGATTGATTTTTCCCTGGTTTAGTTGTTTCTTCTTCTATCTAACCATTCTCTGAAATCGTGCTCATGAGATTTATGTCCATCGTTCTACAATTTTCTTCTGCCATCAGTCTAGCAAGGCCCTAACCTCTGACAAGCTTAGTGGCTTCAAGTCTATGTTAAATTCAATCAGTTTTGCAATCCATTTAGCCCTTCTTCCATCAGCATCAGGCTGCATTAGGACATCTTTTATTGACACAGACGGTACATATGCAATTATCTTGGAATGTAGAATGTAAAGTCTAAAAGATTTCAAAGACTTGATAAGAGCATATGCCTGTTTCTCAATGATATCATACTTCAGCTCAGCATCCCTTAATGTTTTGCTGAAAAATGCCACTGGATGCTCTGAATCTTCTTCACCTGCTTGCAATAAAACTGCTGCAAGGGTGTCATCAGAGGCAAATGAAAATATATGGAACTCCTTGCTGTAATCTGGACTAATTAAAGTAGGAGCTTCCAAAATAGCCCTTTGGATGGATTTAAAATATTTTCTTGCTGCATCAGTACACTTGACTTCTGACCCCTTTTTCAACATGGAGGTAATATGCTTTACAAGTTCTGAAAATTTTGGGATAAATCTCCTTACAAAATTTATCTTGCCCAGAAAGGACTAGATGTCTTTCTTTGATCTTGGGACAGACAAGGTCTGTATTGCTCTTACTCTTTCTGGGTCAATTTTGACACCTGCAGTAGAAACAACATGTCCTAACAGCTTGCCCTCTTCTAAAGCAAACTGTGACTTTTTAGGATTGACTGAAATCCCAAACCTTCTGCACTTTAGGAACACTTTCTTCCAATGTTGTAAATGGTTATGATGGCTGTTGGAATACATTGTTATATCATCGAGGTAGATAAGGACAAAGTTATACTTCTCTCCCACAAATGCTATATCCATAACTCTCTGAAAGGTGGCTCCAGCATTCATCAACCCAAAAGGCATCTTGGAATACATAAAAGTGCCCCAAGGAGTGGTGAATGCAGTCTTATCTTGATCATCTAGATGTACAGCAACCTGATTATGCCCTGAAAATCCATCCAGGAAAGACATCACTTTGGCCCCTGAGACCTTCTACAGCAAATGCTCCATCTTTGGTAGACGATAATTGTCTTTTTTAGAGCATTTGTTTAAGTTTCTGAAATCAATGCAAAGCCTGATTTCTCCACTTTTATTCCTCACCACTAGCAAATTGGCTACCCATTTTGAATATCTGAGAGGGACTATGAGTTTGGCAGCCAGTAACTTCTTAATTTCTTTTTCAATTAGAGGAAGGAGCAAAGGATTTATGGGCCTCAGCTTCTGCTTGAAAGGGATGGTGTCTTTCTCTAAAGGAATTTTATGCTGGATGATCTTTTTGTCATATGTTTTCAGGTCACTGTATTCCCAGGCAAAGACATCAGCAAATTGCTTCATTAAATTGAAATATTCAGCACTATGGGCAACAGACAGATGAGTGGACAGATTTATGTATCTTGGCTGATCTGGACTCCCTATATTATGCGTACAGACTACAGATAGGTCTTCTTTTTGGGCAGTCTTATAAGGCACATCATTTTGGTCAAACTGCTTTTCTAATGGAACCAGACCCTTAGGTATATGATTGTTGGGAAATTGGACAATGCTATCTTTACCAATTCTATTTCTAAGCTGGGATTGGAGATTTTCTTCCAAGGCTTCATTTTCTTGGTCAATTTGCATTTTAGAGAATTCCTCAATGACTTGCAAGAACCTATTCACTTCATCATCATCTTCAAAAACTTTCCAATGCTGGACATTATCAGGAAAGGATGGTCTGTATTTCATTTGAACTTCATAAACTAGTTTGGGAGGCATGGGAGGGATAAACATGCTAGCAGACACAGCAAGGGAATCGGCAAGCTGATTTTTTACTCTAGGGATATATGAGATACAAAAATTATCAAAAGAATCTTTAAGTCTCCATACCTCATCTCTGTATGCTTTCAGCCTTGGGTGCTTTGCTTGAAATGTTTTATTCACTTGCTGAATGATAAGATTAGCATCTCCAAACACCTTTATGTTCCTGATTCCTCTATCTTTGGCTGCATTGAGACCCAATATCAGAGCCTCATACTCTGCTATATTGTTGGTAACTTGAAAGGCCAGCTTAAAAGACAGATGTGTGCTTTCTTGTTCTGGAGATATCAACACCACCCCTGCTCCTGTGATCTCCCTAGAACATGCTCCATCAAAGAACATCTCCTAAACCTGACTTCTTTGTTGTTCCTCGGCCTGGACTACTGGTTTCTTAATCTGCATTAAGGCCTTCTGGATTCTTCAATTTGGAGAATAAAAGCTCCAAAATCAGTGTCCATAGCATATATGGGATGATTAGAAGGATTCCTCTAATCACTAATGATGTAGACCAGTTATGCTTCTCTGTACAGTCTCCTGCTTTCCCCTCCAAAGACTGGGACGGTAGCATAAGATAAACCATTATGTAGAGTCCCACCTAGTCTCTTAATCCACCCTCTGGATAACAACATGCCAAACTTGGGGGGCACATCTGCTACCACAATATCCATAATCATGTTATTCATGGGCAACTGAGTTAGGGTAATGGCTAGGTCTTTGATTAATCCTAAGCATTTTACCTTTCTTGAATCAAATGAGAATAAGTCATGATATGGTCTAGTGATATCAAGGCATAACTCTTCCATGACAGCTTTAGGCATCAAATTGTGGCCAGTCCCTGTGTCTAGCAGGCAATTGTGGAGGATTTTGTCATGAGTGTTCAAGGAGACATAAAATGATGGAGAATTATTATCAGCAAGTTTGATCATGGGGCTAAGCACAACTACAGGTTTATCATCTTGCAAATTGACGTAGTTAGTGGGGGTTGGTGAGGCTTTCAGCTCAAGGGCATCAAGGACAGGCTTTCTAAAAGCTTCACCCTTTACTAGTTCTATCAGAGGTACATATATTTTTAACCTCTGGACTTCTGACTCAAAACTGAAAGGGGAAGGGGACTTATCAGAACCTCTTACCTCTTCAGTTGGTGCTTTCAAGATGACTGGATCAGCTGCTGGTCTTCTCTGTCTGATGTTCTGTTGATCTGTTGGGACAGCAATTTCTTGGGCAGGGTTCTCCATGACATTGTTTGCTTTTGACCTTAGATTATATCTTTGCTACTCACCAGTGTGCAGAACAACCTCTCTGTCCCACTCTTGACTGGTTTGGTCTTGAAGTAATGATTCTTCGTATGCAGCCAATGTCAAAAAGGTAGCACTTCCTTTATCTTCCATGCAATGAATTTCATCCTCTTCTTCAAACTGCTCCTCTTCCATGACTACATTCTGGAAAGGAGCCTTAACTCTCTATTCTTCATTTGCTTCTTTACCCCTTTGAATGATTTGCAATTGTTCATTTGCTCCTCTAAAAGGATTTTGATTTCTTGTAGCAAATGTGTTTTGAAGCCTTGTCTTTCCAGAACTTTGTTGGACCTTCAGCTTAGATATTTCAGCAGCCAATGACTCTATCATTTTAGTCATTTTATCTAATTTGGGTTCTGAAGATGAAGCAGAGGAAGAAGAAGCCTCACCTCTCTGCCTTCTTCTATCAGCATGACTTTTAAGCTTTTCTACAGCCATAATATTAGATTCCACCTCTAGGGCTGCATCCTGCATTTCAGCTAGAGTGGCACATCTTCTTTCTCTCAAAAGCAGGCAGAAATCAGAGTCAAAAGCATTAGCATAAGTGAGTTTGGCAGAGGTGGGGGTAGGCTTTACTTCAGCTGGTATCTTACTATACATACGGTTAAATCTTTTATTAAAATCAGGCAGTGATTCCCCATTCTCCCTCTTTAGGTTTCCAAACTCTGTATGGTAATAGAGAAAATATTTCCTATCCCCCCATTGCTTCAGGAATGCATCATCCAATGCTTTGATGTCTACTATGGACCTATGGGGCAATTCTCTGAACCACTTTCTAGCCTCTCCATCAAGGCTCTAGACAAATACTCTCATCCACACATCATCCTCACTGATATCTAGGTTATCAGCATAACTATAAAAAGATTCAAGGTGTTCTTCAGTTGTTACTCCCTCTGTACCAGTGAATTTGGGCATATATTTATGATATTCTCCTGCAGGCATGGCATTCAAAGGAACAGGCAAAACCAGGGGTCCATACCTAGCAGCTATGATTCTTTCCATCTTTGTGGGAACTTGTTGACCTGCCATGACTGGGATAGGTGGAAGGATACTGGCAGATTGAATGGTAGGAAGTAATGAAATGGATGACAGAGACAAAGGAATATGATGGACTATATGGGAGACTTTCTTTGGACTGATATCCAAAGGGGAACTAAATGACAAAGGAGATTTATGAATCTCTGAAGGTATTTCTTCACTAACAATGTTAGGCTCTAAATCTTCAAACTATATATCCTTAGCTATAATCTTTTCTTTCAGAGATACATAAGATTTCTTAGGCTTACCTGATCCTGATGCTCCTTTCTGTGATGTTTTCCTTTGCTTAGCAATCTTCTCAGGTTTAGGCACTAGGTCAGCTGGTGATTTTTTAGGGTTTTTCCGGGTATCTCTCACAAACTGAGCCAGAACTGTAATGTGGAGTCGCCACTAGGTTGGTTCTCCAGTAGAGTTTCCAGATAGATGATTACAACCAGAAATGTGTCCAGACTTTGTCTATCACCAAAGCTAGATATGTGTCGTTCTCCCAGGGAAGTTGAGCTTCAATCTCCTCTCCCCGGCAACGGTGCCGATTAATGTTATCACCCCAAGAAACTCTCCTAGGTTGTAATTCGGAGATGCTCGGGAACATTACAAATTCAACTTATTGTTGCAAATGGATGAATGGAAGAGATTATGCTTATTCAAGCCAAATAACCACTTCTACTATGCTTAACTCCAGACATGTGTGAACACCCCCAGACTACAAGGCTTTAGACCACCAATTACTCACAGTTCTAAGATTGGGTGAATATGGAGAATATTGACCACACTAGTAGATGCAAAAGACCTTGTGATGGCCGGTTGCAACCAGTAAATAGGTCTGCAAATCTAATTCCCCAGTGTACAGACAGGATGTCAGCTCTCTGTCACTAAGTGAAACAAAACCTGATTAACACATTCACTGATACATGCAAGATTTAAACATAGAGGTTGGATGATAGCTCCTCTAATGCTAAACATCAAGAGTTCAGGAAAACTGCGTATCAGGCACAGCCTAGAACAGAATAGAAATGGAAAGTGAGCAATTAACAGCAAAATAAGCTTGTATTAGCTGAAAATGAAGACGAGACGCTACAAGTATCAAGGTAGTTACAGTCTCCAAAAGTTGAACCTTACATCAAACAACAACCATCAACCCTGATTACATCTTGTTTCTGGGTATATATAGAGTTTCATTACAAAGGCACTCAGCCATTCTAAGTATGGAGGGGTCATAATTAACCACCAACCGCTTTAACTGCCTGATGGAGTCTGAGTGCGATTGCTTGCTGTAGTGGATGAATTTGATCTTCTCGAGTGCTCTGCTGTCCTCTCAGGTGGCTGGAGTGTTGTATGGGATGAAGTACCATAACTGTTAAATGCAGCTACCTACTAATACTCAGTCCTTTTCCTCCTGGGCCATACTACCTGTTGAATGCGATTGTTGCGGAGCAATTGCTACTGGTACTGGTGAGCCAATCGCCTTTGTCCTTCAGGTGCACGAAGTGGTCAGGGGTGTGGACTAAGTGGCGAATGGACGGACTGGACGAAGGAGGAAGATCAACCGTTGAATCGAGAGGATGGACGGCAAAGACGGCTTAGTGGAGGGTATGGGGAGAGATGAGAGCGGAGTGATCATGGGTCATTGGATCTCGGGCGAACAGATCCAACGATGATCGGGTGACAAAGGTGTGTGGCGGTTATCAGGCGAGAACGTGGGACTGGGCGATAAGTGGTATTGCTCGCACCAGCGTTAGGGGTTGGGCGGTAAATGTACAATGGCGTGCGATACCACTCAGAGTGCGACGCATGGCAGCGGGGAAAGGACGAAACCACTTTTCATCGCGCGCTATCATGCTGTCACTTTGCGGGCATGGGGAAAGCGATTGCTATCCGATCGCAGTGGAGATGATTAGAGGATGGAGGGATGATTGGGCGAGTCGCTTTAGCAGGTGCGGCGAGCATCATCAAATCAGGTTTTTGGATCTTGGGCCTTTACGTATGGCAACGTGCGATTGCGATCGAATCGCATCGCAATATCACATCGGCGGAAGCTGAGGGGCTCAACCTTTATACATACACGGATGTGATTTGCGATAACGATTAAACCAAACCTGGTAAAGGAATTAATCATTTTTGGGACTGATGAAGGGAGAATGAGCGGTGCAAGGGAAGGAGAAGATGACCATTGTGAGCTTATTTTTAGCGGGACCAAGTGGACCAAGATCATCTCTAACTTTAAAAAATCATTGTCATACAGCAGAGCTGACAGGCTTAAAGCCACTCTGTCCCATGACTGCTCGTTTCCCCTTCTGTCCCCCATCGAGTCGCCTGCTGCTGTTCGCTTGGAGTTCCCTGTCTCTGCATCTTCATCAACGGCTCACAGGGAGTGGCCACCTGTCCTCTTATGAACTACGCCAGCTTTTCCTCGTCGATTTGGTTCTTTAGTTACGTCAGGAAATGACTCGTCTGCCACCTCAGCGGTCAAATTGGACCTCAAATCCTTATACATCGAGGCTTAATCCCTTATTAAATCTAGTTCTCCCATCAGGCGCAATCTCAGCCGTTAGATCTGGAGCCCACAGATCCGACGCCATTCCATCATTTCGCACTATTGACTTGATCGACTGTTAGCACGCGATGAGTGGCGGTTTTCTCTCTCCTCCGCCTGCCACGCGTCAGGCACTGAGTGGAATCGCTCACTTTTCTTCAATCCCGCTTACCGCCTAAGGGTGCCCTAGATAAATACTACCGGTTTTTGGAGCGCGGGTCCCACCTTCTACCTTAGCGCTTTCCACATGGTTTTCCCGGCTTCCATGCGACCGAGCGCTTCGAGGCTTTCCTTCTTGAGGGGTTTTTCCCAGCAATCGCGCATCAGAAATGCCCTCTATTTCCCGATTCAGGCTTCCCAATGGCTAGTTTCGCTTCCTGCACGGTCTCCATGGGCCTCAATCAGCGCGCTTTGACCGAGGTCCTCGTTGTTCCTCATTGGCTGCCAACTGCCACTATTCAGAGGTCTTCTTGATCGCTATGTACTCTCGGATTCAGAGTTTTGACCTGATTTGATCCAGTCATGGTGCTTTGATTATTCTTCATGGATCCAATTCCGATCATCAACCATGTTTATTTTAGTGTAACTTATAACATTTATCTTGGGGTTTAAATACCTTGGGTTTATAATATTAGTCCCTTGGCTTTAATATTATTCCCTTGGATTCATAATCCCTTGGGGTTTTAGTATTAATCCCTTGGGTTTATTATTCCCTTGGGTTTATAATATAAATCCCTCAGGCTTATTATTCCCTTGCATTTATAATATCAATCATGGTCAACCATGGTCAATCATAACCAACCATGGTCAATCATGTTCAATTATAGCTAACCATGGTCAACCATGGTTGAATGTCGCATTGTGACAATGATTGTCTCAATATAAGAATCAACAATGGTTAACCATGGTCCAGCGTTGCATTGTGAAAAAGATTGTCTCGATATGAAAAGAAATCATTGTCAACTATGGCCCAATGTTTCATTGTGACAATGATTGTCTCAATATAGAAACCAACCATGGTCAAGCATGGTCAACCATGTTTATTTTAGGGTTTATAATATTTATCTTAGGGTTTTATATACCTTTGGTTTATAATTATTTTTCCTTGGGTTTATAATATCAATACCTTGGGTTTATTAATCTAAGGTTTCATATTCCTAAGGTTTAATGTTATTCCATTAGGTTTATAATCCCTTGGATTTTTAGTATTAATCCCTAAGCTTTATTATTCCCTTGGGTTTATAATATCAATCATAGTCAACCATGTTTTATAAATTCAATCATGGTGAACCATGGTCCAACGTCGCATTGTGACGAATATTGTCTCAATATGAGAACAACCATGGTCTATTGTTGCATTGTGATAAATATTCTCTCAATTTGAAAATCAATCATGGTTAAACATGCTTAACCATGGTCCAACGTCACATTGTGACAAGGATTGTCTCAATATGAAAATCAACCATAGTCATCCATGGTCAACCATGTTTATTTTAGTGTTTTTAATATTTATCTTAGGGTTTATATACCTTGGGTTTATAATATTAATCCCCTCAGTTAAATATTATTCAACCATGGTCAACCATGGAAAACCATGTTTTATAAAATCAATCATGGCTAGCCATGGTAAATCATGGTCAACCATGGTCCAACGTCGCATTTTTACAAAGAATGTCTCAATATGAAAATCAATCATGATCTCAACCATTGTCCAATGTTGCATTATGAAAAAAGATTGTCTCAATACGATAATCATCGTCAACCATGCTCAATATGGTCAATCATATTCATCCTTGGTCAACAATGTTTTATAAATTCAAACATGGTGATCCATGGTCAATCATGGTCAATGGTGGTCGAACATCGCATTGCCACAAATATTGTATTGATATGAAAATCAACCATGGTTAGGCATGGTCAACCATGGTCTAATGTCACATTGTGACAAGGATTGTCTCAATATGAAAATCAATCATGGTAACCATGATTATTTTAGTGTTTATAATATTTATCTTAGATTTTATATACCTTGGTTTTATAATATTAGTCCTTTGGGTTTAATATTAGTCCCTTAGGTTCATAATCCCTTGAGGTTTTAGTATTAATCCCTTAGGTTTATTACTCCCTGGGGTTTATAATATCAATCCCTTAGGTTTATTACTCCCTGGGGTTTATAATATCAATCCCTTAGGTTTATAATAGCAATCATGGTCAACCATGGTCAATCATAGGCAACCATGGTCGAATTTCGCATTATGATAATGATTATCTCAATATGAAAATCAACCATGGTCAACCATGGTCCAACGTCGCATTGTGACAAAGATTGTCTCGATATGAAAATAAATCATGGTCAACCATGATCCAACATCACTTTGTGACAAGGATTGCCTCAATATGGAAACCAACCATGGTCAACCATATTTATTTTAGGGTTTATAATAATTATATTAAGGTTTGTATACTTTGGGTTTATAATTTTTATCCCTTGTGTTTATAATGTCAATCCCTTGGGTTTATTAATCTAAGGGTTCATATTCCTTGGGTTTAATATTATTCCCTTAGAGTTATAATCCCTTGGGTTTTTAGTATTTATCCCTAGGTTTTATTATTCCCTTGGATTTATAATAACAATCATGGTCAACCATGGTCCAACATCGCAATGTGACGACTATTGTCTCAATATGAGAATCAACCATGGTCAATCATGGTCTAGTGTTTCATTGTGGCAAATATTCTCTAGATTTGAAAATAAATCATGGTAAAGCATGCTCAACCATGGTCCAACATCACATTGTGACAAGGATTGTCTCAATATAAAAATCAACCATGTTTATTTTAGTGTTTATCATATTTATAGTAGGGTTTATCTACCTTGGGTTTACAATATTAGCCTCTTGGGTTTAATATTATTCAACCATAGTCAACCATGTTTTATAAAATCAATCTGTGCCAAACATGGTTAATCATTGTCAGCCAAGGTCCAACATCACATTGTGACAAAGATTGTCTCAATATGGAAACCAACCATGGTGAGGCATGGTCAACCATGTTTATTTTAGGGTTTATCATATTTATCTTAGGGTTTATATACCTTGGGTTTATAATTTGTATCCCTTGAGTTTATAATATCTAACCCTTGGGTTTATTAATCTAAGGGTTCATATTCCTAGGGTTTAATATTATTACCTTAGGTTTATAATCCCTTGGGTTTTTAGTATTAATCCATAGGGTTTATTATTCCCTTGGATTTATAATATTAATCATGATCAACCACATTTATAAATTCAATCATGGAAAGCCATGGTTCATCGTCACATTATGACGAATATTGTTTCAATATGAGAATCAATCATGGTCAAACGTCACATTATTGAGCATGTCAAGCATGCTCAACAATATTTATATTAATAAATATTTATATTTAATATTTAACAATATTTATATTAATATTTAATATTTAACAATATAATTAACAATATTTATTGAGTCGAGAGGCTAATCTATAGCCCATTGTGATGTGTAACCTTGTCCGTCCGTCATCAAAGTTAAAAAAAAATTCATGTCGGCCCAAATATAAATTTTTAAAAATTACAAATTAAATAAATAAATAACTATGCAAAATATTTAAATAATGTTGGTTTATAAAAAAATTGCATATGAAGAAATTGGATCCCTCTCAACTCATGTTAGATTTGTATTTAAGATAGATCTATGTCGGTATTATTAATCGAAGGGTTCAACCATGGTCGAGCATGGTCCAATCATGGTCCAATGTCGCATTGTGACAAAGATTATCTCATTAGGAAAATCAACCATGGTCAACCATGTTTATTTAAAGGTTTATAATATTTATCTTTAGGTTTAATTATTAAATGAATTAATTAATTATTTAATGAATTGATTAATTATTAAATGAATTGATTAATTATTTAATTAATTAATTAATAATAAATGAAATAAAAATGAATTATTTAATTAATTACCTATATTTAATTTACAATATTTATATTTAATATTTAACAATATTAATAACAATATTAATAACAATATTTATATTAATATTTAATTAACAATATTTATATTTAATTAACAATATCTATATAAATAAATATTTATTTAATTAATAATGTTTTATTAATAAATAATAAGAAGAAGTTAACGAGAGATTTTTCGGCGAAAATCACATGAGAAACCATTTGATTTTCGCCGAAAAATCTCTCATAAACTTGGTATGGATCACAGAAGCCTCAACTCTACAATAAGAAGTTAATTTTTATTATTAATTATTTATTAATTATGAATTAATTAATTATTAATAATGAATGAATGTATGTTTTAATTAATTAATTAATTAATAATAAACGAATTATTTAATTAATTAACTAATTATTTAATGAAATAATTAATGAATTCATTAATAATGAATGAATTTTTAATTTTTAAATATTTATTAATTCATAATGCTATTAAATTTAATTAACGATAAAAATAAAAATATGTATTAATAATAGTAGTAATATTTATTAATAATAATAATCATATTAATTATAATTATACGTCTTCGGTGTATATTAGCTACATTTAGTAATGTGATTGATATAAGCCTTCAATGTATATCAACCACATTTATTAAAGTGATTGTGTTAGCATATTCAACCATATCAAATTGTGATACCCATTTTTTCTACCAAATATTATTGTGCATGTAATACACAAGGGAATCGAATGTTAGATTCATCTAGCTAAACCAAAAGGACCACTCGCAAAACTTTGATCACCATTATTACAAAAGAATTACATATTAACATGGTTTTTTTTCATTTTATTACAGTGCCAAAGACTTGTCTTTTAGGACAACCGAGAGGAAGAAGTGACTCCATAGGAAAGATTTCTCGATTTATGTAGTGATTCTTAATTCTTGAATAAAACAAAATATTAAATGCACCAATCATTTAGCTATGATGATCTATTCTAGTCCTTCATACTAATTTTAACTAAAAATAAAACGCACTAGTACGTTTCGCTATTACAAAGTATCACACATTGAATATCATTCATGGTACTCTATTGTTAAAACATAGTTCATTGATGTATTCAAGATCTATGACTATGACCCGCAATAGATCATGTCCTCCATCTCCATATCTCCTCTTAGTTGGCCACATATATCATCATAATAGAAAAGAATAGAATATTTTTTATTTATGTGCTTGGGACAAAGAAATAAATCATCCCAGCCATGAAAGGAATTAGCTCAATATACCTACAATGAAAAATAGGTCTCAGTACTTAACAGGATCAGATCTTATCCAAAAAAGCTAGGAATTTTGCAACTATAAATACAAGAATAAATCCAACTATCAGATAAATGTAGTCATATTAGGAGAACGAACAAATTCTTACTTTATGTATAAACATATCAATAGAAAGAAGAAATTCTTACTTTATGTATAAACAATTATTGACAACTAGGCATTAGAATCGGAAACAATCCTCATATATCTTTTGTCAACTAGTGTCTTGCACACCCACAACAATCATGATAAATATATTAGCAACCGAATAGGCGACTGACCAATACATAGATGAACAATATTCCTCACTGTTTGCCAGAGATGAGCCAACTATTCTATAGTAGTTGCAGAACAATAATGGTGGGATCACTAAAGGAAATAGTGGAAAACCCTGTAATCATGGCACGATATTGAATAAATCATGTGCCGATAGAAATTTTGGGAAACTTGAGGTAGCCTAGAGGATCATAACAACCGACCGACTACTTTCTCTTATGGTTCATATTCCATCAAGACCATGCAGATACTATTTTGGCCTTAGTAGATGTTTTTTTCTCCTCTGGTTTATATTTAATCAAAATTATTCGATATTGTTATGATTTTTGTGCGCAGGATTGAATCACGAGACTTGTGAAGACCAAACTTCCACACGTAACCATTAGACCACAACCTCTTGCCTAAAAAACTTTGTAAATATTTTATATAAATACATGCCAGATGGATGAGGTTATGTTCAAAAGTGATCGCAATAGTTTGATTTTAATTCTTCTTTGGTTGATATAACATTCATTACATTAAATAAATATTATTTGGTCTTAAAAATCATTACCGAATGAAGTAAAGTGATGCAATAACTTGAGTAATATATTATTATGAAGGTTATTTATATTGTTATAACTTTTAATTTTAATTTTTTTTTTATAGTAGTATAGCTTTCAAATTAGCTATATTTTTTTGGTTATTTTTCTTCGCTCATTAATGGGAGTTAAGGTGGTCGCAGAGCTCGACGAACGTCATGTAGCGACAATTGAAAATGTTAACACTTTCAGAGAACAGATAAATGCTAAGCACATAAATGGAATTCATTGCAATAAAGACATGGATAGATACAAACATTGCAGTAATTTAATTCCACTTCACTGATTAGTTTGTTGTAGAACACTTCAAGGGCACGCAGGAAAAGTTATGGCTTGTTTTTCACATTGTCTCATTCCCATGAGACTGAATCTCAACTAGCATGCATTTCCCAGCAGCAAATGCTAAAAATTACCTCGCATGATCAGATTTAGGGTGAGAGCGGCTATTGAAGCTGAGGAGTGTAATGGAGATACGTACGTTATGAAATCGAGCACAAACAAGAACCCTAAGTAGTGGAGTGTATCGAGTGAAAACCTTGACCAGAATAATGTTTTAAGTAAAATTCATATGTAGTAACAATTAGGTGCCAAAATCAGATTTTGTGTGGTGCTAACAAATCATGCTATCAAGAAGGCCTGTAAGCTCAAATATATAGGAAAGTTTGAATATATATATATATATATATATATATATATATATATATCAGTATCAGTTAATTAATGTCTACAATGTGGTTTAGTATATTTGAAGCACAAATATTCAGATTTAGACCCAGCATTTACGTACCAATGGGTTCGAAGAAGATATGCATTTAGAATATTGTGTGCATTGCGCCCTGGAAAAATTTCTACATTTTTTGAGTGAGGAGGATTTTATTGGGTAGAGTGTAGAGATGTGGAGGAAGCACAATGAAATATTTTTCGGCATTTGTGAATAGAAATAAAATTAATAGACCACACGAGCTTAAGTAATAAATAACATTTAAAAAATAATTTGAAAAAACCATAAAATTCACATTTATACATATGTCTCAAGTGAAATAGAATTAAACATTGACGAATGATTTGTTATGTATGGATAGTACTTAAACATTGATACATTTTTAGGAGTGTGGAGGAGCCCCTCCACCCCCTCATTTTTGCCTTATTACTTGGCACAATGTATCAATTTTATGGAGCTTTCCCCCTTTCCTACGTAAAGGACCTGAAACCATGCTAATGATGGCATGGGAAAAATAGTAATAGTGTTAGGCATAACAATAGTCAGTGTCAGAGCACTCATATACAAATCATCGATGGAATGAGAAGAGCAGTAGTAGTGTAAGGCATAATAGTGGTCAGTGTTAAAGCATTCATCGACGAAATGGCCACTGAGAAAATTAGTCTTTTTTATTTTAGAATGATTTGCCAGGTATTGATAAATACGGAAAATAAATCACCCTCCATCTGGGGAATTATGTCTCATTGGATCTCGCTCATCCAATCTTAATTAGAAATAAAATTTCCAAAAAATTAGATAATTATTTTTGAATTTATGTGAAAAGAGAAATATTCAACGTTTTCCCGAAACTTTGGTTAAAATTGCAATTCAGTGTTTTCCCGAAACTTTGGTCAAAATTGTTAAAAGCACAAGAAAATAATCTAGAGTCAATGCACTTTGACCGCATCCCTAACCAGGTAGGGACTAGTAACAATACCAGTATATATCCATTTTAAGCTTGTCTCTAACATGAGCTAAGAGGGATCAAATTTCTTCAAGTGCAAGCCTTTTTTAGAGTGAAAATTTTGAAAAATAATTTGCAACCCTCTCATCCCGTGACAGATCCAATGAATCTGTAGTGGTTCTCTCTCTCTCTATGTGTGTGTGTGTGTGTGTGTGTGTGTGTGTATATATATATATATATATATATATAGAGAGAGAGAGAGAGAGAGAGAGAGAGAGAGAGTTAAAAGTTCATGTAATAAAATTAATAAAGACAAACATAAGACCAAGGTCATGGGACACATATTCCAAAATGGATGTTGGGAAAAACATCCTAGTGGGTGTTCATTTGGTTTATTATGGCTAAGGGAAATTAGCAAAGGCATTGGAAAAGGAAAAGAGGTATTAATTGGCATTTTATTTATGAAAATAAAGGAAAATAGGAGAAAAGGAAGGTGAAAGGTCACAGTTTTGCATGAGAAGGAAATTGAAAGAAAAATAGAAGAAATTGAATAAAATAGAGGCCTACATAATAAAAAGGCTTATGAGGATCAGTTGAAAACTTGTGTTAGTTGAGCTTTCAAGTTGGTTTATCTTTTTCTCAGTTTTTCTTTGGAATTAGTTTCAAAGAGAAAAGAGCACCTAGAGAAGCAAGCAAGCAAGCAAAGGAAGGCAAAGGAAGGACAAGGAAAGAAATGGACAAGTAAGGAAAAATTGGATCAAGTAGCTTCAATAGGAATACTTGTAGGTGATAGGTTGCATAAGTGATTTCCTAGCTAGTTTGTGAATGCATTGTACATGCATGTGTGTATTTGGTTCTCTTGTTGTCATTGGCATGGGTTTTTCTAGGTATGACAGTGATTTTAACCTTGCCTTGCCATTTTCGAATAGTCATTGTGTCATTGGGTTCTTTATTTGGTTGAGATTTGGATTGTCGGATGGTTTTGGAACCACGTGAGTGGTCTCAAGAAAATTCCCATAGGGCCTAGGAATCTCTTGACCAGTTTTGGTTGGACTGTAGCAAACCCTGAGGGTGGAGACAGGTAAATTCCTCAAGATATTGGTGAAGAAATTCTGAGGCATCCAAGATTTTTCTAGGCCTAATAATCCCTTGATAGGTTTTTGCAGGATTAGGGTAAAGCCTAATGGTGGAGGTTATTTAATCTCTAGGAAGCCCTGGTTATTTGTGTTCTTATTTTAGGCCTAGTGATCCCTTGACCGGTTTTTGCGGGATTGCGGTAAATCCTAAGGGTGGAGGTGGTTTAATATTTGAGAAGCCCTGGTTGTTCTTGTCTTAATTCCCACATTCATGCTTGGAATATGGCACAGGGGTGATTGGTCGAAAGAAATATTTGGTTCAGCTCAATCTATGGTCGGGTGGTATGTGGAAGTCCCTGACTTGGTTGGATTTTGCATATGTTAATAAGAGTTACTTTGATGTGTTTAATGAATAGTGTGTTCCGTCCCTATCTGGAAAAGTCTGTGATTGTATTCATTTTTTATATATTGATATATTCTAAGAATGGGGAAGAGCATGTCGAACACTTAGCAAAAGTATTGAGGTTTCTAAGAGAGCATCAGTTGTATGCCAAGCTTAGTATGTGTAGTTTGTTTCAGACATAGGTATATTACTTGGGACATGTTGTCTCCAAGGAATGCGTAGCAGTGGATCTGGAAAAGATAAAAGTCATCACGGAATGGGAATCTCCTAGGAATGTGGATGAGGTCAGATCATTCATGGGATTAGCATGTTACTACAGGAGGTTCATTAGGAACTTCTCACGGATTGTCTATCCTATTACATCATTGCATAGAAATGGAAAGAAATTTGAATGGACAGAGGAATGTGCAGCTAGTTTTGAGCAATTGAAGTAGTTGCTTACAAACACTCTAGTTCTAAATATTACAGATCGAAATAAAGAGTTTGTGGTATGTACAAATGCTTTCAATAGAGGACTTGGTGGAGTCCTAATGTAGGAGGTGCAGGTGGTATGCTACGAGTCAAGGAAACTGAATGAGCACGAGAAAAACTATGTGACGCATGATCTAGAGTTGGAAGTGATCATTCATGCATTGAATATGTGGAAGCATTATCTTCTTGGTAGGAGGTTTGTGTTGATGAGTGGTCACAACGGGATGAGCTACTTGTTTGACCAACCTAATCTTAATGTTAGGCAAGCTAGATGGTTCACTACTCTTAGTGAGTTTGACTTCGAGATAAGGTACATCAAGGGTAAGGAGAACAAGGTTGTAGATGTTCTTGGTAGAAGAGTGTAGGTAAATCACATAGTAGCTATGAGTTCATATGGGACATATTTACAGCATCATATCTTACAGGCAGGACAATAGGATGATAGGTACAGGGAGCTTAGGCACAGGTTATAGTAACAGGGTATAGGTGAACAGGAAGTGGATTATCATCTCACAGAAGATGATTTGGTGAGATTTAGGGACAAGGTTTATGTGTCGAACAACAGTGAACTCAAGAAGCTTATCTTGAGGGAAATTTATGTTAATCCATATTCAGGTCATTTGGGATATCAGAAGACTAACAATTGTGAAGAAGTTGTACTATTGGTTGAATCTAAAGAAAGAGGTAGTTGAGTTCATCGCAAGGTGTTTGGATTGTCGAGAAGTAAAAGCATACTACAAGAATCTAAGTGGTCTATTGCAGCCAAATTCGATTCCAGAGTGGAAATGGGAGGTCGTTTCCATGGATTTCATCACATGTTTTCCAAGAAAAGCTATACAACAAGATTCCATCATGGTTTTGGTTGACAGGTTGACTAAGGTAGCTCACTTAATAGTGGTTAAGTCTACTTATTTAGCTAGCGAGGTAGCTCAGGTATTCATCAAGGAGATAGTGAGGTTGCATGTTATTCCTAAGAAGATGTATCTGATAGAGATTCCAAGTTAACTTCTAGGTTTTCGAAAGAGTTATTTGGAGGTTTGGGTACAAAGTTGGCCTGTAGTAAAGCTTATCATCCACGGGCAGATGGACATATAGAGAGGGTCAACAGGATTCTGGAGGACATGTTGAGGATGTATGTTATGCACCAATAGAGGAGGTGGAAGGAGTATCTTGCACTGGTTGAGTTTCCTTACAACAATGGGTATCGGGAATCATTGAGGATGAGTACATTTGAGGCAATTTATGGGCAGGGTTGTAATACTCCCATTAGCTGGAATGATCCAGTGAAGAGGGTATTGATCGGACTAGAAATGTTGACAGAGATGGAATAGGAAATGTAGGCTATCAAGAAGTATCTAAAGGAAACACAAGACATGAACAAGAGTTATGCATATCAACACAGGGTGTTTGAGGAGTTTCAGGTTGGGGGGCATGTGTATTTGTGTATTAATCCCAAGAAGATCTCCCTGAGGATTTGATCATGTGCTGAGTTGGCACCTCAATATTGCGAGCCTTATGAGATCCTTGAGAGGATTGGACCAGTGGCCTACAGACTTGCACTGCCTCTGACATTGAAAGTCCGTGATTTTTTCTATGCTTCATTTCTTAAAAGACATGTGAAGGATGTTGATAATGTGATTGACTGGTTTTCATTGCAGGTGGATTCAGAAGGAGAGTTCCAGTGGGAACCTTGGTGCATTTTGAAGAAAAAACAACTCATGCTCTAGAACCAAGCAAATGAGCAAGTTAAAGTGTAGTGGAAGAATTTTGGGCCCGATGAAGCTACATGGGAGATGGTTGACAAGATGTGAACTATGTATCCTTCATTTTTTTTCAATTAAGGCAAAGGTGTTTTGGTATATGTGCATATTTATGAATTCATTAGGGGACTTTTGAGGTCTAAAATGGGCCTCCTAAGGAAATTATAAAATAATACTAGAAATAATAAAACAAGATTACATTACATCATCAAATTTTAGAGGGAAAAAAGACAAAACTATTTTTTCAACTCGTATTTTCAACTTATCTCCATAAGGGTTTACTCAAATTTCGAGCGAAAACACTCGTTCGATGCATAATCATCCAAGGAGTACCCATGTTGCATACTTTTGATGGAGCCTACTACACGAAAAATGAAAAATACATGAAAGAATGTGATTGCAATCACGTATTTTCATGTATTTCTCATTTTTCGTGTAACATGGTCATTCGAAAGTATGCAACATGGGTAATCCTTGGATGAGGAATTAAATTTTGCATCCAATGAGTACTCCCGCTCAAAATTTGAGTAAAAAATTAGGGAGATAAGTTGAAAATATGAGTTGAAAAAGTAGTTTTATTATTTTATTATTTTTTAATCCTTGTACTTTTTTACTCCAAAAATGGTGAATCATCCCCCATGGTTGACATCATCATCTTGAATCCTATCGATTCTTATAAAGTTGATTTTGGTTGTACATTTTTCTTAGGAGGGCCATTTTAGACCTAAAAAATCCCCTAATGGTTATTATTGTATATATCGCAATGAGTTGTGTTATAAAGCTCCAATAAGTGATATGGTTGTCATGTTGTTATGTTTGTCATGTTGGTATTTTAATTCTATGGGATTTTTCATTGTAAATACTATCGAGCTAAGTTATAAATTTCCATGGGCAATATGTTTTGGTTTTCAGCGGTCTTTCAGGTCATAGGTGTCATAGAACACAGAGAACGGTGGTCCCCTAAGGAGGAGGGGCTTGTAATAGCCCCGAGTTAAAATTTCATGTAATAAAGTTAATAAAGGAAAAAATAGGACCAAGGTCATGGGACACGTATTCCAAGATGAATTTAGGGCAAAACATCCTAGTGAGTGTTCATTTGGTTTATTGTAGCTAAGGAAAATTGGCAAGTCATTAGCAAAGGCAAAGAGGCATTAATTGGAATTTTATTTATAAAAATAAAGTAAAATAGGAGAAAAGGAAGGTGAAAGGTCACTGGTTTGCATGAGAAGGAAATTGAAGAAAATAGAGGCCTCAATAATAAAAGGGCTTATGAGGATCAATTCACATCTTTTGTTAGTTGAGCTTTTGGATGGTTTAGATTTTTGTCAGTTTGGCTTTGGAATTAGTTTTAGAGACAGAAGAGCACCAAGAGAAGAAAGCAAGAAAAGGAAGGCAAAGGAAGAACAAGGAAAGCAAGGAAAAGTTGGATCAAGCAGCTTCAGTAGGAATACTTGCAGGTAACAAGTTGCATGTATTTCCTTGAGGTTTTTTGAACGCATGGTACATGCATGTGTGTATCTCTTTTATTGTCATTAGCATGGGTTTTTCTAGGTATGACAGTGGTTTCAACCTTGCCTTTCCATTTCCAGATCGCCATGGTGTGATAGGGTTCTTTATTTGGTTGATATTTGGATTGTCGGATGGTTTTGGAACTGAGTGAGGTGGTCTCAAGAAAATTACCATAGGGCCTAAGTAATCCCTTAACCAATTTTAGAGGGATTGTGATAAATCCTGAGGGTGGAGGTGGTTTAATCTCTGGGAAGCTTTGGTTATTTGTGTTCTTATTTTGGGCCTAGTGATCCCTTGACCAGTTTTGGTGGGATTGTAGTAAATCCTGAGGATGGAGGTGGTTTCAACTCTAGGAAGCCCTGGTTTTTTTTTGTCTTGAGTCCCACATTCATGCTTGTGATATGACACCAGGGTGATTGGCTAAAAGAAAGATTTGGTTCACCTCAATCTATGGTCAGGCAGTACGTGGAATTCCCTGACTTGGTTGGCTTTTTCATATGTTAATAAGATATCTTTTCTTGTTGTATTTAATGAATATTTTTACTTTTCTTATGTGGCTTTGATGGATTTTCTATCATGGTTATTATTCTAGTTATATGTTGATTATAAGCATGGTTTCATAACAGGTTCTAGTTATGACTCTTGACCTGTTTTGATTAGTTGATGAATGGTTATTGAATGCATGAGATAACAAATGTTATTGCAACTATTATGAGAGGGCATTAGATCTTCTTGATGATTCTCATATAAGTATCATACCCCTATATTCATATATGCATTCATGACCTGTAGATTACATGTTCTCAATATGTCTGATGAAATTCCTATCATGGTTATGCCTATTTAGGTCAAGTATTTGATCAAGTTTTGTATGAATTACTTTGTCTTGATGTTATTTATCATTTTGAAAAGTCTCACTAAGTTCTAGGCAGTGGTCTAGAGGCTGGCCTAGAATTTAGGCTCAGAATCTGGGACCACACCCTCTGAACTGAAGAATTTAGGTCACAACCACTACCTGGTAGGCTTATGCATGCAGTTGGAGGCCTCAATTGCATGGAGATATTTTCATGCCTGCAGTTGGGAGCTGAGGTCACTGAAAAAACATTCTATGAGCATTCCAACTCAAGGTTTTGGCACTGGGAGTGGTGGTTTGGCTCTTGGGTGTCTTGTACTTCCTGAGGAAGGTTAGTAAGGTTTCATTTTGTTGATTCCACTTCCTAAATTGTACTTATGAGGTTGAGTCACATCATAGTAGCCTTCAGTTAATGTTTACCCTGGTAGGCCAGTGAAAGTGGGTAAATGTGGGAGGAGGCAGTTACTATATATATATATATATATATATATATATATATATATATATATATATATATATATATATATTGTTCAACATAAATTAGTTAACATAAACCTTTAAATAGTTTATTTAAATCCTCTCTTAAAATATTTTTGAAAAGTACAAGGTTTAAACATCTTACTCACACATTTTTTTTTTACTTCTTAATACTTTACACGAAATGATATTACGTCATATGGGTAACTAACTAAACATGCATGGCATATTCTTTTTTATTAACCAATATTGTTTTTCTATTAGAGAATAATTTATTTTTATTTTAAGAGGGACATGTGTCGACTCCACGTTGGGATGAAAGCATGGAGTAGGGTCACATTTGGGTACAATGGCTCGATCGAGCCTTTTATGTGCTTGATTGAGCTCCTCGAGCACTAAAAAAACAACTTGATCGAGCATTAAACACTCTCGATCGAGCACCTGTGTAACCTCAGGTTAGGAGCTCGATCAAGCCCTAAATCTCCATCGAGCCTTAAAACTGGAAATTTAAAATTTTACGTAAATATCAATAATGATATGTAAACTTTATAATTGTAAGTATTTGATAGTTCTAAAGAAAAAAACCAAAATTGATTACTAATTAAATTTGAATAGGTAATTAAGAGTAGTGTGGATTAATTTCTCATTGCATTTCTAGTGTTTTGGTGTATAAATTTGAAAAAGGGTTATTTCCCACTTGCAATTGAAATAGTAATATTCTTATATTTATAATTTGGTAACTTAAAATTTTGTTTTTAATATGATTTAAATTTTCAATATTATAATTTTAGTAATAAATTTATTATAAATATAATTTAAATAATAAATTGATTAAACATAAGAAAATTTATCAATTTGATTTAATAAATATTATAATTTTTTATATGAATAAGTGCAACTCAAAATGGTGAATTTGATATTGTTGGAAATGTATTTTTTATAAAATTGATTGAAGAGTTAATAACATGATTCCCTCGCTCATAGTAATATCCACTTGTTCAGGAAAAGAAATGAGTGCACTAATAATTAACTTAGTTGTAATAGTTGTAAGTTATAATTAATATAGTTGTGATGGATGCAATCGTATTTGCGGTTATAAATCTCTCTCAACCTATAAAATGTGATCATGCTAAATTTTGTCCTTAGCCTACACAAATGCAAAGTATATATAGAAATTTTTACTCCTGACTTAGGTTTGCAATATTTATTTTTAAAATAGAGAAAACATAAAGAAATCATAAATTTTAAAATATTATTTGACTAATTTGAATTTGAGTAATCTAGATCTAAATGTGCATATGAAATTATTTTTAAAATAATAATATTATAAAATTTAGTTTTGGTTTAGTTCACTATTTTTATTTATTTATTTATTATAATTTGATTTATTTTTATTGAAATTTTCTAAAAAAAAATTAAAAAAAAAATTATAAAATGATTAAATATAAAAATATGTTATGTTTGAAATCAAAACAATAAACAATTATCATTTTTAAGAATTTCAAAATTGAAAAGTAAAGTTAAAGTCTTTTATAGATTGTTATCTATATATTATTATAATTATTTTCTTGGTAAAATAAAATAAAGTTTGGATTTATAATTAAGGAAAATTAGAGTTTAGAATATATTTAAATAATTATAAAAAAATATTTTTGTGGAATAAATAAATTTTATAATTAGCTTATAGACGAGTATTGAGAGGCTCGTTTTTTTTTGTTTTTTTTGTAATATATTTATGATAGCTCGATCCATCCTCTATTTAACTACATTAAGCGATCGATCGAGGGTTTCTTAAACCCTCAATTGAGCTACTTGAAACTTTAATTTCAAACACTCGATTGAGTTGTTGAGGGCCTAAAAAACAAAGTTTCAGCTCCTCTTCTACAAATTTCTCTACAACACCATTTTGTACCTTAGTGAACTCCAAGCATAATTTGTCTTTAAGTGGAAGAATTGATCATGTTGGATTCGGGAAGGAACCCTCTATCCAATAGCGTATGAGTTTGACATTTTTGAATTCATATGATATTTTTATCTAATTTCTTTTAAACGTAATGAATGAATTTTTCTTTAACAATTTTAAAGAGGTTGAATAAAAAACCAATATAATAAAATATACAAAACAAAAAAAATTCAAAAAATACCACTATCTTCGTTTATGAGCCATCTTCAAAGGGGTACTCTTAGTTTTCCAATTTATTTAAATAGTTGAAAAAAACCTTATGTAAACACGTGTCTACAAAATGCAATTGAAATATTACTTCACCAACATCGAAAAATAATTAAAAAATATATAATTTTGCATAAAAAGATAAATTTTTAATATGAAAAACTTAACTCTCTCCATGTATATCATGCTAATATATATATGCATTTTAGACTTAATTATGTTACATGAACACATGCATACCTCTTAAGATATATGAAAATTTGCAAGGACAAGCATTTTATTTAATGGAAAATTGATATATTATATGACACTAAATATTTTGCAAAAAATATTATTAGGACAACAACATAATTCTCCACAATTTGTCTTTTTACTCCAAATCAAAATTCACAATGCTTATATGAATTTTGAGGGCTTCAATTTAATAAAAGAGAAAAAACTTGAAATTTCATCACTACATTTGGCCCAAGAATGTAACCCATCTTCATGCATTCCCCCGTTGAGGACGAGCGAAATAGCCCTCATAGTGGGTTGTAGAATGAGCCTCACGGCTCAACAAACAAAGACAAAATTTACTTCATCCATAATCTTTATGAGTGAAATCCTCAATATTAATTACATTTGTTTTGAGAATTGGTAGACTGAAAAATTAGATATCTACAATGTTAATAGGTGACACTCATATACTAACAATGTAGATAATCCAACTTCTCACTCCACTATTCACATTTATTAAAATAATACCATATAATATAATACCACTAAAATTAAATAATAATAATAAATTAGTCAAAAGTATACTTCACCCCTAGCCTCTATGAGTGAATCACCAAGTCCTCAATACGAATTATGTATTTATTAAAATATAATTAAATTTAAAGATACGAAAAGTCAAAGTATACTTCCTCTCTAACCTATATTTAAAAAAACATTAAAAAATCATCCAATTTAATAGGCATGGTCTAATAAGATGATTTTATTTTTAGGAGTCGTCTAACGAGGCAGAGGAATTGCCCGGACGGTCAAAAGTGGTCGGAATCCAGGTAAAAAAAATTTCAAAAATTCTTGTAGATACAGTGTTTGAATTATGTTTTTAATGGTGGAACTAGATTTAGCACCATCAAAAACGTCTAGGACACCTAAAACTTTGAAGTTTAACAACTATAACTTGGATTTTACAAAAATCCTTGCCGGATTTTCTCTAAATATACCCAGAATTACTATAACTTTCCGGGCAACTCCTCTGCCTCGTTAGACTACGCGTATTTTTTAGTTCAACCATAGTAAAATAATTTTTGATAAAATCATAATGCTTTTTCATTTAAATTATATTTTTAAATGTAAAATATGTACCTTATAAAACTCTAGAACATTCAAATTGTGTGTATATGTGTGTGCATATTCTTGTGCTCTTCTATTCATTTTCCATTTTCTCTCTATGAACAAAGTTTTACATGTTTCATAATAACATGTAACATTTAGCCATTTATAAAACAATATCGATTGAAAAAATATGTCATCTTTGTAATACGAAGAAAGTGCATTTAACGAAAAACACTTTCTCTTAAAATGCTCTATATGTACTTATATTAAATCTTAATTTATTAATTCAAAGTGGTAATTTTTGATCAAAATCAGATGGTACAATTATTTATTGGTGAGCCCATTATTTTACATAGTTTGAAATGCGTTTTTAAATGTATCAACAAATTCAAAATCTTAAAAAAAAACCTAGGGAACTAAGTCTATATATATTTAATAACTCAAATCTGCCATTCCAACAATTTTCTATTGGATTTCTAGCAAAAATCATCTAAAAATATGCTTGGAAAAGGTAAAAGAATCTATAACACCATATACAACTATTTCATAAAAGGTAAAAGAATCTATAACACCATATACAACTATTTCATAGATGCCACAAACATTCCAATTAAAACATGTTTCCAAAGACTTCAAACTACTTAAGCTAATATCCTTTGACAAAAAATATAAAAATTTAAGAAAGCTTCATTTTAATATTTTTAAACATATAATCCGCTTGGGGTAGCTCAATTGGCAATGGCCATGGAAATGAAGTCTCACCGAACCGGAAGTCGTGGGTTCAAATCTTGTGTTATCCCCGCGAACGCGGTGAGAAGTTGGACATGCTGAAGATGTAGTCCTACCAAACTTACAAATAAAAATAAATAAATAAATAAACATACAACTAAAAGTTTAAAATAAACCAATTAATTTCTTATCATTATTTTAGAATTAAATATTAACAATAACAATTTCCATTATTATCTTCAATTAAAATCTCACCTTTTACTTTTTTATTATTTCTAACATTAAATTTTAATATGCTCACTTATTCTTTTAAATACTCCCTACCATGCATAATGAAAGTTAATGTCTTCATATATATATAAGTGTTAACTCAAATTAGACATCACATTAATATACAAAACCTCTTAATAGTCCATGTCTTAGGATTATAGTGATTGTTGGGCATTGACATTATATTAATTTGTGTTGACCAACCAATGTATTCACGATTTTAACCAATGTTTTAACAAAAACATTCCGTTAGAATTTTTTTTTATCTAAAAATTGGAGATTTGAGGTCTTATTGTTGGCCAGGGTATGTAAAACATTAAAACTTAGGATATGATTTTTCATTTTCATTGAATTTCCTTGAAAATTGAAGTAATGTTAGTTTGGAGTTAGCATTACTCCAACACATTTAATGCATTTAATGTTTGTGGTGTGATAATACATTTACATTTCTTAAATAGATTTTATGCATCTACAATTGCCACCGCTTTTGTCTGTGTGCAACAGTTTCCACCACTCTTTTTCCACTTGCAACAGTCTCTTTTCTACACCTACAACAGTTGTCATAAACTTGTCAGGGTTGTCACTATTTTCAACCAACCTTTCTTGGTGAGTAATGTTGCTCACCCCCTTAGGGAACCATATAGCACAGGATTGTTTTTTCTCTAAACTAAAGAATTCCAAAATGAGACCTTGAGTGCAAAAGGAGAATGTCCTAACTCTAATATCAAAGGAAACTTCAAGCCATTTCATTGTCCAGCAGGTCATTGCAATGACCTTGCGAGCTTCCTTCTCAATGCAAAATGATGGTGTTATTAAAAATATCTTCAGCTTTGACACGGGAGATAAGTTTAATAAATCATCACTCACACTTTATTACGATAACTATTTTTTCATTGGGACTCTTAACATATGGCCTTGCACTTCCAGTGGGTCTCTTCATACCCATAATTTCAATGGGTTCTGCATATGGGCATTCTCTTGGAGAGTTGATTGTATCCTTCACAGACATTGATCAGGGGCTTTATATTGTGCTTGGTGCAGCTTCTTTTCTTGGGGGCTCAATGAGGATGACAGTTTCATTATGTGTTATCCTTTTGGAGCTAACAAATAACCTTTCATTACTCCCTTTTATTATGTTGGTCCTACTAATATCGAATATAATAGTTGATTCCTTCAATGATAGTGTGTATGAGAAAATTGTGCACTTGAAACGACTTATGTTCTTGGAAAGGCATCTTAAACCATATATGAGGAACCCAAATGCTGGCGATGTTATTAGAATTTCATTGGTAACCTTGTCTGGAATAGAGAAAGTTGGAAACATTGTACAGATTTTGATGAATACTAAACACAATGGCTTCCCAGTCATAGATGAACCTCCTCTATCAAAGCAACCAGTCTTCCATGGCCTTGCCCTCAGGTCACATTTGTTGGTTTTGTTGAAGAGGAAAGAGTTTCAACCTTCACAGTTTGTTGTTTCTAGAGAATTAATGGAGAAGTTCTCTTTTGTGGACTTTGCGAAACAGGGTTCAGGCAGAGGTCTGAAGATTGAAGACATAGACATAAGTGAGGAGGAACAGGAAATGTATGTTGATTTACATCCATTCTGCAATACCTCACCATACACTGTTGTGGAGACCTCATCATTGACAAAGGCATTTTCCCTTTTCCAGCATCTAGGCTTGTGGCATCTCTGTGTGGTGCCTAAAGAATCAGGGGTAAGTGTTTGTTGATGGAATTTCTAGACATTCTATAGCCTTTATCACACATTCAAGTTATCAACCACATCACATGTTTTACAAATTCTATCCAACTTTCAAAAGAGCTATGTTAACTACAACAGAAGGAACAATCTATCTATACAAGAGATATCATTTTTTATATTAAGGTCGCGGGCACAGATTTCATCTCATCCATAGTCACCACTTAGCTTTTAATCTATTCTATTCCTCACTGCGAAATGGCCCTGCTCCCACCTTTGCATATGTTACCTTCTCTACTGGAACAACAGAGGCTTACTATTTTATATGAGTAGATTACAAATATTTTTTTCTATGCGAGTAGATGACAAAGATTTTCTCCTATTGAGATCTCACCTAGCATATATTTTTGACATCTTTTGGGAACAACTACCCACATACCTATGGGGTTTGGCTCTCTGTTCTCGTATCTAACAGAGGGTTCTCTTTTGATATGGTTATAGACATGTATGTGTAACACTGAATTTTTCTTTTACTTCTTTTTCAACAGTCCAAGAGCAAAGCTCATAGATTCTTCTACCCCATCCCATTGCATTACTTAAAAAACTTATAGTACATATCATGCTCAGTGATAGAATACCTTATTAAGCATAGTAATTGTGATACATATAAACCCTTGCTTAGCTAAGCAGTATTGCCTATGGGTCTATATTATACTACAAAAGAAAGAATAATATGGTTAGCATTATATTAATATGTGTTACAGGTCATGTAATCGAGCTCTTAAATATACTCTAACTCACCTGTCATTAACAAATAGGTTTTTGGTAAGAAATCTACATAGCATATATTAACTAATCTCATATATTGATGTCTAACACACTGTAATATATCTACATTATAATAAAACACAAAACATAACATATACATGCACATCTAGGGGCATGACTGCTTCAAATTTTATATCCAACCCCACATTTTTTTTTCTGTTAAGAATGAAATATAAGGACTTACCATAACTATTTCAATGGATGAATATTGGGTTAGCTTGTGAAGGTGGCAGTGTTCTGTAGGGTAGCAACACTTGCAAGTTTAAAGTGTCCCGACATCCATACCAATTATCAAAGCCAAGGTATCAAATCCCCTCGCCACCTCTCCCATCGAGAACTGATGTTTATAGTTTCAAGGTTACATTTGAATATCTTGTTTTGAAATAGGATATGACAATAGATTTAATAGTTTCTTGATGAGGGCGCAGAACTTGAATTTATGTATCCCTCTGCAGACAATGCAGGTATGCATTCACTTTCTTTGAATTCCATAATCAAATAAGGACAAGAGATCATTTTCCCTAACACTCCCTAACACCATGCACAACAAGCAGAACAAGTGGTTATTTTCCCTATTACCATGCCCTACCAGAGAAGATCATGGGAATATCGTGAATTTCGAGGTGAGCCATTACAAAACCAACAATTGATGCGAATACATAACTGGAAAATTTTCTAAAAATCATAACAGTTGATATGAATAGAAAACTGGAAATCCATGGAGGACAAAGAATATCAAACTGAACAGACATAAGATCGAGCTTTTCTCTTTATCAAGATAGTGACATGTACATGTATTAGAGATAGGGTAAGAACACCATGTCAATGCATGTTGGTGAACATGCATGGTCTGCATTATGATGACATGGAAAAATGGTCTATAGAGAGGATATTGTGATTTTCCAAGTGTGAGGACGATTAAAGTTTCTTGTCACCTAATTTTTAAAATGATCACTATTTTACTTTTTAATCTTCATCATTGTGTAAACTTAATGAACAAAATACTTAGTTTTCAGTTGGATCTTTTCTGAAAAGTCACTAATGGGTACCTTCTCGCTCTCACCCCCGCTTTGCTATGTTTGTTATGGAGTTTTTCCCTCTTGCAGATAGGTGGTGATAGGAAACTTTTCTCTAGGAACACACACATCTATACACTCATTGTCTCAGTCGATCTCAAGTAGTAGGTTCAACCACCAGCCATCTCGTACAATTTTTTATGCATCCAATAGAAAATTTCTTGAGAAATGGTCATAAATACATTCATAGAATGTGCCTTTGTGATGCAATATAGTGTTTTAAATGTATAACAACGCTATCCTCCACCATCAGTAGCACCACAACAGCGGCCCATCATGCTCCACCCAAAATCACCACCCTATACACTACAACGAATCCTCATTGTACACACAACAGTACATACCACAATCAGACTCCAAAGGCAACTCCTCATTCTATTAGCACCAACACTACTAACAATGAAACTTGTCAAGTTGCAAGGATAGGGACAACCCAGGGGAAGAAGGACAACGGACATATATTTCACCCACATGGGCCCAATCCGATAAATTCTAGCTCATATTTTGACTCGACAAGACCCAAATCAGATCCTGATTCAAAAACCGATTTACACCCTGCAAACCCCAAATTTTCATGCATATTCTAAAACTTGAGATTGAACAAAAAATGATGGGATGTCTCCGGTTGAGAATGACCTATGAAATTTATGTGACACTCCACACAGAGTTGCATCAAAACCAAAGTTAGAGCTCTTTCCCCCCCTTCATGACCAAAAGTATAATGGTTGGATCTCAACACCTTACCAATTTCTTAATGTCTTCATAAACATTTTATAATTAAAAACATGATACTGGACTGGAATTAAATGGGATGGCCAAAGAAAAATATCTCCTTGTCAAACAAGATATTGGACTTTTCAAAGTTGGATTTAAAGATCTTGGACATTTCAAAGTTGGATTTAAAGTTATATATGGTAAGAGGACAAATACAATATTTCATGGAAATTTTTCATTTAAATTTTTATAGAAATCAATTTTAATAAAGTAGTGTCTTAAATTTAATAATGATGTAAAGTTCAGGTGATCAGGACAGAGAAATAAAATGAAAAATCTAATGCTTTTTAAATCATACGTTGCTTATGCATCAACATTTTTGCACGGATATGGAAAAATTCTTACCAGGCAACGAAACTTCAACAATTATAATTGCAACTAGCAGAATAGAGAACATAAATGACAACGAACGCTCCATTCTAGTTTTTCTTCTAAAACAAGACAAATTGAGTTTGCGAGAATGAATGCGGCGCTTCTTTCTGGATTAACTATGGAATATGAGGTAATTGGAATCGACAGATAAATGTCAAAAATAAAAATTTGTACTTTGTGAAATGATTCTTGATCTGGGTGGTGGTGCATTAGAAGCTTCTTCAAGAGACATGCTTTCTAAGGCCCTGCCTTGTCTATGAGGCCTCTACTCGCATTCATTGGCCTATGATTCCCCTCTTTCAGCTACAATGCAAGGCTCATAGACTGTTGTATTTTTTTTCAATTTAAATCGTATTAAGAATATACAGATATCTGCCTTCCCTTTAATTTAGACAATATACGATTTAATTTTAGACAATATAAAAATTTCAAACCCGATAAAGACTACAACTGCGTGTGACCCTTATTATTCTTGTCGCCGCAGGGTATAACGCATTCAAAAATGCGTTGACCCTAAATTAATCGACCATTGACCAAAAATCAAATTATAATGAATAAAGTTAACTTTATAAAATAAAAATAATTTATTTTTTTTAATCTTTTTTGTTATTTATTTCAATTGTTATTGGTTCATTTGCATGGGCTCTTATTTTGTAATCATAACTAAAGTAATTACATGGTATGACCATTACCTCACAGTGAGTTCTCAACAATTTAAATTGTTGTATCCTTGTTGTCCAAATCGAGAACCAGGGTCTAAATCTGTTGACAATTAGTTGACTCCTGAGTCTTGATTCACACTAATGAATGGCTTCTTCGGCATTGCAGTGCCCCCAAAATTATAAGCATTTATGGTGATCTTAGTGTTTGTTATCATCGCAGTAATGGCTTCTTCAGCATTGCGGCACCCCCAAAAGTTTTAAGCATTTATTGTGATCTTAGTGTGTAATGGCTTCTTCATAATTGCTACTCCTCCCTAGTTTTAAGCATTTATGGTGAAAACATCATAATGACTTTAAAAATGCCATAATACATCTCTGATAAGTCTCGATTTATGAAGATTGTTGTGGATCCAACCAGAGGGGGGGAAGCGGGAGCGGGAGGAAACATGCAGCCAGGGTTTTTGAGATTATCAGTGCCTGCTCCTAATGGAGGGCCGTAGAGGAGGGAGCTCCACTCCCTCCTACAAGGATGCCGTAGCCAGTAGAAGCAAGTCCCCACTGGGCATTGTCAGAGGTTCTGTAGAAGAAGAAAAAAATAATCATGAAAAGGAGACAGATGGGGTCAGGCCCAAGGAAAATGTTAGCACTAAAGATAAAGAGGAAGCAGACAAAATCCAGAGAACAAGGGACAATAAACAAAAGGGACCATGCAGACCCAAAACGAAGACCACTCCTAGAGTAGTGCTAAACGATCTTGCACTGCAGGCACACAGGAAACATATGGGGACTTACGCTATAATCTGCAAATTCATGGGATTATGGCCCACGGAAAAGGCTTTACAGATATAGACAAGTACCACTGGAAACCCAAAGGAAGCATTGATCTTCATCTTGGGTCAAAGGGTTTTTTCACCGTGGTGTTCACAAGCATAGAAGACAAAGACAGAATATTCGAAGGAGGACCCTACTTTTATGCAGCAGCTGGCCTCTATATGCGGCCTTGGATGATGAAATTTGTTCCAAAGCGAGAGACTTTCACTTGTACCTTTATGGGTAAGGCTCTATTCTCTACCTCTTGATTATTGGCAAATTGAATCGCTTGCTACCATTGGCAACAAAGTAGGTCTTTTTGTCAAAGCTTCGGAAGCCACAAGAAGGGGAAAATATACTTCTTATGCAAGAATCTGTGTAGAAATGGATCTATCAGGAGCACTGCCAGATGAAGTCATCCTGGAAGTTTTTGATGAGTATTGGGTGCAAACTGTGGACCATGAGCATATCCCGTTCAGATGTCGTAAGTGCCACAAACATGGACACTTGTTCAGAGATTGCCCTCTCAGTAAAGCAGACAACAAGAGAAAACAAAATGCAATGAAGGACACAGAAAGCTTTCAGAAAGTGGCAAGTAGAGGAAAAGGAGGCAAAAAAGGACCTTCGTAATGAGGGACAAAAGACCAGTCAAAATAGGTATCAAGCATTAGAAGAGAATGAAGAACTGGAAAATGAAGACCAATCTATGGAGGATGGCCCTAATGAAAAGGAAAACGAAGAGAGCTACAACCCAACACAAGAGATTGGTAATAAGAAAGAAACTATTATGAGTGAATCAGAACTAGAGATGGATCAGGAAATGACCCAGAGTGAAACAGATCTGGAGGACCATGAACTTCAGGAAATTCTAGATAAGGAACACCTAGATCTGGAAGGGTTCTTGATGCAGGGAACCAAGGGAGGCATAGATTCACTACCCCAAGAATATTGCAACAGAATTCAACAGTTGTTTTTATGGAAAACTTGGGAAAGGGGGTTAGATAAAGGAAAAACCATTGACAGGCAGGAGTACAGAGGTGTGAAAACAATAAAATCAATGCCAGGATTAGCTACAAGGAATGTAGGAAAGAAGAGGGGTAGGAAAAAGCAGAAGGACCTCTTGATGGAGTGTGGAAAGTTAATGATAGACTCGGGTAAGATGAAAGACCTAACCAGTTACTCCTTTACAAATCTTGAATTATGAAGTTCACATCCTGGAATATTAGAGGTCTAGGAAGTAAAAGAAAAAAAAGAATGCTTAGTTATAGAATGAAACAGGAAATGCCAAATATGATCTTCATCCAGGAAACCAGATGTTCTATTCAGAAAATAAGACAAATTCACAGCAAATGGCTCAACAGATTTGAGTTTCTAAAGGTTAAAGCTGAAAACATAGTGGGGGGCATTTTAACTCTTTGGAATCCCCAGAAAATCAGCATAATAGATGCTGAAGCATCCAAAAATTACTTATCAGTAGTCATGCAACCAGTGGGGGTTTCGAAAACCTTCCTTGTCACAAACGTTTATGGTCCTCAAAGAATAGATGATAAACTCAAATTGCTAGAATCCCTATTTGATCTCAGAAACAGACAGGCTGGGATTCCATGGATCATGGGAGGTGATTTCAATATGATCAAATCTCTTTCGGAAAAAAAGGAGGTAACAGAGTGCTAACCAAATACTCCCTAGCATTCCAAACATTCATAGATGATATGAAATTGGTTGATTCAGAATTGAGCAATGGCCTTTTTACATGGAACAACAAAAGAGGAGGTGAGGCACAGGTAGCCTCTAAATTAGATAGGTTTATGATTTCAGAGGAGCTTATGATCATAGATAAAGAAATAACAACAAGAATCCTTCCCTTTGGAGGGTCTGATCACTGGCCGATTCAATTGGAAATCAAGGGTATGGTTTCTCCCAGAAATAGGCCCTTCAGATTCGAGAATATTTGGCTCTCCCACCTGGATTTCATCAGTAACATTGAAAAATGGTGGTCTGAAGACTTGCAATTCCAAGGATCACAAATGTACCTCCTTCATAAAACACTAAAGCATGTCAAGTTCAGACTCAAAGAATGGAACAAGAAGGATTTTGGTAACATTTTTGTGAACAAAAAATCATTGGAAATCATAATTCAGGAACTTAACCAGGCATTGATCCAATATGGCTTTGACAAAGTCAAGAGTGATCAGGCTAACAAACATCATCAAGAATGGGAAAATTTATGCTAACAAGAAGAAATATTTTGGAGGCAAAAGTCTAGAGTTCAATGGCCCAAGGAAAGCGAGCGGAATATAAGATTTTTCCACAGATCCACTATAGCTAATATAGCACACAACAGAATCTCTACGCTAAAGGATGAGAATGGGGAGCTTTAGAACACTCATAATAATATTGAAGCTATGCTTGTTAAGCATTTCCAAAACATCACTCGGGAAAACAATCCAGACATGGAACAATCCATTAGGGAAATTATAAGGCATATCCCTAAGTTGGTGTCTAGAGAGGACAATTTTAACCTCAATAGACCTGTTACTAAAGAGGAGGTAAGTGAGGTTCTCAAAGACATGCAGAATTGCAAAGCACCAAGCTCGAATGGTTTCAATGTGGATTTTTTTAAAGCTTGTTGGCATATTGTCAAACAGGATATTCTGAATGTGGTGGAGGATTCCAGGGGTAGCAAAACCATCCTGAAAGCCCTCAACACCTCCTTCATCTCCCTAATCCCCAAACAGGATTCAGTTCAAACTGCAGATAAGTATAGACCCATAGCTTTATGTAATGTAGTATACAAGATAATATCCAAGGTTGTGGCTAACAAACTAAGACCTCTCCTTCCTTACTTAGTGTCAGAGGAACAGGTAGGTTATGTGGAGGGCAGACAAATTTTAAATAACATTATTCAAGCCCATGAGGTGGTTCACACGCTTAATAGTAAAAAGCAGGCAGGAATGATCATGCAACTAGATATTGCCAAAGCATATGACAAGGTGAACTGGATTTACATCAAGAAGATTCTCATTGCTTTTGGTTTCGATCACAACTGGGTCAGATGGGTCATGGCTCTGGTGACTTCATCCAGCTTTTTAATTTTGGTGAATGGTTCTCCCTCAGAGATTTTCATTCCTTCTAGAGGCCTCAAGCAAGGAGATCCGCTCTCTCCCTTTCTTTTCATTCTCATGATGGAAGGACTTGGCAGATCCATTAAGCATGCCAAGGAAATGGGCAAAATCAAAGGTCTTCAATTATCTGAAAATGGTCAAGCTCTGACTCACCAACAATTTGTAGATGACACCATGCTGCAAGGAATCCCCACAGTCAAAGAAGCTTCAGCCTACAATAAAATCCTGAAGGAATTTTCCATGGCTACAGGTATGGAAGTAAATCTCTCTAAGTCAAAAATCTTCTTCTTAAACACTAACATTGCTATTCAGAGAAATATTTCCAGAATTCTTGGTTTCCAAAGGGATTCCCTCCCCACAAAGTATTTGGGAATACCTCTCACAGCCAGACCTATGCACAAGAGTATCTGGGAACCGGTGCTTAATAAGTTGCAGGACAGAGTAAAAAAATGGACCTTCAGGGTCTTGAACCTAGCAGGCAGGCTGGTTTTGACAACAGCGGTTCTGCAATGTATCCCGGTTTTTATGTTATCAACCCTCCCAACCGCCAAAGGGGTTTTAGAGCAATTCAGGAATATACAAAGAGATTTCCTCTGGGGTAAGGAAGAAACAAAGAAGAAATGGACCCTGGTCTGTTGGGATAAAATCTGTAAATCCAAGAGCCACGAGGGTCTAGGCTTGGATGATCTAGAGATTCTTAGTAAGGTGCTAGGAGCAAAACTTTGGTGGAGATGGGTTCATGAGCCAAAAGCCCAATGGGAAAGGTTCTGGAAAGAGAAATATGCCAGCTCTTGGCACACTAATAATCACAAAGAATGTCTGGAAATTTAAAAGGTTCTCACATCTAGAACAGAGCCTGGGAAAACAGAAGCCTAGTTCAAAATAACAGCTTTTGGGAAATCAGAGCAGGAGATCTGGAACTCTTTTGGGAGGATGAATGGCAACAAGAACCAATGTTTTTAATAGAGGATTTGTTAAGCCTCAAGCAAGAAACCAATTCCCAAGGGTTAAACAAAGTTAAGGATTTCTGGGATCTTGCTCAGAACTCCGGAAAGTGGAGAAGCTGGAGAAAAATTGACTGCAGAGATGATAACCTCATTAAAATTAAAGCAGAGGCTCTTGGGAACTTGCTTAAACAAAGAATGATTTTAGTAACAGAAGGGCAGGATCAATTAAGATGGAGAAATAACAATAAAGGCACCTTTAATCTTAAAGAAGCTAAAGACATTCTCCTTGGGCTTGATTCCTGTATTCCAGAAAAGACCTGGCAGCACCTCTGGAAGCACCAAGGTTGGATGAATATCAAGCTTTTCATGTGGTTGGTTCAACATAAGAAAATTTTAACTTGGGAAAACATTAGGAAAAAGGGTGTTAAGGGGCCTTCCAGATGCCAGCTCTATGAAGAACAGGAGGAGACTATGGAGCACATTCTTAACAGTTGCTCTTACACCACCAAGTTGTGGGATTCTTTCTCTATCATTTTCCAATAGGCAGATAGGGACAAAAGTAGTATCACAAACACCCTAGACAAGTGGAGAGGTAATTATTCGAAGAATGAGTTCCTTAATTTGGCCTGGGCCTTCACGCCAATCTTCATTATCTGGAATGTTTGGAAAGAAAGAAATAAAAGAATTTTTAAGCAGGAAAAAGTTATTCCTCATAGACTATTTGATTTGATCCTAAAACAGCTCAGGGAGACAGTTAGTACCATTGTACGCAATCTCCCCAAAAATCCCCCCTTTGAGACTGAGCTAAGAATTTTCAGAAAACTAGAAATGATAGGGATTATTCCCCAAGGTCTGACCAAGAAGGACATAACTATGGATACAGAGAAGGATTTCTAGCAACCAGCACTGAAAGGCTATCTAAAATACAACATTGATGGAGCTTCAAAATGCAACCCGGGAACAACTGGTTTTGGAGGAGTTTTAAGGGATGAAAAGGGCAGTATTATCTCTATCTTCCACTACCATTTGGGAAGAGCCACAAATAATATGGCGGAATTAATGGCTCTAGAACAATGTCTAGAGTTTCTAGTCCAAGACCATTACTCAAATGTCATTATAGAAGCGGACTCAAAGATTACCATCAACTCTGTGAAAAGAATCAACTGCGGTACTTGGCTGGAGAAAGTCTCCACTCACTGGAAACTAATCCAGGTCTACCAAAAAATCCATGTTCACCTCCAGAAGCTTCAAACGGTTAATTTCAACCATGTTCGACATTCTGCCAATAAACTAGTGGACCTTCTGGCAAACCAAGGAGTGAACAATGCTGATGGCGGGATTGCGAAAAAGTGGCAGGGGATACCTCAAAACCGGTTAAAGATTCTCTACGATGAACAAGCTGCAGCAGACAGAGAAGTGTTTAGATATCGGGCTAGATTGACAAGAAGGAATTGATTTTTCTGGCAAGAACTTTTACAACCTTTCAGTATGTACTTGGTAGAAAAGCAAGCTAAGTTTTGTCTCTTTTTATCCTGGAGTCAGTTGAACGGGGTCCTTAGTTTATTGGAGAACATTTTACCGAATCTTCTCCCAATCAAGTACAATTTAATGGTCCAACTCTGTAGCAGGAATCGGTAGAACGCGTGGTTAGATTTTCCGGCCGCTAGAATATTCCCTATTTCTGCTTTTGGGCTTGCAAACCACGCCATGGTTGGTTTTCCGGAGATCGCGTGATTCACAAGTGGTTTTTGATTTTGTAGTTTCGGGAGCGATTCCATAGAGATAGCAACACGTGGCAGGTCGATTGACTTTGAAACCGCCTTCGATCACACACTAACTCTCAGTCGTGTTAGGTCGTGCGATATGATTTCAAGTCGTTGGATCCAGCAGCCAGGATCAACGGTGGGGATCAAACGTGTTGTTTTGTGGGGCCAGGTGGGCTCTATCCATTCTTCCGGTTTGGCATGTCTTTTACCTCTTTCGAGGTGTGTGGGATTTATGAGGTCGAGGGTGTTTGTGGTTTTTTGTCAGCTCTGGGAAGAGTGTTTTATTCAGAACTCCCCTAATGGAAGGGGGGCTCTTGTAGTCTTTCCTTGTTTTTTTCTCAAAGTTTGGTGATCACTATAGTAAAATGGGGGGTCTTGGTCATTAGCAGGGATTCATTTTTCCCGAATTCTTGTAAAGGATCGGGTTTTATGTACAATATGTAATTTTTCTTTTGAATTAATGAATTAGAAGGATCAACGCTTGCTTCAGCAAAAAAAAAAGTCTCGATTTATGAAAATAAAATCTTCGTGTGTGATGAGCCCCAATTTTTGGTACAATTTGGGCTCATATTGGCCTACTTACCTTGTTCAACCATTCATCTTTTACCACTTATGCATTCATTTCTTAGTATATTCGTGTTGTTTGTAGGAAGAAGGGTAGGCATTATATCTATGTGACTAATACATGATGATTTCAGGTTCTTGGCATTAAAGAGAGCAAAAGACCACGCAAAAGGAGACAAGGAGAAAGCAAAGGTGGCATTGCATGTTCATAGGGAGGTTGTCTACAGCTTTAAATGACTTCCCTCGTGATTTTCACCTTAACTCCGAGCTCCAACAGCTCTCCCCACCGAGCTTAAAGGCAGCCAACACGTTCTACAGGATCAGCAGTTTTACAGCAGTTTGACTTTCAGTTGGAACAGCCAAGCTCCACGAATCAAGGAAGCCAGCTTGATCCTCATTTTGTATAAATATGAAGGCCGTAGCCTTTGTTAGAAGCTTTTTGACTTTTGGAATTACTATTGTAATCTCTGAGCACGAGTTACAGCTCGGTTTTTGTTGTTTTCTAAGCCAGTTTTGGCATGACATTAGACTTTTGATTATGAATAAAGGCAAGCAGATTTGGATCTAATTCTGAGTTTTTAAGGGAGCTATAGCTCTCAGGTTAGGGCCCAACCTGAGAGAAATAGATCTCCTCTTCTTGTAGTGTTATTTACCTTTCTTTCCAGCATTGTGTTTCCTTGTTTTGATATGCAATTCAAAGAATACAGTTTGCTGATTTGATTTGGTTAATGAGAATTGCGTAGGACTAGTTTATGGTTAATTCACTTTCAGTTGTTTAGATCAGAATAGGAGGTTTGTAATCCACTGGAGCTCCAAGAAAAAGGTTGTTAGTGTCTTCACTGTCATCTCTGTTTAGGGATTGAGGTGCAGTCCATATCAACCACCAAAAAGAACGCAGTCTTTTACTTCCATGCAAGCTGCAACATAGTCATTTTCATTGAAGATCCATCCATGCACTTTTGATCTTGAACCATACTTCTTCATTTTCACTCCATGCACGGCTTCTTTTCTCAGTTTACATTGCTGTTCATAGGTTTATAGCACAGGTAGCATAGGTTAATGAATTCTCGTTTTTGGTGCAAGACATAAGTAATTTGTTTCATTTACACTGCTCCATATCCTTCTACTTCATTTTTCTTCTTCTTAACCTCTCCTAAAGTCACCTTCTCGACCTTTGTTCAGCTCGTTCACCTTCCAACTCTTTCATTGCCCACGTAGCTTCATCTTTTTGACCTTTCGTTGATCCCATCCTTCTATCCACCAACCACTTCGTGCACTCTTTCTCTGTCCTATTTCTCTGCCCCTGAGTCATCACAAGCTCCATCTCCACCTTACCTATCCTCCCATACCACTCCATCACTTCACCATCACCTAAAACTCCCGTGGTAGAGCATCCTGTAGAAGTTAGCAGACTTCCTGTAGAATCCCTGAGTTTCCTGTAGGATCCCCTGCAGACATCCTGTAGAAGCCTACAAACTTGGTTTCCGAGCATCCAAACGTTGTAGACTTCTGTAGACTGATGCTAAGGATCCCCTGGGACCTCTCCTAGCCCCCCTGACCTTTCCCAAGCTTTCCTTCCTTTCGCACCACCTCTGCACAACCAAACCCTAATAAGAAACAAAATCATCATCACTCCAACCATTTAAGCAAAAATACAAAAACATGTTCTTTTCAATCAAAGTAGTTTAAGTTCATGCATTTCACATCATTAGAAGTAATGGCATCATTTCCAAACACTTGCACTCCACCCATTGCATCCTAGAGGTTAAGCTAGTCAGATTAGGGTTAACTAGGGTTTCCATGTTTTGGTTGGCTTTCAGTTCATTTTTGCAAAGTAGATTAATTTCCTCTGAGATAGTCTTCGTCCATCATTTAGCAAGCTTCTTCTGAGAGCATATAGAAGTTGGCTTGAGCCCTAGCGGACTTGTGCCAGCTGACCAAGTGACAGCTGCGACAAGAGCTAGTACTTGTGCATACAGCACCGTCGCTTCCAAGTTTGTACGAACTACCGGGTTGATAAAATTAGAGATAGGAAGCTCCAGGAATTGTAGCATTATTGCTACAATACTGGAGCCCACCATCTTTTTGGCGCCGTTGCCGGGGAAGCGTCAGAGTATTAGTAATTGTTGCTTTTCTTCTATTTTCTTACTCTTACCTTCTGCTCAGTAGTTTATTTCATTTCCATTCTGCAAAAGTAGCATAGACATTTCCTACTTTCATAGATTAGCATTTCCTGCTTTCATAGACTAGCATTTCCTGCTTTCATAGATTAGCATTTCCTGCTTTCATAGACTAGCATTTCCTTTCTGCAAGCGTAGACTAGCATTTCCATTCTTGCAATTTCATTTGAGCAAAGTAGATTAGTTCTTTCCTGCTTTCAGTTTAATTCTGCATCTTTTATAGTTAGTTGTAGATCAATCTGTTTCAGTTTTGCAGGTACCAAAAGAAAAAAACAGAAGCAATCAAAAGAAAAAGAAAGCCTTTTCCATTTCATGCCTCGTAGGAACCGAGATAGATCAGGCAAATTCCTACCAAACACCCCCACCACATCACTGAGTCACCCTTCTCTCTTCTTTGGTGACAGTGACCCAGAAGAACCTATAGGTGAACATCCTGAGATAGACAAAGATCCTATAGAAGAAGAAGAGTTAGAGACCACTCCATCTGAAGCTATGGCTGACAATAGAAGAGAAGATGAGAGAATAGAAGGTGCCTTCCCCATCCGAGAGACCAATGGAGAGATGAAAATGAAGAACATTAGCCCCTCCGCCTTACCTCACTTCCATGGACTGACCACTGAAGATCATGATACCTTCCTATTTGAGTTTGTTGTCCTTTGTAGAACCTATGACTATACTGAAGATGAGAAAAAGCTGAAACTCTTCCCTTCAACTCTTAAGGATGCAGCATTGCGCTGGTTCATGGGTTTACCTGGGAAAAGTATCACCACTTGGGCTCAGATGCAGCAAGCTTTCAATACCAAATACAGGGATTACTGTAGGTCCAAGGAAACCAAGGGGGAAATCTTTCGGATGACCATGGGAAATGATGAGTCCCTAGAGGATTATGAGGAGCGGTTCCAACTTAGCTATAAGCGGGCCAGGTGCACACTTGACCCTGAATCCCTCAAGTTGGTCCTGCTCCGAGGAATCCCTGAAGACCTCTTAGATACCCTTCACATGTTAGCTGGGGGGGGACATTTACCAACTGCCTTATGAGGACATCAGAACTGTGTTTAGAAACCACTCCAGGGCAGCTCGGAAACGAGGTAGAGGAAACCTCCTCTCAACTAGTGTCCCTTTCTCCAAACATGAGCTTGCAAATCAATTAGAAGATCTCAAGAGTGAGGTGAGACAGACCATTGCCATGCAGCTGGACACATTCAGGATCCAGCAAAAGAAAGAGGAAGCTGAGAGAGCCTTGGCTATCTTCTGCCCTAGGTGCACAAGGAGACACCCTAAGAACAAATGCCCATTGCATTCGGTTGAAGTGTGTTTCGTTTGTGAGGAGGACCATCCCACAAATCAGTGTCCAGCCTTACCAGGATTTAAAGCCATGTACCAAGGGACAGAAGCTCCCACTGAACCTCTCTATTACCTCAACCAAAGGAGGCCACAAGGATCTAGACCTTATCAGCAGGGAACGCAAGGGGCACCTCAAGCTTATTACAGCCCCAACCAATCGACTCCTATGCCTTCCTGGGGTCCCCCTGCTCATCCTTCCTGGTCCATGCCTCCTCCATGGTCTTATCCACCTCAGTACCCTACTCAACCTACTTCTCATTCATACCATTCGCATGCCCAACCTCAGCCTCAGTGGAATGCACCTCAGTCGGGGTGGAGGCCCCAATACAACACTCCTCCTGCCATTTTGCCTCCACCACCAGTTCAACCTCAGCCTTTACCTCCTGCTCCTCCAAGGCAACCTCAAATGCCTGCTCAACCGAACCCGAACCCCAACAACAGACAGGCTCAGCAGGTATACACTGGGGAAACCTCATGCCCTACCTATGCTGTGGAGATCCAGGAGATCAATCTTCGATCTGGAAAGACTCTACCAGATCGCCAACCTCCTCCCCCAGAGGATGAGGAAGATAAACAGGAAAGTGAACCAAAGGCTATTCCACCCTTTCCTGAGAGACTAACAGCCACCACACAACCCAACCCAGAGGAGGATGAGCTTCTGGGTGAGCTCAAGCAGTTGTGTGTGAAAATACCACTTCTCCAAGCCATCAAGGATGTGCCAATATACAACAAACTGGTTAAGGAAAAGTGCTTCAAACACCCACGCAGGCGGAAGAAAGATGCTTCAACCATTAATGTCATAGGACAACTGTCTGACCTTATGCTAGGACAAGTCATCTGCCCAAAGTACCTAGATCCTCGAAGTCCTGTAGTAGATGTCCACATCAATGGCACCATCATACCTCACACCTTGATTGATCTGGGGGCTGCCATTAATGTGATGACCAGGGATACCATGCTCAAACTTAATCTTCAAGGTTCCTTGAGGAAGACCTCGACAGTACTGCAACTAGCAGATCGCTCCACCGTGACTCCCGAAGGGATTGTGGAGGATGTCTTGGTCTCTATTGACTCTTGGGAATACCCTGCAGACTTCCTGGTTCTGCAACCAAAGGCAAAGCGTACTGGATATCCTCTCATTTTGGGAAGGCCTTGGTTAGCTACTGCAGATGCTTACATAAGTTGTCGTGCAGGAAACATGACCATCAAAAATGGTCCCATGTCCAAGCAGCTAGTCCTATACCCTCCTGCCCAACCCTCCTTAGAGCATGACTTACCACTCTGGTTGGAGGAAGGAGAGGAAGACGAGGTGTACTCAGCACCTCTGTGCACCTTAGATACCACTAGAAGAGACCCCCCAACCGAGGATGACTTGATCGAGACCTTGATCCAGAATCCACCTTCCAGTACACTACCCTTAGAAAAATTGGTGGAGGATGCCCAAGCTAGCACCTTAGTGGATCTTTGTACAACCAACCCTGTTACTCCCAGAGTCAAGAATGTGGAGTTCGGCCCTGAGAGAGCATTGAAGATCAGCTCCTCCCTATCTCCTTCCCAGGAAAGGGAGCTATGTAGCCTGTTGGCCAGCCACCTAGATGCTTTTGCTTGGAGCTATAAGGAGATGAAAGGAGTCCATCCTTCGGTCTGTACCCATCATATATACATCAAAGAGGATTGTAAACCGGTTAGGCAACCCCAGAGGAGAATGAATCCAGCTCTTAAGGACATTGTCAAGGAAGAATTGCAAAAACTGTTGGATGCCGGATTCATCTACCCCATCTCAGATAGTGAATGGGTGTCCCCTCTGGTGTTGGTTCCCAAGAAAAATGGGAAATGGAGAATCTGTGTGGACTACCGAGAACTGAACAAAGCTACCAAGAAAGACCATTTCCCTCTACCTTTCATAGATCAAGTGTTGGATGGACTGGCAGGAAAGAAGTTCTTCTCTTTCCTGGATGGGTTTAGCGGGTACAACCAAATCCAAATCAGCCCGGAAGACCAAGATAAGACCACCTTCACTTGTCCTTGGGGTACCTTTGCCTACCGAGTTCTTCCCTTTGGGCTATGCAATGCTCCTGCTACCTTCCAAAGAGCTGTCTTGAGCATCTTCTCGGAGCTGGTCCATGATGCAGTGGAAATCTATATGGATGACTTTACTCCTTATGGGGCCAACTTCCAGGAAGCATTGTACAATCTGGGAAAAGTCCTAACCAAATGCATTGAGATGAACTTGTCCCTTAGTCCTGAAAAATGTGAATTCCTAATGACCGAAGGGACCGTGCTAGGCCATACCATTTCTTGACAAGGGTTACAGGTGGATCCTAACAAAATTGCTCTCATCAAGAAGGTTCCACCTCCTCAAAAGGTAAGGGATGTCCGGAGTTTCTTGGGATTAGCAGGATATTACCGGAGATTCATTAAAGACTTCAGCAAGCTAGCCTCGCCATTGTTTGGCCTGTTGGCAAAAGATGTGGAGTTTAAGTGGACTGACGATTGTCAGAGGGCTTTAAATGAATTGAAGGACAAGTTGGTGTCAGCCCCAATTCTGAGAGGTCCAAACTGGGCCCTACCTTTCCACATCCACACTGATGCCTCGAACAAAGCCATAGGTGCAGCTTTAGGACAAGTTGAGCAAAAACTTCCATATGCCATTTACTTTGTTAGCAAAAACTTGTCCAAAGCTGAGCTGAATTACACTGTAACCGAGAAAGAATTCTTGGCTGTGGTCCATGCACTGAACAAGTTCCGACATTATATTACTGGCTACCAAACCTTTGTACATACAGACCATGCTGCAATTAGATATTTAATGAATAAACCAGATGTGAATGCTCGTATTATTAGATGGTTACTTTTATTGCAGCAGTTTGATTTGACCATTGTTGACAAACCATGTAGAGAAAATGTTGTTGCTGACTTTTTATCTAGATTGGATTTGTCTGCAGATGAGGATGGAACAGTGGATGACCAGATGCCCGATGAACATCTATTTGCTATTTCAGTACTCTCTCCATGGTTTGTTGATATAGCAAACTACCTTGTTTCAGCACAGTTCCCTCCGCACCTATCTTCAAGAGAGAAGAGCAGAATCATCAGAAAAAGTGCCTCATTTACTTGGATCGGGGGCAATCTGTTCAAGCTCGGCCCCGATCAGATCTTAAGGCGTTGTGTAAGGGAGGAGGAAGTCTTTGATATCCTCCTCACTTGTCATGATGGGCCTTGTGGAGGACATTTTGCAGCAAAGAGAACTGCCTTCAAAATCCTGCAGGCAGGCTACTATTGGCCCACACTTCATCAAGATGTCAGAAGATATGTCAGTCAGTGTGACCAATGCCAAAGAATGGGGAAACCGACCCAAAGGGATGAGATGCCTCTCCAATCTCAAGTGACTCTTGAGCCATTTGAGAAGTGGGGCATGGACTTTGTGGGCCCAATCAACCCTCCTTCGAGGCAACGGTCTTACATCATTGTGTGTACTGACTACTTGACAAAGTGGGCATAGACTAAAGCAATCAAAGCAGCAACAGAAGAAAAAGTGGCCGAGTTCCTAAGAGAAAACATCTTCTATAAGTTTGGCTATCCAAGAGAGCTGGTCACCGATCAAGGGAGCCAGTTCACATCCAACCTGGTTGAAGATCTACTAGCTCATCACAAGATCAAGCATAGGACTTCCACCCCCTATCACCCTCAAGCAAACGGGCAGGTGGAAGTCACCAATAGAGCATTAGAAGGGATCTTGACTAAGGTGGTGAGCAGCAGCAGAAAGGACTGGGCAGATCACCTGGTTGAAGCCACATGGGCTTACAACACCACTTGGAAGACCACCACCGGCTTCACACCTTATGAGCTGGTCTATGGGAAGAAAGCTTTGCTGTCCATTGAGTTTGAATACAACACTTTGAGGATGGCAGCTCAGCTGGACCTAGATCTCAGCCATGCACAACAAGAGAGGTTATTGCAGCTGAATGGACTGGATGAGCACCGAATGCAGGCCCTCATTCACTCAGAAGTGGTTCAACTTCAGAGAAAGGTGTGGCATGACCAACATCTCCATGACAAGCAATTTCAGCCGGGAGATTGGGCTTTGCTGTATGACTCCAGATACAAAGATTTCAAGGGGAAGCTGAAAACCAGATGGCTAGGGCCATATTCAGTGGAAAAATGTCATGACAATGGATCTGTTCTTATTCGGACCATTGATGAGGAAGCCATCCCCATGCTTGTCAATGGGCATCGATTGAAGATCTACAGGAAGCCTCTCTCAAGACAAGAGTTCATCAAAACTATGGAGAAGGCAGTGTTGGTCATAGAGAAGGGTTCTGCCCCTGTTTTGGGCATGCCCTGAAGAATCTAAAAAATAATAATAATAATAATAATAAATAAATAATAAAGATCCTTGGGTGAAAACCTTTCTGAGGCGCCCAAGGCAGGTGGTAGGGGTGAAAACCTCATTGAGGCGCCCCTATTGTCTTTCAAAAAAAAAAAAAAAAAAGATAAAGATTTGAAAAGATCCTTGAGTGAAAACCTCTCTGAGGCGCTCAGGGCAGATGGCAAGGGTGAAAACCTCATTGAGGCGCCCCTGTTATCTTTCAAAAAAAAAGAGAAAAAAAAAAGAAAAAAGAAAAAAACAAGGTCAGCAGATTCATTATGTAAAATTGCATGCAGGTGTTCTATGGAGGAGAAGAAGCCTCTCAACTCAAAGCCAAGGGTCCTCATCATGCAGTCAGGACACCTCACCAGCACCCCCTCCAAGAATACTCATTTTCTCCAAGGTATGTGCAATTTTATTACAGCTTGAGTCTTCTACAGGAAGACGCAGATTTTCTACAGGAAGATGCAGAGTTTCTACAGGAAGATGCAGATTTTCTACAGGAAGCTCTGTATTTCTACAGGAAACTTCCTGTAGAAGCCCAGAACGGCCCAGAATCCATTTCATGAAGAGATCTAACGGCTAAGGATCGGTTGGGACGCATGCATGCCACTATTGTCAACCATGCACATTGCTGTTAGCTTGCTCCACCATCCTTGTCGACATGCAACAAAGTTACCTACACCAGCAAAGCAGATTGATGAGTCTCGAGAAAAAGCAAATTGTAAATGGAAAAAGCGCTAGAGATCTCACACCATATTCATCACAGTCAGCCAGAAGCTCCGAGAGCATGATCGTGAGGCCATCCATCATCGTGTAGCAGGCACCCAAGGAGGAAGAACTATTCCAAGACCTCCCGCGGGAGTCCTGTAACAGTTGAGCCTGCTAGAGTGGATACCATTCACAGCACAGGCCATATGCAAGGAAACGTGGGCGCATGCAACTGAAGCATCCCATCCATCGACGGCAGCTCGTGAACATGGACCTCCGGGCCTGTGTAAGTTCGCCAGCAGCAGGTAAATCGACTCATCAGCGTCCAACGAGCCGAAACATCGTGTGCAGCCACGCAGGTAAGTGTCTCGACCCTTCCTTCCATCAGACTGCATGAATGTTACTTTGATTGATTGCTAAGTGTAAAGGTGAATTGGTTGAGCGGCTGTGTGGCCATTTGGCCGGCCACGTCGACCAGTTAATGGTCTAGTTGGATGTGTGGGTGGCGGCCATGACAAAAAGAATGGGTCGCATGCACGTGAGAACGATCTCGTCGAAGAGAACGAATTTAACCCAAGAAGCGGCGGCAGATCTGCGGGAATTGGTGCGGCAGCAAGTGAACGCGCAGTTGAATGATGGGGTGACGTCACCCAATGGTCCGGCGGGGACAGCTCACCCCCCGCGCCACGAATTCCGCCGAATTCAAAATCTAATCGGCTAGATTGCACTCATGCATTTATCACCCACCGTTTGAACTCGAGCGGTGATCCTGATCCTTCTGCAGTATGATACGCCGAGCCTTTGGCCATCAGAACGATTGAGAAGCACACCCAAGGCGCAAACCGACTGCAGTCTCTCCCGAAAATCGCGCACGGCATTCTACAGGAACGCTGTCATTCTACAGGAACGCTGTCATCCTACAGGAACGCAGTTTTCTACAGGAAAGCGGGTGCCTCACGTAAAAAGGTGGCCAATTAAAGAGGTAACCTTGAACTCTTCATGCAACTGGTTATTAAAGGTGGCAGAATTGTCGTCCACAGTCTGGTCATAGGAAAACGGTGAAATTGTTGTCTGCTGTGCCTATACTGTCATTCTACAGGATGTCGAGTAATTAAACTGTGTTAAGTTCCTCAGGGATAAGTTTGTGGGTTATATGCATGACATTCTACGCTCTGTCTCAGTAAACCAAAATCTCTTCCACATTCACCACCTCTGGTTAAGAAAATTGTTTTATCATGCCGGGTGCGTTTATTAGACGAGAACCCACTGATTCAGCCAAATTAAGGGAAAACCAGGGGGTGGTAGAGCTCTTCACACGAGCACAATGGATATCATTTCGTGATAAGCTGCAGGGTTACGATGATGAAGTGGCCGAAGAATTCCTGCAGGCTCTGAGGCCGAAATCCAAGACACTGGCCACAGTGAATTTCAGGGGCCTAAGCCTCAAGCTCACCCCGCAATATATCAGTCGAATCACTGAACTTCCAATGGGTCTGCTGTGGGATAAGGAAGAACGAAAGTTGAGCCAGTAGGCCAAGAAAGAATTCTTTCCACCTGAGGAGGAATTCTCGGAGGACAAGAATGGGGTGCGAAGAACAAGTCTGTTGCCACCATGGAACGAAGTTAGCCTGCAAATCATGAAATACATAACCTGTGAAGGCCGCTATAGCATCGTGTACGGGTATCACTTTCGGTTGCTCACTGAGTTAAGGCACCGAATTGATCTTCCTGTAGAAAAGAAACTAAGCATTCCTTATTTCCTGCTACAGTCTTTGATGGAGTGTGCTACGAAGCTCAAAGAAGGCATACCAGATCAGGTAGCCCACCATGGGTTGATCAAAATTCTTGTGGAGGATGCACTTCATTCATATAAGGTTCCCCTCTCATGGGAATCATTCAGGAATTTAACAAGAGATGGAGACATAAGGATGCTCACTGAAGAAAGTGGTTCCTCCAGCAGTGAGGAACAAGGAGCAGTGGCCGAGGGAAAGAGAGAAAAAGGTCAGAAGACCCCGACCACAGTGCAGAAGAAAGAACAAAAGAAGAAGCACGAGGAAAAGGTTGACAAAGAAAAAGATGGCACACCCATCTTATCAGCAAGAGAAAAGAGGTTGAAGAGCAGAACGGACAAAGCTGAGGTGGTCCACATCAACCCAAGTACCTCGTCAGCACCTGCAACCAAACCAAAAAGCAAAACCCATGCAGCTAAGCAAGCAAAGGTGGAGACACCCATGTCTACAGGAAAGCAGAAACAGGCTTCTACAGGAAGCCCGAAAACAGAGACAGGGGCTTCTACAGGAAGCCCGAAAATCATTAAAAAAGAGGCTTCTACAGGAAGCCCGAGAGTGGCTAAAACAGGGTCTTCCACAGGAAGCCCAAAATTGGTAAAGAAAGGATCTTCTACAGAAGGCCCGGAAGTGGGTAAAGCAGGGGCTTCTGCAGGAAGCCCGAAATCTGAAAAGAAGGGGCCCTCTACAAGGAACCTTGAGAAAGCAAAACGCAAGAAGGAGAAGGCCGGTATTCTCGAAAGGGAGGCAGCAGCTGCGCTGGCCGCCCTCAGTACACCTCCAAAGCCGAAGGAGAAGAGAGAGAGGGAGATCCCTCTACCTTTTGAAGCCAGGAGAAGTAAGAGAATAAACACGGGCAAGCCGCAACCTCCACCTAGCAGCCAAACCATTTTAGGGGGTGTCCCTACTTCACCCAGTGAAAGAACCCCCTCTAAACCATCGGCCACCCCCGAGAGGGGAAGCCCAAAAATAACTTCCTGGACACGAAAAATAGGCCAATCGGCTTCCGAAGCCCGGCTCAAGGAAACGGAAAAGAGGGAAGAAGCGCCACCCTCGTCACCACCAGGGGCAGAAAAGGCAGGGCCACCAAAAACAGGAAAGGAAGAGCATGCTCCGGGCTCTAGTTCTCGGCCAAGGACGAGGAGCCAGAGCAAAGTTGCTCAAGGATGAGCAAATATTTCAGCTGGGGGGTGATGATGAGCCCCAATTTTTGGTACAATTTGGGCTCATATTGGCCTACTTACCTTGTTCAACCATTCATCTTTTACCACTTATGCATTCATTTCTTAGTATATTCGTGTTGTTTGTAGGAAGAAGGGCAGGCATTATATCTATGTGACTAATACATGATGATTTCAGGTTCTTGGCATTAAAGAGAGCAAAAGACCACGCAAAAGGAGACAAGGAGACAGCAAAGGTGGCATTGCATGTTCATAGGGAGGTTGTCTACAGCTTTAAATGACTTCCCTCGTGATTTTCACCTTAACTCCGAGCTCCAACAGCTCTCCCCACCGAGCTTAAAGGCAGCCAACACGTTCTACAGGATCAGCAGTTTTACAGCAGTTTGACTTTCAGTTGGAACAGCCAAGCTCCACGAATCAAGGAAGCCAGCTTGATCCTCATTTTGTATAAATATGAAGGCCGTAGCCTTTGTTAGAAGCTTTTTGACTTTTGGAATTACTATTGTAATCTCTGAGCACGAGTTACAGCTCGGTTTTTGTTGTTTTGTAAGCCAGTTTTGGCATGACATTAGACTTTTGATTATGAATAAAGGCAAGCAGATTTGGATCTAATTCTGAGTTTTTAAGGGAGCTATAGCTCTCAGGTTAGGGCCCAACCTGAGAGCAATAGATCTCCTCTTCTTGTAGTGTTATTTACCTTTCTTTCCAGCATTGTGTTTCCTTGTTTTGATATGCATTTCAAAGAATACAGTTTGCTGATTTGATTTGGTTAATGAGAATTGCGTAGGACTAGTTTATGGTTAATTCACTTTCAGTTGTTTAGATCAGAATAGGAGGTTTGTAATCCACTGGAGCTCCAAGAAAAAGGTTGTTAGTGTCTTCACTGTCATCTCTGTTTAGGGATTGAGGTGCAGTCCATATCAACCACCAAAAAGAACGCAGTCTTTTACTTCCATGCAAGCTGCAACATAGTCATTTTCATTGAAGATCCATCCATGCACTTTTGATCTTGAACCATACTTCTTCATTTTCACTCCATGCACGGCTTCTTTTCTCAGTTTACATTGCTGGTCATAGGTTTATAGCACAGGTAGCATAGGTTAATGAATTCTCGTTTTTGGTGCAAGACATAAGTAATTTGTTTCATTTACACTGCTCCATATCCTTCTACTTCATTTTTCTTCTTCTTAACCTCTCCTAAAGTCACCTTCTCGACCTCTGTTCAGCTCGTTCACCTTCCAACTCTTTCATTGCCCACGTAGCTTCATCTTTTTGACCTTTCGTTGATCACATCCTTCTATCCACCAACCACTTCGTGCACTCTTTCTCTGTCCTATTTCTCTGCCCCTGAGTCATCACAAGCTCCATCTCCACCTTACCTATCCTCCCATACCACTCCATCACTTCACCATCACCTAAAACTCCTGTGGTAGAGCATCCTGTAGAAGTTAGCAGACTTCCTGTAGAATCCCTGAGTTTCCTGTAGGATCCCCTGCAGACATCCTGTAGAAGCCTACAAACTTGGTTGCCGAGCATCCGAACGTTGTAGACTTCTGTAGACTGATGCTAAGGATCCCCTGGGACCTCTCCTAGCCCCCCTGACCTTTCCCAAGCTTTCCTTCCTTTCGCACCACCTCTGCACAACCAAACCCTAATAAGAAACAAAATCATCATCACTCCAACCATTTAAGCAAAAATACAAAAACATGTTCTTTTCAATCAAAGTAGTTTAAGTTCATGCATTTCACATCATTAGAAGTAATGGCATCATTTCCAGACACTTGCACTCCACCCATTGCATCCTAGAGGTTAAGCTAGTCAGATTAGGGTTAACTAGGGTTTCCATGTTTTGGTTGGCTTTCAGTTCATTTTTGCAAAGTAGATTAATTTCCTCTGAGATAGTCTTCGTCCATCATTTAGCAAGCTTCTTCTGAGAGCATATAGAAGTTGGCTTGAGCCCTAGCGGACTTGTGCCAGCTGACCAAGTGACAGCTGCGACAAGAGCTAGTACTTGTGCATACAGCACCGTCGCTTCCAAGTTTGTACGAACTACCGGGTTGATAAAATTAGAGATAGGAAGCTCCAGGAGTTGTAGCATTATTGCTACAATACTGGAGCCCACCAGTGTGGGCTGCTATCACATTAATTAAATGCTTCTTTGGCATCAAGTAAAAATATATTTGAAATTTTAAAATTTTAAAATAAAGATTTTATGAAAACACAAATAAATGTTTTATCAAAATAATTACATTTAAAAACGATTAGAACATAACCTACCTTGTAATAATTTTAAAACACAAAATTCATTTAAATAAACTTTAAAATGTCAAAGGGTTGTGCTTACTTTGGAGTCATACTTTCTTAACATTATTTACCACTCCCACCAGTGGCCATTCATTCATTTTACCCGTATAATTATCTGCACCAATTTAGACAACCAATATTTTTGGAATTATAGTTCTATTAATCCATGTTACCTTTTAAATTTTGTACTTACTAGAATTTTACCAGTGGAAGTATAGCATATACTTACTAAAATTTTATTATCACAATTATTTCTTCAGCATTGTTGTTCCCCTAAAGCATTTATGGTGATCCTAGTGTCTATTATCATCGCAGTAATGGATTTTTCATCATTACTCCACCTCCAAGTTTTAAGTATTTATGGTGAAAACGTCATAATGCTTTCAAAATTCCATAATACATCCATCTTGCCCAATGCCTACAACATTTTTTTGGGTAACCACAATAAATTCACTCTTTATTTCTTGTACCATTAGTCATCATCCATCATCAGTGTCCTTGCAAAGCATTCATTATTTGGTCATTCTCTTTCACCAATTGTCATTCTGTGTAAAAAATAGAGACTCTCACGACCAACTATAGATGCATGCATTCTTGGTTGACAAATAATGCAACTTCCTTGTTTAGTGTGGGTAGATTTCATGTCTCTTTCTCACGCTAGAATCATGTTCCACCTCTTTTAATGACTCTAGTTCCCTTGTTTCAATCAACAACATAAGCTTCATTATGTCGCCCGAGTCCATTTCTTCAACATTACCAATTTGTTTGTCGTTGATTTTCTTGATAAACCTCCCATACTTTTCAATTATACAAAATCCCCACCACAAGACCTAATGACATTCAAAGGAACCATACTTGACGATGCATTTGGTATTTCCATGATACGAGAATGTTGGCAATGGAAAATCATCCTCTCAATCTTCATGGTTTCAATTTCAATTTGGTCATGCTTATGAATGTAACACAATGCAACAAGCAAATTTTAAAAGGTTTTGGCCATTTTCAGTATTTAGAGTATCATGTCCATCTTCATGGTTTCGTTTTCAATCTGGTCATGCTTATGAATATAATACAGTGCAACAAGATAATTTTAAAAGGTTTTTTCCATTTTCAATATTTAGAGTATTGATTTCATATCTATCATGATAATAGAAAAACTAGTGTAAATTAATTTTACTCAATAAATATGATAATAAAAAAATCAATAATTTTTTTTTATAATTTAAAAAAAAAATGAAAATTTACATTAATTAATTTGAATTTTATTGATGTATGATAAATTTACAATTATAAGGGAATTACATTAATTATATATCTATGCATGATTTCATATTAAACATATAAAAACAATTAAATGTGTTTTCAAATTGGATTAATATTATCTTTGTACCGATCGCTTCAAATTTGATTAATATTTTCAAATTGGATTAATATTATCTCCGTACAGATTGCTTCAAGTTTGAAAGCAAATCTTTCCTCAAAAGCTTGGACTAGGCAACGCAAGACAACTCCGTGTACTGGGGCTTTATTACCACTAGCAAATTGCAACTGATATGATGTCATTCTTCTCCGACCCTAAGTTTCGTGCTCCATAATTCCAATTTCTTTTCATATGTAAATTAATTTTATCTTTTCTTTAAGATGATGACAAATTTATAAATATTCTCTCATATTTAAATACAAGGACCTATGCATAAAAGGACCTGTGCATAAAAGTCTGATGAAGACATTTCATTTGGATATATCTCTTTCTATTCTCAATTGTAATTATAAGAAATAATAAAGTCAATTTTGCCTAAAATGAAATAAAAATTAATATCTTAAAACAAAAAATTACAATTTTATTAAAAAGTATATCACCTAAAATTAATAATGTAATTGTGCCTTTATTACAGAAAGCATTACAACTTCAACATTTTCTTAATTTATTAGTTCGTTTATTGTGCTTGATAAAAATCTCTTCTTGAGCGTTCATTTCACTTGTGTAGAACATATATTTGTTGTTCATGTTTAGTATATTCAGATATATTTGTGATGTTTCCATATTTGAATGTATTTGAGTAAATGTAATATTGTGTAAAATGAAATTTGATATATATATATATATATATATATAGCCTATTTCCAATGCAACATAACAACATATTTTTACCATTTTTTCAATATTCTCTAACTGTAATAAGGTAGAAACATTTTTTGGTTTGGAAGTATGGTTCTAGTATTTTAGTTCCAACTTTCAGAGACTATAAGTACAAGGTCATTATCAATACTGTATGGCTACTAAAAAGCACTTTGTTTATCTATTCATGTATGTCTTTATTGTTTTTCATTCTAATTTAACTATACTCGCTGAGTAAGAGTATCTACAATGTAGCCCTTCTTCAAATGTAGTCAAAATTCAATAATTAAATTGGCAGCAAAAAACGCTAGCTATACAGCCTTATTTATTCTACAAATGTTAACCTAATTATAAAATCCATTCCTTTTTATTTTCTTTTCCAATATCAATTCATTTATCATCATCTCTTAAATATATTAATACTAAATTAAATCCCTTGAAAACAAAATTAACCATCTCATCCTTCATGTGCCAACTCAAGCCTCATCAAAGCCAACTAAGTAGAGGTCTTACAAAACTCCATTGTTTGTGCTATACATATTAAAATATGGTTTGTCTTTCCATCATTAATTAGATCACTCGTCCATAAAGTGGACCATATAACTTGAAACCATGTGTGGAAAATAAATAATTTATATCCAGTAGAGTTCCCCCTCTGACTTTAGAAGTACAGTTTTTAAACCATTTCCCCTTCCCTCCCCTTCCTTGGTCTTGTCATTAACATTTTCTCCTTTTCGAGAATGTGCATTGGGGATGACCCACGCTATTTTTATTTTTTTCTTCTCATGGTTTTTTTATATATAAGTTCATGCACTGAACATCACTTTGATTCTAATATCATATTTAACCAAGTGTTCTACATTCATGTTACGAGATATACTTAAAGTGTTTAAAAAGGGTGGGTTCTCTTTGTGTAGCTAAGCCAGGCATTTTTTAATTTTGAATGTTTTCAAATCTTTCCATCTTGAGAAGGGATTTTCTTATTATCTTTGTTGTACCTTTGGGTGAAAGTGGTACCATTCCTTTTCATTATTATTTTTCCATAACCACTCCAAGTTCCCTCTCAAGTGAATCAAGGGAGAGTAAAAGGTGAGTGAAGGATCATTTTTGTCTAAGCCACGATGATTGTGAGAATTCTTGAGTAGTTGTCTTTATCCTTAGCATTCTTGAGTAGTTGAATTTATCATTAACATTCTTTGGGTTTGTTGTTTTTTATATTGTTGTTATCATTATGTCTTTTATATTAATACAATAATGAGTGTATTTTTAATCATCATTGTAATTATGTGATGTTTTTATAATGTATTTTTGTAATTAGATTTATTGTATTTGAAGGTTTTACTTTGTACAAAAATTACCCACAAACGAATTCTTATAACAGAAAAATATAATGGCGAGAACATAAAAAAATATACGTAGATATTCCCTCTTGGAACTCAAAACTGGGAAAACCATATTGATTTTTCATTACATTCATTTCAATGTTACAATACGTTGTATACAAAATACCATGGGAAAAAACCATCATGCCCAAAACCATGCACAAAAAACCATCGGTAGTCCTTGTGTCTGCCCCCCACGCTTCTGTCTACCAAATTATTATTGGGTCTGCATAAAACAAAAAATCTAGGGCACTGCCCCGAACCCCGTACAGGTGTCTACACTACCACTGCATCCAACACAACGTACTAGCACGTGGAACTAGTCGTTGAAAGAATATAACACATGCCCAACATTCTCCCACTTATTGTTTTCTTTGCACACATAGGGCTACAGAAGTGCATAGTCATTGGTCCAAACTTTCAACGCCCATTGTTTCTTTACACCAAGAAAACTTCTTAGTGCTCATAGACTTTGCCAATGCATCTGCAACATTCTTCAAAATGTCCACCAATACTAGCAACACCTTTTTGTCTTCAACCATATCTCTCATGAAGTGATATTGAACATCAATGTGCTTTGTCTTTGAATGATAAGCAGGGTTCTTTGCCAAGAAAAATGCTCTTTAAATGTCACAATCTATTCTGATAACTCATTATACCAACCCCATACCTGAACAAAATACCAAACTACTTCCTTGTTTGAATGAGTGGTTTCCATGTATTTAGCCTTTGTAGTTGAAAGTGTCATTATAGACTATCTCTTGCTCATCCAACTTACTGCTCCTCCAAATTGTTTAAACACATACCCACTTGTAGATCTTCTTTGATCCCGATCTCCAACCTAGTATGCATTAACAAAGCCACGTATGTCCAATACTTTGTCCAATCCTAGTCTTTCTTGGTAGCACAAACCATAATCATTGGTGTCACGCAAATACATGAAAACCCACTTCACTCTTGTACAATTCTCCTTCCCTGATTTTGAAATAAACATGCTCACTACCCCCACTGCATGTGTAATGTCTAGTATCATACATCAGGCTACCAACCACACTCTCATATGGAACACGAGACATGTCCTCTTCATCTTCTTGTGTCTTGGGGCATTGTTCAGCAGATAGCTTTGCACCTACAATAATAGGAACCTTCATAGGTCTACAATCTTGCATATCAAACCTATGAAATATTTTCTCAACATACTTCCTTTGGTTCAACTTGAGATTCCTATTTTACCATTCTCATTTAATTTCCATGTCCAAAATATAGTTTGCAACTCCAAGATCCTTCATGTCGAATTTAGAAGATAATTGGATCGTCAAATCCTCGATAATTTACTTGTCATTTCCAATCATCAAAATATCATCCACATACAAGACCAAATAAATAACATGATCACCAATTAATTTAAAATACACACAGTGATTTGCTTTGCTCCTTGTTGTTACACAGTAATTTGTCACCATTTGTCACCGTCCCTGTTACCCCTCTCCCGCACTTTGGAGGACTCATTCCAGGACCTGTGAGAAGTGACATAACTTGAAAACACTTGCATTATGCTCCCCTAAGTATGGACTTCATATGCTCTGAAGATATCTCCTGCAGAATGTCCTTAAAAGTTCCCTTTTTCCATTAGCACAGATCCACAGTGTATTACCCGCGCCAATGCGGGAATCCTCCAAAGAGGGTGCGCCAGTTGGCACTCTGTCTCAGATCTATACCCGCACCAACCGAGTTTGGGAAAGCTTTTTAACAAACGCACGCGCGAAAGTTTTTTCCTTTCGAATCATGAAGCTTTTTAAGGATAATGCCAATCTCATGGATGTCGAGATTCATTGTATCTCCCTTTCCTCTATCCATAATAGCTTTTTGAGGATAAACCCAATCCCATGGATGTCCTGATTCATCGTATCTCCCTGTCCTCCATCTATAAAAGCTTGTTCCATTGCCTTTGAAAAGCTAGTTCGAGCATAGGGAGAATTATACTTTCAGAAGTTTGAGAGATTGCTATAAGAGTCTTCTTTGCATTCATAATCAAAGAGAGAGAGGCTTATTCCCAATCCCAACAAGCTTTGCAATACATATGTAGCTGATCACCCAGCCAAAGGAGGATTTGACGTCAGAACTATGGTTGTATTCTTCTTTGTTGTTTATCAATAATAGATGACTATCATTATGGTTCCACTCTTGTTGTTCATTGTAATGATGTTTGAGTTATATCTTTTCTAACCGATATATAATTGCATCTATTGGATTTTATGCTTGTATTTTGTGTCGTTTTTTGCATGTGCAGGTGTCCATTCACGGAGATCGTGAGGATCGTGACCGGCCGAAGCAAAGGAACGGGAGTGTCGACTCTTCTACAACACTAGCATTGGAATCCAAGTAGGCTCTCATCATTTACCTTTAATTTTTAATTAGGAACCTGCATGTTAGCATTGTTTGATTGTTGCTAGACCCATTCTGGGCTAGTGGGGATCGCCTCTGTCCGCAGAGGGGATTTACCTTGCCAACACTTGTAAAGCCAAGTCCCCATATATATCAAATTTTTGATACCACATGCTTGGTAATTTCTTAACCCATACAGAGCTCTGTTTAGCCTGCATACAATTTATTTCTAACCCTTCACCACAAATCCTTTTGGTTTCTTCAAGTAGATCTCTTCTTCCAGATCCCCGTAGAGAAATATTGTCTTCACATCCATCTGTTCTACCTCAAGATCGAAAGCAGCAACAATACATAAAATTAATCTAATAGAAGCTAACTTGGCAATAGGTAAAAAAATATCACCAAAATAAATTCCGGACACCTGGGAATAACCTTTTTCTACCAACCAAGATTTGCATTTATCCATTTTCTATTATGCATTCATCTTCTTCTTAAATACCCATTTTTTGACAATGGGTTTCCTTCTAGCCAGCAACTCCACCAGATCTCAAGCCTTGTTTTTGTCCAAGGCTTCCATTTCTTCAACCATGGCCTTTTTTCAGATTTTTCCATCCTCTAAATCCATTTCATCCACGATAGTTCTAGGATCATCGTCAGTAATAGATAAAGCAAAATTTGAATAGAAATTAGATGGACTCTACCGCTTTGTATGCCTTCTCTCTCGAACTGATCTCCTCAAAATTGGAATGTGTGGCTCTTACTCTTCTGGTTCTTATTCTTCTATAGAGTCTCATTCTTCCTCCTTCAAATCAAACTCTATCTTTTCTTGTTCCTTTTCCTTTGGTAGTACTTCATGTTTAATAACATATTTTTCTTCTCTAAACACCACATCACAATTGTACACCACCTTCCTTATTTTTGGGTTTGTTAGGTGTAGAGCCTCTACTTTACACTTGATTATCCACCATTACCTACAGTTTTCCCTCATTCATCTCTCACTTTTGCCTCATTTTCCTTGCAAACCAACCCAGATCATTACATTATATGACTTTAAGCATGATTAAGGAATTTTGCTAATGTGTGACTGTTTTGTTTAGATTTTGACATATTTACAGGCATTCCGCAGCCATCTGCTGATTCCGCAGCCATCTGATGATCCCGCAGCCTTTTTGTAATCTCAAGGTTCCACGTGTCATTTTCCCAAATGAGCCACATGGGCACTTAGGAATCAAGGTGCTCAAGGTTCTTGTGCTATTTGTTCAGCCATCCACGTCATCTGTACCTCCGGTCAACGAGGGTCAAGTTACGGTCAACAAAGGCAGCTTAACGGTGATGCGTAAGCTGTTGGGTCACGTCAGTTCAAACGGTGATTTGTCTGTGTTACGCAGGTTGTGGGGGACATAATCCAACTCTGGATTCAATGCCCATAATGACCAGAACCTCCAGCTCATCCACGAGGCTTATGACGTGTTATTGAACCTTAATTACGCATGACAGTTAGTTTATTTTTCAGTTTTAGCTGTACGCATTAGGCCATCTTTCAGATGCCTATAAAAACTTGCGTCTGCGTACGCTTATGTTACTTTTTAGTTGCTGTGTTTTATGAACTCGTTATCATTTTAGTGCATTTCAAAACTCTGTTTTAATAGTGTTGTTCTAGCACTCTTGACTGTAATCTTCTGCACATGGAGTAATAGAAGCAGTGCTGTTCTGAAGTTTTCAATACCTTGAGTCTTCTTTGGGTTATATGAATGGAGGGCCCCTGTTCATGTTAGCCTTGTATAGTATTTTATGTTCAGCATTTCCTTATTTCCATTCAGCATTTCCTTTTCTTGACACATGTACAACGTAATTTACTTTCATGTTATTTCATTTCCAGCCTTTATTTTAAGCTGATCAGCATTGTTCTTTTGCAGGTTTTTAACCCGGGATTGCTTGTGTGTTTGTGTATTTGCTTTATATCTAGTGGTAGTTTCAGTTGACAGATTCAAAGTTGCTGCCTTTACTTTATTTTCATAGCTGATTTTTAGTTTTATTTCTCAAATCTGTCTGCTAACATATGAATGGTCTCTTTATTATAAATTGTCTATCTTTTAGAGATCAGAATACTAATAACTTGCAGCTGGCTTTGGGTACTTTTTAGACTAATCTTTAACTACTTTCTAATCGTGCTTTACACAGTACTATGTGTTAGAGGCAGAGAGTTAGAAAGAGCAAAACATTATAACTAGTCTTTAAAGTAGATTTTTCTCATTTTTATCATTTCTTAGACTTATCTTTAGCTACTTCCTAATCGTGTCTTACACAGTACTATGTGTTAGAGGCAGAGAGTTAGGAAGAGATAAACATTATCATTGGTCTTTTAAGTGATTTTCTTACCTTTTATTTGCAGCAGCATGAATGGTGTCTAATGCCATTAGAAAGTGGTTCTTTGCTTTCAGTTCATTTTAATTTATTTATTTCGTTCAAGCTTTTCCTTTTTAGCAAGTAGTTAGAAACCACTAATCACACACCTTCACTCATCTAGAATTCACCTTACACACACCATCACTCATCTGTTTATAAATACATCACTCCATCTTAGGAAGATAAATTAACCACAAACAACACCCCAAACGACAAAAAGCCCTAAGAGGTTGCTTAAGTACATATAGTACACCTTCACTTCATCAGCTTACGAGCCCCGGGTTGACAATTAATGACATCAATTTAGGAACACTAAATTGACTAAACATTTTGGCGCCGTTGCCGGGGAAGTGAAATTAAGTAGCCATATTCTTAGAAAAAACATAAAAATTTCAAGGAAAGAAGTTGATAACCTATCAAAGTATGCTCTCCTCTTGCACTGCAAGGTGATCTGGAGGATCAGAAAAGAGAAAGTTATTGATTTGGTAGTTTCTTGAGTATGCTCTCTTCTTGCACCTAGAGTGAATTGGAAGATCAGAAAAAGAACTATTAACTTGACTTGAAGAAAATAATAAAAAATGACATGCATAGAGCTAGAGATTCTAGAGGAAGGTTTTTAGCTAGAGCTCGAAGTTCAATTTTTACAAGTCCATCTGCTTCAAGGGATAGACAAGAGACACCCCCCTTATCTCCAACCGAAACTCCTAGTCCTAGAATTCCTGGAATTCAAGAGCCAAGAGTTGACTCTCCTACACCTTTGATTGAATTTGAACCAGGAAGAGACTCTTCTCTTTCTCCTACAGAAAGACCAATTGTAATTGAGGAAGTGGAATCATCTAAAGAAGAAGGAGAAATCTCTTCTCATTCACCTTTTGTAGAGGAACCAGAAGATTTTGAAATCCCTAGGAGAATCATCATGGCAGAGGAAGAAGGAGGTGGTAGAGGTAGAGGTAGAGGAGGAGGAGGAAACAACAATAACAATAATGGAGCTAGAGGTCCCCTTGGAGGAGGAAATAGAGATGGGGATAATTCATTTGGGTTTCCCATTGTTAATGAGGATTCCCGAGCCACTATGAAAAACATATCACCATCTGTCCTCCCTAACTTCCATGGGTTAAGGACTGAGGACCCTGAAACATTCTTATTTGAGTTTGAAGTGGTGTGTCGAACTTATGACTACCTGGATGACTCTCAGAAACTCAAATTGTTCCCTTCAACACTGAAGGATCAAGCCTTGAAATGGTTCATGGGGTTACTCACTCAATCCATTAGGACTTGGGATGAAATGAAACAGACATTTTTGGATAGGTATTTGGATTATTGTATGCCTACTAATCACAAGGACGAGGTTTTTAAAATGATACAAAGAGAAGATGAGAGCTTAGAAGATTTACTTGAAAGATTTCAATATAACTTGAAAAGAGCAAAAATGAGTACCTTGGATGAAGAGACCTTAAAAGCCCTCTTATTAAAAGCCATTAGGGATGAATGGATAGACATCTTAAACATGATGGGGAAAGGGGATATTTCTCAACTTTCACTCAATGATATAGCAGAACTTTGTATCCATCTCTCAAGGGGCAAATCAAAAACTCAAAAAGGGCCTAGAGATCCTTCTCTCCTTAGGGCAAATAAATCTGCAACAGGATCAGTAAGTAGGGCTGAAATCAGCAATATGCTTGATGAATTTAAAACTGACATCTTAGGGAGTCTTAGTGAACAACTTGATACCCTTAAGATTCACAATAAACAAAAAGCAGAAGCTGAGGCTTTGGCTATCTTTTGCCCGAAATGTAGAAAGAAACATGCTTTAAGGGAATGTCCCTTAGATGCACACGTTGTAGAAACGTGTAATTTGCTCAGAAACTCATGAGACCAAGGATTGTCCTTCAATTCCTGGCCTCAAAGCAGTCTTTCAAGAGGATCCAGATACACTTGAATCTCTCTGTTTTATTGCAAGGAGACCTTGGCAAGGACAACAGAATCAAGGGTTTAATAACTCTATGAATTCTCAATCCCAACCAAATTGGAATCCGTGGCAACAACCTTGGCCTCAACCTCAAAATGCTTTTCAAGCATGGATGCAAAGCATGCAAAATCCTTATGGGAGATTTGCTCAATTCTATCAATATCCTCCATCATTTCAAAATCAGCAAGCCCCACAACTTCCAAATCAAGGTCAACAACTATCATTGCCATACCCTCAACAACAACAACCTCCTCCACAAAATCAAAATTCTCAACTATCACTTCAATCCCAGCAGAAATCAAATCAGCTTCCCTCTCAGCCATTACCAAATCCAAATAATAGGAACCCTCAAAATGCTTACATGATGGAAGGTCAACCATTCCCTACCTATATGGTTGTTCCTCTCAATGAAGTACAACTCAGATCAGGTAGAATCTTAGATCAACCTTCCACAAGTGTTCAACAACCAAGCATTTCTGAGGAAGAATCTCTCAAAGTCAATAAAGGTTCTGAAGTATCACTTCAAAACCAAAATATCCAAAAAGAAAAAGAAAAAAAATCAACCTCTACAACTCCCATAGTTGAGCAACCTACACCTGTAGCTACACCTCCTTTTCCTGAAAGATTGCAAATTGACAAAGGGGTGGAAAAGCAGATATGGGTGCCTGACTATAGTTTCCTAGATGAATTGAAGAATGTCTGTATCAAGATCCCCTTGTTACAAGCCATTAAAGAAATTCCCATTCTAGCGAAGACAATAAAGGAGTTGAGTTTGAAGAAAACAGGAAAGAGAACCAAAGATACAAAAAGGATACATCTAGTTGGAAAAATTGCAGACATAATGATGGGTAAGATTACCATGCAAAAATATGTGGATCCTGGTAGCCCTATTGTCAAAACTCATATTAATGGGGTTGAAATCCCAAATACTTTGATTGACTTAGGAGCCGCTATCAACATCATGAGTAGACATACCATGGATCAGTTAAAGCTTCCTAACCTTCTCTTTACACCTACTTTACTGCAACTTGCAGATAGATCAATCATTAAACCTGATGGTGTATTGGAAGATATTCCAGTCTCTCTAGATTCTTGGGAATATCCAGTTGATTTTATGATTTTAACTCCCAAGAAAAATCTAGGAGGACATTCTCTTATTTTAGGAAGACCTTGGCTGGCCACAGCTGATGCTTTCATAAGTTGTAGGTCTGGGGACATGTATATATCAGATGGTAATTCCACCAAGAAATTCAACTTGTATCCTCCAGCAAAGGCAATAACAGAAATAGGAGAAGATGAGTGGGTTGATGATGAGGATACTATTCAACCTGTTCTAACCATCTCTGAAATCAGTGAGGATAGTCAAATTCTAAATACATTAGAAAATTTTGAAATACCTTTAGAATATGACTCTACACAGTTTCAGTTAGATGCAGACATTGAATATCTCTCCTCTAGACAGATGTCTCTCTTCTCAATGGAAGAGTTTGGTAGTTCTACAGTTGAAATCCTTCCAGGAAAAACATTGAACATTAACAAAAACTTGGGAAGACCACAACAAGAAGAATTAACCAAACTGTTGCAAAAACATTCCACTGCCTTTGCATGGGAATACACTGACATGAAAGGAATCGATCCTAAGACTTGTATTCATCACATCTATATTGAAGAAAATAACAGACCTATTAGGCAACCACAAAGAAGGATGAATCCAAACCTTAGGGAAATCGTGAAAGAAGAACTCCAGAAATTGCTCAAGGTAAACTTCATTTACCCCATTTCAGATAGCCAATGGGTTTCTCCCTTGGTTATAGTGCCCAAAAAGAATGGTAAATGGAGAGTTTGCATTGATTATCGAGAATTGAACAAGGCAACCTTAAAGGATCATTTCCCTCTACCTTTTATTGATCAGGTACTAGACACTTTAGCAGGTAAAAAGTATTTCTCATTCTTGGATGGTTTTAGTGGGTATAATCAAATTCAGGTAGCACCTGAAGATCAAGACAAAACCACATTTACTTGTCCTTGGGGAACTTTTGCCTACCGAGTACTCCCTTTTGGATTGTGCAATGCACCCGCTACATTTCAAAGGGCTGTACTAGGAATCTTTTCAGATCTGATTCATGATTGTGTAGAGGTATACATGGACGATTTCACAGTTTATGGTAATACATTTGAAGAAGCTTTGGAAAATTTGGAAAAAGTACTGGTAAGATGTAAGGAAACAAATCTTTCTTTAAGTCATGAAAAGTGTTTTATGATGTTTACTGAAGGGATTGTTTTAGGACATCATATTTCAGGAGATGGGATTAAGGTTGATAGATCCAAAGTTGAAGTCATCTCTAAGTTACCTGTTCCAAATTGCCAGAAGGATGTTAGGAGTTTTCTTGGGTTTACTGGGTATTACAGAAGATTTATTGAAAACTTCACTAAGATAGCATCCCCTCTTTTCAAATTGCTTACCAAGGACTGTGAGTTCAAATGGGATCCCGAGTGTCAATCTGCCTTTGAAGCTTTAAAGATTAGAATATCTGAAGCACCCATCTTAAGGGGGCCAAACTGGAAACTCCCTTTCCACATTTCTACTGATGCTTCAGATACAGCTCTAGGAGCTGTTTTGGGACAAAAGGATTTGATCCCTTATGCCATTTATTACACAAGTAAGAATTTGACTCCCACTGAGTTAAATTATACTGTTACAGAAAAAGAGTTCTTCGCTGTGGTACATGCAATCAACAAGTTTAGACACTACATAACCGGCTATGAAACCTTTGTCCATACTGATCACTCTGCCATAAGATATTTAATGAACAAACCTGTCACTAATGGTAGAGTTACAAGATGGCTTTTGCTTTTACAAGAATTCAACATTACTGTGTTAGATAGACCTGGAAAACAAAACACAGTAGCTGATTTCTTGTCTAGAATCCAAAACACTAATGAAGATTCTCCAGTAGAAGATAAGTTTCCAGATGAATACTTGTTTGCAGTGACTACCAAGACTCCTTGGTATGCAGATATGGCTAATTATCTTGTTACAGGGAAGCTTCCTCTACACTTATTTCCTAATGAAAAAAGGAAAATCATTCAGGAGAGTGCACATTATTCTTGGATTTCTAATGAATTGTTCAAAACAGGGCCAGATTGTATAATCAGAAGGTGTGTTCGGGAAGATGAAATGCCTGACATCCTTAAGGCATGTCATGATGAACCATGCGGCGGGCACTTTGCTGACAAGAGGACAGCCTATAAAATCCTTTCTCTAGGATATTATTGGCCTTCTCTCTTTAAAGATGCAAAGCAGTATGTTAGAAGGTGTGACAGCTGCCAAAGAGTTGGGAAACCAACTCCTTCAAATGAAATGCCTCTACAGCCTCAGGTATGCATCGAACCCTTTGAGAAATGGGCTCTAGATTTCGTTGGACCAATTAATCCACCATCAAAGCAAAAGAAGTATATACTGGTTTGTACTAATTATGTTACTAAGTGGGTAGAAGCAAAAGCATTGCCTTCTGCCACTGAAAATTCAAAAGTTTCAAAAGTTTGTGGAGGAATGTTTGGTTTGCCAACAAAATAAAGTTGAGACAATTAAGACCTCAGGTTTATTACAACCTTTATCCATTCCAAGTCAACGTTGGGAGGAGTTTTCAATGGATTTTATCACAAGTTTACCCAAGTCCGAAGGAAAGAGTGTCATCATGGTGATAGTTTATATACTTACCAAGTATGCACACTTTCATGCATTATCTCATCCATTTAAATCTAGTACATTTTCGACTTCAGTTATGGAAACAATTCAAAAGCTACATGGAAACCCAAATATTATTGTAAGCGACAGAGATCCCATTTTCACTAGAAATTTTTGGACATAATTATTATCTTGTATGGGTACCCAGTTAGCTCATAGCTCATCTTATCATCCTCAATCTGATGGGAAAACTGAGATAGTAAACAAATGTTTGGAAGGATATCTCGTTGCTTTATATCTGATAAATAGACAGAATGGGTCAAGTGGTTTCCTAGAGTTGAATGGTGTTATAACACTTCCTTCCATACTGTAGCAAAAATGACCCCATTTATGGAACTTTATGGATATCATCCATCATCCATCACATCATCTTTAAGAGAAAATTGTAAGGTTCAAGCAATGGAAGATAACATCGAAAATCAACAACAAGTTCTCCAACTCTTAAAAGATAACCTCACTTTGGCACAAAATAGAATGAAACAACAAGCAGATCAACCTCGCAGCGAAAGAAGTTTTGATGTAGGCAACTGGATATTTCTACAACTACAACCATATAAACAAATGTCCGTCAAGCAAGATAAGAAGGATAATAAATTATCACCAAAGTATTACGGTTCGTACAAGGTGTTACAAAAGATTGGTACTATGGCATACAAATTGGAGATTCCTGCATCTTCCTAAGTGCACTCAGTTTTCCACGTTTCATGCTTAAAGAATGTTATAGGTGACAAGCTCCTAGTTAAAACACGAGGAAGGAAAAATCATATTGGAACCTGAAGAAGTCACAGAAACAAGCACTCGATAGCTACGCAATCGATCAATTTCAGAGTATGACATCAAGTGGAAGAACTTACCCGTCGAAGATTTCACATGGGAGGATGAGAATTTTATACAGAAGTATCCAGAACTACTCAATCATTGAGTACATCACTTTTTTGAAGGAGAGGGGCATGTTAGGTCCCTATAATACTAGTGTATTCCCTCATTGTTATTGTCATTATATCCCCTTATTTTTATTGTTGTGCCCATGTTGTCCCCATATTGTTATTATTGTGCCCCATAGGAGCACACTATTGTTATTGTTGTGCCCTTACATTAATATGATTATGTCGGCTCTGATTATATTGTGGCCCCTTAGACTCCTATATATAGAATGGAGGTTTTGTCATTTGAATCATCCAAGAATTGTTCATTTGTGTAATATAAAGGAGGTTGCCCCCTCGAAGAGGCTAATTTTGAAGTCATTGATCTATCTCTTCTTCTATTTTGTGAACTTGTTGCATAACAGGGTTCCAAAGCTTGTAACCTTTTAAACTATCCTTATACCCAATAAAGATGCACCTTTCAGATTTAATATCCAACTTGGTTCTTTTCTCCTTTAGAACATGTACATATGCATCACAGCCAAATACCCTGAGATGTGAGAGAGATGGTTTCTTACCAGCCTCATGTGGAGTCTTATCCTCCAATGTTGATGAAGGTGATTTGTTAAACAGTCAATATGCAGAATCCACTACCTCTACCCATAATTCCTACCCTAATCCAACACCACTAAGCATGTGTATTTCCTTTTCCATCAGGATCTTGTTCATTATTTTTGTAAATCCATTTTGCTTAGGTGTATATGGAGTATTCTTTTGTCTTGCTATAACACACTTCTTACAGAACTCTTCAAATTCCTCCTTGCATAACTCTCCACCATTATCTGTCCTCAACACCTTAATCTTCTTTTCTGTTTAATTTTCCACTAGAGCCATAAATTCTGTAAACCTATCAAAGACTTTAGATTTCTTCCTAAGGAAATATATTCATGTATTCCTCGAGAATTCATCTATAAATGAGACATAATACACAAACTTAACTAGTGATGGAACCAACACAGGTACAAATACATTATTGTGCGCAAGCTCTAATATCCCTTTCGCCCTCTTAGAACCAAAGGGGAAACTCACCTAATTTTTCTTCCGATATACACAATGTCCACAAAAATTGAAATCCAAATATAAATTAGACATAACTTATATCATACCATTACCATGCAATGTTTGAAGGCCCTTCTCTCCAATGTGTCTCAATCTTTGATGCCACAACATAGTCTTTTCACTAGAGACTACAAGAATTTTTGCTCCACTTTCGGGAACCATAGAATTGCTGCACCCATTAATTCTAGTGCTACCCAAAAACTTGTACAAAGTTTTGATTAGAAATCCCCTCATCAATACCAGTACTCCCAAAACCATCTTGCAGGTACCTTTTCCAAACATTGTTTTTACACCTACAACATCCATCTTGCTTAAATAAATTAGATTTATGCCTATCAAGGATGTAAAAAACACTAATAAGTGTTATAATCCTTCTACCTTGCAAATTCAGCTTGATTTTTCCACTTCTTATGATTCTGGTCTTCCTATCATCACATAGGAAGACATCACCATCATCATATTTCTTATATTCGCAAAATCACTCCCTATCATGGGGAATCATATGAAAGGATGCACCTAATTCAATCAACCATGCCTCATGATCTACGTGTGTACTTGAAGAAGAATCCAAATACACATACCCACCTTCATCTGAGGTAGTTTTTTCCTCTGCAGAAGGAGCATCATCATATCCCTTTCCTTTCTCAAGAGTTTAGATATACAATCCTTTTTGTAGGACCCTTTCTTTTTCGTATTTCTAGCATACCTTTATAGATTTTCCTATAGATTTAGATCTCCCTCTATATTTATATCTCCCACTTGAGGACTTATTTATATTTCTGTTTTGGGACCATCCTCTTACAAACAAGGCATCTCCATTCTAGCTCTCCATACTTTTTGTCTCATCTCTTCTGACAATAAGTATGAGATTATTTCATCAAAGTTAAAGGTAGTTGTATTGTTACCTATAGAAACAACCATACTATCCCACAAGTCTAGTGGAGAACACAAAATACTATTACACTTATCTTCATCTAAAATTTTAATATCAACAAATAACAACTGACTCATCACAGTATTGCAAGCATTTAAATACTCTGTCACCGAGTCTCCATCCTTCATCCTTGGGTTGTACATATTTATCTATAGGAGTAATTTGTTCACCGGGGACTTAGATTGATACAAATTCCCTAACTTGTCCCAAAAAGCCTTTGTCGTAGCTTCCTCTAATACATTCAACAATACTGAATCTAAGAGACATAATTGTATTATGCTCTTTGCCTTCTAATCTAACTTCACCTAGTCTTTTATTGACATCCTATTGGTGTTGTGCCTAAATCTACAGCAATCCACCGATCTCTGTCCACTAAGAGATCCTCCATATTGAGCTTCCACAACTCAAAATTGTATCAATTGAACTTCTCGATCTCTATCTTTCCATTTTTTTCCATCTCCTTTCACTACAAGAAATGATCTCGTAGATTTCCTACTGTAACAAGGTATACCACAAGCCCGAGCAACAAACCCCTCAGCCGCAAAGGCAACCCCTTAAAGCTGAAATAGCTCTAATACTAGATGAAGGTTTTAACATTGTACATAATTTATCTACAAACAAATACTTACAACAAAAAAATATGCAACGGAGAGAACGTAAAAAATATACATAAATATTTTCTCCTGGAAAACCGGTAAAACCAAATTGATTTTTCATTATATTCCTTTCAATGTTACAATACATTATATATAAAATACCATAGGAAAAACCATCATGCCCAAAACCATGCAAAAAGACCATGGATAGGCTCACCCACCATCCTTAGGTCCACCCAACCATTATTGGGTCCGCTAAAAAAAATCTCGGGGCATTGCCCCCGGACCCCATGTAGGGGGGACTACCTCCCCCTGCAAACCCCCCAGCAGGGGGATGCCACCCCCCCGTGACCCCCCCACTACGCCCGATGTAATGTAACAATGCTTGGAACTAGTCATGGAAAGAATGTAACACATACTCGACAGTATTGGTGAGGGATTGTTTTTTTGTTTGGTTTTGGTTTTGCTATTTTTGGGCTATTTTATTACAATTTAGATCTTTTTTCTCAACCACTATGTTATCTAGTCTTTTAAGCCCAATTTGGAAGTTTTAGGTTTAACATCAAGGTGTCATTCCATTAATCAAGGGGAAAAGTATCAGAGATTGGTTTTGTAACAACTTTTCTTTTTCCACATTCTAAGTGTTTTCATTAAGGTGAATATTTCTTTTCCCTCTAGATTTGATTTGGTTACATACTTTTAACAACATCTTTGAAGTTTTCTTGATATTCTCCCATAGTGGGATAGCTTGAAGGCCTAGTTTTATTGGTGTTGGTCTCACTAGCTCTTGCATATCTTTATGCATGGATTTATATAACTATTACTATGTTCTCTCGTCACTTTATTCCTTATAAATAAATAATTATGGACAAACAATTAGTGTTATACACTTGTCATTATCTTTAACACAACATGTGAATATTTAAAACTGTCAAAAGAACTGTTTCTCACGTAAAAGTATCAAAAGAACTTTCATAAACTTGATATAAGAATAATGAAAGAAAATATGTGAGTTCTAGGAAAGTTCCCTCCAAAATATGGAGTCGGAAATGGAGCATAGGATATCCTTTATCTGAAATGGACCTCTTTTGGCATTTAAGTTTTCAGAAGTATATTTTGTAGGAATTTTCGTGTAACTTTCATCTAGATTCATAAATGAATGTCCAAGGGCATAGTTTTTCTATGCCAAAATGGTTTTGAGGGTCTTAAAATCAACTTATATCCTTAAAAGATTCATAAAAAATCTGAAACTTTGACATTTTTACCTCACCAATTTGATCAAAATAATGTTTTCCAAAACATTTTAGATGAAGTATATACTTTTCCCTAAAATAAATTGTCAAGGAGGACATAACGTTTATCTCCACATACATTGGCACTTAATGATCCTTTAACTACAATCTTTGATAAGCAGTGTTGTACAACTGTGTGTCCAACTATCATAGGTCATTTCTAATAATATTGAACTTGCAAAACTTACAATATAAACTAAGAAACATTCCCTAACCAAAGGTAGTAAGATAATAACCCCATTATAGTGTTATAACAATAAAGGAAACTCATATACCAAAATATTAAATAGCGATAATATTTACAACAATCACATGCCAAATAATCTAACCATAGAGCCTTGGAAAAAGATCATCTAGGAATAACAATTAAAACAACTTAGCACAAAGATATATGCAGTGTCCATATAACATATAAGCTACAATCATATTCAAGTTATATACATTGACTCAGTAACATGTTTCTTCTTAACCATCTTGATAAGGTTTACTAGCCATAAATGTCATTTGAATTATTAACATCGAAGAAGTTAAAAAGTTGACAAACTTTATAGTTTTTGTAAACTTATTTTTTAGTAAGATAAATTTCCACCTTATTTCATTAATTCACGTATTTTTAATTCCAATGATCAACATTTTCTTAAAATGTATTAAACATTAAATAAGTCGTATGGTCAAAATTCTCATCAATCAAGTATAACTATAATGACACACTTTAATTGTTCTATGTTTTGGCTTCTTTTCTGAGAATTTAATGATATAATTCCTTGTGAGATTGTAATTTTTTGTTTTTTAAATTGTATTTTTGAATGCATAATTGGCTTCAATGCCTTTAAAAACCCTAGGGCAATTAGATTATGCATATTTAAAAAACCTAGGGAAATTAGATTGTGCATATTGCACAACCCAAATCTACAATTCCAACAAATCCTTACTAGGCTTGAGCAAATTTGCCCAAAAAAAATGCAAAAAAACAAAACATAAAATAGTTAAATTACACTTAACTATAACTTTTAACAAAATCCATATTAACTTTTGAAAATTAATTAATTAATTTATCAAATTTTAAACTTATTCAATTAATATTTATTTTATTAACTTTTACTATACCATTAAACAAAATAAATACATATTTTTATTTAAATTTACATTTTAAAATTCAAATTCATAAAACTCATTCAAATTCAAAATACAAGTTACTAAATAAACATTCAAATTACATATGTTTAAAAAAATCCCAATCCGAAATACAAGTTCCCAGATAGGCATTCAAATTGCAAATATTTAAAATGATCCCACTAGCTCTGATTCCTTTAAAAACAATCCCAATAACCCAAAGTACAAGTTCCTATTGCAAACATTTAAAAATATCCCAATAGCTTTGATGCCTATGCCTTTATAATGTGAGTGTGGAAATGGTAAAGGTCACAATTTATAAGGGTTGGAAGGGGCCCAGTGAAAAGGGCACACCCTCACAACTTTTCAACGATGGAAATTTTCAAGAGTGTGACTTATGAAGATTTCTTTAGAATTGAAAAGTTGTCTTAAGCATTGCAAAAAGGTAATTACCTTGAAGGGTGGACTCTATATGAGGTTAAAGACGTCAAGGTCATTTGAGAGGGTATAATAATTTAATATCATTTTTTTTCTCGGCTATAAATGACTAAGTTTTAATAAAGGTTTCAAATACAAAGTATTATCAAAGTTTTCAATGCTTGTGGTAGACTTTACAAGAGGTTAGGGACTCAAAGGTCATTTTAGAAGGTCCAATCATTTAAGATAATTTTTTCCTTGTTGTAAATGACTAAGTTTGAACAAAGGACTAAAATACAAAGTATAGGCGAAAGGTCTCAACGCAGAATATCCATTAAATGACCATTTTTATTCCACGATTTGTTTTTAAAAGGAATTTGTCTGAGACAAATTATGTATTAACCCCTTTCAACATTGTATATATCTGGTTAATTCAAATATCATTAATCATCTTTTTCTAACCTAGACCATGCTTGTTTGTGGTTTTTTTCTAAAATAGGATCGAGAGTGTTAGTTCTTCCTTTGTTTAATTATTGGTTCATTTATACTATTAATAGAGGAAAGATCATTTTTTCATTCACTTCATTTCGAAGCATTCTCTGAATGTATGTATTATGAGGTTTACTAAATATGTTATGTAAATATTTTATCTATTGTTAATATTTATTATACCAAGACATTTTTTAATTATCTTTAGAAAGGTCCATCAAAATGATACTAGTTTGCATATCTTGCTTACCTCTCCAAATTTTGGTCAGACATCCACTTGGAATATACTTACCTCCTTATTGAAATCACTGATGGAATCATCAAACCAAATGCAATGCATGTTAGTAGGGACATATATAAACATGGAACTCCTCCAACATAGCCAGAGTATGTTTCGCCACTTCAAAATTTAAACAACCATTGTTCACAAAGAAGATATTCCATGTCACTTCCTCCTCCATCTTCAATTTCAAAAGCTCTAATCACGACATTAGTTTAAATCCTTGCAATTCACGAGCCAATGCCACAAACTTCTCCGATCTCAACTACTTTTTACCTCCCAATTATGGTCAATTTGCATCAACTAAATGCTAGCTAAAATGCCCCATCCTTGCCAAAATCCAACCAGTAGAAAATGTTTTCACTATGAACAACCCATTGTTGATATTACAATTTTGACACTAAGTCAATTTGGAGACCCCAAAACATTTAGATCACTTCTATAAGTGGTTGTAATTGAAATTTTGTTGTGATGAAATAGAAATTATGAACCCTAGCCCAAAAACAAAAAAACAAAAACAAAACAAAAAAAACACAAAAAACAAAAAACAAAACAAACAAAACTTGAGAAGTGGAAAACCTTGCTAAAACATGGATAATTTTAACTAGCAATTAGCCTACACTCTATCAGCTTCCTTTATCAACATCCATGAACCCTTAATCTGTAATTCTCACAAACCAATGGTTTTAGCCTTTGTTGAAGCTCATTAACACTTCCAATCTCATTGTTTTCTTTAGAGACCAACATAATCTACAACAAAATCACAAACTCACGACCATATGACAATAGTGGTATGCGCTTTAGGGTCTTCAAAACAAATAGTACAAGTTTATTTTTGTCCTCCATTTTCTAAAGCGGGGAGATCAACAAGAACTTATGAAGCCAAAAATCATTGAGGCCTAGCCTTGCCCATAGGAGGTTAGAGAAATTTTGGGCCCTACAAATGCCTTTGGGAATGAAAGAAGGTAATCTACCTTATATCATTAGTATCACAAACGTTTTTATAATGGGTTGGGTTATTGTGAATGATTATATAGTTTACAAAGAAGGGAGAGAGTGATATATTTTTTAATTCAAACCAACAAAGGTGTATAAGAAAGGCATGAAAATCACATTGAATCCATCCACACAACACAAATTGTGTCATACTTACATGCATATTACTCCCTCATTCTAGAAAGGTAAATCTAAGGAGATCGCTCCTTTATAAAGATGTAATATGAACTTTTCTCCATTCATCCATATCAAATCTCTTTCCAATTTAGAATTCTAATATTATTATTTCCCTAATCCAACAATATCAAAGTTAGGTTTGGAGGAATCACATGAGGGCCTTGTTCAAACATTTTTTTGTAGTAATGCACAAGGGTTGGCATTGGTGTGTTCCTTCAAATAAGCATTTAGAGATAAACAATCCCTTTAGAACATGTGGAGTAAACACATTATGTTTCCTATGATGTACCAATGAATGTGGATGCCACCTAATGAGCATGAGAAGCTTTGCAAATCTCAAATCTCTGCACAACTCATGAAGATCACCATCACTAGTTGATATTAATGGTTTGACAATGAACTCCTACTTCAAGAATAGCTTTGTAATCCTTTCCTACAATGCCACAGATAATTGCAATCTCCTTAACGCCTAGTTCTACATATCCGTCATCCATTCCCTTTGATGTTCTCCTTTATCCATTACTATTGCTTACCCTATTTCAAAAGCCAAACAACCAAGATACTAGGTTAATGGTATGACCATAAACACCTACTTCAAGTACAACAACACAACCTCCTTTACCTCATTCTACAAATATGTTCTCTAATTCCCTTTAACATTCCCCTAACGTTAACAAGGTGATATCCATAGATATTCCCTTTAAACTATAAAATGAACACTCAATTGGATATCCCCTTTTTTAAATTAAAGAATTAAAGTTTCAAATAAATAAATATTATTTCCCAATTATATATAATTAAAAATCATGTTATCTCTTTATTCTTAAGTGAAGTTTTCCACATGATTCTGTAAATGGATTGTTGAAAAGCCTAATAATTCTTTTTTTTTATTGTTTTCGTGATTTATAAATATATATTTTTTAATTGTTTTTAATATTATATATATATATATATAATAGAAAAACACATTACTAAAGTAAGAGGTTTTTATTTTTTTATTTTTTTTATTTGCATCTATATTATTTTTTCCTTTATTAAAAATATAAATTTTAAATAACAAAATATATTTTAATATTATAATAGTATTTTAGTTGTCATCCTTTTTCTTTATGTTGACGGTATTGTTCTTTTGGCAAGGTGCCCATCTGATCTTGATAAGCAACTCAGGCTTCTTAAGGATTTTTGCTCTACCATGGGTATGACTGTTAACACTGACAAAACAAAAGTTATGATTATCAAATCCAAGAAGGACTTACGCTAATTTTATGTATGACAATAATAACTTGGAGGAAGTGTATTCTTATAAGTACCTAGGAATTGATATTCATCACAAGCTCAACTGGAACCATAGCATTGAGAAAAGGATTAATGGGGGGTGGAAAGCTTATTTTGGTCTTGAAAATAATTGTAAAACAACAAACCTCGTAATGTGGGATAAAAAGAAGTTTCTCTTTGAAACTTTAGTCACTCTTGTTATCTTATATGGCTGTGATGTTTGGGGTTGCAGCATCTCCAGAGAATCATGGAGAAAGATTGAGCAAATCCAGAAGCGTTTTATAACTTATAGCATGAAAATTAAAAGTAATACACCCTATCATATTCTCCTTATAGAAGCAGGTCTTTCCCCTATTGAGAGCCTAGCCATGATTAGGTTTCTGTTGTACAAGCACAAACTCAATAACATAGACGATCATAGACTTGCTAAGCTAGCTTTAAATTCCAGCCAAAACCACCTAAGGCTCAATCGGGGGTGGCATAAAGACACAAGGGCCTGGTTAAACTATTGGGAGATCAACAAGAATGATGCATTGCAAAACATAAATAACATTAAAGATATTGTTACTTCTAAGTTCAAAGAAAAAATGTGGTGTGAGAAAGATTTAGCGGCTAAAAGAAAATTAAGTTATTATAAGAAGGTCATCAACCCCACCCTAGAAGATCAAAAGTATCTCTCTATTTTAACTAGCTCAAAGAAGAAAATTAATATAGCAAAGATTAGAACGAATTCTCATGAGCTCCATAGTGAAACAGGTCGTTGGGCAGTTCCTAAAACGCCATGGATGGAAAGGATCTGCCATATATGTGAGAATAGGAACATCGAGGATGAAAACCACTTCTTCTTAGAGTGCCCCGCGTACAACCACATTAGATCTTAGTTTCACAATCTTTGTTACAGTATTGACCTTCCTAGCCTTTTACAATGTCAAAATTATAGTGAGCTCGGGAGGCTTCTCTCCAAGCTTTTTGAGCATAGGAATAAAATCTTAAATCAAAATAAATAATTTGTTTCTTTAGGTCCGATAGACCAATGTTTGGTCTCAGCGGACGTTAACCATCATCATCATCCGAAAAAAAAAAAAAAAAATAGAAAATTAAAATGACTACTTCAATCTTCTCAACTTTATCTACATTATCAACACGATTAACTAAAGGAAAAAAAATTTAAAAAAAAATAAAATATATATATATATATATTAAATTAAATTAAAAATAAAAATAAATAAATAAATAAAAATAAAAATGTCTTTTAAAAATTTAATTATAAATTTTTTTTTATAATTAAAATATTTTTTTAATTTATTATTTAATTTTAATATAATTTAAATAAAAATATATATTCAAAACTATTTTATAATTTAATTAAAATATTTTTTTAATTTATTATTTAATTTTAATATAATTTAAATAAAAATATATATTCAAAACTATTTTAAAAAATTATAAATATTACATGTAAATAATATTATTTTTATAAAATTTTAAAATATTAAATTTAATTTTTATTTAATTTCATATTGAAAATAATATATTTTTAATTCAAAATATAATATGGACAAAAATTATTACATCAAATTTCAAACCACATTAATTAATTAATTATATATATATATATATATATATTAAATCTCCTCGAAAGCTATCGTGCCCACTCAATCCTCATACAACCCAACATCAAGAGTCACAAGGGTGGTTCTAAAAGATTCCAATGACAGCAAGCACGTATTAAAATAAAATAGGTCACTTTTTTAATTAAACTTTATTATTTTATATGTAATTTTTTTAAAGCATAAAGGTAGACTCCGGAACAAATAGAAAATTATTTGATTCGCCATCTTTCTGCCGACGAAAAATAATCCCACAAACTTTGCAAATATGAAGTGTTTGTTTTTAGGAGCCGTCTAATTACGAGATTAGGGCGATGTTAGCCTGGAATTTATCGGAAATAGGGAAATCGTGTGTCCAATTTGTACCATTCAAGTGATTCATAAGCTTTTTTTTTATAAGTTTTTAAGAAAGTCGAATTTCTTTGTTATTAAAAACATACCAATTTAATAAAACAAAATTTTATGCTTTTATTAATAATTTTGCTGTTAAATTTGGAAAAAAAAAAACCAAAACCATTATTTTATTAAATTATATTTATATTTATTAATTACATTTAACATCATATTTACTTTATTAAATAATTTATATTTATTAATTACATTTAATATCATATTTATTTATATATTTTATTAGCACAACCACATTAATTTTTAATATTAATGTAGTTAATATAGCTTAAAATTTTACCCGGATGCAGGTGATCACATCTGCAATCAATGATCGAGCATGCCACGCAGACACCTGGCCTGACGGATGGCAGGCGGAAGGTCTACAGGGTACGCGTCATCGGAGGTAGTTTCAGGTTCATGGCAGGTGAATTAAAGCCTGTTCAGTCTCGAAGCGAGTTGGATTTCAATGCGAACATGGCTACTCTGTTCTCAATTCGGCCCATTAACATGGATTGGCTTAATTCCTCTGTTGCAGTTAATGACTCTGTTCTATATGAAGCTAAGCCGCTTCAGTTTCCTTGTCTGGTCTTTCCTGTCGACTTATTCGCTCGGCTCTGGAATCGTCAGGATTTCAGCAGCTCTCCAGCCATTTCAAGTTTTCTCTGTCTCAATCGATCTCTCAGGTCTTTTGCCTCTGATTCAATGCCTCGCAGTCGAGGTATCCCACGTCGGGGGGGTCGGTCTGGAATCAGGGCTCGCCCTTCTCAATCTGCTCCTCAGTAGGTTGCCCCAATTGCCTTAGTCCCTCCCTCATCTCCGCTTTCAGACCAAGAGAGGACCATCCCAAATAACTCTTACCAGACCTCCAGATTTATTTTCCAAAGTCGGTTCAACAGGCCTGTGGTGACAGTGAATTTCACAGTTTTTATCTCAGAGGAGGAGAGCAACCAGCTCAGCTCGACTCCTCCCGCTTCCACACATTCTCAGGATGACAGCATTCTACTTGGGGATATGACTGGGTTGGTGTTTCATGTTGACCGCATGCATGAGGACGCCCCTGTCCCGGAAGCGCCTCAGCAGCCTGACCCCGCTAAGGAAGATGACATTGTTTGCGAGCCATCTCAAAGAGCAACTGGCTGTTTACATTTGGTTACTGATTCTGATGGAGCGCCGGTTCTGGACGAAGACGGGTTCGTTACTTGGGTCGCCTCTCCAAGCCAGGTGAAGGAGGATATGCAAGCTTCTCCAAGTCATACGGATTAAACTCTTCTGGGTGCACATGTTATGCTTTTTTGATCTTGTCTATTTCAGTCTCATGCTTCAGGTAGCAATTCCAGCCAACACAGATTTCAATTTTTGTTTTAAAGACAGCTATGCTAGGCGCTATTGTGTTTTTGAGGTCACTGAAGGTTATGATAACTGTAGTCCGGGTAAATTTTGTCAATATGTCAGGGACCGAAATCAAATCTCTGAGGTCTGTATTGTAAATCTGGTTGACATTTTAAACTGTATTGTCCCTGAATTTTTGGTTGAGGAATGGCCTCGGCCTCCTCTGAGGGCTTGACCTCATTGTACATATTTTTTCCCCTTTTTTAATAGAATTAGTATTTACAGAGAAAAAAAAAATATAGCTTAAAATTTTATAAATATAACCAAAAACAATTATTGTAACACAAAAAATGTCTTACTAAAACGAATTATAAATAAATGTTATAAATAATAATGAGGAACTTATCATGGAGGAACTTATTAGAATTGGAATAATCTCAAATCTCTTAGAAATTGTTGGGTGGAGAGCCACATCTAATTTTTTTAATTTATTAAAAGTAATGCACTATTTTGCTAAATAAAATTTGTTTATATATAAATGAATGCTATAAATAAAAATGAGGAACTTGCCATGAAGGAACTTAATACACTAAAGTTGTTGATAACCATTGAGGACTAAGCATATGTTGAGCATATTCCCTTGAGAATCAATATAGACCCTCAATTAAAAAAAAAAGAAAAAAAAGTCAATGCAACATAACAAACTCTTTAATGCACTAAAGTTGTTGATAAGCATTAAAGATTAAGCATATGTTGAGCATATTTCCATGAGAATCAATATAGACCCTCGATTAATTTTTTTTTTTTAAATCAATAGATCCTCATCCACCTTAAGTTGAAATAAAAAGACTTCAGCAAATATATCAACTAATAAAATTCATCTTGAGTAAATTTGATTAAATAATTGTTATCTTACTCACTTTTTCCTTTCTATATGAAAATTTATTTAATATCATATTCTTTTATATATTTTAACATTAAACAAAGTCGTTCGGTCTTAAATAATTGTTATCTTACTCACTTTTTCTTTTCTATACGAAAATTTATTTAATATCATATTTTTTTTATATATTTTAACATTAAACAAAGTCTTTCAATAAAATCACAAGAGAGAATTTTTTGGCTGACGCGTTTCAAACCAACAACTGTGGTTCATCATTAGGATCAGAGGAAGAGGCAAACCATGGCAAACGCTTAAATAAAGAGCAATGTAGAGACATAATTTCAAGTAACGAATATATTTGAACAATAATGTTTAAATTATAATATTAATTTATTAATATATTAAAAACAAATATTATTAAGAGCAATGTAGAGACATAATTTCAAGTAACGAATATATTTGAACAATAATGTTTAAATTATAATATTAATATATTAAAAACAAATATTATTAAGTAACGGCTAGTTTTTGAAAAAAAATATTTAAATAATGATATTATTTCATTAATTTATTAAAAATATTAATAGGTAACGGCTATATTAAATGACTAGTTTTTGAAAATTAATATTTAAATTAATTTATTAAAACCAATTATTACTTGAAAAATAATATTTAAATAACGATATTAGTTTATTAATTTATTAAAATATTAATATGTAACAGCGATATTAACGGCTAGATTTTGAAAAAATATTTAAATAATGATACTATTTCATTAATTTATTAAAAATATTAATAGGTAACGGTTATATTAAACGGCTAGTTTTTTTAAAATAATATTTAAACTAATTTATTAAAACCAGATAATGAGATTAGTTTATTAATTTATATTAATATGTAATGGCTATATTAAACAGCTAGTTTTTGAAAAATAATATTTAAATTAATTTATCAAAACCAAATATTACTAGTTTTGAAAAATAATATTTAAACTGTGATATTAGTTTATTAATTTATTAAAAACAAATATTAATAAGTAACCGCTATATTAAACAGCTAGTTTTTAAAATAAATAAATAAATAATCAAAGTCAAACTTTAAAGGAGGGGAGTCAAAAATTATAAAAACGAGTAAAGACCCTAATAGAGACAAGATCATTTTATAAATAAAATAAATAATGACAATAAAATAAATTAAATTAAAAATAATTAATGGAAAAATAAATAAAATAAAATAAAAATATACACAAGTCAAAATAAATAAATATATATATAGAAATAAATAAATAAAAAAAAACAGAAAAACATATATATATATATATATCCAAAGAAAAATAATTAATAAATAAAATGGGGTCAACAATAAAATATGGGGTTCAAGCCCATTAAACAAATAACAAAATTACTAAAAGGAGTTAAGAACGAATAGGATGAGAATGATCGAGAAAATAAACTCTAATGAAGAATAAAACAACAACAAATACTATAAAATGGATGCCAATACCTACATAGATATAACAAAAAAAAAAAAAAAAAACTAGGAAGACAAGACAGGGACCCAACTTCTGCTAATATTCCAACCATCATCTCTATTCAAATTATTGGGTCTTTTTTCAATTTTTAGGGCCTCCCTCAATTTACGATGATGAAAATGACTAACCTTAGCAACGACTTGGGCCTCCTCAATGTAGATGTGATGCTTAGATTTATCTGCATACTCCGCCAAAGCAGAGGAGCGGGTCCTACCATGCTTGATGTCAGCAGCATGCTCATGAATCTTTTGATTAATCAAGCAACCAGTCTCACCAATGTAGGGAGTCACACAAGAGCATGGGATAACGTAAACACCCTTCATATTCTTGGGGTCCACTGGGTCTTTTACAGATCTAAGGGAGCGTCGTATGGTATTTAAAGGCCAAAAGGTTGAAGCCACCTTATGCTTCCTTAGGATCCTTACAATCTTGTTAGTGGTCCCTTGGATAAAAGGAAGATGAACACTAGAAAATCGATCCCTGGTATCTTTCTTAGCACTAGGACCTTTTTCAGCTCTGAGGAAAGTCTTAGTACATTGGTGTCTACTATACCCATTATTAAAGAAAACACTTAGGAGATGTGCTTTCTCTTCCTTGAGATGGTTCTCATTAGAAACTCTTAAAGCTTTAGTCGCTAAGGTGTTGAGAACACCAAGCTTTTGCGTTGGGAAATGATGAGAATTAGCATGAAGATATTGTTCCGTATGAGTTTTCTTACGATATACTTGATGAGAGAAAGAGCCATTATCATTCCTTGAGATGAGGACGTCAAGGAAAGGAAGACTACCATTACATTCAAATTCCATGGTGAAGTTTATAGAACTAGATTGATTGTTAAGATGGAGGAAAAATAGTTCCAACTTTTCTTTACTATGGGACCAGATGACGAAAGTGTTATCCACAAACCTCTTCCACAACTTAGGCAAAAGACGAGAAGAGGCTAAGGCCTTTGATTCAAAGTCCTCCATGAATAGATTAGCTACCACAGGGGAGAGGGGGGAACCCATGGCGACACCGCAAGTTCATTCGATGGCGAATTCTACGAGCAAACTTAATAAATTAATAAATTAATATCATTATTTAAATATTATTTTTCAAGAATTAGTAATAATTGGTTTTAATAAATTAATTTAAATATTAATTTTAAAAAACTAGCCATTTAATATAACCGTTACCTATTAATATTTTTAATAAATTAATGAAATAATATCATTATTTAAATACTTAAAAAAAAACTAGCCGTTGTTACATTATAATATTTGTTTTTAATATATTAATAAATTAATAGTATAATTTAAACATTATTGTTCAAATATAGCCATTACTTGAAATTATGTCTCTACATTGCTCTCTATTTAAGCCTTTGCCATTGTCTGCCTCTTCATCCGGTCATGATGATGAACCACAATTGTTGATTCAAAACGCATAGGCCAAAAAATTCTCTCATGTAATTTGTACCAAAAAATTTTGTTTAGTTCATTATGAATCACGGAAGCTTGAATACAGAAAATATTTTAACATATCAATCAATAAAATTTATCAAAAATGATTAAATAAAATTATTATTATCTAACTTCCCTAAAATATATATATATATATAAAACAAAAACATTTCATAAATATAAATATATATATAAACATAAGTTGTGGTACTCATTCCCGGAGACAAATGCTACCAAATGCTATTGATTATTGATTATGTAAATACACGAAAGAATCAAATGTCCGGTTTATCCAACTAAATCAAAAAGGTCACTCACAAAAATCTGATCACCGTTATTATAAAAGAATCGGAATTAATTTTATTTTTTCATTTTATTGCCGCACCAAAGACTTGTCTTTGAGCACAAACGAAGCTGAAGAATTCTTGCTTTATGTAACGTTTCACACTTTATATGAATCAAACAAAATATTAAATGTATTAATTATCTGGTTATAATGATTTAAGTCTAATTTTTATATTAATTGAATTAAGAGGTTTATTTTAAATTTATTGAATTAAGAGGTTTATTTTAAATTTAGTTTGATGTGTAATTTTGTTTATCTATTATCAAAATAAAAATTTATTTATATTTATTAAAATAAAAAATTTACAGGGGAAAAAGTTAGATCTCTCTTAATTCATACTAAATCTGTAGTTAAAATAAATATATAGTAATTTTATTAATAAAATACATTTAATGTTATGCTACTCTGCTGCTGCAACATCGTTCCTTGATGTGTTCAAGGTCTATGGCTATGATCCAAAATAGTTCGTCTGCCATCTCCAGATCTCCACTCAGTGCGGCACAAATATCATCATAATAGAAAAGAATAGAATATTTTTTATTTACTTGCTTCCGACAAAGAAGTAATAATCCCAACCATGAAAGGAAAATAGGTCTCAATACTTAACGGGATCAGATCTTGTCCTAAAAAGGTTGGGAATTTTGCAGCTGTAAATACAAGAATAAGTCCAACTATCAGATAAATGTAAATACAAGAATAAGTCCAACTATCAGATAAATGTAGGCATCTCAGGAGAAAGAAGAAATCCTTACTTTATGTATAAACAATTATTGACAGGTGGGCATTAGAATAGGAAACAGTCCACATACAGCTTTTGTCAACCAACGTCCGGCACACCCACAGCAATCATGATAAAGAGATTAGAAAGCGCACCCAAATAGGCGACTGGCCAATACCCGTATGAACAGTATTCCTGTCTGTTGCCAGAGATGAACCAGTTGGCCAATACCCGTATGAACAGTATTCCTGTCTGTTGCCAGAGATGAACCAGTTGGCCAATACCCGTATGAACAGTATTCCTATCTGTTGCCAGAGACGAACCAGTTGTTTAGTAGTAGCGGCAGAACAATAATGGTAGACCATTGAAGGCATTAGTGGAAAACCCACTACAATTTCGGTTTTCTGGCACTATTTTGAATAAATCCTAGGTCCATAGAAATTTTGGGAAACTTGACGTAGCTCAGAAGATTAGGTAAGGTTGAATCATAAAATTTGTGGAAACCTAATTTCCATAGCTAATTGTAAGACTAGAGCCCAAGACTAATTATAAAGTTATTTTCAAAAGTATTCACAGTAATTGGACTTGTAGTCTTCTTTGGTTATTATAACATTCATGGCATTAAATCAATTCTATTTGGTCTTAAAAATTATGGAGTGTCTCAATAACTTGAGTAGTATGTTATTTTGAAGTCATTTATATTGGTATAATTTTTAATTTTATTTATATTAGTAGGAGCTATGGTGGTGTCAGAACTCGAGGAACGTCATGCAGCAGCGGCAATTGAAAATGTTAACGCTCTTCCTAAGCGCATAAATGGAATTCATTGTAATGAATACGCGGATAGATGTGAACATTGGAATAATTGAATTCAGATTCATTGATTTAGTTTGTTGTAGAATGCTTCAAGGACACACAAGAAAGCTGTGGCTTGTTCTTCTCACTGTCCGATTCCCGTGAGACTGACTGAATCTCAAATGACCCGCATTGCCCAGCAGCAAATGCTAGAAATCACCTCGCAGGATCGGATTTAGAGTGAGAGAGGCTATGGTATCGAAGCAGTGTAATGGAAAAAAGTGCGCTATGCAATCGAACACAGACAAGAACCCGTAGCGGAGTGTATCGAGTGAAAACTTTGACTAGAATAACGTTTTAATTATCCCCCATGTGATTATCTGGATCTAGCGATCCAGGAATCGCATGATTTTTTTAGTGGCGAATCGCATGATTTTTTTAGTGGCAATCCAGGAATCACATGATTTTTTTTTAGGGGTTTTCTCTAGACATTGTACACATTGTGTACAATATTTTGGATTGGGTGATACTTATTTTGTTATTTCAACCTGTGCCCAATTGGCATTTTTGTGGCTCAAGATGCCTGCATATATTTTATGGATTTTTTCACTGCGCTGAATAGGGGGAAATTGTGGATGTGGTTTTTGGATTTGTGTGGAGTAGGATCAGTAGTACAAGATACATTCGGGAGGTGGTAGGGGAACCAATATGAAAGCAGAAGCAATGGCACTATGGGGTCTAATTTGGTTCGGGTCTTCCTAAACATTCCAACACTCTACATATATAGGGACTCACAATCCATCATCAATTATGTATTGGGCAAGGCTTATTCAACACACAAACCTCTAGGGCTAGCTCAAGAACATTGATAATTTCATGAGGATATTTCGAGGGATCTCCATCCAACACATTAGGAGTGGAACATTGATAATTTCATGAGAATATTTCAAGGGATCTCCATCCAGCACATTAGGAGGGTTCACAATTCCACTGTTGATGACATGTCCAAATTTGGTATTTCGGGTTAGCAGGATGGAATATACATCGAGCTCGTGATGGAGAGATACACTTTTGGTGTTGGTTTTCTTTCATTCCCTTAAGTGAGACAATGCCTTTCTGCTTATCCAGTTTATGCCCTTGTTATGGTTGCACTGTTATGATCTACTATGTTTTATTTTTCCTTTTCGTATCACTGAACTTTCTCATATCTTGATGTTTGGGACAGGCAATGGACATCTTATTTGCTAATTTCAATTTCATCACTAATGACCAATACGTGGAACATGTGTGATACGAGGTTGGATGCCTTATGATATGTTTTTTTTTTTATTTGGATAATGCACATAATTTGATGGTGTTCCCAATATGCACATATGTATTGGTTTTTATTAATACAATACCAGTGTTTTTTTCACACTAAAAAAAGTAAAATGCATGAAGTAGTAACAATGAGGTGCTAGCACGGTTGGAATTTCAAAACAGACCTACTTGTAAAAATTTGATGATTTTCGCACTTCTCCACTAGTCTTCACAATTTTAAGAAAAGATCTTTGACAATTTTGTTATTTGACTAGCAAATCATACCATGATGAACAATTTACCCCTCAAATTCCATTCCTACATTCAAAAATCAAATATTGTAAGCTGCTAACAAATCATGTCATCAAGGCCCCTAAACTCAAATATATAGGGAAGTTTGAATATATATATATATATATATAGATAGTGTGTGTGTGTGTGTGTAGTGGAGTACATTTGGAGCACAAATATTTAGATTCAAACCTATCATTTATGGTGTACAAACCAATGGGGATTATATGCATTTAAAGAATCTATATTTAGAATCTTGTGTGCATTTTTTTGGGACATATCTGTATATTTGGAGAGTGTAGAGGATTTCAATGTGCAGAGTGTGGAGATGCAGACGAAGCAAAGTGGCAATAAAATTAATAAATCATATGAGCTTAATTAACTAATAACATTTTAAAAAATAATAAAATTAACATTTTTACATATATCTCAAGTAAAATAGAATTAAACATTGATGCATGATTTATTATCAGTTGACAGTACTTAAACATTGACCCACCTCCTCGTTTTATCTCCCCACTCCGCACAATGTATCAATGCTATGGAGCCCCTCATCCTATCAATTCTGGCATCATTGGGTAGAGAAGTAGCAGTGTTAGGCATAATAGTGGTCAGAGAAGTGTATCAGAGCACTCACTGACAAAATTAACCCTTTTTTTATTCTAATATGATTTGACGAATAAAATAAATCACCCTCAGCCAAGGGAATTATGTCCCATGAGAGTTGTCTCAGCCAAGCCAACAGATAATTAAAAATAAGATTTCTAAAAAAATTAGAAAAATAATTTTGAATTTACAGAAAAATAGAAATATTCAGCATTTCTTAAAATTGCAAAAGCACACCAAAATAATAAAAAATCAACACACTTTGACTAGTAATGTCATTGACTATTTTTAGTCTCGCAGACGTTAAAATATCATTTCATTTCATTTCATATAGTCAAGTAAGGAATAATAATAATACAAGCAAAAGTCAAAATTTACTAAACATCCATAAACTTTATGAGTGAATCACCAATTCTCAATACTAATTACATTTGTTTTAAGATCTGTTAGAGTGTGAAATTAGTTTATCTAAAGTTTTAATAGGCAACACTCAGATTTACTAGAGTGTGAAATTGGATTATCTAAAGTCTTAATACACAATACTCATTTACTAACAATATGGATAATATGATTTCTCACTCTATTAATTACATTTATTAAATTAATACCATATAATATAATAAAATTAAATAATAATAATAAATTAGTCAAACTATACTTCACCCATAACCTCAATACTAATTACATTTATTAAAATATAGTTAAATTTAAAGATATGAAACCTCTCAAACCTATATTTAAAAAGTCATCAAATTTAATAGACATAGTCTAATAATATGAATTTTTTTGTCATCTAAATAAAAGAATTAAATGTAAAATATGTGTCTTATAAAATTCTAAAATATTTAAATTGTGCACATTTATATATTATATTGATCTAGTCTAACTTATAAATGAAATAGTTTTTTTGGGAATAGGACGATACCATTTCAATCAAGATTGTGATTTTTTGTTGTTTAAAATACATGTTTGAATGCATAAATGGATTCACCATCCTCAAAAACCCCTAGAGCACTCGAATTCTATAGATTTAACAACTTAAACTTAAGTTTTTAAAAATCTGTACTAGATTTGGGAAAAAATTATTTTCATTTATAAATTATACTATATTTATGCATATTGTTGTGCTCTTTTATTCATTTTCCATTCTCCCTCTTTATGAACAAATTTGTACATGTTTCATAATAACACATAACATTTGATCATATATGGAATGAAAAAATATGTCATCTTTGTAATATGAAGAAAGTGGATAGGGAAAAGCACTTTCTCTTAAAATACTCTATGTGTACTTACATTAAATCTTAATTTATTAATTAAAAGTGGCAATGTCTTTTTTATCAAAATCGATGATACAATTGTTGGTGAGCCCATTATTTTACATTGTTTGAAATGCATTTTTGAATGCATCAACAAATTTAGAAACTTAAAAAAACCTAAAGCACTAAGTTTGTATATATTTAATAACTCAAATCTACCATTCCAATATATTTTTATCAGATTCCTAGCAAAACTCATTTAAAAATATGCTTGGAAAAGGCAAAAGAATCTGTAACTTCAAAAGATCAACTACCACTATTACACCAAATACAACTATTTCATAAATGTCACAAACAGTGCAATTACAACATGTTTCCAAAGACTCCAACTCATACAATTGGAGAAATGAATTGTTCAACAAACTACTCAAATTAAAATCCTTTAACAAAAAATATACCAAAAAAAACAAACAAACAAACAAACAAAAAAACAAACGAACAAAAAAAAACAAACAAACAAACAAACAACTTTTTTAATATTTTTAAATATACAACTAAAATTTTTAAACAAACCAGATAATTTTTTATCATTATTTTAAAATTAAATATTAACAATAAAAATAAAATTTCATTTCTTTTAACATTAAATTTTAATATATTTATTTATTTTTGGAATACTCCCCATAATGCACAATGAAATTTAACACATATATAATAAATTTAATTCAAATAAGATATCACATTAATATACAAAACTTTTTATTTACATTTTGCACAACTATTTAAAAAATAAAATTAGTATAATAAATATAAATACTACCCTCATTATAAATACCCTCAATTCCCATTAACTTAACATCAATTAAATATATTAATACTAAACTAAATCCCTCGAGAACAAAAATAACTTTCACAACTCCTTATTTACCCTTTACACAACTATTTAAAAAATAAAATTAACCTAAAAAATATAAATGCTACCATCATTATAAATACCACTCCTTATGCTTTTCTTTTCTTTTTTCCAATTCCCATTATTTAACATCATCTCGTAATATATTAATATTAAACTAAATCCCTCGAAAACAAAAATAACCTTCACATACTTCAGGTGCCAGCGCAAGCCTCATCAAAGCCAACTCAACCTTCATGTGCCAACTCAAGCCTCATCAAAGTCAACTAAGTCGAGTTATCGAAAAGTCCATAAAGTGGACCACATAATTAGAAATTAAAATATGGTGTTTCTTTGAATCATTAATTAGATCACTCGTCCATAAAGTGGACCACATAAGTGACAACCATGTGTGGACAATAAATAATTTCCATCCGGTAGGGTTCCCCCTCGGACCTTATAAGTACAATATCTTAACCATTGCGCCTTCCCTCCCGAGTCCCGTTCCTTGGTCTTGTCGTATTAAACATAAGAACATTTAATACTACAAGATTTTTAAACCAGAACAGAGTAACCAAAACCAAAGTACTTGTATATTAATAGCAATATGAAATAGCTAATCAAGGATGATGATTGGCGAGACTCGAGAGCCAGCATCATTGGAGTTAACTCCTGGAGAGATTGAATTAGCATTGATGGAATTGATGGGAACTACGTTGATAACAGTATTCACTTCTTCGTGGCCATTGGTTTTTCTTTCCAAGTCTGTGGCAATGTATTGTTCTACCTTACTGAGTCTTGCAGCAATGTCATCCAAAATGTAGTGGATGTCCCTCATTATACGCTTGAGTTCTTCTTGGTCTGTGAAAATTTTATAGTTGTCAATTTGTTTATCTCTGATAACCATACTCAACAGTGTTTCCATTTGTCGATGGTGGGTAATGGAGTGTAAGAAGTGGAGGCGTCTTTTCCTGAATTTTCCAGGGTCCAGCACCCATTTGAGGCAATTTCCACTAATCTCTTAATCAGAAAACTATTGTCGATTGCCAACTTCTTTGCTTCCAGGCATAGTATTTCCTTCCGAACGTCCAATGGAGCAGGTTCAAAAAAGTTGGCCACAGACTCCCATCCAAAGAGACGACGATGTCTAGTTGAGGAAGACCCAACAACTTCACCTGTTCGTGTCGGTTGCTGCATCCTTGGAGCCATAATTAACCTACATTCAACAAAGAACACTACTGCAACAAACCATGGGAAAGGATTTGCAGAGAGAGAGGAAGAGTGTAATACTTGGACATGGCTTGTGACACTATAACCAACTATATGGCTAGGCGATGAAAATTGAACCAGAGTACGACCCATACGATAAACCGATTTATGCAAACTAAAGGTTACTTGCGAAAACCGAATTGATAGGATAATAAGAGCAACTAATGGAGAGGCCTGAGAGCGCTTCTTAAGTTGACGAAATATAGCTTGACTCGAGAGGGAAAAGTGGTCTTTGGGGAGTTGGAACCACTTAAATATGCCCTCAAAACCAGATAAAAAAGGTCCCCGTGTATCATACTCGACATACGAGCATCAGGAAATTAAATGAGACCCCAATAGGCATTGTGCTTTGCAAGGAAGTCGGGGACAAAACGACCACCAGCTCAAAAGATGGGCCAAGCCCCGTATTGTGCAAGAAGAGCACAAAAAACATGGAGTAACTCGCCCACCCAGAAACCCTGGACTCCTATAAAGACAAGAATGATAGAAAATATTATGGTAAGAGTATAACAAGAGTGAACCATACCTAGATATGGGTCGAGCACCCGACAATGAAACCCCCACCCTGGATGAAACACAATTTTATTACCTAGAGATCGAAATAGGATATACGATGATAGGGCATACAATAGGTAAAAGATGGAACATAAATTAAACAGGCCTTGAAATGGAACGACCACCCAATAGTGAAAACACCTGCCCAATTTGAAACTCAGTTTGATTACCCAGAGAACAAAATTATTAGCAGAAATAAGACCTCCCTACCTCTACCACCCTAATTTCATCGTGAAGGATTTATAGACAATTATCTGCATGGTAAGATTGGTTGAAAGGACAGAAACAAGGTCGTGGGAGGCACATGACACAAGCCATGTGTCCCAAAGATACCTCAGACTCCCACAAACCGAACCATAGCACATTATGAGCCCATTAATTAGCAAAATCTGCCTGTCAAGGAGATCTTTAGTGATAACCAATCCACCATGACAGGAGGTCACCATGATCACAAAGACAAAAGGAATGAGCAAGTATACTGATGTCGGAGAGATGGTTATGACAAAGTCTAAAGGTGTAGCATTTAACACCTGGTGTTGTAACATGTGAAGTATTATACCTGATACACATTTTTGCCATGCGGTTATCATGTAAAGGGAGTGGGGGACCCTAAAGCACTTAACAAGGACTGCCAGATGTCGAAGTCGGTGGAGGACACACATGCCAAGAGTTCGCATGTGGAGTAAATGGGTTATGAGAACATGTGCTTGCCAGAGAGCGGTGTTTCCTGTCACCAGAAAATTTCCTGTAGTGATCACCCCCATCGGGGATTTATTTCATAATCTGAACATCACTTTTATTCTAACATTATATTTGACCAAGCTCTGAGGGTTAGTTCAATTGTTCTAGTTCTCCTCATTAAATAAAAGTCGTATGGTTAAAATCTCCATCAATCAAGTATAACTATAATGACATATTTTAATTGCTCTATGTTCTGGTTTCTTTTATCGAAATTCGAAGATATAATTTCTTGTGATATTGTAGTTTTTTGTTCTTTAAACTGTATTTTTGAATGCATAATCAGATTCAATGCCTTTAAAAACTTTATGGAAAATTGATCATGCATATTACACAACCCAAACCTACAATTCCAACAAATACTTACTAAAATCGAGACAAAATTGCCCACAAATATATATAAAAAAAAAAAAAAAAAAAAAAATGATTAAACTACACTTATAACTTCCAACAAAATCTATATCAAATTTTAAAAATAAATAAATAAATCTATAGAAGAGTACTTACTTGAAAGTTATAGAATGTTGCTACAAGAATGTCTTTAAGAGTGCCAACAATTGTGATCTTCAAGCTTCTTTCCTTCACTTTAGCTCTAATATCATGTTGAGAAACGAAATGCAATGTAGTCTAACACTTAACTCCTCTTCTTGATAATTACTTGTAAAAATTATATGTCTTCTGATTTCTTCTTTATGTCTTCATCACCAAGCAACTATACATTTTTCCAATCATTCAAGAAAGTAAACATCACAATGAGACAAGAGACACCATAAATTAGGGCAGTGGCCAAAGAAAAATCCACAAGGGGAAAACCCGGTAGTCCTTTCCTTATAGAATCAAATCAAAATGAGATATCCAAGCTAAAAACCAATACCAAAATGCCACCAAGATACCAAGTCAAACGCTCCTCTAAGTCAAAATTCAAAGTCAATGTTGGTCAAACTTTAGAATTCCAGGTCTGCAACTAGGGCTATAGTTCAACCTATAATGACCTCAGACAATTTCGGATCCTTCCACACAAAAAAATCCTCACACGTGCAAATTGTAGTAGTCAAAGATTCAATCAACGAGGGAATATTCTACTTGTTTTAGCTTGTCTTCTCTCTCCTTTCACTCAACTTCTTCTTCTCCTTCACTTGGTTCAGATATGTTGCTTGTGTGTTGAGTGAATGAGTTTCCAAGAAGGTCGAACTTGTCTCTAATTTTTAGTTGTCCAAGAGGGTCAAATAGGTGCCACTTGGAGGGCTAGGCCGACAGTTACCCAAGGAGGGTTGACTTGGTCATCTTGTGGACTTATGAGTCATACTAAAAATTCAAATTATTTTTCTTTTAAATCTCCAAATGGGACATGACATAAATTAATTTTATTTTGACTCAAAATAAATTATTTTTTACTCTAGCATGAAGAACATGCCTGAAAATTTATAATAAATGCATGAATGATAAATCTATATTATGAAGACTGAACCTAGTTACAACTTCAACAACATGTATGGTAATGCTCTTTATAACAAATAAGTGGATTTATATTGGGATAAACAAGTGATACATAAAAAAAGGAAAAATATATTCTTCTCAATCTTGTTTTCACTGACCTTGCCAAGTAAATTATGAAATGTTATTTATGATATTTAAAGTATTGAGAGTGTTATTCCTTCCTTTGTTTAGTTATTGTTTCATTTATACAATCGATGGAAGAAAGATCATTTTTTTCAATCGATGCCTTCAAAGTGTTCTCTTATGTAATGGTTGTATGGATTATGAGGCTTACTATATATACTATGTAAACATTCCATGTGTTGTTAATATTTATTACACCAAGGCATTTCTTTAATGTCATTGTATCCTTAGAAAGACCCATCAAAATGACACTAATTTACATATCTTTCTTACCACTCCAAGTTTTGGCTAGACATTCGCTTGGCATACACTTAACTCCTTATTGAAAGAATTGATGGAATCATCAAACCAAATGCAACACAAGTTAGTAGGGACGTCTATAAACATGTAACTCCTTGTTGAAAGAATTGATGGAATCATCAAACCAAATGCAACACAAGTTAGTAGGGACGTCTATAAACATGGAGTTCCTCTAACATAGCAAGAGTATGTTTGACCACTTAATAATTCAAATAACCATTGGTCATGAAGGAAGAATTCCTTGTCACTTTCTCCTCCATCTTCAACCTCAAAATCCCTAATCACAACATTAGTTTAAATCCTTGCAATTCACAAGAAAATTCCACATTCTCCAATCTCAACTATTTTCCTCATCCCGACTATTGTCAATTGGAATCAACTAAATGCTAGCTAAAATTCCCCATCCTTGCCAAAATCCAACAAATAAAAAACATTTGCACTATGAGTAATCCATTGTTGAAATTGCAATTTTGACACTCTAGGTCAATTTGGAGATTTACCTTACACCCCATCAGCTTCCTTCATCAACATCCATGAGCCCTTAATGTGTAATTATCACAACCCAATGGTTTTAGCCTCTATCGAAGCTCAGGAATGCTTGAAACATCATTTTTTTCTTCAAAGACCAACATAATCTACAACAAAATCAAGCTCATGACCATATGACAATAGTGGTATGTGCTTTAGGGCCTTTAAAACAAATAGTAGAAGGGTATCTTTGTCCTCCATTTTCTAAAGGGGGGAAGATCAACAAGAACTTATGAAGCCAAAAATCATTGAGCCTTAGCCTTGGCCGAAGTTACAGAAATTTTGGGCCCTACAAATGCCTTTGGGAATGAAATAAGGTAATCTACCTCATATCACTTGTATCACAAGTGTTTTTATAATGGGTTGGGTTATTGTGAATGATTATATAGTTTACAAAGAAGGGAGAGAATGATATCTTATTGAAATCAAGCCACCAAAGGTGTACAAGAGAGGAAGGCATGAAAATACCATTGAATCCATCCACACAAGACATGTTATGTCACACTTGCATGCATATCACTCCATCGTTTTGGAGAGGTAAATCAAACGAGATCACTACTTTATAGGATGTATTATGAATTGTTCTCCATCCATCCATATAAAATATCTTTCCAATTTAAAATTTTAATATTATTATTTCCCTAAAGCAACAACGTCATATTTAGGGTTAGAGGAACATATGAAGGCCTTGCGCAAACAAATTTTGGTAGTCATGCATAAGGGTTGCCATTAGTGTTTTCCTTCAAATTAACATTTATATCTAAACAATCCTCTTAGAACATGTGGAGTAAACACATTATGTTTCCTATGATGTATCAATGAATGTGGATGCCACCTAATGAGCATGAGAAGCATTGCAAACCTTAAATCTCCACATAATTCAAGTGAAGGTCACCATAATCGCAATCTCCTTAATGCATAATTCTACATATACATCATCCCTTCTCTTTAACATTCCCCTTTGTTAAAATTAGTATTGCTTGCCCTTTCTGAGAAGTCAACACCCAAGATACTAGGTTTAATGGTATGACCACAAACCCCTATTTTAACGGATGACATAGTGATGAGAAATAATGGTTTGTTATATTCACCCTCACTCTGGCCCCTAAGCTGAAAGACGATAATTTCTCTTATATATATATAAGTCGTAATACTCATTTCCTTTAGCCAATATTCCCCAAAAACATTCATAACATATAGATTTCGATACTCATTTTCTCTACCAAAATCAACTCTACTGATAATGTAATACACCAAAGAATCAAATGCCAGGTTCATCCAGCTAAACCAAAAAGAGCACTCACAAAAATCTGATCACCATTATTACAAAAGAATTACATATTAACATGGATTTTTTCATTTTATTACAGCACACAACCGAAGAGGAAGAAGTGAGTCCACAAGAAAAATTTCCTGCGTTATGTAATAATTCTCACTTCAGTAATCAAACGAAATAATAAATGTATCAATCATCTGACTCTAATGATACAGTCCATTCCTTTATATTAATTTTAATGGAAAATAAAACTCAATAATACATTTAGCTATTACAATATATCACACATGAATATCAAATTTTAAAAATAAATAAATTTATTTACTTTTTAACTTAATTAACATTTATTTCATTAACTTTACTATATTATTAAACAAAAATAAAATATTTATTTTATTTAAATTTACCTATTAAAATTCAAATTCATAAAACTCAACCATTCAAATTCAAAATACAAATTACTCAACAAACATTCAAATTACATAATCCAATAACCCAAAATACAAGTTACCAAATAAACATTCAACTTGTCAGTATTTAAAAAGATCCCGGTAGCTTTGATTCCTAAAAAATATCCCACTCACCCAAAATACAAGTTCCTCAATAAGCATTCAAATTGCAAACATTTAAAAAGATCTCATAGTTTTGATGCATGTGTGCCTGTATAATATGAGTGTGGAATTGGTAAAGGTCACAATTTACAAGGGTTGGGAGGGGCCATTGAAAAGGGCACACTTTCATAATCTATGTTACAAGGTTTGTTGATTTTTAATTTTGAGGTTTAAATTTTTGCAAATTTAAAAAAAAAAATGGAGATTAGGTGAATCTTATTGAACTTTTGACCAAGTTTATAAATCAAAATTCATAACCTCATCACAATTTAAGCTTGTAACATATTTTTGCAATTTCTATATTTGTGATAGTATTTTTTATATTTATTGATATTGATATCTTACTATTTTATCTTATATTTCTTTTTAAAATTAATATATATATATATAGAAAATATATATAGAATAACCTAATAATAAACCTCATCTGAACCTCATCAAAAATTTTAAACTCAAACAGAATCTAATCATTGCCGAACTCAAACTTAATCTAATCATTACCTAACCCAAACTTAACCCTGAACCATGTGACTTAGCTCACAACTTTTCAACGATGGAAATTTTGAAGAGTGACTTATAAAGATTTCGTTAGAATTGAAAAGTTGTATTAACCATTGCAAAAAGGCAGTTACCTTGGAAGGAGGGAATCTATGTGAGGTTAGAGACGTCAAGATCATTTTAGAGGGTATAATAATTTGAGACCAATTTCTTTTTGGTATAAATGACTAAGTTTGAATAAAGGATTCAAATACAAAGTATTATCAAAACTCTCAATGCATGGTCATTTTAGAAGGTCTAATCTTTTAAGATATTAAGTATCGGCGAAAGTCTTGAATACAAAGAATCGGCGAAAGGTCTTAGTGCAGAATATTGGTTAAAGGGTCATTTTCGTTCAACCATTGTTTCGGAAAAGGAATTTTTCATGAGACAAATTATGTCTGAACCCCTTTCAAAATTATATACATCTTTTTAATTCAAAAATTATTAATCAACTTTTTAAGGAATTTTTTATGAGACAAATTATGTCTGAACTCCTTTCAACAATGTATACATCTTTTTAATTCAAAATTATTAATCATCTTTTTCTAGTATAAACTTATACTTGTTTGTCTTATATATGATTAGACTCAATCAAAATATTTTGATTTATTAATAGTTTTCTTATTATGATATACAATATTATACTAGAGTATAATCAACAAATTTGTTTTTTTTCAGAAAGAAAAGCTTTATATTATATTGAGGCAATATATACAAAATAGTTATGATGGATTTGTTAAAAGATCAATGAAGGATCGTCTGAGAGAGAGACATAGAGAATAGTTCTGATGGATTGGATGCAAAGATCGCCTGAGAGAAAGACTGATGGTCAAAATACATAAGCATCAAAGGATGGTAGAAAAAAACCAAAAGGAGGTTGCCTACAGAGACAGCCATGATAATAGAGGCAAAAATAAAACCACAGAGGGTCTGCTTCAGCGATTTGGAAATCAACAAATTTGTTATAAACCAATCAAATCCACTCAAGTTATTAATAAAAAATCTTTAAAAAGGTAAATGAAATAATTTTATCTTAATCATAAAAAAAAAATGATTTCAAAGGTATTTAAAAAAATAAAATTAAGTTGTTTTTAGATAGTTGAACTTTTAAATATAATTCATTTAAATGAATAGATTACATTAATAATACAAAGTAATGGTTCAAATACCTACATCATTATTTTCATCAAATTAAATTTTTATGTGGTTGAACTTTCAAGAATGATCTATTTAGAAGAATAGATTATATCAATAATACAAGTAATGGTTCATATTGCACAACCCAAATCTACAATTCCAACAAATCCTTACTAAGCTTGAGCAAATTTGCCAAAAAAAATTGCAAAAAAAACAGAACGTAAAATAGTTAAATTACACTTAACTATAACTTTTAACAAAATCCATATTAACTTTTAAAAATTAATTAATTAATTAATCAAATTTTAAATTTATTCAATTAATATTTATTTTATTAACTTTTACTATACCATTAAACAAAATAAATACATATTTTTATTTAAATTTACATTTTAAAATTCAATTTCATAAAACTCAGACATTCCAATTCAAAATACAAGTTACTAAATAAACATTCAAATTACATATGTTTAAAAAAATCCCAATCCGAAATACAAGTTCCCAGATAGGCATTCAAATTGCAAATATTTAAAATGATCCCAGTAGCTCTGATTCCTTTAAAAACAATCCCAATAACCCAAAGTACAAGTTACTATTGCAAACATTTAAAAATATCCCAATAGCTTTGATGCCTGTGCCTTTATAATGTGAGTGTGGAATTGGTAAAGGTCACAATTTATAAGGGTTGGAGGGGCCCAGTGAAAAGGGCACACCCTCACAACTTTTCAACGATGGAAATTTTCAAGAGTGTGACTTATAAAGATTTGTTTAGAATTGAAAAGTTGTCTTAAGCATTGCAAAAAGGTAATTACCTTGAAGGGTGGACTCTATATGAGGTTAAAGACGTCAAGGTCATTTGAGAGGGTATAATAATTTAATATCATTTTTTTTTCTCGGGTATAAATGACTAAGTTCTAATAAAGGTTTCAAATACAAAGTATTATCAAAGTTTTCAATGCTCGTGGTAGACTTTACAGGAGGTTAGGGACTCAAAGGTCATTTTAGAAGGTCCAATCATTTAAGATAATTTTTTCCTTCTTGTAAATGACTAAGTTTGAACAAAGGACTAAAATACAAAGTATAGGCGAAAGGTCTCAACGCAGAATATCGGTTAAATGACCATTTTTATTGAACGATTTGTTTTCGCAAAGGAATTTGTCTGAGACAAATTATGTATTAACCCCTTTCAACATCGTATATATCTTGTTAATTCAAATATTATTAATCATCTTTTTCTAACCTAGAACATGCTTGTTTGTGTTCTTTTCTAACATAGGATCGAGAGTGTTAGTTGTTCCTTTGTTTAATTATTGGTTCATTTATATTATCAATAGAAGAAAGATCATTTTTTCATTCACTTCATTTCGAAAAATTCTCTGAATGTATGTATTATGAGGCTTACTATGTAAATATTTTATCTATTGTTAATATTTATTATACTAAGACATTTCTTTAATGTCAATGTATCTTTAGAAAGGTCGTCAAAATGATACTAGTTTGCATATCTTGCCTACCTCTCCAAGTTTTGGTGAGACATCCACTTGGAATATACTTACCTCCTTATTGAACTCACAGATGGAATCATCAAACCAAATGCAATGCAAGTTAGTAGGGATATATATAAACATGGAGCTCCTCCAACATAGCCAGAGTATGTTTGGCCACTTCAAAATTTAAACAACCATTATTCACAAAGAAGATATTCCATGTCACTTCCTCCTCCATCTTCAATTTCAAAAGCTCTAATCATGACATTAGTTTAAATCCTTGCAATTCACGAGCCAATGCCACAAACTTCTCCAATCTCAACTACTTTTTACCTCCCAATTATGGTCAATTTGCATAAACTAAATGCTAGCTAAAATGCCCCATCCTTGCCAAAATCCAACAAATAGAAAATGTTTTCACTATGAACAACCCATTGTTGATATTGGAATTTTGACACTAAGTCAATTTGGAGACCTCAAAACATTTAGATCACTTCTCTAAGTGGTTGTAATTGAAATTTTGTTGTGATGAAATAGAAATTACGAACCCTAGCCCAAAAACAAAAAACAAAAAAAAAGAAGCAAAAAACAAAACAAAACAAAAAACAAAACAAAACTTGAGAAGTGGAAAACCTTGCTAAAACATGGATAATTTTAACTAGCAATTAGCCTACACTCTATCAGCTTCCTTTATCAACATCCTATGTAATTCTCACAAACCAATGGTTTTAGCCTTTGTTGAAGCTCATTAACACTTCCAATCTCATTGTTTTCTTCAGAGACAAACATAATCTACAACAAAATCACAAACTCACGACCATATGACAATAGTGGTATGCACTTTAGGGCCTTCAAAACAAATAGTACAAGGTTATTTTTGTCCTCCATTTTCTAAAGCGGGGAGATCAACAAGAACTTATGAAGCCAAAAATCATTGAGGCCTAGCCTTGCCCATAGGAAGTTAGAGAAATTTTGGGCCCTACAAATGCCTTTGGGAATGAAAGAAGGTAATCTACCTTATATCACTAGTATCACAAACGTTTTTATAATGGGTTGGGTTATTGTGAATGATTATATAGTTTACAAAGAAGGGAGAGAGTGATATATTTTTTATTTCAAACCAACAAAGGTGTATAAGAAAGGCATGAAAATCACATTGAATCCATCCACACAACACAAATTGTGTCATACTTACATGCATATTACTCCCTTATTCTAGAAAGGTAAATCTAAGGAGATCACTCCTTTATAAAGATGTAATATGAACTTTTCTCCATTCATCCATATCAAATCTCTTTCCAATTTAGAATTCTAATATTATTATTTCCCTAATCCAACAATATCAAAGTTAGGTTTGGAGGAATCACATGAAGGCCTTGTTCAAACATTTTTTTGTAGTAATGCACAAGGGTTGGCATTGGTGTGTTCCTTCAAATAAGCATTTAGATCTAAACAATCCCTTTAGAACTTGTGGAGTAAACACATTATGTTTCCTATGATGTACCAATGAATGTGGATGCCACCTAATGAGCATGAGAAGCTTTGCAAATCTCTAATCTCTACACAAATCATGAAGGTCACCATCACTAGTTGATATTAATGGTTTGAAAATGAACTCCTACTTCAATAACAACTTTGTAATCCTTTCCTACAATGCCACAAATAATTGCAATCTCCTTAACGCCTAGTTCTACATATCTGTCATCCATTCCCTTTGATGTTCTCCTTTATCCATTACTATTGCTTACCCTATTTCAAAAGCCAAACAACCAAGATACTAGGTTAATGGTATGACCATAAACACCTACTTCAATTACAGCAACACAACCTCCTTTACCTCATTCTACAAATATGTTCTCTAATTCCCTTTAACATTCCCCTAATGTTAACAAGGTGATATCCATAGATATTCTCTTTAAACTATAAAATGAACACTCAATTGGATATCCCTTTTTTAAATTAAAGAATTAAAGTTTCAAATAAATAAATATTATTTCCCAATTATATATAATTAAAAATCATGTTATCTCTTTATTCTTAAGTGAAGTTTTCCACATGATTCTCTAAATGGATTGTTGAAAAGTCTAATAATTTTTTTTTATTGTTTTCGTGATTTATAAATATATTTTTTTTAATTGTTTTTAATATTTTACATATATATAATAGAAAAACACATTACTAAAGCAAGAGGTTTTTATTTTTTTATTTTTTTTATTTGTATCTATATTATTTTTTTCTTTATTAAAAATATAAATTTTAAATAACAAAATATATTTTAATATTATAATAGTATTTTAGTCGTCATCTTTCTTCTTTATGTTGACGATATTGTTCTTTTGGCAAGGTGCCCATCTGATCTTGATAAGCAACTCAGGCTTCTTAAGGATTTATGCTCTACCATGGGTATGACTGTTAACACTGACAAAACAAAAGTTATGATTATCAAATCCAAGAAGGACACTTACGCTAATTTTATGTATGACAATAATAACTTGGAGGAAGTGTATTCTTACAAGTACCTAGGAATTGATTTTTATCACAAGCTCAACTGGAACCATAGCATTGAGAAAAGGATTAATGGGGGGTGGAAAGCTTATTTTGGTCTTGAAAATAATTGTAAAACAACAAACCTCGTAATGTGGGATAAAAAGAAGTTCCTCTTTGAAATTTTAGTCACTCTTGTTATCTTATATGGCTGTGAGGTTTGGGGTTGCAGCATCTCCAGAGAATCATGGAGAAAGATTGAGCAAATCCAGAAGCGTTTTATAACTTATAGCCTGAAAATTAAAAGTAATACACCCTATCCTATTCTCCTTATAGAAGCAGGTATTTCCCCTATTGAGAACCTAGCTATGATTAGGTTTTTGCTCTACAAGCACAAACTCAATAACATAGATGATCATAGACTTCCTAAGCTAGCTTTAAATTCCAGCCAAAACCACCTAAGGCTCAATCGGGGGTGGCATAAAGACACAAGGGCCTGGTTAAACTATTGGGAGATCAACAAGAATGATGCATTGCAAAACATAAATAACATTAAAGATATTGTTACTTCTAAGTTCAAAGAAAAAATGTGGTGTGAGAAAGATTTAGTGGCTAAAAGAAAATTAAGTTATTATAAGAAGGTCATCAACCCCACCCTAGAAGATCAAAAGTATCTCTCTATTTTAACTAGCTCAAAGAAGAAAATAAATATAGCAAAGATTAGAACGAATTCTCATGAGCTCCATAGTGAAACAGGTCATTGGGCAGTTCCTAAAACGCCATGGATGGAAAGGATCTGTCATATATGTGAGAATAGGAACATCGAGGATGAAAACCACTTCTTCTTAGAGTGCCCCGCGTACAACCACATTAGATCTCAGTTTCACAATCTTTGTTACAATATTGACCTTCCTAGCCTTTTACAATGTCAAAATTATAGTGAGCTCGGGAGGCTTCTCTCCAAGCTTTTTGAGCATAGGAATAAAATCTTAAATCAAAATAAATAATTTGTTTCTTTAGGTCCGATAGACCAATGTTTGGTCTCAACAGACGTTAACCATCATCAGAAAGAAAGAAAAAAAGAAAGAAATGAAAAATAGAAAATTAAAATGGCTACTTCAATCTTCTCAACTTTATCTACATTATCAACACTATTAACTGAAAAAAAAATAAAAAATAAAAAATAAAAATAAAAATAAAAAAAATAAATATATATAATAAAAATAAATTAAATTAAAATTAAAATTAAATAAATAAATAAAAATAAAAATAAAAATATCTTTTAAAAATTTAATCATAAATTATTTTTTTATAATTAAAATATTTTTTATTGTTTATTATTTAATTTTAATATAATTTAAATAAAAATATATATTCAAAACTATTTTAAAAAATTATAAATATTACATATTAATAGTAAATAATATTATTTTTATAAAATATTAAATTAAATTTTTATTTAATTTCATATTGAAAATAATATATTTTTAATTCAATATATAATATGGACAAAAATTATTACATCAAATTTCAAACCACATATTTTATATATATATATATATATATTAAATATCCTCGAAAGCTATCGTGCCCACTCAATCCTCATACAACCCAACATCAAGAGTCACAAGGGTGGTTCTAAAAGATTCCAATGACAGCAAGCACGTATTAAATAAAATAGGTCACTTTTTTAATTAAACTTTATTATTTTATATGTAATTTTTTTAAAGCATAAAGGTAGACTCCGGAACAACATTGAACGTACCTACGACGCGGGCATTTGTAAATGGGCATGAACAAATACAAAATTAAAATTATTTGATTCGCCATCTTTCTGCCGACGAAAAATATTCCCACAAACTTTGCAATTATAAATATGAAGTGTTTGTTTTTAGGAGCCGTCTAATTACGAGATTAGGGCGATGTTAGCCTGGAAGACATCGGGAATAGGGAAATCGTGTGTCGAATTTGTACCATTCAACTGATTCATAAGCATTTTTTTTTTTTTTTAAGTTTTTAAAGAAAGTCGAATTTCTTTGTTATTAAAAACATACCAATTTAATAAAACAAAATTTTATGGTTTTATTAATAATTTTGATGTTAAATTTGGAAAAAAAAAACCAAAACCTTAAATTATATTTATATTTATTAATTACATTTAACATCATATTTACTTTATTAAATAATTTATATTTATTAATTACATTTAATATCATATTGATATTTATTTATATATTTCATTAGCACAACCACATTAATTTTTAATATTAATGTAGTTAATATTAAAAATATTAATGTAGTTAATATAGGTTAAAATTTTATAAATATAACCAAAAACAATTGCAACACGAAAAATGTCTTACTAAAACGAATTATAAATAAATATTATAAATGATAATGAGGAACTTATCATGGAGGAACTTATTAGAATTGGAATAATCTCAAATCTCTAGGAAATTGTTGGGTGGAGAGCCAAATCTAATTTTTTTAATTTATTAAAAGTAATGGACTATTTTGCTAAATAAAATTTGCTTATATATAAATGAATGCTATAAATAAAAATGAGGAACTTGCCAAGGAACTTACTAAAATTGGAATAATCTCAAATCCCTAGGAAATTGATGGACGGGGAGTCACGTGGCACGACTATAATTTTTAAAATTTATTAAAAGCCAATGCAACCTAACAAACTCTTTAATACACTAAAGTTGTTATAACCATTGAGGACTAAGCATATGTTGAGCATATTCTCTTGAGAATCAATATAGACCCTCAACTAAAAAAAATTAAAAAGTCAATGCAACATAACAAACTTTTTAATGCACTAAAGTTGTTGATAAGCATTAAGAACTAAGCATATGTTGAGCATATTTCCATGAGAATCAATATAGGCCCCCAATTAAAAAAAATTTAAAAAATCAATAGATCCTCATCCACCTTAAGTTGAAATAAAAAGATATAGACCCTCGATTAAAAAAAATTAAAAAATCAATAAATCCTCATCCACCTTAAGTTGAAATAAAAAGACTTCGGCAAATATATCAACTAATAAAATTTATCTTGAGTAAATTTGATTAAATAATTGTTATCTTACTCACTTTTTCCTTTCTATATGAAAATTTATTTAATATCATATTCTTTTATATATTTTAACATTAAACAAAGTCTTTCGGTCTTAAATAATTGTTATCTTACTCACTTTTTCTTTTCTATACGAAAATTTATTTAATATCATATTTTTTTTATATATTTTAACATTAAACAAATTCTTTTAGTAAAATCACATGAGAGAATTTTTTGGCTGACGCGTTCCAAACCAACAACTATGGTTCATCATTAGGATCAGAGGAAGAGGCAAACCATGGCAAACACTTAAATAGAGAGCAATGTAGAGACATAATTTCAAGTAATGAATATATTTGAACAATAATGTTTAAATTACAATATTAATTTATTAATATATTAAAAACAAATATTATTAAGTAACAGCTAGTTTTTGAAAAAAAATATTTAAATAATGATATTATTTCATTAATTTATTAAAAATATTAATAGGTAAGGGCTATATTAAATGGCTAGTTTTTGAAAATTAATATTTAAATTAATTTATTAAAACCAATTATTACTTGAAAAATAATATTTAAATAATGAGTTTTTGAAAATTAATATTTAAATTAATTTATTAAAAACAATTATTACTTGAAAAATAATATTTAAATAATGATATTAGTTTATTAATTTATTAAAATATTAATATGTAACAACTATATTAAATGGCTAGATTTTGAAAAAATATTTAAATAATGATATTATTTCATTAATTTATTAAAAATATTAATAGGTAACGGTTATATTAAACAACTAGTTTTTTTAAATAATATTTAAACTAATTTATTAAAACCAGATATTAATATTAGTTTATTAATTTATATTAATATGTAACGGCTATATTAAACAGCTAGTTTTTGAAAAATAATATTTAAATTAATTTATCAAAACCAAATATTACTTGTTTTTGAAAAATAATATTTAAACTATGATATTAGTTTATTAATTTATTAAAAACAAATATTAATAAGTAACCGCGCTATATTAAACAGCTAGTTTTTAAAATAAATAAATAAATAATCAAAGTCAAACTTTAAAGGAGGGGAGTAAAAAATTATAAAAATGAGTAAAGACCCTAATAGAGACAAGATCATTTTATAAATAAAATAAATAATGACAATAAAATAAAATAAATTAAAAATAATTAATGGAAAAATAAATAAATATATATAGATAGAAATAAATAAATAAATAAAAACAAAAAAACATATATATATATATATATATATCCAAAGAAAAATAATTAATAAATAAAACGGGGTCAACAATAAAATATGGGGTTCAAGCCCATTAAATAAATAACAAAATTACTAAAAGGAGTTAAGAACGAATAGGATGATAAAATACATAAAAAACACGAATGATCAAGAAAATAAACTCTAATGAAGAATAAAACAACAACAAATACTATAAAAAGGATGCCAATACTTACATATATTAAAAAAAAAAAAAAAAACTAGGAAGACAAGACAGGGACCCAACTTCTGCTAATATTGGACAACCATCATCTCTATTCAAATTATTGGGTCTTTTTTCAATTTTTAGGGCCTCCCTCAATTTACGATAATGAAAATGACTAGCCTTAGCAACGACTTGGGCCTCCTTAATGTAGATGTGATGCTTAGATTAATCTGCATACTCCGCCAAAGCAGAGGAGTGGGTCCTGCCATGCTTGATGTCAGCAGCATGCTCACGAATCCTTTGATTAATCGAGCAACCAGTCTCACCAATGTAGGGAGTCTAACAAGAGCATGGGATAACGTAAACAACCTTCATATTCTTGGGGTCCATTGGGTCCTTTACAGATCTAAGGGAGCGTCGTATGGTATTTAAAGGCCAAAAGGTTGAAGCCACCTTATGCTTCCTTAGGATCCTTACAATCTTGTTAGTGGTCCCTTGGATAAAAGGAAGATGAACACTAGAAAATCGATCGCTGGTATCTTTCTTAGCACTAGGACCTTTTTCAGCTTTGAGGAAAGTCTTAGTACATTGGTGTCTACTATACCCATTATTAAAGAAAACACTTAAGAGATGTGCTTTCTCTTCCTTGAGATGGTTCTCATCAGAAACTCTTAAAGCTTTAATCGCTAAGGTGTTGAAAACACCAAGCTTTTGTGTTGGGAAATGATGAGAATTAGCATGAAGATATTGTTCCGTATGAGTTTTCTTACGATATACTTGATGAGAGAAAGAGCCATTATCATTCCTTGAGAGGAGGACGTCAAGGAAGGGAAGACTACCATTACATTCAAATTCCATGGTGAACTTTATAGAACTAGATTGATTGTTAAGATGGAGGAAAAATAGTTCCAACTTTTCTTTACTATAGGACCAGATGACGAAAGTGTCATCCACAAACCTCTTCCACAACTTAGGTAGAAGACGAGAAGAGGCTAAGGCCTTTGATTCAAAATCCTCCATGAATAGATTAGCTACCACAGGGGAGAGGGGGAACCCATGGCGACACCGCAAGTTCATTCAATGGCGAATTCTATGAGCAAACTTAATAAATTAATAAACTAATATCATTATTTAAATATTATTTTTCAAGAATTAGTAATAATTGGTTTTAATAAATTAATTTAAATATTAATTTTCAAAAACTAGCCATTTAATATAACTGTTACCTATTAATATTTTTAATAAATTAATTAAATAATATCATTATTTAAATATTTAAAAAAAAACTAGCCGTTTAATATAACAGTTACTTTATAATATTTGTTTTTAATATATTAATAAATTAATATTATAATTTAAACATTATTGTTCAAATCAAGGTTAATTTTAGGGGCGAATAATCGCCCAAAGGCGAAATTTAAGGCTTTTTATATTTTAATGGGGCGAATTTTTAATTAAAATAATTAAAAAAAAAATTATATAATTAGCCCTCATTTTATTTAAAAATTAATTTATTTTTTTATTTTAGCCCAGGGCGGATAAACTAACCGAATCGTATTTTCTTAAAATCGCCCCATTTTGATATTTACTCCCGGTTTGGGAGAGCAAAATCGCCATTTCTGATTTACAGTTTGGGTTTTCTGGTTTGGGAGTGGTTTGTGAGGGTCGATTTGGTCCTGGGAGGTTAGATTTGTTTTGAAATGGAGGGTGGAGCTTAATTTGTTTTCAAATGGAGGGCGGCTCCCTGTTTTCATGGATTCAGCCCTCTGTTTTCATGAATTCCGGATTCATGGTGTATATGGCTCCCTGGGTCGTTGTATAAAAATGGTTTTGAAATAGGTTTTTTCATCATAGTTCACAAATCTAAATGTTCTAGTTAGCAGCAGCAGTTTCAGTGTAATATTCTTGCATTTTCAATCCGCTTATTCTTATCTTGTTTTGGTATCCATGGTTCTTGGATTTGAACGGCTCATGACACTGCAGCAGCAACAACAACAGTCGGTACTTGACAGAATTGTTGGCTGAGCGCGAGAAATTAGGCCCCTTTATGCAGGTCCTGCCCATCTGTAGTCGGCTTTTGAATCAGGGTAAGTTGGCTTCATATGTCTTGTTTTTCTTCAAGTTTGAAGTACAGGAGAAGATAGTTGCTGAGTATGATACAGATTATCAGTTGTTCTGGAAGGCCAAATTAGGTGGATTCATGCCTCCTGCAGTTGGAACAGGGGTGATAATCACTTTGCCAGTGAACGTTGAATGCTTCCGTTGGTTTGGAAGCAAATATAACCGTGGTTGCAAGAGACCATGAATTTTTTTTAATGGTTGGATATCAAATTTTGTTAAAGATTCTCTCCATCTGCCTGTTACCCCAGAAGCAAAAGAGAATAACTAAAGCTGAAAAAACATGTAGAAGTATCATTATGCTGATTTGGATTTCATCTTTTGGAAAGAAGATTTGGCTTCAAAATTAACCTGAATGGTATATTGACTTTTCAGGAAATGGTCCATTCTGATTGTGGCCGAGGCCTTGTACAGTGGTGGAAGTATTGAGGAAGTGATGACTGATAATGACCTCTTTACATCTGATAGAAAAGTTGAACAGAGATCATAGTATTCAACACGTGAGTGCGTTTCAACATATGAGAACTTTATAAGGTATGCTCAACTGTATTGAATGTTGCTTTATTTTGCTGCCAAGTTTATCCATGGTGACTGTTTTTATATACAACACTGGAGCTGCTCGTAGTATGCATAATATTTGACTAGACCATGTCGGGCATTGCAAAATTTTGCTTTTCTCTTAATTTTACGCATGGTTGAATCTCTGCTTCCACTTATTCTGCTATGTTTTTCAGAGCATGCAATGGATTTTTCATATTTAACATTATCTTGCCATTTACCTCGGTCATTTGGAGCCTGGACTTTGATAAACCACTGACAATACGTTTTTAATAGGCAAAGTGGCCTACATTGTTGAACCATTCGAGGAATGATCCAAGATATTTAGCAGCAGTGGATTTCTCCTCTCAAAAATTTTAAATATCCCTACGGTTGATGTTAATGGCATCTCTGAAAACACTGTCGTAAGGCTTCTCTCAATTTGTATTGGTGTTTTTGAACAATACCCTGCCAATCCCAAGGTTTTGCTCTCCAATTGCCAGAAGATTTCAATGCAAATTATTTCTTATACAAGTTAGAATTAGTGGCTTGCTTGGTTACGAATTTCTTTCATCAAAAGGTTCAATGATGCACACACTTTAAGCCATGACTTCACTGCCCTTGAATGTGCAGAGGTGGTCTGCTCATGTTTGGCAGATGCCTCCCAGGATCATCTAGCTAGGTCCTCTCAGGCATGGGTACTTTTCAGGGCCCAGGCAATATTGTTAGACAGTGTATTGGATCATTCTTAGTGATTGATTCCATGGTAGATTCTTCTTTTTACCCTTTTCCTCTTCATCCTGTCTTTGGTAACTCTAGTTAATCTCTTGCACTCTATCCTCTTTCCACTTTTTTGATCTCATATTTAGTTCATGTTCTCTTGTTTGATCCTGTTATATTTTGTTTTATGCTTTTGGGGTAGCATAGGGTGCCCCTACATATTGGCATCACTGCTTGTACTTCTTAGTCATGTTTACCTATCTGTCAGGCTTTATTTAGACTTAAAATAAAATTATTTTGCCTTATCTACAATTATGGATCTGTGTTATTTGCTAAGGTTCAATGTTCACCATTTTGCCCAAAATGGGAACTAGACATGCTTAAACCTTCCACACTCCTCAAAATAGTTCCGCTTACACTGTTTGATTTATAAAACAGAGAATGCCAAGCCAACTAAGCAATGGCATGAATGACATTTTTAAGGGTTCATATAAAGTATGCTCAACTGTATTGAATGTTTCTTTATTTTGCTGCCAAGTTTATCCACGGTGACTGTTTTTATATACAACACTGGAGCTGCTCGTAGTATGCATAATATTTGACTAGACCATGTCGAGCATTGCAAAAATTTGCTTTTCTCTTAATTTTACCCATGGTTGAATCTCTGCTTCCACTTATTCTGCTATGTTTTTCAGAGCATGCAATGGATTTTTCATATTTAACATTATCTTTCCATTTACCCAGGTCATTTGAACTTTGATAAACCACTGACAACACGTTTTTAACAAGCAAAGTGGCCTACATTGTTGAACCATTCGAGGAATGATCCAAGATATTTAGCAGCAGTGGATTTCTCATCTCAGAAATTTTAAATATCCCTACGGTTGATGTTAATGGCATCTTTGAAAACACTACCGTAAGGCTTCTCTCAATTTGTATTGGTTTTTTTGAACAATACCCTGCCAATCCCAAGGTTTTGCTCTCCAATTGCCAGAATATTTCAATGCAAATTCTTTCTTATACAAGTTAGAATTAGTGGCTTGCTTGGTTACGACTTTCTTTCATCAAAAGGTTCAATGATGCACACACTTTAAGCCATGACTTCACTGCCCTTGAATGTGCAGAGGTGGTCTGCTCATGTTTGGCAGATGCCTCCCAGGATCATCTAGCTAGGTCCTCTCAGGCATGGGTACTTTTCAGGGCCCAGGAAATATCGTTAGACAGTGTATTGGATCATTATCAGTGATTGATTCCATGGTAGATTCTTCTTTTTACCCTTTTCCTCTTTATCCTGTCTTTTGTAACTCTAGTTAATCTCTTACACTCTATCCTCTTTCCACTTTTTTGATCTCATATTTAGTTCATGTTCTCTTGTTTGATCCTGTTATATTTTGTTTTATGCTTTTGGGGTAGCATAGGGTGCCCCTACATATTGGCATCACTGGTTGTACTTCTTAGTCCTGTTTACCTATCTGTCAGGCTTTATTTAGACTTAAAATAAAATTATCTTGCCTTATCTACAATTCTGGATCTGTGTTATTTGCTAAGGTTCAATGTTCACCATTTTGCCCAAAACAGGAACTAGACATGCTTAAACCTTCCACACTCCTCAAAATAGTTCCACTTACACTGTTTGATTTATAAAACAGAGAATGCCAAGCCAACTAAGCAATGGCATGAATGACATTTTTAAGGGTTCATATAAAGTATGCTCAATTGTATTGAATGTTTCTTTATTTTGCTGCCAAGTTTATCCACGGTGACTGTTTTTATATACAACACTGGAGCTGCTCGTAGTATGCATAATATTTGACTAGACCATGTCGAGCATTGCAAAAATTTGCTTTTCTCTTAATTTTACCCATGGCTGAATCTTTGCTTCCACTTATTCTGCTATGTTTTCCAGAGCATGCAATGGATTTTTCATATTTAACATTATCTTGCCATTTACCCCGGTCATTTGGACTTTGATAAACCACTGACAACACGTTTTTAACAAGCAAAGTAGCCTACATTGTTGAACCATTCGAGGAATGATCCAAGATATTTAGCAGCAGTGGATTTCTCATCTCAGAAATTTTAAATATCCCTACGGTTGATGTTAATGGCATCTCTGGAAACAATGCCGTAAGGTTTCTCTCAATTTGTATTGGTGTTTTTGAACAATACCCTGCCAATCCCAAGGTTTTTCTCTCCAATTTCCAGAATATTTCAATGCAAATTCTTTCTTATACAAGTTAGAATTAGTGGCTTGCTTGGTTACGAATTTCTTTCATCAAAAGGTTCAATGATGCACACACTTTAAGCCATGACTTCACTGCCCTTGAATGTGCAGAGGTGGTCTACTCATGTTTTTCAGATGCCTCCCAGGATCATCTAGCTAGGTCCTCTCAGGCATGGGTACTTTTCAGGGCCCAGGCAATATTGTTAGACAGTGTATTGGATCATTCTTAGTGATTGATTCCATGATAGATTCTTCTTTTTACCCTTTTCCTCTTCATCCTATCTTTTGTAACTCTAGTTAATCTCTTGCACTCTATCCTCTTTCCACTTTTTTGATCTCATATTTAGTTCATGTTCTCTTGTTTGATCCTATTATATTTTGTTTTATGCTTTTGGGGTAGCATAGGGTGCCCCTACATATTGGCATCATTGGTTGTACTTCTTAGTCCTGTTTACCTATCTGTCAGGCTTTATTTAGACTTAAAATAAAATTATCTTGCCTTATCTACAATTCTGGATCTGTGTTATTTGCTAAGGTTCAATGTTCACCATTTTTCCCAAAATGGGAACTAGACATGCTTAAACCTTCCACACTCCTCAAAATAGTTCCGCTTACACTGTTTGATTTATAAAACAGAGAATGCCAAGCCAACTGAGCAATGGCATGAATGACATTTTTAAGGGTTCATATAAAGTATGCTCAATTGTATTGAATGTTTCTTTATTTTGCTGCCAAGTTTATCCACGGTGACTGTTTTTATATACAACATTGGAGCTGCTCGTAGTATGCATAATATTTGACTAGATCATGTCGAGCATTGCAAAAATTTTCTTTTCTCTTAATTTTACCCATGGCTGAATCTCTGCTTCCACTTATTCTGCTATGTTTTCCAGAGCATGCAATGGATTTTTCATATTTAACATTATCTTGCCATTTACCCCGGTCATTTGGACTTTGATAAACCACTGACAACACGTTTTTAACAAGCAAAGTGGCCTACATTGTTGAACCATTCGAGGAATGATCCAAGATATTTAGCAGCAGTGGATTTCTCATCTCAGAAATTTTAAATATCCCTACGGTTGATGTTAATGGCATCTCTGAAAACACTGCCGTAAGGCTTCTCTCAATTTGTATTGGTGTTTTTGAACAATACCCTGCCAATCCCAAGGTTTTGCTCTCCAATTGCCAGAATATTTCAATGCAAATTCTTTCTTATACAAGTTAGAATTAGTGGCTTGCTTGGTTACGAATTTCTTTCATCAAAAGGTTCAATGATGCACACACTTTAATCCATGACTTCACTGCCCTTGAATGTGCAGAGGTGGTCTGCTCATGTTTGGCATATGCCTCCCAGGATCATCTAGCTAGGTCCTCTCAGGCATGGGTACTTTTCAGGGCCCAGGCAATATCGTTAGACAGTGTATTGGATCATTCTTAGTGATTGATTCCATGGTAGATTCTTCTTTTTACCCTTTTCCTCTTCATCCTGTCTTTGGTAACTCTAGTTAATCTCTTGCACTCTATCCTCTTTCCACTTTTTTGATCTCATATTTAGTTCATGTTCTCTATCCATGTTCTCTTGCTTCCAGAAAAAGTTGAAAAGACAACCTCTATCTCTCAACCATATCCTTAAGCTTCGAAATGGAGACAAGTAGTGCGTGTGAAGCATTCAATAATCTGCCTAACACCATACTAACCTCATTGTTGTCTAGAGAGATGGGGGAATTGGCCTTTGCTAAAGCTGAGCTGATCACCCAAATATTTTGTTAGCATACAAAGGAGAAGCCTGCAACATATGCAGCTTGTAACGAGAACTCATTAGTACCATGAGGAAACCAAGGAATTGATATCTATGCAGTCACATTACAAATCCACCAGGTATATTACAGAACTTAAAATATTATAAAATACTTAGTGAGATATTAGACCTGTCCTTGAGCGTCCGACCAAGATACGAAAGAACATATTATAAGAATTATCAGTGTGGATGATATGGTGGAAGCTCCTGCCATTTTTGTGTACGAGGGGAAGATGAAAATTTATTGCATATTACAAACCATCAGCAAATGAAGGTATGAAAAGCCACCAATATTTGTTTCCTGCTTGATGGCTTTATTTATAGGTCGTTGTAATACCTCTAACTGATTTTATTACCTTGAATTATTGTATTAGCTTACTATTGAGTATTGAGTGATTGACATTTTGTGCTTGATTCTAATAAGCGTTATTAGTACAGTGTGAGCTATATACCCACACCTGGTATATTAGTATTCTAAAGCCATATACCCACACCTCGATATCATTCTTAGTGATTGATTCCATGGTAGATTCTTCTTTTTACCCTTTTCCTCTTCATCATGTCTTATGTACCTTTAGTTAATCTCTTGCACTCTATCCTCTTTCCACTTTTTTGATCTCATATTTAGTTCATGTTCTCTTGTTTGATCTTGTTATATTTTGTTTTATGCTTTTGGGGTAGAATAGGGCGCCCCTACATATTGGCATCACTGGTTTTACTTCTTAGTTCGTTTACCTATTTGTCAGGCTTTATTTAGACTTAAAATAAAATTATCTTGCCTTATCTACAATTCCCCCAATTTTAAATGCAATGTCCAGTTACACAACAAGATTATGTTTGAAAAAACTCTTACCAGTTTAGCAGTTGTGCCCTCCCATGCGCCTTTAAAATCTCCAACGTGGATAGCATTTTGGAGTGATTTAGCATAAGAGAGGTCTAGTTCTTCTCTCCACATCATTCTTGAGACATCCTTTTCTTATTTTAAAACAGAGGCTGGTTTTGATTTAGATTTATCCTTAACTGACAACACCTACATTTTGGGTTGTATGTGTATTTATGCAAGCGTGTAAGAAACAAACAGAGAACTGCGGAAATTATTGCTATTCTAGAGTTGACTGGCTGTATCCAAGATAGATGTCATTATGAAGCTATATGTTTAAATAGAGTGTTGAGCATCAAACTTCAACTTTCTTTTGATGACAGAAGCAACAAGGTAGCAGAACGCAAAGTAATAGTTTCTCCAACATCTAAGCCTTTAAACAAGAAAATTTAAACCATAACTAATTATAGTTTATAGGAAACTAGATACAGAAAAGAAAGAAATTGTAATAACTACAAACTTTAAAACAGTCCATCTGATTGGTTAAAAAACAAGAAATGAAACAATTAGAAGTGTTGAAAGCATCTCATATCTAAGTTTATTTAAAGGAGCAATACAAAAGTAGAAATCTTCCAAGCTGTAGGTAATGAGATAAAAACTAGTAAACAGTTCAGACTCAAATGCTGTGTCTTCTATGGCATGATATGGTTTACTAGGGCCTAGTAACATGAATCCTTTATCTCTAAAGGAAGAACCCCTCAGAAAAAGAGACACGGTTAACCTTCAAATAAAACAGATGCCATTAGGAGCTTTTTAACTCTTGAAATGTGTTACACTGTTACACCCAAGCTATTGCATGAAAGAGGGGAAAGCACAGTGATAAACTAAAAGTAGCTAATATGGTATTTAAAAATAAATAAATAATTTTTTGGTAAAGGAGAAATAGGTCCAATTGAATTATGAAAATCGGCGTTTTCAAAGCCAACTGGCTGAGACTGGTTTGGCCATTTTCAGTTGAAACCTGTTGGTCAAACCCCTTTAGTTTTGCACTAATCAAAACTGGACGATCATACTTGTTTTCCTCTTTAGAAAAATATACAAGATGAAGACAATTGCAAATTGATTAATTTTACAGATCCTTCTTTGAAAGTGACTTCAATTTTTTTGAATATAATGGAGTATTTTGATAAGCACCAGGATAATCAACCTGAAAATATCTTTAGCAAGAAGCTAAGCAGAATTTGAATATTTTTCTTAACCAGACCATATAAGGGTTCTCCTACATATTAGCATCACTGGTTGTACTTTGTAGTCCCATTTACCTATCTGTCAGGCTTTATTTAGACTTAAATAAAATTATCTTGCCTTATCTACATTGTTTCTCAGCCTTATATCTTATGCTACAAAATTAGATAGAACTTTGTAATAAAGGCAGGACAACCTTTAAATCTGAGTCTTGACTTGCAGCATCCTACAAGTTGGTCAGGCTTAAATTTTTCTGTTGGCAGGTATTGAACGATGATACTATATCTATAAAATATATTTCTTCTGTACTAACTTTATTGCCTAGAATATTTTGGTCATTGAAGTTGTGGGTTGGCAGGCTCTAATAGCCCACTTGGCGCACAACCCCTTGAAAAAATTGACTTTAAGAAGAATTACAAGAGAAAATTGTTGTCACTTAGATGTCAATAAAAACAGGTAGGTCTTTAGACTTTTGATCATAGTTGAGAACATTCCTGAGATAAATTTCTTTGACACTCCAAACTATAAAATTTCTGAGAATGCTGCAAAATGGAAAACCTCTTGAGGAAATATCTTTAGCAAGAAGCCAAGCAGAATTTGAATATTTTTCTTAACCAGACCATATAAGATTTTGTTGTTATCACGAAGAAACTTGGCCAGCTTTACCCTTGACTAGTATATCATAAAGGAGATCCTTCAATGAAAAAGGTTTGCTTTGATCATAAAAAGCAAAATGCAGGTTTTGATAATTCTGGATCTGTGTTATTTGCTAAGGTTCAATGTTCACCATTTTGCCCAAAATGGGAACTAGACATGCTTAAACCTTCTGCACTCCTCAAAATAGTTCTGCTTACACTATTTGATTTATAAAACAGAGAATGCCAAGCCAACTGAGCAATGGCATTCATCAACTCCTATATCTTCAGACTTGATTGTTTCTCTTGAAGTCTCATCTTCCTAAGGCTAGTGATTGGTTAGAAAGAAGCCCTGACTTTCAGTAGATGAGCTTTTCTCTAAACAAACCTCTTGATGTGGAAGTAATAGTGGCTTTCCTTGACCCTGTCAAGACTTCCAAATTAAGCTTTCCATCTTATTATATTTTAACCATTTATTTTTCACTTGCTAAGGGATGGAGGCTCTACCCTTTCCATACTTAGATTTCTGGTTGTTCAAATTTCTTCCTCAGGTAGCAATACCCTTTCATTTGGCTTAGCATCAGCTTTTGAGTTTTGGGCATGGTAGACATACTGTAAGCTGGCTTGGGAGGAGGGGACCAGGTCCTGAATCCTGTCCACCAACTTCTGTAGGAAAATAGGAATAATTCAAAGAAAGTGATGTTGTTTCAATGTTATACAAATGAATTATTATATTTTATGTCTTAAAATTTAATAGTTTCCCATTATCATTGTTAAATAATTTTTGTGAAATTCCATTTTGCCTCAAAATTCAATTTCTGATATATGTTCTTTCAATGTTGACTCAACAATTATTTTACAAAGTACAATTTTATTTTCTATGAACAAGTGAATTTATAGGAAGCATATCTCCATGCTTGAAAACTGTTGATGCAAGTTTGCAGATCGATTGGAAATTTTACTTGTGGAATATTTAGTGAGATGTCAAAAGATAATCATGGGAAGAAACCATCAAGGCAAACAGATGTATTATCATACTTTCAAAAGGTTCCATCCAAAAATACACATTCTCTTCATGATTCAAGCTCCTTTGAACAATCTGTTACTGAGAGAGAGGTTAACTCTTGTGGAAATGCATTTGATATTCATACGATGGATGAAGAAATAGGTTCCTCAAGTGGTCAGGGTGAGATAAATGCAGTTTCAACAGAAATTGGTGATGAAAATGTTAAAGATTTTTCCTTGGAAAGTGACACAATCCATTCGCGGAAAAGGAAAAGAGGCCAGTGGGCCATAGGGAGACGATTCCAAGAAAATTGGGTCTCAAGTTTTCCATTTATTGAAGAAATACCTCCTACAAATGAGAAAGAGGTTTTCCGACAAGTTAGATGTATTGCGTGTAGTTGGAAAACTCAAAAGGAAATGAAATTTCAGATGAAGCTAGATACGGTACAAAAGCATGCATGAAAGGTGTATGAAAAGAAAATTGTAAATGGGAAAGAGAAATCTATTCTTAGATGGAAATCTTCCGAGGAATGTCGACATGTTGAATATGCAGAAGAATATAAAAAATATTTATTAAGTAAGAGGAAACTTGAGGCAGACGGAGGAACCATCATATCTCTATTTGAAAAGACGATGGAAAGAAATTTGTTATCCAAGACGATACAATTGAGCATTGTATTTCACATCTTATCTAAAAGTCGTCCTATGACAGATTATCCAGATCACATGAAATTACTATCTTTTCTTCAAGTGCCAAACTTTCCATCTTCTCATTGGTCTGTAACTAGTGGTTGGGGATGGGCAGGATATCTAGCTCAAGTAGAAAAGGATGATTTGAAAGAGAAGATTGCAAATGCTAGGTTTTTGGCATTGTCTTTAGATGAGGTTACAGCTATAGATAATACTTCATGGATTTGCATGAGCATTTATATGGTTGATGACCATATTAGACATTCCTATCTACTTGGGATTAATAAGATGAGAGAGACTTCTACAGCTGAAAATATTTATGAACTTGTTCTTAATGGATTGAAGGAAAGTGGTATGGATGAATTAATGATTGCAAAAAAGTTGGTATGTGCTGGAGCAGATGGAGCAGCGGTAATGTAAGGACAAAGGAATGGCCTTTGTGTTAGGCTACAACTATCAGCTTCACCATATATGCTTAATATTCATTGTATGGCTCATAGGATGAATCTTGCATTTAAAATAGTAAGCAAGTTTCCATCAGTTTCAAAAGTTGAAGATCTTGTACGTGAGACTCATGCATACTTTTCTCGTAGTCCCAAACGATATTTAGAGTTTCAACAATTTGCAGATGGTATTACGGATGGAAAAAAACTACTGAAAGATGTTGATACAAGATGGATCTCATTAAATGGACCGGCTCAAAGACTATTTAGTGAGTTCAAATCTTTGGTAGGGTTGATGTATGAAAATCGCTATAATGTAGACAAAGCTCAAGATCTTCTTTCTCAACTAACTAATATAGAGACATTATTGACATTGGTTGGAATTCTTCCTATGCTACATGAAATGAATGTCCTTGTGAAAATGTCTTAGAATCGCACAATGTATATTGCGGAATACACAAATGCAAGAAAGTGAGCATGTCTTGCATTGGATAATTTGTATATGATGCCAAACTCTTTTACTGGTCCAAAGTTTAAAAGTTGGACTGAGATCATCAATATAGAAAATACTGAAAATTTTTTGACCTTTGATGAAAAAGGGATACTATGTATCGTAGTGCGTGAGTATATGGTTCCCTTTCATTATATTAGTAAGACAGGACGAATCACCAAAGATTGCTCCGTGTCAAGAGACCAGTTTGATAATATTGTGATTTCAGTGAGACAAAATTTGATAGAAATTGCAAGATCACTATCATTAGAGATAAGAGAACGATTTCCTCGAGATGAATTGTTGGAGGCCATGTGTGTGGTATACCCTCAATATTGGAACAATTGTCAATGTCGAAGAACTTTAAAAGCTGATTTTCAAAAAAGATTAAAATGTTTAGTAGACCATTTTTGCAAGAAAGTCTCGATACATGGAGAACAAATTGAAGGTATTTTAGATTCATCAAAATTGTATCAACAAGGTGGACGCTTTGCTGAAACAATGTGGAAGCAATATCCTTTTTTGGAGAATCCTAATGAAGATGGTGCTATAACAAGATTATGGACTACTTTAAGTGCTAGCCAATACCTGCAAGAAAACATATCAGAATATTTCAAATTAGTAGATTTGTGTCAAACCATGATTTTGGGATCAGTGGAGGATGAGAGAATGTTTAGTGCATTATCATTCTTGAAGTCAAAGTTGAGGAACAAGCTTGATAAACATGTGGATACATGTTTAAGATTATATGTAACAAAGTATGACGTTGACAGTTTTTCATATGAAAGAGCGCTAACTCTTTGGCGATCAGATTGTGATAGAAGGGGAGAAAACAATATAATAAATCTATCTAATGAACTTGATATAGAACATAATGTTTTGGAGGCTCATAATGACAGTTCATTTAGAGAAGATCATGTTCACAATTTAGAAAATGAGGACCAAGATGAGAACTGGGAAATTGAAATACCCTAGGACTCTTATTTTGGTATACATGTTCCATTGATCATGCAAAATTACTATATGTCAACTTCAGGTAAAAATAGGTTCTATATTTGTATTTTTCATTGTAACATTGCAGCAATATTATTTTGATGTGTGTTATTTTAAGATTGATGTCTCATATTTAATCATTACATTGTTTGTTTCTTATCTGTGACAGGAAATAAAGCTGGATTTGGTGAGGTTGGGACCTATTTCTTTTCACATAGAGAGTGTCTGACTATTATTAAATGATAAATAACAAATTTAACAAGACTTTCAAGTCATTTGCTAGCCATTTCTTGTCAGTCATTTGTCAGCCATGTTTTCAAGTCTTTTAGGTACTAAGTTGTTCGGGTCCCCACATGTCCTTGGGACCATTAAGGGATGAGATAACATGAGTCAGTCCAACTCATGCCCCGAATTTACTTTTTACCTATTGATGTAAGTGTTTTGTTACCACTTATCACCAACAAAATTATACCATAACATAAACCAACTTGAAGACGACACTTCTCATCTTCCTTTTACATAAATGCTCTATGGATCTCCCTACTATACTTTTCCGAGACCAACGTCCCTTCTTGGTAGGTCTCTCCACCATACCACTAATCACACAATAGTAACTACTGCCTTCTATAAATCTCTCTAGTCTCAGTTATTGGTGTCCTTGTCACACTCGACCAATATAATCTTGCAGGTCTACTTTTTTATCATATCTTTATTTTTTGTTATTTTGTGTATTTAACATTAGCACCATCCAAGAGTAACGAGTTAGTGTCCTTTGGATTTGATCTTTGATTTGAAATGAAGTCGGATTTGATGAAGCTGGGACCTATTTCTTTTCACATAGACAGTGTCCTAGTATTAAATGATAAATAACTAATTTAATAAGTCTAACTCTAAGCAACAATGGGCTTATTCAAGTACATGAAATTGCGTTGATGTCTAGCTCTAATATCTTAGAAAATTTTAGCAGTTTGTTTGCTGCTTGTTTAGAGGATTTTGTCAAGTTTGAAATTTTTGGTTTGTTTTGGTCATATTTTTTTAGTCGCTTGACTCATTTCATGCATAGATCGACAGATCTAGTTTTATTTTTATAATTATTGTTGCTTTCTTTATATATTTGGTGGTTTGAGGAAAGATATTTGATTTCCTTTCACTTTGTGGCATGATTTCAACATCTTCACCTTTTAGAATATAGTAAAATATTATTCTTATTTTATGTTTTCTTGGAAAAGAATTATTGATATTTGGAAAGGGAAATAAGCCCTAGGTAGCTAAGCGAAGAGAAAAATGGTCTATGTACTAGGTTCTTGCGCATTCATCGTAGGAGACCTATTGGCATGAGACCGACATTTCTTTTATGCAATTACACTTTTTCAAGGCGGAGATGAGTTTGCTGACTTGGGAAGAACACTGACAGCTGATCATAATGCTAAGGAGCTTATAATGTTGGTTTCAAAAACAGGATTGTGAAAATTGTTTGCACTAGTTCTTCTTTTGGTCATATTTACTACCAAATTTGTGTCTTGCTGATTTTGTACATTTGTAATGACCTTGTGCAGAGATGGTTTGAAGAGCCGGATGTTAGAGTGTGAAGACTCTCTACAAACCACAAGGACTACATTTTCTTGGAGGGCACTCGATGTTCTTGGTGTTTCCGAGTCTCTTCGCTCGAAGCGTAAATGGATACAATGGTATGGCCATAACATCACTTAATTTGATCCTCTTTACTAATCTCCTAATATCATTTCAATACATCAAATTTCTTTGTTTTCATGGAATCCAGAGATACATCAGCAATGTTATTTTGTCTTGCAAATACTAAATTATTTTGTTTTGATATCACCTAGTTTAAGTTGTTCTTTGCAACTACCACTTGATCCTTTAACAAGCATTTGAAATTCAAAGCGCAATAAAGCTCTTTTAGTTTTTTTCCAGAAGAAGATTAGATGTTGCACTTGGTACCATAGGCCTTGTAAAAGGGTTGTACTCCATTTCAGTCTATGGAAGTAGACTGATTTCTAACTGCTCCATGTACCCACATATGATATAATATTTTTCATTTTTGGCTTGCTGAATATACAAAGAGAAAATTGCTTAACAATATTGCTTAATTTGACAACAATTTTACTTTTATTTGATACAAGAGTGGAGGTAGTCTTAGATTTTACCTATTTCTTAGTAGTTGTTCTCCTTCGACAACAACATCATCCTTCAACAAATACATTCCAGCTTGTACAGAGGAAAGTTGATGTTTAGTAGAGGGCCCATAAGAGATCCTCTAATGGAGGCGCAATAGTTTAGTAGGATCACTGGATGAAGCACATGTATGAATGTATTGTCTTCAATTAGGAAGGCATAGTTACCCATCCAGGGGAGGGCATGCATGAATGTCTATTGTGTGAATGGTGCAGTTTTCTAAGTGTGTTGGGTGCATGAGTTCATGCGTTTAGTCTACCCTACTGGGTCTTGTATTTGAAGCAATGTTATCCACACGTGATGGTGATATCCACTAGGCTCATTAGGGTTAGGGATATTCGATGAAGCCAAATTCAATGGTTCAAGTCCTATAAAAGCTAGATTGACGAATTACAAAGATGATTGGACACACATCTCACTCAAAAACGATGACTCAAAATCCCTATGGAACCTTGTGATATGTTGTTATGGATAGTGCTTACCTGTGACTTTATACCTCTACAACTTTAGTCGAGTTCTGTAGGGGGGAATTATAATTTCCCCTAGTGCTAATTCACCCTACTACTTGACCTCATGGAAGATCTGCTCAGATAGTGTAGCACGAGGCTTGAGGTGGGGTGAGGTGCTTTTTATGCACACATGTGAACCCTTAAAAATGTCATTCCTAGGCTAGGGTGGAACACTCTATCTAGAATAGGTTTCTTGCTAGTTTTACACACTTACCTCATGTTGTCCTCATGATGTTCTGGCACTTCCTCTCATTCTGAGGATGGTATCCAGGGTAAACCCAAATTATTTGGGGTACGAGGCAATCAACAATACACTCATTAAGAGGTCAACATGTCACTTGTGAGAATTGATCCTGGTTGTGGAGGGATAAAATTCCCCCTCAATTGCTTGGGCTAGACCCAATTGACTAAAATGTTTTTTGCAAAATATATCCTGAGAAAACCCAGGGAACTTTGCCTCATTATGAGGATAGCACCTAGGCTTAAGAAAATTCCTTAAGGCCAAAGGCCATATCAACATGTCATTGGTGGGAATAGAACCATTGTAGGGAGGATAACAATCATTCCACCTAACCAGTGGAGCTAGACCCAATTGACATTAGATGTGTTTGCAATTAGACAAAGGTGTAGGAATTTTGGAAATGAGTTTTTTGGTGTTTTTGGACGCATCACTGCTTGTAGTGATCAGGAGCATGAGTATTTCAAAGATCTAGGTTTTGTACCCTGACTTGTATATTAGCTGTGGGGATAAAAATATTATTGGCCTGTTGTAGTGTAGCCTGCATCATCTCACCAGTGAGTTTCTCTTTGGATACTGCTAAAACATATGGAAACCTGTATAAGTAACATGATCAAGTATACCATGTTTAAAAAAAAAATATTTTACCACATTTGATAAGGATTTGCACCATTGGTGTAGCTGGATTGTGGTGGTTCTAGTTCTTCAAGACTATTGAACAAAACTTTATTTGGAAATTAAGTTGTTTATGATTGTCAAATATGACTGATCATTTGAAATTCTTTGCCATCTGTTGTTACTGACAGGGTATTTTATAATATTGTGCAATATGGCTTTCTATGCTTTATAGCGCAAGTATTTACTTGTTATGTTGATTTGTAGAGGATATGATATTCAAGTGGTTTTTATGTTTGTTTTGGTGATAACATCTCAATGGTGATGGAACCCTATAGCTCAGGAAGCCTACAATGCTGGATTAGTGCTTAGTTCAAATAAGCATGACAATGAGAGGCCTTTTGAACATGATTGTGAGGTTATTGTTGATTCAAATATAACAAAAGATATGTAGAAGATACATTTGAGTGGAATTTTCCTTAGCTCAATTGTAATCGCAGCGCTATGTCTTTGTTTAAATTCAGTGACTGCAAAAAAATTGAATGGGTGTGGATGGTTTCTAAGGTTGAAAAGGAGATGTCAATATGGTGTAATAGATGGTTATCATCAAGGGGGGTAAGTTAGTGCTGGTGAAATCCCTACTTGAAGCCATCCATGTGTACTGAGTGTTTTTTTCCTTTATTCCCAAACAGGTCCTGGAACAGGTAAGAAGACTTAGTTTCAGATTCCTATGGGCTGGGGACAAACAAAAAAAAAAAGAATATTCCTCAGGTCTCATGGAAAAAAATTGTTGTTCCTAAAGAGCTATGAGCATGGGACATTTAAAATCTCCATTGCTTGGAAAGAGCCCTGGTTGCTAAATATGTCTAGAGAATTATAGAAGGGAAGGGCTTATTGAGAAAGGTGGTGAGTTGGAAGTACATACAGCCTATGTCTGCTGAGGATTGTATAAGATCTCCAAATAAATCCTACAATAAATCTTCAGTGATTTAGAAGGTGGTGGTGTTGGCCTTTCCGCTGATTGGAAGACAGTTGGTTTGAACTTTGGAAGGTTGGGGGTGGCAACGACACAAGGCAGGGGGATGATCCTTGGCTGCTTATAACCCATAATCCTTCTTTACATTCTCCCTTTGACATAAAATGCATGTTCCCATAGCCCAAACATGATAAGGCACTGATCTTGCCTTTCATCCACCACCTCAAAACATAGAATCCATTTTTTTTCCTTTTTTTGTTTTCGTTTCCATGCAATAACAGTACTTATTTTTCCACACAGGGAATGCTTGATGTGCCATTGTTATGCATTTTTGTAGCTTTCATTCGGGCAACAATGATTGCAGTGCTTTATTATTTTGATCACAGCGTTGCATCCCAACTTGCCCAACAAAATGAGTTCAACTTAAGAAAACCTTCTTCATACCATTATGACTTCTCTTAGGATTTTTGGTATGCAAATTACCTCAGTAAATATATATTATTTAGAACTATGTTGTAATTTTTGTCAGGGTTCATGTTTAGGTTCAACTGTCACTGGCTACCCTATTCTGGAAGAGCTTTTGCTCTCCTGAAGACATCTTGATCTAACTCTTCATTCTTTGTTTTCACCTCCATAAAAAATCTCTAATGGATTCATAAATTTTCCTTTTATTGTGACAGACTATTTTATGTGGTATTGTTGGCATACCTCCTTCAAATGGTGTTATTCCTGAATCTCCAATGCACATGAAAGGCTTAGCTACCCTCAAACATCAGGTACCAATATATTGGAATTATCAATTGCAGCTTCTCAGGGAAAAGACACAATTCAGACATTTTATAGACGAGTAACTTACAAGTACTTTTGTTACAGATGGTGCTTAGCAAGTTAGTGACAACAATCCGGAAAAGTATGCAGAAAAATTCAACCTTAGGGAAATTATACGGAAACATGCAAGAAGCCTATGAGCAAATGCAGACTGCAATGGTTTATCAGCCACCTGCCTTGGTAATGGTCTTATTTTTTAGTTTGGGTGTTTCATTTTATCTAATTTTCCTCTCCCTTTATTTATTTGTCTTGTCATGTCCCAACCATTTATGCAGGCACTTAAGGAATTGAAAGAGACCACAATTCAGTTGGCCGCAAGTACTGGGAATATGGATGCCCCAGTTGATGAATCAATTTTTAATGTTGACAAGGACGTGGATGACCTGCTTCCTGTTGAGGTGAAAGAACAGCAATTGAGTAATTTGTTGCAATCTCTGATGGTGGTTGGTTGCCTTGCAGTAATGCCCATCATTAGAAAGATCCCAACTTCTGTGCTTTGGGGTTACTTTTCCTTCATAAACTTGTGTTTCGGTCTGTTTTCCCATCGGGAAAATCAATAATGCAAGGTCAAATCAGTTGTGAATGATTGATGGCATAATGAAAAAGCGAACCTTTACTCAAAAAAATAATAATAGATCATTTTTTATAAATGTAGCTTTAGAATGATCTTGCTTTGAAGTAGAGAATAAAATCAAGGAAATGATAGGAAGCATACAATGCTAGATTAGTGCTTAGTTCAAATAAGCATGACAATGAGAGGCATTTTGAACATGATTGTGAGGTTATTGTTGATTCAAATATAACAAAAGATATGATTAATGTTTCTAGAGTAGAAGATACATTTGAGTGGAATTGTCCTTAGCTCAATTTTAATCGCAGCGCTATGTCTTTATTTAAATTCAGTGACTGCAAAAAAATATAATGGGTGTGGATGGTTTCTAAGGTTGAAAAGGAGATGTCAATATGGTGTAATAGACAGTTATCGTCAAGGGGGATAAGTTAGTACTGGTGAAATCCCTACTTGAAGCCATCCTTGTGTGCTGAGTGTTTTTTTCCTTTATTCCCAAACAGGTCCTGGAACAGGTAAGAAGACTTAGTTTCATATTCCTATGGGCTGGGGACAAACAGAAAAAAAGAATATTCCTTGGGTCTCATGGAAAAAAACTGTTGTTCCTAAAGAGCTGTGAGCATGGGACATTTAAAATCTCCATTGCTTGGAAAGAGCCCTGGCTGCTAAATATGTCTAGAGAATTATAGAAGGGAAGGGCTTATTGAGAAAGGTGGTGAGTTGGAAGTACATACAGCCTCTGTTCGTTGAGGATTGTATAAGATCTCCAAATAAATCCTACAATAAATCTTCAATGATTTGGAAGGTGGTGGTGTTGGCCTCTCCGCTGATTGGAAGACAGTTGGTTTGAACTTTGGAAGGTTGGGGGTGGCAACAACACAAGGCAGGGGGATGATCCTTGGCTGCTTATAACCCATAATCCTTCTTTACATTCTCCCTTTGATATAAAATGCATGCTCCCATAGCCCAAACATGATAAGGCACTGATCTTGCCTTTCATCCACCACCTCAAAACATAGAATCCATTTTTTTTTCCTTTTTTGTTTTCGTTTCCATGCAATAACAGTACTTATTTTTCCACACAGGAAATGCTTGATGTGCCATTGTTATGCATTTCTGGAGCTTTCATTCGAGCAACAATGATTGCAGTGCTTTATTATTTTGATCACAGCGTTGCATCCCAACTTGCCCAACAAAATGAGTTCAACTTAAGAAAACCTTCTTCATACCATTATGACTTCTCTTAGGATTTTTGGTATGCAAATTACCTCAGTAAATATATATTATTTAGAACTATGTTGTAATTTTTGTCAGGGTTCATGTTTAGGTTCAACTGTCATTGGCTACCCTATTCTGGAAGAGATTTTTCTCTCCTGAATACATCTTGATCTAACTCTTCATTCTTTGTTTTCACCTCCATAAAAAATCTCTAGTGGATTCATAAATTTTCCTTTTATTGTGACAGATTATTTTATGTGGTATTGTTGGCATACCTCCTTCAAATGGTGTTATTCCTGAATCTCCAATGCACATGAAAAGCTTAGCTACCCTCAAACATCAGGTACCAATATATTGGAATTATCAATTGCAGCTTCTCAGGGAAAAGACACAATTCATAAATTTTATAGACGAGTAACTTACAAGTACTTTTGTTACAGTTGGTGCTTAGCAAGTTAGTGACAACAATCCGGAAAAGTATGCAGAAAAATTCAACCTTATGGCAATTATACGGAAACATGCAAGAAGCCTATGAGCAAATGCAGACCCCAATGGTTTATCAGCCTCCACCTGCCTTGGTAATGGTCTTATTTTTGAGTTTGGGTGTTTCATTTTATCTAATTTTCCTCTCCCTTTATTTATTTGTCTTGTCATGTCCCAACCATTTATGCAGGCACTTAAGTAATTGAAAGAGACCACAATTCAGTTGGCCGCAAGTACTGGGAATATGGATGCCCCAGTTGATGAATCAATTTTTAATGTTGACAAGGACATGGATGACCTGCTTCCTGTTGAGGTGAAAGAACAGCAATTGAGTAATTTGTTGCAATCTCTGATGGTGGTTGGCTGCCTTGCAGTAATGCCCATCATTAGAAAGATCCCAACTTCTGTGCTTTGGGATTACTTTGCCTTCATGGCCATAGAGAGTTTGCCAGGAAATCAATTTTGGGAAAGGCTATTGTTTCTTTTCACTGCTCCAAGCCGTAGACACAAGTATGAACTTTATTCAAACTATAATGTGATTGAATTTAATTCTTGTAATATAGTTTTCAAAGCTGATCAATGTTGAACTGATGGTTAGAGAGAACTTTAGGAGTATCATGCTACATTTCTTGAAACGGTGCCTTTCAAGACAATTGCCACTTTCACCATTTTCCAGACATGTTATTTGTTGGCATGTTTTGGTATCACATGGGTGCCTATAGATGGTGTTCTCTTCCCACTACTAATCATGTTGTAACTTGTTAGTCCCAACGAGGCAGTATATCCTTCCCAAGTTTTTCAAAGGAGCACATCTTCAAGAATTGGATGCAGCAGAGTATGAAGAAGCCCCTGGAATGCCATGCAATATAACAGTGAGTGCAAGAAACATATCAAACAAATTTTAAAAATATTACTCAATTCTATTTCATAAGCCCTACAGCATGAACAATAATAAATTGAACTGTAACATATATTGATTGCAGGAAGCTGGAATTCAGGGGTTCGGACTAGGAAGCATGGGAATAGGTGCAAATGATGGCAAAGTTTTGGATGAGATGATTACATGAAGTCGCGGTGAGGTCAAACACACATATAGTCCACGGATAACTAGCTCGAGTGATTGCACACCAAGTCATGGATCCGAGTCTGCATTAAGTCCCCAAGTTGCAGAAGCTAAACAAATATATAGCCCTCGTATAAGTGAGATCAGACAGACACATAGCCCTCACAGAGGGGAAAAGCATTCGGGCATTCCCCTGGTTAGTCAAGGAAAAAATATGAGTCCAAGTGCATTTGGTTTGAGGCCACATAAACCAACTTCCAATTAGGTGTTTGGAGTCTAAATCCTCGGCTAGTAATATTTCCCTTGAGTGAGCATATCTTATGTTTAATAGTACATATTTTGTTGGCTTATCATTATTTAATCATTGTGCCATAAATCACTCGGTTGTATTTGGTGTGTCTTCACAAAGAACCTCTGTCCATCTCAGAGGACAGGGTAGACCATATAGTGCGTGTAAAAAAATGTAATGGAAGTCAAGCTTGAAGTATTTCTGTTTTCTTGAAGCATGAAATCTATTATGTCAGTCTTGTGGTTTTGTAGACCCCGGGCATGCCAAATAAGCATGGTGGTATTAAAGGGTCCTGTGAGTGGTTTGAGCTTCATAGGAAGTCATCCTTATTCTACCAGTTGGATCATAACCACAAAGTTTGCAGCGTTTAATGTTTCATTGAAATAAAAAATGTGGAAATTAAACTTGACAAATGAAAAGGAAATGGTAAGGCTTACAATATTAGAACTTCTGTAAATGTTTAGCCATTACCTTTAAAAACTAACCAAGGGAAATGTCAAATGATCAAGGATATGTTGAGATGGAAATATCTATTTTTCATGACAGTAAAACATTTAGATAATGGAAATAAAGAATATGTGCATTCAAGTTAAATCAGATTTATCTTGAATGGTTGGGAAGATTTGTTATTATCTTTAATAATTTAAGTCTTGTAAAGAAAATTCAGAAGGAATAATTTAAGTCTTGTAAAGCAACAAACTTGAAGAAAAACAAAGAATATGAAGCCATATACAAGGAATATGAAGCCTGCGTGTTATGTTAATTTATGAGCAGTTTTATACTCTGCAGTATAATCTGTGAGAAAATTGGCTACAATATTCAACAGACAGGATATTATGAGTTTCTCAATTTGTGCTATTATATGCTATGGATTTTCTAACCGATATCTTGAAAACACGGTCTGCAATTGCCATCTATGCCTGAGTTCTAGAGCGGTTTGTTACTTTCAAGCCATGCCTAATGTCATATTGTTTGTTGCAACTTTAATGTAGACAGCTAACCAGGAAGGCATTGGGTCATTCATAGAGGATGCTTAGGCATGATTCTAGGCTTTTGAAAATAATTGTGATTTCCATCACTAGTCATAGCACTTGATAGAAAGTTGGGATATTCATCAGTGTGAATTTATGTTTGTGTGTTTACATACTTTCTTATGAATTAACTAATGCTCAGTAGCAATAGACATTGGACAAGTATATTTGTATACTTCTGTTTTAAACTGAAACAAATCCAGGGCTAAAAGGAATGGATTGATTGCACTAGTCATCCTTCTATAACTTTCCAACATAGGCTGGAGTAAATAGATTGTAATTTGGGTAATTTTTCTAACTCCAAACAGGAACATACTTGTGTATTGGCAGGGAAGCTATGATGGCCATTATGTCAGGCCAGGTGATCGCACTCCCTTGATCGTGAGCATGATTGTGATCAAGATGGAAGACTTCATAGTCTAGATTGATTGTTTAGCAGTGATAGTTAGTGGGCTCATTCACAAAAGCTTCTATTTCACTAATCCTTTTTATAGAGTTGTTAGATTCAATTTCCAAAGGTTCTAAGTACACTATAGAGTTGAGTTCTAAGAGAGTTGTGATTCACAGTGTTAAGTATAGCAGCTATGACACTTGAATGAAGACAAGCATAATAGAGGTATCAGACTCTGTTATAAGCTTACCTACATATTATAAGGGACTTGGTTGGTTTTTTTATAATTTTATAGACAACTTACAAGTTCCATGTCGTGGAAATGTGAAAAAAAATAGTGATATTGCCACCATGTGGCTCTTATCATATATGGTTTTATACTTCTTCAAAAAATTCTGTAAGATTTCACAATGCTAAAATTCACTAGGACTTTACAAAGTTTTATTATTTAGTGAAAGACTTGCCAAGTTCTTACAAGATTTTATAATTGAGTAAAATATTCGCCATGCCTGGTGAGATATTCGCCAGAAAATTATATATACATATTATATTATTGATAAAATTGCCTTCCATTTTTCCTATATACCATGGAGATTCGCCCAATTATTATATTTATAAATTTGAGAGGCTTCTTAACATTTTCCCTGGTTCAAATATAGCCATTACTAGAAATTATGTCTCTACATTGCTCTCTATTTAACACTTTGCCATGGTTTGCCTTTTCATCTGGTCATGATGATGAACCACAATTGTTGGTTCAAAATGCGTCGGCCAAAAAATTCTCTCATGTAATTTCTACCAAAATATTTTGTTTAATTCATTATAAATCACGGAAGCTTGAATACAGAAAATATTTTAACATATCAATCAATAAAATTTATCAAAAATGATTAAATAAAATTATCGTTATCTAACTTCCCTAAAAATATATATAAAAAAACAAAAACATTTCATAAATATAAATATATATATATATATATAAACATAAGTTGTGTACTCATTCCCTAAGACAAATGCTCCCAAATGCTATTGATTATTGATTATGTAATACACGAAAGAATCAAATGTCCGGTTTATCCAACTAAATCAAAAAGGTCACTCACAAAAATCGGATCAGATCTTGTCCTAAAAAGGTTAGGAATTTTGCAGCTGTAAATACAAGAATAAGTCCAACTATAAGATAAATGTAGTCATCTCAGGTGAAAGAAGAAATCCTTACTTTCATGTATAAACAATTATTGACAGCTGGGCATTAGAAAAGGAAACAGTCCACATACAGCTTTTGTCAACCAACGTCCGGCACACCCACAACAATCATGATAAAGAGATTAGAAAGCGCACCCAAATAGGCGACTGGCCAATACCCGTATGAACAGTATTCCTATCTGTTGCCAGAGATGAACCAGTTGGCCGATACCCGTATGAACAGTATTCCTATCTGTTGCCAGAGATGAACCAGTTGGTCGATACCCGTATGAACAGTATTCGTATCTGTTGCCAGAGATGAACCAGTTGTTTAGTAGTAGTGGCAGAACAATAATGGTAGACCATTGAAGGCATTAGTGGAAAACCCCGTAGTCTAACTAGACTACAATTTCGGTTTTCTGGCACTATTTTGAATAAATCCTGGGTTCATAGAAATTTTGGGAAACTTGACGTAGCTCAGAAGATTAGTCAAGGTTGAATCATAAAATTTGTGGAAACCTAATTTCCATGGCTAATTGTAAGACTAGAGCCCAAGACTAATTATAAAGTTATTTTCAAAAGTATTCACAGTAATTGGACTTGTAGTCTTCTTTGGTTAATATAACATTCATTGCATTAAATCAATTCTATTTGTTCTTAAAAATTATGAAGTATTCATTGCATTAAATCAATTCTATTTGTTCTTAAAAATTATGAAGTGTCTCAATAACTTGAGTAATATGTTATTTTGAAGTCATTTATATTGGTATAATTTTTAATTTTATTTATATTAGTAGGAGCTATGGTGGTGTCAGAACTCGAGGAACGTCATGCAGCGGCAATTGAAAATGTTAACGCTCTTCCTAAGCGCATAAATGGAATTCATTGTAATGAATACGCGGATAGATGTGAACATTGGAGTAACTGAATTCAGATTCATTGATTTGGTTTGCTGTAGAATGCTTCAAGGACTCACTGTCCGATTCCCGTGAGACTGAATCTCAAGTGACCCGCATTGCCCAGCAGCAAATGCTAGAAATCACCTCGTAGGATCGGATTTAGAGTGAGAGAGGCTATGGTATCGGAGCAATCGAACACAGACAAGAACCCGTAGCGGAGTGTATCGAGTGAAAACTTTGACTAGAATAACGTTTTAATTATCCCCCTTGTGATTATCTGGATTAGCAATCTAGGAATCGCATGATTTTTTTAGTGGCGATCCAGGAATCACATGATTTTTTTTTAGGGGTTTTCTCTAGACATTGTACACATTGTGTACAATATTTTGGATTGGGTGATACTTATTTTATTATTTCAACCTGTGCCCAATTGGCATTTTTGTGGCTCAAGATGCCTGCATATATTTTATGGCTTTTTTCACTGAGCTGAACAGGGGGAAATTGTGGGTGTGGTTTTTGGATTTGTGTGGAGTAGGATCAGCAGTACAAGATACATTCGGGAGGTGGTAGGGGAACCAACATGAAAGCAGAAGTAATGGCATTATGGGGTCTACTTTGGTTCAGGTCTTCCTAAACATTCCAACACTCTACATATATAGGGACTCACAATCCATCATCAATTATGTACTAGGCAAGGCTTACATTCAACACACAAACCTCTAGGACTAGCTCAAGAACATTGATAATTTCATGAGGATATTTCAAGGGATCTCCATCCAGCACATTAGGAGGGTTCACAATTCCACTGTTGATGACATGTCCAAATTTGGTATTTCGGGTTAGTAGGATGGAATATACATCGAGCTCGTGATGGAGAGATACACTTTTGGTGTTGGTTTTCTTTCATTCCCTTAAGTGAGACAATGCCTTTCTGCTTATCCAGTATATGCCCTTGTTATGGTTGCACTGTTATGATCTACTATGTTTTATTTTTCCTTTTCGTATCACTGAACTTTCTCATATCTTGATGTTTGGGACAGGCAATGGACATCTGCGAATTTCAGTTTTGTCACTAATGACCCATACGTGGAACATGTGTGATACGAGGTTGGATGCCTTATGATATGTTTTTTTTTTATTATTTGGATGATGCACATCATTTAATGGTGTTCCCAATATGCACATATGTACTGGTTTTTATTAATACAATACCAGTGTTTTTTTCACACTGAAAAGAAGTAAAATGCATGAAGTAGTAACAATGAGGTGCTAGCACAGTTGGGATTTCAAAACATACCTACTTGTAAAAATTTGATGGTTTTCACACTTCTCCACTAGTCTTCACAATTTTAAGAAAAGATCTTTGACAATTTTGTTATTTGACTAGCAAATCATACCATGATGAACAATTTACCCCTCAAATTCCATTCCTACATTCAAAAATCAAATATTGTAAGCTGCTAACAAATCATGTCATCAAGGCCCCTAAACTCAAATATATAGGGAAGTTTGAATATATATATATATATATATATATATATATATATATAGTGTGTGTGTGTGTGTGTGTGTGTGTGTGTGTGTGTGTGTGTGCGTAGTGGAGTACATTTGGAGCACAAATATTTAGATTCAGACTTATCATTTATGGTGTACAAACCAATGGGGATTATATGCATTTAAAGAATCTATATTTAGAATCTTGTGTGCATTTTTTTGGGACATATCTATATATTTGGAGAGTGTAGAGGATTTCATTGTGCAGAGTGTGGAGATGCAGACAAAGCACAATGACAATAAAATTAATAAATCATATGAGCTTAATTAACTAATAACATTTTAAAAAATAATTTTAAAAAAATAATAAAATTAACATTTTTACATATATCTCAACTAAAATAGAATTAAACATTGATGCATGATTTATTATCAGTTGACAGTACTTAAACATTGACCCACCTCCTCGTTTATCTCCCCACTCCACACAATGTATCATTGCTATGGAGCCCCTCATCCTATCAATTCTGGCATCATTGGGCAGAGAAGTAGTAGTGTTAGGCATAATAGTGGTCAGAGAAGTGTATCAAAGCACTCATCGAGAAAATTAACCCTTTTTTTATTCTAAAATGATTTCACGAATAAAATAAATCACCCTCAGCCAAGGGAATTATGTCCCATGAGAGTTGTCTCAGCCAAGCCAACGAATAATTAAAAATAAGATTTCCAAAAAAATTAGAAAATTAATTTTGAATTTACAGAAAAATAGAACATTTCTTAAAATTGCAAAAGCACACCAAAATAATAAAAAATCAACACACTTTGACTAGTAATGTCATTGACTATTTTTAGTCTCATGGACGTTAAAATATCATTTCATATAGTCAAGTAAGGAATAATAATAATACAAGCAAAAGTCAAAATTTACTAAACATCCATAACTTTTATGAGTGAATCACCAATTCTCAATACTAATTACATTTGTTTTAAGATTTGTTAGAGTGTGAAATTAGTTTATCTAAAGTCTTAATAGGCAACACTCGGATTTAGTAGAGTGTGAAATTGGATTATCTAAAGTCTTAATACACAATACTCATTTACTAACAATATGGATAATATGATTTCTCACTCTATTAATTACATTTATTAAAATAATACCATATAATATAATAAAATTAAATAATAATAATAATAAATTAGTCAAACTATACTTCACCCATAACCTCAATACTAATTACATTTATTAAAATATAATTAAATTTAAAGATATGAAACCTCTCAAACCTATATTTAAAAAGTCATCAAATTTAATAGACATAGTCTAATAATATGATTTTTTTGTCATTTAAATAAAAGAATTAAATGTAAAATATGTGTCTTATAAAATTCTAAAATATTTAAATTGTGCACATTTATATATTATATTGATCTAGTCTAACTTATAAATGAAATAGTTTTTTTGGGAATAGGACGATACCATTTCAATCAAGATTGTGATTTTTTGTTGTTTAAAATACATATTTGAATGTATAAATGGATTCACCATCCTCAAAAACCCCTAGAGCACTCGAATTCTATAGATTTAACAACTTAAACTTAAGTTTTTAAAAATATCTACTAGATTTGGGGAAAAATGTATTTTCGTTTATAAATTATACTATATTTATGCATATTGTTGTGCTCTTTTATTCATTTTCCATTCTCCCTCTTTATGAACAAATTTGTACATGTTTCATAATAACACATAACATTTGATCATATATGGAATGAAAAAATATGTCATCTTTGTAATACGAAGAAAGTGGATAGGGAAAAGCACTTTCTCTTAAAATACTCTATGTGTACTTACATTAAATCTTAATTTATTAATTAAAAGTGGCAATGTCTTTTTTATCAAAATCAATGATACAATTGCTGGTGAGCCCATTATTTTACATTGTTTGAAATGCATTTTTGAATGCATCAACAAATTTAGAAACTTAAAAAAACCTAAAGCACTAAGTCTGTATATATTTAATAACTCAAATCTACCATTCCAATATATTTTTATCAGATTCCTAGCAAAACTCATTTAAAAATATGCTTGGAAAAGGCAAAAGAATCTGTAACTTCAAAAGATCGACTACCACTATTACACCAAATACAACTATTTCATAAATGTCACAAACAATGCAATTACAACATGTTTCTAAAGACTCCAACTCATACAATTGGAGAAACGAATTGTTCAACAAACTACTCAAATTAAAATTCTTTAACAAAAAATATACAAAAAAACAAACAAATAAACGAACAAAACAAAAAAACAAACAACTTATTTTAATATTTTTAAATATACAACTAAAATTTTTAAACAAACTAGATAATTTCTTATCATTATTTCAAAATTAAATATTAACCATAAAAATAAAATTTCTATTTCTTTTAACATTAAATTTTAATACGATCACAAGGAGCGATGGCTGGTGTATGCAAGCGTAGGGTTTCAGCAGGACAGATTGTCGCCGCCGCCGCCCCCACGGTTTCGCTTGATGCAGGAACGGCTTGGAGTCGGGACGCAGCATCAACAGCGTCCAAGGATGGCCACAGGACTTGGCCCGGGAATTATGACGGAAAGGTGCACCAGGGAACGAAACAAAACAAACAGGTATTGGGCCTCTTAACCCCTTTCTTGGCACGGTGCGTTTTCATGAGGGCGCCGCTGGGCACCCCTCTCCACTGTTCGGGGTTTTATGTTAAAAATCTTTCGACCCTCACTGCGTCTGAGGTTGAAACGGCCTCCCACGTGAGCGATGTTCCCTGGATAGATTGCTCTGTCTGCGTTAATGGGAAACAGATCCGGCTGCGTATTCATATGTCCCTTCTTGGTATACTACGGGTCCGATCTACCACACTGTTGACGCCTTTAACATGGATCCGAGCTGCCGATCTAGGGCCGATCTCAGATCAAGTATGGGTAGGGAATATGGACCTGGCCCCCCAGGGTTTTGAGTTTCATCCGCCTTCTGCAGAGCAGATCAGGGCTCCGCATGGTAGGTTAGGGATGGATCTACCAGATCTGGACAGAGATAGGCAGAAACAAAATGATACCTCGTCAGATCCAGATTACAAATCTGAAAAACGGGATTTGAGCAAGGCAGATACAGCAGATCTGAAACAAATCTTCATCAAAACTACAGAAGGCAGACACATTTGCGTGCAGATCTGGGAACAGATGAGCATTTGGGAGCTAAAAAACGAGATCCAGGACAGATTGGGAATTCCAGTGGCACTCCAAATCCTAATACTTTCTGGGGTATGCTTGCAGGAACAATACACACTCCAGCATTACAAGGTTGCAAAGGATTCAACAATTATCCTCACTCACCGATTGCGAGGTGGATCTAAGGGATCTACATCAAAACCTACAGGATCCTACCGCGACGCAGCAAAAGGGAAAGAACCTACAAAGGGGAAAGAACATGCAGTTGTTAATATACCTCCAGGGCAGTATATCGTGGATGAAGTACCAGAGAGCCCCTCCATTCCGCTGGATATCCCAGAGGTAAAGTGCATATTCTCAGATCTACAAAAAAAAGCCGTTATTTGTAGATTTAACGGCTTCTGGCCTAGAACGGATACTTTGTATCAATGGATTCATACGGCCTGGACAACAAACTGCCAGATCCACCTATGCTCGAAGGGTTTCTTCATAGTAATCTTTCGCGTTGAAGAAGAAAGGGAAAAAGTACTCACTGAAGGACCATGGTTCTGGGGCAGTGCGGGATTATTTGTTACCCCCTGGTTCCCGGAATTTGATCCAAATACCATGGTGGTATCAAGGATGTCGGTATCGGTAAGGTTGCATAACCTTCCGATACATTTCTGGCACTTCAAGACCTTATCAGTTATAGGGAATACCCTTGGAAAAATGTTAAAGATCGATACAGATAGACACTTAAAAGGAATCTTTACTTTTGCTAGAATATGTGTCGAGGTAGATCTCAGCCAAGGGTTACCGGAAAGCATCATCCTGAATTTCAACAATACTCAGTGGAAACAACCTCTGGACTATGAGAATACAGCATTCAGATGCAGGGGATGTCAACAAACAGGTCATCTGTTCAATGCATGCAAAAGCCTAAACAAGAGCAAGCCACAACAAAGGAAGCACAAAGGATGGCAGAACATAGATTCTGTCATGAAGAAGAGAACCGCGGGAAAGAAAGCCCCCTCAGTATCAGAAGACGAAGAAACAGAAGCAGAGGAGGATGATACCACCATTGAGGAGGCTGAAATAGAGAACCAGAAGGAAAATATAGCAGCCAACAAGGATTCACAGTCACACTCAAATCAGGCAGAGACCCAGCAAAATCAGGCAGAGATGACAAGCGTGGATCAAGGCATGGGAGGCATCAAACGGCATCATCACTCAGATACTTCAGATTCAGACAAAGAAACAGGGCATCCGAATGTAACAACACAGTTAGTCATTGCTTCGACCGAGCCCACTGTGGGAGAGTGGCGCAAGGTTGAAAAGAAAAAGGGGAGAAAAACCTGAAGCGTGAGTTTTTTACTCACTGCCGGAAATCAGGCTTCTTCTTTCTCTTTTCTTTTCTCTTTCTTATTCTTTGTGCACGTTAGTTTACTAACGCTGCGAGCCCATGTGGCAACTTACTGAATGCTTCATTGCATCTGCTAGTGTAACTTTTCATTAATTCTTTAATAAAAAGTTACCGTTTTTTTCCTTGGAAAAAAAAAAAACATTAAATTTTAATATATTTATTTATTTTTTGGAATACTCCCCATAATGCACAATGAAATTTAACACACATATATATAATAAATTTAATTCAAATAAGATATCACATTAGTATACAAAAGATTTTATTTACCTTTTGCACAACTACTTAAAAAATAAAATTAACCTAATAAATATAAATACTACCCTCCTAATAAATACCTTCAATTCCCATTAACTTAACATCAACTCTTAAATATATTGATACTAAACTAAATCCCTCGAAAACAAAAAATAACTTTCACAACTTCTTATTTACCCTTTACACAACTATTTAAAAAGTAAAATTAACCTAAAAAAATATAAATGCTACCATCATTATAAATACCACTCCTTTTGCTTTTCTTTTTTCCAATTCCCATTAATTTAACATCATCTCGTAAATATATTAATATTAAACTAAATCCCTCGAAAACAAAAGTAACCTTCACATACTTCAGGGGCCAGCTCAAGCCTCATCAAAGCCAACTCAACCTTCATGTGCGAACTCAACCCTCATCAAAGTCAACTAAGTCGAGTTATCGAAAAGTCCATCTTTTGTGTTGGACAAATTAAAATATGGTTTTTCTTTGACCACATAAGTGGCAACCATGTGTGGACAATAAATAATTTCCATCCGGTAGAGTTCCCCCTCGGACCTTATAAGTACAGTGTCTTAACCATTGCGCCTTCCCTCCCGAGTCCTGTTCCTTGGTCTTACTCGTATTAAACATAAGAACGTTTAATACTACAAGATTTCTAAACCAGAACAGAGTAACCAAAGTACTTGTATATTAACAGCAATATGAAAGAGCTAATCAAGGATGATGATTGGGGAGCCTCGAGAGCCAGAGTTAACTGCTAGAGAGATTGAATTAGCATTGATGGAATTGATGGGAACTACGTTGATAACAGTATTCGCTTCTTCGTGGCCATTGGTTTTTCTTTCCAAGTCTGTGGCAATGTATTGTTCTACCTTACTGAGTCTTGCAGCAATGTCATCTAAAATGTAGTGGATGTCCCTCATTATATGCTTGAGTTCTTCTTGGTCTACGAAAATTTTATACTTGTCAATTTGTTTATCTCTGATAACCATACTCAACAGTGTTTTAATTTGTCAATGGTGGGTAATGGAGTGTAAGAAGTGGAGGCGTCTTTTCCTGAATTTTCCAGGGTCCAGCACCCATTTGAGGCAATTTCCACTAATCTCTTAATCAGAAAACTATTGTCGATTGCCAAATTATTTACTTCCAGGGACAGTATTTCCTTCCGAACGTCCAATGGAGCAGGTTCAAAAAAGTTGGCCATGGACTCCCGTCCAAAGAGACGACGATTTCTAGTTGAGGAAGACCCAACAACTTCACCTCTTCGTGTCGATTGCCACATCCTTGGAGCCATAATTAACCTACATTCAACAAAGACCACTACTGCAACAAACCATGGGAAAGGATTTGCAGAGAGAGAGGAAGAGTGTAATACTTAGACATGGCTTGCGAAACTATAATCAACTGTATGGCTCGGCAAAGAAAATTGAACCAGAATACAACCCATACGGTAAATGGATTTATGCAAACTAAAGGTTACTTGCGAAAACCGACTTGATAGGATAATAAGAGCAACTAACGGAGAGGCCTGAGAGCGCTTCTTAAGTTGACGAAATATAGCTTGACTCGAGAGGGAAAAGTGGTCTTTGGGGAGGTGGAACCACTTAAATATGCCCTCAAAACCAGATAAAAAAGGTCCCCGCGTATCATACTCGACATACGAGCATCAGGAAATTAAATGAGACCCCAGTAGGCATTGTGCTTTGCAAGGAAGTCGGGGACAAAACGACCACTAGCTGAAAAGATGGGCCAAGCCCCGTATTGTGCAAGAAGAGCACAAAAAACATGGAGTAACTCGCCCACCCAGAAACCCTGGACTCCTATAAAGACAAGAATGATAGAAAATACTATGGTAAGAGTATAACAAGAGTGAAACATACCTATATATGGGTCGAGCACCCGACAATGAAACCCCCACCCTGGATGAAACACAATTTTATTACCTAGAGAACGAAATAGGATATACAATGATAGGGCATACAATAGGTAAAATATGGAACAGAAATTAAACAGGCCTTGAAATGGAACGACCACCCAATAGTGAAAACACCTGCCCAATTTGAAACTCGGTTTGATTACCCAGAGAATAAAATTATTAGCAGAAATAGGACCTCCCGACCTCTACCACCCTAATTTCATTGTGAAGGATTTATAGACAATTATCTGCATGGTAAGATTGGTTGAAAGGACAAAAACAAGGTCGTGGGAGGTGCATGACACAAGCCATGTGTCCCAAAGATACCTCAGACTCCCACAAACCGAACCATAGCACATTATGAGCCCATTAATTAACAAAATCTGCCTGTCAGGGAGATCTTTGGTGATAACCAATCCACCATGACAGGAGGTCACCATGATCACAAAGACAAAAGGAATGAGCAAGTATACTAATGTCGGAGAGATGGTTATGACGAAGTCTGAAGGTGTAGCATTTAACACCTGGTGTTGTAACATGTGAAGTATTATACTTGATACACATTTTTGCCATGCGGTTATCATGCAAAGGGAGTGGGGGACCCTGAAGCACTTAACAAGGACTGCCAGATGTCGAAGTCGGTGGAGGACACACATGCCAAGAGTTCGCATTTGGAGTAAATGGGTTATGAGAACATGTGCTTGCCAGAGAGCGGTGTTTCCTGTCACCGGAAAATTTCCTGTAGTGATCACCCCCATCGGGGATTTATTTCATAATATGAACATCACTTTTATTCTAACATTATATTTGCCCAAGCTCTGAGGGTTAGTTCAATTGGTCTAGTTCTCCTCATTAAATAAAAGTCGTATGGTTAAAATCTCCATCAATCAAGTATAACTATAATGACATATTTTAATTGCTCTATGTTTTGGTTTCTTTTATCGAAATTCGAAGATATAATTTCTTGTGATGTTGTATTTTTTTGTTCTTAAAACTGTATTTTTGAATGCATAATCAGATTCAATGCCTTTAAAAACTTTATGGCAAATGGATCGTGCATATTACACAACCCAAACCTACAATTCCAACAAATACTTACTAAAATCAAGATAATGATGCGGGAGCATGTGACTCAGAGGGAAAAATCTTCCAAATTATTCCAAAAATCAAAAAAAAAATCTACAGGCAAGGGAGTGGGATCCTTTAGCTTGCAATTTCTATGCTTTCTTAGTTTAAAATAGAATAAATTCTAGCAATAAATCATGCTATTGTAATAAAGCCTTCAAGCTTTAAATCATCCTGTAAAGCATGCTTTTCTTTGTATCGGATAAGGACTGAGAGGGCCTATCCTTAGATAAAAATAAAAATGCGGAAAAGCTCTCAAGGGGAGAGAGGAGAGAGCGAGCGCCTTAGCATTACTTTAAAGCAAGAAACTATTCTCTCGGCGTCCTTTTATTAATGCCTTTGTAATGTACATGCATAGACTATGGAACAGGGCGGATGGTGTTAAATGGCTCTTATTTCCTCATGCGCAATCACTGTGTATTAATCATTGAATCAATTTCCCTTCCGTTTGATGTTTATACAGGCTTGATTTTACAGTCACGCTTATGTCTCTGCTTTCCTAAGAACTCTTAAATTTTTTTCATTAATTGGCTGTAACGATTTGAACTTTTATACCTGGAAGTTTTACCCATATCGGTTGGGGACCATATCAGCGTCAGAGAACCTTGGAACGATTAGTTGTGTGATAGGCGTCCAAGGTCTTTCGGTTTAAAGGGAGCCATAGCGTAACAGGGGCCGAGGTCTAAACTTAGAAGTCGAACGATATAAACTGTGGGTTATACATATTGCAGGTCCGTAAGAAGCTCGTTGGTTGTGCAATTGTCGGCTTTTATATATATCAATTGAAACCAGCATAGGGGCGGATATATATAGCCATCAATCCGTAAGATCTGAGCCTTTGTACATGATAACGGCCAACCTATAACCGTCGCCGATGTGAAAGAAGAAGGGAGAACATACCATGGGCGTATATAACATGGATATATATATATTGTGTACGTAAGTCCACCAATTGTATGTTTCTTTTACGAATTCCCTGAAGAGTCACTGTTTGTTAAATAAGCATGATAGTGAGTTCCTTAAGAAAGGAAATGTCAGTTTAATGACTGATGCGACCAGAGTAGAAGAAAGGGAAGTTGATCAAGACATTGAAGAGCTTGCCAGCAGATTAGGGAGATTGTCTCTAACGCTTGCACCCTCACCATCATTAGTGGTATCAAAGACATCAACTGACATTGAATTGAATCTCAGGAGCAGAAGAAGGATGGCTTTCAGAGTTGGAAGAGGACGAGGACGTGGTGGAAGAGGACGACCTGCTGCAAATGCTGAACTAATGGCAACCGTAGAAGAGCTGCGAGCTAGAGTGGATGCATTAACTTCGGATAGAAATATAGATGATGGAGATGTCAGTGAGCCCGAAATTGAAGCTGCTGAAGAGGAGGAAGTTGTACAGGTTACTCCTGAGATGAGGTTCTTTCAGTCAGTGTTAAAATCTACAGCCAGGCCATGGAACCAATTAGTACCGGTATATCAAGGAGGACTGAATCCAGAAGAATTGATCGACTGGATTAACAGCATGGAGAAATTCTTCGATTACGAAGAAACAGAAGATGAGAAGAAAGTAAAGTTTGCTGTCACCAAGTTAAAAGGCCACACAGCACTCTGGTGGGATGGTGTGCAGGCAGAAAGGAAGAGACTTGGTAAGCAGCCAATCAAGAACTGGAGCCGAATGGTAGCAAAGTTAAGAGGTAAGTTCTTGCCAAGTAATTATCAGCAAACATTGTTTAGACAGATGCAAAATCTTAGACAGAGAGCTTTAACAGTAAAAGAATATACAAAAGAGTTTTATAAAGTAAGCATAAGAGTAGGAGAAGCTCAAGACACAGATGAGAAGGTGGCTAGATATATGAATGGCCTCAGGATGGACATTCAGGATGAGATAAGTCTGCTGTCTCCAAAAACAGTAGAGGAAGCTTATCAGATAGCGTTGAAAGCTGAGGAAAAACTCATAAGGAAGCAATCTGCCAAAGGGAGAGGGACTTTCAGAGGAAAAGGAAGTCAAGGTGGTAGAGGAAGAACTACAGCACCTAGAGATGGAGCTAGCAGTAGCTCAACCCAGCATGCACCTAGAGAAGGTGATGCAAGAGGCAGAGGGAGTTTTTCCAGAGGAAGAGGAGGCAGAGGAAGAGGCAGAGAAATAAGATGTTACAGATGTAACAAGCTGGGACACAGAGCTTTTGAGTGCCTAGAGAATGCAGACATAAAGCAAAGGAATGCAATTGTTGCTCCAGCTGAAGAAGAAGCACCAGTGGCAGCGGTAGCAGAAGAAGAAAATACACCAGAAAGAGGAGAATCTCTGGTGGTTAATAAAGTCTTACTTAAACCAGTAAAAGAGGTGGCTGAACCGCCACAAAGGAAAACTTTATTCAGGACAGTGTGCAAAGTCCAAGGGAAATGTTGCCAGATGATCATTGATAGTGGCAGCACTGATAATTTGGTCTCTACAGAAGTAGTGGAGAAATTGAAGCTGAAGACAATGAAGCATCCAACACCTTGGTTACAAAAGGGACATCAACTGTTGGTAAGTGAACAGTGTGAGGTGGAATTTCAAGTGGGCAAGTACAAAGATAAAATTGTTTGCGATGTGATGCCTATGGACGTGTGTCACATATTGCTTGGAAGGCCTTGGCATTATGACAAAGGAGCCATACATGACGGGAAGAGAAACACCTACAAGTTTGGAAAAGATGGTGTTAATCATACATTGTTGCCTCTGCAAGAAGAAGATGTATCGGGACAGAAGACTGGTCCAAAAACTCTATTACTTGGAGGGAAGGAATACTTGAAGTAGATTGAAGAAAATGAGGTAAATTTTGCTGTGATTTGCAAGCCCAAGGTAATATTGACTTCTACTAAAATTTCTGAATTACCCATTGAAATTCAAGAAATGCTAGAGAATTATTGTTGATGACTTGCCTAATGAATTGCCGCCAATTCGAAAAATCAGTCATCATATAGACTTGATTCCTGGAGCAAGCCTACCTAACAAAGCAGCATATAGAATGACTCCTGCAGAAAATGAAGAAGTTAAGAAACAGGTGCAAGAATTGCTTGACAAGGGGTTGATCAAAGAAAGCCTGAGTCCTTGTGCAGTGCCAACGGTGCTGAGCCCGAAGAAAGATGGAGGCTGGAGGATGTGTACAGATTCAAGAGCCATCAATAAGATTACAATCAGGTACAGATTTCCATTACCCAGAATTGAAGATTTAATGGATTGCTTGTCTGGTGCAAAATATTTTTCAAAGTTAGATCTTAAAGTGGCTATCATCAGATAAGAATAAGAGAAGGGGATGAATGGAAAACCACTTTTAAGACCAATGAAGGATTATATGAGTGGAGAGTGATGCCTTTTGGGTTGTCCAATGCACCAAGTACATTCATGAGGCTGATGAATGAAGTTCTTAAAGAATTCATTGGTAAATTTGTAATAGTATATCTGGACGACATATTAGTCTATAGCAGATCCAAGGAGGAACACTTGAGGCATTTAAATTATGTTTTACAGAAGCTGCAGCAAGAAAAATTATTGTTGAATCTGAAGAAGTGTTTATTTATGAAAGAGGAGCTGGTGTACTTGGGATTTGTTATCTCAGCTGAAGGATTGAAGATGGATCCAGACAAGATCAAAGCAATTGTGGAGTGGCCTTCACCCAAAAGTATTTTTGAGGTAAGGAGTTTTCATGGTCTTGCTAGTTTTTACAGAAAATTCATTAAGAATTTTAGTAAGATTAATGCACCTATTCTTGAGACCATAAAGAAAGATAAACAGCCATTTAAGTGGACTGTTGAAGCAGAGAGAAATTTTCAGCTGTTAAAGAGGAAAATAACTGAAAAGCCTGTTTTGGTTCTTCCTGATTTTAACAAAACTTTTCAAGTTAAGTGTGATGCCAGCGCAGAAGCAATTGGAGGAGTTTTAAGCCAAGAAGATAGACCAATAGCTTATTTTAGTGAAAAGCTAAATGATGCAAAAAGGAAGTATTCTTCTTATGATAAGGAGTTTTACGTAGTTGTGCAGGCACTAAAGAAGTGGAGGCATTATTTAATGTCGAAAGAATTTATTCTTTATTCAGATAACCATGCATTGCAGTTTATAATGCAGCAGCCAAAACTCAGCCAGAGACATGCTAAATGGGTAGAATATCTTCAAGGCTTTCATTTTTTGTTAAAGCATATAACTGGACAGTCAAACAAAGTCGCAGATGCCTTAAGTAGGAGAAGTGTATTGCTGCAAGAAAGTCAAATCCACGTGCTGGGGTTTGATTTTCTCAAGGAATTATATGAGACCGATTCAGATTTTAAGGAGGCATTTGAGGCTTGTAAAAATCCTGTTTTGATGGACAGGAGAAAGTGGCTGGATTATTTTATACAAGATGGACTGTTATTTAAGAAAAATCAGTTGTGCATACCAAACTATTCAATGAGAGAAAATTTAATCAAAGAGAAGCATAGTGGAGGACTTGCAGGACATTTTGGTAGAGAGAAGACCTTTGAACAACTCAACAAATTTTACTTCTGGCCGAAAATGAAATCTGAAGTAGAGAAGTATGTAAGAAATTGTAAAGTCTGCCAGTATGCAAAAGGAAGGAGCCAAAACACAGGGTTGTATATTCCATTGCCAATTCCAGACAGGCCTTGGGATATGGTAAGCATGGATTTTGTGCTAGGATTGCCAAAGACTCAAAGAGGCTATCATTCAATTTTTGTTGTAGTGGACAGATTTTCAAAAATGGCACACTTTATTCCATGTTATAAAACTAGTGATGCTTCTCATATTGCTAACTTGTTTTTTAAAGAAATTTTAAGATTACATGGATTGCCCAAAAGCATTGTTTCAGACAAGGATTCAAAGTTCGTTGGACATTTCTGGAGAACAGTATGGAAGAAGTTGGGAACTAAATTAAGTTTTAGTTCTGCCTATCATCCACAAACTGATGGACAGACTGAAGTTGTGAACAGAAGTTTAGGCAATCTTTTGAGGAGCTTTACTACAGAACATCCAAAGCAATGGGATCAAGTGTTACCACAAGTTGAATATGCATATAATGACTCACCAAACAGGAGCACAAGACAGAGCCCATTCCATATTGTGTATGGAATGCACCCAAGGGGAATATATGAATTAAGGAATTTGGGAAAGGAAGAAATGAGAAGTTCAGAAGGTGAAGACTTTGCTTCAAGAATGCAGGCGATACATGAACAGGTGAAACAACAGCTACAAGAAAGCAACATTCAATATAAAACCAGAGCAGACATGAGGAGAAGAGAAATGAACTTTGAAGTTGGAGACTTGGTTTTAGCACACCTCAGAAAGGAGAGATTTCCAAAGGGAAAGTATAATAAGTTAAAATCCAAGAAAATTGGACCATGCAGGGTGCTAAGGAAATTCTCTACAAATGCTTATGAGATTGAATTACCACCTGGTGTGGGAATATCACCAATTTTTAATGTTGCAGACTTGTACAAGTATGAGAATGAAGCTGCAGGTGATACAACACAGGATCAAAAGACTCCAGAGATTGACTGGGTAAAACAGTTACCCACAGCCAAGGATTTACAACCAGAAAGAATTCTGGATAAGAAAGTGTATAAAAAGACAAGGGGACGAGAATATTTCCAGTATCTGATGAAATGGAAGGGACAACCGATCGCTGAAGCTACTTGGGTTACAGAAGACATTCTACGGAAATTGGGCAAATCTGTAGATGAGCTCATGGACAGGAGCCCATGAAGAATTTTGTCCTCAGGAGTCTGATGCGGGAGCATGTGACTCAGAGGGAAAAATCTTCCAAATTATTCCAAAGTCAAAAAAAAATCTACAGGCAAGGGAGTGGGATCCTTTAGCCTGCAATTTCTATGCTTTCTTAGTTTAAAATAGAATAAATTCTAGCAATAAATCATGCTATTGTAATAAAGCCTTCAAGCTTTAAATCATCCTGTAAAGCATGCTTTTCTTTGTATCGGATAAGGACCGAGAGGGCCTATCCTTAAATAAAAATAAAAATGCGGAAAAGCTCTCAAGGGGAGAGAGGAGAGAGCGAGCGCCTTAGCATTACTTTAAAGCAAGAAATTATTCTCTCAACGTCCTTTTATTAATGCCTTTGTAATGTACATGCATAGACTATGGAACAGGACGGATGGTGTTAAATGGCTCTTATTTCCTCATGCGCAATCACTGTGTATTAATCATTGAATCAATTTCCCTTCCGTTTGATGTTTATACAGGCTTGATTTTACAGCTACGCACATGTCTCTGTTTTCCTTTATACAGGCTTGATTTTACAGTCACGCTTATGTCTCTGCTTTCCTAAGAACTCTTAAATTTTTTTCATTAATTGGCTGTAACGATTTGAACTTTTATACCTGGAAGTTTTACCCATATCGGTTGGGGACCATATCAGCGTCGGAGAACCTTGGAACGGTTAGTTGTGTGATAGGCGTCCAAGGTCTTTCGGTTTAAAGGGAGCCATAGCGTAACAGGGGCCGAGGTCTGAACTTAGAAGCCGAACGATATAAACTGTGGGTTATACATATTGCAGGTCCGTAAGAAGCTCGTTGGTTGTGCAATTTCCGGCTTTTATATATATCAATTGAAACCAGCATAGGGGCGGATATATATAGCCATCAATCCGTAAGATCTGAGCCTTTGTACATGATAACGGCCAACCTATAACCATCGCCGATGTGAAAGAAGAAGGGAGAACATACCGTGGGCGTATATAACATGGATATATATATATTGTGTGCGTAAGTCCACCAATTGTATGTTTCTTTTAAGAATTCCCTGAAGAGTCATTGTTTGTTAAATAAGCATGATAGTGGGTTCCTTAAGAAAGGAAATATCAATTTAATGACTGATGCGACCAGAGTAGAAGAAAGAGAAGTTGATCAAGACATTGAAGAGCTTGCTGGCAGATTAGGGAGATTGTCTCTAACACTTGCACCCTCACCATCAGACAAAATTGCCCACAAATATAAAAAAAGAAAAACCAAAGTGATTAAACTACACTTATAACTTCCAACAAAAGTTATATCAAATTTTAAAAATGAATAAATAAATTTATCCACTTTTAAATTTACTTAATTAACATTTATTTCATTATCTTTTACTATATCATCAAACAGAACAAATATTTATTTTATTTAAATTTACATTTTAAAATTCAAATTCTAAAAACCCATACATTCGAATTCAAAATACAAATTACTGAATAAAAAATCAAATTACATATGTTTAAATAAATCCCAATAAACCAAAATACTAGTTCTTAAATAAGCATTCAACTTTCAAATATTTAAAAAATCCCAATAGCTTTGATTCCCAAAAAAGAAAAAGAAAATCCAGTGACCCAAAATACAAGTTCCTAAGTAAGCATTCAAATTGCAAACATTTAAAAAGATACCAATAGCTTTGATGTGTGTGTCTGTATCATATAAGTGTGGCATTGGTAAAGGTCAACGGTGGAAATTTTCAAGAGTGTGACTAATAAATATTTTTGAGAATTGAAAAGTTGGCTTAAGCATTCCAAAGGGCAATTACCTTGAAGGATTGACTCTATATGAGGTTAAAGACGTCAAGAGGTCATTTTAGAGGGTATAATAATTTAATACCATTTTTTCTTGGGTATAAATGACTTAATTTTTTAATAAAGGTTTCAAGTATAAAGTATTATCAAGGTTTTCAATGCATGTGGTGGACTTTACATGAGGTTAGGGACGCGAAGGTCATTTTAGAAGGTCCAATCATTTAAGATACTTTTTAGAATTTGATATAAATACAAACAAAAGTATTAGTTTTATGTCCATCCAAAAACCTTGTGTCTAGTTTTTATTTTGAATATTAATAAATTGATAATAGAATATTTTTTTTTATAGTTATTAGGATATTTAAAAGGAGTGGTTCATACTCATAGAACTATAGTTATTAGGATATTTAAAAGGAGTTGTTCATACCCATAGAACTATAGTTATTATTAGGATATTTAAAAGGAGTTGTTCATACTCATAGAACTATGAATCTCATGATACATTGGTGACTTAGTGCATCACTCTAAAATATTATTTCTTTGTTGCAAAGCTTTAAAATTTTTTGCTTCATTTATATATGTAAAGTTGGCAACACGTGTTGAGAAACCAAGTGTAATGTAGTCTAACACTTAATTCTTTTTCTTGATAATTACTTGTGAAAATTACATGTCTTCTTATTTCTTATTTATGTCTTCTTCATCAAACAATTATACATTTGTTCAATTATTCAAGAAAATAGAGATCAGAATGAGACAAGAGACACCAGAAATCAGGCTAGTGGCTAGGGCAAAACACACAAGGGGAAAACTCATCAATCATTTCCTTATAGAATCAAATAAAAATGAGATATCCGAGCCAAGAACCAATACCAAAATTCCATGAAGATACCAAGTCAAACCCTCCTCCAAGTCACCCTCTCAAAAATCAAAGTCAATGTTGGTCAAACTTTAGAATTTTGACTTCACAACTTTATGCTTGTAATTTGTTGAATTTGTAACTATGATTAGTCTTCATAATGTATATTTGGTCACTTGATGTACTTGTATTTATCATTGTAAAGCATATTTATAAATGTTAGAGTCAAAGAAAAAATTATTTTGAGTCAAAGTCCCATTGTGACTTTTTAAAGATGAAACTTTGAATTTTTGAAATATAATTTTTGGCTCCAAAAGTGACAAGTCAGATTCCCTCCAAGTCAAGTTGGCCTTGGCAAGAGACACACTCATTCGACGGAGACAGACTATTATATAAAGGAAATTCGACCTTCTCCGCTCGGGCATTCAATCTCACACACAAGATAGTTTATGGCCAAGCAAGTGAAGGACAATAAGGATTAATATGATGAATTCTCTCTCTCTCTCTCTCTCTCTCTCCTCTCTCTATGGTTTTCATTTTTCTAGGAATTCTCTTGTAGGGGGGCTGAAATTTATGGGTAACTGGGTAGTTTTTGCAAGGTTGAAATTTTTGGGGCAATTGGCAATTATAGGAGGGTTGAAATTTTGGGTCAGACAGACAGAACGAATTGTCGGATCAAATTGGGTGACTTGACTTGGAGGAGAAGGTCATGTTTGACCATAGGTCTAGGTGTGTCTCTCATTGAACAAGAAGAGTTTCTCTATTGAAAAAGGTTGTTAGGTTTATCCATTTGGTATGTTTTCCCAAGGTAAATGTAGTCTTCTTTTGTGTATTGTGACATTTATTGTTCTATTTTTATTTATGGTTGAATTTCTGAAGTATAATTCCTAGATGATATATTGGGATAAGTTTTACAAAAAAAAATCTACATCAAAAGTAATTATCATGATTTCAGAAATATTATGCTAATCTCTATTGCACTAAGAAAATCAGCATGGTATCAGAGCTTTGGTGAAGGAAGGAAGGGACATTGATATCACCATTCCAAAAAAAAAAGAAAAAAACTCAGTGAGCATTTTATTGAAGTCCTTGTTGTAAATTGGCATGTATGGCTTCCTCTATGAAATTTGAGAACAAGTTAGAGGGAGCATCAAACTTCATGGCATACTACAGAATACCCTTAAGTTGACTATATATTGGAAGATACCTCAAAAAATCACTTTATTTAACCCCTTACCAATATGAACCCAATACACCTTCTTAATTTTAAAAACCCCTACTTTCACTAGATATTGTAGGTATCAATTTTTTAATTAACATTTTTTATACCCCTTTATATTTTTTCATTAACTTTGAGATCCATTTTTTTATATAGAACATATAAAAACCCTTTACCCCCTATTATATGCTCAATATATTTTTTCATTTTTTCCTCAATATATATCCCCCAATATGAATGCACGTGTTATGGTATTGATCCCCTAGTGAAACCACCATGCCCTGCTTACATATAGATGACATTTGATCAGAAGCATTGGACATGGAGAATAGAAGAGTACTTACTTGAAAGTTATAGAATGTTGCTACAAGAATGTCTTTAAGAGTGCCAACAAATTGTGATCTTCAAGCTTCTTTCCTTCACTTTAGCTCTAATATCATGTTGAGAAACCAAGTGCAATGTAGTCTAACACTTAACTCCTCTTCTTGATAATTACTTGTAAAAATTAGATGTCTTCTGATTTCTTCTTTATGTCTTCATCACCAAGCAACTATACATTTTTCCAATCTTTCAAGAAAGTAAACATCACAATGGGACAAGAGACACCATAAATTAGGGCAATGGCCAAGGAAAAATCCACAAGGGGAAAACCCGGTAGTCCTTTCCTTATATAATCAAATCAAAATGAGATATCCAAGCTAAAAACCAATACCAAAATGCCACCAAGATACCAAGTCAAACCCTCCTCTAAGTCAAAATTCAAAGTCAATGTTGGTCAAACTTTAGAATTCCAGGTCTGCAACTAGGGCTATAGTTCAACCTATAATGACCTCAGACAATTTCGGATCCTTCCACACAAAAAAATCCCCACACGTGAAAATTGTAGTAGTCAAAGATTCAATCAACAAGGGAATATTCTACTCGTTTTAGCTTGTCTTCTCTCTCCTTTCACTCAACTTCTTCTTCTCCTTCACTTGGTTCAGATATGTTGCTTGTGTGTTGAGTGAATGAGTTTCCAAGAAGGTCGAACTTGTCTCTAATTTATAGTTGTCCAAGAGGGTCAAATAGGTGCCACTTGGAGGGCTAGGCTTATAGTTACCCAAGGAGGGTTGACTTGGTCATCTTGTGGACTTATGAGTCATACTAAAAATTCAAATTATTTTTCTTTTAAATCTCCAAATGGATGACATAAATTAATTTTATTTTGACTCAAAATAAATTATTTTTTACTCTAGCATGAAGAACATGCCTGAAAATTTATAATAAATGCATGAATGATAAATCTATATTATGAAGACTGAACCTATTTACAACTTCAACAACATGTATGGTAATGCTCTTTATAACAAATAAGTGGATTTATATTGGGATAAACAAGTGATACATAAAAAAAGGAAAAATATATTCTTCTCAATCTTGTTTTCACTGACCTTGCCAAGTAAATTATGAAATGTTATTTGTGATATTTAAAGTATTGAGAATGTTATTCCTTCCTTTGTTTAGTTATTGTTTCATTTATACAATCGATGGAAGAAAGATCATTTTTTTCAATCACTGCCTTCAAAGTGTTCTCTTATGTAATGGTTGTATGGATTATGAGGCTTACTATATATACTATGTAAACATTCCATGTGTTGTTAATATTTATTACACCAAGGCATTTCTTTAATGTCATTGTATCCTTAGAAAGACCCATCAAAATGACACTAATTTACATATCTTTCTTACCACTCCAAGTTTTGGCTAGACATTCGCTTGGCATACACTTAACTCCTTGTTGAAATAATTGATGGAATCATCAAACCAAATGCAACACAAGTTAGTAGGGACGTCTATAAACATGGAGTTCCTCTAACATAGCAAGAGTATGTTTGACCACTTAATAATTCAAATAACCATTGGTCATGAAGGAAGAATTCCTTCTCACTTTCTCCTCCATCTTCAACCTCAAAATCCCTAATCACAACATTAGTTTAAATCCTTTCAATTCACAAGAAAATTCCACATTCTCCAATCTCAACTATTTTTCTCATCCCGACTATTGTCAATTGGAATCAACTAAATGCTAGCTAAAATTCCCCATCCTTTCCAAAATCCAACAAATAAAAAACATTTGCACTATGAGTAATCCATTGTTGATATTGCAATTTTGACACTCTAGGTCAATTTGGAGATTTAGCTTACACCCCATCAGCTTCCTTCATCAACATCCATGAGCCCTTAATGTGTAATTATCACAACCCAACGGTTTTAGCCTCTATCGAAGCTCATGAATGCTTGTAACATCATTGTTTTCTTCACAGACCAACATAATCTACAACAAAATCAAGCTCATGACCATATGAGAATAGTGGTATGTGCTTTAGGGCCTTCAAAACAAATAGTAGAAGGGTATCTTTGTCCTCCATTTTCTAAAGGGGGGAAGATCAACAAGAACTTATGAAGCCAAAAATCATTGAGCCTTAGCCTTGGCTGAAGTTACAGAAATTTTGGGCCCTACAAATTCCTTTGGGAATGAAATAAGGTAATCTACCTCATATCATTTGTATCACAAGTGTTTTTATAATGGGTTGGGTTATTGTGAATGATTATATAGTTTACAAAGAAGGGAGAGAATGATATCTTATTGAAATCAAGCCACCAAAGGTGTACAAGAGAGGAAGGCATGAAAATACCATTGAACCCATCCACACAAGACATGTTATGTCACACTTGCATGCATATCACTCCATCGTTTTCGAGAGGTAAATCAAACGAGATCACTACTTTATAGGATGTAGTATGAATTATTCTCCATCCATCGATATAAAATATCTCTCCAATTTAAAATTTTAATATTATTATTTCCCTAACGCAACAACGTCATATCTAGGGTTAGAGGAACATATGAAGGCCTTGTGCAAACAAATTTTGGTAGTCATGCATAATGGTTGCCATTAGTGTGTTCCTTCAAATAAACATTTATATCTAAACAATCCTCTTAGAACATGTGGAGTAAACACATTATGTTTCCTATGATGTATCAATGAATGTGGATGCCACCTAATGAACATGAAAAGCATTGCAAACCTTAAATCTCCACATAATCATTATCGAACCTAAACTTAATCTAATCATTACTGAACCCAAACTTAATCTAATCATTACCTAAGCCAAACTTAACCCTGAACCATGTGACTTAGCTCACAACTTTTCAACGGTGAAATTTTCAATAGTGAGACTTATAAATATTTCCTTAGAATTGAAAAATGATCTTGAGCATTTCAAAACGCAATTACCTTGGAAGGATGCACTCTATGTGAGGTTAGAGACGTCAAGGTCATTTGAGAGGGTATAATAATTTGAGACCATTTTTTTCTTGGGTATAAATGACTAAGTTTGAATAAAGGTTTCAAATACAAAGTATTATCAAAGCTCTAAATGCATGTGGCGGACTTTATATGAGGTCACGAACGCCAAGGTCATTTTAGAAGGTCTAATCATTTAAGATATTTTTTCCATTTCCAAGTTTGAACAAAGGACTTAAATACAAAGTATGGCGAAAGGTCTTAAATACAAAGAATCAGCGAAAGGTCTCAGCGCAGAATATTGGTTAAAGGGTCATTTTCGTTCAACCATTGTTTCGGAAAAGGAATTTTTCATGAGACAAATTATGTCTGAACCCCTCTCAAAATTATATATATCTTTTTAATTCAAAAATTATTAATCAACTTTTTAATGAATTTTTTATGAGACAAATTATGTCTGAACTCCTTTCAACAATGTATACATCTTTTTAATTCAACATTATTAATCATATTTTTCTAATATAAACTTATGCTGGTTTGTCTTATGTATGATTTATGCTGGTTTGTCTTATGTATGATTAGACTTAACGAGAATATTTTGATTTATTAATAGTTTTCTTATTATGATATAGAATATTATACTAAAGCATAATCAACAAATTTGTTATAAACAAATCAAATCCACTTAAGTTATTAAGCAAAAATCTTTAAAAAGGTAAATGAAATAATTTAATTTTAGTAACAACCAAAAAAATGATTTTAAAGATATTTAAAACAATAAAATTAAGTTGTTTTTAGATAGTTGAATTTTTAAATATAATTTATTTAAATGAATAGATTACATTAATAATACAAAGTAATGGTTCAAATATTTACATCATTATCTTCATCAAATTAAATTTTTATGTGGTTGAACTTTCAAGAATTTTCTATTTAGAGGAATAGATTATATCAATAATACAAGTAATGGTTCAGATACCTACATCTATACAAACAATGGAGGAAAGATTAGTTTTTTTTCAATTGATACCTTTCAAAGCATTCTCTTATGTAATGGTTGTATGTATTATGAATCATACTAAATATACTATGTAAACATTCCATGTGTTGCTAATATTTATTACACCAAGGTATTTCAATAATGTCATTGTATCTTTATGAAAGCCCATCAAAATGACACTAGTTTGGATATCTTGCTTACCACTCCAAGTTTTGGTCAAACATTCACTTGGAATATACTAACCTCCTTGTTGAAATCATTGGTGAAATCACCAAATCAAATGCAACGCAAGTTAGTAGGGATCTATATAAAAATGGAGCTCCTCTAACATAGAGAGAATTTGTTTGGCCACTTCAAAATTCAAACAACCATTGTTCACAAAGGAAGAATTTATTGTCACTTCCTCCTCGAGCGTCAACCTCAAAAGCTCTAATCATCACATTAATTAAAATCCGTGCAATTTGCAAGACCAATGCCACATTCTCCAATCTTAACTACTTTTCTCCTCCCTGCTATTGTCAATGGGCATCAACTAAACGCTAGCTAAAATACCCCATCCTTGCCAAAATCCAACAAATAGAAATCATTTGCACTATGAACAATCCATTGTTGATATTGCAATTTTGACACTCTATGCCAATTTGGAGACCCGAAAACCCCAAAAATTAAATAAATAACTTAAAAAGTCGAAAACCCTGGTAAAACATGGATCATTTTATCTAGAATTTAGCCTACACCCCATCAACTTCCTTCATCAACATCCATGAACCCTTAATGTGTAATTCTCACAAACCAATGGTTTTAGCCTTTGTTGAAGCTCATTAACATTTGCAATATCATTGTTTTCTTCAGAGTCCTAATCTAAAACAAAATCATAAGCTCATAATAGCAATTCTAAACTCTACCCCAAAAATCTGGAAAATAAAATAAAATAAAATAATAATAATAATAATAAAATATAAAATATAAATAAATAAAATAAACCTCACAAAACATGGACCATTTGCATTTATCCTACATCCCATCAACTTCCTTCACTAACATCCATGAACCCTTAATGTGTAATATGGTCACACGGCATATACTATCAAAATACATGCAGACAAAATATGGCTCTATGGCCTCCTAGTAGACTAGTCCCAATGATGACCGCGATAGCAGACAACCGTTTGGGAAACCTTGGACAATAGTTGAGTGAGGCTCCCTGGTACCCCAATAGTGTATCATTGTAAGTGCATGGGGATCTCATCAACCCTGGTCTTTGGTACACTATGGTTCAAACCCTCGACATGACACTCGAACTCGATGAGAGTCACGGCTATGTTGAGATCATGTATCTCCTCCTCTGCCCCTGCAACAACTGTGGATCCTATTAGTGCAGGTTTTGACTCTCCTCGTCATTGAAGATATGAGGAGCTTACTGGTCGTATTGGTTCGATATCTGCATATGGAATCAATAGTTAGTCTCTGACACATAAAAACGTCAAAAAATTGTAAAATCAAAAAAATATATTCAAAATGATATTATTTTACCTATATCACCCCATTACTTGCCTTCAGGTAAAACGAGCTTTGGATCTCCTCAGGAATCAGCTCTGGCATAGGATATACATTGACCATAATGAGTTGCAATCATAGCCATTGGAAGAAAGTAGGTGTGAAACTCATCGAAGATGCACCTGCGTGACGAAACATGAGATCTACCCATTGCCTCATCCGTGAAACTCTAGGATCTGGAAGCTCAAGACCAATATGTTGAGATTGAAGTAGTGGAATCCTCTCTAGAGAAAATGATATCAAAATAGATCCATACCCAAAGTTCTTCAGTTGCCCATCCTTTTCCCTATTGAGTTTTTCCTTGAAATTAGCCAACATCCCTTCACTCCAGTTAAATATAGTGGGTTCTATGCATTCCAATGCATATTGCATGTGGGACTTGTTGGTCAAATTCCAAGTGGAACTTCCAGCCAACTGAACAATGGTGAAAAGGATCGTCTTGAGTGGTAGTCAAGTCACATCCTTAATCTCTACAGTGAGTATTTATATAATCCTTGATGGATCCACCACATGTTCTGATCCCAAACAATGAGACAGTAGCTCCTCTTTGAGATAATCCTGTCAAAAAATAAATGTCCTCAACCTTTATCCTGAGAGTATGTGCTCCAATCCTGAAGCATTTTCCTTGAATATCCCATGCCTTTACTAGATATTACAGTAACTCTAGTTGCTCTCTCATCCCTGGAAGCTAGAAAAACTTAAGGAGTCCACAATTCCTTAAGGCTTGTAATTTTTTTGGGTCATTAGTAGCTTCTAAATATTTGGACTCATGTTCTCTTTCTCTCCAAAGTAGAATCATTTTTTCTCCGATAGATATCTGCAATACCATGAGAGAGACACTTAGAAAAGAATCTTATGCAAAAATATGAGAGAAACTCAAGTGAAAAATAAAAATTTATTTTTTGGATTGCGCCCAGTGCACCTGATTTTAGGAGGACAGGGGGCCACAACATACTTCCCCTTTCAGGGAGGGTGCGCTGAGGTACTCTTCTCAGTGTTAACTAATAAATCCCCGCACACTTTTTGATACTGCAGGGGTGCGCTAGACCTAGGGCGCAAATCTAAGACCCTAAATCACTAAGAACTTTCAAAAATTTACATGAAACCAAAAATGGAAATCATGAAAAGAAAGAGAAAGGATAGATTTCCTACCTGGAACTGACGACACTCAAAATGGTCCACTGGTTTGGCTGCAATTACTTGTTGAAGATTAAGGGTAAAAAACACTCAAAGCTTACTCAAAAGAGGTAAAAATGAATTTACTTTTTGCCTATTTATGGTCAATTTAATTATATTTTTTTGACCTAATTTTACCATATTACATGTATTTTTAATCTTTTGATGGTATTTTGAACATCCCATTTTGATGAAAGAGCATACTTTTAACGTTTTTTTCGAGCTCTAGAAACTCACGAAAAAAAGAACCACTTTGAGTCCTCTTTCAACTCTTTTCAGACTCCCTAAATATGAAAAGATTGTTGAGCACTTGTATTTTCGAACTCGTTAAATTAAACTAAAATACGTCTAATCAGTATAAGTTTAACCCTTTTTCAGAATGGGAAAGATTATTTACGAAAAAGGAATACTTTAGTCGAATATTACTAAAAGGTTCTCCTGAATATTATTTTCTTCCTTTTCGGACTGAAGAGACAACTTTACGAAAATGAACCTTTGGAGTTCTATTTTCCGCCTCTTTTTTAAACTCTCTAAACATGAAAAAAAAGTCGAGTTACACCTTCATTGGACTCATAAAATCATCAAACAACATTGGACTCATCGAACGGGATGGGACCGAACCACTCCCTCTCAGAGTTCAAAATACTCAGAAGGATTCATCTGAAGGATGAACTTATATATCAAGCATATTTTATCCTCCTCAAGCTTGTCATAAAATGTGATGGATCCGGAAAACTATTTGAAACAAGATAATGATCTCAGAAGTATGAAATCATAAATAAAGAGGTACTCACCAGAAATGTCTAGGGAAATTTGGAAAATGGGATATTTAACCTATTAATGGCAGTGAGTCACACTTGAACATGATACTCTTTTACTTCATCTCTGTGATTGTTGGGTTGGGAAAATTTCTCGTCTCTTTCGTTCATCACACCATATCCAAAGCCTCCATAATCGGTTTTTGGTCAATGCTTCAAACTCCATAAAGTGTCGATGATATGTTCAAGAGAATTCCTTCAGTTGATATCTGCTAAAATTCTCTTAAAGCCTTCTTTCATGTCTGTCATTGTTGAACCATCTCTTCATCAACGTCATTCTATCTCAAATCTTAATGCCCATTTCGGGTCGTTTATGGGGGATACATCAAGGCCCTCCTGCGATGGGTCGCTTCCTCTCGACATCAGCTCATTATCCAAGCGGTTGACTTAGAAACTCCCTTTGTTAACTTGGAGCTTGTATACATCAATGGTGAGTTTCCTTGCTCTCGGCGATAGGTCCTCATCATTAGCCTTCGACTGAAATATTTTATGTGGTGTTCGACTTCGACTCATCTATTCACACCACATAGATTGTACTATAATACCTTGAGAGTCATTAACATCAACGGTGGTTCCTCTCGCATATGTTAACATCTTACATCATTGGTCGGTAATCAGATGGTGTCTACCATGTTCGACTCTAGCTCATTTATTGACATGGTTAGACTCGTACTATTGAGTGACAAGGTAGAAGACCCCAGATCTAGTTCCATCCATCCAGGCTGTGATTTCAAGATTCATACAATATTACAAAGTATGATGGTTATGATCATTTAGACAATCATCCAAGCATGGGTCCACACTATGTCATCAGTGGATGAGACTTCTTAATCATTGTACATGTAATATTAACTTATATGTTAAGCATGGGTATACCTCCCGTAGCAATGATGTCATGAGGATATTATGTATTGTAACATATGATGATTTGTTCTTGATCTGGACTTGTCACAAGGTAAAGAACTTCAGTCCTCAATCATTTATTTTGACTTTTTACTTTAGGGGGCAATCTATTACAAGCCATTTTGTCACATTAGCCAAAAATACCAAAAAACCGGATCAATCAACAACCTTGGACACTTTGTCATAATCCCTTTGCAAATCCCTAAGCATCATCTCTCCAAAAAGCATGATTTTTTGGGTCTATCTGCTCAAAAAACATGTTTTTATCCCCCACGCACCCTATATGTTTGTCCACCTATGTTGGGTGAAAATCTCATACTTGAGCACCAATGTTAATCAATGCAGGTTTCTCCTTTCTACTGGTGTGTTGATTCTAGAATTTCAAGAAAATGAAAAAATAATTTTGAATCTTCTCCTTCTAGAAGCTTCTAAGGTGGTTTTAACCATTTACCATGGATAAAGATATCAAATTCCTATATGATCCTATCTCGAAGACCTTATCTCTTATCCCTTGAGCTTATCCTCCCTCATAAGTGGATCTCAAGTTTGCATTGGTAAATCCTAAACTACTATGTAACCCTATAAATTTACTGCCTGACATGGATTCTGGGTTCGCTTTTGGAGATTTAAAGTACCCTCATGCTACTTATTTGAGATTACGAAATCATCATCCATTAGGGTTGAGTGTGAAGGTTTGCTTTGTGACAAGGAAGGACAAGTCAATTTGGGAGACTTCTACAAGGTCAGCTTCTATATATGGTTGTAACTCTCTCCTTTATTTATTAATACAAAAATCATGTTGTTTTCCTATACTTGTGTTATGCTTATGCTCTTGTATTTCAATTCCATGTTGACTCATTGAACAAAGGTATTGGATTATGCTATGTGTGTATTGTAGTTCCTTTGATTGTTTTAGTCATTATTGGAGGTTCCATTTATAATGCATGGAGCTAGGATTGGAGCTTACAAGTGAAGAGAAGAGGAGGACTTACTACAGATTCCAAGTAGGTCTCTTTTATGTATTCTAATCTCTTTAAGGAAAACATTGATCCTTTTTGTCCTCTGTTGTTCTAGATTAAACCATTAGATCTAGGGAATTCATTTTTTTCCACATAAGTCAAAAATCAGTATAACAATGGGGATCACTTGTTATTAATAAATGGCTATGGAAATTGACAAAAGAATTGGCAAAGGAAAATAGGCATTCAATGGCATTTTATTTATGAAAATAAAGGAAAATAAGAGAAAAGGAAGGTGAAAGGTCACAAAATTTCACGAGGAGGAAATTGAAGGAAAATGAAGAAAATAGAGGTCTCAATGATAAAAAGGCTTCTGAGGATCAATTCACAACTTTTGTCACTCTAGTTTTGGAGCTCTCTCTCTATTCTCTCTCTCATACTCTTGCACACTTGTAGAAATATTGGGGCACTGTTGGAGCATGCTTGGAGCACTCTAGTTTCATTGGATTTAGAGAAAGAAGACAAAGTGAAGTGGGAAAGCATAAGGGAACAGTGGGATCAGAAGCTACAGCAGGATTTCTTTGCAGGTATCGAGTTGCATGTATCATTTCCTTGCTAGTTTTGGCATGCATGGTATATACATGTGGTTATTTGGCTATGATATGTGATTGGCATGGAGGATTTCTTGGATTGACAGGGTTTTTCCTAGCCTTACCATTTCCTGGATATCCATGGTGTTTTGGGTGTTTCCTCTTGGTGTTTTTGATTGGTGCTTAGGTTCCTTATGGTTGTGGGTTGAGTTACTAGTTCCTGGAGCCGTTGGTTGGAACAAATGCTCTAGAGCCCTGGAAAATCTTGGGTTGAGTTACTAGTCCTAGAGCCTAGGTTAGACAAACACTTTGGAGCCTTTGGTGGGTTGAGTTACTAGTCCTGGAGTTGGGTTGGACAAATGCTCTGGAGCCCTGGAATGTTGTGGGCTGATGTTATTAGTTCCTGGAGTTATGGTTGTGACAAATTCTCTGGAGCTCTGGACAACTTGGATAGAGATAGATCTGGTTGGTGTTAGTGATGTCTGACCATGAGATGGAATCACTAGTTGATGGTTGAGGTTGTTTGTCCTATGGAAGCCTTGGTTTAGTTTTGTTTGGTTTGTTCCATGAGATCCCACGCTCATGCTTGGAATATGGCTCGGGGGTGATTAGCTGAAAAAAAAATTGGTTCAGCCCAACCTATGCTTGCGTGGTACGTAGAAGTCCCTGACTTGGTTGGATTTTGATGGTTTTTTTATCATGGTTATTATTCGGGTTATATTCTAGTTATAAGTATGGTTTCATAACAGGTTCTAGCTATGGCTCTTGATATGTTTTTCTTGTTGATGAATGGTAAATGAATGCATGAGCTAATAGATGTTATTGCAGCTATTATGAGAGGGGATTAGACCTTCTTGACAATTTTCAGATAAGTATTAGACCCCTATATTTAAATATGCATTCATGGCCCTTAGATTACATGTTCGCAACATGTTTGAAGAAATTACTATCATAGTTAGGCCTAGTTAGGTCAATTATTTGATCAAGTGTTTGATGAATGGATTTTCCTTGATGTCATTATAGATTTTTGAAAGTCTCACTGAGTTATGGGCAGTGGTCTAGACACTAACCTAGGATTTAGGCTCAGAATCCAGGACGCATGCTCTGAGCTGGACATTTTTGTTTGCGACCGCATGGATGCAGGCTTGTGCATGTGGTTGGAGGCTTCCAACCACATGGAGGGCTTGTTGTGGCGGAGGTTGGGGACCCATGTTATAGAAAAGGGTGTCCAGCTCAGGTTTTGGCTACCTAGGGTGGTTACTCAGCCTTTGAGTGACTTGTAGCCCCTGTAGAATTTATGTGAAAGTTTAGTTTGTATTCCGTGTTCGGCCCCACTTCCTTAATGGGACCTAGGAGGTCAGTGATCCAAATTTAAATAGGAATTCAACAAATTATAGAGATAACCATACATACAGAGATGCAGCAGAAATAATACTTCATTTCATTACTGTAAAATACTGAAATATGCTTACAAACAGAAATGGAAATAAACTAGCTAGGGCGATGGTAGCTTATCTCTGAGAAGAGATGTGGCGGGTACATGCCTCTAAACTATGTTACAATGAGGCTCGAAGGCCTATTTATTGTTGAGAAACAATGGAAAACCCTAAACATCCAAAAACCTAACCCTAGGAGATGAAGCGCCAAACTATGGGCCCCGTTTTTGGGTAAATTGGTACATCAACTTCCCTGGGTCGTAACTTTGGCATATGATCTCCGTTTGACACACACAATACCTCGTTAGAAAGATCTATCTGAGGATTACGACTTTGGGAAGAGCAGCATCAGTCCATTGACCCATGTTGCTCCCAGGTTTCGCAAAAAACATCATTTAGGGCCTCAAAACGGCTTCGGAAGTTCAGGATTCGAAAAACTGCTAAAAATAGTAAACTGTGCTACAATTAAGGAAACTGAAAAACTGAAAGAAACAATGGTGGGGGTCCAAGTGGAATTGGCGGGTGGCCAACAATATCCACCTGGATCATTCTCCCCCCCTTAGGAAGCAATGGTCCCCATTGTGTTGAGTTCCTCCATGAGACAAGGAAAATTCTGCTAAACTTGGTCCCTAGTGAGCCACTTGCCCTTGTGAAGGAGTTGGCCTGCTTTGACAACTCAATATAGTTGGATCTTCTGTTGGCGAGTGTGCTTGATCTGTGTGTCCATGATACGATCAAATGCAGCTTGTTCCATGTAATATGTATTTAACTCTGTGAGTGTGAGTTGTTCTGCAATGTCAGATGTGTCTAGTAATGGTGGAAAGTATGCCCGAAGGAGGTCCACATTGAACACTAGGTGCAAGCCAAGGAATGGGGGAATGTTGAGCTCAAATGCATTGTCCCCCACAACCTTGGTAATGGTGTAAAGACCATATCGGAGTGGTCTGAGTTTCCAATAGGCTCTGGTAAGCCATTCCTTTTACAAATGCAACCAGACTTTGTCGCCCACCTGAAACTTCTGTGGCACTTGATGTTGATCATGTTGCTGCTTATACTTGGCATTTGATTTCCCCAGAGTATCATGGACCTACTGGTGAATATGTTGGATGTGCTCAATGAAGTTGTTTTCCTTATATGTTTTGGACTGGCCATGAGCCAAATCTGCCTGAGTAGTTGCAAATGGCATGGCCACATCAATGGGACATCGTGGCTGGAATCCCAAGCCCACTTGAAAAGGGTTGTGGCCAGTCGAGCTGTGGAGAGCCCGATTATAGCTGTGCTGAACATAGGGGAGGCTGTCATCCCATGTGTGTGGATGCTTTGAGTTGTACATGCGCAGAATGTGTACCATCATCCTGTTGACAACCTCTGTCTGGCAATCAGTTTGGGGATGGAAGGTTGTGGACTTAGTGAGTTTGGTGTCCAGCATCGACCACAGACTGGACCAAAATGTATTAAGGAACCTGTTGTCCTGATCTGAGATGATAGACTCTGGGAACCCAAAGTGTACTCGCACTCATTCAAAGAAGAGTTTAGCAGTGGCTTTTGTTGCGATATTCTTCTTGCAAGCTTTCATAATGGCCATCTTCGAGAACGTGTCGACGACCACAAAAACACAGTCATTTCCATGCTTAGTAGAAGGAAGGCCCGACATGTAATCCATGGAGATGGATTCCCAAGGTCGACTAGGGGTAGGCAGTCGGGTATAGAGGTCTTTCTTCTTGATGGTCGGTTTGGCAATGGCGCAGGAAGTGCATGATCTAATGTACTTCCCGACATCCTATCGAAGATTTGGCCAATAGAAATACTTCTACTATACTGCCACCATTTTCTTGACCCCAAAATGCCCAGCAACCCGACTATAGTGTGCTTCCCAAATCATCTTGGCATGCTCGCTTGAAGGAACACAAAGGTGACCCAGGTGGCATAACAGGGCATCCTGGAGGTGAAAATTTGGAACACGCTGACCCTCCAAGAGTGTTTAGTATGTGTGGTAGAATTCTGGGTCACTTTTGTAGAGAAGTGGCCAATCAAAAGTCTTGTGCCCACAAGAGTTGAGCACACTGTTTAACGCCATGATCGGTGGTCGACTGAGGAAATCTGCAACATTATTGGTGTTGCCCTTATTATACTTGATATTTAAATGGAACTGTTGCAGGTATGTGGATCACTTTTGATGGTGATCATTCTGCAATTTCCCATGGGTTTGTATGAACTTTAGGGGCTGGTGATCTATGTGGATGACCCTTTTCCTTCCCCAAAATGTAATGCTTCCATTGTCGGCAAGCCTGCACAATGGAATACATCTCTTTGTCAAAAGTTGGATACTTACAGACTGTGTTTGAAAGTGTCTCACTGTGATATGCCACTGGATACCCGTGTTGAGTAACGACTGCCCCAATAGCATAGCCAGAGGCATCTGTCTCGACCTCAAATGGTTGTTGCAAGTCTGGTAATGCGAGCACTGGTGCTGAGCAAAGGCGATGTTTCAACTCTGTGAATGCCTTCTGATGAGATTCAGACCAAAAGAATTTTGCTTTCGCTCCTCCCTTGGTGAATTGACTCAAGGGCCAAGTGATATGAGAAAATCCCAACACGAACCTGTAGTAGAAGTTGACAAGACCCAGAAAGCTACGAAGCTCTGTCAGAGTGTTTGGAGATTGCCAATCCTGAATGACTTGGATATTAGTTGGATCCACATGCACCCCCCCGTTCATCAATAATGTATCCTAGATACTGAACCTAGGTCATGCCAAAAGTTCATTTCTCCAAATTGGCACATAACTTGTGTTGCCACAGTGTTTGGAGAACCTATTAGATGTGGTGGAGGTTCTCTTCCCAACTCTGGCTGAAGATTAGGATGTCATCCAAGGATACCACTACAAATGAGTTGGTGAATGGGTGCAATATGTCATCCATTAGCCTCATGAAGGTTGTAGGAGCATTTGTCAACCCAAAAGGCATAACAAACCATTCGAAAAGGCCCTCCTTGGCTTTGAAGGCAATCTTCCACACATTGGAGGGTTCGATTGGTACCTAGTGATATCCTCACTTCAAATTGATCTTGCTGAAATATTTCCCCCCTTCAGTTGGTCCAAGAGGTCATCAATCCGTGGGATCGAGTACCTATTACGGACAATGGTCTTGTTCAGCGTCCGATAGTCAATACAAAGTCTCCAAGTCCCATATTTCTTCTGTACCAACACGATCGGGCTCCCACAGGGTGATGAACTCAGATGGATGTGACCTTTCTGCGGCAGCTCCTGAATTTGCCTCTTGATTTCATAGTTCTCTAGAACCGAGTGTCGATATATTGTTCCATTGGGAAGCGGCGCACCTAGGGTCAGATCAATGGAGTGCTTGACCTGACAGTGTAGAGGAACCCCTGTGGGGGAGGTGAAGATGTCCTCGTACTCCTCCACGACCTTGTCCATCTGTAGTTGTCGTGCAGAGGGGCCTTGTCTAGAGGTCGTGGCCACTGTCTTCTTCTTTCCTTGAGGGCATATCATCAAGAAAACAAATTTCCTGGTTTTGGAAACGAGCTTGCTGCATTGTTTTGCAGTAACCAAAGAGATGGTGGTAGGCGATGATACCTCCGATATCCTATACAACTTTTTCCCAAAGTAACAATAACAACACAAGGCCTTGATTCATACACAGCATGTCACTTCCACAAGTATGGTTGGCATAATAATACATCACAAATATCAAGGGGAGCAATGTCACACAATATCTCAATCATGAAGGGCTTGATGTTGTATGGAAGGCGACATTGTTGGCTCACGCGAAGATCCCGTCCTTGGTGAAGCCACCCAATGGTGTACAGCTGTGGATGTGTTGTGGGAGGTAAGACTAGTCGCTTCATGACCTCTGTCGAAATGAGGTTTTTTTGGCTCCCATTATCGATGATGAACTATAGCGGGGAGTCCTTTACCCACATCTGGGAGTGGAAGAGGCACTCCTCCTTCTCTGGATCTTCGAGTTCCTTCTTCTGGATCTTCATGGTGGCAACGGTGGCATTGGGCTCCACATTGATAATTTGCTTCCCTTTGTCATTCCCCTTGTCAGGTTCTGACTCAGAGTCAGAACATGCATCTAATTCTGAAACCTTTAGCTCGGCCACCAGTGACTACTTGGCCCAACACTTTCTTGTGTTGTGAGTGGAGCTCTTATGAAACTCACACCACTTTCCTGTGTCCTTTTTCGGCTTCGCGATGTTGTTCATTGCTTGCAGCTTTGGCAGGTTGTCTTGGGCCACCCTACCTTGGCTTTGTCATTTCTTATGCGGTTTGGGGACACCTTTCCCTTGCTTCGGATTCATAGATCCAAAGTCTCGCTTCTTCTGTTTAAACTTTTGCTCGATCTTGACGGCATATCGGTATGCCGTGCTGAGCGAGGAGATGTTCAAGAATTCTATTTCGTCCTGGATGTACCTGTGCAGGAAGTCGTGGTATTTGAGTACCAAATGCTGCTCCGAATCCCTGATACCAAACTTTGTGCGAAGGGTATGGAAAATATTGGTAAACTCTGGCATGTCTTGGTCCCTTCCCTGTCGCAGCATGGTCCACTTTATGTATTGATCCTCATAGCTTCCCACAGGTAGTACTGCTCCTTGATGGTAGCCCGGAATGAATTCCAAGTGGGTGTGGCTGAAAATAGTGAGGTCATACTTTCATCCTTCTGCTCGTAGTAGGTTTCCCACCAATCCTTAACATGGCGGGTGGCTTTAAGAAGAGCGAAAGTAATCTTTTCCAGACCGGAAAAATCATGAACAAAAAAAATACCCTTCTATCATATTTAACCATTTATCTATGGCATTTGCATCTATCTAACCCTCAAATATGGGAATTTTAAAGTTAACTTGTACCTTAAAGGGTGTGGCGCTTCCAGAGTAGTTGTTGGAAGTAGATGTGTCACCCCTGGGTAGCCGCTGAAGGATCTAGGAAAAGTTGTCCATCATCACATTCCTTTACAGTCACTCGAGGGCCTCTTCAAGCAAGATTTTAATAGGATCTCTTGCCCCTCGTCTTTATTTTCATCCTCCATGGGAGGCCGTCGGTATTTGCGAGGCTGGCCTTGCAAAGGTTCGACCAGTTCAATCCCTAACTCCTTATATCCCGACCTCATTGGGGACATGCAAAGAAAGACAGAGAAAGAGCAGACCGCTCTGATACCACTGATCCAGATTTAAATAGGAACGCAAAAAATTACAGATATAACCATACATATAGAGATGCAACAGAAATAATACTTCATTTCATTACTGTAAAATACTGAAATATGCTTACAAACAGAAATGGAAATAAACTAGCTAGGGCGATGGTAGCTTATCTCTGAGAAGAGATGTGGTGGCTACATGCCTCTGAAATATGTTAAAATGAGGCTCGAAGGCCTATTTATTGTTGAGAAATAATGGAAAACCCTAAACATCCAAAAACCTAACCCTAGGAGATGAAGCACCAAACTATGGGCTCTGTTTTTGGGTAAATTGGTACATCAACTTCTGGGGTCGTAACTTTGGCATATGATCTCCGTTTGACGTGAAAAATTACTCATTAGAAAGACCTATCCGAGGACTAAAACGTGGGAAGAGAAACATTTGTCCATGGCCCCATGTTGCTCCTAGTTTTCCCAAAAAACGTCGTTTAGGGCCTCAAAATGGCTTCGGAATTTCAAGGCCCAAAAAATTGCTAAAAATAGTAAATTGTGCTACAATTAAGGAAACTAAAAAACTGAAAGAAACAATGGTGGGGGTCCAAGTGGAATTGGCAAGTGGCCACCAATATCCACCTGGATCAGTCAGGTCATGTCATAGTAGCTCCTCCTCTCATGTTTACCCTGGCAAGCCGGTGAACTGGGTAGATATGGGAGGGGTGCTTACAAAATGGTATCAGAGATCTCAAGTTCAACTCTTGGACTAGATTGGTGGAATGTATTTATCATGCATGCATGTCATTTTCATATGTGTTCGTTATGCATGCATTGTGATTGTCATTGTTGCAGTCGTGTCATCATGTAGAGGTTGATGATGTTGATGTTGATATGATTAATATGTTGACATCTATATATATATATATATATATAGATATATATAATGCTAATTCATATTGATCTTGTAGATGAGATAGACTCCCCTGAACTTCACTAAGGTATGTGGATTATGTTTGTGTTTGGTTTATTTGACATGGTATGTTTGCAAGAAGTAGGGGATCGAAAATGACAAGAAAAATGGTGGATTGCAGTTCACGTCATTCTCCCTACAGATCAAATGAGAAACATGGTGATGAGTACTCCCCTAACATAGTAGATACATTGAGAAGTTTGAAAGAAGAGATGAGAAGTTGTAAGGCAGATAATGACAAGATCATTCAGTTACGGGAAAGACTTGCTAGAGCATAGACAAAGAAAGCAAAGATTAATCCAATAATATTTCAGAGTCTACCATATTTTCAGAGACAGAGACCACTTAGGATCAATCATGGACAGGAGGAAAGGACTAATGGGGCATATGGAAATATGTCTCAATCGGGATACAAATTTGACGGGGATGACACAGTTAGAAATGGTAGTTTCTTGGATACGATTGATAAGATGGATAATGACTACGAGTTCTATTGTAATTCTGGTTTAGAGAGACAACATTGTCATCACTATCACCATTTTTATAGGAGGAGTGAAAAGCAGTACTTACAAGAGGAGTTCAACAAAGCAAATCCTCCTACATTTGATGGAGAAATGAAAAAGTCACAAGATGCAAAAGCTTGGTTGCTTGGGATGAATAATTTTTATAGATTGCATGATTACTCAAAGAATATGACATCTGGGATAGCTACTTTCAATCTTAAATAAAAAGTAGACATTTTGTGGGAAAATGTGAAGAATATCAAAAGTATTCAGGGAGAGGATTGACTTAGAGTGAGTTGAAGAGAATTTTCAGGAATAAGTATATATCTAAGAGATACTATGATGACAAGGAAAAGGAGTTCTATGAGTTGAAGATGGGATCTATGACCGATGAGGAGTACACTAGTATATTTTTGGATTTGTTGAGGTATGTGCCCTACCTTAAGGAGGAGAAAGCAAGTATTTAGAGATTCATCAGTGGGTTGTCAGTATCATTCAAAAACAAGATTGATTCTAATGAGCCTATATCGTTGGATGAATCCATTAAAAATTTGAAACATTGTTATGAGAAATCAAAGTGTAGGTTTGAGACTAAGAAGGATTAGAAGAGTAATGAGAAGAATAAGGGAAATTGGGTCAAGAAGAGAGGAAAAAAATAGGATGCAAATGACAAGGAGAATGTAGCATCGTACAAGAAGTTCATTGCAGTTGACAGAGGATAGGGATTTTAGTTTGAGGACCAAAACAAGGGAGATGGTAGGAAACCTTTATATTGTTGGACTTGTGGCAAGGATCATCATATGAGAGATTTTCCACATCATCAAGGTGGAAGACCGTAGATCTACAGTGCTTAGGAGGCATAGATAGTTGGGGACATTGGATAGAGTATTCCTCAGAAACTTCAACATTGGATAATAGGTAGGTTGATCATCCGACATCTATTATCGAGATGGAATGTAAGATTTGTGACCAATTTGTTTCTATTTTGATTGACCCTAGATCTAACTATAGTTATATCAGTCCTAACCTGGTGGATAAGTGTGGTTTGAATAAAGAAGTGCATGCAAAATATTGGTTAGTGCAGTTGGCTACAAAAACCAAGAAAAGAGTTCATCATTGGGTAACATCTTGTGCATATGAGTTGAATGGCATGTCTACATCAGTGCCACTAAATGTGCTTCCATTGGGATCATACATTATGCTATTAGGTATGGATTATTTGTACATTCATAGGACTAAGGTGTATTTCTATGATAAGGCTATTGAATGCTTGGATTATGATGGAGAGAAGATAATCTTGTAGGGTAAGAAGAACTCAACATTAGTGAGAATGGTTACAGATATGTAGGCCAAGCATAGTAGTAGGAAAGGATGTGTATTGTTTGCAGTTCATATTTCCAGTGACAAAGGTAAGTATGTTCAGGATGTTGAGGTCTTGAAGACATATTTGATTTTGCAGCAGTTTCAAAATGTGTTTCTAGCAGATATTTCATAGTTACTGCCTCATAGGGAAGTGGAATTTTCTATTAATTTGATGTCTGGAGCAGCACCAACATCAAAGGCATTGTACAAGATGAGCATTCCAAAATTAGTGGAATTGAAGTTGCAGCTGAAGGAAATGCTTGAAAAGGGATACATTAGGCCAAGTGTGTCACCTTCTGGTGTACTAGTATTTTTTGTGAAGATGAAGGATAGGACTCTCAGGTTGTGTATTATTCACTGGTAGTTGAACAAGGTGACGATTAAGAATAGGTACCCTTTACTGCAGATTGATGACTTGTTCGATCAGTTTAAGGGAGCAGCAATGTTCTCGAAGATGGACTTGAGATTAGGATATCATAAGGTATGCATCAAAGAAGAGGACATCTACAAGACTGTTTTTTCGACCAAGTATGGGAATTATGAGTTTGCTATGGTTCTTTTTGTTTTGACTAATGCTCCAACTACTTTCATGTGTTTGATGAATGGTGTGTTGTGTCCTTATCTAGACAAGTTTGTGATTGTATTTGTTGATGACATATTGATATATTCTAGGAATTGGGAGGAGCATTCTGAGCACTTAGCAACAGTATTGAGATTGCTAAGAGAACATAAGTTGTCTTACAAGCTTAGTAAATGAAGTTTCTTTCAAAAAAAGGTTCATTATTTGGGGCATGTGGTTTCCAAAGAATGTATACCAGTGGATCCAGAAAATATCATAGCTATCATGGAGTGGGAAACTCCTAGGTATGTGGATGAGGTAAGACCATTCATGACACTAGAAAGTAACTACAGGTGGTTCATCGGGAACTTTTCATGAATTTCCTATCCTATTACATCTTTATTGAGGAATATGTAGCTAGTTTTGAACAGTTGAAACAATTTCTTACAAATGCTTCGGTATTAAAGTTGCAGATCTAGATAAAGAGTTTGTGGTATGTACATATGCTTGCAAGAGCGGACTTAGTGGAGTTCTGATGCAGGAAGGATAGGTAGTACGATATGAGTTAAGGAAATTGAACAAGCACAAGCATAATTACGTGACATATGACCTTGAGTTGGCAGTGATCATCCATGCCTTGAAGATGTGGAGACACTATCTTCTTGGGAGGCTCATTGTGATGAGTGATCATAGTGGATTGAGATACTTGTTTGACCAATCGAATTTGAATGTCAAGCAAGTTAGGTGGTTACTCAGTGAGTTTGATTTCAAGATCAAGTACATTAAGGGAAAACAGAACAAGGGATCAAAAGCTCTTAGCATAAGACTACAGGTAAATCACATAGCAGCAATGAGTTCATATGGGATAGATTTACAAGATCAGAGCTTGTAGGTAAGACAACAATATCACAGGTACCATTAGCCTAAGCACATGTTACAACAGTAGGGTACAGGTGAACATAATATGGATTATCATCTCATGGCAGATGGTTTGGTCAGATTTAGGGACAAGATCTATGTGTCGAAAAATAGTGGTCTCAAGAAGCTTATGTTGAGGTAATTTCATGTTAAGTCATATTCAAGTTACCCAATATATTAGAAGACATTGACAATGGTTAAGAAGTTCTACCATTGGTCGAAATTGAAGAAATAGGTGGAAGAGTGTGTCGCTAGATGCTTGGATTGTCAACATGTAAAAGCAAAGTGTCAGCATCGAGGTGGTTTATTGTAATTGATTTTGATTCCATAATGGAAATGGCAGGTCATTTCTATGGATTTCATTACATGTTTTTTTGAGGACATCCAGACAGCATGATTCTACTATGGTTGTGGTTTGCAAGTTGACTAAGCTAGCTCACTTCATTCCAGTGAAGTCTATGAATTCATCTAGTGAGAATGTGGCTCAAGTCTTCATCAGGGATATAGTGAGGTTACATGGTATTCCTAGGAAGATTGTGTCGGAAAAAGATGTCGAGTTCACTTCCAAGTTTTGGAAAGAGTTATTTGAAGGTTTTGGTACAGAGTTGGCCTTAAGTACATCGTATCATCCACAAACAGATGGACAAACAAAGAGGTTCAACAAGATTCTTGAGGATATGTTTAGGATGTATGTTATGCATCAATAGCAAAAGTGGGAAGATTATCTTCCATCAGTGGAGTTTCCATATAACAATGGGTATCAAGAGTCACTAAGGATGAGTCTATTTGAGGCACTTTATAGGCAAAGTTGTAATACTCCCATTAGTTGGAGTGATCTAGTGAACAGGGTGTTGATTGGACTGGACCTGTTGGAAGAATTGGAACAAGAAATGCAAGTTATTAAGAAGAACCTAAAGGTAGCACAGGACATGTAGAAGAGTTATGGAGATAAACATAGATTTTTTAAGGAGTTTCAGGTTGGGGAGTAAGTGTACTTGCACATCAATCCCAAGAAGAGCTCCTTAAGGATTGTATCATATTTCAAGTTCGCAACTCAGTATCGCAAGCCTTTCAAGATTCTTGAGAGGATTGGACCAATGGCCTACTGACTTGCACTGCCTCTAATAGTGAAATTCCATGATGTTTTCCATGTGCCATTTCTTAAGAAGTATGTGAAATATGTTGATCATGTGATTCACTGGTTTGTATTGCAGGTGGAACCCTAAGAATAATTCTAGCCAGAACCTCGGTGCATTTTGCAGTGAAAGATGCTCATGCTCCGGAATCGATAAATTGAGCAAGTTAAAGTGCAGTGGCAGGAATTTGGGCCCAGTGAAGCTACATGGGAGATGGTGGATCAGATGTGGGCTATGTATCCTTATCTATTTTTGATCGGATGTGCTTTGATATATGTTTTGATGTTGTGTTTTGGTTATGTTTATGTATATGCATATGTATGTAAATATTGCATTAAGTTGTGTTATAAAGATCCAATAAGTGGTATGGTGTTCATGATTTGTTGGTTATGCCGTCAGCAAAATTATATGATGTAAATGTTGCATCGAGTTGTGTTATAAAGCTCCATGGGCAGCATGTGTTTTGTTGGTTTATAAGTGTCATTGAACATTGAGGATGATGTTCGCCCAAGGGGGAGGGGTTTGTAACAACCCCTGGTTTATTTCCTATGTAAAACTAAAAATAATACCAAGGTCATGGGACATGTATTCAAAGTTGAATGTTGGGAAAAAATAGAGTGCTTGGGATCACTTGTGATTAATAAATGGCTATGGAAATTGGCAAAGGCATTAGCAAAGGCAAAGAGGCATTAATTGGAATTTTATTTATGAAAATAAAGGAAGATAGGAGAAACGGAAGTTGAAAGGTCACATAATTGCATGAGAAGGAAATTAAAGGAAAATTAAGAAAAAATGAAGAAAATAGAGGCCTAAATGATAAAAGGCTTATGAGGATCAGTTCATAGCTTTTGTCAGACTATATTTGGAGATCTCTCTATAACTTCTCTCATACTCTTGCACACTTAGAGAAATCTTGGAGCATTGTTGAAGCATGCTTGGAGCACTCTAGTTTCACTGGATTTAGAGAAAGAAGGCAAAGGAAAGCGAGAAAGTGCAAGGGAACTACAGGAGCAGAAACTACAGTAGGATTTCTTTGCAAGTATCGAGTTTCATGTATGATTTCCTTGCTAGTTTTGGCATGCATGGTATATGCATGTCATTATTTGGTTATGATTTTTCATTAGCATGGAGGATTTCCTAGAGTGGTTTTGCCTAGCCTTGCCATTTCCTAGATATCCATGGTATTGTGGGTGTTTCCACATGTTGTTTCTGATTAGTGCTCAGGTTCCTTATGGTTGTGGGTTGAGTTACTAGTTCCTAGAGTCGTTGGTTGGAGAAAACGCTTTGGAGCCCTAGAACAACTTGGGTTGAGTTACTAGTCCTGGATCCCAGGTTGAATAAACACTTTGGAGCCCTTCGTGGGTTCAGCTACTGATTCTCAAGCCGGGTTGGACAAACGCTCTAGAGCCTTGGAAGGTTGTAGGTTGAGTTATTAGTTCTTGGAGCCGTGGTTGGTACAAATGCTCTGGAGCCCTGGACAACTTGGGTAGAGACCGTTTTGGTTGGTGCTAATGATGTCTAACTATGAGGTGGAATCACTGGTTGAGGGTTGAGGTGGTTTGGCCTCTGGAATCACTAATTTTGTTTGTTTTATTTCATGATATCCCACATTCATGCTTGGAAAATGGCACGGGGTGATTGATTGAAATAAATATTTGGTTCAGCCCAATTTATGGTCGGGTGGTACATGGAAGTCCCTTACTTGGTTGGATTTCCATATGTTGATAAGAGATCTTTTACTCTTATGTTTTCAAGAGTAATTGTACTCGTTATTATGTGGCTTTGATGGTTGTTCTATCATGGTTTTTATTTTGGTTATATGTTGGTTATAAGTATGGTTTCATAACAGGTTCCAGTTGTGGATCTTGATATGTTTTGCTTATTGATGAATGGTTAATTAATGCATGAGATAATATATGTTATTGCAACAATTATGAGAGAACATTAGACCTTCTTGACTATTTTCAAATAAGTATCAGACTCATATGTTTAAATATGCATTCATGGAATGTATATTACATGTTCGCAATATGTTTGACAAAATAACTGTCATAGTTAGGCCTAGTTAGGTCAAGTATTTGATCAAGTTTTTGATTAATGCATTTGTCTTGATGTGATTATTTATTTTGGAAAGTCTCATTGAGTTATTAGCAGTGGTCTAGAGGCTAACCTAGGACTTAGGCTCAGAATCTGGGACTGCATGCTCTGAACTGGACATTTTTGGTTGCAACCGCATGGATGTAGGTTTGTGCATGAGGTTGGAGGCTTCCAACCAAATGGATGGCTTGTTGTGGGAGTGATTGGGGACCCAAGTCAGATAAAAGGGTCTCCAGCTCAGGTTTTGGGCACATGGGGTGGTTACTCAGCTTATGAATGACCTGTAGCACCTGTAGAATGTTATGTGAAAGGTTAGTTTGTCTTTTATGGTCAGCGCCACTTCCTCAATGGGATAGGAGGTAGGGTCATTTCATAGTAGCTACTCCTCTCATGTTTACCCTGGAAAGCCGGTGAAACTAGGTAGATATGGGAGGGGTGATTACATTGATGTTAGATGATGATGCTAGTGATGATGGATAACCCTTTTCTTTAGATAAATTTGTCTTAAGAACACCTATTACAGTGATTATGAATACCTCTTTAGTTAAGAGGGAGTGTTCAATTTGTAACTATGGTTGGTATTTGTAATGTATATTTGGTCACTTTATGTACTTTTATTTATCATTGCAAAGCATATTTATAAATGCTAGAGTCCACGAAAATTTATTTTGAGTCAAAGTCCCATTGTGACTTTTTAAATATGAAAATTTGAATTTTTGAAATATAAATTTTGGCTCCAAAAGTGACAAGTTGGCTTCCCTCAAATTCAAGTCGGTCATGGAAGGTGACACACTCATTCACCCAAGACTAATTACTATATAAAGGTAATTCGACCTCCTCTACTTGGGCATCCAATCTCACACAGAAAAGAAAGTTTATGTGCAAGCAAGTGAAGGAAAACAAGGATGACTAGAAGGATGAATTCTCTCTCTCTCTCTTGTAACTCACATGTGTGGATTGGCTATTCTCTCTATGGTTCTCATTTTTCTGGGTATTCTATTGTATGGGGGCTAAAATTTCTAGGTAACTAGGTTGTTATTGCAGGGCTGAAATTTCTGGGACAATTAGTAATTACAGGAGGGCCAAAATTCTGGGTCAAATAGGTAGAACGAATTATTGGATCAAATTGAGTGACCTGACTTGGAGGAGAATACCAGGTTTGACCATAGGTTTAGGTGTGTCTCTCACTGAACAATAATAATTTCTTTATTGAAAAAGGTTGTTGGGTTTTTCCTCTTGGGTTTTCCCAAGGTAAATCTTGTCTTCTTTTATGTATTTTGATCTTTATTGCTCTATTGTTCTTTATGCCTAAATTTCTGAAGTATAATTATTGAATGATATATTCAAATAAGTTAAAAAAATATATATCTACATCTAAAGTAATTATGAAGATTTCAAAAATATTGTGCTAAGCTCTATTGCACTATGAAAATCAACATAATCACCTAAGAAAAATTCAGCTCCTTCCACAGAAAACCAATCCTCTCACACGTGCAAACTGTAATAGTCAAATATTCAGTCATTTAGGGAATATTCTTCCTTTTTTAGCTTGTATTCTCTCTCATTTTACTTGGCTTCTTCTTCTCTTTCGCTAGGTCTAGATATGCTCATTATGTGTTGAGTGAATGAGCTTCCAAGTAGGTCAAACTTGTCTCTAATATATAGTTGTCCAAGAGGGTCGAATAGGTGCCACATGGAGGGCCAGGCTGACTTATCCTAAGAGGGCCAACTTGGTCATCTTTTGGACTTATCACTCATACTAAAAATTCAAATTATTTTTCTTTCAAATTTCCAAATGGGACATGACATAAATAAAATTTCTTGACTTAAAATAAAGTATTTTTTTCTCTAACATGAAGAAAATGCTTGACAAATTATAATGAATGCATCAATTATAAATATATATTATGAATACTGAGCCTAGTTACAACTTCATCACTCCCTCTTAACTGGGGAGATATTCGTAATGATTTATTGGGATATTCTCAATTTGAAATATTCTTACAAGAAAAGATTTAGATTGATAAGCATCATCAATGATAACATCGTCATATCCATTATTGTCAAATTACTAGGGCCTTGACAAGTAAGCTCTATCTCTCCACTAGATTAGAGCACAATGTTCAGATGCATTCAATAGGACACCACAAAATTGTATCTTTGAGGCACATACTCCACCTAGGTTCACCAAAGTATGTCCTCCCCAAGACCATTTCCTATTTTTCATAAGGAAATGTCAGTCCACCAAACCATTCTTAAATTGGTCAATGTACTATACTTAGGGAATTATTCCTAATCAGGCATAGTACATGACACAAGATGCCAGTCCTTGATGCTTATCCAATCTACCATTATCCCTATCCTGGTCCATGTACTTGAATTAGGGTGTTATTCCTAGTCATACTACATGACACAGTGAGAAAATAGGTGTCCATCCTCACTCCCTCTCAACCTAAGAGGATTTATGCACAAGCCCAAGCTTGTTTTGGAATTAATCAAGATTCCTTACATCAGCTACATGTTCATCCATGGGTATTTATTGTAGCTTCTCGGATCCCATTTGCACCATATCCCAAATCATAATGTGCTTTGACCTTGCATTAAAAACTAGGTTCTCTTACAATAGTAAACAAATTTCATATAGCTTTGATCATTAGAAAGTCTTATGGTTGAATCCAACACACCTTTAAATAGTTCATCGAACATTATACGGAGCCAAACTAATTCATAACTAACTACTTTGCCTCTATAGTGCTCAGTTCAACAAGATCCTACTTTCTGCTCTTCCAAGAAGCCATACCAAATCCTAAGCATAAATAGTCATCGATAGTATCTTTTTTCTTCATCATCACTATCAGCACAATCAATGTACCCTTGAATTAAATGTATCAAGGAATCAATTAACTATCAGTATAATGATGGATCAACAATATCAAGACTCCCCAACTTTTGCTAATAGAGGTTTCCATAGGTCTACAATCCATCATTCTAAACTTTTAGAGGATCTTGATCATATGCTTCCCTTGACCAAGGAAAGTCTCATCAGTTTTCTGCTAAGTCCCAAGTAATTGTGAATTAATCCAAGATTCTCCATGTCACATTCAGCTTCCATCTACCTCTGAAGACAATACCTTTTCCTTTAATTTTATGAGTTATTTGAATCATTCAATTGATTCAATGTACAAGTTAGTTTATAATCATAAGTCTCTTCCTTTCATATCCTTCAAAAATCTAGGGTAGCTCTTCCAACTTAGATATGAACTAATTCTATTTAATGAGAGAACCTTCTCAAATCTTGCTTTCATATTGCCATCTATTCCATACTATATCTTGACTTATTTAATGAATGCATACTTCAAACTTCATGTTCCTTCTATATTCAGGAATTTCCCCTTGTTTTACTAGGTCCTTCCAGTTATTTCATTTGTTGTCAAAGTCTAGGAAACCCTTTCCATTGCCTTGCAAAGTCTACTCCCTCTTAAATTGAAATGATCTATACTACTCAATGTTTATGTATTCTAGTAGTATCGTTGGCTTTATTCTTTAAAGTATGGGCTCAAATCTGCTTCACTAGAATTTGGATCGAATGTCTTATCAAAATTTAACTCTTTCTAGGTGGAAGAATCTTCATAAACTTTCACTTTTAATTTTTATCATGTTGCAAGCTAGATTTTGACTTTTCAAAACAAATAGACCGCAAATTTAGATATAGAATTCTTAAAAAACTCTTTTCTCTTCTCTTTTTCTATATACCAAAGCCTTGGATGCCTTCCTGTAATTATTACTTCTTTGAAAGAGGTATTAGATTCTTCTGAATCTTCATAATGGTATTGTCTCCTTTTTCTTGAAGTCACAAGAGTTTCTACCATGCAACTTGTTGGGATGGGGTCCTCTAGGTCAGTTTTGGGGTTAAAATAACACAAGTTTTGATGTATATTTTGTACAGTAATGTAAATTCTCCACGATCTGTGGATGCGGAGCGCGTAGATAATTAGGATTCAAAGGGGTTCTAGCCCTTGTTTATGTAAAATTTAAGTTGGTTTTTAGATCCACCCATGGTCCGCAGACCATGGGATTGTATGTAAAAAGTTATAAGTAGGTGTTTCTTAGAGATTCTAAGGCAGATATTGAAGGTCACGATGGATAACGAATGAAGTCTTGGAAGTCTTAGTAGAGAAGTGGGTCAAATAGGAGAGAAAGGCTCTGCAGTTGAGTGCGTAGAGGCCTAAGTAGAAGCTGCAGTTGAGTGCACGGACCCCTACAGCTGAGTGCGCAGGGTAGTTTTGAGTTTGTAAACCTAAACTAAGATCAATAAAGAAGATTATTGAAGAATTCCTGTGTATATCTGTCTATTTATTTACTTACGTTTATGATATATGTTGTGGATGGTTAATGTGCTTATGAAATATTGATCTAATAATGTGTGATTCTATTGAATAAGTGTTAGCTGATTTACGCAAACATGTTTATGTAATTTCGCGAAGACTCTAACGAATTATCTAATGTTTATTAATAACGTAAGCTTATATGTGTGAACCCTAACTTAGGACTATCCTATAATGCACGTAAGTGGGTAAATCAACTGATAAAGATCCACAGAACCCATTTGTAGACCTTAGCAAAGGTCTGGAGGTTGTTTCAGTAGAGTTGCAATACCAAGCCCTAGGGGCTTATTGATTTGTTGGAAGGCAGATCTAAGGCACTAAAAGACATCACACTGATCTCTGGATGCTGAAACTTGGTTCCAGCATCCCCCTATACTGCTTTGGGTGAGACTGCATCCTGCACTACGCAGGTTGTTGCCGAAAGGGCCAGTAGTGTAGGGTTTTGTTGGTTGGTGCAACTAACTCTAAACCTGGGTCAGAACCCCCTAAGCCAACACAACTTCTTTCTTCTATAAATATATATTTGTACAAATCTCTGTAGGCAATAGTCAAAGAGTTTCTCTTCTCATAAGAATATATACATTCTTCAAAGGATCACCTCTTTCTATAGATTAGCAAGAGCTTTCTCTTAATTTCAATCCCTTTGATTTAGACAAACTTCTACTTGTGAATCCTAAATATACTAGCTCTCATAGGTGACATAATGTATTTTGTACTTAATAAGTTTTACTTTGACTATAATATTCTTAACAAAAATGGAAAGTAAACATCTACTTCAAACCTGGTACGAGAGTGGATGTAGGAGTATGTGCACCTGCCATGTTCTTCATCAGATATTAATAATAGATATCCTTGTGATTTTCGTCCTTGGGTTTCTTCAGGGCTTCTGCATCTTCAAATGTTGATGCTTCATGTCTTTCCTTCCTCTTATTATTCTTAGGGTTCTTAGGACAATATCTCTTGTAGTGTCCATATTCATGACATCCAAAGCATTGGACTTTGGACATATCTTTATTTCCTTGAGATTTGTTACTAACATTTTTATTTTGAGATCCAAATTTCTTCTTTGATCTAGCTGCAAAGGCTTGAGAATCTTCATTATGAGGTTGAGTATTGATTTTGGCCTTCAGTCTTGATTCCTCTAAAGTGCAAGAAACCCATAACTCTTCAAAAGTAGGAGTTTCCTTTCTAGCATAAATGCCTCCAGCAAAACCATCCCAAGTTTCAGGTAAAGCATTGATTACAGTGGTGATCAATTTAGAATCAGATATAGTTTCACCAACCCCTTGAAGTTGATCTCTAATTTTTTATATCTTCATAAAATATCAAGCCACGTTGTCTTCATCTTTCAACCTTGTTCCATAGAGTTTATTTCTTAAAGATATCTTATGACCTGCTATGTTGATGGAGTACAAGCTCACCAAAGTATCATAAACTTCCTTGGATGTAGACAATTCTGAAACAAAAGTGATGAGGTGATCTTTGATGGATTCAAAGAGAATCCTTTGAGCTCTGATTTCTCCTTTATTATACTTGGCCACTCGTTGCGCATTTTTTATCTAGTGTTGGAACTTTTCGTTCAACAAATTGCATGACTTCATTCTCTATAAGGACTAAATCAATCCTCTTCTTCCATGCTTGGAAATAAGATGCTCCTTCAAGCTTGTTTCCCTCCTTCACAAGGGCTTCACTCAATGAACCTCTAAGATAGCACGTGCCTTCGTGGCATACTAAACAATACCCTTAATTTGACTACATATTGGAAAATACCTCAAAAAATCACTTTATTTAACCCCCTACCAATATGAACCCAATACACCTTAATTTAAAAAAACCCTACTTTCACTAGATATTGTAGGTGTCCATTTTTTCATTAACATTTTTAATACCCCTTTATATTTTTTCATTAACTTTGAGCTCCATTTTCTATGCAAAACATATAAAAACCCTTTACTCCCTATTATATGCTCAATATATTATGTGATTTTTTCCTCAATATATATCCCTCAATATGAACGCATGTGGTTTGGTATTGATGCCCCAGTGAAGCCCACATTCCCTTGTTAGAGATAGATGTCATTTGATCAGAAGTATTGGACATGGAGAATAGAAGAGTACTTACTTGAAAGTTAGAGAAAGTTGCTACAAGAATGTCTTTAAGAGTGCCAACAACTTGTGATATTCAAGCTTCCTTCATTCATCTTAGCTCTAATGTCATGTTGAGAAACCAAGTGCAATGTAGTCTAACACTTAATTTCTCTTCTTGATAATTACTTGTTAATGTCATGTTGAGAAACCAAGTGCAATGTAGTCTAACACTTAATTTCTCTTCTTGATAATTACTTGTGAAAATTAGATGTCTTCTTATTTTTTCTTTATGTCTTCATCATTAAGCAATTATATGTTTGTCCAATCATTCAAGAAAATAAAGATCACAATGAGACAAGAGACACCATAAATTAGGCTAGTGGGTATGGTAAAATCCACAAGAGGAAAACCTGACAATCCTTTCCTTATAGAATCTAATCAAAATGATATATCCAAGCCAAGAACCAATACCAAAATGCCACCAACATATTTTTTCGGGTAGAATCACCCTAGGGTCTTGGGTTGGGAACCCCAATAGAGCGGAGGGCATACAACAAAAAGAGACACACAAACAAGAAGTCCTAATACTTAAACAATTAAACTTGGTACATAAGGTCTTACCCATAGGTCCTACGTTTGAGGCCATTCCCATAGGATTCAAACCTTTTGCTTCTTCCTTATGCTTTAAGACCTGCAATTCATTCAAGGAAAAGCATATACACCAAAAATAATTGAAATCATGCTCATGATATCAAGGTTAGATCATATAAGCATGTAAGAAAATAAGCATTAACATGAGATTTTATAAGAAAATCATGACAAAAATTAATGTATAAAGACCATAATCATCAGAAACAAGACAGTGCCTCTTTATTAATTTAATCTAAAGAAAATATGGAAGAACTAAAGCCTAAGTCATCTGTCGGCTCCAAGTGAAATTGTCCTCTAGATCCACCTTACCCAGGCCTCAGCAATCATCCTCCATAAGTATACACAAGGATTTCATGAAGGGTTGATGAACATCTCAAGAAGGAAACATGGGTTTCCTATGACTGGGAGTGCAGAAGGCATAAGGATATATTCAGACTTGATTAGGGATGTAATCGACTACAATAGAAATATCTCATCCTTCCTCTTCCTTTAGTTCTTCCCATGGAGATGTATTCATACTTATCCAAATTAATTTTTTTAGTTGGGAAACAGTTGGGCCACAGGCTATAGTAGGTGGGTATCCGTTCAAACCCGTAAACCCACCTGAATTAAGGGAGATTATATATTTTTTAATGTTTTAACACATATACACAAGTTAGGTATAGGTTGACTCACATGTACATGTGCTTTAGATAGGGAATAATCATGTATGGGATTTAAAACATTGTTGTTTAGAAAATGGACCAAGTTGGGTAGGGAAGGGTTGCCCTAGGCCATACCATAGAGCATCAAATCTACCAAGGGTGGTAAATGGTGCTATAACATATGCCCCCTAAAATATGAGGTCAAAAGGGGTACATGATGGCCGAAATGTATTAAGTGTATAGAAATAATCATGCAAGAACCTGAGAGGAGTTCACCATATTTCAGCCTGCCAAGCCAGTGGAAGAGATCAGAAATAAAGTTGTTGTCAGAGGCGGGCATACCCATGCTCAGAGATAATAAAGCATGTACACATACAAAATTGGACCCAATATGTATACAAGTATAAAATAATTGAAAATACATATTGGATCATCTTATTATATCCATAGAAGTACATGTCACAATATCACATATAAAGAACTAATCAATGTTGCCGAAGTAGAAAGTTGATCACTGAAGTCATAGCTTATCCAAAAAGTACCAAGTCAAATAGTAGAACAAATGGTACTGCATGCGACTCGAGTACCAAAATATAGGATGCCACTGTTATGAACTGCAACATATAAGGTAGATGGTGTCACTAGCAGAAACAAGAGGAACTCACAAGTGAACCAACAAATGTTTATGCAAACCCAAGGTCTTCACCGGCCGTCATGGTACATTTCTACATAATGGGAATAAATGATCTAAATTCGACCATGTGAGAAATTGTTTGATTACCAATTATTGATGTATAATGTTAAAAAATGCAAGACTACTCACCGATAATGATGATGAGAGCCAAGGTACCCAATACAATCTAACAAATGTGAATAAATGATCTGAAGTCGAACACTTTGAAGGATCTATCAGTTAGGAGACAATGATGTATTCCACTGTTGATAGTGAAGGAATCTTCCAATGATGACTACAAACCCTAAAGTAATTCCAAATGGACTCTAGACCTTGTTCCTAGATCAATGAGTTGAAGTTGATGGGAAAAGATATGCTGGAAGGAAGGGATTAAGGCATCCTTCATCAATCCAGTGCGAGTGTAACTCGCAGGCCAATAATTTGGAAGGAATCGGACAAAGAAAGATGTAGTAACCAAACCGAAGCACATTTTTGGTGTACACAAGATGTAGCTAGTGCACAAAAGAAACCATTTGTACCAACCAATAATGAAAGCTGACACAAATGCGAGGAATCCACCAATGAGGTCAAATGGAAACCAAGGTACTACACGAATCCCAATGTGTGATAATGAAAGCTGACGTCGAACACAAGGGAAACCACTCAGTCAAAGACCCATGATATTGATCAATGTTGAGCACAAGGTCACCTATCAATGATGGAAATAGGGCCAAGGTGTAGCTCTAGGTCTACTCTTAGAGAAATTTGTCGTAGTCAATAAGAGCAAGACCCACCAGCAAGAAGTCAATGGATACCTTCTCAAACCAGCACGAGAAAAGGACCAAATAGCTGATGTGATAGTGAACATGACTCTGACAACCAGGGATGGGCCATAAAAATAAGTCAAGAGACACCGTAGAAAGGTCAACTCGGGTTTACTTCCCTTGAACAAAAGCACGACTCAAATGTGACAATATGGCAACATATGATAACTTTGTATAAGTTTGTCATGCAAGAGGCACAAACAAACTCTCCATATGATTGGAAGAGATAACCAACCGAAGGATTACTGACTCAATAACAAGGTTAAGGCTCTCCTAAGTCAAACTAAAGCCCATCTCAATGGAGGAAAAACTTAATTTTGAGTGATTTGTTCAAGGGCGACACAATTGACTCTAGCTGCCATCAATCATGGAAGTAATGTCTCGTTCCTGCTTTTTTTGGAATATTTTATTTCTTTGTCTTTTTCATATTTAGAAAGCCCGAAAAAGAATAAAATAATGGTTATAATATAGTGTAAATAACGAGTGTCGAAGTACATATGTTCTAGTTCCGAGGAGTGGAACATGCCTGTGCTCAATGCAAGGTGACAAAACTGGTCAATGACATTCAAAGGAATGTTCTTTCCACGGATAAGCAGGTGTCAAGTTGTAGAGACTAAATGATTGTAGGGTTGATTTCGCGGAAAGTTCTGGCCAAAAAAGAGGCTTAAACACGAGTCCCAATGATGTTGGCTTAAGGCAAAAAGGTACAAATAGTCAACATGCAATGCAACAGTACAACTCAACATGTGGGAGCCTCTAGGGTATAAAGCCAGAAATATAGCGAAGAAGAAGGAGAATGAAGCTTCATCGCAAAAGTCATGGCAGGACTAAAGAGGACTCTTAAGCCTAAGAAAAAAAGTTCAACATGGGTGCCAAGTGACAACAAGGTACTATCTAGGGTGCCCATGATAAGGTAGGCTCTACCACACAAGTTATGACACTTCTAAGCAATGAGAAGGTTTTGTGTCATATCTTGGTGGGGTCGATCCTAAGGCCAAAATGGGAAAGGAAACTGATAAATGCACAATGCAGGTGAAAAACCTAACATGTATGCCAGTTTTGAGAACCAATACGTGTCAAAGCGGATCAACCATAAAAATGCCCAAAGGAGAAGTCTTCCAAGTTTTCTATACATAATTAGGAACACTAGACAAGAAGTTAATAAATCCCATATATAAACCTCAGATAAAAGCTTGTGTTATAGAATACAAAAATTGAGACTGTGTACCTTATATGTACAATATGGTACAGGGAACCACGTAATAGTTCTTCAGGACAAGCCCCTTTTGGGGCTCAGGCCAAGGGCTTCTTTGGTAGCTAAAACTCACGGCTTCAAAAAATTCCTCCTGTGAAGGAAAATCAACTTCCAAGAAATCATGAGAACTAGAAGGATCAAAAGAGGGAATTAAGGGGTCTCATGCCCCCATAGGAGAAATCACTCAGTCAACTGTCAGTACCAAGTCCCGAGAAGGAAAATAATAGTTCAAAGGATCCTTCTCAGAAGAAATTGAACATTGAGGATACAATGTCACATAGTTCACCTATGACCGGGTAGAGTCTACTTGAACACTTGGAACATACCAAGGGGTATTCTGTACTAAATTCGAATTAGGGGGGTGATTATCAAATGCAAGTTGATCAATAGTGACAATATTTCCGTTTTGAGGAAAATACATCGCTTGAAAGAGTGAAGACACCACAACATTCATAGCATAGACAAAATCACACCCAAGTTGCATATTAAAGTCTAAAGGGTGATAAACCATCATCATATCGATTAAGACGGTCTTCCCACCTAAAGTAATAGGAAATTGAGGAATAACACCCATAGGTTCACTAGGTCTTATATCATAGTGTTACAGGGAAAAGTGTCTATATAGAACTGCTCTATCCCACTAAGGTGTGACAGTTGCCTTAGAAACAAACAGAGAAAAGCTACTTTTGTATTTCCTTTATGAATTATAGATAGAGAGGAATAGAAAGAACCAACCTCTGTCTTGCGCTAATCCTTTGATCCGATCCCTCTCTTCTTTGATAGTCTCCAGCTACCTGCTCCCTAGCACGCCCAGCTTCACAAAGTACCTGCAAGATCACAGAAGCATAGCACTATACAAAGACATGGATCTATATTCATAAACAACTTAGGATCAGATTTAAATTGACCATACAAATGTAACAAGCATCAATGATACAAAAGCATGGAGGAAAACTCAAATAGCTTTTATTGATAAACAAGAAAAGATCCAGGAGGAGTTATAACCAGTGGTTCCGACCCAGCATCAACCTCCCAGAAAAGAAGCCCCTCTTCACCTCAAACAAAGCATATATCACCCAACAATCTGATGTATGTCTCTAGAAACCAACAGCAATTCCTTACAATATGCAAAATTCCAGTCTCTGGATCTCTGGGATGAGGGATCCATATATAGATATCTGTAAGGGGGATGAGTCAGCTTGTGATTTTATTAGTGTCTTCTCTTTGTCAGTTCTTGCTTCCACTTGGAGACTGAGGGCCTCTTACTCATCCTTGGTCGAATTCAGTGAGGCAAGTGTCACAGGAGAAGATTCTGGAAGCTTCCATTGCCTCTCCACCTCGCGGAATGACACTGCCATTTGTCATTTCTCGCCCATCGCACCCCACAGAAGGGAGTTTTGAAATGCAACACACCCTCACAGTGCATTTGGGTGAGATGCAACGCACCTAGCCAGTGGAGCAGCTGCAATGATCCTGTTTTGACCAATTCTGAGCAGTTTCTGGTGGAGAACTTCTGGGAGAAGTTGTAATCTGTTGACCTTGTTCCTTTAGGGGTTAGAACAACACTTTTAGGGACTTAGGAGCCCTTGGTTTATGGACATTTAATGCTTGGAGTTGTAGGGCACAAAAATGTCTATAACAGTTGCCCCCTAAAGTATGAGGCCGTTAACCTTTTGGTGTCGGGTGAAATGCTTTATTATGAGGATCCGAAGTTCTTTCATTGCTGGGAGGAGACCTGTAATAAGATACAATACAATACATTATCTTCATAATATTTTCATGATCTAGCTGAGGCGGGCATTCCCATGCTCAACTTTATAAATTCATTTTTATGTACATAGGACAGACAACCGTCTAAGTGTAGACTGATGATTCTGATAGAGCCATCATCCTTTTGGTAGGATGATTATTTGTGCTACAATGTTGTACATTTAATGTCTTTATTTCCCTGAATATATATCGCAGCCCGGATGGATGAAACTAGATCCGGGGTCTTCAATCTCGTCCGATCTTCACTCGAAGTACAAGTCGATCCATGTGAGAAATGTTCCGAAGTCGAACATGGAAAGACATCGCTTGATTACCAGTCAATGATGTAAATTGTTAACAAGCGCGAGAGGAATCACCGATAATGATAATGACCCTCAAGGTACTACAGTACAATTCACGTGGTGTGAATAAAGGACTTGGCGTCGAACACCACGCAAAATCTTTCGGTCGAAGGCCATTGATGTAAACCTGTCGCCGGAAGTGAGAAACTTGCCATTGAGGCATGAAAGCTTCAAAGCACTGAATGGGGTGTTCCTAGATCAACTTCTTGGATAATGAGCTGATGTCGACAAGAAATGATCCATCACAGGAGGGCCTTAATGAATCCCACATCAATGACACGGAACGGAGCAAATGATTTTGATGGAGGTGAAAACGATCTGGTGATATAGGGTTCAGGGTGGCGGTCATGAAAGAATGGAGTATAATGTATGGTAGTGGGTGAGACACAGGTGACTTCTCTGGATGACTTCTCTTGAACATATCGGCGACACTGATGTGATGGATTGGTAGCATTAACCCCAAATGTGGATGGTATGGCGTGACCATGGTGATGTGACCGGTGAATGAAACAACCCAACCCGACTCGGACACGGAGCGGAAGTGTCATGTTCAAGAGCGACTTGCTACCAACAAAGTTTCTTTGAGTTTTCTTCCCAATTTTTCCCCAGTCATTGCTGACCAGTACCTCTTTATTTTTGTCAAGCTTGAGGAGGATAACATATGCTTGTTCTATAATTTTCCCTTCGCGCAAACCCATCGCTATGTTTTAACGAGCCTAGCGATAGTGAAACTCGTTCTCGTCTAAAGACAAGTTTGTCGCTATTAATCTTTTTAACGAGTTTAACGAAAAAGATAACTCGGTCCTTTTCAATTTTAGAGAGTCTGAAAAGGAACGTAAAGGTAACTCCAAAATTCCTTTTTCGTCATCTAATCCCTTAAGTCCGAAAAAGTATAAAACAATACAGAAGGGATGAATTTTCGATAGTTTTAACGAGCCGAACAAAACAAGCGCTCGATCTTTTTGTGTAATAATCCCTCAGGTCCAAAAAGATTAAAATCTAGAGGAGGGATAGCACTTCCTATCCCTTTAACGAGCTGGATAGGCCAATGGCTCGGCAATCTTTTCATATTTTACGAGTCAGTTGAAAAGAGATTAAAGGAGACTCGTCTTTTGAGGAACGAGTGATAAAACGGGTAGCAACTGATTCCAGGTAAGATTTGGAATTCTCCAATCACGGGAGTGTCACAAGGATGGCTAGTGAAATCACTCTTCGCAGCTGTTCCTCAAAATGGGTAAACAATCAAATGGAGGTGAATGATCGGCCAATGAAAAAGTGGAGGTGACGGTGCAAACACGACCAAGGCTTTAATGGCTGAAGTACTACATTCACGATGGTTATTTACCGGGGAATAGTTCATTTTTTAACGAGCTTAAACGCGGGTGGAAACATTTGCTCATGTCTTATGTTTATTTTTTAACGAGCTTGAACTATGTGCTAAAACTGCTCGATTAATCCAGTCTTGTGATAAGAATGTCTCATATAAAAACGACAACTTTTAGAGATTTGCCCCACATCCTTTCTTTATGCAAGTTAGGAAATGACCAATCCTACGAGTTTAAAGGGTTAGAGGTCCTAAAAATTTAAAAAATAAATAGTCGCTCTTCGCTTGCATTCCAAAAGGTTTGCATGCCCCCAGGTATAAAACAGAGTTTCAAGGTTACCCCTTCTTTAGTCCGTTAAAACATTTGTTTTACCGAGAGAGGCCTACCTCTTACAGGTTACCCAAATATTGCTCTATTCACGGCGTAAACAAAACACTTCTCTGGCGATGTCTACTGAAATAAACAAAGGTGAGCGGCGATGCCCGCCAACTCACATAACTTTGACAAGAGAATCTTGTTCTAGAATAACCCCTCTTCCAATCACGGACGGGGGTACAGACTAGTCATATTCTCTCGCGGAAACCTACCCTATACCCGAAGTTTTCCTGCCGAAGCAGACCAGGGTGCATGCCCCCTGGGTTTCAGTCATATCCCTCCGAATCACTCACGCTCATCGGGAGGACGGACTGGAGATTGAGACATTTCTTGCGTGAAAAGACCATTCAGGGATGGTATATGACTATTTGCTCTGTATGATCCAAGAAATGAAAGCTGGTCCACGAGCTTGACCACTCTTCCTTCATGCGGAAAACACATTACTCTAAAGAGTGAGGAGACAATTGCTCCCATGCAATAAATATAGTCTCGTCCAAGGAGTAGATTGTAATCCAGGGGTCCTTGAACCACCATTACGTTCATGTGAACTGTTTTCCCTCTCGATGTTATGGGCACATCGGGAAGGATCCCTAACGGTCGACTGGTTCCTTTATCAAAGCCTGTCAGATTTCTCATCTCAGGCAAAAGCGATGGCGAACCAAGCGCTTTCCAAGCAGTTGAGGAAAGGATACTCATAGAAGCCCCCTCATCTATGATGGTACCAACCATAACCATTCTATATATTTGAACAATAATTCGGAATGGTACACTAGCTGGTAAACGAGGCCTGCCTAGTTGATTCCAGTCGAAGGAGACAACTAGGTTGCTTGGAGGTGGGACCGAATAGACATCCGGGTACGACTCTGACGAACCTCCTTCCTGCGGTAAAGGAATGGGTAAATTGTCCCCATGTTCGTTGGAGTCTGTGCTTATGAAAAGAATTTGGATGGTGTCATCCTTGTTCTCTTCAGTGATTGTATCATCTGAAGATGGAACCTCTGAAGGCAAGACCGGGTCAACTGTCGCCTCGACCTTTTGACTTTCGTCTGGTATGGATTCAGATGGTTCATCTTCAATGACAAATGCTTCGGCCGACCACCTGAGCGGGTCAGCTGGATTTTCAACTAGTGACGGACTCGGCAAGAGTTTTTTATATCTAGGAGGAAGTCGTAACGGTGAAACCGGACGATCATCCAAAACTCTTTTAGCTTCGTCTAAGAAAGGACAACGGTGGACGGCATGATCTCCTTCGCACAGTTTACAAGGAAATCTATATTTTCCTTTTTGTCCTGGGCTTCACTTTCACTAGTTGACGGTGTGTTTTAAACATGATCATCAGACAATGACGACACCGGGTTGTGCAAACGAGGAGACCAGTCCCTTAAGATCCGAGGGATGCAAGGACAATCTCTATGATAGTGGTCTCCTTTGCAAATGACACATGGCGATTTAGGCCTGGTCGGTGCAGTGTGTGGATTTTCGTTAGACGACACTCGTTTGCCCCCATTCGCTTTTGGCTCCTTCTTCTTCTTCTCTTTCTTCTTCTTTTCCTTCTTCTCCTTAGGTACTTGACTTTTGGCTTTACCAGCCCCATCAAGCGAAGAGGAAGGAGGAGAGGAAGAATTAGAGGAAGTAGAAGGTTGGTGGGTAACTCTGGACTCGTCTATTTGCTGATTCGATTGTTCAGGAATTGTGGTGTTCTGAACGACAAAGGTTGAGAAGAGCCATACAGGAAAACCAATTGTCAGTCCTGGGAGCGACAATGTGGCCATATGGGGTGCACCAACATCTCCCCAAGAGGAGAAGGGACTAGGATTTCCTCCAAGGGGAATTCCTTGGTTGGTGGACTCCATTTTCTCAACCCAAGATCAACGTAGGAAAGGGGTAATGAATATTTCGTTTAAAATAAATTTTTAGACGCTTTGACACAACTTGCTTTTTCAGTTTTTAAGAGTCGAGAAAAAACAAAAGATGACTCTAGTCTCCTTCGATTTTTAATGAGCCTGAAGTGACAAGTGCTCAAATGGACCTTTTCCATTAAGGAGTCTGAAAAGGAACGAAAGGGACTACTCTGGAAGTCTAGGTAGAGGGAGTACCAAACCAATCGCAAAACTACAGAATACTTTTTACGGTACGGCAGTCAATCTTCCCAAATTCTGTGTTCAGTGCATTGTGATCGATAGGGCGGCAGACACGGCTTCCTATGGATAAAGGATTTAAGCCTATAGGGTTCTCCCAAAATATACTCGACGGTACGTGGGAGCACAAGTCCGTACTGGCACTTATTGTCTCAAAGTGGAGGAATCACCCAACCATCAGTGAGGACAACAGTTACCAGGCTTTACGACGCCGGAATACGTCTCTAGCCTAGACCTCTAAATGTTGTGCGTTAAGTTCCAAAGCGTTGTTAGATTCATTGAATTTATTTTAAGTTGATCTTGCTTATGAAGTTTGCCTTTTGGTTTCACCACGAGATGTAGATGTAATTCCTAAAATGTTATCTAAAGATGATAAACAAACTTTTTATCTCTTTTGTGCAATGAAAATCCTAGCTACTAGGGAAAAGAAAGACATAATCTTTTCACAAAGAGCAAAGAGCACACTGTAAATGCACTTTCCTAAATCAAGCCAAACAGACTGTCTATATGCAAATGCACATGCATGTATTTATTTTCGACTTTCTTAGTATTGATGCTAAAAAGAAAGTTGATGTACAAATCTGAATTTCTTTTCAAGCGACAAATATAAACAAGCTCCTTTTCGAAATCAAAAATAGAGATGATTACGACACCTTACGATTTTTAAATGAACACTCATTCTTGACACTAGAAAATTACAAATTCAGACCAAAGGCAATAGTAACAGGATAATCGACCATCAACAGCAATCAAACTTTCTTCTATGATCGAAATCGACACTTGCGACAGATTCAAATAAAAGGACGACAGTACGACTATGCTACTTTTGCAAAGGAAAACTGTAAACGACTCAACAAACACACAAAAACATCTACAGTTATTTTGTACAAAGGAGGCGGAATAACAGCAAGGAAAAGGGGTTTCAAATAGACATATACTGATCACAGGCAGCAAAATTCAGGGATAGAACTGGAAAGAATGAAGCGCAGGAACCACAGCTGCACAGAGCTAGTCTGATCAGCGCACCTGTAACACATAGAGGGGGTACATTCAAAGAGACCAGAATTCCCCCTAGACTAGAATATTATGTACTAGAAATCAAGAAGACTATGTTGTTAGGCAGTTCACCCCCCAAAAGAGGAGTGGAATCGGCCAGATATTACACTAGCTTGACCACTTCATCAACCAATGGCTGATGAGCCTGTTGAGAAACCATAACAAATTCAGGAGTAGAATAACCTTCAAACTCGAACCATATCCTTTGTACCACTGGAATACTAGGGCACAAATGATTAAGATGGTTTCCCTTACATCTTACAAGGGAACTTAGGTTTAAATCTTCTACGCCTAGGTTTCTGATCAACATCCATTCCACCAACATGACTAGGAGTGGTTGGTGGAGAGTCCCCAACATGACTTGCAGAGGTTAGTGATTCTTTTCCAAGAGAGATAGGACTTGTGCCCCCATCCCTACTCACAGAAGCAGGTGAGTCAACAGAAATATGACTCACAGAGGTAGGTGACCCATTGCTAGTATGACTTGCAGTGACTAGACTTATGCCCCTAGCATGACTTGCAGCAGCTGAATTCTCATCTCCAACATGACTTGTAGGGGTTGGTGATGATTCATGGATAGAACTACACTTTTTCTTCGTCTTCCCCTTTCTCTTATTTTTAGATCTCTTATTACAAGAGGGAGAAGAAAGAGGAATCCTAGATTTCTCTTTCGAAGAAGATGAACAATTAACACCCATTTGATGCCCTTGAAATAAAGCATTCATATGAGAAGCTTCAAGAACATTTAGAATATTCAGAGTGGACCACAACCAAATGAATAGTCCAACATTCAATCCAGGAATATTCAAATTGGCCATCAAGGGGGTACCAATGTTTCCAAAGAAAGGAAGATCACAAGGATCACCTTTTGAAAGGGTCCCTTGGTTGGCCTCTGCAGGAATAGATCCTTCCATTATGGGATTATACAAATGACTTTCCAAGGAAGAGAGATGCACAATCAAACATTTTCCCTTAAGGAGGAAACTCCACAACTTTCAAAAGAAAGATCAAAAGCATTTCAAGACCAGTGGAGTGGTTGGTCAGTCACTCAGAATCTAAGGTCCAAAAGTGACAAGACAAATCCACCTAAAGCCAACTAAATACAAAGAGCAAAGATAACTCCACTATAAAGTCCCTAAAGATCCAACCAATCAAGCAAATTCCAAGTATTTCCGCTTCGAGTGATGAGGACCAGACACCAAAATACAAGAAAGTGAAGTAGAGGACCTTCTGAAGATAGTTTGGGATAACTATGGCCCAAGCCTACCAGAGAAGGTAACAGAAATAATTACGTTGACCCCCAGATAAAATCCTTTGCCGGTGCAAGTACCCGAGCTTCCACTACAACAAAACCAGCGATTAGCGTCCCTTTTTACTTCTTTTTTTGCATCTAGAGCCCATTTTTGGTGCTATTTGCATCCATTTATCAAATATGGTGCAAAACTTGACACAAAATTTGCATCAAGTTTTGCACCAAATCTTACACAAAGTTTAGCACCAGGTATTGCAATCGGTTTTGCACCACGTTTTGCACCAAATTTTATGCCAAGTTTTGTGTCATCCTTTGCACCACGTTTTGCATCAATTTTGGCATCTATTTTTGTTTGACATACTTTTGCATCCTCATTTGCATCCACTTTTTGCACCTACACTTGCATCAACTTTTGCATCGACTTTTGCATCCTTTTTTAAATCATTTTTTGCATCCATTTGTGCATCACTTTTGCGCCACGTTTTACATCGAGTTTTGTGTCTAGTTTTGCATATAATTTTGCATCTACTTTTGTTGCATCCACTTTTCCATCTTGTTTGGCATCCATATTTACATCCTCTTTTGCATCTATTATTGTACCCACTATTGCATCTAATATTTTTGTGCCACAATTGGCGCCTAGTTTGGCACCTCCTTTTGCACCCACTTTTGATTATAATTTTGCATCCACGTTTGCATCCTCATTTGCATCTAGGTTTTCATCAACTACTACATCTATTTTTGCATCCCTTTTTGTATCCAATTTTGGACCAGGATTTGCATCGGGTTTTGTGTCTCGTTTTGCATCTACTTTTGCATCGACTTCTATTGCATCCACTGTTACACCCATTTTAAATTTCACTTTTTGCATCCCTTTTTACATCTTCATTTGCATCATACTTTGATTCTTTTTTTTCATCTATCATTACATCCACTTTTGTTATGCCATAATTTGCACCATGTTTTGCACTCACTATTGTATCCACGTTTGCTTCCAATTTTGCATCCATGTTCACAGCCTATTTTGCATCAAATATTGCATCTATTTTTGCATCCACTTTTGTGTCAGGTTTATGCATTGGGTTTTGCATCTCGTTTTGTATCTACTTTTGCATCTGCTTCCATTGTATCCATTTTTTTCATCCAATTTTGTTTTGCCTGTTGCATCAATGTTTGCTTCCACTTTTACATCCATTTTTGCATCTTATTTTGCATATTTTTTGTCTATTGTTACATCCACTTTTGTTGCACCATATCTTGCGGCTACCATTGCAACCACATTTGCTTCCACGTTTGCATCCACATTTGCATCCTCTTTTGTGTTCAAGTTTGCATCAGATATTGTGTATGTTTTTGCATCCCCTATTGTATCCACTTTTGTTTCATCCATTTTTGCATCTACTTTTGTGTCCGTTGTTGCATCCACATTTGTTTCACCACAGTTTGTGCCAAGTTTTACACCTACCATTGGACCCATGTTTGCTTCCACTTTTGCCTTCATGTTTGCATCCAAGTTTGCATTGACAACTGCATCTACTTTTGCATCCACTTTTGTGTTAGGTTTTTCATGTTGTTGTGCATCTACTTATGTTGTATCCACTTTTCATCCAATTTTACTTCTATTGTTGCCCCCATTTCTATGTTCGCTTTTGCATCCCTTTTCCAACACTCATCATATTTTCTGCATTGATGATATTCCTTATGGCATTGACAATTATGAACAATTGATGACAATGTCAATAATATTGACAATGATGAAAATGAAGATGATGGCGATGACATGAATTGTGATTATGATGATAAAGACGATAGTGGTTACAATGACATTAATGATGATGATGGCAATGATTATGATGATGACGACGCTAATGACCTTGGCGAATCTTCCCAATTTTAGATGTTGTCATTGTCATAATCATAAGCATTATCTTTGGTGTCATCATCATCATTTTCATCTAGGTCATCATCAAAAACAATAATGGCATGAATGATGATGATGATTACAACAATGTTGATAGAAATTACATTAATGATGATGATGGGGATGATAAAAATGACAATGACGATGATAATGGTGGTGATGATGATGATCATCGATCATCTCTCAAAAATAGAGTTGTTATTTCTCTTACGTATATCAATGTGTCCTAAACAACCCTTTTCTAGCACTGATCACATTTTTTGGGTTGATGATATTTCTTACAACGTCTATAATTATAAACAATTGCAAACAGTGTCCATAATGATGATGATGATGGAGCTGATGATGATGGCATGAATGGTGATTATGATGATAATGTAATGATGGCAATAACGATGACAAGGATGATGGTGATGATGATGACAATGATTATGATAATGAGAATGAACAATTACTAGTTTCACTACCATCTTCTGGATACATATTACTATCATACTTTTTAAATTTTCTGTCTCTCTTGAGGTATCTTACTATAATGGTGTTGTCAACACTAGAAAGATATCTTGTTGTAATGGTGGTTCTAATGTTAGCACTAGCAAAGTTTTTGTTAAATTTTGGTTAAAAAAAATTGATTTATGCAATTATTTTGACAATCTATGTAAAAAAGTAAATAACATCCAATTATTTTGACTGTAGTCCCATTGATTATCATGAATTCACCAGTCTGAAGACCATCTTCTACATACATATTATTATTAAACTTTTTGCATTATATCCCTCTTATATCTTGTTGTAATGGCAGTATTAGCACTAAAAAAATATCTTGTTGTAATGGTGATGTTAGTATTAGCACTAAAAAAATCACTAAATTTTGGTAAAAAAAAGTTTATCATTTATTTATTTTTAATTTGGGAAATTTTTGTTTTTAATTCTATTTTTATGCAGTTATATTTTTTTTGGTTGAATTTTGGTAGTAACTAGTTTTTGGTCGAATCATATGTATTAACCATGTTCTTTATGCTACAAGTCTAATTGTTGGGACAAAATTGCTCTTTCAAATAAGTTGCAAAAGCTATTTTACATCCATTGTTGCACCCATGTTTACACCCACTTTTACATCCCTTTTTGCATCCTATTTTTCATTTTCATTTGCTTCTTTTTTTGCATCTATCATTACATCTACTTTTGTTGTGACAAAATTTGTTCCATGTTTTGCACATACTGTTGTACCCATGTTTGCTTCCAATTTTGCATCCATCTTCACATCCTCTTTTGCATAAAATATTTCATCTATTTTTGCATCCACTTTTGTGTTGGGTTTTGCATCTCATTTTGTATCTTCTTTTGCATGTACTTCCATTTCATCCATATTTTGCATCCAATTTTGTTTCTCATGTTTCACCCGTGTTTGCATCCACTTTTACATCCCTTATAGCATCTTGTCTTGCATCTAAGTTTGCATATTTTTTTGTGTCTATTATTACATCCACCTTTTTTGTGCTATTATTTGTGCCATATCTTATGCCTATCATTGCAACCCACATTTTCTTCCACTATTGCATCCATATTTGCATCCTCTTTTGTGTCCAAGTTTGCATCAAATATTGTTTATGTTTTTTGCATCCCATTTCGAATTTACTTTTACATCCACTTTTGATTTGTTTAGTTTTGCAACTAATTTTGTGTTCACTATTGCACCCATGTTTGGCCCATGTTTACATCCCTTTTTTCATCCAAGTTTTCCTCCTTTTTGCATTCAAGTTTGTGTCCCTTTTTTTTTACATTCATTGGAGTATCCACATTTGTTTCACCATAATTCATGCTAAGTTTTATGCCTACTATTGTGCCCATGTTTTCTTCCACTTTTTCATCCATGTTTGAGTCCTATTTTGTGTTCAAGTTTGTATGAACTATTGCATCTACTTTTTCATCCACTTTTGTTCAATTTTTCTGTCTTGTTCTGCATCTACTTATGTTGTGTCCACTCTTCATCCAAATTTACGTCTATTTTTACCCCCATTTTTTTGTTTACTTTTGCATCCATTTTCCAACACACATCATATCTTTTGCATTGATTATATTTCTTATGACATTGAAAATTATGAACAACTTGTTAGAGTCGGTCTTAAGCCCTCCATCAGCGATCAGAACTCTTTGCATTTGCATATGTAGGTGTCTCATCAGTGTCAATTTTTGCATCCCGTTAGGCATGCCATAACCCTGATGGAGGAGCTAGTGTGTTGTACCCCTCTTGGCATTGCTGGTTCAGGTCATTTCAGTCATTAAGCTCTTTCAAGCTTGTCTTATCTTGTCTTGAGGTCAATTTCCTAGGTCTAGGGTTTTGGTCAAATATGTTTACAGGGTCATGTGTCTGAAAAGTCAATGAGTATTCAGCAAGCCAGAGGGATGATTGTAAAAGTGTTTCTTCAAGATTTCTTATCTAGTACAGCTAATCTTCACCTTGGATTTAAAAACTCTGTTTTTAAAGCCAAGGTCATTTTCCAAGTTTTTGTAAATAAGTGATGAAATTTCAAAAGTCTTCAGCGAACAAAATGCAACCCTGGTCCCCTTCCCAAGATCCCTCAGATGATATACCTGCAAAAAGAATCAAGTCAAAGCACTCAATGAGTCAAATTCAGGACAACAGAAACCAAAAAGTCAGTGTTATAAAGTGTCAAAGAGAAAACATTAGAAAGTGGGTTTGTGAATGAATTTTTTTTTCAAATGAAACTTATAAAACCCCCAAATCAACCCTTTTGATCAGTTTACTAGCCTAATATCAGTGTTACCCTATTGGTCATCTCATCTATTGAAGATTTTACAAGACAGACCGGAGAGAGCCTTCTCCTGCCCCGTAGGGCTAGCTACGAGGCTAAATGGTTTGATGTTGCCTTGAGGTTTACCTTTCTCAGCCTGAGGTGAAATTTCAAGCGCTAACATACTGGTGACCATACTGGGGAGAACAAACTTGTCTGTTGATTGATGTGTTTGTTTCATAAGTCTTAGACGGAGCCTGAAGTTACGCCAGGTAGCCTTCGAAAACGCTCTTGTTTTACATCAGCGCAAGTAGATAAACGCTGCTTCAGTCTATCTCTGTGAGCTTGTGAACGTAGCGCTTCATTGACACTTTATCCCAGTATAATTGTTAACTCTGAGTCGTGGATGATAGGTTGAGAGTTTTCACAGGCTGAATGCTTTTTCTTTCCTAGTCTTTTTGAGAAAACAAGCTGGCTACAGATCCCAAACCCATTTTTAAATCTCATTCATGCCCAGCTATTTTTGATTATCTTGAAGATTTAGATTTTGACGAAAGCTTTGAGTTGTCTCTGTTTAAAGCTAAGTCTGAAAGTGCGCTCGATTCTCTAGTCCTTGACCCTGATTTTGCAGCTGCTATTGAGTTTGAGAGACATAATAAATTGGTTGAAAATTTCATCTTAAGACATCTTCAGACACGTGTTCAAGCTACTACCCTTGCTGATTTTGTTGAGAATATTTCTGATCACATTGGATCTACTATCACGGCTCATGAAGAAACTTACCCTCCTTATGTTTCAGTTTCACCTATAATCACCTATCCCGAATCAACAGTCGGTTCTCCTCTTTCTTCTCCTACTCCTCCGACTCCCCCAACTCCACAAACTACACCTCCTCTTGTTATAATCCCTGCTATCACAGCTCCTCCTCCTCATACTCATCCTACTCCCCCTCCTAGAGCAATGGCTGCCCGGTTTGCCCCATTGGTTTTACCTACAAATCTTCATGATATGCCAGCTGATTACCAAAGTAAAATCCCCATGTTTGATGGCACTCCACAAAGTATTACCGCTCAGCAGCATATCGACAAGATGACCACATTCTTTGATCTATATGAGTTAGATGAAGAAGATGTTACCATGCGGTTATTCGTGCAAACATTTGCAGGAGAAGTTAGAAAATGGTTCAGAGGGTTGACAGCTAACAGCATTGCCAATTTGGAAGCACTTCAGAATCAGTTTTTAGATCGATGGGAAATCAGAAAAGATCCGCTTCAAATTAATGCCGAATACAACAACCTCAAGCGTAATCCGGGTGAGTCTGTTCAAGATTATATAATCAGGTTCAATACAGTTTATAATGCTATTCCCGATGATTTGAGGCCATCTAGAAAATCAGCACTTCTTAAGTTCCCGGATGGTTTTGATCCGGAGATGGCCTACTCATTGAGAGATAGAGATCCACCTACCTTGGAGGAGATGCAGAAAATTGCTGTCAGCGTTGAGGCAAATTTGAATGACAAAAGAGCAAGGATGAAGGCAGAAAAGCGAGTCACAATCAAGGAGGAAGCATCCACATCAAATCAGGTTGTTCTCCGTGAACTTGAGCAGCTTAGAAGGACATTTGAAAAGGTGACTATTGACAAGCCGGATCCTCAGATTCGTAATCCCAATTTCAGAGGTCAACAGCAGCAACAATATAGGATCAAGCAGCGTGAAACAAAGGCACAAGAGGCAGCAGTTCAGCAGCAAATGAAACCACCTTTTCAGCAAAATTTTGTTAGCCAAGAATCTGAATATGAAGGTGATAATGTTGGAGAGGAAAATCACTTCTTCACTCCTGATGATATGCCCACATATATTACAGAAGAAGATGAGTTGGTGAGTAATTCCGTCTTTCCCCAAGATGAGCATTATATTTTGTCAAACGATGCGATACTTGAAGAAGAATCCGAAGAGTATCAAAGATGGTACTTGAATGCTTTATCAGCGCAGCAAGGACAGCAAAGGCAATTGAGAAACCGAGCTATTCCTATAAATCCCGTGCAGAAAAAGAAAGACATTCCAGCAAAGAATGATTCGGTTTCTTCAAAAGGTAAAGACATAGTCGGTCCTTCAACAACTCAATCATCACCAGCAGTTAGGATAGATCAGCCATCAAATGCACCAAAGGATAAAGCTGAAAAAAGAGATAATCCGGCTAAAGAAAGTGAGAAGGTTTCAGTTTTCAGTTTGGAGAATGAGACTGCAAAGTTAAAAATATCTATTCCCTTGACGGAAGTCATGAAGAAGCACTTACCGAGGTCAAATTTCCAAGCTGCTGAATTTTTATCCAATGCTAGACATGGTGAATGTACAAGATGATCAGCCGGAGTTGATTTTTGGGCCAGCTTTAAATGGTGAGTCTCCCGAAAGTGATGTTCCTCCATTTTATATCAGTTTGTGTTTGCATGAGTTTGTGTTGCACAATGCCATGTTTGACTCGGGAGCCTCGCACAATTTAATGCCGAAAACAATCATGGAGAAGCTGGGACTTGACATCACAAGGAAGTATCATGATTTGTATTCGTTCGATTCCAGTCGGGTAAGATGTATTGGCTTGATCAAAGACTTGGTGGTGAGTCTAGATCAAATTCCAGCGAAGAATGTTTTGATGGATGTGGTGGTGGCGGACATTCCTCCGTGGTTTGGCATGTTGTTGTCGAGATCATGGGGAGCCAAGCTCAAAGGTACACTTCAGCTTGATTTTTCATATGCCACAATTCCAGTTTTCGGTCAAATGAGGAAGTTATATCGGGAACAAAAGATGAAATACATGATCACTAGTAAGGAAAAGCCTGTCAATCATCTTGTAAATTATGTACAAACAGATTTAGAATCTTTTGTTTTGTTTGCGGAGAATTTCAATGAGGTAGATAGTCAGTTAGTTCAAGTAGAAGATATACCAGACATTTCAGAAAATTTCAGAGAAGTTTTGAGAAAGGAAAGTGAAGAAAGGTCTGCTGTCATAAGGCCAATTGCTGAAACAAATGGGCAGCAAACAGAGCATGCATCAAAATCAGATTTTCAGCACTTAGAAGATGATGAGAATGGTCTTTGGACCATGGATTTTGATGGCGCAGTGGGCAGCGATGGTGCCGGTATAGGTGTGTGGATTCGAAGCCCATTTTCAGCCCAAAATCAAGTTCCAAGCAAGGTACAGGTATGTTCTTATAAATTGGCATTTGATTGTTCAAATAATGAGGCAGAATATGAAGCTCTTATTACTGGTCTGAAGATCCTTCGGAAGTTGAAGGCAAAGAAAATAGCGGTATATGGCGACTCCGAGTTGGTTATCAAGCAAGTGAAAGGTGAATTTCAGGCCAAACATCCTCGTATGCGAGCATATCGGAATGCTGTCCTAGATATCTTAAAGAGGTTTTCTGAACATACTTTGACATGTGTGCCCCGGATTCAAAATGGTGTTGCGGATGCATTGGCTAAAGCAACGAGTAATCTGAAAATACCTATGAATTCCAGCAATAAGTTTGAGATATATGTGAAGCATCGTCCTACAGTTCCAGATAATCAAAGGTGTTGGCAAGTTTTCCAAGATGTCGAAGAAATCAAAGATTTTATGCAAGTTGAGGGTAAATTCGAAGACATTTCAATAGACACGGAAGCTGAAGGAGTAAATCAGATGGATGTGTTGCAGCTCAAGGACAATTACATTCCTAAAGGATTGATTCCTTTGGAAGAATTGTTCGATCAAGATGATGTGGCCCGCAAGCCAACTTTGAGGCCAACGGATGAAGGAGTTGAAGATGTGAATCTTGGGACAGCTGAAAATCCAAAGATGGTGATGCTCTCAAAAGCATTGCCGCCTAAGGTAAAGAAAGAGTATATCAGGTTATTGTCTATGTATTCTAATGTTTTTGCATGGGACTATTCAGATTTGAAAAATTATGACACAAGTATCATTCAGCATACCATTCCCATAAAGCCAAATCAAAAGCCTTTCCGACAAAAGTTGAGAAGAATTAATCCTAAATTGCTGCCATTGATTGAGAAGGAAGTCAACAGGTTGTATAAGTCTGGAATCATAGTGCCAATCCGGTTTTCTGATTGGATTTCCAACTTAGTGCCCGTGAGAAAGAAGACCAGTGAAATTCGCTTATGCATAGACTTTAGAAATCTAAACAAGGTGTCATTAAAGGATAATTATCTGCTGCCCAAAATGGACCACATATTGCAGCGGGTAGTGGGGGCATCAAGGATGTCATTGCTTGATGGTTACTCCGGGTATAATGAGATTTTGGTGCACGAAGATGACCGTGACAAGACAGCATTTACTACTCCATGGGGTACATTTCATTATGCCAAGATGCCATTTGGATTGAAGAACGCGGGTGCCACATTTCAGCGGGCAATGGACATGGCTTTTGCAAATGAGAAAGATGTCTTTTTAGTTGTTTATCTTGATGATCTGACCGTGTTTTCTAAATCAGATGAAGAGCATTTGTTTCATTTGACTAAGGTGTTTCAAAAGTGCAAAAAATATGGCATCTCATTGAATCCGAAGAAGAGTCTTTTTGCTATGAGCGAAGGCAAGCTGCTGGGCCATATTATTTCTAAAGATGGCATTCGTATAGATCCCGCACGAGTGGAAGCAATTCAGCAATTGGAGCAGCCCCGTAGCAAGAAAGAAATTCAGTCCTTCAATGGTAAATTGAATTTTCTGCGTCGTTTCATCCCCAATCTTGCCGAACATCTTAGAGAGATAACCAATATGCTCAAGAAGGACAGCGAGCTCAAATGGACCGAAGAAGCAGTGAAGTATTTTAATTTGATAAAGGTAATTTTATCTTCAGCCCCAACTTTGATCAGCCCAGATTATACGCAGGATTTTATTTTGTTTTCATTTGCTTCCGAGCATACGTTGGCAGCCATATTGATGCAAAAAAGGGATGGAGTTGAGAGGCCCATAGCTTTTTTCAGCCGCATCATAAGAGACGGAGCGCTGAATTATAATATCATTGAGAAGCAAGCACTGGCGCTGATCAAAGCTTTGAAAGATTTCCGGGTATACATATTGAATTCTCATATTTTGGCGTATGTTCCTAATGCAGCTGTGAAGGATGTTTTAGTACAAACGGAACCGGAAGGAAGAAGGGGTAAGTGGATCGCTGCACTATTAGAATATGATGTAGTTATTAAGCCTACCAAGTTGATTAAAGGTCAAGGTCTTGCTAAGTTGATGGCTGAAACAAACCTTCACGTCCTTGATATCAATTTGATTGCTGCCTTGTCCGATGAAGATGAAGAAAATTCAGTTCTACAGGTATCCGATATCTTTGTGTCTTCTCCTTGGTATGCTGATATAGTTTATGTGCTTCAAAATTTGTCTTCACCCCCTGGAATGCCTAGAAACAAAGCTAGAACATTGAAACTAAAGGCTGCCAAATTTTGCATTATCAAATCTGCACTTTATTGGAAAGATCCCGGTGGCATCTTGCTGAACTGTTTGGTCGAAGAGGAAGCTAAGACAACAGTAGATGATTTCCATAAAGGTGACTGTGGGGGTCACTTATTTTGGAAGACCACGGCTAATAAGATTTTGAGAGCTGGTTTCTATTGGCCTTCTTTATTTTCTGATGTGTATAAAGCGGTAAAGAGTTGTCATGAATGTCAAATTTTTCAAGGAAAGCAGAAGTTACAGCCATTGCCTCTCAAGCCGGTTGAAATCAGTGCACCATTTCAGCAATGGGGCTTGGATTTTATTGGTGAAATCCACCCAGCATCTTCCGGGCAGCATCGATGGATCTTGACCGCCACAGATTACTTCACGAAATGGATTGAAGCCATTCCCACCCGGCAAGCCACGGATTCGGTAATTATTTCTTTTCTTGAAAGTAATATCTTGTCACGTTTCGGCTGTCCACATAAGTTGATTACAGATAATGCAGCAGCATTCAAATCGAAGAAGTTGGTTGATTTTTGCTATAAATATAACATCAGCTTGGGGCATTCGACCGCCTACCATCCGCAAGGTAATGGGCTGGCTGAATCTTCGAACAAATCTCTAGTGAACATCATAAAGAAATTGCTGGAAATAAATAAGAAGAGCTGGCACAAGAAGCTAATAAATGCATTATGGGCTGATCGGGTAAGTAAAAAAAAGTCAATTGGTATGTCACCTTTTGAACTGGTTTATGGAGTAGATGCAGTGTTTCCGACTTCACTTAGTGTTCCAGTAGCTAAATTGTTTGAAGAAGCTGGTGGTGAGGAGGATCCTATGCAACAACGGATCAGTCAAATGATTCATTTACAGCAGACACGAGAATAGGTTCACCAGAATTCCCTTAAGTTGCAGGAGCACATAAAGAAAATCTATGACAAAAAGGCCAAAGCAGATGATTTTCAGATTGATGATGTTGTGTTGAGATGGGATGCCCGCAATGAAGACAAAGGGAAGCATGGAAAATTTGACAACTTGTGGAAAGGTCCCTACAAAATTGCAGCATACCGTGGTCCAAATGCTTTTCTTCTCAAAGAAATGAACGGTGATGAATGTCTTGGTGGGTCGGTGAATGGCCGGCTGCTCAAAAGGTATCATGCTTGAGCATTTTCTGCTCTAATCATTCTCATTGTAATTACCATTTTATTTTCATTCTGCAGCAAGTGTGAAACTGATCTCCCATCTTCAGTTTGGGGCCCGCGGTGAAGGCTATAATTCTGAAAATGGTGATTAGTTGGTGTGAGTTTTTAGAGTTATTTCAGTCAGTTTATTTTCTGCATAAAGTGAGTTAGTTAGTGTCAAATTTAGTCTAGGATTTCAGTCACTTGTCCAAGTCAAATAAAGTTGTTTCAAATTTGGTCACATGTGTATAAGTTGACTCCATTGCCTAATGAATAAAGCACTGGTCTGCTCTCCCAGAGGTCTAAGGTTCTTGGTACCTCCAAGGAGCTACCATCCCCATTGGAGCCAATGTTAGAGTCGGTCTTAAGCCCTCCATCAGCGATCAAAACTCTTTGCATTTGCATATGTAGGTGTCTCATCAGTGTCAATTTTTGCATCCCGTTAGGCATGCCATAACCCTGATGGAGGAGCTGGTGTGTTGTACCCCTCTTGGCATTGCTGGTTCAGGTCATTTCAGTCATTAAGCTCTTTCAAGCTTGTCTTATCTTGTCTTGAGGTCAATTTCCTAGGTCTAGGGTTTTGGTCAAATATGTTTACAGGGTCATGTGTCTGAAAAGTCAATGAGTATTCAACAAGCCAGAGGGATGATTGTAAAAGTGTTTCTTCAAGATTTCTTATCTGGTACAGCTAATCTTCACCTTGGATTTAAAAACTCTGTTTTTAAAGCCAAGGTCATTTTCCAAGTTTTTGTAAATAAGTGATGAAATTTCAAAAGTCTTCAGCGAACAAAATGCAACCCTGGTCCCCTTCCCAAGATCCCTCAGATGATCTACCTACAAAAAGAATCAAGTCAAAGCACTCAATGAGTCAAATTCAGGACAAAAGAAACCAAAAAGTCAGTGTTATAAAGTGTCAAAGAGAAAACATTAGAAAGTGGGTTTGTGAATGAAATTTTTTTCAAATGAAACTTATAAAAACCCCAAATCAACCCTTTTGATCAGTTTACTAGCCTAATATCAGTGTTACCCTATTGGTCATCTCATCTATTGAAGATTTTACGAGACAGACTGGAGAGAGCCTTCTCCTGCCCCGTAGGGCTAGCTACGAGGCTAAATGGTTTGATGTTGCCTTGAGGTTTACCTTTCTCAGCCTGAGGTGAAATTTCAAGCGCTAACACAACTGATGACAATGTCAATAATTATAACGATGATGATAATGAAGATGATGACGATGACATGAATTGCGATTGTTATGATAACGACAATGATGATAAAGACGATGGGAGTTACAATGACAATGATGATGATGCTAATGACCTTGGCCATTCCTCCCAATTTTTAAATGTTATCATGGTAAAAATCATAATAATTATCTTTGGCGTCATCTTCCAAGTCATCATCATCTGATCATCATTATCATTATTTTCATCTTGGTCATAATCAAGAACAATAATGGCATGAATGATGATTATGATGTTCATGATGAAGATGACAAAAATTATGATAAAACTTATATTAGTTATGATGATGGGGATGATGAAAATTATAATGACGATGATAATGGTAGTGATGTTGATGATCATCAATCATTTCTAAAAAATAAAGTGGTTATTTTTCTTTCATATATCATGTGTCCTAAGGTTGGTGATATTTCTTATGATACCTATAATTATGAACAATTGACGACAATATACAAAATCATGATGATGATGATGATCATGAAGAAGACATGAATGGTGATTATGATGATAATGAAATGATGACAATAATGATCACATTGATGGTGGTGATGATGGAAATAATGAAGATGATGACCCTCCCTCTAAACTAGCGAGGTACTCATAATGAGACAAAAAAGTACTCTCAAGTTGAAATATTCATATAAGAAGGGATCTAGATTGATAAGCATCAATGATGATTTACATCATCATAGCCAAAATTTTCAAAATAGTAAGGCCTTGACTAACAAGTTTATCTCTCCATTAAATCAGAGCACAATGTTGGGAGGCATAAATTTGGACACCACTGCCTTTCAAGGCACTTACCCCACCAAGATGTTTACCAGGTATGTCCTCACATGATCATTTCCTAATCCACTATCATAATATTTGACACCAGAAAATGTCAATCCTCATGACTATTCTTATCTTGGATTAATGTACTTGACTTATGGCGATTAGTCCTAGTCAATGTCCAAATTCTCAAAGAATATTGGTCCCAGATGTTTATCCAATCCACCATTATCCCTACTAGTGCCTTTACTAGGCTTACGATTGTTAATCCTAGCCATAGTACATGACACATGGATAACATGGTGTCTACCCTCACTCCCTCTCAACCAGGGAGGAAACATCCACAAGCATAAGATTTTCTCAAGAATACCCATCATTTTCGTAGAGAATAACATCATTAATTTGTTTTCATCACATGACGACTTTATGATTAAGCATTCATAGATTTGTGGCAAAATATTTCCCCTTTTGTATTTGTGATGAAATACAATAAAAAAAGTGAAAGCCAAAATCATTAAACATACACTATATTGATTTATCTAAGTCTAAACTCTAAGGTTGAAGTGAAAATTCATGTAAATCTTATATCTATGAGTTGTGCCAAACTTATGAAAACCTTATTCCCTAAGTCCTATATATAAGAAAATGAAAAAGAAAGAAAAATAAGGGCCAATAAATGGTAACTCATGTATTCACTCCCTCTTTGGAAAATATATGAATATATACACTCCTAGTCACACTTGATCACATGTATGTGATGGTTAAATCATGAATTCTTCTTTTCTCCTTGCATTTTCACTTCATCATTTAAGCACCTAATTGAGGATCTAAGGAATGTTTGTTTCCTAAGGCTTTCATGTCTACTCTTGGTTTACTTATGTCACACTACTGTCAATTTATGTGACAGAGTGAAATACATAAGTTTGTGGAGTTATTATAGAGGTGTATTGAGTTCGTAACCACACACACATGTATTACATCTCATTGATCCACATGTGTGGGTTGGAGACTCATTTCTTGACAACTTTAATGGAGACTACTTTGTGGCTTTAATGGTATAGCTTACAAAATATCTTGTTAAACATTTCGATTCATTCTTTCTTTTCCTCGAGACACTTATAATATTGAAGTCACTCCCAACAATCCATGGAGATGGGGAGTATAAATTACTTGTGCTAGAAATAGAATTGAGAAATAGAGGTTTTCCATTCGCGATATTGGAGACATAGACATTGGATACATGGTAGTAGTCCTCAATGGCAATTAACTAAAATTGTATTGTCATAATGCGAAAAGAGGTAAACATATTGGTAACCTTGATGTCTTAATCATTTCAAATAATAACCATTCCACCCAAGTATCTCTAAGCATCAATCACTACTACTTGGAAATTCCTCCCCCATTTTCTAATTATATGAGGTTGAACCTCACTTAATATTTTTGCTTCTTATATCAACATTATTTATGGGTGCTTTGCATACCATTTTTCTTTTAGGAGTTTGTTTTCGCTTACTATTGACGCCCCTCATGTTCCAAGACTATTTTCATCAAAAATTTACATAGAAAGAAAGTATAAAGTGACTAAAAAGAAACATGTCTCAAGATTTAAGTGCTTGGACAATTCCACTTCATGACTCCTATATTTCCTTAACCTGGGACCAAATGGTGAACTTGATGGCCTTAAGGGAAATTGATCAATGAAAATCTAAAAAAGAGGTGATTTTTGACTTTATCACATACAATTTAATATACTAAAAAAAATATCCATAACAATTTCATCAATCAATGAATCATTAAAAAAAATATCCAAAACAATTTCATCAAGCAAAGAATCATTGCATTATAAAATACAATCTATAAACATTTTGGGAAGGTTTTGCTAAAACATGCTTAAAAATCAGCATATTTAATATTAATATTTAACAATAATATGGACAATAACACATTTTGATAAATTAAATAACATATTATCAAGCCTAAAAAATGTCACTAACTGAAAACTACAAAGCATGCAACTAATGGAAGTGACCACTCAAGGCCACCACAAGACAATTAATCTATTAAGACCAAGATTAATGGGGACAAAGATCTATAAAGGACAAAGGAAAACCTATTTTAACGTTATTGTTTTATTAGCCTGGTTCAAGATGAACATTTCAAGATATCATGAAGAACATAATTAATTTTATTGCATTAAGAAAACCCAAGCACATTCTATAACTTAGCAAGAAAGAGATGTATAACACCCATCTCAGCAACACGACATATGACATTAAGTTACTTTACTATATATAATTTAAACTCCTATCATAAAATCACAAATTTAGCATGAATGGAATGTTTAAAATCCATTTTTATAAAAACAAAATATAATTTTTCTTATAGAAAATATACCAAAAACTAAATATATTTTTCTAGAAAAAAAAAATACTAAAACTAAATATATTTAAAAAAAAAAACTAAAACATAAGCAAACTAGAATTTGAATTTGACATTCTTGGTCACTTTTGGAAACATATGGTGGAATGTAATCTCTTTATCCTCATCTTTAGCTTTTTCCTAAAAAATAAAAGCATACAAAAGTGGGAAAGAGCCATAAAGCATGGGGAAGCTTTTTCCTAAGCACAAAAGCATCTAAAAAGTGGAAAATTCCTTTTTTATATGAGGAAACATTATTCACCCAAAAGATTTTTCCCAAATTGAACTAATGAGGAATTTTGGAAATCTTCATAGCCTCCACTTTCCTATATATTAGAGGCTTGGCCATTGAAAAAATGATGGGAATTTTGTATTGTCACGCTCTTGAGATCTGTCTTGAGAGGGAGAGTTTTGGAGCTATGAGTTGGGGGAGGTGATGTTGCAACTATATCTGATTGTTGTAACTTTCCTCCAACTCCTTTATTCATATATATAGATCAGTTGTTCTTCCTTCCATATGTTTCTATTCATTCTTTACTTCTTCTATTTAACTAATGTATGCATGGGTTTTTGGTTTATATTTATTTATTCAATAATATTTATATGTTTTTTATAGTTTTGATTATTAAGATATTATGTTGTGAAGGTTGCTTTATTCTCTCTCTTATGTGTAAGACCAAGCTTTGGAGCTAGCTAGGAGCGCTTCTTGGCTATACGAAAAACTCCAAGAAGACCTGCATGCGAGGACTCACAAGAATTCATTCTCTTTTTCTTAATTTATACTCTACATCTTGATCTACTAAGAATCCTAAGCCTTAGAACAACCTTTCTCTTAATTGGTTTGTCCTAGGTTTCTGAGATAAACTGAGAGGGTTTTGTTTTCATCTAACCATGCATTAAATCCTACAGCAAAATGATATTTAGAAAATTTAATATATTTCACTATGTAAATGAACTTAGTAAAATGAACCCATAGAGGTGGTCATAAATGGAAATAAAAGTAAAACTCTAAACAAGAAGCCAAAAGTGGATTTAACCATGGATGAAAAATTGGGAGTAGAATTGGATGTTAAACTAGCCATCAAAACAATATGCAAACAATGACACAAAAAGGTTTTTAAAGTAAAATTAAAAAAGGGTGCAACACTAGACACAAAGAAGGGAACAAAATAGGGCATATGAAAGGATACCGAATTGGGTGCAAACAAGAATGCAAAAATGAACACCAAAATGAGGATGCAAAGAATGGTGTAAAATTAGGATGCAAAAAGGATGTAAGAAAAGACACAAAACAAGATGCAAAATGGGACTAAAAAATGGTGAAACCAAGGATGTCAAAGATGATGCATAACTAGATGAAAATTCCAACTAAAATCTAGGTGCAAAATGAGATGCAAATGTGGACACAAAATGTGGCAGAAAAAAGGATGCAAATTTGGAAGCCAAAAAGGATGAAAAACTAAATACCAAAAAGGATGCAAATTTGGACATAAAAAATGGTGCAAAATTGGACACAAAAGAAGAAAAAATGGTGCAAAAATGGGCATAAAAATGGCTCAATTTTGGATGCAAATTGAGATGCAACATTGGATGTAAAATGATGCAACAAATCATTCAAAACTTGGTGCAAAAACAAATGCAAAAGTAGACGAAAAAATGGCTCAAAAGTGAACGTAACAATAGACACAAAATGGGATGCAAAGGTGGATGCAATATATGGTTCAACATAGGATGCAAATTTAGATGCTCAAAAGGATGAAAAATTGGATGCAAGAAATGGTGTTAAAAATGATGCTAAATTGGATGCAACAAATGATGCAAAATTAAATGCAAAATATGGTGCAAAATAGGATGCAAAAAAGGGAGATAAATAAAATGCAAAAGTGGATGCAAAAAATGGTGCAAAAATGCATGCGAAATTTGGCACTAAATCAGATTCAACACATGGTGCAAAATTGGATGGAAAAGATGGTGTAAAAAAAGGCAGAAAAATTGGCACAAAAATAGATGTAAAAAAAAGTACAAAATTAGAAGCAAAAGATGGCATAAGACCAGATGCAAAAATTGGCACAAATTGAATGTAAAAAAAGGCGCTAAATAAGATGTCAAAGATGGTGTAAAAATCGATGAAAATTATGACACAAAAATAGAAGCAAAGAATTCCACAAAAGAGGAAGCAAAAAATGATGCAAAAATAGATGCAAAAAAAGGCACAAAACTAGAAGCAAAACCTGTTGTAAAACCAAATGAAAATCTTGGTGCAAAATATGATGCAGAAAATGATGGAAAATTTGGCGTAAAAAAGATGCAAAATTTGGTGCAAAAAAGGACGCTTTAAAAATTGTACAATAGAGCCAGATTTAGCGCCAGGTTGCTCATCCCAATTGAGAAAAAAATGCACTAGAATCTGGTGCTAAATCTGACGCAAATTGCCTGTTTTGTTGTAGTGTTCGTAAGGGTACCCTCCAGAAGTACTAATGAACATGATGCAACGTCTGCCTCAGGTGTTGCGAGATTCCCCTCCGCAACGACCTATGTGGTCCCCAGGAATAGCAACTATGGACACAAGTTTGTATCGAAATCCACGCAGAAAATTCTCGAGGTAGGATCCAACAAGTAGGAGAAGGGGTATCTCTCTTTCCTTATCTTCACTCTCCCTCGTGCTTGACTCCCAGTAGAAAGGAGCTTTCCCGGTCTTTCTAACAACACTAGATTTCACTCATTATTCAACATCTATGTTTAACAGTTTGAGTGGCCTTGGAGATCTAACCCTCCACTCACCTATTCCAAGACCCTAAAGAGATAGACTTGTTGATGTAATTAATGACAAATCAAAAAATGTTCTAGTTATTATTTAGGTCAAGGCCCAAGGGTAAAATGAGAATGCAACTTGTGGTGTTTTGACGCAAAAGAAATCAATAGAAACTTAGCTATATGCAAATGAAACTATTTTTCTTTGATGAAAAGAGATTTCTATAAGGTTCTACGAATAAACTTGTAAAAGCAAAAAAAAACAAGCTCCACACACTCAAAATCTAACAAAAATACTAAAATTTTTGCAGTGCAAATTAACTTAAGGCAAATTATAATGATGGTGCAAGAATTTATGGATTATCATACAATAAGAAAATGTGTTCCTTCACAAGATCAATAGGCCAACTTGACTACAAGGAGGGCACAAATTCAATGACAAACTTACCTTGAAACCAAGCAAAACCAATTGAAAAAGTTCACAATTGCTCAAAAATAATGAAGAAACCAAAAACAAAAAACTGAAAAGAAAAAGAAAGGCAAGAACGATGTTTTTGTCTTTTTCTTTTTTAAATAACCCAAAGAAGTTTTTGAGAATACAAAGACTACTAAAATTCCAAGACCAAAAACGAGCATAACGAGTCCCAAAATTTGCAAGTTATGCACATCATTAATATAATAAAACTTGAAACGATAAAGGACTACAAACTTTCATAGATTATTCTGAACAGCAGTATAAAGGACTTCAGCAAACCAAAAGAACATCAAGAAAGACTTTCAAGATCGCCAAAGAGGCACTCAAAGACCATGAAAAACAAAATAGGTCAACCAAAAAAGGAAAGAAAAGCAAAGCAATTCGAAATTTGGTTTATAAACAAAAATGCAACCAACCCTTGTTCCGCAAAGTTAGAATAATGACAAGAAGCCTTGAAAACAAAGCCCAAACTAAAACTTTACTCAAAAGCAAACCCTAGGTTGACTAAGTTTTTCAACAAGAAGAAGATTAGAAACTGAAAACTTGCATGAAAGCAAAGCTTTACTGACAGTGAATGACCAGAAAACAGCAAAAACCACCAGGCAACAATCTTAACTGGGTCCAAGATTTTGAAAAAAATATTCAAAATAAGGTATACGCGACTGTGAAAAGAAAAAGAAGCATGTATATGCGACTGAAACAAAGGAAACTCGCGTATATGCGAGTTTCTTTGAAGAAACTAGCGTGTATACACTATTGTATCCTCTGAAAAGTGTGTATATAAAGCTCAATAAAGAAAAACAAAAAATCCAGGCTTGATCCAAAAGATCAGACTTGATGCCCAGGAAGCAAACAGGTCACAGACACTGTAAAAGCAAGAAATCAATCAAGCAGACCCTGATCAAGAAGAAACAACCCAATCTAGGAAAAACAAGAATGTTTTCCCTAGTGGATTCACCAATTCTATTTCAGGTAGAATCACCCTAGGGTCTTGGGTTGGGAACCCCAATAGAGCGGAGGGCATACAGCATAAAGAGACACACAAACAAGCAGTCCTAATACTTAAACAGTTAAACTTGGTACAGAAGGTCTTACCCATAGGTCCTACGTTTGAGGTCATTCTCGTAGGGTTCAAACCCTCTACTTCTTCCTTGCACTTTAAGACCTGCAATTCATTCAAGGAAAAGAATATACACCAAAAATAATTGAAAGAATGTTCATGATATCAAGATTAGATCATATAAGCATGTAAGAAAATAAGCATTAACGTGAGATTTTGTAAGAAAATCATGACATAAATTAATGGATAAAGGCCATAATCATTAGGAACAAGACAACGCATCTTTATTAATGTAAGCTAAAGAAAATACGAAAGAACTACAACCTGAGTCTTTCGTCAGCTCCAAGCGAAACCGTCCTTTGGATCCATCCTGCCCAAGCCTCAGCAATCCTCCTCCATAAGTATACACAAGGATGTCATGAAGGGATGATGAACATCTCAAGAAGGAAACAGGGGTTTCCTATGACTGGGAGTGCAGAAGGCACAACGATATCTTCATACTTGATCAGGGATGTAATCGACTATAATATCAATATCTCATCATTCCTCTTCCTTTAGGCCTTCCCATGGAGATGTATTTATACTTCTCCAAATTAATTTTTTTAGTTCGGAAACAGTTGGGCCACGGGCTATAGCAGGTGGGTATCCAGCCAAACCCGTAAACCCTGCCAGAATTAAGGCAGATTATTTATTTTTTAATGTTTTAACACATATATGCAGGTTGGGTATAGGCTAACTTGTGTGTACACGTGCTTTAGATAGGGCATAATCGTGTATGGGATTTAAAACATTATTTTTTAGCAAATGGACTATGTCTGGTAGGGAAGGGTTGCCCTAGGCCATATCGTAGAGCATTAAATCTACCAAGGGTGGTAAATGGTGCTATAACAGATACCAAATCAAACCCTCCTCCAAGCCACCTCTCAAAAGTCAAAGTCAATGTTGGTCAAATTGCTTCAAATATGGTCAAACTTTATAATTTCAAGTCTGCAACTAGGGTTGTATTTCAGCCTGTAATCACCTTTGAAAATTTTGGCTCCTTCCACAGAAAAACAACCCTCTCACAACTGCAAACTTTAGTAGTCAAAGATTCAATCAATGAGGGAATATTCTACTTGTTTTAGGTTGTCTTCTCTCTCCTTTTACTCAACTTCTTCTTCTCCTTCGCTAGGTTCAGATATGCTTCTTGTGTGTTGAGTGAATGAGCTTCCACGTAGGTTGAACTTGTCTCTAATATATAGTGGTCCAAGAGGGTCGAAGTGGTGCCACTTGGAGGGCTCGACTAACATTTTTCCAAGGTGGATTGACTTGGTCATCTTGTGGACTTATGACTCATAGTAAAAATTCAAATTCTTTCTCTTTTAAATGTCTAAATGGGACATGACATAAATTAAGTTTATTTTGACTCAAAATGAATTATTTTTGGCTCTAGCATGAAGAAAATGTTTGAAAAATTATAATAAATGCATCAATGGTAAATATATATTATGAAGACCGAACCTAGTTACAACTTCAACAACACATATGGTAATTCTCTTTATAACAGAGGAGTATATTTATATTGGGATAAACAAGGTAGACAAAAAATGACAAATATATTCTTCTCAATCTCATTTTCATTGAGTTTTCCAAGTAAATGATGAAATGTTATTTGAAATATTTATAGGATTGAGAGTGTTAGTCCTTCCTTTGTTTAGTTTTCAATTCATTTATACAACCAATGGAGGAAAGATTAAAAAAATCAATCTCTACCTTTCAAAGAGTTCTCTTATATAATAGTTGTATGGATGATGAGGCTTACTAAATATACTATGTAAACATTCCATGTATTGTTAACATTTATTACAGCAAGGAATTTATTTAATGTCATTTTATCCTTAGAAAGACCCTTCAAAATGACGCTAATTTTCATATCTTGTGTAACAGCCCCAGGTTAAAGTTCATTTAATAAAGTTAATAAAGGAAAAATAAGACCAAGGTCATGGGACACATATTCCAAGTTGAATGTTGGGAAAAACACCCTAGTGGGTTTCATTTTGGTTTATTATGCCTATGGAAATTGGAAAAGGATTTGAAAATGAAAAGAGGCATTAATTGGCATTTTTATTTATGAAAATAAAGGAAATTAGGAGAAGAGGAATGTGAAAGGTCACAAAATTGCATGAGAAGGAAAATTGAGGGAAAATGAAGGAAAATGAAGAAAATGGAGGACTCAATGATAAAAAGGCTTCTGAGGATCAGTTCAAATCCTTTTGATAGTTTTGGGTTGAAGCTCTCTCTTTATTCTTTCTCTCTCTCATACTCCTATGCACTTAGAGCATTCTTGGAGCACTCTAGCATTGGAGAAAGGAAGGCAAGGGAAGGACCAGAAAGCAAAGGAAACCAAGGATCAAGCAAGTAAGAGTTGGATCAAGTGGCTACAATGTGATTACTTGCAGGTATCAATTTGCATGTATGATATCCTTGCTAATTTTGACATGCATGTGTGTATTTTTTTCTCTTGGTGTCATTGGCATGGGTTTTCCCAGGTCTGACAGTGGTTTCATATTTTCCTTGCCATTTCTGGATAGCCATCATGTAATGGGGTTCTTTCATTGGTTGAGCTTTAAATTGTCGGACAGCTTTGGAACTAGGCAAACTGGTCTCGGGATAATTCCCAAGGTCCTAGGAATCCCTTGACTAGTTTTGGCAGGATTGTGATAAAGCTTGATGGTGGAGACATGAAAAATCATCAATGTATTGGTGAAGAAATCCATACACATCCAAGCTTATTTAGTACCTAGTGATCCCTTGATTGGTTTTGGATGGATTGCGGTAAAGCCTAGTAATGTAAGTTTTCTGTTTGGGCCTAGAAATCCCTTCACTGGTAATGGCAGGATTGTGGTAAATCCTGGTTTTGTAGGTTCTTGTTTCAGGCCTAGGATTTCCTTGACCAGTTTTGGCGGGATTGTAGTAAAGCCTAGGGAATTCTGGTTGTTTTGTTGTGAGTCCCACATTCATGCTTAGAATATGGCACAGGGGTGATTGGCTAAAAGAAAGATTTGGTTCAACCCAATCTATGGTCGAGTGGTACGTGGAAGTCCCTGACTTGGTTGGATTTTGCATATGTTAATAAGAGATATTTTCCTCTTGTATTTCTTCAGTATTTTTACTTGTTATTATGTGGATTTGATGAATGTTATATCCTAGTTATAAGCATGGTTTCATAATAGGTTCTAGCTATGGCTCTTCATATGTTTGATATGTTAATGAATGGTTAATGAATGCATGCACTAATATATGTTATTGCAACTATTGTGAGAGGGAATTAGACCTTCTTGATGAATGTCAGATAAGTTCGAGACCCCTATGTTCAGATATGCATTTATAACCTGTAGATTACATGTTCACAATGTGTTTGATGAAATGTTTGTCATGGTTAAGCCTGGTTAGGTCAAGTTCTTGACTAAGTTTTGCATCAATGGCTTTGTCCTTGTTTCATTCATCATTTTGGAAAGTTATATCAAGTTTTGGGCAAAAGTCTGGATACTAGCCCTAAAAAAGTGACTCGGATTTCAGGGTCATATGCTCAGAATTTGGAAATCTAGATTGCAGTGACTACCTTGCAGGCTTATGCATGTGACTGGAGGCCTGCAGTCACATGGATGCAGTGTTATTCCTGCGACTATGATTCCAAGTTAGTGAAAAAACAATTTGACTCATGGTTTGGGCACCTAGAGGGGTGGTTTAGCTCTTGGATGTCTTGTAGCTCTTAAGGAAGCTCAATAAAGTTTCGTTTTGTTGATTCCACTTCCTTAAATTTAATTAGGAGGTCAAGCCATGTCATAGTAGCCATCATCTCATGTTTACCGTGGCAGGTCGGTGAGAATGGGTAGATATCGGAGGGGTTGTTACATATTTCTTACCACTCCAAGTTTTGGTCAAACATCCTCTTGGCATATACTTAAATCCTTGTTGAAAGCATTGATGGAATCATCAAACCAAATGCAACACAAGTTAGTAGAGACATATATATTAAACATGGAGTTCATCCAACATAGCAAGAGTATTTTTGGTCACTTCATAATTCAAATAACCATCATTCATGAAGGAAGAATTCCTTGTCACTTTCTCCTCCATCTTCAACCTCAAAATTCCTAATCACAACATTACTTTAAATCCTTGCAATTCACAAGCCAATGCCACATTCTCCAATCTCAACTAATTTTCTCCTCCCGACTATTGTCCATTGGCATCAACTAAATGCTATCTAAAATTCCCCATCCTTGCCAAAATCCAACAAATAGAAAACATTTGCACTATGAACAGTCCATTGTTGATATTGAAATTTTTACACACTAAATAAATTTGAAGATTTACCCTACACCTCATCAGCTTCCTTCATCAACATCCATGAAGCCTTAATGTGTAATTATCACAAACCAATGATTTTAGCCTCTATCGAATCTCATGAACACTTGCAACATCATTGTTTTCTTCAGAGACCAACATAATCTACAACAAAATCACAAGCCCATGACCATATGAAAATAGTGGTATTCACTTTAGGGCCTTCAAAACAAAGAGTAGAAGGGTATATTTGTCCTCCATTTTCTAAATGGTTGACGGTACTGGAACTGCCAACATGTCAGTGGATCTCCCCGGTAAGAAGTCCCAACTAGACCTCAGACCGTTTGGAGTAAGAGTCCTAACAGTGGGTAGTACGGTAGTGCCTTGACTGAGATAGCACGTAGAGGTAAGCAGGATATCTTTATCGGAAGCAAGGGTGTGACCTTGCAACAAGTCAAGAGAGATGCATGGGGGTTCTATCACACAGAGGGAAAAGGAAGTGTGTCCCTTAGAAGCATGTAATAGTACGCAACCTTAAAGGAACACACAATCTAAATGACATCACAAGATGGAAAGCAAAATATTAGACAATCTAAAGTGATGGGTTAAACCAACAACACGCTTCAACAAGATTCATACAATCGTATACGAAATAGTTCATACACAAATGCCTAAGTTAAAACAACATACATTGCTAAAGTAACTAGAATAGTCGAACTACAATAACAACATATGCATGAAAACATGTTGGCACTATTATATTATATAAAGTGAAAGTTCCATCCATACATACAACCATGACATCCACTAGCCCCAATAGTGGAATGTTATAGTCAAAACTTCTTGCTCCTCCAAAGAGATGTACTTGCTTTGCACTATGGAGAAGCCAAGGCTCGTCACAATACTCTCCAAGCCCTCTCTATGGAATGCCTAACAAAAGCTTGGCTCCCAAAATCTTGTTTTATTGAGTTATTTGGTTCTATATATAGCGAAGGGTGGAGTGACCTTAAAATTCCCTTTGACTCTTGGACTACCCTCATGACTCTTGAACTTCATTACATATAACTCTTTACATTACATATGAGTGTTTGCATTCCACTAATGACACTTGGAATTTCATTTTACATTACATTTGATTAAAACTAGTTACAGCTCATAGAAGTGAGGTGGCCGAGACAACTCATAACAAACCTCGACATGACACTATTGACATGTAATGGCTTACTGTGGTGTCCGTGTCAAGTTGTTGTGATGTTAAGTGATGGGTGTGTCTTTGGATGTACTTTGTCTTCATCTCCACATAGCTTGGTGTTGCAGGGTCTTCAATGGTCTTGGTCTTCGCAAGATGGTTCCATGCATGTGTTTCTTTCACTTGTCGCTTGATGTGCTTCTTTTATTCGTTCAACTGCGAGAAAGTCTTCTAGGATGCCCACCTTCTTCATCTTGTTCCTCATCGTGCCATGTTCCATCAATGTACATGTTCCTGCAATCACTCATGACAAGAGGACATCAAATCCAAAACCTCTTAGTCTAGCATGATGCATCGTTATAGTGTTCTAGGAGACAAGGAGGGAGGACAACTCACTGAGACAACGCAGAGCGCATCTCGGGCCGAAATGAGGCATTCCAAGGGGGCAACCTACACTACTTGGAAAAACTGCAAAATATCACTCGAAGGCAAAATTGTGAAGTGATAGTCATGAATGTCAGCTGCAAGATGGAACTCCGAGGGGAGCATCTTTTGCGCAGTTTCTAGAGGGAAGACAAGACGGGGCTACAAGGGATTGCTGGTAAGTTCTGCGCAGTTTCCAGAGGGAAGACATAGCAGGGCTGCAGAGGGACATGTTGGGCAGCTCTGGCAATTTTCAGGAACAGTACATGACAGGGCTACAAGGGGGAAATGTTAGGCATGGCTATGCAATTTTCCAGGACAATGCAAGACAAGAAGCAAGGGGACTAGTAGACATGTCTATGCAATTTCTGGAGGTAGTGCAGAGTAAGGCAGCAAGATTCAAGTGGGCAGTTCTACGCAATTTCTGAGAACAGTGAAAGACAAGGAAACATATGACCAGTTGGGCATGTCTACGCAATTTTGAAGAATAGTACAAACCTAGGTCTCAAAGCAGTGTAGGCTTCTAGTAGGAAAGAGGGAGGCTTGATGACTGTGCTTGAGAAATGTGCAGTTTAATTTTGTCATGGATGCAATTTTTGTGCAGTTCTAGGAAGGAAGACAACTACTTATTTTTGGGATTGCGCAGTGCAACTGGCCCGGGGGACAATCTCAAGTACTGTGCAGTTACAGACAGCAGAGTAACACCACTAAGGGCTGAGACTGCGCAGGGAATCTTAGTCAGGGTCCAGGGAATTACATGATGACATGAACCACCAGGACAACATAGCATATCATGACCCTCTGTGGGACTGTCTATGGTGAAAGTGACAAGTGCGACACTTGGGATAGACCTTCGGATGACCATGACGACACATGTGCGACAGTGCTTACGACTTTGTGTGTGAGTGCGACGGGTGTTCACATAGCTAAGACAACCCAAACACACAAAGTCGAACCTTCGAAATCACCAGAGCCAAATTGCAAGCATGGCATAGAAATCAACATGCCAAAGACAATAGTTGGTCCAATAAGCGAAAGGGAGCAAGACATGTAAAGGAAACACACAAAATGACTTTCAGTGCTTGCAAACATGCATATCATTGAAGACAAAATGATATGATGATGATAAACAATACTTCAAGCTACACTAAGATATGTACTTCAAAAATATGTACTTTACTTGCCATACTTACCCTCAAGATGGTTATGCATCCGATGGAGTTTGCATGTGGTCCCGATCTCTTGTCATAACTCGGTTCCTTGGTCTTTCTCATCAACTCCTTGAGATTCATCTGGCATGTCATCTTTCCTTGTGGTCATTGAGAGATAGATCTGCACAGCTTCAACGGACAGTGACTGCTACCTAAATGAGGCCCTGGGAGGCCCATCTGCGCAATTTCTGAATGCAAGGCAGATTGAGCAGCTAGGACAACACTGCGCAATTTTGAAATGAAAGATATTGTTGCGGGATGAGGCCTTGGGAGGCCCATTTGCGTAGTTTCTGAATGCAAGGCAGACTGGGAAGTTGAGGGACAATACTGCGTATTTTCTTAATGTAAGGCAGGCTAATGGATGAGGTCTTGGGAGGACACCTCTGCGAAGTTTCTGAATGCAAGATAGACTCGGAAGCTGAGGGACAATATTATGCAGTTTCTGAAGACAGTGGGTTCTGGCTGGGGAAGGACACTGGAGGAAACCACTGCACTGTTTTGGATGCCAAGGGAGGCTGGGGAATTTTCACAATGCACAGTTCAAGAAGGCAAGGGAAAAAGCTTGAGGGTTGTAGAAGCGAAGTGTGTAGTTCTGGAAAGTTGGATGAGGCTAGGTTGCTCGGGAAACTGGCTAAGTGTGAGATCAATGAAACTAATGTAAACGGTGATAGAACTTGACTATGATCACACACTTGAACACTTAGTGATACAACATGAACCATCCAGGACATTTAATACATACTCTGCTTGATGCAACAACCTTCGTGACAAGAGCGCATGAAGTGAGTGTGAAACATGTCTATGTAATAAGAACATCCATACTCACAAGATTTCCCCTTGAAGTAGAACAACATTCCCTTTGCATGAAAAACAATAAGCCTATGCCCAAATATGACACATGTTGGATAAAGATGAGAACGTGAACAACTCTCAAGATCAAGGAGGGGGGCTTGAGATCATCAGCTTGCCAATAAGTGACCAAGGAACGATCAATCACGGGATGCACATTAGGCTCTGAAATTTTCATGCAAGCGAAAATTGTGGAGGGTGGTTGTAGCCACTACAACAAAAGCCAAAAATCATTGAGCCCTAGCCTTGGCCCATTTAAAGAAGTTAGAGAAATTTTGGGCCCTACAAATGCCTTTGGGAATGAAATAAGGTAATCTACCTCATATCATTTGTATCACAAGTATTTTTATAATGGCTTGTGTTATTGTGAATGTTTATATAGTTTACAAAGAAGGGAGAGAATGATATCTTGTTGAAATCAAGCCAACAAAGGTGTACAAGAGAGGAAGGCATGAAAATCCCATTGAATCCATCCACACAACAAATGTTATGCCAAACTTGCATGTGTATCACTCCCTCATTCTAGAGAGGTAAATCAAAGGAGATCGCTCCTTTATAGGATGTATTTTGAATTGTTCTCCATCCATCGATATAAAGTCTCTTTCCAATTTAGAATTTTAGTATTATTATTTCCCTAAGCCAAAAGTGTCAAAGTTAGGGTTGGAGGAATCACATGAAGGCCTTGTGCAAACAAATTTTGGTAGTCATGCACAAGAGTTGGCATTGGTGTGTTTCTTCGAATAAACATTTATATCTAAACAATCCCCTTGGAACATGTGGAGTAAACACATTATGTTTCCTATGATGTACAAATGAAAGTGGATGCCACCTAATGAGCATGAGAAGTATTGCAAACCTTAAATATCCACATAATTCAAGTGAAGGTCACCATCACTAGTTGATATTAGAGGTTCGAAAATGAACTCCTACATTAGGAATAGCTTTATAATCCTTTCCTACAATGCCATAGATAACCACAATCTCCTTAATGCCTAATTCTTTATATTGAACCTCCATTCCCTTTAACATTCCCCTTTGTCCATTACTATTGCTTGCCCTTTTTCAAAAGTCAAGCAACCAAGATACTAGGTTTAATGGTATGATCATAAACCCCTACTTCAATTACAACTCCACAATCTCCTTACGTCATCGTAGATATCTATTCTCTAATTCCCTTTAACATTCCCTTAATGTTAGCAAGCAGATATCCCTTTTAAGTTATAAGATGAACACTCAATTATATACCTATTTTTCAAGTTATTGAATTAAAGTTTCAAATAAATAAAGATTTTTTCTTAACCATACATGGTTAACTTAATCATGGTATCTCTTACTTTTTAGGTGAATCTTTTCCACATGATTCTCTAGATGGATTTCTTCAAAGGTTAAAAAAAAGGGGAATTCATTATTTTTAGTGTTTTTGTGAGTTTATAAGTACATATTATTATTTAAGATGTTTTTTAATATAATTTTGTATATACAAAGTAGAAAATCAGATTACTATAGTGAAAAAAATTATATTTATATAGAAGTTAAAAATATACTTCTTTATTATTTTTTCCTTATTAAAAATATAAAGCTTATTCAATATTGTTAACTCAAAAATGTCATTTTAAAATTTAATCATAAATTATTTTCTATAATTAAGTTATTTTTTTTTTAATTTATTAATTAGTATTATTTATAATTTAAATAAAATATATATTCAAAATAATAGGATAAACACTAAACTATTTTAAAAAATTATTATAATAGTAGATATTGCATATTAACCATAACAAAATTATAAATTTCTCTTATTCATATTATATAATATAATTAGCCTAAATCTATCTTTAATTTCAGATCTATCAAGCACCCAGAAGGATCAAATCTCTTTTCACTCTAAGAGGTTTACCTCTAAGAAAATTTGATACCTCTCAGCCCTTGGTAGATTCAAAATTAAGTTGAATCTAAACTCATTTAATTCCCCTTTAAATAAACAATATTCCACATCAATACTATAGACTTTTTCTATTTTAATAGAATTTTATATTTATTTTATTTTATTTTATTTGAGCAGAATTGAAATATTCACACCACATTATATTATTTTTTTATTTTTTATTTTTTTTATATAATTTGAATGTAAATATTTAAAAACAAAATAAAATATGACATTACGAAATCTTTTTTATACTAAATTAAAAAAAATCAAAACATAAATTTTTTTTTTAATTTAATTTTATACTTAAAATAATAATTTTTAATTTAATTAATTTAAATTATAATTTCGACAAAAATTACTAAACCACACAAAAAAACACATTTTTATTAATAAAAATTAATATTAAATTATATTAAATCTCCTCGAAAGATAACATGCCAAGTGCTCAACCCTCATACAACCAACATCGAGAATTACAAGGTTGGTTCTAAAAGATTCCACTGACAGCAAGCACGTATTAAAATAAAATAGGTCACTTTTTTAATAAAACTTTAGTATTTTATATGTAATTTTTTTAAAGCACGTATAAAAATAGGTCACTTTTTTAATTGAACTTTATTATTTTATATGTAATTTTTTAAAACATAAAGGTGGACCCTGGAACAATGTTGAACACGCCTACTAGCAGGCATTTTGTCATTGTGCATGAGCATAAGAAAATTCTTTGATTCCCCGTTCCCTGCCAACGAAAAATATTCTCATCAACCTTGCAATTATAAATAAAAATATTGAGTGTTGTTGTCTAATTACTAGACTTATATTTGAAATTTTTTGGATTTTTCCTAGAAAGAGGTAAATATAGTTAAGAAAAATATTACATAGATCGTTTCCAATGGAACAATACAGAGGCAGTTCACAAAGGTTATTGTTAAGCCGTCTCAATCACAACGTATTATGTCTTATTTTTATTAATTATATCTAATAATAAAAGAAAACATAATCAGTGTTGGTTCTACTTTAAACCAAAACTAAGGTTTAAAACTATTAAATTTAGAAAGAAAAAATAAACAAAACCAAACAAATTCATTATTTAGTTAAATTATGTCTTATTTTTATTAATTATATTTAATAAAAGGAAAAATAATCAGCATTAGTACTACTTTGAAGGTATTTTGGAAGAAGTTGTGGATTACAAATACCTCGGAACTTATTTCAACAGAAATCTAAACTAGGATGGATGTAGAAAGAAAAGAACTTTGGAGGGTTGGAAAGCATTTTATGCTTTTCAAAATAGGTGTAGAGAGGTCGAGTTATGGGACTGGAAAACCACTCTAACTCTTTTTGGGCTTTTATTGATTTTCTACGGTTGTGAACTGTGCGCCAACAGTGAATCCAACATGCAGTGGAAACAAATTGAGAAAATTCAAAAGTGTTTGATTACAAAGAAATTCAAAATTAAAAGTGTAGTTCCTTATGCTATCTTGTTAAGTGAAACAGGGGTTTCTCCTATTGAAGCAATTGCAATGGTGCGAGTCATAAGGTATTTAAAAAAAAATTGAGCAAATAGAAGAGGGCAGATGGCATAAGGTTGTGTTTAATGACATATTGTGCAAAGGAAAGAAGACTTGAATGCGACAAAATAACAATTGGTTTAGTAAATGCGGTATTTGCTTGAGCATGTGTCCCACAACAGTAAAGAGTTAAAAGCTTTTGTTATGGATAAGTTCCACAAACGTACTTGGGAGAAGGAGCTAGGGAGAAAGAAAAAATATTATATCGAAGAGTTTAATCCCACTCATAAGTGTGGGAGGAAAGAATATGTATTTTTTTCTCTTCCGGAAAAGTGCAAACAGAAAAGAATTTCATTTTAGAATGTGAGGCCTTCAAAGACAACACGGGAAGTTATGCAGATATTTTGGTAGCTAGCTCTTGCGATAATCTATTTAGTGAGGGGTTTGTCGAGAAGCTTAGAGTGTTTATTGTGAAACTTTACAGGAAAAGGGTCGAATACAAGAGCCATATAGAGAAGCAATATGCCCCATAGGTTATATTTAGTCTCGTGACCATTAAAATAACTTCTTCTTCTTCTTCTATATTCTAACATATCAATCAATAAGTGTTATCTTGGGCGGTTGGGTAGAATGGTTGTTATTTTGCCAGCTTACCGAAGTTCAATTCTGTGTGAACTACAAGATGAGAAATATTGATGTAGTAGCTTGTTGTATTCACCATCACTTTGGCCCTCCCTAAAGTTGAAAAATGATATTTCCCGTATATATATATATATATATATATATATATATATATATATATATATATATTCAAACATAAATTGTAATACTCATTTCCTCGACCAAATGTTACCCAAAAATATTCATAACATATCAGATTGTGATACCCAATTTCTCTACCAAATGTTATTGATACTGTAATATACCAGCGAATCAAATGTCAAGTTCATCCAGCTAAACCAAAAAGAGCACTCACAAAAATATGATCGCCATTATTACAAAAAAATTACATATTAACATGGCTTTTTTCATTTTATTGCAGTGTCAAAAACTTGTTTTTGAGCACACAACCGAAAAGGAAGAAGTGAGTTCACATGAAAGATTTCCTGCTTTTATGTAACGATTCTCACTTTAGGAATCAAATGAAATATTAAATGTACTAATCATCGAGCTATGATGCTCTGATCCAATCTTTCATACTAATTTTAATTTTAATTGAAAATAAAACACAAACACAGTAATACATTTCATTATTACAAAATATCACACATAGATATCAAATTTTAAAAATAAATAAATTTATCCACTTTTAACTTGATTAACATTTATTTCATTAACTTTTACCATACAATTAAACAAAAATAAATATTTATTTTATTTAAATTTACATTTTAAAAATCAAATTCATAAAACTCACCATTCAAATTCAAAATACAGATTACTCAATAAACATTCAAATTACATAATCCCAATAGCCCAAAATACAAGTTACCAAATAAGTATTCAACTTGCCAATATTTAAAATGATACCAATAGCTTTGATTTCTTAAAAAATAATCAGTGACCCAAAATACAAGTTCCTAAGTAACCATTCAAATTGCAAACATTTAAAAATATCCCAATAGCTTTGATCCCTGTGCTTGTATCATGAGTGTGGAATTGGTAAAGGTCACAATTTAAAAGGGTCGGGAGGGGCCACTGAAAAAGGCACACCCTCACAACTTTTCAACGGTGAAATTTTCAAGAGTGAGACTTATAAATATTTCCTTAGAATTGAGAAATTGTCTTGACCATTGCAAAAGGCAATTACCTTGGAAGGATGCACTCTATGTGAGGTTAGAGACGTCAAGGTCATTTGAGAGGGTATAATAATTTGAGACCATTTTTTTCTTGGGTATAAATGACTAAGTTTGAATAAAGGTTTCAAATACAAAGTATTATCAAAGCTCTCAATGCATGTGGTGGACTTTATATGAGGTCACGAACGCCAAGGTCATTTTAGAAGGTCTAATCATTTAAGATATTTTTTCCAAGTTTATACAAAGGACTTAAATACAAAGTATGGCGAAAGGTCTTAAATACAAAGAATCGGCGAAAGGTCTCAGCGCAGAATATTGGTTAAAGGGTCATTTTAATTAGAGAAAGAAAATGATTTCAAAAGTATCTAAAACGATAAATTATTTTTGTTAGATTGTTGAACTTTCAAGTATTACTCATTTAAATGAATAGATTACATCAATAATATAAGTTATAGTTCAAATATCTACATCACTAACTTCATCAAATTAAATTTTTATAGTTGAACTTTCAAATATGATTCATTTAAATGAATAGATTATATCCATGATACAAGTAATGGTTTGGATATCTACATCACTACCTTTGTCAAATTAAATTTCGATACTTGAATTTTCAAGTATGATTAATCCAAATGAATAGATTACATCAATAAAAATAATGGTTTGGATACCTACATCACTTTCTTTATCAAATTAAATTTTGATGTGGTTTTTAAAGAGTGTTAAATTAAATTTGATGTCATTTCAAAAAGAGTTATCCAAATATACAAAGAGATTCTAATAAATGAATTAAATAGATGAACAGAGTGCTATGCTCAGAACTTCATATATTCACAAATAAAAGCATTGATATTATGTTCATCCAAAAAGATTGCACCTAACTCTTATTTTGAATATTAAAACTTGATAATAGAGGGGTTTTTTTAAAAAGGGTTGTTCATATTCATAGAATTATGAATCTCATAACACATTGATGACTTAGTGTATCACTCTAAGATATTATTTGTTTGTTGCAAAGCTGTAAAATTTTTGCTTCATCTATATATGTGTAGTTGGTAATACAACAATGATGCTCTTGTTAACAGGGGAGTGGAGTAAATTATGAAATGTTATTTGTGAGCTTTATAGGATTCAAAAGTGTTAGTCCTTCCTTTGTTTAGTTATTGCTTCATTTATACAACCAATGGAGGAAAGATTAGTTTTTTTCAATCGCTACCTTTCAAAGCATTCTTTTATGTAATGGTTGTATGCATTATGAGTCATACTAAATATACTATGTAAACATTCCATGTGTTGCTAATATTTATTACACCAAGGAATTTCTTTAATGTCTTTGTATCCTTAGAAAGGCCCATCAAAATGACACTAGTTTGCATATCCTGCTTACCACTGCAAGTTTTTTTCAAACATCCACTTGGAATATACTAACTTCCTTGTTGAAATCATTGGTGAAATCAACAAGCCAAATGCAATGCAAGTTAGTAAGGATCTATATAAACATGGAGCTCCTCTAACATAGAGAAAGTGTGTTTGGCCACTTCAAAATTCAAACAACCATTGTTTACAAAGGAAGATTTTTTTGTCACTTCCTCCTCCAACGTCAACCTCAAAAGCTCTAATCATGACATTAATTTAAATCCTTGCAACTTGCAAGCCAATGCCACATTCTCCAATCTCAACTACTTTTCTCCTCCCCGCTATTGTCAATGGGCATCAACTAAATGCTAGCTAAAATGCCCCATCCTTACCAAAATCCAACAAATAAAAATCATTTGCACTATGAACAATCCATTGTTGATATTGTGACTTTGACACTCTAGGTCAATTTGGAGACCCAAAACCTTTATACCACGTCTCTAAGTGGCTGAAATTGCAATTTCGTTATGATGAGATAGCAATTCTAAACTCTAGCCCAAAAATCTAAAAATAATTATATAAATAACAAATAAATGACTTAAAATGTGGAAAACCCTAGTAAAACATGGGTCATTTTATCTAGCATTTAGCCTACACCCCATCGGCTTTCTTCATCAACATCCATGAAACCTTAACGTGTAATTCTTAGAAACCAATGGTTTTAGCCTTTGTCTCATTAATGCTTTGCAATATCATTGTTTTCTTCATAGTCTAATCTACAACAAAATGATAAGCTCATGATAGTAATTTTGAACTCTAGCCCAAAAATCTGATTTACAATATATATATATATATAAAGGAACTTGAAAATTGGAAAACCCCACCAAAACATGGGTCATCTACATTTATCCTACACCCCATTAGCTTCCTTCATCAACATCCATGAACCCTTAATGTGTAATTCTCACAAACCAATGGTTTTAGCCTCTGTTGAAGCCCGTTAACACTTATAGCACCATTGTTTTCTTGGGTCATCTACATTTATCCTACACCCCATCAGCGTCCTTCATCAACATCCATGAACCCTTAATGTGTAATTCTCACAAACCAATGGTTTTAGCCTCTGTTGAAGCCCGTTAACACTTATAGCACCATTGTTTTCTTCAAAGACGATCATAATCTACAACAAAACCATAAGCTCATGACCATATGACAATGGCAATGGCTAACCAGCCTGCCATAGGGCATTAAATGCCCGGGGAGATGCAGGCTGGATAGCCCGCTAACACGCAAATTCCCATTTCTTATTTAGTGCCCAGTTTCGGAATTTGCGTGTTAGCGGGCTATCCAGCCTGCATCTCCTCGGGCATTTAATGCCCTATGGCAGGCTGGTTAGCCGCTGCCCAATAGTGATATGCGCTTTAGGGCCTTCAAAACAAATAGTACAAGGTTATCTTTGACCTCCATTTTCTAAAAGGGAAAAGATCAACAAGAACTTGAAGTCAAAAATCATTAAGTCCTACCCTTGGCCCATACGAAGTTAGTGAAAGTTTGGGTCCTACAAATGTTGAATGAAAGAAGGTAATCTACCTCATATCATTAGTATCACAAGTGTTTTCATAATGGCTTGGGTTATTTTAAAGGTTTATATAATTTACAAACAAAGAAAAGAATGGCATCTTTGTTGAATTCAACCCAACAAAGGCGTACAACGGAGGAAGGCATGAAAATCCCACTAAATTCATCCATGCAACATATGTTGTGTCACACTTGTATGCATATTACTCCCTCATTCTAGAAAATTAAATCAAAGGAGATCACTCCCTTTTAAAGATGTAATATGAGCTTTTCTCTCCATCCATCCATATCAAATCTCTTTCCAATTTAGAATTTTAACATTATTATTTCCCCAAACCAACAATGTTAAAGTTAAGTTTGGAGGAAGAAATTTGGTAGACATGCACAGGGTTGGCATTGGTGTGTTCCTTTTAATGAGTATTTAGATCTAAATGGTTCCCTTGGAACATGAGTAAACACATTATGTTTCATATGTTATACCAATGAATGTACATGCCACCCAATTAACATAAGCAGCATTGCAATCCCCAAATATCCACACAATTCAAGTGAAGATCACCATCAATAATTGATATTAATGGTTTGACAATGAACTCCTACCTCAAGAAGAGCTTTGTAATCATTTCCTACAATGCAACAAATAATCGCAACCTTCTTAATGCCTAGTTCTAATATTCATCCTCCATTCTCTTCAATGTTCCCCTTTCTGCATTACCATTGCTTTCCTTGTTTCAAAAGTTAAATAACCAAGATAATAGGTTAATTTACAACTCCACAATCTCCTTCCTTCATCCTACATATCTATTCTCGAATTCCCTTCGACATTCCATTAATGTTGCAAGTAGATATCTCCTTTAAGCTATAAGGCAAACACTCAATTGGATATCACCTTTTTTAAGTTACCATATTAACATTTCAAATAAATAAATATTTTTTCTTAAAAAATCACGTTATTTCTCGCTATTTAGGTGAATTGTTTCCACATGATTGTCTCAATAGATTTTTTCTCCATGATTGTATAAGGTTGAAAAGCATTGTGGTTCACTTTTTTAAGTAGAGTTTTTGTGAATTTATAAGTACATATTATTCTTTAAATTATTTTTTCATAATTCTAGTAGTACAAAATGGAAAAGCAAATTACACTTTTTTTAATATTTATTTAAAACTTAAATGTGGATGGCATCCACATTCTTTGGTACAATAACCTAAACATAATGTGTTTGCTCCTTATGTTCCAAGGGAATTGTTTAGGATTAATTTCTTAAAGTTGATCTATTGGCCTTAGTGGTCGTTAATCATCACCATTATCATCATAAAAAAAGGAAAAAAAAAAAAAGACTTTATTGACACATCAAAACTTATTCAACATTTTGTAAATTATTTTCTATAATTAAAATGAATTATCTGTTTTATTTTTTAAAATTTATTAATTAATTATATTTTTCAGCATAAAAAAGGCAAAAAAACCCTTTATTGACACATTAAAATTTATTCAACATTATTAATGGGAAAATATCATTTTAAGATTTGCTTATAAATTATTTTCTATAATAAGTTATTTTGATTATAATTTAAATAAAATATATATTAAAAATAATATAACAAACACTAAACTATTTTGAAAAAATTATGTAAATATTACATATTAATTTTTAAAATTTTACATATTAATATCACATAATATAATTATAATAAAATTTAAAATATTAAATCTATTTTATATTTATTTTTACACTAAAATAATAAACTTTTAATTTAGAATTATAATTTCAACTAAAATTATTAAATTAAATTTCATATTAATATAATTATAATAAAATTTAAAATATTAAATTTATTTTTACACTAATATAATAAACTTTTAATTTAAAATTATAATTTAAATGAAAATTATTAAACCAAATTTCAAACATAAAAATCGAGTATTTCATTTTTATTAATAAAAAACAAAATTAAATTATATCAAATCTCCTCGAAAGCTAACATGCTGACTCAAGCCTCGTACAAATGAACGTCGAGAGTCACGAGGGTGGCTCTCGCAAGATTCCAATGACAGCAAGCACGTATTAAAATTGGCCACTTATTTTATTAAATTTTTGTCGCCAACGCACGCCTTATTATTCTAAATGTAATTATACTGGCCACTTTTTTAATTAAATTTTTGTACCCAACCCACGCCTTATTATTTTAAATGTAATTTTTCTAAAGCTTAAAGGTGGACCCTGCAACAACATAATTGTAATTGTGCATGAAGAAGAGAAAATTCTTTGATACCCATCCCCGTGTCCACAAAAAATTATTCTCATCAACCTTGCAATTATAAATATTTAGCGTTGTTAGAAATATTAAGCAGGCTTTTAATTAAAAGAAGACTTTGGTTTAGGTGGAAACATTTAAAAAAACAAAAAACAAAACCTAAGTGTAATTAATTTGGGAGAATAATTTTTCAAATAAGATGGATCACAAAAATTTGAAATCAAAAATTAGAAGTTTAAGAAAAAAAAAGCCAAATACATCAATTAAATGAGGAAAAATAATTTGTATCATAAATGTAAATTAAAATAAAAATTTTTATTTCTTGAAAAAGACATCAAATACCAATGCCAGGTTAAAATTAAATTTAACATTATATCATTATATTGTAAGAAGTTTACGAAAAAAGCCAAATACATCATTCAAATGAAAGAAAAACAATTTGTACCATAAACTATCATAAACTATCTTTAACTCGGTGCTCTTTAACTCGGTGCAGATTAAAATAATTTTTTTTATTTCTTAAAAAAGACATCAAATACCAATGCCAGGTTCATCTAGCTAATAATAAACCACCAAGAAGACCACTCACAAAATTCTGATCACCATTATTAGAAAAGAATCGGAATTAATTACATATTAACATGATTTTTTTCCCATTTTATTACAGCGCCAAAGACTTGTCTTTGAGCATGACCGAAGAGGAAGAAGTGACTCCACAGGAAAGAATTCCTGCTTTATGTAACGATTCTCACTTCAGGAATCCAACAAAATATTAAATGTAACAATCATCTGGCTATAGTGATCCAACTCCAGTCCTTCTACTAATTTTAATTGAAAATAAAACGCACTAGTACGTTTCGCTATTACAAAGTATTACACATGAATATCGTTCATGGTATGCTGCTCTGCTGCTGCAACATATCCTTCGTCGATGTATTCAAGGTCTATGGCTATGGCCCGCAATAGATAGTCCTCCATCTCCAGATCTCCTCTCAGTTTGGCACATATATCATCATCATAATAGAAAAGAATAGAATAGTTTTTATTTACGTGCTTGGGACAAAGACGTAAATAATCCCAACCATGAAAGGAATTTGCTCAACATACCTGCAATGGAAAATAACAGGATCAGATCTTATCTTAAAAAAGTTGGGAATTTTGCAACTGTAAATAAGAGAATAAGTCCAACAGTCAGATAAATGTAGTCATATCAGGAGAAAGAAGAAATTCTTACTTTAATGTATAAACAATTATTGACAGCTGGGCATTAGAATCGGAAACAGCCCACATACAGCTTCTGTCAACCAACGTCCTGCACACCCACACCAATCATGATAAAGAGATTAGCAAGCGCACCCAAATAGGCGACTGACCAATACACAGATAAAACTGTAATCCTATCTATCTGTGGCCAGAGATGAACCAGCTGTTTCGTAGTAGCTGCAGAACAATAATGGTGGGATCATTTAAGCCATTAGGGGAAAACCCCGTAGTCTAACTAGCCCACAATTTTACCCGGAAAATGTTGGGTTAGGTGGAAATTTTGGAAAATTGGGTAAAACTTTTGAGAAATCTTGGTTACATTTTTCAAACAGAATTTATTTGGCCTTCTAGAAAATGGGCCACAAAATTTTGAGAGATCTGAGTTACATTGGTGAAACGGAATTTATTTATTTGGGCTTTTGATAGTGGTAAATCAATTTCTAACTTAAAAACCAATATTAAAATACTATAAATTACAGATTTTGCAAGCCCAAAACAATAGGATTACCGTGAAGAGACATTTTCCAGGTACTACTCCGTGGAAAACAACTGGTCTTATAACAATAATGGTGGGATCATTGAGAGCATTAGTGGAAAACAACTGGTTTGATAGCTACAGAACAACAAAGGTGGTGGGATCATTTAAGGCATTAGTGGAAATCGACTGGTTTGATAGCTACAGAACAACAAAGGTGGGGGGATCTTTTAAGGCATTAGTGGAAAACAACTGGTCAGATAGCTACCGAACAAAGGTGGGTCATTAAAGAAAAAGAAAAATGACCGTGTAAAAGATATGTCGATACATCAGAAGATGAAGAACCAGTAACGGGGCATGAAAGTCAACAAAGGGGATCTGTCACTCATAAGATAGTGGTAACATTATGTTAACCACAAAAGTTAAAATGATCCATAAAATGGTTTGCCAACAATAAGGAATAGCATTAAACCAGTTGGCCGTGAATCAAAGGCAAGCAGAAGATATAAAACTGAAACAGGGAATGGGCCAGAAACAATCCATAAAGCAAGACACTGAGGCTAACCACAAGACATGACATGAAATGATTGGCCATGAACCAAAATTAAAAAAAAAAAAAAAAAAAAAAAACCATAGAACATGACACCTGACCAGGATATGGCCCAAATACAGACCCCTCAAGCATGACATAATACAAATCACAAGGTATGAGACTGAAATGTTTAGCAATGAATTACAGAGGAACTAAACTCAAAATGGTTGATAATGGTTAAATCTTATAGGATAAATCATGAAACCAGGGACTCACAGCTTCCAGATTTGTTTAGATCTCAGAAAACAGCAGACCAACTGTAAATGCATGTATTCGTGAAATAGTTATAAAAAACAACTCTGAATCAAAACCAACTAACAATGTGGAAGGCAGACATACCTCTAGCAGGCTTTGACTCGTTAACTACATCTTCCTCCTCTTCCTCTTCTTCTCCAAGCTTTCTTCCCTTTGTCTTGACGGTCTTGGCGACCTGTGGTTTTGGGGGAAACAGAACTCTATCAATCCCCTGGACTGAAATCCTGCCATCCACATACAGATCATGATCTAACAAATGCGCAGCCTCTTCCCCCTCTCCGAACACCACAGTCCCGTCTGCTTCCTGAGAAGTTATCTTGTGGGGAATCCTGAGCGTATCATACTTCATCTTCCCGAACCTCCTCACGGCATTATACATGCTCTCCTCGGTCTGATAGTCGGTAATAATGTGGTAATACAGTATATTTTCCGGGGCTCTGGGCTCACTGAGCTGCTCTGTTGTGAGCTTGGCCATGGCCTCATCATTGGGCGCGAGGATCGTGACTTTATAGCCCTCGGAGACGAGCTTCGCGAGCTCGGAGGCCAGAGATGTGAGATTTACCATAATGTCCGCCATTTCATTGTAGCCACCGTAGAGCACCAATGTGCGGATGAAATCCTTCACTTGGCTTTCACCATCGAACCAGTAGTGGCCAGAAGAGGGCCCCGGAGCGGGCGCCGGTGCCAGGGACGGAGCCGGTGCCAGGGCGTAGTAGATTGAGTGAATGGGCGGAGATTTGGCAGAAAGAGACGAAGGGTGAACTGATTTTGCCAATTTCTTACTGGTTTCCAGAACCGGAGCCCCTTCTGGCATAACGGCCAGAGTAACGCCGCTTCTCCATTTATTAAAATCGTCCTGTACGCTCTTGGGTATCAGCATTCTGTCGATCCCGTGGATGACACCGTCGGGCCTGACGACAGCATTGGGGTGGGCAACGGAGGCCAGATCGATGGTCCTTTTCCCCCCCTTCATCGAGAGCTTCAGCGGGTCTTTGGCCAGAGACTCATGGGTACCGTTGCTCCATTCCTCGGCAACGATTCTCCGAGGAACCACGTGGAACATGAGCAACTTCTGCAGGGCCTTCAGATTCCCCGGTTCGTGCAAGAAACGCTTGAACTCCGGATCCAGCTTTCGCTCCAGAATATCATTCTGGGGGGCGAAGATCGTGACATTGTTGCTACCAACGACCTCTTCCAGGGTCTGGAGGAGCAACGCTTTCTCGACTAGCTCCGCCAGCTCGGTGTAATGGGAGTCCAGCAAAGCCACGAGCACCGAATTGGAGCTAATAGCTACCTGAGAATTAGAAGAATTCGATAGCAACCCAACTTTCTGCAACGCTGCGGCATTGGAGGCCGCAATGAACAGAACCAGAAGCGTGACAGAGAGAATCGATCTCGGGCTCTGGTAATCCATGGTCTAAACACTTTGGCCGATAGATAGTGGCAGATCTGTGATATAAAGTCGAAGAAAAGTTGGAAATACGATCTCACACCGCGTACTGTAGATGAGCACAAATTGGATGGTTGGCTGGCTGGCTGATGGCTGCCTGAACCACTGGCCGCACACAACACAACACAACACTAATCCGCAGCTCTTCTTTACCCTGTATTGACGGGAGGAAGGTGGGTGGGTACCGGGGGTTTATCAAATCTGCTTGAATCCGGGTTTGGAATCCGCCAACTGTTCTCAGACGACCGACGCTCTATTTCCGACAGCCTGTACGCGGGGCCACACAAATCATAAATGCTGACGTACACTCCACCCTCGGGGTTTGGTTTTATCACTCTTTAATGTTGACCCCTCCGCCTTGGTGAGCTGTCGCTTTCCGGTAAGTGAGAAAAACAACTTTGATCTTTAGATCTCCCGTCAAGTTGCCGGAACGTTCGGGCCATGTCCACCGACACCGCGAACGCGAGCCTGACTCCCGCCGTGTTGTTTTCCCGCGGGCAGAAATATCTGCTTTCAATTGCTTTTACCATCCCTCTCTCTTTATACGTTCAGGCCATGTCACTCAATTCATTTCCTCCATTTCCTTTTTTCCATAAGGTATCTTAATTGTGGAGTGGGTAAACCTTATTTATTTCAATGTTAGTGTAGTATTAAATGCTGTGTGAAGTGGTGTATAATAAATAATTTATATTATGAGATTATTATTGATGTCCGTATTCATCTAGGTTGGATCCTACACAATTACACCTTTCACACGATCTCTTTATGTAATATTTAATGTTATATTGTAAAGCGGTTATTAATCATTTTCCAATGATTTTTATAAAAATAAATAATAAAAATATTTTTTTAATATATTTAAAGTAACATAAAATTGTTTTATTATTAGTATGAATTATATAAGTTTACATTGGAAATGCATTTGAAATATATTATTTTTTATTATAAGTTTGATAGGACTCTCCGATTTTCAAGTCTACATGTCCATTATTCACTCGGCTACAGAGAGGGTAGCACAAAATTCGAACGCAAGATCTCTGGTTTAGTGAGACATCATTTTGGGTTCTCTCGTTCAATGAGACTTCAACCACTTGAGCTACCCCAAACTGACATAATTTAAAAAAAATAGTATTAAATACTCAGTAAGAGTGAAATATAAATATTTTAGCTCTAATAATTTATATATTATTTTACATAACATTTAATATCATTGTGAGAGTAATATAGGCTGGATCCGAAACAATTTAGATTCACAAATACACCTTGATTAATCTTTATTTTAATGTTAGTATAGTATGAAATACTTGGTAAGAATGAAGTATAAATATTTTAGCTCTAATAATTTATATATTATTTTACATAACATTTAATATCATGTTACAAAATTATTATTAATTGTCAGAGTGATATAGGTTGGATCCAAAACAATTTAGATTCACAATACACCTTTTCATTTAACATATATCATTTTATATAATATTTAATGTTATATTGTAAAGTGGTTATTGATTATTTTTAAAGGATTTTTTATTAAAAAAGAATTTTTTTTTTAAATTATAAAGTGTGTTTGAAGATATTTATGGTTTGATATAAAATTACTAGTTCAATTCCACACCTTTATCAGAGTGATATATTAGACATAATAAAAATGTAATGTCACTAAACATATAAAAAATTAAATTTAAAAAATATTATACTATTTTTAAAAAATATTATACTATTTTTAAAAAATTACACTTTATAAATGTTTGTGTATACCCATTTTATATATAAAAATTAACTATGAAAATTTACCTAACACTTTCTAAAAAAATTGTTCATTGAATGGTCCCCAAAGACTAAAGTTTTGTTAATTGAGTTGTCCCCGGTATGTTTACTAAGTCCACAATGAGTTTAAGAGTGATTTTAATAATTTATGTTTAGTTAAAATTTATATTTATATATAAAAATTAAAATTTTTAAATTTAATAGTGAATTTTAAAGTTTTATTGAATAAAAATAAAGTACTGATAATACAATAAAAAGTTTTAATGTTTTGGTACAATTTAGTAATTGGTTTTAAAAGGTTTTACCCTTTTAGTTTCTAAACTTTGTAGTAACTGACAATGGATACCTAAAATCTATTTGTGTCTTAGCCATTATTTCTTTTAATGATTTTGATTATTTGGCTATTTCTTTTAATGATTTTGATTATTTAAATATTTTTATATTATAGTTTTTTAAATTATAAATTAATTTTACAAATCACAGAAATTCTCTTAATTAAAAAAATATTTTACTATTTTATTTAAAATTTTATATTAACAAATAAAAAACATTTTTATATTTATTTAAAAATTTATAATATAAATAAAAAAAATATTTGAAAAATAATAATAATAATACATTATGACATTTTTGATGTAGCGAAACAATTTTACTCTGATTTGTTTCGGTTAGAAGATCCAAATCTTTAACCTCTTTAATATCTAATAGATTCCTAATTTAAATGCTCCTTCCTACCTTCCGAATTTAAAAAAAATTATAATGATTTATTTTAATATTATATCATTATTTTAATTTTTTTCATTTATATTTATTATTAAAGTTGGTTTCTTTTGTTTTAGGTTTTTACGTCCATAATTTTGAGAAATGGCAAATAGTTCAAACGTGTTGAATTCTATGTAATATGGTAATTTATTACAACTAAAATATTATTTTTATAAAATTGTGTTAATTTTCATATGTAGATAATTTTGTTAAGTTTAAAATGGTGTTTAATATGGTATATTTATGCATTGGGGAGTGTAATTGTTTTTTTAATAATGGGATTTTTTTGCCGGAGTTTTTTTTGTTTGGGTCTATTTTAATTACAATTTAATTATAAATTGTAGTTTTTAAGTTGTTAGAAAATAATAAAATTGTAGTTTTTAAGTTGTTAGAAATCATTAAATGTAGTTTTTAAGTGGTTAGAAATTGTTAAAATTGTAGTTTTTAAGTTGTTAGAAATTTGGAAAATTGTAATTTTTAAGTTGTTGAGTCTATATAATCCAATGTCTTAAAAGTTTTATAGGCTATTGAATCTATTTTGTTACTAGTTGTGGTGGCCCACTAGGATTGTTCTTGTTCTTTTGGTATATGATGCCAGTGGACCATCAAATGTCTATGGCTTTGACTCTTTACCTGTTGATGCTCTCCTTTGTGTAGATGGGGATTTGGATGTTTGTATTTGGCTATCTTATGAGATTTTGGTATTAAATTGCATATCTTTATATTATAGTGGTTTTATATGGGTAAAGGTTGTTATGTATTTCCAAACTTGCAATGGTATTTTGTTTTCTCTTGTGATAAGATTGGGACATTGGAATCATGGTTTTGATCCAGAGCTTGAATGTTTTATGTTCATGTAGGTGATGTTTTTTGTTGTCTAGAGGTTTGGTTGATTCTAGTTTACATTACACTTTCTAGGACAATGTTGCTTATGTAATCTTTGGTTTTTTTGGAATAATATATAAAGTACTCATATTCACAAAAAAAATACATTGAAAATATAATTTAAATGACAACAATCTCATAAAAAATGGTGTCACTAGATTCCAACCAAAAAAGTCAAAAAAATCACCTCACTACACGACTAAAATATTATTATCCTCCAGTGACATCCCTTACAGTACAATTTTTCTTTTGGTTTTTATGCATATTTAATTTATTTTTACTAAGTTAATGGTTTTGACATATGGTAAATAGTTTTACTAAGTTAATGGTTTTGACATATGGTAAATAGTTAAAGTATGTTGAATTATGGTAATTTATTAAAATTAAGGTATTACTTTTGTAATTGATGAAATGACATTTTATAGGGTTTAGGGCAAGAAGAAAATGGCTTGTTGAATTCATTTATGCATTCAAAAATTTATTTTAAACAATAAAAAATAACATCCCAATCTTGCTTGAAATTTGGTTTTTATGCATATTTAATTTATTTTTACTAAGTTAATGGTTTTGATAAATGGCAAATAGTTAAAGTATGTTGAATTATGGTAATTTATTAAAATTAAGGTATTACTTTTATAATTGATGAAATGGCCTTTTATAGGGTTTAGGGCAAGAAGAAAATGGCTTGTTGAATTCATTTATGCATTCAAAAATGTATTTTAAACAATAAAAAATAGCATCACAATCTTGTTTGAAATTGTATGACTGTATGCTTAGTTGATCAAGATTGCCCAAAATCCAATAGAGATTTTTAAGAAACATAAAGGGTTTATTAAGGTGTTGAATCCATTTATGCATTCAAAAGTGCATTTTAAAATAACAAGAAATCACAATATTCGGCCAAAAGAACCATTTCTTCTATATTAGTTAGACTACTCCTTTTTTATTTGCAAATAATTTTTTAAGTTTAAAAATGGTGTTCAATGTGGTACATTTGTGCATTTGGTAAGAATAAGTGTATTTTAATGAGATGGTTTTTTTTATTTTTTTTAACAAATTTTCTATCCATTTTGATTAAAATTTAGTTATAAATCACCAAATTTGTAGTTTATAGGTTTTCAAGTTTACACAATTAGTGTCTGAAAAATTTATATGGTGTTGAATCCATTTTTACATTATATATAGATATATGACAAAACATTACAATCTCATAAAAAATAGTATCACTAAATCCTAAAATTATAATTTGAATGGTATAACATTACAATTTCATAAGCCTTTAAGATTAGTCAATTAGTCAAGTCCTCATGCGCCTTTGCTATTGAGAAGTGACAGGTTCAACTCTTTTGACACCTCGCAATCAAACTTAATAAAAATGTTAATATCGATAAACCAGATAATAAAAATAAAAACACACTTATTTTAGACAAAATTCCTTACATTTACATTACAGTTCCCCACACACTTTCAATTTACTTAAGAACCAATCATAGTGAGTTATGGTGTTTACATAATGATGATCCCTTCCCCACATCATTTTAGCCACGGTTGCGTAGAAAAACTTAAATCACCTAATACCAAAGAGACTATGAAACTACTAATTGTCTTTATTTAATTTTTTCCTAATTTGTAATTAAAATCCAACGTGGCAAATGTTCAAATAGACCAAAATGGAATCCTGCCACTCGCTCTCAGCGTCCTTTATACGGTAATCGACTGTCTAATCTTATTTTAAGATGATAGGTTCCTTTCTGGTCCTAATGGTGGGGTCACAAACACTATTTTCCCAACATGTAACTTCATTGTTGAGATTACTAGTTGGGTCCATGCTAGATTAGACCTTCCAACAACACGTTGTATTCTAGACGAAATAACAATAAGGGAAGTGGGCTCCACCGCAACTACAAATAATTGATAAAAAAGGAATTTCATTTGTTTATTTCATGTAAATTGTTTTTGCGTGCGTAATCGCAATCCAAATGATTTACAAAATAAAATAAAAACTCGTAAACAAATAGCATGGCATGCAAACCTCATTTTGGTAAACTAGAGTTAAGATATTACAAACCCTTCGGTAAACTAGAGTTAGGATATAGATTTGACTATGTAAAGATTGTACCAAAAGAAAAGCTCAGTTAACTTGGGCAACACCTAGCAAAGCGCCTTTCATGGTGCCGACACATAGGAGGATGTAACATCATTCCTTCGCATTAGAACATGGTACGTCCAAATGATACATATATAATAATAGGTAATAACAAGCACTTATTTACAATGTCGGCACCATGAATTGTACATCCAAAGATTTTTATAATAACATGTAATGACCACTTATTCATACCTAAACTTAAACTGCAATCATGAACTTTATATGTATATATATATATAATTAAGTCTTACTTGCCCAAGTTCATTCAACAAGGTATGTGTTTAACTACAACCTTTAAAACACTCTGGCGACACTTTAACACTAAGTTAATATTTCAATACTAGTAAACTCAAAGCAAAGCAAGGAACAATAACATCCCATACATAAGGGGTCCATAATGCACATGTGTAGGTGGCATCTACCTACAAGTTTATTATAGATGTACAACGAATTTATGATAATATTGTCTTTTGTGTACTACCTAATAGACTTGCATAATCCAACTCCTAAAATAATCGTAGGCCTACCTCCAACATGTCCATTCTTCTTCTTCTTCTTCTTCTCACTCAACAAGTGCAATTCACCCTATTATGCCAACCATGATCTTAGCACAAATCGCAGAGCTCATTTACACTCTTTGCGAATGATGATGAATGATTGTTTGATGCCTTGTCACATTTGAGGCATCCATAATTTATGCTAGAGTCGTATTGCACTTGCAAGCCCCTCTAAGACTAAGTGGACCCAAGTGCTCACATTGCCAACTTCATGTTTGCTTGATTGTGCCTTTGTCCACTTCATGACTTGTCCATTGAGCATCCAATATCCATTAATGTTGCACCCAAAGCATCACACGATCAACAAGTATGCCCAAAGCACCTAACTGCATTTATTAAAGGTGCTCCCCAACAAGTGCATAGAATGGGTGTGTGCCTAACAAATGTGTATTTGGTGGATATGTGCCTCATGAGTTCATCCAATGATTACGCTTCATAGATGTATGTGTACAAAGACACTTCAATCATTTGTCGCAACCCCCAAGTGTACTTGTGAATTGGACAAGGTCATCTACCATAATCCTCACTTTCTTTCCCTCACCCAAGTACCCAAGTCTATAAAACTCAATCAAGTTCTTTATGCCAATATTCTCTAGGCATGCATCATACTTGTCAATTGGACAACATCATCTACCATAATCCTCACTTTCCTTCCCTCACTAAGTTCCCTTCCAAGCTTGTCTTTGTGCATCCAACTAGTACAAGTTTACCAAGGTCTACAATATGCCTAATTTCAACAAAAATGCCTAACATGTCTATGGTACACCTTGCTATCATACAAAAACAATCAACATGTTTATGGTGCACCTTGCTATCTTACGAGGCACCCAAAACAAACTCTTCTACCCATAACCTTCCATCATGTTCATCTATACTAATAAATTCATCTATACTAATAAATCCATTTTTATAGAAATTTACGCAAATCATTTAATACTAAAACCTTACAAAATCCCACTCACGAAATATATATATATATACTCGACATGTAAAAATAAACACAATCATAAAAAGTTTTAATAAGTACACCAATAGATTGGCAACAACACATGTGTACACAACTTAAGCAAATCCTATATTCTCCTAAGGAATATAGGCCCAACTCGTCTCCACCTACTCATTAACAATTCCTAAGGAATTCTAAGCCTAACTCGACTCCACCTACATAGATTTATGATATCGTGAAAAGCCTATGCCATAAAAGCATGCCAAAATAAAGAAAAATATGTTTCTAACTTGAAGTTTGAAAATATTTTTCACAAGGTAACAAAGGAGATTTGACCAAATGTGGTTAATCATTTAGAGGGAGTGATTCACGGTTTGGAAATTGCTGAAAGTTAATTGTTGTGATTTATTCCCTACTAATTCTATATGAATTAGATAAGGAGGATTCATAATAACATGAATTTACTTGAATCACATCTGGTTGTGTTGTGTTATTAAGAAGAACAAAAATATTTGAGGGCAAATAATTGGTATTTTAAATATTTGATTGCAGATAATTGGTATTTTAGTTCACAGTATATTAAGAAGTATAGGTTATTGTTTTTGGATCAATATTTAAATTGAAATCATAAAACAAAAATTGAAACCATCGTAAGTAATTTTGTACAAAGAAGATAAAAAATGATTTGTGAGTTTTTAGAAAATGTTTTTTTTGGGGAAAATAGAGTTCGTAATTTCTATTAAAAAGAAGATAATAGAGATTACATGTTGTAGATGCCAAAGCATATGCGTAGTGTGGTAAATACCACTTACAATACCAATACTTCTGGGAAGTATGCAGATACAGCCTCAGACAGGGCCTCCAGAAACAAGGCGAGTAAAGCCCACAGGGGGTAACCAGAAACTGGGTATGTATCCCAAGAGGAGTATACGCCTACCCAATATGCTAAAATAAACAGTAAATAAACATTAGCTCAGAAACGGGTATGCAAACCCCAACAGGAGTAAACTCCTACCCTAAACAAGCTAATACAAACAGTAAATAAACGATAGCTCCAGTGGGATGTGCAGAAATGCAACCAGAGGGAAGAGGCACGAAATGGGGCCATACCCCATCCCTCAACTCTCCAAAAAACCCGCAAAAATCCACACATCTATCCAGTGAAGCCAGAAAGGAAGCCAATCTTAGACAGCCCTAGAAGAGCGGCACGAATCGTTGCAGATCCCTCAACACTCTCCAAAGCTGCAATGGAAGGCAAGCAGAGGACCAAAAAATGAACCCAGCAACAGCAATGGAGCCCGAACAGGTCCCAATATGCAGAGTCGGGTCGATACGGGGGCAGAGGCGGCTAGGGCAGCCACCTCGCCCCAAGAAGGAGTCAGGCCCGAAGCACAAGACCCCACACAGCACCGCCGCACACTAGAAAAGAGCCAATAATACCGCCAAAGCAAAGGGCTGTTGATGCGCTGAGCTGCACGAAGAATAGAAGTCGCAGATGAAACGACCGCAGAGAAACACCGCAGGTAGCAGGCCACGAGACCCGGAACCGTCGAAACCACCCGCAGCTGCAACGAAGGTTAGGTGATGGAAGCCCTGAGGGCGACCAGATCCCCCACCCGCGGAAGGTCCTGCCGCCGCAGGCTCAGGCAGCAACCAGGGCCAAAGGAAGAAACCCTATGGTTCGCCGCGCGCTCCTCCCATCCGGTAATCAATCAATCCTTTTAGAAAATGTTATTATGAAGTTAAGGTTAATTAAAAAGATGCAAATTTAAAATAATGTTGTAATGGAATTGAAAACTTTACATTCTACTTAATCTTGACATGCGAAGCACCATGTGATTCCACCAACTTAGAGTTTAAAGATGTTTGACCTAAATATGCACAATCCTATAATATGAGCTTCAAATGATAATGAGAAAACCTTCTCTCTAGAAATTGCAATGATAAGTTGATGGGTAAAGACAATTATTTTAATATAGAGATTATCAAGGAAAACTCTTATTGCCTCACTTCACAATTATTGAGAAAATTACAATGAAATACATTTCATAACTTCAAGAATACTTGTGCAACATTTATAAATAAATTAATATACTTACATACCATAATATCATGATTGTCCCAAATTGTCCCAATAGGAAGGACAGAAACAACTCCTTCTTGATGGTTGTACAAAAGAGTAATTTGCATACCCCTTATGCATTACGCTTGAGTTAGATTGTTGCACGAGATGCCATTTTGGATTCATCATCCCCTTGATTGGTTCATTAGTGATGATTGATTATGTTAAACTAACATGATTGTGTTAATTCTGAATGAATGGTACTAATGACATGTATATGCATTGCAATTGGTATGATATATTGTTATGATTCATGATGATGTCGAATATGTATTAGTTTTAGTGGAATAACTTGTGATAGTTTGAGATGTTGATGAAGGAGAATGAAATCATATCCAAGGCAAGGGCTCAATATCCAATGAGAAAGACTAGCTTGATTTAGTGTTGATAAGATTTTGGGATAGGTAAAGACTTGAAAAATGACCACCAAAGTAAACTAGGATGACTTCAAATTTGATGAGAAGGGGTTGAGGGTGGAAGTCACCTATGACAGATACAAATTGTTCCACATGGTGTCTAGGCTTGACCGAACCTTGCATAATCCTAGTGATCACCACTCAGAGGTGAAAAGATTATTCTTCCATCCAACATTAGGGCTAGCCCTAGCCTAGGCTTGGCCTAGTTGAAAAAAAAAGGATGAAAAGGGGAAAAATGAAACAAGTTATAGATTACTTTTGCAATCCCCAGAATACTTATAAATAACTTCAAAGACAAAATTTTCCCTAAATGAGTTAGTCAGGGGAAAGGAAATGTGGTTACACTCGATAATCACTTGAGATTGTTTTAAAAAGGGGAAGTCTCCCTTGAGAAGGGGGGATTGGAGGGCAACTTATGATGGTTTATGTATCGAGGACAAATTTATGATTCTAGGGAGTGATCATGACATTTTGTCATAATGGTTTATGGATTATTTGGACACTATCGTTGAGGGGTTGAAAGTGGTAATAAGACCTTTGCAAGACAAAATACGCACCAATTATCAAGGGTTTTTTTAAAAGGCTCTAAAGTAGTAGGAAAACCACTTTATTTTCCTATAATTTACTAGCTTATTAAAAAAAAAACTATATTGTATTGTAATAATACCACCTAAATTACTAATAATACATTTTGCAATGTTCACAATTTTAAAAATATTTAAAAACTTTAAAAAAAGGGACAAAAAGCAAAAAAAGCAAAAACAAAAAACCTTCTTAATTTGAAAAATAAAAATAAAAATGAAAACTTATTCTTAATAACTATGCAACACAATAATTTGTAGAAATAAAATTATGCTTACCACCAATACATAAACATCAAATGTTTAAAACAAAATTAAATCCATCTTAAATCCAAATATACCAAACGCCAATAGGGATCAATTCCAAAGTTAAGATGGATCTAAGTTGGTACTCTTGCATTCCATGATGGATTTCCTCAAGTCTTTAGATATGATTTCTTGCCTCAAAATATAGTAGGCCTTGTGAGGGTAAGCTCACAAGACAAGAGCTAAACCAAGGGACAACAATATGAGTTGTGGCCCACTATCACCATAGTCATTACCTCCTACTCTTTTTTAGATTTTCACAACTAGGGATGCTTCCTCTAGTAGGTCACCTAAAGGATCTATCAAGTACAAGGGATAATGTGACAAAAAAGGCTTAAGGAGGACAACTCTACTTAAGAACAAGGCTTAGTATAACACCCCACCCCACATTTACCTACTTTATAGACTCTCCAGGGTAAACATGGGCTGAGTTACTATACATGACCCAAAAACCAAGTTCCAGTTATGGAAGTGGGGTCCACCATACTAAAAGTCACTGCAACTTTCCAGGGACACCATACCACCTAGATGTCAGACAACATCCACTGATGATCTTACCTTGAGTTGGAACTATCTTTTCACCTGACCTCGCAGCCCAACCACATGCATGTGGCCAAAAGGCTCTGGCCACACGCACAATCCTTCCTCCATGTGGCTACAATCAATATATCTCAATTAAGAGACTGTGGTTGCATAATCAATGCCACATTTTTAGGACTAGTCCACAGACCACTACCTAGAACTACTTAGAACTATCTAGAATTAAGTGTAGGATAACCACTAGTATGCATAACCTATACTTAGGCTCAAATCTCATCCAACCATGCCAGTCACATGATAAACATTTAGGCAAACATATGGAAAACATAGTAGTTATAGGTCATGAATGCAAATCTGTACATTATTTCGTTAGTTTCATCAAAGAGTCATCAAGAACGTTCACTGCCCTCTCAAGCTAGCTGCAACAACACTTGGTATCTCATACATTCATATAACAATTCAATAACTTATTGAATCATGAACAAGATCCATAACAAGATCACATCATGTAACCATGCTTATAACTAGCATTCAACCAGAATGAAACCATGAAAAACCAGTGATAAAATCAACACAATAACCAATACATGTTCTCATTGATCTCAATAAGAAATAAATTCAACCAAGTTAGGGAATTCCACGTACCACCCAACCATAGATTGGGCTAAACCAAATCTGTCTTTCAGTCAATCACACATGTGCCATATTCCAAGCATGAATGTGGGATCACATGGGATAAACCAAAACAGAACTAAACGAGGCTTCCAGAGGTTAAACCACCTCAACCCTCCACCACAGTGATTTCGCCTAAACTGGTTTAGAAATCACCAAAACCAAAACCAACTTGGATGCCTCCGACTTCTTCACCATACCTAGGGGAATATTTCTGTCTCCATCCACATGTCAATAGTTCAAGGAGAATTCCCATCTCCACCCTTGACCCTTGCGAATTTTCATGAGACCACCTCACTAGGATCCGAAATCTACCAGCCATCCAAAGCTTAACCAAAATGGGGAACCCACTAGATTATGGATATCTAGGAAATGGAAAGGCAAGGCTAAAACCATTGTCAGTACAGGAAAAACCCATGCCAAAGACAACAAAGTAACCAAATAAGAAAATACATGTACCATGCATCCAAATCTCAGCAAGGAAATCACACATGCTTAATGTTACCTGCAATGTTCTCATGTTGTAGTTGTTTTTCCAACCTTCTTCTTCATTGCCATGATTTCCTTTACTTTCTTGCTTGCTTTTGTCCAAGTCTCTCTCTCCAAGTCCAAGTGAGAATTCCTCAATGCCTGAGTGAATGCTACAATTCTCCAAGAGTAACCAAGAAGTGATCAAGAGTAACTAAGAGTGACTAAGGGAGACATAGAATGTTCCCCCTCTCCTTTTGTTTCATTTTCCTTCATTTTCCCTTGCATGCATATTCTTGTCTCTTAATATTCCTTTTCTCTTATTTTCCTTTATTTCTTATATTAAATTTCCATTTATTGCCTTTTGCCTTTCCAATGCTAATGTCAATTTCCATAGCCAATAATAAACCACAAGTGATGCCCAATATAATGTGTTTCCACTCATTAATCTTGGAATACATGTCCCATGACATTGGTTTAATTTATTTAGATGGAAAATCAACTTGGGGCTATTAAAAACCCCTCCCCCTTGGGGGAATACCGTCCCCAATGTTATATGACACTTATGACCAACAAAGCATGTTTCTTATTGGAGCTTTATAAACACAACTTGATGCAGTATTTACAATGACAACTCCTAAAAACATGAAAAACATACCACTTACTAGAGCTTTATAACATAACTCGATGTGGTGTGTGTATACACACACACACACACACACACACACACACACACACACACACACACACACACACACACACACACACCAAAAAATCATTTGCTTCAACCAACAAATAAAGAAGGATATAATGCTTGCATTTGATTAGCCATCTTCCATGTAGCTTCATCGGGCCCAAAGTGCTTCCATTGCACTTTAACTTGCTCTATTGCTCAGTTCCATGGCATGAGTTGTTTCTGCTGCAATATGCATTATGGCTCTAATTGGAACTCTCCCTCTGGTTACACCTGCAATACATACCAATCAATCACATGATCAACATCCTGTACATATCTCTTAAGCTATGAAGCATGAAAAACATCATGGAATTTCAATGATGAATGCATTGCAAGTTTGTATGTCACTGATCCAATCCTCTCAAGGATCTCAAAAGGCCCACAATACTGAGGTGCCAACTTGGCACATGATTCAATCCTCAAGGAGCTCCTCTTGGGCTTGATGCACAAGTACAAATTCTCCCTAACCTAAAACTCATTAAATGCTTATGATGATGCGCATAAATATTCTATTTGTCATGTGCTACCTTTAAATTCATTTTGATAACCTGCATCTCTTGCTCCATCTCTATTAACATATCCGGTCTAATCAACACTTTGCTCACTAGATCACTCTAGCTGATAAAAGTATTACAATTTCACCCACAAAGAGGCTCAAATGGACTCATATTAAATGATTATTGATACCCATTGTTGTAAGAAAACTCTACCAGTGGAAGATACTCCTCCCACTTCCTTTGTTGATGCATGACATACATCCTCAACATGTCCTCAAGGATCCTGTTAACCCTTTATGTCTGTCCATTTGTTCGTCGATGATAAGTTGTACTGAAGGTTAAATTTGTCCCCAAACCTGTAAACAAATCCTTCCAAAACTTGGAAGTGAACTTGGCATCTTTATCTGATATAATCCTCTTGGGAACTCCATGCAACCTCACTATCTCTTTGATGAATATGTGAGCCACTTCACTAGCTGAATTAGTAGACTTGACTACAATGAAGTGATCTACCTTACTTAACCTCTCAACCACAACCATGATGGAATTATGTTGTCTCGGTGTCCTGGGCAATGTTGTAACGAATTCCATGGAAATGACCTCCCATTTCTATTCTGGAATCAGAATAGGCTGCAACAAACCAACTAGATGCTTGCATTCAACTTTCACCTGCTAATAGTCCAAGCACCTTGCAACAAACTCAGCCACCTCTTTCTTCAAATTCGGCCAATAGTAGAACTTCTTAACAGTTGTCAAAGTCCTATGATATCCTGGGTGGCTTGAATACGGCTTGAAATGAAACTCTCTCAAGATAAGCTTCTTCAACTTAATGCTATTTGGCACATAAATCCTGCTCTTGAATCTGACCAAGCCATATATTGTGAGGTGATACTCCCCATCCCTATCAACTTCACCTGGTTGTTGTAATCTCTACTTCAACTATTGGTACTTCTCATCATTCTACCCTGCATGCAAGATCCGCTCCTACAAATTTGTCCCATATGAGCTCATAGCTTAAATATGATTCACCTACACTCTCCTACTGAGAGAATCCACAACCCAGTTCTACTTGCCTTTCATGTACATGATATCGAAGTCAAAATTACTAAGAGTAGCCAACCATATAGATTTCCTTGCATTCAGATTGGGTTGGTCAAACAAGTAGCTCAGTCCATTGTGATCACTCATCAAGATGGACCTTCTGCTAAGGAGATAATATCTCCACATCCTCAATGCATGAATGATAATTTCCAACTCAAGATCATGAGTCACATAATTTTGCTTGTTCTCATTTAACTTCCATGATTCATAACAAACCACTTTCCCTTCCTGCATCATGAATCCACCAAGTCCTTCCTTGCAAGAATTTGTACAAACCACAAACTCCTTATCATGATCTATAATATTTGAAACTAGAGCATTGTTAAGTAGTTGATTTAACTAATCAAAACTAGTTGAATACTCCTCAGTCCATTCAAACTTCTTCCCTTTCCTCTGAAAAGATCTGATAGGATAGCCAATCTTAGAGAATTTTTCGATGAACGTACTGTAATAACCTGCTAGTCCAATGAATTACTTGACCTCATCCACATTCTTCAAAGTTAGCCACTCCATGATAGCCTTAATATTTTCTGGATCCACCATTATCCCCTCCTTGGAAACAACAAGTCCCAAGTAATGAATCTGAGTCTGAAAGAAGCTACACTTGCTAAGCTTGGCATAGAACTGGTGCTCTCTCAACAATCTCAATATTGTTTCCATGTGCTCTACATGCTCCTCCTCATTCTTTGAATATACCAATATATCATCAATAAAGACTATCACAAACTTATCTAGGTAAGGGCACAACACATTGTTCATCAAACACATGAAGGTGGTTATGACGTTGGTAAGACCAAAAGGAACCACCACAAACTCATAGTGCCCATACCTTGTACAAAATGTAGTCTTATAGATGTCTTCTTCTTTGACGTGCACTTGATCATATTCTAATCTCATATCAATCTTCAAAAATATTGCTACTCCCTTTAACTGATTAAACAAATCATCAATCCGCGATAATGGATACATGTTCTTGATAGCCACCTTGTTCAGCGGCCTGTAATCAATGCACAATCTGAGAGTACCGTCCTTCTTCCTTACAAACAACAATGGTGCACCCAAGGAGACACACTTGGCCTTATGTATCCCTTATCAAGCATCTCTTTAAGCTGCAACTTCAATTCTACCAACTCGGGCATGCTCATCCTGTAAGGTGTCTTAGATGTTAGTGTTGCTCCCGACATCAACTCAATAGAGAAATCTACCTCTCTATGAGGAGGCAACTCTGGAAACAAGCAAAATTATGTGACTGGAAACATGAACTGCAATAATAAACATCCTTTCTTGTGTTTGCAATTATCTTGCATAACTGTAACCATTCTCACTGATGTAGGCTTCTTCTTTCCATACGAGATTCTCTTTTCTCCCTCATCATCTAGGCACTCAATGGCCTTGTTATAGCAATTCACCTTGGTCCTGTGAATGAACTGCTAGTCCATGCCCAAAACCATGTTATATGAACCCAAAGGGGGAGATACAGGAGCAGATCAAGTCCCAGATACAGTTTCTCCAGAGGCCTATCTGGTCCATCCCTAGCACGTACAGCATATGGCCGATCAATCTCCATTGGCGGTCAAGGATATTCATAAGAACGCTTTTAGATGTGCTGACGTAAGCATGCCATTCAGCTCAAATGCATAAGATCTCACCCAATGATGAACTCTTCTCTTGGTCCCTTTAGCCAACTGCACCAACCAAGATTCTGCATGCACTTCTTTATTAAAACGATAATGATCCACCGGGTTAGGACTAACATAGTTATAATTAGATCCATGATCAATCAAAATGGAAACAACTTGATCACGAAACTTACCTTCCATCTCAATAATAGATGCCTGATGGTATGCCTTCCTGTTATCCATTGTTGCATAGATCCGAGGAATTCTTTGGCATAGATTCCCAATTGTCTACGCCTCTTGACAACTATAGATCTACGGACTACCACCCTAGTATGATGGAAAATCCCTCTTGTGATGGTCTCTACCATAGGTCCAACACCTTAAATATTTCCGCCATCACCTTTATTTTGTTGCTCCTTAGGCTAAGACCCATGTCCTCTCTCAGTTGCATTGAACTTCTTATGAGGTATTGTTAGAAAATTATATATTACAGAGCAATGGAACACATAAAATATTGCAGAAATATAAACACAGAAAACACACAAAACAAGAGAGACATAGATATACGTGGTTCACCCAGTTTGGGCTACGTCCACCCCGAACAGCCAGCCCTTCCTTTCTATTATCCAGCAAAATGAAGAGACACAACCTACAGCAAATCCGTTGTAATATCCTCTGTTTTCTCTCATAGTCTCACCTCTCTGTTTCTCGCTCACAGAATACACATCTATATCTCAGCCTCAAATACAATGCCCTCATACAAAGAGAGGGGGTTGCCTTCTAGGGCAAAAAACCCTAAACTAAACATAAGTTCTACTGTCAGATCATCTGCCTAATGAACGTTCCAGATTGACTAGAAATTACTATACTTTTACAAGGCAATTTTACATTTGTTTTTAGCTTCGGTGGCGCTACCCCCGAGCCCCCGCCGGGGGACCGCTGGCCCCCAGACCGCCCAGCCGGGGGGGATCGGCCCCCCTAGACCCCCGGGTGGGGGACAAGTCCCCCCCGCACCCCCCCGCGTGGAGGGGTGTACAAGACTTCCTGGGGTATACATCCGGCTGAAACAAAGACCTTTGAACAATCATGCTCCACACACAACAATCTCCCACTTGGAGAATGATTGTAGAAACTCCACCGCTGCTTCATTTGCTGGACAATGACTCCTCTTTGGACCTGGTTGTTTCTCATCTTCATCGTCATCCTTGAAAACCAATTGAAACTGAGCATATTCTCAGTTTCTCCCTGGTTACAACTTTTGTTAGCATATCTGCAGGATTTTGGCTAGTGTGTATCTTTTCCAGCTTCAACTCTCCATCTTCCAACACTGATCGTATGAAATGGTACTTGAGATGTATGTGTTTAGTCTTAGAATGAAATGCTGAGTTCTTTGCAAGATGAATGGCACTTTGGCTATCACTGGATAACGTGCCCATATCATGCTCCTTACCCAATTCACCCATAAACCTTTGTAACCAAATCATTTCTTTACTAGCCTCTGTAGTAGCAACATACTCTGCTTCTGTTGTTGAAAGTGCAACAACACTTTGGATTTTTGAAACCCAACTGACAGTTGTTCCTCCAACAGTAAATACATATCCTGTAGTGCTCCTCCTGTTATCTCTGTCACCTGCCATATCTGCATCAACATATCCCTGTAGAGAAATGTTTGAACCACCAAAGCATAATGCTTGATTTGTGGTACCTTTCAAATATCTGAGAATCCATTTCACTGCCATCTAATGTTCCTTTCCTGGATTGTTCATGTACCTGCTTACAACTCCCACTGCATGTGCAATATCAGGCCTTGTGCAGACCATTGCATACATTAAGCTTCCAACTGCTGATGCATATGGAACTTTAGACATATAATCCATGTCTTCTTGGGTCTTTGGGCACATTTCCTTGCTAAGTTTGAAATGGCTAGCAAAAGGTGTACTAACTAGTTTTGCATTTTGCATATTAAATCTTTTCAACACCTTTTGTATGTACTCATTCTGAGACAATGTTAATTTGCGATTTTTCCTGTCTCTAGTTATTCTCATATCAAGGATTTGTTTTGCAGCTCCCAAATCCTTCATTGCAAATGAATTTGCCAATTTTCTTTTGAGTACATTTATTTCCTGCATGTTAGATCCTGCAACAAGCATGTCATCCACATATAATAACAATATAATATAGCTGCCATCATTTTGCTTTTTCAGATAAACACAATGATCAGAGTGACATCTAGTATAACCTTGTTCAGACATAAACTTGTCAAATTTTAGATACCATTGCCTTGGAGCCCGTTTTAAGCCATACAAGCTCTTCTTCAACCTGCACACTAGTTTCTCCTTCCCTTTCACCTCATATCCTTGTGGCTGCTGCATATATATCTCTTCCTCCAAATCCCCATGGAGAAAGGCTGTCTTTACATCTAACTGCTCAAGATGCAAATCTTCAGCTGCTACAAGACTTAAAATAGTTCTTATTGAAGTCATTTTAACAACAGGAGAAAATATTTAATCAAAATCAATACCTTTCTTCTGTGCAAACCCCTTCACCACAAGTCTAGCTTTGTACCTCTGTTTTTCTCCATCTTCTTCCTTCGGCCTGTAAACCCATTTATTCTTCAATGTAGTTTTTCCTGCAGGCAACCTGACTAAATCCCAAGTCTGGTTATGCATTAAGGAGTCCATCTCTTCTTCCATGGCTACCTCCCACTTCTTCCTGCTTTCAACCTGCATTGCTTCTTCATAACATTCGGGTTCACTAGAATCAGTCAACAATAAATAATATAATGAAGGAGAGTATCGTTCAGGGGGTCTACTTATCCTGGTAGATCTTCTAACACCACTTTCAGGTGTTTGGGGTGCCTGTTGTTGTTGTGGTGGTTGCTGTTGTTGATTATTATTATTTTCAGGCACCTTTACCTTTTCAGTGATGTCATTAAGAACTGTGTATTCCTTGTTTTCGTTTTCTTTCTTTTTTTCCTGCAACTGATTCTTATACAAGACCTTTTCATTGAATATTACATCTCTGCTCCTAATGATTTTGTGATTTTCATAATCATATAAGCGATAACCAAAATCATTAACACCATATCCAATAAAGGTACATTTCTCTGACTTTGCCTCAAGCTTTGTTCTATTTTCTTTATCAATATGGACAAAGGCCTCACAACCAAAAGTCTTTAAAAAAGAGTAGTTTACCTTTTTACCTGTCCATGCTTCCTCCGGAACACCACCATCCAAGGAACTTGAAGGCCCTCTGTTTATTAGATAAACAGCAATATCTATAGCATCTGCCCAAAACTGTAAAGGCAATCCTGCATGCAACCTCATGCACCTTGCACGCTCCATGATTGTTCTGTTCATCCTTTCTGACACACCATTTTCTTGTGGTGTTCTTGGAACTGTCTTCTCTCTACAAATTCCATGTTCTGAATAGTACCTATCAAACTCTTTGCTGCAATATTCACCTCCATTGTCTGATCTAAGACACTTCAATTTCTTTCCTGTCTCAATCTCAACCAAAGCTTTCCATTTCTTGAAAGTATCAAATACATCAGATTTATTCTTAATACAATAAATCCAAGTTTTTCTAGTTGCATCATCAATAAAAGTAACATAATAACGATAGCCACCGAGAGATGATACCTGAGCAGGTCCCCATACATCTGTATGCACAAGCTCTAATTTTTCATTCTTCTTTTCTTTCCCAACTCTGAGAAATCTGACTCTCTTCTGTTTTCCATAAATGCAATTCTCGCAGAAGTCCAAATCAACATTCTTTAAACCTGGCAACAAATTCCTTGAGTGAAGAATCTTCATCCCCTTTTCACTCATGTGTCCGAGCCTATGATGCCATAATGCTGCATCTTTTCCTCTGGAAGTTAAAGCATTAACAGAGTTAGAAATACCATTGCATAAATACAATGTACCAACCTTTTCGCCTTTTGCTATTATCAGGGCTCCTTTGGTGACCTTCCAAGTTTTATCTGTGAAAGTTGTCACACAACCTTCACCGCCTAACTGCCCTGTTGAAATCAGATTTTTCTTTAGATCTGGAACATGCCTTACCTCCTTTAATAGCCATTGGTTTCCATTCTGCTGTTTTACAAGAACCTTACCCATTCCAACGATTTTACAGGGTTTATCATCACCCAGACGAACTTGTCCAAAATCTCCTTGAACATAGTCATGAAAGTATTTCTTATCAGGTGTGGCATGAAATGAAGCCCCTGAATCTACCACCCAGGAATCAGTAATATTTTCGAAAGAAAGAATCAAAGCATCTTGTAACACTTCACCTGTCACATTTGCTTCATGATTGTTTTCTTGTTGTGCATCTCCTTCTTTTCCCTTCCGAGATCTACAATATTTCTTTAGGTGTCCTTTCTTTCCACATTTCCAGCACACTATCCCCGATCTGGACTTGGATCTGCCTTTCCTTGATTTACTGCGATATCCTGAGCTCTTTCCTCTTTCCATTTTTCTTCCTCTAGACTCTGCACTCAAAGCATTTCCCGATGTCTCACCGGAGCTTTTCCGTCGCATTTCCTCACTAAGGATAGCACCGACAACATCATCAAACTTTAAAGTACTAGATCCAGAAACGAAGTTACTAATGGCCATTACCAAACCATTCCAACTTTCTGGTAATGAGCACAAGAATAACAGAGCTCTAACTTCATCATCAAAGTTTATCCCTGCAGAACTTAACTGACTTGTAACTGTATTAAAATCATTTAAATGGTTTGCAACAGATCCACCTTCCAACATATTCATATTAAATAACCGTTTCATAAGAAATACCTTGTTTGAGGCCGAGGGTTTTTCATATAGTTTCGACAATGTCTGCATCAAACCCTCTGTCGTGGTTTCCTTCGAAATGTTGAAGGCGACTGACGCAACAAGGCACAACTGTATTGTTCCGAGTGCCTTTCTATCGAGAAGGTTCCATTCTTCGTCTTTCATACCCGTCGGCATCTTTGTTTTTCTGCCCAATGGTAGGTATAGATCTTTCTGATACAAATAATCTTCCATCTGCATCTTCCACAGCGAGAAGTTTTGGCCGTTAAATTTCTCAACCCTAAACTTACCATCTTACGCCATTGCTCCCACTCGAACCAGGAACCCTTCTTTCCTGCGAGTTTATCAGCCAAATAGACCTTCGGCTCTGATACCAGTTGTTAGAAAATTATATATTATGGAGCAATGGAACACATAAAATATTGCAGAAATATAAACACAGAAAATGCACAAAACAAGAGAGACACAGATATACGTGGTTCACCCAGTTTGGGCTACGTCCACCCTGAACAGCCAGTCCTTCCTTTCTATTATCCAACAAAATGAAGAGACACAACCTACAGCAAATCCGCTGTAATATCCTCTGTTTTCTCTCACAGTCTCACCTCTTTGTTTCTCGCTCACGGAATACACATTTATATCTCAGCCTCAAATACAATGCCCTCATACAAAGAGAGGGGGTTGCCTTCTAGGGAAAAAAACCCTAAACTAAACATAAGTTCTACTGTCAGATCATCTGCCTAATGAACGGCCCAGATTGACTAGAAATTACTATACTTTTACAAGGCAATTTTAATTTGTTTTTAGCTTCGGGGGTGCTGCTCCCGAGCCCCCACCGGGGGACCGCTGGCCCCCGGACCCCCCAGCCGGGGGGATCAGCCCCCCCGGACCCCTGCACCCCCCCGCGTGGAGGGGTGTACAAGACTTCCTGGGGTATACATCCGGCTGAAACAAAGACCTTTGAACAATCATGCTCCACACACAACAAGTATCACATTTTCCCTATCACCTGCATCCTGAGATCTTCCTCGCTTCTTAATCAATTTTCCTTTAGTATTCTCATTACCCTTCAAGTCACGCTTCAACTCAGGCTTGTGCTTTGATTGCTCATAACAATGTTTCAACTTTCTAATGGCTTCCTCCAATGACTGAGGCTCAACAAACTCAATCTGGTCTTTTAATGTTAATGGAAATCCGTTGATGAACCTATTAGTTTTTGTAGAATCAAATCTATTCTAGCCATGAAATTTGGTGGAGAGGCTAGAATACATGAGATCTCCAAAACCCAGAAATTTTCTAGAAATTATGCCTAGAAATGACTTAATTAGATTATTAACTAGATTTTAAATATTTCCTAAGTCTAAACTTAGGGGATATGGTTAATTAATCAATATTAATTAAGTCAAGACGAGATTCATATAGAAACTCACATGGATCAATCCAGAGATGATCCTAGCCATCGATTGTGTTTTAATATTGGATGTTTGTGCTCCAATAGAGGATTATAAAAGGAGACTGATGTGGTGATGGATAGATCACTTGAGACACTTGAGCAGTTTGATTTCTCGGTAGGTCGATTTCCAGAGTAGTAGTATTCAGTTGCGAGAGAGAGCTAGAGATCGAAGCAGTGAGTGAGGAGTTGAGATAGTGAGGCTAGAGGAAGTATTCCAGATCCAGTGAGTGCATTTGCAGAGAGGTAGAAGAGCCGCAAAGAAGCTGGCGTATGGGCAACGCAACAGCTTTTAGAGGCAAGTTCGATTTGTTGAGAGGGAAACACGTCTTCAGTTCCAAAGGTTGGAAAGGAGTTTCAGAGTGCCGAAGAAGCATCTTTCTAGTCAACAGAGGGAAAAATGATTTCATCAGAGACCAGTCAAAGACTTGACATCGAGCAGGTTGCGCTTAGCAACACAAAGGCTGATGTAGAGGGTTAGAGGGCCGAGTTTCTAAAGGCAAGTTGTGTCGAGGATTTCCTGTGGGGTGAGGAAATTCCTCACTAGTTTTTTTCTAGTATTTTTCTCTACAGGATTTCCAGATATTGACATCCAATTTACTCATAATTTCTCACTGTTGCATAATAATACAACCCTCAGTTGTTGCACCAGTTTTCCCGCATTGGGTTTTTCAGGGGACTTTTGTCCAAAAATAATTGTGTTAATTTTATGTGTATGTGTTAGCATTTCTCATCTTTCAGCGTTTTATTTTTCCACAGTATTTTATTTGTGAAGGTTGCAGTGTGATTTATTCAGTGTTTGTCGTAGAAAACAACAAATAAAATGTTAAATAAAATTAACTATTAGGAGAATAATTTTCAATTTCTACAATAGGATTCCAATGTAGGAATCTTCACATGGTATCAAAGCATAGTTGATCAGATGGAGAGATCAGAAATGAAGGAAAGGAATTTTGCTACTTAGCAAGGGGAACAGGCCAAAATTCCCAATGGTAACGGAACTTTTTTTCCAGGAGGCTGAGTTGCTTGAGGAGGTTCGTTTTTTTTTTTGGAGTGAGGGGCAGAAAAAATTGATCCTTCCAGACCGAGTGATTCTAGAGGAAGAGGGAGAAACTCAGTGCTTTCATTGGTCATATATCTAGTTGGATGCAAGGGTTTTGCAACAGTACGTTGAAGTAGAACCAACATCGAGGTGGAAGAGAGAAGAGCACACAATGAGGGAAAATTTTCCTCAGGGAACTTCTAGTCTCAAGCAGTTCTATTTTCCTTGCAGATCGACAGTAGCTATGAGCAGTTCTTCTCACTCCATAAGGGAGTGTGAGTAGCAGAGCAACAATTGAGAAAAAGGAAAGAGAAATTTTTTGATTGTTCATTGAGATGGCCACTGCTGGGCTTCTTGATCGGGAAAGGCTGGATGGAACTTCCAACTACATCATCTGGAAGGCAAGAATGTCCTTCCTTTTAGATGAATATGGCCTAAAAGCCTATATTGATGTAGTAGTGGTAGTTCCTCACTATGCAAATCAAAAGAAATAATAAAAGAAAGAGATGGCACGGGCGAAGTGGTTGATCCTAGATGGAATCAGGGATCATGTTGTCTCACATATAACTAGTAAAGATACTGACAAACAGATGTGGGATGCTCTCTCCATGTTGTACCAAGGTACTTCTGAGCAGCGGAAGATGTACCTAGAGGAAAAGTTGGGACTCATCCATATGTAGAAAGGGGGAGGAATAGAACCCTTCCTTACCAGGATTTAGGAGGTTTGAGATTGGTTGTCAATTATTGGGGTAGCGTGTCAACCCACAGAGCTAGTGCGATTGGCACTCAATAACGTCTCAAAATATTAACAAGTCTCTGTCCAAATCATATTGGGCAGAGATAGGGTACCGATATCGGATAGAATGTGGTCTGATTTTGTAGTAGGAGGAGTTGAGATGAGCTCTGTTAAAGAGCTCCATCGGTGGCAACAACAAAAAATCGAAGATGGTAAAGGAGGTGGAGAATGTGGCCCTCACATCAAAGGGTCCTAGTTAGGGACAGGGGGAGCAGAGAAATAAGAAGAAGGACCTGTCAAAGGTCAAGTGCTTTAAGTGTGGTGAGCTTGTTCACTACAGTACCCAGTGTCCTCTTAGGAAGAAGGACAAGGAGGAGAAGCAAGACCAACAGGCAGCTTCAACAGAGATCATAGTCTTTCCTCCAGGCTGGAGGAAGACTTCGCTATGTCTTTCAATATACCTCTAGGAGTGAGGTGGGGTGATTTAGTGTTGTAGCCCCAGAGTGCTACAACTGGGCATGAACCTTAAGAAGTCCACCTCATGGATCATTAACTGGATATGGGGGCCGACAATATTTAGTAGCAGGATGGATCAGTGACAATTGATGCAGTCATTACCATAGTGACAGTTGCAGACTAGTAGCAACCAGAGGTTGGGGAGCACAGTACAGTGTTGACAACAAAGCAGTGGCTTAGTGCAGAAACGGCAATAATGTAGATTCCTTAGTGAGTGTGCAGATGCTAGTAGTAGTTAGAGACTTAGGAGACATATGCATCATACTGATCACCACTGATTCAGTATTTTGGATGCTTTTCAGTTGGAGATGTTGCAGTTGCAACAACAACAAATGAGTGGGGGTTGTAGTGCAAATGCAATGTTGGTAGTAGTATGGAAATATCAATAGAAGAACATATGCAAAATATATCATAGATGTGCAGTGGTTGGTGGGAATTATGGCCAAACATCAATAATGTGACAGGAGATGATGCAGCGACAGGGTGTTGTAAAAGGGAGTGCAACACTAGAACACATTCCTTGATAAGAGGGAGTGTTAGTTTTTGTAGCATCATATGTGTTCTAGCCATGATATTTGGTGGAGAGGCTAGAATACATGAGATCTCAAAAACCCAAAAATTGTTTATGGAAATTCGGCCTAGAAATGACTTAATTAGATTATTATCCAATTTTTAAATATTTCCTAGGTCTAAACTTAGAGAATATGGTTAATTAATTAGTATTAATTAAGTCAAGGTGAGAATCATCTAGAAACTCACATGAATCGATCCAAAGATGATCCTAGCCATCGATTATGTTTTAATATTGGTCCTTGGTGCTCCAACAAAGGATTATAGGAGGAGATTGATGTGGTGATGGAGAGATCACTTAAGACAATTGAGCAGTTCAATTTCTTTGCAGATCGATTTCCAGAGTAGAAACAATCAGTTGCCAGAGAGAGCTAGAGATTGAAGCAGTGAGTGAGGGGTAGAGATAGTGAGGCTAGAGGAAGTGTTCCAAATCTAGTGAGCGCATTTGTAGAGAGGTGGAAGAGCCACAAAGAAGTTGACGTAGGGGCAGTGCAACAACTTCTAGAGGCGAATTCAATTTTATGAGAGGGAAAGATGTCTTCAGTTCCAGAGGCCGAGAAGGAGTCCCAAAGTGTCGGAGAAACATCTTTCCATCCAGCAAAGGGGAAAACGACTTCATCATAGACTAGTCAAAGGCTTGACATCAAGAAGGTTGTGCAGAGAAACGCAGATGGTCGAAGGGTTGAGTTTCTGAAGGCAAGTTTCGTGGGGATTTCCTGTGGGGTCAGGAAATCCCTGAATAGATTTTTGCTAGTATTTTTCTCTATAGGATTTCCAAATATCGACATCCACTTGTACTCAGAATTTCTCACTGCTGCATAATAATAAAACCCGCAGTTGTTGCACCGATTTTCCCACATTGGGTTTTCCTGGGGACTTTTGTCCAAAAATAATTGTGTTAATTTTATGTGTGTGTGCTAGTATTTCTCAGCTTCCAGCTTTTTATTGTTCCAGAGTATTCTATTTGTGAAGGTTGCAGTGTGATTTATTCAGTATTTTCCATAACAAACAACAAATAAATTATTAAATAAAATTAACAATTAGGAGAATAATTTCCAGCTGATGCAATATGATTCCAATGTAGGAGTTTTCATAGAACCTTTGGATCTTTGTTTTCTCATCCTTGAGATAAGGCACATATCTCAATAGATCTAGAAATTTGATTGTGTACTCTTCATCTATCATGGAACCCATCTTGAGCTCATAGAATTCCTTAGCCTTTCCGTCATAATACCTCTTAGATAGGCAATTCTTCCTGAAGAGTCTTTCAAACTCATCCCAAATCAACTCCTCTTCTCTGATGCCTTTGACATGCTTGACATCTTCCCACCAGATATCTATTTTTCCTTTGAGACTGAAGGTAGTTATCTTGGCTTTCATATTCTCTGAGTAGTCATGCAATCTGAATAATTTCTTCATCCCTTGCAGCCATGCTTCTACATCTTCTAATTTCTTCATTTCACCATCAAAAGTGGGAGGCTTGGCTTTCTTGAACTCCTCTGGCAAGTACCCCATCTCGCTCCTCCTATAAGGATGTTGGTAGTGATGGTGATTATGTCTCTCGGAACCAGAGCTAGAACAACATCCATGAGTGCTAGCCCTCCTCTCAAGGGTATCTAAGGATCTTCCACTCTTCACTATATCATCCATGTTCATCCTATATCCTTTCCGAGACATTCTACCATCCGCACCGTTAGTCTTTTCTTCCCATATGTCCCCATGACTGATCCCTGATTGTCCCTATTTTTGCAAATATGAAAGGCTCTAGAGGATGGATACATTAACCTCAGCTTGTTTTTCTTGAGCTTTGGCAAGCCTTTCCTGTGCTTCAATGAATTTCTCATTGTCTTCCTTGCAACTCATAATTTCTGCCTTCAAACTTCTCAATGTATCTACCAAGCCGGGAGAATATCTCTCTCCTTGTTGCTCAACTGATCTCTCCCATCCTACCAGTGTCTCTTTCTAGATATATGGAGGTTCATATGAACTATACTCAACTATTCTGCTCTTCAAATCTTGGCCTTCTATTTCCTGCAATATTCCATTGTTAGCTAAGTAAAAACATAATCAAAATCATACCTCAATGTATATGAGAGGAGGCTATTGCATCTACACAAACCAATCCAGATTAGCATGATACAACGTCGCAAGGATACGAACTCATACATGGAGATCATAACCATAACAATAAATAGCTTACATGCATGCATGATAAGCATATAGACAACTGACATGCATGCATAACCATCTACATTCTCCTCGAGGTCTAGTGTTGCAACCTCGCTCTGATACCACCCTATAACACCCCACCCCACGTTTATCCTCTTTTACAGGATATCCAAGGTAAGCATGAGCTGAGAGTTAGTATGCATGACCCAACAACCAACTTCCAGTTATGGAAGTGGGGTCTAACATACTAAAACTCACTACAACTTCCCAGGGACACCAGACCACCCAGATGTTAGACAACATCCACTGATAATCTTACCCTGAGTTGTAACTATATTTTCACCTCATGTTGTGCATGTGGTTAGAGGGCTCCAACTGCACACACATGCCTTCCTCCATGCGGCTATAACCAAGATTTCTCAGTTAAGAGATTGCGGCTACAGAATCAATGCCACATTTTCAAGGCTAGCCTACATGCCACTGCCTAGAGCTGCTCAGAACTCTCCAAAATCAAGTCTAAGATAACCACAAGTATGCATAACTTATACTTAGCCTCAGATCTTGTCTAACCATGTCAGTCACATGATAAACATTTAGACAAACATATGGAAAACATAATAGTTACAAGTCATGAATGCATAAATGTACATTATTTCCTTAGTTTCATCAAAAAGTCATTAAGAAGGCTCACGTCCCTCTCAAGCTAGCTATAACAACACTTGTTAGCTCATACATTCATATTACCATTCAATAACTTATTGAATCATGAACAAGGTCAATAACAAGAGCACATCATTTAACCATGCTTATAACCAACATTGAACCAGAATGAAACCATGAAAAACCAATCATAAAATAAACACAATAACCAATACATGTGCTCATTGATCTTAATAAGAAATAAAGCCAACTAAGTCAGGGACTTCCATGTACCACCCGACCATAGATTGGGATGAACAAAATCTCTCTTTCAGCCAATCACCCCCGTGACATATTCCAATCATGAATGTGGGATCACATGTGATAAACCAAAACATAACTAACCATGGATTCCAAAGGTTAAATTACCTCAACCCTCCACCATAGTGATTTCACCTAAACCGGTCTAGAAATCAATAACAAGAGCACATCATTTAACCATGCTTATAACTGGCATTGAACCAGAATGAAACCATGAAAAAATAGTCATAAAATAAACACAATAACCAATACATGTTCTCATTGATCTCAATAAGAAATAAAGCCAACTAAGTCAAGGACTTCCATGTACCGCCCTACCATAGATTGGGTTGAACCAAATCTCTCTTTCAGCCAATCACCCCCATGCCATATTCCAAGCATTAATGTGGGATCACATGGGATAAACCAAAACATAAGTAACCAGGGCTTCTAGAGGTTAAATTACCTCAACCCTCCACCATAATGATATCACCTAAACCAACCCAGAAATCACCAAAACCAAAAATAACTTGGATTCCTTCGACTTCTTCACCATACCAAGAGGAATTTTCTTGCATTCACCCACCTATCAAGAGTTGTAGGAGAGTGCCCATCTCCACCCTCAACCCTTGGGAATTTTCCTGAGACCACCTCACCAAGATCTGAAATCTACTGGCCATCTAAAGCTTAACCAAAAAAGGGAACCCACTACATCATGGCTATCTAGGAAATGGAAAGGCAAGGCTGAAATTGCTGTCAATTCAGGAAAATACCATGCTAATGATAACGAAGTAACCAAATAACCAAATTCATGTACCATGCATCCAAATCTCAACAAGGAAATCAAACATGCAACATGTTATCTACAATGTTCTCCTATTGTAGTTTCTTTTCCAACCTTCTTCTTCATCGCCCCAATTTCCTTTGCTTGGTTTATTGCTTCTATCCAAGTGCTCTCTCTCTCTCTCTCTCCAAGTCCAAGTGAGAATTCCTTAATGCCCAAGTGAATGCTAAAATTCTCCAAGAGTAACCAAGAAGTGATCAAGAGTAATTAAGAGTGACTAAGAGAGACATATAATGTTCTCCCTATCCTTTTGTTTCTTTTTCCTTTTATTTTTTCCTTCAATTTCCTTCATTTTCCCTTGCATGCATATTCTTGTCTCTTCATCTTCCTTTTTTCCTTTATTTCTTGTATTAAATTGACATTTATTGCCTTTTGCCTTTTCCAATGCCAATGCCAATTTCCATAGCCAATAATAAACCACAAGTGATGCCCACTATAATGTTTTTCCCCTCATTCAACTTGGAATACGTGTCCCATGACCTTGGTTTAATTTATTTACATGGAAAATCAACCTGGGGTTGTTACACATAACTAACACAATAGGGCAATTCACATCCTCTAATATTCCCAATTAGGACACAAAATGACCTAGAGTTTGAGAAATAATAAGGAAAAATTATCAACATAGGGTTACAAGGCCAATAAAAGACTTCTAATCAATATATACCTTCACCTTTATGGAACAAGAATCCTTCAATAAGCCCCAAGTTGAAGCCTAGGGCAAGCTAGCACTTTTCTAGGGACAAATCTACCTAAGTCATAAGATGTTATCCCTAATATGGATGGATTAGTCACTAAAAGGAGTTGATTTTTAGGAAACCACCCTTTGAACAAGTTTTGAATCCTTCCAAGGTCCAACAACTTCAACCCTAGTTGAGATTTGTGCCTTAGCCCTGGCTAGGGGCTTATCCTTGACATGTCGAAATTAGATTTTAGAGGAGAAGAAGAGATTATGTTGTGAGTTTTATGGATGACCAACAAAGTTACCAAGGCCAATGCCCAATCCTTGGATGATGAAGTCTATGGGGATGTAAAATTTTCTAGATCTTGGAAAGGAGTAATGGAATAATGAAACTCTAGATTTAAAAAACCTAGTTACCAGTTTTGTGAGAGAGCAAAGTTAATGGGGAGATCTAGTTGAAATGTTCACCCATGGGATTGTCATTCACATTCTATAAGTGAGTAATGTATGCAATACTATAATCTAGAATCCATAAAATGTTTTTCATCAATAACTAGTACAATAAAAATCCTGGATAATTAACCATTCCATACATTAGAGACAAAAAACAAAGATTTATCAAATCCAAGGTACACGTACATGATAGAATGCATGAATAAACCTTTATTGTTCCAAAATGACATCTCCAAAGCCAAAGAAATAGCTCCAGTAGCAAAAATCCACCACAAATCACATCTACACAAGATACAAGCTAGGCCAAAATTATTTAAGAGTGCTGAAATATTCACAAGTGATGATGAACAATGAAATGAACCTATCCTCTACTTATATGAGGATTAGGACAAGTAATTATGCCTAAAAAAGCCCCTAAAACAAGTTTTATCCTTAAATGTACTTGGGTTACAAGCCAACCCATTAGCTAACAACAAAATGAGCATAATTTCCCACATGTGTGACCCGTAGCTTCTTTTATTGTTGACATCATGCCTAATTTATGATCCAAATGCCATGCCAAATTGCAATGAGGTGTCTAAATGTCTGAAGATGCCTTATGATCCAAAATTCAAGGGTTGATCCTCAAATTCACATCAATATCTTCAGTGGTGTCCCAAGATCCAACTGGGGTCCCATAAAGTGGTCTCCATGGGTCTCTATTTGTTAAATTGAGCCTCCTTTTCTCCAGCATTAGGGCTTCCTCTAGTGTAACAAGCCCTCCCTAGTCTCTTAGTTTGTGACCATCCTCATCTTGGCTCTTAATTAGCTCTTGCCCATGAAATTGTGCCAAGGCCAACATGGGGGCATGTTGGGTCCAATGATGTCATCCTAAAGAATCCTGAAATATGGGTCAAACTCAACAAACATCTTGGGTCTTGGAGATGCTCTCAGATATGTGTCATCAGACAGTGCTACTAGGAGGCTCTAGAATCTCAACACTTCACTTGGTTGAGCCAAAGTACCCCTATAAAGGGCTTGGGTTCCTCTGTAGTGGGTGCCTAGGGCCTAGGCTGTTGAAACACCTAACAAGAACAACATGAATTCTAGTGAAGGCAAACAGTCATTAGGGACTAAGACTAATAATACATCTAAGTGACCATAACTTGAATGTTAAGGGAAATTTATTACTTCCAATAAGGACCCCCTTCCAAAATCTAGACCAAGATCTCACAAAGGTGTTTTCTCCCTAGGTAGGGGTGGCTAAAGGTCAACCCTATTAGGTGCTTTCAACCTTTAAGGGGAAGTAAGAGTTCCCTACTCCACCCTTCAATTGATAGATGTTAGTGAATGATGATGTGGTAATGGAGGGGAGATGACTTCATGGTTAAGTGTAATGGTCAAAGGGACCAATTGATGGGGATGTCCACATCTTGAGTGTAAAGATGTGAGGAGGGAGAATTTGTGGATGCATGAGCTACCAACTCAGACTTGGTTTTTCCACCCCTCTTATGCACCTTTTACTTATTCTTGATTATTCCTTATAGCTCAAGGGTTAGAACTTGCCTTGTATGATGATAAGTTTTATTACCCCTATAAGATTAGTCGGTTTATTTCTCATCGAGATTGGAACATCAAGGGTTCATTTTTTATGTAATGGAGCACCATGTTCTCAAGAATTGGGTGATGGCCATATGGGGCAGGTAGAGTTCATGCTAGGGTTTTTCCCATATGCTAATCATTATGTCCCAACCATCCTTTGCATTTTGATTTTTCTTTCTTTTGGTTTATTATGGCCATGATATGCTCTTTCCTTTTCTTTTAGCTACATCAACTTCCCAGGACAAATTTTACAGGCCCTACTCAAGGTATGTGAATATGCGAGTGCCAAATCCCCAAGGACCAATGACATGTTGCACCTGAAGAATGGAGGTGAAAAAAAGGGTTTGTAATGTGGTATCAAAGGTGTTAAGTATGATATAGGAAAGATGGAACACACAATCTCAACCATGGATTTCCAAGTAGTGACCCTCCTATAACCCAAAGGGCCTTAAGGGAGGTCCCATTGAACTAGGGTCAAATATTAACCCCCCAAGTAAGGTGGGAGAACTAGGATACAATCAAGGTCTATCAATCTTCCAAGTTAGCCCATTATCCATACTAAATTCCCCAAAACAAACAACTATAAGAACTTGATTTCAAAATGATCAAAGTAACTTTTGAGTGGCAGCCCACCTTCATCTAAGTGCTAGTGCTAGATGGGTGAGGAGCACGTGGTTGATGCAAGTGGCAGAGGCACATGGCATATTGATGCAGGAGCATCTAACCCCTCCTTAATTAAAGAGGAATCCGAAGCTGAGTGAGGAGGACGTGGACAGCGAAACTGAACAAAGGGAAAATCTGCTCTTAAATTGATTTAAAATGAGAGATTTAAGTAAGTTGTTGAGTGAGTTTAGGGATCTTATGAAGGAATAGCGGATTTGGAATGATCCAATCTATTTTCCTCCATTCTTATAAACTAGTCTTCGTGCATTCGTACGGTAGCCAGACGCATGTATATCCAGCGCTGCCAAGGCAACCTGGCTCAATAAAAATGTATTTTAATCTGAATTCAGAAATAATATAAATCATATGTTTTGTGGTAACGATTTTCTTTCATTATGTATATGAGTATGTCAGTTTTAAATTGATCTTGCGTGCTGTTGTGAGAATGGTGAAATCGATTCTCGTCGTAGGTTTGATGATGAGAATTGTAATTGCTGTTCACCTGTTATTGGATTGCGCTCAGCAATAGTTGGAAGTGCGCCCAGCGCTTTCAAAGATAATCATCATTTTTTTTGTTTCAGCAACAGAGGAGGAGTGCGCCCAGAGTTTCAGGTTCTTCATCAATTTTTTGGTATTGATGGATTTTATTGCTGTATAATAAATTGTTTTGTTTAGATCGTGGGCCATAACACACAGGTCAAGATTCCGAATTTCTACATGAAAGGGGATTTTGGCAATGACCCAAGATCTCTTTTCATCAAGTGGTATCAGAGCCGGGAAAGGATTTCCTGCCAGAAGAAGAATGTAAGCAGAAGGGGAAAGAGGTACAGTTGGTTAAGTTGGAGAGTTTGTGGTCTTAATGTCGTGCAGATGGCGACAGCGGAAGGTGAGAAGATTTGCGGCAACCTAGAGCAAAGTGTGCTCAATTGGTTTCAGAGAAGAGAACCAAAAAGATGCCAAAAGACCGAGTGCAGAGGGCTTGGTGAGGTATCGTGTAACAGAAGGAGACTGTTACTGCAGAGGTTGGTTGCAGCTCACAGAAGATCATGAAAGCAGTTCTACTGAAGGAATACAGTGGATAGAATTGCTAAGGACCAGGAGAAGAATATGACCAGGAGGTCATAATTTTTTTTTACCTCGGGAGTCTGATGCAGGAGCATCTAACCCCTCCTTAATTAAAGAGGAATCCGAAGCTGAGCGAGGAGGACGTGGACAGCGAAACTGAACAAAGGGAAGATCTGCTCTTAAATTGATTTAAAATGAGAGATTTAAGTAAGTTGTTGAGTGAGTTTAGGGATCTTATGAAGGAATAGCGGATCTGGAATGATCCAATCTATTTTCCTCCATTCTTATAAACTAGTCTTCGTGCATTCGTAGGGTAGCCAGACGCATGTATATCCAGCGCTGCCAAGGCAACCTGGCTCAATAAAAATGTATTGTAATCTGAATTCAGAAATAATATAAATCATATGTTTTGTGGTAACGATTTTCTTTCATTATGTATATGAGTATGTCAGTTTTAAATTGATCCTGCGTGCTGTTGTGAGAATGGTGAAACCGATTCTCGTCATAGGTTTGATGATGAGAATTGTAATTGTTGTTCACCTGTTATTGGATTGCGCTCAGCAATAGTTGGAAGTGCGCCCAGCGCTTTCAAAGATAATCATCATTTTTTTGTTTCAGCAACAGAGGAGGAGTGCGCCCAGAGTTTCAGGTTCTTCATCAATTTTTTGGTATTGATGGATTTTATTGTTGTATAATAAATTGTTTTGTTTAGATTGTGGGCCATAACACACAGGTCAAGATTCCGAATTTCTACATGAAAGGGGATTTTGGCAATGACCCAAGATCTCTTTTCATCACATATAAGGGTGGTTGGTAGGGGTTGTTTGGCTGATCGGTTGGTTGTCAAATGTAGGAGGATAAAATTTCCTCTTATGAGGATTATCCATTTTGGTGGGTGACTTGCTTCATCATAACAAATACCATGGGAAAAACCAAGGGTTGTCAAAATGTGGAGCACAAAAAATTTTCAACAAAAAATGATTATATATATATATATATACACACATATACTTGCTGAAAGCAGGTTATATTTTTTTTGTTTTTAGAAAAAAATGCTTGACTTTCAATTAGTTTTGAAATTTCTAAATAAAATTTCTAAAGTTCAACAAAGTCTTGAACAAATTATATATTTTGAAAATCCAAAATAGATTTGAAATTTTTTTAAATTTGAAATTCTATTTACTGATTAAATGACTAATTTCATGGTGTTTAAAATTGAATTTTTATTTTAGGAATTGTCGATGTTGGATTGAGGGAGGGAGCAGAAGCGACGAGGGAGCGGCTAGGGTTTGAGGGTTTCTGAGGAATTTTCCCCATGGATGCGCGCAGAGGAGGGAGCTCATCTCCCTCCTACAAGGAGGCGGTGGCTAACAAGTACAAGAAACCTCCAGAGAAGGGCAGAGGTAATGCTGAAGAAGGTAGGAGAAACGGGGAAGAGGAAACAGACGGTTCCATGTCGAAGAAGAATGATAGCACAAAAGACAAGGAGGAAAATGACAAAAAACAGGGAATAACAGGCAAAAAATAGAAGGGACCGTGCAAACCCAAGGCACAAATCACTCCTAGAGTAGTATTAAACAATCCAAAGCTACAGGCGCACAGGGAGCACATGCAGACTTATGCAATCATATGCAAATTCATGGGGCTATGGCCAACGGAAAAAGCGTTACAAACTTGGATCAGATACAACTGGAAACCTAAAGGAAGCGTTGATCTTCATCTAGGGTCCAAGGGTTTCTTCACTGTAGTGTTCACCAACATTGAGGATAAATACAAAGTGTTTGAGGGCGGGCCCTACTTCTATGCAGCAGCAGGACTCTATATGAGGCCACGGAGAATGAATTTTGTTCCGGAGAGGGAAACTTTTACTTCAGTCCCGGTTTGGGTAAGACTTTATTCTCTATCTCTTGATTATTGGCAAACAAAATCGCTAGCTGCCATAGGAAATAAATTAGGAAGGTTTGTTAAAGCTGTTGAAGCCACAAGGAGGGGAAAGTATACCTCCTTTGCAAGGATCTGTGTGGAGATGGATCTATCTGGAGCCCTTCTAGATGAAGTTATCTTGGAGTTTTTGGATGAGGAATGGGTGTAAATAGTAGACTATGAGCATATTCCATTTAGATGTCGTAGATGCCATGAACACGGGCACCTTCTAAGAGACTGCCCTCTCACTAAAGCAGAAATCAAAGGAAATACTAACACAACGAAAGACACAGACAGATTTCACAAAGCAGTTCATAAAGGAAAAAGTGGCAAAAAAGGGCCAAAGCAAAACCAAGCGGGAGGGCAAAAGGTTAGTCAATATCAGTTCCAATTTCTTGAAGAGAATGAAGAGATAACAACAGAAGATCAAGTTATGAAGTAAGGGTATGAGCAGAGGGACAAGAAAGAAAATAATGACCATACACAGGAAAATGAAAAATAGAAGGGAAACATGATGAGTGATTCAGAACTGGAAATGGATTAGGAAATGAACCAGAGTGAGATGGAAATGAAAGACAATGAGCTACAGGAGATTCTAGACAGAGAAAACCTAGATCTAGAAGGGTTCTTGAATCAGGGAACTATGGGCGGGGTAGAATCACTACCACAAGAAGAGATCAATACAATACAACAGTTGTTCCTATGAAAAACTCAGGCTAAGGGTTTGGAGGAAGTAAACAACACTGAAAGACAGAGCAATGAAGGAGGGAAAGCAGTAAAAACGACTCCAGGGTTAGCACTGAGAAATCCCAGAAAAAAAAGAGGCAGGAAAAAGCGGAACGAGCTCCTGATGGAATGTGGCAAGCTCATGGTAGACTCAGGTAAGATGAAAGATCTAACCAGTTACTCCTTCACCAATTGTTAATTATGTAGTTTACAACTTGGAATATTAGAGGTCTTGACAGCAAGAGAAAACAGAGAATGTTGAATAACATAATGTAGCAAGCAGCACCAGATATAATTTTTATCCAAGAAACGAAATGCTCTATTCAAAAGTTAAGACAAATCCATAGTAAACGGCTTAGCAGATTTGAGTTTCTGGAAGTTAAAGTTGAAAACACAGCAGGGGGTATCCTCACTCTCTGGAATCCCCAAAAGATTGGAATAATTGATGCGGAGGCATCAAGGAACTATTTATCAATAGTCATACAGCCTGTAGGAGACAGGGATACTTATCTAGTCACGAATGTTTATGGCCCCCAAAGGCTAGATGACAAAATCCGGTTCATAAACTCCTTGGGGGATCTCCGGGCTAGGCATGTAGGGTTACCTTGGGTCATAGGAGGAGACTTCAATATGATCAGATCGCTCTCGGAGAAAAAAGGAGGTACAAGAGCTTTAAATAAAGATTCCTCAACCTTCCAAATATTTTCAGAAAACATGAAGCTTGTTGACATTGAGACAAACAATGGCTTCTGCACATGGAATAACAAAAGAGGAGGGGACTCCCAGGTAGCCTCCAAGTTAGATAGATTCATGATCTATGAAGATCTCATGCTTTTAGACAAGGAAATAATGGCAAAAATTCTACCTTATGGTGGCTCAAATCACTGCCGGTTCAAATGGAGATCAAAGGCATAGGCACCCCAAGGAACTGACCTTTTAGATTTGAAAATATATGGCTTTCACACCTAGATTTTAGCAGCAACATAGAAAAATGGCGGGTGGAAGATTTGCAAATTCAGGGATCAACAATGTTCCTGCTTCACAAAAGATTAAAGCACATTAAAATGAAACTAAAAGATTGGAACATGAATGAATTTGGAAATATTTTTGCAGGTAAGAAATCAGTCGAAAACAAAATTCTAGAGCTCAACCAAGCTTTGATATCAAGGATGGATTTGATAAAATAAAAAATGATCAGGTAGAGAAACATCAGCTAGAATAGGAAGAGTTGTGCAAACAAGAAGAATTTTTTTGGAAACAAAAATCAAGAGTTCAATGGCTAAAGGAGGGAGAGCGTAACACTAAATTTTTCCACTGTTCCACCATTGCTAACAGGACTCACAACAGAATATCTTTGATCAAGGATGAGGACGGGAAAATTCACCAATCCCATGAGGATATAGAAGCTGTGTTGGTTAGACACTTCATAGGTATTTCTCAGGAAAATTCCTTAGTAAGGGAACCTTTCATCAAGGACTTTACTAAAAATATTCCTAAGTTGGTATCCAGAGAGGAAAACTGTAATTTAAACAGACCCGTATCTGAATAGGAGGTTAGTGAGGTACTCAAGGAAATGCAAAATGGCAAAGCTCCAGGTCCGGATGGATTCAATGTGGATTTCTTCAAAGTTTGCTAGAACATTGTCAAAGAGGATATCATAAGGGTTGTGGAAGATTCCAGGCTAAGTAGAACTATTTTGAAAGCTCTCAACACCTCCTTCATCGCCCTAATTCCAAAACAGGATAATGCACAAACGCCAGAGAGGTACAGACCCATAGCCTTAAGCAATGTAGTCTACAAGATAATTTCCAAGGTGGTAGCCAACAGACTCAAACCTTTGTTGCCCACACTGGTCTCGGGGGAACAATCTGGGTACATGGAAGGCAGACAAATCCTAGATAACATCATTCAAGCTCACGAAGTGGTGCACTCGCTAACTAGCAAAAGAAAAGCGATAATGATAATGCAATTGGACATAGCTAAAGCTTATGATAAAGTAAACTAGACATATATCAAGAAGGTGCTCAGCGCGTTTGGTTTTGATCATAATTGGATCAGATGGGTCATGGCCCTGGTGACTTCCTCCAGCTTCTCAATTTTAGTTAATGGCTCTCCCTCTGAAATTTTTCTTCCTTCTAGAGGACTTAGACAAGGTGATCCACTCTCTCCTTTTCTGTTCATCCTCATGATGGAAGGGTTGGGGTGGTCCATTAAGCAAGCCAAGACAATGGGCAAAATTCAAGGACTCCAACTATTGGAGAATGGTCAAGTTCTGACCCATCAACAGTTTGTAGATGATACCATGTTATAGGGAATCCCCACACTCAAGGAAGCGCTTGCTTACAAACAAATTTTGAATGACTTTGCAATGGCATCAGGTATGGAGGTTAATCTTTCCAAATCATTTTTTTTCTTTAACACCCACATTGCCATTCAGAGGAATATCTCCAGAATCCTTGGCTTTCAAAGAGAATCCCTCCCCTCTAAGTATTTGGGAGTTCCTCTAATAGCCAAACCTCTACATAAGAGCATTCGGAAACCATTAATCATCAAGATGCAAGACAAGGTCAGAAAATGGACATTTAGGTCTTTAAATCTGGCTAGTAGACTGGTCCTAACTAAGGCTGTGCTCCAAGCAATCCCAATCTTTATGCTATTAGCTCTCCCAGTTCCAAAAGGAGTCTTACAACAATTTAGAAATATTCAAAGGGATTTTCTTTGGGGCAAGGAGGAAACCAGGAAAAAATGGGCTTTAGTGTCATGGGAAAAAATTTGAAAACCTAAGAACCAAGGAGGCCTAGGATTGGATGATCTAGAGATTCTCAATAAAGTTTTAGGGGCCAAGCTTTGGTGGTGGTGGGTTAGTGATCCTAAGGCTCAATGGGCAAGCACCTGGAAGGAAAAATATGCCAGCTCCTGGCATTTTTCTGAGCTAATAAGAATGACTGGAAATATAAAGGGCTCTCCTATATGGAACAAGGCCTAGGAGAACAGAGGGGTGGTTCAAAAAAATAGTTTCTGGGAAATCAGAGATGGAGACCTTGTGCTATTCTGGGAGGATAAATGGAAACAAGAACCAACACTCTTGAAAGAGGAATTTATTGGCCTTAAGCAAGAGACAGACAACCAAGATTTAGTAAAAGTTAAGGACTTTTGGGATCATGCACGCAACACAGGAAAATGGAGAATATGGAAGAAAATAGATGGCAGAGAGGACAACACCCTAAATAGGAGAGAAAAGAACCTAAAGTGGATGTTGGATAAGAGGATGATTCTTGTCACTGAAGGACAGGATCAACTCAGATGGGGTAACAACAAAGAGGGCAACTTCAATATTAAGGAAGCAAAAGGTATTCTATTGGGGTTGGAATCCCAAGCTTCGGTCAGAACTTGGCAGAAGCTATGGAGGAGCAAAAGTTGGATGAAGATCAAACTCTTTATGTGGCTGGTTCACCACAGGAAAATCCTAACCTGGGACAATATTAGAAAGAAGGGCATGCTGGGTCCCTCCAAATGCCAGCTCTGTGAAGCACATGAGGAGACAATGGGACATATTCTCAACAGTTGCAGTCTCACCTCAGGGTTATGGGATTTTTTTGCCACCCTCTTCAAGCAGTATGATAGAGACAAAGATAATATAATCAACACCCTAAACAATTGGAGGAATAAGGTTTCAAACAATGAAGTTCTTAACTTGGCTTGGGCTCTCTTTTCAAAGAAGAAAAGAATTCCTCTCTTTGCCTGCTAGAGCAGATCTTGAAACAGTTAAAAGAGACAGTAAGCACAACAGTTATGGATCTCCCCAAAACTCCTCCCTCAAAAACAGAGTTGGAAATACTCAAGCAGTTAGATATGCAGGGTCTCATTCCACAAGGTATGGAAAGGAAAATAAGCATGAAGGGAAAGGTTAAAGAATTTTGGAACCCCCCCCGGAAGGCTTTTTGAAATATAACATCGATGGGGCTTCAAAAGGTAACCCTAGAATAGTGGGCTTTGGGGGAGTTCTTCGAGATGAAAATGGAAACATCATCTCCCTTCTCCATTGTCATTTAGGAAAAGCCACCAACAATATGGCAGAACTTATGGCATTGGAGCAATTCTTAGAACTTTTGAAACAGGAAAACTACCAAAATGTCATAATAGAAGCGGACTCAGAGTTAGTCATCAACGTAGCCAAGAAAATTGGCCATGGAATAGGGCCGGAAAAAGTTACAAAACACTGGAGGTTAACAAGGGTGCTCCATAAAATCCAGGATCATCTGCAGGGACTTCACACACTTAGATTCATCTATGTCCGTAGAAAGGCCAACAAATTGGTAGACATTCTAGCCAACCAAGGTGTCACCTGCAAGGATAGTAAAATTTCGTTGGGTTGGCTTACAATGCCACAGAGTGGCCTAGAAGAACTTTTCCATAACCAGGCAGAATAGGACAAGAGAGTGTATCAGAACAAAACGAAGGAAAACAGCACGCAATGAGCAGATTGTTGCAGGACTCACATTTTTGGTCAGACAGGTCAACAACAGTTAACTCGCCAGGAATAGCCTCAGCAACTGTGGGTACCACTTCAGCGAAAATTCCCGGAGGTGGGAGTTTGGTTCTCACAGTTAGGGGAAAGGATGAGAAGAATATTTGATGGCCCTACACGGGCGACATCATTTCTCAGTTTTTCCAATGTTGGGAGTTAAAACCGCTTCTAGGGTGGTTTTGGTGCGATCGCACCGCGTTCAAGTGGAAGGCAGTTTCGATTTCGGGGCAGCGATACCATATAACGACTGACACGTGGATAAGGGCGGGGTATGAAAACCACCCTCATCGCACATTGAACATTGGTCATTTCAGGCGAGCGATCATTAGCGCTGCCGTCCGATCAGTGCAAGCCTGATCAACGATTAGGATGGGGTGTGCAGTTTGGTGGAACCGGGGGATCAAACATCTAGTTACTTTTTGGAGCGATAAGAATTTCCACTGTCGGATTTAAGTTGGATCTTGGACGGTAGTATTTTTTGAGGCAGGATAAAGGTTTGTTGGCGCGGGTTTCGGTGGGGAGAGTTCTTGTGCCCTGCGACTCCCGTCGCTTGGTTTTGACAGCTCAAATGTAAGTGGCAAGCACGTCTTGAGGTCAGAGGGCATAGATTCTATAGGACTTTTTCTTTGGTGGCTTACACCACTCTGTGGGAAGAAAATGTGTATATATTGTAAACTATGTTTGATTTAATAAAATACAAGGTACCACTCTTGCTTAAGCAAAAAAAAAATTGAATTGTCAGAACAAATAAAAAAATTATATATATATATATAGATATATATATATATATATATATATATATATATATATATATATATATGCACCAAGCGTCATAACATTTAATAAAAAGTACACCTATCAAATCTAAATATTTATGAAAATGAATTATCATTTTATGAAGTGCCATACCAAGTGTCATAACAATTAATAAAGAGTATATATATTAAATCCATTTTAATATTTATTTTTACTATATAGTTTTATTAATAAAAATATACAAGACAATAAATATAATCATTAATATGTTATATTATTTTCAGTTTAGTTTTTAATTTTTTAATTAATAATTGGATAATGAATTTAATATAAAATAAATAGCAACATATTTTTTAGTTACAATATTCATTTAAATTAATTTATTTGCATAATATTGCATAAACTATTTAGATTTCTTTTTAAATATAATTTATTTAGATAATTTTTAATTTTTTAGTTTTTACACCAAAGGTGTTTTCATTGCGGGGTTGGGTTGGGCAAAAACTGTTCATCCCAACCAATCCCCATCTCCCATTTTCGTCGTTGTCATCTGTCGAGTTAAAATATAATGCGTGGAAAGTTGCCCCGGGTTTACATGCTGTTTGAGATTTTTTTCCCAGCTGGTATTGTACGAGCATAGGCCATTGCTAGCCTTCACGCCTTCAAGTCTATGTGCACAAAATAACAAAGGCCAAAAGTGTGTTTCCAAACCAACAAATAATAACAAAGGTCAGAATGGTTTTCCAAAGCCAACAGTTGTTAAGCTTACATTAAGCTTGTGATTCACACTATCATAGGTTATCCATGCCCTTAAATCCTCTCAGCTTTTCAGACTCAGCACCCGTAATTCGTTGGACAATTTACCATTATTGTATGATATAGCAACATAAAGGTTAGAGACCATTCTATTGAGATCGATTCCCACATAGTTGTCGTTGATATCCTCAAATTCAATGTCCTAGAAGGTGTTGAATTCCATTGTGAATAAAGTATTGAAAGTCATGGGCTATGTCAAATTCCATTGCGAACAAATTATTGAAGGCCTTACCATTGTTGGAAGCATTGAGCATTCCCATGTACCTCATAGAGGATTGTGATAGTGAGGTTCATATCAGATTTGGAGTCTGCATTCCAATTTTTTGGTATCAGATGGCCCATCGGATTAATGAATTGAAGGGGAGAATCAAGTAGATTAATTACACTGGTAGTGAATATCTCACATATCGCACATCTTTAGTTGATGTGAAAGCATCTTCAAAAGAGAAAAGGGAGACAATCATATTCTGTTCTTCCTAAAAATGCTCATACTGTTCGCAGTATCAAAGAGGAAATTGCTATTATTACTGAGAAGTTACTTAAAGAGAATGGCCCTCCAGTCATCGCAACATTGAACAGTTGTAATAAATTTCAGATTTATTTCTAATTTCTCTACCAATTGCTCTACAATGTGACACCTTCCACTCATTTTATTTCCATGTTGTTTCCCCTGAACCAACAATTTTCTCCCAATAAAGACATGCCAAACATGTGTACATAGGCAAGGGATATATAGTGGAATACTTGAAGACTTGGGAGCGAAAATGCTTTACTAAAACGAGATCAACTAAAACTGAAAAGTGGATAGAATGATGACCATAGTGCCATTCCAAACCAACCTCAAAGCAACAGCTCAAACCATAGTATCCCTTCCATTTGGCTCAATATCCCTTCCTGCCCCAGAACCACCAGCACGAGACACAGTAGCAGTCACAAGGGTGGAAGTACAAGGCCTTTAAGAGAGAGAATTAGAGCTGTTAGGTGAGGGAATAGATATCTTTACTGCTTGTGCAAGTTCTCCTTCTCTGCATTGTTCCTTTGACATATTGAGTTATGTTTCATCCAATTTTGGTTGGTAAATTCTTTAAAGGTTTTAAGATTATGTGTAGCCTAATGGTTTGATTTATACTTACATACAATTTATTTTACTGAGAATGATGAAAGCTTCACTAGGTTAGTGATAAGGGAAAGGTATTAGTGGGAATAAATTATCCATGTGTCGAAAATAAAATCTGTTTTGGGAACAATTTTGTGAAAAACAATCAAACATAATGCAAATGTATATGGCATTGATGCATAGGAAAATACCAAGAGAACACTTGCATGTGCAGTTCATATCATATGGTTGTTTGAGATCTCAATCATAAGTCAAAGTTGCATTGAAGTTTGAGACATATCAAAAAGATCTAGGGATGTGTGGGGCTAGCGCTATACTATTTCTTGATTAGGCACATTATTTTCTAAAAATGATTGTAAGATAGGACACAAAGGTAGAGTTGAATGTAATGTAAATAAAGAAAAAGTAATGTGTTATAGTGTAAGGAATTTGAAAAAAATTATGTAAGGAATTTATAATCCCAAGGCTAATTCTTGTACTTGTGGGCTTGATATAAATTTTGAGCTTCCAAATGAAACACACAGAACATATGTTCCCTTCGCCGACAGTGCACCCAAAACCATAATGTCTCGCCTAGCCTTTGGATGCAAATCGTCCTCTGCAAATTAGATTTTTTGTTGCATCTGTTGGTGAGGATGTTGGTGCAACGATTCCTAGAGTAGATGGTTGAGAAGAAATAGGACTTTGTGTCATAAGCATGTTGGCTGTAATAGGAGTTCCATTCTAGAAGGTTCTTTACTAGCAATTGGGGTCATATATATTCTCGTGTTTCTCATAGAAACTCATCTGATGGCTAAAGGTGTTTAAAAATATGATACAATACTATGTAGAGATCTCAAGGAGTCCTGCTTGCTCGAAATTGATCTGACAGCTAAAGGTGTTTGAAAATATGATACAAGACTATGTAGAGATGTAAAAGAGTCATGCTTTCTCAAAACAATTGCACCATAAAAGTTTCACGTTTTCATAAGCACTTCTACATCAAATCTTTCCCAATACATAATGACGGCTACAAGCATGAAATTAACATTCCCAATTAAGTGGGATAAATAGGAAAAGAACCAAAAGAACTCGCAAATTAAATATTTAATTTTCTCCCATGTTGAAGGTTGTCTCAACCTTTTGATTTGAATTGTTTAAATTCTGATAGCTGGAAAACGGATGCATTCCTCACAATGTTTGGATGCCATTGTATTTCCTTTTAAATTCTTGACCATCTTTGTAACTTCCCAACTGGATGTTACATATCTTGGGATCCGATCGTGAACGTTTTGTCTCTGTATTAATTGTTAAGCTTGTGAAGCCCTACAACTTCTGACTGATCTCCTTAGTACTCACAAGTGCACATTGCTTTCTGGTTATTACTTTACTTCAAACTCATTTAAAGAAATTAAGCATTGTTTGCTCTTTCAAGCTTGGCATATTCCAATTTACCAACAATATAACCATGCTTGTAGTTGGATGAGTTTCATTATGATTGTGATTTTGTGCTCATAAAGCTCATGGCTCTAATGGAATGTCATGTTTATTATGTATCCATGTTAAAAAATACCAATAAATCCAAATCATAATGTTGTTGAGCGAGGAGGACAATAAAATTGCGGGCATTCCCAATCCCATGAACCTTGCCAATTTCCAATAAAAGGGTTATACCTATGACATATTGAAAAATGACAAAATTGAACACATCACTAACTCCCCATGAAATGCTTATTTTTGTTACGTGATTGTGTAAATCTACTGAACCAAACATTGGCCATGACAAAAATGTTGAAATTTTATTGAGTAAAATAAACCTTTAACAATATAATAACCTCATTATATACATGTCAATGTCAGATGCGAAAAAACATATTGGAGACGGAAGCAACTAGTAACTTTCCCATCCAAATGATTCATACAACATCTTATAACAAGGTTTGTGTTCATAAGTTAGGTTCATGATTTTATCTATCTTAGTAGATGAGATTGAAGAAGAATTTCATGAAGTTTTCAGCATAATCTATGCTAAGTCCCATTAATTAATTCCAGAGTAGGTTTAAATTGCACAAATAATTTCCAATAAGAAATAGCCCTACCGCTCTTCTGCATTTCAAGGTGCCTGAACCTACTCAATCACAGTTGTGTTTTTGGCTCTAAAAGTAGTGGCCTAAAAGACATATAACACTATTGTTGCAATTATATTATCTAAGGAAACACCCAAAAGTCAAACACTATAGTAGAAGTGCGAGTTTGAAGATGTGTCCATAAAACAACTCGATGCAGCACCCAAGTTCATGAATGGTGTAGTTGTGGCCAATCAAATGGTTCTTGATGAAACATTTTATTTTCTTGGTTGATACAAGTGTCATTAATACTCAATTTCCAATTTTATTCCTATAATATTCACTACTATAGTGTATGTTTTTGTGGCATTATACATTTAATCAGATAATATTTCAACTCCTTGGTAAAAAAAGAGAGTCCGACCATATTTATTCTCTCCATATTTTGGATTGTTTAACCAATTTGTGTTTCTACCATCTCCCCACAATTTAATTCTATTGTACTCACGACCTCTCTCACTTCCCAAACCATTGTCATAAAAAATGAATAAACAAGGTGATTAACTCCTAAGAAATAATAATAATTCAGGGCTTTCATAGATAGAGAGTTACCTTTTTAGTTTTGTGCCCCACCAATTTACAATCATTTTTTTATTTATTTTCAACATGATGCCCATTTGTTTGATAATTTATCTATGGAAAAAAAAATACATGGAAAATTATCTATATATCTAATCTTTTGGCTACATGAAAATTTGTAAAATGTTTTTTTCCTTGGTGAACAAATCTTTGTTAATTTAAACCTTGAATTACTAACCTATACAACAATAAAGATGTAGGTGTGTAATAAGTACAAAGTTACCTTTCGACCTCACCAATTTAAAATCAAATATTTTAATTTCTAAGATGTTATCCATTTGTTTGATTATTTATTTATGGAAAAAAGTATGAATATTTTTTAAATCTAGCTAAATCTTTGTCAATGAACAAATAATTTCTAATCCAAGACTTGCATCCTTTTAAGCCACAATAAATATGTAAGTGCTTAGATAAGTAAAGAGTTGCATTTTGGATTCTATGTCTCTCTAGTTCTAAATCAAGCCTTTGATTTTCCTAATGCTCTCATTTTGCTTATAATGCTTTTCTGGGAAAAAAATGCGAATATTTTTGAGATCTTACTAAATCTTTCATATTTAAATTTTGGCCTCATGCTCTTTGTTAAGGATGATATTATTAGTTATCACATCATAATAGGCCACATTAACACGGAAACACGTTTGATAGGACTAATCTCAGGATGATATTATTAGTTATCACATCATAATTGCCCACATTAACATGTCAACACATTCGATAGTACTAATCTAAGCTCATTATGAAGAAAACTCACTTGATTTATTACTTGATGAGAATCAAATTGACTAACAAAATGGTTTTCTTTGAGATTTAGTTCTTAGTTTTTTGAGCTATAGATCTATCTTCAATCTCATTTATTTGTTGACTAGGGTATTATCATTTAATGTCATGCTTTTGTTATATTATCTTTTTTAGATGCTTCTTCAGGATAGATGGCAATAATTCACATTACTTGTTATGCTCTCTATTTATAATTTTAACATTGAAATTCTATAAACAATTCTCTGGTGTACCAACATTCAACAATTCCTCAAGGGCTACATTATAGGCTGTGAGATCCTAAAAGCAACAGCTTAAAAACCTAAATCCTCACATACATATTCAAAACTTAATCCATAGACCCTAAAAACATAACTTAAAAGCATAAATCTTCGTAAACATATTAAAAAATGTGAACCATAGTAATGAACTTAACTCTAGAAAATTTCATGGTAGGAATTCTACTATACATGTTATCATTTTTTTCCACCTAATATCGCCATTTGAAAACATTCTTTTACTTATTTTAATCTGGTTACAATCTCTTCGAAAACATTCATGTACTTATTTTAATCTTGTTGCACTCTCTTCCTCAACTGAAACTAAGGTACATGTGCCTTAAATTATGGCAATCTAATTTGATCAACTCATGGTTAGCGATTGTTTTTGTATGCTTCTATTGTGCAAGTGTAGTCTAATGAAAATGAGTGCTTTTAATATGTTGCTTCAAAGTAGAGCAATCAATCACAAGATTTAATCTCATGTTAACCCATCCTATGGTTGTATGATTTGGTATTGAGGATAAATTTCTCGAACCTTCATCTATTTGTGGTAGATTATGCCTTGAAGTATATTTTTGAAAAAAATTATTGCCTTTTAACATTTCATTCCATTTGTTTATTCTCTGTTTAGGGTGTAATTCACAACATGAATACAAAGTTTTTTTAATCTTTTGTATCCAGTCTTTGCCATTGAAAGATGCATATTTGAAACTTATTATCATTTTGTTATTAGTTAGGGAAAGTACAGCCCCTACAACCTTTAACCATTGCTCGTAATCTCATGGGTATGTTATAGCATTTTTTTTTGTTTCTCGATCATAGTTAGGTTAAAATAATGTTGCTTTTGCATTTTTCTACCAACAAAATACTACTAAAGTTTCATAAACTATCCCTTCTAGAATCAATCCAATAGAATTATGCAAGCTAATAGTATTGTGAAAAATTGAAAACCTTTTATATAATGTTGAGATTCTTAATCTCATCTCCTTGTTGTTTATCGTAGCCAATCCTTGAAATCTGAAAGTGCTTGGGTTCAATTTTTATTTGGCGTATTGATAACAATTTGATTGAATCCCTATAGAACACTATTTTTTATTGTGTTCATGCTCTTACTGTTTTAGTCATGGAGTCGTTGGAAAATTCTCTTAGACCTTTGAACCATGAAAATTTAAGAAAGGAAATTATTGTTGTTTATTATTCAACTGATGTAAAAGTTTGCAAATTGATCTGAAATCACTCGTAAATGATCTTAGTTAATTAATGAAGGTATTACAAACTTATGTGTTGGGGCGTGTCTATGTTATTTTATGCAACGGATCGATAAGATTACGATGTACACAGACACTGAAACAGAAAGAGAACACATTAAGCAAATACATAAAACACAACAAGCTTAATAAGGAGTTCACTCTATCCTCCTGGGCTACATCTCCTGGTCCAACTCCTAGTGGTGGCCTTTCTATTGTGTCTTAAAAAGTAGACTTTTATAATAGTGAGCTCAAATTGAGTCTCACTTAACAAATGATGATCAGTAGGGCTGTACTTGGATCCCCCAAGTCTCTAGAGTACACAGACTCCCCTTACTGAATCTCAACCTCAACTGGTCTCAATGGTATGAGTCCAATTTGGCGCTCGATACCTGACAGATATACATAGAAGAGTTGCTTGAACCTCTCAAGCCTTCTCTGGAGTTCACAGACTCTCGGAATCTCTCTGTCTCTATCAGCTCGATGCTGCCTTTGCTCTGTAGGTCAACTTGGCTTCTTTATTCTCTGCAATTTTTGCTTCTCTTTCTCTTTTGCTCTCTTTTCCTGCCTCCTCTCTTGCTTTCTCTGTCTGTTCGTGGCTTTAAGCCAATTTTCTCCCTGACTGTTCGTTTTTGCTCCCCGACTCTTTGGATTTCCTACCTATGTCCGCTGGAATTCCCTTGTTCTGTGTCATCATCACTGTAACGCTTCACAGAGAGGTGGGTACCTGTTTCCTCACAAACTGAGTGTCAGTTCTCTTTGAACGGTCGTTATTTCTGTTGCTCCAAGATTGCCTGCGAAACAGATTCCTCTGCCAACTCATTGGTCATGTCGGATCTCAAATCTTATCTGCCTCAGCCTATTTCCCTGTCGAATCCAGTCACCCATCGGATTTCTTCTCTGCCGTTGATCTGGGGCCTCCAGATCCTACGGTCTCCATTCATATCGCGTGGGTAAGTAGCATGACCTTTACCCGCACGATGAGAGTAGTTTTCTCTCTCATACGCTGGACGCGTGTCACCCGTTGTATGGAATCAGGTGGGACTCGGTCGAACCCGCTTACCACTTGAAGGCCTTCCGATATCCTGTCGGTTTTAGTGCGGGGCCCGCCTTCTAACGGAATCGGCGATTTCCGTACAATTCTATGCTTTTCCCCGTGACCAAGTGCTCGGGGCTTTCCTTCACTAAGGGGGACACCTTGCGATACGCGATTAGCGCTTAGCGTATCAGAAACTGCCTCCGTTTCTGGATCTGACTTCCCGTTTTGCCAGTTTGCGCCAGCACGCGGTTACCATGGGCCAACGGTCTGGCGCTTTGACCAAGGGTCCTCGTTGCTCCGTGCTGACCACAAATTGTCATTGTTCAGAGGGTATTTCTGATAAGCTCGACATCCATAGCACTTTGAAACTTTGGTATGAGTTTTACAGAGTTCAGTAAACTGTAAGAGTGTTTAAGGATCCAATTTGGATCACAACCTTCCCACTGAGAAAGCTTTTGGACCACCAGAAGTTGGTTTTCAAACATCGACTAAGTGAGGGTATAGTTATCTCACTTGTTAAATCTCTATCCATTTTGCATTGCTTAGCTTTGAACCCTTGAGTCCAATCCTAAGGTACTCAACATCTCCCCTGCGCGTCGTCCTCACCTTCCTGTCCAAAATTGTGTCTTCCTGCAATTCATTGAGATATTCGGGTAACAAATCATCAATAGAAGGCAATTGAATCTGCTCTTTGGGATCTTCAATTAATGAAGGTTCAAATAGTCTCAAGCTGTCTGCATTAACGACTGAGTAGATGTGCATGTAAGCTGGTAAATCAAGGCAAAAATCATTCTCACCAATCTTCTCAAGTATCTTGAAAGGTCCATACCTTATTGGCTTTAGCTTTTTACCTTCACCTTGCATTTTGTCTTTGCTGATATACAGCCAGACTTGATCACCAACTTGGAAACTATGCTCCATCCGATGCTTGTCATGCCCTGCCTTGTATTTCGCTTGGCTCTTTTCCAACTGTTCCTGCATTGCCTGGTGAATCTCTTGGATTTGTTCAATGAACTTGGTTGCCTTGTCCACATCACTGTGTCCATCAACTGCTATGTATTTACCAAAGACAAAATCCAAGGGAGACCTTGGTGTGAAACCAAAACAGGTCTCAAAAGGAGATCTTTGTGTAGAAGAATGTTTTGCTCAGTTGTAAGCATGCTGCACATAACACAAATGTTCATCCTAAAGTTTGGGATGCTTGCTGCAACAGCCTCTGAGCAACTGGATCACTGTTTTTTTGACCACTTCTGTCTGGCCATCTGTTTGTGGATGAAAGGATGTGCTTTTCTTCAGTTTGGTGTCCATCAGTTCCCACAAACTCGACCAAAACTTCCCAACAAATCGGGTGTCTCGATCAGATATAATGGAAGTGGGTAATCCAAAATGAACCCATACATGCTGAAACAACAAATTTGCAGTTTGTTCAGCTGTAATCTGTTTATTACAAGGTATCAAAATAAACATTTTGCTAAACCTATCCACAACAACATATAAATAGTCATTACCTTTCCTAGATTTAGGCAATCCTCCAACAAAGTCCATGGAAACACTTTCCCAAGGATGAGAAGGAACTGACAGTGGAGTGTACAGACCTAGTTTTCTATTGTTGGGCTTGCTTTTAGCACACATGGTACACCCTCTTACATATCTAGAATCTGTCTCATTCATTTTTGGCCAATAACAAAATCTTTGCAGCTGTGCAACCATTTTACTTACCCCAAAGTGACCTGATATTAGGGAAGTGTGTGCTTTTGGGATTATCTTTACTCTTTTAGTTTGTGGAATGCATAGCTTCCAACAATGATACAAGAGTTGGTCCTTAATGTGATAATTCAATTCTTCTACTCGTTTTCCTTGACTTAAAGTTGCATATACATCTCCAAAATCTATATCTTGAGCATATTGTTCAATGTAGCTCTCATGCAATACTGAGTTATGCTTAAGTATAGTAGATGCATTTATAATTGGTCTGGATAACATATCTGCAACTTTATTGTGTTTGCCCTTTTTATATTTGATGACTAAATGAAACTGTTGTAGAAAACCCATCCATCTACAGTGTCTTGATTGCTGCAACTTAGTTTGGGAGTGTAGATATTGAAGTGGTTGATGATTAGTATGTATAACTGTCTCTTTGCCCATTAAGTAATTTTTCCACTTTTTCACACTCTGTACTAATGCATACAATTCTTTATCATATGTGGGATAGTTAACTACTGCAGAATTAAATGTCTCAGAATGATAACATATGGGTTTACCGTGTTGTATCAACATTGCTCCCATGGCATAGTCACTGGCATCCGTTTGGATCTTGAATGGTCTTTGAAGATAAGGTAGTGTTAGTATTGGTGTTGTACTAATCTTTTCTTTCAAGGTGTCGAAGACTTTCTGCTATTTGCCTCCCCACTGAAACACCTTGTTCAATCCTGTTAAAGCATGTAAGGGAGCTACAATTAAGAAAAAGTTAAAAATGAACTTTCTCTAATATTGTGCTGCTCCTAAGAAGCTTCTAACTTCTGTAGCAGATTTGGGTTTAGGCCAATTTACAATGACTGCAACTTTAGAGGTATCTATCTTCAATTCACCACCCCCTACTATATTACCCAAATAATTCAAAGATGTTTTGCCAAATTCACATTTTGAGAGTCTAACATAAAGTTTTTCTCTTTTCAAAACATCTAGTGTCTGCTTAACATGCTTTAAATGTTCTTCCCACGTTTTGCTAAATATAAGAATGTCATCCAGATATACAATAACAAAATCATCAAGAAAAGGTCTGAGTACATCATTCATTATTCTCATGAAAGTAGCAGGAGCATTAGTTAAGCCAAAAGGCATAACCAGCCACTCATAAAATCCCTGCTTTGTTTTGAAAGCAGTCTTCCATGCATCTTGTTCTGCAACTCTGACATGATGATATCCACTATGCAAGTCTAATTTGGAAAAATAAACAACGTCCTTTAACTTATCTAATAGATCATCTATGTGAGGAAGGGGATAACGATTCTTGATTGTTATCTTATTCAGTACTCGGTAATCAATGCACATTCTCCACAAGCCATCTTTCTTTCTCACCAAAACAATTGGAGATCCACATGGTGATGTGCTAGGTCTGATGAACCTTCTCAAGAAACTCCTGCACCTGCTTCTTGATTTATGCATTCTCTAAAACGGAAAACATGTACATTCTGATGTTAGGCAATGGAGCATCTTGCTGCAAATTAATATCATGCACTATTTACTTTTTGGGTGGCAGACCTTTAGGTTCTTGAAATAAGATATCATATTCTGAAACAACTTTTTCTAAATCAGCTTGTTGTTTAGCATCACAACTCTCAAATACATTCGTTTTATCGGGTTTCTTTTCCTTTACAGCCATCAATAAAAATTGTTTGCATGAATTTACAATCTGTTTCATCTGCCCTGAGTTTATGAGAGTATAATTATTCTTGAGCTTATGAGCTCTTACAAAGTATTCGATTCCATCTTTAACGAGTAGATACTTATTCTCAGCTCTATAGAAAATAGCTTTTCTATCATACAAGTAAGGACTTCCCAAAACCATTCCACATATATCCAAAGGAACTATATCTAACTCAACCTCATCTATAAATGCTGACCCAAAAGAAAACTTAAGTTTACATTTTCTAGTCACTTGTAGTTGTGCTTTATCACTTAACCAACCTAATGGGTATGACTTCTTGTGAGGTGCAGTCAATAATCCCAACTTCTTTACAATTTCTTCAGAAATTAAATTTACTTGTGAGCCACTATCAAACGAAGTATCAATCTTTTGATGTTTGGAAATAACTCGAATATGGAAAAGCTCATGTCTTTTTCTCTCATTTTCTTCATCATTAATAGATTGTGCAAAACTACTAGTAGATGCTTAAGAATTTTTACCTTATACCTGTGGCTGCAATGGTTGTTTCATCTCCTGAGTCTGACCCCAAATCTTTCTGAATAGCTGCAACAATCTTCTTCTTCTTGCCCTCAAACTTCTTAGGTCTTATCTTCGAATGCAGAATCCAATAGTGCTCATCATCATGCCCATCCTTCTTACAGTGAGTGCATGAAGACTTGCTCTTCTACGCAGTGTTGGCCTTCCTCTCTTTCCATTTCCGTTTTCTTTTCTCCTTATTCTTGCTTGCAATGGGCTTGGATGATCCTCCAACTTCTGGGTTCCCATTCTTTCCTCTAGCTTCTGGATGTGTAGCTTGAACATATAGCTCATCTATACTAGTGGGATTAAACATGAGGATAGTGTGCCTCATGTATCTATATAGACCACTTATGTACTTCAACAGAGTCTTAGGTGATTCTAATGAAATTCCTAGAATCAAAGCTCTTTTCCTAAATTCTTAGGTGAAACCTTGTACACTTTTCCCTTTCAATTGGCGAAGATTTTGCTAGCTCATCATGGCTTGCTGCATGTAAGCTAGTGGATAGAACTGCTTTTTGATTGCAGAAACAAATTCACTCCAGAAAGAAAGAATCTTACCATGTTTCTTCGTGTCAACTTGGGTCATGCCTTCCTACCATACCAAGGTAGTGCCCCTGAGGTGTAGGCTGGCCAGCTGAATCTTACTCTTGTCTGAGTCGGTACTCTGCACTCTGCAATAAACATCAATTTGTTTGATCCAATTATCTAGCTTCTCTGCATTCAGCTCTCCATCATATATTGGTAAATCAAATTTAACATCTAATTTAATCAAAGATGTCTTCTTTTTATGTTCAGGGCTATTAGGAGGTGTGATAAAGTTTTCTTCTTTCCCTTTGCCTTTTGAGTGGTCATGGAGGGGAGATTCTTCTTCTCCTTTTTCTTTGGAGTGTGATGAATATTCATCTTTACCTTTCTTAAACTCCCTATACATTTCCTCTACCATGGACCTCATGGCCAGGAAACTATCTATGAATTGGGGGTCTGGTCCCAAGGGACTTTCTTCTGACGTTTTCTTCTTAGGAGAGACTCTTCCAATTTTTGGGTTAGTTTTGACCAACTCTCCTTCTCCTAATTTAAGCTTTGATCTAGTGAGCATTCAACAACAAAATCCAGCACAAGCTTGTTTAACCTTAAACAACCTAGAAGCTCTGATACCACCTGATTTGAAATCACTCGTAAATGATCTCAGTTAATTAATGAAGGTATTACAAGCTTATGTGCTGGGCTGTGTCTATGTTATTTATGCAACGGATCGATAAGATTGAGAAGTACATAGACACTGAAATAGTAAGAGAACACAATAAACAAATACATAAAACACAACAAGCTTAATAAGGAGTTCACTCGATCCTCCTGGGTTATGTCTCCTGGTCCAGCCCTCAGTGGTGGCTTTTCTATTGTGTCTTAAAAAGCAGAGTTTTACAATAGTGAGCTCAAATTGAGTCTCACTTAATAGATGATGATCAAATAGGGCTGTACTTGGATCCCCCAAGTCTCTAGAGTACACAAACTCCCATTACTGAATCTCGACCTCAACTGGTCTTAGTGGTATGAGTCCAATTTGGCGCTCGATACCTGACAGGTATACACAGAAGAGTTGCTTGAACCTCTCAAGCCTCCTCTAGAGTTCTCAGACTCTCTCTGTCTCTGTCTGCTCGATGCTACCTTTGCTATGCAGGTTAGCTCGGCTTCTCTGTTCTCTGCAATTTTTGCTTCTCTTTCTCTTTTTCTCTCTTTTCCTGCCTCCTCTCTTGCTTTCTTTGTCTGTTCGTGGCTTTAAGCTAATTTGCTCCCTGACTGTTTATTTCTGCTTCCCGGCTCTCTGGATCTCCTACCTTTGTCCGTTGGAATTCCCCTGCTTTGTGTCATCATCACTGTAACGCTTCACAGAGAGGTGGCCACCTGTTTCCTCACGAGCTGAGTGTCAGTTCTCTTTGAACGGTCGTTATTTCCGTTGCTCCAAGATTGCCCGCGAAACAGATTCCTCTGCCAACTCATTGGTCATGTCGAATCTCAAATCTTATCCGCCTCAGCCTATTTCCCTGTCGAATCCGGTTGCCCATCGGATTGCTTCTTCGCCGTTGATCCGGGGCATATAGATCCTACGATCTCCGTTCATATCACGTGGGTAAGTAGCATGACCTTTACCCGTGCGATGAGAGCGGTTTTCTCTCTCATCCGTTGGACGCATGTCACCCATTGTATGGAATCGGGCGAGACTCGATAAAACCCGCTTATCGCTTGAGGGCCTTCCGATATCCTACCGGTTTTAGCGCAGGGCCCGCCTTCTGACGGAATCAGCGATTTCTGTACGGTTCTATGATTGTTCCCGTGACCAAGCGCTCAGGGCTTTCCTTCACTGAGGGGGACGCCTTGCGATATGCGATTAGCGCTAATCACGTATCAGAAATTGCCTTCGTTTCTGGATTTGACTTCCTATTTTTCCAGTTTGCGCCAGCACGCGGTTACCATGGGCCAACAGTCTGCGCGCTTTGACCGAGGGTCCTCGTTGCTGCATGCTGACCACAAATTGCCATTGTTCAGAGGTTATTTCTGATAAGCTCAACATCCATAGCACTTTGAAACTTTGGTATGAGTTTTACAGAGTTCAGGAAACTGTAAGAGTGTTTGAGGATCCAATTCGGATCACAAATAATGATGAATTGAATGGTTTCTACCATAAAATGATTAGAATGTATTGGTCTTTGTTGTACCAAAATGTGATAGTAATATGAAATGCAACAATTGAAGCAACCTCGATGTTTTGTCTTTGGACAAATATTTTTGTGTTTCTCTATTTTGTGACAGAAATATTTAATCCAAGTAAATTTTGTGGACCAAAACAATCTAGCATCAAACAAACAATTTTGACAGCCTTGTGCCTATCATTAAATGTGTATCAAGTTGGTTGCCAAAACTTTGGTGGTGTTGGGTTGTGTTATATTTTTTCCACGTAGTTAACAGGGGGTTTGAAGGGCACCTGTAACCCCACTTTATGGGGTCTGGGGCAGCGCCCCGGAAATTTTGGTTTTGGACCCTATGTTAGGTTGGGCGGACCCACCTATGGTTTTGTGCATGATTTTCGCACATGTTTTTTGGACGCGATGGTTTTAGGTCCATGGTATTGGACGCGATGGTTTTTGGTCCATGGTATTGGACGTGATGGTTTTCGGTCCATGGTATTGGATGCTTCGGCATGTATAAATATGTATTGTAACATTGAAAGGAACATAATGAAAAATCAAGCTGGTAGTCCCGGTTTTGGGATCCAGGGGAAATCTCTGTGTATATGTGTTTTATGTGTTATGATCTTGCATTGTTTATTTTCTGTGTTTTAGAATTCGTATGCAAGTAATTTCTGTACAGGGTTAAAACCTACATTTGGTATCAGAGCTGTTTTGGCTTCAAGGGGACGCCTTTGTTGCTGAGGGGTTTCGCTCGGGCCTGTGGTAGACCCTATTCAGTGGGAGATCTGCGAGATCAATTTTGGTGGTGAAAGAAGATGGTGAGCAGTGGAAAGACAGAGATCGAGAAATTTAATGGTCAGAGTTTTGAGTTGTGGAAACTCAAGATGGAGGATCTGTTGGTGGATAAAGATCAGTGGATCGCAGTTGATCCGGCTATTGAACCAACAGGAGTGTCCGATGAAGAATGGAAGAAGTTGGATCAGAAGGCAAAGAGCACAATACGATTGTGTGTCTCAGATTCAATATTGCTGAATGTATAAGGGGAAGCTACAACGAAGGCTTTGTGGGACAAGTTAGGGACTTTGTACCAATCTAAGTCTCTGGTGAATAAACTGTTCCTGCGGAAAAAGCTATATAACCTGAGGATGAAAGATGGAGACTCGGTGATAGAGCATATGAATGCATTTAACAATGTGGTAAGTCAGTTAGCATCTGTTGATATTAAAATTTGATATGAAGATAAGTGCATCAGTTTGTTGTGTTCTCTACCAGATTCGTGGGATAGTCTGATTATTGCAATAGGTAGCAATGCAACTGCCTTGCATTTTGATGAAATAGTCTCATCCTTGCTAACGGAGGAGATGAGACGGAAAAATATGGAGAGCCAAAATGGTGATGCCTTGTCTGTACGAGGGTGGACCCAAAACAAAAACAAAAATAAGTCATCGAGTGGGAGATCTAAATCTCCAGGAAAACCTATAAAGGTGGTGTGCTGGAAATGTGGAAAGGAAAGGCACTACAAAAGGGACTGTAAATATAAAGCTCTTGATAAAGGAAAGGGATCTGATGAAGCTCCTTCTGCAGAGGCAAAAACCACCTTAGATGAAGGTGGGGATGTGTACTTGGCTTATTCAAGTACACATGTAAATCACGAGGCATGGTTGATTGACTCAGGCGCATCCTTTCACTTCACTCCCCATAGAGAGTGGTTCTGTGAGTATGAGAAATATGATGGTGGTGATGTCTTCTTGGGGGATGACAGGAAGGCTAGAATCATTGGTCGTGGAAAAGTAAAGTTGAAATTGCAAGGTGGAAGGGTTAAAATGCTTATAGGTGTTCTACATATTCCTACATTAGCTAGAAATCTGATTTCTGTTAGCAAGCTGGATTATGCAGGTGTAAAAACAATGTTCAAGAAGGATACCTACAAGATGGTTCGGGGAGCACTGGTATTGATGCGGGGAGTTTGGATTGAACTCTGCACAAGCTGCAAGGTAGCACTGTTATTGATGGGTGCAATAGTTCTCTGGTTCCTAAAAGTGGAGTAGAAAATCTAGTGGTCTCTGGAGAGAAGACCATGCTGTGGCATCAAAGGCTTGGACGTATTGGAGAGAAGGGCCTTCGAATATTTCATGGTAAAGGTATGGTAGAAGGTATGAGTAATAGCTCTTTGGATTTTTATTTTTGTGAAAATTGTGTATATGGGAAGCAAAATCGGGTGAGTTTCCCCTCTGGTAGTAAGAGGGCGAAACAGATATTAGAGCTTGTGCACAATGATGTGTTTGGACCTGTGAAGGTTTCATCACTGGGTAAGTCTGTGTACTATGTATCATTTATAGATGACTTCTCAAGGAATACATGGATATATTTCCTTAAGAAGAAATCTGAAGTCTTTAACAGGTTTAAAGAATTTAAGGCTCTCGTGGAAAATCAGATAGAGAAGAAGATAAAAGTGCTGAGGACAGATAATGGTGGAGAATTTTGCAGCAAGGAATTTGAAGAATTTTGTAAGAAGTGTGGTATATCACGACAGAAAACTACTCCATATACACCTCAGCAAAATGGAGTTGCAGAAAGAATGAACAAGACGTTGATGGAAAGGGCAAGAAGCATGCTCAGTGGTGCCAGGTTAGGACAGGAATTCTGGGCAGAGGCGATGGATACTGCATGTTACCTGGTCAACAGGTCACCTTCATCAGCGTTGGAGGATAAGACTCCACAAGAGGTATGGACTGGTAAGAAACCCTCTCTTTCACATCTGAGGGTATTTGGATGTGAAGGAGAAACGAACCAAGTTGGATAGTAAATTTGAAAAGTGCATCTTTATTGGGTATAAGGATGGTTTAAAGGGTTATAAGCTTTGGAACCCAGTCACATGGAAGGTTGTGTACAACCGAGATGTGGTGTTCAGAGAGGTGAAAGATGTTATTAAATATGAATTCCAACGAAAGGAACTTGAGAAGATAGAGTTTGAGCTAAAGGAGGAAGAATCAGACTCTACAGCAGAGGAGGAATCAGAAGATGAAGAGCCACAAACTCCAGCTATGAGAAGATCAGTTCGAGAAAGAAGGCAACCTGAAAGGTATAGTTCATCTGCTTTCTGTTCAAAGTTTGCTTTATCTATTATTGACGATGATCCCAAAACTGTGAAGGAAACAGTAGATTCAGAGGATGGTAAACTCTGGAAAGAGGCCATGGTTGATGAAATGATATTTTTGCACAAAAATGAGGCTTGGGATCTGGTGGAGTTTCCGGCTGGAAGGAAACTTATTGGCAGCAAATGGGTGTTAAAAAAGAAGAAAAATGTAGAAGGAAAAGTGGAGAAATACAAAGCTCGGTTGGTAGCAAAAGGTTATTCCCAGGTGCTGGGAATTGATTTTGGTGATATTTTTTCTCTTGTTGCCAAGATAATTTCTATTAGATTACTTTTATCTGTTCCCACTGCTTTTGATTTTGAGGTAGAACAGATGGATGTGAAGACAACATTTCTTCACGGGGATCTGGAAGAGGAAATCTACATGAGCAACCTGAAGGCTTTGTAGCGAAGGGTAAGAAAGAACTGGTATGCAAGTTAAAGAAGTCTCTGTATGGATTAAAACAGTCACCAAGGATGTGGTATCAAAAATTTGATACGTTTATACAGGGACTTGGCTTCACTAGAAGCAAAGCAGATCACTATGTGTATTTTAAATTAATTGGTGACCGTGTTATTTATCTAGTCTTGTATGTGGATGATATGTTGCTGGTTGGAATGACAAAGAAATTATCCGGGATTTGAAGACCCAATTGTCCTCCAAATTCGACATGAAAGATCTTGGTGCTGCAAAATATAGTTTGGGCATGGAAATTAAAAGAGATCGAGCAAAGAGGAAGCTCTGGTTAAACCAGAGGAAGTATGCCGAGACAATACTGCAGAGGTTTAATATGCAGGATAGTAAACCGGTGAAGGTTCCTATTCCTATAGGTGTGAGGTTATCTGCTGAACAATGTCCCAAGGCACAAAAAGAGGAAGAGGACATGTCCCGTGTTCCATATGCAAGTTTAGTCGGTAGCCTGATGTATGCAATGGTCTGTACTAGACCAGACATTGCACATGCAGTGGGAGTATTGAGCAGGTTTATGTCAAAACCAGAAAATGAGCATTGGACAGAAGTGAAGAGGGTTTTCAGGTATTTTCGTGGCACTAGTGATTATGGTTTGTGCTACCAAGGAAGACCAGGATTGGACAAAGTGTTGGATATTCGAGGCTTTGTTGATGCAGACTGGGCTGGAGATCTGGATCAGAGAAGATCTACAAGTGGGTATGTGTTTACCCTATTTAGAGTGCAGTTAGTTGGATGAGTAAGAAACAATTTGTAGTGGCACTATCAACTATAGAGGCAGAATACATGGCAGCCACTCATGTAAGCAAGGAAGCAGTTTGGTTGCAGAGATTGTGTTCAAGTATGGGGTTAGTACAGGGAGCTATAAGGATAGACTATGACAGCCAAAGTGCAATTTTCTTGGCAAAGAACCTCATATATTGGTGAGCTCCAGTATTGCAGCAATAATGCTGCAACTCTTGGGACTCCCTTCTTTACTTTTATCAACCCGGTAGTTCGTAACAAACTTAGAAGCGACGGTGCTGTATGCACAAGTACTAGCTCTTGCTGCAGCTGTCACTTAGTCAGTTGGCACAAGTTCGCTAGGAGCTTAAGCCAACTTCTATGAGCTCTGAGAAGAAGCTTTTTAACTGATGGATGAAATCTAACTTAAAGAAGGCTGATCTACTTGCAGAAAGAAACTGGAAAGCTGAAAGGAAACGTAAACCCTAGCAAACCCTAATTTTACAAGCTATCCCTACCGATGCAAGAAAGAGGATGCAAGCTACTAAAATAAATGCCATTGACTTCTAGGAAGGTAAATACATGTATCTAAGCTACTTCTACAGTAACATCTGAAAGAAACATCTTTTTGTATTTTTGGATAAGTTGCCAGAATTATTATGCATGCGATTTGACTGTTTGATTGTGCAGAGGTGGATTGGCGAGAGGAAATGCTTGGATAAGGTCGGGAAGGTTCAAATAGGGCCTAAGGGGTCCCTAACACCCTTCCAGAGAAATTTAACATAGTTTGGCTATCACGAAACCTCACTCGTGAGCTTCTACAGGAAGTCTGTAGGGGTTCTACAGGATGTCTGTGATTTTCTACAGGATGTTCTGTAACTTTCTACAAGATGTTCAGAAATGGGATTTTGGAGGATGGATGGATGGAGAAAGATGAAGGAGTGGGTATGGAGGTAGGATAAGGGTTGGAGGTGGTCCAGGACTTGGTGGATGGAGTTGAGGACAGATGTAGATGGCTGGATTTGTTCAAGGAGGACTGAAGCAATGATGCACAAAAAACTAGGGTTATGTGAGCAAATGGCAAACGTAAGGCTAGAAGTTGAGCTGAGGAATGGAGCAGATGGGTTTGATGGAGTATGGGCAGGTAGAGAAGTGGTACAGGTGCTCTGCAAGTCGTTTTTCCAACTGGACCAACGAAGACTTGTAAAATCAAAGACCTAGTTACGTTGACCTAATCTAATCTAGCTGTCAGTAAAAAGAATGAACAGAAGTTAAACTGTAATGAAACCATGTATTCTAACTCATGCAACTAAGCAAGCAAAAGTATGAACTTGTAACCAACTTCTACACATGAAAATCAAACACTAGTGATTGCATGGCAAAGCAAAATCAGTGTTTTTGTGGGGAGCAAGGTTATCCTGATCCCAGCTACTGATCCCACTGAGGGAGAGGTGAAACCAGAGATGTTTGATGGCCCTTTTTTGAGGCTTTTCCCTATTAACAACCTATCAACTAAATCTGAGCATCAAAAGTCTTTCTAACCATTAACAATGACCTAGTTAATAAGCAAGATTTAATCTACTTAACAGAAGGAATTTTGCAAATGCATAAAGAACAAATAACAATACATAAAGGAGGCCTTAGCACTCGGGTTGGGCCCAACCCCAAGAGCTGCAGGCTCCTATAAAGAACTCAGATCTGATGCCAAGTAAAGCTGCTTCCCATTACTCAAAAATAATCATCACAAGAAAGTTGTACAACAATAGCTAAGAAAAATGAGATGAAAAAGGACAACACTATAGTGCACATACCAACAGTTCCAAAAGTAAACTATGAAGGCTGAGGCCTTCTTATTTATACAATACGAGGGGGCTAGCAACCCTCATAGATTCAAGGGACTCGGTTGTTCCAACTGCAGTAAACAGTCACTCTTTCCAAAGCTACTTGGCTGCCTTTAGAACTCGTTTTGGTGGCCTGTTGAGCTCGGAGTTGAGGGTGGAGATTTCGAGGAAGGGTCATTTAATGCCATAGACAACCTCCCTACGAATCCTCACCTCAAGCTTGGTTGTCACCTAGGCCATAATTGCTTGGTTTTGCTCCAAAATTTGTCCAAAAAACCTAAAATGACCACGTATTAGCCTCCTTGGTAGAGTGACCACCCTTATTCATTCGAATAACATAAACATACTAGAAAGACACGCATAATCTATGAAAAATGGAGGATTGAAAAAGGACAATTAGGCAAAATGAGCCCAATAAGTTACCCAATTCGGGGCTCATCATCACCCCCCTGCTAAATGGGTTGCTCATCCTCTGAGCAACTAGTCCAGCTCATCGTCCTTTATGGCTTTGATCTCCTCTCTCACGTCCCAGGCCTTTGCTGTGATATCCTCTTCCCGGTCGTGGAATCCTGCCTTCCTTTCCACTTCCTCCCATTGTCTACCTTCCTCCTCTTCCTTCACTCCTTCTAGCAATCCCAAAAGTAAAGGAGGACTGAATTTCAAGCCAATTCAATTGGCCTGCAAATTCTGCATCAACTGTTTGTAGAGGGGTACCCTTGCCAAGGCTTCCCTCATCCTGGTGGGAGAGTGGTATTCTTTTATCTTCAGGCTGTGAGGTAGTGTGTTCCACCGCCTTGTGCAGGCATGCATGCAGTTTTCTCCCAACAGTCTCTCCATGTCCTCAAAGTGGGCAATGGCTTGAGCCTGTTGCTCAATGTATTCCGGTAGATCCTGAGGACTGTTGGCCAAGTGCTGGTGGGTGCTTATCACTGCTGATGGGTCATCCGGCTCTGCTCTGATCATGAGAGGCTCACTGAGCTCTCTGCCTATGATACTGCGGACCTCTGCTGCTCTCTTCTCCTCATGGCTCATCCAAGAGGCCATGGCCATAAGCTGGACATCTCCTATCACCGTGTTGGGATCCCATGCGTTCATGTCCGGAAGGGAAAAGTTGTGCAAGTAGAACTATGATAATTTGGCCCTATCCTCAGATGAAATACTGCCACATAGAGCTGTAAACTGATGATAATTTTGGAATGGGGTGATGCCCCTTTGAGCCAAGGTATTGATCTGAAATTGTAACCACTGATCCTTGAGGTATAGGGCATAGGATTTGGTAGGCTGCCTACACTACAGAGCTTCTATTGCCCAGCTGGCCATGCAGGCCAATTGGGCCTCCTTTTCTTGTACCTGCTGTTTCAGAGACTGTGTCTCCAATTCTTTTTCCTGTAGTTGTCGATTCAGCGTCTCAATTTCAGTCTACACCCCTTCCTTTCTCTGTTGTTCATCAAGGGTATCTTTGGTTGTTGTGGTCTCCTCCTATTGTTGTTGTTCTCCCAAGATATGAAGCTTGTCTTCCTTCCTCTGTCCCTGTAATTGTAGCTGCTGTCTAAGCAGCTCATTTTCTTCCTGTAGCTTGACCCACTGGCTGCTCTCCACATGCCGTACTAGAGCCAATTCCCTTCTTGCCTCCTTGAGTTGTTCCTCCAGAGGACCTATATCCGCCACACCCTTGGACTTAGCGATTTTCATCCAAGTGTGGGTCCTCACTCTCTCTTCTTCTAGTGCAAGGAAAAGTGGCACTGTGAATTTTTTAGGAATGATCTTTACGGCCTCCAAGAAGTTATAGTAGGAGCCCAAGCTGGGCTGGGGGCTAGGTTCCACAATGTTCTCCACCTTTTCTTCCTCCTGTGGTGATTTAGCTGCCTCACCTTCCATTGCCTCGGTCTCCTTCAGCCTAGCCAGTGTTTCCTGTAGAATAGTCTCAACATCCTGTAGAGAGGCCTTTGTGTCCAACATTTTCATTCTCTCCCTCCAGGTGGATGTCTTCGAGCTTCCCCATTCATAAGTGATGGATGCCTTGGAGGGGGACCTCTCCTTTTATGTGGTAGGGGTGTCTACAATTGTGATTGGTTCTTTTGATGGAGGCTGGGGTCTGCCAGTCTTAATCCTCACACTCCTTCTTGCCTTAAAATACAGGGGAGGCTCCCTCTTTCACTTTTCCTTCTGCTTGGGAGATGTTCTTAGGGTGGCCAACACAACTACCACCTCCCTAGCTAAAATTTCCGATGATTTTTCCCTCTGTTGCTCTATCTTCAGACTTCCTGTAGAAAGTCCTGTGCTGACTGTTTTTTGTCTTCCTGTAGAAGCAGTTTTCGGGCTTCCTGTAGAAACAGTTTTCACTGTTTTGGCCTGCTTGGCTGGGGGTGTCTTCTTCTTCAATTTTTCTGTGGTTTCCTTGGATGTGCCCTCACTTGCTTGGACCTTTTCAGTCCTTTCTTCCCTGATTTGCAACCGTTTCTCCCTTGGCGTTTGTGCTTTTATTCCACCCACAGCTTTGGCCTCAGTAGCTTGGCCTTTTTCTTGTTTCTCTTCTTGCTTTTCCTGTGGTGGCCTGTCCTGGGTTTTCTTACCCTTAATTTCCTTACCCTTAGTTTGCTTCTCTGCCTCAATATGCTCCTTTTCCTCACTGCTGGATGAAGTGAGTTCTTCGGCCAGAATCCGGATATCATCATCCTTGGTCATATTGCGAAAAATCTCCTAGGAGAGAGGGACAATATAAGTATGGAGGGAATCTTCTACTAAAATCTTGATAGGCCCATGATGGGCCAGCTGGTCTGGTGTCCCTTCCTTCAGTTTTGTGCCACACTCAATCAATGACTGTAGGAGGAAGTAGGGGATGCTTAGCTTTTGTTCTGTGGGTAAATCCATCTTATGTCTGAGTTCAGTGAGCAGCGGAAGTGATAACCATATACAATACTGAATCGCCCCTCACAGGTAATGTATTTCATAATTTGAAGGCTGACCTCGCTCCAAAATGGATGTAGGCTAGCTCTCCGGACCCCATTTTTATCCTCTGAAAACTGTTCTTCTGGTAGGAAGAATTCCTTTTTGGCCTTCTGGCCCAATTTCCTTTCCTCTTTATCCCAGGGTATCCCCAATGGCAAGTCAGTGACCCGACTAATGAGTTGTGGGGTGAGTTTTAAGGTCAATCCTCGGAAATTTACAGTGGCCAGTGTCTTTGATTTAGGCTGCAGGGACCTTAGGAACTCCTCTGTTATCTCATCATCGTGACCTTGAATTTTGTCACAGAAGGTCATCCAATTTGCACGGGTAAATAGGTCTACCACCTCAGGAGTTTCTCTCAACTTCTTGGAATCCGAGGGTTCCTTTCTGATAAACCCTCCTGGCATGGTGAAAAATACTCTGTTTTGGCTTGTGTACTGATCAGAAGGGGAATTCTGTGTATGGTTTCCTCCTTTGATTCTCAGGACAAGGTTTCTTAGATGTTTCTATCTCCCTTTTCACCAATTCCCTGGTTATAATGCTGTTGTTGCCCAAAAACTTGGCTGTCAAAAGGAAATTAGGCTCTCACAGACAGAGTGCAGAGCTTAATTTTCACACCAACCATATACAAGTCACATTTTTTTATGCACGGATCAGTCCTTACAGAGGTTTATCGTTTCTACAGGAGGAATTTGTTAACAGGCACCGTGGAGGAGAATGTAACACAGAACCATTTGAAAGAAATTCCGTGTATCATACAAGCAAACCACCATTCTTGACCCACAGGCAGACTTGTTTTAACTTTCCCTACTCCAAACAGTTTAATTTACCACCTTTTGAAATTTCATGCACGGGTATGGTGTTTTTCGAGCCTACCTCTCTTCGAAACTCCAATTCCGACGTAGAAGATCCAGGTTTCTCTGCTTCGGGAGGCTATGCTGTGCTTCCTGTAGAGCTCCTTCCTATAGAGAGCTTTGCCGGCTTCTGGAAGACGTCACAACACTTCTGAGCAAGCCTGGGACGCAGGAGGAGTTTGAAACGAGTCGAGAAGCTCGGGCTAACGAACTGCAGAGGAGGAGGACGCGTACGCTGCTGAAAACCAGTTGCAATAGTAAATGGCAGTGGTTAATGTGAGTGTTATGGCCGAAGAATTTTGAATTACGGTGCAATTCATGGCGCGGGGGTGAGGTGTCCAGGCCGATCCGTTGGCCAACGTCACGACCATCATTCTCTAGCGTGTCTCTGACCGCCATTTTTCTATCTCTGCCATTACCCGCCGTCATCACTGCCCATCCGCCGATTTCACTGCAAATCCGCTGATTTTCCTCGACTGGACACTTCCCACGTGTCGACTTCACGGCCCTTTGGCGGATTTGAGCGTAACCGAGCTCGTTCGGATCCCACGAGGCCATTCGACTGACTGTGGGTGGCCAGTTGACTGGCCACCGAATTTGTTCAACCCGCACCATTCACAGACATGCAAGTTCCATAGTATAGTTTATGCAATTTGACGAAATAAGGTTAGGCACTTACCTGTGTGGTCGTGGGCGTGCTTTACAGGTTTTCGGACGCTGATCGATGGCTTTGCTCACTGCTGCTTCGTGCACAGGCACATGAATTCCTTCGTTCATTGGCTGATGCTGCATGCAAGGCTTCGGGACCCGATCCACTGGTGGTGAACATTGCATGCACTGCTCCACCTTTTCTCAGCTGTCGAGGAGATGTTCACGTTTAAGCGGAACTGGTTACATGCCTCCTGCATTGATTTCAACTGTTATTGACTCCATAGTGTGTATTCCAGGCGGATCAGCTGCTGCAGGATTCCTGTAGCTGCTTCTCCTCCTGGGATGCATGTTGAAACGAGTAGGGTTGCATTCACGATTGAAGGGTCCTGATGAAGCTTTAGTAGGTAGAGTGTGCGAGCCTTCATGTACTTGATTTGTCCCTTGGAAAAAAATTGCAATCTGAGGAAAACAGGACTTTTTGCATGACTGTGCAGGAATACAGGAACAAATTATGGTAATGGCGGTGGAAAGAGATGAAACATGTGATGGATGGAAGAAAGGGGTGGCTGCATGCCTCCTCAACAGATTTCAAGCTTTAAATCCCTCTCCAGAGTCGATTTTGGTCTGCCTAAATGTTCTACAGGATGTTTCCTGTAGAAATGCAGAACTTCCTGTAGAAAGCCCTGAAACTTCCTGTAGGAGGTTGAATCTTGACCCGAATGTGTCCAAATCCTGGAAAAAGTGAGTGGCCATGGAGGGAGTGTCTGTGAGGATTTCTGGTGACTTGGTACAGACCCCTGTCCTCGTTTTGCGTGACCTTCTTTATCTGCACTGTATTCCCTGCAACCTGCAATAATTTTTCAGAGATTAGACCTGTTTCTTTTCTTTTTTCTCTCTTTCCTCTTTTTCTTTTTCTCTTTTTTTTTTTTGAAAGACAACAGGGGCGCCTTCATGAGGTTTTCACCCCCACTATCTTCCCTGGGTGCCTCAGAGAGGTTTTCACCCTAGGATCTTTTTATTCAAATTCTTTATTTGCTGAGAGACAGCAGGGGCGCCTCCCTGAGGTTTTCACCCTCACTACCTGCCTTGGCCGCCTCAGAGAGGTTTTCGTCCAGGGATCTTTTTTTTTTTTTTATGATCAAGGTGTGGCCGGAACAAAGGCAAAACCCTGCTCTATTACCAGCACTAATTTTTCCACAGTTTCAATGAACTCCTGCCTTGAAAGGGATTTCTTGTAGATTTTCAATCAATGCCCATTGACAAGCATGGGGATGGCTTCTTCATCAATGGTCCTGATAAGGACTGAACCATTGTCATTGCATTTCGCCACCGTATATGGTCCTAACCATCTTGTCCTCAGCTTTCCTTTGAAATCCTTGTATCTTGAGTCATACAACAGTGCCCAATCTCCTGGCTGGAATTTCTTTTCATTAAGGTGTCGGTCATGCCATATCTTCCTCTGGAGTTGAACTACTTCTGAGTGGAGGAGGGCCTGCATTCTTTGTTCATCTAATCCATTCAGCTGCAATAATCTTTCACGTTGAGCATGGCTGAGATCTAGGTCCAGCTGAGCTGCCACCCTTAATGTATTGTACTCGAACTCTATGGACAACAAAGCTTTCTTCCCGTAGACCAGCTCATAAGGTGTGAAACCGGTTGTAGTCTTCCAAGTGGTGTTGTAGGCCTAGGTGGCCTCAACCAGGCGATCTGCCCAATCCTTTTTGCTGCTGCTCACAACCTTAGTCAAAATCCCTTCCAATGCTCTATTAGTGACTTCCACCTGCCCATTTGCTTGAGGATGATAGGGGGTGGAAGTCTTGTACTTGATCTTGTGATAAGCGAGAAAATCTTCAATCAGGTTGGAGGCGAACTGGCTTCCTTAATTTGTGACTAACTCTCTTGGGTAGCCATACTTGTAGAAGATATTTTCCCTCAGAAACTCAGCCACCTTTTCTTCTGTTGCTGCTTTGATTGCCTTTGTTTCTGCCCACTTGGTCAGATAGTCGGTGCACACAATGATGTAAGACTGTTGCTTTGAAGGAGGGTTGATAGGACCCACAAAATCCATGCCCCACTTCTCAAATGGCTCGAAGGTCACTTGAGGTTGGAGAGGCATTTCATCCCTTGGATTCGGTTTCCCCATCCTCTGACATCGGTCACACTGGCCGATGTATCTTCTGACATCTTGATGAAGAGTAGGCCAATAGTAGCCTGCCTGTAGAATTTTGAAGGTAGTCCTTTTGGCTGCAAAGTGGCCTCCACAAGGTCCGTCATGACAGGTTAGGAGGATGTCAAAGTCTTCCTCCTCCCTAACACAATGTCTCAAGATCTGATCTGGGCCAAGTTTAAACAGGTTTCCCCCGATCCAAGTGAATGGGGCACTCTTCCTTACAATTCTGCTCTTCTCCTTTGAGGATAGATGCGGAGGGAACTGTGCTGAGACCAAGTAATTTGCTATATCAGCAAACCATGGAGAGAGCACTGAGATAGCAAACAAATGTTCATCTGGCATCTGGTCATCCACTGTTCCTTGTTCACCTACAGGCAAGTCCAATCTAGACAAGAAGTTAGCAACAACATTTTCCTTACCTGGCTTGTCAACAATCGTCAAATCAAATTGCTGCAACAAAAGTAACCATCTAATGATACGAGCATTGACATCAGGCTTATTCATTAAATATCTAATCGCAGCATGATCAGTGTGTACAAATGTTTGATAACCAGTGATGTAGTGTCTGAACTTGTTTAGGGAATGGACTACAACCAATAACTCTTTCTCGATTACAGTATAGTTCATTTCCGCCTTGGACAGGTTTTTGTTGACGAAGTATATGGCATATGGGAGTTTCTCCTCAACTTGTCTTAAGGCTGCCCCTATGGATTTGTTCGAGGCATCAGTGTGGATGTGGAAAGGTAGGGCCCAGTTTGGACCTCTCAAGATCGGGGCGGACACCAACTTATCTTTCAACTCATCCAGTGCCCCTTGACAGTTGTTAGTCCATTTAAACTCAACATCTTTCCCTAAGAATCCAAACAAAGGCAAGGCTAGCTTATTGAAGTCTTTAATGAATCTTCGATAATATCCTGCTAAGCCTAGGAAACTCCGAACATCTCTTACCTTTTGCGGAGGCGGGGCCTTTTGGATGATAGCAATCTTATTAGGGTCCACCTGTAATCCTTGCCGAGAAATGGTATGACCTAGCACGGTCCCTTCAGTCATCAGGAATTCACATTTTCAGGACTGAGGGACAGGTTCATCTCAATGCACTTGGTCAGAACTTTTCCCAGATTAGTCAATGCTTCTTGGAAGTTGGACCCATAAGGAGTAAAGTCATCCATATAGATTTCTACCGAATCATGGACCAACTCAGAAAAGGTGCTCAATACTGCTCTCAGGAAAGTGGTAGGAGCGTTGCGTAGCCCAAAGGGAAGGACTCGGTAGGCAAAGGTACCCCAAGGACAGGTGAAAGTGGTTTTATCTTGGTCTTCCGGGCTGATTTGGATTTGGTTATACCTGCTGAACCCATCTAGGAAAGAGAAGAACTTCTTCCCTGCCAGTCCATCCAACACCTGATCTATGAAAGGCAAAGGGAAATGGTCTTTCTTGGTGGCTTTGTTAAGTTCTCGGTAATCTACACAGATTCTCCACTTCCCGTTCTTTTTGGGCACCAGCACTAGAGGGGACACCCACTCACTATCGGAGATAGGATAGATGAATCCTGCATCCAATAATTTTCACAATTCTTCTTTGACAATGTCCTGAAGGGCTGGATTCATTCTCCTCTGAGGCTGCTTGACCGGTTTACAATCTTCTTTGATGTAGATGTGATGGGTACAGACCGAAGGATGGACTCCTTTCATCTCCTTATAGCTCCAAGCGAAAGCATCTAAATGATTGTTCAGTAAGCTACATAGCTCCTTCTCCTGGGAAAGAGATAGGGAGGAGCTGATATTTAAAGTTCTTTTGGGACCAAACCCCACATTCTTAACTCTGGGAGAGGTTGGATCAGTCACATAGAGGTCCACTAAGGTGCTGGCTTGGGTATCCTCCACCAATTCCTCTAAGGAAAGTGCACTGGGAGGTGGATTCTGAATCAAAATATCAATCAAATCATCCTCGGTTTGAGGACCTCCCCTAGTGGTTTCTACTGTGCACAATGGTACAGAGTAGACCTCATCCTCATCTCCTTCTTCCAACCAGAGTGGTAAGTCATGTTCCAGCAGAGGTTGGGCAGGAGGATATAGGACTAGCTGCTTGGACATAGGCCCATTCTTCATGGTCATGCTTCCATCTCGGCAACTGATGTAAGCATCCGCAGTGGCTAACCAAGGCCTTCCAAAAATGAGGGGGTATCCAGTGAGCTTTGCCTTTGGCTGAAGGACCAAGAAGTCCGCAGGGTACTCCCACGAGTCAACAGAGACCAAGACATCTTCCACAATCCCTTCGGGAGTCACGGTGGAGCGATCTGCCAACTGCAAGACTGTCGAGGTCTTCCTTAAGGAATTCTGAAGGTTGAGTTTAAGCATGGTGTCCCTGGTCATCTCATTAATCGCAGCCCCTAGATCAATCAAGGTATGGGGAATCATGGTGCCATTGATGTGGACATCAACTACAGGACTCCCAGGGTCCAAATACTTTGGACAGATTACTTGCCCCAACATTAGATCGGACAGTTGTTCGATGACATTGATAGTCGAGGCATCTCTCTTTCGCCTGCTTGGGTGCTTGAAACACTTCTCCTTAATCAATTTGTTGTATATCGGTACATCTTTGATGGCCTGGAGAAGTGGTATTTTCACACACAACTATTTCAGTTCTCCCAGAAGTTCAGTGTCCTCTGGGTTTGGTTGCATGGTTACTGTTAGTCGCTCAGGAAAGGGTGGAATGGCTTTGGGTTCACTTTCCTGTTTCTCTTCCTCATCCCCTGGGGGAGGAGGTTGGCGATCTGGAAGGGTCTTTCCGGATCGCAGGTTGATCTCTTGGATCTCCATATCATAGGTAGGACATGTTGTCTCCCCAGTGTATACCTGTTGGGCCTGTTGGTTGTTGGGGTTCGGGTTCAGTTGAGCAGGCATTTGGGGTTGTCTTAGAGGAGCAGGAGGTAATGGTTGTGGTTGAGCCGGTGGTGGAGGCAGAATGGCAGGAGGAGAGTTGTATTGCGGCCTCCACCCCGGTTGAGGTGCATTCCACTGAGGCTGTGGCTGGACATGTGAGTGAAACGAATGAGCAGTGGGTTATGGTATTGAGGTGGATAAGACCACGGAGGAGGTGCAGACTAGGAAGGATGAGTAGGGGGACCCCAAGAAGGCATGTGAGCAAATTGGTTGGGGCTATAATAAGCTTGGGATGTCCCTTGCATCCCCTGCTGGTAAGGTCTGGGTCCATGATTTGGTTGAGGAAGTAGAGAGGTTCAATGGGTGCCTCAGTCCCTTGGTACATCGCTTTGAATCCGGGCAAGGTTGAGCATTGGTTTGTGGGGTGGTTCTCCTCACAAACGAAACATACCTCTACTGAGTGTAATGGACACTCGTTCTTAGGGTGCTTCCTCGTACATCTGGGACAAAAAATGGCCAAAGCCCTCTCAACTTCCTCTTTCTTTTGTTGGATTCGAAAAGTATGAAGCTGCATGGCAATGGTCTGTCTCATCTCACTTTCGAGGTCTTCCATCTGATTAGCAAACTCATGCTTGGAAGAAGGTAGTACTAGCTGAAAGTGGATTCCCCCTACCTATTTTCTGGGCTGCCCTAGAGTGGTTTCTAAACACAGCCTTTAGGTCCTCATAAGGTAGTTGGTAAATGTCTCCTCCAGCTAGCATGTGAAGGGTATCTAGGAGGTCTTCAGGGACTCCTCGGAGTAGAACCAGCTTTAGAGATTCAGGGTCAAGTGTGTACCTAGCCCGTTTATAGCTAAGTTGGAACCTTTCCTCGTAGTCCTCTAAAGACTCATCATTTCCCATGGTAATCCAAAAGATTTCTCCATTGCTTTCCTTTGACCTACAGTAATCCCGGTATTTGTTGTTAAAGGCTTACTGCATCTGAGCCCAAGGAGTGATACTGTTTCCAGGTAACCCCATGAACCAACGTAATGCTGCATCCTTGAGGGTAGAAGGAAAGAGTTTCAACTTTTGCTCATCTTCTGTATAGTCATAAGTTCGACAAAGGACATAAAACTCAAACAGGAAGGTATCAGGGTCTTCAGTGGTCAATCCATGGAAATGAGGTAAGGTTGAGGGACTTATGTTCTGCATTTTCATGTCCCCGTTGGTCTCTCGGATGGGGAAGGTACCTTCTATTCTCTCGTCATCGTCTCTACCATTTATGTTGTCAGTCATAGTCTCAAAAGGAATGTTTTCTTGCTCTTCTTCTGTTATATGATCTTCGTATATCTCAGGAGGTTCACCTATAGGTTCTTCTGGATCACTGCCACCAAAGAAGAGAGAAAGGTGACTCAGTGAAGTGGTGGGGGTGTTGGGTAGGAATTTTCTGGTATTATCTCTGTTCCTACGAGGCATGAAAGGATTTTTGGTTGTTTTTGCTTTTTTCTCTGCTTGTACCTGCAAAACTGAAACAGATGGAATTGCAACTAACTAAAATCTGTCTTGCAGAAATGAAAATGCGGAATTGAAATGAAAGCAGGAAAGGACTAATATATTTTGCTGAAATCAAATTGCAAGAATGAAATGCTAGACTACGCTTGCAGAATTGAAATTCTATTCTACGCTTGCATAATTGAAATTGCGGAATTGAGAGGCTAATCTATGAAAGCAGGAAATGTCTAATTTACTTTTGTAGAAATGAAATTGTAGAATGGAACTGAAATAAACTACTTAGTAGAAGGTTACAGTAGGAAAATAGAAGAAAAGCAGCAATCACAAATACTCTGACGCTTCCCCGGCAACGACGCCAAAAAGAGTGGTGAGCTCCAGTATTGCAGCAATAATGTTGCAACTCCTGGGACTCCCTTCTTTACTTTTATCAACCCGGTAGTTCGTAACAAACTTGGAAGCGACGGTGCTGTATGCACAAGTACTAGCTCTTGCTGCAGCTGTCACTTGGTCAGCTGGCACAAGTCCGCTAGGAGCTTAAGCCAACTTCTATGAGCTCTGAGAAGAAGCTTTTTAACTGATGGATGAAAGCTAACTTAAAGAAGGTTGATCTACTTGCAGAAAGAAACTGGAAAGCTGAAAGGAAACGTAAACCCTAGCAAACCCTAATTTTACCAGCTATCCCTACCGATGCAAGAAAGAGGATGCAAGCTACTGAAAGAAATGCCATTGACTTCTAGGAAGGTAAATACATGTATCTAAGCTACTTCTATAGTAACATCTGAAAGAAAAATCTTTTTGTATTTTTGGATAAGTTGCCATAATTATTATGCATGTGATTTCAGTGTTTGACTGTGCAGAGGTGGATTGGTGAGAGGAAATGCTCGGATGAGGTCGGGAAGGTTTAGATAGGACCTAAGAGGTCCCTAACACCCTTCCAGAGAGTTTCACAGAGTTTGGCTATCAAGAAACCTCATTTGTGAGCTTCTACAGGAAGTCTGCAGGGGTTCTACAGGATGTCTGTGATTTTCTATAGGATATTATGTAACTTTCTACAGGATGTTCAGAAATGGGATTTTGGAGGATGGATGGATGGAGAAAGATGAAGGAGTGGGTGTGGAGGTAGGATAAGGGTTGGAGGTGGTCCAGGACTTGGTGGATGGAGTTGAGGACAGATGTAGATGGCTGGATTTGTTCAAGGAGGACTGAAACAATGATGCACAAAAAACTAGGGTTATGTGAGCAAATGGCAAACGTAAGGCTAGAAGTTGAGCCGAGGAATGGAGCAGATGGGTTTGATGGAGTATGGGCAGGTAAAGAAGTGGTACAGGTGCTCTGCGAGTCGTTTTTCCAATTGGACCAATGAAGACTTGTAAAATCAAAGACCTAGTTATGTTGACCTAATCTAATCTAGCTGTCAGTAAAAAGAATGAACAGAAGTTAAACTGCAATGAAACCATGTATTCTAACTTATGCAACTAAGCAAGCAAAAGTCTGAACTTGTAACCAAATTCTACACATGCAAATCAAACACTAGTGATTGCATGGCAAAGCAAAATCAGTGTTTTTGTGGGCAACAAGGTTATCATGATCCCAGCTCCTGATCCCACTGAGGGAGAGGTGAAACTAGAGATGTTTGATGGCCCTTTTTTGATGCTTTTCCATGTTAACAACCTATCAATTAAATCTGAGCATCAAAAGTCTTTCTAACCATTAACAGTGACCTAGTTAATCAACAAGATTTAATCTACTTAACAGAAATAATTTTGCAAATGTATAAAGAACAAATAACAATACATAAAGGAGGCCTTAGCACTTGGGTTGGGCCCAACCCCAAGAGCTGCAGGCTCCTATAAAGAACTCAGATCTGATGCCAAGTAAAGCTGCTTCCCATTACTAAAAAATAATCATCACAAGAAAGTTGTACAACAGTAGCTAAGAAAAACGAGCTGAAAAAGGACAGCACTATAGTGCAAATACCAACAGTTCCAAAAGTAAACTACGAAGGCTGAGGCCTTCTTATTTATACAATACGAGGGGGCTAGCAACCCTCCTAGATTCAAGGGACTCGACTGTTCCAACTGTAGTAAACAGTCACTCTTTCCAAAGCTGCTTGGTTGCCTTTAGAACTCGTTTTGGTGGCCTGTTGAGCTCGGAGTTGAGGGTGGAGATTTCGAGGAAGGGCCATTTAATGCCACAGACAACCTCCCTACGAATCCTCACCTCAAGCTTGGCTGTCACCTGGGCCATAATTGCTTGGTTTTGCTCCAAAATTTGTCCAAAAAACCTGAAATGACCACGTATTAGCCTCCTTGGTAGAGTGACCACCCTTATTCGTTCAAATAACATAAACATACTAGAAAGACATGCATAATCTATGAAAAATGGAGGATTGAACAAGGACAATTAGGAAAAATGAGCCCAATAAGTTACCCAATTCGGGGCTCATCCCATATCATTCAAAGACAAAGCACATTGATGTTCAGTATCACTTTGTGAGGGATATGATAGAAGACAAAAAGGTGTTGCTGGTAAAGGTGGACACTTTGAAGAATATTGCAGATGCATTGACAAAATCTGTGAGCTCTGAGAAGTTCTCTTGGTGTAGAGAGACAATGGGCATTTCAGGGCTGGAAAAATGACTAAGCTCTCTTGTGGCCCCCTGTAGAAAGAAAAAAACAAGTGGGAGAATGTTGGGTTGTGTTACATTCTTTCCACGTAGTTAACAGGGGGTTTGAAGGGCACCCGTAACCCCACTTTATGGGGTCCGAGGAAAATTTTGGTTTTGGACCCTATGTTAGGTTGGGTGGACCCACCTATGGTTTTGTGCATGATTTTCGCACATGTTTTTTGGACGCGATGGTTTTCGGTCCATGGTATTGGATGCGATGGTTTTCGGTCCATGGTATTGGATGCTTCGGCATGTATAGATATGTATTGTAACATTGAAAGGAACATAATGAAAAATCAAGCTGGTAGTCCTGGTTTTGGGATCCAGGGGAAAATCTCTGTATATATGTGTTTTATGTGTTATGATCTCGCATTGTTTATTTTCTATGCTTTAGAATTCGTATGTAGGTAATTTCTGTACAGGGTTAAAACCTACAGGTGGAAGGTAAAAGGTGTTTATTTGTGGGGTTGGGCTTGATAGACACAAGTGACTTTAGCTTGAGCACGATGTTAAAATGTACATTTCGACAACTTGTGAATGAACAATTTCGTATTCCTTTAGTGTATCTTTGCACCTTTAGGGACAATTGCTAGTTTATGTTTTTTTATGAAAAATATTGATGTTGTATTTCAAATTTTATATATAATTTTTTACATAATAATAACAATAATCTAATTTTAAGATATATAAATATAATATTATATGTATGTCTATCTTAAATTGGGTTTATGATTATTATATAACACATTTTTTATGTACATGATTTTGGAGATTTTTTACTCTATACACATTTAAATTAATCTAAAATGGCTATCAATTATTTTTTACATAAAAAACAGGTATTAAGCAAGAACATATTACACTTATTTTTATTTGATGTAGTCAAAATATTTAGTTAACATAATATAATATAATACACATTATATCATTTTTTATAACCGAACTAGATAACATCTCTCAACATAATATTTATATTACATTTAAAAAATTAAATAAAAAACCAATCAATTTAAACTTAAAATATAAGATGCTTTTCGATTAGCATTGATCCCATAAATTCCACGTCATGTAAGCGTACAAAATAGATAAAGGAAGTTCCATTTGGCATCCATGATGCAAAGGGAATCCCTTCAAACTCTACATCAATATTCAAGTACTAAATAAGGTCGTTTCATTTTTTTAATACTATTAGTTGCGGAGTATTTATGAATTTTCTATAACAATATATAAAATATATATTTTAATATAATTATTACTTTGATTTTTTAATATTATTATAATAATAATAATTTTAATATAATTAATTTTGAAATATAAATGTTTTTTAAATATATTTTAATATAATATTGTTAGTTAGACTTTGGATCATATTTTATATATTTAAAATAGGAAAAAAATTATATTTATCTTTATTTTTTCAATATGATAATGATGATTAATAATAATATATGATAATGATGATTAATAATAAGACATTAAATTTGGTATATTAAATTTTAAAAAAGTAAGGGATTATTTGGATTTCTTTAAAATTTATTTTTGTGTCTGAAAAATATTAAGAGAAGCATTTCAAAATCACCACAATTTTAATGAGTTAGAAGAATAGGAAAGTTGGTAATGCAATAAATATTTTAAAACTGAGATTTAATGTGGGTTTGTGTTTGATATTTTACAAGAAAATGCTCTTCATCTTCAACTCTCTTGTTATCACAAAGATGACAAATTATTTCTTGCCACAATGTTTTGAAATTTGTAAGATGCTCAATTGTTCTATAGAGCTAGTGAAAATTTCTTTTTATTTTAACAATGTTAATTTTCTTCTTTACACTAATCAAAATAGAAATACTTTTCATATTTTAGATTGGGTTGATCCTCGTTATACTATATTTATTTTCTTTTGCAATCAAATTTGTTATCACATCACAATTTCTTTTTAAATCTAGATCTTTTGGATATTTTCGATTGGGGTTGATGCTCAAATTTGTTATCACATCTCAATTTCTTTTTAAATCTAGATCTTTTGGATATTTTAGATTGGGGTTGATGCTCAAATTTGTTATCACATCACAATTTATTTTTAAATCTAGATCTTTTGGATATTTTAGATTGGGGTTGATGCTCTTTTTTCAAAAGAAAAATAACAAGAAAATAAATCTAGATAGATCAACCCAAAGAGGATATTTTAGATTGGGGTTGATTCTCTTTTTTCAAAAGAAATAATAACAAGAAAATAAATATAGGCACAGATCAACCCAAAGGGAGCGGGATCTACCCGTTGGCCAAACAAACAACGCCTAACCCCAAGAGCGTCGAGGAGATTTGACCCCATGACCTCCCAACTAGCAAGGTACTTAGCAACAGAAACTCCACCAACTAAGCTGATCCTTGAGGCCTCATTATAGTATCTTTATTTTCTTTTGCAATCAAATTTCTTATCACACCACAATTTCTTTTTAAATCTAGTTGTAAGAATATTTTTAATACTATCTTTATTTTCTAATATGATCTTTTGTTGTATTCCCCAACAATTTAGCTAAGACTAGGTATCTATGCAAGCCCTATTTAAGTCGAAAGTGGCTTTAACTAGTATTTATAATAATTTTATGAAATCTCTTATCTTCTATAATATTTAACTTATTCTTATACATTAGTTAAAATTGTGTTCTCAATAGAAACAACTACTTATTTGTGCAAAAAAATAAGATAAGATATTCATTTTGAAATTATAAATTTCTCTCCATTTACTTTATATAAAGTCCAATTTCTTCTACATTTACTTTATATAAAGTCCAATTAATCACCGAAAATTAAAAAAAAAACCTTAAATATTAAAATTTCCACAAAACAAAAGTTAAATGCATACTCAAAGAAACCCTACCAAGTAGACTAAGAATGGTGGGAGAATTTGGTGTTAGATCTATAACTAATGACAACACACTTAAGTACTTTGCAACGTTGTACCCCATGTGGTTTGTCTTCCTCTACAACCATGACTGGGAGCATGCACCTTAATCACAGATGTCACATGGAATCATATCTAAAGTTTTCTAAAGTATAACGCACGTGGTGTACGTTTTTCCTAGGGTTTAGGGTTTGGTCCATTTGGACTCATGGCAAATATCAAGTAACTTAGAATACACAACTTCTCATCACAAAGTTATAAATAATTTATTGTTAGAGGGTATTAAATATTACAAGGGACTTTACACATTCCATATATAAACTTTACATCTGTACCACGTTATATGATTTTCAACACATGAACAGTATGGTTTTGACCTTGGTGCATTTTAATTTTTTCACTCGCTGCCACTACTAGTGCATATGTTTTACACCGCATATTAAGCTTTGAAAAATAGATTAGAGGTCAATGATAGTGAAATAAATATATTAAAACAAAAAGCCAGATATGCATCTGATTGCAAAGGATCGTGCGTACTTAAAAAAATCAAAGGCGAGTAACATCAAACAGCCTAACTATGCGTCTTCAACAATGTCGCCTTAAAGGACATTTAAAAATGGTACGCCCGGACTTTCTTATCCAATAATTAAGTGCTTAATCTTTTTACTTAGCGAATAATAAACTCTAACATCCACTTGTATAGCTTTAAAAGTTACATTTATTTTTCAAGAATTTAAATTTCAAAAATAATAAATATATATTTTGTATGTTTGGTAGGTTTTTTCATTAATTTTTTTTATAAAAAAGTAGGTTACATCTACATTTCATATGATTAGGTGGCATCAATTTGTCTAGTGGGAAACCAGGTCTCTTGGCCACCTAATAGCATGATAAGCCATCCAGAAACAAAAAATAATAAGTCTTACTAGCCACGCTATATATGCCTGAGTGTCTTTGTTATTCCTAGTATCTAGATACCTATAAACATAACTGACAACATTCCTAAAAATTTGAAACTGGTTCATACATAAACTACAAACAAGGGTGCACTGTCACTCTACTTATCATCGATGGAATCAACAGGAGCAGGGTACTTCATAGTAGAGCCTAGCAACTTTGTGTGAGGAATACATGGGATGTGTTGCTCGATGCAGTTGAGGCGTCCATTTTGCTGTTGCAATTGGAATTGGATCTTTTGAAACTCCTTGGTATAATCTGAGTGCCCATGGGATGACATATGCATGCCTGCTAGAAACTGCTCCAGGGCTTTAGCTAGAAGGCTCTTCATCATCCAGTATAAGTGGATCGTTTGCTTGTATTGGGTGGATCTTCTGCGGGTATGTCCAGGGTCAAGAACTAGTGTTTGCCACTCGTCCAAATCAATTTCCAAACTTTCCTCTTTCTCCTTAATCTCCTATTCCCATTATGCTATGAGTTGTCTAACCGGGGTCGAACTGCTCGAATGGTACACCTGGGTTTCTTCTTGGATAATCCTAGATGTCAATTTACGCCCACAAACAGTCCCCCTGGATGAGTTGGGCTAACTGACTTGAGAAGGGGACACTTTCCTTTGTTTCTTGCGACCACATGCTCCCCAACCATTCTTTCCATTACCAGAGGCACAAACCATTTCAACGCACTTGCAAGTCGAATAATTCACTGCCTCTATATCTGGAAGCTGAGCCGAATAGAATCTAGACTCGGGAGTAAGAAACTGCTAGGGGTCACTACAACCCTGGACACCTACCAACGAAATTGCATAAGAGACCAAGAAAATAAGGATCCAAATCGAGAGCTTGTTGTCGACAGGCGACCAACATAGAGTTACGGTCCTATGCTTGCCATTACTCCAACATTGCCCGCAAAGGTCGGGCCTATTCTTACAAACTAAATTATCCACATGCATACACCCAAAAGGTGCTAAGTCAAGCCCATCTATAATCAATTCAAGCAAAAGACCTGTACGCTGGAGAAAGAAAGAGTAGTAGAACCTTGAGCTGCCCCTAGGCTAGGTCCCACACACAACCATGTGTTGTAACTATATTCCATAAACCATTAACACGGGGATAGAACTGACACAAGATGCTTCACACAGTTCAGACCATACCATGACATTGTGCTCACTAAGACCGGGCCAGTAAGCAGGGTTGTCCATAGACCAAAACCTTAAATAATCAAGGTCCTCAATAACCAAGCAGGGTTGTCCATAAACCAGAACCATAACAAATCCAACATAATGAAGGTAGGGAGCACCAACGAAAACCTGAGCAGACCATAGGCCAAACCTCGCGTAAACCCATCTGCGATAGCCAAATTTCATAAACCATTGACACAGGAACACAAAAGACTAGAGACTCGACACACAGAATTGACCCAACCATGCTGCAATCCAGAGAAATCCCTTTCCATTCACACCCGACTAACACTGTTCCATTCACCCTAAATACCCGAAGACAGAGATGAAGATCCATAGATGCGGAAATAACATTATTAAGATTAGAGTCATACCCGTGACAGAGACCTTGAAGAGGAGGAGACTGAGCCAATGTCTTCCCCAGGACAAGCAGCCTGAACCAAATCCACAACGAACAGAGCACACATACCAACTTACCAAATGCGATGAAGGGAAAACTTACCTTCTCGACCTTCTTAATGCCTCTGCCACCTTCCCGGTCGACATTTAACCCTTGCATGCACACTGCCACCTCTCCAAGTGTTGCATGGCCTTAGATTTCCTTAGGATCTGCATTAGACAGTGGGCCGAGACATACCCATTAAATCCATATCACACCCTGATCGGGTAATATTATTTATACTTTAATATTATTATATAAGAATAAATTTAATATTATTTCAAAATTTCAATTTATTATAAAAAAGAGTTAAATTTAATTTTTGAATATAAAATAATGATGAGATATGTTTTAAACATTGTATGCATAATGATTTATGTAATGATTATCCTTTTGATTTGGAGTCATTACACTTATCTTTGTATTTAGACTCAAGTAAATTTCATAAAAATGATTAAGCAATAACAAAAAATATTGTTCTTTTCATCGAAATCACATCACTAAGAATTGTCAATTTATGTGCATTTATTGTTTGGACTATACAAGCTCAATATGAATCATCGTCAAAACTTGTTTAAGTGGCTTTCACACAACCTGAAATATTGACAACTTAGGGTCTCCATAAGTACCTCCACCATGATATCAAGTCCTAGTTCACGTTAGGCAACTGCCCCCACCCCACCCCCACCCCCCCCACCCCAACTTTAACAATGAATAAATATCTACATAATGCAAATCATATCGCTACAATCATGGATATTATCATATTTTATATACATGTAAAATATGAAGACACACAATACCATAACAACAAATGTATCCTTTACAGGCCATGTGATTATAACATTACTACTTGCCTTGAGTTGCAAATTTAAAATATCAATCACATTGAAGTGATCCCAATCTATAATGGAAATATGCTCAATATGAAGGCATAAACATGACCCTACCAAGTCCATGCATATGAAACCATTGATTTTACTAAGCACACATATATGTGTATACACTAAACAAATCATAAGGGTCATGCTTCCAACATCATGACTCCATCTACATAAATTGTTATTGATATCACAAGAGGCCCACATGTGTAGAAGCACACTAGAATAGAGGTAAAGACATTGTAGTCCCAAATATCCTAAAACTTGAAGACATTTTTCACAAGGTAACTTAGCTAATCAATTAAAGGAAGTGGTCATTGATTCAAAAAGTGAAAGGTAAAGTCAATAGGAAAAAAAACTTAGTGTAATAAAGAAAAAAAATGATATAAAAGTTTTAAATCCCATTCAACCATTACCCCACCCATTGTTGACATTTAATTGTGATCAAGTTGGATTCTAGAAGGTGATTTATCTCCTAACATCCATATATGAATTAGACAAGGTTCCACCATCAAATAAACCTATTTCAACTACACTTACATGTATTGCAAATATGGACACAAAAGTATGATATAATTTACTAATGTTTTAGATGATAATTGTAAGGCCTCCACCTATGGATGACAGGGTGTGGAGGTTGTCACAAAAGGTTGCAATGCAAGACATTGCCTGCATGATAACTGAATGGAGTGGTGAACCATTCCATATTGTCTTTATACAAGTTGGGATGCCTTGGGCACACAAATTAGATGTGTGGACACAAGGGGTTGAAGGTCACTTAGTCATTGGAGTTACTTTTAAGCACACTTGGGCACACTTTTCGTGCACACTAGGTACAATTAGGTGCACTTGTTGGATGTGGATGATTAGTGGATAAGGCATTGAAGGAATAAAAGTTTATGGATGGCACTTGGCTCCACCTTAAAGTGAAGGGGATTTCAAGTTTAAGGCTTAGTCTCATATGACAGGAGGACACCCCAAAGGTGCTAAGGAGAGAAGAAACAATGGTCATTAACACTAGAGTAAAAGAGATCCATGGTTTGTACTAAGTTCAAGGTTGGCACAATAGGATAAGAGAAGAGGATAGGACCTACTAGAGGTAGACTTGTGGTTTCTTCAGGGGTTGGATTGAAAATTATTGTAGGAAATTGTGCCTTGTATAAATGTAGTTGATAAATGACTTACAGGAATTTGGTTGTACTCCTTTATTATACATTGTAGCATTCTTCATATAAATAATGTTAAGGCATATGCCATAGGTGTTTCCTATGCTCCTGTATTGTGGTTGCTTTACTTGGTTGAATGCTACATTCCTTGCTTTATATTGTGTTGGAACTAAATTTCTCTCTTTCTGTTTGACTTTGTTATGCATCTAACATATCATGGCTTAAGGAAAAGTTATGGGAAGATCTTAAGTGAGGACGTGTAGTCTAGTTGTATTAAGCATGGGTTGGTTAAGCCACTGTGGCTAAGGTAATGTAATGCCACATGATTGGAGATGAAGAAAATAAAAATCTTAGATAAGACTCTTAGGTTCAAGACAGGTTGTATAATAGCTCAATTTCTTTAAAAAAATGATTTCAAAACTTTGTTGGAGACTCTTCACCATGTTCCAAACATAAGAAATAGGTTGGGAGTTTGGTTTGACCAATTTGATGTTGGGAAGTTGGATTTGTCCGAATTGTTGGTGGCATTTAGTATGTTGGCATTGATGTCAACTAGATTAGCATTGAAGTTAGTGGCAACAAATGTTGGCATTGATGTGCCAAGCTCGGGGGGAGTCCCATGGTTGCTACAATATTTTGTATAGAATCATCATAGTAGCAAGATTAGTGGAGAAGCCATAAAAAAATGACTATGATGGCTAGGAGTCTCAGACATTGGAGGATATTCTACCTTAGGTGTTTAGCTCAAATTCCCTCGGAAGTGGCATAGTTGGAAATTTATTGGAGAGATCTTTCCAACGATATGCTAAAGTCGGAAAATGGCCCCTTGGATAAAAAGTTACGGTGAGTCAAAGTAAGGACTTTAAAGCCATAGGAATAATGTTGGGAAGCCTGAAGGTTGATTTAAAACAGATCCAGGATAACATTGAGCCTAGGTAATAGGAACAGTGCCCAGAATCATGGAAACCTCGAAACCCGGAAGCCAGTTGACAACGAGTGGAGGTTGCTTAGAAGCTCGGAAACCCAGAAGGTTAGAAGCTTGAAAGTTATTATAATTAACTGTCGAGTATTGCAGTGGGACCGACAGATGAAGGTATGTAGAGAGATCGACACGTGTAAAGTGGACCAAGGCCAAAACCTCCAATAACAACACACGAAGGAAGATGAGTGGGCATTGGAAATGGTTCACACAAGTGGGCCATACTTGGAAGCCCGCAAGCCCGTAAGGAGTATGAAATCCATTTTATAAAAATTTATGGGTATGCAGGTATCTAGGCCTCCAACTCAGTAGCGCATATGTTTTATGGTGAGTAATAGACCTAGATAATAAAATATTTTGTTGGTATTTAACAATTTCTTCAAATAACGAAAGGTGCGTCCATGAATTGGTTTTGCCATGGTTTCATGTGTTTTGGGTGACTGAGGGCCTTTTCACTATGAACAAAGGAAAACACTACGGCAAGTTTTTGAGGGACTTCGAGCCAAATAAAAATAAGAGGGCACTAACACAGGGCGACATTGAAAGTGGTGCACACTAGTGGGCCAGTGCTCGGAAGCCCGAAAGCCTGTAACCCTTATGAAATGTTATTTGGGAAAAAGTTATAGGCATCAGTGCATCCGGGCCTCCAAGTTAGTATCACCATATGTTTAAAGGCATGGATGAGTCAAAAACTTTGGAGAGAAGTCATCCATATTCAGGGGTTATTCCATAATTGGTCATGACCATAGCTATATAAGCAGAAGCTCGGGAAAACAGGTAAATGCGCACAAAAGAGTTGGTGAATGGATTAATGACGATCTTCAAGAGCTCTAGATTAAAGACAGAGAGCACCACAGTCTGCATAATGGATTAATGAATCTCGATCCATACAAAACAAGTCCTCCCTGAACTCACTTGCATGACAAAAGGAATTAAATGAAGAGAATGGCTGAGGGACACCATACCAATGAATTTATGGGCTTTGATGGCGTGTTGTAGCTACAATAAGAAGGAGAGACATACCAGGAGCATGAGCTAAGCACTACAAGCAATTAATTGGCATGGGGAGCCTTGATGTAGTGTAAAGGTTGACTGAGAATTCATTCTTAGTACGAGAGACACTCAAATACCCATTCTGCGTTTTAATGCAACTACGATGGTTGAGTGAACGAAGCCCATTTGTAGAGTTGAATGTGGTTGCAGAGGTTAGGCAACTTGATGCAACAAAAACATAGGAAACGATGATGGTGAATGCTTTCAAAAAACATGAAGGACAATAGGAACTGCAATGTTGCTTTTGCACCAAAGGAACAAAATAGTGGATTGCAGTTGTGCAAAGTGGGGGATGCAGCATTCGTGTTGAGGTTGAGTATGTGAGGAGCAAGGAGATAAGTGCCGAGCGTTAACTATTTTTACAGTGGAGATGAGGGCAGAGGCTATAGTTTGTAGATTAGTGGAGAGGGAAGTGAAATGGAACTGTAGAGTAGAAGGGGAAGGAGTCGGTGCAACAACTCATCATGTTTATATTTCTGAGCATTTGTATTAGCCTCTGTTTTCAGTCTGAAAATTGTATGAAAAGAAGAACAATGGCTAAAGTAGGTAGTGGCTTGCATTCATAAGAGGTTGGTGCCTCTTGGCAAGTGGTGGTTTTCTATTTTGAGGGGTTGGGGCCTCTTGTGAGTGGGTTCTCACAAACAACTTGATTTAATTAAGTGGGTGCTTAATTTACATCATAATAAAAACAAGTTGGTGGTTTTCTCCCTTTGGGTTTCCACATAAAAATACCTGTGCCAATATGTGTGTGTTGCTCAATTGATGGGTTGTGTGATCATGTGAATGACTTATTTTGTTGCACATATATATTATAGTGTGAATTCTATCACAAGTAACTAGCAAAAGCAAAAGGAAATTTAAGAATTGAGCTTAAATCTTAAGAACCTCAATATTACTGATTCACCCCCCTCCTTTAGTAATTCCTTATTCCAACAATTGGTATTAGATCCAAGTTTCCTTTAGTAACAATTTAACCGCTGGAAGGTAGATCCATAAGGAATTATGTCTAGACTAGAGAGTTTAGATGCTTACTCAACTAAGATACCAGTCTTTGATGGGACAAACTATTCCTTTTGGAAAGTTAGGATGGAAGCCAATCTTATCTCCTTGGGAGTAGATGTTTGGAGCCCTTTGTTGGTAGATTATGATGTCCCTGATGTTCCTCCCACAAATGTAGACAATAAAAAGGTGTATGGGAATAATTCTAAAGCTAAGAATGCCATTCTATTTAGCCTTAATCAATCCGAACTTGTAAAACTTATGCACTGTAAGTCTACCAAGGAAGTACGGGTCAAGCTCAATCAAATTCATGGAGTGTTGTGAAGATAATTCCCTTCTGTGGATAGAAGCGATCTCTCTAGCCCAATGAGTGGGTCTAGCAATAAACTGAACAAACTAATGCAGAATTTCCTAGCTTATGTTGAAAAATATATACAGAGAGACAAACCTACCTCGTTCTGATGCTAAGCGCTCACTCCTTTGATGATGACCTTGATCCCTTAGCTTCCAGGCTCACTCCTCACTATTCCTTACGTCCGAATACCTGTAAGAGAGATCAAAAGACAACAAGAGATACAAGAGCATACATAATATATATCAAACATAAACTACTTGACAGATCAAGGAGTATCAAGCTAAATGCATAAATATTTAGACATTTATGGAAAGTGAACATCATATGTATATATTAATAAATAAAAAAAGGGAAGCATACAACCATTGCCTTGATTTTGGAGACCTATTTTTGGTGGATTTCCAAGTTCAAGCCAAGAATTTTCAAGCCCTCCTTCTCCAAGTTAGATGTGCAACATTTGGGCATAAACTCAGCATAGGAATGCAGGAAATCAATGACCAACCATTTGGGGATGGAAGGGACTTGACTTATAGGAAGGGAGTGGGAGTTAGGGATCCATAAAAGAGGGAGGAAAGTCCACATCTCAAGGGGAAGGCCCTTAAAGGTAGGATCAAGAGCTCCGAATGGGAGAGCTCGACCATATCTCTACCCAAAAACATCCAGCTTGTTGTTGTCGAAGTTTCTAGCATGTGAAGCTTCTCCTCCGTTTTGGGAAAACCTGCTAGAAGAGGTTCAATGTGGCTTTTCATATCAAAACCCGCACTGGAAGTTCTAGGTCAAAGAACTGCATCCTGCCATCAGCACGGGCAAGCAGTGGAGCAAAGAAAGTTGGTCCTGAAATTTAGGGTTTTAGTCAACCTTCTCCAGAATTGACTCAGGGTAGCTTTTATTCTATCCTTCATGGATGTTTTTGTATGTGATTCATGGTGAGCACAATTCACAGTTATCAACATTTTGGCACTTCGGGATGTGGAACAGGAAGTGAACAGGAAGTGTGGAAAAATACTGTGTAACATATGCCCCTTAAAGCATGAAGGCAGAACAAGGAGTGATGGATGAACTTATTTACAAGTCAAGGCCAGGACCGAAAAAACACTGTTAGGAGACTTGCAAATCAAGCATATACATATACATATATGACATCTCTGATATAAATATGCCTAGTGATATATCTCTAGATAGGCATCTAATAATACATGAATCCATGACATGGACACAACCATCCGAATAGAAGGGATCATGTGCATGGATCCACGACATGGACACAACCATCTGAATAAAAAGGATCATATATATGGACCCACGGTATGGTTGCAACCATCCGTATAGAGGGAAACATGTGTACAATCATGAATAACTCATAACTCCACGCAACCTGGATTTTATCAGATGGAATCCAGGGTCTTGAGCTCTGTCCCAATTCGATCAACGTACGAATTCTAGCATGTGAATAGATGTGTTGAAGTCGAACATGATAGAAAACCACCTAATTACCAATCAATGATGTAAACCATTAACAAGCACGAGAGAAACCACCAATAATGCCAATGGTTCTCAAGGTACAACAACACAATCCATGAGTGTGAATAATGAAGTTGAAGTCGAACACCCACATAATCATTTGATCGAAGGCCAATGATGTGAACCTGTCGTCGAATGTGAAGAACTTGCCATTGAGGCATGCAAGCTCCAAGGTACTGGAAGGGAGTTTCTAGATCATCTTCCTGGATAATGAGTTGAAGTCAATAGGAAGTGATTTGTCGAAGGAGGGCCATAATGTATCCCACATCATCGACACGAAATGAAAGATGTAGTAGAGTAGATAAGTTTGATTAAGGACTGTGGCAGAAAGGTTAAACATTATATAAGTAGTAAAAGACTGCAGATGGCACTTCTCTTGAACATATCGGCGACACAACTCCAGAGTTTGGCAACATTTGACTCAACATAGGATCAGAGGTCATAATGACAATGCAGTATAATCAGATGAGAGCCGAAATGGATTTCCAAAACCCAGGAAGGAAAGTGATGAAGTGAGGATAACCCAAACCCGACACGAGCAACATATAAGTGTCATGTTCAAGAGTGACATGCTTCCTTTACACAAAATACAAGAGATGTTCACTTTCATTTTCCCCCACTATTTCTAGTGAGTACCCTATTATTTTTTATCACAATCTTGAAGGGGATATCATATGCTTGTCGTATAAGTTCATCCTTCAGATGAATCCATCCTAGTAAGTTTAACGAGTTCTAGGAAGGAGAAACTCAGTCTTGTCACGGTGACAAGTCCTGCGTTGTTTAAGTTTTACGAGTCCGACGGAGGGGTAACTCAACAAATTTTTCATGTTTAGAGAGTTGGAAAAAGAGGTGAAAAGAAAACTCCAAAGGTCCCTTTTCGTAAACAGTCTCCTGAATTTGAAAAGGTAGAAAATGATATCCAAGAGAACCGCTTAGCCATGTTCGCATAAGGTATTCCTTTTTTGTAGAATAGTCTATCTTAGTCCGGAAAAGGGTTAAACTTATATTGAGTATACGTCATTTCATTTACTTTAATGAGTTTGAAACGACAAGTAATCGATGATATTTTCATGTTTTGAGAGTCAGAAAAGAGATTAAAGATACTCCACGGGGTCACTTTTTCGTTTATCTTTGACGAGTTTGAAAAAGTGATAAAATAAAACTTGTTGAATCAGTCATAATTAATCACCGTCACAAAGTTTCTATGACCTGTCGCTACAAAAGTAAATTCGCATTACTGATTTTCGAGAAAAAATATTAAAATATGAGTAAAATATTCCCTAATTTGGTAAAAATGTCATTTAAAAACTTATTAAAAATAAAAAAAGTAAATCATTTTTACCATTTTGTAAATCAGAGAGATTTTTTACCGTATTTTACCTCGATCTTCAGGCGAGGAGTACGGTCAATCCCGGACACCATTCATCAAGCCGTTTGTTGCAGGTAAGAGATCTGTCCCTTCCATTCAATTTGGTTGTAATTTCATGCATTTTCATCCATATATTAGGTTGTAAGGAGGGCTTAAGAAAAATATATGTCGAGGGCGATCAGCGCAGGTTTTACCCATCGGATCCATGCTACTCACCCTATGGCGAACTATGTCAGTGCGTTAGAAGCATGGAAAAATATACAGATAGACGCGCTGGCGCAAAGTTGCGAAATTTTTGGAAAATCCTCCATGTTTAATGATTTTTTTTTGATTTGTTTCCATGGATGCTCATGAAAACTTGTTTGATGGATGTTCGATAGGTAGATCAACCAAAAATGGTGATCAAATGGAAAGAGAGAGGGCATGAGGCAGAATATCATTAGGCAGTCCAAGACCCAAATTGCATAGCTGCCCTTCGAGAATGTGGGTTACTGAACTTCTTCTAGATTCTTGGTATTAGGAACCAGGTTGAGTTACTGCAACATTTGATTGGTTGGTGGGATAGGATCACCAACTATTTATGATTGGAGACTAAGAGCTTGAGATAGACGTGCAGACATCTATTTCATTATGGGTTTATCCAGAACGAGACAACGGATCCAGCTGTCTGGTTCTCATACTGGAGGGGAAAGTACAAATATGTTGATTGTGAGACGTTGCCCATGCACTTAGAAATCTCAGAGTGGGAAGATAGACATAAAGACCATCACCAATCTCCCGCTAAGAACAATTCTCCATACTATGGCCCGAATAGCTGGGGCTCAGGCTTTGCATGAAGCAACAAAGTCTCATTTCCAGTACGCCATTGATTGTCTAAGCCCCACAATTTTTAACTAGTGTGAAGGATTGTTGGTCAACATGAAGAGCCAACTCATGAAATGCAAGTCAAGAAAGCTGAAATAGTTCGGCTATGGATATATCCTGGTGATGCTCTTCTTGGAACATGTATCATTGTTGTGATATCCGTGGATAGAAGTGGATGCACCAACACCCAAAGATCCACAATTGTTGAGGTGGGGTGATATGATGCCTTGACAGGGAGGTGGTCAGCGAATGTCATTTCCTCCAACATTTTTTGGATGGCTGCGAAAACAACTAATCATGGTAGATGATTGGGCGTACTCTGGCACAGATTTCCGGGGAGATCCCGACCTTCCACTTCCACCTGGTACACAGTGGACCGATGCAGGTAAAAAATATTTTTAAAGTTTTTGAAGTTTTTGATTTTTGATTTTTTTTATATATACATGTGTACTGAGATTTGACACTTGTGATTTTTGCAGATGTTGGACCAGAGAGACCTCCAGGGGTTTCTCCGATAGCCAGGCGAGTGGAATATTAGATAGAGGATGCTCCCTATGAGGAGGGATTTGACTCGATCGTTGAGGTGGAATGCAACCTAGAAACCCTGACAAGGGGCATTGCAAAATATGCATCGATTGATGAGGTGCCATTGCGGTACTAGAGGCATACTATAGGGGTGTTCGCTAGACTGTGTCGGTTGCTAAACCAAGTCATCAGACCTGTGTCGTGCTAATATGAACACCATGTGGGAAGATAACCATCTCTAGTCTTTATTTTTCACACTTATGTGGGCTTGAGAAGCCATGTGTCTCAGCACACAGTTTTTGACATTTTGATGTAATAAACTTTTTGCAAACACTCTCTCTCTCTATATATATACATGTTTTCCTGTTTACTGTTTCTACTATGTGATGGTTTTTGTTTTACATATGTCGCAAATGTCTATCTAATACATAATTATCCAATGTATCTATTAATGTGTTCAAACGTCTCAGAATATGTTGATAAGTGATATAATCAAAATCTCATTCCAAGAGATGAACTCACAAATACATTCTCAAAATCTAAGGGTTTCTAACTGAATATTGTCTGTTAAGTTGTAGTACAATGAGTTGTGAATCGAGATTAACGACTAAATCTCTAATGCCAAGAGCAATGGCTTCTGACAAAAGCTTGATAACCACACTATATTCGGAAATGTTATTAGTAGTATGACCTAAACATATGCCTTGTAAATTCACTAACTCACCATTAGGGTCATAGATTTCCCATGCGGCAGAAGATAGATTCTGTGTACTACGACAAGCTCCATCAACAAAACTAACATAAAGGTTCGATGACATATGCAAACCAAGTAGAACACATGGTAAGTAGAGGAAAACACGTTTTCAAAAGTAATCAAACACACAAAAAGCAAGATGCTCACTAATGAATCACAGTAACGTACAAATTATGTACATGAAGTCACGCATAGTAGTTCTTGAGGTACAACCCATTTTGGGGCTCAGCAAATCGATTTCCTTCATAGTCAACCAACTCATAGACACCTTTCTGTAACACTCGTTTAACAATGTAAGGCCCATGCCACATTGGTTTGAATTTCCCAACTCCCAATTTATCATTGCTTTGATCATATAACAAGACCAAGTCACCTTCAGCGAAAACACGGGGAGTAACAGTCCTATCGTATTGTGCTTTAACTTGTTTCTTTTGAGCCTTAATTACTAATGCAATAATACGGCAAGTTTCATCAAGCATTTTGAGGTAAATTAATCGTTCCTCTTCCAATGAAGTGTCAGGGAGTAATTCAACGTCTAGTTTTAATGAAGGAATCTCGCATTCAATCAGAAGGGTTGCCTCTAGACCATACACCAATTGAAAGGGTGTGAATCCAATTGTTGTCTTAGCTGCGGTTCGTTATGCCCACAATGATCTAGGTGGATGTTGGTAGCCACCCACCTATCCCACTTTGACCCCCACAATTGTCTCTTTCAGTTTTTTCAGTTTCCTTAATTGTAGCACAATTTACTATTTTTAGCAGTTTTTCGGGTCCTGAACTTCTGGAGTCGTTTTGAGGCCCTAAACGACGTTTTTTTGGGAAATCTAGTAGCAACATGGGTCCAGGGAATGATGTTGCTCTTCCCAAATTTGTAGTTCTTGGATAGATCTTTCTAACGAGATATTGTGCGTTTCAAACGGAGATCGTATGCCAAAGTTATGACCCCGGGAAGTTGATGTACCAATTTATCGAAACGGGGCCCACAGTTTGGCGTTTCATCTTCTAGAGTTAGGTTTTTGGATGTTTAGGGTTTTCCATTGTTTCTCAACAATAAATAGGCCTTTGAGCCTCATTGTAAATACAGTTCAGAGGCATGTAGTCGCCACATCTCTTCTCAGAGATAAGCTACCATCTCCCTAGCTAGTTTATTTCCATTTCTGTTTGTAAGCATATTTCAGTTTTTTACATTAATGAAATGAAGTATTATTTTCGTTGCATATCTGTATTTATGGTTATTTCTGTAATTTATTACGTTCCTATTTAAATCTGGATAAGTGGTATCAGAGCGGTCTGCTCTTTCTTTGTCTTTCTTTGCATGTCCCCAATGAGGTCAGGATATAAGGAGTTAGGGCTTGAACTGGTCGAACCTTTGTAAGACCAGCCTCGCAAATCCTGACGGCCTCCCATGGTGGATGAAAAAAAAGATGAGGGGGCAGGAGATCCTATCAAAATCTTGCTTGAAGAAGCCCTTGAGTGACAAAGGAATGCGATGATGGACAACTTTGCCCAGATCCTTCAGCAACTGCCCAGAGGTGAAGCACCGACTTCCAACAAGTACTCTGGAAATGTCACACCGTTTAAGGTACAAGTTAATTTTGAAATCCCCACATTCGAGGGTCAGATAAACGCAACTGCCATAGATAAATGGTTAAATATGCTAGAGGGTTATTTTTCTGTTCATAATTTTTCCAGTTGGGAAAATATTATTTTCGCTCTTCTCAAAGTAACCCCCCACGTTAAGGACTGGTGGGAAACCTACTGCGAGCAGCAGGATGAAAGTACGGGCTCACTATTTTCAACTGCACCCACTTGGAATTCATTCCGGGATGCCATCAAGGAGAAGTATTACCTTGTCAAAAGCTATGAGGACAAATACATAAAGTGGACCACGCTGCGACAGGGAAGGGACCAAGATGTGCCGGAGTTCACAAACATTTTTCATACCCTTAGCACACAGTTGGGTATCAAGGATTCTGAGCTGCATTTAGTACTCAAATACCGCGACTTCCTATGCAGGTACATCCAGGATGAGATGGAGTTCCTGGACATCTCCTCGCTCGGCAAGGCGTACCGATATGCTGTCAAGATCGAGCAAAAGTTTAAACAGAAGAAGCAAGACTTTGGATCTGCCATTCCGAAGATCAAAGGACAAAGCCAAGGCGGGGTGACCCAAGACAACCCGTCGAAGCCGCAAGAAAATAACAACACCATGAAGTCCAAGAAGGACACAGGAACGTGGTGTGAGTTCCATAAGAGCCCCACTCACAACACAAGTGAGTGTCGGACCAAGCAGTCACTGGTGGCCAAGTTGAAGGCTTCAGAATCAGATTCATGTTCCGACCTTGAGTCAGAACCCAACAAGGGGAATGGAAAAGGGAAGCAGATTATTGATGCAGAGCCCAACGCCACTGTTGCCACCACCAAGATCCATAAGAATGAGCCCGAATATCCAGAAGAGGGGGAGTGTCTTTTCCACTCACAGATGTGGGTGAAGGGTTCACCGCTGCAATTCATTGTCGATAGTGGCAGCCAAAAGAACCTCATTTCAGCAGAGGTCATGAAGCGGTTGGGCCTACTGACTACACCACACCCGCAGCCGTACAGTATCAGGTGGCTTCACCAAGGACGAGATCTCTGAGTTTGCTAGCAGTGCCGCCTTCCCTACATCATCAAACCCTTCAAAGACAAGGTATTGTGTGATGTTGTACCTCTGGATGTTTGTGATGTATTATTAGGCCAACCATACTTGTGGAGGCGACATGCTGTGTATGAGTCAAGGCTTCGCAATGTCATTATTTCTTTGTGTAATTCATTATACAGGATAACGAAGGTAGCCCCACCTACCGCCACCTCTTTGATTATTGCTAAGAAAGGCAACAAGCTCATCTCCCAGAATAGGAAATTCATTTTCTGTCTGGTTCGCTCCCAAAGTAAGGGGAAGATCATCGCCACATCCATGACCCTAGCGAAAGGCTCCTCCACGCAGTAGCAGCAGCAAAGGGATACGTCATGACAGAACACAGGAACAACTTCTCCTCACCTCCAGGGGTACCACACAAGTTTCAGGTGGGCGACAAAGTCTGGTTGCATCTGCAGAAAGAACGCCTTACAAGAGCCCATCAGAAGCTCAGACCACTCTGACATAGTGCTGACACCATTACTAAGGCTGTGGGAAAAAATGCTTTGGAGCACAATATTCCCTCATTCCTTCACCTGCACCAAGTGTTCAATGTGTACCACCCTCGACAATGCTTCCCACCATTACTGGACACATCAAATATTGCAGAACAACTCATTAGGGACCAAGTTCAGCAGATGGAGGAAATCAATGCAATGGGGACCATTGCTTCCTAAGGGGGGAGGAATGATCCAGGTGGATGTTGGTGGCCACCCACCTATCCCACTTGGACCCCCACAACTTTCTCTTTCAGTTTTTTCAAAATTTTTAATTGTAGCACAATTTACTATTTTTAGCAGTTTTTTGGGTCCTGAACTTCCAGAGCCGTATTGAGGCCCTAATTGACGTTTTTTTGGGAAATCTAGGAGCAACATGGGTCCATAGACTAATGTTTTGCTTCCCAAAGTTGTAGTTCTCGGATAGATCTTTCTAACGAGATATTGCGCGCGTCAAACAAAGATCATATGCCAAAGTTACGACCCCGAGAAGTTGATGTACCAATTTACCCAAACAGGGCCCACAGTTTGGTGTTTCATCTTCTAGGGTTAGGTTTTTGGATGTTTAGGGTTTTCCATTTTTTCTCAACAATAAATAGGCCTTCGATCCTCATTGTAACACAGTTCAGAGGCATGCAGCCGCCACATCTCTTCTCAGAGATAAGCTACCATCTCCATAGCCAATTTATTTCCATTTCTGTTTGTAAGCATATTTCAGTATTTTACATTAATGAAATGAAGTATTATTTCTACTGCATATTTGTATTTATGGTTATTTCTATAATTTATTGCATTCCTGTTTAAATATGGATCACACAAAGATGAATATAACATAAGGTGCCAATTTTGTTTATGCATCCCAACAGTACGCTGAAGCATTGTAATCAAGACTTTGTTGACTGCCTCAACTTGGCCGTTGGACTGTGGATAATAAGGAGTTGAGTTGTCATGACGTAAACCCAACTGAGAAGTAATATCTGTCATCATATACTGTTGAAAATGAGAGCCATGGTCGGTGATGATGGCCTGAGGGACACCAAATTGAGCCATGATGTGATTAAAAAGGAATTGAGTCACAATTTTACCATCAACATCATATGTGGGCATCATCTTGGCCCATTTAGTGAAATAATCGACATCGACGATGATATAACCATGCCCCCCGGTCGAGCGAGGGTCATGAAGTTAATACCCCATTTTGCAAAGGGTCCGGCTGTAATAATTGGGTGCAAGGGTATGGGTGGGGCACGCTATTTGCAGTTATAAATTTGGCAGGCATGGCATTTTTGGACTCCTAAAATGAAATCTTTGAAGATCGAAGGCCATAAATAACCGGCGCGAAGGATTTTTTGAGCCGTAGCATATCTCGACATGTGACCACCACAGGCCCTAGAGTGATAGTCATTTAGGACTCTCTCAGCTTCCTCAAGCGTTAAACATCGACGAAGGATGGAATCGACACCAACACGGTACAAAGTATCCCCAATAATTTGATAAGGTTGAGACTGATGTCAGATGCGACGACGTTTAGAGTGGGATAACTCCGATCGAAAAGTTTGGGTCTGGAGATAGATAATGATATCTCCATACCATGGGTCAACAATATTGATGAGGAAGAGAGTTTTGTCAGGAATTAGCTCGTCAGATGCAGTAGATGTGGTTGTAGAAGGAAGGTCACAAATCAACTCGACGAAAACCAATGATTTCTTCAATTTAGCTTTAGCAAATTCCAAATCGAATTCTTGTAGGATAACAATCCATTTAGAATACTTGCCCCCAAACAACTGACGAGTCAGAATGTATGTCATGGGGTTGCAATCAGAAATCACAATGGTCTTACGTAAGAGAATATAGTGGTGAAAGCGTTGAACAACATGAACGGCTGCCAAATCCAATTTCTCGACATGGGCATATCGAGTTTCAGCGTCAAAAATATTTTGACTCAAGTAATAAATCACGTGTTCATCTCCATCATCATCGTCCTGAACAAGTACCATAGAAATAGTACTATCGATGACGGCCAAGTACAAGAAATAATCGTGGTGATAATTTGGGGGATGCAGTAAAGGAGCACTAATGAGGGAATTCTTCAATGCATCGAAGGATTTTTGAGCAACTTCATCCCAAATGAATGGGATCCATTTCTTTAACAAGCAAGTAAATCCCTTGGCAAGTTCAATGTAATTTGGGACAAAACGACGAAGGAAATTCACTTTCCCTTGTAAACTCTGCAACTGATGTAAAGAAGATGGAGGGGGAAAATTCATAATGGCCTCCACCTTAAGGGGATCGATTCGGATGCCTTCCTTGGATATGAAAAACCCTAAGATATGACCAAATTCGACGCAAAAGACACACTTATGCGGATTCAATCGAATATTGTAGTGTCGACAACGAAGAAATATCTCTCGAAGGTGATCAGGATGGTCGTGACGCTTAGCAGAATGTGCTGGTAAGTCATCGAGATATGGTTGAACGATATGCTTAATATCATGAAAGGCATAAGACATCACTCATTGGAAGGTAGCGCCAACATTCTTTAGACCAAAAGGGAGTTTTTTGTAAGCAAAGGTTCCCCAAGGAAAAATGAAAGCAGTTTTGTGTTGATTAGCGGGAAGAATGTTAATCTAGTTGTATCCAGAAAAACCATCCATAAAGGAAAAAATCTCACTCCCGGCACATTCGTCAATGATCTTATCTATAAAGGGAGTCAGATAATTATCTTTAGGACATGCTCGATTGATATCACGATAGTCAACACAAACACATATAGTTCCTTGTTTCTTAGTCACAAGAACAATATTCGAGACCCAATATGTCAATGGAATAGGATAAATGAAACCAGCTTTAAGAAGTTTTTCAACTTCTCCCTTTATGGAAGCTGCCTTTCTAGGGTGCACAGGACAAAGACACTGACGAACAGGCTTCACATTTGGATAAGTAGGTATCTTGTGCACTACTATACTAGATCTATGCCAGGCATCTCTTCGTATGACCAAGAAAAGACATCATAAAATTATTTGAAGAGGGCGGTATAAATATTGATCTCATCCGCAGAACAAGAAACCCCAATATGTATATTTTCGACAATGCCTGGTTTGACAGAGATGTCGATGGGCATTGTAGCTGAAATGTTTTCCATTGAAGGTTTTAAGCCTGTACAAAAATTACCTGCATACGAATTCTAAAAACAGAAAATAAACAATAGCGAGAGCATAAAACATAAAATAGATATACAATGATATTTTCCCCTGTATCCCAAAACTGGGACTACTAGATTGATTTTTCATTATATTCCTTTCAATGTTACAATACATATATATACATGCAGAGGCATCCATAAACTGCAATCCATTAACCCTGGATTAGAACAAAACCATAGTTCCCTTGACCAGATCTACAAAATACCATGGAGAGAAAACCATCATGCCTAAAACCATTTGTGAAATCCATGCACAAAACCATAGGTAGGTTTGCCCACCTAATATAGGGTCCATTTTTTTTTTGCTAGGGCGCTACCCTAGACCCCGTGCAGGGGGGCTACCACCCCCCTACATACCCATGGAGAGGGAGGGTAACCACCACCTTTGTGACCCCCTGCTGCGCTCGACGCAATGTACAGGGGGGTCTTCCGCCCCCCTTGTGACCCCCTTGCGCGTGGGGTAGTCGTGCAAATAATATAACACACACCTAACACCCATGTTTCCTTCGGACAACACTTTGTGAACCAAAATAGGTGTCTGAAGTGGATGAGTCGGTACATCGGAAACAATGGTTTCTAGATAAGAAGAAATATCACTAAGGCTTGGGAGAAATGAGGAACGATGATGGGCATCATTCCATGGATTTTCCTCGAGATACATAACTTTTGTGATACTCTCATCAGTTGGAAATGTCTCATTCAAAGGATCTAGAGAATCCCAAGAACCGAGCTAGGGAGATTGCGAATATGCGTCTAGACTCATACTGAAATGATCATGAATTTTAGAAGTTGCCGTAGAAGCTGAAATGAAAGCCTGATATGCTTTCTCTACGGGGCTAAGCGACATAACATTGCCAAAACTATCAATCTGATCAGGATGGGGAATGATCCAAGGATCGTTATTAGTCGATATCATGTTCATCGAAGTGACATTCAGAGGTGGAAGGAAAAGAGTTCCCATGAGGGAAGAGTCTTTGAAAAGATCCACCCCAACACTCTTGTAAGGGATATCGATATTCCCAACATATGGCACATTGCCATTTGAGGAGTTGGAAGAGAAAAAGGTGAGCTGATCGACAATGACTATTTTCCCTTGATGAGGAAAATGGAGCACACGAAATAGAGTAGAAACCACGAAAAACATTGCATGGGTCCAGCTACGACCAAGTAGAAGATTGTAATTCAGATTGGCATCGACAACTTCTACTTCCAGGTTAACAGTTTTTCCTTCCAATTGAATTGGCAAGTCATTGAGAATACCATATGGACGAGAACCTATACCATTGAAAGCTTCTAATGTATTAGGGGACTGGTTGAGAGGTGGAGAGCCAATAAATTTCCAATGTGAAAGGGACATGATGCAAGTAGAGGCACCCTCATCAATAAAAGTCTGATGAATAGTCTCCCCTTTGATAATAACTTGTATAAAAAAGGCAAGTTGATGCAGGAGATGGGGAACGTGGTTTTTGAGATCAAAAGTAATTAGATTCGAATTTGTATGATCAATCCCTCCTATGGCGGATAGAAATGATTTTCTTTGCAATGGAAAAGTCCGGAGGACTTCCAAAGTTGAGATCCCCAAAGGCGCTTTAGCTAAATCTTCCACAATATTATAATGTTGAGCAGCTCACACATTCAGATTATATGATGACTTCTGGAGAACACCTTTGGGAGGTGGTTGGATAATGGAATCATTACGAGGTTTTTCAATATGAAGAGGGCTAGAATTGAGCAGAGTGGAAGTAGAAGGCATATTAGTGGCATCATTTTCCACAACCGGTTTGGTAGGAGTCTGATAATATTTTGATCGAGTAGCAACAGAGACAAGTGTCGTACTACTCATAAAAAATTGAGAGCCTGAAGATGTAGAGGATTGAGGTTGATATACCAATGGAGTCTGCTGTGACAGAAAGGGTTCTTTCAACACAACTGGTGTCCCTAGGGTGCCTTTTAATAAATGACTAACCTCAGCACGACGGGGACAATCCTTGGTATAATGATCTTCATCACATATAAGACAAGGATATTTTGGCTTGCGTTTGGATGTATCATTAGCAGATGGTTTAGGAGAATCTTGTTTAGGGGTATCAGATTTAGCCTTACCTTTACCCTTCTTTTTTCCTTTCAAGGCTTTGTCTGTTGTGGTAGATTGGACAACATTCACCTCGGAAGTTTTACCAAGATTTTTGGGAGTATTCGAAGGAGGAGAAGGTGCAGTAGCCAGAACAGATTTCTGCTTCGTAGAAGTAGAAGAAGCATTACTAGAAGTTTGAGCTACTGACCCAATAATACCATCAACAGGTGGTGTCTCCGCAGGTTTAGAAGATGCCAGATCAGTTGAAGGTTGCGGAGCATCGGGTAAGAGATCATAAAGCATGCCAGATTGCAAATATACCAAATCTAGATACTGAGCATGGGCGATGGCTTGTTCTTCAGTCACACAACCACCCATAGCTATGTCTTTGGTGATTTGATTAACAAATGACTTAGTAAACCATTCGGTTAAAAGCTCATTAGGGATTTCGAACTTAATAAGATGACGTCGATGCCTCCATTCATGAATGTGATCGGAGATGTGGGTAGCAGTTGTTTGTTTCAAAGACGTTAGGAGATGGGTACCAATTTCATATCGAATTAGTAGTTGGAAGTGAGTAAGAAAATCCATAGCCAAAGTGTTGAAATCTTGAAAGGCACCTCGAGGTAACTCGATGTACCATTTGGTGGCAGCACCCATTAGGGTTTGCTGGAAAAGATGCAATCGAATGGAATCATCAACCCAAGAGTTGGACAAACACCATAAATGGTAGGTCATGACATGAGCTTGGGGGTCTTCTCCAGACTTCCCTTCGAATTTTGGACAATTGCCAGGAATTTTGGTAGGAATCGGAGGCCAATACAGTGAATGAAGTATTGGGTCGTTTGTGAGCCTTGACACATCCGGTAACTCCAATGTAGCTAAAAATGGAAATTGAGGATTAAAAGGCATGAAAGGCCTTTGATAAGGTCTAGATTGAGGATTCCAACTTTGTTGGTACTGATTTTTCCCCCATAGTGGCAGATTTTGACCATAGGGATTTTGATACTGCCCCCACTAGGAGGAATTTTGACCATACAAAGGTTGATTTTGTCCCCACAGAGGTGGGTTCTGACCAGGAAAAGTTTGATATTGACTCGACACAGGCCGTTGAGAACCATAAGGGGGATAGACAGCCTGTGAGGAGTATTGAGTATAAGGTTGCTTCTGCAATAGTTTCCCTTGCTATTGCAATGGTTGTTGATAAGACCCTTGTTTCATGTAAGGTCCTTGTTGTACGTAAGGTCCTTGTTGCTGATAGGTTCCTTGTGGAATTTGATAGGTTCCTTGCTGTTGCAATGGTCCTTGCTACAAAGGATTACCAACTCCTAAAGGATAAGTTCCATAAGCAGACTGAAACTGACCAGACGCCCCAATTCAGGGATTAAGACCAGATTGCATTTGGGATCCTACCTGTTGATTGAAAGGTGGATTTTGAGGTTTATGTGAACCATAAGGAGGGTATGGTTATTGGTAAGGTATTTGAGCCGAAAGAGGCTGCTGATAAGGAATTTGACCAGATCCAAATGGAATGGAGGTTCCACTAGGATAAGGAATACTACCAATAGTTTGACTTGCTCCCATAACGTGAGTTTGGGATCCACTCACATAGGTTCCACCAGAGACAGGAGGTACATATGGAGGAGGTGGTTTCCCCCCATGCGGTGGGATAGGGGGTGGTACATATTTCCCACTCAATGGAGGAGGTGTAACCACTGTAGAGGTCGAAAGAGGAGTTGAAGAACCTATAGGGACATTAACTGTCCCAACTGTGACTGTAGGTTGAACAGGAACCAAAGAAACCACAATTTAAATAGGACTTTGGGAAGCCATTTTTGAAACGAACGAGCCAGTGGTAGGCATAATGCCAGATGACCATATCAAATGATGATAAAGTGAAGATGCACTTGGAGTACCTAAAACCAAATGACCAAGAGAGGTATAACCTGGTGGGAATAAAGGTTCACTACTTTCAGGTGGTGGAGTTGGCCCACTCCCCATATGAGGAGAGGACACATATGGAAAGCCTTTAGGTGGAAAGTGATATTTAGATTCATCACCAATACCAAGAGTATGGGTGGCTGAGACTTCCGGAGGAGGATCTCAAGGAGAGGTTGGAATCTCACCTTCTGATTCCATGGGTGGAAATAGTTGGTGAGGAGGAATCCGTGATGAATGAGGAGAAAGTTACAAAGGTACACCGGGATTATCAAACAGACTATATGGGTGTTGAGGAGATATCACCAAAGGATCGTAAAGCGGATTCGGGGGAAACAACAAGAACTGTTGAGGGACCTCGGGACTTTCTGGGTCAGATTTATGAGATGATGAAAACGACTCTCAAGGTGGAGGATGAGAAGCAAGGGGTTGAATACTTGGGAAAATTCCAAGTTTAAACCTTGATCTTGAAGTGATTCTGGAATCTCAGGGTGGACTCCTTGTGGTGACCCTTAAGTGTCAGAGTGTGAAGGGGATATGTAACGTGAACTTGGCAGTTTTGCCATGATGACCTTTTCTCAAAATCAAAAGGAGAGGAGGTGATATATTTGATCTTTAATTAACATTTACCATTGATAAGGAATAATGAGGCCAAGGAGAACTGCATGGGTAGGACATGTTATCGAGGGCAGTAAATTTTAGAACTTAAAAAAAATAAATAAACAAAAAAGGGTAATTTAGGCATGAGGGTTTACCAAGTATCTGTGAAACGCTATATACACCTTAGCCGAAGCCAAGGACTTAACGTACGACGGCCAATCTCCCCTAATACTGTGTTTGGTGTATCACGTTTATAAGGTGGCTAACTTGGTTACCTGTGGCTAAAGGATAAAAACCTAATGGGGTCTCCCAATATATATGCGACGGTACGGGGAGCACAAGTCCGTGTTAGTGCTATCTAATGCATAACTATTTGATGAGAGCATTCCCATATACTTTCCATACGTGGAGCGCCTCCAATATACCCAAGAGTACTGGAGAACAATCCTATATACTTCCGTACGTGGAACAAGATTTCATCCCCAGGATACAATGCTGGCAGATAACGACAACTGCTAGGTTTATAAACACCGGAACACGTCTCTAGCCTAGACCTCTAAATGTTTGCATTAAGTTCCAAATGCTCCTTAGGTTAATTGAGTAAATTTTAATGTTTATCTTGAATTATGTTTCAATTTTGGGCTCAAAACGATGTCACCTAAATGCTTAAGATGAAACTATATGAGAAAAGGAAAACTTTCCATTTCGATGAAAGCTAGACTAATAAAGGGAAGAAATTTCAATCAATAATGCATCAAACAACATGCCTTCCACTAAATTTCACTTTCACTTTCCAAATGCAATGCTCAAAAGTAAAAATGATCTTCACTTTTCACTATCCTAAATGCAACTTTTCGAAAGCAAAATGATTTTCACTTTTACTAAGATGCACTTATATAAATGATGTTTTTCTTTGATTTTGAATGCTCTAATGCAAATAAAGCATCAACTAAAGAAAAATGAAGATTTGATTTAAATTCTCTAATGTGACTAATGCATCAACCAAAGCAACACCAAATCCAATCAAAAGAACCTAAATGAAAATATCTTTCACTTTTTATTTTTGAACAAGTAAACAATGCACTTTTGCCAGCTTGTAAATCAAACAACGTGATCTATGCTTGATTAAAAACAAAGACGATTTCCAAATGCAAATGACCTAATGCAACTTGAAAAGAAACTTTGTGAAAACAAGCTAAAACAAATACAAACTGAAGTTTTCAATGATTTCCACAGAAAACAAGACTCAATCAATCAACAAACCAGTATCTCAGCAACACAACAAGGAGCAAGTGATAACCAATTGACTTAAAAACCTTAGAATTCAATCAAATTTTCACTTCAAGCACTTCAAAGCCAAAGAGACAGATTTTGCTAATTAGCAAAGACAACCAGACAAAACACTGGCAAAGCTAGACATAGAGGACAGGAAACGACCTTCAGAGGCCAGGACACACTGGATTTTAGGGAATAAACCCTAATTTTTCTCAAATATCTGAGATCAGTGCGACTGTCAAAGCCAAACCCATGTTGAAAGTGGTTTTAGCTCGAATTTTAAGGGGAAAAATGCGTTGGGCGAGAAAGATTGGAAAAAATAAAGAGAATTTCAACAAATAGTCTAGACCTAACACTCTAAAGCAGTGATGATTCAATGTGAAAACCTATACAGACTCACACTAACTAATAATTAAATGGTCAGGCAAACTAATCAAAATATCAAATAAAAAAAAGAGATTGAAGAGGTTATAGCCTCCTTAGCAGAGTCGCCATTTTGTTGTGAAGATAAATCCCTTCTGCGGACGGAAGCGATATTTCTATCCCAATGAGTGGGTCTAGCAACAAACTGAAAAACCAATGTAGTCTTTCCTAGCTTATGTTGAAAAATACATAGACAAAGAGAAACCTACCTTGCTTTGATGCTAAGCGCTCAATCCTTTGATGATGACCTTGATCCCTTAGCTTCCAGGCTCACTCTTCACTATTCCTTGTATCTGAATACCTGTAAGAGAGATCAAAAGACAACAAGAGATACAATAGCATACATAGTATATATCAAACATAAACTAGTTGACAGATCAAGGAGTATCAAGTTAAATGCATAAATATATAGACATTTACGGGAAGTGAACATCAGATGTATATATTAATAAATCAAGAAAGGGAAGCATACAACCATTAACTTGATGTTGGAGACCTCTTTTTGGTTGATTTCCAAGTCCAAGCCAAGACTCTTAAAGCACTCCTTCTCCCAGTTAGATGGGCAACATTTGGGCATAATCTCAGCATAGGAATGTAGGCAATCAATGACCAACCATTTGGGGATGGAAGGGACTTGATTTATAGGAAGGGAGAGGGAGTTAGGGATCCACAAAAGAGGGAGGAAGGTTCACATCTCAAGGGGAAGGCCCTTAAAGGTAGGATCAAGAGCTCCAAATGGGAGAGATTGACCATATATCTACCTAACAACATCCAACTCGCTATTATCTAAGTTTCTAGCATGCGAAGCTTCTCCTCCATTTTGGGAAAACCTGCCAGAAGAGGTTCAACGCAGATTTTCATATCAAAACCCGTCCTGGCAGCACTAGGTCAAAGAACTGCATCCTGACATCAACATAGGAAAGCAGTGGAGCAAAGAGCGCTGGTCCTGAAATTTAGGGTTTTAGTCAATCTTCTCTAGAATTGACTCAGGGTAGTTTTTCTTCTATTCTTCAGGGATGTTTTTGTATGTTCTTCATGGTGAGCACACTTCACAGTTGTCAACATTTTGGCACTGCGGGATGTGGAACATGAAGTGAACAGGAAGTGTGACAAAATACTATGTAACAAGGAGATGATAAGGTTATGAAGGCCAAACTTCAAACCTTCATAATGAGGTTTGAGAGCTTAAGAATGAGTGAAACGGAAAGAATAAAAGAGTATTTCCTCATAGTTGATGAAGTAACCAATATGATTAGAGGACTTGGTTAAGCTATCAAAGAAGATGTAGTTGTTCAAAAAGTCTTAAGATCTCTGCCTATGAGATTTAATGCTAAAATATCAGGCATTGAAGAAATGCTTGATATGAAAAGTATTACAATGTACCAAATACTTGGTAATCTCACGACTTATGAGATGAGAGTAGGAAAAGAGAAGACTGAACCAAAGGAGGCAACTTTCAAGGTGTCCAATAAATATAAGGAGCACAAAGATCATAAAGTGTGTTCCAGCTGCGAATCTAATCAGGAGCTGGCTCACTTTGCCAGGAGACTAAAGTGTGGCTCAGGAAAGTATAAAGGGAAGATTCCCTTCAAATGCTTTGACTGTGGAATATTTGGACATTTTGCATCTAAGTTCCCTGTTATGTGGACTTATCCCTCTTGCAGACAAGAGCGATCTCCCTAGACCTCAAAGAAATCTAGTAACAAACAACTAGGAACTACTACCTTTCTCTAGACTATGATTGATTGAAACAAATACTATGATAGAGGCCACTTACCATTTAATCGAAATGATTGATGAAGTCCCCTTCAGAGCTTTCGACCATCCACTTCTCCTCGATGCTTTAGAGATCTTCCCATTGCTCCCTATAACTTCTCCTTGATGTACTGAAGGAGATCCACATAGACAAAAACTTACACGAGATCAAAGCATCCAATATATAACATAGGAGATAAATGAACTAATTAACTTAATCATGTACCATAAACTGATCAATGTGCAATAACAATCTATGTAGGTGATCAAGGAATCCTAAAAACTGTATCAACAAAGATATAATTGAGAAAGAACAGTTGCCTTTATATTAATAAAATGGAGAATAGTCTTAAAACCTTGAAGCCTTGATGTTGCAATTCCCTTCCCACAATTTCCAACCCTGTCCTTGAATGAATAACCTTCTCAATCCTTAGGCCCGTGTTAGCTTTATAGGCTACGGAGGGGAAGTTTGGGATCCATTTCCCAAGGGATGAGATCCACTAATGGTGGGATAGGGGTTCGAAAAAGAGAGGGAGTAGCTCCATGATGGGAGGGATCAAGGTTGAATATGAATCAATTTGAAGCTTGTTAGTTGGGAAAGATACGACTAACAATGCTTCTATACTTTCCTTTTTATTTTTACATTCATCAAGTCATGTGCATAGGTCATAGTGTAAGACAAAGTGCACTTACGCACACTTTCTAATGGACTCTTCTATGTATGCACAAAGATTGACTAGGGAATTGTGTTAGAAGCCAAAAACAGGGTTTTGAACCATGGCATCCAGTAATTTGACTTTCTTTGGGATAGTTTGGATTCTAACTTTGTAGGGGAATTCTTTGGGACACCTTTATGGATAGCAAAAGATTCAAACCGATAGTCATTTGCATAATGCGACAAAATGACATGTAACAAATTGCCCCCTAAAGTGAAAAGTCAGAAGAGATCTTTGATGACTGAAGCATTTTATCATGCCAAGGTTTGGGTTAGAGAATGCAGTCAGAGACTTGAAACAATCAAATACACGTTACAACGCAATATATAACCATTGCTAAGGCAGGAATTTTCATACTCAAAGCATAAATTTCTTAAAGAATCAATACATAAATACATTTGAAGATCCATGTCAATAGACAACATAGTATGGAAGCAACCATCAATGGATATATGTTTATAATCATGAATATTTAATAAATCCATGCAACCTGGATGGATGAAACTAGATCTAGGGTCTTTATCTCCATCTGTCGATCCGTAGTACGAATCTAGCCATGCAAGTGAATGTATCATAGTCAAACATGGTAGAAACCACTTGATTACCTGTCAATTATGTGAATTGTTAGAAAGTGTGATAAGAACCACCCATAATGACAATGGCTCTCAAGGTACTTCTAGTACAAACTACAAAGTGTGAATAGATGTTCTGATGTCGAACACTCATAGAATCATTTGATTGTAGGTCAACGATGAGAACCTGTCATTGAAGGTGAGAAACTTGCCATTAACGTACACATGCTTCAAGGTATTGAAGGTTTCTAGATCAACTTCCTAGATAGTGAGCTGAAGTTGATAAGAAGCGACTTGTCGCAAGAAGGCCTACGACACGAAACTCTTGTCAAGTTTTGAAGAACAAAAATTTGGAGTAATCCAGGACTGACTCAAGGATGATCGATGTAATTGAATGCTATGAATGGAAAAGTAATTTGACTAAGGTTGGACTTCTCTTGAACATATCAGAGACACGAAATGGTGACTTGGCAACATTTGACTCAAAAATAATACCCAAACCAACTGAAGACTTTCAGTCAACTAAGAGGCAAATGGATTCCCCAACCCAGACATAAAAAGTGACAGAGTGTCATGTTCAAGAGCGACATAGTGCCTTTTACAATACAAAAACAAAATTTCTTTCCCACTATTCCCTCACCATTACTAGAATTTACCTCTTTATATTTTACAAGCTTGAGGAGGATAACATATGCTTGTCCTGTAAACTCATCCTTCAGATGAGTCCTTCAAAGTATTTTTAGCGAACCCTAGGAAGGAGAGGTCCAGTCTCGTCATGCTTAACGAGTTCTACATTGTTTAAGTTTTACGAGTCCATTGAAGGGGTAATTCAATGTCGTTTTCATGTTTAAAGAGTTTGAAAAGACACGAAAATAAAACTCATTCAGTTCTTTCAACGTAAATTTTAATGAGTTCGGAGAAAGTAAAGCTCAATGTTTTTCAGTTTTAGGGAGTTAGGAGAAAAATGTAAGTAAACTCCATAGTGTCATTTTTCATAAATTGAGTCCGTCAAGCCTAAAAAAAGGGTAAAATAATGCAGGAGAGAACTCTATTGAGCATGATTAGTCAACGTATACTTTTTTCGTAAATAGTCTAGTTTAGTCCATAAAAGGGGTAAACTTATATTGAATAGAACGTTGTTCATTTATTTTTACGAGTTCGAACAATCAAGTACTCAACGATATTTTCATGTTTAAGGAGTCTGAAAAGGGTGTAAAGAGAACTCCTTAGTTTCGCTTTTTCATAAGTTTTAATGAGTTCAAAAAAGTGATAAAAATATACTCAACACCAAAATGATTTTTTTCGTAAATAACCTGTGATCTACACACTTAAACTCAAAAATCATATCACTACTAAAAAATATAGTAAAAAACATTATAAATTTGGATTTTAAAGGCTAATAGGCAAAAAATAATATTTTAATAAGCCTAAAAACTTATAAAAACCCAAAAAGTAAAAACTTTTTACCATTTGTGTTTTTTTACCCTTTGAGAGTGATAGAGCTCATTTTTCACCAAGAAATTTAGAGGCAAATTCTGGGCAAACTATTGGATGAAATCACGAGCCATCTTCTCCAGGTAAATCACCTCTCTGAGATCTTCGTTTTCATGGTTTTCATTTCGCATTTCACCATGTATTTGGTTTTTTTGGGGAGGGTTTTCAAATTGAAAATCGCCCTCGATGTGCGTAGTTCACCCTTATCAGGCCTGCACACATCGACCAAATTTTTTACACTGAAAATCATGATGTGCACAGTTTCTAAGGTTACATCCACACACATACACATTGTTTTGTTAAGTCAGCTATGCACAACACTGAGGGCATACATTTTTTAATAGAAAATGACCAAATTTCTTGCAAAATTTTACCATGATCTTTTATGTTTGTTTGCAGGGTTTTGAGCCACAAAGATTGAGTGGAGAGAACGCAAGCATGAAGAATAAGACATAGTTTCTCTAAACCATCCAGAGACCATATAGGCATTGAAAAACTGTGGCCTGCACATGTTTTTTACCATTCCGGGCGTGAAGGCCCAACTGGACTTGCTAGAGTGGATGGGGGGAAAGTGGAATGTACAAGAATAATGCTTCATAGTTGGAGACCATAGGCTAATCATTGATGTTGATGACATTTAATTCTTAATGGTCTTCCACGTTGCAGGGTGGAAATTTCTCTGTATGGGCATAGGTGAGTTGGCGAAACAAATGGAACCTATCTGGTACAACATTTCATTGATGGAGCTACTCTCAAAGATGGAAGAATTGACATTAAAGCCATAGCAAGGCTTCCATTGAAAGCTATTGGGTTCACTGTTGCACGACTATGTATTAGTGTAGCTCTGCATTTTCTTACAAAGGCTCAGATGCAAACTACCGTAGAATGTTTGCAACCTACTATATTCAACTGGAGCGAGGCTGTAGTTGTCAATCTGAAAGGGAAACTAACTAGAGTCAGAACATGAAAATTCAAGAACTTCGGGTATGGTTCCTTTGTCATCTCATTCACTCTAGAGCGGATCCCTCTTCTCACTCCACAGGTAGCTATAGAGAGAGGAGGACCTCGGGACCCTCACATGTTGAAATGGGTCACACTTATGGCACACCATGGAGGTGGCGAAGGACCAACGATCCGGTATACTCCTGATTTCTTTGGGTGGATGGAAAATCAAATCATCATGATTGAAGATTTTCCATATGCAGGCATGGATTACACAGGTGATCCAGATATGCCACTGCCAGTTGGGATGCAGTGGGGCGATCTAGGTAAAAACTTCACAGTTTTGTTATTTTTTGAATTTTTTGTTTTTTTTTGGCATCTAAAACTAAATTGTTCGAAATGATCATGTAAATGTGTCCCCAGTGAGACCGACAGGGTTACACAGATATGAAAGATGTGGTGAGTAGGTAGTAGCTCCCACAGTGCAGAACCCGGATGCAACATAGCCATTGACTAAGCTAGAGCACAACCTTGAGAGGTTTACCTTGGACATCCTAGATGTTGGGATAGATGACTTGCCTCTTAGCTATCAGAGGCACACTGTGGGGGTTCTTGGACACATTAGTCACTTGATAAGATGAGTAGCGCATGCTATTGTATGATACCATGATCATCATGCGTAGCTACTAGTCTGAGGGCTATATTTTTTATTTTTGATGATGTACTAACATGTTCGGAAAATAAAGACCATGAGGCCTCATTTCTTTGGATGACATTTTTGTAAACCACACTTTTTACAGACATTTACCTAATGAAAGCTACTACTTCTATTTCAGTTTATCTTGTACAATATATGGATGAATATTGCATTGATTTCTTTACAGATGTTTTACAAATGCCAATTTAACACATAATTAGACAATGCATCAGTTAATGTGTTTAAACTTCTCGGAATATGTTGATACTTGATATAATCAAAATATCTTTCCAAGAGACGAACCTGCAAAAAAATTCTTAACATGGAAGCACTTCTAACTGAATAGACACCATTCAAATGTAATAATATGAGTTGTGAATCTAACCTAATGATCAATTGACGAATGCCAAATGAAATGGCATCAGATAATAGCTTAATCATTGCGCTATACTCTGCAATATTATTCGTTGTTTGACCAAGGCATATCCCAAGAATAGAAACTAACTCATATGTGGGTGAATAAATGGCCTAGGTTGCGGAAGATAAATTTCGAGTATTATGACTAGTGCTATCAACAAATCCAATGCAAGTTTGAGGGAGTGTCGACATCTACAAATCAAGTGTAACACAAGATAAGTAGGAGAAGTAGCAAAAAATTGTAAAAATATGCTAAAATGTTCCACACATAAAATATGGTACAACAATATACAAATTATTCATTGAATAATCTAAGCATAATATTTCTTTAGGTAAAGACCATTTCTAGGCTTTCCCAAAGGAATTTCGTCATAACCAACTAGTTCATAGGCCCCTTTTTCCAATGCATGTTTTACAACATAATGGCCATGACACATCGGCTCGAATTTACCAAGACCTAATTTATCGTGATCTTGATCATATACCAAGGCTAAATCCCCTTATGAATATGAACGAGGTTTTACATTTTGATCATACTGTTCCTTAACTAGTTTCTTTTGGGCCTCGCTAGCTAATGCAACATCACGATGAGTCTCAACGAGTCGTGCTAAGCACATGAAATTTTATTCCTCGACAGAAGTGGATGGTAATAATTCAATTTCCAGTTTCAAAGATAGTATTTCATATTCAATAGGTAAAACTGCTTCCATGTCGTAAACGAGTTGGAAAGGAGTAAAACCAATTGAAGTTTCTGTTGTGGCATGGTATGCCCACAAGGCTGGAAAAGGCATTAGATGCCAATCTCATTTATGAGTACCGATAATCCATTTAATCATAGTGGTTAAAACCTTGTTAATGACTTCTACCTGAATATTCTCCCGTGGGTAAATTATATGGATTAGAAATTCCATGACGCACTAACTTCGTAGTAAGATCGATCATCATAAAGTTTCAAAAATGGCTACCATGGTCCATGACGATGGATTATTGAACTCCAAACCTAGCAATAGCATGATTGAATATGAAATTGGATGTTGTTTCACCATCATCCTTATATGTAGGCATCACCTCGACCAATTTCGTAAAATAATCTACTGCAACAATAATGTACCCATGCCCCCCGGCCGAGTGAGGGTTACATGTAAGGGAATTGATGCCCCATTTAGTGAAAGGACCAACAAAAATGATTGGGTGAAGTGGAGCTGAGTGTGCATGCATTTTTTGATCATAGATTTGACAATTGTGGTGTTTCTGGACCACAGTTATATAGTCTTAAAACATAGAAGGTCAGAAATACCATGCGTGCATGATGTTTTGAGTAGTGGAAAACCCTAACATATGATCACCATAAGATCGAGAATGGTAGTCATTCAATGCCTTTTCGGTTTCCTCATGAGTTAAAAATTTTCTGAAGATAGAATTGACAACATGACCATAAAGTGTATCACCAACAATATTGTATTGCCGGGATTGGTACCAGATATGGCGACGATCAATATGATTCAATTATAGCCGAAATTTCTGGGTCTGAAGATAAATGATGATATCTCCATACCAGGGATCTAAAGTACTGATAAGAAAGAGAGATTTTTCTAGAAGAGAATCTTCTACCACGTTTTCCATCTCAGTATGGGGAAAGTCACATAACAATTCAACAAATAGTAGCGATTTCTTAAATTTAGATTTTATGAATTCCAAATCGCATTCCTGCAGTAAAACTATCCAATTGGAATACTTGCCCCCTAGCAATTTTCTGGTAAGAATATAAACCATGGGGTTGCAATTGGAAATCACAGTAGTTTCGCGCAATAGAATGTAGTGACAAAATCGTTGGAATGCTTTAACCACTGCCAAGGCCAATTTTTCCACATGTGCATATTTCGCTTCAGTTTTGGTGAGGTTTCTACTTAAATAATATATCATATGCTCTTCGTTATTCATCTTCCTGAACTAAAACCATACCAATAGTGAGGATGCAGCTGTTAGCTCTGCTATGCAGCGCTGACTTTCTAATGACAGAGAGAAGCTTGGTCTGTTTGGTTGTGTCCCAAAAGGGGCTTACATTGGTCACTTTTCCCTTTCTTCCCTCACCCCTCTTACCTTTAACCTTCCCCATTTCCTAAACGAACCTTCCAAATCCGACAAAATTCCCTTTGGCCTCAGCCCTAAGCACAAAGCTAAACTAACCATAAAACCTTATCCATATGCCTTGCATGCTCGTAACCCATCGTGTCGCATCCCCACCGTTGATCAACCCCTGCCAATCCAACGACTCACATCGCGCCCGATAAAGGCGACCCGCTCGACCACTTTCCACCATCAGATCATCTCCACCGAGATCTGACAGCCTTCGCACATATCGCGCGGACAACTAGATCGAACGATAGTGCATGATGAGGGCAGTTTTTCTCTCTCATCCGCTACTACGTGTCGTTCGTTGTGTGGAATCGCGTTTCCCCGAGAAATTACCACTTAGTGCCTGAAAGCGGTGCGATGAAAACTGTTACCGCCCAAGTAAACCACCCTCACCTGTTAGCGCCCATGCAGCTCCATCGCCCGATGACCGTCCGATCTGTCCACTGAAGATCCAATGGCCCTGACGCACCCCACTCCCACTTCGGCCGATAGCCTTCACCGAGCCATCTCCGCCATTCATCTCCCCGATCTGACGGTCATCTCTCTCGCTCATCCCAACTGTCCACCTACCCATGCACCCTACGTCCTACGTCCATTCTATTGCCCAAGGAAGGAGATGACCAGCTCTGCTTGACTGATAACAGTTGGATCCCCAACAACCGCATTAAATAGAAAGCATGGCCAAAAGGAGAAAAGGACATAGCATGGCTCTGTAATAGAATTTATCAGTCATGGACTTCACTGCTGTGAGCATTCCAACCGCCTAAAGGATAGCACAACAGTTGTACAGATCATATTTACACAGTGAAGCAAGCAACCTCGTTCAGAGACTCCATCAGGTAGTTAAATGCAGTTGGTGGTCAATTAAGACCCCTCCATACCTAAACGGCCAGGTGCCATTATAATGTAAACTTATAAATATCCAGAAGAAAGATGTAATCAGGGTTGGCATTGGATGTAAGGTTCAACTTCTGGAGACTGTAGACACTTTGTCGCTTGCAGCATCTCATCTTCATTTTCAGCAATACAAGATTCTTTTGCTGTTAATTGCTCACTGTCCATTTTCTTTTGTTCTAAGCTTGTTCCTGATGTGCGGTGTTCTTAACCTCTTAATGTTTAACACTAGATAATTGTCATCTTATCTCTATGTTAGAATGTTGAATGCATCATTGAATAGGTTACTCAGGTTTCATTTTATCTAATGCAGGAGAGCTGTCATCCTGTCTTTGCATTAATAGATTAGATTTGTAGGTTTCCATACTAGTTGCAGCTGACCATCACATGGTCTTGTGTATCTGCCAGTGTGGTTAGTATTCTCCATATTCACCTAATATCTAAACTGTGAGCATTGGTGGTTTAAAGCCTTATAGTCTGAGGGTGTTCATGCATGTCTGGAGTGAAACAGAGTAGAAGTGGTTATCTGGCTTGAACCAAACCATCATTCCTTCCATTAAACCTTGCAACAATAGTTTAATTTATATGTTATCGGGCATCTTCGAGCTACAACCTAGGAGAGTTTCTTGGAATTCTAACATAATTGGTGCCGCTGCCAGGGAGAGGAGATTGAAGCTCAGCTTCCCTGGGAGAATGACACAGATCCAGCTTTGATGATAGACAAAGTCTGGACATATTTTTGGTTGTAATCATCTATCTGGCAACTCTACTAGAGGCCGAACCTCTTGGCGGCTCCACATCATAGTTCTGGCTCAGTTTGTGAGGCATACTCGGAGAAATCCTCAGAAATCACCAGCTGAACCAGTACCTGACCCTGAGAAGATTTTCAAGCAAAGAAAGACATCACAAAAGGGAGCATCAGGATCAGGTAAGCCTAAACAAGCTTATGTATCTCTCCCAGAAAGGCTTGTAACAGAGCATGTACAGGTTGAAAATATAGCCTCTAGTACTAGTAGTGAAGAAATATTTGCAGAGATTCACAAAGCTCCCTATTTAGTAAGGTCCCCTTTGGATCTCAGCCCAAAGGAAACCTCCCTTCCAGTCCATCAGTTTCCCTCAACCCTGTCAGTTATTTCTCAACTCCCTACCTTTCAGACTGCCAGCACTCTTCCATCCACACCAGCCATGGTAGGTCCACAAGCGCCCACCAAAATGGAAAGAATCGTAGCTGCTAGGTATGGACCCTAGTCCTACCTATTCCTTTGAATGCCATGCCTACAAGAGAATATCAAAAATACATTCCTAAGTTCACTGGGACAAAGGGAGTAACAACTGAAGAATAACTTGAGTCTTTTGTATCTATGCTGATAACCTAGATATCAATGAAGATGATGTGTGGATGAGGGTATTTGTGCAAAGCCTTGATGGAGAGGCTAGAAAGTGGTTCAAAGAGCTGATCCCTAGGTCTATAGCAGACATTGAAGCATTAGATGATGTGTTTTTAAAGCATTGGGGAGATAAGAAAGACCTGCTATACTACCATACTGAGTTTGGCAACCTGAAAAGGGAAAATGGGGAGTCATTGTCTGATTTTAATAAAAGATTCAATCGTATGTATAGCAAGATACCAGCTGAAGTGAAGCCTACCCCCACCTCTGCCAAACTCACCTATGCCAATGCCTTTGATTCTGATTTCTGCCTACTATTAAGAGAGAGAATATGTGCTTCTCTAGCTGAAATGTAAGATGCAGCCTTGGAGGTGGAATCCAATATCATGGCTGCAGAAAAACTCAAAGGACATGCTGATAGAAGGAGGAAGAGAGGTGAGTCTTCCTCTTCTTCTTCATCTTCAGAATCCGAAATAGACAAAATGACCAAAATGATAGAGTCACTGGCTACTGAAATCTCCAAGCTGAAGGTTGAGCAGAGTTCTAGGAAAGCAAGGCTTCCTAATACATTTGCTCCTAGAAATCCAAATCCATACAGAAGAGCAAATGAACAATTGCAGATCATTTAGAGGGGCAAAGAGGCCAGTGAAGAACAAAGGGTTAAGACTCCTTTCCAGAACATAGTCATGGAGGAGGAGCAGTTTGATGAAGAGGATGAGATTCACTGCATGGAAGACAAGGGCAATGCTACCTTTTTGACATTAGCTGCCTACGAGGAGTCATTACTCAGGGACCAGACCAGTCAAGAGTGGGATAGAGAAGTTGTTCTACAGACTGAAGACCAACAGAGATATAACTTGAGGTCAAGAATGAGTAATGTTAAAGAGAATCCTGCCCAAAGAGCTGCTATCCCCACAGAGCAGCAGATAAACAAGCAGAAGCAACCAATAACTGATCCCATCATCCTCAAAACACCGGCTCAAGAGGTAAGAGGCCTTGACAAGTCTCCTTCCCCTTTCAGTTTTGAATCAGAAGTCCAGAAGTTAAAAATATCTGTGCCTCTGATAGAACTAGTAAAGAGTGAGGTCTTTAAGAAGCCCATCCTTGATGCCCTTGAGCTGAAAGCCACACGAGCCTCCATTGACTATGTGAATTTACAAGATGACAAACCTGTAGTTATGCTTAGCCCAATGATTGAACCCTCTGATAATAGCTCCCCATCATTTTATGTCTCCTTGACCATTCATGACAAAATCCTCCACAACTGTCTGCTGGACACAGGTGCCAGTCATAATCTAATGCCCAAAGCTGTTATGGACGAGCTAGGCCTTGAAATTACGAGACCTTATCATGACTTGTTCTCCTTTGATTTGAGGACAGTGAAATGTCTGGGGTTAATCAAAGACTTAACCATCACCCTAGCTCAACTACCCATGAAAAGCATGATGATGGATATTGTGGTAGCAGATGTTCCCCCTAAGTTTGGTATGCTACTTTCTAGAGGGTGGATTAAGAGGTTGGGTGGGACATTGCAAAATGACTTGTCTTATGCCACCGTCCCAGTTTTTGGAGGAGAAAATAGAAGACTATACAGGGAAGCCCAGCTGGCCTATATCATCAGTGATGAGAAGAATCCCACTAATCATCCCATTTACGCTGTGGACACTGATTTTGGAGCATGTATTCTCCAAATTGAAGAATCCCAGAGGGCCTCGGTGTAGCTCAAGAAACCAGTATGCCAGGCCATGGAAGAGGAAGGGACACAGGCTTGGGATATGTTCTTTGATGGAGCCTGTTCAAAGGAAACTGTAGGAGCAGGAGTGGTGCTGGTGTCTCCAAAACAAGAAAGCACACATCTGTCTTTTAAGCTGACTTTTCAGGTCACCAACAATACAGCAGAGTACGAGGCTCTGATATTGGGCTTAAACATTGCCAAAGACATGGGAATCAGAGACATAAAGGTTTTTGGAGATGCTGATCTCATCATTCAACAAGTGAACAAAACGTTCCAAGCAAGGCACCCAAGGCTGAAAGCGTACAGAGATGAGGTATGGAGACTCAAAGACTCTTTTGATAGCTTTTGTATCTCATATATTCCTAGAGTAAAAAATCAGCTTGTTGATTCCCTTGCTGTGTTTGTTAGCATGTTCATCCCTCCCATGCCCTCTAGATTGGCTTATGAATTCTAGATAAAATATAGACCATCCTTGCCTGATAATGTCCAACATTGGAAAGTCTTTAAGGATGATGATGAAGTAAATAGGTTTCTGCAAGTCATTGATGAATTCTCTAAAATGCAAATTGATCAAGAGAATGAAACCTTGGAGGAATGTCCCTAGCCCCAGCTAAGGAACAGAATTGGCCAAGACAACATTGTACAGTTGCCTAGCAATCATATACCTAAAGGGTTAGTGCCTCTAGAGAAGCTGTTTGACCATAATGATGTGCCTCATAAGATTGCCCAAAAAGAAAATCAGTTTGCAGTCCATAGGCATAACATAGGGAGTCTAGATCATCCAAAGTATATAAATCTGTCCACCCATTTGTCTGCTGCCCAAAGTTCTGAGTACTGCACCTTAATGAAGAAATATTCTGATGTCTTTTCATGGGAATACAGTGACCTTAAAACTTATGACAAAAATATCATCCAGCATAAGATCCCATTGGATAAAGACACCATTCCTTTCAAGCAGAAGCTGAGACCCATAAATCCTTTGCTCCTCCCTCTGATTGAAAAAGAAATCAAGAAGTTGTTGGCTACCAAAATCATAGTTCCTTTGAGATATTCAAAGTGGGTAGCCAACTTGGTAGTGGTGAGGAAGAAAAGTGGAGAAATCAGGTTGTGTGTTGATTTCAGGAACCTGAACAAATGATCTAAGAAAGACAACTAACCCCTGCCCAACATGGAACATTTGCTACAGAAAGTCTCAGGAGCTAAAGTTATGTCGTTCCTGGATGGATTTTTAGGGTATAACCAAGTTTTTGTACATCCATATGACCAAGAAAAGACTGCTTTCACCACTCCTTGGGGCACTTTTATGTACTCCAAGATGCCCTTTGGGCTGATGAATGCTGGGGCTACCTTTTAGAGAGCCATGGATATAGCGTTTATAGGAGAGAAGGATAAGTTTGTCCTTGTCTACCTGGATGATATAACAGTATACTCCAGCAGCCATCAAGATCATTTGCAACATTTGAAGAAAGTGTTTCTGAAGTGCAGAAGGTTTGGGATATCAGTGAATCCTAAGAAGTCACAATTTTCTTTAGAAGAGGGTAGGCTTCTAAGACACATTGTTTCTGCTGCAGGTGTCAAGATTGACCCAGAGAGAGTGAAAGCAATACAGACCTTGTCTGTCCCAAGATAAAAAAAGGACATCCAATCCTTTCTGGGCAAAATAAATTTTGTGAGGAGGTTTATTCCTAATTTTGCAGAATTGATAAAACACATCACCTCTGTGCTGAAAAATGGATCAGAGATCGAATGGATTGATGCAGCAAGAAGATATTTTGAAGCCATCAAAAGAGCTATTATGGAAGCTCCCACTTTGATCAGCCCAGAATATAGTAAGGAGTTTCATATCTTCTCCTTTGCTCCCTGTGACACCCTTGCAGCAGTCTTATTGCAGAAATATGGTGAGGATTTAGAGCATCCAGTGGCATTTTTCAGTAAAACCTTAAGGGACGTTGAACTAAGGTATGATATTATCGAAAAGCAAGCTTATGCTCTTATCAAATCTTTAAAAGCTTTCCGAATCTACATTCTGCACTCCAAGGTAATTGCATACGTGCCCTTTGCTTCAGTAAAGGACGTCCTAACGCAGCCAGATGTTGATGGAAGAAGGGCTAAATGGATTGCAAAGCTTATTGAATTCAACATAGAACTGAAGCCCACCAAGCTTATTAAGGGTCAGGGCCTTGCTAAGCTGATGGCTGAAGAAAATTGCAAGATGTTGGACATGAATTGGATAAGCACAAACTCAGATGACAGACAGACGGGGGGAGAAACAGTGGAACAAGGGAAAAACTAGTCTTTGGTTGAAAATCTGGCCTCTTGTGAATGGTATGATAAAATAGCTCATTTTTTGTTGAAACTAGAAGTCCCTCCAGGTCTTAGCTCGAGCCAAGCCAGGACCGTTAAGCTAAAGGCAACCAAGTATTGTATTCATGAAAGCTTTCTTTATTGGAGGGACCCATCAGGAATCCTCTTAAGATGTCTGGACAAAGAACAATCCCAGGAGGTCATGCATTGGTTTCATTCCAGCATTTGTGGAGGACATCGCTATTGGAAAACCACAACCCACAATATCCTCAGAGCTGGGTATTATTGGCCCACTCTATTTTCTGATGTCTTTTCATTTGTAAAATCTTGTGACAGGTGCCAGAGGTTTGAAGGAAAACAACAGTTGAAATCCTTACCCTTGAAGCTAATACATGCCAATGGCCCTTTCTAGCTGTGGGGGTTGGATTTCATAGGGGAAATTAATCCACATTCTAGTGGCCAGCATAGATGGGTCTTAGTAGCCACTGATTACTTCACTAAATGGATTGAGGCCATCCGTACTGAGAAAGATGATCACCATGTTGTCATGAAGTTCTTAACAGAAAACATTTTCACCAGGTTTGGCTGTCCACACAAATTGGTTACAGACAATGCAGTAGCCTTCAGGGAAAAAGAGTTGGTGGACATGTGTGACTCAATGGGCATTAAGCTAGTGCATTCCACCTCATATTACCCTCAAGGAAATGGTCTAGCAGAATCATCTAATAAGAGCCTGATAAGGATAATCAAAAAGTTGCTGGAGGACAACAAAAGGAACTAGGATTCCAAACTGAAGTTTGCATTGTGGGCTGACAGGGTGACCACCAAGAAATCCACAGGGAATTCTCCGTTCAAGCTGGTATATGGCACTGAGGTTGTATTCCCAATCCAGTTGACCCTCCTTGTGGCCAAGTTCTTGCAGGAAGAGCATAATGAGGAAAATGACATGGCAAAGAGGATTAGTGACTTGGCTGAAGTGCATCAAATCAGAGATTAATTGATTGAAAAGTCCGCAACACATCAAAAGAGAATCAAAGAAGCCTTTGACAGAAAGGCAAAGATGGACAATTTTCAAATTGGAGACTTGGTTCTTAAATGGGATGCATTGAAAGAAAAGAAAGGCAATCATGGAAAATTCGATGCTCTGTGGACTAGACCTTTTGTCATTGCTCAGGTCCAGGGGAACAACACTTTCATGCTGCAAAGTATGGAAGGAGAAATGATGGCCCAATTAATGGCCGGTTTTGGAAGGTTTATGTTGTTTAAGACATTTAGGCCCCAATATCAATGAAGATGATGTGTGGATGAGGGTATTTGTGCAAAGCCTTGATGGAGAGGCTAGAAAGTGGTTCAAAGAGCTGACCCCTAGGTCTATAGCAGACATTGAAGCATTAGATGATGTGTTTTTAAAGCATTGGGGAGATAAGAAAGACCTGCTATACTACCATACTGAGTTTGGCAACCTGAAAAGGGAAAATGGGGAGTCATTGTCTGATTTTAATAAAATATTCAATCGTATGTATAGCAAGATACCAGCTGAAGTGAAGCCTACCCCCACCTCTGCCAAACTCACCTATGCCAATGCCTTTGATTCTGATTTCTGCCTACTATTAAGAGAGAGAAGATGTGCTTCTCTAGCTGAAATGTAAGATGCAGCCTTGGAGGTGGAATCCAATATCATGGCTGCAGAAAAACTCAAAGGACATGCTGATAGAAGGAGGCAGAGAGGTGAGTCTTCCTCTTCTTCTTCATCTTCAGAACCCAAAATAGACAAAATGACCAAAATGATAGAGTCACTGGCTACTGAAATCTCCAAGATGAAGGTTGAGCAGAGTTCTAGGAAAGCAAGGCTTCCTAATACATTTGCTCCTAGAAATCCAAATCCATACAGAAGAGCAAATGAAAAATTGCAGATCATTTAGAGGTGCAAAGAGGCCAGTGAAGAACAATGGGTTAAGACTCCTTTCCAGAACATAGTCATGGAGGAGGAGCAGTTTGATGAAGAGGATGAGATTCACTGCATAGAAGACAAGGGCAATGCTACCTTTTTGACATTAACTGCCTACGAGGAGTCATTACTCAGGGACCAGACCAGTCAAGAGTGGGATAGAGAAGTTGTTCTACAGACTGAAGACCAACAGAGATATAACTTGAGGTCAAGAATGAGTAATGTTAAAGAGAATCCTGCCCAAAGAGCTGCTATCCCCACAGAGCAGCAGATCAACAAGCAGAAGCAACCAATAGCTGATCCCATCATCCGTTGCTATGTATCGTTTGTTGTGTGGAATCACGCTGCCCCAAGCAATTACCACTTAGTGCCAAAAAGCGGTGCGATGAAAATCGTTACCGCCCATGTAAACCACCCTCACCCGTTACCGCCCGTGCAACTCCATCGATCGATGATCGTCCGATCTGTCCACTGAAGATCCAACGGCCCTGATGCACCCCGCTCCCACTTCGACCGATAGCCTTCACCGAGCCATCTCCGCCATTCATCTCCCCGATCTGACGGTCATCTCTCTTGCTCATCCCAACTATCCACCTACCCATGCACCCTACGTCCTATGTCCATTCTGTTGCCCAAGGAAGGAGATGACCAGCTTTGCTTGACTGATAACAGTCGGATCCCCAACAACCGCATTAAACAGAAAGCATGGCCAAAAGGAGAAAAGGACATAGCACAACTCTGTAACAAAATTTATCAGTCATGGACTTCACTGCTGTGAGCATTCCAACCGCCTAAAGGACAACACAACAGTTGTACAGATCAGATTTACACAGTGAAGCAAGCAACCTCGTTCAGAGACTCCATCAGGCAGTTAAATGTAGTTGGTGGTCAATTAAGACCCCTCCATACCTAAATGGCCAGGTGCCATTGTAATGTAAACTTATAAATATCCAGAAGAAATATGTAATCAGGGTTGGCATTGGATGTAAGGTTCAACTTCTGGAGACTGTAGACACTTTGTCGCTTGCAGCGTCTCATCTTCATTTTCAGCAATACAAGCTTCTTTTGTTGTTAATTTCTCATTGTCCATTTTCTTCTGTTCTAAGCTTGTGCCTGATGTGCGGTGTTCTTGATCTCTTAATGTTTAACACTAGATAATTGTCATCTTATCTCTGTGTTAGAATGTTGAATGCATCACTGAATAGGTTACTCAGGTTTCTTTCTATCTAATGCAGGAGAGCTGTCATCCTGTCTTTGCATTAATAAATTAGATTTGCAGGTTTCTGTACTAGTTGCAACCGGCCATCACATGGTCTTATGTATCTGCTGGTGTGGTTAGTATTCTCCATATTCACCTAATATTTATACTGTGAGCATTGGTGGTCTAAGGCCTTGTAGTCTGAGGGTGTTCATGCATGTCTGGAGTGAAACCGAGTAGAAGTGGTTATCTGGCTTGAACCAAACCATCATTCCTTCCATTAAACCTTGCAACAATAGTTGAATTTATATGTTACCAGGCATCTTCGAGCTACAACCTAGGAGAGTTTCTTGGAATTCTAACAGCAACAACGGTGCATGGGTCAACGCATGTTTAAGTGCATCAAAGGATTTTTGATCCACTTCATCCCAAGTAAATGAGATTCCCTTTTTCAACAGTCGAGTAAAACATTTAGTTAACTCGACGTAGTTCTAGATGAATTGACATAGAAAATTTTCTTTCCCTTGCAAACTTTGGAGTTGGCGGAGATTGGAAGGAGGAGGCAAATTCAGAATAGCCTCAAGCTTGTGTGGATCGACACCAATTCCTTCTTTTGAAACAAAATATTAAGCAATTGACCGGATTGCACACAAAAAACACATTTGTGTGGCTTCAAGCATATATTTTAGTGATGACATCTGATAAAGATAACTCTCAAATGCGTTGGATGGTCTTCTCATCTTAGCGAATGAGCTAGAAAGTCATCCAAATAAGGTTGCACAATATACTTGATATCGTGAAATGTGTAAGACATAGTCCGTTGGAAAGTTGCACTTACATTCTTCAAACTAAATGGGAGATTAAGATAGGAAAAAGTCCCCCATGGGTAGATGAATATGGTTTTGTGTTGATCAGCTGAGAGTATGTTGATTTGGTTGTAGCCAAAAAATCCATCCATAAATGGAAACATTTCATTTCCAGCACAATCTTCAATAATTTGATTGGTGTGGGAGTGGGATAGTTGTCCTTTGGAAAATCATTATTTATATCCCTGTAATCGATGCATACTCTAATGGTTCCCTACTTCTTGTTAATAGGTATAATATTGGACACCGAATCAGTCAACGAAACCGGGTAGATGAAACTTGCTTTGAGCAGTTTCTCAACCTTGCTTAAATCACAACAAATTTTTGTGGATGCACTAGACATAATTGTTGTCTGATAGGTTTTTCATCTGGGTAAGTCTTAATCTCGTGCACAACAATGCTTGGGTCGATTCGTAGCATTTCAGCATAGGACCAAGAAAAAATGTCGCAATATTCTTGAAATAGGGCTTTATACGTTCGAATTTATTCGAATGAGAACGAAGCACCTATGTGAATATTTTCAATAATTCCTATTTTGACTGAGATGTCAATGGTAATCATTGTAGATATGTTTCCAAAATTCATTTCGGACTCAACTTGAAAAACTAAAATGGGCCATTCTAAGCTATCTACAATCTCAGGCGAAAACATAGTTATTCTCAATTTTATCAGGGTTAGGTAGAAAATATTAATGATGATGGTAATTGTTCGATGGCATTTCATCCGAGGTCATGAGCTCCATAATACTATCCTCAGTTGGAAACATATAGTCAAAAGGATCAGGAATTCAAACCAGTTCTAACCAAGGTAAAGGAAAATAATCATCATTGATCATATTCATTCGATCAATATCAGAATATGGTGGGTCGAAAAATGATTGAACTACCCAGTAAGCCAATTCAAATGAGATCAAGGGAATCTCGTTGCCATAAGAGGCCAATTTAGACTCTGAAGGCACTATCCATGGATTAGAAGATTCCGTAGTGCTTGATGTAATCATGTTAACCTCGACAAAATTAGAAGGAAATTTTGATGGAGGAAGTGAAAAGGTTCCCATCAGTGATGAGTCTTTGATTAAATCAACACCAATATCCTCATAAAGGGTGTTCATTTTTCCGAGAAAAGGTATGCTACCCGTAGCGTTAGGATCCAAAGTGTAGTAAGAAAACTAGTATACTTTGACAATTTTCCCTTTATGAGGAAATTTTATCATTTGGAAAAGTGATGAGACCACTGCTAACATAGCGTAGGTCCAACTTCGACCAAGAAAAAGGTTGTAATCAAGCTAAGAATCAACAACTTCAACTTCGATCGCGACTGTTTTACCCTCTAGCTCTATGGGCAAATCATTCAGGATTCCATAAGGATGAAAACCTCTTCCATCAAAGGATTTCAGAGTGGTAGGTGATTGATTGATAGTTGGAGAGCCTAAATATTTGCAACAAGAAATCAACACAATACACGTAGAAGCTCCTTCGTCAACAACTGTGTGAAACACTCACTAGATTTTGACAAAAAATGGAATCTGGAACACAAATTGATGAGGGAGTCTAGGTATATGACTCTTAATATTAAATATAATTAGATTAGAATCCTGCAGATCAATAGCCCTTATGGCTGACAACAATAACTTTTGTTGTGCCGGGCATGTTTGCAGCACCTCAAGAGTTGACGCTGCGGAAGGAGACATAGCTAGGTCTTCAACAGTGTTGTAATTTTGTGCAACTCTAGCATGTGGGTTGAAAGCTGATTTTTGAAGCACACCTTTGGGAGGTGGTGAAATCATCATGTCAAGATTCAGTTTCTCGATCTGTAATGGTTCAGAAGGAGGAGGATGAATTGAAATGGAAGGTTGACTAGATGAACTAGTATCGTTTCCATTGACCACAAGACCCTTAGATCCATAATATTTTGATCTCGTAGCTGCCATAACTTGCTGCAAAGACATCATCATGATATCTTGCAATGTGGAATAGGAAGATGTGTTGTGAAAAACCATTTTTCTATCTTGAGAAGGAAATGGATCCTTCAAGACAGCGGGAGTTGGAGAACCTTTAATGAATTTGGAAAAATCTACCTGATGTGGGCATTCCTTCGTATAATGAACCTCATTGAAAATAAGGAAAGGATAGTGAGGTTTTCGTTTCTCGTCAGTAGTTTCAGTTTTAGCGGGTTTCTCTTTCAGAGAAGCATTTTGTTTCGATTTACCTTTCCCCTTCTTTTTACCTCTAGACGATTGAATCTTGCTGGTAGATGATGCTATGACATTAATTTCGGAAATAGTTTCCAGAGAAAGGCTTTTAGTGGGTGAATCTTGTATGGCCAAAGTATGAGTAATTTTTCTTTTTCTTTTTCCCCTTAGACTGTTGGCTAAAAAAACCTATTATAGAATCAATGACATTAGATCTTGTAGGAGTTGTAACTATTGGATCTTTTGAAATTGTCGAACACGGTAAATTTGATATTTTCTCGTACAAGGTGCTAGATTGGGTATAGACTAAGTTTAAATACTGGGCACGAGAAATTACCTATTATTCCATGATGACACATCCCTTAGCAACATCATCAGTAATAACGAGAAGTAATGATTTCATAAACCATTCAACTAAAATCTGATTTGGAATAAAAAAATTTGACTAACTGACATCTACGTCTCCATTCATGTATATAATCGGAAATGTGAGTCAATTTTGATTGTTTTAAGAATGTCAATAGTTCGGTACTAGTATCGTATCGAATCAGTAGTTGGATATGGGTTAAAAATGTTGTTTCTAGAGAATTAAAGTTATGGAAAGAGGCGTGAGGTAGCTCAATGTACCATTTGGTTGTTGAACCAGTTAAAGTTCGTTGGAAAAGGCGAAGTCTGATTGAATCATCGATTAAGGAATTTGATGCACACGAAAGATGATATGTTATCACATGATTGGATGGGTCTTCTCCTGATTTGCCTTAAAATTTGGGTATGTCACTTGGAAACTTGGTGGGAATCACCGATCAAAAGGATAATAATAAATATGATCGTTCATTAATAGGGATAAACCAGGTAAATTTAGGGTTGCAATAAACGGTAACTGCCAGTTAGGATATGGTTGTAAAGTTTGATAACCTTGTGGGTTAATTCCAACCCTTGGAGGAGGATACCCAAGATATCTTGGAATATCCTGTGCGGTTGAATTGGGATTCCACTAGGGTAACCAGGGTGAACAATACTAGGTTGAGGTTTAACATGGTCTTGATAATTATGACCATGGTATGGTTGACTCTAGAAAGGTTGAGCTTGACCCATTTGACCTAAGTAATATTTCCCCTGTACATGTTGAGATTGTAAAGGTTGACCTTGAACAAATTGACTTTGAAGAGGTTGACTTTAGATAATTGACCTTGAAAAGGTTGGTTTTGGAAAGTTTGACCTTGTAAAGGTGGACTTTGAAAAACTTGTCCTTGAAAAGGTGGAACCTGATAAGATTGACCTTGAAAAGGTGGGCTTTGGAAATCTTGGCCTTGAAAAAGTGATATGGGAATGCTCTCATCAAACGCTTATGCATTAGACAACACTACTATGAACTGCACTCCCACGTACAATCGCGTATATTTTGGGAGTCCCCAATAGGTTACTATCCATCCATAGGTAATCGAGTCTACTGCCTTACATGCCATGATACACCGAACACAACATTCAGGGAGATTGACTACCATACATTAAGTCCATGGTTCACTAAGGTGTATATTGCAGTTCATGGTTGCTTGGTCATCCTTTATGCCTAGATTACCCTCTTTTTAATTTATTTATTTTTGTGTTAATAAAGTTTATTTCCCAACGTGGAAGAACAAAATACCCCTCCCCATTGTTCACTTAGCATGAAAAATAAGCCTTGAGGCTACTCCTAACTGTCATCCTAGACATATGCAAACACAAACTACCGAATCAGGAACATCGGGAACTACTTCTGGACCTCCACCCGATATTGATCAACCATAATCATCTATCCCTTTGAGTTATGAAACCGAGATTACATCCATTCCTGTTGGTGACACTGACACAATTGAAACAGAAGTCCCTAAAACTTTTTTACCTAAGGTCATTGAATCTGATCTCCCTTAGTTAGAAACTTTGTTTCTTGAGGTTATTGAACCTGAGGAGCCTTAACCATCTTTACTTGAGTCTTTGGGACCTTCCTCCTCTCTTCCTTTGTCTCAGAAAAAACTAATATATCTTGGGCCTAACGGTGAACCTATTCCATACATACTTATGAGTATTGAAGTGATCCCTAAAGAAGAGCCTCACCCTTATACTCCTGTTCATTGGGAAGGACTTCATTTTTATCAAATCAAGCCTCTTTCGACCCCTCAACCTCAAAAACAATCTCCTTTACCTAATTCTTTGGGTTTATCCGCAGATTTCTCGCGATAATATTCATTAGGATTATTAACCATGACTGGAACTGATCCAAACTCCCAGCCTGTGTCCACCACTATGGTTGAGACATCAAGCGTTGCATCCTCATCCATGATTGTAACATCATGGGAAGCTCATTTATATTGTGGCCCGTCTATCCTGCCTGGCTATTAGTCAATATCTGGTACCTTTTTTGGTGTGACTTCCAGTCCTTGGACCTCTCTCATGACTTCTAATTCAGGAATAATGTATGGTACCTCTCTTATGAATGCCACATAGTCTGCTCCTCTTCCTCCATCTACACCTACAATAGAGCAGCAGGCTGGCCCTTATGTTAGTGGGCAAAGATACCCTCAACAACCCAGCCCTATTTATGTTGGGTACCCTCCATCTGGATCACAATTGCCTCCATCATGCCCTCCTCCCATGGCAGGGGGGAAATATTTTGTTGGTATACCTCAATATGGAAATCTGGCTAATTACAGTCCTCCTCATCCTGGAATGGCTTCCAGTCTTTGGCAACCTACTTTACCCATACAACCTGGTTCATATTGAGATCGACTGTTAAATTCTCAAACTGTACCATATTCATCGCAAATTCCTACCTATCCGTCAGCACCTAAACAAGCACAAATACATGTGAGCCAAACTTTAGAACCAATTCCAATGGTTTCTGGTTCTCCCCAGATCCCAATTCGTCAACCTGTACAAGGTCCCTCACCTTCTAAATTGCTTACACAGGTTACTCCTCAAGTTTCGGCAGGCCAAATTATTTAGAATTTGACGTAGTCTCAATCGAACCTGTACCAAGGGACAATGAAAACCCTAATCGAACAACAATATGGATCACACCAAGTGCCTTTTCAAGGCCAGAAAATCCAAACCCAACCATTACAACAGCTTTATCGCCATCCTGGGACTAGACAAAAAACCCACTTGTATGTTGGTTATCAGACCCCTCCATATTCTGGTAACCAGGTTCCTTATTATCAGAACCCTCCTTATCCAGGAATGCAAGTGCTTGTTTCCCAGGCTATCCCTTCATATCCAGGTCATCTGCCTCTGGACTTTAACAGGAAGTTTCCTTTTGTGGCTACTCTCGAGTTACTGGATTTAACTCGGCTTACTAATGACCCCATTGCTCATTTGCCATGGTGGCCGATTATTCCCACTAAGTTTCCTTCTGATATCCAAAAATTCAATGGGAATCTTGGAGAAGACCCGTCGACACATGTCATGACATATCATCTATGGTGTTCATCCAATTCACTTAACGATGATTCCATTCGACTTCATATTTTCTAATGAACGCTTATTAGTACCATAGCCAAATGGTATATTGAATTGCCTTAAGTGTCATTTCACGACTTCAACACTTTAGCCACTACTGATCCTGGTGGATATTGGTGGCCACCATCCTATTACACTTGGACCCTGAACTTCCGGAGCCATTTTGAGGCCCTAAACGATGTTCTTTTGGAAAATCACCAATGAGGTATAATGTGTGTCAGACGGAGATCATATGCCAAATTTATGACCTCGGGAAGTTGATGTACCAATTTACCCCAACGGGGCCCATAGTTTGGCGTTTCATCTTCTAGGGTTAGGTTTTTGGATGTTTGGGTTTTTCTATTGTTTCTCAATAATAAATAGGCCTTCACGCCTCATTGTAACATAGTTCAGAGGCATGTAGCCGCCACATCTCTTCTCAGAGATAAGCTACCATCGCCCGAGCTAGTTTATTTCCATTCTGTATGTAAGCATATTTAAGTTCTTTGATATTAATGAAATGAAGTTTTATTTCTGTTACATATCTATGTTTATGGTTATATCTGTAATTTGTTGTGTTCCTATTTAAATTAGGATCAGTGGTATCAGAGCTATTTCCTCTTTCTCGATCCTTCTTTGCCAGTCCCCAATGAGGTCGGGGTATAAGGAGTTAGGGTTCGTTCTAGTTGAACCTTTGAAAGATCAGCCTCGCAAACCTCGATGACTGCCCATGGGGGAAGAAAAGAAAGACGAGGGCGTAGGAGATCCTATCAAAATATTGCTCGAGGAGGCCCTTAAGAAAAAAGGAACACAATGATGGATAAATTTGCCCAGATTCTTCAACGGTTGCATACCAGTGATGCATCCACATCCAAAAACCACTCTGGAGGCGCCACTCCTTTTAATACTAGTACAAAATGGCTAATTAGTTACTAAAACAACGACTAAAATTTGCATATAAATGACCATTTTTCAGTTGATGACCAATAGTGGCTAATTTACAATATCTTATAACGCGACCAACTTTTAGTCATTTTTAGCTTAGTCATTAATTGGTTGTCTCAATTTTATCATTTAGTAGTATATTTAGTCATAAATCTGGTCACTAATTTAGTCATTAATTGCCACAATTAATGACCAAATACACAACAAAATATACTACTATATGATCCCAAAAAACCAATTAATGACCAAAGAAATATGACTAAAATGTTGGTCATGTTATAAGATACTGTAAATTAGCTATTAATAGTCATATATATGAAAATTTTAGTCATCATTTGAAACTAATTAATGACCAAAGAAATATGACTAAATTTCGGTCGTGTTATAAGATACTGTAAATTAGCTACTAATAGTCATATATATACAAATTTTAGTCATGATTTGAAACTAATTAATGACCAAATAAATATGACTAAATTTCGGTCATGTTATAAGATACTGTAAATTAGCTACTAATAGTCGTATATATGCAAAATTTAGTCGTTATTTGTAATCACAAATTTATCATTTATAGTAGTCATATATCTTTTTTTGGTAGTTTCATATTCATTATATAAACGACTGATTTAGTAGTTTATATTCATGTCATTTACTTTCATTAATAATAATTTCAAATGACTAATTTAGTTGTATATTCATTTTATTTGTGTTCACCGTTAATCAATACAAACTACTAATTTAGTAGTTTTAAATTGATTTTATGTGTTTATTATTAGTCAACATAAATTAAGTATTATGATTTTGTGATTAAATTAAAAAAATGTCATACAATGTTCACCTAATATGAAAACGCAAAGTTGCATATGTTAATTACAATATTAAATAATATCAAGTACAACTATAAATAATTTCAACCACATAAATTATATTATATGAAATGTCAAGTATTACAATATGAGTTTCCAACTTAATATTGGTTGGACTACAATTTACACATGAAATATTGTTTCATCACTTCAAAACATTATAATTGTGTTGCCAAAGCATTACAGGTGAATTCACCAACTTTGAAGACTTGACCATCAATCTCTATGTGTGTGTCTCATGGGGGATATTGGCTTTAAAGGATCACTAGACTGGTTCTCTTCTCTCTTTTTCTGCATTTGTCGCTCCAGTGTTATTGTTCTCCTCTTTCTTCAATTCTTTCTTTTTACCATCAATACTGAGTTCCTCTTCTGAAAACGAAAGAAGTAACAATGCATAGTATAAGACATAAAAGACGATGAACACTGGAATATAAACTAAAGTAAACTATAAAGGATTTATATGACATATACCTAACATCAGCAATGTCAATGCCATATTTCCCGAGAAAAGCAAGAAACTCAAACAAGTTTTCTTCAGTTGGGCGATAGTGGCCAAATGACCTATATAAATAAAGAAAATAAAATGTCACAATAGAAAATAACACCTTAGTAACTTAGTATTAAACCTTTAGGAAAATTTTAGGCACAATCATGCCAACTAAGTTACATGATAAAAAGCTTAGGTTGAGATAACTCGTGAAAACAAAATAATATGAGGTGTGATTCTTAATCCCTGTTGTTTTCTTCTCAATAGCATTTCATTCTCTAACACATCATGTGCTCAAATAACAACATGAAATTAAACGTTTCTAATAGTCATGAAAATATTTTAACAACTAAAAGGATTTCAATCAATATCGTGTAATACTAATTTCATCTTCAATCTTTGGATGTGTTTTAAATGAGCATGATACCAAATATTTTCAATTTCATAGTTAAAAACAAACAAAGTCAAAGGAAACATTCAAAATACAATCAACAATAAAGAGAGGATATCATGGAATGGACATTGCAATTATAAAAGAAAAGATTACCTTTCCACCGATGTCTAGAATTCATATAACATTTGTTTTCCCAAAATAACCATGAGTTGAAAGAATCACAACATTAAAAACCATAGGAATCCCTACTAGAAACATTTCCAAAGTTGATGGATCATATGCGTGAAGGATCTCCAACAACAAATGAATCATATCCAAGACATGTTATACATGGTCTCCCCATCCTTTTTCCAATCCCATTTCCTATAACCTACCCACACCAGAGTAAAGTAACAATCAAACATAGGCATTGACATTTGTTTTTATCTTTTATATCTATAAAATTTGAATCTGATTTGTTTCAAGGACATATTAATTCATATTTAAAGTCGTCTTGTCATGAGAAGGTATCAATCAAGTAGGACATCAGAAAAATCGACCTCAATGAGGTCCTCAAACAATTCCTACAATATCAATATTTTTCTTGCTATGATATCTTGGGTAGAAAAAAGAACATATCTGCAAAAGAAAAAGCCATATATTTCTTGTGTTCAAACTCATATATGGCATACTCTTAGGCAACTTTTTAAGATGTTCCTCTTCCTTTACCAAAGGAGACTGTAGCTTGGTTAAACTCTGTATACTTTCATTCAACATCAATTCCTGCAAGATAAATTTCACACATTATTCTTTCCCATTTCTCAACATGCTACAAATGATAAATTGAAAGTCACATAAAACCAAGCGCAGACCATTTTCTAACCAAAACAAACAAACAAACAATGTCTCTAATAAAACTTCACACCTCAGAAATTACTCTGCCACATGCTTAGGCTAAAGGTGAGATTATTTGAATCATCTTTAGCTCATACTTAATGGGATATTTGTATTGTTACCTTGATGTCAATTTGGTGCTGAAAGAAATATATAAATCCAGGTCATTATTAGTGAAATTCATGTATAATTCAGAAAAATAACATTACAAGGTATTGGTAAATCTAGAGATGCAAGCATCTATTCATAATGGTAAATGAGGGTGGACCCTCTCAAACTTATGTGATTGGGTGGAACTATCCATAAATAAATTATTGGTTGTATTAAACATTTGCATTTAACCCATTTATTCTAAAGATTCAATCAGAGAACACACAGGCAGGGTCCCAGAACGTCCCTGGGCTTGACAAGAAACAAAGAGACATTCACTCTATGACGATTTCATTATAGAGACAAAAAATATCCTAGGGCTAACCCAACAACAAGAAAACATAAAACAAATATGGAAAAATACACATACATGTTATGTTCCAAGTATAAGATAAGATCATTTTATTTGTGTCCACCAAATGACCACAAAAGTATGTCAAAGGAACAAATATAGTACATCTATTGTTAGTACAAAGTGTGAGTGCCAAGGAATTTACAGATTGGACGTTAACTATCTAACAAAAGAGAGTATAAGCTAAGATATCATTACAAATATAGATATTATAAACTGAAAAGCTCTAAAAATATCAGTATTGAGCAAGAGAAGAAAGGACACCAAGCCCTGTTAGAGCTTACAACTGAGGATGAATGAGGGGAACAAGAGTCAGACAAAACAAGATATATTAAGAAATGCATCTAAAACTAATATGAATTCTATATTTTGAGAAACTTTTACACACATTATATTAAAGAAGAAAAACACTGTAGTTGGCATTTTTCCAAACAAAAAGCTAGGAAACCAATCTATAACAGAAATCAAACATGTAGGAGTATGTCTTTCCTTTTTTATTAGATGAAGAGTTAAATTTGTAACATAGGAAGGAGCATTTGGATGGAGAAAACATGGCAAATGACAAATTGAAATTGCATCTAATACCAAAATTTCATAATTAGGCATACACTAAGTTGACTTACCTCACATTGATGAGCTACTACTGAATACAATGGTTTATTAGTTGCAGATGTACAAAAGTCCCATATCAACAAATGGCGATTGTCTCCAACAGATCAAAAAGGTACCCGTGCCTTAAATTCCATGCAACATCTTCCGCGACACCCTCATGGACCTACATTAACATGAGGTCATCAAACATTTTCAACAAAGATAACAAAATTGACATTGTAAAGTAAAAAATACACATAAACAGAAACTCACCAACAAATCCCATTAAATTTCTACAAAAAAATGATAGTAAACATTAAGAATAATCTTGGCATCTTTTAATGGTCACATTTGTGGGGTTGTGAGCTCAGTTCTAACAATGTATTTACCCTTTTCTTATTCCATGCTACCATCATGTAAAACCAATGAACTTTAGGATGAAAATGGCTTTTGACACAACTTGAATAGCATGAAACATTAACAAACCTAAAGAAAATAACTTTCGAAGCCTAAAAACTTGTGCGTGTTCAATTTCATATAGAATCCTCTGCTAAGCTGCAACTGACAGACAAAAAAATATGAACCAATCCTATTATATGGAAAATTCATCCAACTCATGAACTATATTCAAATTCCAACCTAATGATAATAAGAGGGCATTATGATGGGTGTATTTATTTGTAGTCAGAAAGTTACTTTGAATAACATCTGTCAAAATAACTCACCTTATATATTTGTTGGGCCTCAAGCACTTTTTTTTTGGTAGGTGCATTAATGTCCCACAAATAGATTTGTGTGTCATCTGAACCACTTAGAATATGGCCATGCTTAAAATGGCTCCATGATAATTACTTTTGAGGTTGAGTCAAGTATTGTAATAGTCCCCCTCCTTGAAATGATTTGCTCCCAAATTAGTTGTAATGTTGGGTATTGTAGAATATCTAGGACTCACTATGTCACCTCTTCTGTTGGTAGATATTTCCTCTACCCAATGGTAGTTAATGGCATAGGTCTTGGACGATACTTGCAAATTCATCAATCAACCATTGCTCCTTTAGTATTGTTATTTTTTGGGTCCTTACCCTACTATGCAAACCTTTCGTGGAATTAAACAGGAAAGTGAATCTTAGCTCATTCTTAGCAAGGTATTTGGACATTTTGTTTGGTGTAATCAGGTTGTTTGCACTCAGTTCTAGTCTTCTAACACTAATCAACTGTTGTTCTTCCTCAAATTTTAGGTAAAGTTCCTCCATAGTCATGCAGAATTCACCCAAGGTCTTCAACCACTGAGCTCCAACAACAACATTAGCCCTCGTAGCTCTCCAATTGAAATTTCGTCCCTTTGACCATCATTTTTCACTCCATCATACTAACATTGACCACAGATGCTTGGAAATTATATAACTAGACTACTTTTAGGTGCAAGAAGTTACCAGCTTTGCATCAATGACGTTACAAGCACTCTCAGAATCAATGGGAGTCATCATAATTTACCCTTCTCTAAAGTTTTAAACATTGGTTTACATAGCATCCCTTCTTGGGACATTTGTATCCAGTCAAATTCCTTAGGTCCTCCCTTTGAGAATGAAACATTTATCATTAGAGCCTGATCTACATGACACATTGAACTGAAACATTCCAGACAGCAAGGATGAGCTCCAACAACATTCACATTAACTCTGTCTTACTCAGAAAAAAAGTATTACTGCCACTTTGCATCACACTCAATACCACACACACTCTATGAACAACTTAAAGATACCAAACACATTAATTGTCACTGCTAAGCTAATGTGCCCCTTCTCTCTTTATAGACTGAGAGAGTGAAGGGAGGTCACAACTGCCTCATAAAAGGCTTTGAGAAATGCACCCTCATGGAGTTAATGTCATCAAATAAGATTAAATTCCACTCATGATTGTAATCTCGACATTATATGCATACAAGGAGAGTGTTACACCTACAAGGTGTCTTCTACCATCAATGTGGCCATGTTCAGTTGTAACCACAGGCATCTAAAAAACCCCTTGGGGAGTGCACCCTACCTAAATGATGCACAATAACTCTTGCAAACCAAAAATAGCAGAGATGGTTTATAAAAAAAATATACCCTTTATGAAGATCTCTCTCATAATATCACCCTCTCTCAATATTGCAATGTTTGGTCCTATAACACACCCTTACTGAAAGGTCAACTCTATTGTTGCTTTCCCCAGGCTGAAGAAGAAGAACACCTCTGACAAATAGGTAATATAAAATAATGCATTTAAATAAGACAATTAGTTTTCGCAAACATAACCACTGAAGCTAGTTGACACACCTAACCTATTATTAACTTTTTAAAGTTCAGATTAACATGTCACAAACTTAATATTTATTCCTAGCATTCACCAAGAATGTCCTAGTCATTTACTTGTAAGACTAACATTTAATGTTGAAAATATAAACACACAGTAACAATCCTAACAATCTAACCTAGCCTACCTACTTAGAATCAACAAAAAACCTGAAAGTACTATCAAAACTGTAATTTGATTTTACTAGAAACTGGAGCACATCAAACTGAAAATTATAACAACAAAGTACAATAAATGTGAAACTCAAATCGTGTCACTATTTTATTACTCTTAAATACAATAAATCCAGACACCACATCCTTAGCTGTCTGGGACATCCTATAAAGAAGATAACATCTCCATACAAAGATCAAGACAAGTGTTTCACATCTATCAAAGTCACAAAAAAAAAATCTGTACAAGTCAACTTTTCAATCCTAGAATACCAAGCTCATGTTATAGGCTACAACCTATGCATGGCCATCAACAACGTATCAAAATGAAAATCACTCTCATGCACACCTCCAATCCTCTGGAAACTGAACCAACCAAGACTAGGTCAACTTCCTCATCCCAAGAGGATTCTGAAGCAAGAGTAACATCATGGGCTACTTCCTATGTCTGGGAGAATCCATCAACCCAGACATTGTACTCTACAATAATCCCATCAACTGCAAACTTGGGTTCAACCCCAACATCATCATCCATCAAAGGTTCCGAACCTCCATCCATATCATCCCATAATGCAAGATCAATATATGCCTCCCCAAAGCTAGAAGGCTCATCCAACCTCTCACTGGAATGTACAAGTGCCACTGTATCAGCAAGTACCATGTAATGGTCACCCTCTCTCATCCCTCTAGCCAAAGTCTTTGAAGTATCTAGACTACAATCATTAATGGTTCACTATTTTCCCTCAAAAGAAACTCTCCACTATACATCAATCATACAAGAAACTAAAAGAAAATTAGTCTTCTAACCAGAAACAAATAAGACATTATCCAACTCAAGAACATCACCAGAAAGCATTTGAAAGGAAATGGAGACAACTTCTCTTATAGAATAAGTAGCATAATCACTAAGCTAACGAATATGTTTATGTTTTGTTCTTAAATCCCATGGAATAAATTATTGTCATGGCATATGTCCTGAAGCTCCACTATCCACATAGCATGCAAGTTCCAACTTCCAACACTAGACATAGAGTTAAAGGAAAATTGAGAGACCAAAGCCATTTCCATCTTGGAAAATTTTAAATAAGAAGAATATCCTCCACCTAGTACAAGTGAAAAACACTAACACCTATGAAAAAAATCAGCCACCTATCGCAAGTCCTCCTAGGCATCTCACCTGTTGAAAATAAAACTATGCCAGTTGTTGTAGCTTATATTGTGTTTAAGCTTATTTATCACTTTTATCACAATGTGTGGTCTAAAAATCATTGCAGGGGTTCAGCCTTAATGAAGCTCTCTTATTTTCTTTACATCCGCAAAGTCTAAAAGAAATGAAGCATTTTGTTTATTATATATTGGAATGGCTAAAAGGACAAGTATAAAAGAATCGACCCCGGTATAGCCAAGGATCAAAGCAATTGCAATACAAGAAGTTATATGGAGCTGGACTCGATATATGTGTGTGTGTGTGTGTGTGTGTGTTAGCGATGCGGTTAAATTGCAATCGCAAATCACAGTGGGCGACTATATAACATAGAACCTCAGCTTTGGCCGATTGCGATTCACGATAGCTAGACCCAAAACACATATATATGATGTTTTAAAGCCCCGACGAGTCCCTGATATCGCATAGCACTTTATATATGTGTAGATGGCTATGCCGATTGTGATATGCAATGGCCGGACCTGATATGATATGTATTATGTTTAATTCTTCCCGCGGGTCCACAAAGCAATGGATGTTGGTTCCGCCGATTACGATTTGCGATAGGCGGATCCGAAAACATATATGTTGCATTGTATAAGCCCAGCGGGTCCGCAATATCACATAATGTTTTATGCATATGCGTTGGGTTTCGCTGATTGCGATATGCGACGGGATTCCGGACCCGATATTGTTATGTATTACGTTTAATAACTCCGGTGGGTCCGTCATGTCTCAGATTGTTAAAGATTGGGTTGATACAACGATTTAAAGCACCAATTGCAATTTGTGATGGGAAGACAATGAAACATTGAACATGCAGATCCAATGGGTTAATAAATCAGAGTTAATTCTTTTGGGTTCCACAGTAATCAAAGGTTTGGCTGATTTCGCTGTATAAAGGGAAAATCAGTGTTAGAGACGAATACAAAGAAAAGGTGATTGATTGGGTTTCTTTGTGTTTCCGCCAATCGGAACACTCCCAAAATATATGTGGACCCCTTCCAAAGCTTTTGGCGCAGTTTTACATATGTTCTGAGTTTCAATATTTTATATGTAATAAAGTTGAATAATTTCGAATAGGAAATAGGTTTATAACTATTATAAAGTGGTTTATTAGTTGTTTCGAGAATTCAGTTTCCAAAACTAATTTGATAGAAGAGATAAAAGCCTAAAAAAGGAATTGTAAAGGCTGTTGTTGGAATTTTGGAGAACCCAGAGACTAGACCACTGTATTCCTGTTATAGCTGTTGATTAATGAAAGAATTAGAAGTTTCCATGAATTATTGGGTATAATTTTGTAACTTCTTTTTCATGTGTCATCTTATGTTTTCTTCTTTCAAATATAGTAATGAAGTTGCAAGTCTTTATTTGCTTATGTAGATAAAGTTAAAATCCCTTGAAAGAGCGCTCCTATACTTGAAGTTTTCATCTTCCTTTCTAAGTTATAGATAATAGTTTCTATGTAAGGCAACATATTATCTTTAACTTCTCCTTGGGTCGCAGATAGTAGTTTCTGCGTTAAGCAACATATTGTCTATGATTCAATTCTCATTTTCATAATTCTTCTAAGTGACGGATAGTAGGTTCTGTGTTAAGCAACATATTATCTTTAACTTCTCCTTCAAGCTTTCTTCATTCATCATTTATATCTAGCAACAAATGGCATTCTGAGATGTTCTTGTCATACATGTATTAAGGGTTAAAAACCAAGTTTTCCAGGTCCTTCATTTGATAAAGTGAGAAATAAGTGACAACAAATAATAATCATTAATTTCTTAAGCGCAATTTCTCCATAGCCAGGAAATTGGTTTCTTAAGGTACAACATTAATTGGCACCGTTGTCAGGGAGAGAAGTCAAGAATAATTTTCCCTGGGTTTTCAATATTTTCCTCTAGTTTTTTAGTGAGGAGGAAATACTTGGCTGTTTCGAATAAAAGAAATAAAAGGCGACTCCACAATAACAGAGACCACAACCTACAAAATAATTGAATAATAACATTTTTCCATAGGTTTATTAAGTTTGAAGCTGATCCTTGAGAGTGACAAGTTTTAGTAGTTGGTTATATATTCACACCTATGATTTTCACTTACAACATTAATTGGCGACTCTATTGCACTTTGAAGTTTTCTTTTCTGGGTTTTAATGGCTCTCATTGCATTCTTAGTCCATAAATTTGATCCATTTGATTTTACTGGGATCACTGGCTATCCTCATGATATGCCTGCATTTTTCGCGTGGAATGAGTATCTTCCAAAATTCAGTAGAAAGGAATATGAAGATCCGGCTCAGCATCTCCAAGAGTTTCATGAATGCATGGAGTAGCAGGGCATCATTCATGAAGATGTGAAGATGAAGTTGTTTTTGTTTTCTTTGGACCTAGAAGCTAGGGTTTGGTTCAGGTCTCTGCCTTTTGCAAGCATTTCATCTTTGAAAGATTTCCATTCAGTATTCAATTCTTCTTGTAGAATTTATTATCCACACAAGTTTCTTTTTGAAGGTTGTTGTGAATATTATCATGCTAAAGAAACTTTAAAGGCTCAAGATCATCTTGTTGATGAAACTAATGATTTTGTTGATAATATATCAAGCATTCAGAGAGGTTATAGCCAGATTAATTATGAGTAGGTATCTGAAAACAAAGAACTATCATTTTCTCAAACATTGGAGGATATGTGTAATGTAACTAAAATTTTGTCAGATAAGTTGAATAAGTTAGAGTTAGAAAATAAGAATTCTCATATACCTACGTTATATGCAGTAGATGAAGATGAATTTGGTATCGAAGGAGAAGAGTATGAATATGATGAAACAGATGCCATTCATGATGAAAATAAAATTGATGAATATTGGAAGCAATTCTCTGATTTTATGTAGATTGAACTACATAAGAAATATGACTTGAGATTGAGGAAAAGATCAAGAAGTCAAGAAAATAAAAGTGAGCAGCAAGTTTCAACTTCCTCACCAAAGGTGACTCCACAAGAATCTCAGCTTGCAAAACAAGTGAATAAAGGAAATCAAGAGAGTATTCAGATGGAGGAAAATTTAAACATGCATCAAGAATTTCTGCTCAACAGTTGAGAAGAGGAAGAAATAATTAAGTTGCAGGTAAATCCCCAGAGTTCCTATTTTGTTAAATTTGATGGTCCTCCTATCTATAACGAAAATGGTTTAAATGGGGAACAAGATGAAGCTCGTCAAGTTTATCAGTTGGGTGTTGAACCTATAGGAAGAAACCAACAAGTGGGATATGTTGGACAACAATACATTGAGCCATCTATCATAGCAAAAGAGGCTATCTTATGTAAAAAGAAAGCTAATAAAAGAGATTGTATATCATTGCATTGAAGAACATAATGAGGCCCATGGATCAAAGGTAAACAATCTATTTGAAGTTGATGATATGTTGTATAGTAATGAGAAAAAATTTCTTGTTCTTCCTGAGGTTAGAATTACAAATTATTTTTAATCAAAGCTTAGAGATGAAAAGTGGAGACATGAAAGTGACATAGATCATTTTCTTAAAGATGTTACTGATTGTTCTGTTGAGCATATTATCCCAACAGAAGGTTTATTTGAGCAAGAACCTTCACACATAGAGAATTTATTTTTTGGAGCTGATCAGGACCATATTTTTTCTTATACTTTTGAAGATCCTGTGGCAGATTACATGGAAGAATTTATCAGCAGTCTACACATATCATTTTGTGGATATACTCCTAATTTTTGTTGTGAGCTGCTTTTATGCATAGTTTATTTTCCATTCAGGATGAATTGTATTTTAAAAATTCACTGGCAGAATGGTTCAAGATTAGGCACTCAAATGCTAACTTGGTACCATTGGAAGATTGACTTCACCTGATGGAGATCAATCATGTACATATGTAGGAACTTGTACATAAATAAGCTCAGGTGTTGAGCATTTGGTTTCCAGTTGCAGTTCTTCAGTTTAATCATTAGTTGATGAATAAAGGTGACTTTCCCAGTTGGAAACTAGTTTGCAGAGGTTTCAGACTTCAAGATTGTCAGGTTCTAGTTTGTCAAATTTCAGATGCCCAACTAAGGCTACTGATCTACGATTCTTAATATTTTGCTATCAAAGCGCAAGCATCTTATCACTGCAGATATTGGTGTGGGTTTGCTGTACAAATTTTCACACAGTTAAGCTTGGCGAAGCAATATATGACTCCATGCCCAATGGATAAGGCACTAATCTACGGTTCTTAGTGCTTCTGTGGCAAAAGCACTATCCCCAGTTGGAGCCAGATGTTGTAGCTTATATTTTGTTTAAGCTTATTTATAACTTTTATCACAATGTGTGGTCTAAAAATCATTACTGGGGTTCAGCCTTAATGAAGCTCTCTTATTTTCTTTACATCTGCAAAGTCTAAAAGAAATGAAGCATTTTGTTTATTATATATCGGAATCGCTAAAAGGACAAGTATAAAAGAATCGGCCCTGGTATAGCCAAGGATAAAAAAAAATCGCAATACAAGAAGTTATGCGGAGCCGGACCTGATATATATGTATGTGTGTGTGTGTTAGCGATGTAGTTAAATCGCAATTGCAAATCATAGTGGGCAACTATATAACATAGCCACTCAGCTTTGGCTGATTGCGATTCACGATAGCCGGACCCGAAACACATATATATGATGTTTTAAAGCCATGACGGGTTTGTGATATCGCATAACACTTTATATATGTGTATATGGCTATTGCCGATTGTGATATGCGATGGACAGACCCGATATGATATGTATTATGTTTTATTCTTTCGGTAGGTCCACAGAGCAACGGATGTTGGTTCCGCCGATTGCGATTTGCGATAGGCGGATCTGAAAACATATATGTTGCATTTTATAACCCTGGCGGGTCTACAATATCGCATAATTCTTTATGCATATGCATTGGGTTTCGCCGATTGCGATATGAGATGGGAAGTCAATGAAACATTGAACAGGTGGATCCAATGGGTTAGTAAATCAGAGTTAATTCTTTTGAGTTCCACAGTAACCAAAGGTTTGCGCCGATTTCGCTGTATAAAGGGAAAATCAATGTTAGAGACGAATACAAAGAAAAGGTGATTGATCAGGTTTCTTTGTGTTTTCGCCAATCGGAACACTCCCGACATATATGTGGACCCCTTCCAAAGCTTTTGGCGCAGTTTTACATATGTTCTAAGTTTCAATATTTTATATGTAATAAAGCTGAATAATTTAGAATAGGAAATAGTTTTATAACTGTTATAAAGCGGTTTATTTGTTGTTTCAAGAAATTAGTTTTCAAAACTGATTTGATAGAAGAGATATAAGCCTGAAAAAGGAATTGCAAAGGTTGTTGTTGGAATTTTGGAGAACTCGGAGACTAGGCCACTGTATTCCTGTTATAGTTGTTGATTAATGAAAGAATCAGAAGTTTCCATGAATTGTTGGGTATAGTTTTGTAACTTCTCCGTCATGTGTCATCTTATGTTTTCTTCTTTCAAGTATAGTAATGAAGCTGCAGGTATTTATTTGCTTATGTAGATAAAGTTAAAATCCCTTAAAAGAGCGCTTCTATACTTGAAGTTTTCATCTTCCTTTCTAAGTTATAGATAATAGTTTCTGTGTAAGGCATCATATTATCTTTGACTTCTCCTTGGGTCGCAGATAGTAGTTTCTGTGTTAAGCAGCATATTGTCTATGATTCAATTCTCATTTTCATAATTCTCCTAAGTGACGGATAGTAGGTTGAAGGTTCTGTGTTAAGAAACATATTATCTTTTACTTCTCCTTCAAGCTTTCTTTATTCATCATTTATATCTAGCAACAAATGGCATTTTGAGATGTTCTTGTCATACATGTATTAAGGGTCAAAGACCAAGTTTTCCAGGTCCTTCATTTGAGAACACAACAAACAATAAAGTGAGAAATAAGTGACAACAAGTAATAATCATTAATGTCTTAAGCACAATTTATCCACAACTAGGAAATTGGTTTCTTAAGGTACAACACCAGCCAACACTCACATAGATCTACCACCTCTCACTCTTTGAAACAAATCAGACACCTATGGCAGGTCCTCCTAGGTATCACACCTATAAAAAATACATCCATAAACATCATTAATATGGTGGATCAATCATCTCTCATCTCAATATAAACTAGGGTTTCAACCCAACAAAAGCATCTCACAAGTGCGAGTGCTCATCTCAAGCAACTTAGGTCTAATTCCCTATTTGCAACTGGAAGTCTAAATTTTGGGTTGGGTAAGTGAAGAATGATATCAAGATTCTATTGCAGACATATGATCATCATGTGCAGACAACCAATTGGGTTGCAAGGCTTCTCTGGATAGGGAAAAAATAGTTGAAGAGGGACCCTACTTCTTCTACTCCAGTGGTATCTATTTTATATGTTGATAGAATTGTTCATGATGTACTATATGCTCCCACAAGAGCATGATGTGAAAAATTCCTTCAAAATTTGGTCAAGGTTGTGAGAGATTCATAATATTTGAGCAATTGAGTAATCACATACTGCACAAGGATTTGAAATTAAAAAGTATTCAAAAGTGTAATGAAGCACCCCAAAATACCTTTGAAGCAAATATTAAGGACAAAGGAAAGTAGAAGAAAGAAGGAACTACTAGCAACAACTACAAGCCTCTTGCTTTAGGATGAGTAGTATAACAATTGGCAATTGAGAAAGAAGTAGATCAATGTCACAAAACATGAAGAATAATTTATGCTTTCATTTCATCTTTAGCAAGAGATAAGTCGACAAAGTGATTCTTTGATTATGGAGCTAATAAGCACATCACTAACCACAATGATTGGTTTATTTCATTTGTAAAAGACAAAACCACTCTGTGGTGGTTCTGGATGATAAAAAGAAGCACTCTATTGAATAGGATTGTAATGCGTAGGTTAAGGTGAGAGGTATATACCTCCATGTTGATGAATATGCTTTGTTTTCCTATTTTAAGTAAAATTTTCTTTTAGTTAGTGAAATTATAAAGGCTACTCTATTTTTCAATGTTTTGGAAAGAAATATGCTTTGTAATTGATAAGTAAAACTAGATACAAAGGAACAATGGTTGTACAAGATTATGGATGATAAATGGTGGTTGATATCCTTGATATCCATGAGAAGAAAGAATAACAAGCAAGCAACACAAACTACCCTTTGAAAGAGGGAAGGATTGAAAATATAAATGTGTTTTGAATCTTGCCACGATGATATTTGTAATGTATGCAGACAACTTTAGTGGTCAACACAAGCTATGTCCTATTGCCTATTGAATTTATAAGGATAATATGTTGTCCCAAAAAAATTGACCACAATTCTTTTGAGGAGCAAGGTTTGGTTCTAAATGTTATTTCCAATGCCATTGGTTAAAGGCAAAGAGATATTAAGAAATAAATTTGGTCATGAAAAGGACAAGTTTTATGAAACATAGAGAGAAATAGTGAAAAAGGGCTCCCTAGAGGTACATTATCCTTTTAGGAAAATTCATAGTAAAAAAAAGTGGAAAGCTAGGATAAACCCAATATCACAAATGGATGGTGAAAATCATACCAACGTTAAAGGGGACAAAATCTGGAAGTTGCATGGAGGGAAGATCACTTTGTTGGGACATGATGAAAAAATGTATTCTAAAATTGTAGGTGATATGCCCCTATCCACCTATTGAATATGCTACCTATATAATCTATAATACAGGCACCTATAGATTTTTAATTGGCTGATTTAATTTGGGCACCTCTTGATTATGGATACAGGCAGTGAATACAGATTCAGGCACCTAACCCCCGGTAACTATTGAATATGGGCGGGTAAGTCCCTTTCCCAAGCATGGTATGATTGTTATTTGTATGGTTGTTATGATCCTTACCTACATAAGCATGACCTAACCAAGCATGGTTTTTCTTCTCCTTACTGTGGGATGACCCAAACATTCTCTCATTGCTGGATCATCACTATTATGAAAGAAAGCCCCAATAAAGCACACGAAATCCAGCCCATCTGACAGGCCACGAAACTCTTGATTTATTTCGTATTGGGTGGATGGCTATTCAAAAGAACTACCCCTATTATTATTGCATTGGTGCCACATGTTATCACTCAGGTTGTTCCCTGCCTCCTGAAGGGAATACGGCTGAGGTAACCACTAACCAATATTTCAGCTGCAGGTCCTAGCCTATCTGCAACCGGAGAGGGCTCTCTCTTAATAATTTAGCTTTGTTTTGGAGTAATTTTAGGCTAGTTATGATATACAGGGTTTTGTTTTAAATTTGGTTGGATGATGATTTCAGGCAAAACTGGTATGCAGTCTCAGAACAGTCTAGACTATTGGGCGATGGAGTCAACGATGGTGTACTGCTGAAAGTATTTCTTGGGGAAAAGGTAATGCTATAGAGCCAGACAGACATCTATGGAACAATTCTTTAAATCGGGGAATCAACGGCATGAAATCAGGGAATGAAAGGCAGTCAAGGATCTTTCACTATGCTGATAGAGGGAAAGTGTGAAAATATTATCTAAGAGCAATTAAGAATTCCTAAACAACATTCATAATGAGGGAATTAGTGCAAACATGAGCAATTAAGAATTCATATTTGTGACCAATTTTGAAGAAAACATAGTTAGAAACAGAGATTGAGAACAGGGTGTATTCAAACAAGTCATGAGCTATTCTTCTTTCCTATTGCTAAGATCATGAAACATATATGAAACTTGTAAACAAAGAAAAGACAAAACACAGTTTAGGAAAACTTATTGTTCCATTAAACAACACAAGAATTCTGTAGCAGAACGCAGTTCATTACTTTCACATCCAGACAGTGCAGAGACCATGAAATTCACCAGCCATTTGTATTAGAAAGGCTGAAAATTTACAGCTCAGTGTCTTAAAGAGAAAATCACCAACCCCAAATATGTTCTATGGGGAGGTATATATACAAAAATGAGATACAAAATATCTAGATGATGAGTCTTCAAGCAATAAATTACATCACCAACTTTTCCAAGGAAGTAAATGAAGAATTAAATGCTGCAGTCAGTATTGGTGCACTAGCTGTCTTTTATGTCAGAGAAATTTTGACTTTTTTGGACCAACAAAGTCAGCTGTGGCTGCGTCTTTAATATGCGTTTGTTGGGTTTTGCTATCCTGTTGTCTTTGCTGTGTCATCACTTTGCTATCCTGCTCTTGGCATGCATACTTGGCCTTTCATAAAAATTGTCGTATTCACGCTTTGACTCCTTTTGCTTGTTGTCTTCGTGCTTTAACCGGTGGCCTGTGTACCCGATTTGCTGACCTGTAGATGACCAAAATCTGAAGCTGATTAAAAGAGAGAAAGGACCGAGATTACTTTGGCAAAATCTCCAGCATTGCTTGCCACCAATCTTCTTTAGGTAGTTGATGTCTTTGTATCTTTATTAATGTCTCATCTGCCTCGGTATATCTGTAAAAATTGGGCGGGACCTCAAACAAGTGATTGATCTCATGCTCAATATAAAATAAGTTTTCTAGCTTGTCATAAAGGCTCTGTCCAGATGGAGGCCCCGTCTCCTCTGAGGTACTTGTGGATGCTGTAATCTGATTTAAAATAAAATTATTCATCCTGGTGGCATACTGTTCCTGGGTCAGCAGTCTTCCGGCGCTGGTTAACAAGCTGGGTAATCCCCTGTTTTGTAATGCTGCAAGCTTTAGCTTGAAATCATCTACTTCTGCTTGCATTTCCTGACACTTTCTTTCTAGACTTTGCACAAAATTTCTTAGGGTCAGCACCTTTTTTGCTGTCAGAACAGTATCTATCCTATTACTGATGTCTAATGCCGCCAACTCCTCTTTAGTATGAGTGTTTAGGAAATGAATCATTTTACTGGCTTGCTCAGGCATATTCCCTAATGCTGCTCTAGCCCTTTGATTCTCAAATTGAGCCAGGCCTATCAATTCTATCTGTTCATGCATGGTTTGGATCGATTTCCATTGGTGAGTGATTGATTGGCCAATTTTGGCCCACAAAATCTTCTTTATTTCAGCTAGAGTCTTGTCCAAAGTCAGCTCCTTCTCCAAGGCTTTTATTTTGTCATTCAAGGCCTTAATCTCCCTTGTTTTTTCAGCTACTGTCATTTTGGATTTATCGTAGCTTGCTTCCAGCTTGGCCAACTTTTCCTTGGCCTCTTTTATCTCTGTTGCCTGACCTTCTAGCTCTTTGACAACTTTCATCATCTCATCCATGCTCATGCTAGATTCAGGTGTTGTTGTTGTTGCTGTTGTAGCATCTGTAGTTGTTGTAGTTGCTGGGATAATAGGAGGGGTCACCGCTGCTTGTGTAGGAGGAATAGTAGCAACAGTTGGAGTTGTTTGAGGTGGCTGGGAGGTCGACTCTCCCTGCTTGCCTTGGAGTGCTCTCTCCAACTCTCCCTCCATCTGAATTATTCTCTGGTTCATTCTCATCAGTAGATCCATTGTATCCTCAACATCTTTTTCTTGTACCAGCTCTGCAGTTTGAGGGTGCATAGTAGAAGGCAACCCCAATTGTTTTCTAAGGGCAACAATATCATCTTCTTTTTTCTTCATAAGGGCTCTGACACCCTTAGGATCCTTAGGATCATGTCCTAGGTCCACAATAATGTCCTCCAATTTTTTTATTCTGTTATCTTTGGCTGAGGAGGAAATTCTTTCCAAATCTAGTTGAGTATTTGTATTCTTCAAAGATTCGTTCAATTGATGGGCTAGAATGGCCTTATCTGCTAGAGTGGCATAGACCATCTCACCTGTTTGCTTGTGCAATTCTATTTGGTCCATGGGGTGAATGTCCTTGGCAAGGACCTCTAAATTTGTCTTCACATAATCTGTAGCTGACTGAGGCTGTTGTATCTTTGGCTTGAAATGGCTAAGAATCATTTTTTATTCTTTGAAGTCATAGGCTGCCATCAATCTTTGTTGTTTGGTAGGTGTTGCCTTGAGGAACTGATCATATAACTGTACTCTTAAGGAACCCACCAGAAACTCCTTTTCAGCTTGAGCTTCTCCTTCAATATTTGGTCAGCATCTTGCCAACCTTCTTTCTTGTTCATAATAAAGGGGCCTAGATGGTCTTTAAATTTCAGGCGAGCTTTCTTCTTGGCACTATGAAAATGAGTGAGATCTGAATTGATGAGTTGCCTGTAATATTCTAAGGCAAAAAGTATCATTGGTACATATCTTGGGAGCCTGTAAGGACAGAGCTCACAACCATAGATTCTAATGACGGTGTGATTTTGGTAGAGATACCAATCACCTATATTTTAATTCTTGGACAACTGCAAGATCTTCTGCATGTCATACGATAATCTAGGAGGAGGAGTTCTCATTAGGAGACAAGAGACTGGGTAGACAAATTGGTCAGTGAACTCACAGTAGGAATATGGAGAGTTTTGTACCTCATGAAAAACTGATGACCAAAATATAACAGACCTTCTTTCACCCTTTGAATCCAACTTCTTGATGGGACATTGGAAACATTCAGACTGGTAATACATGAATAAATGATAGATATATGATGAATATTTAAAGACTCCCTCCCTATCCAGTTTTACTAGCTGGTCATGTATTTTGTTGGAGATAAATTTGGCATAGTTATACTTGACAGCAGGGGGCTGTCCTGGGCTGTAGGCAGACAACAGAACCAACACTATTTCATCAATGTGCTCACTTGTTTTAAAACCTAGCACAGAGGAAATCATATCTACAAGCAGCTTGCCCACCTCATTGAAGTTGACATATAGGAATGGAGGTGGTTCAGTAGGTTGGCGGTCTGCCCTCATGAATGTCTTGGAAATTCTTGCAATCTCAGAGCTGGAGAGCTTGGAGCCTTCATCCAGCAAGTATTTCATAGAGAAAGGAAACAATAGCTGAGTCTGTTTGAAGTTTAGCATCTGGTTGATAGAGTCAGGAGTAATATGAAAAAGTATGCTCCCAGATGGAGACTTGACAGCTCTCTGAGTTGGCTCATAGTTCTCAGCACATAGATGGATAATCTCAGGAAAAATATTAACAGAGGGGAGGAAGTAAAAAGGCAAATTAGACTCCCATATGCCATACATGTCACAGTTGTTTAAAAAACTGTTTCTCAACTAGCAGAAGGTCTGCAAGTGATTCCTGTCCCCAACCAAATCTTGAATGAGGTAATCTTTATCAGCTAGGGGCATTGCTTCAAGCTCTTTGTTGGGTGGGTTCATAGGAGTGATGTTTAGAGCTGTGTTGAGGGCCCCGAAGTCGGGTCAACAATAAGGGGGATACCCACCCGGTCCGGAACCTGGTTGGCGGCTCCTTGCCCGTTTGGAGTAGCGGGTCCGACTGGGGGTAATGGGACCAGTTTCCCAATGTGAAGGGTGTGTGTGTGTGTGTAGAGTTTGATGATATTAATCTAAAAGGTTTCTTTGAACTAGTCTTAATTCTAACAGCTAAACTACTTCTATACTAATGTGATCTAATGAAGAGAAACAATACATCTAATCTATGCTAACCCGGGGTGTTCTCTTTTGTTATGCGATCTAGAAAGATTTCTAACAACAGCTGGTAATAAAGATCATTCAACTGTTATCAGAATATAAATCGATAAAGATAAACCATTCTGCATAAGAAGTTAGGCAGAGTAGTTGTGAACAACATATCGCATAATCAGTTTTCTATATGTCAAGCATAAATAAATGACTCCACCATAAAGAAGTGCCAAATGGTAATACAGACATTCATACAGTAACATATAAAGAACTCAGCTGTATATCAATTTAGGGATACTAGCAGAATTTAGTCAAGAGATAAAAGTACCATTTATGATTGATTTCACTAATAAACTTCAAGCAATAATGATTTACTTCTACTTGTTCTAATATCTGCTAAGAGTACAGAAGTGCAACATCAGTAATAGACATTAAAATGCAAACATAAATAAATCTCGATCCATCCATTCATCAAAAACCTCCTCTGAGGGTGCAGAAGTGCATGTTCTGAGGACAAGTTTTTTGACAGATTTCCGGACCCTTCTCCAAATGCCATGAGAAGGGTTAAATACTACTAGCTAATTGATCTTAATTACACGAATTTAGGGAATCGGCTTCAAATGACCGCCCTTTACTAAAAGCAAATTTATTTCTAAAACTTTAAATCTAATTTCTGACCGTTTCTGTATATTCTCTTTAGTGCTGTCAACTGCGCAATGCTTTCCTGGGAAGAGTCGGTTGGCTGCCTTCTTCTTTTGCTCGGGAGATAAAAGTGGAAATAACAAGAGTTGGCACCTCCTTCTGACAGACCAGAAGATATTTTCGAAAACCTTTCTCTAGCTGGGTGTATTCGCCGCGTGTATACTTAGCACAACCCAGGTTCTTCTCGAACTGATTTTGCTGTTGCTATTTCGGTTTCCGGTCGTGCGAATGACTGAGTGGGTTAGGAGTCGCGCTGTATGGACATCCCCCTATTTCGGGAATTGTTTCCGTTCTTTGTTCCAGGTTTTTCTGGAGCGTCTTCCTTCCTATGCGCTTCTTTCTCTGCTTTACCAAGTCTGAGCTTCAGGATCTTTTGTGAACACGCTGCTTTTGTGCGCCTTTGACTCTGAGTCTTGGATAGTCTAATTTCATCAGTGCCGGTTGTCTGATAGTCTGGAATCCGTGGTCCTGCTGCATGCGGCATTCGTTTGCGGAGGCATCTTCTCTCTGCTATTTGATTGGCGCTTTCCCCTTTCTCTCAGATGTTTCCTGCATATAGATTTATATCAGTTGCGTGTCTTGCAGTCTACGCAAAGAAGAAGGGAAATGAAAAGATTGAAATAAAAGCATTAAACTCTAATGAATGCATAATCCTGACATGCATCATGACTTGACTCTTCGATAAATGCGATGCAATCATTCCTTGATACTCAAGCATGCGGTCATTAATTTCCTTTAAGGCGCACGCTTGGTCTTGGGTTTATCGTGTGATGAGTCTTTTCAGATCGCAGATCGCAGATTTTATTCAATGGTTCATGGTGCCATAGCGTGACGTTTGCGATGTGCGATGTCGCATATCGGCGATCGGCGCTTCTTGGAGGTCCTCCTTTTAGAGCGCGTTTGAGATGCATGTGACGCGATGAACTTCGCGTCGCTCTTTCGCAGTTTTACTTTTCACGCTTTAAGTAATGCTTCAACCTTTCTTTTCGATGGGATTTAAGCCTTAGGGAGAAAAATACAAAATTTAACAAAATATTTTTGGGATTTTTCTATTCAGGGTCCCCCCTTTGCTCGACGTTATTGCTAATATCAAGCAAAGAGGGGGGGTTGTTGGTGACCACAACAATGGCGATTCACTGTGAAGAACCAGTTATCTCTGCTTGTTCTATTGCATTTTCACTTCCAAAACAGAAAATTTTTTCTTATGTCTAAATTTTTTTATGGACGGATAGAGTATTACCCCTTATCCTGTCAATGATGTTTCGTCACAACTTTTTATTTCATTCTGATTGTTTGCTTCCTCTGGGTTATTTCTTGTATTCACACCTAGACATTACTCAGTCTTTTCAAAGACAAAATAAGGTCTTCTCTGCGTACTGGCTTTGTAAAGTATGCTCATTTGTCCTAGGTAGAGCCTCTGCTGCCCGCAAGCGTCCATAGCCTCGACAGGGTTACCATATTATCCAGCAATGATCCTTTTTCCTGCTTGAGGCTATTTACAACATTCCAGAGAAAAATCCTTTTGACACTTTTCTTTCCTTTTTGATTTTTTATTCTCTAAAGAACAATGTCTTGGTTTGGTGGCCAAATTATGACACAGTCATTCACTTGATTTACACTTTTGCTGAACAAGCTGGCTCGCGATGAGACCCCTTGTCTTTTGATTGCAACAATCTTGAGTCGTTGCCCTGTTTTGATAGACAGTAGTGGCAAAGTCAGCAAGTTATAATATCTGTGATCATGATAAGCTGGCTTGTGATGAGACCTCTTATTCTTTGAGATATAGTGTTTTCTTGGATTGTTTCTCTGGATGCTGCGATTTTCCTTAACAGGGAGGAAGTCATTGTTTTTCCTTAAGAAAGCTCTGGACGACAATAATAGAGTTTAAGAACAACAGTTTTGCAGAGAATACTTATTTTGCTATTGACGATACTTTTCATTGTGTTGGCATAAAACAATTTTTTGCCAAAAGTTACTTTCATCCCAGATTTCTTTGTGAAGTTGAAACTAACATCATATTCAGGCTAAAGTTAACTCTATCTGTCAATAATAAAAGTCAGATTTTTCGAAAAGTTTTTACTATTTATACAAGTGAAATCAAAATCTGATAGAGAAATGGTATATTCTTTATAAATACAATTTATGATCATTCACAACCAACCTTATTTATATAAAAGAAAAATAAATAAAACTAAAATAAAACTAAAATTATCCTACAAAAATTAGAAGGATAACCTTCTATGGAAAATACATTTTGAGGATTTGTCCATTTACAGGCAGAGAATCTCTTCTGCCTGTCAAGTCCTGCAACACAAAAGTCGACGGGCCTATGACCTCTACAATCTGAAAAGGACCAAGCCACAACTTCTGGAATTTCGTATGTTTGCCCTTTTCTTCATGTGCCTTATCCCACTTCAAAACTAAATCTCCCATCTGAAAGTTTTTTCTGGTCATTATGTTCGAATCAAAAGAGGATTTTATCAGCGCTTGGTGGTGAGCATGGGTTTTCTTGGCCTGTTCTCGTTGTTCTTCTAGCTTGATTATTTCCGTTTGCCTTTGTTGTAAGGGAGAAGTGGATACTTCATCAATGTATTGTACTAAGGACAAGGAGGGAATGACTAAGTGAGTAGGAAGAACTGCTTCTCTCCCGTAAACTAAATTAAAGGGAGAAGTGCCGATAGAGGCTTTCTTTGTAATTCTGTCTGCCCATAGGGCGTTTACTAGCGCTTTATGCCAATTCTTTTGGTTTTGGTCGACTGTCTTTTTGATAATCCTGATTAAGTTCTTGTTCGTTGATTCAGCCAACCCATTACCTTGCGGATAGTAGTTGGTAGAATACTTCAATTTGAACCCTCTTTTGAGCGCGAACTCAGTCATGGTATTTCCAGAAAAATATAAAGCATTATCGAATATTAAGGCCGTTGGCAATCCAAACCTAGTAATGATAAACTGATCTATGAACTCAATAATGTTTTCAGAATTAGCTGTCTTGAGAGGAACTGCCTCTACCCATTTAGTAAAATAGTCAGTTGCCGTGAGGATATACCTATGCTGTTTAGAGGAGTGAGGAACGATCTCACCTATTATGTCCAGGCCCCACTGGCTGAATGGCTGTACGATGTTAACCGTCTGCAGTGGCATGGATGACTTCTTTTGTTTTCTTGCAGCAGTCTAGCAGACTTGGCATTTTCTTACGTGATTGTACGAGTCTTTGAACATCGTGGGCCAGTAGTATCCTGCACGTAAGATTTTGTGTGCGGTGGCTTCTCCAGCATAGTGTCCACCTGCTGGTCCATCGTGGAGTTCCTGCAAAACCTTTTCGGCTTCAGTTTTCTCAAGACATCTAAGAAGCACAGAATCATAATTTCTTTTAAACAGGACATCATTCACGAGTTGGTATTGTTTGGCTTTTAATCTCAGGGCTCTCTTCTTGATGTGATCCAAGTGAAATGGAGCATGCCCGTTCTTCAGGAAATAAATGATGTCAGCATATAATGATTCTGCGTCGTTTAGGCTTACCTCATACGCGTGTACCTCTTCAGACGATTTTTCGGGGATTTGCGATGCTCCAGCTAACATCTTGCAGAAGCCTTGGCCTCGAACGATGTGTGCTGGCTTGATCTCCAGGTCGTATTCTTGTAAGGCGGTGATCCAATTCGCTCTCTTTTCGCCCACATCCTTCTGTATCAGGAGATTTCTTACCACTGGGAATGGTACTATGACCTTGGTATGGGTCTTTAGCAAGAATGGTCTGAAATATTTAATCGCTTTAAAAACGGCATATGCCTGTTTCTCTACGTCCGAATATTTCAGCTCAGCACCTTGTAAGTTTGAGCTAAAGAATGCGATCGGAGCTTCTACCTTTTCTTGATTCGCTTGAGTCAAGATTGCAGCATAAGAATTCTCTAAGGCAAACGTGTATAAGACAAAAGGCTCTGAAAAGTTTGGGGTTGCTAGAGATGGAGCGTTGATGATGGCTTGTTTGATTAAGTTAAACGCTTCGTGCTCGTCTAGACCCCATTTAAAGTTTGAATTCTTTTTTATCATTTTTTGTAAAGGAGAAATAATACGTGAAAAATCTGGGACAAATCTTTTGACAAAATTGATTTGTCCTAGGAAAGATTGCATGGTCTTTTTGTTATGGGGCATGGATATCTCGGAAATTTCTTTGATTCTGTCAGGTTCAATGTGAATGCCAGATTTGGACACTATGAATCCTAGCAATTTTCCTTCACTCAACGCGAAAAAAGATTTCTTCGGGTTAAGCGAGATCCCATACCTTAAACATCTTTGAAAGATTTGCTTCAAATCTTTGAGGCGGTCGTTTCAGTTCTTGGAGTACACAGTTATATCATCCAGGTAAATCACTACCGATTTGTTGACTAAACCTTTAAACGCGATGTCCATGGCCCTTTGAAAAGTAGCGCCGACGTTGATCAGACCGAACGACATTTTCCGATATGCGTAGGTACCCCATTTAGTTCGGAAGGTGGTTTTTAACTGATCATCTGGGTGTACCAACACTTGTTTATATCCTGAAAATCCATCCATGAAAGACATTAACTCTGAGCCTGCGACTGCCTGTCATATTTGCTCCATAGGTGGGAGGGGAAAATTGTCTTTCTGACAGGCTTTGTTGAGGTTCCGGAAGTCGATGCATATTCTAATATCTCCGTTTTTCTTCCTAACGGGTACCATATTGGATACCCATTTGGAATGTCTGCCCGGGAAGATTATTCTGGCTCTCAACAATTTATTCAGCTCAGTTTTTATCTGACTTTCCAAGTTGGGGTGGATTTTTCTGAGCTTCTGCTGGACAGGTTTCTCGTTGTCAATCATGGGGATAGTGTGTTGAATGATAGAAGTGTTGTAAGTTTTCAGCTCATCGTAATTCCAGGCGAAGACGTTTTTGTACTGTCGTAGAAGACGGATATATGCTGATTTTTCTTGAGGAGCCAGGCCTTGGCCTAGATTAACGTTTTGCGGCTTCTCATCGGTTCCTAGGTTCACTGATTCGTAGTTCAGAGTCGAACTGTAAAGTTTGGCATTAGCTGACCTTTTGAACCGACTTTTCAAGTCGTATAAGTCTTCTAGTTTGACCACCGATTTGGGTATGGCATTATCAGTGTTATTTTGTTGTATCTGGTGATCATGACAGTCTTCGTCGATTATCTGGTTTGAGTAGGATCCTTCAGAGGTGAGGAAACTTACGATGTCTGGGTCGTCGTTGAATACTCTCCAGTTAGTGATGTTGTCAGGGATAGACGGTTTAAAAATCAATTCTATCGAAAACCTATCTGGACTAAAGTCTTCGGAGGGAATGAGTCTGGAGGGTACGTTAGCTAACAGGTCTGCGCTTGCGTTGTGAAGTCTCGGGATTGACGAAATATTGAACGCTGTAAAATGTGCAGTGAGATCTTGTACTAAAGATTGATAGTGCTTTAAATGACTAGACAGGCAGTGTATGGTGTTACGTACCTGTTTGACGACGATCTCAGAATCTCCAAAGACTTGAAGATATTTGACATTGCAGCTGATTGCTTTGTATAGGCCTTGCACCAAGGCTTCGTATTCCGCTGTGTTGTTCGTGCAATCGAACTCTAGCCTGCATGTGAGCATGGTCTTATTTCCGTCAGGGCTAATCAAAATGCATCCTGCTCCTGCTCCCTCGTTGGATTTAGAGCCATCAAAATATAATTTCCAAAATAAAGAAGTATTTACAGGGTTATCTAAGAAACTAACACATTTTGAATCATCAGTCTGGGAAAAGTTTTCTACTTGGGACAAAACTGAATTTTCTAAATATGGTGATATGTGAGCATTGAAATTTCCGAGGAAAGAGTCTACCGAGTAGTTGCCTATGATGCTGCTGTTGTATGCTATGGCTTCATTCTCTCCTTCCAAATCCGTCACTATGTATTTTTGGTGCAATTCTCGTTCAACCTTTATTTGATTTGGTTTCCCGTTGAAGGGTAACCACATGTGCGACCAGTCGGTCGAAAAGTATCCGTGGAGTTTCTCGGACCAGTCCCTGCTAAGAATCAGGCCATAAAATTCAGGGATGTCAGCCACTAGGATGTCGATAACTTGGCATACCTTGGGGTTAGACGACAGTCTTATGGTCACTTGATTCAGTTCGCCTATCACTTCGACTTGTGATCGATCAAGTTGAACTATGCGCACTGCGGATTTTTGCGGTTGAACGTTGAGTTTGGCACATATTGACTTGGGTAGAATATTGGTTGAAGCACCAGAATCAACCAAGCAGTTGTGCACGTTTCTGTTAAAGATTTCATAAGTGAGGAGGAAAGGAGGAGTATGAGATCTAGATCTCCCTCCAATCAAAGCGATGTCATTTGGATCGATTTTATTGATCGTGTTGATTGGAGGTCTTCCTATATTATGGGAAGCTACGACTGTAGGTAAAGGCGTAGTAGGTATGGCGTGTAACTCTTTCATCATGATTGTCTGTTGGTGTTTCAATTTGCTCAACTCGTACAGGGTGATATTAGCCCTAGTCTTTTTCATGTCATCGATGATGTTATACTCCATTTCATCCGATACTATTAGTGTCTTTGCTGGAGGCGTTTGCTCTGATTGGACCGGGCTAAAAGAGGTCGCTTTAGCAGTTGTTTTCTTTGGTGCGACCCTTTCTTTTGCTGCAGGGCTTGCGCCCTTCTGTTTTGGGACATTCTGGGGAGGATCAAGCTGATTTCTGCTTCGTGTGCTAACCGGAAGTGCTTCTTGATCTTCCTCTTGTGGGAGGATGAAATCCCACATTCCTTGCAGTTCTACCACTTCTTCATCGTCGGTCTGCGTTTCGATGGTGCTCTCTTCTTCTTCTTCGTCAGATTCCACGTTTGAGACCACGTTGGGTGGCTTCGTCTCCATAGGAGGATTTCTCTTAAAACTCCTAAAAGGCTTTCTTGGGGATGATTCTGCTACTTGTTTCCTTATGTCAATCATCTCATTGGACATGGCCTTTAATACCTTTTGTAATCCTTCCATGTCGAAAGGATCTTTCGTTTGCTTCTTCTTGGTGTCTTCTTTGAAAGAGATTTTCTTAGATTTACGCTCTTCAATTGTAGATCTCTTTTCTAGGGATACTACGCGTCTTTCAACTGCCAACGCCTCAGCCAAATTTTCGACTAAGGTTGTCTTGCTCGCCCTATCTACAAAGATGGCCAAGTTTGAAGGTAAGGCTGTGATGTACCATTTGCATCTTACTTCCTCGCTGGGTTGAGAAGCAGCGGGGATTTTGTTGAGGATCTTGTTGAACCGTAAGTTAAAATCTTTAATGGGTTCTCTAGCCTCAACTTTGAGATTGGATAAATCGTTGATCAGTGTCGCTGTCGATCTATCATCGCCGAATTTGGTGAGAAATTGATTTTGAAAAATGTCCAAGCTGGTGATAGATCCGGAGGGCAGCGAAAAGTACCATGACCCGGCTGTCCCTTGCATTGTATAGGGGAAAAGTCGGACCACGGCATCTTCGTTGGTAACTCCGTTGAGATTAACAGAAAGCATGAAATTATTGATATGTTCTTCAGCTAGCATTCCAGTTTCTGGATTGAATTTCGGCAGCCATTTCTCAGGATGGGCAGGTATTGGACTTAGGGGTGGAGGCATTAAAACCGCCCCAGGATTGTTCCATGGAGATTGGGCCATCGCTGAGTGACTAGTTAACAAAAGTGCAGAAGATGATCTTTGATGTTGAGAAGATGGAGATGTTACGATCTTCGACGATTGCGGAGGAAGGGTTGTGGGAGATGGATGAGTGTTTTTAGGTGACGACGTGGGTGGTAGACTTCGCGGAGAGGGAGTTGAAATGGACGAAGTGGATGAAAGAGTCTCTCTGTCAGACTCTGGAAGTGCTTTCCTTGCTCTTTTCCTAGTAGGGAGAGGGGTTTCAGTTGGCTGGATGCCAAACTTTTCACTCTTCAATCGGGTCAGGGGATGAGCAGGGTTGTACTACGAAGTCAAGCTGCCTTTAGATTTATCAGACTTCTGGGTGAAAATAGAGAATCCCTGGAGTTTACGGATCAAAGTTTGAACTTCAGGGGGATCGATAATAGGATGGTATGATGTATCGGGGTGTATAGCAGTGGTGGATGTTCGAGCGACTTCTAGTTCCGAGTTTAGTCGTACTGGAGAAGTCGGGGAAGTTGGTGAGGGTGATTTGCTCTCAGAATGGTATTTGGATTTTGAATTATGCGCCATTCATAGCTCGTGCCCTCCTTCTAGCGCCAGAAATGTTGAGGGTCTCGAAGTCGGGTCAACAACAAGGGGGATACCCACCCGGTCCGGAACCTGGTTGGCGGCTCCTTGCCCGTTTGGAGTAGCGGGTCCGACTGGGGGTAATGGGACCAGTTTCCCAATGTGAAGGGTGTGCGTGTGTGTGTAGAGTTTGATGATATTAATCTAAAAGGTTTCTCTGAACTAGTCTTAATTCTAACAGCTAAACTACTTCTATACTAATGTGATCTAATGAAGAGAAACAATACATCTAATCTATGCTAACCCGGGGTGTTCTCTTTTGTTATGCGATCTAGAAAGATTTCTAACAACAGCTGGTAATAATGATCATTCAACTGTTATCAGAATATAAATCGATAAAGATAAACCATTCTGCATAAGAAGTTAGGCAGAGTAGTTGTGAACAGCATATCGCATAATCAATTTTCTATATGTCAAGCATAAATAAATGACTCCACCGTACAGAAGTGCCAAATGGTAATACAAACATTCATACAGTAACACATAAAGAATTCAGCTGTATATCACTTTAGGGATACTAGCAGAATTTAGTCAAGAGATAAAAGTACCATTTATGACTGATTTCACTAATAAACTTCAAGCAATAATGATTTACTTCTACTTGTTCTAATATCTGCTAAGAGTACAGAAGTGCAACATCAGTAACAGACATTAAAATGCAAACATAAATAAATCTCGATTCATCCATTCATCAAAAACCTCCTCTGAGGGTGCAGAAGTGCATGTTCTGAGGACAAGTTTTTTGACAGATTTCCGGACCCTTCTCCAAATTCCATGAGAAGGGTTAAATACTACTAGCTAATTGATCTTAATTACACGAATTTAGGGAATCGGCTTCAAATGACCGCCCTTTACTAAAAGCAAATTTATTTCAAAACTTTAAATCTAATTTCTGACCGTTTCTGTATATTCTCTTTAGTGCTGTCAACTGCGCAACGCTTTCCTGGGAAGAGTCGGCTGGCTGCCTTCTTCTTTTGCTCGGGAGATAAAAGTGGAAATAACAAGAGCTGGCACCTCCTTCTGACAGACCAGAAGATATTTTCGAAAACCTTTCTCTAGCTGGGTGTATTCGCCGCGTGTATACTTAGCACAACCCAGGTTCTTCTCGAACTGATTATGCTGTTGCTGTTTCGGTTTCCAGTCGTGCGAATGACTGAGTGGGTTAGGAGTCGCGCTGTATGGACATCCCCCTGTTTCGGGAATTGTTTCCGTTCTTTGTTCCAGGTTTTTCTGGAGCATCTTCCTTCCTATGCGCTTCTTTCTCTGCTTTACCAAGTCTGAGCTTCAGGATCTTTTGTGAACACGCTGCTTTTGTGCGCCTTTGACTCTGAGTCTTGGATAGTCTAATTTCATCAGTGCCGGTTGTCTGATAGTCTGGAATCCGCGGTCCTGCTGCATGCGGCATTCGTTTGCGGAGGCATCTTCTCTCTGCTATTTGATTGGCGCTTTCCCCTTTCTCTCAGATGTTTCCTGCATATAGATTTATATCAGTTGCGTGTCTTGCAGTCTACGCAAAGAAGGGAAATGAAAAGATTGACATAAAAGCATTAAACTCTAATGAATGCATAATCCTGACATGCATCATGACTTGACTCTTCGATAAATGCGATGCAATCATTCCTTGATACTCAATCATGCGGTCATTAATTTCCTTTAAGGCACGCGCTTGGTCTTGGGTTTATCGTGTGATGAGTCTTTTCAGATCGCAGATCGCAGTTTACTGATATCGCAGATCGCAGTCATCGCAGATCACAGATTTTATTCAATGGTTCATGGTGCCATAGCGTGACGTTTGCGATGTGCGATGTCACATATCGACGATCGGCGCTTCTTGGAGGTCCTCCTTTTAGAGCGCGTTTGAGATGCATGCGACGCGATGAACTTCGCGTCGCTCTTTTGCAGTTTTACTTTTCGCGCTTTAAGTAATGCTTCAACCTTTCTTTTCGATGCGATTTAAGCCTTAGGAAGAAAAATACAAAAATTTAACAAAATATTTTTGGGATTTTTCTGTTCAGGGTCCCCCCTTTGCTCGACGTTATTGCTAATATCAAGCAAAGAGGGGGGGTTGTTGGTGACCACAACAAGCTGTTGGAGTGGCCATTTTTAAAGTCTTTCTGAGCTTGAGCTTGGAACAAAGTTTAGAGCAGTAACAGACTGAGGATAACTGCTTCTGTTGCACAATGAGTTCAAATGAGGCAATAGTCTTCAATATCTGTAACTATAATGGGAAAGACAAACATTGCAGAGTTTGGATAAGGCCTTTTTTTCTCTTTGATAAATTCTCTGGGTTGAAAGACTGTAAGGGAAAATTGCAGAAGGAATGGGGATTATTTCAGCCCAATTACTGAAGTCTTTTGCAGCGGAATGTGGCAAAAGGGGATAATGCTGAGCTTTTATGAAGCTCTTGCCGGGAATACGAGCTTAAAAATGGCTTTCAATGGTGAAATTTTAAGTGGGCGCAGGTTTACACAGTTTCTTTTGAGCTGGAGATTTATCAGTGAATTTAGGTAGCATTTGGGTACATGAGTGACTTTAATTTGGGGATTTGTAGGTATTTAAGCAAGTGAAAGGAGAAAATGGCAAGAACAGGGGTAAACAAATGAAAATTAGGCAAGTACCTGGTTTTTAGTCGCCGAGGGTGGTTGAGCTGGTACGATGGCAAGCAATGGAGGCGAAATCGCAGGCGGTAGTGGCTCAATTGGTTGAATTTGAACTTTGGAGGAAAAATGACATAAAATAGCATGCGCAGCACACCCAACCCGACCAATAAAAATGAACTAAAACGGTCTAATTCGCATGTTTTTTATAAAAATTTGGGACTTTGGCGCTTTCGGTGCTTTTTTGGGATGACGTCATCTAGCGGGTAGGGGTACGGAAAGGTGACGTGCCTGCTGATGAGGATGGTGACGCGACAGAGGACACGATGGTGGGACGGGAACGCAAGCACATGAGGTGGCGGTGACACGGGGCAGCGGCGGGTCGACGTGGAGGTGACGTCATGGCGACGTGGTGCTGACATCACTAGCGGATGGCGGTTTTAGCTTTCATCCCGCACCACCTTTGGGCATAAGCGGTATCGGGGAGGGGGCCTCTGAACACGCCGGGAGGATGACGCGTGGCGAGGGTACGATGGGGAAACCGCCCATCCCCCGGACGCTAACCTCCGGCGGATCAACGTATGAAATCGACCGCCCACCGTTGATCTGTGGCTTGGAAGATCGGACGGAGGATGGGGCGGGCGAAGCGACAGTTGGTTAGGCGCGGGACCCACCCGAATATAAAATGAAAATGTGCTATGGGGGGGGCTGAAAACTTATGTTTATGAGGGTTTTTGGGTTTATGTGCGGGGGCAGCGTAGTTTGATGTTTTTAAAAAACATTTAACCATTAAACTTTAACAATGAGCGCGAAGAGGAGAAGGGTCAGGTTTATAAACAAAGGGGGGGACCATGGTTATTAATTTAACCAAAGGTTAAACTAACTCCGGATTTAGGACGCGGAAGGGTTCATAATAGTCCCAAATGGACTATTATTTCCCAAAACTATGTTACATAGCTATAGAGCTATAGGGTAGGATATTTAGTATTTTTTGGGGTTTTTTATATGATTTTTTCTAAAAATAGGGATGGGAACATAGGTTAGGGAGCTACATAAATAAATTAGAAGTTAATATGATTTTGTGGAGTGAAAGTGCAGGGGCATGAAGCTAAGTTTATGAAAGAAAACTTAGATATAAGAAGTGAATGGAATGTGGAGAAATGTTTTTTACACAAGAAATGTGGCTTCTTTTTACTGAAGAAAGTCAAAGCTTGACTTAGTATTTTACAAAAATGATGTGAAAGCAGGACTTGTTGGGGGAGATCCCAAGGTCCTTCAAGGGATGTTAGTGAGTGATTTATGGGGGACTGAAAGGGGAATTATACATGCTTCCATAGTTATGCCATCAAACAACTGCTTTGAGATTTCTGTCATTGATGAGATGGACCTTGTTTGACAATACAAAGGTGATCCAAACCTTGCTGCTGCAACCTCAAACTACCTACCCAGCCTAATACACCTAGTATTTTTTCTTCCTTTTGAATGGGTGCACTTAGACTTGCAAACCCTGATTGTTCTCTTTTCTTTTGACTGCCCTCCTATCTAAATGTACCCTTATCTCTTCCAAGGGCCCAGATTAAACAGTTGGGCTCCTTAACTTCTCTACCTAGCTACTCATCTGCCAAGCTTAAGCTGTTTGGACAGACATTCTTTCACTATTCTACAACAGCAATTTAAACATGGCATGGTCCAGATTGAACTGTTGGGCCACCCATCAAGTGTGATAACAACAATACTTGCACATTGTGGACTTGCAAATAAGATAGTAGTGGCATTTTGACTGGCCACTTTCCTGGTCTTTCTTTGGGGTTCATTTTTATTTTTCTTTCTGACCAATTTACTCTTTTTGCCCTTTGATAATTCTTTTAGGGCATACCCTCTTCACATTTTTTAATTTTGTCTATCTGTATAGAAAATATGGAACCTTTGCAGCATCAAAGATGAACATATTTGGCACTTCCACTGTCAATCATGAAAAATGAAACCTATTGGTATAGGAACCTAACAGTGGCTCCACTTGGGGATGGCTTTTCCAGATGAAAAGCCAAGAACAACAGGTCAGATTGCCTTATTTTTCAATTCTTGCTGCAGTCTGAAACTTCCTTGTCTTGGAGACCATTGATCTGAATCCTTGTAACTTGTATGCAGTACCTTTTTGAGCTGTTCTGTCTAAAATTACAGCTCTGCTTCTTGCTGGTTTCTGTGAGTGCTTATCATCATCTTCATACTTCCCAAGTCCTTTTCTTGATTTCTTATGGTGGACTCAAAATATACATCCAAAGTGGTGTAATCTCCTGATTTCTCTTCAAAATTTGCTGCACTTGATTCCTTATCAAACTGCTGTAAATAAAACTGCTAGAAATACAAATATTTATGTACAATATACAGTTATGTTGTGTCAATTAAAGGGGATCAAAATAATGTTTGAGCATTCTCCCATTGACTGGGCCTTCTTGAGTATTTGTGCCATCCAAACTCCTCAGAAAATAAGTGTTATTACCTTGTACAACTTGAATAACATATGGTCCCTTCCATAGGAAATCAAACTTGCCATGTTTCCATTTATCCTCTCTTCTAGAATCCCATCTCAACACTTTGTTTCCTATGAAGAAATCTTCAGCCTTTGTTCTTTTGTCAAAGATCTTCTTGAGTTTATCTTGTAGAACCTGGGTTCTCTGATATACTTCTTCTCTTGTTTGCTGCAATTGAATAGTTTGATTGATCCTTCTTTGAATATCATTAGGCTCTGCTTGTATTTCTTGTAGTAACTTGCTCACAGGGCTTCCCAAAGATGAAGGAAATCTTGCTTCCATTCCATAAACTAGTTCATATGGACTTGTACCAATGGATCTTTTAGTGGTCAATCTGTCTACCCATAGTGCATTCACCAGTTTTTTATGCCAATTCTTTTTATTCTCCTATAAGACCTTTTTGATGATGTTGATGAGGCTTTTGTTGGATTCAGCTAGGCCATTAACTTGAGGGTAATAGGCTGTGGAATGGCCCAAGGTCATGTGGTATTTGTGGCAAAAGTTGATCATTCTTTTGGATTTGAAAGCAGCAGCGTTATCTGTAATAATTTTTTCTGGACAGCCAAACCTTGACAAGATGTTGGTTTCTAAGAATTGCATGATAACAGAGTCATTGGCTTGCCTACAAGGGATGGCTTCTATCCATTTGGTAAAGTAGTCTGTGGCAGTCAAAATCCACCTATGTTGGCCAGAAGATGAAGGGTGGATTTCACCAATGAAGTCTAAACCCCATTGTTGGAATGGTCTTTCAGTTGAAATAGGTTTGAGGGGTAAAGGTAACAGCTTTCTTTTGCCTTCAAAGATTTGGAACTTGCGGCGTGAGACAACAAATTTTTTCACATCAGCAAATGGGGAGGGCCAATAGCACCCAACCCTTACGATTTTATCAGTTGTGGATTTCCAGTATAAGTGTCCTCCACAGTCCCCTGCATGAAATTCCTTGAGTACATTGTCAGTTTCATCCAATGTTAGGCAATTAAGCAAAATACCTTCATGATTTCTCCAAAACAATACATTATCCATAATACAAAACTTTGATGCCTTCATTTTTAAGAACCTCTTTTTTGTCCTGGACAACCCTGGAGGAGCTTGCAGGTTTAACAATACAAAACATATGTCAGCATACCAGGGTGATTGTAAAAAGGCTTGATTGATCTATGGAGTCGCCATCTCCTCTTCGTTGTCCAGTTCATTGATGTCAAGGGCTTGGAAATTGGTTTCAGTCATTAATTTGGCTATTCCTTGTCCTTTTATCAGTTTTGTAGGCTTGATTTCAATGTCATATTCTAAGATATTCGCAATCCATTTGCCCCTTTTGCCTTCAATCCCTTCTTGAGTTAAAATGTCCTTGACCATTGCATTTGGAACATAGGCTATCACATGTGGTTATAAAATGTAAACTCTGAAATCCTTGATGGGTTTTACAAGGGCATATGCTTGCTTTTCCATGATTTGATATTTTAAGGGAGCATCTCTAAGAGCTTTGCTGAAAAAGGAAATGGGCTTCTCACACCCTTGGTAATCTTTTTGCAATAGGACAGCAACAATTGTATGTTTAGAGGCAAAGGAAAACATGATGAAATCTCTATCAAACTTGGGGCTGGTGAGGACTCGTGTTTTTGTTAGGGCTGTTTTGATGTCCTCAAAGGCTTGTTTGGCTTCCATGGTCCATTTTACTTTAGAATCTTTCTTCAGCATATTAGTTAAGAGTCATATGAGCTCGACCAAATTAGGAATGAATCTTCTCAAGAAGTTAATCTTCCCTAGAAAAGCTTGTAGTTATTTGATGTTTCTTGGATGAGGCACTTGAAGGATAGCTTGAATTCTGTCCGGGTCGATCCTAATGCAATCTTTTGAAATAATGTGACCTAGGAGCTTGCCTTCTTCTAGGCCAAACAGTGATTTCTTTGGATTCAAAGATATGCCATATTTTCTGCAAGTTAAGAACACTTGCCTCAAATGCTTTAAATGTTCTTGGTCTGATTTTGAGAATGGAGTGAGATCATCGAGATAGACTACTAAGAAATCATGGAGCTCTTTGGCAAAGGCTATATCCATCGATCTTTGAAAAGTGGCCCCTGCATTTTTGAGTCCAAAAGGCATTTTGACATATTTAAAGGTTCCCGAAGGTGTTGTAAAGGTAGTTTTGTCTTGATCATCCGGGTGGACTAAAATCTGATTGAATCCTGAGAATCCATCTAACAATGAGATCCTAGAGGCTCCCACTACCCTTTGTAGGATATGATCCATTTTTGGTAAAGGGTAATGGTCTTTGAGAGAGACTTTATTCAAATTTCTCAAGTCAACACACAGTCTCGTTTTCTTTCTAGTAGGTACTAGATTTGAAATCCATTCTGAGAACCTGATAGGTGCAATAATTCCAGCCTCATACATTTGTTTAACTTATTTTTCAATCAGGGGAAGGAGGACGGGATTCACCCTTCTAAGCTTCTGTTTAAAAGGCTTTTGATTCTCTTTCAAAGGTATAGTATGTTGGATGACTGAGGTATCATAGGACTTGAGGTCCTCATAACTCCAGGCAAACACATCTTGGAATTCCTTAAACAAGTCAATGTATTTCAATTTCTGATTAGCAGGCAAGGCTTTGGAGAGTTTTACCATTTTGGGATTTTCTGTGGTTCCAATGTTGCAGTCCTCAATTTCAGCATTCAGTGGTTGCATTTTCGGCTTCCTTGAAATATCATTCGAATCGAATAAATCCTCCAACGGGGTCAAGCCTGTGGGCAGAAAATTGTCTTTTAGTTCAATTACTTCAGCTTCTGCATCAGCTAATTCATCAAGGTCTGTTTGCTTCAGTTCTTGTAAATTTTTTTCATCAAAAATTGTTGGATGCAAGATCAGATTTGCTGTTTCAGCTGATATATTTTGTTCAATTCTGTCTGTCTGTTGTTGATCATCCACAGTGCTAGTATCAATGTTCATGCTGGAGAATTCCTCCTTCAAAGTCAAGAAATTATTTATTTGTGTGTCATTTTCAAAGATCTGCCAATTTTTTACATTATCTGGGACAACAGGCCTATGTTTAATTTCAGCAGTGAAATGGTGGTTGGGCTCAAATGGTAGCTTGCAAGTGCTAGCAAAGGTTGCCAAGCTATGTGCATGTAAATTGTGCTTTCTAGGAATTTTAGTTAACTGAGATTCTAAGAAGGTGTTAAGTATTTCAATGGCTGCCCCTCTGTAAGCCCTCAACCTAGGATCATTTGTGACAAAATTTCCCTTCATCTGCTGTATGATCAGATCTGAATCCCCTAGAATTGAGACTTTGGTTGCACCTAGATTTTTGATGAGTTTGAGTCCCAACAGCAGGGCTTCATACTCAGCCATATTGTTTGTACATCTGAAATTTAACCTATATGCATGACCTTCAGCATGGTCATTCTGCATGTTGTGTATCCAAACCCCTGCCCCTGCTCCTAATTTGTTTACCGAGCCATCAAACTCTAAGTACCATAAGATTTCTTGGTTATGACTTATCTTAAAAGTTTTAGAAGTTTGTTCAATGGGCAGATTTGGATCTTGTATGCCACATGATATATCATTTCCCTTTGTTACATAAATGATAACAACAATTTTTTGATCTTGAGTATTAAACTATTCATCCATGCTTTGTATTTGTGGTGCTTTTATGAGTTTGACATCATTCTTGGGACACATGCCAACATTATATAAAATGAATGAATCCATATCGGAATGTGTAGAATAGATGGGGAAGTTTTGGGGTTTTTCTTGACTGCTAACCACATATTTCATTAGTGTTTCACGGTACAATCTCTTTGGCTGTCCAAAGACTGAAATAGTGGCATAGGACATGTCTAGTTGCAAAGATCCTTGGAGTTTTGCACCCCAAGATCTTGACAAAAGCATACCATACTTAGGTGGAATGTCAGCTACCACCACATCCATCAGAATTGTTTTGGTTGGGTATTGGACCAAGGAGACACACAAATCTTTAATTAGGCCTAGACACCTGGCTTGGCTTATGGGAATCTCCTGAATCAAACATTGCATTGTGTAACACCTTGTCATGAATGTTTAAACTGACATAAAAAGGTGGAACTCCTCCATTCGTTGTTTTTACATTAACTTCAGGACCAAAAAGTAATTCAGGTTGATAATCTAGAACATTTACAACATCCCTATTCTCTGGTATTTGGAGTGACCTATTGATTTGCTGCCTATATACTTCATGTTTGGCCAACTCAGAGAGAGGAATGGCTATTTTCAACTTACCAATTTCTGCTTCTATATTGAAGTGTTTCTCCATTTGAGTTCTTGTGTTGTGACCAGCAGACTTTTATTTTTCGGCTGAATCTTCAGTGATCTTCTCTTGATTTTGAATGTTGTTTTGAGGTACCTCTGTTTTGGAAATATTTTCAGGAATACTGTTTGAATTTCCTTTTGTGGGAGGGCATGTAAATGTCCGATTTTTAGTGGGCTGTACATCTGATATATCTTCCACAGTGACTTGCTTTGGGTCTGGGTCTGTTTTATCAGCGGATTCTGTCAGGGCAGCTTTATCCTTTACTTTCTTTGGCTGCTTGGTATCCTTGAGCTTGGTAGGTTCAGGCACATCTATGGTTCTACTTCTTAATTTGTACTGTTTATGAACCTCATAGACTGCTGCATCATAGCCTTCTCTAAAATCAAATGACTCTCCTGATTTGGTTTGAAATTGATTGAAATTATGGGCCTCTTGATCTTCTTGTGTTAGAAAGACTTGGTGTTCACTGTCCAAACCCATCAAGTTGATGTGAGGGTCCTCTGTTGGTTCACTAGATGTTGAGGCTTCGACATAGTTTTCTTGAAATGGAGGTCTGATGTTCTGATCAGGGCCAACCCTCCCAACATTTGGATTTTGATTCTTTCTAAAGTTTGGGTTTCTTGCAGTACTTGGTTGACCTTCCCATGATGATTTTCTTTCAATGGTTTCTACTCTATCTCCAAGTCTGTCCATACCTTTGATGATTGCATCCAAAGTTTGTTCAAATGCTGAAGGTTCTTCTTTAAAAGTAGTTCTTCTTTCAGCTCTTGCCCTATTTCTTTTAGCAATTAGGTTTTCCTCCACACTAACAGCTATATTCTGCATGTACGCTAAGCTTGGAGGGGCTCTTTCCCTCAATTGGTATGCCATGTCAGAATTAAATCCATCGGGGAATTTGATCAAAGCTAAATCAGGTGGAGGTCTAAGGTTTTGAGGAATGGCATTATAAACATTGTTCAACCTAGTACAATAGTCTAGGACAATTTCTTGTGGACCTCTTTTTATACTGTCATACTTTGATAGGATATGCAGTGGATCTTTCTTCTTTTCCCATCTATTCAAAAAAGACTGATAAAGGGCATCAGGATTGGCTATAGAGTTTGCAACAAGTGCTCTAAACCAAGACCTAACATCGCCAGTTAAACTTTGAACGAAAATCTTCATTCTTACATCATCATCGTCAATTTCATAGTTCTCAAAATAGTCTTTCATTTTCTTTGTATGCTGTTGGGCTGTATAAGAGCCAGTTCCATCAAAATATGTGATTTTACTCTGATAATCCTGAGGCATAGCCCCTGGATTTGCAGGCAACTGTAAAGGAGCATAACGGTTTGCCATATTTACAGGGATAAATGGGACAACAGGGAGGAATGAGATGGCTGGAACTGCAGGGACTGGAGTTGAAATATGTGCAGAGGATGGAGGTGTAGGGAAGGTGCTTTGAGAGGTGGATGAAGAACTGGGAGAAGCAGCAGTTGTGTGAAGATGGACTGAGACTTTTGCAGGAGTTGGGATATAGTTCTGCTGAACAGTTTCAGGGTCGGAATCAGCAGAATTTTCTTGAGCTTCTTGTTTCCTAAGGGCCTTAGCAATTAAGTTGGGATTTTCAAAAATAGCTGGAGGATCAGGGTCAGGGTTTGACCTGGTGTAGCGAGTTTTCTTCTTTGGAGCCAGCTTCTAAACTTGTTTTTTGGTATTTTCTGGGAATGTTTTATAATCACAGTTTTTATCAATGTTTTACAAGAGTTCCTTTAGAAACAGGGAGGCTTTGGATTTTCTTTGAATATGTTCAAAATAGGGAAACTGGTCAAATCTTTGGAGGAACTGCCTAAATCCTAAAACTTAGAAAATGGACAGTAGTGACAACTAGGCATTCAGTTCCCCAGTGGAGTCACCAATGATGTTATCACTCAGGTTGTTCCCTGCCTCCTGAAGGGAATACAACTGAGGTAACCACTAACCAATCTTTCAGCTGCAGTCCTAGCCTACCTACAACCAGAGAGGGCTCCCTCTTAATAATTTAGCTTTGTTTTGGAGTAATTTTAGGCTAGTTATGATGTACAGGGTTTTGTTTTAAATTTGGTTGGATGATGATTTCAGGCAGAACTGGTATGCAGTCTTAGAATAGTCTAGACTATTGGGCAATGGAGTCAACGATGGTGTACTGCTGAAAGTATTTCTTGGGGAAAAGGTAATGCTACAGAGCTAGACAGGCATCTATGGAACAATTCTTCAAATCTGGGAATCGATGGCATGAAATCAGGGAATGAAAGGCAGTCAAGGATCTTTCACTATGCTGATAGAGGGAAAGTGTGAGAATATTATCTAGGAGCAATTAAGAATTCCTAAACAACATTCATAATGAGGGAATTAGTGCAAACATGAGCAATTAAGAATTCATATTTATGACCAATTCTGAAGAAAACATAGTTAGAAACAGAGATTGAGCACAGGGTGTATTCAAACAAGTCCTGAGCTATTCTTCTTCCCTATTGCTAAGATCATGAAACATATATGAAACTTGTAAACACAGAAAAGACAAAACACGGTTTAGGAAAACTTATTGTTCCATTAAACGACATAGGAATTCTGTAGCAGAACGCAGTTCATTACTTTCACATCCAGACAGTGCAGAGACCATGAACTTCACCAGCCATTTGTATTAGAAAGTCTGAAAATTTACAGCTCAGTGTCTTAGAGAAATCACCAACCCCAAATACGTTCTATGGGGAGGTATATATACAAAAATGAGATACAAAATATCTAGATGATGAGTCTTCATGCAATAAATTACATCACCAACTCTTCCAAGGAAGTAAATGAAGAATTAAATGCTGCAGTCAGTATTGGTGCACTAGCTGTCTTTTATGTCAGAGAAATTTTGACTTTTTTGGACCAACAAAGTCGGCTGTGGCTGCGTCTTTAATATGCGTTTGCTGGGTTTTGCTGTCCTGCTGTCTTTGCTGTGTCATCACTTTGCTGTCCTGCTCTTGGCATGCATACTTGGCCTTTCATAAAAATTGCCGTATTCATGCTTTGAATCCTTTTGCTTGCTGTCTTCGTGCTTTAACCGGTGGCCTGTGTACCCGATTTGCTGACCTGTAGATGACCAAAATATGAAGCTGATTAAAAGAGAGAAAGGACCGAGATTACTTTGGAAAAATCTCCAGCATTGCTTGCCACCAATCTTCTTTAGGCAGTTGATGTCTTTGTATCTTTATTAATGTCTCATCTGCCTCGGTATATCTGTAAAAATTGGGCAGGACCTCAAACAAGTTATTGATCTCATGCTCAATATAAAATAAGTTTTCCAGCTTGTCATAAAGGCTTTGTCCAGATGGAGGCTCTGTTTCCTCTGAGGTACTTGTGGATGCTATAATCTAATTTTAAATAAAATTATTCATCCTGGTGGCATATTGTTCCCGGGTCAGCAATCTTCCCGCGCTGGTTAACAAGCTGGGTAATCCCCTATTTTGTAGTGCTACAAGATTTAGCTTGCAATCATCTACTTCTGCCTGCATTTCCTGACACTTTCTTTCTAGACTTTGCACAAAATTTCTTAGGGTGAGCACCTTTTTTGCTGTCAGAATAGCATCTGTCCTGTTACTGATGTCTAATGCCGCCAACTCCTCTTTAGTATGAGTGTTTAGGAAATGAATCATTTTACTGGCCTGCTCAGGCATATTCCCTAATGCTGCTCTAGCCCTTTGATTCTCAAATTGAGCCAGGCCTATCAATTCTATCTGTTCATGCATGGTTTGGATCGATTTCCATTGGTGAGTGATTGATTGGCCAATTTTGGCCCACAAAATCTTCTTTATTTCAGCTAGAGTCTTGTCCAAAGTCAGCTCCTTCTCCAAGGCTTTTATTTTGTCATTCAAGGCCTTAATCTCCCTTGTTTATTCAGCTATGGTCATTTTGGATTTGTTGTAGCTTGCTTCCAGCTTGGCCAACTTTTCCTTGGCCTCTTTTATCTCTGTTTCCTGACCTTCTAGCTCTTTGACAACTTTCATCATCTCATCCATGCTCATGCTAGATTCAGGTGTTGTTTTTGTTGCTGTTGTAGCATCTGTAGTTGTTGTAGTTGTTGGGATAATAGGAGGGGTCACCGCTGCTTGTGTAGGAGGAATAGTAGCAACAGTTGGAGTTGTTTGAGGTGGCTGGGAGGTTGACTCTCCCTACTTTCCTTGGAGTGCTCTCTCCAACTCTCCCTCCATCTGAATTATTCTTTGGTTCATTCTCATCAGTAGATCCATTGTATCCTCAACATCTTTTTCTTGTACCAGCTTTGCAGTTTGAGGGTGCATAGTAGAAGGCAACCCCAATTTTTTTCTAAGGGCAGCAATATCATCTTCTTTTTTCTTCATAAGGGCTCTGACACCCTTAGGATCCTTAGGATCATGTCCTAGGTCCACAATAATGTCCTCCAATGTTTTTATTCTGTTATCTTTGGCTGAGGAGGACATTCTTTCCAAATCTAGTTGAGTATTTGTATTCTTCAAAGATTCCTTCAATTCATGGGCCAGCATGGCCTTATCTGCTAGAGTGGCATAGACCATCTCACCTGTTTGCTTGTGCAATTCTATTTGGTCCATGGGGTGAATGTCCTTGGCAAGGACCTCTAAATTTGTCTTCACATAATCTGCAGCTGATTGAGGCTACTGTATCTTCGGCTTGAAATGGCTAAGAATCATTTTTTCTTCTTTGAAGTCATAGGCTGCCATCAATCTTTGTTGTTTGGCAAGTGTTGCCTTGAGGAACTGATCATATAACTGTACTCTTAACAGATCATTTTGAGCCTTGATTTCCATGAAAGCAGTTTTGATACCAGGCGGCCGCTTGCTTTGTCGTGTTGAGGAGGATACGTCCATGCCATGCTGCCTCTCTCGCTCTTGTCGGAAAGAGCTAGTAGGTGTCTGCTGGCTTGCTTCCCTTTCTCTCCTTGGACTTTCTAGGACCTCTTCACTAATTTCCTCCTCAATTGGAGGATCAACTCTTTGCCTCTTGGCTTCAGGCTGCTGTGTAGACCCACTAGCAGGTGTGGAGTCTTCTCGGTCTCGCTTCTTACCTCTTTCCTCATTAGCAGGAGTTTGTAAAGCTGGCACTTGCAGTGCCTCTGTTTGCTGTGGAGGAGCTTTTTCTTGAGTTTTCTCCTTTGAGGTGGTAGGTTGTTTTGTAACCATTTCTTGCTCTGCATCCATTGGCTCCTTGCCTTTTGCTGTACCTGTTGCTGGTGTAGACCGTTGTTGGGCAGCTTGCGAAGCTGCAGCTGTAGATGGGCCTTCTTCGACTTGTTGTGGCAGTTTGAAAGTTACCTGGTCAAAAGAATCCAAGTCAAGAGTTTTTTCTAAATCTTTGACATTTTGCTCCATAATTTCTTCTTGGGTAAATTCCTCAGCTAGTGTCCCTGCCACCCACTCATCTTGGTTGGCATATTGTTCAATTTGTGGGAATTTACAATGCTCATAGGCCGTCAGCCTATATTTTACTTTTCTGGCACTGATAAAGCCCTCTGGGTCATAAGGAACCCACCAGAAACTCCTTTTCAGCTTGAGCTTCTCCTTCAATATTTGGTCAGCATCTTGCCAACCTTCTTTCTTGTTCATAATAAAGGGGCCTAGATGGTCTTTAAATTTCAGGCGAGCTTTCTTCTTGGCACTATGAAAATGAGTGAGATATGAATTGATGAGTTGCCTGTAATATTCTAAGGCAAAAAGTCTCATTGGAACATATCTTGGGAGCCTGTAAGGACAGAGCTCACAGCCATAGATTCTAATGATGGTGTGATTTTGGTACAGATACCAATCACCTATTTTGTAATTCTTGGATAGCTGCAAGATCTTCTGCATGTCATACGATAATCTAGGAGGAGGAGTTCTCATTAGGAGACAAGAGACTGGGTAGACAAATTGGTCAATGAACTCACAGTAGGAATATGGAGAGTTTTGTACCTCATGAAAAACTGATGACCAAAAGATAACATACATTCTTTCACCCTTTGAATCCAACTTCTTGATGTAACATTGGAAACATTCAGACTGGTAATACATGAATAAATGATAGATATATGATGAATATTTAAAGACTCCCTCCCTATCCAGTTTTACTAGCTGGTCATGTATTTTGTTGGAGATAAATTTGGCATAGTTATACTTGACAGTAGGGGGCTGTCCTGGGCTGTAGGAAGACAACAGAACCAACACTGTTTCATCAATGTGCTCACTTGTTTTAAAACCTAGCACAAAGGAAATCATATCTACAAGCAGCTTGCCCACCTCATTGAAGTTGACATATAGGAATGGAGGTGGTTCAGTAGGTTGGCGGTCTGCCCTCATGAATGTCTTGGAAATTCTTGCAATCTCAGTGCTGGAGAGCTTGGAGCCTTCATCCAGCAAGTATTTCATAGAGAAAGGAAACAATAGTTGAGTCTATTTGAAGTTTAGCATCTGGTTGATAGAGTCAGGAGTAATATGAAAAAGTATGCTCCCAGATGGAGACTTGACAACTCTCTGAGTTGGCTCATAGTTCTCATCACATAGATGGATAATCTCAAGAAAAATATTAACAGAGGGGAGGAAGTAAAAAGGCAAATTAGACTCCCATATGCCATACATGTCACAGTTGTTTAAAAAACTATTTCTCAACTGGCAGAAGGTCTGCAAGTGATTCCTGTCCCCAACCAAATCTTGAATGAGGTAATCTTTATCAGCTAGGGGCATTGCTTCAAGCTCTTTGTTGGGTGGGTTCATAGGAGTGATGTTTAGAGCTGTTGGAGTGGCCATTTTTAAAGTCTTTCTGAGCTTGAGCTTGGAACAAAGTTTAGAGCAGTAACAGACTGAGGATAACTGCTTCTGAGGATTTGCAAATGAGTTGCACAATGAGTTCAAATGAGGCAATAGTCTTCAATATCTGTAACTATAATGGAAAAGGCAAACTTTGCAGAGTTTGGATAAGGCCTTTTTTTCTCTTTGATAAATTCTCTGGGTTGAAAGACTGTAAGGGAAAATTGCAGAAGGAATGGGGATTATTTCAGCCCAATTACTGAAGTCTTTTGCAGCGGAATGTGGCAAAAGGGGATAATGCTGAGCTTTTATGAAGTTCTTGCCGGGAATACGAGCTTAAAAACGACTTTCAATGGTGAAATTGTAAGTGGGCGCAAGTTTACACAGTTTCTTTTGAGCTGGAGATTTATCAGTGAATTTAGGTAGCATTTGGGTACATGAGTGACTTTAATTTGGGGATTTGCAGGTATTTAAGCAAGTGAAAAGGAGAAAATGGCAAGAACAGGGGTAAACAGATGAAAATTAGGCAAATACCTGGTTTTTAGTCGCCGAGGGTGGTCGAGCTGGTACAATGGCAAGCAATGGAGGCGAAATCGTAGGCAGCAGCGGCTCAATTGGTTGAATTTGAACTTTGGAGGCAAAATGACATAAAATAGCATGCGCAGCACACCCAACTCGACCAATAAAAATGAACTAAAATGGTCAAATTCGCGTGTTTTTTATAAAAATTTGGGACTTTGGCGCTTTCGGCGCTTTTTTGGGATGACGTCAGCATGACGTCATCTGGCGGGTAGGGGTACAGCAGGGTGACGTGGCTGCTGACGAGGATGGTGACGTGGCAGAGGACACGGTGGTGGGACGGGAACGCAAGCAGATGAGGTGGCAGTGACACGGGGCAGTGGCGGGTCGACGCGGAGGTGACGTCATGGCGACGTGGTGCTGACATCACTAGCAGATGGCGGTTTCTGGTTTCATCCCGCACCACCTTTGGGCATAAGCGGTATCGGGGAGGGGGCCTCCGAACACGCCGGGAGGATGATGCGTGGCGAGGGTACGGCAGGGAAACCACCCATCCCCCGGACGCTAACCTCCGGCGGATCGGCATATGAAATCGACCGCCCACCGTTGATCTGCGGCTTGGAAGATCGGACGGAGGACGGGGCGGGCGAAGCGACAGTTGGTTAGGCGCGGGACCCGCCCAAATATAAAATGAAAATGCGCCATGGGGGGGGGGTTGAAAACTTAGGTTTATGTGGGTTTATGGGTTTATGTGCGGGGGCAACATAGTTTGATGTTTTTAAAAAACATTTAACCATTAAACTTTAACAATGAGCGTGAAGAGGAGAAGGGTCAGGTTTATAAACAAAGGGGGGGACCATGTTTATTAATTTAACCAGAGGTTAAACTAACTCCGGATTTAGGACACGGAAGGGTTCATAAAAGTCCCAAATGGACTATTATTTCACAAAACTATGTTACATAGCTATAGAGCTATAGGGTAGGATATTTAGTATTTTTTGGGGTTTTTTATATGATTTTTTCTAAAAATAGGGATGGGAACATAGGTTAGGGAGCTACATAAATAAATTAGAAGTTAATATGATTTTGTGGAGTGAAAGTGCAGGGGCATGAAGCAAAGTTTATGAAAGAAAACTTAGATATAAGAAGTGAATGGAATGTGGAGAAATGTTTTTTACACAAGAAATGTGGCTTCTTTTTATTGAAGAAAGTCAAAGCTTGACTTAGTATTTTACAAAAATGAAGTGAAAGCAGGACTTGTTGGGGGAGATCCCAAGGTCCTTCAGGGGATGTTAGTGAGTGATTTATGGGGGACTGAAAGGGGAATTAGACATGCTTCCATAGTTATGCCATCAAACAACTTCTTTGAGATTTCTGTCATTGATGAGATGGACCTTGTTTGACAATACAAAGGTGATCCAAACCTTGTTGCTGCAACCTCAAACTACCTACCCAACCTAATACACCTAATTTTTTTTCTTCCTTTTGAATGGGTGCACTTAGATTTGCAAACCCTGATTGTTCTCTTTTCTTTTGACTGCCCTCCTATCTAAATGTACCCTTATCTCTTCCAAGGGCCCAGATTAAATAGTTGGGCTCCTTAACTTCTCTACCTAGCTACTCATCTGCCAAGCTTAATTTGTTTGGACATACATTCTTTCACTATTCTATAACAACAATTTAAACATGGCATGGTCCAGATTGAACTGTTGGGCCACCCATCAAGTGTGATAACAAAAATACTTGCACATTGTGGACTTGAAAATAAGATAGTAGTGGCATTTTGACTGGCCACTTTCCTGGTCTTTCTTTCGGGTTCATTTTTATTTTTCTTTCTGACCAATTTACTATTTTTTCCCTTTGATAATTCTTTTAGGGCATACCCTCTTCACATTTTTTAATTCTGTCTATCTGTATAGAAAATATGGAACCTTTGCAGCATCAAAGATGAACATATTTGGCACTTCCACTGTCAATCATGAAAAATGAAACCTATTGGTATAGGAACCTAACAGTGGCTCCACTTGGGGATGGCTTTTCCAAATGAAAAGCCAAGAACAACAGGTTAGATTGCCTTATTTTTCAATTCTTGCTGCAGTCTAAAACTTCCTTCTCTTGGAGACCATTGATCTGAATCCTTGTAACTTGTATGCAGTACCTTTTTGAGCTGTTCTATCTGAAATTACAGCTCTGCTTCTTGCTGGTTTCTGTGAGTGCTTATCATCATCTTCATACTTCCCAAGTCCTTTTCTTGATTTCTTATGGTGGACTCAAAATACACATCCAAAGTGGTGTAATCTCCTGATTTCTCTTCAAAATTTGCTGCACTTGATTCCTTATCAAACTGCTGTAAATAAAACTGCTAGAAATACAAATATTTATGTACAATATACAGTTATGTTGTGTCAATTAAAGGGGATCAAAATAATGTTTGAGCATTCTCCCATTGACTGGGCCTTCTTGAGTATTTGTGCCATCCAAACTCCTCAGAAAATAAGTGTTATTACCTTGTACAACTTGAATAACATATGGTCCCTTCCATAGGAAATCAAACTTGCCATGTTTCCCTTTATCCTCTCTTCTAGAATCCCATCTCAGCACTTTGTTTCCTATGAAGAAATCTTCAGCCTTTGTTCTTTTGTCAAATATCTTCTTGAGTTTATCTTGTAGAACCTGGGTTCTCTGATATACTTCTTCTCTTGTTTGCTGCAAGTGAATAGTTTGATTGATCCTTCTTTGAATATCATTAGGCTCTGCTTGTATTTCTTGTAGTAACTTGATCACAGGGATTCCCAAAGATGAAGGAAATCTTGCTTCCATTCCATAAACTAGTTCATATGGACTTGTACCAATGGATCTTTTAGTGGTCAATCTGTCTGCCCATAGTGCATTCACCAGTTTTTTATGCCAATTCTTTTTATTCTCCTCTAAGACCTTTTTGATGATGTTGATGAGGCTTTTGTTGGATGATTCAGCTAGGCCATTACCTTGAGGGTAATAGGCTGTGGAATGGCCCAAGGTCATGTGGTATTTGTGGCAAAAGTTGATCATTCTTTTGGATTTGAAAGCAGCAACGTTATCTGTAATAATTTTTTCTGGACAGCCAAACCTTGACAAGATGTTGGTTTCTAAGAATTGCATGATAACAGAGTCATTGGCTTGCCTACAAGGGATGGCTTCTATCCATTTGGTAAAGTAGTCTGTGGTAGTCAAAACACACCTATGTTGGCCAGAAGATGAAGGGTGGATTTCACCAATGAAGTCTAAACCCCATTGTTGGAATGGTCTTTCAGTTGAAATAGGTTTGAGGGGTAAAGGTAACAACTTTCTTTTGCCTTCAAAGATTTGGCACTTGTGGCATGAGACAACAAATTTTTTCACATCAGCAAACAGGGAGGGCCAATAGAACCCAGCCCTTAGGATTTTATCAGCTGTGGATTTCCAGTATAAGTGTCCTCCACAGTCCCCTACATGAAATTCCTTGAGTACATTGTCAGTTTCATCCAATGTTAAGCAATTAAGCAAAATACCTTCATGATTTCTCCAAAACAATACATTATCCATAATACAAAACTTTGATGCCTTCATTTTTAAGAACCTCTTTTTTGTCCTGGACAACCCTGGAGGAGCTTGCAGGTTTAACAATACAAAACATATGTCAGCATACCAGGGTGATTGTAAAAAGGCTTGATTGATCTGTGGAGTCGCCATCTCCTCTTCGTTGTCCAGTTCATTGATGTCAAGGGCTTGGAAATTGGTTTCAGTCATTAATTTGGCTAGTCCTTGTCCTTTTATCAGTTTTGTAGGCTTGATTTCAATGTCATATTCTAAGATATTGGCAATCCATTTGCCCCTTTTGCCTTCAATTCCTTCTTGAGTTAAAATGTCCTTGACCACTGCATTTGGAACATAGGCTATCACATGTGAGTATAAAATGTAAACTCTGAAATCCTTGATGGATTTTACAAGGGCATATGCTTGTTTTTCCATGATTTGATATTTTAAGGGAGCATCTCTAAGAGCTTTGCTGAAAAAGGCAATGGGCTTCTAACACCCTTGGTCATGTTTTAGCAATAGGACAACAGCAATTGTATGTTCAGAGGCAAAGGAAAAAATGATGAAATCTCTATCAAACTTGGGGCTGGTGAGGACTGGTGTTTTTGTTAGGGCTGTTTTGATGTCCTCAAAGGCTTGTTTGGCTTCCATGGTCCATTTTACTTTAGAATCTTTCTTCAGCATATTGTTTAACAGTCTTATGAGCTCAGCCAAATTAGGAATGAATCTTCTCAAGAAGTTAATCTTCCCTAGAAAAGCTTGTAGTTCTTTGATGTTTCTTGGATGAGGCACTTGAAGGATAGCTTGAATTCTGTCCGGGTTGATCCTAATGCCATCTTTTGAAATAATGTGACCTAGGAGCTTGCCTTCTTCTAGGCCAAATAGTGATTTCTTTGGATTCAAAGATATGCCATATTTTCTGCAAGTTAAGAACACTTGCCTCAAATGCTTTAAATGTTCTTGGTCTGATTTTGAGAATGGAGTGAGATCATCGAGGTAGACTACTAAGAAATCATGGATCTCTTTGGCAAAGGCTATATCCATTGCTCTTTGAAAAGTGGCCCCTGCATTTTTGAGTCCAAAGGGCATTTTGACATATTTAAAGGTTCCCGAAGGTGTTGTAAAGGCAGTTTTGTCTTGATCTGATCTGAAAATGGAATGTACTTGTTTAAGGGTGCAAGGTATCCATTTCCAATAATTTCAACTGTGAGCTAGACACTCCAAATGACCTCTAAAAATGTATAAACTTATTATTTCTTATACAGAGATAAACTGTAGGGGCATTCATCGGACATGTCACCTCTAAAAAGAGGATGAGTTCCAAAGGCTACCTGGCTCTCTACAGGCTCTGCCTAAAGAAATAACCAAGTAAACACTTAGAAGTCTTTGACATACACATACTTGAAGGTTATGGTCTTGCGGAATAAGACAAGTAACTTTCTGTAGCTGAATAAGTGATTATGTGTGTATGCAAGTTATATTTATTTGCTGTTTAATACTTTATATCAGTTTTGTTTAGCATATAATCTTCAGCAAATAAAGACATCAACATGATAAAGCAGTTCACCCCCTCCTGGGCTACATCTGCTGGACCAAACCTCTCCAACTAGGCTTGTCCTCTTGTATTAAAATTGCTACAAAGGTTAATACAAGAATATGGGTGTCTCAAAGGATAGATCTGACTGTAAATACAGAATCAGAAGATAGGAATTAGCCAAACATGCTCTTTCCCAAACACTAAACAGTGAATTTTGTACCTTATACAGTACTTTCCCCAATTGGCCCTAGTGGCCCTTTAAACTTGCATGGAGAATTTCTAGGTGAAGATGACCTCAATTGGTTCTAAAACCTCTGCCATTAGACTCAGAAGGTCGAAAATAGCAGACATAGGCTTTTGAATCACCAAAAACGGATGAACATAGCCCTCAAACAGCTCATGCACTGAAATGGCCCTCGTGGTCCTGAAAGCTTCCCTGAAGCTAAACAGTGAGAAGAATGCCTCAGAAGGAAAAACGAGCTGTAGAAATTGATTCAGAAGGTTGGAAAACTTCAGGAATGACCTTCGTTCCACATTCACTGGCTGCACAATTCCCAATGCAGCTCCCAAATTGATTTGGCCCTGGTGGCTCCTGGAAATTCCACGAAGCTAAAACACCTGAAAATGAGCTCAGATGGCTGTGAAACCTGTGCCAATGGCTTCAGAAGGTCGAAGAGACCCAAAATCAAAAACAAATTCGTCCAAAATCGACTTTCCTAGCCAAAGTTATGGCCAATTAAAGTTTCTCCAGTTTGCCCCTAGAAAAACTCCAGCTAACTTTAGTTAAGGTTCAGTTAGCTCCGCCAATTATGGCGGGTCCACCAAATTTGGCGCTCCTGCCAAAAATTCCGCCAAGACTAACTGTAGTTACAATAAATTTGCATGTGACCAGTTGGCGGTTTTACCTGGGATTTCGTGCCCGGTGGTTAGGGGCTTAGCCCACGGTTCTGGGCCCGCGGTCACATGGTATGGGGGGCGGGCGCTTAGGGGCTGGTCCCCTTTCATTTTCCCGCCCAAAGTAATTTTAAAACTTAAAAACCGTTTCTACCCCACAACACTCAAGTTCTGCGCCCGTGGTGTGTTGGTAAGGCATGGCGTTTGTTCCCAATAGGTCGTGGGTTCAAACCATGGAAGTTGCAAAATTTTTAAATGCATATGCGCCCACATCTTTGATGACGTCACCCAAGGCCACGTGGTGGCCTCCGAGCCTGCCACGTGGCAGCCTCTGATTCGGTGCCAAAAAGGAATATTTCCCAGAATATTCCAAGGAATATTCCGTAGAATATTCTTTTTTAAATTATTATTATTATTATTATTATTATTTTTTTTAAATTCAAAAATTAAGGGTTATTGGGCGATTTTGTTTTTGGCATAACTTTCTCATACAGCGACCGTTTTTTGAACCGTTTGCGGTGCCGGAATCAAGAAGACAAGCTCTATCCAGTCGTTCAGGTTCCAATCAGTTTTGAGCACTTTCAATTTTGACCATTTTACGACACTTGGTCCTGAGCTCCTGATCATACCTCCCAAATGAGAAGGCTTTTGGTCCCCAAAAGCTCACTGAATCTTTGAACTGAACTGTACAACACTTGAGGAATAGAAATATCCTCTCCCTTTCAGCCAAAAGAGCATATTGATGCCAAAATGTCCTGCCTTGCCAACTGTCGTCATGGCAACTTTTCGCTGCATAAGCCAAACTCTTGTCGAATCTCGACCAAGCTTGTTCGCCAGACAAACTGAAAGTTTGCAGAAACCAGCAATGAAACTTGCTGATATATGAGCTGAAATATTTATTTAAACATGTGGGCTTGCCACTATCATGATGCCCATCCATGGCACCTCTGCTCCAGAAGAAGAACTGCCTCCCAAATGAGAAGGCTCTTACAAAGATGAAATACTTCATCATCTCTCCCCTTTACAATCTTGGAGATCAAATTAACTTTTTCCAAGTCAAGATTACATTACATGCATGGTTAAAAACAAAGTAATCAACCACTTCTTACCAATCCATTTCAAAGGCGCTTCCTTTAACTGCACATCGATATCAACATGTGTATCATCCTGACACATATCAATGATGGAAACTTCCTTCCCATTCTTGCCATACTCTTTCTCCAATTTCTTCAATTTTCGTGGAAGCATTGTTGGATTCAGAGTCCAACACCTTTCAGCAGTATGTCCATGCTTATGGCAATAAGTGCAACACATGTTCATCTTCTTGACAACATGATTTGCATTGTTCATTGGAACTTTGGCTTCTTGCCTCCTTTCCTTCAAAAGTTTCCTGCATGTTGCCATTCTTTTCCAACATCTAGAAACACTATGGTTAACCAAACCACAAAAAGAACATGCAATTCTTTTCCAATGCTTGTGTGGAAATTTTCCATGCTTTACATGATCAAAGGAAATATGATTGAAATCAGATTTATACCTTTCTCTTTCACCTTCATTACCTTCATGAGGAGGTGAATCAAATGAAGAAGAAGCTCCTTTTGGAACACCATCAATCCCTTCAATGGTTTTAGAGCTTTTACAATTCTCTTGTTCAAGTGCATGCTTATGCACACCTTCTTCTTGCAAGGCATGTTTCAAACTATTGCATTCCTCAAGAATACAACCTTTACAACCTTGAGATAAAGAACTTGAAATGAAACTCCTTCTAGGAACTGTTTCAATTGCCTTCATGGTGGCTTTGGAACTTTCTCCATAAGATTGTCCATAACCAAGACCCAAATTCTTAGGCCTTACCTCAACCATTATTGGCTCAACTATACCCTGTGCATGTTTGCCCAATCCTTTTCCTTCATATCCCATTTTGGACATCAACTTGGACCCTATGCCTCTGGTATGTTTCTCAAAAGAACCAACATAAACATTCTTATCAGAATTTGAAGACAAACTAGAATTGTTTACCTCTTCTTCAAGATGATACTTGGCTAAGGCTTCTCTGGCAACAAGGAGTTGTGTCTCCAACTCATGCATCCTTTCCAGCTTCATGTTTGCAATATGAAGTTGGCCTTCCATTTCCTGCAATTGGTTAGAAAGCAACTGCTTCTCTTCCCTCATGGAATTCAACTGCTCTTGAAGTCTAGAGCTCTTTCTTTCATCCTCATATATTTCTCTCACCATATTCATCATGATGAAAAATTCTTGCTTCAAGCCTTCATCAAAGAATCTTGTGAAGGAGGATGATTTTGAGAACTCACTTATGGAAGTTGTCATTATAAAATTGAACAAAAGAGCTTCAGTAAACTCACAAAACAAGTAGTAAAGCAGTCAATATCCAACACTGCTTAAGACACCCTTCAAGCTACACAATCAAGCTAGTGATGTCAGTCAAGCAACGTAGTGCTCTGATACCATCTGATCTGAAAATGGAATGTACTTGTTTAAGGGTGCAAGGTATCCATTTCCAATAATTTCAACTGTGAGCTAGACACTCCAAATGACCTCTAAAAATGTATAAACTTATTATTTCTTATACAGAGATAGACTGTAGGGGCATTCACCGGACATGTCACCTCTAAAAAGAGGATGAGTTCCAGAGGCTACCTGGCCCTCTACAGGCTCTGCCTAAAGAAATAACCAAGTAAACACTTAGAAGTCTTTGACATACACATACTTGAAGGTTATGGTCTTGCGGAATAAGACAAGTAACTTTTTGTAGCTGAATAAGTGATTATGTGTGTATGCAAGTTATATTTATTTGCTGTTTAATACTTTATATCAGTTTTGTTTAGCATATAATCTTCAGCAAATAAAGACATCAACATGATAAAGCAGTTCACCCCCTCCTGGGCTACATCTGCTGGACCAAACCTCTCCAACTAGGCTTGTCCTCTTGTATTAAAATTGCTACAAAGGTTAATACAATAATATGGGTGTCTCAAAGGACAGATCTGACTGTAAATACAGAATCAGAAGATAGGAATTAGCCAAACATGCTCTTTCCCAAACACTAAACAGTGAATTTTGTACCTTATACAGTACTTTCCCCAATTGGCCCTAGTGGCCCTTTAAACTTGCATGGAGAATTTCGAGGTGAAGATGACCTCAATTGGTTTTGAAACCTCTTCCATTAGACTCAAAAGGTCGAAAATAGCAGACATAGGCTTTTGAATCACCAAAAACGGATGAACATAGCCCTCAAACAGCTCATGCACTGAAATGGCCCTAGTGGCCCTGAAAGCTTCCCTGAAGCTAAAAAGTGAGAAGAATGCCTCAGAAGGAAAAAAGAGCTGTAGAAATGGATTCATAAGGTTGGAAAACTTCAGGAATGACCTTCGTTCCACATTCGCTGGCTGCACAATTCCCAATGCAGCTCCCAAATTTATTTGGCCCTAGTGGCTCCTGGAACTTCCACGAGGCTAAAACACCTACAAATGACATCAGATGGCTGTGAAACCTGTGCCAATGGCTTCAGAAGGTTGAAGAGACCAAAAATAAAAAAAAAATTCATCCAAAACCGACTTTCCTAGCCAAAGTTATGGCCAATTAAAGTTTCTCCAGTTTGCCCCTAGAAAAACTCCAGCTAACTTTAGTTAAGGTTCAGTTAGCTCTGCCAATTATGGCGGGTCCACCAAATTTGGCGCTCCTACCAAAAATTCCGCCAAGACTAACTGCAGTTACAATAAATTTGCATGTGACCAGTTGGCGGTTTTACCTGGGATTTCGTGCCCGGCGGTTAGGGGCTTAGCCCACGGTTCTGGGCCCGCGGTCACATGGTATGGGGGGCTGGCGCTTAGGGGCTGGCCCCCTTTCATTTTCCCGCCCAAAGTAATTTTAAAACTTAAAAACCGTTTCTGCCCAACAACACTCAAGTTCTGTGCATGTGGTGTGTTGGTAAGGCATGGTGTTTGTTCCCAATAGGTCATGGGTTCAAACCATGGAAGTTGCAAAAATTTTTAAATGCATATGCGCCCACATCTTTGATGACGTCATCCAAGGCCACGTTGTGGCCTCCGAGCCTGCCACGTGGCAGCCTCTGATTCGGTACCAAAAAGGAATATTTCCTGGAATATTCCTTGGAATATTCCGTCGAATATTCTTTTTCTATATATATATATATATATATATATATTTTTTTTTTTTTATAATTCAAAAATTAAGGGTTATTGGGCGATTTTGTTTTTGGCATAACTTTCTCATACGGCGACCGTTTTTCGAACCGTTTGCGGCGCCAGAATCAGGAAGACGAGCTCTATCCGGTTGTTGAGGTTCCAATCAATTTTGAGCACTTTCAATTTTGACCATTTTACGACACTTGGTCCTGAGCTCCTGATCACACCTCCCAAATGAGAAGGCTTTTGGTACCCAAAAGCTCACTAAATCTTTGAAATGAACTGTACAGCACTTGAGGAATAGAAATATCCTCTCCCTTTCAGCCAAAAGAGCATATTGATGCCAAATTGTCCTGCCTTGCCAACTGTCGTCATGGCAACTTTTCGTTGCATAAGCCAAACTCTTATCGAATCTCGACCAAGCTTGTTCGCCAGACAAACTGAAAGTTTGCAGAAACCAAAAATGAAACTTGCTGATATATGAGCTGAAATATTTCTTTAAACATGTGAGCTTGCCACTATCACGATGCCCATCCATGGCACCTCTGCTCCAGAAGAAGAACTGCCTCCCAAATGAGAAGGCTCTTACAAAGATGAAATACTTCATCATCTCTCCCCTTTACAATCTTGGAGATCAAATTAACTTTTTCCAAGTCAAGATTACATTACATGCATGGTTAAAAACAAAGTAATCAACCCTTCAAGTTAATCACACATACATGTTTAAAAAAACAAGGAAATCATCATGATCCCTGTGCTCATGCATATCATTCTCATGCATGCAGTTTATCCTTCAACTTTCTCTTAAGTACAATCATAAGTACAAGATCCTCGATCACATGTACATGTACTTTCAAAGCTGAAATGAATATAACTTTCGCTGCAATAGAGTGAGTCTCATACTCAGCTTTTCCATCCTGCAACTTGCATTCCCTTACCCAAGAAATGCATTCAATCAAAAGACATGCAACTTTAATTGGATAAGAATTCTAACCACTTCTTACCAATCCATTTCAAAGGCGCTTCCTTTAACTGCACATCGATATCAACATGTGTATCATCCTGACACATATCAATGATGGAAACTTCCTTCCCATTCTTGCCATACTCTTTCTCCAATTTCTTCAATTTTCGTGGAAGCATTGTTGGATTCAGAGTCCAACACCTTTCAGCAGTATGTCCATGCTTATGGAAATAAGTGCAACACATGTTCATCTTCTTGACAACATGATTTGCATTGTTCATTGGAACTTTGGCTTCTTGCCTCCTTTCCTTCAGAAGTTTCCTGCATGTTGCCATTCTTTTCCAACATCTAGAAACACTATGGTTAACCAAACCACAAAAAGAACATGCAATTCTTTTCCAATGCTTGTGTGGAAATTTTCCATGCTTTACATGATCAAAGGAAATATGATTGAAATCAGATTTATACCTTTCTCTTTCACCTTCATTACCTTCATGAGGAGGTGAATCAAATGAAGAAGAAGCTCCTTTTGGAACACCATCAATCCCTTCAATGGTTTTAGAGCTTTTACAATTCTCTTGTTCAAGTGCATGCTTATGCACACCTTCTTCTTGCAAGGCATGTTTCAAACTATTGCATTCCTCAAGAATACAACCTTTACAACCTTGAGATAAAGAACTTGAAATGAAACTCCTTCTAGGAACTGTTTCAATTGCCTTCATGGTGGCTTTGGAACTTTCTCCATAAGATTGTCCATAACCAAGACCCAAATTCTTAGGCCTTACCTCAACCATTATTGGCTCAACTATACCCTGTGCATGTTTGCCCAATACTTTTCCTTCATATCCCATTTTGGACATCAACTTGGACCCTATGCCTCTGGTATGTTTCTCAAAAGAACCAACATAAACATTCTTATCAGAATTTGAAGACAAACTAGAATTGTTTACCTCTTCTTCAAGCTGATACTTGGCTTAGGCTTATTTGGCAACAAGGAGTTGTGTCTCCAACTCATGCATCCTTTCCAGCTTCATGTTTGCAATATGAAGTTGGCCTTCCATTTCCTGCAATTGGTTAGAAAGCAACTGCTTCTCTTCCCTCATGGAATTCAACTGCTCTTGAAGTCTAGAGCTCTTTCTTTCATCCTCATACATTTCTCTCACCATATTCATCATGATGAAAAATTCTTGCTTCAAGCCTTCATCAAAGAATCTTGTGAAGGAGGATGATTTTGAGAACTCACTTATGGAAGTTGTCATTATAAAATTGAACAAAAGAGCTTCAGTAAACTCACAAAACAAGTAGTAAAGCAGTCAATATCCAACACTGCTTAAGACACCTTTCAAGCTACACAATCAAGCTAGTGATGTCAGTCAAGCAACCTAGTGCTCTCATAACATCTGATCTGAAAATGGAATGTACTTGTTTAAGGGTGCAAGGTATCCATTTCCAATAATTTCAACTGTGAGCTAGACACTCCAAATGACCTCTAAAAATGTATAAACTTATTATTTCTTATACAGAGATAGACTGTAGGGGCATTCACCGGACATGTCACCTCTAAAAAGAGGATGAGTTCCAGAGGCTACCTGGCCCTCTACAGGCTCTGCCTAAAGAAATAACCAAGTAAACACTTAGAAGTCTTTGACATACACATACTTGAAGGTTATGGTCTTGCGGAATAAGACAAGTAACTTTCTGTAGCTGAATAAGTGATTATGTGTGTATGCAAGTTATATTTATTTGCTGTTTAATACTTTATATCAGTTTTGTTTAGCATATAATCTTCAGCAAATAAAGACATCAACATGATAAAGCAGTTCACCCCCTCCTGGGCTACATCTGCTGGACCAAACCTCTCCAACTAGGCTTGTCCTCTTGTATTAAAATTGCTACAAAGGTTAATACAAGAATATGGGTGTCTCAAAGGACAGATCTGACTGTAAATACATAATCAGAAGATAGGAATTAGCCAAACATGCTCTTTCCCAAACACTAAACAATGAATTTTGTACCTTATACAGTACTTTCCCCAATTGGCCCTTTAAACTTGCATGGAGAATTTCGAGGTGAAGATGACCTCAATTGGTTCTGAAACCTCTGCCATTAGACTCAGAAGGTCGAAAATAGCAGACATAGGCTTTTGAATCACCAAAAACGGATGAACATAGCCCTCAAACAGCTCATGCACTGAAATGGCCCTAGTGGCCCTGAAAGCTTCCCTGAAGCTAAACAGTGAGAAGAATGCCTCAGAAGGCAAAACGAGCTGTAGAAATGGATTCAGAAGGTTGGAAAACTTCAGGAATGACCTTCGTTCCACATTCACTGGCTGCACAATTCCCAATGCAGCTCCCAAATTGATTTGGCCCTAATGGCTCCTGGAACTTCCACGAAGCTAAAACACCTGAAAATGACTTTAGATGGCTGTGAAACCTATGCCAATGGCTTTAGAAGGTCGAAGAGACCCAAAATAAAAAAAAAATTCATCCAAAACCGACTTTCCTAGCCAAAGTTATGGCCAATTAAAGTTTCTCCAGTTTGCCCCTAGAAAAACTCCAGCTAACTTTAGTTAAGGTTCAGTTAGCTTCGCCAATTATGGCGGGTTCGCCAAATTTGGTGCTCCTGCCAAAAATTCCGCCAAGACTAACTGCAGTTACAATAAATTTGCATGTGACCAGTTGGCAGTTTTACTTGGGATTTCGTGCCCGGCGGTTAGGGGCTTAGCCCACGGTTCTGGGCCCGCGGTCACATGGTATGGGGGGCTGGTGCTTAGGGGTTGGCCCCCTTTCATTTTCCCACCCAAAGTAATTTTAAAACTTAAAAATCGTTTCTGCCCCACAACACTCAAGTTTTGTGCCCATGGTGTGTTGGTAAAGCATGGCGTTTGTTCCCAATAGGTCGTGGGTCCAAACCATGGAAGTTGTAAAATTTTTAAATGCATATGCGCCCACATCTTTGATGACGTCACCCAAGGCCACGTTGTGGCCTCCGAGCCTGCCACATGGCAGTCTCTGATTCGGTGCCAAAAAGGAATATTTCCCGGAATATTCAAGGAATATTTCGTGGAATTTTTTTTTTTTTAATTCAAAAATTAAGGGTTATTTGGCGATTTTGTTTTTGGCATAACTTTCTCATACGACGACCGTTTTTCGAACCGTTTGCGGCGCCAGAATCAGGAAGAAGAGATCTATCTGGTCATTTAGGTTCCAATCAGTTTTGAGCACTTTCAATTTTGACCATTTTACGACACTTGGTCCTGAGCTCCTGATCATGATCATCCGGGTGGACTAAAATCTGATTGAATCCTGAGAATCCATCTAATAATGAGATCCTAGAGGCTCCCACTACCCTTTGTAGGATATGATCCATTTTTGGTAAAGGGTAATGGTCTTTGAGAGAGACTTTATTCAAATTTCTCAAGTCAACACACAATCTTATCTCTCCCATTTTCTTTCTAGTAGGTACTAGATTTGAAATCCATTCTGAGAACCTAATAGGTGCAATAATTCCAGCCTCATAGATTCGTTTAACTTCTTTTTCAATCAGGGGAAGGAGGACGAGATTCACCCTTCTAAGATTCTGTTTAAAAGGCTTTTGATTCTCTTTCAAAGGTATAGTATGTTGGATGACTGAGGTATCATAGGACTTGAGGTCCTCATAACTCCAGGAAAACACATCTTGGAATTCCTTAAACAAGTTAATGCATTTCAATTTCTGATCAGCAGACAAGGCTTTGGAGAGTTTTACCATTTTGGGATTTTCTGTGGTTCCAATGTTGCAGTCCTCAATTTCAACATTCAGTGATTGCATTTTCGGCTTCCTTGAAATATCATTCGAATCGAGTAAATCCTCCAATGGGGTCAAGCCAGTGGGCAGAAAATTGTCTTTTAGTTCAATTACTTCAGCTTCTGCATCAGCTAATTCATCAAGGTCTGTTTGCTTCAGTTCTTGTAAATTTTTTTCATCAAAAATTGTTGGATGCAAGATTAGATTTGCTGTTTCAGCTGATATATTTTGTTCAATTCTGTATGTTTGTTGTTGATCATCCACAGTGCTAGTATCAATGTTCATGCTGGAGAATTCCTCCTTCAAAGTCAAGAAATTATTTATTTGTGTGTCATTTTCAAAGATCTGCCAATTTTTTACATTATCTAGGACAGCAGGCCTATGTTTAATTTCAGCAGTGAAATGGTGGTTGGGCTCAAATGGTAGCTTGCAAGTGCTAGCAAAGGTTTCCAAGCTATGTGCATGTAAATTGTGCTTTCTAGGAATTTTAGTTAACTGAGATTCTAAGAAGGTTTTAAGTATTTCAATGGCTGCGCCTCTGTAAGCCCTCAACCTAGGATCATTTGTGACAAAATTTCCCTTCATCTACTGTATGATCAGATCTGAATCCCCTAGAATTGAGACTTTGGTTGCACCTAGATTTTTGATGAGTTTGAGTCCCAACAGCAGGGCTTCATACTCAGCCATATTGTTTGTACATCTGAAATTTAACCTATATGCATGACCTTCAGCATGGTCATTCTGCATGTTGTGTATCCAAACCCCTGCCCCTGCTCCTAATTTTTTTACCGAGCCATCAAACTCTAAGTACCATAAGGTTTCTTGGTTATGACTTATCTTAAAAGTTTTAGAAGTTTGTTCAATGGGCAGATTTGGATCTTGTATGTCACATGATATATCATTTCCCTTTGTTACATCAATGATAACAACAGTTTTTTGATCTTGAGTATTAAACTGTTCATCCATGCTTTGTATTTGTGGTGCTTCTATGAGTTTGACATCGTTCTTGGGACACATGCCAGCATTATATAAAATGAATAAATCCATGTGGGAATGTGTAGAATAGATGGCGAAGTTTTGGGGTTTTTCTTGACTGCTAACCACATATTTCATTAGTGTTTCACGATACAATCTCTTTGGCTGTCCAAAGACTGAAATAATGGCATAGGACATGTCTGGTTGCAAAGATCCTTGGAGTTTTGCACCCAAAGATCTTGAAAAAAGCATACCATACTTAGGTGGAATTTCAGCTACCACCACATCCATCAGAATTGTTTTGTTTGGGTATTGGACTAAGGAGACACACAAATATTTAATTAGGCCTAGACACTTGACTTGGCTGGAATCAAATGAAAACAAATCTTTGTATGGTCTTGTGATATCTAGGTCTAGTTTTTCCATCACAGATTTAGGCATTAGGTTATGGGAAGCTCCTGAATCAAACATTGCATTGTGTAACACCTTGTCATGAATGTTTAAACTGACATAAAAAGGTGGAACTCCTCCATTCGCTGTTTTTCCATTAACTTCAGGACCAAAAAGTAATTCAGGTTGATCATCTAGAACATTTACAGCATCCCTATTCTCTGGTATTTGGAGTGACCTATTGATTTGCTGTCTATATACTTCATGTTTGGCCAACTCAGAGAGAGGAATGGCTATTTTCAGCTTACCAATTTCTGCTTCTAGATTGAAGGGTTTCTCCATTTGAGTTCTTGTGTTGTGACCAACAGACTTTTCTTTTTCGGCTGAATCTTCAGTGATCTTCTCTTGATTTTGAATGTTGTTTTGAGGTACCTCTGTTTTGGAAATATTTTCAGGAATACTGTTTGAATTTCCTTTTGTGGGAGGGCATGTAAATGTCCGATTTTTAGTGGGTTGTACATTTGATATATCTTCCACAATGACTTGCTTTGGGTCTTGGTCTGTTTTATCAGCGGATTCTGTCAGGGCAGCTTTATCCTTTACTTTCTTTGGCTGCTTGGTATCCTTGAGCTTGGTAGGTTCATGCACATCTATGGTTCTACTTCTTAATTTGTACTCTTTATGAACCTCATAGACTGCTGCATCATAGCCTTCTCTAAAATCAAATGACTCTCCTGATTTGGTTTGAAATTGATTGAAATTATGGGCCTCTTGATCTTCTTGTGTTAGAAAGACTTGGTGTTCACTGTCCAAACCCATCAAGTTGATGTGAGGGTCCTTTGTTGCTTCACTAGATGTTGAGGCTTCGGCATAGTTTTCTTGAAACGGAGATCTGATGTTCTGATCAGGGCCAACCCTCTCAACATTTGGATTTTGATTCTTTCTAAAGTTTGGGTTTCTTGTAGTACTTGGTTGACCTTCTCATGGTGATTTTCTTTCAATGGTTTCTACTCTATCTCCAAGTCTGTCCATACCTTTGATGATTGCATCCAACTTTTGTTCAAATGCTGAAGGTTCTTCTTTAAAATTAGTTCTTCTTTCAGCTCTTGCCCTATTTCTTTTAGTAATGAGGTTTGCCTCCACACTAACAGCTATATTCTGCATGTCTGCTAAGCTTGGAGGGGCTCTTTCTCTCAATTGGTATGCCATGTCAGAATCAAATCCATCAGGGAATTTGATCAAAGCTAAATCAGGTGGAGGTCTAAGGTTTTGAGGAATGGCATTATAAACATTGTTGAACCTAGTACAATAGTCTAGGACAATTTCTTGTGGACCTCTTTTTATACTGTCATACTCTGATAGGATATGCAGTGGATCTTTCTTCTTTTCCCATCTATTCAAAAAAGACTGATAAATGGCATCAGGATTGGCTATAGAGTTTGCAACAAGTGCTCTAAACCAAGACCTAACATCGCCAATTAAACTTTGAACGAAAATCTTCATTCTTACATCATCATCATCAATTTCATAGTTCTCAAAATAGTCTTGCATTTTCTTTGTATAGTCCTCCTCTTCTTTTCCTTCAAATTTACATCAGAATGATAAGATCCAAAGAGTCAGAGATTCTGCAGCTGTAGCTTGCAGAGTCCCAAGTGATAAAAAGGGTTGAAAGTTTCGCTACAGCCTAGTGATAAATCGTACCTTGATAAAAAAAATGGTTGTAAAGAGTGAGGGTTGTGGCCCTAAATGCAACAAGCTATTTTTTATTGAAGAAAAAGTGTTTCTGCCACCTCCTTCACTGATAGTCATTATTGATGCTTTGAATCCAATCAAAAAGAGTCTGAGAGCCATATAGCAAAAGGCCAAACCCAACCCTTGAGGCATGTTTAAAAGAGTTTAAAAAAGTTTTTGAAAGTTTTTTTTTTAAAGGGTCATAGTCGTGCCCACCGCAGAAGGTTGGAAGTTGAAAGGGTGTGAAAATTATTGAAAAGTATTTTTTAAAGTTTGAAAAGTCAAATCCTTGAAGTTTAGTTTAAAGTTTTTGACAAAAAAATCATTCAAAAGGTTTTTTGGTATATTGAAAAGTGTCGGGGCTTATAAAGATTGAAGTTTAGTTTAAAGTGTTTGACAAAAAAATCATTTAAAAGGTTTTTTGGTATATTGAAAAGTGTTTGGGCTTATAAAGGTTTGTAAAGAGTTATAAAAGGGTTTATTAAAAAAAATGTGTTTTTTTATATATTAGAAAAGTGTATGGTGTGAAAAAGGTTTACAAAAATGCTTTCAAAAAAGTTTTGGGATATTTTTATAAAGGTTTTTATAACTTGTTTAAATTTTAAAATATTCCATGATGCTTTAAAAAAAGTAGGAAATTCATATTTATACACAAATTATTATATATATATATATATATATATATATATATATATAAGATAATGGTGAAGTCGGTTTAGGAGAATATAAACTTTTAAGTATGATATTTGTTTGTTGGGTTGTTCATACTTATTTAGTGAAGTGAACTTTATCATTGGACTTGATGGATTTACTAACCTAAGTAGATAATAGCCAAGTTAGTGAAGGAGAATATAGGCTTGGAGAATATAACTTTTTAAGTAAGATATTTGTTTGTTGTTTTGGTTTTTCATATATATATATATATATTTTTAATTAAAAGAGAATATAAAAAAGGAAAAGGATTTTATTGGAAAAATATTTTTTATTGAACAAGAAAGATTAGGGTTTTTCAAAAGTCCATTCATCTGCAAGGTTTTTGGTATGTCAAGCATGACAATGTTTTGGGTTCATATGTCTCGGTTTTGAGTTTCATTCCCCGAGAAATGGGTGAAACGGTTCCGTGCAAGGTAGTAAAAGCTACATCTTCGAAGGAAGCGTGGAAGATTTTGGAAGCATAATTTGGTGCAAGGGGGAGTGACATGCAACAACAAGATGTGTCGCAATTTGTTGAGCCAGCCGCAGATATGAGAGTAGATAAAAAAGACTCTAAGAGAAGAATAGAGCTTGGAGAATCCCACTCAAAAGTGGATGATGGTTGTCAAGACCATAAAATCGAAACCCATTATGAAAGAATGCATATGGATGAACAAGATGCAACAACGGTTGCAGAGAGAGAAGCAAAATCCTCTATGTGTGAAACAAAGCAAGAGCATATAAATTCTCAAGGACTCCACTGCAATGTGAATGGTGTAGATGATGGTGAATCCCACTATCATGAGACACACGTGGATGATGACTGCAATTTGATATGTGAATTGGTGAATCTAGCTGCCATTGATGAATTTGGTGAAGTTTAAATTGTGAATGAAATTGACAATGAGCACATGCATGCTTGGATATCCCACAATAGAGTGGATGAAAATTATGTTGATTGATGAAGAACCATTAACTGGTGATGAGTGGTTGGATATGATGCAACAAAATACTCTTATTGATATGTTATCATTTGGTGAGAGAAGCCCACTTGTATTTGGAAGCCAAGTGGAAGACAATAGGTTTGCAACAACTTATGTTTGATGAAATTTATTGACAAGGAACAAGCAAAAGAATGCTTCCTGATGGAATACATTTTGAGGACATGATATACCCTATGTGTCACTACACTTCGTCCACATAAGAGAGAGAGGATGACCTTTAGCAAAGATAAGGGCAACTAGTGTGAAGGCCCTAGAGACGAGATTAATCAGGACGATGGTGTCGAAATTGGATCTGGAAGGGCATATAAATCAAATGAAGATGGACCTACAAGCTAACCCCATGACCATACTCCTTCATTTGTTGACAATTGAATGAGATCTTTGGGATATGGAAGATGGAGAAATCGATCAGGTAATAATCTCAATCAATAGGCATATTGAAACAATGGTCTCCTCTTTTTTCACCGACATTTTCCAACTTTCAAACCTAAAAATGGATGAAACTTGATGTTATTAGGGTTCAAAACTCCTGCAGTTATATGATTAAAAATCTAAAGGGCATAAAAAATAGGGCACAAACACAAAATAAAACCCTGAGCATGGTCTCACTGTTATAAAATATATTTGACATTTGAAGCACCAGATAGACATGATTCTTCGAAGAGAACAACTTCACGATAAAGTACCATAAGGTGTTCATGGTCAAAACCCCAAACATCATCTACCTCGGGCCACACTGTTGTTGTTGTTTCCTTCCCGTAAGTGCAACGAATTTCTTGCCTCTTTCAGGTGATGCCACGATTCTTAATAAGATTAATGAATACCACTCCTTTTAGAATTCTCATACTGACTCACATATTGAAATCGTTGTAAACCCTGAAAAAATAATCAATGGGGTTTTGGGAAAAAGGAGGAAAACTGAAAAAACAATCAATGGGGTTTTGGGAAAAAAGAGGAAAACTGAACTCAGAAGGAAGCATGGAATCGTTGTCCAAGTGTGAGTTGAAAGTTAAGATGGATTTTTTGTACTTTCCACCTGTCGCAAAATCTTGCTCAAATTTATTGTGCTTGGAAATATCACTCAAATTTAACGTGCTTGGAGGGATTATATTTTCCCTAATTTAATAATAATAGGATGCATTTATGTTGTCATTAAAATTAAAATGGTGTAAAATAATTTTTATCTATTAACAATAGTCTTGGTGTAAAGTTTTATTTATTTATTTTGAAACATGTAATCTTACAATTTGATTTCCATTTTCAATTTAAATTTTAATAAAAATTAAATCCCATGCAAATTGATTAATTTGTATTTTTTCAATAACGGGAAACCCTATTATAACTCAGTTTTCAAACCAGAAGTGAAGACATCCATATTTAGCTGCTATCTACAAATGCATCCTAACTCACCATTGTTATTCAAGGAAAACCACATCACCTGGAATGACCCATTGGTGGTCTGTAAAGGGGCAGGCTTTCATGCTTACTAGATGCCTCTGTGTCTTCGCCCATTAACATGTTTCCTTATGTTCAACGAAGATGAGCTCTTATCCAAGAAGAAGCAATTTTAGGGCATACTCCAGGCCTATTCGATTCATTTATATTTCAAAGAATATATTAAAATTAATAGTTAATTTTTATTTATTTATCAAATTCTATATTAATATGAGTTGTCTTTAGTGCAAGATTTGCTAGCCTTACATTGATGAAATCAACCCTAATTCTCTTGCTATTGCCTTTTCAAGTAATTTTTTCCTAGTTCCATAAGGGTTATGCACAAAAACATCGGAGGACTAAGGAACTTGCTCTGCCCAAACAAATTATGCCTTTGTAACGAAAGAATAACCAGCTCATAAGGTTCCTAGTTAATGTATTCTAACCCTCCAATTGAGTCAAAGGTTACATCAATATCATCTATATTTATAACATAAAAAGCTATCACAACATGTAAGTGAAAGGAATCACAATAAAAAAAACAGTGCACAATAATTAAAATGACTAACATAAATGACTAATTTGTATTATTGTAGTACTTTTTAAGTAGTCATATTTTTGTTACTAAACTAAATTAGTCATTCACGTTAGTCATTTTTAGTTGCATTACTTATTATCTAGTCGTATATTTTAACCCGAGACTAAATTAGTCATTTATGTTAGTCGTTTTTAGTTTGGTCACTTAAGATTTGATTCGGATTTAAACAGGAACGCAACAAATTACAAAGATAACCATAAACATAGAGATGCAGCGGAAATAATACTTCATTTCATTAATGTAAAATACTGAAATATGCTTACAAACAGAAATGGAAATAAACCATCTAGGGCAATGCTAGCTTATCTCTGAGAAGAGATGTGGCGGCTACATGCCTCAGAACTGTGTTACAATGAGGCTCGAAGGCCTATTTATTGTTGAGAAACAATGGAAAACCATTAACATTCCAAAACCTAACCCTAGAAGATGAAACGTCAAATTGTGGCCCCATTTTGGGCAAGTTGGTACATCAACTTCCCGGGGTTGTAACTTTGGCACTTGATCTTCGTTTGAAGCATACAATAGCTTGTTAGAAAGATCTATCCAAGCACTACAACTTTTGGAAGAGCAACATCGGTCCATGGACCCATGTTGCTCCCAGATTTCCCAAAAAAAGTCGTTTAAGGCCTCAAAACAGCTCCAGAAGTTCAGGACCCAAAAAACTGCTAAAAATAGTAAATTGTGCTACAATTACGAAAACTGAAAAACTGAAAGAGATAGTTGTGGGGGTCCAAGGGGGATAGGTGGGTGGCCACCAACATCCACCTGGATCAAGATTGCTCATTTTTGGTAGTATTTCACTTGGAAAAGTTGTGGTGACTAACGTTTTTAGTCACTTGATCACTAATTTCATAATTTTCTCCTAGTGTAAGGTACAAGTAAACTTTGACATTCCCATATTTGAGGGAAAGATAGATGCAGACACTATAGATAAATGGTTAAATATGCTAGAAGGATATTTTTCTGTTCATGATTTTTCCAATCGGGAAAAATTTCTTTTTCTCTTCTCAAAGATGCACCCCACGTCAAGGACTGGTGGGAAACCTACTGTGAGCAAAAGGATGAAAGTACGCCCTCACTGTTTGTTCAGTCAATTTAGTGTTATCTAAATTGCTAGTATTTATTGTCAACCCGGGGCTCGTAAGCTGATGAAGCGAAGGTGTACTATATGTACTTAAGTAACCTCTTAGAGTTTTTCTTATCGTTGGGGGTGTTGTTGTGGTTAATTATGTTCCTAAGATGGAGTGATAATTTATAAACAAGTGAGTGATGGTGTGTGTAGAGTGTATCCTAAATGAGTGAAAGTGTGTGTTTAGTGATCTCTAACTACTTGCTTGAAAGGAATAAGTGAACTGAAATGACTTGAAATAAAATTGAAAGCAAATGACCACTTCCAATGGCACTAGACATCGTTCAAGCTGCTGCTAATAAAAGAAAAGAAAGACACTTTTAAAACCCAAAAATAAAGATTATCTCTCTCTAACTCGATGCTTCAAAGCACATGTACTGTGTAAAGCACGGATAGAAAGTAGCTTAAGTTGAATTAGAAAAGTGAGAAAAATCTGCTTGAAAGACTAATGATAATGGTTTGCTCTTTCTAATTCTCTACTTCAGCCATATGTACTATGCAAAGTATGATTAGAAAGTAGTGAAAGAATAGTCTAAGAAGCACTTAAAATCAAAACTCTACTTTAAAGACTAGTGGTAATATTTTGCTCTTTCTAACTCTCTACTTCAGCCATATGTACTATGCAAAGTATGGTTAGAAAGTAGTGAAAGAACAGTCTAAAAAGCACTCAAAACTAACTGCAAATTAGTGATATTCTGATCTTAGAAGATAACAGTTTATGATGAAGATCATTCATGTGTTAGCAGCTCTTTGAGAAATAAGATTAAAAATTAGCTATAAAAACAAAAGCAGCGCTTGAATTTGTCAACTTCAAATACAATTAGTTTGTAAAGCAAACACACACACATAAAAATAAATCCCGGGCTAAAAGAAACCTGCAAAGAAATAACACTGATCAGCTTGAAAGAAAGGAAAACAAGTAAATGAAACTATACATGCTTAAGGAAATGAATAAGAAAATAAAGAAATACTGCACATAAAATACTTTACAGAGGCTGAGATGAGCAGGGGCCCTCTATTCATTCAGCCACAAGAAAACTCAAAGATCTGGAAACTTCAAAACAGTGCTATGTCTATTCCTCCATTTGCAAAAAGTGTACAAAACAGAGTGCTAGGATAGCACTAAAAAAACAGAGTTCACAACGCTCTTAAATTTAACACAAGTTCAGAAATTAAACTAATAAAAGTCTGATGAGAGTACGCAGACACAGCTATTTATAGAGGTTTCTAAGATAGCCTACTCGTACAGCTAATTAACTGAAAAACAACAAACAGTCATGCATATTTATGGTCCCTTGACACATCATACGGCTGCGTGGATGAGTTTAATGCTTCTGTCGTCATGGGTAATGAATCCCATGTTGGATCATGTCCCCTGCCACCTGTAGAACGTGGACAAGTCACCGTTTAAGATGACGTGACCAAGCAGCTCACAATCACCGTTAAACAGCCTTGAGTTGACCGTAACTTGACCAGCTTTGACCATGGGTAAAGATGACGTGGATGGCTGGAAAAATGGGACAGGAACCTCAAGCACGTTGATACCTAAGTGCCCATGTGGCTCATCTAGCAAACCGACACGTGGAACATTGCGTTTAACAAAAAGGCTGCAGGATCTTCAGATAGCTGCAGGATCGTCAGATAGCTGCGGGATTCCTGCAAGTAAGTCAAAATCTAAACAAATAGTCATTCATTAGCAAAACTTGCTTGATCATGCTTAATGACACCTAATGTAATGATCTGGGTGGTTTTATGGTGAAAATGAGGCAAAAGTGAAGGAAAGATAAGGAAAAACTAAGGAAAATGGTAGACAAGTAGGTGTAGAATAGAGGCTCTACATACCCCCACTCTGAGGGTATTGCATGTCCTCATGCAATGAAAACACAATTCAATCCACCTGCTGGGATGCCTCAGCTAAGACATCCAATCTCCTCCTCTTCCTTTGTGTGGAAACATTAACCTTTGGTCTCTTGAACATGCATCTAAATTTCAAATTGATTAAGGCTCTGTTCAGCCTTCTACATCTCTTCTTGAGTCTGCTGTGTTTCTTCTGCCACATGCTCATGTGAAGAAAGGTGTTATCTTGGATTGCTTTGGCAATATCAGCTTGCTGCTTCATTTCTTCATTTCTCTGTTTAATGTGACGGTTTAGCACCTCAAGTTCATAGATCTCTTGTTTGAGTAAGTCTATTTGCTGCTCATGAGGTATGACATTACTTGGGCCAGCAGTGTTCTGCTCCAATGTTTCAAAATAGTTGTACACCTCTTGTTGAATTGGGTCAACAATTGGTGACTTCCTTGGACTATATTCATGCTCAATTTCAGTTTCAAACTCCGGCTGAAACGGACTGTCCTCCCTTGGAGGAGTAGCTGCCTCACGTTGTGGACTATCCTCAAGGTCTGTTTTTATAGCACCCTTCTCAGGTGTGCTTAGATCAACGAAGAGTGTCCTTGTGGCTTTCCCTTTATTCTGCAATCTACTACTCCTTCTTACAGTGGCAGCACTCTGTGTTTCTTTTTGTGCCTTTTTTCTTGGTTTTTGTACTTTTACTTTCTTGGAGAGGGCAATTTTCTCATGGAGTTTAGCTAACCTTTGTGCTAAGGGCTGGCTATCTCTTTCTTCATCATTAGAATGCTCTGGAGTCTGATCAGTTTCTTGAATTACGGATTTTCCTTTGTCTTGTTTTTGTTTCTTTTTATCTTCTCTTTTCTTTTTGGCAGCTTCTTTGGCAAGTTCAGCGAGGGTTTCTGAGATAATCTCTTGAGCACTGTCTTCAGTAGGTTCAATCTCAGGTTCAGGATGATATACTTCTATTTCTTCTACAGTTTGTCCTTGAACAGTCTCAGAGATACTTTCTTTTCTCTTCCTTCTGCTTTTCCTAGGTATAGAAGATTCTCCAGGTTCTTCAAAATGATTCCTTACAAGGAATTTCTCCCATGTGTCTTGTTTTTCTTTTAATTGTTCTTCTATCAATAACTTAACAAGACTATGGTGACAGAGGTAAGCTTCTATGTTTCGTGGATTCCGTTGAGCCATGGAACACATTTTCCTAAGGCTTTGGAATAGAAAGTAGGGAAGATTTATATCATGTTCTCCTTGAAATTGCAGCATAATTTTACCATGATAAACGTACAATACTCCAAATCTCCCTTCACACGTGAAAAATTTTTGCACTAACAACAGTAGAACTTTCCATTCTTCTTTAACATGAGAGATAGGAATTCCTTTGGTGAAAACACTTGTATTCATACCTGGGTTTTTAAAAATCCGCTTCCATTGTTGATCCTGGACTGCCCGGTTTTTGAACCAACGTTCACCGGTTTGTGGAAGAGATGTAGCCTTTGCTATGCTTCCTTCACTGACTGCAAATGTTAAATCACCCACCTCTACTTGACTGTCTTTATCCTTGAATGAACTTGCAAAGGCTTTTGTTACTTCTTTGTGGTAGCCCTTGAACTTCTTGATGCACTGTAGCCAATTGGCTTTTTGCAATGCCTCCTCAACCTGAGGGTATGCCTCCAAGAATTTCGAACCTTCTGGTTCAGCCCTTAAAAGTTTTCCCATCGACTCCTCAGCTCTGTTTAAAACACGACTTTGATGGTGACTTTACACAGAAATTCCGTGACTTTACACAGTAATTCCTCGGTTCCTGCTCAGACTTTATGGAATAGAGGATATATGGGTGCATCAACAGCCTCAGACACCGAGAATTCACGGCTTGAATCAGAGTTAAGTGGTGGATAACAACGTGAACACAGTGAAACGGTGACTAGCAGTTGTAATACAACTGTATCACACGTTTACTGGCTATACAGCAGAGGGAAAAACAGAGTATGGTTTATGGAGGTAATCGTAGTGAGTGAAACAGAATAAGGGAGATGATAGCGAGGAATGGAGTGTTATGAGCGCAGAGGGTTTCGAAATGATGAATGGAACGGCTATATTCTCCGATTTCGGCTGTGGATTGACACATGGCTGCGGGATGAGAACTGAGAGACGTAATACGGTAGGTTACGTCATTAGGGTATGAGACCTTAATGACAGAAACAGCCATATGTGATTTCAAAAATCATGGGTATTTATGAGCTGGTAGACGTGGAGGATTCGTAGATTTGTGGTCGCATGGGAAAAGAAAATGGGTAATCATTACGGTTAGTGGCCAACAAGACATAACCCAGAAAATTCCGCGTAATGAAATAACTATAGGTTTAAAATTTTAAACATACCTCAGATCCGCATTTGATTTGGCTTCTGATAATTTGCTACTAACCTTTTGTTAACTTTATTGCTAGCACATGATTCTTTCCTCCTTGTCTTTGATGATTTTGAACTGTACATATTTTCTTCAGACAGACTGTGTTTCTTGTGCAGGTGCAGAAGGCTGCAGAAAGGCTAAACGGCTGCAGAATTGCCAAATAGCTGCAGGAACTGTAATGAAGTCTTCCAGCTGCATAAAATACTTTAGTTGCCTGAAAAAAACTTTATTAATGAAATGAAACGGAATGAATGAATGAATGAATGAGTGGAAAGCAGTGAGGTGAAGTGAGGATGACGAGATGGATGGAAATGGTGAGATGGAATAAATGAAATGAGATGAAAGAGAGAGAGAGATTTTTTTGGAAAACATGAGGTGTCAGGTGACCCTGATTTTCACCTCATGTTTTCTGCATGAGACTGCCAATCAAAGATTGGTTTTCAGGCTCATACATTTATTTATTTTTCCTTTTTTTTCTTTTTTTTTTTCTCTTTTTTTTTTTTTGAAAAATTGAAAGAAACAGAGATTAGGCTGATGGAGGAGAAGAATTCTTCTCAACCAGCCTCATTTCAGAATCACCTTGGAATAACTTAACAAACTCCTCTTTTGAGAGTGGCTTGTGGTAGACTTTCAACCGGTGGCCATTCACAATAAAGGGAGTTTGAAGTTCATCAATAGTCTTCACTCTAACTGCTCCATTATTAAAGACTTCATCAATCTCATATGGCCCAAGCCAATGAGTTTGAAATTTTCCTTTGAAGTCCTTAAATTTTGAATCAAACAAGAGTGCCCAATCACCCTTTTGAAACTTCTTTTCTTTGATATGTCGATCATTCCATTTGCTTCTTTGGTGCTGAACTAGATCGGTTCTTAGAATTGCATCTTGTCTCATTTCATCTAGTTCATTTAATTGGTCCATTCTGTGCTTCTGGGCTTCTGATAAGCTCATCCCCAATTGAACTGCTGTCTTGAAGGTCTTGATTTGGAACTCAATGGGGAACAGGACTTCCTTCCCATAAACAAGTTCATAGGGAGAATGTCCTGTGGTGTTCCTCCATGTAGTTCTATAGGCCCATAAGGCTTCAGGAAGCCTTTCTGCCCAATCTCTTCTATGAAGATGAACAGTCTTTGTGATGATGCTTTCAAGAACTTTATTTGTAGATTCTACTTGACCATTCGCTTGCGGATGGTATGGAGTAGATGTTCTATGCTTGATCTTATATTCCTCCATCAGCTTCTCTATCATCCTTGATGTAAATTGGCTTCCCTGATCTGTTACAATTTCTCTTGGGACACCAAAACGAGTGAAAATATCCTTGAAAAGAAATTGAACAACTGAATTTTCAGTAGCAGAAGTTAATGCTATAGCTTCTACCCACTTGGTAACATAATCAGTACAAACCAGTATATATCTATTTTGCTTGGATGGCAGATTAATTGGTCCGACAAAATCTAGAGCCCATTTCTCGAAAGGTTCGATGCATACCTGTGGCTGTAGTGGCATTTCATTTGAAAGAGTTGGTCTCCCAATTCTCTGACAACTGTCACACCTCTTAACATATTGCTTCGCATCCTTAAAGAGAGAAGGCCAATAATATCCTGATGAAAGGATTTTATAGGCAGTCCTCTTATCAGAAAAATGTCCGCCACAAGGTTCGTCATGACATGCCTTAAGGATGTCAGGCATCTCATCCTCCCGTACACATCTTCTGATCATCAAATCTGGCCCTGTTTTGAACAATTCATTAGAAATCCAAGAATAATGTGAACTATCCTGAATGATTTTCCTTTTTTCATTAGGAAATAAATGTAAAGGTAACTTTCCAGTAACTAAATAATTAGCAATATCAGCATACCAAGGGGTTTTGGTAGTTACTGCAAACAAATACTCATCTGGAAATTTATCCTCTACAGGAGAGTCCTCATTAGTGTTTTGGATTCTAGACAAGAAGTCAGCTACTGTGTTCTGTTTACCTGGTCGATCTAACACAGTTATGTTGAATTCTTGTAAAAGCAAAAGCCATCTTGTAACTCTACCATTAGTGACTGGTTTGTTCATGAGGTATCTAATGGCAGAGTGATCAGTGTGGACAAAGGTTTCATAGCCGGTTATATAGTGTCTAAACTTGTTTATAGCATGAACAACGGCTAGAAATTCCTTTTCAGTAACAGTATAATTTAACTCAGTAGGAGTCAAATTCTTACTTGTGTAATAAATGGCATAAGGGATCAAATCCTTTTGTCCCAAAACAGCTCCTAAAGCTGTATCTGAAGCATCAGTAGAAATGTGGAAAGGGAGTTTCCAATTTGGACCCCTTAAAATGGGTGCTTCAGATATTCTAGTCTTTAAAGCTTCAAAGGCAGATTGACATTCAGGATCCCACTTAAATTCACAATCTTTGGTAAGTAGTTTGAAAAGAGGGGATGCTATCTTAGTGAAGTTTTCAATAAATCTTCTGTAATAACCAGTAAACCCAAGAAAACTTCTAACATCTCTTTGGCAATTTGGAACAGGTAACTTAGAGATGACTTCTACTTTAGATCTATCAACTTTGATTCCATCTCCTGAGATATGATGTCCTAAAACAATCCCTTCAGTAAACATCATAAAACACTTTTCATGACTTAAAGAAAGATTTGTTTCCTTACATCTTACCAGTACTTTTTCCAAATTTGCCAAAGCTTCTTCAAATGTATTACCATAGACTGTGAAATCGTCCATGTATACCTCTACACAATCATGAATCAGATCTGAGAAGATTCCTAGTACAGCCCTTTGAAATGTAGCGGGTGCATTGCACAATCCAAAAGGGAGTACTCGATAGGCAAAAGTTCCCCAAGGACAAGTAAAGGTGGTTTTGTCTTGATCTTCAGGTGCTACCTGAATCTGATTGTAACCACTAAAACCATCCAAGAATGAGAAATACTTTTTACCTGCTAAAGTGTCTAGTACCTGATCAATAAAAGGTAGAGGAAAATGATCCTTTAAGGTTGCCTTGTTCAATTCTCGATAGTCAATGCAAACTCTCCATTTACCATTCTTTTTGGGCACTATAACCAAGGGAGAAACCCATTGGCTATCTGAAATGGGGTAAATGAAGTTTACCTTGAGCAATTTCTGAAGTTCTTCTTTCGCAATTTCCCTAAGATTTGGATTCATCCGTCTTTGTGGCTGCCTAATGGGTCTGCTGTTTTCTTCAATATAAATGTGATGAATACAAGTCTTAGGTTCGATTCCTTTCATGTCAGTATATTCCCATGCAAAGGCAGTGGAATGTTTTTGCAACAGTTTAGTTAATTCTTCTTGTTGTAGTCTTTCCAAGTTCTTGTTAATGTTTAATGTTTTTCCTGGAAAGATTTCAACTGTAGAACTACCAAACTCTTCCATTGAGAAGAGAGACATCTGTCTAGAGGAGAGATATTCAATATCTGCATCTAACTGAAACTGTGAAGAGTCATATTCTAAAGGTACCTCAAAATTTTCTAATGTATTTAGAATTTGACTGTCCTCACTGATCTCAGAGATGGTTAGAACAGGTTGAAGAGTATCCTCATCATCAATCCACTCATCTTCTCCTATTTCTGTTATTGCCTTTGCGGGAGGATACAAGTTGAATTTATTGGTAGAATTACCATCTGATATATACATGTCTCCCGACCTACAACTTATGAAAGCATCAGCTGTGGCCAGCCAAGGTCTTCCTAGAATAAGAGGATGTCCTCCTAGATTGTTCTTGGGAGTTAGAATCATAAAATCAACTGGATATTCCCAAGAGTCTAGTGAGACTGGAATGTCTTCCAATACACCATCAGGTTTAATGATTGATCTATCTGCAAGTTGCAACAAAGTAGGTGTAAAGAGAAGGTTAGGAAGTTTTAACTGATCCATGGTCTGTCTACTCATAATGTTGATAGCGGCTCCTAAGTCAATCAAGGTATTTGGGATTTCAACCCCATTAATATGAGTTTTAACAATAGGGCTACCGGGATCTACATATTTTTGCATGGTAATTTTACCCATCATAATGTCTGCAATTTTTCCAACTAGATGTATCCTTTTGGTATCTCTGGTTCTTTTTATTGTTTTTTTCAAACTCATCTCCTTTATTGTCTTTGCTAGAATGGGAATCTCCTTAATGGCTATTAACAAGGGAATCTTGATACAGACATTTTTCAATTCATCTAGAAAGCTATAGTCAGGCATCCAAATCTGCTTCTCCACTCCTTTATCAATTTGCAATCTTTCAGGAAAAGGAGGAATAGCTGAAGATGTGGGTTGCTCTACTAAGGGAGTTGATTCTTTTTCTTTTTCTTTAATGCTTGGGTTTTGAAGGGATACTTCAGAACCCTTATTGGCTTTGAGAGATTCTTCCTCAGAAATGCTTGGTTGTTGAGCACTTGTAGAAGGTTGGTCTAGGATTCTACCTGATCTGAGTTGGACCTCATTGAGAGGAACAACCATATAGGTAGGGAATGGTTGACCTTCCATGAGTGGTTGACCTTCCATCACATAAGCACTTTGAGGATTCCTATTATTGGGGTTTGGTTGAGGTTGAGAGGGAAGTTGATTTGGCCTCTGTTGAGATTGTAACAAGAGTTGAGAATTTTGATTTTGTGGAGGAGGTTGTTGTTGTTGAGGGAATGGTAATGACAATTGTTGACCTTGATTTGGAAGTTGGGGAGCTTGCTGATTTTGAAAGGATTGAGGATATTGATAGAATTGGGCAAATCTCCCATAAGGATTTTGCATTTGCATGCTTTGCAACCATGCTTGGAAAGGATTTTGTGGTTGTGACCAAGGTTGTTGCCAAGGATTCCAATTTGGTGGGGGTTGGAAATTCATAGAGTTATTAAACCCTTGATTTTGCTGCCCCTGCCAAGGTCTTCTTGCAACAAAACAAAGGGATTCAAGTGTACTTGGATCTTCTTGAAAGATTGCTTTGAGGCCAGGGATTGAAGGACATTCCTTGGTCTCATGGGTTTCTGAGCAAATTACACAGGTTTCCACAACTTGTGCTTCCAAGGGACATTCCCTTAAAGCATGCTTCTTTCTACACTTCGGGCAAAAGATAGTCATAGCCTCGGCTTCTGCTTTTTGTTTATTTTGAATCTTAAGGGTATCAATTTGTTCACTAAGACTCCCTAAGATGTCAGTTTTAAATTCATCTAGCATATTACCGATTTCAGCCCTACTCACTGATCCGGTTGCAGATTTATTTGCCCTAAGGAGAGAAGGATCTCTAGGCCCTTTTTGAGTTTTTGATTTGCCCCTTGAGAGATGGATACAAAGTTCTGCTATATCATTGAGAGAAAGTTGAGAAATATCCCCCTTTCCCATCATGTTTAAGATATCTATCCATTCATCCCTAATGGCTTTTAATAAGAGGGCTTTTAAGGTCTCTTCATCCAAGGTACTCATTTTTGCTCTTTTTAAATTATATTGAAATCTCTCAAGTAAATCTTCTAAGCTCTCATCTTCTTTTTGCACCATTTTAAAAACCTCATCCTTATGATTAGTAGGCATACAATAGTCCAAATACCTATCCAAAAAGGTTTGTTTCATTTCATCCCAGGTCCTAATGGATTGAGTAAGTAACCCCATGAACCATTTCAAAGCTTGATCTTTTAATGTTGATGGGAACAGTTTGAGTTTCTGAGTATCATCCAGATAGTCATAGGTTCGACACACAACTTCAAATTCAAACAAGAATGTTTCAGGGTCCTCAGTTCTTAATCCATGAAAATTTGGGAGGACGGATGGTGATATGTTTTTCATGGTGGCTCGGGAGTCCTCATTAACAATGGGAAACCCAAATGAATTATCCCCGTCTCTATTTCCTCCAATGGGACCTCTACCTCCTCCATTATTATTGTTATTTCCTCCTCCTCCTCTACCTCTACCTCTACCACCTCCTTCTTCCTCTGCCATGATGATTCTCCTAGGGATTTCAAAATCTTCTGGTTCTTCTACAAAGGGTGAATGAGAAGAGATTTCTCCTTCCTCCTTAGGTGAGTCTATTTCCTCAATTACAATTGGTTTTCTTGTAGGAGAAAGAGAAGAGTCTCTTCCTAGTTCAAACTCAATAGAAGGTATAGGAGAGTCAACTCTTGGCTCTTGAATTTCAGGACTAGGAGTTTCGGTTGGAGATAAGGGAGGTGTCTCTTGTCTATCTCTTGAAGCAGATGGACTTGTAAAAATTGAACTTCGAGCTCTAGCTAAAAACCTTCCCCTAGAATCTCTAGCTCTATGCATGTCATTTTTTTATTTTATCTTCAAGTCAAGTTAAATAGTTCTTTTTCTGATCTTCCAGTTCACTCTAGGTGCAAGAAGAGAGCATACTCAAGAAGCTATTAAATCAATAACTTTCTCCTTTCTGATCCTCCAGATCACTTCAAAGTGCAAGAGGAGAGCATACTTAGATAGGCTATTAACTTCTTTCCTTGAAACTTTATATTTTTTTTTCTTCTAAGAATATGGCTACTTAATTTCACTTCCCCGGCAACGGCGCCAAAATGTTCAGTCAATTTAGTGTTATCTAAATTGCTAGTATTTATTGTCAACCCGGGGCTCGTAAGCTGATGAAGCGAAGGTGTACTATATGTACTTAAGTAACCTCTTAGAGTTTTTCTTATCGTTGGGGGTGTTGTTGTGGTTAATTATGTTCCTAAGATGGAGTGATAATTTATAAACAAGTGAGTGATGGTGTGTGTAGAGTGAATCCTAAATGAGTGAAAGTGTGTGTTTAGTGATCTCTAACTACTTGCTTGAAAGGAAATGCTTGAAAGGAATAAGTGAACTGAAATGACTTGAAATAAAATTGAAAGCAAATGACCACTTCCAATGGCACTAGACACCATTCAAGCTGCTGCTAATAAAAGAAAAGAAAGTCACTTTTAAAACCCAAAAATAAAGATTATCTCTCTCTAACTCGATGCTTCAAAGCACATGTACTGTGTAAAGCACGGATAGAAAGTAGCTTAAGTTGAATTAGAAAAGTGAGAAAAATCTGCTTGAAAGACTAATGATAATGGTTTGCTCTTTCTAATTCTCTACTTCAGCCATATGTACTATGCAAAGTATGATTAGAAAGTAGTGAAAGAATAGTCTAAGAAGCACTTAAAATCAAAACTCTACTTTAAAGACTAGTGGTAATATTTTGCTCTTTCTAACTCTCTACTTCAGCCATATGTACTATGCAAAGTATGGTTAGAAAGTAGTGAAAGAACAGTCTAAAAAGCACTCAAAACTAACTGCAAATTAGTGATATTCTGATCTTAGAAGATAACAGTTTATGATGAAGATCATTCATGTGTTAGCAGCTCTTTGAGAAATAAGATTAAAAATCAGCTATAAAAACAAAAGCAGCGCTTGAATTTGTCAACTTCAAATACCATTAGTTTGTAAAGCAAACACACACACATAAAAATAAATCCCGGGCTAAAAGAAACCTGCAAAGAAATAACACTGATCAGCTTGAAAGAAAGGAAAACAAGTAAATGAAACTATACATGCTTAAGGAAATGAATAAGAAAATAAAGAAATACTGCACATAAAATACTTTACAGAGGCTGAGATGAGCAGGGGCCCTCTATTCATTCAGCCACAAGAAAACTCAAAGATCTGGAAACTTCAAAACAGTGCTATGTCTATTCCTCCATTTGCAAAAAGTGTACAAAACAGAGTGCTAGGATAGCACTAAAAAAACAGAGTTCACAACGCTCTTAAATTTAACACAAGTTCAGAAATTACAACTAATAAAAGTCTGATGAGCGTACGCAGACGCAGCTATTTATAGAGGTTTCTAAGATAGCCTACTCGTACAGCTAATTAACTGAAAAACAACAAACAGTCATGCGTATTTATGGTCCCTTGACACATCATACGGCTGCGTGGATGAGTTTAATGCTTCTGTCGTCATGGGTAATGAATCCCATGTTGGATCATGTCCCCTGCCACCTGTAGAACGTGGACAAGTCACCGTTTAAGATGACGTGACCAAGCAGCTCACAATCACCGTTAAACAGCCTTGAGTTGACCGTAACTTGACCAGCTTTGACCATGGGTAAAGATGACGTGGATGGCTGGAAAAATGGGACAGGAACCTCGAGCACGTTGATACCTAAGTGCCCATGTGGCTCATCTAGCAAACCGACACGTGGAACATTGCGTTTAACAAAAAGGCTGCAGGATCTTCAGATAACTGCAGGATTGTCAGATAGCTGCGGGATTCCTGCAAGTAAGTCAAAATCTAAACAAATAGTCATTCATTAGCAAAACTTGCTTGATCATGCTTAATGACACCTAATGTAATGATCTGGGTGGTTTTATGGTGAAAATGAGGCAAAAGTGAAGGAAAGATAAGGAAAAACTGAGGAAAATGGTAGACAAGTAGGTGTAGAATAGAGGCTCTACACTGTTTTCAGCCACACCCACTTGGAACTCGTTCCGGAATGCCATCAAGGAGAACTACCAACCTTGTCGGGATCTATGAGGATAAATACATAAAATGGACCATGTTGCGACAGGGAAGGGACCAAGACGTGTCGAAGTTTACCAATGTTTTTCATACCCTTCGAATGAAGTTGGGTATCAAGGATTTTGAGAAACATTTGGTACTCAAGTACCGTGGCTACCTACATAGGTACATCTAGGATGAGATGGAGTTCCTGGACATCTCCTCGCTCGGCAGGACATACCGATACACTGTCAAGATTGAGCATAATCTTAAACATAAATAGAGAGACTTTGGATCTGCGAATCCGAAGTAAGGTAAAGGTGCCCCAAAACTGCAGAACAAAGGACAAACCAAGGTGGGGTGGCCCAGGGCTACCTGCCAAAGCTGCAAGCAAATAACAACACCATGAAGCAGAAGAAGGACATGGGAAAGTGGTATGAGTTTCATAAGAGCTCCACTCACAACACAAGTGAGTGTCGAGCCAAGCAGTCACTGGTGGCCGAGCTGAAGGCTTCTGAATCAGATGCATGTTCCGACTCTGAGTTAGAACCCAAAAAGGGGAATGACAAAGGAAAGAAGACTATCGATGCAGAGCCCAACGCCACCGTTTCCACCACGAAGATCCAGAAGGAGGAACCTGAAGATCCAAAGGAGGAGGAGTGCCTCTTCCACTCCCAGATGTGGGTAAAGGGGCCATTTCTATAGTTCATTGTCGACAACGGAAGCCAAAAGAATCTCATGTCAGCAAAGGTCGTGTTGGGTCCCTATAATACTAGTGATTACCCCATTACTATTTAGTTATACCCCTTATTTATATTGTTGTGCCCCTATTACCCCCATATTGTTATTTCTGTGCCCCATAGAATCCCTCTATTGTTATTTTTGTGGCTTTATATTATTATTGTTAGGTCGGCTGGATTATATTGTGACTCCTTAGACTCCTATATATAGAAAGGAGGTTTTGTCATTTGAATCATCCAAGAATTGTTCATTTATGTAATGTAAAGGAGGTTGCCCCCTCGAAGAGGCTGAATTCTAAGGCGTTGATCTATCTTTTCTATCTTTTCTTGAGCTGGTTTCATAACATTTGGTATCAGAGCTTTGGATTCTAGGGTTTCGCTGCTCCAAATAGGTCATCGTGGCATTTTCGCTATAACATTTTTTCTGTGACGTTTCAGAAGTCGCAAAAAAAAACCCATTTGAGAAGAAATCGCGTTGAACCTTGGGTCCAAATTTCAGAGCTTTTCACGCTATATTTGCGGAGATATGATCTGAGGAAGTTGGTCTTTTTGCAGACTCCTGAATTACATTCAAAACAGGTGACCTGGGGAAAATCGTCATAACTTTCTCTCTGGGAATCAGATTGAAATTTCGTAAGAAGGTACAAAAAGAGGACGGACTGTAGTTTCTTGTATATCTTTTTTAGAACCAAAGGTCGAAAATTGTACACGTGGCACTTCATACAAGTTCGCTCTTCTGGAAAGGTCTATAATCAGGTCATCTTGGGAGATTGTGCATAACTCTTTCTTGGAGAATCCAATTTGGATCAGACTGGTGGCATTGGAAAGAGGACACAGAGAGCTACTACAGGTCACAAATTCAGAACTAGATGATTGGAATTACAGAGATACATCAGAGGCAATATCGAGCTCCTACAAAGTGAAAAAAGGTGTGTAGATTTTTTAAATTTTTTGCTTAAGCTTGGTTTGAAAATTTATTTTGAAGGAATTCAAAGGGCATAGTAGAGCATTATTATCGGTAACTGATGCCCCGAGGAAAGAAAATGCAAACACCTAGTAAGGAACCTGAAAGCTCTAGCATGACTCATGAAGAAGAGGAAGAAATGCTACATGATATATCAAAATTACAAGAACAAGTGCAACAAATGTCACGCTCACAAAAGCTAACAGAAGCTAAGATAAATGGCGTGGAAGCTAAGATGAATGGCATGGAAGCTAAGATGGACAATTTGAAGATAGATTTGAACACAAATTTGAAGACAGGCATGGCAGATTTGAAGACAGATTTGACAAATTTTCTACAAGAAATACTTACTAATGGTGAAAAGGTAGTAAAGGAAACTCATGATGAGAACAAAAGAAATGTTAATCATGATTCCATAGACTCTAATGTTGGATCGAAGAATCACCATATTCCAAAAATCGATATGAGGAAGTTTGATGGCAAGGATCCCGCCACATGGATATTACAGATGGAGCAATTCTTCGATCTCAATAATGTGCAAAACACACAAAAGGTACGTATGGCAACTGTATATTTGGAACCAAATCAGTTTGTATGGTATCAATGGCTTTGTTCTCGTAAACAATTTATCACTTGGGCAATTTTTACGGAAGAATTGATAGCACATTATGAGGATACAAAAAGCAACACTTTTTTTAGCCAATTGATAAGTCTCAAACAAAAGGGTTCAATAATGGAGCACATTGAGGAGTTCCAAAAATTGAACATAAGGGTAAAAGATATTCCAGAGGAGCATAGGATTGATGTGTTCATAGGGTCTTTAAAGGATAATATCCAACATGATGTTCGCCTTTGGGAACCTGATTCATTAGAGAAGGCATTCAGGTTAGCAAGAAAAATGGAAAGCAAAATTATGGCAACTAGGAAGCATACCACTCACAACTATAAAGACGGAAGTGTTGTTGCCCCTAGTCTTCCACAACCTACAAGGTTGACACCACAACAATTGGAAGAAAAAAGAGCAAAAGGGCTTTGTTACAATTGTGATAGCAAATACACAAAAGGTCATAAGTGTGCTGAGAAGAAATTATTCTACATAGATTGTGAAGAGGAAGAAGAAAAGGAGCAAGAAAGGTCAAAAGAAGAGGATATACTCCAGGAACAAAGCCTAGATGAAGAACAAATAAATCCGACCATATCTTGTAATGCATTGGCGGGAATTACCACTCCTCAAACCATCAAGATAGAAGGACAAATCAAGAAGAAAAAGGTAATAGTGTTGATTGATTCAGGAAGCACCCACAATTTTATTCATTGTAGGGTAGCAAAAGAATTGAATTGCTTCCTATATCCAGCACCAGAGTGTCAAGTGATGATTGCAAATGGAGGAACAATAAATTTCTCTGGAAAGTGCCATAATATCAAGCTATCCATGGGAGAATATGTATTGACTAGCCCAATGCTTTCCATTCCAATGGGAGGTGCTGATGTTGTACTAGGAGTCCAATGGCTACAATCCTTGGGTACAATAGCTTTTAATTTTCAAGAACTTTTCATCAAATTTTCTACGGAAGGAAAGGAAGTTGAATTAAGGGGTATTGCAGGGAAACCAGGAAAGATAATCAGCTCTAATGGCATGACAAAGCTTCTAAAAAAGGAGCAAAGAGGTGTAATTGCACAATTATGTTCGCTAGATGTTTCCACATTGGAATCATCTATTTCTCCAGATCTCCAAAAAGTCCTGGACAATCATTCCAAGGTATTTGAGACTCCCAAAGGTCTCCCACCTATGCGTGATCATGATCATGCTATTCATCTGATTCCAGGAAGTGTTCCTCCAAACATCAGGCCGTACAGATATCCCTATGTCCAAAAAAGTGAAATTGAACGTATGGTTGCAGAAATGCTAGAGGCTGGTATAATTCAACCGAGTCAAAGTTCTTTCTCAGCTCCAGTAGTATTGGTGCACAAGAAGGATGGATCATGGCGCATGTGTCCGGATTATAGGGAGCTCAACAAGCTCACTATTAAAGATAAGTTCCCCATTCCTGTCATTGATGAATTACTGGATGAATTGCATGGATCAATTTACTTCACCAAGTTGGATCTTCGTTCGGGATATCATCAAATCAGAATGAAGATTGAAGACATTCCGAAAACGGCATTTAGAACTCATGAGGGTCATTATGAATTTTTGGTCATGCCTTTTGGCCTTACCAATGCACCTTCAACATTTCAAGGTTTGATGAATTCAATTTTCAAACCATTCCTTAGAAAATTTGTGTTAGTATTTTTTGATGATATACTAATCTACAACAAGTCTTGGAAGGATCATGTTGAACATGTTGACAGGGTGCTACAACTATTGGAGGAGAAACAATTATATGCAAAAAGATCCAAATGTTTCTTTGGAGTCCAGGAGGTGGAATATTTGGGTCATATTGTATCTCATGAAGGAGTTAAGGTAGACCCTAGCAAAATTAAAGCCATTAAGGAATGGAAAATCCCCACATCCATAAAGCATCTGCGAGGATTTCTTGGGTTGACAGGGTATTATCGCAAGTTTGTTAAGAATTATGGGAGAATAGCAGCACCTCTAACAACATTATTGAAGAAAGATTCATTTTCATGGACTCCGGAAGCAACAAAGGCCTTTGAACATCTTAAAGAGGCAATGTGCCAAGCACCGGTCTTAGCTACACCGGACTTCACAAAAACCTTTATTGTGGAATGTGATGCTTCAGGAAATGGAATTGGTGCTGTTCTAATGCAAGATGAAAGACCCATTGCTTTTGAAAGTCGTCCAATCAAGGGAAAGTTTTTAAGCAAAGCTATTTATGAGAAGGAAATGTTGGCAATACTCCATGCACTTAAGAAATGGCGACCCTACCTAATGGGAAGACACTTCAAGGTAAAAACGGATCATGATAGCCTTAAATACTTTTTAGAACAAAGATTATCCTCTGAAGAGCAACAAAAGTGGGTCACAAAGATGTTGGGTTATGACTTTGAAATCATCTACAAAAAAGGGAAGCAAAATGTGGTGGCAGATGCACTCTCAAGAAAGGATGAGGATGTGGAAGCATTGTTGTGTGCCATTTCTATTATCCAACCAGATTGGATAAACGAAGCAAGGGAGGAATGGAAGAATGACGAAGAAGTGTGGGCACTTATTCGAAAGCTACAACAAGATTCCAGTACTTCTGATACATTTAGCTGGCAAAATGATTCGTTATGGTACAAAGATCGCTTATACCTCTGTAAGAATTCCCAGCTAAAACAAAAGATTCTTATGGAATTGCACACTTCTCCCTTAGGAGGGCACTCAGGATTTTTAAAAACTTACCACAGGGTTAAGAAGGAATTTTTTTGGGATGGCCTTAAATCAGATATTCAAAAGTTTGTGGCGGAATGTTTGGTTTGCCAACAAAATAAAGTTGAAACAATTAAGACACCGGGTCTATTACAACCTTTATCCATTCCAAGCCAACGTTGGGAGGAGGTTTCAATGGATTTTATCACAGGTTTACCCAAGTCTGAGGGAAAGAGTGTCATCATGGTGGTAGTTGACAGACTTACCAAGTATGCACACTTTTGTGCATTATCACATCCATTTAAAGCCAGTACAGTTTCTACTGCATTTATGGAAACAGTTCAAAAGCTACATGGAAACCCAAAGATTATTGTAAGTGACAGAGATCCCATTTTCACTGGAAATTTTTGGACAGAATTATTTTCTTGTCTTGGTACTCAGTTAGCTCATAGCTCATCTTATCATCCTCAATCTGATGGGCAAACTGAGATAGTAAACAAATGTTTGGAAGGATATCTTCGTTGCTTTGTATCTGATAAACAGACACAATGGGTCAAATGGTTGCCTCTGGCTGAATGGTGGTATAACACTTCCTTCCATACAGCAACAAAAATGACCCCATTTATGGCACTTTATGGGTATCAACCACCATCCATCACATCATATTTAAGAGAAAATTCTAAGGTTCAGGCAGTGGAACATCACATCGAACATCAACAACAAGTCCTCCAACTCTTAAAGGATAACCTCGTGTTGGCACAAAATAGAATGAAACAACAGGCAGATCAACATCGCAGTGAAAGAAGTTTTGATGTAGGTGATTGGGTATTCCTACGGCTACAACCATATAAGCAAATGTCCCTAAAGCAAGCTAAGAAGGATAATAAATTATCACCAAAGTATTATGGTCCGTACAAGGTGTTGCAAAAGATTGGTACTATGGCATACAAATTGGAGCTTCCTGCAGCTTCTCGATTGCACCCAGTTTTCCATGTTTCATGTTTAAAGAAGGTTATAGGCGACAAGCTCCCAATTCAAACAATATTGCCAGAACTTGACGAGGAAGGAAAAATTATATTGGAACCGGAAGCAGTCACAGAAACAAGAACTCGACAGCTACGAAATCGATCAATTTCAGAGTATCTTATCAAGTGGAAGAACTTATCCGCTGAAGATTCCACATGGGAGGATGAGAATTTTATGCAGAAGTATCCAGAACTACTCAAGCGTTGAGGACAACACTTTTTTGAAGGAGAGGGGCATGTTGGGTCCCTATAATACTAGTGATTACCCCATTACTATTGTAGTTATACCCCTTATTTATATTGTTGTGCCCCTATTACCCCCATATTGTTATTTCTGTGCCCCATAGAATCCCTCTATTGTTATTTTTGTGGCTTTATATTATTATTGTTAGGTCGGCTGGATTATATTGTGACTCCTTAGACTCCTATATATAGAAAGGAGGTTTTTTCATTTGAATCATCCAAGAATTGTTCATTTATGTAATGTAAAGGAGGTTGCCCCCTCGAAGAGGCTGAATTCTAAGGCGTTGATCTATCTTTTCTATCTTTTCTTGAGCTGGTTTCATAACAGGTCGTGAAGCAGCTAGGCTTACTAACCACAACACACCCACAACCATACACCATCGGGTGGCTTCACCAAGGACGGTATCTTTGCGTCAGCCAACAATGCCGCCTTCCATACAACATCAAGCCCTTCACGATGAGGTATTATGTGATGTTGCTCCTCTTGATGTTTCTGATGTATTATTAGGCCAACCATACTTGTGGAAGCGACATGCTGTGTATGAGTCAAGGCCTCACGCTGTTATTGTTACCCTGGGAAATACGTTGTATAGGATACTAGAGGTAGCACCGCTTACTGTCCTCTCTTTGGTTACTACAAAAAAATGCAGTAAGCTCATTTCCAAAATTGGGATTTTTTTTTTCTCGATGATACACCCTCAGGGAATGAATAAGACAGTGGCCACAACCTCCAGAAAGGGCCCCTCTACATGACAACAACAAATGGACAAGGTCGTGGAGGAGTACGAGGACATCTTCACCCCCCCGCAGGGGTGCCTCTGCATTGTCAGGTCAAGAACTCCATCGATCTGATCCCAGGTGCACCGTTTCCCAATGGACCAATCTATTGATGCTTTGTTATGGAGAACAATGAAATCAAGAGGCAGATTCAGGAACTGTTATAGAAAGGTCACATCTGGCTGAGTTCATCACCCTGTGGGAGCTCGATCGTGTTGGTACAGAAGAAGGATGGGACTTGGAGAATCTATATTGACTATCGGGCGCTGAATAAGATTATTGTCTGGAATAGGTACCCGATCCCACAGATTGATGAAGTTCTGGACCAACTCAAGGGGGAAAAATATTTTAGCAAGATCGAATTGAAGTAAGAATATCACTGAGTACCAATCGAACCCTTCAATGTGTGGAAGACTTCCTTGAAAGAGAAGTAGGGCCTTTTCAAATGGCTGGTTATGCCTTTCGAGTTGACGAATGCTCCTACAACCTTCATGAGGCTGATGGATGACATCTTGCGGCCATTCACCAACTCATTTGTAGTGGTATAATTGGATGACATCTTGATCTTCAGGCAGATTTGGGAAGCGCACTACAGTCGGGTCGCTTGGCATTTCGGGGTCCAGAAAACAGTGGCAATACTGCAGAAATATTTTTATTGGAGGAATCTTCGATAGGATGTTGGGAAGTACATCAGATCCTGCACTGCCTGCTCCATTTCCAAACCGACCATCAAGAAGCAAGGCCTCTATACTCTGCTGCCTACCCCTAGCCGACCTTGGGAATCCATATCCACGGATTACATGTTGGGTCCTCCTTCTACTAAGCATGGCAATGACTGTACTTTTGTGTTTGTCGACAAATTATTGGAGATGGACATTATGGCGGCTTGTAAGAAGAATATCTCAACAGAAGCCACTGCTAAACTCTTCTCTGAATGAGTGTGGGTACACTTTGGGATCCCATAGTCTATCATCACAGATTGGGACAAAAAGTTCCTCAGTACATTTTGGTCCAGTCTCTGGTCGATGCTGGACACCAAGCTCATTAAGTCCACAACTTTCCATCCCCAAACTGATGGCCATACAGAGGTTGTCAACAGGATGATCGTACAAATTCTGCTTATGTACAACTCAAAGCATCCACACTAATAGGATGAGAGCCCCCCCTATGTCCAGCACAACTATAACTAGGCTCTCCACAGCTCGACTGGCCACAACCTTTTCCAGGTGGGCTTGGGATTCCAACAACTATGTCCGATTGATGTGCCCATACCATTTGCAACTACTCAGGCAGATTTGGCTCATGTCTAGTCTTAAGCTGACAAAGAAAAAAAATTCATTGAGCACATTGAGCACATCTTCCAATAGGTCCATGACATATTGGACAGAGCCAATGCTAAGTAAAAGCAACAACATGATCAACATCGGGTGCCACACAAGTTTTAGGTGGGTGACAAAGTTTGGCTACATTTGCAGAAGGAGGGCCTCGCTGAGCCCCACCGCAAGCTTGACTTTCTTCGATATGGGCCATACACCATCACAAAGGTAGTAGGGGACAATGCCTTTGAGCTTAGTATTTTATCGTTCCTTGGCTTGCACCTAGTGTTCATTGTGGACCGCCTTCGGCCCTACTTTCCACCATTGTTGGACACATCCAACATTGCAGAATAACTCACACCGACAGAGTTAAACCCAGACTGCTTGGAACAAGCCACAACTGATCGGATCATGGACACACAGATCAAGAAAACCTGACAAAAAATAATCCAACTATATCGAGTCTTCAAAGCAGGCCAACTCCTTCACTAGGGCAAGTGGCTCACTAGGGACCAAGTTCAGCAAACGTTTCCTCATCTCATGGAGGAACTCAATGCAATGGGGACCATTTCTTCCTAAGGGAGGAGGAATGATCCAAGTGGATATTGGTGGCCACCTGCCTATTCCACTTGGATCCCCACCATTGTTTCTTTCAGTTTTTTAGTTTCCTTAATTGTAGCTCAATTTACTATTTTTGGCAGTTTTTTTGGGTCCTAAAATTCAGGAGCCATTTTGAGGCCCTAAACGACATTTTTTGGAAAATCACCATTAGAAAATGAAATTCTATAAACCATTATTCATTGTTAGCAGTTGTAGTCCTCAGATAGATCTTTCTAATGAGGTATCGTGTTCGTTAAATGGAGATCGTATGGCAAAGTTACGACCCCGGAAAGTTGATGTACCAATTTACCCCAACGGGGCCCATAGTTTTGCATTTCATCTCCTAGGGTTAGGTTTTTAAATGTTTGGGGTTTTCCATTGTTCCTCAATAATAAATAGGCCTTCAAGTCTCATTGTAACACAGTTAAAAGGCATGTAGCCACCACATCTCTTCTCAGAGATAAGCTACCATCGGTCGAGCTAGTTTATTTCCATTCTGTATGTAAGGATATTTCAGTTCTTTGATATTAATGGAATGAAGTTTTATTTCTACTGCATCTTCGTGTTTATGGTTATACCTATAATTTGTTTCTTTCCTGTTTAAATTCATATCAAATATCTTCCTAACACATTTCCGGTTGCCCATCAGATACGAAACTGGAACAAAACTATTAACTAGCTTTAAACAATCAGACTCCGCTCACATTTCGGATCATATTCATGAGTGGAGATGCTGTCATCGGTTGGTCAAGACTTATGTTCATGATCAGTTGTTAGCAGAATAGTTTGTCAAATCTCTATTAGCCCCCATAACAGAATATGTGCCCAAAGGTGGAGTCGTGATTGAAGAGCAAGTTATTTCTCGTGCTCAATATTTAGATCTGTTCTACACCCAATCGGGAACGCTCTATGATAATATACCAAACACTCCGACACCCTTGAATACTATTCCTCCTCCACTTGGCAAACAATCTCATGCTATCGATGGCATTATAGGTTCTTCCATCTCACAGTCGATGAGTAAACCATCTAGTATTGCTCTTACCATTTCTGCACAAAACCATCCATCTCATCCTCTTGCGGCTTCTGCTTCCAAGATAAATGTCATCTCATCTGATAAAGGAAAGTATAAACAACAACCTGGAAGTAAGAAGAAAGGTAAAGGTAAGAAAAAGAAAGACCCGATACCCATGTTTTATTTGTAATGAGGATCACTTTACACATGATTTTCTGCACTACGTTGAAGTGAATCAGTTCCTTAAACCATCCACTACTCCCGCTGTGATGACTGACCCATTTACCAATTAGGAGACCCATATGGTTTCACGAGATGAGTCTTTGTCTAACATAGTTTTGATGCTTTCCTCCTCAAAGATTAAATATGATGTCATGGTGGCCACTCGGAATAAGGACTATGGTAATGCGAATCCCCCAAATTGTCAGGCTACTGATCAAATTGCTAGTTCAACACCACCTTCACCTGATCCTGTTCCACCTCTGATTCCTACGGAATTGACTATCAAGCCTCCAAAGGGTGTTATCAATAAGTCTAATTTCAACCCTCATTCGAGAGCTGCTCAAAATTACAACGTAGTTGAAGACTTGGCTCAGTCCCCTTTGGCTATGTCGACTCCTAAGGTGTTGCAAAATTTCCCCACCCAAAAGAAGGCTTTATTGTCAGATATCAAATATGTGGATCAATTGGATTCCAACCTAGTGGTTTTCTCTCATTAAAACTATACCCCTTGACTTCTAGCTCAATTAGCTTTTATCAAATCCAGGTCATTTTCCATGGTAATAACATCCATCGTTCTATTGTGGACAAGGGAGCCTCAACCTGCATCATACCCTTGTCTTGCTGGAAGGAAATTGGTTGACCCCAACTGAGTCAATCAACAACTAGATTAAAATATTTTGATGGAAGGACATACAAACCTTGTGGGATTTTGAACTCCCTTCAAGTGGAATGAGGGGGCAAAGCCGTATCCATTGAAGTAGAAGTTATTGATGAACCTTTGGATTATAATATTCTATTGGGACGCACATGGGTTTATCCTATGGCTGCCATCATTTCGAATTACTTCCGTATGATCACATTTCCTCATAAAGGCATGATCATGGCCATAGATCAAATCACCTTTTTCGCCTCTGATTCTAATGTTACTGGAAGTGTCCCTCTTGTAGGGGAAGTCCTACATTCCTACCAACATGTTGGAGTTGTTTTATTGAAGGATTCATCACTTATGGGAACCTTTTCACTCCCTCCCCCTCCCCTTCCCAACTCCTCCACTTCGGTTGCTTATATCAACATGATATCATCATCTACGATCCTGACCGATCCATGGATTGTCCTTGATGAAACTGACATCAAAAGTTTTGGTGACCAGATGCCACTTAGCCCTGTTGAGCAAGATTATGAATCCATCTTCTTGGCTTGTGTGGCCCATACTTTTTCCTCGATTAATTGGGTAGATCGATCACTGGATTATGGTTCGCCCTATGATCCTTTCTTGTGTACATTCTCTACCAATGAAAGCATCATGGAGATCATGATGTCAGATGACGCATTGTGGGACAAACATCATCATCGTTCCTCCTTCCTAGATACCATTGAAGATAATCTCTATGGCGTATACCTACCTAATTTTGTCGAACCCTTTACGAATTATGTTTCCATTCATGAGATCGAATTTGAAAAGAACCTTTCGAATATTGAAGAAACCATTCCTCTCGATATTTTTTATTAAACCAGGAATAGTAAAAAATTTATACATCAGAGCATCTTGCACTTCATTCGAAGTCAAGATTTATCGAGCCCTTTTTCGTGAGTTCAAAGGTGTATTTTCCTGGACATACGAGGAAATGTCAGGTATTGATCCAAACATCGTAGTGCATGAAATCAAAACGTACCTTGTTGCAAAACCAATCTGGAAACACCTCTGTCCAGTCCATCCCAAGAAGGTTGTTGGCATAAAACATGAAATTAAAAAGCTTCTTCATGTTGATTTTATATATCCCATTCCTTTAACTGATTGGGTATCGAACGTTGCCTCTGTCATGGAGAAACAGGGCACGATCCGAGTATGTGTCGATTATCGGGACGTAAATCATTCTTGTCCAACGGACAACTACCCAACATCGTTTATTGACCAGATTGTTGATGACTGTGCTGGTTGTGAGATTTATTTATTTATGGATGGATTCTCGGGTTACAATCAAATCAACATTCTCCCGACGGACCAACCTAAAACTGCATTTATTTGTCCCTGGGGTACTTTTGCTTATAAAAAATTCCCTTTCAGTTTAAAGAATGCAGGGGCCACGTTTCAACGTGCGATGGACTACGTTTTCCATGATATCAAGCACATTGTGTAACCCTATTTGGACAATCTCCCTGCTCACTCTAAGAGTCGGGCTGATCACCGCATGCATTGACTGGTCATCTTCCTCCATTTTCAACATTATAATATTCGACTCAACCTGCACAAATGTGTGTTTTGTGTCAGTTCTGGTTGAATCCTTGGTTTTGTAGTTTCAAAACAAGGAATTCGTATTGATCCTTTAAAAGTCTAGGAAATCATCAACTTTCCTGCACCCTCCACTCTTGTTCAGTTACAAAGACTCCAAGGGAAAGCCAACTTCCTGAGGAGGTTCGTCCCTAACTACGCTGAACTGACCAAAGGATTTACTCACTTGTTGAAAATGGGATTCCCTTCCATTGGGATGACGCTGTGAAAAAAACGTTTGATGTGTTGAAAGATGTTCTAATTCGGGCATCTCTTCTATATCCTCCCGACTATCAGCACGATTATTTCCTATACCTTGTTGCTGCCATCTCTACTATAGCTATGGTGTTGGTCCAAGAAGACGATATGGGGACTGAACATCCCATTTATTATCTGAGTTGGAACCTCAATGATACTGAGATTCGATATACTCATGTGGAAAAGTTAGCTTTGGCAGCCGTTTAAGCCATCCAGATATTTCACCATTACATCTTGCTTCGCAAAACTATGGTCGTTTCAAATTGCAACCCTATGACATACATATTGTCACGTAAATTTCCATGGGGAAATACTCTAATTGGATCATTATTCTCTAAGAGTTCAACCTAGAATTCATCAAGTCCAAGTCGAAGAAATCCTTGGTCTTTGCCGAGCTTATGTGCGATCTCCCTTCCCTTGATGTTGAATCCACATCTAAAGATTCCATCCCAGATGAATCATTTTTCCTAATCTTGTCATCTGACCCATGGTATGGATATTTTCTCATTTATCTCCAGACCTATACTTTTCGTCCTAATACCTCTCGCTCAGAGCAACGACGTATCCTGTAGCAATCCTGAAACTATGTGATTATTGGTGACACTCTTTACCATCGTGGTATCAATACTATTTTATGCCTCACATTTGAGGAGCATGAGAAATTCTTGAATAAATGGGGAGGTGGAGGGTGATTTGAGGTGCATATTGTGACAAGGAAAGGACAAGTCAACAACTTGGAGGAGCTCTTCTACAAGATCAACTGCTACTTATGGTTGTAATCTCATTCCATTTATAACAATGCAATGAATTCACTGTTTTCCTATATGTGATGTTTTTTTACGTATTTCAATACCATGTTGATCTACCGAATTAAGTACTTATATGATATTGCATTGTTGAGTAGGGGTACCATAGGTCTATGTTTTTGTTCGAGTCATGTAAAGTCTCCTAATTTTGAGGAGCAGAGCATGATTCGCGCAGAGTTCTAGGAGTCAAAGGGGTTTTAGGGCGTGTCAAAGCCCCTTATTTTGTAAAGGGATGGGATTATTTAGAGTCTTTTGAGCTCCGCCCATGGTTTGCGGACCATGGTATTGTAAGGGTAAAGGATATATAAAGGGATGTATTAGTAAGTATAAGTCAATCAATTCAGGAGATGATATGTTTTTGAGTATGTAATTGTGAGATCTTTCTGTGTTTGGGCGAAGGGGAAGGCTCTTGCAGTTGTGTGTGTAGATCCCTACAACTGTGTGCGGAGGGTCAGAAAGATTATATTTGTGAAGACTTGAACTAATAAAGAAGAATTTGAGACAAATCTCTGTCTTTTCTTATGTTCGTGTAGTTTCTGTGTTTTAGCATGTTTATGGTTTGTTTTTGTACATTTCTTCTGCAAGTGCAGTGTGAAGGTTCAAATACTATTTTATGTGATGAATAATACATGTTAGACTAGTTACGCACAACTCACAAGTCCGTTAAGTAGGAAAATGCTCTATGAATGTAACAATAAGATTGATGGTTCGCCGAAGGTTAGATTAAGCCCTAAACGAAAGAAACCTCACAACCAAACTGTATAGTACATCTGGATACAGAAACTTGGTTCTAGCATCCCCCAATATTATCTCAGGTGAGACTGCAGTCTGCACTACACAGATCGTTGCCAAAAGGGCCGGAAGTATAGGGTTTTGTTGGTTAGTGCAACTAACTCTGAACCTGGGTCTAAGCCCCTGAATCCAAGAAATGGTTCCGTTGCTAGGACCAGGATATATCTGAGGGATGTGTGATATGGCGACCGACTAGAAAAGAGATAAAAATTTCGATAGATCGGAAGTTGCATGAATTTACAGCACATGAAAGAAGAAATCTGCACCAGTCGACAGAAAGGTGGTTACAAAGGTATATCTATACAGAACAACATGAGATATTTTTCTCATCGTTCGCTAATGAGTTGCACGAGTGGCTTTCAAAGCTAGCTGCAAACGAGCCTTGTTGGAAACACGACGATCCTATTGTGTGGACCCCAGAGCTGATTAAGCGACTTAAGGAGTCTGAAAATAAGGTTGCAAGAGCTATTGATTACTAAATTGATAGTATCCTCAGAGGCTTTATTACTAAATTCACAATTGACACAACAATATCCTACAGTGAAGTTGAGCAACGAATTTTCAAAGGTCCACAGGGTAAGTATCTGAATTCCTTAAAGATTTGGATCAAGATGTTGTTATGTGAAAAGGGTGTTATGCCTATATATTGATGTTTAAAATATGCCAAATTGGATCTACGCAAAGCAGAACAATATTCAGAGCAGATCATGACAAATTTATTGAGGGTGAGTACAATCCATTATTGGGTGAATTAGAAAGTGAAGAATAAAGGAGAAACCCTAGTACACCTAGAGGTGCAACACAATTAGAAACCCAAGGCACTTCTGGGATTCCTCATCCGTCCACTCCACCTCCACCTTCGCCTCCACCTCATACACCTACACCTCCACCTCCACCTCCACCTCCACCACCACTATTCAACATGTATAACACAGTAAAGATGCCTATTTTTAAGGGTCAGGGATAAGGGGATCCTGATAAATTTTGGTTTTTCATAGAAGTCGTGTGGAAATCGCAATAGATGAATGAAGATGATATGAAGAAAGTGCAACTTATCATAGTGTTGCAGGTCAGAGCATTGTCGTGGTATATCAAGTACAGTACGATGAATCCAGCTGCTTCACTAGCTGTGACAAAGAATGCACTGAACGCAGAGTTTAAGAAGCCCAAGTCACAGTCACAGTGCATTATAGAAATAAAATAAATAAAGCAAGCCATCAATGAGACTGCATGGGATGTAGATCAGAGGTTAAAATGTTTGCTAGGATAAGTTAACTTCTAGATCTTTGACAAACAACACAAAGAGTGGTATATAGCTGCACTATTTCCACACCACATATTACCACTATCGTAGCAAAATATTGGGACGCAGGTCAAAGCATTGGAAATTGCGATGAAGTTAGAAGCTTCACCGATACAAAATACTCACATAGGGGTTTAGTAGATATAGTCTCAATTGGAAAGCTTTTATATGGAGTTGCAAGACTTGAAGAAAGGAAAGGAAGTTCAGTCTGAGATGTACTTAGAAGTATGGTGTCTAAAGTGTAAAGTGGAAGGTCACTACAAGGATCAATGTCTTGTTTATCCCGATTATTTGGCTGGCGGAGGTCCCAATCCTTTGAAGTCGGAGCCTAGTGCTGGACCAAGTACTGGACCAAGCATATGGTGTAGTATTTTCCAAGTTGCATGCCAACACCCGACTGATCATTTCTATTTGCTATAGAAATATGTGCAAATGCCGCAACAATTATTTTGTAAGTTCTATCGATTAGTAGGACATGATGAGAGCCATTGTCACAGCTATGACTTGATGGTAGTTCGAACTCCTGCATATTGGATGTAAGCTGAAGGCCATGTGCATGGAGATAATGGTTCACCCGCAGTCTGCAGAGGAGGTGCTAGACGCGGATGAGGTTAGATCATATGCTATAATTGTGGTGAAGGATGACATTATGCATGAGATTGTCAGAAACCCACCCCACTCACCCTTCATGTCAGTATTGTAGACAATTTGACTATATGATAGAATATTTCCTTGTTTTAGTGGCTAAGATGCAGGAAAAGAAGAATGAACAACCTGCACAAAATTTACAAATGATGCGATCTGAGCCACGCGAAGATAACCCAATCATTAATATTGTGACACGAAGTGGTGCAACTATAGGAAAAGGTAGAGAAGACGATAAAAAGCCTATGGTAGATACATGGGTTAGGAAGGCAGAAGATAAGAATACTGGGTTCGATTTGCAGAAGGAAAAGGAAAATTTCTTGGAGGCGAAGAATAGTTTCATAGACCTAGGAGATTCGACTTCAAGGACGTAGATGCAACTAGTATCCTGAAAGAACACTCTTGAAGTAGGTACTGTGACAAAGAACCCTAATTCAACCGTTCTGAAGTCCTTTATGCAGATGTGTATGAAGTTGCTAAGGGACCAAAAAGCAGTGGAAGGGTTACAAGAGCTGATTGAAAACTATGCCAGTAAAGAGACGCCACAACCTGAACAACACGCAATAAATAAGGTCAACAAAAATAAGAAAAGAAATGGTCGGGAAATGTGATTAATTGTGCAGATTGGAGGATGTGAAATGGATCAATAAATTCTGGACTTAGGATTGGATGAAAATGTGTTATCGAAGTAGACTTGGGAGTGGATGGGGCAACCAAAGCTACAATGGTCACCAATTCAGCTGCACATGGCCAATCAATAGAATATTATCCCGATGGGTTGACTGTAGGGCGTCATTGTAGACATTGAGGGAGTAAGTGTGATGGCAGATTTTGAAGTCATTGAGATTGTGGATGACAGTAATCCGTATCTGGCTTTACTTAGAATTGATTGGGCTTTTGATATGGACACCATAATCAATCTAAAAAGGAGAAGTATGGTATTTGAAAAGAATGGTACTAGGGTCGTTGTTCCTTTAGATCCCTTTGAAGGAGCATGATATACAGAACCCGTCTGTGAAGAATACGATGATGAAGATATTGACCACATCTACAAGTTAACTGCGCGAGACGAGGATTGGATCAACCCCACTGCAGATGGAAGGATAAGATGGGAGAAGGATAGTTCATGTCATTCAGACTCGGATGAAGAATTGGAGAATTGGCAGAACCGGTTGCACGAAGTTTCTACTCTGCACTGTAATAGAATGACAAAATATATTCATTGCATATCAACCAAGGTACGTAATTTGCCATATTATGATGGGACAGGTGATGTCGTCTTATTTCTCGATGAATTTGAAAGGGATGTACCAGAAGAACATCGATTCCATGCCTTGGATATAGCTTTAAGGGCTACGCTTGCACGCTGGTCAGGTACACATAAGGATAATATAAGAGATTGACAGTAGTAATGACGATTGATGAGGCTCAGGTTTGGTCATGCAAACACAAGGATCACAGAAAAGTACAATGGAAAAGATGATCCTCGAGATCATTTGTCTTGTTGGACTAAGGCATGGGGCGAAGAACCTTGACCGGAATGGGTACATGTATTTTTTCACACTTTGGATGTGATACCAATGAATTGGTATCTTGAAACAGAGCTGCGCCATGGCACCGTCGATTGGAATGATCTGAAGGAAAGTTTTATATTGACCTTTAGCTTTGAAGATGGTTTTCAGTGTATATATGATGCCCTTCAAGAAATTAGAGCTGCAATTTTCCAGACACCTAATGAGCCAACGAATTGGGTACAACTTGACTGGAACGCGCAATTGCAACACGCATTGGAATGCTATAATATCACTGCTGAGGAGGGTGAGGAAGATTTGCGCAGCATTAATATTCCTCAGTCAGAAGGAAAACTTGAAGTGGTAGGACCGGATGTTGAAATACCTGATGTCAAACAACTTTTTAAGATGAATCAGGTCAATATAGGCTTGGAGGCGAAGCCCAAGTTCACGCGCATAGGAGATTACTGGGATGAGGACACAATAGGAAAGTTCGCCAAATTACTGCATGAGTATCAGGAGCTATTTCCAACTAAATTCACAAAGTTAAAAGGCATTATGGGAGATCTGAGCGTCATGAAAATCACTTTGAGGCCAGATGCAAAGCCTGTAAAAAAACGACCATACAAGCTCAACCCTAAATACGAGAAATTAAAGGAGGAACTTGAGAAGATGGTAGCAACTAGCATAATCAAACTTGTGGAAGAATTTGACTGGGTGAGTCCAATGGTAGTACAGGAGAAAAAGACCAAGGGAGAAATAAGGATCTATGTCGATTTAAGGAAGTTGAATGACGCATGCATGCATGACCCGTTCCCAACACCATTCACGGATGAAGTTTTGGAAAATGTAGGAGGACAAGAGGCCTACTCCTTTACAGATGGGTTTTTTGGGTACCATCAGATTAAGATAGCGCCAGAAGATAGGAGTAAGACCACCTTCACTACTGAATGGGGTTCCTTTCAATATACAGTCATGCCATTTGGGTTGAAGAATGCACCGACAATATTTTCCAGAGTTGTTGTCACAACATTTAAAGAATTCATTCACAAGTTTCTAGAGGTTTACTTTGATGACTGGACAATATTTGGACTATTGAAAAAGCATGTCTCAAGCTTGTGCTTGATGTTGGATATCTACAGAAAGTATCAAATCTCATTAAACCTAAAGAAGTGTATTTTTTGTGTACCTTATGGAATTTTACTGGGGCATGTTGTTTGTAAGCAAGGGCTAATGGCGGACCTTGCAAAAATTGTTGTTATTATCAATTTGGATCTGTCAACGAATGTGAAGCAGCTACATGCAACTCTTGGACACACTGGATATTATCGAAAATTCATTAAGGCGTACGTGCAGATCACTGCACCGATGGAGAAATTACTAAAGAAAGATGCCACCTTCTGTTGGGACGATGAGTGTCAGAAGAGCCTTGACGTCCTAAAGGAGAAAATGGTCACGACGTCGATCCTGGTGTTTCCAGATTGAAAGAAGGAGTTCCACATTCATGTGAATGCATCATGTATAGCTTTGGGAGTTGTCTTAGCATAGCTAAGAGAGGGGGACCTTGATCACCCCATTGCATTTGTGAGTCGAAAATTTTCCAAAGCAGAGAGGAATTATTCCACAACAGAGTGAGAAGGCTTGGCTATGGTGTACGCATTGCAGAAGTTCAGGCATTACTTGTTGGGTGCGCACTTCAAGATGTTCACGGACCATTCTACGCTGAAATACTTGGTGAACAAGCCTGTGTTGGGGGGAAGATTTGCAGATGGCTATTGCTATTCCAAGAATATGATTTTGAAGTAATAGTCAAGATAGGATGAATGAATGTTGGGCCGGATCATCTGTCTAGAATTGAGACTGACGAAGAACCGACCAACATTGAAGAAGGATTGTCTGATGCACAACTCTTCGCAGTAAGGGTTGCTGATGAAAATTTTGCAGATATTATTTACTTTTTGACTACCGGAGTAGCCCCAGCAGAGTATACAATGCAACGAAAGAAAGAACTAGTAGTTAGAGTGGTGGTTTTTTCTTTGATTACTAGGCATATGTATAAAATGGACCTTGATGAAATATTGCACAATATGTCCCTGAGCATGAAAGACACATTATTTTGGTAGAAGCGCATGATGGTGTCACGGGAGGGCACTACACAAGAAAATAAACCACGCAATTTTTTTGAGGGCAAGACTATGGTGGCCCACAGTGCACAAGGATTCTAAGGACTATTATAGTGCTTGCGATGTTTGGCAGAGGATCCGAAGACCATCGCAGAGAGATGAATTTCTGCTGAATCCACAAGTTACTTTGCAAAATTTTGATAAGTGGGTGATTGATTTTGTGGGGCCGATTAATTTGCCATGAAAGAAGATCAGTGCGCGATATATTATTACTGCGACGAAGTATCTGACTAGGTGGGCTGAGGCACAATCGGTAAAGGATTGCAATGTAGACACTACTGTGCACTTCATCTTTGAGTATATATTGTCAAGGTTTGGGTGCCCAAAGATCTTGATGAGTGACAGAGGAACGCACTTCCTCAACAACACTATTGAAGCATTAACATAAGAGTTTCAGGTACATCACCAGAAGAGCACGCCTTATCATCCTCAGGCGAATGGCATGATTGAGGATTTTAATAAAATTTTGGAGAACACTTTGACAAAGGTGTGCAACATCAACAAGAATTATTGAGATGTGTGCATACCCACAGTGTTATGGGCATACAGGACTACTTACAAGAAGTTGACAGGGCAGACTCCGTTAGACTGGTGTATGGATAGGAAGCTGTAATGCCGATGGAATATATAGTACCAAGTATTAAAATTGCATCAGTTACGAATATGGAAGACAATAATACTATGGAAGAAAGATTGAAACAACTGATCAAGCTAGAAGAAGATCGCTTCCTTGCAGGATTTCACCAACAAGTACAGAAAACCTAGGAAAATTCATGGAATGATCGACATAATAAGCAGTGAAATTTTAAAAATGAATACTTGGTTTTGTTGTATGATAGTAAGTTCGTGCAATTCCCTGGTAAGTTCAAGATGCATTGGCTAGGCCCGTATGTTATCAAGGATATCTTAGATGGTGGCGTAATTCAGCTCGTAAAAAATGAATGGGGAACTATTTGTTGGACAAGTAAATGGTATTCAATTGAAGATCTATAGGGATGGTTTCGTCCTTAGGATTGTGCATTGACTATATGAACGAAGGAAAGTCTTAGTGCTACAGGCAGTTGGAAGGAAGCACGGGACTATAAAGTACTCTGCGAAAGACAGATTTTGTCGCAGAAGGAGGGCTACGTGACATTTGGGAGGATGGCACAGATGGAGAAAGATGTGACGAAGAAGGGGAAACTGCACTGCAGGGAGGGGTCTAATGCATTTTTTCCAAAATATGACTGTTGGGGTTGATTTTACTGGGGAATTACCGTTAAAAAGAGCGAGGGAAACACATTTAAGGGGCATATCTAGGAAAATATGCCGCCAAATTTTCAGTTACGAGGAGGACCTGGAGGAGATGTGGGGGAAAGATCAATATAAGACAGTATTGACAAAGGTCCAATAGGGTCTTAAAGAATTGCAGGTTTAGATGAGCTTGATCCAAGAAAGCATGGTTCAGGTGAATGTGAATCAAGCGAGCACGATACGTTCGAAAACAGAGCTTACCACAAACCTTCGAGCAATACATTTGCTATAAGGAACACTACACGTTGAGACTGTGGAAGAAAGGGAGAGCACACAAAAATTAAAGAATCTGAGCCTCAATTTTGTGGCATTCCCCCTTCAAACATTGCACAAGCTACATCAGGGTGTCATAAATGAGCTCAAGGTACGGGAGCAACAACCTCTGTTGGTCATCAATAAAGTCAAAATCAACAACCAAAAGATGTTCGAAGAAAAAACTAAAGTGATGCAGGATCGTGAGGAGGTAGCTACGTGCAGCCAACAGCTGGAAGAGGCCATAAACAAAGTATGCAGTGAGCTTCCAAAGCTCCAGATCCCTGCCGAGGTAGCTTCGGTAGAAAAAATTTAGAAACTGGCAGCAATAGACAAAGAATCGAAGGCAAAGGTGGGAAAAGTCAGATTTGAGTTGCAGATGCATATTACAGAACTCCAAATGACGCTGCAACCTAGAACACCACTGGAAGTTCGAGAGAAACACAAAGCTGCAATAAAAGAGGATATGGAAAATATAGACATTGCAATTAAGGACTGTGGTCAGCTTTTTCAGGATACAATAGAGATATGGGCCTCACTGCAGGAGGACCCACATGTGCAGAAGATCGAAGTGGAAATCAGAGACAAGCAACTACAGTTCGATGATATTAAAGCAATGACGCAGACCTTAGCACCCATGCAATGGTTTTCCTGTCTTTAGGATGGAACACTTCTGTAGGGACATATTGATGAGCTATGGAGTAAGGCACAAATCATCTCCGTGCGGACGCAACCTTAGGTAGATGAGGCCTGCCATATCTCACAGTTAGTAGAGGGAAAGTTGAATAGCATGTAGCAAACGCATAGGACAATCGACCTCGTAGTAGAAGGGATGACAATCGAGAAGCTCGTGGATGAAGTTTGACAGGTCACAAAGTAATTCACATAAACACTTCATGCCTTGAAGTCTGCATACAGAGACCTGCAAGCAAAGATCGAGGGTGTACCAGCTAAGTGACTCGAGGATGAGTCACATCTTTGTGTTGGGGGCCTGTTTGATAGGGGTCCCCTAGGTCTAAGTTTTTGTCCAAGTCATGTAAAGTCTCCGCATTTTGAGGAGTGGAGTGTGATTCAGGTAGAGTTCTAGGAGTTAAAGGGGTTTTAGGGTGGGTAAAAGCCCCTTATTTTGTAAATGGATGGGATTATTTATAATATTTTGATCTTTGTCCATGGTTTGCGGACCATGGTATTGTAAGGGTAAAGGATATATAAAAGGTTGTCTTAGCAACTCTAAGGCAATCAATTCAGGAGATAATATGTTTTTGAGTCTGTAATTGTGAGATCTTTCTGTATTCGAGCGAAGGGAAGGCCCCTGCAGTTGTGTGCACGAAGACCTTGGTAATTATGTAGCTGTGTGCGCAGGGTCAGAAAGATTGTATCTGTGAAGACTTGAACTAATAAAGAATAATTTGAGAGAAATCTCTTATTTTCTTATGTTCAAGTAGTTTTTGTGTTTTAGCTTGTTTATGGTTCATTTTTGTACATTTCTTCTGCAAGTGCATCACGAAGGTTCAAATACTATTTTATGTGATGGATAATACATGTTAGAATAGTTATGTGCAACTCACAAGTCCGTTAAGTAGGAAAACTCTCTACAACTATAACAATAATATTGATGGTTAGTGAAGATTAGATTATGGCTTACACTGAAGAAACCTCACAGCCACACTGCATAGTCCCTCTGGATGCGAAAACCTGGTTCTAGCATCCCCCAATATTGCCTTTGGTGAGACTACGGTCTGTGCTACGCAGATCATTACCAAGGGAGCTAGTAGTATATGGTTTTTTTGGTTAGCGCAAGTAACTTTAAACTTGGGTCTAAGCCCCTGAATCCAACATGCATACATCTTGTAATTTCTTGGCTTGTGTTATCTAATTGTGCTATTCTAATTTTGGCAATCAGTGTTGGGATTGGAGCTTCCAAGTTGAAGAAGGAGCGAAGCATGTGAAGGATTACAGGTAGGCCTCACTCCATCATCTAATTACTTTAATGAAAAACATTGTGTTCCTTGTCTCTCTCTTGTTGTAGGTTAGCCACATACCTAGGGGAGACACTTTTGTCCATAATCGTAAATCCCGTATAATAAGTAATTTTCTGCTATTTTTTAGCACATGTTAATGAGGCTATTTTTAGTTGATTACACTTGGATTGAGTCCTAAAAATATTCTACCTAATAAAAAAAATTACCCCATATCATTTTCACTTGATCAGGTTAGACATTTGGTAGGTTAACTAGCTCACTAGTTCTAGAATTTCTGGTTTTTAGAGTAGTAATTTTCTGCTATTTTTTAGCACATATTAACAAGGGTATTTTTGAATGATTCCACTTGGATTGGAGTCCTAGAAAATTCTACTTAATAACGAAATTTACTTCATCTCATTTTAATTTTATTTTCTTGGGAATTTGGTAAGTTAACTTGAATAACAAACATCTTGTAGCAATCTTGTAGCAGTTTGTTTTTGAGATCTTCCTTGCCTAGCTTGACTCCAAATTCATTGTAGAAGTAGATTTATAGCCTATGAATTCTCTGAGACCACTTTGGTTGAGATGAGGCTTGGTTAGGTCACCATTTAGCTCTTACATTATTTGCTTCTTGAATGTTGATTTCTGCAATTAGTCTAGATTTCCTTTTCACAATTTTTTTTAATGCAAAGTGTGATTTCTTTCTTGCAAGAGTAATATAGGACTTTTCCTTTCCTGCAAAATAGAATATATTTCCTTCAATGTCATTTCTTTTCCAACAAGATAAATTATATTTTCTTATTTGTCATTATGATTTACATTTTCGCAAATAGAATGGATTTCCTTTCCCTTCCAATAAAAATAGAATAGGTGTGGTTAATGTTATTGGCGGCTTAGCTAGATCTTTGCTCATTTGAAGTTGTTTCATTTAATTCTTTCAATTGCATCAAAGGGATTCATACTAGGAAGAGGAAGGTGTCTACTGCACATATAGTGCCGACCCCTCTTAAGTTTGTACGAATCCGAGGTTGATAATTTAAGTCGATAGCCTCAGGAGTTGCAACATTCTTGTTGCAATACTGGGGCTCATCACTTTTTGGCATCATTGTTGGGGAGGGTGTCAAATAAAACACTCTCTTATTCTTGGAATGGTTCCTTCTTTCTTTTATGCATTCATATTTTCTGCAAAAACAAAAAAATTGCGTTAGAAATTTTTCATTGCATTGCATTAACATTCTCATTCATTTTTTTTATAAAAATAGAAAAAAATTTCTTCAATACCACAAACCCCCCCACTAAATCATGTGGTACAGTAAGAACCACATCACTATCCACTGTTGTAGCTAGAATAAGAAAAGGTAGTTGAGAAGTTGGAAGGAGGCATGGAGAAAACCTACTTTGTCAACTCATATCAACAAGATTTGAACTATCCCTGCTCTTTCAATACAAGCTATAATGCACAATTTCAACTTTGGTATCCACATAACACCTCACCTTCGTCTTATCCTTCCCAATGGGGTGATCCATATTCATGGTATTATCCTCCTCAATATGTCATTCCTCCATTCCATCCATATCAACAACAACCTCCTCAATGGGGTGATCCATATTTCCCTCAACATCCTCAATATCCTCCATACCAAACTCATTGCTATCCATCCCATACACATCCACCACAACAACATGCTCAACCAAAACCATTTCAAAGACCCACTCCCACTCAAATATTTGCATCACCATTTCCAAACCCAAGCAATAAAGTAACTCAACCCACTTATAATGCTGAGATACAAAATCTCCAAACAAATCCTCTTGATCCAAATTATATTCATATTGGATCAGAAGGAGTATTGAAAAGAAGAAATTCTTTTGCTCCTATTGAAAAACAACATCCAAAAGAAGAAGATCCAGAGGAGACTAAAGAATCATGGACCACATTTGATGGAGATCAACCATTAGAGTCTGAGATTGAAGAATTTCTACAATGCTTATCATCAGATCCTTTATGTGTTCAAGGGGCTAATCGAAAAATAGTAGAAGATTTCAATGACACGGAAAAAAAAGACATGAAGAATGATCCAGATGAGCAAATGAACCAAGGGCATCCAAATATATTGAACTTTGGTTCCTAACAATCACTAAGCAAGAGCACCACTCTCTTCAACATTGTTTGGCATCATATTTAGGTACATGTCAAAGAATATGTTTAGAGCCTACACATGATTTTATTTGTCATCTTGTTATGCACATGGGCCCATTGGAAGTATTCCTATATATATATATATATATATATATATATATATATATATATATATATATATATATATATATATATATATATAGAGTAGAGTAGGATAGAGGAATAAAAAGAAAATAAGGAAAAGAGGAAAATAAAATAAAAAAATAAAGTCTCAGGTGAAAACCTCCTTTGAGGTGCCTAAGATTGGATCATTGATTGAAAAGCTCCATGAGGTGGTCAATGGGTTAGAAAGAAAAAAAAGAAAAGAAAAAGGAAAAAGATCCTAGATGAAAACCTCTTTCGAGGCGCCTAAGAAGATCTATTGGTTGAAAACCTCATTGAGGCAACTAGTAGGCCTAGGAAAAAGAAAATTAAAAAATTGAAAAGAGAAAAATCATTTTTGCCCCAAATATCTTTATTTGATGAATGTAGGTGCTCTCCAACCTCTAGAAGAAATAAAGAACATGTTAGCACCACAAGAAAAAGATGATAAAAATCTAGTCAAAGGAAGTCAAACTTGGGTTTTCACCTCCTTTGCCCAGATGTTCCAACAAGACCAAGGCCATGCCAATCCATCACCTTCATCCATTTACAACGTTCACCCATCATTACCAATCCTTTTCTACTCATTTTCCACATTGTCCTGAAGCGCTACAGGAAAGTTTTGTGTTGCTACAAGATTAAAAAAATACATAGGGCGGAAATTCTTTTGACCATATGTCAAAAGCTATGAATATTTTTCCGAGCTGTTTCATGGGGAGATGCATAAGGATGATGGTAACATGCTTAAGAAATTTCGACAATTCTAATGCATACTTTTCGAGAAATTGGCTTCCATCACCTACAACCATTTTCCATTTTTCTTAGCATTCGTGCATCTCTTGGGCAAGATTTTTTTTGGGGAGATGCATAAGGATGGTGGAAACATGTTCAATTTTTTTTAGGTGAATCCAATCTACTGTTTAAGAGATATGGATTAAACAAATTTGCTACAAGATTTTCCTGTATTGCTACATGATTATCCATATTTGCCACAGGATTGTGATAGACATAGAGATAGGGGAAAAATATTATGTTTTCCTTAGGGAATGAAGAAAGAATTCTACCACACCACCATCATCCATCCTCCACACCATTTAGCCTCTTCTCAATGCAAAAATCCACCTTTGTTCATAAAAAGACCCCATTTTCACCTCTTCTTCCATCATTTTCACCACAACAAAGGCTTCTAATCCTTGTATTTAGATTGATCATGAATTATTAGTGCTTTTGGAGGCTTCATTTGAAGGATAATGTGATATTAGAAGGGCCTGTGTGGCTGCTACAAGAAGACACACAATCCTACAATAGTTTACACAAACTCTACAAGACCACAGTTGGGAGCACTTGGAAGCACCAAAATGAAGAATCAATCATCATGGAGGAATGGAAGACTCATTTCATAGATCTTGGGAAACTACAAGAATTTTTCAAAGATGCTACAAGATCATTGTCCACCTTCAACAACAACATTGGTTCCACCTCTTGTAGAACCTGCGTTGACAAGCTTTGATCAGTCCAACACATTTCAAGAAAAAATACGCAATTTTTTTTTTCAAAGTAGAGCCAATGCATGGAGAAATAAGCATGAGAATATGGAACCTCAAGAAGCAAGAAAATCAACCATTACCTCTGTTCATAAATTACACGTAAAGACAAAATTATCAACTACAAAACTCAACATCATTATTTTGGCCATCTGAACTAGAGATATGAAGTAGCAACAACAACAACAAAAAAAAGCCTAGAAGACCTCCAAAAACAAAGCTATCAACATTAAGACCTCCAACAGATTATCAAATGTACCTTTAGGATCATCAAAGGCAGCTTGCACATCTACATGAACATCCTGCACAAAAAACACTCATGGTAAGGCACATGTATGCAACTCTCTAACCTCTCCCTTCAAACCTATTTTGGCTTGAGAAAACATTAAAAGTGTGAGAAGGAAAAGTATTTTATAGCCAAAATTAATAGCAGGAAGCCTCGGTCTTATCTAGAGAGTCACTTAACTTTTCTCCAAAGGACAACCACACATGTGGGAGATAAATGAGATAAAAGTGAAAAAAGACTTAAGAAAGTGGGATGTTATCATGGAGTTCAAAAAGTAGGTGAGGGTTAACTCAGTTAACTCAAAGCACTCCAAGTTTATTTTGCATGCAATATCATTAAGGAAAAAGAAAAAAAAGAAAAAATATAGGTGGGTCCAACTCACTTAACTCAAAGTTTTACATGCAATGTTGTTTAAAAATAAATACAAGAGAGAAGAATATTTAAAAAAAGTAAAATAAAATGGTGGACCCACCACCTCTTGGCATGCAAACTGGCTAGTACAGGATACAGACAAGCTGCTATAGGATCATATAGGCTTCTACATGATACAAATAGGTTGCTACAGGATCATACAAGATTCTACAGGATATAGACAAGCTGCTACAGGATCATACATGTTGCTACAGGAAGTTAACAAATTGCTACAAGAAGAATTTTTTTTTTACCCAAAATAGCTACCAAACCTTCAAATGACTTGAAAAGCAAGGGAATATTAGAAGGAAACATAAGTAAAAAATTATTTCCACTTACATTTGACAAAAGTGCTCAAAATATATCAGTTATCAGAGGGAAAATTTTCTACATTATATAGCCTGAATTCAAACACTAAAACGGTAGGGTAGTTTGATTTTTGTTAGTGTGACAAATGTTGAAAATTTTCATGATATAATTGGTTAACCTTCCTATCCTTTTCTCTCCTTGAAAAAACTGCGCATCTTTTCTCTATTACAAGATTCCTTGTTTTCATGGGAAACCCTTCTACAATGATGAAATGATGATGCACAAAGGGTGTACGGTCTCTTTAATTTGGATTCCAAGGATTAGGGGACATTGTAAAGTGATGAAAAACAAAAAATAGGCTTAAAAGACAAATATAGTTGAGTTTTGATGAATTATGTGAAGTGCTACAAGATGTTACAGGACTGCTACAAGATGCCCTGTATTGTTACAAGATTGCATCCGAGAGTGATCTGAGGGTTCTAAAAGTGGCCTGAAGGTGGGAGAAGGTGGTAGAAGGTTGTACAAGAGTGTAATGGGCCTTTCCAAGCTCACAAAAACTAAGGAAGAAATGAAAGAAAAGATAGAGGTACATGCAAAGAAAAAAAACAAGAATAGATGAAATAGAGTTGGTTGAGCTTCATTTAGCATGATCAAGGTTCAAATTGTTAGCAACTTAAATAGAGTCTCAATAGCCTTAAAAAGACATTGAAACGCCAATAAGACTAGCTAAGAAGAGGAAGGAGGAAGTAAAAGACCCTATGATACACAAGGAAATGGAAATAAAGGCTTTTATCTAGCAAGGGAAACTACATGGCAGACAAGCCATCAGGGAAATGAATGAAGAAAAGAAGAGGGAAGAAGATGAGTAGGTTTCTCAAATGATGAACAATAGTTTTCGGAGGGGGGTATGATGGACCTCCAAATTAGACACAAATTAAGGCCCAACTAACATTTCTTAGGCACATAAAGGCTATATTAAATCTTTCTTTCTACACTTAATAACGTTTTTTTAGCTTTAATATATTCTTAGGAAGGTTTAGAGATAATTTCTTATTATGTGCTTAATACTATTAATTTTTGCAGAATATTGAGAGAATATCGAGTGAACTCTAAAAGATTTGCAGAATGAGAGAATCTAGGGACTTGTTCCCTACCAATAAATGAATGGAATATTTTGAATTTATTGGGCATATTTTTGGGCTCCATTGATTGAGAAAATGTAGGGATGTTTTCCACACCAAAAGAGGATATTGAGCTTGGTTGGATTACAGAGGATCTATCCTCCTTGGAATTCAAATTCAATGAGGGAACCAGATCCACAATTTTAGGGAATTGGAGGGAAACAGTCCCCCTCTTCAAGGAGGTTGCCCCTCAAGTCTTTTTGTATAAATAAAGGGGCCTAGTATCCCAATGGGGAGTTCAAATTAGTGGAGAATATATTTTGAGGAGTAGCAGGCTTCTTTGCCTAGTATTTTGTTATGTATTATTTTGACAGTGAATATAAGCTATTTTATTTTTAATATGATCCATATTTAGAGGGCTAAGTCCTCTTGGGTTAGGGCCCAACCTAGAGGCTCTAGTCTCTCTCCTTTATGTATTTTATTCATGCATCTTCTTTATTGTATCTAACTAGCAGTATTTCCTTTCCTTTCCATTAGAATTTGTTTATGAGAAATTTTCTCATGCAGGTCTATTGATCACCACTCTTGTGGTAAGCGTGGTTGTAGATATTTTGTCGGGAAACCAAAAATATACTTAATTTTCTTGTTTGCAATAGTTGGATCTTGAATTAGTTTCGTTTTTCATCTTTGTTTTCTGCCATTAAATCATTTGTTTAGCAATATTTTCAAGCATCAAAAGAACAATCTATCTTGTGTGCAGGTATGGATATGGGTTTGCAGGACTAAGCACTGTAATTTAAAATTTTCATTCCATCACCAACACTTTTCTTCCTTCGCCAACACCCTATTCAAGCCAATTATTTACAGAGATCACTTTCCAGATTTGTTAGAGGTCACCATGTGCATATTTATTTGTGTAAGATGGGCTCTCGAGGAGCACTAGGCTTGGAAAGGGATTCATACAACCTTTCCCTACCTTATCCCACCATTTATTTCTTTCATAACACCTTCTAAGGCCACAAATTTCTCTCAAATCTGATCCTGTAGCAAAACAAGGTAATCATGTAACACTTTGTCTTGATCCTGTAGCACTAAGAAAAAAGCCTCCAAATGCATTCTAACTTTCCCCACGATGCTCCTAATCACACTTGGGCACTCCATAATGATCATAAGACCATAAAAATTAATAAAATGGATTCATAGACCTAGTAGGAACTTTTCTTTGGTTAATAAAGTAGATAGACAATCATTCCCAACAATCCTGTAGAAAAAACAATAGTAATTTTCTGCTATTTTTTAGCACATTTTAACAAGGCTATTTTGAGTTGATTCCACTTGGATCGAGTCATAAAAACATTAAAAAATTTACCCCATATAATTTTCACTTGATTAGGTTAGGCATTAGGTAGGTTAGTTAGCTCACTAGTTCTAGAATTTCTAGTTTTTAGAGTAGTAATTTTTTGCTATTTTTTAGCACATCTTAACAAGGGTATTTTTGAATGATTCCACTTGGATTAGAGTCCTAGGAAAACCTACTTAATAATTGTTTTTACCCCATATCATTTTAATTTTATTTTCTTGGGAATTTGGCAAGTTAACTCGAGAAATAAACATCCTGTAGCAATCCTGTAGTAATTTGTTTTCGAGATCTTCCTTGCCCAAATTCACTCCAAATTCATGGTAGAAGTAGACTTATAGCCTATTAATGTTCTTAGACCACTTTCATTGAGATGAGGCTTGGTTAGGTCGCCATTTAGCCCTTACATTGCTTGATTCTTGAATGTTGATTTATGAAATTAGTCTAGATTTCCTTTCCGCAATTTAGTTTATGCAAAGTGTGATTTCCTTCTTGCAAGAGTAATATATGACTTTTCCTTTCCTGCAAAATAGATATATTTCCTTTAATGTCATTTCCTTTCCAGCAAGATAGATTAATTTTGCTTAGTTTTCATTATGCTTTATATTTTCACAAATAGAATGGATTTCCTTTCCCTTCCAACAAAAATAGAATAGGTGTGCTTAATTTTATTGGTGGCTTACGTACATCGTTTATCATTTGCAGTTGTTTCATTGCCTTCTTTCACTTGAATCGAAGAGAGTCAGACTAGGAAGAGGAAGGTGTTCATTGCACATATAGTGCCGACCCCTCTGAAGTTTGTACGAATCTCGGGTTGATAATTTAAGTCGACAGCCTCAGGAGTTGCAGCATTCTTGTTGCAATACTAGGGCTCATCAAATGGTAAGCGTATAGAATTATAAATGCATTCCTATTCCTTTAAACAATGATTTCCAAAATCTTGAGGTGAACTTAGCATCTCAATAAGACATTATTACCTTTGACATACCATGCAGTTTAACATTTTATTTAATGAAGATTTCAACAATATCAATTGCCTCATGAGTGGATTTCATTGGGATGAATAAGCTACTTTGCTAAGCTTTTCTATTACTACCATTATTACGTTATGTTTTCTTGCAATTTTTGGTAGTCATGTGGTTAAATACAAGCTATGGTTTGCCACTTCCATTCCAAAATTGATAATGGCTGCAACAAACCTATCAGCTGTCTATTCTTAACCTTGACTTGATGGAATTCCAAACATCAAGCGATGTATTCTACATCTTCCTTCTTCATCCCAAGCCAATAATATAACTTCCCTCTAATTGTATTCCTATTTTGTTAACTAGGGTGTCTAGAACAAGGATTTTAATGTAGTTCATCCATGATTAGCTTCTTCAATTCAACAACATTTGGTATATACATCTTATCTTGGTACATTAATAACTCATCCTTGGTCAACTTGTGTCCTACACACCTTGGTTCTTCAGTCCTTTCCTGCAAGCAGTCCTCAACATAGTTAAAATGTGCATCATTCTTTAGAGAATCTTTTATCTTAGCCCTCAAACCAGTTTCATAGGTACTAACTACCACCATATGTATCATTTGCATGTTGTAGCTTAATGCATCTACCACATGATTTTGTTTTCCTTTTATTTGTTGAATCTCAATTTCATACTCACTAATGAGTGCCAATCATCTAGATTTCCTCGCATTCATATGGGATTGTTCAAACAAATACATCAAATTACTATGGCCATTAATAAATATAAATTTGTGGCAAGGCAAGCAATGTCACCACATCTTAAGGGTGTGGATAATAACTGCAAATTCCAAGTCAGGTGTGTCATAATGCTTTTCATGTTCATTAAGCTTTCTAGACTTGTATCTAATTACAAATCCATCTTGCATAAGGAATCCTCCTAACCCTTCTTTGCATGCATCAATACACACCAGGGAGTCTTTATCTGGATTTCCAATCTTCAATACCAGTGCATTGGTAAGGATATGATTTAGCTTCCAAAATATTTCTTCACATTCCTTTGACTATATGAAATCCACCCATTTCTTCTGCAACAAAGTGATCGAATGATCGATCTTGGAGAATAATTTGCAAGAATATCCAATAATATCCTTCAAATTCCATGAATGATCTCATTTTATTAATGTTCCTCGAGGTGGTCCAATCCATGATGGCCTTTATCTTGTCAGGATCCTCTGTGATCCCTTGTTTGGAGCTCACGTGAGCCAAATAATGATTTTTATTTTGGTAGAAGTCATATTTACTAATCTTGTCATATAATCGATTCTCCCTTAGCACTTGTAGTACAATATTAAGGTGTTCTTCATGATCTTACTTAGTCTTTGAATAGATGAGTATATTATTGATGAATACCAATACACATTTGTCTGAGTATTTACTTAGAGATGTTGTTCATCAAACACATGAATGTAGTTTGGGCATTGGTAAGCCCAAATGGCACAACCACGAACTCATGGTTCCCATATAAGGTCAGAAATGTTTTCTTATGGATATCTTCCTCTTTTAGGCTAATTTGGTTGCATCCTAATCTTAAGTCTATCTTGGAGAACATTGTGGCTCCCCTCAATTGATTGAACATATTATTGATTTGTGGTATTCAATTATTGTTCTTAATCATCACTTTGTTTAGTTACCAATAATTGATGCACAACTTGAAAGTGTCATCTTTCTTCCTTACAAACAAGGTTGGTGCTAGCTAGGGAGACACACTTGGTCTAATGTATCCTTTGTCCAACATCAACATAGTTACCGATCAAACGAGAACTATTACGTCAAAACGAGTACTCTAGCCCAAAAAACCCCAAAAAACATGAAAAAACATGAAAAAAAAAGTGTTGATGCTGGAATAACATTTTTTTTCGGGGTACATTTTCAACATATAAAAAAAAAGATAGTAAGAACCAAAAAATTTTGTGCAAAAAACACCCTAAAAACGAAAAGTGTTGATGCTGGAATAACGCCATTTTTTTTTTTCAGGGTATATTTTCAACATTTTTTAATAATGACGTTAAAAATAAAATATCATGACACAGAAAAAATTTAAATTTCCAACAATTTTCAAGCATGACATTAAAGATAAAATATCACGTCTTTGAAAAGCCTTAAAATTCCAACAATTTTTAGGCATGACATTAAATTTAAAATATCACATATTTGAAAAACCTTAAAATTCCAACAATTTTCAGGCATGGTGCTAAGAAAAAATACTTATAACTGTTTTCAACCATAGCATTAAAGATAAAATATCACGACTTAGAAAAACATTAAAATCTTGACAATTTTTCAACCATGGAATTAAAACCAAAGTTATGACTACAAAACAATCTTAAGTTTTCAAAATATTTCAAGCATGACATTATGGAAAAAATTTATGACTAAAAAAACTTTAAAAATGAACACCTGAATGAAAAAGTTATTATACCAAGAGTATTTTTTTTTTCAAATGCCAAATGTATAGCGATTTTAAAATCTTAGCCTAAGACAATTTGCTAGTGCAAAAAAAATTTAAAAATCAACCATCAAATTGATATGCAGTGTAGGTGAACTCAATCCATTGTAATGAAAACTTAAAGACAAACCATGAAATTGACACAGTGGGGCATACTCGATTCATTATAATGGAAAATTCAAAATCAACTATTAAATTGCACATACTGGGATCAGGTTGCTAGACGAGCATCGACACAGACCCTGCAGGAAAAAAAGAAAAAAGAGAATATATATATATATATATATATATATATATATAGATATAATACCAAGGAAAACAAAAATTCAAATATTGAAAAAAAATAAAAACAAAAAAAAATACAAAAGAAAACAAAAATTAAATTATTGAAAAAAATAAAAACAATAAAAAATACACAATTTTTTTTTTAAATAATAACAAATAATAAAACATGACAAAAAAATCAAATATAAAAAATAAATAGAAATGACAAAAAAAAGAAATTGTAAAATATAAAAAAAATCAAAATTAACTTGTAAAATTTAAAAATTTAAACAAAGAAAAGTAAAAAAAAAAAAGAAACAAACAAAAATAAAAATAAATAAAAATGAATAAAAAAGGGGGGAAAATAGTTCAAAAATAGACATAATTTAAGGAAAAACAAGTTAAAGATTAACTAAAAAAAATCAAAAACATTTTTTTTTTAAAGTTAAAAAAAATAAAATAAAAACCAAATAAAAATAAAAGGAAATTAAAAAATAAGAAAAATAAAAAAAGGCACAAAATAAAATAAAACATTTAATTTTTTTGTTTTGTTTTTCTTTTTTAATTTTAAATTTTTTAACTAATTTTTTTTTTCAAATTTTTATATATTTATTTATTTTAATTGTTTATATATATATATATATATATATATATATATATATATATATATAATTTTTTATTTTTATTTTTTGTATATATATGATTTATTTATTTTTTTAACCTAAAAACAATAGTTTTAGATTTTTTTTATTTTTAGAAGTTAATTTTGGTTTTTTTTACATTTTTATGGTTTTTTTCACCAACATGAAAATCACCAACATTTAAAAAGAATTATCCACACTTAATACATTAGAAAATTTAAAGTGTAAAAAATAAGCCCTCTAAACAAAAAGGGTCAATGCTCATCAGTGATTTTCAAAATCAAGATGGAAATCACTAACAAAAAAAAAGTGTTCATACTTGATACAATAAAAAATTTGAAGTGTCAAAAATAAGCCCTCTAAAAAAATGTGTTGATGCTCTATCAAAACTTTTCAAAATCAGCAAGAAAATCACTAACATTTAAAAAAAATGTTCATACTTGATATATAAAAAAATTTAAAGTGCCAAAAATATGCTTAAAAAAAAGGTGTATTATGAATCACAATTTTTCAAAATCGAGTGTTTTTTTGCTACCTCAAAAAACGGGTACTAGGTAATTTTCTTGTTTGATTGGTAACTATGTTCATCTCTTTTAACTACAACTCTAGCTCCACTAGCTCATGTGTGCTCATCCTATAAGGGACTTGAGATACTAGTATTTCTCCTAGCATAAGCTTTATCAATAAGTTCATATCTCGCTTAGATGACAATCTTGGCATCTCTTCTAAAAATACATGTAGGAATTCTTATAATATGGGATAGTCTTTCATTTTTTTGTTGTATGTGGATTCCAATACATGGATAACATACAATTGACATCCCTTCCTATGGAATTTATTTAGGTACATAATTGACACCTATCTTACAACCACATGTTTTGATATGTCTATGAGGGTCCTAGGATGTCAATTATCATCCACACATTCCAAAGTGTTGTTGTAGCAGTCTAGCTTGAGCTAGTGCACTGCCAACCAATCCATGTTAATCATGACATTATATGAGCCTATAGGAAATATATTCAATGTTTCATGCATGTGTAACCCATTCATTTCAATTGGAGATGCTTCCACTAAATCAATCACCTTTCTTTTGGTCCTTATAGCTAGCTGGAACAACTATGGTTTCTTATGCTTATTTTTCTAAAGGACACAAGCATCAACAACTTGGGCTGAAACATAACTAAGGTTAGCTTTAAGATCAATCAAAATTGAAATATGTCATTGAGAGATTATACTTTTTACTTAAACCATTAATTCCTGGTGGTATACTTGTCATTTCTCCACAACTATGTAAATCCAAGGCATTGCATGTGGTACATCATTAACGATGGTAGTTTCTTGTACTTGACAAATCCTCCCGCTTTCATCTTGTTTGTGGGGATAATATCGGAGTAGATGATCTTCTCCACAGTCCCAATACTTCAAGGGTCCCCTTTTTTCCCCTTTCCATTCTTCCATGGTTTCTATCAGGTTGTTCCCACTTTGCATGGGGGAGTTCTGTTGGAGTTTGCTTTTGATTGACTCATATTTGTACCCTTTTCTAAAGTCTTGTGTTGTTGCAATTTGAATCTCTTCTCCTTCAAGCCATTTTTTTATTTCTTCTTCTAGGGTTTCTATAGCTTTGATCAGCACCTTGATTGCTCATAATAATGCTTGGTATTTCTTATCGTCATTAAGAATATTGGGCTCATCAAACTATATCTGATCCTGCTAAGACTGAGAAACCTCCTAAGAAAACATTGAATTGTTACTTTCTTATCCTTAATATATTTCATGTAGATTAGGAGTTTCAATAATATATTGGCATAATACTCCATAGTTGATTGTCCCAACTTCAATTCATGGAACTCCCTAATCTTTCCATCATAGTATCTTTGAGACAAGTAATTTATGTTAGATCTAAGACTTAAGTGATCCATAATGTAGATAGATGTCCTTCAGATTAATCACATTATTAGGATTTGGTTGATGTTTCGAACCAACTAATGTGGTCCATCCTCACGACAAGGTGAAGAATCAGTTGATCTTAAGGAATAAATAACATGGATGCATCATTGCGGATAATTAGCTGTTGGAAATTAGCCGTTGGTAAATTAGTTAATAAGTGAAGTAAAATATTATTTAAAAATTAGAGGTAAGGAGTTATCTATTAAAATAATATATATTTAGTTAAAAACTAGTTGTTAGGAATAAATAAATATAAATATAAAATATTTTATACCAATATTTTAATAATTAATTATTTAATAAGGTAAGAAAAATATTATTTAAAAATCCGAGGTAAGGAGTTATCTATTAAAATATTATATATTTATTTAAAAACTAGCTGTTAGAAATAAATAAATAAATAATATTTTAATCTATTATTTTAATAATTAATTAATAAGGTAAATAAAATATTATTTGAAATCCTAGGTAAGGAGTTATCTATTAAAATATTATATATTTATTTAAAAACTAGCTGTTATAAAATACTTCATTCCATTATTTTAATAATTAATTAATAAGGTAAGTAAAATATTATTTATAGTCCGAGGTAAGGAGTTATCCATTAAAATATTTTACTTTAAAGTTTTAATAACTAATTATGTAGTGAGAGATAATAGATATTACCAATTTATAAAATAGTATTAGGGGCTAACTTATTCCAAATAAATAAAATATGCCTATGTTTAATTGTATAGAACTAGAGTTATAGGTTAAGAAATGGTTCTAGAAATAATTTATCATAATATATGAAATGAAAAAGATGTTACTTATATATATATATATATATATATATATATATTAACAAATTTAATAATAATATTGCGAAAAATAAATAAAAAGACTCAACTTTTATGTATATTCAGAAAAATGAAGGTCAAAAGGGGAACAAAATAATAACTAATATCTAGAGGGTTACAAAAATATGTATAATATAAAAAGGAGAAAGCAAGAAAAATGATTACTAAGTAAAACAAACGGAGTTAAAGAAGGAAAAATAGTAAAAATAAAAACCTAAAAATAAGCTAGAAATAAAAAGTAAAAAGGAGAAGAAAGGGAGGTAGAATCAAGAAGTGAGAGCCAATACCTAGCTCGCTCTTAATTTCCAACCATCATATTTTATATTTATTTATTCCTAACAGCTAGTTTTAAAATAAATATATGATATTTTGATAGATAACTCCTTACCTCAAATTTCTAAATAATATTTCTCTTACCTTATTAAATAATTATTTATTAAAATATTGGTATAAAATATTTTATATTTATATTTATTTATTCCTAACGGCTAGTTTTTAACTAAATACATATTATTTTAATAGATAACTCCTTACCTCTATTTTTTAAATAATATATTACTTAACTTATAAACTAATTTACCAACAACTAATTTTCAACAACTAATTCTGGGAAATGATGCATCCATGCTATTTATTCCGTAAGATCGATTGATTATTCACCTTGTCCTGAGGATGGATCACATTAGTTGGTTCGAAACATTGACTAAATCCTAATAATGTGATAAATCCGAAAGACATCTATCTACAAGTAATTTCTCCTAAAGTTTATTTCAAATTATCTCCAAGTGACGTTTCTCTCACTAATTTCTTTTATGTTCTTGAGGTCTTCCCATCATATGGAATCCCTTCCACTCATGTTGGATATAGCCACAATGGCTTCCATGTTCTTTGAATAGTTGTGTACACAAAAGTACTTCTTTAGTCTCATCAACCTTCCCTCTATCACTTCACCTTCTTGATTTCACCATTAAGAGTAGGTGGCCTTGCCTTTTTGAACTCCTCATGCATCATATTCTTTGAACGTTTTCTCTTCTTCTTCTCATGTGAGGTAGACTGAGAATTAGTGCTTGATAGTTCATTTGAGCTAGTTGTCCCTTCACTGGAAGAATTTGTAGATGATCTATCACTAAATGTACCTGACTTTTTGTTTATAGCCCTTCTTCTAGAAGTTGTTCCCCCTCTATTGCGAGCAACTTTCCCATGCTTCAAGATCTTTGACAAGATTTGCACTTTTTGTTAAGGATTTCTCTATACATTGCTTATAGAAATTGCTTCTATATTTCAGATAGACTTTGCAATAGTACGACACTTAGTTCCAGATGAATTTCCTATTTACCAATTAATCTTTCATTATATGCCCCACTTTTAGGCTTCTCATAATTTTTGCTACATGAGAAGGTATTTCCACATTCCTCCTTTCTTAATATTCCTCATATCTAGCATGTGAGGTTTCTTCTAGAGGAAACTATACCATCTTGGAATTATTGCAACTTCACCTACACTCTTGGAAACTACTTGTATTAAGTGATTCACTTGTTAGTTATAGATCATTATCATAACAAAATCAATAGGATATTTTAACCTTTGAGTATAATTTATCTCATCACAGGCTAATAATGTAAATTTTCTCCGATACTACATAAAACTTATCCAATGCCCTCTATACCATATTGAGGGTATGGGATTTTTTCCATTGACACCAAGAATCTATCACCTTGCATTTAATTTAAGCTAATATTTGATTAACAACTTAACATATTTAAGTTGGTGTGACAATATTGATTAATAATAATAGTAATAATTAAAAGAAATGTATTTAACACTGTTATTAAATACTTGATAAATTATCAACATGCACAATTTCTAAAGTTTGAAGGTTTCATTTCCCATTGGTGAATCCAAAACTTACCCATGTAAAACATTTAGCCACACATGTAGTCAATCTCCTATTTTTTTATTGACCTCCATGAGGTCATGCCATTGGATAAATTTGATAGGTTTATCGAAGTGAAACCCAAAATAATTTGTGTTACCAACCCAAAATATTTCTCCAATTAATGATGGAGTCAAACCCATGTTGATCCTTGAGCTCATCAATCATTGGCTAAATTTAACATTTTTACTACGTCAAACCTCAGGAATAGAGCATAGTTTACAAAATTTATATCAAATCTACGAGGATATGCGTTATACATTAAAGGGGGGATTACAAATTAAGCAAATTTATGAAGAGTAGGCTCTGCATTAAGCTAAAAACTCATGTTGACCCTCGAGTAGGCCTTGCAATAAGCTCAAAACTCATCTTGACCCTCGATCTCATTTGTCATTGGCTAAATTTAACATTTTTACTAGGTGAAACCTCAAGAATATAGTAGAATTTGAAAACTCTACACAAATCTAAGGGGATTTTCATTATACATTAGAGGGGGGACTATAGCTTAAGAAAATTTATGAAGAGTAGGCTCTGCATCAATGAATGTAAGTTGCTAAATGGGAGAAATTCATGAATTTAAGTTGCTAAATGTGTATAAACATTCTCATATAAGTGACAGATTAAACCAATTTCTCTCCTTGAATTGATTATTACCATAATTTATCACATTTTGAAATAGGGTTCTTACGAACATTTATTATCCCTAAAATATATGTAAACATTGCTTCATATGCATAAGAACTTATATACTTGAAACTTCAATTTCAATTCCTAGGAATAAGGAAACTCTTCACACTTCAGGTAAATAAACATAATTACCTAGATTTATTGCTCACCATAATTTAAGTTATGATATAAGGAGAGAGAATGATTAGAAGCACGAGGAAGATCTAAAGAAACCTCAAAATTGAAGAAATCTCAAAATTTCATTATAACACAAAATCCACACAAAACTAAAGTCCTTGAACCTCTATTGTTAGTTAACGGAATGTGAAAATCATAGGTAGTTGATGGCTTGTCTACTGGACCCTCAACATATCGAGGATTTTACAAAGGAAATCTTCTACAAATTTATCAATATCTCAGTCACAAGGATGCTAAAGTATAACACCTAAGGGATAGATGCCCTCAAAACATCACCATATCGATGTTTTAATCAAAAGGCACATGATTTATGAATTTTTGGGATTCTAGTATATATAACTCTTGGTCACACCTGTGGTCGCAAATATGATTAGGTGTAGAAAATGTGGGCCTGATACCTCAGCATGTCGACTTATCAACATATCAATAAATGCCTAAGTTCATGAGATTCTCCAATATCCCAATATCTTGGTGCTGTCAATTATCAGGCTCGTGTAACAATGTTTTTGTCATATTGTGTTGTTTGTTATTTTGTATTCTTGACATACTAGAGCTTTTTAGTGCAATGTATTTCCAGTGCTCGTAATGTTTCGATATCCATCTATCAATTAATAGGTCTGATAGATAGAAATTTGTATGACCACTGATAGAAAAAATTGTTGTCTTCTATACTTAGAATTATGTGTTTTGCAACCTTTTATAGTGTTAATTTTTTTTGGGTGTTTCCTGATATTTGAGTGTAAAAGGAAAAATATGTAGTTCAACTCTCCAACACCTCATATCCATCAGCTGAAAATTTCATGTAATAATTATTTATTTTTTTATTTTTTTCCGACTCTTAATAGAGCAAGATCTTATTAAAAGGATTGAAAAATGTTGTGTTTTGCAAGCATTTTCAATGTTAATAGATTTCGTGATTCTTTGATATACCAATATAAAAAGCACCTGGATGTATTATATGGGCATATGAAGGAGTGTTAAGGCACATATGTGCCTAATCTTTGGAAATTTGGATTGAAGGGAGTGCTTATATATTAAATCATTATAAAGGTGTTGCACTGGTGGTACAAGTGCTTGGGCATAGTGTAGAGACATATGTGAAGTAGATATAAAACAATGGGGCTGTGGTAGTTTCAAACTACAGGTGGCATGAGAATCTTGGCCTCATAGATAATGAGTACTGAAAGGTGGGTTGAAGGAAGCACCAATTATAAATGTGTCACAATGGTAAAGTGTTGACCCAAAACATGGGTTGAAGGAAGAGCCAAATCATAAGGTTTTACTCTGGTAAAGTGTAGGTGTCAAATGTGAAGTGACTAAATAGAGTTAGTGAACATAACATGCAATTTTAGAAGTTGGCATTTGAATGAAGTGCCTGGTTCAAAGAAAAGAAGCATGAGGTGAATAAAAATATTCAGAAGAGCAGAGTGGACAAGAAAAAAATTTATTACAGATCAAATTTCAGAGGGGGTTGGTGTCTCCTATAGGTCGGTGCCTACAAATTTAAGGGACTGATGAGAATGGTGTCTAATTTAGTTTGGTGCCTACAAATTTGAGGGGTTGAGGGGATTGGTGTCTCATGTAGGTTAGTTCCCACAAACATTTTAACAGTAGGTTGGTTCCTACAAAGAACTATCAATTAAAAGACGTTTTTTGGTTTTCTCCTAGAAGGGTTTCCATGTATATCTTATGTTTTATATTAAACTTATGAGATTGTTGTTTTATGGTGCCTAAATGTTTTAAATAATTAAATATTAGATTATACTGATTCAACCCCCCACCTCTCAATATAATTGTGACTCTAATAATAGACACAAGGTTTTCCTCGAAGTAATATGTCATGACAACATAAATTTTAGAGTGATGCACTACGTCACAACAAAAGGAATTTTAAACGGGATATGGACTATGTCACTAAAGGAAATCTTATGAAACTATGATCTATCACTCAAAAGGAAACTTCACTGCGATGTGACATGTTGTGACGATGGAAACTAAAGTGATTTGATATGTTGCAAGGAAATTTATTGAAAGCTTAAACGTATCACATAGAAATATATGTTTCTATGATGCAATATGTTGTGACAAAGGAAAGTTTGGAGTATGTGGTATCTAGAGGCAAATGACATTTTAGGTTCAATACACATTACATTACAATGCAATAAATTTCAATGTCTCACATGTATAAAATCTTTGACGTGATGTGATATGTCATGACAAAGGAAATTTTGGAGTTATGTGGTTTTCATGACCAAAGGAGTTTTAGGTGCGATGCACACTATGTCGCTAAGCTGGAAATTTTTAACAAGTTTGACGTCTTATGGAAATAAACATTTTTGCAATGCGATATGTCACCACAAACGAATATTTGGAGTGATGTGATATGTCATAATCATATACATGTTACACTAGATATATTGCAAAGGAGTTTTTGTGGAAATTTCCAAAAAAAATACACCCTATAATAAATATCAGGGGACAAAATCCTATAATTCAATCCACCCTAGACATTCAACTCGTGAACCCTTAATAAATTTGAAATCTCCTCAAATATGAACCTTGAATCCACAATAACAACAACAATAACAACAAAAATTAAGGTGTGTATTGCTCCCAATCAAACATGAAAGTGTACTTATAATGGAAAATTGCAGGTTTAAGAAAAAAATTTGAAAACAAATTAAAAAGATTGATAGTCAAATCTAGCAAAACCTAGTGTTGTCTCAAGGAACAAAATGCCAATAAAAATTGTTTTGGCCCCAATATTCCCATTGGAACTCCTTTTACATGCAATCAAGTTTTAATCTATAAAACCTTTTATTGGAATTCACTACATTGCATCAAAGACACAAACAATTCCATCAAAGTTGTGGCTTCACATCATTCTACATTTAACTGGATTTTAATTGAAGAGTACAAAATGATTTTTACAACATTCTTATTTCACCTTTGGAAGAAATTTACAATTAAGATTGATTTGAAATGTGGTTACTAATGAAAAACCAAAGTATACTGAAAATGATGCAAGAACTCCATGTTAAATCTATACCTCATGATAATGAACTTAATAGTTACAAATTACTTTGTAATATATTACCCTATATGGTTGGTCTCTATGTACTCACAACCATGTAAAGAAGAATCTAGATGGATTGTGATGATTAAGAACATGTGTTTCCTCTTAATAGGTTACAAATTCAAATCTAGATGGGGGTAGATTAAGTATACCTTTGTAAACATTAGTAGTCAAATCATGTGACTCGAAAGCAGGTCCTTTGCCCAACAAGCAAAATAATCTCATACACTCATTTAAAGTCTAATTTATAACCTTAAAATTATATTTCTATTATTGTTAATACCAAATGTCACAATTTTTTTTCTTCAGAAATTTCCAAAAAATCATGTGTGGTATACATTCTTCTTTTGCATAAGAACTTAAGCTTTGGTATGACATAGTGGGGGGTGGTGGTCTTAGTTTTTTTGGCCTATGGTTTTGTATTATGTAATTATCTCTATTTGTATTCCCACTTCTATCCTACATTGATGTTGGTGGTGTGACATGGCTTCCCTCCATTTCATTTCCAACATATCTGCTCACAACTTAGACTCCATGAATAGTGACAATTTGTCTTTCCTCGATTTGGCCTTAGTACCTATGTTTATCTATGATGGTGTTATAAGATATATCATGTAGATATATCATCTTTTTAGGCTTTGTGGAGGTTGACAGGTGTGATTCTTTAGTTAGGTTTTTTTCTTTTTTTCCCAGAAACTATGGTGTTTATTAATTGCTATAAATGATGTCTCTAGGGATATATTTGGTTGATTACAAGCCAGATATCCTGCGTTTGGCTGAAATATTCCCCATTGATGTAGAGTTTAGGAATGCAACTTCTAAACTCTTAGATTAGTCTGGTGCCTGTGTGACCACATCTAACGAAGTTGTTTCAACTCCTCATGATGAGGGAAATACTAATACTTTGGATTTGGTTTCCTCTAAGAAAAAAGTGGAAGTTCTAGTTCGAATGTTCTCCCTCGACATAAAAATTATTGTAGGAAGCCTCTAAAATCTCATATAGTTGCATCCATAATTGTAGGTGATGACATTGGCATCAAGGAAGTGACTCTCTTGTTGGAAAGGGAAATAGTAGGTAGATTTGTAGGGAAAGCGATTAGTCCACAATATGTTTCAAGATGGGTTAAATATATATGGGAACTAATGTTGGGTGTCTTTCCAATCCTCCATATTCTTTCCAGGAGATGATTTTACTCCATCCTATGCCATGATAGTGAGGTTAGAAATATTATGAGAAAATATTGGCACTAAGGTAAATCAATCTTGTTTTTGCCACAATGGAATTTAGATTTTGATACCACCAAAGAATTGATGGCATGCCATAAATTGTGGGCTATCCTCCCAAGCCTTTTGCTAATGTTTTGGTCACATGACATTTTGGAAGCCATAGGTAAACAACTAGGTCAGTTTATTTGTATAGAATATGGGTGTCTAACTAAGCTTGAGCATCACTATGCTTTGCTTTAAATCAAAGTGAATGTCTCCAAAGGCTTAGTTGAGGAGGTTGAGCTGCTTGTCAAAAGAAAAACCTAGAATAAATTGGTGGATTATTGGAGGGTACCCTTTAGGTGTTATGTCTATAGATAGGCTGGACACCTTGAAAATTAGTATGAGTGAAATCAACAAGGGTTTAGACTAGCTAAGAGGGTGTGGTTTTATAAGAATACAAGTCGAGCTTCAGAGACCTCAGTTCCAACTTCGGTGGAAATTCCTAGTGAACAAAATGAGGATTTGGTTCCTATAGGTATGGTTCTAGCTCCTCCTATGGATCAGATTGATATTCTTCTCTCTATATTTTATTTGGCCCCATGTATTCCTCCTCATCCCTTAACATCTTCCCCTATGAGGTCTTTGTTATTAGGTATGAAGCGGCTTCTCTCTCAACCCACCGATCTCCTTGCTTCCTTCCACATTAGTTCCAAATTTGGATGTTATGTCGGCTTTGATGATCCATTCATCCTATCCATCCAATTCAAAGGAAGTCTTCTCAGAATATTATAGGATGTTGTTACACTAAAAAATGTCATCATGACTATTTACAGTTAGTATGGCTCTATCAACAGTCATGCTACCCTCTTAGGCAAGTCTTATGCCTCTTCTCTCCATGTCAAACTCCAAAAAAGAGAGAAAGTCTTTCTAAATGTATTTATCTCTGGGGACGCAGGTTCTCTCAACCTTACCTGTGGGGACGCACCCAATGTTCAAAAAAGCTGCGTCTTTGGACGCTCTGTATGTAAAGGGGCAGGTGCGTCCCCCTATAAAGGTTAAAGTGCGCAAGTTTCATCTTTAAAAAGTTACTTGTGGTCATTTCTAGAGCATTCTAGAAGGTTGTTCGACGTGTATTGAGCGCCTCCAGATGGTTCATGCACTCCTACCAAAGAGGAACTTATCCCATCAATAAGGGAGCTATCCCATCCAAAGAGGGGATTATCCCATTGATGGTGGACCTGATTAACTTCCTCTTGAGCACTATAAATACAGGCATTGGGCCAGAAGGAGAGGAGGTTGGAAGCTATACATTTCTAAGGGTAAATGCTGCAGGAATTAGGACTCCCATTTAGAAGCTTGTGAGGAGAGATTGCCATCTTTGCTTGTTCTATTTGGAAGTGGGTGAGCTTTGTCAAAGTAAAGGAGAACTCTTGATGGACCCTGGGAGGGACTTGCACAACACCAAGGCTCAGGTTGTATTTGTTCCTTTTGTTACCTATTAATGCAAATGAGTCCATTCTTCTCAATAACTTGTTATTTATGAGTTGTTTCATGTACTCCTTGGTCTATGTGTTAAATATGTTTTATTCTATGAGATTATCAAGTGCTATTTAATCGTTTGATTGTTAGTGTATGCAGGTTTCAAAGTGAAGGAGGAGCTCATCCGGATCAGCGGAGCTGGACTGCTACAACAGCGTTGGATTACAGGTAGGATCTAAACACTTGATTTCCCATATAGTAAATGCATGTTTAGAGAAGGATTGCTCTTGTTTGTCTTGTTTGTCACTAGAGAGTCTTAGGCTCCTAGGGAGGTTGGTTGTGTCCGTACAATCAACTCTTTCCGCCTGACAAATTGGCGACTCCACTGGACTCTTTCGAAGCTATCATCAAATTGCCTCCTCCTTCGAGTTTGCGCCAACTCCAAAGTTTGCAAGGGAAAGCGAACTTTTTACGCCGATTCATCCCAAACTACGCCGAGGTCACTAAAGGTTTTACACGGTTGTTGAAACAGAACGCTCAATTCTTTTGGGACGAGATTGCCCAACAATCTTTTGATGCACTTAAACACGCGTTGACCCATGCACCGTTGTTGCATCCTCCCAACTACAACCAGGACTACTTCTTATACCTCGCAGCTTCGCATTCCACCATTGGAATGGTGTTAGTTCAAGAAGATGAATTCGGAGCGGAACATGTGATATATTATCTTAGTAGGACCTTAAATCCCACTGAGCTAAAATATTCGCATGTGGAGAAATTGGCCCTGGCAGCCGTTCAAGCTGTCCAGCGTTTTCGTCACTACATTCTTCTCCGTAAAACTACAGTTATTTCGGATTGCAACCCTATGATTTATATTTTGACGAAACAACTGCTAGGGGGCAAGTACTCTAAATGGATCATTATCCTGCAAGAGTTCGACTTGGAGTTTGAGAAGTCCAAGTCTAAGAAATCCTTAGTTTTTGCGGAATTGATGTGTGATTTCCCTCGTGCTGACACAGAGACTGTGGCAGAGGAGTCCATTGCGGATGAATCTTTGTTTCTTATCAGTACTGTAGATCTGTGGTACGGAGATATAATCATCTATCTCCAAACCCAAACCTTGCGGCCTGAAGCTTCCAAGGCGGAACGTCGAAAAATTCGGTTTCAATCCCAGCAATACAAAATTATTGGAGATACACTTTATCGCCGGGGGGCAGACTTAGTTTTTCGACGTTGTTTAACTCACGAAGAGGCTGAGAGGGTTTTGAATGATTGTCACTCTGGAGCATGTGGTGGTCATATGTCTGGGTATGCCACAACTCAGAAGGTGTTGCGCGCTGGCTATTTCTGGCCGTCTATATTTAAAGATTGTATCATTGCAGTCCGGAAGTGCCACAACTGTCAAGTGTTTGATCGCAAGATGCGCGCACCACCTGCTCCTCTCCACCCTATAATTGCCGTTGGTCCATTCGCCAAATGGGGTATCAACTTTATTACTTGTAACCCTCACTCGGCCGGGGGGCATGCGTATATCATCCTCGCGGTTGATTATTTTACTAAATGGGCCGAGGCGATGCCTACATTCGACGCAAGCGGCAAAACAGCTGCAGTTTTCGTATTCAATCATATTATAACTAGGTTTGGTGTCCCACAAGCAATCATTACTGACCATGGGAGCCATTTTCGAAACATCATGATGACTGAGCTTACAAGCCAGCTTGGTTTGCGCCACGATAGCTCTACTCCTTATTATCCGCAAGCCAACGGTTTGGTTGAGTCTATCAACAAAGTTCTAGTCATCATGATCCGACGAACCATTGGTATTCATCGGTCGAATTGGCACAACATGTTATTTTCAGTGCTATGGGCATACCGAACCTCAGTGAAAACTTCAACAGGGTTCACTCCTTTCCAGCTAGTTTATGGCTTGGAAGCTGTGTTACCCATTGAATGCGAAATCCCATCACTTCAAATGGCTGTCGAATTACTTCCAGCTACTTTCGAAGAGGAGAAACGTTTATTATACTTAGCTAAATTAGATGAGACTCGACGTGACACTGCATTGGCAATCGAGACTCACGCGAAGCGAATGAAAGCTTAGTATGATAGAAATGTGACCCCTCGAAGTTTTTCGGAGGGAGACTTAGTGCTATTATATGATCAAGCTAACGATAAGCTAGGTGCTGGAAAATTCGTTCCTATGTGGCATGGACCCTACATTGTAAAGCGAAAGCTAGCAAAAGGGGCTTATGAGCTGGTAGATTTTGATGGGGACTCTTTGGGTAAACCCAGAAATGGACTTTACCTAAAGAGGTATTATGCTTAAATGGTGGGTATGGAGAATTTTTAGTTAGGTTAGGTTTTCTTTCTAGCTAGTATGTTTGTTAGTTAGTTAGTATGCTTAGCTTAGAGAGTGTGTTTTTCGTCGTTATTCTGACTTATCTTGGTTTTACTCTTGATATTGCAGATGTCGACGCCTCTCCAAACATACATTGGATTTGCTGATGGTGCTTGTCGTAGTACACGGAATATCTCTTCCGCAGCTTGGGTTATCTATTCACCCTCTGACGAGTTAGTTTCTATGCATGGGGTAAGCCTCGGTCAAACAACGAACAACATTGCAGAATACAGTGCAGTGGTTGAATTATTATCCGAATCTATTTCATTTGGAATTCGACGTTTGATAGTGAGGTTAGATTCTGAACTTGTTGTATTACAGCTTAATAGAGTTTATGCCATTAGAAATCCTGTGTTATTAAGGTTGTTTTTGAGAGTGCATCTCTTGGAACGTGAATTTGATTACATTGAATATCAGCATATTCCAAGGTCTTTAAATACATTAGCAGATGCAATTGCTTCTCGAATGTTGGACAGACATTTACGATAATCATGCAAGTAAATTTAAAAACATTTCATCACATATGTTAAACAAGATAAGCCGGTAATAGTGATATATATATAGATAGGAGTGTGTCAAAAAATATACATCGTCTTCGATCATAGGTTGAAAAACACCTTATGATCGGCAAAAATGATAAAGTACAAAAAGTCAAAAATGTTACATGTGTCTACAAAGTGACTAGCCAATCACTGGTGGTGCTCCCTATACGACACCACTGCACGGGCTACCTTACACAAAAATCTCCTAAACGGTCCAGGGACTGCGACTACATAGCGCTGAAGTCTGATAGGAATATCATCTATGGTAGTCTCAGGCATGTCCACTGTCAGACGCTCTAGATCCTGCTCCAACTCAGCTAGTGACTCTGCAGTCGCGTCCTGTGGGGCCGGTACCGGTGCAACTGGATGTCTCCTCTCAAAAGGCTGGAGGTTGGCTGGGCGCTGTGGTCCAACATCTGCATTTTGAAAATTTTTACTATCAGTTTTGAGACGATATATATAAAAAACAAAAAAAATACATAATTTGAAAACTTGTGAAAAATAAAGTACCTCTGTCATCCCATTGTTCTCCCTGTGGAAGAATCATGTCCGGATCACCTCGAAAATCTACTTCGGCATACAGGAAGTCCTGGATCGAAAAAACCTGTTCCTCTAACCAGTGAAAATAACTATCAGAGAATCGAACAATCGCCGCGCCCTCGTTAGGATGCCGGGCCATCACCGTAACCCATCGTATCAGCTTTGGCTCCCGAGGACCCAAGATATCAACAGTGAGTTGCTGAGGGATCAGCATCGGAACTCTCTCTAAGGCAAAGCTCACAACTAGAGGCCCATATCCAAAGGTCTTTAGTCGTCCGTTCTTTGCCCTAGTCAGTTGGCTCTTCATATTAGTCGACACAGCATCACACCAGTTGAAAATGGTGCCTTGGTAACAGTCAATCGCCATCCGCATTTGGGACCCAGAGGCAATATGTAAAGCGGCTGTGCCGCAAATTCTGGTAACCGTGAAAGCTATAACTTTGAGTTCACGCAGAGAGATGTGTTTGATTTCCACGCCTTTCGCATGGTGTGCATTGGGTGTGCACCAATCCGCCCGGAGACTAGCAAGGGATTGGCCACCCGGCCTAGTCCCGGCTAGATTGAGTTGCTCGCCTCTATTCGGCAAGCCTGTGAGAAAGTATATGTCAGAGGGCTCTATCTCGAGCTGGTGCCATCCGATGTAAAAGCACTGCTCTTGAACATTCCATCTCTCAACCAGCCATTCTAAGAACCTCACCTGAGCCCTCATGCCAGGTATGGCCCAATATTTATATAGCCCACATGCTTTTAGGGCATCAATGGAAGGTTGATGTTCAACTGCGGCTAAATCAACGTCCTCGTGCTCTCTTTCTCTCCAATCCAACATGGTGAGTGCCCTACACACCAAGAAACAATGATTAGAATTGATTTGGGGAAATTTAAATGGTTGATGGTGGAGTTTGGGGTTTCAAATTCCGCCTTTCGCGGGGGACGCACCCCGCGTTTAGAACACAGGGCGTCGGGACGCAGCTGGCCTGAAGGTGGGCTGCGTCCCCCGACCTTTTTCCTGTACAGGAAAAAGTCGGGGGACGCAGGTCACCTGAAGGGCACCTGCGTCCACCGCAGAGTGCACTTTGAAACCCAAAACCCCCCAAAAAATCAAAACTAAAACCTAAAACCTAAAACACAATTTTAATCAGATGAAATTGAAGAGTAGGATGTTGTAAAATACCTGGAAGAGACGGCGTTCGATTCTGACGGTCGGATTTTCCGCAGCAACCACGGGAAGTTTCTTCCCAAAAGCCCTTTTTTCAATCTCAACAGTAAAATGGTAAAAATGACATGGTAAAAAGTCTTTTTATAGGTTTTTTGGATGAATTTGTTCATTTTTCACCATGGAAGGATGTTTTTCGATGTATTTTTGCCTATCTTAAACAGGTATGAGTAATGTGTCGTTTTTGTGCAGGACAAAGGGATTTAGAGGGAAAATTGTCATTTTTCACGAACCAAAATATCAGAGTCATCTTTTAAGCCCTTTTCTGACTCCTAAAAAATGAAAAGATTGCCGAGCGTTTCTTTTACACTCGTTAAAACGGAATTAAAAGACGGTCCCCTTATAGCTCTTTTCTGACCGTAAAATCAGGAAAAGATTGCCGGGTTTTTGTCGTTTCAAACTCGATACGGAAATAAAACGACGTGTCCTTGATCACTTTTTACTTTTCAGGTCAGTGGCACTAATTATGAAAGTACTCCTTGGTCGCAAGATCAAGCAGTTCCCCCAGGTATTATTTTATACTTTTTCGGGCTTGAGGGACACAAATCTACGAAAAAGTTCAACTTGGAGTCTTCTTAAGTTTTTCAGACTCTCTAAAATTGAAAAACACCGAGTTTCTCCTATACTGGACTCGTTAAACATTTCATAGTAAAGGACCTGTTCAATTACAAACGGGAACGAACCACTCCTTCCTAGGGTTCGAATCAAAACTAGGTTGGACTCATCCGAAGGATGAGCTTATAATCAAGCATATGTTATCCTCCTCAAGCTTGTTAAAAATAAAGAGGTACTTGCCAGAAATGGTGGGGGAAAAGAGAGAAGAATGAGCCTATTTGTTACCTTTTATCTCAGAAGAAAGTTTATTACCACTCTTGAACACGACACTTTTCATTCACCTGGGTTGGGAAATCCTTTACCTCACAGTTGATCAAACCACTTTGAAAGTCTTCAGCCGGGTTCCGGGGATTAACTTTGAGTTGTTTATCACCAAGCCATCTGTTGTGTCGTTATGTGTTCAAGAGGTCTGCAAGCAAAACTTTCATCTGCAAAATACTTGTCATCCATTTGACCATCCCTGAGTCAGTCCCTACAGCAACATTTCTTCAACTTGAACAATGATTTCGTGTTGTGGGCTTGCCTGCAACGGGTCGCTTTCTATCGACATCAGCACATTATCTAGAGAGATGACTTAGAAATCGTCAGTACCTTGAAGTCTGCATGCATCAATGGCAGGTTTCTCGCCTTTGACGTCAGTTTACATCATTGACTTTCGATCGAAGGATTCTGTGAAATGTTCGACATCAACTCATTCATTCACATCTCATGGATTGTACTGGGTACTTTGAGAACCATTGACATTACTGGTGGTCTCTCTCACACTTGTTAACAATTTACATCATCGACTGGTAATCAAGTGGTTTCTACCATGTTCGACATCAACTCATTTATTCGCATGGTTAGAATCGTACCAATTCGGGAAATAGAAATGAAGACCCTGGATCTAGTTTCCACCATCCAGGCTGCGAGGAGTTTTGTATTCATTATCTAAGTAGACTAATCATAAACAGATGGCTACGCCCATACTGTGTCTACAAAAGTCTATGATTATGATGTACTGCAAGATCATTCCTGTATCAAAGTAGTTAGTCTGTTAGTTAAAGTTTTAATCTGAGTATGGGAATGCCTACCTCAGTGATGATATAATCTTATACATGTATTTTGTGTTGAAAATTGCAGGTTCTGACCAGGCTCTCCACGAGATAATCCTTGAAATGATAAAGCACTTCACCCTTCCTAGATAATACAAAACCCTAATCTATTACAGGCTTCGCACTTTAGGGGGCAATCTGTTACACTAAAAAATGTCACCATGACTATTTACAGTTAGTATGGCTCTATCAACAGTCATGCTACCCTCTTAGGCAAGTCTTATGCCTCTACTCTCCATGTCAAACTCCAAAAAAGAGAGAAAGTCTTTCTAAATGTATTTATCTCTGGGGACGCAGGTTCTCTCAACCTTACCTGCGGGGACGCACCTAATGTTCACAAAAGCTGCGTCTTTGGACGCTCTGTATGTAAAGGGGCAGGTGCGTCCCCCTGTAAAGGTTAAAGTGCGCAAGTTTCATCTTTAAAAAGTTACTTGTGGTCATTTCTAGAGCATTCTAGAAGGTTGTTCGACGTGTATTGAGCGCCTCCAGATGGTTCATGCACTCCTACCAAAGAGGAACTTATCCCATCAATAAGGGAGCTATCCCATCCAAAGAGGGGATTATCCCATTGAAGGTGGACCTGATTAACTTCCTCTTGAGCACTATAAATACAGGCATTGGGCCAGAAGGAGAGGAGGTTGGAAGCTATACATTTCTAAGGGTAAATGCTGCAGGAATTAGGACTCCCATTTAGAAGCTTGTGAGGAGAGATTGCCATCTTTGCTTGTTCTATTTGGAAGTGGGTGAGCTTTGTCAAAGTAAAGGAGAACTCTTGATGGACCCTGGGAGGGACTTGCACAACACCAAGGCTCAGGTTGTATTTGTTCCTTTTGTTACCTATTAATGCAAATGCGTCCATTCTTCTCAATAACTTGTTATTTATGAGTTGTTTCATGTACTCCTTGGTCTATGTGTTAAATATGTTTTATTCTATGAGATTATCAAGTGCTATTTAATCGTTTGATTGTTAGTGTATGCAGGTTTCAAAGTGAAGGAGGAGCTCATCCGGATCAGCGGAGCTGGACTGCTACAACAGCGTTGGATTACAGGTAGGATCTAAACACTTGATTTCCCATATAGTAAATGCATGTTTAGAGAAGGATTGCTCTTGTTTGTCTTGTTTGTCACTAGAGAGTCTTAGGCTCCTAGGGAGGTTGGTTGTGTCCGCACAATCGACTCTTTCCGCCTGACAGATGTCAAAGGTTCCATGCAAGAGGAGCTACGATTTTAGATCATGCCTTAAAACTACCCCAGAATCCTCTTCTAAATGAGGGTTGGAAAAATATTTCCCTTTTCTCATCCATGTAGGTCGAAAGTTTCTGCTATCCAAAGCGCAATCTAAAGCTAAGGAGGACATTGAGCTAGGCAAGAAAAACACCATGATGGGATCCCTTAGATCAAAGAAAGTCCTCATGGGTACTGCCATATGATCATGTTCTCTATGAACAATAGGGGTTTTGGTGATTCCCCTAAACAACTTTCCCTCAAACATCTCTTGAGGAAATTAAATCCCAACATCATCATATTACAGGAGACTACGAATTTTGGAGCAAAGGTTCGTGTGGTTTTGGAGCCCTTGTTTAAGGGTTGGTCCTTTTTCTTTTTGGATGCAATTGAATTATCTAGAGTACTGATTTTGGCTTGGAACCCTTCCCTCTAAGCCATCTCATCTTCAACTTCCAATATTTTGATGATTATGAAATTAAAATTCTTTGGTGTTTCTTGGATAACTGTTAATGTATATGGGCCTTATTCCAATCATCAAATCTTTTGGGACAAAATTTTTTCCTTAGGCCTTATGATGAGCATGCCTACTATCCTAGGTGGGGATATGAATTTCACCACTTCAGTTAGGTAATTATGGGGACATTGTCCAATATTTGATCCCTTGGAGGGATATTTTTTCCATCTTCTCAATTCTACACAATTAGTTGATTTGAAACCTTTCAAACTGTCCCCAATGCAATGAAATGTGAAGGCAAGAGTTGATGCTATCTCAAAGAGGTTAGACAAATTTCTTGTCTCTGAATCCATCCTTATCGAAAATATGATAACCAAAACTTGGGTCGAGCCAGTTGGGATTTCTAATTTTCTACTCAGAACCCTATTCTTCTTAGGCTTGAACTTGAAGATTCTAAGCCTCCGACCTTTTTCAAGTTTAATGTATCCTAGCTCAAGGAGCCTAAATTTTTTAAATTAGTCAAGGATACCTGGACTCACCTGAGATATAGTAGATCTACTCGCTTAATTTTTCAAGGATTTCTGATCAAGATTCTCTCTTCTTCCTTTACTCACTAGAAGCATCCAAAAGGGATATCTGATCCCATGAGAAAGATTTGTGGCACCAAAAAGTATGATTACTTGCTTGGAGGTGGGCGAGAATAATACAAATTTCTTTCATCAATTCAGAAATGCCCAAAATGTAAACAACACGAATCATATGGGAAATCAAGAATGAAAGAGGGCACGTTGTAAGCACTTTTAAAGACAAAGATGCTACAAGGGTCAAGTTTTTTAGTTCCTTATTCTTAGAACCTTAGGGTTTTCCCATACTTGAAACTTTGGCGGTATTCAAATCTTTTCCACATGATTTTTTTGATGGGTGGAATGAGGAATTAGAAGCCAAAGTTTTTGAATCTGAAGTCCTTGGTGCACTTTCTTCTATGTAGAAGGGGAAGTGTTTGAGTCTGAATGGCTCTAATGTGGAACTTTATATGGGATTTTATGAGCTTCTAAAAGATTACATCCTCAAAGTTATTAGGGAATCTTAGAAAATGACCTGTTTGCAAGGGGCGTTCATCTCAATGTTCATTTGCCTCATCTCGGAGAAACAATATGCAACATATTTCGATGAGTTTAGGCCCATCTCTTTCTGCAATGTCATATATAAACTAATCACGAAAATCATCTCTTTGAGAATGAAGCCCATGTTGAGTACATACATTTTGGAGGAGCAATTCAGATTTATTCAAGACCGTAAGATCCATGATGTTTTGGCCTTAGCACAAGAGTCTATTCACTACATCAAAGCTAGACATTCTCTTGCTATTACTCTCAAAATTGACTTATCAAAATCCTATGATCGAGTGAGTTGTTCCTTCATTAGATTATGATTGATTCAATTAGGCATGAGTTTAAGGACAATTAAATGGATATTAGCTTGCATGTCTTTAGTGAATTTTGTAGTCTTAATAAATGGGCTACCATCCAATTTCTTTTAGGCTTCCCGGGGCCTAAGGTAGGGTTGTCCCATCTCTCTATTGCTATTTCTTTTAGTAGCTAAAGTATTGCACATCCTGATTAAGAAGGCTATCAACATAGGTGAGTTAAAAGGAGTTAAAATTTCAGATTGGTTTTTCCTTATTGCATTTACAGTTTGTGGACGTCATTATCATTTTCATAGAAGGGACTATTATTAGCACAAATGCTTTGAAAAGGGTTCTCAACTCTTTTTCCCTCATAATAAGAATGTTAATAACATGGAAAAGTCCACTCTTTCCTTTTGTAATATTTCAAATGTGGTAATGATTTCTCTTTTATAGACCTTTCCTTTCCATATTAAATATCCCAGGATGGTATGAAGTGTTGAAAATAGCAACAAGAAATGCTAAAAATAGAATTGTTAAAAATAACACTGCTATAAATAGCAGTTCAGCCAGTGTTAATCTCAGCAACAATGGATGGAAAAAATGGAAGTGCTAAAAGTAGCATTCTATAAATAGCATTTCAGGATACCTTCCTATTTTAGTCAGTCCCTAAACTAAAATAGTGAAGTAAAATTCGAATTTTATCTTAGCAGTCAATTAGTTAAGGAAAATCAAACTTGAAGTCTATGTGGGGACATGCAACAGTTTCTCCATTAATTGAGGAATTTATCCATCCGTTGAAGAGATAAGGATGAGTTGTAAACTTGTAATATTGAGTTTTAATTAGTTGACTTAGTTAACTGAGTCAAGTCCAATTAGATTAATTCAAACAGTTTGTTGAATTAATGTAAGTTCAGTTAGTTAATGCTTGCATGCATGTAACTACTGCACTTCAGATAACTGAGTATTCTCTCATAGAAAACTCATGCATGTCAGTTTAGACAGAGACCCAGTTGAGATCAGATGGAGGGGCAGTGTACTATCAGTTGCTAAAATATTCCATTGTGAATATTCCTTGCATGTAGAAGGAATTCTTTCCTTGAGGATTGCGCAGTTACTTCTTTAGGTTTAGTGAGTGTGATGAGGCCAATTCACACGTGGCTTCACTGGACCCCAAGAAAAAAACTGCACAAGGAAATAGGAGGCTTGGAGGGCTTGAGGAGGACATATACAATGTCTATTCAGTCTGTGGGCTATATTGTTTGATTGCGGAGAGAGCAGGATAGTTTGAGAGCTGATTCTTTTTGTAACTTGAACAAGATTTCCACTTGTATGATAATACAAAGATTGGGGTTTAGGCTGAGGCTTTCCCTAGGTTATTTCTTCTGTGTTATGTGTGATTGATTTCTCATTCTCAGTTATATGTTTTCTCTTGATCTTGCTCAATTCGATTAAGCTTCCGCAAAGTGTTGTAGAAGTAGATCTTGTATTGTGTTTTAGTATATTGCATAATTTGTTGATCTACAGCGGGATTTCTACATGGTATCAGAGCAAAGGTGATCAGGGCAAAGAACAGTATACAAGAAGGAGAAGTTCAAAGTTTGGTTCCTGAAGATAGAAATAGAGTTCTTATCACATCTCAATTTCACCAATGGCGTTCAGTGGTTTAGTACTCGAGTATGCCCTTGATGGCAGCTCGAATTAGATAGCATGGAAGGATCACATGGAGGCAGTATTAGAGGATAATGGTCTAAAGGACTTCATTGATCAAGAAGTCCCCAAGCCGACTGATGCTACTCAACTGGTGGAATGGAAGACATGTGTGGCTAGAGCAAGGAGAATCCTCCTGGAGGGAGTTTGAGACCACATTGTCTCGAGCCTCAATGGGAAGGAGACACCGTTTTCGATGTGGAAAACATTGAAAGATTTATATTAGAACAACAACGATTAGAGGAAACTGGCGCTGAAAGACAAGCTTCGTAAGATCAAGTGTGAAAAGGGCGACATGATCTCTACATATCTAAACAAGCTCACAACTTGTAGGGATGAGCTTGGAAGTGCAGGGATCACGACCGCTGATGATGACATGGTGAGTCTTGCACTCCTCAGTCTTCCTAAGAGTTGGAATAGCTACCAAGACTCGGTTAATGGAAGAGAAAAATTGCTAGATTGGGAACGACTTTGGTCGGATTTGATGCAGGAGGAAATAAGAAGAAGCACCAGAGATGGATCCTCATTGAAGCAAGATGATGAGGAAAATATAGCCTTAGCAAGTAAGGTGAGGAAATGGAAAGGGAAGGCGTCCCATTCCAAATCAGTTCTTCCCATGGTGAGAAGAAGATAGACAAATTGAAAGTGTGATGCTTTCATTGTCATGAACTGGGCCATTATGCTACAAATTGTCCACAGAAGAAATCCAAGAAGGGTTCCTCAAAGGGATTTGATGGTGAGGCACTGGCCTCACAGTTTGAGATGGATTTCTCACTTATCACATGCATGGTTTCATCCATGGTGGGATGTGTGTGGTACCTGGACAGTGGAGCTTCATTCCACATGTTAGGTGACAAGAATCTTTTCAGTACCTTGGAGGAGAAGGATCTCCAGATGCGGATCGAGATGGGCGATGATGGAAAGTATCATGTTTCAGGTGAAGGTACGGTTGTGTTTCAGAGGGAGCATGGAGCTCCCCTCACCTTGACTGATGTAAAGTATGTACCATGTCTGAAGAAGAATCTTGTGTCTGTCGCTATGCTAGAAGATAAAGGTTATGATGTAGTCTTTAGTAAAGGAAAGGTATTCCTGAGGCATATCGGTACTGGACAGACAAAGTGAATAGGGATTTGAGTCAAGAATCTCTACAAGCTGGAGGTAGATGACTGTGCTTCTTTGAGTTCCAAAGCTGAGATGGTGCAGAGCTAAGATGTTGGCGAGCTATGGCATAGAAGACTGGGCCACTTGCACCATGGAGCCCTGAAAATCATGCAACAGATTTCTACCGGATTACCCAAGGGAAAACTTGATCAGACGACTACATGCAAAGGTTGTACCTTGGGTAAGTATGCAAAATCTTCCTTTCCGGATCGAGACAGTAGAGCTGGAGCAATCCTGGAGCGAGTTCACTTAGATGTTTGTGGACCTTTCTCTACAGCCTCCACCGCTAAACAAAGGTACTATGTTATTTTTATTGATGATTTTTCTCGTAGATGCTGGATCTACTTTATGCAAAAGAAGGATCAGACCTTCTTGAGGTTTTGTGAGTTTAAAGCCTTGGCAGAGAAAGAATCTGGAAAGAAAATAAAAGCCTTGCATAGCGATAATGGTGGAGAGTATGTCTCCCAACAGTTTAAAGACTTCTGCGTTGTAGAAGGAATTAAACGGGAACTGACGGCACCCCATAACCCACAACAAAATGGGGTGGCCGAAAGGAAGAATAGATCGATTGTGGGAGCAGCTCGAGCGATGTTTCATGACCAAAGCCTACCACTGCATTTGTGGGCTGAGGCATGCAATACAACAGTATACTTGCAGAACAGAAGCTCGCACCATATACTGGGGATGAAGACACCTATGGAGGCCTATTCCGGGAAGCGACCTGATGTAAGTCACTTCCGAATATTTGGATCATCAGTTTACTTTCATGTGACCAAAGATGTTAGGAAGAAGCTAGACCTAACAGCTAAGTCGGGAATACTTGCGGGGTACACGGATACACCCCACAACTATCGGGTGTACCTGCCTTCCACTCAGAGGACAGTGGTACGTAGGGATATGAAGTTCGACGAGAAAAAAGCCATGCGCTTATCACTTGAGAGGGAGCTCGAGTTGCATGTAGATGAGGAACTTTCAGTTCCTAAGGATGAGGAGCCTCAGATTGATGCGGAGTAGCCACATGCAGAGGATCCGGGAGTGGAGACATCCACTCATGCTGATACTTCCAGAGATGGGCGGAAACGCTCAAGGGAAGCTGACAGGTTGATGCTGGATGCACGGGAGAATGTGGGACAACCATCTTCTCAGCGTAGACAGAGGAGGTCACTTGAGCGGTACACTGGGTACATGGCCCTGGTTGGGGAGTGTGTAGATACCGAACCTTCTTCATTCGAGGAGGCAGTGCAGCAACCAGTTTGGGTTGATGCAATGGTAGAGGAGTATGACTCTATCATTTGGAACAGTGTGTGGGATGTTGTCCCAAGGCCTCAGGGAAAGTCAGTGGTTAGTTCCAGATGGATTTACAAGGTAAAGCAGGTAGCTAATGGTAGTGTTGAGAAACATAAGTCAAGGTTTGTTGCCCAGGCTTTCTCACAGGTCGAGGGGATCGACTATGATGAGACCTTTGCTCCCATAGCAAGGTACTCATCGATTAGATCAATGTTTGCACTATCAAATCAGATGGGGTGGAAGATCCACCAGATGGATGTGAAGAAAACATTCCTCAATGGGAAAATTAAGGAGGAGGTGTACATTGAGCAGCCAGAAGGTTTCGAAACCTTTGATCATGAGTCGCATGTGTGTAGACTCAAGAGGGCTTTGTATGGGCTAAAGCAAGCACCCCATGCTTGGTACACCAGGATCGACAACTATTTCACCAGTTTGGGCTTCACCACGAGTGAAGCAGATGCGAACCTTTACCACATCACGGTAGAAGGTAAACCATTGATCATTGTTCTTTATGTCGATGATTTGATTTTGACAGGTGATGATCAACTGATACAGTCTTGCAAGGAGGACCTTACAAGAGAGTTCGAGATGAAGGACATTGGCCTTATGCACTACTTTCTAGGCATGGAGGTGTGGCAGAAAGATGGGGAAGTATTTGTGCCTCAAGGCAAGTATGCTAATGAGATACTCAGGCGCTTTCACATGGAGAAGTGCAAGCCCATGCAGAATCCTCTAGCTGGGAACTGGAGGAAGGAGGATGCTACATCAGGTGAGGTAGTAGCTGCTATTGTTTATTGGTAGCTGGTGGGTTCACTTATGTATCTAGTGAACACACGACCCGATTTATGCTTTGCGGTGAACTAGATGAGTCAAGCTATGGTTTAGCCTACCAAGCTGTTTTGGAAGGCAGCGAAGCATGTGCTGAGATACCTGAGAGGCACATCTCAGTTCGGATTGTGGTACAGACGGACAGAGGGAGTGAAGCTTTAGGTCTTCATAGATGCGGATTGGGCATGGAGTCCATCAGACTGGAAGAGAACTTCTCGAGGGATCTTAAACCTTGGTTCAACTACAGTTTCCTGGTACAACAGGAAACAGAGATTAGTTGCACTTAGCTCAGCAGAGGTTGAATACATGGCTGTTAGTGAGGTTGCATGTGAGGCCATTTGGATGTGGAAGATTCTAGTGGGATTGTTAGTTAGATGATGGATCCTACAGTGATCTACTGCGATAACCAGAGTTGTATCAAACTCTCGGAGAATCCAATTTTTCATGACAGGTCCAAGCATATAGATATCCGGTATCACCATCTTCGAGACAGTGTGATCAAGAGGATCATGTTGTTGCTGTATGTTTCGACCGAGGAACAGGATGCAGATATTTTGATTAAGGCATTGTCAAAATGCAAGTTCTAGTTCCACAGGGACAGGATTGGGGTCATTGATAATCCCTTTCTTGTTGAGAGGGAGTGTTGAAAATAACAACAAGAAATACTAAAAATAGAATTGCTAAAAATAGCACTGCTATAAATAACAGTGCAACCAGTGTTGATCTTAGCAACAATGGATGGAAAAAATGGAAGTGCTAAAAATAGCATTGTATAAATAGCATTTCGGGATACCTTCCTATTTTAGTCAGTCCCTAAACTAAAATAGTGAAGTAAAATTCGAATTTTATCTTAGGAGCAGTTTGTAAATTAATTAATTAATTCATCTTGAGTTAATTAGTTAAGGAAAATCAAACTTGAAGTTAAAGAGATAAGGATGAGTTGTAATATTGAGTTGTAATTAGTTGACTTAGTTAATTGAGTCAAGTCCAGTTAGATTAATTCAAACAGTTTGTTGAATTAATGTAAGTTCAGTTAGTTAATTCTTGCATGCATGTAACTACTGCACTTCAGATAACTGAAATTCTCTCATAAATAACTCATGCATGCCAGTTCAGACAGAGACCCAGTCAAGATCAGATGGAGGGGCAGTGTACTATCGGTTATTGAAATATTCCATTGTGAATATTCCTTGCATGCATAAGGAATTCTTTCCTTGAGGATTGCGCAGTTACTTCTTCAGGTTTAGTGAGTGTGACGAGACCAATTCACACATGTGGCTTCACTGGACCCCAAGAAAAAAACTGTGCAAGAAAATAGGAGGCTTGGAGGGGTTGAGGAGGACATATACTATGTCTATTCAGTCTGTGAGTTGTATTGTTTGATTGCAGAGAGTGCAGGATAGGTTGAGAGCTGATTCTTTTTGTAACTTGAACAAGATTTCCACTTGTACGATAATACAGAGATTGGGGTTTTAGGCTGAGGATTTCCCCGGGTTATTTCTTCTGTGTTATGTGTGATTGATTTCTAATTCTCAGTTATATGTGTTCTCTTGATCTTGCTCAACTTGATTAAGCTTCCACAAAGTGTTGTAGAAGTAGATCTTGTATTGTGTTTTAGTATATTGCATAATCTGTTGATCTACAGTGGGAATTTCTACATGAAGTAGCTAGGATTTTATATCAAGCCTAATGTTTATAGGAAAAGTGATTGGATATAATTAATTAAAAGAGTGGAGGTAAGAACAAATGTATGGAAAAATAATTTTCTGTCAAGAGGCAGTCATCTGGTACTTGTCAAGTTTGTATTGGAAGGAATTTCTATCCACTGGACATCGATCACTACTGTTCCAAAAGGGATACTAAAAAAAAATTAGAAGTTTGAGCAACAAATTCCTTTGGTTTGGTAGAAAACCATCAAAGGTGATTCATTTGGTTAATTGTAAATCCATTGCTAAGCCTAAGCTCCTTAGTGGTTGGGGATTGCATTTTTTTTCCTTCTTTAGTCAAGCCTTTATTTCTAGAAGCCTCTGGAGGCCCCTAAATAACATGTCTCTTTTTGAAAAAATATTGAAGAATACATATTTTGGAGGAAAATATGAAATTGAATAGAATAGGAGCACTTGAAAATTGGTTGAAAATTCTTCTATTGTTTGGAAGGCCCGTACAAATGCATTTCCAATCATAAGAGAATGGATAGCCTGGGAGATCAATGATAGTAGAAGTGTCCAATTGGGATTGGACCCCTGGGATATCCCTAAGGAGAATTAGAAACTTTCAGAAAATACCATCTCTTGTTTGCAAACAATAAGAGTTTTCTCTGTAGCAGATGTGAGGTCTGAAAATGAACAAGAATGGGGCATAAGGGCATGGAAATCTGCATAAGAGCTCAAGTTGGTTGGGGCTAAGGCATAATAATGGAATAAATATTTGGGCATCTTAGTCTCGGCGATGATAAGGCTATCAAACTAAGATGATGATCATCTCATATGGTCCACGAATCCTTCTTTGGGATCCTTCACAACAAAGCTTGGAAATCAAGTGCTCATGCAGGGACAGTCAACCGAAAAGTCGATATGGTGGTGGAAATTCCTTTGGAATCACAAAATTATGCTCAAAGGAAAACTAGCATTGTGGTTAGTCTTATCCAACAAGTTTATCTCTTGGGATAATTGCATCAAGAGAGGGTGGACGTGACTTTGGAAATGCCATCTCTATAAAAAAGATGAGGAATCCATCCATCTTTTATTCATTTCTTCCTCTTACACCTTGCACGTTTGAACTTTGGCTAATAATATATTCAATCCCTCGACTACTTCTTGCGACAAAGAGTCTTTGGTTGAATGTATTTCGAACTGGGTTAATGACTCAACCATTTCAACCTTTCCAATTTTCCTTGCTGCTCTTGTCCACTTAATGTGGTGGGCCAGGAATATGGATTTGTTCTAAGAAAAATTGATTGCAACAGAGGTTGTGATGGGTATCATTGATTCTACCTGCAAATGTTTTAGAGCTGAGGTAAAATGCAAAAGCCTATAACTGCCATTATGCCTCCCTTGGACAAGTATATCCCCTAGAGTTTCTTCGATGGGGTGAGTCAGGGAACCCCTCCCCATATGTGGAGTTGGAGCTATACTATATTTTAATGATTATCATTATTTTCATTTTAATTATGTTGTTGCAAGTGGGACAAATATGCGAGCATAATTTTTAGCACTTTGGGCACTTGTTTATGTGGCAGATCAAAATAAAGTGAAACAAATATAGATAATGTGGGATTCAAAACTTGTTGTAGACTTGGTATGTGGCTGGTTTGGGATAGAGGCCCCTCACTTATCACACATTGTACAAGGAATACAAATAGGTTATGAACAAGTTGGAGTAGTTATCTTACAATCAAATTTATATAAAACTCAACTCTTGGTAGATATTTGGTCTAAGGAAGATTTGTAGGTCATCTCAAGGGTCTTGGAATACCAATAATTCATGAACAATCAACTTGTGGGCACTATTTCCCTTCACCTTTGATGTTGTTCCTTTTTGAGAAAGATTTTTGTAATTTTTATGAACTATTTCCATGGTTGTAGCTACCAAGAACAACTTTTAGATATTGTTTGTTTATATTAGTTGGTCTTCCTGGGAAGTAACTTTTTTCAATAACTAGGAAGGATAAGGTCTTAGGAAACCCTCACATTGTATATTTCCATTAAGAAAATATAGTGTTTTTTTTTCTTTCTTTCTGAGGGAAAAACACTTAAGATTTGGTTCATTTGTAATCATGGTAATTATCAAGTAACTTAGAGAGTGACACAACCTCTCACTGACATAAATCAATAAAGCGTTTCTATATCCAATGCATGCATAATACTAAATATTAGTAGGATTTTAAATATTTGATAATTTAAACATGTATTCATATAAGTTTCAACATATGGCATGATGGGTTTATTTTGGATATTATTATTATTATTATTATTATGTAGATAAAAATGAGATTTTATTTTTTATAGTATTTGGTTATATATATGAGATTAGGGTTAAATGTTATTAAAATAGATATAATTTCGTTTATATTTTTTATTTTGTGGTGAATACTATATAAGTTGAAATTACCTTTAACTTTTGCAATAAACCCTAAAACTATTTCTAATTAGTTGAAATTTCATCTTTTTTAGATGCAAGGAAACAAACTAGTATCTCAAATGTCATAAACTTATGACAAAAGTAAAAATTTACCCCTTTACAAATTATAACAAATCATTTCAAGTGATATGATTTTTTTTAAACGCTAATGAATTAACTTAAATTTAAAAATAATATTGATTAAAAATTACCTTCATTATAAATTAACAACTATAAAATTTTACCACTCTCCTTAAAAAAAAAATCAAAAAAGAAAAAAAATTGCATATAACTACAAAGGGAAATGTATGCTTAAAAAAATTAAATTTCGAATAACTCTGCAAAGACCTAATTATGTGCCTTCAGTGGTATCTTGTAACATGATTTTTTAAAAGGAATTTTTTTTTTTTTTTTTTTAATAAACTTAAAATTGACATAACCTATACATTATTTAAATTTTAAAAATTATTAATTTAGTATTAGATTTAAGTGTTTTTTTTGTGAATTAAAAACTTTGTATCAATCAAGAGAACTATATTACATAGATAAAAATATATGTACATAGGGAGTATCAAAATCCAGCTCTCAACCTTTGTCACTTATATGAGGTACTACTGATTACATACGTATGAAAACCATTACATCTTGGCCTTTCTAGGCCTGGAACCCATCCATACAAGAAAACATTAAAACCTAGATAGAAGCCTCACCCAAGAATCCGAGGCAAACCACACCATAATATCACCTTGGTCATCCATAAGAGCCAACCCAAACATTGCCGGAAAAATCCCCTGAGGGCATCACCGATGTCACTGTCCCATTGAAAAGGAGACACCACCATCAACCCACTAACCAACAGATCGCCATCGCAAACAGCTTTTCCAAGTGAACACTGACATTATGAGCCCCAAACAAGATGAGATACATCAGGGTATGGAAAAAATATGTACCCAACCCAAAAAATACATGGCCACGACTCTGATATGTCGCTATAATCCAAGGATCGAAAGTCCATCTAAGGCCCTACCAGAACCAAAAAACAAGAGCTTTAGGAAAGAGACATATACCGTCACCCATCACCCTAGATCACTGTTCATTGTCTAAAGACAAGATTGTCATTGGAAATCAAGCACTTGAGCTAGGGGAGTCCTTGGTGTCTCCACCATCAAAATCACAAAGAATGTGGATATCCACATGCATGAGGTGAGCATAAATTTTATGCACGCATAAGACTGTTTTACTATAGAGGATATAAAAATTGTTTTACTATGGTATTGAAAATAATTGTCAGTCAACAAATTTTTAGATATGCGATTAAAAAAATAAAACTCCTTTTTGAGACTCTCGTCACTTCTATTATTTTATATGGATGTGAGGTTTGGGGTTACAATATATATAGAGAGTCATGGAGGAAGATTGAATAGATCCAAAAGCAATTTATAATCTACAATATCAATATTAAATGAAATACTCCCTACCCTATCCTCTTGATTGAAGTGAACCTTTCGCCCATTGAAATCATGACTATGACAAGGTATATTATGTATAAGAATAATTTTTACAACATGGAAGCCAAGATATTTCTTAACATTGCTTCTGACTCTAGCCTAAACCCCCACCTTTGGCTCACGCAAGTATGATAGAAGGATGCCCAGTCTTGACTAGACCATTGGGGAATAAAGCAGGAGATCATTTCATAGAGTAATAATAATATAAAAATATTATTTACTTCAAATTCAAGGAGAAAATTTGGAGCGATGAATATTTAAAGGGAAAAAGGAAACTAAGATAATACAAGGAGGTGATCAATCCTAACCTTGAAAATAAAACATATTATTCTGTTTTGACTCGTGTTAAGAAGAAAATGAGCATTTCTAAGATAAGAACTAATTTTCATGAGTTTCATAGTGAAATTAGGTGTTGATCAATTCCCAAAACACCATGAGATGAAAGATTCGGTCACCTTTATGATTCTAAGAGGGCAAAAGATGAAAATCAATGACTCTTATATTTTCCATCTTATAGTCACATTCAATATAATTTTCAAAATATTTGTCATATTTTCAACCTTCTTGACCTTTTAAGTTAGCGAAACTATAACGATCTTGAAATGCTTTAGAATCTCACTACTTTTCAAACATAGAAATAAAATTTTAAATAATTTTAATTAATCTCTCACCTTCTTAAGGTCTAGTAGACTATACGGATCTTAGTTGATGTTCATCATCATCATCATCATCATCATCTCTATCATCGTCACCATCACCATCATTATCAAATATTAAATATTTTATTATGGGATATGTATTTACTTTCAAACTATATACGTTGTCATAAATTATTGACTTTAAACAACTTATCATATAACGTAATTTCTTTTATTTCTCATATATTCTCTTACCTTCTTAAGGTCCGATAGACCATATAGGTCTTGGTGGTCATTGGTCATCATCATCATCATCGTCATCATTATCAAATGGTTTATTATGGGATATCTACCGTTGTCATTGGCATCGTCAACATCAACATCAACATCAACATCGATGTCGTTGTCATCATCATCATTATTATCGTTGTTGTCATTGACATTGAAAACATCAACATCGCCGAAATCAACACTGGCATCATAATTGTTGTCACCATCATTGTGATCGTCATTGTTGTCGGCGTCATCATGATCTGTGTCATTGTCATCATCAGTTTTAGTGATATCATTTTCATCATCGTCACCATTGATGTCGGTGGAAACGATGTTGTCATTGTCCTCGTTAGTTTCGGTGTTGTCATCGATGTTAGCATATACGTCAGTGGTATCAATGTCATTGTCATCATCATCATTCTCGTCATTAGCATTGGTGGCAGAACAACATTGCCATCATTATCATTGTCATCATCACCATCAAACACGCACACACACACACACACATTCAAACCCATCATCATCATCGATATGCGTTATCATAATAAGGTAATTTATTTTATTTCTTTATATAAATATTTGTAAAGATTCCCTTCCCTTGTGAGGTCTCATCATCATTGTCATCGTCATCATCATCATCATCATCATCAACACCATCACCTATATGGTATAGTGATCATCGTCGTCATCGTCATCATCATCACTTGTGAGGTCTCATCGTCGTTGTCATCGTCATCGCCGCCATCATCATCATCATCATCATCATCATCATCATCACCTATGAGATATAGTCATTATCATCTTCGTCATCATCATCATCACTTGTGAGGTCTCATCATCGTCATCGCCGCCATCATCATCATCATCATCATCATCATTTCTTTACAGAAATATTTGTAAATATTCCCTTCACTTGTGAGAGAAGAAACATTAATTCAATACAGAGAATAAAATAATAATTTAATTTAGGCTTCTGTGATCCATATTATGAAAAGTAAGAAAAAATTCGGTAAAAATAACATCATCAGAGTTTTGTTGACACGTTTCGAACCATCCAGTGTGGTTCATCATCAGGACACGATGAAGAACAAGATCTTGGCATAAAGTTAAATAGATGAAGAGAAACAAATTTTTAGTTGTTATAATATAACGGTTATATTTGAGTAAATAAATAATATTATTAATAAATAATATTTTCATATAAAGAAAACAATTAGATTTGACTAAATTAATAATATTTTAATATAAAGAAAAAATTGTTAGAATATAACTGTTAATATTAAATGAAGGAAAAATATTAATCAAAAGGATTTTTTTAATGAAATGAATATCTAACAATAAAAATAAAAATAATAATTAAGTCAAACCTAAATAATCAAGATAATAGAACAATTAATAAAATCAATATAATAATATAATAAAACAAAAATAATATTTGGGTCAAACTTAAATAATCAAAACAATTAATTAAAAAAAACTTAAAAATAAATAAAAATAATAAATGGTCAAACTTAAATAAAAATATTTGGGTCAAACCTAAATATTTCGGGGATCTTTCCTTAGCCTTTCCCTCTCATCCTTGCCCAGATTCCATCGCTAACCATTCCTCAGATCTCTCTTCCCTCTAGCGTATCTACTGACGCTGTTAAGAAATCCTCTACTTGCCTTCCTTGTCGTGATAATAACAATAATAATAAAATTGTTGATAATAATAATAATAATAATATGGTTGTTGTTGTTAATAATAATAATAATATAGTTAATAATAATAATAATAATAATAATAATAATAATAATAAGTTTTATCCCTCTTATTGTAATAATAGGGTGGTTAATCATTTTAGCTTCTCTTTTGACCCTCATGTCTTCAGTCTTCTCAAGAAAGGATTAATTTTTTTTCTTGCTCCTAGAAAAATTCCTGTTGATGAGATTATTTGTGACATCAAATTTGGGATTAGGGGTTTACCGGACAACACTAAGGATATCATCAGACAAGAATGTGCAGTTTTCCTTAGAAAGGAAAATCCCCTAAGAGCAACATTAGCAAGCTTGAATTCAATGCCCTCAAATATTTGAACAATAACAAGGACATGTTATTCTCAAAGCAGACAAGGGTGGAGTTGTGGTTATCTTAGATAAGGAAGATTACTAGAGAAAAATTTTGGACCACCTTTGTAACAGTGGAAGCTACAGAAAACTCAATAAGAATCCCTTAAAGAATATCTCTAAAAAAGTGGCTCTAGCTATAAAATCCAGTAGCACTATTAGCTCCTTGAGCCATAAACTCATCGAGAGTAACCCTATCACTCCCAGGATCTATGGTCTTCCCAAGATCCATAAGGAGGGGGCTCCCTTGAGACCCATTGTCAACACTATAAGAGGGCCAACCTATCTTCTCGAAAAGTATTTAGCCCAAAAGCTAAAACCCCTTGTTTGCCTTACAGAGTCCTTTGTCAAAGACTCTTCATCATTTGTCAATGAGTTAAAGGGTATAAGGTTTGAGCTTGGGGATTTTCTTGTGATTTTCGACGTGGTCTCCCTTTACACTAATATCCCCATCAATGAGGCCATTGAGGTCATCAACCGTATCACGGATCCTGATACTGCTAAATTGGTTGAGATTTGTCTTACCTCTACTTTCTTCAGCTTTGAAGGGGAATTCTATGAACAAACATGTGGTGTTTCCATGGGCTCGCCCCTTTCCCCTGTTGTAGCTAATCTGTTCATGGAGGAATTTGAATCCAAAGCTTTTTCCTCAGCTCAATACAAACCAAAGCTTTGGAAGAGATTTGTGGATGAAACCTACGTCATCTGGCCTCATGGTCGGGATAAGTTGGATCTCTTTCTCCATCATCTTAATAATTAGTCTAGCTCCATAAAGTTTACTATGGAATGTGAAATCAATGGGAACCTTCCTTTTCTTGACGTCCTTATTTCAAAGAAGGACGATGGATCATTCTCACACCAGGTCTTTTGGAAGAAAACTCACACAAAGCAATATCTTCATGCTAAGTCCCATCTGTTACACTAAAATTTGTCACCATGACTATTTGCAGTTAGTATGGCTCCATCAACTGTCATACTATCCTCCTTGGCAAGCCTCATACCTCTGCTCTCCATGTCAAACTCCAAGAAAGAGATAAAGTCATTAAAAATTTATATATCTCTGGGTACGCAGTTTCTCTTAGCCTTACCTGCGTGTACGCACCCCAAGTTCACAATACCTGCGTACTTGTACGCTCTGTCTGTAAAGCAATGGGTGCGTAATCCTGTAAAGGTCAAAAGGCGCAAGTTTCACTCCAAAAAAGTTACTTGTGGTCATTTCTAGAGCATTCTAGAAGCTTGTTTGACGTGTATGAAGCGCCTCCATATGGTTCATGTATCCCTACCAAAGAGGAACTTATCCCATCAAGAGGGGAGCTATCCCATCCAAAGAGGGGCTTATCCCATTGATGGTGGACCTGAATATATTCCTCTAGAGCACTATAAATACAGGCATTGGGCTAGAAGGAGGGGAGGTTGAAAGCTGAACATTCCTAAGGGTAGATGCTGCTGGAATTAGGACTCCCTTGTAAAGCTTGAGAGGAGAGATTCCCATCCTTTCCTAGCCTTATTTGAGAGTGGGTGAGCTGATCAAAGTAAAGGAAAACTCTTGCTGGACCCTAGGAGGGACCTGCACAACACCAAGGCTCAGGTTGTAATGGTTTCTTTTGTTTCCACTTAATACAAATGAACTCATTTTTCTCAACAGATTGTTATTCATGATTTGTTTCATATATTCCTTGGTCTGTATGATAGATATGTATTGTTTTATGAGTTTATTAGGTGCTATTTAATCTTTTGGCTTGTTAGTGAATGCAGGTTTCGAAGAGAAGGAGGAGCTCATCCGGATCGGCGAGGCTGGACTACTACAAAGCGTTGGACTAAAGGTATGTTAAAATCACCTGATTACTTGTATTTTCAATGCATGTTTAGAGAAAGGTAGTGTTTATTTGTCTTGTTTGTCACTAGAAAGCCTTTGCTTCTAGGGAGGTCGGTTGTGTCCACACTATCGACTCTTTCTGCATGACAAAATGGCGACTCCGCTGGGGAATCCATTGATGTGAATGATTTTTCCTTTGTATGAAATTTTGATCTGAGAAAAGTCGTTTGTTTTCTGGTTTTTGGCTATTTGACTGTGTTTTTGGGTGGGCTAGCTTAGGGTTAAATTAGATTTTAGTTTTTCTTTGTTTTGCTAGAAGTACGCAGCCTCTGCGTTGAGCACAGTGCGTACTTGTACGCACTGTCGCTTTGTGCACAGAGCGTAGCCGCACCTGTGCAAACAGGTCGCCTGCGTACCCTGTCAAAATTAAGAAATTTTCAATTTTCTTCTTTTTGCCTTTTAGATTTTGGTTTTAATTTGTTTTTTCGGCCCAGATCCACTGGTTTTCTACCATCAATCTTCACCTAATCTTGTTTCGTCAGTGTCGAGAGTTTTAGTGAAATTCATAGAGAATTTGCCTTAGGGTTTGATTTTTAACTGGTCCTGTAGTGACTTTGGCGTTAGAGGTTGTCAAACTTTGGATCTCCCTGGTTTTGTTCAGTCCTCTTAGGAGTCGGGCCTTTCATAGAATCCACCCTTGCAAGAAACCTACCTTTGTGTCTTCTCTTTGCGAATCTCGAAAACGTTTGTTCATTGAGCTTTGAATTTTATTCTTGAGAAAAAGAACAAAATATTTTGATTTTTGTTTTTGACTGGTTTTTGGTTCTGCATTAACTAGTCCTTAGTTACATTTTGACTGAGTAAAACATCCAGGAATCATCTTTAGTAGGCTTTTGCCTCGCTAGATTTAGTTTTTAGGTGCATTTCTCTAGATTTGCTTTTGAGTGAAATTGAGTTGATTTGATTGCCATAGCTTTTTTAACTTTGATTTTTGTTAAAGTAAGTTTTACATGCTTTATTAATTAGGAAAAAATACAAAAAATATCTTTTGAAGGAAAGTTTGCTTTGGTAGCATTTGAGTCTTTGAAAGAAAAAGGAATTTTCGTGAAGTGATTTGTGGTCATGTGTTGTATGTTTTGAAAAGATAAAGAGTTTGTTTCTTTGATTTTCGTTGCCAAGAAAGTTGTCTTTATATCAATTTTGCATTCTCCAACTCTCTTAGCTAGGAAATTCATTGAAAAAGAAAAATTAGTATAAATCATCCTAAGTGCATCTTTTTAGTGGATTTCAGTCGAGTCTACACACCATCAGTTTCATCTCCACTACCTTTTGTCTTAAAGAAAAGCCATAAAATTAACGCTTAAAGTAAAATCAACTTAGTAACTTTTTATTTACTAGGGCTCTGAAACACCAATATAGATCAGGCTAGTGTCTTGGAGTAGGAGAGTAATTAACTCTCCAAGACAGCAAAACCAAACAAGTAGCTCATCTTGTGGTAGGATAAATCCAACTGTTTCATTTGTACTCTGGGAAAGCTCCTCTTAAAGGAGAAGCACGAGACCGCGTCCGAACCAGTGAGGGGATCAATCCTCCTTCATTGGGAAAGACGCCAGATACGCACGTACTACAAACGGTAAAGCTCGGATTATTGTCGAGGAGTCTGGGGTCACTTGTCGGTAAACCTTGGATTATTGTCAAGGAGCCGGCAAGGGGATTGAGCTTGTTACTCTGCCCTTGCGTGCTATCGGGTCGTAGACTATTCCCCCAGGTGCATTTGTTGCTGTTGGTAACCTTAGTGACCATTATCTTTAGGATTCTACCGAGGTGACGGTGGAGGGAAGATCCCACTGTACCTGGAGCAGATGTTGGCTAGACTCACTTGGATTTTCCGGGGGGTTCACTTCACTCGAGATGGTTAAAGTGGAGGAACTTGTGCCGGTCTATTCATTAAGCAGGTTGCCGGGGTAACTATTCCGCCCGCCACTTCTGTACTGAATTCGGCGATGTTGGGTTTCATCTCCAACTAGTGTTTTCGGTCTGGAAGGCTACTGTTTGTGCATGGTTTGACGCCCTAGATTCTTTAGGCGTGTGATTCAAATTTGTTTGGTTCTTTAGAGACTTTAGGTGGTTTGCTTTGAGATTGTTGGGAAATTTAATGGACTTAAATTGCTGCATAAATTATCGACCAGGGAAACTCGTAAGCTTGTGATGATGCCAGCACAATATATGCAGGAGTAGGCAACTAACCTATGTCTAACTAAATTATTTATGATTCAATACAATATGCAAGGGAAGAGGCTCCTAACTAAGGAGGTCCTGGTTGTCCTTCCCTACAGTATCATAAAGAAATCATTCATAAAACCAGAAACTGAAATGAAGACAAGAGAATAAACTTAGTTATTGTTCAGATTCAAGTAGAGAGAGAGACTAACTTAGTCTCTTGATTGTCCTCTCATGTACTAATCCAAACTAAACTAAGATTCATTCACAAGCATAAGAAATGAAACAACTTGAAACATAAACAGAAAAGAATGAATTTCAATTACCATATAAATCAATGGAGAGAGAGCCTAACTTAGACTCTTGGTATCTCCTCATATGATACTTGAAACATAAAAGCAAAAGAATGAATTTCAATTATCATACAAATCAAATAGAGAGAGAGAGCCTAACTTAGACCCTTAGTTGTCCTCTCATATGCTGATTAGATTCTAATTTAAAACTCATTCATCAATCACAAACAAATCCTCAAACATCTAAGCAATGAAATGAAACAAAATCTAATATGAAATAACATGTTTCTCTCATCCTTTTAGAGTGAGCTCAATTCTCCTAAGAACAAGACAAATTATTCCATATACTACATTAAGCAAACCTATATCTAAAAAACTACATAATGGAAATAAAACTACATAATGGAAATGTATGAAAAATGAAGCTTTATTCTATGCCATCATAAGTTGGATACAATGCTCTAAGAGTCCTCCCTTTGGAATGGAGGAGGTACTCCTATTTATACAATGAGAGGAGATAACAAACTCATAATTATGATCCACTAATCTCTCCTTTAGTTCCATACATTTCTCAACCATCTAGACACATAACCCTATCCTCCATGATTTCCTCCATGAGGTCCATGATATTCTCCATGAGGTTTATCTTATCAAATTCGAATTTGATCATTCAAGGCCACATAAAGGTGTCTTGGAAGCTTCCTTGGAACCTACACATGTCACCAAAACAACCCACTTTCCATATATAAAGTAAAATATATTATTTTCTAATATTTAATCAAGAATTTCTCTCAAAAATGCTTAAAAATAAACAATATTTGGAAAATATAAATGAGACCCATTAATGGTGAATAGTAGGGAAAATGGAGTGACAAGGTGATGAATAGTGAGCGAAATAATGGAAGCATAGGTGAAAAATGTATGGTAATGAGTGCCATTTTTGGAGCCCAACATACTCCCCAACTGAAGTTCTTGCATGTCCTCATGCAAGCTACTACAATGACTTATTTGATTTGATTCTTAAATGAGCTTACTTTTAACTTTGCACATCTTTGGATAACTTTTATTTGTTTGCAAAGAATTGACATATTTTAATGATTGGTTCTTGTGTTACAATCATTATTTACTTTGATCTCTTCTTAATGATTGGTTCTTGTGTTACAATCATTATTTACTTTGATCTCTTTTTAATGATTGGTTCTTGTGTTTACAATCATTATTTACTTTGTTGAGATCTCTTTTTAATGATTGGTTCTTGTGTTTACAATCATTATTTACTTTGTTGAGATCAATCATATGCTCATCATTTTGTAGTAGTTTTTATTGTGAGAAGACTATGTGGGTTAAGATGTAATATGAATGAGGAAAAAGCATGAAGTGTGAAATTCCCCCCTCCCCAACTGATGGTTTTTGGCAATTTTAAATGAGAAAGGAAATAGTGAAATAGTGGAATATTTTCCAAATATCATCATTTTAGCATCTAAAAAGAATTTCAAGATTAAAGGTTAGAAAACATCATACCTTACTTACCTAAGGAAGTGGATGAATCATGCATGTTCAGCTGCCACAATTCTGATCTGAAGCTTCTTCTTCAAGTTGTGGATGAAAGATGGGTCTGTGTTGTCGTATCGGCTGCTGGATCCTCTGCTACTAGATGATGAATCCGAGGAGTCTGCTGAACATGGCTGAAAGTCGTATCTGCTACTGGATCTTCTGCTGCTGGATGATGAATATGATGAGTCTGCTAAATATGGCTGAAAATCTATAAGGCTTGGAAGGTATACAAAATATATATAAGTTACATGTCCCTCCCAGCCTTATTGATTGACTTGTCCTCAAGTGATGGCAAACTGAAAAACAATGAAAAGAAATTGGCTTCATCTGCTACAAAATATGGGTCTTCAAGTCTTCAACGCTCAATGGCACAAATCTTACTATGTGATTAAATGTGTCGATGTCGAACATAGCAAGAAGTTGTTGACTTAGTGGCCGTTAATGAATGCCCCTAGCCAACACAAGAGCTCCCACCATTGATTCCAATGGGAGTCAGGATGCCTAACACATCTTTGTAGGTACGAATAAATTTGTCGTGGTCGAGTCACCTACAAGATCCAACGAACAAGGGATATTAATGTACTCCCATTGTTCATTGGCAAGAGTACTTGCCATTAAGGCATGCAAGCCTCTAGGTGTTTTTCAATGATACTTAGACTCTAGGACTTTGACTCAAGCAGAGTTTTATTGCGGAAATGAAGGGGAATGGTAATGACATGGAAAATGACAATAAGGAAATGCATGGTGTATGAATAAGAACTCTTGCTGTGAAAAATGGATATGGAGATTGTATGCTTTATGGACATGGACAATGGGTGGAAAATCTTTTGCAAAATGGGAGTGCAAAATAATGGTTCTGGACATGGATTTGTCTTTAGAATGTTTCATGAAATTAGTCGTTGGAAGACCAATTGTGCGCACAATGTAATCTCCTTATGATCACTTGATTATCCTGTAACCTGTAAAAAACTTGGTACAAAGAAAACATAAGTGTGCTCATGAAGAAATGGCCAGTTTCTTCATGATTCTTACGCAAAAATTTCATACCAAATAAAACAAATTAAGGACAAACAAAGTGTTAAAATTGACTTAATCATGATATTAATATCAATCCATTTGTGAAAATAACCATTAAAAATAATACTCCCTGTTTTTGTCAGCTGACTTTGTGCATGGCGAAAAGTTTGGCATCATAGATTTGTTGTGTCCTGCAGATTAGTATGTTATAAAAGCATACAACAATATCAATTTGCCATCTATAAACAAGTTAGTCAGCATTTAAATAACCCACCAAATGTTCTTTCAAATTATGCTTCCAAATGTTATTCTTTATTTTCAAGCTTTGAATTTTGTGAAAAGTTTTCGTTTCTGTTTTTTTTTTTTTTTAGTTCTTGCCCTTGTACCAACTGTTGCACTTTCAATCAATTCCTGTAATTTTCATGATTCTCTCAATTTTCATGCCACTTCTCATGTTTCTCTCAATTTTCATGCCACCAAATTTTATAAACAATCACAAAACACTTAGGATTCTACCGAGGTGCCATTGAGCGTTGAAGACTTGAAGACCCATATTTTGTAGCAGATGAAGCCAATTTATTTTCATTGTTTTTCAGTTTGCCATCACTTGAGGACAAGTCAATCAATAAGGCTGGGAGGGACATGTAACTTATATATATTTTGTATACCTTCCAAGCCTTATAGATTTTCAGCCATATTTAGCAGACTCATCAGATTCATCATCCAGCAGCAGAAGATCCAGCAGCAGATACGACTTTCAGCCATGTTCAGCAGACTCCTCGGATTCATCATCTAGTAGCAGAGGATCCAGCAGCCGATACGACAACACAGACCCATCTTTCATCCACAACTTGAAGAAGAAGCTTCAGATCAGAATTGTGGCAGCTGAACATGCATGATTCATCCACTTCCTTAGGTAAGTAAGGTATGATGTTTTCTAACCTTTAATCTTGAAATTGTTTTTAGATGCTAAAATGATGATATTTGGAAAATATAAATGAGACCCATTAATGGTGAATAGTAGGGAAAATGGAGTGACAAGGTGATGAATAGTGAGCAAAATAATGGAAGCATAGGTGAAAAATGTATGGTAATGAGTGCCATTTTTGGAGCCCAACAGAGATTTTACTTTGTTTGCGTGTGTAGTAGTTAAAAGTTTTTAGCTGTGGCTGAATTACTGAGACAGTCCCGTAGACTTCGGGGCAAGTCTCCTGAGATTGTTACCGTGGCCGATTTGTTGAGGAAGTCCCGTAGACTTCGGGGCGAACCTCCTGAAGAGGTTCCGGGTCATTATGAAGGTTTGAAAGTCCTTGTAACTCCTAGTGGCAGTAAAGTAGGTTCACCTGAAGAAGGAGAATCGTCGTTGGTAGTCCATCCAGATTACCAAGTTCTAGAAACAAGTTATAATCCCGAAGCTGTTGCAGTTTCCGAGCTTGCTGGTAGTTTTTCATCTACTAGTGATATAGGCGAAGAACCTGAAATATCTGAACCTGTTACTCCAACTTCTAGTGCACCTGATTCACCTAGGGTAGAAAGAGTCATCACCGAAAATCTTCCTGCTGGTTTGATAGCGATTGAAGAACTTGTTCCAGAGGAAGAATTTGGCGTATCTATCCTTGAAGATCAACCTACTATTGATCTAAGGGAGCGTGAATCCATCTTTTACAGTCCTCCTAGAAGTACTACTTGGTACCTTTCGTTAACCAATTATTTAGACAACTCAGGGATAAGTTTTTCTCCACCTCGTACTCCTTTTCCACCTGGAGGTATTTATACTCCTGTAAATATGTCTGGTTAGTCGTTTGTGTTCACTCAATCTCCTAAATCTTTCTTGTACGGCGGTCCTTCTATTCCCTCCGGGTATCAGTCACTTTCTGGTATTTTGCGGGAGCATCTCCTCAACCCATTGAACATGGGTTATTAGCTGGAAACAATGGTAACAAACCGTTGGGTGTAGGGGACATTTACATGATGTCAGGTTCAGTTCCCGGTTCTCAACCTCAAGGTGGCAAATTACCGCCTGGGGGGCAGCCTCAATTAACGCCTGGGGGGCAACCTCAAGGTACACAAGTTGCGTCTGGGGGGAAACCTCAAGGACAATATGTACCCATAGTACAATACATTCCTCAAGGTCAACCCCAGCCTCAATATGTACCCCAGGGTCAACCTCAGTATCAATTCATAGCTCAAGGTCAACCCCAGTATCAGTATTTACCTCAAGGTTATCAACCTCAAGGTCAATACTCGAGTCAAGGTTATCAACCACCTCAAGGTCAATCATATGTTCAAGGTACGGGAACTGTGCCTTTCAGTTATGAATCCTACCCTCAATCCGGTTATGGATCTCAATATCCTCAACCTGTAATGGGTCAATACCCCGGAATGAACATAGTGTGGGATCCATCGCAAGTTCAATAGGTATTGCAGCCAAGCGTACAGTTGTCATCTCAAGCTGGACAACCCTTAGTTGCTGGTCCATCCCAGCAACCAGTCCAGTCTAATGTTCAAACTTCTGTACCTTCGGTAGTTACTCAGTCGCCAATTGCACCTAGTACTCCATCTCAAACGACTGCTGCAACTACCGCAACATCTGTTCCTTCCACCACACTTGCTTCTGGAGTATCGACAGCTCCGGTTTCTACTGTCTCTGCAACTACTCCTCAGACATCTTTACCATTGTTTGGATCTACGATTCAAACTACGGTTCAGATGCCTGTAGGACAACCTGGTTTAAGTACGGTTGTCACTAGTCAACCACAATTCGCTTATCAAACGTACCAGGGACAGTACCAATACGGGCCTGCTGTCCAACAACTGGTTTACCAGTATCAACCGTATCCTGGGTACACTTATCAACAACCTCAGCAACCCCAGTACGGTCTGGTTAATCTTGGTTTTCCAGGAGGATATAATATCCCGAATGCGATTCCTATTCCAAGTTATCCTGGATATCCTCCTCCTGGGACTGGTCTTGTGACCCAGAGTTTTAGGGATCCTAATTGGCAGTTACCGTTTATCGCAACTTTGGATTTACCATACTTGTCGCGCCTAATGAACGATCCAATAAATTATCTTCCGTTCTGGCCGCCAATGCCAAATAAGTTGCCCAGCGATATACCCAAGTTCGAAGGTAAGTCTGGAGAGGATCCGTCCAATCATGTGATGACTTACCACCTCTGGTGTGCTTCAAATTCCATCTCGGATGATTCGATCTGCTTACGTCTTTTCCAGCGTACGCTCATTGGTCTCGCGGCCAAATGGTACATTGAGTTACCACGGGCCTCTTTTTACAATTTTAGTCAGTTAGCTACCTCGTTCCTAACTCATTTTCAATTGCCGGTCAGATATGATAATGGCACGGAGCTACTAACTTCACTAAAACCGTCGACGTCCACTTATATTTCCGATCATATACATGAATGGAGACGTCGACGGTGATTAGTGAAAGTTTTTATCCCGGACCAAATCTTAGCTGAATGGTTTGTTAAATCATTATTACCGAAGATTACTGAAGACGTAGCTAAGGCCGGAGTGGTTACTGAGGAGCAAGTAATTGCTCAAGTGCAATACCTTGACTTAGTTTACACTCAGTTAGGTACGTTACATGAAAAGATCCCAGATCTTCCAAAGTCAAATCAAATCGCTACTGCTCCTTCGGGATCTCATGCTGCTGATGGCATGATTGGTACGGTAAATACTAAAAGCAAGAAGAAATCTTCAAAGAATTCTTCGCCCATTATAACCTTACCAGATTCCCCGACAGGAGAGTCTTCTCCTGAAGTCTCTGCTGATATTCACGCTGTAGAGTCATCTACGGCTAAATCAAAAAACGGTGGGAAGAAGAAAGGTAAGAAGAAGAGTAAAGCAGACAAGACTCCAAAGGAGAAAACAGAAAAGTCGGAAACCAATGACGAAAAGCGCAAACCTCGATATCCTTGTCTTATTTGTGAAGAGGATCATTTTACAAGGGATTGCCCCCATCGGGCCGAGGTTGTGAAAATCGTCAAAGGTTCCTCAACTCCTGCTGTTTTGAAAGATCCATTTCCAAAGCAGGATAGTAAGATGATAGGTTCTTCCTCAGGTGCCACTGAAGAACCCATATTGATGATGTCTCATGTAAGGATTGCGACTCGATCGCAAGATTATGGTAGTAAAAGTCCTGTTGATGGATCGAAAGAAGCAGAATCTTCTCATTCAAATCCATCAACCTCAGCTCCCGGTTCCGATCCACTACAGATCGAGAAACCTAACCCTGACTTAGTAATAAAACCGCCCGCCAAGGGTGTACTTCGAAGGTCTGCTTTCAATCCACATGCGAGAGCAGCCCAGAATTACAACATTGTTGAGGATTTAGCTGTTTCACCCTCAGCAATGTCGGCTTTAGAAGTGCTGCAATCATGCCCAGCACAACGAAAATTACTTTTGTCAGCTATAGGAGCTGTTGACGTTCAGGACCCGAACCTCATAATCTTTGATCTAGAAAATAGTACACCGCGTTTACCTCATCAGATGGCTTTCCAGATCCCAGTGATAGTAAAAAACAAGCCTATTCATCGCACTGTAATTGATGAGGGAGCTTCCACGTGTATTATGTCGATACAGTGTTGGAGATCACTTGGTTCTCCTTCACTAAATCAATCCCCGACAATTCTTAAGGCCTTTTATGGCCGTGGGTTCCATCCGTTTGGCATTCTACAGGATTTGCCTATAGGGGTTGAAGGAAAAACCGTTAGTCTAGATGTGGAGGTGGTTGATGCCCCTCTAGACTACAACCTTCTTTTGGGTCGAAGTTGGTCTTACGCTATGACAGCGGTCGTTTCATCGGTCTTCAGAGTAATAAAGTTTCCACACAATGGCAAGATCGTAACCATAGACCGGCTGGCTTATTTTTCATCCGACCCAGCCTCTTCAGAGAGTATCCAGCATGTCGGTAAAACGACTATCCCTTACAAGGATGTTGGCGTAGGATTAGTTAAAGATGCCGGTTTACTGGGAACTTTTCCTTTTCCTCCAATCAACGCCGTGTCTTCGTTTGCATCTATTCATATGATTACTTCAGACACTATTATTTATGATGATCCTTGGATCGTTCCTTCTGAATCCGAGATAGACTCATTTGGTGATGCAATGCCTTTGAGTCCATATGAAATTGCTTATGAAGCCATGCAGTCTTTTTCCAACCCAAGTTCAACCAAAATCGACCAAATGAATGTGGTCCGTGAGGAATTCCTTTTCGCGTCAACCTCGGAATTAATAACGTTTCCCAAAGTTGTGTCATCTGACGAACAACTTTGTGAAGTCCTGTGTGTAGACGATTTACCATGGGAAGATCTCCATCATAGATCTTCGTTTTTACCTGAGGATGATCGTTTTGAAAACAATTTCTCATCAATCTTTACAGCTGAATATGTCAAAGACGCTCAGAGTCCAATGAAACATCCTGATTCAGAGCTGAATTTGGGAAACATTTCTCGCACTATTCCCATTGACATTTCAGTAAAGCCTGGAATTGTTGAACACATTCATATAGGTGCCTCGTGTTCAGATGACGAAATTGAAACATAAAAGGCCCTATTTCAAGAATTCCGCGACGTGTTTGCCTGGTCTTACGAGGAAATGCCAGGAATTGATCCCGCCATTGTTGTCCATGAAATCAAGACTTACCCGGACGCTAAACCCGTCCGACAACGTCTGCGTCAGATTCACCCACGAAAAGCGGTTGCGATTAAAATAGAAGTTGAGAAGCTGTTGAAAGCAGGTTTCATTTATCCGATCCCGTTAACGGATTGGGTATCGAATATTGTTCCGGTTAACAAAAAACAGGGAACAATAAGAATATGCATCAACTGTAGGGATATCAATCGTGCTTGTCCCAAGGACAACTATCCAACACCCTATATCGATCAAATAATTGATGATTGTGCCGACAGTGAAATATTTTCCTTTATGGACGGTTTTTCCGGTTACAACCAAATCAATATTCTACCTGCTGATCAACCAAAAACAACTTTCATTTGTCCATGGGGGACATTTGCTTACTGCAAATTACCTTTTGGGCTTAAGAATGCCGGAGCCACTTTTCAAAGGGCGATGTCTTATGCATTTCATGACATCAAGCACATTGTGCAACCGTATCTCAATGATTTGCCTGCTCACTCCTTACATCGAGCTGATCACCTTGTCCATTTAGGAGCAATTTTTATGGGGTGTAGGCATTATCGTATACGGTTGAACCCACACAAATGTGTCTTCTGTATAGAAGTGGGACGATTGTTGGGGTTTGTAGTTTCAAAAGCCGGTATTCGCGTCGATCCCTCGAAGGTAGAAGCTATCATCAAATTGCCTCCTCCTTCGAGTCTGCGCCAACTCCAAAGTTTGCAAGGGAAAGCAAACTTTTTACGCCGATTCATTCCGAACTACGCCGAGATTACCAAGGGTTTTACCCGGTTGTTGAAAAAAAATGCTCAATTCTCTTGGGATGAGATAGCTCAAATATCTTTTGATGCGCTAAAGCACGCGTTGACCCATGCACCATTGCTGCATCCTCCCAACTACAACCAGGATTACTTTTTGTACCTCGCCACCGCTCATTCCACCATTGGAATGGTCTTAGTCCAGGAATATGAATTCGGAACGGAACATGTGATCTATTACCTTAGTCGGACGTTAAATCCCACTGAGCTCAAATATTCACATGTGGAGAAATTGGCCTTGGCAGCTGTTTAAGCTGTCCAGCGTTTTCGTCACTACATTCTTCTCCGTAAAACTACAGTCATTTCGGATTGCAACCCTATGATCTACATTTTGACTAAACAATTGCTAGGGGGCAAGTACTCTAAATGGATCGTTATCTTGCAGGAGTTCGACTTAGAATTTGAAAAGTCTAAGCCTAAGAAATCTTTAGTTTTTGCGGAATTGATGTGTGATTTCCCGCGTGCTGACACGGAAACTGTGGCAGAGGAACCCCTTGCGGACGAATCTTTGTTTCTCATCAGCACTTTAGATCCATGGTATGGGGATATAATTTTCTATCTCCAAACCCAATCCTTTCGGCCCGAACTTTCAAAGTCGGAACGTCGGAAAATTCGATTCCAATCCCAACAGTACAAAATTATTGGAGATACTCTTTATCGTCATGGGGCGGACTTGGTTTTTCGTCGTTGCTTAACTCACGAAGAGGCAGAAAGGGTTATGAATGACTGTCATTCTGGAGCGTGTGGCGGTCATATGTCTGGGTATGCCACAGCCCAGAAGGTGTTGTGTGCTGGCTACTTCTGGCCGTCCATGTTTAAAGATTGTATCATTGCGGTCTGAAAATGCCACAACTGTCAAGTGTTTGATCGCAAGATGCGCGCACCACCTGCTCCTCTCCACCCTATAATTTCTATCAGTCCTTTTGCCAAATGGGGTATCAATTTTATTACATGTAACCCTCACTCGGCCGGGGGGCATGCATATATCATCCTTGCGGTTGACTATTTTACTAAGTGGGCCGAGGCGATGCCTACATTCGAGGCAGACGGCAAGACAGCTGCGATTTTCGTATTCAATCACATTATTGCTAGGTTTGGTGTCCCACAAGCGATAATCACTGACCATGGGCGCCATTTTCGAAACATTATGATGACAGAACTTACATGCCAGCTTGGTTTGCGTCACGATAGCTCAACTCCTTATTATCCACAAGCCAATGGCCTGGTTGAGTCTATCAACAAAGTTTTAGTTATCATGATCCGACGAATCATTGGTATTCATCGGTCGAATTGGCACAACATGTTATTTTCCGCGCTTTGGGCGTACCGAACCTCAGTAAAAACATCAACAGGGTTCACTCCTTTTCAACTAGTTTATGGTTTGGAAGCAGTGTTTCCCATTGAATGCAAAATCCCGTCACTTCAAATGGCTGTCGAATTACTTCCAGCTACTTCCGAAGAGGAGAAGCGTCTATTATACTTAGCTCAATTAGATGAGACTCGACGTGATGCTGCTTTAGCAATCGAGACTCACGCAAAACGGATGAAAGCTCAGTATGATCGTAACGTGGCCCCTCGTAATTTTTCGGAAGGAGACCTAGTGCTATTATATGATCAAGCTAACGATAAATTAGGTGCTGGAAAATTCGTTCCTATGTGGCATGGGCCCTACATTGTCAAGCGAAAGCTAGAAAAAGGGGCCTATGAGCTGGTATATTTTGATGGGGACTCTTTGGGTAAGCCTAGAAATGGACTTTACCTAAAGAGGTATTATGCTTAAATGATGGGTATGGTGATTTAGTTAGGTTAGTTTTTCTTTCTAGCTGGTGTGTTTGTTAGTATAAACAGTGTGCTTAGCTTAGAGAGTGTGTTTTTCGTCGTTATTCTGGCTTATCTTGGTTTTACTCTTGATATTGCAGATGTCGACGCCTCTCCAAACGTATATTGGATTCGCTGATGGTGCTTGTCGTAGTCCACAGAATATCTCTTCTGCAGCTTGGGTTATCTATTCGCCCTCTGACGAGTTAGTTTCTATGCATGGGGTGAGCCTCGGTCAAACAACAAACAACATTGCAGAATACAGTGCAGTGATTGAGTTATTATCCGAATCTATTTCGTTTGGGATTCAGAGTTTGATAGTGAGGTTAGATTCTGAACTCGTTGTATTACAGCTTAATAGAGTTTATGCCATTAGAAATCCAGTGTTATTAAGGTTATTTTTGAGAGTGCGCCTCTTGGAACGTGAATTTGATTACATTGAATATCAGCATATTCCAAGGTCGTTAAATACATTAGCAGATGCAATTGCTTCTCGAATGTTAGAAAGACATTTGCGATAATCATACATGTAAATTTAAAAACATTTCATCATACATGTTTAACAAGATAAGCCGGTAATAATGATATATGTAGATAGGAATGTGTCAAAATATACATCGTCTTCGATCATAGGTTGAAAAACACCTTATGATCGGCAAAAATGATAAGTACAAAAAACCAAAATGTCAAATGTGTCTACAAAAAGTGACTAGCCAATCACTGGTGGTGCTCTCTATACGACACCACTGCACGCGCTACCCTACACAGGAACCTCCTGAAAGGTCCTGGGACTGCGACCACATAGCGCTGAAGTCGGATAGGAATATCATCTATTGTCGTCTCTGGTATGTCCGCCATGAGACGCTCTAGGTCCTGTTCCAACTCGGCTAAGGTCTCTGCGGCCGCATCCTGTGGGGCCGGTGCTGGTGCAACTGGTACTCTTCTCTCAAATGGCCGTAGATTGGCCGGACGTTGTGGAACTACATCTGCATTTTGAAAATTGCCACTGTCAGTTTTGAGACGATATAAAAAACAAAAAAAAGTAAATAATTTAAAAACTTGTGAAAAATGAAGTACCTCTGTCGTCCCATTGTTCTCCCTGTGGAAGAACCATGTCCGGATCACCGCGAAAATCCACTCCGGCATAAGGAAAATCCTGGATCGCAAAGACCTGGTCCTCCAACCAGTGAAAGTAACCCGCAGGAAATCGGACAACTCCCGCTCCCTCATCAGGATGCTGGGCCATCACCGCAACCCATCGCATCAACTTTGGCTCCCGAGGAGGCCCAACTGCAACAGTGAGATGCTGCGGGATCAACATCGGAACTCTCTCTAGGGCAAAGCTCACAACTAAAGGCCCATACCCAAAGGTCTTTAATTGCCCGTTCTTTGCCCTAGTCAGTTGGCCTTTCATATTGTCCAACACAGCATCGCACCAGTTGAAAACGGTGCCTCTGAAGCAATCAATCGCCATCCGCATTTGGGACCCGGTGGCAATGTGCAAAGTGGCTGCGCCGCAGAGTTTGGTAACTGTAAAGGCAATTACCATAAGTTCAGGTCGGGATATGTATTTGATTTCTATCCCCTTCTCCTGGTGCTGATTGTTGCACCACTCTAGCCGGAGACTAGCAAGGGATTGGCCACCCGGCCTAGTCCCGAACAGAGACAGTTGCTCGCCCCTATTAGGCAAACCAGTGAGAAAGTATATGTCTGAGGGCTCTATCTCGAGCTGGTGCCCTCCGATGTAAAAGCATTGATCCTGAACATTCCACCTTTCAACCAGCCACTCTAAGAATCGCACCTGGGCCCTCATGCCAGGTATGGCCCAGTATTTGTAGAGACCGCATGCCTTCAAAGCATCAATGGAAGGTTGATGATCTATTGCGGCCAAATCGACATCTTCGTGTTCTCTTTCGCGCCAATCAAGCATGGTGGGCAATCTACACACCAGAAAACATCCATTAGAATTCACTAAATCAAAAATTAATGGTTCAAATTTGAGATTTGGGGTTTAAAAATGCTTTGCGCGGAGTACGCACCCCGCCTTTAGAAACAGAGCGTGGGTACGCAACTGCTCTGAAGGTAGGCTGCGTACACCTGCCATTTTCCCAATGGATAAAATGTCGGGGTATGCATGTCACCTATGGGGGACCTGCGTACCCCGAAAAGCGGATCTTGAAACCCTAAAGCCCCAAAAAAATCAAACTAGGGCCTAAAATGAAATTCTAAACGGATGAAAACAAAGAGGAGGATGTTGTGAAATACCTGAAAGAGACGGCGCTCGATTCCGACGGTCGGATTCTCTGCAAAGTCCACGGGAAGTTTCTTGCCAAAAGCCCTTTTCTCTCCCTCAACAGTAAAATGGTAAAAATGACATGGTAAAAGGTCTTTTTATAGGTTTTTTGGATAAATGAATGCTAAGTTTGTTTATTTTTCACCATGGAAGGATATTTTTCAATGCATTTTTGCCTATCTTAAACAGGTATGAGTAATGTGTCATTTTTGTGCAGGACAAAAGGACTTTCAGGGAAATTATCATTTTTCACAAACCAAAACATCAGAGTCATCTTTTAAGCTCTTTTCTGACTCCTAAAACATGAAAAGATTGCCGAGCGTTTCTTTTACACTCGTTAAAACGAAATTAAAAGACGGTCCCCTTATAGCTCTTTTCTGACCGTAAAAACAGGAAAAGATTGCCGGGTTTTTGTCGTTTCAAACTCGATACTGGAAATAAAATGACGTGTCCTTGATCGCTTTTTACTTTTCAGGTCAGAGGCACTAATCATGAAAGTACTCCTTGGTCGCAAGATCAAGCGGTTCTCTCAAGTATTATTTTATACTTTTTCGGGCTTGGGAGACACAACTTTACGAAAAAGTTCAACCTGGAGTCTTCTTAAGTTTTTTCAGACTCTCTAAAAATGAAAAACGCCGAGTTTCTCCTATACTGGACTCGTTAAAATTTCACAGTAAAGGACCTGTTCGATTACAAACAGGAACGGACCACTCCTTCTTAGGGTTCGAATCAAAACTAAGTTGGACTCATCCGAAGGATGAGCTTATAATCAAGCATATGTTATCCTCCTCAAGCTTGTAAAAAATAAAGAGGTACTTGCCAGAAATGGTGGGGGAAAAGAGAGAAAAATGAGCCTATTTGTCATCCTTTGTCTCAGAAGAAGCCTTATTACCACTCTTGAACACGACACTTTGCATTCACTTGGGTTGGGAAATCCTTTACCTCACAGTTGATCAAACCACAGTGAAAGTCTTCAGCCGGGTATTAACTTTGGGTCAAATGTCACCAAGCCATCTGTCGTGTCGTTATGTGTTCAAGAGGTCTCTGCATATAAACCATTCATCAGCAAAATACCCATCATCCATTTTGACCATCCCTGAGTCAGTCCTTATAGCTACATTTCTTCAACTTGATCTATGATTTCGTGTTGTGGGCTTGCCTGCAACGGGTCGCTTTCTATCGACATCAGCAAATTATCTAGAAAGATGATCTAGGAATCGTCAGTACCTTGAAGTCTACATGCATCAATGGTAGGTTTCTCGCCTTTGACGACGGTTTACATCATTGACTTTCGATCGAAGGATTCCGTGAAATGTTCGACATCAACTCATTCATCCACATCTCATGGATTGTACTGGGTACTTTGAGAACCATTGACATCACTGGTGGTCTATCTCACGCTTGTTAACAGTTTACATCATTGACTAGTAATCAAGTGGTTTCTACCATGTTGGACATCAACTCATTTATTCGCATGGATAGAATCGTACTTGTTCGGGAAGTAGAAATGAAGACCCTGGATCTAGTTTCCACCATCCAGGCTGCGAGGAGTTTTGTATTCATTATATAGTAGACCAACTATAAACAGATGGTTGCGTCCATACTGTGTCTACAAAAAGTCTATGATTATGATGTATTGCAAAATCATTCCTGTATCAGAGCAGTAGATAGTCAATTAGTTAAAGTTTTCAATCTGAGTATGGGAATGCCTACCTCAGCGACGATATGATCTTATATATGTATTTTTTCTTGAATACTTGCAGGTTCCGACTGGGCTCTCCACAAGATAATCCTTGAAATGATAAAGTACTTCACCCTTCCTAGATGATATGAAACCCTTATCTACTACAGGCTTCGCACTTTAGGGGGCAATCTGTTACACTAAAATTTGTCACCATGACTATTTGCAGTTAGTATGGCTCCATCAACTGTCATACTATCCTCCTTGGCAAGCCTCATACCTCTGCTCTCCATGTCAAACTCCAAGAAAGAGAGAAAGTCATTAAAAATTTATATATCTGTGGGTACGCAGTTTCTCTTAGCCTTACCTGCGTGTACGCACCCCAAGTTCACAATACCTGCGTACTTGTACGCTCTGTCTGTAAAGCAATGGGTGCGTACTCCTGTAAAGGTCAAAAGGCGCAAGTTTCACTCCAAAAAAGTTACTTGTGGTCATTTCTAGAGCATTCTAGAAGCTTGTTTGACGTGTATGAAGCGCCTCCATATGGTTCATGTATCCCTACCAAAGAGGAACTTATCCCATCAAGAGGGGAGCTATCCCATCCAAAGAGGGGCTTATCCCATTGATGGTGGACCTAAATAACTTCCTCTAGAGCACTATAAATACAGGCATTGGGCCAGAAGGAGGGGAGGTTGAAAGCTGAACATTCCTAAGGGTAGATGCTGCTGGAATTAGGACTCCCTTGTAAAGCTTGAGAGGAGAGATTCCCATCCTTTCCTAGCCTTATTTGAGAGTGGGTGAGCTGATCAAAGTAAAGGAAAACTCTTGCTGGACCCTAGGAGGAACCTGCACAACACCAAGGCTTAGGTTGTAATGGTTTCTTTTGTTTCCACTTAATACAAATGAACTCATTTTTCTCAACAGATTGTTATTCATGATTTGTTTCATATATTCCTTGGTCTGTATGATAGATATGTATTGTTTTATGAGTTTATCAGGTGTTATTTAATCTTTTGGCTTGTTAGTGAACGCAGGTTTCGAAGAGAAGGAGGAGCTCATCCGGATCGGCGAGGCTGGACTACTACAAAGCGTTGGACTAGAGGTATGTTAAAATCACCTGATTACTTGTATTTTCAATGCATGTTTAGAGAAAGGTAGTGTTTATTTGTCTTGTTTGTCACTAGAAAGCCTTTGCTTCTAGGGAGGTCGGTTGTGTCCGCACTATCGACTCTTTCCGCATGACACCATCATTTCCCAAAGTTGGGCGTTCTCAACACTTTAGCCACTCGTGCATTTAGAGTTTATGATGAAACTCATCTTGAAGATGAGAAAACCCATTTCCTCAAGGTTTTAAAAAACAATGGTTATAATATGCTCCAATGGCTTAGGGCTTTCCTTAAAGATGACAAGGGTCCCAAGATTAAAAAAGAACCCAATGATTGATTTTTTGGGGTACACCTTCCTTCTATATAAGGTACCACTGACAGTATTGCAAGGATCCTTAGAAAGCAAAAGGTTCCCTCAACCTTTAGGCCCCTTTACACTATTCAAAGTTCCCTGAGATCTGTAAAAGACCCGGTGGACCCTAAGAATATGAAAGGTGTTTATGTAATCCCTTGTTCATGTGGAACACCCTATGTTGGTGAAACTGGCTGCTCAATAAATAAGAGGATTCAAGAACATGCGACATACATCAAACATGGGAGGACCCGTTCCTTAGCGCTAGCAGAACATGCGAAAAAGACAAAACACCACATCTGAATTGAAGACACCAGAGTCATTGCTAAGATAGATAATTTCTAGCATTGCAAGTGTCGGAAAGATATAAATATTGAAAGGAGGCCAAGCAATCTGAATATAGACGATGGGTGGAAAATTAGTAGTTGTTGGATCCTTGCCATTTCTTCTTAATTATTATTATTATTATTATTATTATTTTTATATTCCTAATTTCTTAATTTTTATTATTTATTTGTATTTTTATCTTGACTACTAATAAACGATTAATTATTTTTTTCATTATTGATTTATTTATTTAGTTAATTAATTAATATTATTAATATTTATTTATTATAAGTTTGAACATTTACTATTTTTATTATTTTTAAGTTTTTAGAATTAATTTTTTCAATTATTTAAGTTTGACTTCATTATTATTTTCATTTTAGTGTTTTGGTTATTTAGGTTTGAGCCAAATATTTTTATTTAAGTTTGGCCATTTTGTATTTTTATTTATTTTAAAGTTTTTAAAATTAATTGTTTTGGACTATTTAAGTTTGACCCAAATATTATTTTTATTTTGTTATATTATTATATTGATTTTATTAATTGTTTTATTGTTTTGATTATTTAGGTTTGATCTAAATATTATTTTATTTTTATTTTTAGATATTCATTTCATTAAAATTTTCTTTCTGATTCATTATTTTCCTTAATTCAATATTAACAATTATATTCTAGCACTTTTTTATGTCAAATCTAATTGTTTTGGTTTTTTTCTTCATCTATTTAATTCGATACCAAAATCTTGTTATTGATCTTCTCTTAACAATGAACAACATTGAATAGTTAGAAACACGTAAACAAAGTTCTAATAATGTAATTCTTACCAAAATTTTTCTTACTTTTCAAAATAATAATTCTTCTTCATCATCAAAAATATATATTTACTTTTAAAACTATATCCATTATCATATATATATTTACTTTTAAAACTATATCCATTATCATATATGAACTGCTTCTCCTACAAAATAATTTCTTTTATTTCTTTATAACAGCAGCAGCAACAACAATTCAATATCTGGAATAAAAAGAAAAGCCAAAACATCAATTCAACACATGAAATAAAATAATAATTCTTATTCATCATCAAAGACATATATTTGCTTTTAAAACTATATCCATTATCATATATGAACTGCTTCTGCTACAGAGTAATTGCTTTTATTTCTTTATAGAAATATTCTTTTTTCATCATTATATTTACTTTCAAAACCATAGCCATCATCATATAAGGTAATTGCTCTTATTTATTTATAGAATTTTTTGTAAGGATTCCCTCTTAGCCATCATCATATAAGGTAATTGCTCTTATTTATTTATAGATTTTTTTTGGTAAGGATTCCCTCTTAGCCATCATCATATAAGGTAATTGCTCTTATTTATTTATAGAATTTTTTTGTAAGGATTCCCTCTTATAAGGCAATTTTTTTATTTCTTTATATAAATTTTTGTAAGAATTTCCCTTCACTGATAGTGAGAGAGAAAAAAACAGTGAGAGAGAAAAAACACCTGTTCCACTGCATGGAATACAATATATTTATTTCGAAGCATCAAAACCCCTATGTCTCTTATGGAAAATAAGACATATGTGATTCCACCAACTCAACATTTAAATACATCTAGTCAAAGCATGCGTAACTATGTAATACGAAATATTCAAATGATGATAATAAGTGAGTGGAAGAAAGACAGATTGGGATATTGGTATCTTTGATTTTGATTTTAATATAGAGATTAGCAAGGAAAACTCTAGGTGCCAGATTTTAATATGTATACTTGATTTTGATATTAATTGAATTATTGGGGAATACATTCACTACTTCAAGGATTTTGGACCACGCGAAGAAATTAAACCACTTGCTTAAAAACTGTCTCCTTCTAGATGGTCATATTACAAATTTAAAAACTTGCATATCCTTTATGTATTATGTTTGAGTTAGATGGCTATAGGATATGGTATTTTGGATCAATTATTTTTTTAAGTGGTTTATTAATAATAATTGATTGGCAACGCTGTTTGAGATTTTTGGAGAAAAATTACGTAATGTTTTTGAAAAATCTAATATTTTATTTATTATTAATGATGAATAAAATATACGTAATAATAATAAAGAGTGTTAATTAATTTTGAAGATTAGTTTATTGGGTTAAGTATTCATTGTTAAAGCATTTCACTATCGAAAGGTTGCGGGTTTAATTCTCTTTGATGCTCCAGGAGTTAGACTTCATGGTTGAGATGACGAGAAGTATCCCTTCAAGTGGATTTGCTTGGAATTATGTTTATATGGATGTAGCGGTCATCAATATCCACAGTCCAAGAACCACACTAAAAAAGAGTGCGAGTTAAAGAATTTCTTGAAATAGATTCTCCTTTTTATTTTTTTTGGTTGTTGAATTAATTAAATGATAATAAAAAAGAGTACAAGGGTGAATATTTATAAATTAAAAATTAAAATTAATTATTGTGGAACAAAGTTACAACCCATTATGAAAAAAATGAAAAAAATAATAAAAAAGTATTGAAAATAAAAATTATTTAAAACTTAAAAAGAAAAAAAGAGAAATAATACCATTAAAACAAGGGGTAAAAGATAAAAATAAAAATTAAATAAAAAAATAAAAAAGAAAAGAAAAAAATTAAATAATAAATAAATAAAATCTCAACTTAGATCCATCTTAACTCCGGATCTACCAAGCATCGAGACTCTAAAAGAGGTTTGCGCCTCAAGAAATTTGATCAGACTCTAAAAGAGGTTTGCACCTCAAGAAATTTGATCACTCTTAACACTTAATAGATCCATAGTTAAGATATATCCAAACCTAGATTCTAAAAACCACTAACTGTAAATTGATTGTTTTACCTCAATTATTTTTAATTTTTAATTATTATTATTATTTTATAAGTTCAGAATTAGTGAGGCTACATCATGGTCATGTCATAGAATAACACATGAATAAGGCAGGGAATTGAACTAGTGACCTAACATTTAGGAGTGCCTCATCATGGTCATGCCAAAGAATAACACTTAAATAGGGAAGGGAATTGAACCAATGACTTAACATCTAGGAGTGCCTTAACAATGCACCCGATTATCGTCTATCCAAGACCCTGTGGACCTTTTTTAATTTATTTTTTTATATACATTTTTAATTTAATTTGTATTTTTATATAATTTGACCAAATCAAAATGTTTACATAACAAGATAGGATAGGACACGACATTACAACTCTTCCATACTGGGCTAGAGAGCACCTCTATGCACAATAAATATAAATATTTTAAATAATTAAAATATAATAATATATATTTTTTAAAAGAAGGGTTAATGATCAATACAATAAATAATGGGTTTACAAGATTGACTAAGTTTGTAGCCATTTTCCTCATGGAAATATTAGTATGTGTTTCAATTTTCAATGGGTTTACAAGATTGTCTTGTAACCATATTCCTCATGAAAATTATTAGGATGTTTTTCACTTTCTAATGCTTCTCGAATGATATGAGAAGAGTACTAGGGTTCCAAAGCTAGAATTTTAGTTTTGTCAAAACAAATGAGATGATTAGTTTTGTAGGAGTATTCACAATAACCAACTAAGAACTCTAATTATGGAAGGTGTCAGCTATATCATCTTTGAGAAGAGTTTTAAATGATATACTAGTTTGGTCTATGTATGATTTGTTAGAAGAGTAGGGAATTTTATAAACTCCTAGGCCAATCATGGATAAAAATTATCCTTAACTATTTTGAATAATTGTTTAAAGGTTTTGTGGGGTTTAGAGAGAGTTTTAAAATCTTTTCGACCAAAATATTATGGGTTTAAAGAGAGTTTTAAAATTCTTTTTGGCCAAAATATTAGAGATATTCATTGTAGAACCTTGGATATAGGGAACATAAATGAGAGAGAAGGGAGGGGAAGATGAGTGAGAGATTTTAGATTTAGAATAATGGGTTGAGTGAAAGGTCTTGTTGATTTGAGAATAGGAAAAACCATTGGCCATTAGGGCCTTAGTTAGGTGGTATTTTTCTTTCTCAAAAAATTGAGGATGAAAAATTCAAATGGCTTTATTATGGGAGTTTAAAGAGATGGATTTTTGGATAAGGTGATGGTGATAATGGGTATGAAGGTATTGGTCGGTGTGAGTATTTTTCCTATAAACCCTCAATGATGAGTGGAGTGTCCACCTGAAACATTGGATGTTCCAAAAAATATCACAATTTATCTCTAGAAAGCTGAAGCCATATTTTGACTAATTACGAAAGCGTACACAACTGGATGATTGACTATGTTAAAATTATATGATTGTATTACTTATGGATGAATGATACTTAAGGGAAGTATACACATTGTTGTTGGTGCGATATCTTGTTATATGATGATGTTGCTTATGTATTGGTTTTAGTGTACTAGATTATGATAGGTCAAGATGTTGATGACATACGAGGAAATAATATCCAAGGCTAAGGCTCATGATCCAATGAGGAAGTCCTTCTTGATTTAGTGTTAGGAAGACTTTGGACTGGGAAAAGGCTTGAAAAGTTACCACTAAAATAAACCAGGATAGAAAAGGGAAAATGGTACAAAATTTAGTTTTACCTACCCTGGCACACTTATTCCATCATAAGCGTAAATTTTCCCCCAATGAGTTAATTTGGGGAAGAGAAAGTGGCTACACTTGATAAATACTCGAGAGTGTTTTAAAAGTAGATCGTGTAAGAAGCAGAATTTGGAGGGGAACTTATGATGGTTTTAATATTAAGGAAGAGTTTGTGATTCTAGGGAGTGACCCTAACTTTCTATCATAATGGTTCATTGTTCTTGGAACACCACTACTTAGGGATTGAAATTTGTAGTAAGATCCTTGTAATATAGAGGTGGCACCATTTTTAGGGGAATTTTGTCCAGGGACTATAAAGTGGTAGTAAGATCTATGCTAAATTTTTCCTGGTGTGAGTTGTATACCTTATTTCTTATCCTCATTGTGACTTGAACTGTACTCAAGGTGCACTTACCAAAACAATGTACTTGCATTGATATGGAGGAAAGATGCCTTGGATATAATTTATTCTTTATTAGGAGATTGCTCTAGAGCAATGTTAGGAGTAACATTGGGATTTTGTGAAATTAAGTAACTCAAGAACTTTATAATATTTTATAATGATATTGTTGTATATAATTAATGAAAATCTATTAAATTATTTTATAATGATATGTCTATTTGTCATTTAATAGTCCCTACCTCATCAGGGACTATAGCATTCACCTCACAGTCAAATTGCATTGACCATCCATTATTTTGTTGTTTTTTAGTCATTTTAGCCAAATTTTCAGGAAAATGTGGATTTTTACTATTTTGCATGAATTCAAAAATAATTCGATAATTTCCTGGAAATCTTATTTTTAATTTCTAATTGGCATATAAGCTTCCGATGGGACATAGTTCCCTCGGTGGAGAGCGTTTTATTTTTGGTATTTGTCAGTACTTGACAATTGATTTAAAAATAAACAAAAAACTAATTTTTATGAGTGGCCATTTCATCGATGAGTGCTCTGGCATTAACACATACACAAACATTGTTATGGTACTGCTCATCCCCATGATTACATAACTGATGTGGTTGAATGTCCTTTGCGTAGGCGGGATGGGGGGGGGGGGGGGGTTTGGAGGGGGTGATGGAGGCAGACTACATAAGTCATTGTGTGGAGTTACTTTTACATGGAGGACGAGGCATGTGCGGAGAACGAGGAATATTATCATGTTTTGTTGTGTAGAACTTTAACTGTGCAGATTACGAAGTTTGTGTGGGAGAGTAGTTGTGTAGAGATTTTGATTTTAGAGCTATGTATCTCTGTTGAATCATTAATATTGTTAATTTCAATTTTTTGATTTTTTTAGGCTATGCAGTCTTGATATTCATTATCGTATCAACACTAGGCAGTGCTTGTTGATCTCTTTCTAGTTTGGTCTGGCTAAAAGTTAATAGGTCAAGCTTGTACAGTGGTGGCTATGTGGAGGAAGCATGTGGTTGTTCGAAGGTGGTTGTGCGAAGGAAGCATGTACAAAAGAGGCATGTGTGGAGGAAACTGTGTGGAGACTGGCATTAATCAATTAATTCAATATTGTTTTGAGCATTAGTGCTAGAATTGAATCTTTACGGAGGACGGGGTATGTGCGGGAGATTTCATTGTGCAGATATTTTACTGTGTTGATCTTTTATGGAAAAGATGAAATTAGGATGAGGTATTTTTAGGATACTATTATTATGTATCATATGAAGGTATGTGCAGGAGAAGAAGCATGTGCAGATGAGGGATATTTCATTGTTCGGAGCTTTTACTGTGTTGAGCTTTTATGGCGAAGACGAAATTAGGACGAAGTGTTTTCGGGAGAACTATGATTATGTATCATATGAAGCTATGTGTAGGATGATAGGGAATATTATTATGTTATGCTGTGTAGAGCTTTTACTATGTGGAGATGGCGTATACTTATTGATTTCTCAAACAAATCTAATACTTTTACAAATTTTCAGATCATATGAATGTTTACGAAAGATAGAGTATGTGTGAGAGAACGAAGAATATTATTATGTTTCTTTATGCAGATCTTTTACTGTGTGGAGAGAGAAATTTCATAGATATTTGATTAGGACATGGTACAAAGCTTGTGCGAGAGATTTCATTATGCAGAGCTTTTATTAGTATTCTATATTTCGAGGAAGACTAGGGGTGCATGTGGAAATTAATGAAGATGAGGTATGCTTGTCAATTTACGAAACAAATCTAATACTTCTACAGATTTCCTGATGGTATATCGTTTAAAGTTTTACAGAGGACAGGGTATGTGCAAGAGAGCAAGGAATATTGTTATGTTTCTTTGTACGAAGGTTTTTCTATGCGAAGTACGAAGTATGTGCGGGGAAGAAATTACGTAGAGATTTTATTTTAGAACTATGAATCTTTGCAGAGGACAAGGTGTTTGCGGGAGAACATAATGATTAAAGTTGTTAATTTTCATTGTGCGGTGTTTTTACTGTGGGTTTGTGCAGGAGAACGAGTGGTGCATAACACAATTTTGTAATTCTCTTCTTTTCCATATGTAGTAATGCACAATCACTTACGCTTAGCTAGTTCCGTACCCAGTAATGATTTACAAATACTCATTTACAATTGACTACTATAGCTTTTATGACTTACAATATAAAGCTATCGATTCTCTGAACAAATCTAACACTTCTACACATTTCGTTATCATATATGTATGAGTTTATGGAGTACAGGGTATGTGTAGGAGAGCGAGTAATATTACTATGTTTCATTGTACGGATATTTTACTGTGTGGAGTATGAAGCATGTGTCTTTACAGAGGACATGGTATTTGTAGGAGAACATAATGATTAAAATTGTTAATTTTCGTGGTGCAGGGTTTTTACTATGTGTTTGTGTGGGTGAATGGGTGGTGCATAACACAATTTTGTAATTTTGTCTCTTTTCAACAATTTACAAATACTCATTTACAATTGACTACTGTAACTTCTATGACTTACAATATAAGCTTTAATATGGGTTTCACGCAAGGAAAAGCTTCATATAATAAAACAAGTTTCTAGCTTCAGTAGGAAATATTTAAATACTTATTTTCTTTAAGTAAACAAATTATATATGTCTATAAACATATTACTTACGAAAAAAAGTTTACACTTGAGCATTTCAAAAATAAATATGGAACCTTTTCATAGCGTTTCGAATTACACGAGTTCTTTGACAGTGTGTTATTGCTGCGGATGCTGGTCAATGGCCATGATATCATCATATCTATCATTAGCATCCTCTTAGTTGATAAAATTTTCATTTTTTCGATTATAATGTTATATGCTGAGAATATGGGGATATGATACTAGAATTAACAACATGTGCTTCATTTTTGGTTCATTGGCACTACATCATATGTCCATATTCTCAGCACAGAATGTTGTGATCGAGTAAGGGCTCCTGATAATCATAGGGTTTCTCTTCAAAGGGTTTTGGTGCATTTGGATCATAACACATTGGAAAATAATATAAGCTCTTATTCGTTGTAGATATTACTTTAACTCTTCTCCGAATTAAAAGTATGGCTTTATCTATTGCTGGTGTGATTGTTGTGCTACTTGGTTCTTTTGTTGGGTTTGTTCTATTTGTTGTAGTTTTATAGCTGTAGCAGATTCACAAGACCTATTATTTTTGGTAGATAATTATTACATTGTGCTGATATGTGATGGGCATCTTTTGTTGATTATAATATTATGTGATGAGGATATGGGGATATGATATTACAATTAATGACCAGTGCATCATTTCTGGTTCGTTGGCACTGCATCATATGCCCATATTCTCAAAACAGAACATTGTGATTGGGTAGGGTCTCCTGATAATTGTAGCGATTCTCTTTAGAGCGTTATGGTGCATTTGGACCATAGCAGATCGAAAAAAATATAAGATTTCATTTGATCTAGATATTGCTTTAGCGATCATCCAAATTGTTAACATGACATTATCATTTTCTAGTGCGATTGCCAAAATTTCCATTTTCGGTAGATGATTATTGTACTCGCTTTAACATTCGTACTTGAAAATCGAGATCAATACATTTACGTGTAAAAACTACATGAAATCTTTTTAGTTCAATTCGAAAAGGGTAATTTACATGTGGCATTTCTCAATTTTATAGAAATCGATTCGGGAATAACAATGGCTATTTTATTTCAATTCAATTGTGATCATTATAGAAATTATGGTGATTGTTTCATATTCCGAGAAATTTCTTGTCATTAATTTCACTGACTTTCCTTCATCAATATTGCATTGAAGGCATTATGACAGTTAAAAATCTAGACTAGATAAAAGTGTATCTAGATAACTATGAGGACGATTAAACTGCGATTAGAAATAACTAATCAGACTGCTTTATTTCAGTTCAATTGTCATTATTATTATTATTATTATTATTATTATGTTAATTTATTCGTATTCAGATACAAATTGTGTTAAATTACTTACTGTCACTTCTCATGGCTTTACGCTGTCAATATTGCATTGATAACAATGTATCTATATAACAATGCGAAGGATTAAACCGTGATTAGGAAATAATGTCGACTACTTTCTTTCAATTCAATTTTCATCTCTCTGCGAGGAGCATAAAGACAAGTTTCTCTTCTCGAGGAGCAAAAGTCGTGGTTCGTTAAATGTTGGCGGTGGTAGGCGACACAAGTCGTTGTGCATAGATACTTTTAGAAATTTCCAGATCATATATAGTATGAATGTTTATGAAGGATGAGGTATGTGCGGGAAAATGGGGAATATTATCATATTTCATTGTGTGGATATTTTACTGTGCAGGTTACGAAGTCTGTGCAGGATAGCAGTTGCGTAGAGTTTTTTATTTTAGAACTATGTATCTTTGCGGAATGGTTAATATTGCTAATTTCAATTTTCTGATTTTTCCAAGCTATGCAGTCTTGATCTGCATTATAGGATGAACATCAAGCAATGCTTGTTTATCTCTTTCTAGTTCGGTTTGGTTAAAATTTAATAGGTCAAACTTGTACAGTGGTGGTTTTGCGGAGGAAGCATGCAATTTTTCAAAGGTGGTTGTGTGAAGGAAGCATGTACAAAATAAGAGTGTGTAGAGAGAGTTCTGTGAAGACTGACATTGATCAATTAATTCAGTATTGTTTTGAGCATTAGCACTAGAGTTGAATATTTGCGGAGGACGAGGTATGTGTGGGAGATTTCATTGTGCAGAGATTTTACTATGTTGAGATTTTATGGAAAAACTGAAATTAGGATGGGATATTTTCAAGAGAAATATAATTTTGTACCATATGAAGGTATGTGTAGGAGAATGGGGAATATTATTATGTTTTGTTGTGCAAAGATTTTACTGTGCGGAGATGGTGTATGCTTGTCGATTTCTCGAACATATCTAATACTTTTGAAAATTTTCAGATCGTATATCATATTAATGTTTACGAAATACAGAGTATGTGCAAGAGAACGAGGAATATTATTATGTCTCGTTATGCGAAGATTTTACTGTGCGGAGTATGAAGTATATGCTGGAGAGAAATTGCGTAGATATTTTCTTTTATAACTATGAATCTTTGCAGAAGATGAGGTGTTTGTGGGAGAACATAATGATTAAAGTTGTTAATTTTCAATGTGCAGTGTTTTTACTGCGGGTTTGTGTGGGAGAACGGGTGGTGCATAACACAATTTTGTAATTCTTCTTCTTTTCCATATGTAGTAATGCACAATCATTTGCACTTAGATAATTATGTACTCATTAATTCTTTACAACTACTCATTTACAATTGACTACTATAACTTTTATGACTTATAATATAAGCTATTGATTTTCTGAACAAATCTAATACTTTTACACATTTCCTGATCGTATATCGTATGAAGGAGTATGTGCAAGAGAGTGGGGAATATTATTATGTTTCATTGTACAAATATTTTACTGTGGAGTACGAAGTACGTGTGCGTGGGGGCGGGGGATTAGGTAGATATTTAATTTTAGAACTATGAATCTTTGCATAGGATAGGGCATTTGGGGGAGAACATAATGATTAAAATTGTTAATTTTCATTATGAGAGGTTTTTTGTGTGTGTGTTTGTGTGGGTGAATGGGTGGTGCATATTGCAATTTTGTAATTATGTCTCCTTACGACAATTTACTACTACTCATTTATAATTGACTACTGTAAACTCTATGAATTACAATATAAGCTTTAATATGGGTTTCGCACATGGAAAAACTTTGTATAATAAAACGAGTTTCTATCTTTAGTAGGAATTATTTAAAGACTTATTTTCTTTAAGTAAACAAACAATATATGTCTATAAGAAGATTACTTATGAAAAATGTTTACACTTGAGCATTGCAAAACAAAATCTAGAGTTTTTTCATAATGTTTCAAATTATGTGAGTGCTTTGACAGTGTGTTATTTCTTTGAACGTTGGTCAATGGCCATGATATCGCCATCTCTGTCATTGGCATCCTCTTTGTTGATCAAATTTTTCATTTTGTTGATTATAATGTTATGTGTTGTGAAGATGGGGATATGATACTAGCATTAATGACAGGTGCATCATATGCCCATATTCTCAGCACATAGAATTGTGATCGAGTAGGGGATCCTAATAATCATAGGGCTTCTCTTCGAAGCATTTTGGTGCATTTGGATCATAAAACATCGACAAAAAATATAAGATCTTTTTCATTGTAGATATTCCTTTAACTATTCTTTGAATTAATAGCATGGCATTATCTATTGCTGATATGATTGTTGTCATTTTCGATAGATGATTATTGCACTCACTTTATCATTAGTACTTGCAGCTCGAGATTGATACACTTATGTGTGAAAAGTATGAGAAATATTTTTAGTTCATTTTGAAAAGGATAACTTACACATGTCATTTCTCAAATTTATAGCAATCAAGTTGGGAATAATGACGATTGTTTTATTTCAATTCAATTGTGATTATTATAGAAATTATGGTAAGTATTTCGTATTCCGTGAGATTTCTTACTGTTAGTTTCGCTGACTTTCTGTCTTCAATATTGCACTGAAGGCATTGCGACAGTTAAAAATCTAGACTAGATAATAGTGTATCTAGATAACGATGAGGATGATTAAATTGTAGTTAGGAAATAACATTGGATGATGTATTTTTAATTCCATTGCCATTATTATTATTATAGAAATTATGGTAATTTGTTCGTATTCAGATACAAATTGCGTTAAACTACTTAATGCCACTTCTCTTGGTTGTATGTTGTCAATATTGCATTGATAACAGTGTATATAGATAACGAAGAGGACGATTAAACTCTCATTAGGAAACGATGTCGTTTGCTTTTTTTCAATTCAATTGTCATCTCTTCGCGAGGAGCAAAAAGACAAGTTTCTCTTCTTGAGGAGCAAAAGTCATGGTTGGTTGAACATTGGTTGTTTTCTAGATTAATGATATTCATGTGGGCACAAGTTTCTCTTTGTGAGGAGTTAAAAAAAAAATTGTGGTCGATTGAATGTTGGCTGTTTTCTAAAGTAATGATATATTGCAAAAGAAATTTTCAATTTTCAATTGAGCATGGATGGAAAGTCTAATCTATAGTTTTGTTTTATATGATATTTAGAGCATTTAGGCACAATTGAAATTCGAAGATGTGTTCATCTATGCTTTGCCGTTCTACACAAATCCTGAATTTTGCATAGATACAAAGCTCTATGAAATTCCTTTTCTAGGTATGTACTGTAAGACTACTCTACTGGTAGCAACACCAGTTCACAATGCCATTTAACCCTATATTTGTCGTTTCCATTTATAACAACCATGTGTAACTATTTTGTGTGTGAGGCAGAAACATATGAAATTAAATAAATATGAAATCATGTGATACATTATACTAAATGAGATATGTTAAGTGGAATTAGAGAAATTTTGAGGGCTAAAATGGGCCTCCTAAAGAATACTATAAAATAATAGCGAAAATAATAAAATAAGATTAGATTAACATCATCAAATTTTAGAGGGAAAAAAGAAAAAAAAGCTATTTGCTCAACTCATATTTTCAACTTATCTCCCTATGAATTTCAAATTTTGAGCGGGAGCACTCATTGGTAGCAAAATTTAATTCCACATCCAAGGAGTACCCATGTTTCATACTTTTGATGGACACTGCTACAATAAAAATGATAAATACATGAAAAAACGTGATTGCAATCACGTTTTTAATGTATTTTTTATTTTTCTTCTAGAAGGGTCCATCGAAAATATGCAACATGGGTACTACTTGGATGAGGAATTAAAATTTTCATCCAATGAGTGCTCCTGCTAGAAATTTGAGTAAAACCTTAGGGAGATAAGTTGAAAATATGAGTTGAAAAAAGTATTCTTTTTGTTCTAATTTTTTAATTTTTTACTCCAAAAATGGTGAATCATCCTCCATGGTTGACATCATCATCTTGAATCCTATTGGTACTTATAAAGTTGATTTTGTTTGAACATTTTCATTTTAAGGCCCATTTTTGAACTCAAAATTTCTCTAATGGCTCCTTTGTTTAAAAATCAGTATTATGTGGAAGAAAAGTGTGAAGGAGAATTGTGCGAAGGGCAATTTGGAGAATTTTTGAGAATTTTGGTGCATTTGGACCATAGTAGATTGACAAAAAATATAAAATTTCATTCGTTCTAGATATTTCTTTAGAATTATTAACATGGCATTATCTATTGCTAGTACGATTGTAGGAATTGCCATTTTCGGTAGATGATTATTACACTCACTTTATCATTAGTACTTTTATATCGAGATTGATGCACTTATGTGTGAAAAGTATGTGAAATATTTTACATCATATAAAAATTGTGTTTGTTATTCCACATACTGGTTCTTTGGCATAAATCATAAATCAAAGGGTCTAAGTTTTATATAGCTTTTGTGACATAATAATAATAATAATAATAATAATAATAATAATAATAATAAGTAACGTGTTAGTGCGTTTTTCTTGTTAGCTTAAGAATCATAAATCAAATGTTATAAGTTTTATAACGCTTCTGTGATGTAGTTTAACACATAATGTGGTGGTAGTTGCAATGTCCAGTTGTTGATCATTGGGTTTTTCTCCTTTTTTTAGGGGGGATGGGGGGATGCATGTTGCTATATTTCATAGTTATTTGTGAGAGACAACTTGTTACGAATGGTTTTATTCTAGTTTACGGAATTGAAACTCTGTTATGAGAATTGTGCTTTTTACTATTTGAACATAGATACAAACTTTATGATATCCGTATTAGGTACATTGTGGTTCATTTGTTTTATGACTCTATATCTCATTCATAGACAAGAGTTTTATGCGAAATCAGTGGTATTTGTATCGTTTTACTTGTTTTCTTGTAAATTGTTTATGTTGTGCTTTCCGTTGAGAACAAGTTCATAGTCAAATTATTATTATTATTATTATTATTCGGAGGTGTGATTGCTAAAGCATCAATGAATAAGTATATTTGAAACATGATTGCTAAATAATCTATGGAGAAAAATTTGTTTACCGTACAAAGGAATGGTATGGATGAAATACTAAGGCATTATAAACTATTTCGTTTGAACAATTTTGCATATAATTGGGAGATCACGTATTTGATAATATGAAAACTCTATTGTTTAGTAAAATATTAGCAATAAATATTTTAATGTCAACGTATTTATCAATTAATCATATGCCTCACAAGAGCATAAAAAAACAAATGCTTGAGAAATTATTTACAATTAAAATATCATCAATAATATAAACCTAAATAATCTTATTATCCACATAATGAAAACTCGAAAGCTTCTTTTGCATAATGAACATCTTCTACACTTATGCATGTCCTATCAACAGAGATTTTGCTCAATGTTATTTTTGTTTATTGACAAATGTTATGTGTAACAAATTTCACACTTGCAATAGTGTTTGGGCCCCTATACTACTAGTGTAACCCCTTATTGTTATTAGTATAACCCACTTATTATATTGATGTACCCATGTAGTGCCCATATTGTTACTATTGTGCCCCATAGAAGCCCACTATTGTTATTATGTGCCCTTACATTATTATTGTTATGTCGGCTCTGATTATGTTATGACCCCTTAGACTCCTATATATAGAAAGGAGGTCTTTTCATTTGTATCATCCAAGAATTGTTCATTTATGTAATGTAAAGGAGGTTGCCCCCTCGAAGAGGCTGAATTCTAAGGCGTTGATCTATCTTTTCTATATTTTCTTGAGCTGGTTTCATAACATTTGGTATCAGAGCTTTGGATTCTAGGGTTTCGCTGCTCCAAACAGGTCATCGTGGAATTTTCACTATAAATTTTTTTTCTGTGACATTTCAGAAGTAAACAAAAAAACCCATTTGAGAAGAAATCACGTTGAACCTTGGGTCCGAATTTCAATTCTTTTTGCGTGATATTTTCGGAGATATGATCTGAGGAAGTTGGTCTTTTTGCAAACTCCTGAATTACATTCAAAACAAGTGACCTAGGGTAAATCGTCATAACTTTCTCTCTGAGCATCAGATGGAAATTTCGTAAGAAGGTACAAAAAGAGAACGGACTGTAGTTTCCTGTATGAATTTTTCAGATCCAAAGGTTGAAACAGTGACTCGTGGCCCGTCGTACAAGTTAGCTCTACTGAACTAGTCTATAATCAGGTCATCTTGGGAGATTGTTCATAACTCTTTCTTGGAGAATCCAATTTGGATCAGACTGGTGGCATTGGAAATAGGACGCAGAGGGCTACTACAGGTCACAATTTCAAAACTTAAAGATCTGAAAGGACAGAGTTATAGTCGTTTCAAGGTCGAGCTCCTAAAATCAAGAAAAAGCAAGATGAGGAAGTTTGATGGCAAGGATCCGGTAAATTGGATACTTCAAATGGAGCAATATTTTGATCTACATGGTGTACAACTATTACAAAGGTATGTATTTCATCTTCATTTTAGAACCAGATCAATTTTTATGGTACAAAGGGCTTTGTTCTCGTAAACAACTTGTTACGTGGTCAATTTTCACGGAGGAAATGATAGCACATTATGAGGATACAAAGAGCAACACCTTCTTTAGAGAAACACCACAAAAATTGGAAAGAGTAAAAGGGATTTGTGACATAGTGGAAAGCAAAATTATGGAAACCAGGAAGCGTACCCCTCACAACTATAAAGATGGAAGTGTTGTTTCTCCTAGCCTTCCACAACCTACAAGGGTTACACCACAACAATTGGAAGAAAAAAGAGAAAAATGGCTTTGTTATAATTGTGATAACAAATGCACTAAAGGTCATAAGTGTGTTGAGAAGAAATTATTTTACATAGAATATGAAGAGGAGGAAGAAAAGGATCAAGAAACAACAAAAGAAGAAGATATACGCCAGGACCCCACCCCAGAGAAAGAAGAAATGAATTAGACCATATCTTGTAAAGCATTGGAAAGAATTACCACTCCTCAAACTCTCAAGATAGAAGGACATATCAAAAGAAAAAAGTGCCAAGAAGTGAAAGGTCACATCGAGAAAGAATAAATGAATCCAACCATATCTTGTAATTCATTGTTCGAAATTACCACTCCTCAAACTATCAAGATAGAAGGACATATAAAGAAGAAAAATGTTCAAGAAGTGAAAGATCACATCGAGCATCAAGAAATGAATCCGACCATATCTTGTAAAGGATTGAAAGAAATTACCACTCCTCAAACTCTAGAGATAGAAGGACATATCAAGAAGAAAAAGGTTCAAGTAGTGAAAGATCACATTGAGCATCAACAACAAGTTCTCCAACTTTTAAAGGATAACGCCACTTCAGTGCAAAATCAAACGAAACAACAGGTAGATCAACATCGTAGTGAAAAATGTTTTGATGTAGGTGATTGGGTATTTTTACTGCTACATCTCAAGCAAGTTATTTATGAGAAGGAAATGTTGGCAATACTACATGCACTTAAAAAATGGCGACCTTACCGAATGGGAAGACTCTTCAAGGATGAGGATGTGGAAGCATTGTTTTGTGCTATTTATATTATCCAACCAGATCAGATAAACGAAGCAAGGGATGAACGGAAGAAGGACGAAGAAGTATGGCCACTTATTCAAAAGTTGCAAAAGATCCCGATTCAAACAATATTTCCAGAAATTAAAGAGGAAGGAAAAATCATATTGGAACTTGGAGCAGTCACAGAAACAAGAACCCGACAACTACGAAATCGATCAATTTCAGAGTATCTCATAAAGTGGAAGAACTTACCCGCTGAATATTCCACATGGGAGGACAAGAATTTTATACGGAAGCATCAAGAACTACTCAAGCGTTGAGGACAACGCTTTTTGAAGGAGAGGGGCATGTTAGGCCCCTATACTATTCGTGTAACCCCTTATTGTTATTACTATAACCCACTTATTATATTGATGTACCCATGTAGTGCCCATATTGTTACTATTGTGTGCCCCATAGAAGCCCACTATTGTTATTATTGTGCCCTTACATTATTATTGTTATGTCGGCTCTGATTATGTTATGACCCCTTAGACTCCTAATATAAAGGAGGTCTTTTCATTTGTATCATCCAAGAATTGTTCATTTATGTAATGTAAAGGAGGTTTCCCCCTCGAAGAGGCTGAATTCTAAGGTGTTGATCTATCTTTTCTATATTTTCTTGAGTTGGTTTCATAACAAATAGTCAGATTTTTTTCTTTTTTTCATTTGCAAAAGTAAGATCTAGTGAATATATACAAAATCGAAAAAATAAATTGGTGTAGTTTAGTGGCGTTAAGAACATTATTGATTCAAAAGGTGTTTTCAGCTACTAAATGAATATCGTTAGCAGAGAAAACAAATAAGATATTTGCATTGATACATTTAATTTACTTGGTAATGTCGATGAGAACTTTTGCTAGTCGATTGCATACGAGCATTATGATAATATGCCGTTGGAAGAGAAAAATGGTAATAAGATTTGGAATACTAGATTAGCGAATGATGCATATGTGCCAACAATTTTGATTTCAGGGAAATTGTTAATTTGTGTGCAAAATTTTTTAATTCAGGAATAAGAACAATTATTCTACAAACAAAGAGAATACCTTTGAATGTGAAGACATTTAGATGAATATTCAAGTTACCCGAGGTTAATGTTGATTTACGATTGCTTGAAGCAAACAGTTTCACGATTTGAAAAGCAGGTGGATCAAATGTTAATGTGGATTTCTTTTTGCCGAGTCACCTAATTCCTTGCAATTTATCTGTTCTAGAAATATATTCGTTTAAACATCCATTTAGAGACTTTTGTTTTCTTTGTGCACATGTCATGGGCTGAGAAAATACGACAAGAGTTCCAAAATTAATTTTCTATATGCTTTATCAGACATACAAAAAGGATTGTGTATTCGTTTGGGCTAATATCATTTCTAATGAATTAGCTTTCTAGTTAACCAATTTATCCAAGACTAAAAGGTTATTCATGATGGTGTATCTCATAATAGCTTTGATTTCAAGCGATAGATTTAACGGTTTGACATGTAATACTAAATTCAATGAGAATCAAGAACCAATGCAATTCTAATATCCTATACCGTGGAAGAGTAACGCTTCTTCAAACTTTTGTCTAATTCAAGATGTTTTTGTGAGGAAAATCAACTACATGATAACTGGACAAAAACCTCATCATATATCTGGACACACAAAAGTTTTCCAATGGGGCAAAGGTATGCATGAATAAAGAGAAAGAAATAAGCTAATTCAAATATACGGGTTTCAAGGTAAGTCATTGCTATTGCTGAAATTTATTACAAAAAAGTATTTTGTTGCTGAAGTTTGTAGGCAATACCTTGACTGGCTAGATATATTTGAAAGAAAAAAGACAAAATAATTTATTCCTTTTCCGTTTACTATTGGAGAAATCACAAATTGTTTCCCATGTTACAGAGCTCCCACAAACTTTGAACACTTTTAACATAAGTAAAGCTGAAATAATTAAAGCTTTTGATGAAGAGGGAATATTTTAGGCACACTTGGAAAGAATTGGATATAGAAACTTGTTTGTAGAAATTAGAGAACAAAGTAAATAATGTCAAGATGCACTGACAAAAAAGAAACGACTAATCATAAATGCTGAAGATATCATGGAAGTATCAAGTAGCAATATTTCTAAAGATCAATCTATACGTTGCATAAATGATACCCATGGAAATAAAGGGCTAATCATAGATGTTGAAAAAATCATCCATGGATCAAGAATCAATACTTATGTAGAGAAATCTGTATACTGGATAAACGATATTGATGCAAGTTCATCTTCAAGTGAAAACAAGACAAAAGTTACTGCAAATATGAAAGTGTTTGACGACAAGCTATCAGATAACATGGAGCACAAAAAGCCTTATCAAAGTTTTATTTCAAAATAAGTGTATGTTGCTGAATCAACTAATTTTAAAAGTCCTATGAGAACAATAAATGTTGATGAAACTATAAACAAAGAATTTGACAACATTAAGCTACCTGATTGGATTAGTGTTTGTTCTGTTGAAATAAAGAAACAATAGCACAAATTGCCAATGAATTTATTATTTTTTATGATGGTTCTGTCACATTGCAAAATGCAAAGTATGAAAATAGTGGTAAAAAAATGAAGATTGAAAAGGTAAATCTTCCCAACAATATCATTTTAGACCAAACATAAATGTAGGTTGATTTATTTGGAGCTGCAATCATCGATCATGGGGCCGCATCAAGTTACCAGTAACGTGTTTGCAGAGTCTCTTTGTAAATGGGAAGCAAAAAAATTAAACTCAAAAATAAGAATAAAGGACCTAGAAGATGCTATAGATATGGGTCCTTTGTTGATGACTTCATTAACAATACAAACAATAATTCCCGCAGCTACTATTCATGATACATCATATAGATTTGCTAAATATATAAGTTTTCTTAATGTGGTAAAAACATATATTATTAGCATGACAAGAAACTTTTGATCTGAAGCACTTGGGACAAAGAGCTAAGTCATTTGTCGAGTGCATTGAATGTGATCTCGAAGAACACAGGTATTTTGTGAATAATGACTTATTTTCTTTTAGACAAAGACTTGATTTACTTTCTCATGTAAAGAAAAGATAACAATAACTGCCAAATGCTAATCGAATAAAGAAACTCAAATTTGCATGGTATAAATGAATCGGAAGAATGGAAAACATCATTTCTGAATATCAAAACATGGAGAATCAAAGTACAGATGCATATGCCAAAGTTGTACAAATTGTGAAGAATCTGAATGACCCACATATTACATGTGACTTTAGTTTAATTTCAAGACAAACATTAACATTTGAATTGGATAAAATGAAATAGTGAAAGGCATTAGAATTTGATGATATAGCTAATTTTAATACACATGAAGGCAGGGACTGGCTAGTTGGCTTTGTTAATGTTAAAGAACATAACTATGTTTTGGATGCAGAATTACAAGGCTAGGTCACACAAATTGATAAATGTATATTTAGTCAAAGCATCAAATTGTAAATTACAACTTCTCCTATGAAACATTGCATACAAACAAAGTTAAAGAAATTGTTTCAAGAAACCAACTGCTCTAAAAATAGTGAACAACTAAGGAATACAGACATATGTGTTTACATAGTGTAAGTTCTCTTAAATCTTGGAATGTTAACTTTTCTGTTTGTTGGTTATCAAATGTTCATATTTTTATATATTTTATTATGATTTGAGTCAATATCTTGATGCAATTGTTCTCTTTTCATTGTAATTGGTTTTTTCATAAAATTGTTTAGGCAATTACATAAAGGTTTTGATAAACTATTTATAAATAGAATGTTGTTTTCAATATGTAAAATTGCCGAGGTAGTTTACATGTGCACATAGTTTTCCTCCTCCTTTTTTTCCCATCTCTCTATTTCAAAGTCACATTGTCATTCATTATATGTATTTAATTAATTGTGGATCAATTGTTGCTATTTTTCCGAAATGCATGAGCACAAAGTTAAAGAGACAAAAGAACTAGAATGACAATCGTGGATATGCTACTGAACTACAATATCAACAAGTGTTGCTATCGACATAATAACTATTGTGAGTAGTTGTATAGTATTATTGTTATTAAATTTGTACCTCATTGTTAAAAACTCATCACTTAGTGTGCAAATTTTGACACTGTTTATTAGTTTTGTGAACAATTCAAACATAATTGTTCCTTTGTTGATAGAAATGGAAATGTATATTCAATAATTGTTTTTGATTATCAGAAATCTATTTTTCCTTTGATGTTTAATTTTGATCATAGCTATGGTAATTAAAATTCGAACATGATTACGATTTGAACTTGACTACGGTTGTTTCTATACGAATGACATATTTTAGTTTCTTATAATACCAATATCAAAGAACCTTTTTTTTTTTTTTTTACTTTGAATATTGTCATCTAGCTTTGACCAATATTTGCAATTGTTCTATTCTCTTATCTGTAGACTATAAAAAATGAACATTAACACTTTTTTTTCACAAATAATAATAATTGATATCTAATCTCTGAAATAATTTTGTGTTCTGCATAATGAAATCTGTGCTTTGAACACCCCCACCCCCCCTGCGCGTCTCATCGTATTTTTTGCAAAGAACTTGCAACCGCTTTAATTTTGTCATAATTGAATAGATCATATATGAAATGAAATTTAACTACTATCATTGTTAATGATATAAAATGGCATTTTTCTACTATCGATTTTAATGATATTCATTAAGTAGTGATTGTCATCAATGTTGCGATTTTTCTAGTACTTATGGTAGATACATTTCATACGCTTTAGAAATCAATATCAGGATAATTCAATACATTCATTTTGTAAAATTGTTTTGCTATTTTCCAATTCTGGATTAGATAATTTCACATTTGGCGATTGTACTCGTATTATTCAATATTAAAGGAACTTAGTTCATAAGATAAATAATAAAAATTTCATTTTGTAAGGTTTCTTTTGACAAAGTAAAAATGCACTTCCGATTGTAGAATTACAACTTATCATATTCTCTTCTTTACAAATTCCTCATGTCCTCGAATATAAATGCAATGAGAATAAGAGCTACAACTAGTAGTCCTAAATAATACTAATTACATTTTGTAAAGGTTACAATGATAAATTTGTAGGAAGAAGCTCGCAAAGAAAAAGACATGAGTATCAAAATCGAATTGAATGCAAAGCAATTATTAACATTATAACTGAGGTATGCAAAGCTATTTATCTTTATGCACATGCATTTGTTCTTTTCGTCTCAAGATTTTTTTGGAGAACCAGTTTCGCACAACTACTCCCGCACAACTTTCTTTGCATAACTATTTTCGTAGTTGCGAAATATGTTGATAAATAATAATAATAATAATAATAATAATAATAATAATAAAACATGTAATAATAATAACAATGACAATAACAAAATTCAAATGCATATGGACAAAATTGCAAAGCAAATTCATAATGCACAAAAAACTCTCGAGCTTTCATTGTACTAAGCCCCACATTTTGTATAATCTACTAATAATAAAATAACCATTGGTTTTGTATACACACAAGCACGTCCGCAAAAATTTTTCTACCATGATAATACCAAATAGCACTACCAAATCAACTGAAAAAAAACACAACAACAACTCCCTCACCATCCATATCCATATTGCATTCTCATTACAATCACAACATACCACTCAGTCAAGAAATATTCTCGGCCTAATCTCTAATTTATTAACTATACTTTCTCCACATGTTCTTTGTCTATCACTAATTTCTCTCACTAATTACATATAGATACGAGCTACTCATTAGTACACCAACAATACTAGAAATAACTACAACAATAAGGGACATACCAGCACCAGCACCGAGAGCACACCCAACAAATCCTCATATATTTTTCTCTAATCTAGGACAACTGCATTGAATACTAAATAATGGTCTATTGAAAGGAATATATACTTTAATTCATTGAATAGATATCAAAAAACAATATTTTGTAATATCGATAGATATGTCGTTATCGATATATTTGTAACTAGCTGTGATAACGTCATTGCATGTGGATTTACTGAATGGATATTAATAATAGTACTTTTAATTAATTTTTGCATTCTAGGTACGAATACCAAGATTCTTTATCAGGAACGTAGGTAATTCTTTCAATAGTTTGTACGTTATCTACTATTGTTATAATGGTTATGAGACACAACATGTCATAACCATGAATATTAATTGGTTAAAATTTGCTACAATACACAACACTAAAATTTATAAATGAGATTTGGTACTATATATGGTTTTGATCTTTCTGCAATTACTATTTGTATTCAACTAGTAGTTCTGTAGGTGCTCAGACAAAAAATACAGAGTGCATATCAATATCTTTGCAACTAGTTGTGCTAAGGTCATTGCATGTGGATTCGCTAAATGGGTATTAATATTAGTACTTGCTTTTAATTAATTTTTGCATGCTAGGTGCGAGTACCAAGTTTCTTTATCAGGAATGTTAAGAATTCTTTCAGTAGTTCATATGTTATCTGCTAGTTTTATGATGGATATGAGTATCGAGAATGTAAATAATTCTATATATAGTTTATATGTTATCTGCTAATTTTAAGATGGATATGAGATATAGTATGTCATAAATACGAATATTAATTTGGCTAAAACTTGGTACAATACATAACAATAAATTTGATAAATGAGATTTGATATTGTATATGGTTTTGATCTTTCTGCAATTACTGTTTGCATCCAACTAGTAGTTCCATAGTTGTTCGGATGAAAATTATAGTGTGCAGAACACTTAATGAAAAACAACATGTTTTCACTTAGGAACACAAATAGTATTAAATTTAACATGTCAATATTTTGTCATCCCTTGTGGGAAGCTTTTACTGTGCGGAGCGACACCGAAGTTCAGATGTATGTGAATGTGGAAGTTTATGTTCCTTGTTCTAGACACCATCCTTCCACACATATTTGAAACACCATCCTTTTGTACATATTTGAAACCGTTATGTTCTCATTTCAAAGAAAGAAGACCGATTTATGATGTAATTGTAATAGCATTTAGTTAATAACACTGAATCTAATGACTGTCGTATGAGGTAGAAGTTATGCAGACATGTTTTTATTCTCTTGATATTACTGAATGGTGTAGCTTCTATTCTGAAGAAGTATGTTTGGAGGACAAATGCATGTTCAAATTTCTTTGACTGTGTCCACTGAATGATGTTATTGAATACAAAAGTAGCTATCTAGAAATGGTTGTGCATATATGGAAACAAATCCATGTTTCGTAGCACTTTGACTATTCCCAAAGCTTTGTCCAGTATTTATCCAAATAAAAAATATACTGATTGTTGTGCGAAGGAAGCTATATGCCAATGTTTAGCGACATGATTTAGTTTCAATAAAATAATTAATTCAGGGAATTTATTACTAGACTAAATGTAAAACTTTTTGGCATTTTTCCCGCTAATCAATTTTGCCTTGTGTCTGTACACAAAATTCCTGTACCATTATATTGAATACATGTAAAATAATGTACATGATCAGAATGAACTCCTATTTATTTTATTTCATACATTCCTACTCTTTAGTACACGTATATCAACATAATTAAAGCAATAACCATTACCAAAGTAAGAAAGCAAATAATTTTCAAATTTTGAGATTCATTTCACCATCTACCGCTAATGTTTTCTTTGAAAATTTCAATTGCTATTTATTTAAAGTGTTAAACGTGTCAATAAATCAGATCTGAATACGGTAACGACTACGGAAGAATGGCAGTGAGGACTACTAGCATTGTACTAGTAATCATGATTAATGGCTTTAGTAAATGAAAACCCTTGTGAGAAGGCGACAAGTTTGCTTAGACCATTGTGGAAATTCCATTAAGATTTTTGCCAAAATCCTACACAAATTAACTTTCCGGGAAAATTTGTGGCCTCGGTAGACAATTAGCTTTGTGAGTATCAAAATGAAATTAATTGTCAATGATTTTCCAGTGAGGGCCAACTCAGTAACTAAATCAATTTGTTATAGAAATAGCGAAACACATCTACTCATGATATTCATTTACAACTGCTAATAGTTATCATTGGCAGTTTCAAAGCTAATTGTCATAATTGTCATGTGTTTTTCTATTATTACTGCATGCATCTATTCGTTTCAAAAACTTGTACGACTGTCAAGAAATCATTGACAGATTTTGGGTAGTTTAAGCAATAAAATGCATCAGAAATCCTTTCAGAATGTAGTATAGGTACACAACGATCTTATTTTATCTCAGGTTGGATACTTCTGTGATTCATGATATGATGATTAAGATCTTTCGGAAAATCACATGGAAAATTATTGGTCGATGCATTTCGAACCTCAATCTAGGTTGATCATTGGGACTTGATGATGAACCTAGATTGAGGTTCGAAACACATCGACCAACAATTTTCCATGTGTTTTTCCGAAA